>OU342426.1:15917500-20917500 GCA_910589575.2 Carcina quercana
TAGGGCATTTTTTATATCCGTCTGGCTAGCTACCACCTTGTTACCTAAGCCTGCCGCCAAACAGCAGTGCTAATAGCACTGTTGTGTTCCGGTATGAAAGAATGCATGAACGAAAGTTATTTTAGCAGGTGTAAATTACCTTCGCCAAAGTTATTTAGTTAAATAGAATAGTGATATCACACAAACAGCAAAAAACTTTCTGCAAAATTTACAACAACTATCAAGGTTTAATGAAAAAAGAATATCCAATCCTTTTGAAAACTATCCACAAATATTTGTGTCTTAACAAAATATACACATAGTAGGAAGCACAAAAATCACGAGCAATGGAATACACTCCAATTCACTTTCCAAGTTCCTTTGAAAAGATTATTTGGTGAAATAGAAAGCAAATAGGGTACCTTATCTAAATATTGTGATATTTGTAAAGGAAGCGTTCAGGAATGGCATACAATTGAATGTGTACGATGCTCTCACAAATTGGATAGATCCTTTTATGTAAGTATTTTTCTTCATACAATATACAACTTTATAGCAAGCATCCACTTACTAGAAAATATTTTAAAGTATGGAGAATACCTCTACAATATTGTAAAATAGGTAAGTTTTAATTTTAAACTGGGAGTATTATCAAGACTGGAGAACATTTCATTGGGTTCACTTGTATGTAACTAACTATCTATGTATCATCTATTTAACTATGTATGTAAACAAATTTAGCAAGTAAATTGAAAGCTGCTTCTATACGCCGTGGCTATTTGAAAATTTGCAATTATATGTAATTCGGACGAAAATACATTAATTTGGCACCAACGAGCTTATCTGACCCTGCAATCAGGAGTTGGATGAAGAAATTCTACACAGCGCTCCTCGATTTTTTAGAAATTAGAACGCTTGTCTTCTGTTTAAAATCCAGACTCTGACCATGGTTTGATTGACAGTTCTTGGGACAACGTCGTTGTCCCTCCTGTATTTGTCAAACGAGGAAAAAATTACCTACAAACTGACAATTGTTTTTAAACAAACTAGGTTAACACTAGAACCGCTTAAAGTCAGCAACTTAAAGTACACTCAGCGCTTGAAAAGTAACGCAGCAACCTAGTGTCACGGGAACATCAGTGAAACCGCCAAACTCAACCGACCGTCTCACCAATATAAATTTTAAAATATATATCATGTTTTAGTTTTTTAAACTATAATTTTATTCATGTCTAGATTAACGAATTCTAAATTAAGTTAATAATTCAAATAGTGCTACAGTGCAGTGGTTTCACTACTGCTAAAGAGATCTATGACTATAGCATTTGCTCGCGTGGATATCCCTTCCTAGTGGTTCTATAAATTGTCAAGGGGATCGATCGATGTTTCAAATTTCTACGTAATTGTGGTCATCCTGTTAGAACTCTGGTGGTACGCTTATAAATGAAGGAAGATGTTCCATATCACGAATCATATAATATTTTATACATGAATAAAATACTTCTCTTTATAATATAAAAAAATATCTAAAGAAGGCTATATACTGTTATAATATGATATAAAAAATATGTAAATAAGAGATATTACTGTTGTAGACTAACGGACGTTACTTTTTGTTAATTATCGGCTCTGCGTTTAGCGACTCAGTTTTTTTTATAAAGTCTTCATTTTCCAAATTATTTAATAGAAACAATACATATAAGGTACATTCTACCCGTACATTGAGATTCCATTAAACAATAGGTAAAATCAGCGGCGAACTAATGAAGTCAAGGCATTAAATCATACTGCAAGCAATATATCATTATCCGTTATTGACAGCGGACACCGCATGCATTATACTACGAATCCATATATGTGCTTACCGTTTCGGTTGTTGATACAAATATAGACTGAGTTGCACAATAACTTGATATTTCTATATTGTGTAAATCAAAACAAAATTTAAAATGTTTAAAGGTGTTCTTTAAAAACAAAGCAATCTAAGAAGCAATGTAGATATAACGATCGCGAATGTTTCTCTTTTGTACCTTTTTCATCATAGTTGTTTGCCCTAATGAACACTTGTCTCCCTTACAGATATAGCAAAGTCGAACAAGTTTTTCACAGGGGCTTTATTTCGGTTTAAGAGCGAAAAACAACAATAGGGCTCTACACAGATCATTCGAATAAGAAACCCTGAAAACAAGACCGCGCCGGGCAAAAGCTTTTTCAGAATACAAATGAATTATGAAAACTTTCCCAGCATTACTAAGCTTGGATACTTCTGGGTTTTCCCGGAAGAAGTGTAAGAATTATTCTGGGATCTAGAAAACCAATGAAACTTTAATGAAATTAACAGAAGTGCACACGATTTCAGAGGTGAGTCCTCGGCACAAAGCATTGTGGTCCTCGGTGAAAATTTCATTCAACAACGTCAACAGAATCTGAACATTTAATTTTTTGATATTTTTAACAACAACGCAGGTGGAACGCTGCAATTTTATATATTAACCCTTATAATGAGGAGATTTGGGTATCTATAGGAATCGATCGGTAAAGGTCTTATCTTCAAGAAAATTCTACTTAAACAATGTTTCATTATAATTTCATTCAGTCTTCAAGTATCTATTGTATGATTGAGAAAGACCAGCCCCGGCTGCTACTTTTTTATGAATACCTTTGACTTAAATTTTTACTCAACAGAAGGATTTATTTAATTAGTCCTGTGAAACAGATGTAGAAGGTAAGGGTTGAAAGATAATCCCACCAAAGAGTTTCTTCAAGTTTTATGTTTTCTTTATTGTTGCCCTTAAAACGGCTTAAATTTGAGATCGCCCATAAAACCAGGATTATATTCATAACAGATAAAATATTTTAATGGCGACTCAGTTTTATTTGTTTATGCAATCCGAATTATTATTCTTAGACGATTTTATAGCTTTTATAATATTATTTTAAGCTTTATGTTCCTACTCGTAACCACCTCAGGAAGGGATGTTTCGCATTAAAAAACATTGAATGCGTTTAAAAATATTAAATGTTTATTTGCAATTTCTTTAAACGTGTATCTATGTTTATCAATTATGTTCGTTGGTAAGCGCATCACTTGACTTCGTCTAGATGACTTACTTTAAATAAATATACTCAATAATCCTGAACACTGTTTATACGGAACCAAAAAAACACGCAGTTTCATTATGATAACGTATTTCACATCACTTTGTTTTCGATAATAAAAAATAATCATTTGCTCAAAGCAGTTCACGAGTACCTATTTATTATGTACCTTGAGAAAAGTACAAACATGTTCGAGAATACTTTAAGATTCATTTGAACTTAGAGAAATATAACTTTTGACAAATCAACAAATATTATTCGTGCACATTACTGGATAAAGTCATTTAAATTTTTATACACAATCCCATAACCCCACATTGATTCGAAACTGTCACGGTTGTAATCTTAACATGATTGATGTGCCCGCCATTGTACCGCACCGTTCAGTACATCAGCATGTCGGGAATCGATAAGGGCCGCCACTAGGGATGTCAAGAGGGGCCCTATGTCTTTAAACAAAATTATTTGAAGAAAAAACGATAGCGGCTAAGTAATAAGTATTGGCAGGAGCTTAGTACAGCAGGACGCTGGCTGTGCTTTTGTAATTTTACGGATTTCGCAGTTCAATTTGGAATCCATACTACCACTTCCTTCAGTCGAACGAACGAACGATTGCTAGTGATATTATGTAGCTGTTACTACGGCACTTTTCTTACATATTTTCTTTGTCTAAGCTTGATATTAAGCTAATTACAACATATTCCAAAAATATATATGAAGTGAAAAATATTCCATAGTTTTTTAATTAGTTTCGTTAAATGTAGGATGCATTAAAAAACTAGAGTCAAATGCTACACACTAAACCCAAAACTGACTACTTAGGACAAATATATGCTTATCGTGTGCATCGTCAATGGGTTACCACGTCCACAGTGACTTGAGTTTCTTTGTCAAAAACCTTATTACAAGGAAGAGCTTTTTTTTATTTAAAAAATGGTTAAACTTTTTTCAAAGAATTACAAGACCAGTATAATTTGGTCCAAGCTATCATTTCCTTTCTTTGTGAAGGAGAGCTCTTGAATGGTTGTGGTTGTGAACGTATTACATGAATAATTCATATAATTTTATACTGATATCGGCCGGGTTGACGCCGTGTCACATTATTCACAATTTGCGATTGATACCTTAATCCGTTTTCATGTTTATTATCATGTGATGACGGTTTTTATTTTGCATGCGTTTTTATTTATAAATTTATTCTTCTAGCTAGAGGAGAAGTCATACAAGTCTTTTTATAGAGGAAGAGGAAAGAAATAAACACAATGTTATAACATTTACTTTACTTAGCACTACTATAAAAAAACAATGATATCAGTATTATGTTTGGTGAAATTTCGTTCACAATGTTCTGTTTATCTTCAGAGTTCATTTCGTAGTTAATTTCCTGCAATAATAATTCTATGCTGGCCATATGTTATGTTTTAATGTCCTTTTATTTCAATGTTCTTGCGTTTGTTTCTTCGTCGCTTTATCGCACTTGGTGGCAATGTATATTTACCTCTCTCTATCCACGGACTTATGTTTATATCAGTATTTCTTATTGCATTTATCACTGTCTTAATGGAAACTAAAACAAGTATAATGGAGAATCCTATAATCATAACATCTATGTACGCCAAATGTATTTCGAGCCATTTCACTATGTTATATAAATGATACAAGTCACTAGTACGAAATATTTCACAAGGTTCGTCAATCGCAGACAGAGGTATGGAAATGCAAATCAGGGTTCCAATTATTGAGAGTAGAACTGACACGTAGAAACTTAAAGTTTTGTCCGTTTTCAATGCAGTTTTGTGTACCGCTTTTTGTTTTCTCTGGAGCCGTTGATCGTTGTCTTTGGAAAGCTGATCCCGTTTTGTGTATAAAATTATTCTGAAATGAAAAATCAAAGTTAATTGAGTTATGAACAAGGATGGAAAATGATGATTAATTAATTGTATAAAGTGACAAAGGAAAAGCATGGGTGTACCTATGTATCTACAACATCTTACTACGATCACCAATCCCCCTGACAAGTATGATGATTGTTGTAAAACCTAAAATAAACTTATATAGACTTTTATTTTGGCATTCTCTCAAAAGTCTCATTAAATCTCGTGTTTTCTGAGTATCTCGATTCCTACGGTTTCAACTCTATATCTTTTATTACGTTTTAAAGCATAATATTCCCTGCAACATGTGCAGCAAACATTTTTTTGCCGTTTTCGAGATGAAGCATGGAAAATTCTGACGCGTACTTGAGTTTTTATTAGGCTTTTGAGACAACTTTAGAATGTGAAAGTAAAATTTTATAAAAGTTATCAGCTAATTATATATCTCTTCGAAGTGAAATCCCTAACGTGACTGGACTAATCGTTTCAAAGTTGTGATTTATAAAACTGAGCCCAAAAAAGTATTTAAAACAAAAACAAAGATGCATAGCTCGATAAAATTAGTCCTTAATTAATTTTTGAATGAGGAATATATTCCTAAATGCGCTGTTAGTTATTCACTTCACATATTTGTTAATAAGCATAGTGGGAAACGGTCAATTCCCGGAGCACGCTTTACAAAGCGACCATCGAAACGAAAACACTTTGACGGAAATGAAACAAAAGGTTCGGTACACAATGTGCGGGTGCGTGAACAAATTAATGAAGGTGTCGACGACAAAAACTGTAACCGGTGTGACGCACCTACGTAGCAACTGGTATAAAATCATTTTTGAAAACAACCACAGCGCTTGTACTAAATATTATCGTATCACCACTCTTTGATCAATCCTGACTACTATGTGAAACGGACTGGTGTGTTCAAGTTACCTTTGACGCTATTTAACTATGTTTTAATGAGGTGGTCGCTTTGATGATGATTAATTAATAGCGTCGTAATGGAATGCGGTTACCTGTGCCTGTAATCTTTTTGATACATAATTAGTTTAATTGATCCTTTATTATCAAGATTTGGGTGAGGATAATTATTTTTAGTCCTCCTTCATGGTTTCTTCCTGCCTATGTCCAGCTCCAGATGTTTCCTGGTTGATAATGAAGATTTTTTTAGTTATGTATAGAATCCCGTTTTACTTACTTTTCTCGTGGATTTAATACAAATCGGAGGTCTCTAGGTTGGTGGTAAGAAAATTATATATCTGACTGGCTAGCTACCACAATGCTACCTAAGTTAGGTTCGGTTAGTTAGCAAAATTAATAGCAATTTTGTGTTCCAGTATGAAAGGTAGCAGAGCCAGCACCTTGAGGATCCAATCTAAAAAACACTTTCCATCAAGCGGCCGTCTTAACATCTGTGCAAACTCATACAGTGTTTAAAGCTTATTCTAATATATTATTACTGTTATATTTTAAAGCTTAGTAATTTATTTTATAGACACAAAATTCTAATCAAATCATCTTCAGTTGAGAGACATCTAAAGCAGGAGTGCGATTCGCTATGTACAAACATCCTTACAACCTGAACTTCAACCTCAAACTTGACCGACGAAATATCTAGTTTCCTAGGCAACAAGGATCAATATTGAATGACGTTAGCAAAGATGTTTCTCCTTAGTTAAAGCACCCCCTGAACACAGATATACTTTGACCTTTCTGAAGCACGAACAACGTTTCATGATCATCATCGTCTTCACCATTCCAGTGAACACACGGTCTCTCTTCGGAATCGGTCCTAGTATAATTGACGCGTTCAAAAAGAACTAGAAACAAGACTTCGACTGCCCTAAAAGTCTACAGCATTCATCCCTTAAAATGTTCACCCTTAGATGTAGAATAATCTGTGTACATGTTTGGTTTTTGTAGATTATCTTAAAAACACTGAATAAATTTTAATATAATATATATGTGACCACCTCTGAAGTATGTCCAACCAAACAGAAAAAAAAATTTAAACATTTATTTATAATTGGCGAAGATATCGCGTAACATAGATAAAAAAATAAAGTCTAATTAAGAACTTCCTCCTTTTTAGGATTCGGTTGAAAATATTACAAACTAAATAAGATTTACGGTATCAAAAGAAAGGAAACCTAAGTTTAGTCTACAAAAAAGTCATTTCACCACTTCTATAGTGTTGTGCAAAACAGAAAATAGATTAAAACTTAAAATTAATTTATTTTACCCATTGTTTCGACAACAAAGAGTTTTAGATTCATTAATTTAAAATCTTAACAACAATACCGTACAGTCGTTAGCTGAAAGGGTTCCGTAGTTGGCGCTGAATAGAGCAGATACTATCCTCCGATAGTAAGAACGCATTAATCATTCTATTTCAGAAGGCGAAGCGAAGAGATAAAGTGTTTCCTCGAGTTTTCGTCTCTTTATAAGGATTAATATTGCAAACATAATAACCCTAATATAACGTTGAAACAAAGAATACGGCCGACGGGGTTTCTTATTTTTATTGCTTAATGCAGCAATCAAGCAAATACTTTTATTTTTAGAAGCAGATGAAGCATAATTGGCGACACAAGCTGATTTTTGTCATGTGTGTGGCGTTTTTTCATCCTAGTGCTCAAAAAATAGTTGATAGAGATTTATCATGCACTGAGCACTTACTACAAGATCCAAACTAAAACGAGTCTCACTTTTTTACACTTGAGAAACCAGAGAATTGGCAGTCTTGAATTTTCCTGATACTCAGCTTGCACTGATGACCATATCTTATCCGGCTTAGGAAATCAAGAATACATGAAAAAAGACACAATCATAATGACTAAAAAATTAATTCTGGCAGGTCCGAAGGATGCATTTGAAAAACCCACAACCGAGTGCACGCGAGTGAAAGCTGATCCAAAAAAATTGGTAAAGTGTGTGCCGATACAATACATGTACCCTCAAACCATTATATTAATAAACTGTCACAGGGTTTTAAAAAATTAGAAAATTTAGCAAAATTTTTTATACAAAAATTGTATCTATTTATGACCAGTAGATATCAAAGTTAGGGCTTAATTTTAATAATTGTCTAACTTTCAATTTTGATTACAACAGCTTTATGCATATGATTTCACTTTGAGTCAGTATATGCTCAAATCAAAAGATTGTGGCAATATTCTTCTAATTTATTTAACTTTTAAAATATTAAGGTTCTATTTTCTAAATCCTTTTGCCCTAAATAATATTGTCAATTCCATCTCAAAGGATTGGCAACTTTGAATGGACTGAAATACAGCAATTTTGAGTCAAAGGAAGGTATTTAAACGCTGCGATATTGTACGGACAGACAGATGTATGTGAAAATTATACAATAGTATCCGTATGATTACTCCTGTTACCGTTTCCGCATTTGATGGATCTAAAGAATATCTTTCATAAGCCAGGGTAAACCGTTTAAACAATTCCAGTTGAGGGCGATTGTAATGCTTATTTTTAAAAAACGGCACAGAGATCAAAAGGCTATTCTAGAATGAAAATATGTCCAACCAGTTTAAAGATCATCAGCTATTTTCTTGATTAGTGTTTAATTTGTTTGACGTTCATTGAAGGTCTTAAAAATAATTGAAGTTAACATTTTATATAAAATAATTTAATACTAAATAAAAGTTATCTTAAGCTGTATAATATGTTTTCACAAGTAATTTCAAACATGAAAAGCTTAAAGCGTGAATTACTGGGCATACTAAAATTACACTTCTATTTTAAATTAATTTAGCCTTAATAACAGATATTACTCGTAATTCTGTGCTAACGGTACGGCACGCAGCATCTTTTGATATCATCATCTGTAATATCATAGTTATTTTAGTGCAAAAACGAAATTTCCTGGCGGGTCTTTAAGCTCTTACCTTTCGTGGAAAATCCGTTGATCAAGATTATCTAGAAAAAAAGACGCGAGAATCATTTAAATATAAAGTTGTAACTTTTTTTAAATTATTACCTGTTTATGAAATTTAATTAGCAAAACCAAATACTCGTACTTTTCCATTCTTGCTGGTAAATGTAAAAACTATCAAATACGTTGACCGCTTCGCGAATTCCAAACTAGGCCGGTCATTAAACTGGGATTTAAAGGGTCGATGCATGAGCCGAAATAAAGTTAGTCTCGGGACCTCGGACTGGGAGACTCACTCTCATAAACTAGAACGAAGGCCATTGACTTATAAAAACTGCACACCATGTCTGACAATATCCGAAGGAATGTGAATGGAAATAAAAATACAAGAAAATAACAAATCATTTTCACAATTGGTTACTAAGGACAGAAAATATAATATTTCTTAAAATGTGAACGATCATTTTTATCGAGTTTGACTTTAAAAATATACAACATGTATATGTACTCGTAAATAGGGTACAGGATCACTGAGATCCCTTGCGGTACTAATTAGGTGCAGTATAGCAAACACGCCAAATTATAATACAGACAGAAGTTCTTTTTGAACGAGTTACCTTATACGCGAGATGCCAATGAAGGTGTTATACCTAAACACGACATTTGCCTAAAAAGCTTTTTACCCTAAACGAAAGATGCCGATGAAGCAGTATCCCTAAAATGTGAAATTGACTAAGAAGCTTTCATTGGCATCTCGCGTTTAAGGTAACTCGCTCCAAAAAGTTTTTCACTATGTCTACTTGTCCAGCGCATTAGATTTATTGACGCAGCTGATAACGCAGCACTACATAATACTTACGTTGGGCGCTCGATATACGAAAAATGTGGCACAAAGCGCCCACGCTTTTTCACAATAATACTAGTATTTCTTGTTCGTTCATTATTGTTTTAAGCTTATTTTATTTTAAAAATTATTTTAAACTTTTTAGTTCGATATTCTTTAAAAGCGTGTTTTTTGTTTACACGCTTTAATTTATTTTAAACTATATTTATTTTTTACTTTTTAGTTTAATATGCTATCAAAGCGTGTTCTTTAGTTTTGTTTCCAATTTTTTATTTACTATGGATTATCAACTATTTGATGGTAGTTTCTTTACCGACCGGTTTTATTCCGGAAAGTGAACCTTAAAAAAACAGCTACTAGGGCCGAGGAAGGCAGCAGGCGCGCGAAGGAGAATTACAAACTCACAAACTCACCCACAAACATACAGGTGAAGCTAATAAAAGCGTGTTAAAAAGGGCAATAGCTTCGTAAAGGCATTCAAATAAATACCATGTTTTGCAACACAGTATGGAGCAATTGACCTCGCACGACATTGTGACCCTAAAATTGTATGCAACCTCATTTAACATCGTATAGCTCTTTCTTCGGACGCGGTTTCCGCCATAGCAAAACCACCTTGGGTGGCCGTGCGAATGTTCCTATAGCGAATCATACCTGACGGCAAATGCCTTATGTTCTCAGTGACATGTCCTTCTTTTTAGTAAGTCAATACGTGGCAGTAAGGGCTGGCAGCAGGTGACTAAAGCGACGCTGTTAAAGACAGATAATCTTCACTGATGAGGAGATCGTGGTTTACGTAGCCATTATTGCGTCCCATGTTCACAGAGAGTGATAGCCCTAGTTTGTTTTGTGAATACGGAGGAATACAGACGTACTATTAATTAGTCTGTACTATGGTAGTGAACAGCTACGTGTCGCAAAAATTAATGTACACTCGAGTACAAAAATATGTAACCACTTTTGTACCATGTCACATTCACCCTTTGCTGTTCCTACGCAATGTGTTGAGAGAAGTCTTAATTAAAAGTGAATATGACATAGTACAAAAGTGGTTACACATTTTTGTACCCGAGTGTACCACGAGTAATTCGTCTTCATTATCGGCTGTATAGCCTCGGTTTGGTAATCGCAATATGATAATTATTGTTGAACTCTTCCCTTAGTAACTTTAGAAATTGGTATAGTACCCCCGGAATTCCATGGGGTGATTCTAAGCCCGGTAACACACGGTTGTATGTACTAACAATCATTTTGAGGAAACCGACCATCTTATAGTGTCTACAGATATTTGCTCCACGTTTTGATAATGGCAAATATATAATGTAGGCTCGTATACTACAGTGGATTTGTGCTGCTGATGATGTAAATGCAAGTTTAGTGTTAATTTTATGAAAAGTGACTAGTTTATTGAGTTATTATTCTCTATCAACTACATTTTAAAATTATCGACAAAATAAAACAATTACACAATTACAAAAGTCAATCTCCTCATCCCCAAAAATCACTTTCATCAACAGCTAAGTAGAAAATGTGACCTAAACATTACATTATAATTTTTCACATGTCGTTTCCTAAATATTCTAAAACCAGCGACTCTATGTTTTAATCTTGTTAACAGGTCCGAGCAAAACGTTATGTTTACAGCTAAGTTATCTAAGTAAACTTAATTAATTCCATTAGCAGAATTTCATCAACGTCGAAATCGCCTTATACGTACGAAATCAAACCACCGCACCGCACGGGGTTCACTAGAATATATAATTTATGACATCGACGTCTGCCGTGGCACGATAACCGCCCGGACATCAGTTAAACCAGACTTCAACGTTAGTTAAACTAGATATAAACTCAGGTTACGACGATACCGGTACCGTCTGCTGTAGTTATATGCGCCGTGGGGTGTGAAAAGGCCTCAAACAAAGGATTTTGACGGGCAAGTCCGTTTTGCTTTATCTAATTTTAGTCTGGATTTAATTTGTGCACCTTGTCATGCAAAATGTAATTGATTACTGTACCTAAACTAAATTATTTTGGTGTTTATATGTTTTCCACGGTTAGATCTGCATATTCTTATTCTTCTTTTTAAAATATTTCTCTATTCGCTTAAAAACCTACATTAAGACAATTATAAAGAAGGGACCACACAATATATTTACTATTAACTAGTACATATTATTTTGTATTTATTTTAGTAATACCAACTTTATATCGTATCAATCGTGTTATAAACAAAATATAACATAAAAATAACTGAATCTATAATTTACTTCACTAACTCAGAAAGGTACGCTAAAGAAAACAAAATGTTGCTAATTAAACCGTAATCCAGGCGAATCTTCTTTTAATTGCTCCTTTCATTTATAACTCTAATAATAATTACGGACTTCAGAGGGAAAATATTTTATTACTTTGGCCGTACCTAATCCGTCAGACGCGGAACGTACATCATGCAAAACAAAATGAAGGAGATTCAAAATGGCCGACACAGGTGCAGCAGATTTTAAAATGAGTTAGGTGTTCTAGTTTTTGCTTTACTTTTAATTTTATTTTGCTTTTAATCACCATCGACTTTGCATCGCTAATCTTTTCCACAATTGCCTTTTTCAATAAAAATCAAAACACATATAGATTTAGTATCAACATAACAGCGTAAATCCACTATTCGAAATACGCCTGTCTTGAGGTAGAAAATCACGTCGGACTTGTTAAATAAAGGGATTATTCAGTCTCCACACTTGGCAGGCGAATTAGAGATCGCGTTATATTGCAAATAGGCCAAAATAGATAGACGGTCGGTCTTCCTATGCAAATACTAAACATTGTTTTTTCTCATATATAGCACATAAATATGTATAAAATGTTAATTTTTGTTGTATACAGTCTCGTTCGAGACACAGTTTATTGCGACACAGGTTTTACCTACTGCAGTAAACAGGGATCCCTAACAACGGTATTAATGTCAAAAATTTATACTGATATTTAAATGTATTGAAACATCAAGTGTAAACAAACAAGTTGTGGGTTTTTTCATACCTATTTTGTAACTTTTATTCTCTTGTTTATTTTCGATACCGTTGTTCTAGCTTCGATTGGAAATAAGACGTTTTATAATTTATGTGTAAGAATTAGGTTCTATGAGTCGGATTTCCTGTGATCGTTGCTCATAACAATTAAGTAAGTGGAGTACTTAAGTAACTGATTAACATTTTAGGAAACCCTGATATACGTACTTCGTTAATGCAAACCGCAGGACAAGAAACCTATCCAAATTAACCTCTAATTAATTAAAACAATCTATCCATTAAGTAATTCGATGACGTCTGGCCTCGGGCGATGGTTCACTGGGTTGATTAATTGAGCAGAACCAAGTCTGAATAGGGTGTCGAGAATGTTGTGGTGTTCGTATTTACATAGATTTGATTACATAACGTGCAAAATTGCAGAGTGTCCGTGGTGAGTTAAAAATGCATGATGTCCTGAATAAACAAATGTGGATAGCCACTTTGCGGAAAATGTTCGTTAAAATGTTACAAATACTTCAATTTAATTTTTATTGGTAGATATTTGGAACAACAACAAAAAAGTAGTCTAAACGCGTGACTTTGTGAGGAATACCTAAACACTGCTTATAATTGATGCCTAAACACATACACTACTCGGACTCAACCTATTTTATTCTAATTTCTTTAGTAATAAGGTAAATTATTGAGCGGGCTGTATATATGTAGGTATTCAAAATTGTTAGTATTTAATTTTCTTCATTTAAGTTGTAAATTATATTTATTAAGTCTCCTGTTTCTTTCTTTTATTCTTGTCTCTTCAGTGACACAGGAAGAAATCTCTTTTTGGTTATTTTTTAAGCCCGCCAAACAATTTATTTAAATTAATTTTTTCCATTGCGCGTTTCTTCGTAAAGATTTATGTATTTAAAAACAACTGCTGGCTGGTTAGAGACATCGTTTCAATTTTCCTATAATATTTTTATACATTTTTCGTAGTAAATTAATTAGCACGGAAAAGTAAATCGACTAAAGAATGTATAAATTCATTATGAATATATTTGTAACCACAAATTGAACTAGTTATCTCACTTTAAAATTTTAAACCTCGAGAAATATTGACTTTTTGGGTGAGTTTTTAAATCTTTATACTGATCAAGACCTAGAGGAAACCTTTTTATAAAGAAAATTAATACTTAATAGCATTTTGTAGTTTCTGAAATAAAGCTGTGACTGAAAACTGTACAGATGAGATCAATCCGTAAGATTTCGTTTTTACCTTGTTTTTACCGTTTTTGTTCAGAATCCTAATAAAAGAAATTATAAAGCCGTTTTAGCAAACCCCGAACGAAATATTATTAAGTATCTTTAAATAACACGATGTAATGATTTACCGTGAAACATCCCTCCGGCTTTGATAAACACGAAATACTTATCAATATTTCAAGAAGGCATCCTGTTCCGATGTCGAAATTTGAGATTGAACGCAATTACCCGGGGGGCACAATTTGTCTAATTTGAAACTAGTACAAACGATAGTATTTGATGGGTCTAGGTAGACGGTTGCCTTCCACAAAGCGCCTCAGGGCACATGTGTTATCTCTCTGTATGATGAATGACTCTACCTCATACGGGTGACCAGTAGAAACTAGAGAAGCTTGTGAACAACACCTTGTTGATTATTTTTCATACATTGATTCAATACATTGTTTTTATTTTATTATTACAAAAAGTACTGTACAAAAAGTAACAAATAAATTGTTCATAAATTTCATTTTCAATTTATTAACATGAAATTATTGTTTTACTGATACGAGTATCTACAGAATGCTCTGTTGTTGGTAAAAAGTTTTACATTCTTTTTATTTTAAAAAAACAATTGAGTCTTTAAACACGCAAGATTATCCTAGAAGAATATCAAGGTCTAAAGCCAAAAACACCATGTCCAATTATTTAACCGTAATATTTACCAACTTCCATGCAGATTACAATATGATATAATCTGAAATGCATTCGTCTGTAAAACACAGCAACGCCAGATTATGAAAATCTCGATTTGAATATTGGTTAAAAAAATCGAATCCACTTTTTGAATTACATCCAGTAGGACGGCTGGAAAAATTGTGCATCCATATTACGCAGTCGGGCATTATTTGAGAGACAAAAGCTGCAAAACAAATGATAGCTATCAATCCCCTTCCGTACACGGTTGGAAAATGAAAGCCTAATGTTATCATCACATTTGCAAATTTCGTCCAATTCCATCACTGCAACGGATGCAGGAAATTGTTTTATATGTAGTACGTCGTTATACGAGTACTGGCGGGTCATCTAATAAATAAATGAAGGTAGTAGATATATATTTGAAATATTTATTTAGCGATCTAAAAGGTAGAGCACATTTAAATATGTAGCTTTCATGTCAAACATGTTTAATTATGTTTTCATACTAATATGATATTAACATTGTGAAGAAACTACATACTTTAAAAGTTTCCATCTTAGGTTTTAGAAGAAGAAAAACCAATAGCGAAACCTAATAATAAAACGTTATTTTACCTTGACTTCTTTTTTTCGTTCAGTTATATTAGTCAGTTTTTGACAGATTGTGTAGTAACGTGTTAGAAAGCGATGTACTTATAAAAAGGCTGCAGTCTTTGGTTTTTTCATTTGGCGAATTACGTGTCCGAATGTAAGATAGATTTACAGACGCAGTTTTATGTTAAATTCGATTTTATATGCAGCGGAGCGGATTTCCTTTCTAAATACATGAATGGAGTGTACTTCTATAGTATTTAGTATCCATGACCATTATGTCCATTATTTAGGACTATGACTTTAGTAGATTAAAAAATACCGAAATCAATCGAAAAATCCTACTTATTTTACCAAGTGTGTAATATTTATGTAGTCTAGGTACATATATGTGTGTATATGCATAAAAAATATCAAAATCTCTAGCAAAAATGCAGGTAGATATCATAAAAATAGCATACATAATTTATGACTCGATGACATCGCGGAAGATATATTATTATTTGCTCTTCGCTTTGTGCCTTTGAGCCTCCTTTGCTTCATAATCTTTCATACGTGAGATTGTATACAGGTTGCTCCTAATTTATATACTAATGGAGATTATTCAAAACAAAAATGTTATTTTTTAAAAATAGATTAGCAACGGTAACGTAACGTAACAACGTCAATCATAAAACTGGGAAAAGTTTTAATAACTAAAAAAAACTATTTTTACAAGATGAACAAAAAATTTAAAAAACTTTATTTTTACCCGGAATTTATTACCTTATTAGAACTTCAATTATTTTTCCATTTAGCTAGGTAAATTAAGTGTATATACAAAACACGCGGTGAACGAAGGCTCAATAGTCGGAGCGTAATGAGAACGTAGGGGTTAAAGACAAAAGCAGCACCTGGTTTCTATGAATACCCTCATCATTGCCTAGGCAAATTATTATCAATGATCGAACCAAACTGCATGACGTCATTACGCATTTGTTCGGGAATTAATTGCATTCAGAACGTTCTGGTTACGCCCGCCTGCGTCGCCTAAGCGGATCGTACCATATTCACATTGCAGTGGTGTATAGGGCTACGTTAAAATCAGAATGCACGAATAATATATAATCAAAAACGACTCTGATAACATTACTTATAATAACACCTAAATAATATATGCCATCCACTCCCTGTTGTGGTGGCAGATAACCCTTGGTCTTCTGCAGCGAAATAAAGGAGTTTGGTCACGGTGTGTGGAAGTGAATGGCTATGGGTTGAACATTGGAGTAATATATTTCTGTAATAACAGTTTTCACTGGTAGGTTACCATATCAAGTATACTCGATGTAAGCTGAAATACTATAAAATTAAATAAAAAGTTAAGCTAAGACATAAATCGCATGGAGGGAGCACAAAACAAAAAAATAAATTATTATAAAAATAAAATATGTGTTTTTTTACACAACCTAAACATTTTATTGGAATAAAGCCAATTTAGAGTTCGTACAGAAATCCGAGAACACCCTATGGGTAAAGTTACGATTTTGCTGACAAAAAGCTGGAGTGTATCAAGCGGATCCGTCGCCTCGGGCGCCGCCTAATATGCTAATACCTGCCCAAATAGCGAACGATGTAGTACGTAACTCGACATGATACGGGGAACAAAATACACGGATTCTTTCATAACGCTCCTTGTTTAGTGGTTAGAGGTTTACACTGTACAAGTAATGCCTACTTGTATTATTACCACACCAGAAAGAAGGATATTTTGATGTATAATTGAATTCAATATGTAATAGGATTGGAACTTAAAATAACAGGCAATAAAATAACAGGAATATACAGTTTCGTCTATACGAGATTATAAGAATATGTAATGTAGTCTATAGCTAGGAGAAACAAAAACAATAAGAATTCATGTTGTGATTTAATTCTTCACTTAAAAGCTGAAACCTTCATGGTGTTGGCTGTTATTAAGTTACATGTTTGAGCCCTGGATAAGAGTTTCATCACTTGCCAAGCCTAGCAACTACGCAGCCCGTCGCAGGTTCCCTACGCCAGCGCGGTACCCTTTGTTAAACTGGCTATTATAGCTAGCCACCAACTAAGTAGCTAGGCTAGGGTTACCTACCATCATTTTATCAAGTTATGGTAATGTATAATAGCTGATATATTTGTTATGTGTTATCATTATCAGCCTGTATTATCCCACTTCTGGGCAAATGCCTCATACTCATTCAGGAATACGTCCTCCGGCTGGGTATCAGTGTATGACAGCAAATATTACTATTATTATAATATTAAGCGCCTTTTTACATGTGAGAATAGATACAAAAAAATTTAAAAAGCTGTAGTAAGGTATTGTGTTGGGTAGACTTAAACCGATGCGTTTACATGCTACGCCTATTAAGTCCTCCTTTCTCCACCCTCAAACGACGAAATCCGAATAACAATGCGCTTCCGTATAATATGCGACGGTAAATAAAAAAATAATCCTGCCGATTGAGATCACAATAATGTTCATCTGATCATTGTTAGGACCCGCCACCAGTCACCAGTGTCTTTAATAATCATATAACTTTTTCAAAATACATAACCCCATTTTGTTTATAATCAAATACGTACCACAATAAATACTGAACAAATATAACTGATAATTTTAATATTAGAATTGTCTGTATGATGCCAAAATGACATTCTGATGCTAAAACTATACGACACGATAGCGAAATAAGGAAATAACTATGTAAGTCCCCTTCGATCCCCTGCCCGTACTCTATTGATATATAACATAGGCAGTGCCTCAATCACTTGTGGCATGTGAGTGGGCACTCATATATCCTACAGAACTATTGTCACCATCATGTATCTCAAATGGAAATTATAGCTTATGTATTGAAGAAGAAAAACATTTTCTTCAATACTTTGTAACTTATGAATTATTAAAAACCGAAACTAAAACTTTTAATTGTAACCAAATAAGAAAAAGGTTATTTATAAATTGTTTTGACGACCTACAGACAGGTGTCTGACAAGTTGTCTGGTGATCTATTCTTTATACCGAATTCAAACCCTAAATTAAAACTTCTCTGCAATGTAAGGTATGGGATGTAATTTTTCAGTGTCTAAACCTAGCGGCAAGCTCGTCCCTCTTAAATGAAAACTAATTTTAATATTAATGCTTCCTTTCTTGCAGAAACTTTTGCTTAGTAAGGATTTATTGCATTTTCTTGAAGTCTTTGTTTCTCAGCATCAAAATATGCTGTGAAACCGTTTCAGTATTTCAACTTATAAAAGTAGGTATGTAAGGATATGTTTCGTCTTACAGCATGTTTGAGTCATCGCGAGCAGAATAGTGTGGGGTAACGTAAAGTTAGGTATCATAGGAAAAGTTTTTGACCATTCTAAATGGGATTGTTCTTTTTTCTTCGCAGCATAATGTTTGACTAATCGTGAAAAATGCTTGAAATAACACAATATATCTCCGAAGTTTCCAACGTGCAAAAAACTTCAAAAATCGTCATCGGCCGGGAAACATCCGCTGCTGAACATAGACCTCCCCCATGGTATGCCAAAATTATCAGTCCTGAGCCACTTGCATCCAGCTACTCCCCGCGACCTTTAATTAGGTTGTCAGTCCATCTGATTCTAGTCTGGGACGGCCCAGTACATGTTTCTCGGTACGGTCGCCACTCAAGAACTCTTACTCGCCATTGGTTATCCATTACTCGAGACATGGCCTGCTTACTGACTCGTCGGGCTACTCGTATGTCTGTGACCCTAGTTCGTCTAAAGATTTCCTCATTCCGAATTTTATCACGTATAAGCATTCCGAGCATAGCTTGTTCCGTAGCACGCGGAGTCTATACAGCTTGTTTATACGGCCATCTTTTACTTATTTATCTTTACCGATTACTTAACATTGCTATATTTAACGGCCAACCATCGTCGGGCATTCTCCATGGTACACTGGAGTACAAAAATATGTATCCACTTTTTTTTCACACCTTTAATTAACATATCCCAATATGAACCTAGGAGCATATAGGAACAAGCAAGAGTGAATGTGACATGGTACGAAAGTGGATATATATTTTTGTACTCTAGTATACAACGAAGAGTCTTTCAATGTATCATAACGACTATCTATTCATGAACAAAGTCATAGTTTTAAAAAATCGTCTCATTAAATGAAGACTTTCAAATACTTGAGCTTACCTTAGGTTATTTCAGGCTACAAAATGAGAAAGGCACTTAATCATTGAACGCTATACTTTTTTTTTTTTTTTTTTTTACGCTATACTTACCTTTCTGTAACAGTGAGCCTTCCAGCAGCGCGTAATCGTCTTTACTGAAATGATCTTTGCGTAGAATACTATTGTTTGTAGGTATAAACCGATCTCTACGTATGAATTAAGCGTATTTTATTCTTAAGAAACTTTTGGCGTTCCGGTTTTTAAAGTGAGAAAATAGGAACTGCACAACATTGGGGCGTTTCAATTCGACACATTAGTGTTATATAAAAGCCATAAGTGAGTTTTTACCTATTGGCGCCTCATCGGAACAACTAATTGTGATAAAACTTAACACACATATCGCATCGTAGCCTGTAGCATAGAGGGGCATTGGCTACTTATTAACCGAATTTATTACTATCTTGAAGCCAACGCTGGCGAAGTCACTGGCGAAAACCAAGTATGAAATAATCAAAGAGAGAAGAAACGTTTACAAATACACTTTATTAAAGTACATTACATGCCACGATATGCAAAGCGTGAATGTAACAAATAACATTTTCCTACTTAACTTACAACAATCCTGCGAACACGGAAACGCGAAAAGTAGGTCCTCCGCAAACAATTTTGACAAAATAAGTAATTACTACTAAAATTAGTACAGTCAGCGCCATACGTATAAATGCATTATTACTGTCAATCTACGGTTGCTTAATTTTAATAGTGGCGGGGAGTGGAACAGAGCGACACGCCACACAATAGTTTAGTCCTTGGTCAAAAGATATGATCTATTATGGGAGAGGTCACTCGGCACGGAAAGTAGAGTTGGTCTCGTTTTTACATTCTCATACTGTGAAGCTACATATTATGCTGACCGTACTACATATTACAATTTTCAATTATATAAAAAATAGTTTGAATACAACTTTCACACTTTCAAGTAAATTCCGCAATGCTAATCATGACTTTTTTTAATGTACTTGTTCCTGTTGCAAATGCCAGAAACCAATTATATTTATCATTACAGCATGAAATCACTTATATTCATGTAAAGCTACACCGACCGTCCAAAGGCGCCCTCAAACGAGTTTTTTTACGTTCTTAATAAAAGTCAAGTCTCACACCATGATTTCTAACCATTTAATCTTAATGGATTAAAATTTCGATAATATGCATAAATTAAAAGCACCAAAAGGTGTCACTTTTGCACCTTTTACCGATTTTACTAACATTTTCATACGCAACTACCCATTATCGTTATTTTAGTATGTGATGTGCCTAGTTTTCGGATAGCTATAAGAAAGCAGCGAGATACTGACAGACAACGGACAGCCAAGTCCAGTGGACCTAAGAATTACAATTTAGATGATATATTTAAAGAGTATTATAGGGGTACACTCGATATTAAATTATAACCCTAAAAAGGATGAACAGGGGTGATAAAGTTGTATAAAGAGAAATATTTTTTTAATTTACAATGATAAAATTCTGTTAATATACTTGTGTAACTTGTGTTCAATTATTTATTTAATTCATCTTAGTGCGATAATTTGTAAATATAATATAGAATATCTAATATTTTATGAATTGTAAATGATTGGGGGCGCCAATTGTCGGTTGGAAATTACATGGCGTTTTAGCGTCCAGTGATTTTCGTACCCTATGAATAGAATTACCATGGAAGTACCTAAAAGCCTTCAAAGTACAAAGAATTAAGTATCAATCAAATTAAGATTGTGGACAATCCCAATAAGTATCAGGATAGTTTTTACTTGAGCACATCTAACAAAACTATCTGATTAAGTTTTAGGGAGGCCCAACAGTGGGACAGTACAAGCTGATGATAATAAGTTTTATGCCGATCTCGACAAGACCGTAGTCAAACAGTCAATCTGATTATACACAAAAAAGATAAGAAAAAAATAGACCAAATATCTTCTGGTCTGGTCCAGGACATAATTTTTACCATGGCAGCTGATATTTCTATGTACGGCCCTGGTTAAAATGGGACTGAGTATTACTAGAATGTAAGGCAGCTAAATTACATTTAAAGTGGCAAAAATCGAGTTTCTTATTCTTACATAAAGACAAAAGTTAATATTGATAACTAAAAACAGGCAATATATTTACAAAGACACTAATATAACAATTTCAATTCTTAAAGTAAGACCTTGGAAGCAAATGTTTAATAACGACCCTATAAAATTATCTTGAGATATACACAAAACAAATGTGTTTATGGTTTAATGAGAGAGTTATTAATACTTCAGGCTTTTGTGTTTTAATTATATAGACATTAGATGAATGTCAATAATACATTTTTTCTTCACCTGCTCAAAGTATATCCTTACTACTCTATAGTTACTCCCAATAAGGACTGAAATTTGTTCATTACTGACCTAGGCACCTACATTTGTAAGAGAGAGAATCTTCATTAACCTGTATTTATTTTCGGAATAAAAAATAACCTATGTTTCTTTTTTATACAGCAGTTTCTCATCCAAATTAATCAAATGATCGATGAACAATTATTTTCTTGTTTAATACACATATTCGATGTTTAGCTGCTTAATTGTAATAAAATTAATATTTAGAGACTGATACTCTGTTGCATATACATTTCCCTCATAATTATATGAACAATGGCGCTGGTAGCTGATTTCCTAAAAACCTTTTTTTACTGGTTTCCTAAAAACCTTTATTTCCTAAAAACCTTTTATAAACCATTAATCATCAGGACAATACTTATCAGGTTTGTTACATATAAGAGAGGTAAATTAGATAGAGTATTTTTTTAAATCGGAGAATAATTAGAATAACAAAACTTGTGTTTCCACAAAGCTGAAATCTGGCTGTCTTTCACGTCGACGGTGAACAGGCACCTTCTAGACCAACGCGTATCATCGCAGGTCACAACTTCACTTACCATTAAGAGAGATCGTGGCCAAGCGTTTATTTGGAATAATAATAACCTAGTAACAAGAAAAATATAAACAATAATCATAATAATTGTATCTATTTAAATGTGACTAAGACCGAAATAAGAGTTTCCAAAGAAACACATACTGCGCTAGGAATATTTTCACAGATGAATAAAAATTCTTAAAACATTAGCTGAGTAAAGCCAAATAGAACATTGTTTTTTTAAGCAACACGAACGTTCATCAGGGTTCTGTACACAAACGGTGCCAACGGGCTCTGTCCGTCCGTGTATCACATGGCTTTATCTTTTGAACCGTTATAGGAAGCGACTTGAAATGTGCACAGAGTGTATAACAATGGCCGCTATAAGAAATATTATAAGAATTACAAATTAATGGTATTACATGTTTTTTCGGTGTTTCTTGCTCGATATTGTGTTAATTATTTTACTGCAGTACGGAACCTTTTGTGAACCTTGCCCGTATTTTCGTATTTAGGTTTTATAACAGTTTAATCAAAAAGCAATTATTATTGACTACAAAGGCAACACGGTCTCCAGAAGACAGTGCTTCACTGCCTTCGTTATAAGTATCAGCCACAGTCGTCAAATCACGGGAATATACAATGAAGTAATATTATTCTTAGTCTAGTACAAGTGCATGTGTATAAGGTATCAGATCTACATTTACAACCCCATCAGTCGTATATTTTACAACCCAACTCAGGTATGAAAATAAAATAGATATATTGTCTTTTAGGGCAGGCACTCTTTTAACCACGATATCTCCTTCTGTAAGTAATGTGCATGAATACCTAGAAGAGGCATATTAACTCCGATCTTCCAACGTCATCATCCAGATTGCAGAGTTCGCTCGTAACACAGAACGCGTTACACAAATCAACTTCTAAGTTGACACCATCAATAACATGAATATTGTTTGTTCATACAAAATACATAACAAAATATGATATTGACTGATAATGGCTACCTCTAAATAAGAAACCCGTATCCGTTCCACTGATCATAGAAGAAATGTCTTAGAAAGAACACAAGCATTCATTTAATTGTAAGTTCGATATCCACGTTTGTTTGCCCAAAGATATTGTTTTAATCTAGCGGTATTGCGGATATTCTATTAAAACATTCTTTCAGTTGTACTCGATATCACCATTATCTAATTGCGATCTGGAATTATTAAATGATTCGGGGTTAGCCGAAGTGGAGTTTCTAGCTCTGTTGTGTGAAAGCCTAGATAAATCTAAAACTGGCAACCTAAGCACGTAATCTTGGTCTAAAGATCGATCGAATTGTAACCTAGATCGCTCAGACCACGGAATTACTCTAAAATCGGGCGTTGCGCCTGATGACGACGAGCTTTGACCGTTGGATGTTGTAGCCGCAATTTGATTCAAACGAGGAATACGCTGTGCCAAATTACGCAGTCTATTATTCTCAGGACGTTCTTGCTGCTGTCTAGAATCAGGAACGAAGGTTTGTGCGTCCGTACGAGACGAGTTAGGTGCATCGGATCTCTGGCTGGAGCTAGAGACAAACATGTGTTGATAGCTCGCTATCTCACATGGTAACAACTGTCTAGCGTCTCGGCCGATCCGTTGTACAGTGATTTGACGTTGGTTTTGTAGACTGAGCGAGGCGATCGACGTAGAGTCCACAGCAGAATGTGACGGATGGACGATTATACTGTTTTGTTGGACTCGAGTCGGCGATGGGAAGTTCAAGGCTAGGAAGTCGGAGAGTGGCACGCAGAATACACCAAGTTCGTCCTGAAAAAAAAACAGTTTTTAAATTTATGAAGAAAAACGAGCTCTCCGTGACGGCGTTTGCCACAATCACCACACTTAACTGATCACTATACCCCGTCACCTTTATCTCTCGATCAAAACTGTCATACAGATGGAATGCATAAATTTACCGACACGTAAGTTATCTTTACTTATAGATACTAGCATATAGTAAGAAGCATTGGATTTATTGGAGGGGTACTAACTATTTTGCATTATTATTTTTTGTTTAATGGGTTTGCACTTAGCCTTAATCTCAACTGATGGTAAGTGAAGATAAGGCCGTTGGACGGTATATGTGCCTAAAAATAATGAGGCGCTGTGTCTGCTACCTTTTCTAACGGAACACATCAATGCTATTCACACTGCAGTTTGGCGGCAGACTGAGGTAACTTGGTGGTAGCTAGCTAGACAGACATTGAAAATTCCTTACCACCAGACAAGCCGAGTACCTATAAGTAACACTTGCAATCGAACCCGGGACCTCTGGATTGTCCAAGTCAGACCAAGCAATGTACACATTAGGCGACGCAGGCGGCTACAATGGTACAAGACATAGTACAAAAGTGGGTACATATATTTGTACTCGAGTGTATCTACATAATAGTTTCTCTTTACATACATTGTATTGGCCGGCAGTCGGATTTGTAAACATATAATTTTAAGTTGAAATTCTGATAGTCTCCAATCTGTTTTATCATCATCATCAGCCAGGAAATGTCCACTGCTGTAGGCCTCCTTCATATTACGCCACATCGACCGGTCCCGAGTCACCTGCATCCAGCGACTCCCCGCGACTCTAACCAGGTCGTCGGTCCACCTAGTAGTAATCTGTTTTTATATGCTGGGTTTATATGTAATGAGGCATACGAGTATAATAAAATAGCCCGGTAAAGTTTCCCGTTAGGACAAAATCTTAAGTAGTAGAAACAACACAATTATTTTTTAAAACCGAAAAGTAACAGGCAAAGTCTAGCAATTAATTTCCTTAAGAAATACTCGGCTCATAATGTGTTAAAAGTAACATGATTTTTATTCTAAGGTCTCCAATTATCCATCCTATTGCAAAAATCGCCACGCTGTCTAGCTAGATCGATAATTGTATAGATCACTAAAACTTCGTTTCCACAAAGCAAAAGAACTTAGTTTTCACAGCAAAATACACAAACCAACCAGTAACCATCCATCCAAATGAATAGTGAAATTCAAGCGGCAGGTGGCAGCGGCTACTATAAATAAGTATAATTGCATGCAGGATCACACACAACGAATCCAAACAATTATCAAAACTCACATTGCCACTCGATTTCTTGTCACTGCCAGACTCAACTACCGTCTTCTTATCATCCCCGTCACGTGACGACTGACTAGAACTGCAGTCTTTCTCTTTATTTTCATCATCCAGTGGCACGTCAGGGACGACCTGAAGGTCTTCAGCAATACTCGGTACTACCACGTAACTGGCTACAATGCTGGAAAGTTGGTCCAACACCTGTAATACAAAATAGTTACTGCATGAATTTATTAGGAATTCACAAGTAACCATGATACACCAAAGTTTTTCATTCATTTATTAACGGAATACCATGATAAAAAGATGGTAATGTATTCGATAAGAATGCTAAAGAAATGTAATTTCGCTAACACACAAATAGCTAAGGATTTCAAAAGGTATGTGTCTATAAGTAGTTGTAATTTTAACATAAAAATATATACCACTACTCAGAGCAATAAAATGGCTATCCTAGAAGTTATTGCCATAAACAAAAACAGATTTTGAAACAAATTATATACAAATTTTTTAAATCGTTTACATTCTGAGATCAATAAAACAATTTCTAGAAAGATCTGTAACATTTTGAGCTACAATAATAACATTTCTTGACACACATCAACAGCCTATATATGTGCCCACTGCAGGGGCTCAGGCCTACTCTCCTACAGAGAGTGTATGGACCATAGTCCAACACGCGGGCCCAATGCGGATTGGCGGACTTCACATGCCTTCAAGACATACAGGTTTCCTCACGTTTTACTTCACCGTTAAACAATCGGATAATGTACTTGAATTGAAAAACAACTCATAGGTACACGGCTGGATTCGAACCCGGAACCCTCAGATTGAGAGTCCGCGTCTTACACACTGCGCCACCGACGCTTTCTTAACACACTTATACGAAAACCATAAAGAAATATCTGTTGGGGAGTCTGGAAAATTGAATGTAGCGTTAAGGACTGTATGTGTATATGTAAATTATTCAGTAGCGATACTTTTGACAGTAACTGTAAAAATTGTTTTGTAATTTGTATCTTCTATCTTATTTTAACTAAAATTAAAATGCTAAACATTTAAAATGCATATAGCTAACACCAAGTAGATACTTTGGTCAGATTGCGAAGGAGGACAGTCTTCCAAGGACAGTTAAGAAGGTAATAAAACTTACCTCATAAGCTAGCAGTCTATGCTTGGGATCCTTTACTAACAACCTCTGTATGAGGAATATAGTGTTGTCAGACACTTGCACTGCATTTCCGTCTCTGTAATAAATATTAAGTTGAATATATTTCGAAATGTCAACAAAAGTATACAAATACATCTATGTTGTCTCGGCCTTATAATAGTATAGTCTAATAACATTTGGTTATTGTCATCAATAAAATTCTAAAATAGATAATTCTAAAGATTGATAATTTACACCTTAAGTAGAATTAGTTAAGCTTATTTTGAGCGCAGTATACTTAAATAATTTATTACTCACGGTGGTATATTGTAATTGGCAGCCTGAATCCTACTGAAGAGCTGCGATAGACTTGTGTCGCAGAACGGGAACTGTCCATAAAGCATCGTGTATAGAACCACGCCCAGGGCCCACATGTCTGACGGTTTGCCGAGGTAAGGCTTGCACATAAGCACATCAGGAGAAATGTATGCTGGAGATCCTGAAATAAACACTCAAACTTCAGGTAATGTCTAGATATATGTTATTCATTTTGATAAGTGTATCAAATGGGAATGTCCTCAAATGTTTTTCATTGTTGTATCTGTGTTATTTTTACGTAGAATCCGTTTCCTTGTTAATTTTTTGTGTTGTTTATATGTATTATTGATAGCAATTTAAAATGTTTTCGATATAGTTTGTGTTTACAAAACCCCTATTATGTATAAAGGTAAAAATATATGGGTCAAGTGCAACGGGAATCTGCCAATGCATCATCATCAGCCGGGAAACGTCCTCTGCTGGACATAGGCCTCCAATGCAATACGTAACTTTTTCTTGTAAAAATATTTTACCTCTTTGATCTTTCAACAGGTCCTGATCGCTGCCAAGGTGTGTCCCAAGACAGAAATTAGTAATAGTCACTCGGCCAGTCCTTTGATTCAATACTATGTTACCTAGTTTCAAGTCCCTGTGCACAATGTTCCTCTGAAAAGACAACATACAATTTTTAAACTTGATGTAATGTTGGAATTTTTTATTGCCATGTCACAAAAACGAGCTCTCAAAGTTCCACGTCATGTTTTTAGTAGTAAAGATGCAAAATTAATTCGTCGGAAAATATGTATAAGCTTGGGCATCGTTTCATATACAACTTAATGCAATATCTTCGTGGAAATAATGAGACATACTCTTGTGTGATTAAATTAGCCTTGCGCCTTTCGTCATCTTGTGTATGTCGAAAAAGCGACCAAGGGAAGAAATCTAAGAACCGGGTAGCAGGGTCCACCTATGTATCCCCGGTAGTTTTCTGAGATCACCAACCCTCCTGTCAATCGTGGTAATTATGAGAAATCCCGTCATGGAAAGTCCGAAGTGGCAATCTATGATGGAGGCTAATTATGTCCAATTGTAATGAGAACTTGTTAAGCTGATTATGACTCATATGCGACAGTTATGGTTTTCTCGACCATTCTTTCCAGTAATGTCTAGTTATATAATGTGCCTGGCTATATACTCGTTATATATTAATTCCATAGTCTAATACTATGTCCTATATGGACTAGTCTCACAATGTCAAATTTCCTAAAAGGTCGAATATCTCAAAAGTACTTTCCAGGAGTGCAGTGTCCCAAATGGTCTAGTATACCAAAAGGTATAATGTTTGTGTATGATAATTTTTAACGATAGCTTTCGAATCCTGAAAGAATGCCTACAAATGACACGAACGTTATTTCCTGTCGAATTCAAAGTAACTCCTCTACACACCCTAAAATGTATCATGTAAAATACTGATAAACAAGTTACTTTTGCCCTGAACTTTATTTTAAACCGAAATATTATAATTTTTCGTTTTCATAACATTAAATTCTGAAAATATTATTTACCTTATGCAAATTTACGACAACTCTAACAATATCGTAGAATATTAATATGGCTTCCTTTTCCGGAACTTTTTTCACTTTCGTGACATACTGTTGGAGATTAATCAGTTCACTCCCTTTCTCGCTAAACTGGTGGGCAGTCACACAGTCCAGTACAAGGAAAAGACGTTGCCGCACACGACCCGTGTAGAAGAAGCCTGGTCCAGAAGGATTCGGGGCTTCTTCGAGAGCGTAATCCTGGAATTTACATAAGTTTCATTACAACACGTGTTCAACATCGTTCATCAAGTTTAAATACACCAGAGTATATTCATGAAAGTTAATTAATCAGGGTTCGGTGTTTATTAATTGATATTTAGTGTATAAACTAGAAATTACTCAGACAGATCCTGTAATTACGCTACCAAAACTTGACCGAAAAACGGCAAGTGAAAGAATGAAGTGGCAAGCAAAGTGGCAATCTTATCAAAAGTTTCCATGATTAGAAATAATAGGTACAGTTTTATTAACTTATACATTTTATCGAAATCTTACCACAGTTTATTTTTCATGAGTGTCCGATATTTCGGCGCTATTACGCCACGATCACGGAACAACTATAACTATAAAAAATGAACCGTGGTAAGATCAAAGATAAACACTGTACAGTTTTAATAATTCCAAAGACTATATTTTTATACCTTGCACAATAAATACCTCTATTAATCAAACTCAATACAGTATTTTACAATTTTACCCCATTAATACTTATTTATGCAACTGTCATATAATGAGGGGTATTAAAACATGAATGTGGGCTTACAATATAATAGTATCACATGAATGTATTAATACCTAATTATGTGCATATACAACTTTATCTACACCCATGACGTGAATCCTCTGTGAAGGATTCTTAAACCAAACCGTGTTACGGTTTGCAATCCTTCACAGAGGATTGACACTTCACATGCATTATACTATAACCGCAGATTAATAACTAATGCCACGTTAAGCTATTGAACAATATATATAATTAAAATTCATCTCATCTCAAATATTTACATTAGAATACAAACCAAGTCATCACCTCACTCCGTGCCCATTGCATCAAGCGGGTCCACAAGACCTTTACCAGGTAGTTGGTCCATCTATTGAAGGACCAGATTACTACATTTCCCAAAACATAGTCGCCACTCTAGGACTCTTACCCCCATCTGTTTTATCGTCATCATAAATATGGCCTTAGCATTGGCACTTTTACAGACTCAATGACTGTATTTCTATGGATTTTCTATTTGCAGATTTTATTACGAATAAGATAAATTCGCTCGCTGTGCTTTGGTACGTATTGATATTTTTCATAACTAGTACAATTAAGTGCAAAAATATGTACTTACTTATTTATCAATACATATTTACCTTTGTTTGTCATTTCTCCCAATACATTGAACAAGACCACATTAGGGTGAATGTGATATGGTGCAGAAGTTGGTATATATTTTTGCACTTGACTTTATCACATATTGCTTAAGACTTTGATTTAGACATAAGTGTTTTGACCGAAAATATGTGCCGTAATTTAACTAATGCTGCCTAGCCAAATTCATTATTCTATAACCCTTCGCAGCGCTCTTACTTAAGAAAACTAAGTAAATATCCAGTTACGCGAGTTTCTGCTCATATCAGATGATTCATAGAACTTTTACGTTTGTAAAAAAGACACATGTTGGTAATAAGCTATTCTGGATATGAGCAATGAGCATGTACAAATTTATATTTAACTATCCATCCAGGTTGCAGTAACTAGTGTCATGACTCAAGGGATCTCTAATATACTCAATCTCTTTTTTATTAAGCTCGCTTTAGAAATATCGCAAAGTACATTTAATACGTAAATATAAAATAATAAATCCAGATTCTTAAAACAACTGAATGCAAAATCGCAGGCATTAATTATTATTGTTGGACATGACTTGGACTCACAATCCGGGTTCGATCATCTGGTACTCATTTACTGGTAGAAAACTTTTGAATAACTGCCTGGCTGGCTATCCCCAAAGTAGCAGTGTTATTCCTTCGCATTTTGCTGTCATAAATAGCCGACCGACGGCAACATATTACATTTTGCTTGATTTGAAAAAGCTCCAAGAAAAATCTGAGAAATATTCACTTTTGAAACTTCAATAGTCTCAAAATGTCTTGTCTATTTTATGTAATGCAATTAATCATCACATTATACTGTGCTAGGTCGAGGATATGGTTTGATTTAGAGTTATATTAAATTTAATAGAATGAAACCAGATTGTAGTCTCTAATGTAGGAACAAAGCAAAATGGATTATGGAGAAGCTATTAGTAATGACTTAAAATATATTTGACTCACATTGTAAAGCAAGTTATGGTGGAATTACCCACCAGATGCATATGCACTGCTAAACATAAACCATCACAGGTCGCCATGACGAAAGGGTTTTACATGAGGAGATTAATCTTAACCGACTCGCCCCACAGGCATTGGCAATCGCAATAAGATGTTAGTAAACGTTGTAATTTTGCCTTAGTTGCCTCTTATGAAGCACACAGTGTCCCTACGCTGACCGCGAGATTTGACCACAGCCTATAAAAGGGAATATAAATAATAAACTTTGCCAAACCTCAACATCAATAAAAAGACAAATAAATGGCTTATTGTGGCATGCACAGATCGCCAAGTGACAAAAAAAACTTTAAAAAAAGTGGCCTCTTATGACAACTATGAGAAGCTTTAGGCTGGTATATTCTTAATCCGAAACCACCGGGCCACTGACACAGAAACGCATAGTTTCGCTGAGAACGCAATTGCAAATAATCATGTATTAACGATAGAAAAATTATATTATAGATAATAGTTCGCCCTTAGCATAAATCAATGACTTCACTGGCCTTTTAACATTTTAGTATAAACTCGCATTTTGCATTTATTTCATCTAAGTAAGCAAATTTTGATTTTAACTTTTTGTTCATGGAGACATATCAACTGTCTCCATGAACAAAATAGTGTACATAATGTTAGTACATATTGTAAGAAGTATCGCATTTATAGCATGATTATTTAACAAAGGAAATCCATATGCAGCAAAGCTTAAATCGAATAAATCTCATAAATACTACATGATCGCATACAAAACTTGTTAAGTAGGTTTTTGAAGTCATATTCTGCCTTATGAATGTGTTCAGCTTTTCAGGCCTCACATTTATATACTTATAACAAAATTGAAGGCATGACTTGACATGCAATTTCAGCTACCTTTCTTCTGAAGGTGTGGTTTATACTTTGTGTAGAATAAATAGATTTTGGTGATTGTTTTACTATTATTATTTTTACAAAAGTATCCAGATAGTAAAGTGTCCAAAATGTGCCTAATTCAAGAAAGTAGGAGTGCTATCTGGTCCACTTAATAAACACATTTTTAACATAAGCATTTCCGACATACCCTTGTATCGCATGCATAAAGAAAACAGTCAACAGGGAGTCTCATGGAGGCGCGCGTAGACTAGGTGCCATGCACTCAAAAAAGTCGGCTAGATAGACCCATTTTCACTCATACACAAAGACAAAAAGTGGCTAAGGGCGGGAACCACTCAGAAATATATACATTTTTAATTTATAACATTCTACAGATTAGCACAGTAGCATAGTAGAAAAAGAAATGAACAAGTTTTACTTAACACAATATTGAGCAAAACCTGCTGAAAAAGATATATTTCTTATTTAATTTTAACTGTTACATTTTTATTATTTGTTGTTACCTCTATATGGAACATAGTAATAATACAAACTCTGAGAAAAGTTGTGTCGGACGGATGGTCGGACCGCAGAGCCATAGTACCATTGGGCACACTTTAAAATAATAAGCCTAAAAAATTACAGTAATTTAACAATTGCTTTGCAGTTCATAAAAATCGCATGACCAAGCAATATATGTACACTTAATTCAATTATTGATAAGATAGCCACAGCTGATTAGTGCCAAACAGGTCTTGATTTAACAATTTTGAAAATAAGATATTTGTTTTTTGTTTTTAAAAACTTTATAAATTTTTTAAAAACAAATGATTGCATAAACATGTTATTTTTTGCATATTTACAATTTTATATCAGGTCACATGATTGTAATTTAAAGAGTAGGTAAATAATGCAAATGCAGCAATACTACTTTGCATGTAAAAATCATAAACAACTACTTCGCAAAGCATGTCATCATCATAGTGTTTCTTATGCAACCATTTATACAATTTTATGTTGATAAAATTAGATTAAAAAGACAGAAAACAGCCTGTATTTAATGTAGGGGACATGCTAGCACACATAGCAACAACATACAATACTGGGCAACATAGATTCACTCGTCAAAATTTTACAATAACACAGACAGAAGCAGATTATAACAGGTTTTTTTACGTAAACAGTCCAACATTTCCATCATTTGCTTGTGACAGACTTCAATACGTTCTCTAATTAAGTAATAAATAAAATGAAAGCTATAATGATTTGATATTGTAACACAAACTTAAATTAAATATTGTAATATTAATACTATAAACAGTACAGCCACATAGGATTTGACACCAGCTTTAGAACAAATGGACAAGTTACTGTAGCCTGGATAGATCATTTTTATTTTGATAAGTTGGGTAATAACATCATATTCATTTCTCAGTTCTTGAGAAAAACATGAAATCAATTTGCTGCCAGTAGTGGTTATACTTAGGATTACAGAATATGTCCAAACGAGAGCAATTAATAAAGGTTACATATATAAAAACAGCATTATGAAAATAAATAAGGTAACGTTATTACAAGTCCAACACTCAGCTAAAACAAACCTAATAGTCAAGATCATTTCTACAGTGGCATAATATATAAGAAATGTTAAAAGCACAAGGCAGTTAAATCGAACAATTTCATGCTAATCACCAATCAGAGTATGCCATGTAAAGTCATAGCCTAACACCACAAGCCACATACTAGATTGGCATGAAATCGAACAAAATGCAGGGAACTTTATAGGAATATTTAGACTACCAATAAGTTAGAAAAGCAAAGCTGGGTATTGATTATTATTATATCAAAGTGAAGTATGTTGTGATAAAACTTATTTTATCATTTAAATAAAAAATCGTAAGCAGTGACAAGAAAAATATATTGACAGTAGGGTTATCAAAAAGAATAAACAAGAAGAATAAATACGAAGAATAAATACTCTTCTTAACATCCTCCCTTTTTTGTTTGTTTTGGTAACCCTTAGGGTACTAAACCAATTTGCACCGCAATTGATACAATCCGTGGTTTATGTAATGCTTTGGTTAATAAATCTGCTAGTTGGAACTCGCTAGGAACGTATTCGACAGATATTTCACCATCAGCAACAAGTTCTCTGACATAGAAATGTCTGATTGCAATATGCTTAGTTCTTCTGTGAAGCTGTGGATTATGTGAGATCTTTATGGTTGCATCATTATCAACTTTGAGTTTTGGTATCTGCTTCAAGCTAGATATTTCACCAAATAGCCTTTTGATCCAGACAATCTCTCGAGCTGCTTCACTGGCAGCAACCAATTCGGCTTCTGTGCTCGATATGGCAACGCATGTTTGACGTCGACTCGTCCAGGATATTGGTCCTCCAGAGTATAAGCATAATATGCCAGATGTTGACCGTCCAGTGGTATTGTCTCCACCATGGTCAGAATCACTGTAGCATTCAAGAATTCCAGCATTGTAGCTCTTCTTAAAAACTATCCCATAGTCCAAACTACCTTTGATGTATCTAAATACACGTTTCAACTTTTGGATATCCTCTTTAGAAGGATTTTCTAATGTCCGGGATAATACGCTTACAGCATAGGCTAAGTCAGGTCTAGTTCCAACGGTAAGATATGCAAGCGCACCCACAGCTTCTCTATACGGATATGAATTTGGATCCACTTTGTCTTTATCCAGATCTGGCAGTCCATCTTTCTGTATAGGAGTGGTTACGGGCTTGCAATCAGTCATACCAAAACGATCTAACACTGTTAGGGCGTAGTGTTTTTGTGACACTTTAATATTATCGTTCTGGTCCTTTATTTCTAATCCCAGAAAATAGGATGCGTCTTTTATCGTGATTCTGAATCTTCTTTTCAGCTCTCTTATAAATTTTTCAGATTCTTCCTGATTTGTTGCAGCGACCAGACCGTCGTCTACATAAAGAGCAAGAATAATTTTATTATTCACACGGTTTCGGATAAATAGGCAGGGGTCTGTATCACATTGTTTGAAACCAATGGTTTTTAAGTAATCCACCATGCATTTATTCCAACAACGAGGCGATTGTTTCAAACCATATAGACTTCTGTTCAGTCTACACACCTTGTTAGATCCATCAGAATATCCATCAGGTTGTTTCATATATATTTCTTCATTCAGTGAACCATACAGAAAGGCAGTTGACACATCAAACTGAGTAAGTTTTAGACCTTCATTTGCAGCAACACTTAAGACAGATCTTATTGTTGTCATTTTAGCGACTGGACTGAAAGTCTCTTCATAGTCGATGCCTTTTTTCTGAGAATATCCTCTTGCAACTAATCTTGCTTTAAATTTGTCTAGAGAGCCATCTGCATTGGTTTTCATCTTGTATACCCATTTACAAGATATAGGCTTTCTGTCTTTTGGAAGGTCAACCAGTGTCCAGGTTTTATTTTCCTTCAAAGACTTCACCTCACTATCCATTGCTTTAACCCACTGATCTTTGTCCTGACTAGTGATTGCTTCCTTATAGGATTTAGGCTCATTAATTACATTGAAATCATTAGAAGACATCATGATATAATCTTCGAATCGAGTAGGCGGTCTAATTTGACTTCTGTCTCGTAAAGTCATTCTAATAGCTAATTCAACTAAATCATCTGAGTTTACTGGTGTCTCATTAACATCAACATCATTTAAAGCATCTTCATAAGGAGGTGATGCTGGCAGTGATGCCTCTGGAGACAGATTCATTTGTTCAATAGAGTCATTTTGCCTTTCTACTCCCTGGCTCACAATTTGACCCGACGATGTGGAAGGTACAGTCGTACTAGGCTCGTCAGGTGTACTACCAGTACAACCTGATCTGTTATCAGTGTGATCGTCCTCCCTTACTTGACACATCGGAGATGTTGCGAGTGGATAATAGATTTCAGCTAAGGGTTGTTCTTCCAAATCACCTTGGCTAAACGGTGTCGAGACTGACTCATTAAACGTAACATCTCTTGATCTTATGAGTTTACCATTTTTACTCAGAAGTCGATAGCCTTCGTCACCCTCATACCCAATAAGGATACATTTCTCAGCCTTTTTAGCAAGTTTTGTTCTCTTTTGTTGAGGTATGTGAGCATAACATTCACATCCAATTACTTTAAGATGACTTATGTTTGGCTTCTTGTTAAACCATAACTCGAATGGTGATTTACCACTTTCTAATGTTGGTCCTGTTCTGTTTAAAACGTATGCAGTAGTGTTTATCAATTCTGCCCATGTCGCAGGGGGTAATTCTTCATGAGCATGCATTAAGGTACGCGCAGCTTCGACTAAGGTTCTATTTTCACGTTCACTGAGGCCATTTTGTTGTGGCGTATAGGGCATCGTGAGCCTTTGTCTTATTCCAGCTTCTTGTAGAATGCGCCTTACATTCTCATTATTGAATTCTCCTCCATTATCGCTGAGCAGTTCTTTGACACAATTTCCAGCAACTTTACACTCCTGCAACATTTGTCGGAGTTTCAGATGCACTTCAGATTTTTGTCGCATGAAGTAAACGTGTCTGTATTTACTGTAATCGTCTTTAAAAAGAACAAAGTAGCGAAATTTATTGAAGGACGGTGGAAACGGACCACATACATCAGCGTGTATTGTTTCCCCAGACACTTTTGCTCGTTCTCTTGTTCCGAATGCATTTCGGTGTGTTTTCCCATATATACAACCGGTACACAGTTCTGAATCTAGTCGAACATTAATCCCGAATTCCCGTTCAATAACTGCTTTGACGTGTTTCTTGTTCTGATGGACAAAACGTTCGTGATAGAGTTGGAGCAAATTATTTGCTGACAAAGCGTTCAAATTAGGAGTCAACTGAGTAATTGTCTCTACATTCAGTTTATACAAGCCTCCATTTTTGACTCTTTTTCCAATTAATTTGACTTGTCCGTCACTTTTCAGCGAACAGTGTTCCTTTTCAGACATAAAAACACTATTGTTTAGTCTGTCTTGAGCGGCCAGCACAGAGAATAGATTTCGCATAATATCCGGTACGTACCATACGTCACAGAGTGTTATCTGATATTCATTTCCATGTACAACAGACTTTAAGTTAACAGAACCTTTCCCAATAGCTTTGACAGTAGCTCCATTAGCAGTAGTCACTGTACAAGACTCTTCAAAATATTCAAAACTCGAGAATACATCTTTTCGGCAAGTGACATGGTTCGTTGCCCCATTATCGACGTACCAACTTATCGTATCGCGGTTTGTTAATGTTGAATTTACATCTGTAGAGACTTGCATTAAATTCATATTCATGGATGTCTGTTTGCTCTCTGACTTTGATGGTTTTCCGTCAGCTTTCCACTTCTGGCATTGTCTGACCTTATGACCGACTTTACCACAGTACCCACATGTTTTCCTTGATTTCTTACTACTCTGTACAGCTAGAGCTTCTGCAGGACCTTCATTCTTCAACGAGATGGAACGCTCATAAGCACACAGCTGTGTCGTCAGAGTTTCTAATGTTTTATCAGTCTTTGACATCAACATCCAACTAGACTTGAAAGAGAAGTAGGTTTCGGGTAGAGTATCTAGAATCTTGCAGATCACAAGGATGTCTGGTAATTCAGATTTGTCTATCTTAAACAATTCAGCTTTCAAATCTGACCATAGGGTTTTGATTTTGGATATATGCGTTGTGATGTCATGTGACGGTTCTTTAGAGTATCCGAAAAACTCCATACATAAAGCGTAGCTCTTGTCTTCAGATGTGCCATCGAATAAACGATGTAATTCGTCCCATACATCCTTAGAAGAATTGAAGCGCATTATCTTTTGAAGGGTTTCGTCCGACATATTTGCAGTAAGCATAAGAAGGGTGGAACTGTCTATTTGGTTATATTTGTCAAGAGCTGCATTGTACTCGGAAATTTCTACAGCATTTGTGCTATTGGGTCGTACAGGCTTAGTAAGTTTACCATTGACCGCATCTAACCCACCGGGTATACCCCTGAGGAGTAACAGTGCCTTAAATCTCCATGTCGACCAGTTTTTAACACCAACCAAGTGACCAATGTCAATTTTGCAATTTGGTGACTGCATTTTGAAATTTTTGTCTTCTTGGATTGGTTTGAAAAAAAATTTATTACTACATCAGCTCTTTTATTTACCTTTTTCTTTAATTCACTGGTAACCACGCTCTGCTACCATGATAAAACTTATTTTATCATTTAAATAAAAAATCGTAAGCAGTGACAAGAAAAATATATTGACAGTAGGGTTATCAAAAAGAATAAACAAGAAGAATAAATACGAAGAATAAATACTCTTCTTAACATGTTGTTCATCAATGTTTCAAGACATGTTTACAGTAAACAGAGTTTCTGTAACATGATTACCATGAAAGGTGACATGATATTGCAAGAAAGACACAACTTTTATTGGAACAAAGTACATTTCAATGTCATGAAACACTGTTGGGACCATGACCACACAGACCGTGAAACAATATTTTGTGTATAAACTATTTGCAATCTAATGCATACCTGGTTTCACAGAATTTACACTGGTGGTTATAAAACATTAGAATGTTTTTGTTTTCATCAATTATTAATATATATGGTATGTATAAAGGTTACCTTAAAAAGTCCATGATGATGTATAACACCATCCTGATCCTTCAACAATGACAAAAGAGAATATTCTGTATGCAGTAACATCTTCCCCTGTCTGTCATCCTGTGTTTCAGTTTGATTTTCATTTTTCAAAGTAAGTATTTTGATCTGATAAAATTCGTCCGTCCTTTCTTTCCTGGCTAAACATTGAACGATGCTCTTTACGGGACTGGGCCCCAGTTTAGGTCCGAGTAAGTAAGGGCCCGCTTTGCGAACATGTTTATCAGGCACTGAAGTTCCTGCATCAGGAACGTCGTTCAGATTATATGGTCTCTTACTTTCTTCAGGAGAAACACTGTTAATCTTTGAGCTTCTACTAGCGCCATTATTTGTGTATGTCGTTATCTTAGAAATCTTTCTATTCCGTTGTAACAGCAAAGGCCTTGTTCTTTTACCATGGTTTGAACCACATTTTGCCCTGTCTTGATCCATATTACTACTAAACGAGAATAGAAATGATTATTCTTACAAAAAATCTATTTAACAATGCATCCCTTTTATCTAGATTTTATTTGAGTAAATCAAAAGCAAAAGAGAAATTCGAGCAAAACACCTCAAAACACCTACAAAACCAAAGAATATAATACTTATACTAAACACTATTAGAGCTGGAGAAAATCCTGGCAATATGTCTATGATATTGTCTACGGCTCACTTTTTCATTTTGAGAATGCCTCCACCCTCTTCAACTGTCAATTCACTATTGTGTGACTCTTGTTAATGTAGTAGTCTGTGCTCTTTTTCTCGTCGCATAGACCAGCATAGACACGTAATTATTTCTACAAACCTCAGACAAAACCAGCGGAGGGCGATTATGAGATGTACTTATGAAATTAGTAACTAATCCAAATCATTTAAGATATCTCGATTATGAAAATGGCTACTACTAATTAAGTATATCAGCTCGTCTGTTTTTAAAACGTCATCACGAAAATAAAGGAATATGGATAAACAGGACTTTATTACTTTAAAATATGGCACTTTTTCAGTTGGTCACGCTTCACAACCATCGACAAGTATCGAATGTTTGACAGATTAGTAGTACTAATTATTATAATTGCACTATGGAAGTTAGGAATTACTTGTTTCATAATCGATTATTATACATCAGTAATTAAGTCACACGGAGTCCATATTTCAAGAAAGACATTGACATTTTAGAAAGGGTCTAAAGGAGAGCAACAAAAATGGTTGCATCTCTTAGAAACAAATCTTATGAAGAACGCCTGTTTCAACTTAATCTAACAACACTGGAAGAGCGAAGGAAACGAGGTGACCTAATTGAAGCTTATAAAATACTCAATGGACACTACAATGTGAGCAACATCAAAACCTTGTTCACTATGAGCCAGAACAGTCGATTGAGAGGGCACTCAATGAAGCTCACCAAGCCTTCATGTAGGAGCAACCCAAGGAAACACTTGCCTAACCGTGTAGTGCATTCTTGGAACGCTCTGCCTGAAAGTGTTATAAGTGCTACTTCAGTGAATTGTTTTAAAAACAGACTAGATAAGCATTTAGAAACATTAAAACAAGTGCAATGATATACACGCATCAGCTCGAAGAGCTGCTAGTGTATCAAGCAAATAATAATAATAATAATTACTAGATATATGCCGACTATGACCATCGCTAATAAAACTCTACGCCGTTCTATTACTCAAGCGCCATTTTAATTGTTTGTCGGCACCAAAGAGTTTAGAATCACTACGCTATAAGAGTTAGCACTTCCATACTAGCCACTGAACTGATTTAGGAACATACTTTTAGCGAACCTCAACTAGTATTTATTATCAACTACTCAAATCAACTGTCTGTAAGATCAATAACCATTGCCTCTCCTGTAACGTATAATAATTGATAAAAACTAGTACTAGTACCAACATCAGAAAACAACTGTCACACGTTTTGGCGCTGAGCTAGTGAAGAGGCTAGTATTATATGCTCCTAGTGATTACTTGCTAGTGGGCTGCTAGGAGCATATAAGGCTAGGGCTTGACATACCCATATCGTGCCCGTATCATCATGAGACAATCGAATCGAACTTACTTATCGATCTCATGCTTACTAATCGATATAGATCTTATATCGATAAGTATGCGACATAAAGTCTGTACGAAAATCAAACAAAGTTGATGAATGGTACAAAATTAGTTTATTTATTGTAATTATCAGTACTAACAATACTCACCTCTTTCTGGTATCTATTTTGCCTGTTGAAAATCGTGGGTCATCTCATGAAAGTATGATGTGGCAAACTATAAACCTCAATCAATGTGCTTATGAAGCCGATTATATGTGCGATTTAATTGTTTGTTATGTAATAATAAAACAATCTGAGAATTTTGCACTTGTTGCTGTCACTTGATGGTGCACAATCTGGGGCGTCATTTAATTTGTATTCTACGACTATTGTAGGTCATGCTCAGTGCTCAGCATAATGCATTCGTTTAATCACAGATGATTATTTCCGATTGAAACAAAACCAAATTCAAACGAATAATATAAGAAGAAAAAACTGCCTTCATGGTCTAATGGCTAAACGCTTTGGACTCACAATCTGAAGGTCCCGGATTCCATTCCCAGTGGGGGTTCTTACAGGTACTTGGTTTGGTTGGAAACATGGCATTTTATGTGTCCATGTTATGGTTACATGCCATCGCATTAACTAAGTCTGCTGCCAAGCAGAAGTGTTAATAGAACTCTGCTATGTTCCGGTATGAAAGGAAAGCCGATACCTCATTAGCTTGATAATTCTGGGTGAGCACGATTTACTTCTAAGGATTTTATTTTATTGGTAAAAAACCGGTCAACTGCGAGTCGTAGTCGCGCACCGAGGGTTCTGTACAGAATATTAATAATAATTAACATACAATCATGCTCTATCGAAAATGTAAGTCCGATTGAAGAACCATCTTTATTTTGCGGTTACATTACATGCCCGATGTATGGCTATTAACTACAACGTTAGGTTTGTAGACATAAAAAAGCTATTTTTACAAATTTCAGGATTATAGGTCAACGGGAAGTACCCCGCGCAAGTATAGGAATAAATCTGAAAAGTATAATTTTTTAAAAATTGTATCAATTTTACAATTATAAATTGTTAAAGCGCCTGTCGTATTAATTTTAATGTGTAAATTAAAAATTGCTAATGATTATTGGCCAGGCGCTTATTTTCATTAAATGACTTTCAGTGTGTTAATTATTCATATTCTGTGCACCCTCGGTGTGCTAGTTTGATTCGCACTTGGTCGGTACGGTCATTAGCTAGTTACAATTTTATTGTATGTATAGATTGTATTATGGCAACAGCGGGCTCACAGTAGGCAACTATTACTGCTAACACGTAGCCGTGTGAAACTATGATGAATTTATAATGACTGGTTAACAAAAACCTACATCCAAACGTTCAAACATTCAGTTAATGTTGTTTACAATTTAATATTGTTATGAACAATAAATACATTTACTCAAGTCTGACGTCTAGTATTTCGTAGTATATATTTGATTTTTAGTAATACATAGTACGCTAGAATCATTTCATTTACATGTGAATAAGGGTTTAACAAAAAATAAAACAAAGAGATGTATGAAGACATTTATTATTAAAACAATTAAGATAAATCGGGTGCCCAAAGCTTGAAAGTTCTGTCGTATGAAGATGTTGCAATGTACTTACTGTCGTATGAAATGTCAACACTCATTACCTGCAAAAATACAAGTTTTACAATACTTTTCTTAAAAATCTTACTACGAGTACAGAGTTTTATGATATGACCAAAAATATAAAAGACTAACCATGAATTCGTGCAATTAAAATGTAAACATTAAACAATTCGTATCCACCCGAGTTTGCCTGTACAAAAGGTAAATTACCTTATTATCGTGTCCAGATAGAGTTCTTAAAGGATGCCAAGCAGGGTTAGACCACAATTTCACAGTTCTGTCGTATGAAGAAGTCATTAAAAAGTGACCATGGGTGCGCTGGTAGCGGACATCTGAAATATAAATAAGTTACCGTTCTCATTTTCTGCTTGGAACGTATAGTGCTGAAGATAGCCTGCCCGTCACACGGTAAGATCACACTAATATAATAAATGTGACAGTTTGAATACATTTTACTCAATCGCACATAAATTACTGAAGCCGTTCAGTAATTTCTATTTTGATGAAATCCATAAATATAGAATATATCCTCGGTCAGCACATAATAGCACACTTTTTGTTCCAGTAATAGGTTCATATGAAATATATCTGAAGTTGTCGCAGATACAACCCCGAGTTTAGTTTAATCTTGTTTGGTGGTTCTATTAGTGTCTGGATTGTAACATTAGTGGTATATACATCAGTGGATTTTACTACCCGTAGCCTGGTTACTTATATTAATGATCGTTTGAGGTTACTGTGATAGAAACCTATTTCGATATTAAACTAGGAATTTCTTTCTGAAATGAAGGAGAAATTTAGTTACATTACCAACCGTGATTGAATTTCGTTATTCTCAGTTGGAATAAAAAACAATTCGTTCAGGGAATTATTTTTCCCAGTTCGTTTAATATTTGTACTATATTGGTGAAATGGATAATTTTGCTCAATTTAACTCAATATTGGTAAACATTTGTGTAAAATAGCAAATATATATCTTAATTCACCTGAATGTCTTTATGTTGCTGCTAGAAACAAAATCACACAAACATATTCACAGTTCCGTTTTTGCAAATAAAACTATCTTCACCGAACAAAAACTTAATCAGTTATATATATAAGTTACACCATAACCAAAAAGCAACTAACTTTCTTAGCATATCTAAGCAATTGAATAACGTAATAAATATATTTCAAAATTATTTATATTTTATTGCCTAACCTAACCAGTTTCATTATGTTCTTACCGCTTAATAAATGTGTATGCGACGGAATCGTGTACAACGCCGATCGTCGACGCAGATCCCATATCTTTGCCTGAAAGTGTACAACATTGTATTAATAATTCATCTGTTACAATAGATCAATAACATCGAAATCATGTATTAAACTCTTTGTTTTAGGGTAACTGTAATCGAGAAACTACTATGGTTAAATTTGTGTCTATATTGTCCGTCTGGCTTGGTCTAGTGTCATATCAATATCTCAAAAACTGGCGATGGCGGCGGCAGGACCTTTTTGGACGTTGAAAATACAAAATAGAAAGAGAAGATAAATGTATTTTAAAGCGGGCCATAGTTTAAAATGGCAATTTTAGATAGTACTAACTTTTGGGGTTGATAGTTATTTCAGCAATCATAATTTTAATAAATCTCTTTACAGCAAATTTTGCTGATATAGGCCATGAAACCATCTATTTTACGTAAAAGAATATGTATATGATAGTTGACTTGGAACCCTCGACACACTAGTCACCGAATCAAGTTACAAATATTAACAGTATAAAGATTGATGGACCTGGAATCTGGAGGGTTAGAAGTGGGTGTGATAGACTTGCATAATTTCAATTGGTTATTTGATATTTCATTGGTTTGAACATTTTAATTACTGTATAAAAGAATGTTACGCCTCACCTGATGGTCAGCTGCTGCCGTAGCTAAATGATGGCCTGCCGGTGACCAGTCTACTCCAAGAACGGGTCCTAGATGACCTTCTAGAAACATCACGCAACGTCCAGTACGTAGGTCCCACACTCTGCCGAACGCATCCATGCCCCTGTGAAGAAATGTAATGTTTTTACGTGAATTGTACAAAATGCATTTCTGCAAATTTTCTATTAACATGATAATTAAAAAGAAGACTATATATACTATAAGCTACTTTTGTGAAATAACTATGTAAAACGGAATATATCGGTATTATAAAATGTGATGCAAGCAAGCACGCACAACAATTCATGTGGTTTGTAGTACCTAGTAGTAAAGTAAAATTATTTCGACCACTACTACAAGAACGGGAATTATTTATTATACATTTACTACTAATATTTTTACTGACTAAAATTTGTTTGATTCTAACGAAGGTATGTTTTATTGCAAGCCTCGAACTTATTACAGAATTTAATATTATCATTACAGTTATGTACACCAAGTCGTTAATATTTATATTAAACAGTGTAATTATACGCCTCTCACATAATGTTAGTCACATAATCTCAAATCCCTTCCATTCATCCGTTTATGGACCGAATGTAGTGTCAGTAATATACAAGAAAGAATAGCCTAACCCATGAAACGTTGCTTCTTAAGCCACCACAATAGTAATTATATATAACATTATCTGAAGACCAGAGGAATCAGCTGGCCTATTCCGGGTCGCATTGAAATGATACATAATACATACAGGATTGATTTTTCATAATCTTTTATCGCATAAAGTCGACGCCATAATTTCACTGACTACTTTGACAATACATCGGCCACGAATGCTGCCACAGTACACACAGTGTGGTTCTAATAGTTCCTCAGTTTCATTTACTGAGCCTTCATTAAATGAAATACTGTCACGGGTACGTCCCTATTTAAAATGTATCCATTTTGGCTGGATTTTTCTACACATAGTTTTGTCAAACTAGTGCGTGAAATTCTGGCGTCGACTATAGATAACATCATTATTTAATAGATATTAGTTGTCCTTAATGTAATAACATATATTAGTTCCTAGACCAGTTTCCAATCATTTTTGTCCAAACTCTTTGAATTTGATAAACTAAATTAGATTTCTCTATTGATAATTTTCAATGTTTAGTTAGTTTCTGTAATAGTGCGCGTAAACATACCCAGTAACAGCCAAAGATCCATCTCCTTGAAATGCGATACTGTATACAGGCTTAGCGTGACCTTCTTGATGCAGAACTTCTGTCGCTGTAATAATTAATAAGAGGCATTTATATAATTATTGTGCTCTGTAAAATGACAAAAGACAACGGGATATTATCATTATAATATAAAATCATCGGTCATGAAACGTCCAATGCCAAAGATGCTATGCCACAATTTTGGTTGTTGGTCCATCCATTGGGGAGACGGGCCGATACACGTTTCTCAGTATGTTTACCCGCCCGTTCTTCGAGACATGTATATAAACACTAATATTACTACCCATTAAACTATACTAATATTATAAATGCGCAAGTGAGTTTGTATTTCATTCCTACACATCGTAACGGAGAGTCATGATGACTTGATTTTTTGTATAGTGATAGTGGAGGGAAAGGCTATTAAAGGCTTTTCCTCTAGATCGAACTAGTAGTTCCCGTGGGAAAAATTTTTAAGGCCACGCAGACAAAAGCTAGTAATGTCAAAAGAAAATAATTCTAGTGAAGCAGTAAGTAACAGCAGATCTAGCACTTTAGTCCAACATCATCGTAAAAACTAAGCTCAACTCGGCCACGTAGGCAATGGGCCAAAAATGGCAGATCATGAAAGCCTATTTACGATGTTAAACCGAGAATCACTAGTGTTGGACGTCTAAGATACTGATGGAGCGAAAAATTAAAGAACTTAAAACCCTCCAAACAGGCCAAAGGTATAAAGGGGTGCGATACTGTAACAAGCTGTTTTCTTGTGTCAAAGATCTTCCTTATATCGCTAAGTTAGTAACTAAATCGTACTGTACGAGGGGCATACCGAAAAGATCGGTAATCGAGTACTTTCGATTTAATTAGATTAAAAACTCTTTTTGATGAATAAACACTGGTTAGTTGAAAATCGAATACAATTGACAGAATTAAAAAAAAAATTTTTTTTAAAGAACAATATCAGTTTGAAATTGATAGGTCGATAAAAAAATGGAGCTTACAAGAGAAAGTTTCCGTGCCATAATTTTTTACAACTTTCGACGAGGATTATCTCAGGGACAATGTCTCGCTGAGCTTATATCTATATACAAGAGTGAAGCGCCTAGCCAGACGACAATATATCGCTGGTATTCTGAATTCCGGCGTGGACGTGCTTCTCTTGGCACCGTACCTTCCACAGGCCGGCCAAAAACAGCGGTTACACCAGAAAATGTCGCTGTTGTGCGCCGAATGATACAGGATGACCGACATATTACATATGAGCAGATTCGGGCTACTTTAGGGATAGGTATGACTGCGATACAAACTGTTTTACATGGTGAACTGGGAGTGAGAAAGCTAGTTTCCCGCTGGGTGCCCCATAATTTGTCCGAAGAGCAAAAGGCGGCTCGTGTCAATTGGTGCCGGTCTACTCTGCAACGCTTCAACGGAGGAAAGTCAAAAGCAGTTTATAACATTGTCTCTGGTGATGAATCATGGATCTATTCATATGAGCCAGAAAGAAAGCATCAGTCGGCTGTCTGGGTCTTCGCAGGTGAGATCAAGCCAACAAAAGTTGTCCCCGCAGCGCAGCGTATCGAAGAAAATGGTCGCTTCGTTTGTCGCGAAAACAGGACATGTAGTCACAGTTCCCTTAGAGGAACGGAGAACGGTTACCGCTGATTGGTATACAACGGTTTGTTTGCCACAGATGATATCCGAACTCCGTAGAGGTAACCCGAAACGACGCATAATCCTCCATCACGATAATGCGAGCTCTCACACCGCTCAGAAAACAAGCGAGTTTTTGAAGCAGGAAAACGTTGAATTAATGGATCATCCTCCATACAGCCCTGATCTGAGTCCCAATGATTACTTTACATTCCCTAGAATCAAAGATTTATTGCGTGGTCAGCGGTTTCAAGGTCCAGAAGAAGCAGTGGAAGCATACAAATCGACGATTTTGACCATGTCAACTTCGGACTGGAATTGCTGCTATAATAATTGGTTCGAACGAATGCAAAAGTGCATTAACTGCAACGGAGAATACTTCGAAAAGCAATAAAAATAAATTTAGTTATTTCCTGTATGTATTGTTTTATATTCCCGATCATTTCGGTATGCCCCTCGTATAAGGGTAACTCGAGGATTACCTGTCTCCAGGTCCCACAGTCTCCAGGAGTGTGAGAAGACAGTGGTGCCGAGATATCTCCCTGATGGGTGGAAGGCCAAGCGTGCTACTCGGGATGGGCCGTGGCCTTCTAGTGATGCTATTGGGGAGTCACTGAGAAAATGTATATCAATAACGTTAATAATAAGAAATACTTATGTGTATATTATGTTCATCATTTAGTACTTATGAGTTAAAGGATACGTATGCATACACACGGTGTTAGTTTAATAGCAAATGTAGATAATTTTTATTTGCTATAAATGTGGTACAATAAAGGTGGTAAATCTAAAATATTTACAGATCACACATTTAGTCAACTCATTTAGATATGCAAATGTTAAAAAAAGAAGTTGTACACAGTCAATATCAATCACTATCAACTTAAAATTATATAATATTAATGTATGCGTACTACTTAAAACTTGTGCTCTAGGAAATCATGTGCTGATTAGAATGAGAGTCGCAGAAACCATTCTCGCAAACTAAATTTAAATGTATCTTTTAGAGCTTTATTGGATTATGGAATAGTTTTGCTCATCCAGTAACAGTTTCTTTGGTAATTTATTGTTCTTGGATCTTCATTAATTTATTAGTTTCTTGGGATATCTACCATTGCAATGTTTTATATCTTAAGGCTAAAAGTAAAACTTGGTTTGTTTTACAAACTTTGTTATTTTATTTGTAGTATGTGTCAACCACGAAAAGGAAGGGTGTGTAGGTCTCTGAAGAGTGGTACAGTGGTATATGTTTTGCATTATATCATCATAAACGGAATTTCTTCTCAGGAGTGTGCAGGATTCCTCGCGATGTTTTCCTTCACCGAAAAACCAATCAAGGACTATCCAACTGAGCTAACATCGCTTGTGTGAATTATATACATTTATCATCTGAAACTGCTCTGAAATGTAGTAAGTTTTGATGCATGTCTTATCAAACTATATTTTTTTTAATTAGTGCATATTTAAAGCTTATAGACCGCTTACCCACAATACGGATAATGTTCTATGTTTAATGCAGGGGCACAGGCCGGACACTTCAAACAAATGTCGTGATATCGTTTCCTATTCCTATACATCGAACGGATGACGTTTGTATACGCGCGCATGTGTGAGTGTATTGGCACTCGCCATAGTACAGATCCTTGAGCGGCGAAAGGTGAGGTACTGCAGATCGAGGGAGGCGATGAAAGTCAGTTCTATACGTAGTACTAAATTAATTATGTGGAAGGGGCAAGAGAATGCATGTTAATTGGGCCAAATAGGAGTGAAGTGCACGCTGATTGGCCCGTCCATAATCACGCCATGTCGTAAGTGGTAGTAACTAAACTATTAGACAAATAAGTCTGTATTGTCTGAAAATGGGTAGGTTGTCTATGTTGAATCTTGAACCAAGTCTCCGCACCTACCTTACGAAATTCCACAGATACACCGATCCGTCGTAAGCGCAAGAAGCCATTGAACAAACGGTAGATTTATCGTCGCTTGTCTCCATCGGTTGAGGCGGTGGATCAGTGCCTTCTGTCGTTGAAATAACCTATAAACAAAACAGGTTCGGTTAAAAGATGTATTTATTTATAAAAACTTTCCAGTTAAGTTTGATTTTAAACAAAGTTAACATTAAATGTATAAACTAAGCGTACATGTGTTTACATAAAGATTTAATCTTTTTTAAAGGTACATACATAAGGTTTGACTTCGTTTTAAAAGTTTTCCTCTACACTTCTACATAGGTCAAAAAACTCATAATTTTTTCGACGACTCACATCCACTTTATTACTTTGTGGCTTGTCTAACCAGGCAGTACTACGTGAAAATAAGAACATAGATTGAAGACACCTTATTATTTAGTACTAGCGGCCCGCCCCGGCTTCGCACGGGTGGACATTTATCTTTTTAACATTTTGGGAAAAACGTAAATGTATCTTTTTGCAAGACATAAGTAGTTTTTTCTGATTAAATTACTATTTATATTTTTAGAGTTTCAATTTTTTTACTTAATCTAAAGTTTTTCATTTCTATATTTACATTTTTGTACATTTTTAGGGATTCGTAACTCAAAAGGAAAAAAGGGACCCTTATTTATTGGTTTACTTTGTTGTCCGTCTGTGAGTCTTTCAAGACCCTTTTTCTCAGGAAGGCGATCTGTAATATCTTCGAAAATATTCATTTAAATTACTCTCTGTAAAGGTCCATATTGATCTATATTAAACGCACAATGTGTCTAAGGTACTTAAATGGATAAGGATTAATGCTGTATATTGCCTAAGATCGCTGCAAAATAAGCCGTTTTTTCTCGGAAAAAGTAAAGGATAGAAATGGTTACTGTGGGTTATCCTTAAGAGATAGACATATACCATCGCAGACTTTTTTGTTGATCTTTCTAAGGTGTACAATACAGTAGTACATTATTTTGATCTATCTGGTAGGGTTTAGCCAGCGTTTGCAATGTAAGCGCAAAAAGATGTGTTTATTTACGACATCACATTAGAAATCACTAAAATTATCCTTCCTCTTGAATGGTTCTATCTATTAAATAAAACGCATCAAAATCCGTTGTGTAGTTTTAAAGATTTAAACATACATACATATAGACAGCGGGAAGTGACTTTGTTTTATACTATTTCATTATCAGCCGGGAAACGTCTACTGCTGGACATAGGCCTCCCTCATGGTACGCCACATCGACCGGTCCCGAGCTACCTGCATCCAGCGACTCCCTGCGACTCTGACCGGGTCGTCGGTCCATCTAGTAGGGGGACGGCCTGGTAGACGTTTCCCGGTACGTGGTCGAGAACCTTTACTCCCCACCGGTGATCGGTTCTTCGAGCGATGTGGCCTGCCCATTGCCACTTAAGCTCACTGACTCGTCGAGCTATGTCGGTGACCTTCGTTCGTCGGCGAATTTCCTAATTCCGGACCTTATCACGTATAGAAGTTAGAAGAGCATAGCTCGTTCCATTGCTCGCTGAGTGACTTTGAGCTTGTTTATTCGTGCCACAGTAAAGGACCACGTTTCGGTTCCGTATGTCATCACTGGCAACACGCACTGATTAAAGACTTTTGTCTTTAGACGCTGAGGTATTATACTATTTAGTGATAGTGATTTTCAGTTTGTTTATTAATCATATTCTTCACGGAGCCCTCGGTGCGCGAGACCGTCTCGCACTTGACCACTTTGTTTTATGTATTTTATTTTTAGAGTTTAATTTTTTCTCATGTAATTTTTTACATTTCATACACAGCTAAATAGCATCGCTAAGCCTCTCTTTCGCACTTCGGTCAATACTACATTATTTGAATGCTTCAGTTTGGTCATGTTTGGTGTACAGGGCCCGGCGTTTATTTTTCTGTGTGTATTTGATTTTTTAAATTAGTTATATCTTTTGAATGGAATGTCCTATTTCAATAATTTAAGAAGCTATATACAGCTATTGAAGCAGTCTTGAATATGAAATGATTTATTTTGATAAGGGTTAATATAAAGGTATGGATAACATGGTCTGATTTTGGTCGGCATTTCTATCAACTTAAACAATTGATAAAAGTAGTTATAGTGACATAAATACAATAGTTAGACCTATACCATCGCGAACTTTTTTGTTGATCTTTCTAAGGTGTACAATACAGTAGTACATTATTTTGATCTATCTGGTAGGGTTTAGCCAGCGTTTGCAATGTAAGCGCTAAAATATGTGTTTATTTACGACATCACATTAGAAACCCCTAAAATTATCGGTGTTGCTCTACTATATTATGCATGTATTATATATATAAACCTTCCTCTTGAATCACTCTATCTATTACAAAAAACCGCATCAAAATCCGTTGCGTAGTTTTAAAGATTTAAGCATACATACATACATACATACATACAGACAGCGGGCAGCGACTTTGTTTTATACTATTTAGTGATACACAAAAGCAACGATCAGAATACTCATAGGGAGAGAGATTTCCGAAATTTAAATAATGATGTTACTAAAAGTTCTTAAATAAAATTATGGAAAATTATAGCTTGTACAATATGTTTGCAATGTCAATGGCGAAGGAAAGTTCAGCTCGGGGGTGTACTTTTATGGCTAACAAACCCTTCAAAACTTCATATCTATACGCAACGCTTTATAATGGAAATTAAACCATTCAATCTTTGACTAACCAATCATTTCAAATAGTGCATAACAAGAGGCGATTACAATATGTAGACCGATTAAACTTGTAGACTTCACTTTACATTTCTTTAAAGTGTTAGTAGGCATGCGCTCTTTATCTAGGAACAGTGAAAGTATAGAGAAGCCCGAGCCGATTAACTCCTTAAGCCAATGTAGCTATTATCAACAAGGAGCTTCATTGTTTTCAGTACTCTGTACCTTATCTTGGAAGTGTTGCGGGATCACAGCAGCGGGATGGAACGCCGCGCAACTCACGTTACACGTGTGGCCTTTGAGGACTTGAAGTGGAATGCAGTGGGGAACCGACCAGACTTTGCTGAGCCCTGACCTGCGAGGAAGAGATTCAACATGTCCACTATAATTAAAAGTTTTGGTAAAACAATGGGTATATACGATTATATTGACTGTTGATGATGATGATGATTAAATTGAAAACTCGTTAGTCAAGCCAAAGTCTTGTATACTTTAAAAATTCTACTTACACATTAGGCTAGTCTAATTTATAAAAAAAAAAACAATGTTATTTTAATCACTCTTATTAGTTTAATTTAGTTTTACGTTAGTTCTGTATGTTATATTATAATTAATTTAGTATTACTTTTCTTATATAAGTGAATTTTGTAAATACTTTTAAGAAATAAAGATCTTTAAACCGAAGTCTATTAGCTTACAGCAATATTTTAATGAGTACAAGTGCTTTCATATTTTTATTATATGTGAAACAGTTGAAGTATTGTATTAAATCTGTTATTATCGAATATGCGTAGGTAAAATAAAATAAATTCTTATTAAACATACCAACTGGCTGTGATCAACATTTGGCTGTCAGAACTGAATCTACAGAAGCTGATAGGTCTCTTGTCACCAATCTGGAACAAATATTTAAGTTACTTGTGTTCTCAAATCAATCCTTTCTCGAATGTATTGCATATACCTGACTACAATATATTGTGACTGCTGAAGCTTTTCTCTGTGACTCTTGTTTCGCGGCCGCCCGAATGCTCCCGGGAAGTTTTAAATCTTCGCGCGCTTTTGATAGTCTGAAACAAACATTGTACAGAAATTTATTTAAAACAAAACACAATAAAATACGGACCAAATTACGACCCTAAAAAATAATATATCAAATTAAACTAGAATGTATTCTGCCTTATTAAATATAAATAAAATTTCCCGGTTCAACTGTGTCTAAAAAGCTCATCCAAGGAGAGGCCATGGTGGGCGTGGCAGTCTAAACAAAGGTCGCAAAGTCAAGAGCAAATCGTGCCCAGACTTAAAGCAACAGTGTACCTGATGTCATCTAAATGAGTGCCGATATTGGCAGAAGATAACCCGCTAAAAAAAAAAAAATTATCTCCCAGACAATGTCAAAACGAGAGTGCGGTCAGTAACTGCGACTGTTGTTAGGCTGCCGCTGCTGATTTATTTTGCACAACGAACGGCTGGAAACAAGGATTTTCAGAAAGACTTTGATTGGGATAGGCTGACGACAATGTAGTCCTTGCCTAACATAACAGCTCAGAATCGCCAATGGTAGGATGATATATATATTCTGATATCGAGTTGTGTGTCGAGAACAGAAATGCCTTCGTTCAATTGTTTCACTGACCTTAATAATATGATGTAAGTCGCTCAACAAGCTCTGTTTATTTGTGATAAAGTTTGCAATCAGTAAATACGTTGAAAGCTTAGTTATAAAGCTTCAAACAATCGATCATTTCGATCGATCGATATTTGCTGTTGTTATAAAATACACATTTGTATAAGAATTTTTTATTACTGTCACCTCTGTTTAGCCCTCGGAAGCGAATATCTTGCAATCCATAGCCTCGCTTCCCTTAACTCCGGAGGACCTTCGTGATACCAAGTGCCCTCCCGGCCTCTATCTCTCTCTATCCTAGCTTCTTCTTCCTCTAGCTTTTTGTTTATCGCATCTTCACCAAGACTGAAATAACAAAAAAATATCATACACATTTCACATAATGAAATCCGTAACCAATGTTTTTAGGGTTCCGAATGTAATGTAAGGCTATGCGGTCAGTTTTAGAATAGGATCAAGAAACAAAAGAGAGATACAGCAACATTAAACTGAGTATTAAATGACATCTCATGTCTCACGTTAAGCAACACGTCTGTCAGACGTGTTGATCCTCATCATGAATCCTGTTATGGAAAGAGAAACGATCGTCATGCAGATGATATTGAATCAAAGTGGTAAAAATGTACCTTTACAGTGAGACTTCACCCGTCGGTCACAACTGTTTAAACCAGTAACTACGAATCATATTTGAATAGTTGTACACTCGAGTACAAAAACATGTATCCATATCTGAACTTTGTCACATTCATCTTTAACTGTCAATTCCCTCAACACACTGCGTAGAAACAAGAATGGGTGAGTGTGACATGGTAAAAAAGTGGATACATATTTTTGTATCCATGTAACTGTCGGTTACAATGGTACCATTGAATAGAGCTTTTCAAATAAATTACAAATGTATGATTGAAACACATTTTCATTTTCAACAACAACAAAATTACAATAAAAATTTTGTTTAAAGAAAAATGTTCTAAACAAAAAAAAACTTTCAAGTCGTTTGCTGATAGAATCAGCTATGACAGGCGGACAAACACACATACACCGCATTGATATTATAAGGGTTCAGTTTTTCATTTAATGGTCAGAACCTTACAATAGATTTAGATCGTGTTGCATAACAACATTCAGTTTAGATCCATATGATTATAGGTAAGTTTGAATAGAGTTAAGCCCTAGATTAGCATAGAACACTCACTAGCTGAGTAGGTCTCGAAGACGGACTCTTCTTTCGGCTGGGCCTTCACCAAACAGGCAGACTGGCTCTCCTAACTGTCTCAAACTTCTGCGTACCTGGTAGGACAAATCAAAAATATCAATACGTTAAGAATATTTGATTCAAACAAAATCCGTGAAATACTTGAGGATAACTGATCTAGGTAGATCAGACCAGAAAAGACAGGTGTGTCCCCATGCTAATGCATGGGTAGAATTCTGAAATTATGTAATACTAACTTACTTAACTTTTAGGCTTTCAAATATCATTGAATTGACAGAAGACAGAATAACATAAATATACATTCTATGTCGCGTCAAATATAATCAAATGGCACAAAAAAGCTTTTCTTTAGAACTGCATTAAATAACCTACAGGACAACTAATATAGGTTTATCTGAATGGAAACCGACTTTAATTGTCCTAAAAGTCTACTTTTACTAAGGCAAATTTAAGATTTATATCGTTTTCTCAATGATGCCGTTGTCAGAACTGGACCGAATTGAAATGGGCCAACACGAGAAGCACCACCTTTCAAATAAAAAAAGAATCATCCAAATCGGTTCACCCAGTCAAAAGTTCTGGGGTAACAAACATTAAAAAAACGTCGAATTGATAGCCTCCTCCTTTTTTTAAGTCGGTTAAAAATGTAATGAAACAAAGGCGAACAAAGCGTCAAGTGTCCCAAATATTTCGAAGTAAAGATGGACATATAAGTACGACGAACAAACATGATTTAAAATGAACTTTGCGTGTTTTGTTCACATCGATTTGTGTTAACATACCATACCCAATTCAATTAACTCAAGTTTTTTAAATTCAAGTATTAATAACAAATGTAGTACTAAAATAACATAAGTCTTCTAAGTCAACATTTAAAAAATAAGTAAATTGAATTGGGGATTGGTGAATTAAAGACAACTTGCTGCAGAAAACACATGGCAAAAAAATAAGTGTCTTGGGACCAGTCAATGTGGCAAGCCATGAAAGAGGCTTATGTCCAGTAGTGGACGTTTTCCGGCTGATGATGGTGACAAGAGATTGCAGACTTGATAATCAATATATTAATTTCAACTTCATACCTCCAAGTGAGTGGGTGTGCGCATGAACATGGACAAGACGAAGGTTATGCACAATGAACACGTAGATGCCACACCTGTCATTGTAGAAAGCACAATTTTGGAATCTTTGGAGAGCTATGTGTATCTCGGCCAGTCTGTCCAATTTGGTAGGCAAAACTTCAGTAAAGAAGCAGACCGCAGAATCCAGCTAGGTTGGGCTGCGTTTGGAAAACTCCGCAATATCCTCAAGTCTAGTATACCGCAATGCCTTAAGACCAAGGTATATAACCGCGTTCTCTCGGTCATGACTTATGCAGCAGAGACATGAACACTCACATTGGGGCTTGTCCACCGCTTTAAAGTTGCACAGCGAGCGATGGAGAGGGCTATGCCTGGAATATCCTTGCGCGACAAAGTCAGGAATGATGAAATCCGCCGACGTACAAAGGTGACAGACATAGCCACTCGAATAAGCAAGAATAAGATGCGCCTATTTTGCGTGATAGGACGGTCGATGGAGCAGAAAGATTCTCGAGTGGAGACCTCGGACCAGGCGACGCGGGTTGGGACGGCCTCCAGCCCTCTGGTCTGATGACCTTAAGAAGATAGCGGGAAACGAGTGGATGAGGACTGAGGACCGGAAGGAGTGGCGCACGTTGGGAGAGGCCTATCTTCAGCAGTGGAGAGACACGGGCTGATAAGTCAAGTCCAGTAAGATGCACTAAGTGCACTTGAGAAAAAAGGTATTGACAGATTAACAGATGACTAGGTGATTGTATACCTTTTTGTATATGTAAACCACACATATCTTATAATACCGCTGAATTTCACCCAAATCTGCTTAAACAATGTTTACAAATAAAATGTGCACTGTTGTCATCTATTATAAAAATACCATAATATCTATATTCAAGACAAAAATCTTCATTACTAACCTCATCATCATCAGTAGACACATTCAGCTGTCTGGCTTTTCTACGCCTTTCAAACTCTTCAAGTAATGCCTTTTTGTCTTTCGACATCTCTTCTTCCAGCTCCATGTATTCTGTAAATTAGTTTAGAGTAAAATTAGTTTTAATGAAAAATTATTATGATTAGTTTTTTTGTGCATGTATGGGCTGCACCAGGGTTTCCCAAACTGTGCTTCGCGATGCCATGTCAAATTTTCAAGGGCGTTCCAGGGCAGGCTGAGCTTGCATTAAAAGATTTTGAGTGGTTAGGGAAATAGTCAGGTACACTCGAATACAAAAATATGTATCCACTTTTGAACCATGTCACTTTCACCTTTAATTGACATTTCCCTCAACACCCCACATAAAAATAAACAATGATGGATGTGACATGGTACAAAAGTAGATACATATTTTTGCACTTAAGTGTATTTGCTATACTACAGTCAGTGCTATTATCACTGCTGTTAACTATTTAGGTAACTAGCCAGGAAGGCACAGAAAATACTTTGAACCAAAATGAGTGTGAAGTACCCTTGGACATCCAGAGTTTTCATCCAAGCATGTAGCCATTAAGCCATGGAAGTAGTTATAAAGACATGATCCAAAATGTAAAACCCAAAAACCCAGAATCGATTGAGACAATCTGGATATCAATAGGGTAATTACAATATACAATTTACTTCACCAAAAGGAGAGCACTGAAATATATAGGGTACACGAGCTATAGGTTGACAAAGTATGTAAGAAAAATCATGATTTACTTTCGATTTTTATCACATATAAAGTATATTAAGGATAAATAAGACTTTAACATAATCATAATTTTTATTAATTGCTACTTACTTAAAACGACATAATTTTTACTTATTACATAATTTATGGGCCAATGTCAATAATAAAGCTCACTTAGCAGTGAGTCAGGATTCCTAGAATGTAAAATTGTGCTCAACGTTTTACTTGTACTCAAATTAAATTTTAATTAGAAATATATATATATAACTATATAATACAAAGGTAATTGGAAAGAAAAACCACTCAAGCAGGATGTATGCCAACTAAATCAGACACATTCTAAAAAGGCTGTAATAACCAAAAGAATAGGTAATTATTATTGTTTTAACCGCCTACAAAAAAGGAGGAGGTTATCAATTCGAAGGGTATGTTTTTTTTTGTTACCTCTGAACTTTTGAATAGGTGAACCGATTTGGATGATTCTTTTTTTATTTGAAAGCTGTCCTTTGTGCTCCCATTTCGATTTGGTCCAGTTCTGACAATGAAATCCATTAGAAAATTAAATTTGTCTAAATAAAAGTAGACTTTTAGGGCAATTGAAGTAGGTTTCCAGTTCTTTTTGAACGCATTTACTTGTTAAAGCACCTGGTACCTATGCCAGGGTCGTTCGAATTGTTCATTGATACTCGCTGCCTACTAGAGTACGAATAAGGCGCAACTCATAAAACTCGCATCAAAATCCGAATCGATAGAAGCAGCGAAAGACGTACCATTAGAGATTTGTATGTCTCCCAACTCCTTCCCGCCAGCATCTTCAACCCCTTCTTTCGCCGCAACCGCGAGCGCCGCTAGTCTGGCTTTCTCCTGTTCCTCTAAGGATCCATAATACACTTGTTTGGCTTTTTTAGGCGGCATCAAGTCTTCGTCGTCAGACATTTTGAGGTTACAATTTTATAATCAAAATTTATAAAGAATTTAGTAGTTATTTAACTTTTCGATTGTTTTTATCACGGACTATTATATGCAATCACATGTAACGGTGGTTGGTATATATCACTGAGCAAGTAAATCACTACGTTTTATATATTATACAGATATATTATACAGATTTATATATCAATCACGGATCACTATATCTAGGAGCATTTAATCACTACGTAATCACTAGCATTACCACTAGTTACTAGTGCACTGAACTGATTATATCCTCTTTGGTTTGTACTGAGTAACGCGGGCCGCTCAGTGACAACAATAACAACCACGGGCCCAAAGAGGATATAATCACGGGCCTGTTTCACAAAGCGGCAATTCCACAGAGAAAATGACGATTTGTATTTCCGTTTTTCATCTACAAATAAGGCACTTTCTCTGAAAAAGTTTTTCGGTCCATCCACTTAGCAAGTAATGGGTCGGTCACACTCTGTAGGTCATACATTACGTACAATTATTGCTTCGCAGACCCAATAATTGTGCTTCTTATTAACGACATAATAAAAATTTGGCTCAGCAGGACTCGCATAAATAATTTCTAATACTATGAGGCAATACTAGCGACAATCGTTACTTTATTTGCACTGTTTATTAAATCACCGTGACGTGAAATATCACCCGTCTGTCATGTCAGGGTCTTGCCCATTGCCCACTAGGACTAGGAGCATTTAATCACTACATTGCCCATGTCTGTCTTGCCAATGCCATTATATCTTCTTTGGTTTTTTTGACAGATATACTATGTATAACATGTTACGATATTCTTTCTGATCTATTTCAATAAAGTATTGTGAAATAATTTCAAATTTATTACGCTTTAAATAGAAAATAAATAGCAGCAGCATGTGGAAGGGTCTGAGGCTGACTCAGTCACAACTATCAAAGTTGCAATTTACGGGTTATAAGCTTCACCCAATAAGCGCTCCGGCGATACAATCGGTGCTTAACCAGTGGTATGAGCTCTGCAAGAAACCACCTAAGGGTTTTGAAAAGTATTTTCAACCAAGCACAAGTCAAAAGCAACAGAAAACCACAGAAAAAGATGAATCGGCAACGCCGTCAAAAAGCTCCCCGCCGTCATCCAAGCCGAGCTCGTCACAGGATAAATGGAACATGAATATGTTTTCGTCTAGCCCTGGAGGCGGCCGAGGCAATCGAAGTGGTAATTATGACGATCAGACTAGAGAAAAATGGATGATGTTTGGAGCCCTAGGTGTTGTCACATTGTTGGGTTCAATAGCCTACTTTGAGCTAAGATACAGAGAAATAAGCTGGAGAGACTTTGTTAACATGTATCTAAACAAAGGAACAGTGGAAAAGCTAGAGGTTATAAATAAAAAATGGGTCCGTGTCAAATTACAACCAGGGACAGCGGTTGATGGTAAAATTATTTGGTTTGCTATTGGTAGTGTTGATTCCTTCGAGAGAAACTTGGAAAATGCGCAAATTGAAATGAACATTGATCCACCAAATTTTCTTCCTGTGATCTACAAAACAGAAGTGGAAGCTTCTAGCATGACTGGAATGTTGCCTACACTGCTTATTATAGGATTTCTAATTTACATGATGAGAAGATCTGCAGATATGATGGGCAGAGGTGGCCGCAAAGGAGGTGGATTGTTTGGGGGAGTCATGGAATCCACAGCTAAATTAATTAACCCTACTGATATTGGTGTAAAGTTTCAAGATGTTGCAGGTTGTGAAGAAGCCAAAATTGAGATTATGGAATTTGTTAATTTTCTAAAGAATCCACAGCAGTATATAGATTTAGGAGCTAAGATTCCAAAAGGCGCTTTGTTAACTGGACCTCCTGGAACAGGGAAAACTCTGCTAGCAAAAGCTACTGCAGGAGAAGCGAATGTTCCATTTCTCACTGTGTCTGGCTCTGAGTTTTTAGAGATGTTTGTTGGTGTTGGACCTTCAAGAGTAAGGGATATGTTTTCCATGGCCCGAAAACATGCACCATGTATTTTATTCATCGATGAGATTGATGCTGTCGGTCGCAAAAGAGGAGGACGTAGTTTTGGAGGCCATTCTGAGCAAGAGAATACCCTTAACCAACTGCTTGTAGAAATGGATGGCTTTAATACCACAACCAATGTTGTAGTATTAGCAGCAACAAACAGAGTAGACATTTTAGACAAAGCTCTACTAAGACCTGGCAGATTTGACAGACAAATATTTGTTCCTGCACCAGACATAAAAGGACGGGCTTCAATATTCAAAGTGCACTTGTCACCACTAAAGACAACTTTGAACAAAGATAACTTAGCACGTAAAATGGCAGCATTAACACCAGGTAAAAATACTTAAAAGAACTGGATAATTTTTAAACTGATTTAGAAAGATGATGAAAGATACGTTTTGATTTTTTTGCGACATATGACAGACTTCTAAACTATAATTCTTATTTCAGGATTCACTGGTGCAGATATTGCTAATGTCTGCAATGAAGCTGCTCTGATCGCTGCACGTGAATTAGCCCATGACATCACTATGAAGAACTTTGAACAAGCAATAGAAAGGGTTGTAGCAGGAATGGAGAAAAAGTCTAATGTTCTCCAACCCGATGAAAGAAAAATTGTTGCTTACCATGAAGCAGGACATGCTGTAGCAGGTTGGTTTTTGCAACATGCAGACCCACTACTAAAAGTATCTATAATACCACGGGGCAAAGGTCTTGGTTATGCTCAGTACCTTCCAAAAGAGCAGTATCTTTACAGCAAGGAACAGCTATTTGATCGTATGTGTATGACCTTAGGAGGCAGAGTTAGCGAGGAAATATTTTTTGGTAGAATCACAACAGGCGCACAAGATGACTTGAAAAAAATTACGCAGAGTGCGTATGCTCAAATAGTGCATTATGGCATGAATACTAAGGTAGGAAATGTTTCCTTTGAAATGCCCCAACCAGGAGAAATGGTCCTTGACAAACCATATTCTGAAAAAACTGCAGAACTTATTGACTCAGAGGTGCGAGAACTGATAAACACAGCTCACAAAAAGACTACAGAACTGCTAACTGAACACAAGGATAACATTTCCAAGGTAGCTGAGAGGTTGTTAAAGCAAGAGATATTGAGCAGAGATGATATGATTGAACTGTTGGGTCCCAGACCATTTCCTGAAAAGAGTACTTATGAAGAGTTTGTGGAAGGTACAGGTTCATTTGAAGAAGATACTACATTACCAGAGGGCTTGAAAGACTGGAATAAGGAAAAGAAGACTATCCCTGACAGTATACCGACAAATACTACTACTAGCCCAAGTAAAAATTAAGTCATTTTATTTCATAGTTTATTGTTGAGTTTTTAGTCATTGTAATGTGAAATAATTGTTTTAATTACCTTTTAAGACTTTAAGGGGTTTTAAAGCAGCAGATGTTGTTGATTTGTGAAACATTGAATTTTAGATTCTGTAGTGTCATCTTGTGAGTAGGTAATTATGTGTAGTATTTGGCATTTGTAAGATTTATTCCTAAACATATTACAATCAGTTTTAGGTTTCTATTTATTGACTTGCATTTCAATATCTATAAGGTACATTTTATAAAAACAACAAATGTCTAATGTTCCGGCTTTGTAAATTAAATAAATTCTTGTAATTAAATGGTGTATTCATTTAACTCCTTGTTACACTCCCTGTGCAGTCCTTTTAGACTCTAAAATTTACAATGTATTTGCAATACAGGTTTACATCTTGTGATCATAAATATGTAAGTATTATATAATGACTTTTTATTAAAAATTAGGGGTCAATAATAATAATACCTAGCATGATACACTACACTATATACCTTAGGATCTTAGATATAATGAAACTAACCTTTCATTAAAATTATTTTTGCAAACAAAATCAGTATGTCCTTTTTATAAAATAAATATTTTTTTGGGTTTCTAATGTGGAAATTAATATTTTGTAAGTAAAAAGGATGCTAAATCGGCATCTTATTGTACTATGACCTGTATCAAGATATCTCTAATTCACATTGTTATGTTTTGACTGATTGAATTGAGGTTAGGTTATTTACAATGAATTGTATGACTTAAAAGTATGAATTAAAAGTTTTAACTGTAACAAACTTGGTATAAGATGTACACCACGACGAAAACTAGCTTATCCATTTGATGCAAATAATAAAAAAATATGGCTTTGTTATTAAACAAGTTAAACTGATTCGAACATTTCCTCTAAAAAGGTATTTTTAATAAAGATCGTCGCCGTCTATTTTCTCTGCAAACCTATAACTATATAATAATATAAAAATGTATGAACTGTCCGAGAGATTTAATATTTATCTTTGTTTTTCAATTTATCGTAATATTATAATTTATCAAGAAACATAAAGGAACCGTCTAGCACGCACGAGAATGTTTGTCTGAAGACTGATGTAAGTAACTATGTGCACTGCATGATAATGGTTGTAGATCAATATAAACGCTAGTAGTTAATGGATAAGGATAGGGTTGAAATAATTAATACAATAAATAGAAAGTACCATAGTATATTTAATTGTGTACTGGCTCAAAGTATAATGCACTACAGGTGCATTGCTGATCCATCATTACATTAAAATTATTTTTTAAACTTAGAGATAATACTTTTTCGCTTAGCGCAGGAAATAATGTATTATCTCATTCTGAATCAGCCCAGCATACAATCCAGGAACAAATTTCAACAAAAAATAAAACAAAGTTATACTAAAATTAAAACATGAAAATATTGAAAAACGAAGCTGAAAATACATCCAGCGTTCATGTATTTTGTTTATTTAAATAATCACTACATTTTTACATCACCGATTTCAAATAAATTTCACAGACAGTTTTGTACAATATAAAAAAAAACATATTATTCTAGGCTTAGAATAATATACTAAATTCTATGTATACTTGCACATATGTGTAGAACATATTATGATATTATCTTGATCAAAAACAAAGTTTTAAATTATGGTATTTGTTACAATAGCTTTATATTGAACATTTAATGTCAATATTTCTAAATTATGATCTATACTTATTTCTAACCTATGATATAACATTATAAATGATGAAAACATGTTCCTCACGATAGCATTCAACAATAACATCTCTGTCACATTTACTCATGCCATCATATTATAGAATGAAATTACATCTAATCTCAGTAACAACGAATTATCTGTATTAATTACAGTCTCTGACTTTTTCTCCTTTAGGTTTTCTACCTCGTTTTTTCCCTGAAGTTACACCTGCCAAGACCATTGCAGTGCGCTTGGCAAGACACGACTTGCAGAACCAGTCTTCAGTTGCACCTGGCTCTTGAACTATACCAACACATACCCAATGATACCAGCCATCACACCCGTCACAACCAATCATTGGTGAACCATTGTCAGGTCTGCCACACGCCGGACATACCCATATCTTATTACCATGCTCATCTACATAATATGGTGTTGGAAGAGGTCCACTGGTCTTTTCTGTGGGACCTGGTGAAGGTACAGCCGACTCTTCTGTTACAGAATCATCTTCAAAGTGTCCTTTCTTTGATAAGGGTTTAAATAATATCCTCTTATACTTAGAGGAGTGACTTGAAGGAGGGCGATTTTTTCTAGTAGGTGAGCTTACTGAGGGTGGTGATGACTCTTGAACCTCTGTCTGGTCTGTAGTTAAAATATGTTTTGCATGTTTCTGCTTTGGAGGTCTGGTCACTAAAGCAGATATTTGTGCTAGCTCAGGAGACCGACTATGTTCTCTTGAGTCTGGCTCATCTTTAATTAATATGTCTTCTTCTTTTTTGACTACTGGCTTAATATTCAGTTTAAAAACATCAGGAGAACTAGGTGGCATTGGTGAATTTGAGTTAGAACCCAGTTTTAATGTTAGTTTAGGTACTAAACCACTACTGGCTTTTTCTTTCTTTTCTTTTTTCTCTTTTTTAATTTTATCCTTCAATCCTTGTCTCTCTTCTTTCACACGTTTTTTTTCTTTATTCTTTTCTTTTTTCTTCTTTTTCATTTTAACACCATCCTTCTCTTTCTTTTCCTTTCTATGTGCTTTCTTTTTATCTGTGGTTTCTGTTGATCTTTCATCAGAGGCTTCAGGGATTGGTGGCTTTGGGGGTTCAAGTATTGGTGTCATCTTAGGATGCATAATTGGCTGTGGAGGTGATGTCCTTGGTTTAGGAGGGTCTCTGGGTACCTCTTGCCTGACAGGTTCTACTTTAGGAGGATTTAATTCTATTGTAATGTCTGGTTTGACAGGAGGCATTTTAAACAAACTTGATTTGTGATCTTTGTGAGATTTGGATTTGTGTTTTTGAAGAATATTTGGAATGGTCAGAGATTTTTGTTTTTCATGACGATCTTTTTCACGTGGAATCATTTGAGATTTGTCATTTCCTCTTTCATCATTATTATCAACAGGAATAACTTCTAAGCTAGGTCGACGGAGCATGGGAGGAATTTTGACTGATGATGAAGATCGAGATGTATGTGGGTAGTTATGCAGGAGAGAGTTAGGAATACCTGGTGCTAGACTACCAGGCAAGTAGCTTGTTGGTGGTATAAGACTAGGCCCTGCAGAGCCTAAAGCAAAAGGATTTGTTAGTAAGTTTGATGATTGTAAGCCCCTTAATGCTTGATTATTAGCAAGACCTGCCAGAAAATCACTTCCAGCCATCAGTCCTGGGTTCGGAATTAAACCTGGACCAGGCATCAAGTTTCTAGGAAAGAATGGGAAAGAAGGTGGCATTTGAAGCATTTCTGATTCATTCTTTGGCCTGCCTGATTTTGAAGTTTTTGACTTCCCTGATTTTAAGCTTGCTTTTTCAGCTTCAGCTTTTGCCATTTCATATGCAAGTTGTTGCTGCTGTTTTTTCAACAACTTTGCTGTTTTATCTTTTTTATCTTTGTGTTTCTTTTTTATTTTGGGGCTGATAATAGGAATATCTTTGGGATATGGTAATTGCAAGGATTTATCAACTGGTATACTAGGTGAGGGTTCCGGTTCATTTCTAGGCAGAGGCATTACATTTTTTTCCATTGAATCATCATCAATATTTATAACTTCATGAGCCCTCAAGTCCATCTCTTTAGACAAGTCCACGGCACTAGTATCATTATTATTTACAACTGTTTCCGCAGTTTTGCCTTTAGTGTTTTCCGTCACTTTATTTTCATTTGAACTATCATGGACAATATTCTGTGGTTTTGAGATCATACTGTCAGACTGTGATATTGATGGTACAACCTCTGGAGTACTCTTATCTTCTTTTGATTTGTTCGATATTCTCTTGAAAATGTTAATTTTTGATCTGTCTGGCTGAGAAGCAAGTTTCTCTTCTTCATCAATTACTTCTTTTTTAATTTCTTTTTCAGGTATAAGAGAGGTGTCTGAAGGGGACTGTTGGTCCGCAGATGTAGGATTGGAAACCAGTGGTGATTTTGAGATTGGTATTTTTCTAGGAACAGGAATAGTCTCTTCTCCTGAGACTTTAGCAGAAACTTCATCTGGTATATCAGTGGGCTCCTGCTTAATAACAGGTTTGACAATTTTAGACACAGATGTTGATGTCGTTGGTTTAGAAGATGTCGAGAATACCTTGGGCACAGGTAATTTTGAACTAGTATGAGGTTCAAGTTCTACAATTTTCCCAACAAGTGCAGATGGATACTTCTTTAACCTTTTCTCTTCTTTAGCTAACCATAAACTTTCTTTAGATTGGCTACTTTCACTTTTATGACTTTTCTCCTTTCTTTTGCTTTTTGTTATTTTTCCATTGAGTGATTTATTTTTCTTAGATTTCTTGTCACCTTTGTCTAAAGTTGATACTTTGGTAGCACTAGAATGATGTGAATTTGTTTTATGTTTATCATAATTTTTATCAGTTACCATAGTTGGAGCTCTTGCTTCCGGTAACTTGCCTTCACGAGCAGGTGACAAAAAACCTGACATAGTCATCATCACACTGCTTATTTCTCTAGTCCGCTCTTCTTCATCCAATCGTATTCTAGGTCTCTTACTATTCGGCAGTTGCACAGGATCAATAGGTCTTTTGAATATTTCTTTAGGTTTCTCTGGACTATCTGTGACAGGTATCTCTGGACTTGCACAAGAAGGATTGATGCTCTCATTGTTATCAATACCATTTTGACGAATTTCAACTGTGCCTGCAACAGCAGGTGTATCCCGCTCTTTCTCAGGATACATAGGTGGCAGATGTTCATGTACATGCATTGGCCTTGTAACAACTTCATGACTTCCTGGTTTGAGAAAATTCAAGTTTGATTCTTTGTGTTTTGGAAACTGTTCAATGGGAACTGGAGGTGGTATTGGTGGTACACTTCGAGAGTATTCTGCTACCTCCGACAACTGAACGTTCAAATCACGAAACACCAGTCCTAGGTCATGCAAATTTGGGTCGGTTCTATTGAACTGTTGAGCATATCTGCTAGCTTGTGTCCCAAGTGTCTGTATGTACTTTTCTAGTACATGCATCAGAATATCTAGTGGCGTTGAATTTATACCATTCCATCCTATGGTTTGGCAAATTTGCGCAACATTCCTTCGCAGTATCTCACGGGCGTACGGCTCTGACATTATGACACCCAAAAACTTATCTGGAACAAATACAAATGGTCAGGATAATTATTGCAATTTTCCATAATGCACAGATTAACACTACCAATTACGATTTCTAATGTAATTGTACGATTTCAGACACCTAATGGAAACTTGCAAAACAGCAAATCTCATGAATATATACCTGCAAGTGTCTAAGGGTACAGAGACAGAGGTGCGAATTGATATAAACTCAGAGTTTAGAACACACATGTATGTTTTATTTTGTTTTTGAAAACTCACGGACAATTTATGAACTCGTTAAGATCAGTTACAACGCAAATTAGCGATATATTTACAAAAAAACTACTCGGCATTCTAATAACACAGTGTCTCGAGCGCCATGATTGCATTTTGCTCTTTTGGGTTGTCAATGTTTGATGATAAGTGTTGCAAGCGGAAATAAATATTATTAAAACGAAGCTTTCCTTGCCATCTAAAACACGCACTTAAAGCGGCCTATGCAAAGCGAGATGAAATGAAATTCTTCATTTTTAAAATTAAGGAATGTAAATACTTACTGCGGCTTTCTGCAGATAAAAAAGAGTAGAAGAATCGAATAGATTTTGGGTCTGACTTATGGCAATGCTGCAAGGTGGCTGTAAGCATTGTCACCATCAGCGTGAGGAGCTCACGAGAGCTCATCCGTCAGTCAGTTAACGCGACAGACGATGGGACCTATCAAGTACTATTGCTACCAAACTACCAAATAATATTAGCCTTTTATTTTCTAAATTTCCTTATCCTTTAGAACCAAAGAGCATTTAGACCTGTTGACATCTATTAATTTGCGAAGTTTGTTTAGAGCTATTCAGGTCATACGACTTTGGCAAAATGTTCAAGAACAGTGCCGTTAATTAAAGCAATATTTAAAAAAAAACTATTTATTTTGTCCATTCTTGCCAAAGAGGGTAGAATCACTAATTTATAAAAGTTGGCACTTCCATACAATCCACCTAGACTTTCCTGTAAAATATAATTAATAAATACCAACAGGTACCAACATTGGAAAACAACTGTCATACGTTTTGACAAAAGGGCTTGTCATACCCGTATCATGCGTACTGATTGATATCGATAGCGACCAAAAGCTTTGTCTGTACGAAAATGAAACTAAGTTAATGAATGGTGCAACATTAGTTTCTTTATTACAAAATTATTTATTCAATGTAAAGATATTTACATGTCAAAGATACATATTTTAAATTAGATTTGTTAGTACACTTAGCCTTGATGAATGTTTCTTTATTGTAATCAGTACTAATAATACTCATATCTATCTGATAAAGTTTATCTTGTCTGTTGTGAATCGTGGTCATTACAGCAAATTATCTCATGGAAGTAGAATGTGGCAATCTATAAAGTTCAAATAGTGTGCTTATGTAGCCGATTATATGTACAATTTAATTGTTTATTACGTAATAATAAACGAAACGGTCACTTTTGCACTTGTTGCTATCACTTAATCGTGCACAATCTGTGTTCTACGAATGCTCAGCATAATGCAGGCATTTAAACACGGATAGTCATTTCCAACTGAAACAAAACCTGATAAAAACGAACTAACGAAGAAAAAAATGAATACTGCCTACATGACCTAATCGTTACACGCTTTTACTTATAATATGGAGGACCCGAGTTCCATTCTCAGTCGGAGTACCTACATGTACTCAGTTTGGTTAGAGGTAGGGAATTTTTTGTGTCCGTATGGCTAACAACAGTCCATTCAAGAGCGTGATGGAAAAATGTTTGCTGCATGTCTTCAGAAGGCAGTCCCTTGGAATTACCACTCTATGCATGAGGATTTTGACGATTAGCTGTGTTGCTCATTGATCATCAGCAGCTTGAATGTATTGGCCAGTTTAGAGAAATATGCCCAAAACATACTTCCAGAAAATGACTGGGTTTGTTTCTGACTATTCCATTACATGGGCAGCCAAGTACTTTCCTCTAGATTTTGTGGGGGTAAAGGTATCATTTGCATTTTGAGCTTCATTTTGCATTATTCTGGCGTGGTTAAGTCTATCAGTTGTTCATATTCTGCACTTTGAGTCGATATTTTAAAAATAATTTATCACACAATAACAAATACGATAAACAGAAAATGTTAAAATTATAGGAAATGTTTCACAACTTTCTTTTTCACAATCTGAATACAAGTTGAGTGAACATACAGCCTTCGCCAAAATCATAATTATAAGTGATAAAATGCAGAGTTATCCGATTAAATTTAGAATGCTGTGTTGACGCGCATACAACTTGCAGTAAGGTATGTAACTTAACTTTGTAGGAATAATAATATTATGCACTAGTGTGTAATGCTATTACGCACGCGTGTGTTATAGCTTGGTTTATGGACTCAATTTACAAGCTAGTGTGTTGAATATAATATATACCAAACGATATAGCGAAAACGAAGTCTAGATATAGAAATCTAAGACTATACATATATATACTTCAAAAGTATATGATTTTTATTAATTTATGAAGGAATATATTCATTTTATATTTGTATTCTCCGTTGATTGCTACATGTTTCATCACTGACTGTTAAAATTTTGTTCCATCTGTGGGGTTTGGGTGGGGTTGAGGTGGGGGTTCCATCATCCAGTGGGGATCCGATGGGTGACCAACACGAAGTTTAGGTATGCCAGACTTTATATAAAAAATGAAGGTGCTCTTTACATAATGCCTGAGCAATTCGATTCTATTGCGACGGCAAATAATTAACTATACTAGTACGTTTAACTGATACAATCTCTAAAGATAATAAATTACAAAATTAAATACTTTAAATTTACTTTACCTGGCCGGGTCAAGTAGAAATCTGGCCAAAAATTTGAAAATATTCTTCTCACATTCCAAACTTCATATTTTCTTAGAAATTTCCCTTCCATATTGAAAAACTTACGTTGCATACAGCCAATAACAGTAAAACACAATAATAATTATTACTATTAACGCAAGGGTACCAAATTTTCACAACTTTTTTCTAGAAATTGCGGGTTTTCATAAATCTATAAAACTGTAACACACCGCTAACCAGCTGTGTCGAAAATATTATGCGTCTGAATTTAATAAATGCTAAGATAGTGGCTTTTTAAAAGAACCAGTGCTCATTTAATTTGGTTGGATAATTATCTGTATTATGTTGGTGCAAAGTACGTTCATAATTCTATACAAATAGTTACTCTGTACAGTGTCGAGGTACTGGTTTCTTGTTATATAGTAATCTGTGGCTGTGAGTGATCTGTGGTGTCGGTTGTCAGTTGAACGTTGTTCGCGATAGTCGTTTTTTTCCAACTTTTCGGACAAAAAAATATTTTTATTATTATTTGTGCTTGAAATTCTACTTAAAAGGGTTTTCTAGCTTTTTATTATAGTTTTCAGATTGTGTGCCCGATATGGGTGATAACTCCCCCGGTGATCCGGGGGGTTCCGTGTCAGATTTCATTGCTCCTCCTTCTCCAGGGGCCTTCCTTACTCTCAGCAATGAGAGAAAGAGGAAGAAGTCTGAGAGGAAAAGAAATAGGAAAGATCGTCCCCATAAGGATAGCTGCCGGTCCCGGTCATCGTCCATGTCTCACTCGTCAGAAGTTGAGTGTTCCGACCTTATGAACTGCCCTACAAAAAATTCTTTTTCAGTCCTCTCCCCGCAAGCTGGTCAGGTTACGGGATCCGACTCATCTCAATTTATTCCTGCAGGGCAAAAATTATTTTCGTCACCTAACTCTACACTAACCCCTCCTGCTCATTTACAGACTTCCCCGCCACAGTCTTGTCAGACTAGCCAAGAGTCCCCAGTTGTATCTATGGCTGAGAGGTCCCGATACTCAGGTAATGACCCGGGTCCATTTCTAGTTCATGTGCAGCGGGAAGAGTCATTTCCAAATTCAGGGATCACTCTTCACCCTGTTACCTTTGGTAAGTTTCTTCAGAGTAATTGTAGAGAGTTCACAAATATTATTGATGGTAGCGTCAAAGCTATCGGACGAAATAAAGTCTCTCTTAGTTTCCATACGGCCGCAGACGCTAACGACTTCTTGGACTCGCCAACTATATCGAATAATAAGTATAAAGCTCTCATCCCCTCGTTTAACGTAACGCGTATGGGTATAGTGAAAGGGATCCCATCGGATTGGTCCCCGGAGATGATTTTGGAGATCCTGACAATTCCTTCATGTCATGCGTCTGTTAAAGTGGTTAAATGTCGGCGCCTGAATTATAAAAAGATGAATCCTGATGGTTCTCACCAGTGGATGCCTTCAGAGACTGTCCTACTTACATTTGATGGTCAAACGTTACCACAGCGAGTTTTCGCTTGTTATAACTCACTCCCGGTTGAGAAATACTCTTACCCCACCATTCAATGTTATAATTGTTGTCGCTATGGTCACACCAAAGACAAATGCCGATCCAAACCGCGCTGTTTTCGCTGTGGTAATGAACACTTAGGTGCCTCATGTAGGATTGAGGAGGTCAATTGCGTCAACTGTGGTGATACAGCGCACACTGCTACGAGTAAATCTTGTCCTGAATATTCTAGGCAACTGAGAATTAAGAATTCTATGACTGAGGATAACATATCTTTCGCGGAAGCCAGTAAACTACACAGCTCAGCAAAAAAATCTTATGCTAATGTTGTGGTTTCTACATCTTCCTCTTCCCCGTCCTCATACAAAAAAACCGTTTTTATGAAGCCCCGCCCTGCTCCTCTCCCTCGTCAAGGCTATAACAAGGTCGCCCATATGAACCTTGTTGGTGACTTCGTTCCTTCTTCCGAGAATGGTACTGCTGTTCATAAGCCTCCTGAAGACAACACTATAAACCTTCTCATGAAATTTTTGAACGTTTTTTCTAAAGTGTTTTCCTCCCCAAACTATGATCTGATGTCCCACGTTGCCCCTCTTCTTAACTCAATCCTTTCCTCTCTTAACAATGGGTCAATCCATAATACAATGGAATAGTCGTAGTATTAATAATAAGAAACCTGAATTAACCTACCTTATTAACCGGCATAATCCTTTCGCCTTGGCAATATCTGAGACTTGGCTACGCCCTGAATCCAACTTCAGGATTTCAGGTTTTCAGAGTCTCCGAGACTCTAGATCGGATGGTTATGCTGGTTGTACTCTTCTCATTAGAAATAATGTTTCTTACAATGAACTAACTCTCCCCTCGTTTTCTGATATGCATGCTGTTGCAGTAAAAATCAAACACTTTTCTCTGTTATCTGTTTACATCCCTCAACCATCCCGCTCAATACTAAAACATTTATCCGCAGTCATTGAATCGGTTCCCCCTCCTGTTCTGATAATGGGTGATCTCAATTGTCACCACCCTGTTTGGGGCTGTGGCAAGACTGATTCGTACGGGTCCCAATTGTTGGAGATAATCGATCACTGTAATCTCTGTATTCTAAATTCCGGCCAGCCTACCAGACGCACTCGTCCCAATGAGTTTCGTAGCGCTGTCGACCTTTCTTTATGCTCCCCTGATCTAGCTTCTCAGTTATGCTGGGAAACCCTCAGTTCTACCTATGGTAGTGACCACTTTCCTATCTTATTAAACCTTCCATCTTCCTCAATCAATAGACCTCTTCCCAAACCTCCTCTCTTGAAGTTTATTATCCGAGAAGCTGACTTTGATCGTTTTAGAGTCGTCCTTGACTCGAAACTCTCAAGTCTCCCTTCCATTTCTAATACAGCCCTTGAACATTGCGCTAAGTCCTTTGCTGATGCCTTATTATTTAGTGCTGAATCTGTTTTCCAAATAAAGAACGTGGCCTCCGGAAAAATTTCTTCTCCCCCTTGGTGGGATAAACAATGCTCTGATGCTGTAAAATCCCGCAAAGACGCCGAGTCCAGGTACTGTTCTGAAATGACTTTATCAAATTTTTCTGACCTAAATCATATCATCGCTGTCACCAAACTTCTTTTTCGTTCCAAGAAATTGGAGGGTTGGATATCATTCTGTTCTTCTTTAAACCCTTCTACCCCTTCCAAAATAGTCTGGCATAATATACGTAGGTTCAGGTGTTCCTCCAATGCCCCATCCTATTCTTCTTCCTTTATTGATGATTCTAAAGCAGATGCCTTCATGGACTGTCTTGCTCCTCTTTATGCTCCCTCTCATTATGAACTGCCATTTCCCTCCGTTCATTCCTCGCACCCCCTTGACAAGCCATTTTCCATGCTGGAGTTACAAAATGTGCTAAAATCTTTAAAAGACTCCGCCCCAGGAATTGATGGCATTCCATACTCCTTTCTTGTGAATAGTGGTGACTCTGCTCTCTGTTATTACTTAAAGCTAGTTAACGCTATACTAGAATCCAGTGCGCCTCCAACGTCTTGGAAAACTCAAATAATAATTCCTATCCTGAAACCTGGTAAAGATTCTTCTGACCCTCACTCCTATCGTCCAATTGCCCTTTCATCGGTCCTTTGCAAAGTTTTGGAACACTTGATCAAAAACAGAATTGAATGGTTTACTGAAAGTAATAACTTGTTATCAAAATCGCAGTTTGGCTTCAGGAAAGGTAGAAGTACTATGGACAGCTTAGGTATTTTTACAACAGACCTTCGGTTGGCCTTTTCGCGAAATGAATCTGTTGTTGCTGCTTTTTTGGATATTACTGCGGCCTATGATAATGTGTTACTCCCTATACTATATTCAAAACTTATAACATTAAAATTCCCTGAAAAACTGTGTCGGCTGGTTCTCAACCTTCTTAAAGAACGACTTATAGTCTTTCGTGGTGACGATTTATCCTCCTCTCCTACAAGAACTATCTGGAAGGGCTTGCCGCAAGGGTCTGTCCTCAGCCCTATCTTATTTAATTTATATACTCATGACCTAGACTCTTCCAAAGGTGACTGTCGTCTTTTACAATATGCGGATGACCTCCTTTTATACTCCGTCAATAGTAAAATTGATCGAGGAGCATCTTCCATATCTTGCTCTCTGGGGTTGTTATCCGTATGGCTGCATAACCATGGATTAGATTTATCTCCAACTAAAAGTAATATTGTTGTGTTCTCGAAAAAACGCTTCATTCCAGATTTATCCATAGCCATCAATGGGCAATCAATACCGATGAAATCCGAGATTAAATTTTTAGGAGTTGTGCTCGATTCAAAACTGACAGGTGCTGCGCACTGTGATTATGTTTATAGAAAATGTGAACGGAACATCAACCTAATTAGATGTTTAGCTGGCGTTTGGTGGGGTGCTCATCCATTCTCTCTTAAATTGCTTTACAATGCAGTGATTCGAAGTGTCATGGACTATGGCTCATTTTTGATTATTCCAGCTAATAAAGGCAGCTTAAAGAAGCTCGATTTGATTCAGTCAAAAGCTTTACGCATTATCATGGGGGCAATGAAGTCTAGCCCAATTAACGCCATGCAAGTAGAATGCGTTGAGCCTCCTTTAGACCTTCGTCGGCAATTTCTGTCAGACAGATTTTTATTCCGTTTAACTCAATTTTCATCCCATCCCTTATTTCCGAAACTTAAATTATTAGAAGAATATTGTAATAAATCCCCTTTTTGGAAATGTAAAGACCCGCCGTGCCTTGTTAATAGTTTTCTTAGACTTAAAAGTATTAAAGACCCAATCTCGAACAACCCCAATTTACCGGTATATGAATTCCCTTATGAAACTGTTATTCTTCAGCCTAGAATTATCGAAAATTTTGGTAATATACGCAAAGGTGACCTCCATGCTAATGATTTATCCCGCTCAGTTTTGAACTGTAATTGGTCTGGCTGGCACACAATTTATTCTGATGCTTCTAAATTATCTTCAGAGGGTTGTGTAGGTGTGGGCGTTTATCATTCGCAATGGAAGATTTTCCAGATGATTAAATGCCCCCCAGAATGCTCTGTATTCACAGGTGAATGTTTGGGTATTTTGAAAAGCCTTGAATATGTTCTCCTGGCGAAACTCTATCGTGCTATTATTTTTTCTGACTCACTCAGCTCTCTCCAATCTCTCTTATCAAATCCTTTCAAATCAAAAATCCATAATCCTCTCATATTTCAAATTAAAAATACCCTTGCCCAATGCAGTGAAAAAGGGTTGGATATTGTTTTTGCATGGATCCCTGGTCATTCTGGTATTGTCGGTAACGAACGTGCTGACCAGCTTGCGAAAGATGCGGTCGTCCGAGGTGATAAATTTCCATTTGTAAATTACTGTCATGACATTATTGCCATTCCCAAATTATTTTTGCGCAAGTTTTGGAAGGCTCGTTGGCGCGCCAGCTCAAGATTTAAGGGCCGTTTTTTTTATAATATTCAATCAGAAATTCCCGTTAGACCTTGGTTTTCTAAAATGTTTCTTCCCAAAATCTATACTTCATCTATCATTCGAATGCGCCTTGGTCACTGTTCTATCCCATCCCACTTACATAAAATCCACGTTCGTGATTCTTCAATCTGCGAATGTGGGTTAGATGTCGGTGATCTAAACCACATCTTCTTTGCTTGTCCCCTACTTGATCATTCCTATCTCTTTCATAATCTAATTCTTCATAATGTTCCTCTCCCATCTCATATGTCTTCTCTCTTATCTTCTGATATTTGTTATAGTTTTCTCTCTATGTTTTGTTTTATTAATAAGTTGAAATTATGAATACCTTTTTAAGTTTCTAAATTGTTTTACTTTCGTTTCTTTTTCTGTAACTATACAACATGACACTGGCAAAATGTCTAAGGACAAAAGCCATAAAAAAAAAAAAAAAAAAAAAAAAAAATCTGTGGTGTCTTGCTTTGCTATCTGTGTTTGCTACAAGTTTGCTATCCTCCTCATTTTATATAAATATATTAAGATTTGAAATGATTTAGTAAAGCATGAATCGGGCTCCAAAAAGAATCACTGTACATGTAAACGGAATCAAATATATGTTTAGCGACCACACAAGTTTTAGTCTAGTTTTAGCGTTATAGCATATCGATGATAAAGTGTACAATTTCGGCCTTTCGTGCGAAACATAGTTTTAGAAATAATGACTACATCTTCAGAAGATGTATTGCTGAGTGTTAACCACGTAAGATACAAAAAGGGTGACGGTACATTGTATGTAATGAATCAAAGGCTGGCTTGGATGCTAGAGAACCGTGATACCGTGGCGGTATCTCACAAGTATGCTGATATTAAGAGTAAGCAAATTCTTAAGTCTTATTTATTTCCACATTTTAAAATATAAAATTACAACTTTCTCATACTTGATTATATGTGTGCTAGAGTATAGCCTCTAGCACAGAATACCTTAAATAATGAAACCAGAAAGAACTATGACAAAACAATTCACTTAAAATTTGAAAATAATATCTGTCATCATCAACACCAGATGTGTAAATCTAGTACTGGACATAACCTCACCCACAGTTCGGCACATCGAAGGATTTTCATGAGGGGGTTTGCCATAGTCATTACACTTGGCGGTGTATTTGTAACACCTGTAAGAAGATATGTTTAGAAGCTCATATATTGAATTTTCCTTTAGTTGTTTCTTAAGTCGCTACCTCGGTTAAGGACGGATTCTGGTTATGCCAAATTCTATTGACGTCAGAAACATGTTATGGCCATAGCACAAATAAAACAGTTGGTAGAAATATATTTATTAGTAAGTAATCATACTGGTATACATTACAGCCATTACTTTTTCCTGTAAATTTTAAATCTGCTAATTTTGTTTAACATTCTAAATTTGTTGTTTTAGTTAAATAGTCCTTTGTTGATTACATTCTTTAGCTAGATTGTGTTAGTTTAATTTTTCTATCTTTCTTCAACAATTATATAAAAAATTGTAAATGGTAGGCTTGTTCAGGAATCTTTAATTTATTCAATGTTGCCAATGTTCAATCAATTACATTCTCTCGGTAGCAGCTAAAATGTTCATCCAATACTTAACAAAAACATTGTCTGTGATTTTACTTTTGTGTGATGTGTGACTGTACTTGGAATTGGTCTCTTAGAACCTTGTAATATTGCGAAATGATTATCAATAACATCCAACTTCATAGTGAATCACAATATACATTTTTACAACTTTTTACGAATTTTTTTCTGCATAGCAGCTACTGGAGCTAACAATAAAGTTGTACGTGTTGAATTCGCGACACTATAATCCGATCTCCTAGTTTTAGGTAGTTACCAGAGCCAGCAATTCTATTTTAAAAGATTTAAGATAATCATGACGATTCTAAGTCCCACCTTAGTGCCCTATTTTATGCAGCCTAGCCCACAAGTCTTTTTAAAAAAGGGTCCAATGCAAAGGACTTGCATCAATGTCTTATAAAATCAATCAATCATGATGAAATTTAAGATACATATGACTATGTCATGGAGAGGGACATTGATTACATTTTCTGAAGTCCTAAACTGTTAGTAGTAGTTTGTAAGAATCTAATCATAAAATAGTTTTACTGAAACATCTTTGCTGAAATACCCCATTGAAATAATTCTTTAAATTTCAGCTCAAAAAATATCACCAGCAGGCAAACAAAAAGTCCAGCTTCAAACTGTGCTTCATGATGGGACATGCTCTACTTTCCATTTCGTCAATCCAGCAGGACTGGAAGCAATGGCCCAGGATCGGGACCAAGTCAAGTCATTATTACAAAGTTTGTTGCCAAAGTTCAAAAGGCAGATAGATGGAGAGCTGGAAATGAAGTCTAAGTATATATTTTCATTTTTTTATAACCCTATGCATTTTATTTGATCGAAATCATTATCACCATCTGATAGTCAATTTCTAGACACAAGCTAGCCTCAATCACAATGCTTTTTAGGCAGATCTGATATTGTCTGTTAGAAGTGGACATGCTGGATAATACTGCCCATCCATTGAAATTTTCCCTTGGTCACTATAATACTCACAGGATGACAAGGAGTGAATCTGTTCTAAAGCTGGGACTACATGGCTCCAAAGCTATCATAGTAGCCAACTAACAAAGTTAACTGTAAAGTTGTACAGACTGTGAACATAACAAAAAATTGCAGAAGGCTAAAGAAAACTGAGTGGACTTAGCGAAATTATATATATTTATATTATATATATAAAATATATTTATTTCTCAGTTCATTTACGATTGTTTTTTTTAGTAGAATAGTTATTATAATAATATAAGCATGTGACATAAACTCTCAAATCAGAGTATTCATAATAAATTTACAGTTTATGGTTACGGTTTAAGACATTTATTTCACAAAAAATAATACAATTATCGTATTTTGTGAAATACAAGATACAGTGGGTAGTATTATTATTATTTTTTAATTGTGGGTAGGCTAGTTATTAAAATCCACCTATCTTATACAGAATATATAAGATAATAGTAGATAGATAGATTAGAGTTTGAGTTAAATTTAAATTACTTATTAGCTTATGTATGCTAGATTGTAATAAATAAATTGATTTATAAGAAGAAAAAACTTATTACCAAAACACAAAACAAAGTGCTACCCTATTACACTTCGGAACAATAGTCGACAACCATAGAGATTGAATAGTAATAAGTGATAGACATTAGGTGTGAGCTCACATGTCAGAAAAATCCTTAGAAATGTGATATTTCACAACGCATTTGTATAGAACAAAAGATTTGAATGAACAGAATGCCTTTCCAGTCCCACCTACCATACACTCACATAACAAAGTCAGTGTTCGGAGTGAGGCTCTGGGACCATTTGCGATTACTCACATAGCTTAGACCAATAGCGTTTTCGTACCTTACTATCCTAGGTGATCCACTTTTCATCGCCTGTAACTTATGTTTTCAAAAACGGATCGATTTCATTTCGTTTAAGTTACTCTACTATCTTTTGCCAGCGATTCCGTCTGCGTGAATCCACGTATCCCACGGTACTGGTTTAATCAGGATAAAAGTAGCCTATGTCCTTTTCTAGTCCTCCAACTATCTCTAAACAAAAATCAAGTAATTCTCACTCTCCATTTCGAAGTAAAGGAAATACAAACAAACTCATTAAATTATAATCAATAATAATTTAATCAATTAAATTGGTAAACTTACATGTCTGTAAATTAAATATAATATCGAAAATGCTAACTACCTAATTCGAAAATTAAATGTAAAGATAAAATTAAGTGAAATGACTAAATATGAATAAATTGAATATGAAAAAATAAATAAATTTACAGTTTTCTTTATAACACAGTGTGTTCCAGTCTAGCTTAGTAAAACACGGGAGAGGACAGAAAGTCATTGACTTTTCATGCAAATGAAATCGTGGGTTGTCGCAGATATTAGTTAGTTTTGACCAAGACACTGAAGTTACAGCAACAAAATTATTTAAAAAATTATTGTTTTTATGCGTAAATCAGGCAGGCAGCTGATATTGCCTGCATCCAGCTATTATCCACTTCGATTACTCTTTCTGAGTATTGTGTTTTTGGTCTAGTCTCTGTTTTAACATGTTGGCACTTAGAGTGTTGACTACTTCGTTTGATAGTTTATTTCACTACTTAACTACTCTATAAGGAATTGAAATTTGTTGCAACCTATTGCAAATATTAATGAACAGACTGTACCAGAATGTCCGTGGAGCAAAATTCTCCTCAGTATCACTGCCATTTTGAGATATTTTGTCTCATAGTAAGGACTTTAGGATAGTTCGATTACCAGTGCGGGATATCTCTGACAGTTCGTTTGGTCTGTGGTAGAGCATTGGAGAGCATTAATGTATATGTCCACCTTTTTTATCTGTCTGCCGCCAAACAGCAGAGCTAATGACAGCTATTCCGTTAATGAAAAATAACAAAGCCAGGCCTTCATTCACTTGAGCTACTAAATAAATCTAAACTGTGTTCTCAAAACCTTAGTTGCAATTTTCGCAAAACGGACGATTGGGTCAATTTTAGAAAATTATATAGAATAATAAGGGTGTATATGTAAGGCATTTTCTTGGTTCTGTGGTTAAGTATATTTTTGTTAAATTCGGCACTGTAGTTAAATTATATCTGCCTCAAAGTTTCCTTTTGAATTCAATGGCCACAAGTGTACTTGTTCTACTTCTTAAATGTGGTCCTTTTTTTTATAAATTAAGGGCTTAAGAACAAAATTTTTTGCAGATTATTGTCCCTACATCCAACTTTGAAGCATTTGTATGAAGATCTTGTGATATCGAAAGTGATAAACAGTGAAGAGTACTGGAATACTCCTACACTCAAGAGTTATACCGAATCTAATAATGTTAAACAGGAAGCGGGTATGTACTACATATATTACTTATTTTTAATAATTATAACATTGCTTGTCTCTCCAAGTTTCATTGTAACAATTTTAAAGAGATTTTCACCATTTAAATGGAAACTAATTAATAAAAAGTAAATTTTGGAAAACCTTAATGTGTCCCCATGCGGTTTTAGTTATTGCTTCGAATCAACCTTTATGTCATTCCAATTTAATAACTTTTATTTCCAGGCATATCAGGGGCATTTCTAGCGGACATACAACCACAAACTGATGGGTGTAACGGTTTGAAGTACAATCTTACTCAGGACATTATAGAGGCAATATTCAAAACATACCCAGCTGTTAGAAAGAAACATATCGACTATGTTCCAAATAAGATGACCGAGGCTGAGTTCTGGACTAAATTCTTCCAATCTCATTACTTTCATAGGCAAGTGTACTCATTGATTCCCATTTTTGAGCATCATTCCATTTTTATTTATCTGTTTTGAAGGTTCATTTACATTGCACGTGAGCAGAAAAGGTTGCGAATGGCACAAGTCATTTTTTTTGGATTATTCATCAAACTTCATCTTTATACTTAAGGTTCAATAAATTAAAATGATAAGTTCAGGTACAAAATTGATGTATATTATTTTTACACATTACTTTGGTGCTGAAATGCGATTTTTGTATTTGTTCAGGGACCGCATAGCATCATCATCTAGCAAAGATTTATTCGGTGAATGTGCCAAATTGGATGATCATGCAATTGCATCAGCTATGAAACATACTACTCTAGATCTCACGGTGAGTAAAAATTCAACCTTTCTCAACATTATAATAACAAAAAAGAGCTTTGTATAAATATTTTTTCCTACTTAGGTTCTCTAAGTTTTGTAATGAAGGTCATTTATAATTTGCACCAAAATTTCCTAGTACACCTTTTAGGTAACAGATAATTTTGACACCGGTGACCTATTAATGAACGGATTGTATATCTTAGTCGACTCTGAATACCGCTATGGTTTCATTGTATGGTTGAATATCTGTAAACGTTAATAATGTAAGTTGGTGTAATGATTATTATCAGCCGAGAAACGTCCACTGCTGAACTTAGACCTATTAAGTAGTTGTAGATGAATTTAATATTATTTATGTATCTGTTTTTTGCTCAACTTTGTCAACTTTACTGTTGGGTATTCAGTTGATTATTCAGTGTCTTGAGTCGTTCAGGATTCCGTTTGTCCACTTAATAGCAGGTGAAATTATGGTCAAATGCACAAGCATATCTATATGTCTTAGATTAAATGATTTAAAAAAAAAGTATGATGGGTTTTGCAATTAAGCCAGAACACGTAACAATGAGTTACCTTTGCATGAGGTCATTAACATTTGTCGCCATTCATTTAAAAAAAATCTTTGCATAACATGTTTGAAATTCTGATGAAATATGAATTTACAGGTGGATTTACCGCAGTTCACGGAGCCAGTTCCCTTACTACCAACACACGACGATGACGCACCACAAGAAAAGGAACGCGGCGGCGATAGTTCATCTATTCATAAGAACATGATCAAGCGATTCAACCAACACTCGATTATGGTATATATTTTATGTTGATTCCGCTTACGTCTCTTCATCCGAAGACAGTGGATATTTCTGTGTTGAGCTAAGTTATGGAATACTGCTCAAATTTACATCTTGCCCTAAGGTTACAATTTGGGAGTCTTCGAACGGAGAATAAATGTGCACTCGACTCCAAAAATATGTATCCACTTTTGTACCATGGCCTATAATTGTCATTTTCTTCAACACGATGCATAAGAGCAAGAAAGGTTGAATGTTAAATGGTAAAAGTTTTTGTACTCGAGTGTACACATAGAACAACGAGTAACATTGTCGACCACATCGTCATCTGAAATCCATTTAAAAATTCAGTAGGGAGCCAACCGCTTCTGTAAATAGTACTAGTTTAATTAATCAATTTAATTATGGATTGCATTGAATTGCTGTAAATAACAACATTTCATTATTTCGTAACTTATTCCATATGCTACCTATAAATCCTTTTATGTTTCAGGTGCTCAGAGCTAGTCATAAAACAAATTCTAATAGTAGTAGTAGCAATAATAATAAAACCAAGAACAATAACAACAAAGTTGTTGAGAATGGTGTTAAAGAGATGAATGGTGTTGTAGAGAAGAGGCCAGTAGAAGACACAAACTGTAGTGAGCTACCAGATAAAAAGAAAAGAATACTAGAAAAGATCCACTATGAAGATCTGGAACAAATGGATGTCAATGAAGATGCTCTAGAATTGAACTTGTCAAAGGTAAATAGTAGGATTGACGGATTTCTATTCCTTATTAACAAACAAAAATATTTATATATTACACCTCTCGGAATGTACCGCGTTACTTATATTGAAAATGAAGCAGAATATACGTCATTAAAGCCATGCAAATATTCGGATAGTGAAGATTTGATGCATGCTTATTTTCCTCACAGGTGTTGTGTAAAACACGATTTATCAATCGGGAGAGAGTGCCATTCCCAGCTTGTGTATGTCCCGGTCACTTTCTTTCCTCGGTGAACAATTTGACTATTTTTTTTCGCCGTCCCCAGCCAGTAAGAATTGGTCTAGACCGTTCTAGGTAGATCAAAAGATCTAGCTAGAAAAAAAGACAGATCTGTGACGGGACTGAAGCTTGATTTTTGTGCAGAAAACTCTTGCTTTAAAAAAAATCTAGACTCCAAAATAACCATACAGCCCTGAATTTTTCTGTGCTGCTAGTACCTCGTTTTGTAAATTCGAATGTTGATAATGATTTAATTTATGCTATTTTACTTAATATTAAATAGAGTTTAATTTTCGGTAATGACAAAGAGACCATGTGCCACGACTATCTCTATTTTTATCTCTTTGAATTTTTGTGGGTAAACTTCGTTATATTATCGTTCGTTATAATATCCTGGTACTTTCGTATTTATCTGGTCTATAGTTAAGTAATGAAAAGCCGTTAGATGGAAGCGTGGTCACTCATAGCTGTCTTTTTGCTTACCGGAACACAATCATCATCATTAATTAGATTTTTGTCTCGCAAATGTCTTAAAAACGTGTCTTAATAAATGTAAATTAATTCTCTTTCCGATTTGTTTACCCTGGCCTGATCGATTGATTTTTCAGGATTTTCAGACTATTTATATACTAATTTTGCTTTAGTGCGATACCAAGACCATTTCCGTAACGTCATAGTTTCAACATTATCCTTTCGCTAAAGCTTCTGTTTCCTAACAGTTTACATTGTTCTTTTCTTCTCACGTGAAAAAGATAAGCTACTCGCTTGTTCTTATCAATTGCCTGTCGTGTGCCCGTCGCTTAGCTCTACAGGCTTTTAGGATACGTAGGTCTATAGGGTTTTAGGTATGTATGTATACAGGTCATAATGAACCATCTGGACAACACTAGAGGTAGCATAACTATTCTTATTTCAACAGATAGAGCGTTATTTACAAGGCCCTTCCCTGCAAGTAAGCCAAGCAGTAACACAAGTAAACAATGTGCCACCGCTTTCGGCGTTAGCTTCAATCTGCCAGGTATGTATTTTTATTTAATTAACACTATCGTTATACACACAAAAAGATAATAAATAAATATTAAATACATTATGTCCATAACAGTTAGTTAAGGAACCAAACAAGTCAATTTTTTTTCGATGTTTTCAATTCAATGCAATTTTCTTGCATTCGTTGTCTGTAGGCCAAGATCTACTTGTTAGTTAAGAAAAAAACAGTCAGGCCTGTCTAACGCCCCGTATGTATCTAGCGAGGTGGCAAGTCCAGGTCCTAATAGTTAATAGACGCCTAACTTCCAAACGAATTGAGGCAAAGGGCTTCAGTTGTTCTGACTAAGTCTAATGTTGAAAAAAATTATAAGATTATTACGTAAAGTAACTTACCTAAACGTGACCAGGACGTATTTATAAAGTCATATTTTGTGAAATGAGCCGAACATATCATTGTGTGCTCACACAAACGGCGGCCAATGTTTTTAAAAGTAGTCTTGCAGCTTTTATCCATTGATGTTTGACTGTTTCCGTCTTTGGAAAACGATGTACCCCTATATTATCACAACTATATACAATGCATTTACCAGGCATAATCATCAAATTATCCGCAAACTATTATCGATTTCACAGAAACGTCAGGAGTTTCCTTTTATATTTTCCCCAAGAGGATATACATATTTCCCTGTAAAGTCCAAAGTCATTTACTAAAGAATTTCCCGTAGTATACACAAAGAAGGTCCGCAGAAACGTGTTGCTCATTACAATTTATAACTGGTTTATTAAATTATAAAGAAAAGGAACAAGTGAACAACTTTTAAAAACATCTAATAAAAAACGTATCAAAAATCGTAAAAAAATAACACCTGCATTACATAGGTGACATTTCAATTCATTCAATTCAATTATGCATTCAACAACAAAAAATTGTTTGCCTCAATTTTTTTGATTTTTTTTGTCACCTGAAAATTTTGTTTTTTATAACTTGTATGGCTTCTTCAATAACCAATTCAGCTATTATATTAATATTTAAGTACTACTACTAGTGCCATTTTTAAAAATGTATAATCGATTTGCACTTGGCCTACATCTCATCTGATGGTGACTGTAAGGCCGTTGGATGGTAAGCATGGGCAGTGGGCACCCCGAAGTCTGAACCTAATGAGTTTTTTGCATTGAAATTTTTTGATTTGTCCTCAATTTACATAATCTGAACAGGGCGCGGGTCATCGAGTTATTGCTATTCATTATTATAATTTATTATTTTATTTATGTGTACTTAATAACAGATACCTATTAAGAAATTAGTTGATTTGTCTTTTTGACTGTTTTCTTTTACGAAGCGACGGGGCAAACGCTGTTCTAATTTCAGTAATGAAAATGAGCACACCAATATTGTAAATGCAAAACTGAGTTTGTTACCTCGTGGTGGTTTAACAGCACAACCAATCGTGATGAAATTTGACCTCCATGTAGCCTATGGCAAGGCGAGGGAGAATATATACTACTTTATACCTCGGTAAAATGTTACCGTGGATTAAGTTAAAGAAAGTAGCACGTGCAAGTTGAATATAACGCCGTGCCATAAAAATAAAACAGAATGTGAATATTAATAAATTTAACGGATGCTGCATGTAGCTAAGAGTTAGAAAAAATTCGCGTTTCCACTCCTTACCAATCGATACTTCAGGGTTTGGATATATGCGGCTGCTGAAATTAAATTGTTCGCAATTCGTTATAGGCATGGTCGAGTGGACAGCAGTGTCAAAGGCCAGTGAGAGTGAGTGCCGCTTGCGCCGTGGGTGCTCTCGGAGAGCTCAGTCCAGGAGGAGCTCTGATGAGGCAGCTGCATTCAGCTTCAATGGCACGTAAGTAAAATGCATTCATACGGATACTTGTGTGAATATTCGTAGAGCGTGTAGCAGTCGGATGCAACTTAGTTCCAACATTAGTACACGATAAATTGTATGAAACATGTCTAAGCGTCAAAGGCGCTACTATCGCATGGTTGGCGTGACTGTCCCTATGTATGGTTTGAGATTTGGTAGGTTTATTTTCTTTGTATCCTGTCCTAGTCCTGTCTCTTATAACGTAATATACGCATATTATATTCTCTTTAATTTACCGACTCCACGTGACACAGAGGATCGTGCAAGAACCATTTACACTATTTTATTATAGCATTACAACGAAGAAAATTTAAACACAAAGTACTCTGCTCATGATTAAAATAAACTGAAACTGAATGTAGGGTTTTAAGGTTACGAACATCTTATGAAAAAGAACCCTTATAATTTCATCCTGGTGTCTGTCTGTCCGTCCGTCACATCTGATTATCTCAGGAACGAATAGTGCTACCGATTTGAAATTTGGAACATTTATAGGAAATGTTGACTGACGGGTGTCGTAATTGGAATTATTGAAATATTTTTCATCCCAAAACAGATGTATTACTTTGTTGCATAGACTTAACATGAAAAATATGTGTAAAAATAACATTACCACCTCATCTCCTAAGTTTCCAAAGTGAAAAATCTGTATTAATCACTGTAGACTGACTATGTCTTATATACTTTTGGAAATAATAAAAAAACATTGACAAACTTAGTTATGCGGTCGGGAAAATAAACCTTATTTCAAGGTAATTATAACTGTACGTGGAAAGAATTCCATCGTTTGGAACCCTTGGCGCGTGAGTCCGACTCGCACTGGGCCTTCTTTATAATTTAAATTTTACCCTAATTGATCTTTAAAACTAAAGATACAATGAAACATCGGTTATAAAGATACAGAACGAACGACCTAACAGCATAACAGTACAGTGTAGTCTCGGCTTTAGAATATAACCTATTTATCATTAACATTTTACTGCACTCACCACAGCCATCAATCTGTCTGCTAGGCATGATGATTATATCAAATCCCTTCTGAGGATCAAGTCCAGCTGTAAACTCTTGCAGCTATAAGGCGACCGACACCCAGCATTCAGCTCAGGCACTCAGAATAAAAATCAACGCTTACCGAATAGGCAACTTGAGACTACACCTTTTTTAATTTAATAATAACTTAAAACACAAATCTTTCAGAATTAATACCAGCAGACGTGAAACAGGAACTCCATCGCATATACCTCTCAGGTGGTGAACTCCTCAGGGAACTATGGAGGTGTTTTCCGCAACCAGGAATGAACACAGAATCCGAAGACAACGCTGCAAGGGCTGAGAAGTTCTATGAGGCGCTGCTGAAATTTAGAAATGTCAAGTTGAGGCCTTTTGAGGTATTTGTTGATTTTTTTAACGCATATATAAATTTTTCAAATGATACTAAAATAAATGGATGATTGAGGTGAGACATTTATGGAAATCAGTAGATGTATTTTACAATAATTATGGTAAGTACTTTAAATATATTTATAAGTAAAGCTGAAGCCCGCTATTTCATCCGCGTAGAAAATAATTAATTAGCCCTTTAGTTCCTTCCCGGGTTTCACCATGATGAACTGGATCACTGGGTGGTAAAACACTTTATATCACAAAACAAAACTGAATCATTAAAAAAGACGGAGTTTATCAATTCGGATAGTTAGTAATTTTTGGATGGATTCTTAATTATTATTATTTTCAACAAAAGAACCGACTTCTGCAGGGAAACGGTTAAATTTTTTTTAAAATTTACCATGTGATACCCAATAATTGCTTCTACAACGTCAAATAAATGTACATCCTGCTGCCCTGTTGTATTTCGGAAGGCAGCAGAGGTTTCTTGATGAATATTCATCCATTCAATCGTCACTTATCATAATAAGGTGAGATTAAGGCCAAGTGAAAACCCATTATGTATTTAAAAAACATTTTTTTCGTTCCTGTAAGGTATAATGCATTTATTTGGCGTTTATATAACCTTAGCTTTTTATAAATGGTGATAACCTAGAAAGAAAATAGAAGATCGTGTTCAGATAGTGGAAATTGAATACTTTTCAGTAAATATTTGTGGTGGACTTTTGTAGTACACTTTCTAAGGCCTAACTGTGTTGAACAGGTATCTAAGCGTTAATTTTAAAATAATAGCATGATGTTGAGCCTTGTCAATTTGTTTCAGGAAACACATTATCTTTCAATCTCTAATAAGGAATTTTTAGTGAAACATATCAGGGATTCTTAATTTGTGAGACTGTTTTGACGACTATGTACTCGTATATATAAGAAATCAGTATATTCAGAAAACCCAGGTGAAACAAAAATGTTTTTAAATATGCTAATTTATGAAATGATGTCTATTAGAGTTGCTAACAATCAAATTCAAATAAATCTGCCGCTGACTGCTTACTGATATTGCTATGTATTCGAGCCTGAGAATAAAGGTATTCGTACAATAAACAAAATATTAAGTATAGTTATAGCATTTATGTTCTTTCATTTGAAATTGTAGAAACAATTCTTGGGCGTCGACCTAAAAATAACACATGGTAAATTAAAATTTTGGGTCAAAATATTAACGTTGACAATATTTATAATTAATAACGATAAATATTTATATGTTTCAGGAGAAAATGCTCCGCGACCTGACACCCTTAGCTTCATCTCTGACTCGACATATGAACCAAATGATTGACATGGCTTGCTCAAAATATGTCGTTTGGCAGCAGAGAAAAGCTAAGCTACGGTAGTATTATATTAGCTATTGTACGCATCAGCCTTACCTGATATTTGTTAAGCCATAGCTGATTGCGTACTTGGTAGGTGTTTCTAGTAAGCACCATTTATTATTTTCACGTCAGTTTTTTTTACCGCTAGCAATACTGTTTTATGTGAATGTAAATGTAGTGAAACTGTTATTTTTGTATATTGGGTTTTAAAGACCGCCATAGTTTCATCTGAATATAGTTTGAATAACCGAATCGATTATTTCACTTCATTCAAAGCAAGCGTGTTAAGCGCGGGTGTGTTTTTATGTTTTGTCGTATTTATAACAAACAGTATCCTGCCGTTTTTTCCTCTTAGGAATACTGTTTTGTATTAATATGCATGTGATGATGAAATAGTTTTAACGAACATCTTACTATATACTTTCATCTGAATAGTTATAGTTTGAATAACCGAATCGATCATATAACTTCATTCGAAGCAAGCGCGTCAAGCGCGGGTGTGTGTTTCTACTTATAATAATATTATTAGTTGTTAAGAAGGTTCTGAACGAAATATAAATTTAAAGTCTACTAGTAGACGCTGAATTAGTTAAATACATTGAAATGACTTATTTAGGTAAGCCCGATCCATAAACGAGGTCACACTCTTGTTGAAATTTTATACAAATACATAAATAATAAACACTGAATGACGTTTATGACATCGCAATAAATATAGAAATGTTCTAAACGTCATAAACGTATTTTGTGTTTATTGTTCATGTATTTGTATAAAATTTTAACAAGTAAAGAGCGTGACTTTTCTTATGGATCGGGCTAACCTAAATAAGCCATTTCAATGTATTTAACTAATTCGGCGCATAGTAGTATTGGCGTTAAGACGTTTCGTGCAGTACCTTCTGAATGAATGAACTTACTGCAAACTTTCATCTGAATAGTTATAGTCCGAATAACCGAACCGATTTATTTTACTTAATCGAAGCATGTTATTGTTTTATCTAATCATGATAAGATTAATTATTTTGTTAGGGTTCCGTACCTTAAAAGGAAAAAGGTATCCTTATAGGACCACTTTGCTGTCCGTCTGTCTGTCTGTCTCTAAAGTCTCTTTTCCTCGGGAATGCGTGGAGTTATAAGTCCCTTGGAGTTGTGAAAAAATGAACCGTCTAGGTGAACGCAATAAAAAGATGTGGCTGTTTAAGCTGAAATTTTCAGACCATTTCCTTTGCGATGATACCAGGAAATCAAAACCTATTTCGGTACTTCCCGTCGACCTAGAATCTTAAAATTTCGCAAGGTATAGGATTATACATATACAAGCACAAGTATAGGATTATATCTCAAAACCATGTTTTTAAATTAGATCACATAAACTTCCATTTGAATTTGAGAATTGATCGTGATGTAGACAGATGTATGGGATCTAATTTTTTAAACTGCAATTTTTTTTTTTTAAATCTGACTGACATTTTTGTTACGAGCTTCGTTCGGCGGGTGTTACCTTCCCTATGATTTATGATTTGCAGTATGTTAATTATTCATATTCTGTACGGAACCCTCGTTTTGCGAGTTTAGCTCCTGCTTTACTGTTTTTTATTTATTTACGACGTTTTTAAGTTCCTTTAACAATATAATATGTAGGTGTGTGTGCATGTGGTGAAACTGTTTTCTTTACAGTGGGGTTTAATGAACATCATACAGTTATCTGAATAATTAGTCGGAATAACCGTATCGTACCATTTTCTAAATTCAAGGTGTTACACGCAAGACTGTTTTACCATGATTAAATTACTTCTGTATATATAATTACCCGATGACTTAAAGCATACGTCTAAGGTGTTTCTGGAAAGCGCAATTTTGTAAATTCACTTTCAAGTTAACAATATTGTTTTGTGTGAATGTGCATATGGTGAAACTGTTTTCTTAACATAGTTTTATATGAATGGTTATACGACCGTAAAACTGAATCTATACTTTCACTTCATTTAAAGCAATAAGCGCATGTTTGTGTTTTACGTTATCATGATAGGATTGCTTATAATTACCGGATTTTGATAGCGCACGTAGTAGGTCTTCCTGCACCTGCAATAGCACCATTCTTTAAAATTTCACGCGGGTTTTTACTGTTAGCAATATAGTTTTGGTGTGGTGAAACTATTGTTATTTTTACATTTGATTTCAATGAACATCATATTTTTATCTGAATGGTTGTATATAACCGAATCGATTCTTTTGTTTCGTTCAAAGCATTATACGGGGGATTTACCAGTAAAATGGTAACATTGCTATTTTATAATGTCACATCAATTCTTTACTGTTAGCTATTATACTATTTTACGTGAATGTATCCTGTGAACATATGTGAAGATGTATTATAGGGTTATGCTTTTTAAGGGTTCCGTACCAAAGGGTAACCAACGCGGGACCCTATTACTAAGACTCCGCTGTCCGTCTGTCACCAGACTGTATCTCATGAACCGTGATAGCTAGACAGTTGAAATTTTCACAGATGATGTATTTCTGTTGCCGCTATAACAACAAATACTAAAAAACACATAAAATAAATATTTAAAGGGTCTCCCGTACAATAAACGTGATTTATTGCGCGTTTTTGCTCGATATTGATAACGGCAACAGGTAGACGTTTGAAATATTTACAGAATATGTATAATTATATATTTACTTTAAAAATAAATATTTTAATTAAAATAAAACATATATTTAAGGGGTGCTCCCATACAACAGACATGATGTTTTTTCCGTTTTTATTGATGATGGTACGGAACCCTTTGAGCGCGAATCCGACTCGCACTTGGCCGTTTTTTTACAAACTTTACGCACTATACATTTATAGACATAGACACGGACATTTTGTAGAATTGATACCTACTCACCACATAGCTTTTTACGAAAATAATAGAAACATTTATTGTAACTGTTTAATGCTGATTTGACGAGCGAATGACAAAATACAAAACTAAAATCTGACATTGTAAACAGTGTATTTTAAAAACAATAAATTGACTAAAATTTTCTTTTAAAAGTTCAATTCCGTTCTTTTTGTTTAAAAATGCTTATTATTAGTATGGTGCTTTTATGTTTTTACTCCGTGATTAGTTGTAGGATTCCTATATACCATAAGAACTCGTGGTGTGTAGTTGGTATAAATCACCACAACCCGGAAAGCAATATTGAATTGTAAGACTACATGCAGAAAGAAACCACTAGATGCCTTTGATATATATACGAATCAGCAACGATATAAAATAAAACAATCTTTTGGTTTGGTCCTCAGAATGATGTTAAAAATATTTATATATGTACTTATGCACATTTTTAATGTCATTCTTAGGTCCAAACATAGAAATAATTACCTATCTTACAGTACTCGCACACTATGTTTGCCCCTCTGAAGTTAGCTACAAAAAGCCGCGAAGTTTCAATTATTAATGTATAAATGGGAGGCAAGGCAAGTTAGCGGCTGGAAAGAAATGTCCTAGTGTTGTATGCCATATAGGGATAGTGTCTATCGAAAATAATACACACATATTCTGATTGTAGATGCGCTCAGTCCCGGAAAGCTAACTTCAGAGGGACGAACATAGTATGCGAGTGCATACTATACTGATTGACATAATAAAGTCCAGTCCAAATAAGTGATTGACATAATAAAGTCTAGTAACTTGAAATTTGGAACATGGATCACGAAATTATCTAGACCGTAGAAAGGGATGTACAAAATTTGACTCAAATAATTTTAACATTGGTGTAGAGTTTTGTATGGTCAAACCACTTTGGATATAAATGAATGTACATATGTCTACTGCTGTCGAATTAGGTAACATTAATTGTATGCTACCTAAATTAGGGTCAGGTACATTCTCCCTCCCTACCACCTGAGATATATGGCATTTGACTTATTTATTTAAGAAGTATTTACAGTAAAAGAGGTGTTTCAAAATCGGCCTGCACTTGTACACTATTTAAAAAATCAAGTAATAATCGAAATATGTATAGAAAAATACGAAAATTACATTTTTGCATTTAATTTACCGTAAGTCTTCCCTGTTTCGTGCGTTTTATATGTTTTTGTACAAATAAATTAAACCCAGATATACAAAAATGGTAACTATATCAGTTTTATTTGATAGTGGCCTTTTAAAATTATAAGTGTACAAGACCAGGCCTTGGCTCCATACATTCGCGGAACGTGTCATTTTAACTTTTTGCTTGTTTTGATCTGACGTCTGAAGTTATTGACGGTTCACGATGACAGATTTGAAACTTAAGAGTTCGAGGGGTAGCGAGTGATCTGTACTTTCACCACGGTTTGCTCGGTTACTTTTTCGCTAAGCAGGAACCAACTAAATAAAGATGCTGCGTTTTTGGGTTCCTGCTTAACGAAAGTGCCTGGATTGCTTATGATTTTTGTAGTCATTTAGACGGACCTTAGAGTGACATAGGCTAAGTGTGGCTTTTCAGGACTTTAGTCCTCGTCGGTGTGTCAATTGAAAAGCGGACTTTCCGCACCAGCCCTAGAATGTTGATCTGAGTTTTCATTGCCGCAAATGACAGATTGTCGGAGCACCCAAGCCTAGGTGATCTCATTGGTTGATCCTAGTGAGTTGAGTTTTAGATTCACTCTAAAGTGATAATTAAACTAATATGAATTCAATGGACACAATTGATAATTTTTATTGATACATAATTAGATTGTGACCGAATTGTATTTTACGTCATAAAGGGCATAATTTTCTACCTGTTATCATCATCATCAGCCGGGAAACATCCACTGCTGGACGTAGGCCTCCTTCTGGGTATGCCACTTTGACCGTTCCTGAAACAATTGCATCCGGCGACTACCCGCGACCTTAACCAGGTCGTCGGTCCATATAGTACGGGGACGGCCTGATAGACGTTTCCCGTTACGTGGTCGCCACTCCCCATTGGTTATTTGTTCTTCAGACCACATCCCATTGCCACTTCAGTTCACTGACTCGTTGAGCTATGTCGGTGACCTTAGTTGGTCTACGGATATCCTCATTACGGATTTTATCACGTAGAGAAATTCCGAGCATAGCTCGTTCCATTGCTCGCTGAGTGACTTTGAGCTTAGGTATTTAGACGATAATAAATGCCGTAACTTCCCAAACGCTACCTATTCGAGTTGGATTCTTTGGTTGACCTCTTTGTCTAAGTTGGACCTACCTAGTTGAACTATCTGTCCCAGGTATACAAATTCGTCTACAACTTCGATGGTAGTGTGATGAAAGTATCAAACTATCAAAAACCGCAGAGGTTCCATTTGTTCCGCACTAACCTTCGCACAAGGATCTCGCGTCTGTTTTATTAGATACTTTTTGTCCATTGACATGTTTCAAGAGGTTTGCTTCAGGTCGAGTCTTTTTGAAATAAGAAAACGGGCCTTCTCTTTTTAAATGTACATATGTTGATAATGAATTCTGTTAATTTTACGGTAATGACAGAGACCTTATGCCATGACTATATCTATCTCGTTCTCTCTCTTTGAGTTATTGTAATTAGACGCCACTAGGTATGAGGTCCTGGTACTTTCGTCTTCATCTCATCCGATGTTAAGTGATTAAAGCCGACAAATGGAAGCGTGCTCACCCAGAAACGTTACTTAGGTTACGGGCCATGTTTTCTTTGCCAACCGGAATACAATCATTCTGATCATGTTTTACTATTTGTAAAATTTTTGCTCATATGTATAAACTCGATAGAGTTTACAGACTTTTCGCACTATCCACAGTTGCTTACTCTCTTTTGACGTTTATGGACCAGTTCTTGATTTATTTGTCTTTTACTAGTTATGATCTGTTCTGAATTCGACTATTTCTTGATAAGGCTAGTTCTTTTATGGACTTCTTATGCTTTTGACCACTTCCTTATTTGACTACCTATATTAAGGTGTTCAAAAACGGTGTGTTTTCATAATAAAATGAAACTATATTTGTAATGTATAAACGAGTACAGATCGACGTTTACTGCGGGCGCAAGCACGCGTCTATTGTGTCGCGTGACGCGTGCGCTCGCGGGAATTGTTTTTGTGTGACTATTGTAAGAAATTTGAAGAATATGTTAAAATGGAATCCTCTTAGTGAGAAACGTAAATCGTTAATCTCACATTTTATATTCTCGCACACGCCTAGGACCCCAGCCGGCATAAACTGAACTAAGCTGTGCCGCTGGCGTCTCCCACCCTTAATGTTAGCCATTTATGGTCACTGTAACCACTTCCCGCTTCTGCCGCCATATGAGTTATTTTTTATACGACTTTTTGCCAACGACTTTTGCGTAGACTTTAAAGATTGTCCCACGGCATCTCTTCATTGGGATATGACTAGCCTATGTATATTTCCATAGTCTGCGAGGTCGCCAATTTTCGTCAAGATAGGTTCAGCCATTTAGTCATGAAAAAAGGAACAAACACACAGCTACTCTCGCATTTAAAATAATGGTGTGATAAATGGACACTTCCATATGTATAGGTCGAACAGGTTAAGTCATTTTTATCTCAATATCTTCGTGCACCTACTCGTTGACCTATTTTTATTTTGTATTTGTTTTAAAAATATTGTAAACCTGTATGAGGTACAGAGTGTAGGGACTTGTCAAACTGTAACAATACATTTGTCCGCTTCTTCGCAGTATTTCCAGTAGTTACGCTTCACTGGGTCTACTGGGAACATAAACACACTAAAATTATCCCACGGGAACAATTAACCGGGATAAAAAGTAGTCTGTGTTACTCTAAAAATCATGTCGATTCATTGTTCACTTTCTGAGTTAGAGAAGGACAAACTAACAAACTTTCGCATGTATAATATAGGAATAATAAGAATACCCACAATCTGACAATAAATGATTTTTAAATTAATATTTGAAGAGTTACCTACTCATTTGAGTAAAGGTTCCTTAATGAAATTGTAGATTTGCGCCGATAACAAATACAGTATATTTTATTAAACAAAGAGGACTGTAATACTATGTATAAACAAGTATATGTATGTATGTATAAGTTACTTGTTGTTCTCACGCTGGCAATAAATGATTGTACAAAATATAGGCTTCACGGTGTTACTAGTTTAATTGATAATATCAGTTTCGTGTATTATATATACAGTTACAATTATATATTATGTTCAAGATTCTAGACATATGAACACGTACTGCGAACTTCCTGCGTCATCCTTATTTTGTAAGTTCTTGTTATCCAATTAATAACATGAAATAATAGTAATTTTATATTGAATTTTGATAAAATTAAAAATATTAAATTATTAATGAGATAAAATTTTGCCTGCCCTATGGTGAGTTAAACATAATTATTCTATTCCGAGTAGAGTTTTGTTTTGAGACAGAAATCACCCAATATTGAATGTAGGACTCCACCATGTTACGCTATAGTGACTGTTACTGAGCCTTTTGCATCCAACACGTTATGTACCGTGTTGGATGATTATCAACAGATCTTAAATAATATGAAACCAAGAGACCAAGAAAGAGAGACAATTTTTGTTAGATGTCGATGATATGAAACCAGATGGTGTGTAAATTCTTCATAATCATACATTGCCAAAGTTCTGACAAGAGGACTTGAACAACAGGATCTTTACCTCTTCGCCGGATTTACAAAATCGTAAACATTATTGAAAATGAGTATGTACCGTATAGTGGGACTTGTCTCGTTGGATGGTCCAACGGTCTTTTTCCCCCGAAGTTTTCAATCAAGTATTGTCGGATGTTGAACATAGAGGTTTGTTAGTTTTACACAAACACTGGATTATTCTAAATAAAGGGTTAACGTCTTAGGCTCAATTTACACCGCCGCGGAATGGAACGGAAGCGAGGAAATTGTACATAGCATAATGAACTTTATATCAATTGCATAACACACAAACTAAAAACGAGCCAAAATTTGAGGCGCGTCTTCCGCGGAATCTTCGCGCATTTTTTGGCTCGTTTTTAGTTTGTGTGTTATGCAATTGATATAAAGTTTATTATGCTATGTACAATTTCCTCGCTTCCGTTCCATTCCGCGGCGGTGTAAATTGAGCCTTACGGGTTATTACAGATATAGATATAGTAAGATATAACACTAAATGTTATTAATTCCCTACTGATGATAAAAGTGAATGCTGTTCGGAGTCAATCCATTGTGATCAAGTATACACATATTACATAGCTTCGCAACATGCGGTTAATTTATGATGGACACGATTTTAAGTTATAATCATGATTTAGTAATACATATTTGAATACTTTTTTCGCTTATAGTTTTTCAAATATGGTTAAAATATGATTTTAATTTCAGACACGCATTGTAAAAACGGACGTGAAAATTTTAGTTTATTGAATAAACCACAATTTTCACTATTTTCAGAGAACAGACAGTGAATAAACTTTATTCACTATAAAAACATCGACCCGAGTAACATTCGAATCTGCATCTCTTATCGTTCGTCTTTACTACTTTAGGATATCATAGCAGTCGAATGACTCATATCGAATTTCTCCAACATCTTAACAGTTCATCGTTTTTCATTTCTTTCATATTATATTTTCACTGTTTTATAAGGGCTTTAATAACATTTGTTTTTAATTGTTTCTACTGCATCAAAATCTGTAAAAACTGTAAAGACATCAACCATAATACCACGCAAGGCAATAATTTTCATATTGCAATAATTTTTCTCTAGTATATTAGGGTAATGTTTTTTGTTTTCAATTTGTCGGTTCGTTCTAAGATATTGTAATGTAAATTGTTTTTTAAAATAAGATAAAATAAAAGAAATTTGTAATACTTCCTGTGTTTAACTTACCTTTTTGACCATATATAAATAGGGTTTGGTTTCACAACATAATGGTCGCCGTTAACATGATGAAGCATATTAATGTTAGACCACTCAAAAGAATGTCAGTCTCCCGACGAATTTCAATGTTAGTTATGTTATCACTGGCAAGTTTTGATGCTGCCGGGTGAGGACAGCGTACGGCATTACTTATGGTCAGGTAAGCTCTTGTAAGATCGATCGGCTAATGGGAATCCTGACCCACTTTGACAAACTCAACTATGAAATCCAATCGGCCATGGTGGTGATTAATACCTCCATGGGCCAGAGCCTTTTTTTTTTTTTTTTTTTTTTTTCGAGGGGGAAATCTTCTGAAGATACCCGACTCCTTAGGAGAGAAGCCGGGTTATGTGAAATTTTTATCCACTAAAACCCCCTCGGTGGTCGTCCTCCGCGCAATTAGAAGAGCCCTGGGATCTCTTAAGAACACACCAGAACTCCTCTAGCGCTTCGCAATCAGCCCTTCCCTTGACCAGTGAGCCATGACGTCTCCGCAGCTCCGGGCTGCAGCGGGACGGGACCACGCCGTACTACCGCTGCCTTCTGCCGTGTCATTTCGCCCTACGGATACCACAGGCAGCCGTCGCATCAATAGTCGGAAACGTTGGGCTCTTAAGCGGTTAGATAAGGATAAGCTGGTGGCCGCGGCTCTCGTCGCCGCCTGGTCAGAAAGCCTTGATCCAGAGTCTGTACTCAAATCGGAAAGGGAAGTTGCTTGGTTTCGGGTCACCATGACGTCCATCTGCGATGTCGCGATGCCTCGAATCAAGGCTAGGAGTGTTAGTGAAATGTACTGGTGGTCCGATGAAATAGCAAAATTGCGCGTAGTATGCCTCGCCTCTCGACGTTTGTACACGAGGGCTCGCAGGCGTCGTCGAGCGACAGAAGAGGAAAAAAAGGACGCCTACTCCGAGTATCGGGTGGCGACTATGGCACTGCAAGTTGCAATAGCCGATGCCAAATCTCGGGCGCGGAGTGAGCTCCTTGCGAGCCTAGATCGAGATCCTTGGGGTCGACCGTACAAAATGGTCATCGGAAAGCTTCGTCCCTGGGTGCCACCCCTGACAGAAACCCTCGAACCTGACTTCGTGAGAAAAGTTATTGACGCACTTTTCCCGCAGAACACGGGAGACTTTATCCAAACTCAAAGTTTGGCGCTGGTGGAGTGGGATGACGGCCTAGATGTCTCGGAGGCGGAAATGACGCGGGCAGTTAGACGTCTTGGGACACGAAATACTGCACCGGGTCCAGACGGAATTCCAGGTCGGGCCTGGGTGTTAGTGCAGGCCGTGCTAGGCGATAGGCTGAGGCGCTTATTTAGCAGCTGCCTGCGTCATGGATGCTTTCCAAAAGACTGGAAAGAAGCAAAGCTGGTCCTATTGCGGAAAAACGGAAGGCCTGCGGACTCTCCGTCTGCGTACCGACCGGTATGCTTGTTAGATGAGGTGGGGAAACTGTTCGAGCGGATTGTTTCCTACCGTATCAACAAGCAACTATCGGGTGATGGCCCAGATCTGTCAGACAGCCAGTTTGGCTTCCGCAGTGGACGTTCGACAGTGGACGCGATCCTTCGCGTCCGAGCACTGTCTGAACAGGCGATATCCCGGGGCAGGGTGGTGTTGGCTGTTAGCCTCGACATAGTTAACGCATTTAACTCTCTGCCCTGGAGTTCGATCAAAGAGGCGCTGATCTACCATGGCATGCCACCATATCTGCGGAACGTCATTGGATCGTATCTGTCTGACAGAAGCATTTGCTACGTGGGTCGGTATGGAAGCATCCAGCAGAGGAGGGTGGTGTGCGGGGTGCCACAGGGCTCAGTGTTGGGCCCTCTATTGTGGAACCTCGCATACGACGCCGTCCTGCGGGTGGACCTGCCTGAAGGCGTCAGTGTCGTGTGTTATGCGGACGATACTTTGGTGCTCACTGAAGGGGAGTCCTTCGACGGAACTATAAGCCTGGCTGAACTTGGGATAGGCTGTGTTGTGAAAAAGATCTGCGAGCTGGGGCTACAAGTGGCACCCCATAAGACCGAAGCGTTATGGTTTTATAAACCACGCAGAGGCATAGTCCCCCCAAGCTCTCGAGTGCGGGTGGGTGACGCTGAGGTCCAAGTAAGTCAGCACATGAAATACCTGGGCCTAGTTCTGGATGGCCGATGGAGTTTCGAAGAGCACTTCGACCGCCTGATTCCCCGAATCAGAAGAGTAGCAGGTGCTATGCACGGGCTGCTTCCCAATCTTGGGGGACCGAGGGAAGAAGTTCGCCGTCTATACGCGGGGGTGGTGCGATCCATTGCGCTGTACGGGGCTCCCGTATGGTCGCATAGACTTATGGGAGTTCGGCGTCTTGCAGCTAAGCTGAACGCTGCACAGCGCCACATTGCAATTAGGATCGCTAGAGGTTACAGAACAATTTCGTTCGACGCGGCAACTGTCCTGGCCAGGTTCCCTCCCTTAGACATTTTAGCGGATGGGCCAGAGCCTATGTTCTTGTAGACCTATCGTTATCATCATTACAGCGTATATCTTTATGAGTTAGCTTCCGTCAATAATCGCCACGAAGAGGGGAAATTCATGAGAGAATTTTGCCTATACTCGTACTCCGCACGAGGTGGATAGGAGACCGCTATATTTTGAGAGCGCTGCTGCTAAATTTCTGGAAGGTACACTTACGAAATAATATTGGGTGATCGTATTATAAATAGCCTGCACCACAGTTAACCGAGGCCATGCATCTACATCATCATATTGCGTTACCATTCCATTCTCACGTGAGGTGTCTATGGAAACTCGTTCGCTAGTTGATGATATATAGATAGATGCTGCTGCCTGTCTCCTGGATATGTTACCTTAGTCATCTTTTTTAACGACATCCACGGCAAAATAGTTGTGATCTTTTTAGAAGGCCAAGACCATGGTCTTTGTACCCATACGGGCGGTATTTATCAGGACCCGGATCCTTAGTCGCTTTTCACGACACCCAGGGATACATTTAGATTTATTAAAGGGTGCGTTGTTTTGATACATTAAAAAGCAATAATTTTTACGATATTATCATTCGTTTATTTTAAATAACATTCATTTTATTAAAAAATAAGTAATTCAATTACGACAGGAAAAGTTCGTTATTACATTGATAATATATCTGCTATAAATAAATTGGAATAACACCTTAATAACAATATTAGCTATGCGCCAAAGCATATCCACATATACAATAGCATAGTTAGTACTATATGTATCGTAAAATGACGACTTTAGTATGACAAGTTTAAGAATATCTTTTTTCGGATCTTGAAATATAGATTTTTAAAGTTGGAATTAGATAAAATAAAATTTTGGAAATATGTATAAAATCACAATAAAATGCTTACAATATAGTCTCCAAAAATCATATCAGATTTTAATAGAGACAAAAAAGATATCGCCTGTTTGTCATACTATTTATCAGGTACCATTTTGACGGTCATATGATAGTCAAAATATTTTTATATTTTTTCAATTACCCCACATGTCCTTTATTTAATATAAAAGCTCATCGTAAGCTGATTACACAATTTCGACTTCTCTTTTGTTCCAGCATATAATAAGCCTTTAATTTAATCTTACTCAAACATTTATATCTATTTTGACCATATAATGGTACCTGGCAAATATAATATACATATAACGTGCAATAATTGTAGATCTATACTTAACACATTAAACGACCATCATCCATTGCCAGACTTGAACAGGATGCATACATTCCAGTGTAGCTTTTGTATATCACTTAGGTTTTAAAACGCTTTGAAGGATCGACTTGCATATGTCGTGACAGTTGTAATAATTTTCTTCAGTGAAACAATTAGCTGATTTTTTAACGGTGTCCTTTGGAAAATCTGTATTGTCATTCATCATTTATGAAACGTTTTCTATGAAGCTAAATGGGTATACACGGGCTACGTAGCGTCGTCTATTTACTATATGTGTAACGAGGTTTGTTTACAAAAGAGATATGTATGCATCCGTTTCATCGTTACATCGAATATTTAGGGTTAATATTTTATTTAGTGTAGATAAACCCTAAAACATCACATCAGACCTGGTTGATTATACGGATCGGGTGACCACTGGTCAGTTTTCCAAGTTTGCCAGTTACATAAAAATCCTCAACTCATCAATTTGCGTAATTGGCCAGCTTCCTGAACTCACCAGTTACCCCATCTAGTCAGTTTATACAATCCGTCAGTTTTCGTTGATTACATAGTTATTGTATAGTCTCATACATTTTTCCAAAGTACTCATGATTGTGTGTGTTAAATGTCTAATCAACGAAAATTTTCATAAACTGACTGACTAGATGGGGAAACGGACGACTATATCTTCATAATTGTATTCAACTGACGAACTGCATAAACTGACCAGATGGGGAAACTGACTAGTTCGGGAAACTGGCTAATTAGATAATCTGACCAGTGGTGTTCACTTCATTCTATCTTCACTATACAATGTGAAACAAAACTGGTAAAGCTATTGTATCTGAATCGTATAAAATTGATTCAGAAAATAGCGCTGTTTTTCTCTAGAGTTGGGCTGTCAGAAACATTATAAAATGTCTAAACTGATATCATACAAATATAGTAGTCTGCGTTCATTAACATGTCTTAGTGATGTGACGCCATTTTATAAAACGACGTAAGACCAAGTGCCGCTATGTTGTAGTTTATGAAATATGAAAAATCAACATTTGATTATTTATACCTGAACACCATATCGTGTAAACTTGACAGTATGCGACTTGTAAATAGCTTGACAAATTCAGTTGTGACTTATACTTGCTAACATAGTTATAAGCACTACTAACAATTATATGTATCTGTCGGAATAGTCATATTAGGATGGTTGCTACAAAACGCAAGCGTTACCAGTAGTTAGATTTGGGACGCTTAACAGAGTCTCGGTGTAGCGGGCGAGAGGAAGGACTATCAAAATACATCAGACGGAGAGCAAGCCCGTGCCGTGGTAGGCGTGTACCGAGAAACTGTCTCTCGTTTTGTCAGTAATTAGCCCACGAGGAGTAGGAATATTTAATAATGTGGTGAATATGTCGGAACATGAACATTCTCGGCCTCCTTCCCGACATATCTTTGACATCTGATAATAGAATGATTTTATTTATTTTAGGCGACGCCGTAAATAACTTTGTGAACAACTATACACATAACATGCAGTTAGTATTTATACACTCATGATAACCTGTCACTGAAGATGTGATGACAAATCATCGGCAGCTTCTTAGAAAGAAGCGCTGATTTGTAAAACTTGCTAATTATACTATCCGTCTACGACAAACATACAAGCTTATCGAATAATAGTGTTGGTTGGTAGGTTCCAGTGACGCGCGCAGGCGAGATAAGAACATAATATCACAACACAAACCCATAATTATTTGGCAGAACACCGAACAGATTTTTAATCGTGATTTTTGTATATTTTCTCCGTACAAAGCTGTAGTTTCCTTCAATGCTTGGCTTATATCTCCTATTTTTAAAATACATAGTTATCATGATTATGGAAATAACATCAATATTGAAATATCATGTTTTAATATTATTCAATACCCTTCTCGGTTTTTATTAAAATGTTTCATTTAAGAATATTAATGTTTTATTGGGACAAATAGCTACAAAAGTATGATTTTAGAAACTAATATAGTATAAAATTGAATTTTTGAAACTTTTTCTGACTACCAACACTACTCCAGCACTCCAGTTTTGATACACAGTTTAACATAGCAAAAAGATTAATGTCTAAATTGACAACCTACCTAAAAGCTTTTACGATCCACACAACGAATACTATAGCCAATATGACGGCGATTAGTATAAGGATGAACATTTTCTTACGGTACCTATGTTGATACTCCGCCGCCTTAGCCAGTTCATCCATACCTGCTTCCACGCCAGCGCTGGCCTCTTCAATATGGCTTTCCACGGTGTCTGTAAAGCAAACAGAGACAATCAACATCCTGATTATCATTACGTTCACGTGTATGTTCTTGACATATGTTTGCGCTAGGCATTCCTTCAATTACAGAAACATCATTTGCTTACCTACAGTTTGCGCCTGAGCATTGACCATTTCAGATAGCTCCTGCATGATCTGGTTGACATCCAGAACATCTGCTTCAATCTTGTTGATATAAGCTTCTTTCTCCAGCAACATGCTCGTCTCAAAATTTATAAGGCGGGCCTATCAGACAAATAATTATTTATTTTCAGAAATCATAAAGATGTATAATGGGTTTTAACTTAGTCTTCATCTCACCGTATAGTAAGTGGCGATAAGACCGTTGCATGGTAAGCATTCTCACCTCGAAGCCTTATTGCTGATGAGGCGCTAGCATTGCTTCCATTCATATCTGCACCAGCAGCATGAAACGCGCGAGAGCGGTGAGAGTAAGATATATCATATTTAAATATATATATAAATAATAGATATGACAATGTCTCACTCTCACCGCTCTCACTTTCATGCCGCGGCGGCTGAACACAACGCTGCCATTAACACGGCTGGTTGGCGGCAGATTTCAGTTACCAATCAAACCGAGTACCGATAGATACATATATCGTACCACCGCACCTACGGTTAGGAATCGAACCCGGGTCCTCCTGATAGTGATTAAAACTGTAACCAACTAGCAAACTTTCTAAGACAACGCGTTTGTACTATTATCGCCCACATCGCCACTGACCATCAGTTGAAATTATGGTAAACTGTTGAATACACTTGAATATGGTAACATTACCTGGGCCTGTTGGTTTGCTACTAGAGCAGCTTCTTCATCATCAGCGACCGCCTGCTGTTCCATGGAGTAAGGGTCGTTTTTTTGTCTGGCTTGTCGAGGCATGTGTGCCGCTCTTTTCTCGGATACTTGCTAAATAATGAAAATACACTTTAGTTAGTTTAAAATCAGATGTATTTTAATGCAAAACAAAATAAACGGGACGTAGTTATTCAGATTGATAATGGTTCTATTTAAATTAAAGTACACTTATAATGCAATATTGGAGTGATACTATTTACGTTTTACCTTTACCTTTGAGTTGAGAGAAAGGATGGATACCACTAACTAACTGAACTTAGTAAAATTAACTGTATGTTTTTTGACTCACTTTTTGGACAGTGGTGTAGTTAGCGAGTGAGTCCCGGAATGCCTGTGTAAGTCTTTCCACTTGGAGCTTTTGTGGTTTGTCGCCGCGACGCACCACCACGCCAAGGCGTTGGATATCACGCGCAGTAGCCGTCACTGCATTGTTCACAGTTTGCTGAGCATCATGACTGTAAACATATAAATATTGTTATTCACAATTGTCCCTTACACGGATTCATTTAAGACCGGACGATGGAACAGTGCTCACATAGTAGTAGCCTTTAGTTAATATGGTACTTGCTTCGTCATCTTTCATTAACAGAATAGAAAATTGCTATTAGTGTTGTTTAGCAACAGACGTAGATAACATAGAAATCTTAGCAAATATTGAGAATATCATTGTCAGTCGTGAAACCATGATATGACAAAACGATAGCCTTTCTTAACAGGTTTTTATATGGAGACATTTACCAGAATAAAACAATTATTGGGCTATCACACCAACTTGACTATTGTTTATAGATAGATGTTTCTGCACGAAAATGATTTTTTTTCTTATATTTAACTAATGGAGAAAACATGGGAACAGAAATACGTCAGTTTAAAACTGCAAATATTATTTTATAATACATATCCGGAATATCCTTATAGTTAACCTCAATTGGACTCAGTGTGGTAGTAAAAGTGCAATTTAAATTCAAAAGGCTCCGCGAACATCTTAAAAGTTACTCAGCCCAGTCAAGTTGATGCATTTGTCCACATTTTTGTCAGCAATTACGAATAAAGAACCAGTTCTATTAAGAACAATGTAAAAATTTAAATGTAATTACTGATTTGCTTGCAATATTGCAAATATGTGGATGAAGAGGTAAATAAAACTGAATGAATTGCTTGGTAATTGAACATGAAATTTAATTCAGTAAATCAGGCAGGCAGGTGATATTGCCTATATCCAGCTATTATCCACTGAAATTACTTTTTTTTTACTTTTTTTTGTATTTTTGTTCTCATCTGTTTTTAAATTAATTGACAATTGGTGTCGTGACTACTTCATTTATTGCACTTCTTAACTACTCTGTTAGTAAGAAAGTGCTTGTGGGGAGTATAGTATGAAGGAGTCATTTTCAATTATGTTCACGCATAACGCTAAGTATGTTACAAACAATCCATTGTTTATTTCTGCTGGAACTTTGATTAACGCTGGTGATTTAAATGTTCATTTATTAAAGTAAATTGCTTGTTCATAGTTTGCTCCTTACACTGAATGATGTTTGCTTTTGCTTCAATGATAATAGTTTGATTTCGAAGATTTTAAGATTACTTTCATCAATTTTTTCGATATCTTTCACATATTGCATAGAAAAATAATCATCTAAAACTACAAATAGTTTTTCACAGGATAGTGGACTCCATTCACAAGTCTCTTATTCAGAGTAAAAGTTAAAATGCTGTTGTAATGCTCTATTTCTTTTAACTCTTGATTTAAATGTCAGATCTGTTATGTTGTGGGTAGCTCGATGAGATATAATATAGAACAAGTTTTCATTTTTCTGTGTGAGTGAGTGATCTCAGTGTGAGTGATCTCAGATTGCAATACATGGCAGGTGAACTGTTTGTTTGCTTATTGAACACTAACTTTATTTGTACAAAATGCTTAGTATGCAAATACCACACAGCTATCATTACAAAACATTACGTTGGCTCATACAGAAAGGGTATTATGTTAGCTAAATACATTTTTCACTAGCAAGCAGTTTAAAAAACTAAAATGATAGTAATGTGATATTACTGGTCAGCAACAAATGATGAATCATCATTATAATCCGTTGCATAATTCCACTGTTGGATATGAGCCACTTTCATAAATCGCTACATTGAACTTTATGAGGGGATTTGACATAATCATCACCTTTGGCAGGCCAATTGGTGATCACAATAAGATGCAGTTATGGGTTGGTAGTCACTGCCCCCCCATCTCCTAAATAGTTTTCTTAATGTGATGCAAATGTATATGGAATGATGGGGGAGTCCTATTCTAAAACTGAGACTAGATGTCAACTTAGCACACAGTGACTCACATTTCTGTATCATGATCATCACAAAATTATGACATTAAAGACTAGGCTTTTTCTTACATTTTATCTCGGAGTTGTAAACTATCATTAGGTCCTCCAATTTGCTTCATCATTTTCTCAAGGGAACGAAGACCAGTGTTAATAATATTCATGTTGTTTGCAACACTCTCACTCAGGTTGTAGAACTCGGTTGTGCTGAAGTCTGTGAACCCAACTGTGGGCACTGGATCTGTAGCTCCATACCCACGGCTGGTGCTGCTAATTGGTTCTTGTTCTGCCATGATGCTGGAAGAAGAATGTTTGTTAAAAACAAATTGCACACATCTTTGCCATCAATTAAAAAAAGACCACTGCTGACACAGCCCTTAGCCATGGTATGTAAAAAAAATGATTTTTGTTGGGTTTTCTGTATCATGTGCCATCTAAAAATATATAAGTTTCCCTCAAATTTTATAGTCATTCTTTGATCTTAGTGTCATTGCTAAGTACTCCAAGGGTTGATGTCAAATCCCTATCAAAAATAATTAATTAATGTCTAAAATATTTTTATTGATGTTTAGCTGTTGATGATTAAAATGTCTGTTACACTTCCAGCAATTGTTATCCATAATCAAATTTGAACCATCTTTGTATAGAAAGCTAACTAGGCAGGAAATTATATGCAATGCACTTTTATGAAATTTAAAATGTTCCCTGCTACAATTTCTTCTTCTGTAGTTTACCTCTGCATTGAGTGAACTATCACTCAATGAAAATATAGGTACAAAGAGCACATTTCAGGCAAATATTTCAGAGTTTCCTTTTCCATATCAACAAGTCTTACTTGACTGTGTCTTTACATTAAACTGAGCTTCTCTATAAGTGTATAAGTGTGCATTGGGATTATGCAGTTTTGTTTTAAATTGATCTTTTTCCAGTTCTTCTTCCTCCAAATGGACTCGATGCTGTTGGTCCTGCAACCTCTACAGCTTCATCCGGCGAGCGCGGAAGTTGCTCAACTGGTACAGTTATTACTAGCGTTCTTTTTCCTCTACTGTGTTAATATTTAATTAAGCATTCTTCAGTATGTACATTTGACATTAGCAAAAATACAATCTCCTTGATGCTTAATGATGAAGCTACAAATAAAACATGTCCAACTAACAAGTCTTTTTGACATATCAAAATGGGTCAGGTCTAAAATGCTAACTAGTAAAAACTAGCTATTTTAAAAATTCAACAATAATGATCATATTATTGCAGCAACTTCATTTTAAAGATTACAACATAATGTTATGTAGTTTATACATATATATACGAATATGACATACAAATGTGTAGACAAAATGTTTAATAATGATGAGTCATCTGGAATGAATACAAGACACTCACAAATATTATAGGATCAATTTGTTTAGAAAACGTGTTATTCCTCAGGCATATACCTCAATGTCTGGCATGCATAGCTGCTTAAGCAATATTAAGGCGATTAAAGTCTCATTTATATGTACATAATGATTAATCGGAAGTTGGCAAGAATTAAAACACACATGTCTTAGTATTGTCAAAAAATTGTGTTCAATTTTGAATAACAATATGCTACAGGTAGTAGGACATTTTCAAACGCAGTTTTGTTTATTGTGTACGAACCAAAGACGCATTTATAAAGCTACGCATTTAGGTATAACAATTGAAATTATTGATAGAAAACTAGTAATACATTACTACAGTTCTACTGTACCTTAGACTACGTCGCTGGGTGCTTGTTTTATAATTTAACGCGTATTTGCGTAAACTTCTAAACGTATATTTTTCTGTTAATTTAGTTTCCTTTGATAGTACTAACTTTGTTTTCGTTACGTACACAGATCACTATATGGTTACGTTACTTTGTCTGGCTTTGGGTCTCGCTTGCTCAGTCAGCCAGTCAGCAGTCAGCTTCCAACTAAGAGCATATAACCATTATTACCAGTGACCACTACGTTTTACTCTCCAACACAATATTTATTATAATTCACAATCCGAGATAACAGTCTGTGGCAGTCTGTGACCAATCAGGTGTACGCAGTGGCTGACTTTATTTTTACACCTATTCGGAATGTGCACGACAGTCGCGCCATCTTGCGAACGCAGTTTCAGGGGCATATGTCAAAATAATAATGACAAGAGCTTGTTTATTTTGTATAAATCAGAGTAAATAAAATATATTTAGAAAGACATAAATGATATTTTTAGAGGAATTTGTTAAAAATGGACGTTATTATAAAAACTGGTTTTGAGAGTGTAAAACACAAAATAAGTTTCCAGCCCCAAACTATAACTGCCCCATACTGTGCCTCTTTTGTAAAACTCTTTGACATTGACAGACAAGTTTGTTGTTTGCTTTTTGAGAAACTGATACCCCCTTTTGTTGCACATTTCTGCCGCGACAAGCGCAGCGATCGTTTTCTTTACCCCTTCCACCCACTTCGCACGTTCCGAATATCGCATTATACACCTGATAATATACTTACATCCTCTTTTTTAATTGTTATGGCCTTGGCTACATCGACGTTTGCCAAAAATAATTGACAGGATTAATGTATGAGATGAAAGAGATGCAGCCATACAATCAAGTGCATAAAATTAGACATCTATTTCACTTATTGTTATCTACACGGTGTGTATTTCAGTAATCAAGAAACAATGAGTCAAAGTTATTTTTCAAAAAAATATATTTTTTGAGTAACAGACGTAGGGCAACACTGAATATACTATCTATATTTATTAAAATGGTAGCATTGAATATTGTTCAAGATGACGTCATGTTGTAGTTGAAGTCGGTTTCTAGTTCCAGTGTCTATCTAGTTTGCTATCTAGTATCACTTCTAGTACTTTCTGAATGCGTTTACTTGTTAGACGTTATTCGCGTTAAACCTTGAACTTATTCTTGCGGTCAACATTCGGGCCCGAAATGCACTAGCTGTTTTAGTAGTTTTCTATATGATCTATATTTTATTTTTTTCAATAAAATTAGTAATGTACTTATCCATTTTATCCCTAGTTATTATGTTCAGCCTTGGTTTTAAAAGTAGTTGAGATGACTATACACGAAAAATGCATTTCCCAAGTACCAACAATTATTGGCATATGGCACGGTTGCAGCCTATCGATCCCCACATTTTCGTCGTGGGTTTTTCGACCTTCCGATCGAAACCGACTTCAATTGCACTAAAAGTTTACAGCAAATTTAAGACTTATATGATTTGTGCCACTGTCAGAACTGGACCGAATTGAAATGGGACCAAACGGGAAATTTGTTTTCATAAAAAAAAATTAAAAAAAATTACCCAGTCGAAAGTTCTGATGTAACAAACATACAAAAATTATACCCGTCGAATTTAAAAACCTTCTCGTTTTTTGAAGTCGGTTGAAATAAACTTAATTTTTTTAATGTTTTAAAATAAATAAATGGGGAGTGGTTGAAATGCAATCCCCTCATTTGCATCAAAGCATTATGATCAGGTGGGAAACGTCCACTGCTGGACATAGGCTTCCTCCATCCTACGCCATAATGACCGGTCTCAGACTTGCATCCAGCGAATCACCGCGGCCTTTACGGAGTTGTCGGTCCGTCTAGTAAGGGGACCAAGGGGCCCGTCGATATTCAATAACTTTTACTCCCTATGGTTATTCGTTCTTTCAGCGTTGTCTGATGAGCCCTGCCTGCCCACACTGCACCTGCCCATTGCCACTTCAGCTCACTGACTCGTCGAGCTATGTCGGTGACGTTAGTTTGTTTACGAATTTTTTTATTCCGGACTTTAAGACGTAGATAAATTCCGAGTATAGCTAGTTTCATAGCACGCTGATTGACTTTGAGCTTGTTTATTCGACCCACAGTAAAGGACCACGTTTCGGTTCGGTATGTCATCACTAGCAACACACACTGATTAAAGACTTTTGTCTTTAGACACTGAGGTATTTTGGACGAGAAGATATGCCGTAACTTCCTGAACGCTGCCCAGTCGAGTTAGACTCTTCGGTTGACCTCTTGATTGAAGTTGGACCATTAATTTAAACGATCTGTCTCAGGTATACATATCCGTACAATTTTGATTGCACGCCATTAACTACTACACAACATGAACATTTGCCATAATTTTCGCTTTATCTGTGTGTATTTTTTACTTTTATGTTGCCTGGTCTGTTTGTCCGTTTGTCTCGGCATGACGCCCAAACCATATCATAAAATCGAAGTATACGAGTATAAGCCAAATATCACTCACTCATCACGATATATACGAAACTATAAACGCTACAAACTTGAAAATTAGCAAGTATTGCTTCCTTACACAGTGTAGACGCTTGCTAAGAAAGGGGTTTTCGAAGTTCAAACCCTAAAGGGGTGAAAATGGGTTATAAGTAGTTTGTAGAAATGAAACAAAGGCCACCAACTTGAAATTTTAGAAGATGGGTATAAAATTTTATTTCAAATTAAACCTCTTACGGAGAAAAAAAATGCTTTCGAAGATTGTATGAGAAAACAGAAACTATAAAGCCTACCCACTTACTTGAAATTTTGCAAGCAGTTTTTTTATAACGTAGACAATTTATGTGTAAAATTTTGTTTGTTGAACAGATACGACTTCTTAAATACAATCTCTAAGGGGGTGAAACATTGATTTAAAGTTCATTTGAAGAAAAAAATAATATACATCTTACAAACTGGAATATGTAGATAGATGTTGTACATGAAGTCGAAATACGTATCACTGCTTATATGAACGTTACTATGTTGATACCATTAACGTTTATCTATATGAGGCATAGGAACGGGGGACAACTTTAGCGGCAATAGCGTGTGATGACAAATATACTAAAAAGAAAATCCTATCAGTTTCTATGTTCTCAGATAATTAAAATTTGAAGTCTGCAATAATCCTTTAGATAGGCCAACAAGAAAGCATCATCATCAGCCAGGATTTGTCCACTGCTGGACATTGGCCTCCTTCATGGTACGCTACATCGACCTGTCCCGAGCCACCTGCATTCGAATTTCGACCACTGGGCGACCACTAGTAAATTTTAAAACCACCGCCACACCAAGGGTACCGTACTGATATTATTGAAATAACCTTCAAATAAGGTTCATTATACCGACCGCATAAAAAAAGTTTGTTCGTTTCAAACAGTTAGACCTCGTTAAGGGTTTCCTGTAATATTCACACAAAAGCGTGAATACTGATAAAAATTTGGAAACTTCGTTTTTACACACATTTTTGAGAATAACTCAAAAACTATGCAACAAAGAAAATAATAAAAAACTGTTTTAGAATTAGCAAACTAAGCCCTATCCCACGATAACCAATTGACATACTTTTTAAAGAAAAATAATTTACGAATTATTAGTTGCAGTGCCTGTGGGTCGCCATTTTATTTCCAAAACTATTCAAAAGAAATCGATAGCATTGGTAGTTCCTTAGATAATCAGCTGTGACAGACAGACACATAGATACCATAGTGAGATTATAAGGGTACCGTTTTTCATCGGATATTTGGAACTCTAAAAAGTACTAGTAAGTAGAGGGTTTACTGACTGACTGCCCGTCTAGTAAGACATACGGAAATATGCATAATTGTCAGTGCTCAATTCTGTTTATAGGAAACTAAATAGATTCTTAAATTTTCAAGCATTTTCCATAATTATATGTATAGATATGTGTATGAGTATGTAAGTAATAAGTAAATGAAGTAAACTATAATAAAATCAGGTGGTGAACATTTATTTATATTAAAATCTAAACTGTCTGCCTATATGTAACTAGAACATACAAACGCACGCATTTTCCACGATTTTCACGCGCTAGCTCCGAGCGAGGAGACAGAAAAGAGACCAAGTAACAAATATGACTTGGAACCGCCCAATCGACACTGATACAGAAAGAGACAACTAGTGTTGCTACAGTTGTTATTGTGGGGCGCACACGCATCCTCGCCGTGCCGCGCTGAAAGCTCGGACTTCCTTCAATTTGTTCAGTTCAAACGCAAAGCTCGTGAGGGTTGTACGGCTTCTCTGTTCAGCCTTACTTCTGAAAAATCAAATTTCGAAATTTTCGCGCAAGCTGTTTGTGGACTAAATGGTGTCGAAGTGACACTGTATTTTGTGACTCAGACGGTCGGACGTTATTATCTTGGAAATTACGTTCGTTTTGCCCCTTGTGGAGATTGTATTCATTCCGAGAAGCTGGTAAGCCGATTTGTGTTATTTTAAGATATAATTAAATATAGAATGGCGGCATGTATGAAAACGTAATCATGTAGGGTTTACGTCGAGTTTACAAATATCGTATACCTGCCTGGCGTTGTCAAAATATTTCACTGAAAAAATATGTACGATCCTTTCTGCTGCCTGAAATTCATTAAATTATGGCATTCTTCTAGCGAGCTACTAGTGTTATAATGCAATAAATCAAATTATAAACAACTCACTTTACAAGTTGTAAAATTATTTTACTATTCATATGTGCTTTTTTGCTTATTTTTTATAAACGGCTATGCAAATGTCATGTTTTTTATTTATTTAATACAATTGATTATGTACATTTATATTACTAGCCGATAAGTAATTCACGTGAGTCCATAAGCTAAGCATTGATCTGTAACTAAAATATTTTCAGGGCCTTAGTAAGTACATTTGATAGTTTTTGGAACTTATCTGTTATTTTTTGTATATTTTGGGTAAATTTCGGTATTACTATTATTAATATGCATCGAATAACTATACTCGTATCTAAAAACTGTCTGGTACTGTTTCATCAAAATTTAAAAAACAGCGTGACATTTCCATGGTGAGATGAAATGAAATGAAATATTTATTTGCAGATATTATATAATATATATTTTTATATTACGTACTTTATATACGTACGAATATTTTTATAGATGTAAATATGCATTGATTTGCGTCACTAAAAAGAAACTATCATGAACTGCATAGTACATTGCTGAATATGTGCTTCCATCACAGATTTTTGATCGCAGTAAGTTGTCTTTGATACGCTCGGTAGACGCTACAACCCATTTTCTGGTACTTTCGCAAAGTTGCCTTTTCAACTTCGATCAACAATTGATCGAAGCTTTTCAAGAAGGGAATACTGTGGTTATATTCTAGACTTGAAATAACTCTGAACAGATAATCGCATTACTAATTATAAATGCGTAGTTATTAAAAAACAGAAAAGAGAATAAGTTGAGCAGGGTAATGTAAAAATATAACAGCGCAAGCCTCGATTATAAGATATATCTATAGGTATATTAATCGCATATACAGATAAAAATATACTTTCTTGTATAAAACTGTATTATTCAATGTCTTAAGTGCATCTCCACTGACTTCTTGAGTAAATTCCATCTACAAAATGTTTACCGACTCCATGGTCTAGTGGTTACACGGACTCGCAACCCTGAGGTCTTGGGTTCAGTTCCATGAGCAATTCTCATAGCTTCCTAGTAGGCAAGGTTGGCCTTATTATCACTTACCATCAAGCGATATGAATGCCAAGTGCGAACCCATCGTGCATAAAGTACGTAATATAAATTTTACAGTGAATACTCAGTGTTGAAAAATCAAAATCACTACTCATAATCATCAGCCAGAAAACGTCCACTGCAGAATATTTTATAAGTATATATTATTACAAGAAATATTGCTTGCTAGTGTATCAGTACTTTAAATTAAACGTTGTTTTTTTTCAAATCCAAATTTTAGGTGAATCTCAAAAATTATAGAATAGGATAAAACCATGTCTTCCCTTGTCTCATTTGTCAGGAGATATCTGCTGATATCAACAATACAGATACGATCAACAAACCGCAAGTAAATTAAAAAATATAATATACAGTTTGTCGTGGCGGTCTATGAGGGTTTCTCTGCTCATGCATGTCCATTATTAGACTCATGTGGCTGAAGATGATCAGTAGATATTTAAATAATAATAACATAAACTGGAAGGTCTGTTGATCTGCGTACGATTCGTATCGTGGCCCATCCTTGTCCTTCTTGGCATTCAAACGGCGTCCTAACGCATAACACGTGGCAAACAATGTGTTTTTGTTGGCCACGGGACACCGAAACCTATGGAGTAGATATCTATTGTTGTTTTATATGCTGTATTTTATTCCATACCTTTGACCAATCTTATTTTTATACATTTACTTGTGTTTGCCAGCGATTCCGACTGCACAGACTTCTGCACCTATTCCACGCTAACTATACTTGTTCGATAGAATTAAGTATAGTCTTAGTCCTTTTCTGACCCTTTAATTATTCTTTAAGTAGAAACGAAACTGAGGATTGACACTGAGAAATCATTCTTAGGTCGATTCCTAATATTACAATGATTTAAAGCTTAAAAACTCGAATAAGACGACAGCAATGATATGAAATAACATACAAAACAGCGAGAGCATACAAAATTGTAAAAACATACATACTGCATACAGAGAAAACGGAAAAGCGCTATAATTCAAACATAATTATGATGAAGTGTTTCCAATTTTAATTTAATCATTCAAAAAATATCGTCGTACCCGAATTATCTCAAACCTTCTCTAACAGTTTCTGTCTTTCCGGATACTAACGTGTGCCGAACACGTGGGCCGGAGTTTAAGGTAGCAAAAAATAAACGCACGCACAAAGTGAAGAAATTACTGCGAACTTCTCTGTTCAGCCCTTGGCCCTGCGTTTTGTCAACAGCTGTGGTCGCTCTGAATATGTTTAAAATTAATTCCACGCGTTTAGTCATATATCGGATTACTATAATTAATTTTGTTGTTAGGTAAAATGATCGAAATTCAGATTTTGTAATAAATGCTAATATAATAATAAATTTGTCCTAATGGCAATTTCAAAGTATGATATCAAATGTATTATAGTAAAAATAAATCAGTTGCCGAAGTAATTCTGAAATTCAAGCGCTATTGTTTATACTTCGAAAACGTCAGTCATTGCCATCGACAGCTAATTACATTTGACTCAATACCGACGAATAACTAACTTCATTTCGTATACGTGTTTGTAATTTTCCCGGTGAAACAAACTGAATACCATATAATTGGGCCTGTTTATAGTACTGTAACACTTAGTTCAACCTAATAGCCATCAGGAAAATTATATTGCCTCTCTAATTTTATCTGGGATGAAGAATAGGCGTGTGTAACCAAAAGGGACCTCGATTCAATGAAACAAAAGCGACCGACGGCGATTGTCTCAAATCACACGAGTGCGAGCATTATCTTCGATTGTCCAACGACAATAAAATATAAAAGGTTCATGCTGGACGCAGACAATATTTCGTCCAAACGTTAGCGGTCTCTTCAAGGCAATAGGATTGAAAATCGCGTCAGTGGACATCGGCATTAAGGATCATATTACGGTTAGTTCAGAGGATGCGACGCAATAAATTTCAATTAAACTCGACGACAAGCTCTGAGACGTTGTCTTACAGTAGAATTTGAAGAAACACTGATTTTGGTACACTAGATTTAATTTTGTAAGTCACATGATAAATGTAATAAAGGCTAAAATAATATGCATTTAATGTATAAATGAAATTATTAAATATTAATTTATTAAACTTTATAAATTACAAGTAAGCTTTTACCTCTGAAAGTAATAAAGCATTAATTTTTAACAATAAATTTGACCAATTACAACAAGCTATTTGAATCGAAAAAACACAACAGCAAAATAGACAAAAAATTAAACATTTCGTACTCTCGAAAGATCTAAGTACATTAAAATTATTCCGCGGAATTTAGAACGGATAAAACATATCTATCAAAAATAAGATTTTTTGAGGGCATCCGCATCCGTACTCACGTACCAGACAAGTCGTAAGACCCAGTTCTCTCAATGTTAACTCGTATAAAACTATTTTAATAAACACACATAGCTGCACAGAAGATCTAATTGGATATTCTTCCTAAAAACTAGAAAAGTCCGATGAATTCTTAATTTAAATTATACAAGTACATAACATGAATAACAGTTCATCGCTTAAACAGTTTGTGACATAACATCCAAAAAGTCATCGTTCATATTCAGTTGAGCAAACACAACCGACACCAGAAATCATTCCCGCTTCCTTGTACGTGAAATGCATTTATTGGCCATCGTCTTTCCTTTTCTTGCCTACAAATTTATTCATATGTGTGAGTAGGATGGACATGTATACTATTAACGTCTTATTGCAGTCAATCATCTATATTCGTGGTGGCTACTGGAATATTATCGAAACTTCCGCTTGTCTAAGTCATTGACTTTAAGAAAGGTTCAATATTGGAAGGATGTATACAGTGTAACACAACTGCCGTAATAATTCAGAGGTTTATACTCATTGAAATTAACCCACAATTTTTGTACTAAAATATCGAATATATTGTAAACAATGCTAGAAAGGGACTATTCTGTAATTAAACCTTTAGCAAATTGAATAGCTCTAATTTGTCGACGTTCTTTTAATCACCATAATATAATATTATTAAATAAAAGACAAACTTACTCGTACTTTTAAATCTGTTGTTCTAGTTCACTCAATGCATTACCTAAAATCATATCAATTTCTATTCACTTCGAAACAAGTCTTCACTTTATGTATCTTTAACTATATTCTGTCTTATTTAAAACAGGTCGGATAATAACAAATACTTGGCTATTAATCTAAAACAGTAAGAACGTCCCCTTTTGTTCATTCGTCTGGTGTAGCATGTGCTCTGCCACAATAGCATTTATTGTCCTACGCATGGACCCTACGAAAAAAAACTACTGCACTTGTGCACTTGACGACCATCAAGACGAAAGGGAAGTGTGTTCACTTATTGATAGCCGGCGTGGGATATAATATAGCTATATTGACCGCTTAATTATCTAACAAGTTAACGTATTCAAAAAGACCTAGAAACCGAATTCAATTGCCCTGCAAATTTAAGACTTACATGATTTTCTCATGGATGCCATGGTCAGAACTGCACTAAATTTAAATGAAACGACACGGAAAGCATCAACTTTCAAATAAAAAAGAATCAATAAAATCGTTTCACCCAGTCAAAAGTTGTGAGGTAACAAGCATACCCATCGAATTGACCTCCTCCCTCCTCTTTTTTGAAGTTGATTGTAAAAACCAAATAGTTGACTAGTATCACGGTAATGAATATGAACTTATTGCAGCAGTAGATGTGGTCTTTTGTCATTTCAAAATATTCGATTTAAAAAACCCGGTATGTTCACGAATTTATCTACGTGATAAAATCCGGAATGATGGAATCCGTAGACGAACAAGGGTGACCGACATAGCTCGACGAGTCAGTGAGTTGAAGTGGAATTGGGCAGGCCACATCGCTCGAAGAACCGATAACCGGTGGGGAGCAAAGTTCTCGAATGGCGACCACGTACCGGGAAGCGTCTACCGGGCCGTCCTTCTACGGGGAGTCGCTGGATGCAAGTTGCTCGGGACCGGTCAAAGTGGCGTACCATGAAGGAGGCCGATCTCCAGCAGTGGACGTTTTCCGGGTGATGATGATGATGCAAAAGATAATAGTAATGTAATTAAAATTGGAGAATGCATATAAGATAACAGATATTTTCTATTGGCAGCAGTTCCTCCCGAAAAAACTTGTCAGGAGTTACAAAACTAAACGGCTGTTAATTTAAAAGAAAAACGGGCAGGTGCGAGTCAGATTAGCGCACCGTGCGCACCGCGCACAGGATATGTATAATTAACCCACTGAAAATAATAAATCAAAACATCTTTCAGTTGAAAAATATTATCTCATTTATCCGATTATATCACGAACATGAATTAACTGCAAATGTAAGCTTGTAATAAAAAAGGCGAGTGTAATGTAATATAATTATAAAATTATAGTTTTAGGTATATTCCTTGTAAGAACTTGCTTCTTGCTAAATTTCAGGATTCTAGGTCACTGGGAAGTACCCTATTGGTTTTGATTCCTTCCGCTCGCATGGGAAATCATCAAAATGTGAGGCATAAACGGCGGTCTTTTTATTGCGTTGACTTAGAAGTTTGATTTTATCATAAATACAAGATATTGCAGACTTGAGTATTTGATATAAATTTCTATTTACAATCAATACACACTCGTTTTAATGCAAAATTTTCTCTTGTCAGACGACTTGTTATATAGGCAAGTGTAGTAGGGATGAGAATACAAATATTTAAAAAAATAGAATGAGGAAATGTTACTTATTTCCCAATAAAATTTTTAGGGAAATTTTCTCGATTCGGTATGATCCCGTATGGATGTTTGATTGACGTATCACATGGGTGTACTGTAATTGGTATGACATGCTACTTCAGTCACCATTGATTTCTATTTATAAAATTGAAACTTAATTAAAATATAAATAATTGATAGGAACTTCAATTTTAGGATAATGTTTCCTATGGAAGTAGGCTTATACGTATTATGTAGGTATTTGTGTGTAGCTTTTTATGTGTGTATATCATAAGTCTTCGTCATAATATATTTCACGAAATCTTCACGGTTGGAGCTCGTCCAAAGTAATGATTTCTCCTAACGTTACCCAAATGTTATTTATAAATATGTGTTGGATCGCAACACAATCACACACCTTGAATTGATCTTTCCATCTTGCACTTTATTGTGTCAAATGATGTCATTATATTTTACTAGTATTTTTCTTCGTCACTTCAGAAATTATCTCACGAAAACCACTTGTTGGATCGAATAATTATCATTCATGTAAAATATGGAAAAGCCCTTATAAACATAATTACAATAACATAAAATCGAACTAAATACAAGGTCTAGAAAAAGAACACCTAGCCTACGTTACTTCCGGTTAGCATTCCAGTGCACAGAGAGCCAGTAGCGTTTTAGCTTTTAAGGACTGGACACACGCTATACCAAAACCTTAAGAATGGCATTGTCTGAGTGTCGCAGCCTCTTCCAGAAAGACGCGACACGTGTCCGTGACGTATAATAATTCAGGGACTCTCACGCTGGGATGCGCTGTACCAACACGAAAGCCTCAGGATGCGGAATGTGTAATTCTATTTGCACCTTGATTGTGCTTATAGACCTTCTCAAGAACTTAGTCCACAGTTGACATATGTAGACATGATGTAATACAAGTAGTGAGAAATATTGAAAGCATTTAAAATAGTTTTACTTGTGTATCACATGCATAGTATGGACAATCGTGAAAATCCATTAAAGAACAAGTATAAGAGAGCACCGTGTTTGTTATCTCAGCGATGTGAGCTCCACTTGACGGTTATTGCTTGATGGACAGCTTGTATTGAAAGCCTCTACAAAACGATAAGACAAAGAAAAATCCACTTTATCGTGTCGCTGCGGTACAGAAACAATACACCTCTCCCGTCTCTTTTGTTATGGTGGTAGGCCTAATAAGAAACCCATGGAAAACACGGACATATAACCGTGACATAAGATGAAAACAGATAAACAGCCCCGCTGAGCGCCATCCACGCTCGTATAATTGTCCGGGTGAAGCTGTAGTGGTCGCAGGAACAACAGCATCGAGTCCAAACGAAAAAAAGATTTCATAAAATCTAACATCAGCCTCAAATTTACGGATAACTGACTTCAACAGCCCAAGTCGGGCAAATTAACCCTACTATAAATTGCTAGTTATGAAGTTTCATTTGAGATAGTAATTGTTGATTATAAACACAATATCATATTCAGCTGAATGTCTCCAATAATGTTCATGAGCCTTACGCTAACTGTTCCAAGTATGGTGGTGCTGATAAAATGATAGACGCTGCTCTACATCTCCTAGGATTTTCTGTATGTCCTTTTTTAAAGGAACTGGAACCAAACGCGGCGTGGCGTTGGCTTCAAAGCTGTCTCGGACTGTACGAAGTACACGTACAAAGATTTTTTAATTGCGTATGTATTTTAAAATTGTGTATACGTGAGTGTACGTAAAAAATTTGTCACAACGCGTTGCTTTGTTTTATTTTTGTTACTTGAAACACAATCACTCTTTGCAAAAGGAAAAATTAATGTGGGTATGTATTTTATGATACATTTCGGTGAATAAGAATGGAGCTTTGTGAATTTGATTTGTTCCTTTGTTCAACTGACTTGAAACTAATGCTGTACTTCACTACATATTTATTAATGTATAATGTAATTAACATTAAAAATTATTACGTCATTAACTTTTTTGCATTTTGACACGCGTGATCTCGCCTATACATATAAGAGGATCACCCCGTGTGGAGGTGGTGGAATTCAATAGCTGGGCAGCAGTGTTCATCTACAAATAAATGACATCTTATTTTGAAGACTCCCAAATTGTATCCTTTTCTAAAAACGCAGACAGGGAACGAAATGTAACTCAATTACAGCGGTAAAAATGATGAGCCACCTTTTAACTATATACACCTGCACGTGAGTGTAGCTTTGGACTGGAATTGTAACTATTATTTGACCGATTTCAATAAAATGACTTACGTTACAAAATTATAAGCAAAGTAATTTGCCAGGTTTGAATAGCAATATAATAAACATTCACAAACTGACAGACACACTCACACATATACATTGGTAGGTTTATGAAATAATTAGTCCCATAAACTCTTTCAACGTTATCTGACACTGGCGTAGCGGAACGTTCAGTAGATCTAAATGCTTACTTGAATTAAAAGGCGATGCCGATTTATTTCTAGTCGAGTGAGTGAACGTTAAAACTGGTATCAAAGAGTTTTCTTCTCTTGATCTATGTGTTTCCCAATGTTAAATCATTCTCAGCTCTGGCAGGGTTTGAACCATTACCACCAAGGTTAGAAGTCTAATGATTACAAGAATCTTTTGTAGTTTGAAATCTCCTTTGGTATCAAATCACGCTAATAATAATAACAACACATTTTGTGTAATTCACAGAAATGTTCATTCACAAACTGTGAGTGCACGCAGACAGTGGATAATAAGTGTGCAATCCCTGTTTATGTGAAAATATCAAAATTATATAAGGCAATGCAATAAAATGTTTTGTGTCTTAAATTTTGAAGGTTTCTCTTGCGAGCGCAATGATTAAAAATCTTCCCATTGACCTAGAATCCTGTAATAAAGCACAAACCTAGGTATTACAGTATAAGTGTAGGATTTTTACTATTCAATCTGACTTTCGTTAGAGCATTGTTTGGTGACCTTACCTATGATGCCGTCATATTTTTAAATTAATATATTTATGATTTTTAGCTAGTTAATAATTCATATTCTGTACGGGACCTTCGGTGCGAAAGGCCGGCTCACATTTGAACATTTTTGTTCCGTATATTTGACTATATGTTTTTTTGTGTGATTGTTCACCAATTGTGAAAAGATTTTTATGGATCGATTCTTTTTTAAATAAGTAAGCCATATCTCATGGATCGTCTCAATTAAATTAGAATAAAATATTATATCTACCTAGAGTAGATCATACATCTTCCTGTATTGTAATAGTAATATCCGAATAACTTTTTATATAAAAAGTGGGATGAATGAACGTTATATAAGAGTAGGACGTAGGTGTGTTGTGCGGTCACATAAAATATTATTTCGACCAAAGCTCTCAGATGTCGGACATTAAAACACGACTTCGCTCGGGGATATCCGTTCGGTTTTATTTTAGGTGTTCCTGCAACGTTCCCTGATTTTATTTTGAAAAAACGGTCACATATGATATTAGAAATGTCTTTCGGATTGTCTCAATATTAAAATGGAACGACTCTGCTATTTTTTCATTTTGTAAACGAGTAGACTACAGGTCGGATAGCCCAATCACAATAATACTTATCATTATCACAGTATTACCATGGATTAATTAGTACTAGCCACCTAATACTAGAAAACTAGAAAGTAACAGTACGTATGCCCCCCTGTCTCTCTGTTTGTAGCCTTGTTTGTCACACACGTAGCCTAGGATATGGAAAATGTTGTGTAATACTTTTTATCCTGACAAAAGATTCCCGTAGGATGATGTTTGAGGTTAACGCCGGTGAAGTCGCGGGCAAAAAGCCTATTAGTACCAAAAGTACTTATTAATCTATTGATGAATTTATTAGCAACATACATTCTCTTGTCTTCTCATCAAATATGTATGTCTGTATGAAATTAAATGTTGTAAGAACTATTTTAAAATATTTGGCTGGCACATAATTAACAGAACACTATCTACTGGTTCGATCGGGATAAAACGTAGCTTATGTCCTTTTGTGGCCCTTTAATTATCCCTATACAAAAATATTGTAATTCTGACACTCCGTTGCGATGGGAAGGAAGAATAAACAAACTCACTTTCACATTTATAACTTATTAGTATGGATAATGTGTTAATTTTAAGCTGAATATACGAATATTTATTTACATGAAAATAATAATGAGGACAGATCAAATTATAAAAAAACAGACCCTTTTCTACCGAACTACCACTGTATGTATATATGAGTTCTAATTTCAAAAACTGTTGTTTGTAAATGAAAGTCGCACATGTCTGATGTTTAATTAGCTTTCCCATGAGAGACTACTGCTACTCCGGGAGGCTATATTATGACAATTATCATATTTTTCTAGAACAACCCGAATATTCATGGATGCTGTTTAAAACTTGCTATTAGTTGCATTCAGGGTTTATAAAGTTAGGCTGTTGTGAGCAGCTTGCAGTATTCATAAAGGATTTGATACGACGACGATGATGATGATGATAAAAGAATATGGACGGATATTGTCAGTTGGTCGCTTGTAAAACTATCATTAAATATAATCAATGATAAAAAACTAAAGGAACAAGTAGTAAAATTGATCGATTATTTACATTTTCCTCCACCTTATCAGCTTGAATAATCCACTGCTGAATGTCACATGAAAACAGGAACATCAATTAAATCATTGCAACGAGAAATAGGCTTGTTGCAGGGTAGGGTAGATAGGCTAGTAACTTGCAAACATAGATGGTTTCAAGGATTCCTGTAGAGGTAAGACTATCACTTCTATGAGAAGACATAGGACGTAAATTCTGAAACAATTAACTTTACTGTATTTTTCACCTCAATTGTTAAGCAATAAACCACAATAATTTATTGTCGTTAATTATTATACTTGTTAGAATTGTGTCGGACACAGTGTAAACTTGTTGTAAGCAACAATGTTCATGTTAAAACAATAGGGGCATTGTATATGGGCCAGTCATTGCGCTAGATTGGTTAACTAGAGTGTAGAGTGTAGTTTGAACGCTCTTCTGGTACGTATCCGTCAATGTGCGCGTTCATTGGTAATTTGATTGTTTAGATTTAAATCTGACCTCCATTTACTACGGCCCCATGTCAAGTACTCGGACGCGTATAGCAAGGAAGGATGGAGAGGAAAAAACACGGTAGCTATAGGCACGTACCTACATAGGTGAGCACTGGGGCCGATCTTCTATATGCTTTGTATAAGGCAACCAAAGGAAACACTGACCTTTTCTTATTTCGGAGTAAAGTTTAAGTCTGTGTTTGTGTGTGTTTAAAAAACAAATCGAGTAATAGCGGATGGTTGGGTTTGTGAAAATTTATATGCTGGTGTTCTCTGAAGAAAGTTAATTATTAAGAGGAAATTAAATTAAGAGGATAGTGCCACCTGGTGTTTTTTACAGTCAATAGTCAGTTCAGTAGAGCCAGTAAACAAGATCATCAGTGAATGAATCTAGAAGAATCTATACAAACCCTAGTTTGTCATTCTCTTGTTGTTGTTTTTTAGGTTGTGATTTCTCGAGATCTGTATTATTTAAACAGATAATTTTGGGATTTATAAGAAAAATATGAGTGTTTCTTAAAATTTAAAATATATTTTTGAACCCTGATCTGAAAAACTCTCTAATTAGTGAATTGCAACAAAATCGGACCGGTTTCTGAAATTCAAAATTTATACATGTATTATGAGGTTATCTAAGAGTACGTGTTGATAAAATGTATACGGGTATAAATATCTTATAACGACTGCTCGATCAAGGATATTATATAGTCTGTATAAAATCAGACCGTGCCGGATGGATACGGATAAATGGAAAAGTTTATCAGTGACAGATATTTTGCTGTAAAAACCATTTCCTGTCATCATCAGTTGGCTAACCAACCGATCTTTTGTTGTGGCAGTACATCAGTAAAATTGACAATAGTGCACAGGTTGTGACGTTGACATAGTTTTTCTAGCGGTCTTCTAAGAATTGAATACTAATTCTGGATTCATCTCACAATCTTCCTGCGGGGGAAAGGGGCAGACACGAAGCGGCGCGGGCGCTGAGTAGCTCGTCGAATGACAATCAGGACAAGATCAATATCTTTGAGCCGTGCGTGAAGGGTGTGAGGTTTTACACTTTTTTCCATAGAATTGTTCCCATTCGTGACTTCATTTGGAATGGAAACAAGTATCTTTCAGATATACGTGTACCTGTTTCACTGGTATTATTGTTTTCTTTAAAAAAGTAATGCATTTATTTTAAATTTAATTTTTTCCGATTATAGTATAAACTCCATTTTTTGTCACTTAACACATACGAGTGAAAGGGTAAGAAACAGTGAGCCTTATTGACTCTCGATTAGGATAGCTTTTTGTCTTGATTAGCTTATTAAAAATTATTGGCGTAAGTTGTAGAAATTGTAAAGCTGCCAAATGAATATTGAACTTATAATTAATTTTTAAACATATTTTCATACCGTTTCAGAAGATGTCAATAAACCTGTGGGTTTATTACCTTAGGATCTAATTGTATCGATCGATGTATTATGAATATGTATGTATTAAAGGTTGTCTTATCAAAGATTATCCTCAACAATAATTTTTCCCACGTCTACAAATCTCTGAGTGTATTTTAAAATAAGTATGTCAATAAAAAAGTCTGATCAATCAGGGGAGTCGTGGAACCGCCTTAATTCGTATATTTAGATTTAGAGATACACACTCAAGATTGTAATTCAAGAATTGACAAATAATTAACGTTGCAAGTTGTCTGCTAATTAACTTACTACGTGTCAGAATGAACGGTATGCTAACTGCGTATATATTACATATGTATGTATGTTTATATATTCGTTTTACCGGTCTGTACACATACCTGCAGTTCAATTGTAATAATTCAACACGTATCTAGACCAAACACGAGAAAGGACGTGCTGCAGTGTATCGGGATAAAAAACAAACCAAAAACATTGTCACCATTATAACAACTCAACACATACCAAAAATAAATGGAGGACCTACATATAGGTCCGTCCGAAATCACCAAATTAAAATGATAAAGTAGACGTTTTTTTTTCTAGTTTGCGTACAAGCTCGATGCGATGTACGCCACATTGCGTAGCTTTCTTCGTAGCGTTAAAAATCCACATAATAGACATCAACGACAGCACCTAAAATGCAAGGTATTAAAAATTGTTTTAAAACAAGAGATAAGTACAGTTCACGTGACGGTTAGTATGAAAACATTCTAAAGTTTAGTTTTTCTAGTATGTTTTATTTCGGACTATAGAAAATACATATAATGGTCTAAAATGTCCAACATATGTATATTCAATTGTTACGTAAGATACGCAAATATTTAAATATAGTTTTACGGGCAAGTGTATACTTTTTTAAAGAAGCATCTTTTAAATAAATCTCGCAACTGAATTTCAAGCCACTTGCTGGTATCCGTTCGAGCTAAAATTTGGTGTTAGTTATTTTACAAAGCAATATGCTATGATTCAATTAATGCCTGATGATGAAGACATCCTACGGGTCGTGTGATCTGTCTATCTAGAGGTATACAAGATAGAGAAGAGCGTTTATCCTTTAAGATTTCTTATACTATATATCCTGCGTTTTCGAAGGAAGAATAAAACCATGTCTTCCTGTGCTCTCCTATAATACCAAAAAAGGAATTCCCGAGGGTAGAAGCATTGTCTACATGTGTAGCTGTGACATCATTTTGGGAACACAATTCCCTAACGATCTACATTTATAATTTCTGATCACTTTTCAAATATATGGGAATAAGGAAGTGACGTATCAATCATTGTTTTAGATTACAGGAACAGATGAACTTTTTCACCTCTAAATGTAAAAATATATCTTTAACCGATTTTAATATATCTTGTGCGTACATAAATTCTGTACTAGTAATACTTGACCAGGGCAAATGAAGTCATTTCTTAGTTCTTTTCTTTAATTATTCTTAGTTCAGCTTACTTGAATCTCACCATAAACACGTTAATTGCTTTGAAATATGTTGATTTATCCAAATAATGCTCTTTTTTCTAAAGTTTGAATTTTAATTTTTGTTTAATTTTGCAAGGTTTCTATAGTTTTATTGTCTTTTATCTTGACGTAGAGCATGATCAGATTCATACATACTCTGTTGGTACTTTTGATAGTCTCACTCGAGTGTACTGTTTCGTTTTTTTCCATATGTAATGACAGGTAAAATACATGAATTAATTTTTTTATTTGAGTGGTTGTTTCATGGTATAGTTTGCTTTAAGAAAGGGACCAATATATATTCCATGCTATACATGCTTTCTGGAACGAAAACAACAATTTCTTTAATTATAACCTAGTTTTAGAGTAAAAATCCAAAACCAAATAGATTGTACTGATTTAGTATCAACTAAACATGAAACCGGTCGATGTGGCGTACCATGAGGGAGGCCTATGTCCAGCAGTGGACGTTTCCCGGCTGATGATGATGAAACATGAAACAAATAATTAGTCTGATACACAAAATACAACATTGCATCAGTTCGAATCAAAATATGCTATGAAAATAAAACACAAATAGTCAATCTATCGTACATATTTGTCGACACTGGCCGATTCTTCGTATCTACTTATCGACGATTTACAAATCGTTGAGGCATAAAAGGCCTGTCGTGTTCCGGATAGGGGAGGCCATTATCTCACCGAGACCGACTAGGGAGAGTCGACAGTTTTTTCAATCCCATTCAATGTTATTGATGGGCCCTCAATCGTATTGGTATACAGTTTACTGCGGATTTAGTTTTGTCATGTGGGAATAATTGTGTATGATGGGGGCATACGTTTTTGTGAAATAATTGAAAATTATTGCATTGAAATTGACTGCTATAAAAAGTGAACATATAAAGCTGAACTTTAAATCAGCCTACATTGTGAAAAATGAAATTAATTACTGACTTTTATTTATACAATTGCTAACATCTGTTTTTATTAACAATGCATTAAATAAAGCAGCTTTGAGTTCAGTGTGAATTATCTTCTTGAAGCGTCCGTCGGCGCTGTCGACTATGCCCCTAGTTAGAAACATAGAGCTAGCTACAAGGTGCGCGCTGGCAGGAAGTTTACCCAGCACGTGCGCGCGAGCACATCCTCGCACAGGATGTTTTAAAATCCAAACGCGAAATCTGCTACAATGGAACTGCGTATACGAATCGATGCAATGTATTTAGTTTCCATGTGAACGTTAATGCCACTTTGTCCTAATGTACGCGTCTTGCTCTTGTAAGTACGAGATTGAAATTAACCGTCCCGATTTAGCAGTAGGTACGCACTAATGCGAAAAAATAAACAATTTTTATAAGTATCTTCTTTCTTTAATACATTTAAGAATAAATTAATTGTAGCATGATCTACTAAACATCATTTTCATGCAGGTTTTTATGCGTAAAGAATTGATAATACTCGTATTTTAATACTAAAATACAAAAACAATACATATTTCCATTACTTCGCAATATTTTATGATCGAGTGTAGTTAAGTTGTATGTATCGTGCTTTGAATCCTTAAATAATCATTAATGTTAATAAAACTACAACATATATTTTATTGAATCCAAACTGACACTATTTGATTGCATAAAGTTGAATCAAAATACACCTGATTTCGAATAAACTGGCTTTAAAATAAGTTTTATGTATCAATAAATTACATTGATCACTGCCACATTTTCTTGAAGATTGCCGTGCGTAACTACAAGCGGTCACCTTTCTGTAATTTTCGGGTATCATTGACATTAATCTAAACGACGGATTTTCAGTTCTACGATCATTATATTGTTCACTCATTAATTTTCGAAGAAAAAATATTTTTTTCTTCAAATGAAAGATGGGTTTGTCAACAACAAAAGGTGAAATAAGGGCTAACCTTATTTCACCTTATGGTAAATGACGATGAGGTTGTTGGCTGTTACCATTCACACCAGCACATCATCAGCCAGGAAACGTCCACTGCTGGACATAGGCCTCCTTCATGGTACGCTTCATCGACCGGTCCCGAGCCACCTGCGACTCCCCGCGACTCTAACCAGGTAGTCGGTCCACCTAGTAGGGGGACGACCTGGTAGACGTTTTTCGGTACGTGGTCGCCACTCGAGATCCTTTACTCCCCATCGGTTATCGGTTCTTCGAGCGATGTGGCCTATTGCCACTTCAGCTCACTGACTCGTCGAGCTATGTCGGTGACCTTCGTTCGTCTACGGATTTCCTCTTCTCTCGAAATTCTATGCTAGCTCGTTCTATTGCTCGCTGAGTGACTTTGAGCTTGTTTATTCGGCCCACAGTAAAGGACCACGTTTCGGTTCCGTATCTCATCACTGGCAATACTGGTCTTTAGACACTAAGGTATTTTGGACGAGAAGATATGCCGTAACTTCCCGAACGCTGTCCAAACGAGTTAGATTCTTCGGTTGACCTCTTTGTCGAAGTTACCAGCACACAACAGTGCTATTAACACTGCTGTTTGGCAGCAGGCTAAGCTAAACTGGTGGTAGCTAGACAAGTAAATGTAATTCGAGGAGGCTATATCGTTTTTGTTTTGTTTGTACTACAAAACGTTAGCAATGACTTCTTGATTGTTTTATGACTGATTCGGTGTGACCCTCGGCTTCAATCCCATGTACGATGAGGTTGGTGATGGTACGCATTGGAGTAAGAGTCTAAGAAATAATAGGCCTCACCTTCCTCCTCGACGTGAATTATATTAGATTTGTTGGGAAAATACAAATACCATGAAAGCCTTTTAAAAGGACAAAGTGTATTGTTAGAAACGAAAACTGCAATAGTTATTTCTGACATCATCTATTAAAACCTGCGTTCTTTACAGACGTACGTCATATCTACTTCATTCGTTCTGCAAGTAGATAATTTGAATTGATTGTAATTTAATCAGCAGTCTTTCAAAGAAAAACCTCATTGAAAAATTATTAAAATATAGTCCTTGATTAAACGAAACATCCTCTAAGCGAAGGCATCGTAAAACAATGTTTACTATGAACACTAATAAAAAGCAACGCACTATGGTGCTACATTGAACAGGCAGGATTTTTCACATTTATTAAATAGAGGTGTTTTTCTTGCATCTTCGCATGAGTGAGTTTTTTTCTTGAGAACTTTACATGGACCATGGATATCGATAAATGATGTTAGTTTCAGACGTCATATATGCAAGGCTGAATGCTGTACGCCGTTTTATAATTTAAATATACACACCCTTATTGTTAATCCTTTTTAGTCTTTTCTCTTTTGTCTCTACCGATTTGGATGAACTGTTGCTCAGGCTATACACATTAGAACGAAGCCCCTTTGTTATAAATAAATCAACGAGGACAGTTTGTTGAAAGTTCTATATATAACTGGTGGTTACAATACAATAAAAAAGTAATTTAACCCTCAACGGGTTGATGTATCCATTTTTAAATATGGCAGACAGGTTAACCCTTCTACATCGTGATATATGACCTGACGGCACGTGTTATACGAGGATAATGAAAACTCAACCATAAACAGAAGTTAGGTGTTAAAATATTTTAAAAAGTTACCGTTGTGGAATAACCAACCCACAAGAACAACGCTACTAAATTCTAAAGACACACAGTGTACATACGAGTACAAACATATTACTTCTTATTTTATTTTATTCGTAAAACTTAACAGCTATTTCCATATATATTTAAAACGAATTATAAACTACAAGCCACTTATAAGTTTTTCTCCTTAGGGTATTGATTCATAAGTTATTTATATTAAACAAAATTACACAATTACAAATTAAAATGAAATGGAAGTACATGCTAGTACTTTTGCTATCTATATTTCAGAATAAGGTCTTACAACCCAGAAGAAGAAGCTACCTATATAAAGAAAAAAATACTTTAGAATTATTATATTACAAATGAATTAAGTAACTAGTTATAACAGTAACTTTTAGTACTAAGCATTATTAAGCATATATGGCTGTCTTTCACCCGTGTTACAGAGAAAATGATGTGCTCAGTAAGTGAGTAGGACAATACGTAATCAATAGGAAATTATAAATGAGGAAAATATATGGTGATGGCCAGTGTTGCGGCGACGAGTATACACATAAAGTAAACTTTACCACTTCAGTATTACAGTGAATGTCGAACTAACCTAATGTGAATCTAATAAAGAACTAGTGTAAGTTCAGAAATTATCCATCGATAACTGCTTGTTCGATCGGGATCAAAAGTAGCTTAAACCTTTCTACGACTCAAGGGTCTTGATACAAAAATCAAGTCATTCTGTCTCTTTGCGACGTAAATTGACGCAGTTACGTCTTCGATGCATCCTGAAAACGCAACTCCTTGTTTTGCATTATACTCGTATGTGTGAATCCCGTAATTTGAGTGACGATGGACGTTAGGTGTCCTGTCGGGAGTCACGTGTACTTAGATTTAACTCACGCAGGTATATATACTTAGGTATCGGCAAACTGTCTGTATATAACTGCTACTGCTAATTGCGAATTAACATGCCAAGTGTGTTGATTCTGGCCAATCACCTGATGGATAGTTGGTTTACCGAGGGTATTTATGAGGGAGGCTCCAACCATAGGCTTATTTGATTTGTTCAGAATCTATTTTAACAGTCAATCTAAACATAATAATATTGTCAGAGGTCAATAAATTAGATAGCAAAATATTTTAATTTTGTTATCTTTTCATTATAACTCCGCTAATTATGAATCGATTTTGATGATTCTTTTTATTTATTTTTAGAAAATACTTTAGAAATTACAGCGGTTTTTGAGAAAATTAACAAAAACCAAACGTGTACTCAGATAATAAAAATAAGAATTTGATTGTTTCTCATTTTCTGATTCTTAGTTCTAAAGAACATTAAATCTCCTTTTCTTCCTTGTTACGAGTATGCTTTTTAATTGAACAGTCTGTCTTAAGAAACCAATAATACTTTCATACTAACGATCATATACTATTCCTATAATTCCAGCGTGCGGTAAAGAGTGAATTAAAACGAATATGCTTTCAGGTATGAACTGTTTATTTCAAAGTATAATTTTATACGGTGGCAATGACTCCTCTCCCAGGCGCGCACTGGAACAGTGAAAGTTAAAATTATATCTTAAAAACATTCGACCATCTTTAAAATTGATATTCCTGGAAAATACGAAATATGGACCATTTTTCCGTTTATTTTATACTACATAGAACACATGATCAGTTGCGTATAATTTGAATTCTTCTCAATTCATAAGATTATGTTTGATTCTTTTTGCAAACCCACTCGAAATTTCTCTTTAAAATTTAGAAAGAGCGATGATCAGATATTTTTGCATCTTGAACATTTTGATGAAATTACATGTCCACAATTTTCTAATTCAAATATTTATATGAATATAGAACCTTTTTAAATTGTAATTAAGAAACAGAATTAAATAGATCGACACAGCTTAATACACTGAGCAAGTAATCAGCTTAATACATATATGTCAAGGAAACAAAAAGGATTTAAAAATACTTTTGAAGCAATAAGTACCTATACGCTGTGTCAGTCGAGATGGCCATGAGGTGAGAATTGGGAGATTTTCAACAGTAAACTCTTGGGCCGGCAATAAAGGGAATGCATACTGACATTTATTACTTTTCACTCACTCTGTATTTTAGAAGTTTACAGCTTTGCAACGAATGACTGCATCACGTATTGAATTTTATATGTTGTGTGCTGTAAGTCGCGTTCTATTTTTGGGCTTTACTCAGTCACAGATGCTTCGCTCCATTAAACCGATAAGTTCCGCAAATTAATTGGTACAAATAATGTCTTAACATTTGTAATGCGAAAGTGACGTGAGAAATGAAGCCGTAAAGTAAATATTCAAATGATTAACTGTCTGCATCTTTCTTGGTTCTGCGTAATTCTGAATCAGATTACTTCTGTTACTGTTTCGACATCTGTTTCTAGAATTTCTTTTTCGCAATGACCAGTCATTATCATAACAAACTTGAATCGTTTTAATAATTTAACCAAAGCTAATGTGTTCATTTAAATAAAATAAAGTAAAAAATTAACTAAGTAACAGGCTAATATAAATTTTATTAAAAAATATTAAAATTCACAGCATTTACAACTTTTGACGATTTTTGTACGGAATCGGATTCGAAACGGTTAGATAAGTTTTGAAAAAACTTTCGATGGTGACGCATTTCTCGCCAATCATAATTGTAAAATAAACTTTTTGTGTCAACTCGAAATTTCAAAGGTTTGCAAACTCGATAAATTTATAAGGAAACTTTGTAATACAATATGGCGGTTTGACTATGTCGAGTCGAGTATGTAACATGGTACATTAATTAGTACATTACCTAGAAATTCTTTCTATAACTAAGTTCTTTGTTGCTGTTCCACAAGGTTATACACTATAGGCACTTATATAAACACTGTTTATAATATTGTTTCAGAACGAATGGATCCCAACAAGAGCAGTTGAAACTCGTTGGGGAACATGAGACCCGACACTGTCGCGTTTTGGCGCGAGCTGCCAATCGCTCTTAGTGTGCTGTTGTTGGCCATCACTTGCAAGGCAGCTGCCAGAGACGTCTTTCTTGGTAAGTATCTTTAGAAAAACTTCAACTAATGTGTTCTTGGCTTTAGGACAGGGTCATCCGTATCTTGCCATAGTTTTCGTAAAAGAGTAAATATAAGCGGAGACATCGACGCGTGTAGTTTCGGTATTAAATCGACTAATATTTGTTCATTTATTAAACAATTTGTACCAATCACAAAACTTCGGAGAGGTATGACCTAAAATTAGTATGTAATTGATTATTCTGTGCAGTATTTATAAATAAGCTACGACTGACGGGTTTGGCTTTAGAATCAACTAAATTTCACGGATTTTTAAAGATTGTACGGTCCTACTTAGGTCAACAAAATACACACACACGTGCAACTTTGGTGTACTTTTGTTGTGTGTGCCTTGTGAAGAAACGAAAGTGCCTGACCCAGCTCCTTCAGACTCGGTGGACCTGTTCTATCTCTGTTTTATGTCACCCCGTGGTTGTCATAGAATTGCGGTTCAGAGGAAATTTCTGAGTTTACCAATCCGGTGTTCATCCTCATAGCCCGTTCGTCGTATTGGTATATGGTAGTTGAAGTACCTTAGACTACTCTGGCTTACACACGGTATAGCGATTCATGTAATGGCAAGGTACGAGTCCAGCCTAAATCTTCTCATACGAATTTTATAATTTGGCAATCGGAAACGATTTATTGACTCGTTAAATATTCAATGTGAGTTGTTATCGCGTGCCGTGAATTTTATACGATTGTTACATTCACATTCAACGAAAAGATGGTAATTTAACAATAGCACCGGAGGTGGTGGCCCTTGACGTACTTATTTTTAGTTTAACGATGTACGTGAAGGTCGCTTGCATTAGGTTTTTGATTTGAGTTTTACGATTTTACACTTTTGATAACAAGAAATACAAAATACATTCAAAATTTACAAACTCAAACTCAGCAAACAATGTACAAAATTCAATGTGTGTACGTCAAACTACGTAGTATGATTCAGTTTGACGATAATATGTTGGTGAACACAATATGTGTGTGGTGAACTCAATGTATTTAACGAAAGCACGTGTGTTTTACTTTACCCCGCTCATTCACGGCCCCATAGGTACATACGCGTATAAAAATAGAAATTATATTGGAGCACTCATGTGTACTCGTAGTAGGGTCTCTAATCTCTACGCTGCTCTGTTCCCCATTTAACCTCACTTAATTTAGAAGTTATTGAAATACTTACCTATAGCACCTAAGTACCACGTCCATAACTACGACACATATGTAGATGATACAGACGTCTTCTTGAATTTTTCTTTAGCTTTTTATGAAAATCACGAGAAAATACCGGTCAAGTGCGAGTCGGACTCGCGCACCGAGGGTTCCGTGCAGAATATGAATAATCAACGTACTGAATATTATGAATAATAGGTACGGTAATATGCACCCAACAATGATCTGCCGATAATGTAATTCTCATTGAAAAACCAACTTTACTTTGCAGCTAAATTACATACCCGATGTATGGATTTCAACTACAAAGTTAAGTTTGTAAACATAAAAAGCTATTTCTACTTTGTTATTATTTTAAAAATCCTGGTTTCCAGATTTATTCCTGTGGTAGTGCCGTAAGACCTTGCTTCTAGACAAATTTTAGGATTCTAGGTTCACGGGAAGTACCCCATTGGTTTTGGTTCCTTTGCATTTTTTGTGGAAATGGTCTAAAATACAGCTATATCTTTTTATTGCGTTGAACTATAAGTTTGATATTTTCACAAATTCAACGGACGGCAGATTTGAGTATACGATATTAATTTAAATTTGATATCTCTACGTGTTCCTGAGAAAAAGGGACTTGACAGACAGACAGACGGACAACCAAGTGATCCTATACGGGTTCCTTTTTTCCTTTTGAGGTACGTAACCCTAAAAACATACACTTTTGTTGAATGTTTCATTCCTTCATAGTAGTTATCTGCAAGTAGACGTTAAGGCAAACAGAATAGCCAACTGAACTACTACGATAAATTAGTTAATAAAAACTATTTGACGGCGAGTAATCGATTGGTGCCCTCGCCACTGTCATTCATTTGGTACTCATTAGGTACGCCGGATGCAAAGACAATTATTTTAATGATGCCCACTTTGATGGGAACCCTTTGCTTTCTTTTCTAAGTATTTTACGTACGGCAACTTCAGACCAGATTATATATACGACAGAGGTCCTCTTCTCTTGGTCGCAGAGAATTACTGAATTACACGTGACAATTGACTTCCTCTAGCCTTTAGCGTAAGAATTTCAGTGTGTTGCAAGAATATACAATACCGTGTAATCAAAGTTACACTCGTAACGAAATATTTCTTAGAATTGAAGAAAGGCGGTGCTTATAAATTTTTGTACGATGTTTGTCCGCGTAGTATTAAAAAATATCCCACGGTTACACCTGCCAAACCGTCCAAATCGGTTCAGTTATTTGTGTGCGATAGAGACAATAACATTCAAACGTATACCTTAACATTTATGATATGAGTTACTATAAATAGTAAAAAATATTAAATCATAAAAATTACACATTTGTAATTATAAAAACTCATCTCTCACTATCTCCGCAATTCATAAATCACCCCCAACACGCTTTATCATAGATATGATAAATTCGAGTTTACAGAGACGACTTTCTGCGAACCTTGTTGTGTTAGCGCATTTATCTATTTGTTCCGTCCTAAGTAAATAGCCTCACATCTTCGCCATAAAAAGATTTATGATAAAACATAAATGTAAATATATCTACATCCAACAATATTGCTGTCCACGTGAGCATTGTTTGTTCATTGCAGGTATCTAAATTGTTACTGCATTTTTGTTCATTTTACAAGTACCTTTTTGTGTATATTTTGGTAATTGTGGGTGAGTGGAAGTGTATCCAGCTAGTCTAGCCAGACGACCTCCTCCCAGAAGTGCGCAATTGTTATCTTAGTGTTATGCTAGAAATATCTGTACATTGTAACTTACTTCGGTTAAAGTTACAATGTACAGATACTGTAAGTTTTAAAAAACTTTTAAAAAGTTGTTTTATGTATCATAGGTTTACACTCGGCGTTCATTTCGCCTGATGGTAAGTGAGGATCAGGCCGTTGGACGGTAAGACTGCGCACCCAGCTTCAAGGCATCAAGCTCTGTCTCCTTTCATATCGGAACACAATATTTCGGATTTCTAACAAATATTTTAATGCTTACGATAGCACAATTCTTTTGTGAAACTTAACTCACTGTTAACTTAACTCAATGTTATTGTATCATTATATACATGAAAGTTCTAAGAAAAACAAAGATGGATTCTACCTCATCCTTTGTTTCTATGAAAAATAGCGACAAATCGTATTGAATACAAAATAAAGCATCGGAAATCGGTATCTCTAGCGGCAACTCGTCAATTGAACGTGGCCCTACTACCAAGGTTTGTAAAAACGACAGTATATATCGACAATATCTTCAAGATTTTCGAAGCTTTAGTAAAAAAAGTGTAGTCAAAATGTAACAAGTATCTAGTTATTCGTTCTAGCAACGTTTGTTAGCGCTAGTCTTTTTGAACATGGATGCTTCTTAAATATTCGCATATAAGTATAAACTGTACTCTTTGTTGGTAACAAAAAATTGAAGTCGATAAGAATTTTAATTCTGCACCTAATTTCCATAAATACGAGTATCTCTATCTCTGTTCCTCACAAATAAAATAAGTATGTGTGGTGTTTCATGGTAAGAGTGATTGCGTGATAGGTGCAGGCGCATCCTCTACAGAGTTGCAGCTTTGCACGCTTAATGCATTTGAAACAGGGACGCTAGGGAAGTCGTGGATGTTTGCCGTTGAAACCGTGATGTCCTCGCCCAACCTTGGGAATGTCGTGACAAAATACGCATAACCATTGTATTCTTATGAAATAGCTGCACATATTGTACTTCAATTCACGTGGCTATTTTAGAATTTTTATGAAGCTTACGGCGAAGAATTATGTGGTTTTAAAACAGGGGTGGTGCGAAACGAATACTTGAAAGCTGCCATTGTATGAAGTCTACTTTTATCGCAGTGCAGTTGAATTAGGGCTCTTGCACAACTATAAACTTCGCTGATATCGTGCTTATGTTCTCTTTGGTAAAATAAAATGTAGATGTTATTCTATGAATTACTATATACCTGCTCGGGAAGAGATTTTAATCTTTCTTGAATAACTTTTTAATCGCTCGGTAGACTAGTCCTATTAAATTTACAACTAATGTCTAAGACTTAATTGTGTTTCCGTTGATAGTTTCGCTCATTGCTGTAATTAAATGTGGCATATATCATTCAGCATGTTTAACAAAATAACAATCTATTCTAAACCACCAACGTTGCAGTCACAAACTAGAACCATAGCAGAGATGGTGCTTAAACTGCCGTAAAAATTTTATAGTTCGAAAGAAAATAAATTTTTCGCCGTATTCTATTTAAAAGATATACAGTATAATCTTCTATGTTGGATGAAAACAGGGGCCCATTTCAACGGAAGATATCTGTCAGTTCTGTTGTCCAAAAATAAATTGAGTGGCTATGATAAGTCGCTGTAAAATATTATAGCAGCACTGTTACAAAAAGCAGTAAATAGGGTTGTAGGTACGCAAAACTTGAAGGAAATGCGAAGATAACATGTTTGCTCTAAAACTAATGCTCCGATAATGTCAAAATACTTATCAGAAAATTAATAATGCAGAGCAAATTAAAGACAATATAGAAAGCACATACAAAAGTTTAGCAAACAAACCGTTCAACTCGTTTTCTGATCTTGTTGGTTTCAGCATAAATTTTGCCAAATCGTCGCGTCCGCAGTCTATTTAAAGACTTGTTTCGTAGCAAGTGAGTCTGCGTTAGCATATGATCTATAGACAGCCGCTCGGATAACGCCGCTGTCCCACCAATACTCAGCATGTTGTTTATATAAATACTTGTCGAGATAAAATTAAAATTCTGCGGTGCGAGACTTACAAGCGTACTTGTTCAACTGCTAACTGCATCTTGATATTCGAACGTAGGTACTTTAAATTCACTTGCAGTATGAATTTATGTTGCTTGCTCGATTTAATCACTTTATAGATTGTATTTGTTGGACAATGTTATTTTTTTTCTCACAAAATAAAGCTAATTTTGAACATGATCATCATCATCAGCCGGGTAACGTCCACTGCTGAACATAATAACCGGTATCGAGTCACTTTAACCCAGCGTATGCCGCCCAGCCGCAACTTTATCACGTCGTCGGTCCATCTAGTAGGGGGAAGGCCCGGTATACGTTTCCTAGTACATGGTCGCCACTCGAAAACTTTTACTCCCCATCGGTTATCCGTTTTTCGAGCGATATTGCCTGCCCACTGCCAATTTAGCTTACTGACTTGTCGAGCTATGTGGGTGACCTTATATTAGTTTGTTTACGGATTTCCTCATCCCGGTTTTTATCACATAGAGGAATTTCGATCATAACCAGTTTCATAGGTCTCTGAGTGACTCGGCTTGTTTATTATTCATTCATTCATATTACTCAGAAGATTGAAAACGTTTTTCAGCGCAGTGGTGAAAAGCTTTGTTAATATAATATTGTTTTCCTTACTTTCCTGCACTTGGATCGGCTTCGCACATTAATACTGTACTTTGATGGACAGAGCGGCTTTAGTGCTTTGCTTATACATACATTTCAACACTTCGATATAGCGATAATCAATGTGTCACCGTAGGGTCTCGATTGATTCAAAGTTTTCTCGTAATCCACTCACGCCACGCATAGTGGCCGATTACACTTCTCGGACTTCTGTTTGTAAGTAAGGCGTTGTCGAAACATAAGCAAACTCGCAAAACATAGTATACGTATTGGAATGCGTAGTATTTTTAAGTAATGGTAAAGAAAAGTAGTAGAAGTTTACTAAAGAAAAACAAAATTCAGTGGGTGTGTGTATTCCCAATCCACTGGATTCTTTCCGCAATCACCAATGGTAATTGGTGAAGGCTCATTCGTCGTGACGATCTATAAGGTACCTCTCAGGGGATATGCAAAGAAAAAAAGAAAAAATAATATTTTAATTTTAATTAAGATTTTCTTGCTCAGTCGTAAGGCATCCTAATCAACGTAATATGTGGTGATGAAAATGCTTCACTAACATTAAATATATCTAGGTTATCCAAATAAAAACATAAACTGAAATAAACCCGGCTATCAATTTGCAGCCAAGAAAATCTATCGCTCGCCCTGTTCGAAATTATATTGGTAACTGTTAACTAAAAGTTAAATGAAATAATGTTAGATTGTTGACGTTCCAAGTGCGGTAGTGCGATTTATGTGTGCGAGACGTCTTGACCACGTCTTGACCCTGTATTCAAGAGTAAAGTAAACGTTATTGAAACTCTTTTGTTGGATGATTTTCATTTTTACGGTTACGAGTAAGTAGCAAGATTGGACGGCAATTATGCTGAGTCGATAATACCTTTACTAGAACTAAATTAACTACAGCAGACGTTCTTCCTGTATCTGACTTTCAGTAATACTGTATTAAAACTTAGTATATTATAGTATATATGGTAAAAACATCGGCTTGCCAAAAGTCGCCAATAGATTCGTTGTGTAGTTTGACTATGTTTTGTCAAATATCAAATAGAAAGGAGTAAAGTTTAGCGAAAGTTTACTGAGTAACTTGCGTGCTTTACTGAGTAAAAATGAGAGTATGCTACAGAATTCAGGCACGCTATCCAGGAATTATGGTTGCGTTGTAATGTGGACGCAGCAATTTGTACATTTATTTTAGTTTCTGCTGCATCTGTCCGGATTTATGAGCTACTTTACTCGTTTGTTTTGTGCTCTTAACCTGCCTTCAGAGCACTGCAAAAGCTAATTATAGAGCACTGAGTAAGTTAATCTTGATTTATGGTAATATTTTTATTTTATAATGACATAGTCTGAATCTTGTGAGATTCAGACAGTATTTCATGGAGAGTCTGTGTCTCTCTCTTTTTAACCGACTTCAAAAAAGGAGGAGGTTCTCAATTCGACTCGTATATTTTTTTGTATGCGTGTTACGCGATAACTCCGCTAACCGTAAACCGATTTTGATAATACTTTTTATGTTTGGTAGTACATACTTCAGAGGTGGTCCCATATATTTTTTTGAAATTAATTGATCGCTCTTTATGAAAATCAACAAAAACAAAAAATACCTTACAATTCCTGTAAAACTTTTTGATGTCGACTGTCTAACGTTTTTTATTGAAAATGTAAGAACGAGTGTACTTTTTTATGCTCAAAATAATTATATTTTAATTTGCTTTCCTCTTATTGTATCTAAGGATGTGACAGTAGAGTGCTCATCCGGACAGAATCCTGAAGTTTAATTAGGTAAGAAAGTTGAAGTTAATAAGTTGTGTAGAATCTCGTTTGTATACTCATTTACCTGGATTCACAAGAAAATGCGTCGAACCATAAAGCTATACTTTTATCCAATTACAAGGTAGTTACTGCAATTACGTTTCTCGACTCTTAACCTTTTTTCTACAAAGCTATGTAAATATTTGCAGAAACTCGAAAGTCTTATGCTGCCCATCACAGCGCAGAAGGCGGTGTTGCACATAGAAATGCAGCGCGGACCTAATTATGATTTTTCTCACGGGCACCACATGTGGCAGTATGAATTTGGAAACCATAGAGATTCTTTTAGTGAAACTTTTTACAACGTGCGAACTCATTGAAAAATTCAGATTTGTTTTCTTTTAGGTGAATACAAGGATAATATATACTCGTATATCCATTTAATAATTCTAGTCTTCCACTATTTCTTGTGACGATAGGAATGTTCCAGGGGACGGGCATCACCCGGTATACTACTGAAATATTTCTGTGATCACGAATGAGCCAGCAAAACATAGAAAATTACAAAATATAAAACAAAATAACTTTTATATTTTGTGTGTAGCATAAGTTGCTATCGATGTGACGTACAATGAAGGAGGCCTATGTCCAAAAGTGGACGTTTCCTAGCTGATGATGGTGATAAGTTGCTATTATTATATAAGTTTTAATTACAAGTGGATTCATTGTTGTTTTAAATAAATAAAATATTATGACAACTAATTACGAATATAAACCATACACATTTTATGGATCGTTCAGGAAATACCTATATACTATTTAGAGTCTAGAGTAATAAAATTAGTAGTAGTGAAGTGACGGAGAAAATCGGAATGTCCCAGTGTGATAAAAATTATATTGTAAGTAGATAGTATAAGTGGATGTTGAGGTTTTGCTGTGTTGCTTTACTGTGAAAGCACATAAAATGTCAAAATCTAGTCATAGTAGTCCATTGTCAGCTGTCTAATGCAGTAAATTTTTAAATTATGTTATTTACTGACAAGACAAACGCAAACGTTCGTGAGGCGGATTGTGTTATAACGACTCTACACATTTCCATGTCCTTCTTTTGCGACCTGCAGATTTATTGCCATAAGTTTTTTGGCCTTATTTTTATGTAAAAAAGCCGTCTTCATATCGGTTTACAGCAAAAAATGTCAACAAGTCCTGATTTAGAGTAAATGATTAAGATAAAATTTTAGTAAATACGTTTTCAAAATTGAAATTTAGATTTAAAAATATGTATAAAATAATAATTGAATGAATTATTTATAACAGCACTTCAAAGAACATTTTTCATTTTCATTGATCGCACATTCACAAATCGCGATCGCATCGTAACGCAATATAGTTCAACTAACAGACAACTCACAAACATACCAAAAACATTAAAAGTAATAATAAAACTCAAAGAAAGTTCCACAAACGCTGGCCACATTACTGTGAACCCCTGTTTTTACAACACACAATATAGTCTCCGGTTTCTACACGGTTTGCGTTACAAACTAAACAGGATATTTGTAGCAGAATTCTCTATTGGATATATTCCTGCGCCTTACTAAGATATTTCGGGCATACCAATATAGATTTAAAATAAACGATAACTTTATTAATTTTTTCATGTTCATATAATCTGTTTACAATTAAATTATGTGATGACAATTTGAGAAATTTCATCATAGTTTAATACGCAAGTAAGCCTCTAATTCTAATACTTATATGAGAAAAGACATAGATCGACAGGTTTATAAAAACGCATCTAACTTAACTACAGTAGCAACAGAAACTAAACAAAAATGAAGTTAATGCAAAATAATAATTGAAAAAGTTTATACCTTACGAATGACATTGTCTTAACTCAGCCTTGAAGCGAATTAAAGCAATAATTAAGCAGACAGTAATGGAGACAACGTGTCAGACATTGAAGTACCCACACATAATAAAATCAAGCAGACGTGTCTACACAAGGATCTCAAATGAGTCACATAATATTCTAAATATCCAAGATGCGCGAGAGTGTTTGAACAAACGGAAATACCTTATCTTTGCATTAGTCTATCCCAGACGGAGTTCGCGATAGCCACGTGTGGGGATATTTTGCTGGTGAGATTATATTTGTATTTATTTCTGTATGGGACATGGTTACAAATGACTACCACTCATACAAGTACAGATGGAAAATACTTTATCCACATAATTATTAGATCGAAATATTCCACACGATCAATCGATCCAGGTTTAAAAATTCCTTTTTATTTCATCACAATGATTGCACATATCCGAATAATTTGAAACTTGATGCTGATTCTTTTTATCGATATTCGTGTTTGCAGATACTGTTCGCCGTGTTTGATCAGACATTCATTTGTCTCAATACAATCCATATCCGCAAACGAATAGCAAATATGCTAGATACTTGGAAATGTGATTGCTTATAGGCGCACTCTGGCGCACCTAACGCTCGTCAGCGTGTTCACGGAATCTGCCAGCTTTGTGTAAAATAACGATCTACATAATGGTTATGTTAAAACATAAGATCATATGTCATTACACCCGCTATCGCACATAAAACTGAGCGATATGTGGACAGTAAACGAAACTATTTTCGGCACATTAGAATCCGTTGATGTATGACTAAATACCGATAAAACTGAGGTTTCGCGTATTTCTGTTGTTCCAGCGAATATAGCGATTGTAGACAAATAAGCTTTGCACCCATCGTATTTGTTCGAATTAGGCAAATCAACGAAGCCGAACAGCGATGTGAAGTGGCAGCATCAGCGGAGCCCGAAGTGACCGTTTGCAATCAATCAATCAAGCTTGAGCTGTCGCGTCGGTGGACAGAAGCACACAGCACAATAACCAGCGGATGTTACTTTTGATCACGCGAAGAATTTTATCTTCAAAGCCAGATTATGCGTTTGTAAAAGCAAAAGAGATTAAATTGCGTGGAAAGTGCTGAGATATAAAATTTGTAGGAAAAAATATTCTCTGGAATTAAAGATGTGTGAAGGTTTAAACCTGGTAGGGAGGTAGTATTTTGTCGCATGTTGTTTTCTTAAATTAAATCATACTAATACAGAAAATTACAATAAATGATAAAAAAATAGCACAGTATCGTAAATAGGATGCAATACCAGCGTAAATAAATCAAATACGCGTTTATCTCCATTATTAACACTTATTGCGCAGATGGCAGCTTGTTTTCAATTTCATGCGCAGTTTCCTGCAATTTAACACTGCACGCAGATCGATAAGCTAAGTGCAAGGATGCAGGCTTACGGCTCGCAGGTAATTGCAAAAAAAAGCTCAGACACTGCGTTCACAGAAACAAACAAAATTTTTATTTATTCAAATTATTGCAAGGAGGAGGCACAAAACTAAACTATGTGTGCTGTTTTTTTGATATTTTATATGAACGTTTTTAACGTTCATTTGCCCGCGACTTCGTCTGCGTGGATTTGAGAAAGTATTCCAAATTCGATTTGAATAAAAGTAATATATATAGTTCATTGACCCTATAACTATCCCTATACATATGATCCAGTCCTTCTGACTTCATTACAACGTAAAGGAAGGAAAAACAAACTTCTTACGCGTGAATGTAATAACTGATCAGTAACAAATGGTATTGTTAAATCGTACTTGCTTTTCGACCTCTATGTCTTGGGGAGTAGCTTGTGCCAGGTACTCTTGACTATATTTGACTGGACACAACGAGCACTTTAGAAAATGTCAGAGCCATTCGGCGCTGGCCCCTAGAGGCACTAATCCTCATTTGTCCAGATTAGCTTTCATTCGCCTGACTTCCACTGTGAGCCAGCTTAAATTATTCCAAACTGCCCATTTCTCCAAGGTACCACACGTATGATCTTTGGGGTGGTATGATAGTGTCCAGTATACGTATGTATTTCTATTTCGTATTTCTACAGCCGGATAAGGGCCTCTTGAACCGTGGTCCCCCCTCCCAGTGAACATTCAACTCTCTATTCGCCTCCCTGTTTCTCGAATGGATTGATGAAACTTTTGTCTTTGTTTTACTCGGATTTATTATTCGACTAATAGTGAGAAAGTATATCAAGTGTCAAAATTACTTCTATAGTGAAGTTAGTGGCAAGTCGTTGGTCCTTTTAGGTACTCGTGCACATTAAACAGCTCTGGTGCCAGGATGCTCCTCTAAGGAAACACATTCTTTCAGGGGCTCCCTAACTGTGCGTCGCGACGCCCTGGGGAGCCGCAATGCCATCTCAAAGGACGTCGCGTGACTGTCTGACCGGAGCACTATTTGATTAGCTCATATCGTCGAATACACCGCTAGTCACGACTTCCATATCGTATAAAATAGTTTTTACATAAGAATAATAAATTAAGTAATCTTATACTCGTATATACTAGAGCTACAAACAAATTATTTTTGATACGCATAGCTTAAAAATGACAATAAAGGAGTCCCAGTGTGATTGAGATTGGGAGCCCCTGCATACTTCTGTTTTTGCCACCTTTTATAATGCTCCTGGATCGACACATAGGCATACATAGGTGACACATATAAACTCACTTTTGCATTTCTTTTATAATATTTGTTCATGCGCAGTTTCCTGCAATTGACAACTGCACGCAGATCGATAAGCTAAGTGCAAGGCTGCAGGCTTACGGCTCGCAGGTAATTGCAAAAAAAGCTCAGACACTGCGTTCACAGAAACAAACACTCCAATTATTGCAAGGAGATAGGCAAAAATGACAAGTGTACGTGTTGTTTTTCGGAGTAGTTGTAGTAGTAACTATTTTTCATTTCATTCATTCATTGACTTCAGACATTATTCATCGGAAACACTTATTCGATTGGAATGTAGGTAGTCTGTAGACTAACCGACCCTTCAATTATCCCTACACAAATACACGTCATTTTCACTTGCCATTGTACTCAGGCATTATTTCTCTCTAAATGATGTCTGCTGTTTGGGCTGTCTCTCAGGGGCCTTAGAGCCCCAGTGGCGTGCTCATTCGTTCTTTTTCTTGAATTTTTAGAACAATTCCAAAACCGAGACGGACTGTATGTAGTCATTGCTGTTGTTTATTGTATCGAGTCATCATGTATTCATATTTATATTCTGTGTAGTTATTATAAATTGAATCGCCTAAGGTGGTCACTTTTGTTTTATTGATAGTAACTGCTCCAATCGATATATCAATTCATGAAGTATCGATAAACCGTAAACCAGCAATAGCAACAAAAAAGGCCGGCTTGGTTTTTGAAATTATTGTATAAATGCGGAGAAATGTAGAAAAGAGCGAATGAGGGCTCCACTGTCGCTCTAAGACATACGAGTATGACATTTCTATTCAAAATGACAAACTCATACGTGTATTGGAATAGTAAAGAAACAATCAATTGCTGGGGAGCTACTAAAGGAACATGTAATAAAAATCAAATATTGAAGCTGCATATCGATTTTGCATACGTACGGACACTGCCATACTTATCGGTAGAGGTGTCACAGCGTCATTGAATACAAATACTTCAGTTCAGTTAGGTGGCAAGTTAACCTTTTTGCACTTGGCGCTACTTGCGTAACTGCGGACTGCACGTTGACACTATATTTAATTCAATAGCCGGGCACATTATTATGCTTAGTTTTAAGACAAACATACCAATGATACAGTCAGAACATAAATTTACATATTTTTATGACACTTTCTCATAATGCAAAAGTAGAAATGCAAATGCAAAAAAAAAAAAGTAGCCGTTATCCATCTCCATGCCATAAGGTACGTGCTGCATGCTGTGCATGATGATGATTATTTTACTTAGATGATGTGTCAATTTGCACCTGGTAATAAAAACAAATTTCTAGTATACCATATATGTATAGTATTTGTAGAGTTGTGGATATATATTTAATTTAAATTTTATTCTTTTGTCGGTCGAGACGACTGACGACCACGAGAGCTCTCCATATTTCTTGCAATTACTCTTCTTTAAAAATGTATGTATGATGGGTCTACACCTGGCCTTCATCTCACCTGAAGATAAGTGATAATAAGGTTAATGGATGGAAATCATGCTCTCCCAGAAGACCTAACCTAATGAGGCGTTGGTTGTGCTACCCTTCATACCTGAAGACGTCAGTGCTATTAACAATGTTCAACGCTGCTTACCCCCACCGGGAATCGAACCCGGGACCTTCGAGTTGTGAGCCCAAGCGTGTATCCATTAGGACACGGAGGTGACTAATAAGACATACTACTAGTGTAGTACAGAACTACAGAGTACCAACGCAGCGACGACAACTATAAATATTATGAATGCCGTTAGAATTACAATACTGTTAGAGTAGAATCAAAATATAACTGTTCAATGTACAGACAGATAATATTTGCTAGCTGAGTATACGGACACTGGCAGTGTTTATAATGAATCGGTACAGTTACACGCAGTTGATTGTGCCAAAAGAGGTAGGTATGTCAATATGGATAGGACGAACACTTCTTGCCTAAGGCAAGCGTACTTACATTTGTCCTTCACATAAATCGAATAATATTTATTTATAAGACTGTTATTAGAGAGATTTCATTGCATCACTTTTATACGCGTATTTTTTTGGAGTCACAGAAACAACAGTGATGCTGCAAAACACAAGATTCACCAGGAATCCTCAAGCTTGTTAACGATGACCGGTAGCAGTCGAGATAGCTTTTCGATTGATTGATCTCGAAAATCATGAATTTTACGATTGCAGCATGAAAAGATTGAGAAACTATTTTTATGCCAGTGTATCATCAAGTGTACACCAAATACACCCCAAAAACCATCAAAGCAAAAATTTGGGGGCGTGTATCAGTGTCCGAGTTCTACTGATAGCTTAGTACAACAACTAGCATGCAATTATGGCTAATTACCTGATAGAAAGCTTATTTATCAAGAAGGAGGCATGGTTAAAGTATACTGTAGCAGTTATCTGTAAGTACATAATAAAAGTATCATCAATCAGTATGATGACTTTTCAATGGTCAAGCATGTGTCTAATCTGTTCTGTTTTTGCTTGCTTTTTGTGTGTGCAAAAGTTTATTTGAATTGACTTTCCAGTTGTTTTTAAATTACTAAAATTGTTAGTTTGGTTTATGATGAAACTATGATGAAATAAGCAAAATAAATATTGATAAGTAAACAACAATGCAAATTATAATAGCGGGGGGTAGTGGGCGGCGGCGCAGCATTCCCCCTTACATCCTCCCATATTGTTCTGTTAATCGCAGTCATTGACGCAAATCAACAACAGCGCTCGATTCGTGGGAACGATGACTGATCAACGCATTATTTACATCTATTATACTGTAAACAGTGTTCCTTACACCTTATTTTTAACGTACTAATAATAAACTTTATAGCATGACTCGTCTAGCTCGGCGAACCTGAGCGTATGTAGTTTAGTGAAACGAAAATACACTTGGTTCTGGTAAACGCGAAAGTAAGAAGACAGCGTCTTTACCTGTTTGTGAAGGCAGGATTGAAAAGTAAACATTAAAAGTTTATTAGTTTTGTGTGCTCTCAAATGTGAGCCTAAGATGGCCGTATCATAGAGAAAACTAAGATAAATTACGGCTTAGGCGTGGTTAGAAAATATAGATCTAAAAATAGGCAAAAATAGGAAAACGTGAGTAATCTACTAGCTAAAGAGACAAGTGCGAATCACGCCCGTTGAGGTATTTGAATAATGTTGCGCAACTTTGATGTTAATTATTTCTTATTTGTTTGTTAACAAAAGTGTAATGCAATTCTGTAAAATTAAAATTTCAGCGTTGTATCCGCGGTAAAACTCTTATAACATCGTGATTTATTTACAAGTTACGTAATTAATCTTTAGATAATTGTGTTATTTATTTATCTTATCATAAAGTTCTATCTATTTTTAGAAGTCCAAAACATCCCAAGAAAACTTCTCTATAAATGTAGTTTTGTAAAGTCTCTTTTATTACTACGATTGTAGGGTTCGGTAGTCAAACAAGGAACCCTTATAGTTTCGCTCTGTCCGTCCGCGGCTTAGCTCAGAGACCCTTACTTCTAGAAAACTGTAATTTGGTACGGGTATACATGTTAATCACGCCGACAAAGAGTACAATAAAATCTTAAAAATATATATATTTAAGGGTGGCTCCCATACACGTAACAACGGATGGATCAATCCACATGGATGAACATTTTTTGAGCGTCTTTCCCATTGTGTGGTGTATCGTTGAATAGGTCTTTCAATAATATGAGGGTCTAGCAACTCCACCTTTCGATTTACGGTTCCGTTTGCGAAATATTAAGCTTTAAAAGTGATAATTTTTTGTCTGAATCTGAATTTTGCTATTAAAAATTGGGAAAAATTCACAGTAGTAGTATATATACTAAACTTATACTTAAAAGGAAACATAACTTATAAGGAAAACTATAACGGCTTTACAGGTTAACGAGTAATAGTCGACCAAAGTAATAAAATACATGTCAAAATGAAATTTTCGTACAAATTACGTTCAAAATTACTTTTCATTAGACGTTTGAACTTATCGTGACGGGCAACCACGGAACCCTACAGTGCGCGTGGTCCGACATGCCCTTAGCTGCTTTTTTAAACCTAGAATCATCATCGTATTTTCAAATCGTCAAAGTTTCAAATCTCTTCGTTTTGTTATCTATAAGTATAATCGAAAGGGACTAACGTCATTTCCGCAATGACGTCATCTTAATGCATTAGCCATAATGACAGTCATACATAATGCAACATACATGGCATACACACACATACATTATTGGGAATTGTTTATACCAACAGAGTAAAAGGCGCCCACACATTGTCATGATGACTCTCGAAGTGTAGATGACCTCACCAGTGTTTTTGGAGCAGGCGCGACTGATATATTGTTTACAAGGGCTGCAACGTAGTAGATTCTGACCACTTGATACTGACACTTAGTTTGTGACTGTTTGTCTATTGTTTTTCTTCTTAAACTAAGTTAGTACACCTTTACACTCCAAGAAAGATGGACGTGACATTCTGCTCTCGTGGCTCGTCTAGACAGTTGCAAGCATACGCGGTATGTATAATTATGTGTACAATGTTATAAACTAGTCTGGATCTAACAGTTATTTTGTAATTTGTGTCTCAGAAGTGGATGAGTTAAAAAACTGATTCTAGAAGGTACATGACTATACAATAAGTCTCGCCTTAAATATTACTTAGTTTAATAGTAATATAGATTCCAAGAAATTATAGTTTTATTCAATTTAGGTTTGCTTGCTTAGAGAATTTAACTAATCCAAAACCAATTTGGTTTTAGCTCCATGTTTGGTTGTTATATAAATACATTGTTCATAATATCAAATAGGACAGCACGCAGGGAGCGGATATGTTATGTCGCTCCTTTTCGTGTAGTCATTCTGGAAAGATCGTGGATCTTTATAGATCATTGCGAAACAAAGGCGAATAATCCCAATAACGTGTTTATTTGATGTTTTAATTCTTTTACTTACTCGTACATATTAAAAACCGTGCAAAAAAGGTGTTTTCTTTCGTTCTATTCGGGATCTTTAGCACAGCTCACACTTGAACGGTTTTGATTATTTATTGTAATATGTCCTTTAGTTCGCGCTATATTCACACTATAGGCGACTGCGCGTGGCCGGACACGCACTTGGCTGCTTTTATTAAACTTTAAAAGACCGGACAACCGACTGAAAACACCTTCTTGAAAATAAGTGTTCCAATTTCAATCCGATCCGATTCCAAATCCAAAGACGTTTAAAATATGTTATTAAGCATTTTAGGCACCCCTAAATCGTTCAGAGATGTCTCCTTTGTACATGGTTTTTATTATGGAAACAAGCCGGAACCGGAAATCTGTGTCTGTGTCAATCCCCTTAAAGTTTACAGAGCATGCTCCATAGTCGCTAGTTGACATTATCATCAAGTCATGAAGTTTCAATCGATTTGGGGAGTCCCGTTTTAGATACGTACGTCGTTTTTGGATATCCGATATGTATTTCCGGCTGAAAATTTAGACACGAGACGGAAATGGCTAGCAACGACCGACATTTCTTCGTGTTACGTCACATGTAATAAAAATGTGAACGCGGGTGAAATATTTATCTACACAAAACGCAGTAGGTATCCAGATTTGACTTGTTTATTTATCTTAGTCGAGTGTATCAGAACAGAATTATATATTTCCAAATAAAGTAGAAGCAAAATGAATTAATTGGATTTAATTAATTGAATAAGCAGTAATTTTAAAAGCCGCGCCTAATCAATTAATTGAAACTCAAACGAATTGAACAAATAGTGCGAATTGTTAGTAAATCGATCGATGGACTTGATGGATGGGCGAAAAAAGTTTTGTATATGATGATATTAGAAATAAATAAATATCAACAGTAACTGCAGAAGTCCACTGACGGACATGCGTCCTCTTCATAGTTTGTCATTCAACCTTATCACATAACACTGTAATCACCTTATAATTTTACGTCACTCGTGACGTCAGGAAATCTTTCACTTCCCATTCATTCTGTTTGACTTTTCCTCCGTATTTCCGTCTAAAACTTTATGAATTTTGAATTTGGATCAAGTCGAATATCAACCGCATTTCCGCTCAACCAAGAATGACATTTCAGTGACATTTTTAAAAAGCAATCCTTGGGCTATTAGAGGTGCATCCCGGATTAACGTCCGTTACGTACCCGGGAAGTGGTGGCCGTGACTAATGACTTCCTACTTGACTTGCCTCTTATTTAGTTAGACCGAACCCGTCGACAACTAAATTAACTAGTCCGGATGGGACCGGGAAATTAACTAAAATCAAAACCATCGACGGACTAGATTAAGCTTGATAAGGTTTCAGATTATTTGGAAATAACTATTTTATTGCTATATTTGCTACCGATGAATTTCTTCTTATTTTGTCAGACTAGTTATGGATTTATTTGTTAGTTATTGATTTTGATTGATTACATTATATATACTTTAACTTTTGAAAAATATTTTTATTTTATTGGAAGTATATAAAGTGTTATCGCCAGTCGGGAAACTTCCACTTAAGTCAAAGAGCCTTCAATAAGTATACAGACGGCCACCTGTTAATGGTCTACTTGTACATTCAAAACAAGTAAATGCGTTCAAAAAGAACTGGAAACCGACATCAATTGCCCTAACAGTCTACTTTTATTAGGCAAATTTAAGATTTATATAATTTTCTAATAGATGCCATTGTTAGAAATAGACCAAATTGAAATGGGCACATGGCACATGCTAATTTCAAATAATAAAAGAATCATCCAAATCGGTTCAGTCATGCAAAAGATCGGAGGTAAAAAACATTTAAAAAACTACATAAAAAACATACCTGTCGAACTGAGAACCTCCTCCTTTTTTGAAGTCGGTTAATAAAAATCAAAGCAAAAGTGTAGTAAAACACGAGCAAGAAAGCGAAATTAACGCTACGCCTACACTTTAAAGGAAGCGTCTCGATAATCTCGCGGATCGGTCATAGTCAGTCTGGCTTGCGCAGGAGTTGAATTATCGCTCGCCTCAACACCTTCGGTCAAATAACAGCGAACACATGAAATGGCCCTGTAATACAACTTGATAAATGGCGTACAATAAACTAAGTCTATTCCTTCGAGACATGTGAAATATCATACTTGTAAATGAAATCCCACATACTCCTACTAAGGAAGTTGTGACAATAGACAAGCACAGCATCGGCCGATACTGATTTATAGGTAAATATTGTATACAGTGTGTTTATATGCCTCTGGTACGCCTCCATACTCCATCCTTCAGCGGAAAACGATAAACTAAATTCTCGTAATCTAATGTTATGTTCCCGATGCCGAAGTCAACGTCTCTCTCACCGAGGCGTGATTTTCATGGAATCGATTTCCCACAAATCAAACTAATCGAAAGCAAGTAGAGAAACTGGCGCACGCGCACCTCTATAAATAAAACTAAAATGGCGGTCGACCCTTCGTACTGAACGAACATGTGTATACAATACATATACGTAAAAATATATTTGAACACAATCAATCGCGCAAAATATTTCGTTATTTTGTTTGGAATTCATCAGGAACGTTTTTCAAACCGAATAGAAAGGAGAAAACTGTGAAAATGATACAACATTAGTCATAAAAAGAAATGATGAAATGATGAGAAAGGCAAAGAAATATCATTTTGAGCTGGAGATGAAATTTTTTATTGCGAGATGTAAATATCAAAATGATTTCTAATTTACACATGTTTCATGATTGCGTATTACAATTATATGTGTGATGTTCATGTAGCTACTTACGTTTATTCATAATCATAAAATGTAAATTGATTCTGGTTTCGAGTCTTTATTATAGTAGGGTTGTTCGTCGTCAGTTTTGTTTTGTTTTCTATCATTCAAGAATGAATGAAGAAAGAATATATTGGAATTAGGATACTGAAAAAATATTAGTATCAAGATTTAAAATTATCCTATACGATATGTAATGTTTTGTTCAATTCAACTCTTCATTTATTTAATCTACTCTGAAGTATATCTTAAATCGTGCCGTAAAAATAAGCACAATAACTTAGATGTAATTATTTAAGCTACAGGACTACCTTTTACATTCTTAAAAAGTACGTTAGAAAATATGAAATTACCGGTATTCGTGACATGAAATAACTCCGAGGCGTCAAGTATCGTTGTCGATCCTAAAATAAAAACGACAGAGAAACGACCGCAGGACTCGGCTCGCTATTTTCAGATGTCAAAACAATTTCCTATTTGAATTAGTGGCTTATGAACTTGTTTACCGTTGGGCTTCTAAAGATTATGACTTACAGAACGATGAAGGTGATGTTTTGTGAATATTTTGTCATAAACGTCTCCGGCAGGTGACCTGAATAAGAACCGTCTTATTCTTAGCCCATCGGGTTCATTATAAACATTTCGTGGCAGGGTAACGTCCCAAAATTTTCAACACGGATGAAATATGTAATGGATTTCAATATATAAGTAGATAAATAAATAAACATCTTGCTGTATGGCGCCTGCGCGCTGTCGAATATACAAATAGTGGTAGGTGTCTGAAATAGAACTGAATTGAACTTTGCCCCAACTTTGTAGTGATGTAGAATGTTGACGTATCCTCCAAATGCGAAATAGCTCTCAGGTAGATTCACCGTGTTTATAACGTAAACAATTTATGTTGAGAGCTCGAGTGGAGACCACCGTAAAGACGCAGTATAGAATGGTCAAAGCTAGATGGAAAAATTAAAAAAAATTACGTGCATTAATTAAGAGAGCGGAGGACCGAGTTCATTGGCGCACTTCGGGGGAGGTCTGTGTCTAGCAGTGACCTGCATATATACTATAGGCTATACATGTAGATTTTCCATTTTCTATATACGCGCACTGACGGAAGTTTGGGGCGTTGATTTCAGTCTGTAGTAGTTCCATACGTAAGATCATCATAGAGACCAGTTACCTGTTGTCGTCTAATGTTACTGGTCGTTTTTGTTGAGATTAGGTATATTGTTGTGGGTTTATGCCATTTACTTCTTTCTGCTAATATGTAGGCCACCTTATTTTTAATGATATAGTTTTAACCTTTTTGATTTGAGTTAGAAGTTATTTTTTATTCATTTGGATATACAGCCTATTAAAAGAGGATAATAAAAAAACACATCATTGAATATTTTTATCAAGATATATAAATATATGTCATGGAAACTAACATTTGTTAATACGGACCAAACCGTTCTAATAATATGGACAAAATTCCAATAGCTGACAATATTAGCACCCTTACGAGAATAGATACGAAAATGATATTTTTCTTTTGTGTTTACAGATGAGAGCAACGCAATAGCAGAGGTGACAACAGACGAGGAGTTGCGACTGATTTGCCTGTTCAAGTCGAGGACATCGATGCAGACGATAAGATGGTTCAAGGATGGTCTACCTTTAAACAATCTCGCTAAAAGCAAAGTGTCTCAAAAGAAATGGTAAAAAAATTTCAGCATTTTAAATCATTGTTCGGTATTCTCATACCATAATGTGCCATGTAAAACAGGAACTAGCCACTTACATAAACAATATTTAAAAAGTAATGAAAACATTTGAAAATGTATCTTTTTGGCTGTAGAATACAGTTCGTTTCATCCGACTGTTACTTGCTTTTACATTGTGGCGTCATTTTAGGAATTGCGTGTCTGCGAGTACATAATATCAACAGCCTATATACGTCCCCACTGCAGGGGCTCAGACATGCTCTTGAACCAGTGCAGATTGGCGGACTTTACATGCCTGTTCAAGACATGCAGGTTTCCTCACGATGTTTTCCTTCACCTTTAAGCAGTCAGATTTTACTGCTTATTCTTACTTACTTTAATTGATAAACAACTCATAGGTACACGGCTGAATTCGAACCCGGAACCCTCAGATTGAAAGTCCGCGCCTTATCCACTACGCCACCGACGCTTCTTTATACATTACTACGAGTTAACTCATGAAACTTTTTGTAGTATGATTGTCTACGAGTTTAAGTGTAATTTGACAGCTTTTGTACGGCTTTGTCTTCAAACTTGCTTCAAACTTTTTTGGGCGATGAAGCATCATGCAAGACGACTATTTATAGCAGAATAAAAAAAATTCAAACGCGGTCATGTCTGTGATGAATTTCGTGACGATCACCCGACCACCGCTGTAAACAACATACAAATTTTGACTAATTGTAAGACTAAAGAACCCTTTGCGCGCGAGTCCAAATCGCACTTGGCCGTTTTTTAAAATAAAACTGGACACGTGGCTGCTATTGCTTTGGATTATCGTAATACCATGAATAGTGATAGGTACATGACCATTTGTTTGCGGGAAGTTGAATTGAAAATTGACGAACTCCGTAAAAATAATCGCAAATCTTGCACTTTGGTGATACCTGCCCGAAAAAGTACCTAAAGTCAAATGATTTGAAAAACAAAATAAGAAATTATTGATTTCAAGGGGGTGTGATGTCACTGTGTGATTAATTGAAAGTAAATTTGTATGGGCATTTCAGGAAAATAACCGGATTTCGAGCTAAAGATGCAGGAGTTTATACGTGTAGGAGTGAAGAGGAAAAAGGCAAGGAGATGAGTGTCACTATCAAACTTAAACTAGAACTGGACGATGGAGGTACGTAAAGAAAGAACAAACCCTAAATAATCCGTTAGTTAAGTATAATGTTATTATTTTTAGCCTAGAGCTAAAAGCATCCGATATTCTACCAGCAAACCGTGTAGCATTGATGTAGATGTTTTCATTCACCGAAATTTTCTCCCTGTCAGTTATCCCTTTTTCGATTGATGTGGCTTGTAAATTGCTACTTCTGCTTCCCCATTTATATAATTATAAAATCAATTCTTGTTACAGAATATCAACTAGACGAAGGTACCGGAAGTAAAATGCCAGAAATATTGTCACAGCGTCAAATTGATCCAGTTAGAAACCAAACCTTCACAATTCACGAGAAAACCCTGAACCAAACTGAAACCGACAATCCGATTGATAAAAATGCAACTAATGTAAAAAGTGACGAATACTTAGGACAATCAAATGTTACTTCGGATAATGCTACAAATATAGGAAGTCATGTTCAACTGTCGAAAGATGAGAAAGATGACGATGACGATAGTACGGATAACCGTACTGACGCCAAATTCGCACCGAGATTCAAACATCCTTCTAGAATGTATCATATGGATATGAAACCAGCTGGAAGTTCCATTAGGCTTAGATGCGCTGCTGAAGGTATTGTTTAACTACGTCCTCTCTGTTCAATACATGTATTTGATAAAGGCAGATTTTATTTCATGCATGATTTTTTCACAAATTTTTGTTACTTTAGTATTTTCAATTTACCCAAAAATAATGTGGAAAGGTAAAAAGAATGTCGTTCATCACAAAATTCTTCTGCTTTTGTGCAATTGGTGGTGACGCTAGGACGTTTCATTGGGCACAAAATTTAAGGAAACAGAAGTAATTTTCATATTTTATTTTTAGGTAATCCAACACCAAACATAACGTGGCACAAAAACAACGGACAACCGATAACAAGGCCGTACTTCCCACCAAATTACGGAAGATGGGCGGTTTCTCTTGAAGAACTGACGAAAGCCGACAATGGAAACTATACATGTCGTGTGTGCAACGAACTTGGCTGCATAGAACATTCTGTTGATTTGCATATTCAAGGTAAGATTGTTGATTTGTTCTGGTTATGAGCACATAAGGTGGTCTAGCAACTAAGCTATTGGATGGGAGTAGATGTAAAAAAAACTTATTTTCGTTAACTTAATACGGAATATGAACCCTTGGACAATTTTGTCCGTACACTTTAAAATATTTCCTTATCGACCTCTCTTTGTGACGGTCTGTAAGGAATTGTCAGAACTAATGATCTCATGATTTTATTATCCTTACATAGGTAAATATACCTAAATCTGTACATCTAGATAAATTAAACAAGAAGACACAAAATATCAAGATATATGAAAATGGTTTTGTACACATTTTAAAAGTAATATAAATTCTTTAGAACGCTACCCATCGAAGCCATACATAAAGGAAGGCTACCCTGGAAACATAACCACGGTGGTGAACAGTACTGTTCAACTGGCATGCCCACCTGTGTCCGATCTAGAGCCGTACCTATACTGGATCCGACCGACCAACTATTCAGTAAAAGACACCGAAGTCGGCCCGAGTGACGCGCCCATCCCAGTTGGAGAGTTTGTTGAGGTCTTAAAACAATATTCCACTGGTGGAGGGTTTACTACCACTATACTTAAAAAAATTACACTCTTCTTCGTAGTTGTACTAGTAGCTCTATTTCCACATTCTTAAAGCTGTCGTTTAACATTTTTAATCATTTCTTCTTACATAAATGTAGATTGGTGGAGGAAACGAGATGTAACAAAAAACTGAAATTACTGGAAACAATAATCAACTCAACATGGAATTTATTTCAGTGTTCCAGTTTTGTTACATCTAAATATATCCAAATAACTCTCGGTGATGGTTAAACTGGACTAAGACTAGATAAAGCTACCCAAAAGCATTTTTATGTGATTAAAACCTGCAAGTTTTGACTTTTATAGAACGATTGTACGCGAAGCCAGTGCTCACACACGGTGTAGACAATCAGACAAAGTTAGTGGGTCAAACGGCAAGATTCAGCTGCGAATTCTTATCAGACATGCACCCCTATGTATTCTGGATGTATTTCAACAGAGATGAGATCGTTTACCAGAATGATCTTAGCGATCCTAAGGAGTTGGTGGTGTACAAAGACGATAACAAAATCAAAGTGGTGAGGGTGCAGTGACTAATGCATGCGTGTGGGCTAGCCTAGGTTAAGTTTAATGTATGATTGTAGCTCAGTCTACTGTATGCTTAGTACATTTTAAAAGGTTCGCATTTTTGTGTCAATTTCAAATGACGACTATTAAGGCGTTACATTGAAACCATGAAAAAGGGTGTGGTTTGTGTGAGAATCTGGAACTCTAATATTAGAGGCCTGCGTTCAAAAACGCGAAAAACATATTTATTACATGATTAGAAATAAAAGCAAATTGAGAACCAATTAAAGCAATTTAGATTGCCGTACATTATGTTGTTTAACAATAATCTGAGAAGATATGAATTTTAAGAGGTATTGTCGAAAATGAAATATGTTTCTAGAAGATAAAACCATAACGAAATATATAATTCATGATTCTCAGGACCTTTCAGCGTCCTATAGTATTACTCCAAAAAGTCATGTTATTTTAGTTGTAAAATAACAAACCTTTACAAGAAACACTTCTATTACATATTTAACTTTATACTTCGATAGCTAGTTATTTGAAACAGTATTTATAAGACACATAGTGTCATGCTACTTTTAATGATTTGATATGACTTATTAACCTGACACGCTGCTACGGCTAAAAAAAGTGTGCTTAATAATATATACACACTGGGTATAATTATATTGTTTTATATACATATCTGGCTTAAAAGGTTATAAATTGTATGTTTGTCATTACACTTATTTAGTAATTAATAAAGCATGTTAAGCTTATAATTTCAGCTCAACTTTCTAAAATCTATATTTACAAAATACAAAACTAATCGAACTTATTTAATCATTTTACAGAGCCAAAATCCTACAGATAAACCAGAACAGCTCACTCTATACAATGTTACTCAAGAGGACGAAGGCTGGTATGTCTGTGTTGCTTTGAATACTTTGGGCAACACCTCAGCTAGAGGATATCTAACAGTGTTAGAATGTAAGTAACTTATTATTAAGAATCTAGGATAGGTTGGTTGTACCCTAAAACGAGATACTACTAATCACTAATTTTACAGTAACGTTTCTGATCTCAAACGGAAATCGTTAAGTCATATTTTCAACACGATTTGAGGCTTTAGAAGAGCAACAGCCCGTCGTAAGATCCGACCAAGAGATAACTTCAGAAGATGAGAAGTAGCATATATCTATATAGTATTCACAACTTCTCGCTGAAATGAAGAACAAAGCAATCCGCCTGCTAAGCGTGATGATTATGTCAGATATCTTCATGGCAATGTCGTTCAAAACGTCGATCTTTAAGCATTGTCATGGCGATTTCTTTGAAGACTCTAGATTTATAAATGACTTTATTGACTGATTGTCATATCAACGTGTCAGTTTGAAACATTAATCCATTTGATGATTTAGGTGATAATCACTATACCACTGAAACAATTTTAACGCGAGCAAAGTCGCGGGCGTCTTACTAGATTTATAAAATATAAATAAAATGGCTTTCCCATGCGGCTTAATCCTAGTAAACTTTATCCCGCGGTAATTACTTGTCCAATTGGGATAAAAAGTAGCCCATGTTCTTTTTCGGCTCTTCAACTACCCCAGGACAAAAATCAGGACATTCTATCTTTTGCAACGATAAGAAAGACAATAAAAAACAACTATGGATATTAAGGCTGCCTGGGAGAAATTGCTGAAGCGATAAGGCCGCCTATATGAACGAACTTTTGGTTTAGTATTAAGCTAAAGCTTTAAAAATTGTATATTGGTGTTATAAAATGTATTAATTAATTGATTACACATTATTTTAATATTTAATTTTAGCACTCCCCGAAAAGGAACCTTTGGATCATGGAAAACATACATTACTTATTAACATATTGACCGCCGTCCTCGGAGCAATGTTCTTCGTAGCAGCTATCATAGTCGTCATGATATTCAAGAAATTGAAGCGTGAGAAAATTAAGAAACAGCTTGCTATTGAAACGGCAAGGGCTGTGATAGTCACGCATTGGACGAAGAAAGTAACAGTTGAGAAACCGCAAATGAACGGCACGAACCAAGAAGTCGGAGAAACATTGGTAAATAAAGCAACGTACATTAAGGGATCATGGATAAGTCAAAATCTAAATAACTTAAAGTCAACCCAAAACAGCTCAAAATAGTAGACATTTCTATTTTTCCTACATATTTCGCTAATGTTAATTATTTTCGCTTTTCTGTGCCAAAACATGCTATTTGATTAACTTTGTTTCATACGCTCGTATATTTAACATTATTACGCATAGTTAAATTTAAACTATATTATTCCAGTTGATGCCCGTGGTGAAGATTGAGAAACAGAAGCTCTCGCAAGTACAGAGCAGTACCAGTGACTCAATGATGATGTCAGAATACGAATTACCAGTGGATATCGACTGGGAGGTCCCGAGGGAATCATTAGCTGTAGGAAAAGTTCTAGGCGAAGGAGAATTTGGCAAGGTGGTGAAAGCAGAGTGTGTTGGGATATTAAAGCCTGGTGTACAGTCGATTGTGGCCGTTAAGATGCTTAAAGGTAATACGAAGGTCAATTTATATGCTCTCACAGCTCTGTCGTGCAGTGTCAGTTTATGTGCCAATTATGGTGATAATGGGATACATTACAATATTGTGAACAATCGATTTCTCACTATTTTGATTGGATTGATATTCCTAACCTCCGATGAAAAAATGGAATCCCCATAAAATGTATGTTTGATTATTTCTTTGCAGCATTGCTTTTTAACAGTCGTGAAAAATTCTTAAGAATATCGTTCCCCCTCTATCTTTGAAGTTTGCAAAATGAAAAAAAATATATAAATAATTATACTAGACAATACAATATGGCGTAAATATTACAGGAAAACCTAAGCGGTGTCTCTACCTGGTATAGTTTTTAAGAAATCTGCAAAATAACTTAGTAATGCGGTCTGAAAAATTAACTTTATCTGAAAGTAATAATAAGTTTATTTTCATGGTTCAAAAATTCATATTTGATGGGAGCGCGAGAGAGAGCTATCTTGAATAAGTAGTGGTTTGAAAGTCTGAATTCATAGTGCTAACTCATATATATGGAAGGTGAGGGGAGGCTCAGGGGAAAATAGATATTTCCATTTACACTGCCTAATTCAGTACTTTATAATACAAAGACCTGTGTGGTCTAATAGGATAACAATATTTAGATGTTGCTAACAAGCTGTGTTAAGTGCACTTACGAATTCTAAGTAGATATAGTCCATTAACATAAACGATGTTTCGTGTTTATCACGAGTAGTGTTATCGATGAGCATTTATTTAATTGTTATTGTTAGTGTTGCCTCTATTAGACCGCATATTTGAGGCGCTTATGAAACTTGTCAAAATTTGAAACTCCTCCTCCTGACCTTTACAATGACCAAATTAATGATGGTATGATATTTTACAGTTTGTTTATGCATTACCATTAAATTTTATAAACTTAGCAATAACAATCCTTACCGTAAATTGATCTATATAACTTTTAAGGGTCGTACAAATTTCGTACATTGTACATGCACATATAAATATTTCTATACTTTTCAGAGGGTCACACAGACGCCGAGATGATGGCTCTTGTGTCAGAAATGGAAATGATGAAGATGATCGGTAAACATGTGAATATCATCAATTTGCTGGGCTGTTGCACACAAGACGGACCTCTCTACGTCATTGTAGAGTACGCACCAAACGGGAACTTGAGAGAATTCTTGAGGAACCATAGACCTGGGAACAGGTGCGTTTATTTCAGTACATACTATAAATTGAAGATCGTGATGTAAAGAAGTCTGTAATTATTTAATTTGACTCGCCAGAAATCCTTTATAAAAGAGCCATCTTTTTTGGGCCTAGTTTACTTAATCGATTGGTAACGCCAATCAAAGGTCGTTTACTCGAATAGCACCATCCGTGGCTATTCTGTGTATGTGAGCAATTTTTATCTTTGAATGGACATAAAGACTGTTCGTCCTGCAACACCTACAGCTTCACCGAACATTTTGGCGAGCGCGAAGGGCGCTAAGAAAGCCAGTTAAAATTTTACTAGTAACTAGCCTAAGAGTGCCCTCTTCGTTTCGCCTTCGGCTTAGGGTTATCGCTTTGAGATACCGTCGCACATGTGCCTTGTCAAAAGTTAAAACAAAATATGACATCTTTCAGATGTCCGTATTACTCTTAGAAATATGTGAGGCAAATCTAAACAACTAAAATAATCGCTAGACTCAATACATGAAGATAAGGATAAAGTAATGTAATGACTGATAATGCTTCCAGATATGAATCTCCGACGGAAGATCTGAAAGATAAGAAGACGTTGACACAGAAGGACTTGGTTTCCTTCTCTTATCAAGTCGCTAGAGGAATGCAATATTTAGCGTCTCGAAGGGTAAGATCATGATTTTACAGAAATATACAATGCACACGATTTATTATAGACAAATGCTGCTTCTATTTTGTCTTTGCATCATTTACTTATACAGAAAGAAAAAGTTAGTTTTGAGTAAAGAAAAGTTTCGCTTCTCTAAACTTACTTACATTTAAATCGTTTAATGAGTGATTACGAATGGTTAAATTATTTCAGTGTATCCATCGAGACCTAGCGGCGCGGAACGTGCTTGTGTCCGACGATTGTGTGCTCAAAATAGCTGACTTCGGCCTCGCCAAAGATGTCCACAGCAATGATTACTACAGAAAGAAGACTGAAGGTCGCCTGCCGGTCCGGTGGATGGCACCAGAGTCGCTCTACCACAAAGTATTCACGACCCAGACAGATGTGTAAGTTAAACATGACTAAAAGCGACTAAGTATCTTTCAAGTAACTTTGATATGTACGAGTTAATGTACTTAGCGAATTGTGTAATTTGTGTTTTATAACTCTAATATAAACCACGAGTGCTTGGCGAATTAGCAGCAGCAATAGCGTGCGAAATTACTACGCGAATCTAAATGTTGAAAGTGAGAGATGTTCAAAGCATTTTTGTGCGGATGATATCAATGTCATTATATGCAATGCATAGTATATATGTATGACAGTGCACTTTTCAGAAACTGCATGTTGCGTTTAATTTTGTCAGCTGGTCGTTTGGCGTGCTTCTGTGGGAGATAATGACACTGGGAGGCACTCCTTACCCTACTGTTCCCGGGCAGTACATGTACCAGCACCTCAGTGCCGGACATCGCATGGAGAAGCCGCCTTGCTGTAGTCTTGAAATGTAAGTACTGCAGATATACCTGTACAATAAAAAGTTTGATATTTTTGCCAGACAGAGAAGCGAAAGGAGAGTTATGGTTTTAGCAACCTTTGAATGTTGTATGTTACCTCATATCTTTCACTTAAATGGTTGTCTATCTTGGCGGACATTTAAATTTTAATCTTAAATTAATATTTTTGGTATCTTCTTTTAATTAATAGAATAAGTCCGAAGTCTATACGTGGGTGTCATATGAGGCGTCTAAGGAAAAGGAGAACTTCATGATATGTGCTGCCTGTACGTATCAATAACATCTTACTTGGATAACCTATGGTCCTGCCAAGCGTGGTGATTATATCAAACTGTAAAAGCTTATGCCCAAGAATTGCTTATGCAACTAACGATGATGTCTGACGTAGAATTTCTTTAGTTACATGTTGATGCGCGAATGCTGGTCATTCTCGCCTGGCGACCGACCATCTTTCACGGAACTAGTGGAAGACTTGGACAAGATCCTCACGGTGACAGCTAACCAGGAGTACCTCGACTTGGGACTGCCTCAACTCGACACCCCTCCGTCTAGCTACGACGGGTCAGGTGACGAAAGTGAAAGTGAATTCCCGTTCATAAAATAAGCGGGTATAGTGAATTAAACTAATCACCAAACGATCTGTTGAGGCGGTGCAGTGTGGCGGTGGTGTTTTTCAAGTCGATTTCAACTCGGAATAAAAAGGGCTAGGAATATATTCCTTCTGTCGCAGAAAGGACACTCTCAAATTTAGCAAGCAAAAGAGTGATATATTCTTTATTTATTGAATTTGGGATATTACGGAAGTCAGCAAGTGAGAAAATGAAGTAATGTCTAGGCGTCAATGCGACCTGATTCATATTTATAAACAATAAACTACAGCAGATCGCACCAGTGCCTATAAGCATCTACAGTTGATTTGCTATTTAGAAGACGTCTTTAATTATTCTTATTTCAATTTTTGTCTTTTATTTCCCACCTTTTATGTTACTTGTATTTTACAGTGTCAATATAGACACTATTTTATGTTGTACGTACATTGGTTCTTGTAATACTCGTTAGGTTAGATGACTTTAGATGAAATCATCTAAACATGAGATTTTCATTGTGTAGTCAATATTTAAAGTAGGATCCAACTAGATTTGTATGGAGTGCTCTGGTAGTAGCGAGAGAAAACATTTCAAAGCAAGCAAGCAATGTTTTTGCCTAATTTGCTCTTGGTTTTTGAAATTATTGTCTAATTGCGTAGAAATGTAGAAAAGAGCAAATGAGGGCCACTGTTGCAAAAACCGTGTGACTCAAACAAAGGATAGAATTTTCCGTATCTACTTGTACGTGTAGGAAAAAGCTACTTGCAATTTGTATAGAGACTGTTGTGCTGGGCTCGTGGTGGCAGTGCGGTGACTCTGGCGTCTAATTCTGTTTCTTTTGCCTCGTGATTTTCTTTTGCCTCTACCTTTATGATAATCGTCAGCCAGAAAACATCCAATGTTAAACATATGTCTCCCACATGGCAGATATGTACGGTATATGCCACAACGAAGGGCCTCAAGCTGTCACCAACCTCGCGACCTTTACTAGATCGTCGGTCGTCAAAAATTGCAATGAGCACTTGCGTTGTCAAAAATGTAATTTTCTCTTTCGTTAACATTTATTGAGTCAATCTATAGCAAAATAATGATAATACTGTATTATTTTAATGTATCCATGAATACGTAATTGTTTTGTGTCTAGATATTGTTTAGAGAAGTAATTATTAACCACAATCGAATTGTGTAAGTGCGAAGTCCAATTTATAGATTTAAGTACTTCTATTTAGTTTGAAATTTGACGTTAGTATTAAGGTGAGTTAAGTAATGTATTTGTGTTTATTTATTCTGAGCATACTGAACAAGTATGCATCAAATCTGAAGTACAGCATAATATACTTATACTCTGTAAATAGTTATGGTAAGATTTATTTCATAATGCGTAGCAAATTAGTAATTTTCGTAAGATTGTAAGGTACAGAACGTAGAATTAGAAATCTCGTACAAATCGCAATTATGTGGAAATTATGGATTTCTTTGTTATTCGTTTGTGTGATTTCATTATATTTTCTTTCCTAAATGGGTCAACGGCCAGTTTGTGCCGGTTTCATTTTATGTTGCTTTTAATCATCACGATTTTTTATCGGATACAGTTTTCTCATAGTTTATGGTTTTTAGTTTTTTTTCTTCCATAAATGAGGAGACAAACCCGCATTCGTATTTCACATGTATGTATGCACACTTATTATTAATTTACATACGAGTACTCGCACTATGTTTGCCCCTCTGAAATTAGGCTCTCTATCGCGATATGCGATACATTCGGAATGTATATGTATTATTTTCGATAGTCACTTCTTTCCAACCTCTAACTTGCCTTGCCTCCCATTTATATGTTAAATATTGATATCTACTTCGCAGCTCTTTTTAGCTAACTTCAGAGGGGCAAACATAGTGCGAGTACTGTATAACATGTGTGGTTTCATTATTACTATATCCTATGTAAAACTGATGATTTATAATAAGATACTCGTACATATTAAAATCATGTATATCGATGACGAGCAGTTTTGAATATCATGCACATCACATCCTAATATGTAAATTAAGTATATTAAGAAAAGGTATACTGGATGTTTTCCAACTTTGTCAATTGCATTATAAGTTTGGTTTGATTTTTATTTTAATCAATGTCAAACATGGCAGATGTGTACGGTATATGCCACAACGAAGGGCCTCATGCTGTCACCAACCTCGCGACCTTTACTAGATCGTCGGTCGTCAAAAATTGCAATGAGCACTTGCGTTGTCAAAAATGTTATTTTCTCTTTCGTTAACATTTATTGAGTCAATCTATAGCAAAATAATGATAATACTGTATTATTTTAATGTATCCATGTATACGTAATTGTTTTGTGTCTAGATATTGTTTAGAGAAGTAATTATTAACCACAATCGAATTGTGTAAGTGCGAAGTCCAATTTATAGATTTAAGTACTTCTATTTAGTTTGAAATTTGACGTTAGTATTAAGGTGAGTTAAGTAATGTATTTGTGTTTATTTATTCTGAGCATACTGAACAAGTATGCATCAAATCTGAAGTACAGCATAATATACTTATACTCTGTAAATAGTTATGGTAAGATTTATTTCATAATGCGTAGCAAATTAGTAATTTTTTTTTCAATCAATGTTAAAAAAAATTTTTTTTGTACATACAAAGACACATCTGATCTGTTCTAATCTACCGAGAACGGCCAAGGATGCTTGTTGTTGGAATTAGTAGTATGACCTTCGGTATAATTTAAATTTCATTCTAGCCTTCCGATTTCAACTTTTCAAAGCCTTTTTAAATATATGCTGGGTTTGCACGTAGCTTTCATGTGGTAGAATGGTAAGTGACGATAAGGCCGTTGTATGGTAAGTGTGCGCACCCTAATGAGGCCCTGGCTCTGCTACCATTCATACCGGAACACAACAGTGCTATTAACACTGCTTTTTGGCGGCAGACTTAGGAATCATGGTAGCAGCTAGCCGACAAGAAAATGCCTTACCACTAACCAGAGTATCGATAGGTGCACTGGGAATCGAACCCGGGACCTCCGGATTGTGAATCCAACATTTAGCCATTACTCCACAGAGGAATCCTAATCCTACTTACCTAGATCAGACCAGAATCGGTAGATGTGGAAGGGGGCTTAGTAATATTTTAAAAAAGAAATCTAATACATTTAAATTTTCGTTACAAATCTTATTATTATTAATTGTATAATTTTTATGTTACACTAGCTTGTGCCCGCGACTTTGTCTGCGTGGACTTTAGAATGTAATCCGTGCGAACTGCTCGTCCGATCGGGATAGATTGTAGCATATGTCCTTTGGCCATTCAACTATCCCTCTACAAAATGTTTTTTTTAAAACTTTCTGCTAGCTTGTGAATGTATGGAATAATTTATTTGGTGTGAATTTATCCCATGTTTTAATAGTTATTCTGCTATTCGGAACGGAGACAAATACAACAAATCAAAAACCATTTAAATCCGTGCAGCCGTTCTCGAGTTATAAGTGTTCGAACAAACACGACTTTGTTTTATATATTAAGATATTCAAATTTTAATCATAATTCATTCCCCTCATCCAGTTTCTCCATCAGGGTTAGTATTGACATTTTAATGATTTAAAAATATATTAATTAACTTTTTAAATACTCTTTGCAATTACCGTCCTCTCTGCTAGAATAAAAAAATCGAGAATATTTTTTTTTATACAAAACATAGTACATGATTTGCTAATTTTTTAATGTCAGATTATTTTGCATTATATAGGACCAAAGTTATAACGTTTACTATCATGATTTGTAAGTATTATATACAATGTGTTTCATCTAATTTATGATTGGCTAAGATTAAACGTCATTATCAGTGTTGATTTTCATAAAACTTACGTCAACAATTCGACACTATGTCCTAAGAATTTATTTGTAATTTTATGCTGACTTAAAAATTATACACATTGTACGATTCTATCAAAGTACGATTCTACACTGTACGATTCTATCAAGGTATAGATTTTTGTCTAGGGTTTGCTAATAGTTTTTCAGAATTACAAATTTCATGGTAATCAAAATGTGTTACTACTGGAGCGTTATTTTATAAAATTCATAAAAAGAGTTCTACAAAATTTCGTCACTAGCGTTATACCTTAGGTAGGTACGTTTTTCTTCTTTAGAATATGGGGCTTGTTAAGAAGTTTTCATAATTTCTAGTCCAACCGAATGTGTATTTTATAATTATTAAGTTAAGATTAGAGTATTACAATCACCCAGTACATATACTTTTAAGTACACTTTACGCGTTAATTCGTTATGCTGTACCGAATCATCTTCATCATCAATTTAATTTTTCTTGGTTCATGAGATTGTACTACTCACTATTTTATAATAATAATAAGCTTTACACGGAAGTATAGCTCATACAACGCATAATTTTATTAGCTTTTGACTCTCTACTGTGTCAAATGTACTAGTACGAGTATATTGTTCCACTGTTTATATGGAGGGTAAAATACTCAAATGTATTAAAAGAAATAAATGAATGAGATTAAAACGCAGTATTCTTCAATAAAGTACATATGTATACGTTTTAGACGTATCGATATGTCTAGTTTTACGTTGACGATAAAAGGTCATTGGTTATTCTAGTTTATTTATACCAGTGAAATGAGCGCTCTTAATTGCTACTGCTGTCTAATCAACAGTCATATTAATTGTTTATTGATGTCAACGTTTTTGTAGAGCACACAGATTTCGAGTATGTAACTATAAAGACGATTTTTCTCGGCAAGTAATAAGGTTATTTCACATCTCTTTAATCATTACTTTTCGCAACGAACTATTGCGATAATCTCTCGAATTATCTTTTCATTTTGTTTATCCATAAACGATGAGAAAATCACAACAAATACGTACATACTCTTGTGTAGATATGAGGATAATGGAAGAAACCTCCTTATGTATAATTTTGGGATAGAGGTGTAACTACGAATTACGATACTGTACCTACGCTTTGTCGTTACCTTTAAAACTGATATTGCTTTTCAATCGACTTCAAAAAGGAGGCGATTCTCAATTCGAATGTATGTTTTTCTTTTTTTTACAAAATGTATGTTACACGATAACTCCGACAATTACGAATCGATTTTGAGGATTATTTTTTGTTTGATAGAACATACTTTTTATTGAATTCATTCAGCAGTTTTTGAGAAAATCAATAAAAACCAAACGAGTACCCAGATAATTTTAGGGGATGAATGCTGTAGACTTTTAGGGCTGTTGAAGTCTTCTAATTCTTTTCGAACGTGTTAATTATTAACTTTCTATTTATAACAGTTTGTTGACTTTAGTCACAAAATACCCAATACCCAATAGTTAAAATGCTCTGGATTTATTCTCCATCGAATTAATTTAGTTCAGTAATTTTACAAATTTTGCTCTTGGCTTGCACTTTACCTTCATCTCATCTGATTACCAACGTTATCGTGGTAGTGTACTGGCCTTTGCCCACGCCTTTTTCTGCGTAGAATTTGGATAAAACATTTTTAAATCAAATTACATCCAAATGCGAGCTTGAATCACAACATCTAAGCTTGGCAGGATTGTGATTAGCGCAGTATACAATCTTTATGCGTATTTTTAATTGATCCGATCAGTGCGTGTAAGGCATGGCATGGCAATTTTATCAAAGATTCTACTTGTTCGTATCGTATGGAAACGTTTTATAAATAGAAAGATCACAAGAGATATGATTTATGAGGTCTAATCGTGACACATTTAAAACCAAAATTTATTTCGGTGCTGTTTCGTATAAATAAACGGGAGGAAATGCTGAAGTGCGTAATCAGTTCGGAATATTCAAGTCTATTTTTTTATTTATATCTGATTCTTATCATACATAACTCTCGCTATCTCGCTCTATTATAGGTATTTAGTCACAATGTTAGAAGTGTGATTATGTAGTTAGATGATAATTAAATGTATGTATTAGTAAGTAGCATAGTGTAAAGGCGAAGCAGTCTCTACGTGTTAATTTTTTACCAAAAGTTTCTTTTTCTAAAACTTGACATGATGCAAATATCGTAAGCTTAGATTACAATCCACGTGTAGCGTTGCGCACGCAATTATTTGTGGCTACACGTGTTAGTAGGTACTTGTATAATAAACATTGGTGTTTTCTAGTACTGGTTTCTAGGATTGATATTAATATAATATTACATAAACAGCATCGTAAGGTGTGTCTGAGCTGCTAAATGTAGGTCCTCGTCATATTATGCTGGCTTTTGGCACTAGGCAGGCAGGTAATGGCCTCACTAAATATAAATTCGATATAAGGCGTCAAAAAGGGAATTGTTTTATTAGATGAAGTTGTCTAACTTAGGTTTATACATTTTGACCTTTGGGAATGCACAGCAAGTAGAAAGGAAATTTTTATTCAGATTCTAATCAGAAAATACGGAATCGTAGTGCTTATCAGCGGAAATAAAAATGTGATTAATAGTTAAGTCGGCTTAGTGTTCTTAGAGTCACTTTCTACATTGTTTGTATATTTGATGTTTGCTATCCTATCAGTCGAGAATCGAGGTAAGATAAAATGTTGTACGTACAAATAAAATCGATAAATGGACGTGAGTTGTTTTATTTCAGAATCCAATCTAACCAGCATACAAATATGCAATGGATCCCTGTTTTTACGTCCGTAAGTACTAGGTTATCTCCGCGGCTTCGTCCGCTTTAAATTTAGAAATTATCCCACGGGAACTACTCGTTAGATCGGGACAAAAAGTAACCTATGCAGTATTACGGCCCTCAACTATATAAAACTTTATACAAAAGCGTATAGAACTTGTACCTATAGAACGTTGAAATTATACTATTATATTATTCGAGAAACTGAGCTGCTGATCGTTGAAAACCAAGTTCAATTGTTTATGGTTCAAAGTTCCTTAATCATTACCGATCAGAGATATTTAAATAGTGTTAATAGGTTATAGAGCGGGCATTAGGAAACTTTCATTAAAAAAACTTTGACCTCGAAAGTCAGTACGTAATGTACGGTCACGTGACGTGGCACTAGACTGAATGACTTACTACCAATTCGTAAAAAGCATATTATTATAACATGGTGGTAGCTAGCAAGGCGGAGATAGAAAATGCCCTACCACCAACAAAACCGAGTACCGTTAGGTACTTACTGGGAATTGATCCCGGGACCTCTGGTTTGTAGGACCAAGAGTGTAGCCATTAGAGCACGGAGGCGGTTAAAAGCGTGCTTCCCCTAAGAAATCGAGCGCCGTATTAATGTATAGGTGTAGTTATGGGTAGAGCCGGTAGAGGTATTGAATAAAACTAAAATTTAAAATTTATGCAAATGTATAATTATAAATTGTATACTGATAATTCTTTTATAAGTGTATTCATAGTAATAGCTTTAAAAAGCACGTACGTAATAAAATTATGCTAGTAGTTGTTACAATTGGACATTTTTATCAATTATACTAGTTTTTGCCCAAGACTGTCGTCGTGGATTTCACCAGAAAGACTTTACCGTGATAAAAAGTAGCACATGTCTACGTGGCATTGGCTACGTGCTTACCAAATTTAATCACGATTGGTTCAAGAGAGATAAAATGTTTCAAAAAATAAACACACATTATAAACAGTATAAAAGTGTCATACAACAATAACTAAACCTATAACAAAATTATTTGGAAGATTTTAATTAGATCTTTATTCTTATTTAGTACCTTTTTAGCAAACTCTATGTAGCGCCAACAATAAAGCATTTAAGTTTTCAAAGAAGATGCTCACATAATACTTATCGATTACATTTTTTTGGTGTTCAAAAAAAGAATGTACACATAATAAAAATAATAAACAAAGAAGAAACAAATACGCACTAGCAGACTCAATAACAATAATTACAGCTCTGTTTTACAATATACTCGTATATTAATAAAATGGTCATTACAGCACTCCTCAATTGAAATGTACAAAATTGATGCAAAAGCGAATCTTGATAAAAACAACTACTTACTCGTATGTGCTAAAAATATATATTTTACAGTAAGGTATGAACACTGAATAGGTGCCGAAATAGTTTATTTATCAAATAAAATATACTGGTTGTTAATTCACAGAATAACATTATTATTATATTACAAGGTTAAAAAAGTTGCTGTAGAAACATAATTACTGCTAATAGTTTGATTGAAATATTTATCTAATGTGTGTCAAAGAAGGCTGCTTGAGTATTCATTACAATTTAATATTATCTATGTATACTCTATAACAATAGGCACGATTATTTTGTTATAACATTCATATATTATTATAAAGTTAAGCATAAGAACAGCTAGTATATTATTAATCCTTTAGAAGTAATATTCGTTTCAGTCGTATTATTAATAGGTACACAAATTACATACATTACCTACAAAATATACATAATAAATATATATATTTACACTCAGTTTTTATTCTTGCCACGATAATTATGAAATATACACTACACGTTTACACATACACATCCAACAATCTAGAGTAAATTTGGCATTTATACATAATTCGTTCTTCAGGTAATAAGTTGTTATTTTTCCGCATTACAATTTTTTTTGGTAAAAATAAGTATGAGTTTTTGCGGACGGAGTATGGTCGCAAAGTCGCTCATAATTCATAATTTTATACCATTTACAAATAAATTGATGCTCCATTTTTAACTTCAATAAATTAACTAATCTTGTATGTAATTCATTTACAACGTAGTGTTTATGAAAAACAATAATGACGCGGCAGCATATAATTTGTGTATGAAAACCATATTTGGAGAACATCGTTGATACCAATCTGTCGTTTGCTTGGTCACAATTTAACCATTGAAAAAGTTCCAACGATGTTTATTTTTAGCTACACTCGCATCCATAACAAGTTATAACTTATACTTGCAATATTTACAATGCGAATATTGAAAATGTTCAACGCGATGGAATATTTAATTTGATGCGACACGTCCAGTGACCAGAAACAGTTTGTTCTTTGAATTACATCAGTTAAAATTCCGAAAATGCAATTTCAAATATAATACAAATGATTGAAAATAATGAACTCATTTTTTTTAAAATATAGAGAACTAAATATGAATAACATGCACGTACACGAGAAACTTAACTATCTTAAAATCTAACAAAGAGCTTAGCCCTTCAACACATTACTATCACAACAAGTTAATCCAAAAAATACGAGTACTAATATCCGAGCTATATTTTGACAGAGTTAAAGCTAGCATGCACTATTGCCTCGAGTGAGAACAATTCACATATTAACGCAACGCAACTTTTTCTCGGGTACTCTAGACACGAATTTATTGCTAGGAACAACCGCTTGGGGTTCGGGTTTGTCTTCTTGTTTTTCAGCCGGCTCGCCCAGTAAAGTTTTTAAGCATATTTTCATTTCAGCTGCGAACTTTTTGACGAGCCTTTCTAACGAGAAGAGGTGTTCGTCTAGTGCATCAGGTATTTCTTCTCTCATGAAATCAGCTAGCCTTAACAAATATTCCGCATTGGATCCGGACGCGCCGTGGCATTCCAGGATTTGTTTAGCTATATCCGGTAAGGGCGCAGCGCCGAGCCAATGACGGTTTTCTGGGACAGCTATATATAGCAACGCGTCTTTTTTATCATTATGACTGCTGCTACTCGTCGACGGTAGAAATATTGATGACCGGGGATGAAAGTTCACAACATATATTCGATATCCTCCTAACTGGCATTCCCTCGTAGACAAATAAGGAAGGGCCTTTGTGTTTTCTGCTCCGACAAGGAATGCTTTTCCCCATGTGACACCCTGAAACAACAAATTAGTCCAGTGTTGCATATTTAAAATATTTTATAAACAATGAGTTTGCATTTGGCCTTTGTCACACTAGCTTGCATATGACGATAAGGCTTCAGGATGAAAGAGAAGTCTCAATTTGATCAGCCAATGACTATTGAATCGTCTAACGCCAGTGTTATAGCTATCCATGAAAAGAAAAATGCCATATCATCACCCAGAGTATCATATATTTTAACAGTTTTATAATTTCCCGTGGTTTGGCAACTATATTAGCTCGCAGAAGTGATTAAAATAGTTCATAATTCCATTGGTTATTTACTTTAGACAGGTGGTTCATTGTTCTTTAACCATATCTACGCACGCCACGAGATAATGTATAGAGTGAACTGTAACTCTTCAAGGTAACAATAAGCCAATGATTAGTTTTCTTTAGTAGGTTTAGTAGAGTTAAGAAGATTGGTGTTCCACGATTAAACTTTAAAAAGCGTTCAAGTGCGAGTCGGACTCGCGCACCGAGGGTTCCGTACAGAATATGAATAATTAACATACTGAAAATCATTTATAATAGGTAAGGTTATATGCAATCAACAATACTCTACCGAAATGTAAGTCCAATTGAAAAACCAACTTTACTATGCAGTTATATTATATACCCGATGTACAGCTTTCAACTGCAAAGTTAAGTGTGTAGACATAAAAAAGATATTTTTTATGTGTTATTATTTAAAAAATTATGATTTTCATATTTATTCCTATAGTTGTGATGCAAGAGCTCGCTTCTGGCCATATTTCAGGATTCCAGGTTAATGGGAAGTACCCGTTAGGTTTTGATTCCTAGCATTCTCTAGTGTCTATTGTCTAAAAATGTGGCTTTAACGGTATCTTTTTATTGCTTTAACCAAGAAGTTTGACTTTTTTACAGATCTAAGGGACGGCAGACTTGAGTATTAAGTATTAATTTCTGAGAAAAAGGGTCTTTACAGACAGACGAACAACAAAATGATCCTATAAGGGTTCCTTTTTTCCTGTCGAGGCATGGAACCCTAAAAAAGGAACACAACATTGCTATTAACAATGCTGTGTGTCGGCAAACTAAGGTAACATGGTGGTAGCCAGTCAGGCGGACACTGAAAATACCCTCTCACTGGAAATCGAACCCAGGACCTCTGGATTGTAAACGTGTAGCCACTGGAGCACGGAGGTGGTTAAACTAGCAAGTAGTTTAAGTACAAAATGCATTTAATCCTCGTAAATTAGACTTAATCTAAAAATATTGTCGACCATTTAGCTTCAAGTATATGTTAAGTAGGTATATCATTAGCTTTTAAAGATCTATTATATCGCTTAATAAAAACAAGATCATGATGTATAATATTTACACTTACAATCCATTTGGTGTTTGTATCTACCGATCGAATTGACCTAAAATGACCTCATCTATGTTATGAAAACGTTTAGAAAAAATAACATTTGCTTACAGTTAGTAATATCTCTACAGTTTATGAAAGAATAATTACTACTGTTATAAATTAAGATCAATAAAAAATCCGGCCAAGTGCGAGTTGGACTCGCGCCCGAAGGTTCCGTACAGAATATGGATAATTAAAATACGGAAAATCATAAATAATATGCACCGAGCAATCCCCTAACAAATACGCCTAAATACTATTTTCGATTTGGACGTTTTAGTAACGCCATCTAGTGTCAAGTAGCAAAACGAATTCTCGATGGCGTTACTAATACGTTAAAACGCACGTCTCCAAAAAATCACGTATGTTGTATGGGAGTACCCTTAAATATTTATTTTATTCTGTTTTTTAGTATTTGTTGTTATACCGGCAACAGAAATACATCATCTGTGAAAATTCCAACTGTCTAATTATCACGGTTCATGAGATACAGTCTGGTGACAGACGGGTGGACAGCGAAGTCTTAGTAATACGGTCCCGTTGGGTACCCTTTGGGTACGGAACCCTAAAATAACTAATAACCTAGTTGTGTTGACAAAAATAGGTATTAGGATATTTTTAATTATTCGGTCACCGTTTCCAAATTAACTAACCAAACAAAGCTTTTCAGTAAGACAATCAATCTTCTTTCTTTCATATTATCCATTGTAACGTATAAAACGCTATTAATGCACAACCACAGACAGTGACAATAAGTTTAATACAGTAAACACTACGAAACATTAAATAAACAATTGATTATAGTAAACATTAGTTTCGTTGTCCCTAGCACAGAGGCCGATACTCGATACTCGTACACACTCGTAATACATTGCGATGATAAAAAATTGGCAGAAACGACCTAGAAACAAACGCAGGCGGAATCACTTGCGTCGCGAGTGTCGCACAAGCTATCAATAGAGATAAAACACAGACAGATAAGTTAAACAAGAGCTAGCACAACGATCGATGTTTGATTCCCTTATGACAACCCCATTGTTCTTACTGTAATAACAAGGGTGACTTGACTATTAAGACAATAACGATTGTGTTGGTCTTTGTCATTCATAGTATACGTAATATAACGGGGAGTAAAGGTTCTCGAGTGGCGACCACGTACCGGGAAACGTCTACCAGTCCCTCCCCCTACTAGATGGACCGACGACCTGGTTAGAGTCGCAGGGAGTCGCTGGATGCAGGTGGCTTGGGACCGGTCGATGTGGCGTACCATGAGGGAGGCCTATGTCCAGCAGTTGACGTTTCCCGGCTGATGATGATGATGATGAAATATATTCGGAGGCTTGCTATCATTACGCGTCTAATTTGTCTTTTGAAAGGATTCGCACCAGGATGCATTTTAAAAAAAAACGTTCAAGTGAGAATCGAACTGGCGTGTACGAAGTGGTCTGTATCATCGTACAATATTCAATACAATGTTGAGCGAAAATCGGTGACCACACAGGAAACGTGTTCTTTAGTTTAAAAAAGTCTTTTAATTTTTTAGATGTTTTAATTTTATGCCCGCGACTTCATCCGCGTCGATGCGTAGTCTATGTCCTTTTGTGGCCCTTCAACTTTTTCCCTTTCAGATCAATTCCAGCTCTGTGACAGACGCACAGTCTTACAGACCGCGGAGGTTTAGTAACAGGGTTCCTTCGATTTACATTTGGGCCCGGAGCCCAAAGACTAATAGAAATTTAAGAGGCCAATGAAGCAAAGTCTCCGTAGAATAGTAGGTATTTGAATATGTTATTGCTGTCGCGATTCGGTACGCACACATACAGCCTTTCACATGCTTTCACTCACACAAATAACGCTGCATAACATCCCAAAGAGGCCCCTGCGCGCCGCGCATAGTCGCTACCCCTCCGCCTGGGCTAGAGTGTATTTTTCAAAATTATAATAAACTTGACGTGAGCGTGCGTCAACCCTTGTTTTACGTTTTGAGAAATTATTGTTCGCATATTGGTTTAGTCTCGACATACTGTGGTTGTATTTGATATAATTGACTAGTAAGTACCTATCACATATAAATACAATATAAATTATGGCGTTGCTATTTTAGGGTTCTACGGTCAACAAAGAAACCTTTTAGTTTCACCATATCCGAACGTTCGTCTTCCAACGATACTTTAGGTGACCTAGAGGTGTTTTAGTACCTAGAGTGCTAGAGTCTAAGGACTAACAAGTTAAAGCGTTCTAAAAGAACTAGAAACCGACTTCAACTGCCCTAAAAGTCTACTTTTATTAAGGAAAATTTAAGATGTATATTGTTTTCTCATGGATTCCATTCTAAGAACCGGACCAAATTGAAATGGGACCACATGGAAAGCATCAGCTTTCAAATAATAAAGAATCATCCAAATCGGTTCACCCAGTGAAAAGCTCTGAGGTAACAAACATTTAACTAATAGAATAGAATAGAAATAATTTATTCGGCATACAGATTACAGTACAGTTAAAACATTAATTTTAAATTTGCTCTGCTGCACTGCAACGCCGAAATACACACTTAACATTCCCAGTCTCAAAAACTACTGAACCGATTTTGATGAAACTTGCAGTCTTCCCTAAGTTTTACAATACCTAGGTAAACAAAAAAGGGATTATTTAAATCGAACTTGTAGTTCCGGATATATAAAAAATAAATTAAATAAAATAGCCTTTATTGCTGAACTAATTTTTTGTTACAATTTTCTTAAAAATATGCTTACTTTATACGTTACTTATCTTTTTATATTAAGTATCAGTAACCGGTCGTTCCTACATTACAGCTTGTCTTTCGACATAGGCCTCCTCTAAGGATTTCCACTCTATTCTATCTTTCGCTATGCGGGTCCATGTTGGACTCGCCACTTGTCTGATGTCGTCCTCCCATCTTCTAGTCTGTCTGCCTCTTTTTCTTTTGCTATCTCGTGGTTGCCATTCAGTTATTAGTCTTGTCCATTTCTACATACTCTATTTCTCCATTATTTACTGTTATGGGCTCTGTTTGTGAGGAATTTGACATTACTTTTGTTTTCGTTAAGTTCGTTGACAGGCCTGCTTTCTCGCTCTCTTCCGCTAACTGTTGGAACATTGTCTGTAGGGTTTTCGGGTTTTCCGAAAGTAAGATCAGGTTGTCTGCAAAGCGTAGGTGACTCAGCTTTTTGCCATTTATATTTAGTCCTTTATTCGTCCAATCCAGATTTGTGAATATCATTTCCAGGATAGCTGAAAATATTTTTGGTAAAATTGGGTCTCCCTGGCGTACCCCTCTCTCAATCGAAAATTCTTCGCCTGTAGATTCTAGCTTCACTTGTGCGGTGCTTTTTGTGTATATGTTTTTCAGTATTCTTATGTATTTTGCATGTACGCCTTGTTTTTCCAGTGCGTCCCAGATAAATCTATGTTCGAGTGTGTCGAATGCTTTGTTGAAATCCACGAACCCTACGTGTGTTTTTCTTTTGTGTGTGTGTTCCGGATATATTGGAGGACAAATAAACATACACTTTAGAAATTTGGCACACTTCTTTAGAAGCTGGTATAGATATATATGAAAACTGGGCAGTTCTGGAAATATTACATACATACAGGTCGCATTGATAACCTCTTTTTTTGAAGTCGGTTAAAAAACTGTAATTTCACGACACCTCACACAATAGAATAGACGAGTTAAAAATCCCGTCTTAAGTGTATGAGATGTATAACTGGGAAAAAATATTTCAAGTTTTTATTTGTCGACATGAATAATAATATCGTCGAAATCTATCGTATTTCCTACTGTCATACTTCATATTATACTATTATATTTTAAGTAAAAAGGAAAAAAGGAATCCTTATAGGATCACTGTGATATCGAATACTCCAGTCTGCTGTCCCTTAGATCTGTCAAATAATGAAACTTATAGGTCAACGCAATAAAAAGATATAGCTGTATTTTAGACCATTTCCGTACAAAATGCAATGAACCCAAAATCTATACGGTATTTCCCGTTGACCTAATGTCTTGAAATTTGGCAAGAAGAAAGGTTTTACAGCACAACCATAGGAATAAATCTGAATTTTTTAATTGTAACACAGTAAAATTGATTTTTTAATGTTTACAAACTTAACTTCGTAGCATGTAATTTAACTTAGAATTTCATTTTCGGTAGAGCATTGTTGGGTGCATATTACCGTACCTATTATTTATGATTTTCAGTATGTCATTAATTCATATTCTGTACGGAATCCTCGGTGCACGAGTCCGACTTGCACTTGACCGGTTTTTGAGTTGTCGGAGAGCCATTTCAAGCTCTTGCTGGCTGATCTCCGGGATATCTTCAGTAAAGTGTCGGGTCATATAGCCTCCGTAGCGATTTGTACATGCGATGTCCATATAACTTCTCGTTCTCTCTCAAGACTTTCAATAATAATAAATAACAAAAAATAATATAAAAAAGCTTTTAAAAAAGTTATAAATAAACGGATGTCCATGCAATAAATGTTATGTTTTTTCTGTGTTTTTTTTCTGTTTAGATATTTTACAGTGGTACGGAACCCTTTGTATGCGAGTCCGACTCGAACTTTAACATTAAAAAAATATTTGAAACATAAGTCACTTATTCATAAATCATATTTAATTATTTACACGTAACAAAACGTAACAACAACTAAGAATTTCAGGGAAAATGTTCTGTTCTAGAGATAAAATAAATTTCCTTAGAATTATTTGTCTTTATATTTGTTTATTTAGATCAATCTAAACATTAAAACTAACAGGTAAAACCATTATAGCTCGAGAAAGGGTATCTATCGATATATTTTTCCCACCACTATTAGTCGAAAAAATCGATAAAGCTTATTGACATCACTAATGCATGCTTACTTTATTTTTATACATATAATACACAGTATATAGTTGTGATATAGTGTACCCTGCCTCCCGAACCGAACTGTGCGAGAAGGACAGTTGAAGCTTTTTTTGGTATTTGCCTAGTTTTGCCGTGAAATTAAGGGTTTGGGATATAGCTGTTTTCTCAACGAAACGTTAGCCAAATTCAATCATTTTGATCTTATTCTCTTTATCAAAGAATAATCTAGGCCCGTTGGTTTTGCTTTTTCTGAAAATGTTACGTTTACTCTAAATAATGAGTACCATAAGTTGAAAGAATTTTTTTCTGAAATTTTGAGTTTTGAGATGCCCATAATTCTAATTGTAGACAAAATATTGAAAAAAGCAAAACCAACGGGCCTAGATTATTCTTTGATAAAGAGAATAAGATCAAAATGATTGAATTTGGCTAACGTTTCGTTGAGAAAACAGCTATATCCCAAACCCTTAATTTCATATGAAATTTTTTATCTGCTGTTCCCTCTTAAGATAAATTGTTAACTTAACCATCGTATTCTCATAAATGAGTTATGAACTGACGACAGCCTAGTGTGAAGCCTCTGGGAAAACTAGACTAGAAAGGTTACAAAAGTGACTTTATCGGTTATTAATTTATGTAATGACAAAACAGCGCAGGAAATGTAATAGGTATGCAGCGTAAGGTTTCGAAAGGAAGATTAGAAGCAATCTACAAATTAACAAAGGAATACACAATTGGCTACAATGAAGTAGTAATTGACCACAAAGCGGTCCGACATTCTGTATTAACCCCTTCAATAGTGCACTTAGTCACAATAGGTGCCGTCCGTTACTATTGTCGTCGAATCGTATTGAATAACGTTTGAAATCAACTGCAAAAATTTCTTGAGATGATTTTTTAAACTAAAATTAATATCTTACGTAATTTTCTATTCATTAATTACTGTATTCACATAACCTTCCCGTTAAAACAGTTATTCAATTCATAATCCCAACAATATTTATTTTTTATTGGGATACCAAGTTATGTTCATGTTTAACAGATGAACAGCTAGATTTTATTGATTTCTATGAGTAGTACGGGTTATTTGGGGTATTGTGTATTTACTAACATAGACTAGCAACTTAATAACACTAAATGCAACAGTGAAAAATTGTTCTTTTAAGTAAAATTGTATTGAATTACACGATAGTCATTGACGGAATGCCACGTGGGACTTTCCATGACGTGATTACCTACGTTCAACAGACTTGTGAGGTGTATTGCGCTCCTAATACAATTATGGTTACTCCTAAAAGGAGTGCTCCAGAAACTGTTAATATAGTAATTAAGTCTAGATTATGCAATAAATACTTTTTAATATTTTAATATTTTTAATTGTTGATTGCAGTAAGGTTCGTTTAGGTAGGTTAGTTGCTTCCCATATCCAGATTTCTCCCTTAGTTGTCTTTTACACGAGTCGGTTGGTGATAGGGAATTTATTATGTCCGCCTAGCTAACTATCACCATGTTACCTAAATCCGCTACCTAACAACAGTGTTAATAGCATTGTTGTGTTCCGACATGAAAGGTAGCAGAGCCACCACCTCATTAGTTTGAAAGTTCTTGGTGTGCTTTACACGCTAACCATCCAATGGCCCTATCGTCACTTTCCATGAGAAGAGATTAACGCCAAGTGCAAACTCATTATGCATTAAAAATGAGGTTATCCTATTCAACAGTTATTTTTGGTGGAATAACTATCTTCTTTTAGTCTTCTGTCCTCCTCGTTATCAATTTAATGTTTCGGTTTACCTGTGCTGTACTACATCCAATTATCACTGTGATGCCAAAACCTACTCTTTCCTTTAAACATCTTATATAATATATACCTTACATACTCGTAATCATATTATGTCACATAATTTTGGTCTTACTACTACGTACGTATTACTCATTATAATTACTCATTATAATGAGTAATAACGAAATCTCTAAAAAGTACGAGTATATTATTAGTATAAGTAAATATGTATAATTTAGGGGGTGAGAGTTGAGAGTCTTGGAAGTGAGAAATGACATATGTATTTATCATGACATGAGCATGACAACATCTGACTCTCACCGCTCTCTTACAGCTCTTACTACCGCGGCTGTTATTTCATACTAACATGTGTTTGAATTGAATGTTGTTTAAATTTATATTGAGTTGTTTTCGATATGAAAATTCGTAGGTAAATAAGTTATGTTCTGTGCATTAAAAATCCAGAAATTTTTGGGGTATTAAGAGTCTTGAAAAAAAAAGAGTAATTTTTGTCTTCTGATCGTCAAATTGGCAGGGACTTTTGAAGGGATATTTTTCTTGATCATGGTGCTTGAAACTGCACCAAAATGTCAGAAACACAATAAATAAACAGTGATACGATCTCGTTGAAATGCTTTTATAGGATCATATTTTATACAAATTAGCTAATGACTTGAATACTTACTTCCTTATCTTCTATGAGCGTAGCAACACGTCCGGGCTGAAACAAAAGACATTGTTTCATTAGTATGATATGATCCTATATTTTGAAATGTAAAATGAAACCTTTCAAGCGTGTGATAATGATGAGACAAAACACGCTAAAAATATGTAAGTTTCCTATGTAAAATAAAACTAAATTGCTTTAAATTTGATTTATGGTCACATTGCATCAATGTTGTTATTTATAGTTGGCATGACGCCTGAAAAATATATTTTTACCCAGCCTTGCAAATCTCTGGGTCATGACGATATCGTGAATCGTTTCGAAATTTCCTTTGTCTTTAACACCTACTAAAATCTGTATGAATTGCGAAATTAAAATATATCATCTTTCAAAATCCGCTACCGCCGAATGTGCGTCATGGGTTCGGATTTCATAATATAGGATGTCAAATTGTGATGTCGCGAAATTAGTATCATTAACATACAACTTCATAGTGAATAACAATTTTCATTTTAAACACTTTTTTCGACTATTGTTCAAACACTACAATACGACTACGCGACTATGCGACACTATAATTTCATCTCCTATTTTTAGGTAATTACTTATTAAAGCCAGCTATTCTATTTTAAAAGATTATTGCAACAGAAATTTAGTATGGAAGCATTAGGAAAGGGATAACGTTAAACAAAAATATTAATAATAATTGTGAACCAGTTTTCGATTTAAACGAAGCCGCATTGAGATCCAGCTAGATCTAGGAAATAGAAGATTTCCTTATTGCCAAATTCTCAGGAAATTAACATTACAATAGTCGGTAATTGTTTTTGTTTTTCTGTTTCGTTTTTATTTTGTTTGTAGTGGGCATTCTCTTCTAGCGAATCTTGTACAATTGTTTATATTGTTTCATAGAAATGGTATTTTATTAGACGTTTTGTCTATTGGTAAGACAGTCACAGTAGATTCATGTGGTTCTAGCAATAGAATGTGTTAGATTGGATCTCTACATGTTTTTGGTAAAACTAAAGCAACATAAGATACGTTGGAAAAATCAACGATCGCAAATCAAACCGTGGTAAAATCCCCATAAAATGAATCAATATAAATATAACGTAATATACGTTTAGGGATAAGTACAACACGCAAAACGGCCATTGGTTTAGATAGGGGAAATCATCATAAATCGTCACTATTAACTAAAATTCACATGCAAACTAGCATAGTTTCAATATGTGATTATGGTTGAAGTTGAGAAACGAGTATATTTAGAATCGGTATTTTGAGACGTTGAACATTTATAGGTAATATGATTTAATTTGAATATAAATTATACTTATATAACATTAATAAATCGCTACTACCGTAACAGTTGGTAAACTTTATCTGTTTGTACGGAGCTTATCTAAATTCTAACAAAACAAAGGCAGTCCGTCATTACTTTCGTAATTGCTTGAATATGGTTCAACTGTAGGGTTCCCAAAGCGTAGGGGTCAAACAGAACGGAGAAACGATGCTGTCAGTCTGTATGACAGAGATTTCTAAATCATCAGCAGCTGGGGAACTTTCACTGCTGGACAGGCCTCCTCCATGGTATGGCATAATGACCGGTCTCGAGCCACTTGCATCTAGCGACTCCAGGCGACCATTAATAGGTCGTCGATCCATCTAGTATGGGGACTGCCTTTCTGTTTCCCGGTACGTGGTTGCCACTCAATAATGGGCCTCAATATTTACACAAAATATCTAACATTTAATTCCGTTAACAAAGTAATGCGTATGTTTTGGAAGGTCGAAATTTTTGTTCATTTGTTTCCTGAGACTTTCCTTCCTTCCATGAGAGTACTGGTCGAAATTAGCTAATTTTTGAGTCCCCATACATGTGACGCATTTGCCACAAGCGCGCCTTGTATTGATCGGAACATCAGGAGTGAAAGTGTCCAAAATTGTAACTGTAATAAGGAAGCTACATTTCACTACACTATATTCAAAATACCGTGAGACAAAATGTAAACAATAAAACCAATGGAACGGAGTTAAATACAGCTAAGATTAATAAAGCAGTAAAGTAGTGGTTACTATCTATACATATAATCATTTTTACAATCAAGTAGTGTTTCTTTAGTCTGCCGCCAAACAGCAGTGTTAACAGCATTGCTGTGTATGTATGTAGCAGAACCAGCGCCTCAGTAGATTGAGGCCTTTCTGAAGATACGAGTATTGCGCTGATTTTTTCTTGTTACACCAGTACCATAACTTATGAAGTTATTTATATAGGCATGAGTTTGCTTTGCGTGACAACAGAATTTAATTCATTTGAATGTTGAAAACACTAATGTGCAACATCGTCAGGAGAGTAGTATTGTAAATAACCTTAAATGACCCAGTCCAAACCCAAACGTCATTAGATGAATATCTGAAGCGTCAAATCAAACTCATTTTACTCGTATATCCATAGGTAAATATTTGTATTTATTAAGATGAGTACGGTATGTATCGTATATATTTAATTTTTTCCCATTGCATCACTCATTTATTATGATATATGTATCTCATACTGTTAGTATTAGTGGGTAGACATAAGTTTTACTGGTGTTCGCGGCAATGACCGCCATGTACGTGAGTCGGAATATAGCTGTCGATCCGTTACAAGTGTTTTATTTATCGCGCCTTATTACCATACTTTCTACCGAAATAACAGTGGCGACGAGTTATATACCACGCGTTGTGGTTATTACGATATAAATTCGCGATGTCTAAAGTGTCCGTAGGTGCTATTAATGTTTTCAACCACGAAGTTCACGAGTGGACTTTGTACAGCGGACGGTTGGAACAATGGTTCCTAGCAAATGATATCACGGAAGAAAGTGATAAAAGTGGCGCGAAACGACGGGCTATTGTGCTAAGTAGTTTATCTGAAACTACTTATCGGCTGGTTCGGGATTTAGCACTTCCCAAAGATGTCGGAACGTTGACCTTTGTCGAGGTCACGGCCTTGTTGGATGGACATTTCAATGTCAAGAAATGCGGTTTTGCGGAACGACACAAATTCCATAGTGCGGTGCAGCAGGCAGGCGAAGCACCGGCGCAGTGGGCGGCTCGTGTGCGCGGCCTGGCCATGGACTGCGGGTTCGCAGCGGGCGCGCTCGGCGAGCAGCTGCGGGACCGGTTCGTGCTGGGTCTGACGAGCGGGCCCGAGCGTGATCGTCTGTACGGCGAGCCCATGGAAGGGCTCACACTGGAGAGAGCGCTGCAGCTGGCGGAAAGCGTGCGCTGCGCCAGAGAGGGCGCGAGGCAGGCGCCGGCTGCGGGCGCCGCTACACAGGTCCCGCTGGACGTGCACAGAGTGGCGGCCCGCGCCGGCTCACCAGGTCCGGCGCGCAAGGCGCGCGGGCGAGCGCCCCCGGCGTCGGCGTGTTCGTCACGGCCGGCGGGCAGCGGCCCTTCTCATGGAAAGTGTTCGGTGTGCGGATACAATGGCCACGGGGCTAGTCTGTGTCGCTTCAAAAGTTATTCGTGTCGCAAATGTGGCGAAAAAGGGCATTTAGTGCGCGGGTGTAACAAAAGTGTTGTTAATCAGCACTTCCTGCAGTGTTGCTCGGATGATGTAGGTGATGATGGTAAGCGTTTATTGTTTAATATTCGATCAGTGAACGGCGAGCCGATGCGGGAGTCGGTGTCCGTGGGTGATGTGCAGTTACAGTTTGAATTAGACTCTGGCTCGGCCGTTACCGTGATTTCCGATAAAACATACGGTTGTTATTTTTCAAGTTATCCGCTGCGTGAATGTACAAAAACTTTACAAAGTTACGACGGCGGTACGTTTAGAACATTGGGCATTATATCGCTGCCATTTGTTTACAAAAACAAAAAGAAAACGCTTGATGTTTTTGTAGTAGAACGAGGTGGTCCACCGCTGCTCGGGCGTGATTTTATGGCAAAATTTAATTTAGAAATTGGTCAAGTTAATAGTTGTGAATTGGGATTTGATCATAGTGAACTCGTAGAAAAGTATTCGAGGCTATTTTCTGGGGCATTAGGATGTTACAAGGGATCAGAAATAAAATTAAAATTAAAGCCAGACTCGAATCCCATTTTTTTCAAGGCACGGCCGGTGCCGTTCGCCCTTCGACCCAAAGTAGAACAAGAGTTAGATCGGTTAGTAAGAGAAGGAATTATTGAGCCAGTGACGCATTCCGAGTACGCCAGCCCCGTGGTGCCGGTGCTCAAAAACGATGGTAGTATGCGGTTATGCGCGGATTACTCTGTCTCACTGAACAAACAACTTGTAGTTGATAAATATCCACTTCCTCGGATTGAAGAGTTGTTTTCAAAGTTGCATGGTGGGGTACAGTTCACTAAGTTAGACCTGTCTAGTGCCTACAATCAGCTAGTATTACATAAAGACTCAAAAATGTTAACTTGTATAAATACACACAAGGGTCTTTACAAGTTCAACCGTCTCGTGTTTGGTCTGTCGAGCGCACCAGCTATCTTTCAGCGGACACTTGAAAGCGTGCTATCGGGAATAGACGGGGTGTTACAGTTCCTGGACGATATTCTAATTACCGGGAAAACAAAAAAGGAGCATTTAGACCGACTCAGTGAGGTTTTTAATAGATTAGAAGGGGCAGGCTTTGTTTTAAGGAATGATAAGTGCAGCTATTTTCAAGACTCTGTGTCGTATTTAGGATACGTGATAGATAAAAATGGCCTGCACAAATCGCCAGACAAGGTTGAGGCGATCATACAGGCAAAAAGACCCGAGAATGTAACTGAACTGAAGTCGTTTTTAGGTTTAGTGAATTATTATAGGGGTTTTGTCAATAGCGCGTCCACTATTCTGTCTCCCTTACATTCTTTATTGAAGAAAAATCAAAAGTGGCTATGGTCTCAGGAGCACGAAGAGGCGTTTAATATGATAAAAAAAGAGTTATCGTCAGAAAGGTCGCTCGCGCATTTTAATTCGAATGCAAAAATAATTGTGACAGTGGATGCGTCACCGTTCGGTTTAGGAGCTATTCTTTCGCAAATCGAAGATGACGGCGTTGAAAGACCTATTTCTTACGCATCGAGGTCACTTAATTCGGCTGAAAAGCAATACAGTCAAATTCAGAAAGAGGCGACCGCTATTATTTTTGGAATCCGCAAATTTCATCAATATATTTACGGGCGAGCGGAGCCGTTTATATTGAGAACCGATCATAAACCTTTATTATCTATTTTCCGACCTAGTAAAGGAGTACCGCAAGTGTCGGCTAATAGGCTGCAGAGATATGCATTATTTTTGGCGGCGTATAATTACGTAATTGAATATGTGAGTAGCGCTCATAATGCGGCGGATTTTCTCAGTCGCTCCATGCCATCGAGCACGGAGCCGGCTATAAACATAAATAACATGAATAGTGAGCGCGCTCGGTGCAGTAACGAAACAGCTGATCGGCGCGCAGAGGTAGCTACCTACTTACATTTTGTATGGCAAGCAGACGCGGCGGTGCCGGTGTCGGTGTCCGACGTACGGCAGGCCACAGCAGCTGACAGGGTGTTATCACAGGTAACAACGTACATACGAGACGGCTGGCCACATAAAACAATTTTAGCTTCTTGTGTTAAACCTTTTTATGAATGTAGGCTTCAATTAGCAATTGAAAATGGATGTGTAATGAGAGGCAGTCGGCTAGTAGTACCAGAGGCGTTGCATAAGAAAGTGATCGATGAATTACATAGAGGACATTTAGGTATAGTTAAAATGAAGGCCGAGGCTCGCTCACGCTTCTGGTGGCCCGGCCTGCCGACCAGCATCGAGCGTGCGGTATCCGCGTGCGACGTGTGCGCACAGCTGCGCCCCGCTCCGCCCCGCGCACCACTCACGCCCTGGCCCTTCCCGCCGGAGCCGTGGTACAGAGTACACATAGATCTGTTAGGTCCCATTAATAATAAGGTTTACTTGGTAGCGGTAGATGCGTACTCGAAATGGGTTGAAGTTTTCGATGTCAGTAGTGGGTACGGGTCTAGAGTAATTATAGAGAAGTTGTGTGAACTCATGTCTAGATTCGGATTGTTTAATACTATCTGCAGTGATAACGGAACGTCCTTTGTGTCTCACGAGTTTGAAAGTTTTTGTACACGCAACGGAATAACTCACCTCACGTCCCCCACGTACCATCCACCCAGTAACGGCCAGGCCGAGAGTTATGTGAAGATTGTTAAAAAGGCTATAAAATCAATTTTGCTATCAGGGACCAATTTGAGAGATGTTACTGTTAAACTAAACGAATTTCTATTTAATTATAGAAATTCTGTGCACTCAACCACTGACCGATCTCCTGCGCAGGTTTTGTTTGGTAGGAACTTACGTTGTAGATTGGATTTAATGAATCCGTTGTCGTCATCGTCATCATCCGACGCAACGATTGCAGAAGTGGTTAGTCGTAATCAGTCTTTACAGACTAAATACTATCGCGGTACGAGGAACCTTAACTGTGGCATCGGAGATACGGTGCTTGTAAAAATTAATTACAATCAAAATTCATATTGGAGAAAAGGTGAAATTGTAAAAAAGCTGGGAAGGTCGACGTATTTAGTACAGATAATGGACGATAATCGTATTGTTAAACGTCATAAGAATCAAATTTATGAATTTAAGAGGGAGGAAGTAGTATCTTCGGGTCCAGATAATTATCAGCGGTCGGATGACCAAACAGTTGATGTACCAGCTTCTTCGGTCGAGGATGACTTGGAGTTGCTCCCTATTCTATTACCAGAGGGAGATGCGGATTTGCTTGCTGGGGAAGATCTTTTGTGTGTCACACGTCCGGTGGCTGCGACGGCCGCTGTTGATACCGGTGTAGAGAATGAGGAGCCTGGAGTGGACTCGGTTGCAGTTGGTGATCTTTTAGGTCCTCTTGAATCAATAGGCACAGACCAATCAGATGAGGCTGTTGAGACTGTTGATCTTAAAACTGGGGAGGCTCCAACCTCGGAATGTTCAGAGGGAGCTAATGAGGCTCAGGGTCTTACAACTGAGGAGCCCCCTAACGTAGCACAGTCAAGTGAAAGTCCAGAACATGTAGAAGACGTTGCACCACCTTCCACGCACAACTTTAGACCACGAAGACAAATAGATTACAAACGTGGTTGGTGGTAATGGAAACTTATGGAAAATATAAACATATGTATATTTTTGGATTTATTGGTGGAGGGATGTTAGTATTAGTGGGTAGACATAAGTTTTACTGGTGTTCGCGGCAATGACCGCCATGTACGTGAGTCGGAATATAGCTGTCGATCCGTTACAAGTGTTTTATTTATCGCGCCTTATTACCATACTTTCTACCGAAATAACACATACCTAATACGTACCGAATTCACGCAGGACAAAGTGGCAAAAATTTTCCATTTAGGCGAAATCGTTGTTATCGTATTCGTTAGGATCAATTTACACAAATCTAAATGTAATTTACAGGGAAAGTATCTTGTATTTATTCGTTCAACTATTAGTTACGCGTAGTTTTATTTTACGAAACGCACTTGGGAATGAACAATTGTTAAAAACCAGCTTTTTATTGTGTAAATTATAAATCTGTGTATATATATAAAACTAAGTCGGGCGTTTCCGAAACCAAACGTTAAAAAAATTATTGATGACACTTCTGTCTCAGATTGCTTACACGCACCATTTCTTTTACCATAATCTTTTAAATTAGAATTCATGGCTTAGACAAATACTCACCTAAAATAGGACATCGGATTATCATGTCGTGAAATGAATTTCAATATAGCGCCACTTCACTGTTAGCTACAATAGCCGTTACACAGCTAATTGCACCTAGATGGCGTTTTGAACAATATTTAAAGTGTGTAAAAATAAAATTTGCGATTCACTATGAAGTTAAATGTTAATGATACTTATTTCACGATATTATAATCCGATGTTCTTATTTTCAAATAACTACTTGAAAAAGTCAGCTACCCTACTTTAAAAGATTATGTCAAAATAACTTAGTATTCAATCCATTTATCCTACTAATATTATAAGTGTGAAAGTTTGGATGTTTAGATGTTTGGATGTTTGTGACGGTTTCACGGAAAAACTACTGAATGGATTTGAATGAAACTTTATAATAATATAGCTTATACATCAGAATAACATATAGGCTATAACTTATAAAGACATATTGTGTAAATTGTACAAAATCACACTTATAATATTAGTGGGATTACATGGGCAATTTTGGCATAACAAAAACGCGTTGCCTAGCAACTGACCATAGAATATGTAAATTCGTATATACAAACTTTCGCGTTTATAATATTAGTGTGAAAACTATTTGAATGTACTACGTCAGATATTGACAACATTTATTTTGTTTCTTTAAACTATTAGACTACGTAACAGAATAAACACTATTTTGTACCTTATGCTGTATAATAATTTGTCATATACGTCACCTATGCCTATCGAATAAGTAGAATACATCCTGAAGTACACGCGGACAAAGTCGCGGGCGGAAGCTAGTTCATAATAATTATTACTCACAGAGAATCCACACATAATAATTGTCAAAAGTATATCAATTAACTAAATCGAAATCTACTATTGGTCTTTTGCTAGTCCCAGCTCTAGATGTATGAGTATTAAAAATTTTATCGACAGAATCGCCTAAATAGCAATTATTCTTTTCAAACAATCTTATGAAGTAACTCGGTCGGTTTGTAAAAGGAACTGTATTGCATGACATGCTAGTAACATTTCTTTGTAATTTACGAAACTCCGCGAAACTACGAAATTCCAAGAATATATCAATTGCCTTTTTGTTAAATTAAACGCGTGTAGCTATCCCACTTTTTAATGCCAGGTGTTAATTAAGTCTGCCGCTAAACAGCAGGGTATAAACATTGCTGCATTGATCTACTTAATAATGAAAGATAACATAACCAGCGCCCCAATAATTTCCAGTTTCTTAGTGAGCACGATTCTATCCCATCAGTGAGATGAAATCCTAGCCTTTTTGTGTAGCTACACAATGACAAACTGTATGCATCTGTTTACCGACTTAATATTAAATATAATTGATTGAGCTTATAACGTGCGTGATATCAAAATAACGGTGCTGTGAAAGACAAAAGTCCAGATTTGGAAGGCTCAAATTAGACAACCCTGCTTGCGGTATTTTCTTTGCGTTCTACATCCTCCGCCGCTTCGAACTACACGCTAATATAATCTTAAAGCGTTTTCATACAAGCACGTGTGTCACGAGGCAAACCGTGTCCACGTGCCAGACTCATGTTAGTAAATGGCTAGGGATTTATATTTATAAATAAATAAAATACCAATGCAAATACGTTCCTTCGCGTCAATGTATTCGATCGAACGTAATATGAAAACTAGAAATGCCTCTACAACTTGCTTCTGGGTGAGCACATTTTACATCCAATAGCATTATCGTCACTTCTCAAATCACGTCACAAATCAGGTGAGATGAAGGCAAAGTTCAAGCCTGTTATACATTTTTAAAATACAGTGGTAGGGATTCACAAAAAGGAATGGGAATTCTAAGAATGGGAAAGTAATAATAAAGTAATAAATGGAGGAAGTCAGTGAACTGTATCAAGTATTTCGATGTACATCTTTAATATACCGAGTTATGAACATGAAGTGTATGCCAAATGTTTTTATTTTCATTTAAATCAATGTTTTTAAACAGGTATTTAGGTAGGCTGTAAGCTGTATTAATTTGAGGAGGAGTTATTAGTTAGTAAAAAAGTTATAGGATCGTATTAGGCTGATGTAAAGCTAAGGTTTACTACTCAGAGAAAGAATACAAAATAGTTGTTTCAGACTCCAAAATATGAAAAATAATTATAATTACATAATAATTAGGTGCTATTTTAAAGCATATGTTATTCATGCCTAATATTGAATTCAATTGTTATTGAAGTTACAGAGACTGGTTCTCTGAATACTAGAATTCAATTGATGAAAAAACATATCGTGAGTATTATTTATTATTCCTTTTTATAAATTATCTTTTTGATAAAGCTTTATTTGCTAAATGTATGTTAAAATAACATCTTCATCAGAAAACTCACAGTCATTGGGAAAATATAGATATTAAAAATATCATCTCATCTTTTAGAAAGAAAGAATATATATATATATATTATATGAATAGCATTGTACATGAAATGCTTAATCTAGGTGCTATATTATAAAACTGAAGAAAAAAAATTATGTTTACAAAAAAAAGGTACAAAATAAGATGTGAGCTAATGATAAGCCACAGTGCTGGTTTTCATTTGAGGACATATGCTCAGCATGTTTCTTTGCAGTACAGTTACAGTTTTAAATTGAATGGCACCACATCCATGCTTCTAAGAGCCATTGCCAACAACAACAGAGTGGTAAATTTATGTCAATAACAAATCAAATATCTGTAATAATCAGACAATCTTTTATTTAGCATTACACACATAATGAAACACCACAATATAGTTAAGAATAAGTACAAAAGGAAATGCTACAATTAATACAAGTGTTGTGATTCAAAACTGGGTGCACTCCCTAGTAACTCAAATTGCAATTGCCTCAATAAGATAATTTATAATAACTTTCATCAATCATTTCATTTATTGCCTTACTTTACTATTACTAGACCCTCAAAAATAGTAAAGAGGCTTGTAGTGAGTAAATTTACTGTAATTTATTTATCTTTTTGAAAAACATTTCATTGAGTGATGAAAAATAATGATATCTAGTAATGTACTGGAGCTTCTTATGTGGTGTTATATGATTGAGGTTCATGCCTAGTAGCAGACTTTTGCAGATAGTTATGGATCCTGTCTCATACAATTATGGTGGTATGCTGGATATAATAATAATAGAGGAAAAGTTGTATGTTTTTTTATATACATTAATGAAGAAAAAAAAATATTACTTTACTGGTTTCTAAACTATGATAAGCTGAAGTTAAGAAAAATCCTGCCCAGCTACAACTTGGAGGCCCTTGACGCTTATTAGGATACATATCAAGAGTGGGAAACCCAGTCAGGTGACAGTCTCACTTAAGGAAAATAATAATACACAAAAAAAAACATTTCAAAAACCCTCTTTCTTTAGTTTTTTTGTAAAGTAGGAAAGACAGTAAGCAAGCAGGTTAAGTCCTGATGCATTTTGATTATGCACTTACTTATAATTCAAATCTAGAGGACTACGGCTTCATAAGACAAATTTTTTTGCTGACCACAGACTGAGAGGCCCAAGTGAAAAATTCTATAGAAAATTACAAAAAATAACTTGATTCAAAATAAATTAACAATCTTCTTTGTGACATGCACATTGACTTAGAATAAGAAAAAAATAGCAAACATGTTTAGTTGTAAAATAATAAAATATATATCTGTGAACCGAAAAACACATGTATTTTAAATTCTGTGTTCTTGTCATATGTACCTGCTAATAACAATGAAGTCATACAATAGATATTAAATTTAAAGTATCATATTGCTTAGCACAATCATGCAAGTAAATAAAAACAAGGCAAATTTGGCAGGTATGTGGAGGTTTTCTCTTTGCAAAAAGAGAAACAAGCTTGAAATAATAAAATAGAATATATATACATGATAGGTAGTCAAGATATTATTTTATAAACATTAAGACAAGTTTCGCACAGCTTACCTTGGAATCGGTGCCGCGGTGTGTCGTGTTCCCTTGCCAAAATCTTCTGGAGAACCCTTTCACGTATCCTGTTACAGACTGCTGGTACTCAAAGCCTGGGTTCCAGCAGAGAGACCCGTATCCAAAGATCCAAAAGGGTTCCTTTCTTTTCCTAGCTTCCTCCTCGTCATTGTACTGTGATAATTCATTTCTAGTCGTTGCTAGTATCGGCATAATTTCTAAATTCTTGTTTTCCATTATTTCTCGGTGTATCACGAAAATAGCCTTGCAATTTTAATATGTATCACAGTTTATTCATAACTATAAGCTTTCCACTAAATGTTTTGTTCGCTCGTATTTTCATTACGCGTGAACGACACCTATCCGTACTATGTAAAATGTAAAATTGAGCGAAATATCATCATCCACCACCGTGTGTACCGACTGTCAATGTCAATCTTACAACTACTGTCAGTCAAACAGCAGTGTTGCCAAATGGCGAAGTAAGAAATGCGGAACCATTGCTTCAAAACGCTGGTTTTCAGATTATATTATTGTGGTCGGACGTAATATCATTTTTATTATGCACAAAATTCTTGAATAAAATATATTCTGAGTAATCTGTCTGACTCATATCTTTTTATCATGCTGGGTGCAAACGAGCCACACAGATGTCTAGCGACAAGCAGTTCAGTGTTTTTTTCCATACATTTTGTATGCACTCGCCGCAACCGGTAGCGATCGGGTTATAAATTGTGTCACCCACCGGCCACCTGTTGCTGCCACGCGCCACCGCCTCCAATTCATACTAACTTAACTGTATAATCTATACTAACCTAATCTAAACTATACTAACCTAATCTGTCATTCATACAGCAAAAGTGGCGGTGGCGCCCGAAAGCCACCCATGCCCAGTTTGCTGCTTCGTCCACTGTTGGACAAAAACCCCAAAACCGCTGCAAATGACTTTACGCAAGAGGTAGCAATAATAATGTACAAATTAGTGATAGATGTAAGGTAGATAGATACTGTTACCAGTTTCCTGAATAATTCTTTTCGTAGCCACCTATTGCGAGACCCTCGCAAAACTAAATGGTGAGATCCTATTCTGAAGCAGATATTTATATATTTATTATTTGGGATAGGCATCAAATCAAATGAAAATGCGTATAAATATAATTTTCAAGTGGTCCATATATTTGTTAAAGATTCAATCACAATGCATTAGTTTTAGACGATATAACAGACATCTGCATAACAATAAATATGTTCTCATACAACTGATTCACATAGATAAAATGCAATTTAATTTTTAAATATGTAAAATACAACATGTAAATATTAAAATACTGCATGCAAGCTACCAGTGATACGAGTACGCATATAAAAAAGATAAAATGTTTTAAAACTCTGTCTGGAATGACTGATGATTTGAGATATTGTTTCCATAAAATGCAACAGTTAACATTTATTCTTAACTATTCACTAATTTTATTATTATGTATGCGATTTCAGATCCAATTGTTGCTAACCTTGCTACTGCACCATAAATACGTTAGATAGCGACGAAAATAATGAATTGCCGACATCTTCACTTTGATAATGCAATAATTTATCAAAACCATGGTGCATTTTCGATAATCGATTCATTGATCAAAATGATCGACCGTCTAATCGCCACGAAACATTTTGTACAGTGTTTTCAATCTTTGCCTTAATATAATTTTGGCAATCTGACTGAAATCTACTTAATTAATGCCTAAGTTCAGTACAACATATAGTGCAAAATGACAATAATAAACATTTGATCATTTTAAGTATTAATTAAATATATAGTAAAAGTCACAGTAAAACTGTATTGCAGCACTCACAATAGCAAATAAGTTTATTAAGAACCACTAATGGGATACATAAATATAAAGAACATATTGATTTATTTTAATTATTTTCATCAAAACTCCTGAGTGCAATCTAATATATTGTCACAGACGATTTGATAGTGTTATTATTGTGAATAAAACAAGGTTACTGTTGTTTTAAATTGTTTTGTTCCAAAGTTTCACTTCTGACTTATTAGTGAACAAACATAATATCAATGGGTGCGCATCGATTTGTGCTAAAAATATAGACACGATTGTGAATTTATTTAACTATGGAGCTAAATATATACCACATAAATATAGGATAATAGACACTTGTATATTCTTAATCCTTAACCGAGTATAACCAGACTTTTTAATTACAAGTCTTACACCTCATTAAAATAACCATCAAATTTTTCAAGTTAAAATATTTGTAACACTTATAAATTTGGTATGTAGATTTTCTAAATAACTAAGATATAATTTTACTTTAGATATACATATAATATATATGATTTTCTATTTGATACAATAAATTAATACTATATTCCATAATATTAACTGTTATTAGGAGACTATTATTTAGTAGCCTAAAATCAATAGTATGCAGCAGACATAGCTTATAATTCGCAAATATGTCATGTACACATACATACGTTTTCAAAAATGATTTTCACCAAAACGACATAAGTTTGTGAACTTTGGAATATAAAATAAACAATTAAGGCAAAAATAATTTATTTCTGTAGATCACACAATCGTTACTTTTAAACAATTTAAAAAAACTAAGTATTTTGGCATGAAAATTGAAAGGTTAGTTCATCTATTGTTCCTGTAACATTTCCCCCAGGGGTAATTCATATAAAATTATTGCTGCTATTTTTAAAACATGCTTATAGCTAGAGCTATATAGCTGTTAAATAATCTTGTAGCAATAGATGGATGGAAATAACCCCTGGGGGAAATGTTTTTAGAGCAATAGATGGGCTAACCGATATCGAAGCATTCAGAAAAAAATATATGGCAAAATGTACTGAAAAGATACGTTCAAAATATTACATAATATTGACTAGTGATATGTAACAAATGATAACTTTTCAGAAAATTAAACTTCTATGGTAAATATATATATATATATATATTGGTCCTCGAACTATAAATGAGATTACGTGTTTTTATTTAGTTTAAGTAGATAATATTCGAATCGATATTGTCTTGAGTATAATTGTCAGCTGTTTGCAATTGTTAAAGATAAACAACAGAATTAGTGTAAGATCCGGAAGGTGTTGTACTTTAGTTGAGTATTTGTTTATAAACAGCTTTAAAAAGTTGATAGAAAAATTATAAAACTTCGAAGTAAATATTTATTTATGCTGCTAACAAAAATGTAAGACACGATTTCTCCTTTTCAGATGTTATACTAGTTCAAATACAGTGGTCTTATGTCGTACATTTATTTTGATTTGACTATCGTAAAATGTGCATCTTATATTCTATAGATATGAAGTTATTCAAATCCTATGTTCTAAAACTGATTGTATCAAACAATAAATATGATAAAACAGCGCACCATATAAGTTGCCTTAAATAAAAGTAACTATTACTAAATCTTGGTCGCAACAAAAGAGCATCCAGTCATTTTGTTTTCAGTTAGGTTTGTTATCTATTAGCACCCGCAAATGTTATATGTACATTACACCAATTATACACACTCATTTGAATTCTGAAATTGAATGTATCATCATTTTTAGTTGTCTTATTTGACGTTTTAGGACTTTCTGTTCTGTTCTGATTGTCTGATTTGGTCTGACTGTGATTGTCAAAAAGACCGACGGTTAACTTCTTTCTAAAAATTTAAATAATGTATCGTTTGTGTTTAATAATGTCAAGTCCAAAATGAATTGAAAGAGTTTCTATGAGTTTTGAAGTTTAAGCATACAACAGGATTCCATCAATAATAATTTATAGAATTCCAATGATTCAACGAAATGCAGTAGAATTGTAAAAAGCAACATAAAATAATAGCATATATTTGCTTGCATATATAGCATATATTTGCTTGCAGCTATGCTTAAAAACAGTTTGGAACGTCATAAATTTTACAAACCTATTCATTAGTATTGTACTAGATAAAAAAATAGTTTCGATTGTGTCAAACTGAGGGGAAAGTTGTTATTTGCGATGCACTCTTGTTGCAAACCATCTTCTAAAACTTTAAATAAACATACTTTTCAATTTTAAGGTTTTTGGTAGGTCCCTTAATTTTTTACAGTAACGGAGGTAGGTTGTGATTATTTTTTCAAAAATAAACTATTTCCCTTTAAATTCTCAGTTATAATATTCAATAAAAAATAATGTTTCACGGGATTATTTACAATATATATTAAATATTACCTTTCCATTCTTACTCCTATTAACTTAAGAAAAATCTAAATTTTGGTCACAAATACAACTGTTGTCATAATAACTAACTATATAGGTACATACTTGACAATTATCAATTAATCATTGACAATAACTATCTAGAACCACAACAAGAATAATGAAATATTGGCTAAAAATTACAGTACAGTAAGTACTTCGCGTTTTTTGTGGCATATAGAAAAATCTATACAAATATAAATTAAATGCTGTGCACACAACTTGCTTACCGTCTGGATAAACTAGGCTATTTTTTTTCTTTTAAAATGTTCGTTATTGTAAGTTATTGAAATTTGGTCAGAACAATATCTGTCAAGTCAGCAAGTACATAAAAAAATAATGTATTTTTAGTTACTAAAATTATGCAATTGTTGGTAATTCGAGATAAAATGTGGAAACTCGACACAAAAAATCGCTAATTACGATTTAAAGTGAAAGTATGGAACTGATGACCTTTTAGAAATTGGAAACCAGAACATTAGCTACAAAGCTAAACATTTACAAAATAGCTAAGACAGAAGACAGTACATATAATAATTTTAAGCTCGTTGGAAAGTACGTGATAAAACGAAACTCAGTGCCAATAAAGTTACCACTAATGTATGCTAAGCGCAAGTAATGAATATTTGTTTATTGAGTTTACTTCAAGGACGATAGAAAAATTTCATATATTTGCATTCACAACTAATATTTATAACAACTAGGGGAAGTCCTATGTTTAGCAGTTGACGTTTTCTGGCTAACGCTGCTTAGTTTCTTGGGTTCTAGGCAAATATCGTGAGCAAAAACTGAGTTGCACGCTTACCTTTATTTGAACATTAAAAGCTCCACAAACAGAGAGAATATAGTCAAACTAATTTAATAATATCTGTAGGTACATTGCACATTAATAATTGTTTCAAATTTCGCCCAAAACAGGCATTTGAGTTGTATAAATTTAAAACTTAAGCAGCTGGTAGACAGCTAGCTTAAGTGGAATGTTTTGATCATACGTTAGATTCTGGTCCCTCCGTGTTGTGTTTGAACGAAGCTCGGATTCTCGCCAAATACAAAGCACAAATGTGGCCGTAACATTTGTTGTACCATTCTGGTGTCCTGCCCCTGTAAAATAAGATAAAGTTTGACTTAGATGTCAAATACTGATAATGACCTAGATCCTGTGCCTTTTTATTAGGGTTTAGTTATGATGTTTTCGTAAAACAATAGAAATATTTCAAAATACAATATTTTTTATCATTTTTAAACTTAACAGCTTTAGGAAAATTTATACATATACTTAAAAATTTGTAATGTACATACAGGACACATTTCATATATTATTGTGAATTTAAGATGATAAACATAGTCCGAAAAGGGTGAACTATTTTTTGAAGTTGGGTTAATATAGACATACTCATTTTTCCTGTTGTAATAAATTTCGTGATCGTTAAAATATGACTTTAAATTATATAAAGTCAACTAAATTTAGTGGTAATAAATAACATATGCCTTTTATCTACTTCAAAGTCAATGTCAAACAACGGCATCAACTATTATAGATTTATTTAGTATCGATAACATATATTGGAGATTTGGGTCTGGAAATATGAGTCAAATAGTGAAAGAAAGTACTATTCTAAAATGAATTGTGAATGGAAGACAAACTATTAAGTTAACACGTGTAGGGCACATAATTTACCTATCCACAATAACATCAACACATGTAATTTGACGTAACCGGTCTCTGACTATAAGACAAGAACAATATCGTGTATTTAAAACAAAGTCCCAAATAGCGCCCGCCCGTAAACACCGTCCCGTACCGCTCCCATACCTCAGGAACATTCTCAGTTATGCGTTAGACCTGTAGTATTCAACTTGTGTCTTACATGGTGTCCACTCTAGCCAAGTGTACGAGTCGGCTTCGCCCCTTGCCCGCTGGCTGGGCGAGGTATCGTGAGGCGAGCACGACCCCGCGCGCTCCCTCAGTGGGCGGAGTGCCATGAGCCACCGATGTCTCAGCAACCGCGCACCAGCCCCCACCACCGCCGCCCCCACCTTGCTGCCATGACCTATCCAACACAATACTTCATTAGCGGGCTTTGTAATAATTCATATTTCTTACTAAGTACTTTTATATTTTGATTTAGTATTTCAGGCCATAGGAATAAATCACGTTCCACATTTTGGGTTCTATGTATATCTGTAGTTTTCGTAATGTTTGCACAAATAAATGAAGAAAAAAAAGCGCAATGCACGCTGAGAAAACGACTCATCAACGCACATTATCTCATGCGTTTTGGTGTTGTTTGATTACTTTATTTTGATGCCAGATCTATCATTTTATGTATAAAATATATTACATATGAAATCCAAAACCTATTTATTTGATGATCGATAAAATCGTACCTGATATATTCACCCTATCGATAATATTTACAATACATTTGAGGCTGTGTTAAATATAACCACTAGTGTTTGAATAAGGCGGTAGTTACCGTAGGACGCAATAGTCCCTCGGTGGGAGATTAATGCACGAAGCAGTTATGTACTGGAATATTTCAGCAGTTGGACCCAACTTCTCAGCTATTCGCCATTTTACCAATGAGTCGTCCCATATGTGCCTCTCTCGAAGAATCCTGTGTCAAAATATAGTATTATTAATAAAGGTGTCAGGTATGTATGTTAACTTGAAGGAAACCAGTCAAATTGAGGTATTATACCAATTATTTCATACGACCTAATAACCGTAATTCAAATTACGATTTTTAATAAATTCACAATGAGTTTGCACTTGACCTTCTCTCAATTGATGGCAAGTGTTTAATGAGGTAAAGTAGCACGGTTTAAAACCACTGGACGTTCTGAAGGAAATGAAATTAGTAATTATAAAGTGAAGTAAACCCTGAAAAAGCGTTCCTGAATTTTAGTAACTGTACTTTCAACAATTGTTACTCTAAATAAATCTTTAATAAATGGAGTTAACAATAAATACGTACGAAGCTGGTTTTATTTAAACTACTCGTATAATTTGAGTATGATATATAAGGACTACGCCACGCTATGATGGGCCATGGTAGAGCTGCGCTACGCTTTTGGCCATCGTCAGCGCCGCCAGTAACACAGTCATTACACACCGCGGCAGTAATATACTACTTCTCCCGTGGTACACTATGTAGAAACTAAAAATACATTTAACAATGCTATATCGAATACTAATTGTGTCAGCGATTTAGAATGAGATTCGAGTTACACGATTGTTATAATCTGCAAACTTACCGCTGCATAACCTCTTGTGGTGGAGCCTCCACATCAGTAGTAGTTCTCCACAGTCTGAGTGGGTGCCCGTCACCTACTTTCTTGCAGCACAGCTCAACATGTGGCGCAGCGCCAGAAACCGACATCCATCCTCGGCTCCTGAAAGATTTATATAGTGAAACAAAAAATAAAACGGTAAGATACGCACTACTTGACGTCATTTCCTATGCTTGATTACAAAGCTGTGCGCACCGAAAATTTCAGCCAGCTATCTATTACTAATATAAATTCTAACCCTTTCAAAAATAGCTACATTTACTTTGGGCTGTGTTTGTAGTAGTTAGGAGGCAAATCTACAAATGATATCATGTAAAATGAATGTAATGTATTGGGTCCTGAATCCAGATTTTTCGACGTTTTTTCGTCTAATATAATAGTTTGCAAGAAATCAGCCCGACAAGGTAGCAAAATTTATCACAATATTAACATATCGGGTTTACTCATTTTGACCGCTGAGGGCCTCGTTGCTGCCAAAGCCAGTGTTTTTGGAAACGTTTGGCAAGGCTTCAGAGTAGTTTCGGGACACAAGTTCGTCGTTCAGAATCCACCCCAGCTCGATGCGGCTTGCGGCTTCACAGAGGGCGTAACATTTAATGCATGAAAGCTTACTCACAGATGAAAGGCGTCTCGCTTCTCCGCAAGATAAATTTTGTATTGTATAAGTTTAGTATATATTTTCATGTCACCTTACACAGGTCCGGGAACTTTTCCCTCTTAAATACTTCAACACAGCTTTAAGTCAAATACTTCTTTTTTCTTCTATCTATATCTATCTTGAGCGTCTGTTGGGCAGATGTACATGCCACAAGAATAAATTTTCAATATATTGAAAATAAACACTTTACAGCTAAGTTCAGACTCATAAACAAAGTATAGCATTGCTTATTAATTAATTAAAAGAGAATAATTTATAAAAAAAGTTAAGACGCCCAAAATAACTTGTATTGAGATATTATTGATAAAAATAAACAGTGAACATAAAATCATTCTGAGAAGGGTAGGAATTTATTTGCAAAGTTCTAAATTACATCGTTTGTTTCCTGAAAGTACATTTATTAAGACACCTAAGTGGCCACGGATGAGAAATGACATGGGAATGATGTGCATGACGTATGAGATTCAATATAATCCTGTTCTTCAATTAGAGACGAAGAAATGAGGATCAATCCTTTTTTTTAAACATTACACTGATTTGATGCCTAATTCACGGTAAAATTGCACCATTATAAAAATTAATAACACAACAAAACTAAAATGTGTTGTGTTTCATGCAAGCACATCGACCAAATACAGCTGATTGAGTTGCATGTGAAATGATATTTTCAGTCTCATGCTTTAACAGCTGTAAATAACAATGATTTTTTACTAATTCTGAACAGGATTATAATTATGTAACTACTTCAATGATTGTTTATCGATCTCTAAACACCGACATCTCACCTCTTTCCCGAGCGGCCACTGACTCTAAAAAAGCATGAAAAGTGTTAGTCTGTAATAGAAAGAAAGAAAAAAACTACAAGAAATCTCTAAAGATTCATAGAACAGTTTAGAAACTACACACGTTGTTAGGGAAGATGGCATGTAAAATATTACATATCTGCTGGTTGAATGGTTCTGACATATAATTTCTGACTGTAGCTGATCTAAAATGACCAAGAAACTTACTTCTCTTTGGCCTCTTTTAGTAGAGCTTTTATACACGCTTGCTGGAAACCTTTCCAATCTTGATTGAAGTCAGCGCCCAGTTCTTCCAGCGACACCTGTAACAATGTACAGTTCACACAAAATTGGACGTTTTGAATAGGTACCGCTTTTAACGATAAGGGGAATCACACAATCTTATTTTACATTGTTTCTTCAATCGAACCCGAAAGGGACAGGATTTACTTAATCGACATTTCCTCACTTTGATCTATTATGCACACTCGGACTTTAAGGAGTGTATTTCCAGATTGATTCTATATTTCCGGAGTGTTACAATTTGAATAGGCTAATTTTATTTGGTGTTAGCCATGTGGTCTCGGCTTTACAATAAGAACACAATATGTTGTCCCGTAAATGTCGTAAAAGGCGACTAAGACAATAATTTAAGGTAATGGCCAGCAGCATCTACCTATGTATCAATATTTTACTGTGAACACCAATCCGCATCCAAAGCGTGTGATATGTCTTTTCTCTTTAGATAATAAAAAAAATTTGTGCATTAAAATAACATTTTGTTGTTATGTTGTTTATATTAATCTATTCTATATCTAATATCAATATATATACATATAAAATCTAATCTCTTCTATATTATATAGAAGATATATCAACTCTTGACCTCAATTACACTCGATGTTAAGTGATGATCTAGAAGGTGCCTATTTACTCTGCATATTATCGGCACTGGTTATAAATATTAAAAAGCCATTTATCAGTGTTCGCACTCACAGGTACGCTCTCTTCAAAGTAGTTAAACTTGCATCTAGCGAGCATGTCAGCGGGGGCCATGAACAGCTGCTTGTGTTTTTGAATCAGTAGCAGAAGGCACGCGTGCGCCGCGCGACTCTCGCTTATTTGTCTTTGGTCTGCTACACTCTCGATCACCATCCTGAAAATAATATAAAGTGAAAACTTAATAAATATAAAGTTACATAAATTCCAAATTGGAACTCATTGGTATGAGCCAGGATCGAACCTAAACCTCGATTGTTCCAGGATTGGTCTACCCAACTGAGCTAACACTGCTTATTTTGTGAATAATGTTACGTATTTTGTGTGAAAATAACGTTCATAAATTACTTAGCTTTTTATGAATAAGATATGCAATTGAATCAATATGAATTGAAACAATAGCATTGTCAGTGGCTGAGAAAGATTCTCTCATTACTTAATACATTATATGAGCACTAGATCTACTTAGAATTTGAAGAAAAAAAATTGATATACATATTAATATTCCTTCAAGATTAACTTTTGATAAAAATAATTAATTTCACGATTTAACCGAAGAATTTGAAGAAAAAAAATTGATATACATATTAATATTCCTTCAAGATTAACTTTTGATAAAAATAATTAATTTCACGATTTAACCGAAATAGCCCCTGTTTGAGTGTACCCCAGCCTGATAAAAAAAGTATAGTCTGTCAGTGAATAAAATAAAAACTGAAAGTCTTCAGTCGCGGTTTTTTATTTGTCTATAGCTTAACTCCGGTTTTATAGTACGCATAGTCTAAACATTTCATACCTGTTGGAGTTTCCTTCTTTGGTGCTGCCAGTTTGAGGTGGAGCGTGGTGAAGCCTCAGTAGAGTTGGAGCTAGACACACGGCCAGGTTGGACGCAGTCATCTGATTCACTCCGGATTGCTCCGCCACCTGTTTTGATTAATGAAAACAACAACAACAGATACATAAATCGAGCTGCTTAAGAAGCGTCAGGCTAATTAAATAAATAAGAGTAGTATTATAAGATGCTAGTTATCTCCTGTTCATAGCTGCCTCATAGTTTACAACAACAAACGAGTACTATATGAGTGAATTTGATGTGAGAATGTGATCGCAATAAGGTGTTGATAATAGGTACATAAACACGAGATTTTCCGTTAGTGCCCTGTGAATACCACCATGAGCTGGAAAAAGTCCACTGCTGGACATAGGCCTCCTCCATGGTATACCACATTGACCGGACCCGAGCCACTTGCATCCAGCGACTCTCCGCGACCTTCACCAAGTTGTCTTCTACTCTACTAAGTACAATATCTTATAGGGCGACGGCCCGGTACACGGCTCCCGTTACGTGGTCACCACTTGAGAACTTTTACTCCCACCAGTTATGAGTTCTTCGAGCGGTGTGGCCTGCACATTTCCACTTCAGCTTCCTGACTCGTCGAGCTATGTCGTAACCTTAGTATGTCTACGGATTTCCTCATTCCGGATTTTATCACGTAGAGAAATTCTCTACGTGATAAAGTCCGCTGAGTGACTTTGAGCTTCTTTATTCGGCCCACAGCAAAGGACCACGAAGGAATGAAAATTCCTTTCATACAATATCAGCGAAAAGAATTTTTTTATACAAGATCGGACTTTACAAATAAATTTTTCGGTGTCTACAAAAACACGTATTAAAAAAGAAACACACACAATTGAATACATCAACAAAGAATCAAGTAGGAAGTTCTAAACGTCAATTCGTTCGTTCGTAAATGTCGTGTCAGTGAATTTTAGTAGAGCCAAATGAGAGATTATCTCAATTCAATAGTAGTCAAGGCCGTGTTACGGTTAGAAGACGAACAAACGGACGTATAGCGATCTTTTACTTTAAGTGGCTCTGATACGTCCAAACGAAGCTTTATCTTTGTCAAATACAAGTACCTTGAGTACAAACCTCAGCGAGAAAGACGAGCAGAGAGTGAAGCGCCTCCAAATGTTCTTCAGGTAGCAAGAGTAGCGCGCACTGGACCGTGTCAGCTCGTAGCGGCTCCGGTACATCTATACAAAATAAAATTACTTTACAGTCACCGTTATCTTTTGGAACCAGACAGTAATATTTCAAGCGTGACCACCTGTAACAACATACATCGCTAAGAATGCTTCCAAACAATAATATGTGGGGGTTTAAACAAACTTCATTTACACTGAAAGAAGCTTTATGAAACTAGGTTGAAAAATTAATTAAATAAGTTAAATATTAATTTGACAGCTTTATAATTTTCATATTTTATGCAAATTCCATAAATTAATGGAGACAAAAAGCTATCGAAATCAAGACACGAGTCGATGTGACGCACTGTTTCCTACCCCTTCACTCTTACGTGTTATCATTAGTGGGCAAGTGAGGCAAAAAGTAGAGTAGTAGTAGTCAGAGAAACGGCCTTATCTACCTACCTGTTTCCTTTAATCGCTTTTTATATACCTCATATGGCGTAGATTTTCGAAGTCGAGACCACGAGGCATCTACTTACTTCACTTGCTATCAGATGAGAGAAAAAACAAAGCATTATCCTGTAGAAACTGATTAACACCACAGAGGTTCCATACGCGCGGCAGTAGCACAGGCTGGACCGTTACTCCATAGAGCGACAGTGGAGCCCTCATTCGCTCTTTTCTACATTTCTCCGCTTTATACAATAATAATAACAACCAAGCCAGATTTTTTGTAGTTAATGCTGGTTGCGGTTTTTCCATACATGGATTGATATACTTATTGTGTGCAGTTACTATCAATAAAACAGTTTTAATAGATCACTGTAGGTGGCCAAATTTAACTACACAGAATCGAATTCCTGATGACTCGATAAACTGAACACAAGAAAGAACTACAAAAAATTCGCACTTGTACTAGAAATTTTTGTCCAATTGCGCCGAAAATACAAAAAGTAACGAAGGAAGGCTCTCGATGGAGTTTTAACTTTTCTAGACATTTAAATTCTACTTAATGTTTTTTCGAAAACTATGTAGGATATTATGTGCCCTTACAAAGCCTCCTATTATCTTAGCTCGTTGTGAATTGATTATTGGGGTATTGTACATCTTCCCTAAAAGCGAATTTGTGATTTGTTTAAAGCATATCTTACGTTGGAAGATAGCGATGAACGTCTCACTAAGTTTGTTAGTGAGCAATGCGTCTGGTAGCTCTCTGAAGTACTGCTTCACCATGTCAGCGACGTCGTGCGCCTGTGACCCATCAAAGCTCAAGCTAGACTGATTGGGGTCTATAGTATTCATGTTTTCTATGGCGAATGCAGCGTTCCCTGCGCCAGCTGCCTCTACCACAGTGCGCAGTTTAGCTATCCTCGATTTTACACCGGCCTTCCTGAATATACCCATCTGCAACGACAAACAAGTAGTTTTAAATGGAATAAGCAAACAAAGCAAGGAAGATATTTCAACGTTCCATATACAATCAAACACTCACACTTAAAGACACACCCTCTCATAAACCCCCTCCACAACACACATATTTAGACATCCTATAAGAATTACAAGTTCAGCATGTATAGTATAATCTGTGAATGTTTTCTCCTTAAATTGTACTCCATTTTAGGTTTACTTTAGTCATCTGTATTTCATCCCAAACAACATTAAAAATACAAGGTACCTTTGTATACAGCTGTATTAGAAACAAAAATGCGCAATAGTTAAAGGGCTGAATTGTTAACACAGGATCGCGTGTATGTCATTTGCAAAGGGAAAGTACTGAAGATAAACAATATTCAAGCACTGTGATTGACTTACGCTATGAATTTCTAATGGAAAAAGTTATCTTGTTCCTCTAATCTTGTCTGGCACTAAGTAGAAGCAAACGGAAATAGTAGAAGTTGCTTTATATTTTACTCGCTTTTGCCCGCGACTTCATCCGCGTGAGCGTCGGAAAGTACCTCACGGGTACTACTGGATAGATCGGGATAAAAAGTAGCTTTTATCCTTTTCCGGGCCTTCAACTATCCCTATACAGAAAATCAAGTCATTCTGACCCTCTTTTACGACAGGAAGGACAAACAAACTTATTTTCGCATTTTATAGTATGGATTTATTCGATGCGGATCGCAGTATTATGACCCATTTATGAAGAAGACTTTTGTGCACTTCCTCTGGTTCCACTTCTTAAGGCCATCTTGAATGACCCAAGTAAGAGGCGAATTGATCCTACATCACAGAATGGTGTGTATAAAGCGATGATCATATTACTCGCATAAAAATCCTATATCTACAATAGTATTTTAAACTCTGAAGATGACGTACACTTGAAAAACTATTTACTGATGAATATTGATTGCGGCGATTCAGTGACGTGAAAAGTATCCGGTAAAGATTTATTTTTAAATTAATGTTCATAATGTCATCAAACGTTACCTGATCTAGAGCGTTGTTTCTCAGCCAGTTCAGGGCACATTGAATAGGTTTTGGTAACGAATGCCCTGACCTTTGTAGCGACACTGTCAGCGGAACGCCAAACACGGTTTTATCTGTGGATAAAACAAACAGATTCAAGTAAGTAATAAGTTGTTTTAATAATACATTAAAGTTTCGCTTTTGCGCAGTGGTTTAAGGATATTTCGCATAAGCAAATCAGCAATTTAGAAGTTAATATTAATTTTTAACCATATATTACCAACATTTATAACCAAATTTATAACCATATACAGGGTGGTCCAAAATGTGACGTCCAAAAAATTTTTTTAGATTCCTTACACCTGGGTGTATCCGAAAATACCCCATGTATGTTCCGCGATTTTTTGTAGTTTAGAAGTTATGATTTTTTAAATGTATATTTCGAATTTTCTGCCGGAGCGACTTAAAATAATCGTAACTTGTTTAATAGTAAGGTTTTTTTATTTATTTTTTCTCGAAAGTGATCGTCTTGAATCACCCTTTCTACTTTATTATCAACTACACAACGTTATTCATTACAAGTTACCGAAAAAAGGGATGAAAGTAAAAATTTTAGGTTTGAGTTGAACGGAGCCAAATTTTCAAAAATTTCTTAATAATACAAAGTTAATGTTTCATTGGTTCAAACTAATTTTAAAAACTCCAGCAGTTTGTCAGCTTACCAAATAATAATAAAAAAGTTGTTCTTAATAGGCGATTTTACGACGAAATTGGCTTCAGAACTTAGTTAGGTGAGAATGCATAAAAAAAAAATGTTGTCGTAAAAAATGTTTAAGCTTATTTTTTTTTTCATTTTTATGGCCTACATTAGCAAGGCATCAAAAGCATTCAAATAATCTCAAATTGAACGATCAGTGACACATTTCATTTTCTGTTTTTAGACATGAAATTATGAAAGCTAGAATTAAACCAAAATCTACTTCAAGGCCAATCACACACAATGACACAAAGCAATAAATAACACGTTTCAAAAGGCGCCAGGCCAGTAAGGTCTTTCTCTTTCGCACTGTTATGGTTGCGTAGAAGTACGAAAGAGAAAGACCTACTGTCTTGGCCACAAAAGTCAGCCGTGCGCGCTAGGGGTTTTTTACCTGCACTTCCCTCTCCCCCCTCTCCCCATACATTCTCCGTAGCATCTCACTGTATCGTCCGTCCGCTAGTCGTTCACTCACTTCCATCGCGTGTGATACTACTTGACGTTGCTTCTTTCCGATACCGATATTTTGAACCTACTTTCGCTTTGTTACTGGACTCCGATTTGCCTTACGACTGACTTGTGCTTGTGTTACGGACTCCGATTTGCCTTACGACTGACTTGTGCTTGTGTTACTGACGGCAACATGAGTAATTTTAGTCTAAGCCAGTACGCAGAAATGCACTTTTACTATGGTATGGCCAAAGGAAACGGTCATTTAGCCGCAAGGCTATATCGTCAACAACTGGACCGGCGAGGAGAAATACTGGACCATTACCCGGACCATAGGGTATTTATTAATACTCATAATACGCTGATGGCCGGGCGTATCCCCGGTCGTAGCCAAAGGCACGAAGGAGTACCCAGAGTAGATCCGGACAGAAGAGATGAAGTCATCGCAGCTGTAGAAAGAGACTCTTCTACGAGTTCCAGAGCAATAACCAGAAGGACTGGAATACCACGGACCTCAGTTCTAAGGATATTGAAAAATGGTATGTCGTTTTGTTTTTTATTTACACAAAACATAAATCACAGATACAATGCCAGGTATTAGACTTCTTCCTGCCTAGGTGGTGAGTAATAGTCCTTTTCTTTTTTCAGAAGGCTACCACGCTTACCACATTCAGCGCGTTCAGGAGCTACAAGCTTCAGATTACCCTAGAAGAGTTGCTTTCTGCGAAACAATGATACAAAGGTGTCAGGAAGACCCAGATTTTTTTAATAAGATCTTATGGACCGATGAATCCCGTTTTGAAAACACTGGAGTATTTAATATCCATAACTATCACAGCTGGGAAATTGAAAACCCACACCTTGCAAGAGCATCAAATTTTCAACATCGATACAGCGTAAACATGTGGTCGGGAATTGTAAATGGAGAACTGATTGGGCCTTTCGAGCTGCCGTCTAGGTTGGATGGAGACACATATCTAAACTTTTTGCAGAACAACCTTTTTGAATTGCTGGAAGATGTAAACTTGGAAACAAGAAGGCACATGATATTCCAAAATGATGGTGCTCCTTGCCATTACGCACGCCAAGTGAGGGGGCACCTTAATGAAACATACCCGGGCAGATGGATTGGGCGTGGCGGCCCAATCGAATGGCCTGCACGTTCACCGGACTTGAACCCAATAGATTTTTTTATTTGGGGTTACTACAAAGAAGTTGTCTATGCTCAGCAAACTAACTCCGAAGAAGAACTGAGACGAAAATTGAGAGAAGCAGCGACGAAAGTCAGACAAAATTCAAGCGCTTTCCGCAGACTAAAAGATAACTTTTTAAGACGTTGCCGATTGTGTATCGAAGTTGAAGGGCGTCATTTTGAAAATCTTCTTTAATAAAGTAGTTGAACTTAATTTGTGTTTTCTTTTATTGATGCTAAAAATAAACCAAAATAACCGTATTAATAAAAACTAAACTAAGCTTTTTTAAAATAAAATGTTTTCTAATGTGTCACTGATCGTTCAATTTGAAATTATTTGAATGCTTTTGATGATGCCTTGCTAATGTAGGCCATAAAAATGAAAACAAAATAAGCTTAATATTTTTTTTTGACAAAATTTTTTCTTTATGAATTCTCACCTAACTAAGTTCTGAAGCCAATTTCGTCGTAAAATCGCCTATTAAGAACAACTTTTTTATTATTATTTGGTAAGCTGACAAACTGCTGGAGTTTTTAAAATTAGTTTGAACCAATGAAACATTAATTTTGTATTATTAAGAAATTTTTGAAAATTTTGCTCCGTTCAACTCAAACCTAAAATTTTTACTTTCGTCCCTTTTTTCGGTAACTTGTAATGAATAACGTTGTGTAGTTGATAATAAAGTAGAAAGGGTGATTCAAGACGATCACTTTCGAGAAAAAATAAATAAAAAAACCTTACTATTAAACAAGTTACGATTATTTTAAGTCGCTCCGGCAGAAAATTCGAAATATACATTTAAAAAATCATAACTTCTAAACTACAAAAAATCGCGGAACATACATGGGGTATTTTCGGATACACCCAGGTGTAAGGAATCTAAAAAAAATTTTTGGACGTCACATTTTGGACCACCCTGTATAACCAAATATTAACCAAGATTTAAACTTTTTATGCGTGCGTACCTTTATAGTCCGGTGTCTTGATTTTCCTTATCAATTTCGGGAGCTCCCAATTCCAACCGGATTTATGTGATGGGCAATAGCGCTCCATACAAGCAGTCAGACGTAGAAGTGCCAATTTTCTCAATATATGCAGTTGACCGCAAGAAAGCGATGCCATTGCCCGCGACGCTGAAACAGACAAAACTTTGATAAACAGATCACATTTAGTCTGATCTACAAAGAAGCTCTTATGGGATAAACGTTTTTACATACGGTCAGGTCTGGATTGAGCCATACTTTATCTATCTGACAATTACAGTTGGCGAAAGATCTTTATGTTACAAAAAAGCAGTCTTTTTACGACGAAAAACTTGTAACAAATGGAGTCAGGGTTTCAGATAGCTAACAAATACAATGTTTATTCAACGGGACGTCGGGACAGTTGCCTTCAATCGGAGAAAAATAAAAATTGATTTATGTAGTTTCAGGTGATTGTTGCTGTTTCGTAAGTTTTAGTGATACAAGGATAAAACTTTGAACAAAAATCGTAGACAATTGTAGATAGACACGCTTTAAATGGCTATACAAATTAAAAATCGAGGCGCAAAAGTTATGGGTATTTTTCTTTCTAGGTAGATGAGGACCTTAGTTGCGGCACATAACAGAAAATAGTAGCAAAATTATATAGAAGGACCACACGTTTTGTTAAATGTTCGTAACTGACCAACAGAGACAAGGAATTGTGTTTATAGTCATCAACATATGTACATATGTATGTACGCTACTGGGCATGAATCATCTTCAAAAGGGCCTTGCAATGATCACCAAGATTCACAGGCGGATTGGTGATTGCAGTAACATGCGATAGATTACTTAGGTAGTTGGTGATGCCAATCTTATGTAATTTTATCTTAGACGTCTTATACAACAATCCACGAGATTACATGGGCTGATGAAGTAAAGCCGAGACCAAACAGCCATTGTTTTTCAAAGATGCGCATTTGTTTACACTGCGCCTTACTGCATATTACAAATAGCACATGAGTTTGGTCGAGAAAAAAATAATTCCTAACTAGCAAACGCCACTACGATGGAACTGTATTTTCAAACAAATGACAGCCGTTTAGCGGCGGCATTCCCCCTCTCTAGTATTCCTTGTTCTGTGGCATATACCGAAGTAGAGAGTCCTTAATATCTTACCGTAGCTTTCTGGATCTTTCTGATTGGGTGTCGGCTGCAGGGTGTTGTTAGCTTTGGGACCGCCATTCAGTGTGCTCGTTCTGAACGAGTACCATCTCTGTATGTTACTTCTGTAAAACAATTCATAGCAGTCAGCTTATGCGAAATGCATAAAATATTTTTTAAGAATATGTATTAAAAATTTTCATTTCACTCGCTATGTTGTATAACTGTATTCTAGTTTATTTAAAAAAATCTTATCTAACTTTTTTATATTTTTAAAGCAATTGTTATACGTTTATTATTTCACTCAGCTTTTTAAAATTTTAAACATATAGTAAAATAGAAAATGTCAGCAATATATAATATGTATATATTTACAAAGTCACAATTTTAATTCCAAGTGAATATATATAAGTGGTCGCATACAAGAGCTAAATTAAAAGAGGAATTAGGTGGATAAGGTGGGCAAACAAATACTGTGGGGAAGGAACCAGGGAATTACAATTGTACCTAGACTAAATAAGCATTATGTTAAGCAACACTCATACACGATTTAGCAAAAGTTAAAACAAACAATAGGCCTGTTTCCACTAATAACAAATTGCTTGGTTTATAGTTTCTAATTATAAATGAGGAGACGAAGATAAGAAAAAACTAGTATATTTCTCAAAAAAGTTAAAGATTATGAATATTTTTAGAAAATGAATTCGAAAAAAATAGGCATTAGGTCACGTGACAACGAACACGAAGAACGCGGCGCAAGAAAGTGTGACGTCACGCCTCGCAAAACATCATTGTTGTTGTTGACGTTTTCATATCACAGAGCAGGTTATTTCGCGAGCTGTGACGTCATTCAAGACGCCATGACACTATTCAGCGTTTTCGAGGGAAATCTAAATGGCTTTTTTAAAATACAAAATACGTAATGTAAATATTGATTTTTCCTTTAAAATATAGTTTTTTTGGGATAAAGGAGATATTAAAGTATATAATTAGCCAAGTTTTCAAATTTAGTCAACTAGCCTATTACAGAATGTGTAATGTAGTTTGTAAGTAAGTATACATTATATTAGGAAGGTGTGTCTAAAAATAGGTTCGAAAACGAGCGCGACGCGCCTATAAACTGCTTTCGCAATTTGGTAATTTAAGTTTTGTTATATAACTACAAGTAAATACAAAATTAGTATATCAAATTCAGTATTCTTTCTTTTTTCAAAAAAATTAAAATACATAAAAACATTTTTGAACGTAAACACGCGATTTGTTGGTAAGATAATTTGTTTTGAAGTTTAAAAAGTCAAGCAAAAAACCAAATAGACAAGTTTGCAAGTGATCGTAATTTGATAAATTTAAAATAATTACAGAAAAATTCAAATACTACATTTAATCACAATAACAGTTTGAAGTGGGTTATTAAATTCAATATTTCGCAATAGGCAGTAAAGATGAACACATAGCGCGTAATTAATGTAACATATTCGTATTGCAATTTCACGAGGCTATTGACCGTGTAATTTTATTTAAATAATACACACTAGCGAATTCAGCAGTAACAAAGTATTGTGTGCAATTCGCATTACATAACGGCGCAAAACAAACATAAATATAATATATATTTCAGAGCATACGTAACATTATTTGATTGTTCAGGTGACGACTCGTTACAAGTTTGAAAGGAGTATATTACTATGCCAAAATGGAAGACTCGAAATTGTTGCTAATATCACCTAATACGCACCATGACGTGAAAGATAATCTTACGTACTTCAGACAAATAACGAGAAAAATATAGTTTTAACGATTAATGATAATTTATTAATGAATCAAGGAATGGGAAAATAAAGATAATATCTCGCACAGCATTCATTACATACATTTTAATTGGTGGTCATACAATAATACTAAAATAAACAAAAATCTGTACAACAATATACTTGTGACTTTGGTGTACAACATAATATATAATAACGTATTAGACTGTCAGTTGTCTCTTAAGAGCGAGTATTAATATTGCAAAGCCATTTCAATTGGATGCCTCGTTGTACGTTTCAACTTTACGGATTATTACAGTTGTTTCAATTCGAATTTTTTCTCATGGAGATCAGTAGATAGAGCAATTTTTTACACATTTATAATTCGAATTACTTTAAAACCATATGTTACTTATATTCAATTTAAAATTTAACAACAACAACACACTACACGGTATAATTAATAATTACTTACCATTAGCTCGGGTATAAATATTTGTATGAAATTGCATTACTTACTTTTTGGTTTTCATATCGACGCTATCATCGTCATCCTCTTGGTCCCCATCATTGGACCGCGAAATGGCGGAGTTAGGGCTGCTGTCTAGTCCTGAACTCCTTGAAGCAGACTTGTCGCGCTTCAGGCTCCTGTCGCGGAATCTGGAGATGATTACAACCCATAATGAGAAGGCGGAAACAGATAAATGGAGAACGATAACTTAGTCGGTCACTAATCGCCACTGGCTAATGAGAAACGTTAGAAATGAATGCGTCTATTTCTGAATACAAAAGCGAGGTTTATGCCTCACGTTGTGGATGGACTAAATGTGTTTCGTCAGTATGACCTTTTTAGACACTAATCAGGTGCTCTTAAACCTACAAGCGTTACAAAAAAGTTATAATGTGAAAATAAATACGACTTATGGCCATCAATCACATAGAAATACAGTAGAATACTGTATCTTGTGACAGAAAATTCGTAATATATTTTACAACGCCCGTGCTTTTTATACTATCGTAGCGTATACAAATCTTAAGTACTTTAGCATATTCCTCTAAATTAGTAAATATGAAATGAGTTACAATTGTAAAATCATATTGCCTGAGTGGATTTAGAATTATTCTTAAGGTCAGACAAAATCACGCCGAAGGTGTCCTGATAAAATGCAGTGCACGGGCGTGCTTGTCATTTAAATGTGCATATCTCTGTTGAGGCATTCAGCTTCTTTGCCGCGAAACACTCGTTTAGGGCTAATGAACACCGCTTGGAAGTAATTAGTCTCCCCGTGAAATAAAGTATGTACGTTCATATATGGCGTCAAGAGTTGTTGTCTCTCGTATCGTTACAGTTCAATAGACTGAACGAACACGCTTTCATCAGATTCGCAACACATAATGTGTATATGACATTTAAAACGAATCAAGAACACTTTCAATAAATGATGATATAACATACTATTTTTTATATAAATGGTATGACTTCTAATCAAACACAACACACATTTTTCAGTCCAATATGCAATCAGGCATCCTCCATGGTATGCCACATCGACGAGTCCCGAGCCACTTGCATCCAACGACTCTCCGCGACCTTTAAGAGGCTATGTTGGTAAGAACACGTGGCCGCGTTCAAATTTGGATTGTTTTGTAGCTGTCCCTATCCGAGCCCTATCCTACCCGAGCGCGTACGGTGAGACAGCATACACTACGCGAAGTTATCCACCCGTTATTTGGATGTTTCGTAGTCCAGGGATCATTTGAAGGATACAGTATATTATGTAACCATTTTTTAATACAGCATACTAATGAAGTTTCAGATGTCGGTGGTTTTTCCAAATTGTTCTAAATTGATTCATACTCTTGTAAATCAGGTTCAAAGTTGGGGCTTTTTATTACCGTAAAATGCAATTCTTTGACGCCCTGTAACTCTGGAAGTATATATTTAAACGAAAATCTGACTCACCACCGACACAGATATTTGTTTCTAGATTGTGTCTTGAAAATTTCATAGATTTTCATAGCTTAATACTCAAAACATGACTGGACTACGTTTGTATGGGCGCTTTGACACCAGCATACCCTCTTAACTTGGTCATCGGTCCATCTAGTAGGGGGACGGCACGGTACACGCTTCCCGGTACATGGTCGCAACTCGAGAACTTTTACTCCCTAGTAAAGTCTAGTACTACTTGTAAAGGACCACTTATCGGTTCCGTATTCGGAATATACCATACCTTATTTCACGCTAAGCTTTAAGTAATCAAAAACAGTCTTAAAGCAAGTAAGTAGGATTTACATTGAGTCAGTTACTGATTTCAAATTCGATGTAATTTAGTGCTGACCGGTTACTAAAACAGTGTAAAAATTATTTCAGGTGAGTATATATTCGTCAAACAGTATGTAAACAGTGTATATATGTTAGTTAATATATTTTTTCAAGCCAACACAGTGATGACTCCATACTGCCATTGTGAACAAGTTGATTTCAGGACAGTAAAGCGACAAACTGTACGTAAAAACCGTTATTGACTGAATGTATATCCACCTTTATTATATCTGACACCAGCAGCTTTTAGAATTTGTTATGAGTTAATAATTAGGTTTCCTGAGCACGTGGCCACAATTATTCCTACAAGTTGTAAATATACCTTTTTACAATAGTTTATTTATAACGAGAATTGCGTGATCTGTATGGGACGAATCTCGAGGAAATAATATATTCCCTAAACGAATCCCAGTGGGATATCTGACCGAAGTTGCTTAACGAGAATATAACTAAGTAAATTGTAATCCCGAGTGAGGGCTGTCAGGGAAATGTCAAACGATGATAAACGATAATTTCAGTAATATTTTAGATATAATAACAACGACAGCGAGATTACAGGCTTTAGAGAAGATCAACCGATCGTCTGCCTCTTTGTGATTAAAGAAGCTTATGTTGCATCTGTGACAGACGTACACACATACACCAGAGTTGTTTTATACGGGCTCCGTTTTTCCATCGCACGTTCGGAACAGTAAAAAAGTCAATAACTCTTATATTTTTAAACGACTTATTGAATTTCTGCAAGGTTGTTTGTTTATGTTTAATTTTTACATCGTAACGGTACGAGTCAGTCAAAATGAATTGATTTTCAACCGACTTCAAAAAAGGAGGAGGGAGGCTCTCAATTCGACTGTATGTTTTTTTATGTATGTTACGAGATAACTCCGATTTTGATGATTCTTTTTGTTTGGTAGAGCATACTTTAGAGTGTTTAGAGATATAATATAAATTTTATCGACATTGATTCAGTACTTTTTGAGAAAATCTACAAAAACCAAATATGTACACAGATAATTCTACCTCTAAAGGTGAACATTGTAGGGGATAAATGCTGTAGACCTTTAGGGCGGTTAAAGTCGTTTTCTAGTTCATTTTGAGCGCGTAAATTTTTATTTTGTATAGGGCTATCGTTGAAGGGCCGGATAAGAACATTATTACTTTTTACCCTGATCGAACATATAGTTCCCGTCAGATAATTTCTGACGTCCACGCGGACGAAGCCTAATTCATACTATTCCATCAATGAGTTCGCACAGGTAACTTTAGGTAACATAATTTCAACAATAGAACTTAAGGAATTCTATTACCTAAGGGGAAACAACTATTGCGAATACAATTGAATGCCTAATGTTTTACTGTATGCACATTCTGTGCTGTAACATACACATACCTATCGACACGATTAATGGAACTTGAACTTTTGAACTAATATGTCATAACTCAACAGTAAATGTACAGTAGTCACGTGAGTACGAGTATTATGTATGAAGGCTAACAACAGCGTGGGATGAAGCGATGGTATCCAAAAACAAAATAAACGCAGATAATAGCGGCGAATAAGATAATATGAAAATAATTATATGTATGTATCTCCAATAAGAAATTCAATATCTCTCACATAATGATCAACCAGTTAAGTGATTATTATTTAACAAAAAAATGAGAAATAATTTTAAAAGAAATTCATTTTCATATTTAAAAAATGTCTCACGCCAGGTCAATAAACTCAATTTTATTCGTCCTTCTATAAATCTCTCGATAATCAAAATTTCGGCCATCTCATTTATCTTGTTGGGGTTGTTCAATTTTCAACATACAGCCTGATTTAATATTAAGGAATAATCTGAAATGACTAAAAACCATAACAAGAAGTGAGTCTGTCAAAAAATATAACATCAACGCGTCGAAGTGTGAGGTGAAATTCTATTATAAGCCAAACAAAAGTCAAAATGTGTCCAACAAATGTGACAAACCAAATTCCTCTCTCCATATTCCTATGTATCTATCACAGAGTACTTTATTTTTATGTGGTAGTCAATATAATTAACTTTTTAATCTTTTATTTTTAATCACAGATCTTTATTGTCTTTGGTCAGTTTAGTCGTGGAAAATACTACATATCTGTTTGTTGCCTTTATGTACTGAAATATATGGAATCATCGGATATATTACATATTTGAATGCTATGAGTTGGAAGTAAGAAACTAGGAATTGACCGAAAGAGAACTTTACTTTTCATAAAATCTTTTGAAATTCTTGTTTTACAGACATACGTATATATCAGGTTAGAAATGTCTGAACGGGCAACGAATTTAGTAAGAAAGAACAGAATAGGAAGAATATAAAACACTACTGTATATTTGTAAAAAAATTGAAGACTTTACATTTAAATTTCGAAAAAAGAAATATGAGAAAATTATGCTCATATAGATTGATATATCAAATTTTGATGTCATTTGCTAAGTCCACTGATGGAGATGAACCTCCCTATCAATGATGATCCCGCAGTTGGACTTGCCATGAAGGGATTTGCCCAAATCACCACGATTGGCAGGTGTATTGGTGTTGGGTAAATAGGTAGGTCCTTCTGCCCATCTCGTCAATATTGTTTCCCTTAGTCGCTTCTTACGACACTCACGCTTTATTATGGCATGGTACTCGTACTATTCTAAAGCCGAGATATAACTCAAGTAATTCTATCTATTACTGAAGCTTAGGCAGTGTTATTCGGATAATACAATTTCACTGTTCCACTGTCCTTTTATACAGCTTTTATTATCATAAAAAGACTATATAAGCCCCCATTGCAGGGGCTCAGGCCTGCTCTCCTACAAAGAATGTATGGGCCATAGACCAGGCCCAGCGCGGATTAGTAGACTTCATACACACCTTTGAATTTCTTCTCAGGTTTGTTCCTCACGGTGTTTTTCTTCACCAAAAAGCCAATGGTAATCATTTTTATCATTCATACATAAATTCCAATTTCAAACTCATTGGTACGAGCCAGAATAGAACCCAGCCTGCGATTGTTCGACTAACTGAGCTACCACGGCTTGCTTTACTAAGCTTAACGATTTTTACGTGTTTTCTCTCTAGAACTGTGTCCAGGGAACTATTATACGACAAAGTTCATACGAACAACAAGCATTCGACACTGAAACCCATTTGTAAGTTTAGTCCGGAGATGTGCCAATTAGAACTTAGTGAATTTGGAACTTGTCTACAGTTCAGAAATTGTTAACATAGATGTTGACGTTGCTAAATTTTGTGTGTGAGAAGTTTGAATGTTATCCGAGAATTCAAGATTTGCTATGTAAAGAATAGCTAGTAATAAGCACTGCTGATTAGATACAACTTCGTAGCTAGCTAACAACTTTACATCCCAATTTTAATTGCGGGATTTTTTAAAAAAGACCACGGACAACATTGTAAAAATTTAAATGGATCGAATTCGAATTCGAGAATTTTTTATTCATTAAAAAATGTTTTCTAATTTCCTCGACAGTTATTTTGGAGTAAACCTTGTTATTGTAAAACTTGCACGAAGTTGACAGTTGAAAAGTCTTGCTTTGCAAGTTATCCTTGCAAGAAAAAAGTTACAGCACCACTGTCTGTCACTTGACAGTACGTAGTACATATACAGTGATCTGTGCTTGACTGTTGACAAACTGACAGATCAAATAAAATATTACCAAAACTTAAACAGTAAGTCATCGTACAGTTCACTGAGCAAGTAATCACTACGTTTTAGTACTCTTTACTTGACTAACCATCACCTCCACGCTAAAGCCTTAATTTTGAAATTGGACCTAATCATTATCATATTCCATCATATATAGTGATCTGTGATATTCCATTCAATTACACTTTGAAGAAGTTGCTTACTTGGAAAGAGATTTAAATTAAACGTATTTGCTTACTTGACTGTGCCCCAACAATGTATAGCATAAAGAGATTAGAAACTTCGTTCTGAAATCTGTAATGTAAATGGAAGTGAGGCCTAGGCAAGGCCTAGGTAATATTTTTTAGCCACACGAATGAAGTATCGTTTCCATCGAAAAATATAGTCGTGTTTTTATCAAAATGATGAATGAAAATTAAATTATTTCAGTGGATTAAAAAATACGGGTCCTTTTTTTTGTCATCCCGACAACCAAATGTGTTTATTTGAAATGTAGTCCAGTACGCAACGATCCCATCGAACTCACGATTTTCGCTAGCAATAACCTATACTAATTCAACCAACTGAACCTGTTACTGTAAAATTATATCGGCCTTTTAAGAACCACAGACACAAAAATATGTTTAGCTTAAGTCCGCTTGCTGCAGTGACAATTAATTCACAACATTTTATTTGTCTATAGCTTTTAAATATTTAGATTTCTAACGACAAGGTAAGACCATAATCGTAAGTTATCTTGGGCACACGCCGTTGCGGGCATGCGCCCTAATCACATTACCACATTATGTGCCGAGATGCGTTGGGAAATCTGTAACACATAGCAAGCATAGCGCCAAAGACACGCGACTGCATTTTATCAATAAAAAATTAAAATGGCTGAGCACTTGACATCTCTCACCTTCTGGTAAGTTACGATAAGGCTGTAGAATGATAAGCGTGCGTACTCAGAAGCCTCGAGCTATTGAGGCGCCGGCTCTGCTACTTTTCATACCAGAACACGACAGTGCTATTAACACTGCTGCTGCACTTTGGTCTTCGGTAACATGGTGGTAGCTAGCCAGGCAGACATGGAAAATGACCTACCACCAACCAAACCGATAGATACTCCTATTAGGAATCGAATTCGGGACCTGCGAATTGTGAGTTCAAGATTGGAGCCATTAGGCCACAGCGGCGGCGGTTAAAATATATCTTCTTAAAAACGAAAGTCAGGTTCAAAATTAAGTGGTTTCAGATTAAGGACACGATGTCCTTACATTTCATTACTATGATTAACGGATTAAACGATATTAATTTGAATGAGTTAATTTTAAGTAAATAAAAATAATCATTTATTGCGCAAATGTTCGTAAATTTAGAATTATTATATAATACCTATAACAACACGGGCTCTTAAGCAATATTTTGAAGGTTTCGTTTTCAATACTCGTATTATACTTTTACAGCATGCCGTTTATTTTTGTATGTCATTCAAATCTTTCAAGTTAACTTTTGGTGGACTGGAAGTGATCCCTATTTAAAGTCCCGCCTTTCCTACTTATATTACACTGGTGTTGATGTCCATGATTTCCTCTGCTTGGACTGCAGAATGTACCCAACGGTAGCTACTTATTGTTCTATTAGGATAAAAAAAGAAACCTCCATTCTTATACGACCCTATAACAATCCCAATACAAAAATCAAGGCATTCTGCCTCTGCGTTACAACGTGAAACTTAAAATATTAATATGTTCTTTGAGCGTATAAAGTATTGAATAACGGCCGTAGGAAAATGGGGTTTGATATTATAATTACAAATATGAATTACTTACTTCTGTCCATCCTTCCCGAGGTTGAGCGACCTGGTTCTGATCGCTTGTCGTCTGTGCGGGCTGTGGCCAGGCATTTTCTGGACCTCTTGAAGAATTTCCGGGTCTGGTTTCAGTTCACGTGGTTTCGGAGGTTCCATATAAACCTGACAATTGACGTCATTGTTATGGTTGATATTATTCGATCAATATTTGTGTTCATTAAAACATGTTTAAAAATACCTTATATACCAATATGGTAACAAAAGCCAATGCGTTTTTTGTCACTTCAACCGGTACTAGCTGTAACAGCTATTTGTCTTTTTTATGATACAGTGTCCATTTAAAATACAAATTAAATAAAAATGTCAAATTAACAATTACCTCAGGATTTTGATGAGTATTATTATCCTTGAAATAGTTGTGCCTCCAACTAGCAGGCTGGCATTCAGAATCACTCAGTGCACAATCATCGCTCTTCATTCCCCTATGGAATATTTTTTTCGCCCTGCCCAATCTCGACTTGGAGCTTTTGTTACTTGAGCTCATACTGCCATCAGATGCATAACTGGAGCTGTCGTCTCCAAACGTCGGATTGAGGAGAAACGACGGTTCGATACGTGCCCCTATAGGCGATGGAGGCAAAATAGTCATTGGGGACGGTGGTTGCGTTCTAATCTCCGGGGCACGTAAAGGTGAACTATTGAAATCAGGGAATGGAAACGCTGTGGGAGTAGTCGGCGTCATGTCTATGTAATTCAGATCTGGATATTTGTCTGTCTGCACGTCGAGGAAATGTGGGGAAGAGACAATGACTTCCGTACGGTTCTGACGTTTCCGTCTCCGCGTCTTTAAGCTTTCGACTCGTCTGAGAAGCGCTTTGGCACCGTCTCGGAGGCGTTCCGATCCGGTGCGACGGAAGCGAGTGCCGGTCTCTTCTTCATCTTCCTTGTCACTTGGTAACTGAATAACTGGTGGCTGACCTGGCACCGTTAGACTGAAACAAAACAGTATATAAAGGACTGGAAACTTTAAATACACACGATTTAGTTAATTTTAACTGTTTTATATAGATCTGATGAAATATTAGTTCATTAAAAATGTTGATATAAATGTATTTATTTTTTATACACATCAACAGATTTTGCCCAAATCGTTCGTGATTAAATTTAATCATATGTACGAAATATTAATAAAAATATTTTAGGTGCATGTGCTTCGAAAAATTTGATCCTCCGGCTCAAAAATTTGTGACACCTTAATCAGATTTCAATTCTTATTTCAGCCTCCTGATTTATTTACACCTCAAAAACGTCCCGGCAAATACCAAATTCATGGTAATTCTGCAAAAAAATATACTAATAATATACTAACAACAATTTAATTATATTTTCAACTGTGATATTTAAAAAAAAGTATTTTTAGTAAATGGGTTTTACGCGTTATGGAGGTTACATACAATAAAATTATGGCAATCGTAGGTTGTGTCTGTCTGTCTGGGCCGGAATGGTTGTGAGTGTGACGTGTGCGGCCATACTTAATATTAGGATGTTAAATTTTATTACACATACAGGTCAGGTTCGACGTCCGTGTAGTGGCCATCGGCGTCGACTAGGCCCACTTTGATGGTGGGCAATGAGTCATCCTCATCATCTTCTGCCTCTCCCCGCGCCTCCCGCGCCTCTCTCTCCGCTAGCGCCCTCGCAGCTATCACCTGATTAAGCATCATCATTATGGTGAATTTAAACATTAACAATTCACGAACACAATAACGAAACCTTTTAAATTTTTAGAAAATTAATTATCATTGTGCCTAGCTTATGAAATAACGATTATAAACGATTGCTGTTTCAATTAATTCAGCACGAAACTACTTGTAGCAATTACAAGTAACTTTACTGCTCTTATTCGCTTAACTACATACGAGTTTATTAAAACTTTATGATATCCTATTCGACTTGCTCAATCAGGGACATCATGGCTAGTTATTGCAGGAGTTGCATACCAGGCCATAAAAATACAATAAGGAAGTTGTTCTCTTGCAGTGTGGATGAATATGATGTCAGGGCATGGTCTTCATAATACCATGCTTGGGACTGCCAACAGGTGACGTAAAGGTCAAGCGCAAGTCAATTGTGAATAAAGAATGACTTCACTGGCTGAGTAATTCATTCACAAAATCATAGGTGCTGACATTTTCTGCTAAACGAGATAAAGTATTGTGAGTCATCGTAATCTGGAAATGTAAATACATTACATAATCTAGATATTATTAGCATTGTAAGTGTTAGAACGCTGTGTGACGTTGTACCTGTCAGCTTTACTATATTTTATTTAATTAAAAAAAATAGTAATAATTAATTTGTAACATAATTTGATGTATATGTTTTGTTTATCTATTATGCGAAATATGTTTTTTGTGCCTATCTTTTTCTGTTTGGCTGCTACCTTTTCAGGTCTTTATTATTGAATCGACCTTCATGAAATTTTGATTTATACAAGCTAGTCTATAATTTACAATCTGATAAAGTCCAGGCAAACGTATTTAATCAAATAAACAAGAATCTAAATAAATTGGGAACATTTTAAAAATATGTTTTTATCAAAGTACTTTTATCCAATTTAAGTTAATATATATAAGATATGACAAATGTCGAAATGCTATGAAGAAATCGTCATTTTGCCAATAATCTCATTCTTGAGCACGATATTTTCATACGGGGCCAATTCTCACGAAGTTAGGGTACTTAGTATTATATACACCGTACAAAACAATCGTAATCGATCTTCTCAAACAACACCTTTAATACTAGTTTACTGCTATGCTAGTACCATGATTTCCTAGTACACCGACTTTAGAGGTAGAAATCGAGAATAGAGCGAAAATAAGAATAATTATATTTTACATCACACAAATAAGTTTGAAGAAGGCAGAGCATATAATATAAACATATAAGTGTAAACAAATCGGAAAAAGTTTATTGAAAAGCTAACACGCCTGTCAACGTGTATATTATCGCTACCCACACATAAAACGTATAAAGTACACCAGGAACAGTAAATACTTACTGCATCTTTATTTGTAATTTAGTCTTATGAATAAATTGACATTTTTTTTTGTTATTTTACACATAAAGTTTCTCTGTAAACGTTGATTTTTATAGGCATTGCGGGCAAAATTAATCAGATTGTTACAAAAATGATAGTAGATAGATAGATAGGGGCCTCCTACTTGGCCGGCGTGGTAATTCCTTCCTTACCCCGTAAGTACCCCACTTTACATCAACAGAAGTAACATAGATACCCCAAATTTGGTTTCTAAGTAATGTCAATAAGTTAGAAAATGCTTTTTATATAACAATTCATGCTGAAACACATTGTGTGGAGAGCATATTTTCTAACCACATGCATTAGCAGTTTCTAAATAACATCACTAGTAAACTACAATCTTCTGTGTTGTATTTGTATGGTAATGCATTGTTAAATGGAATGAGAGTAGTTATGTTCAAGGCTTCTTATGTGTTTAAAAAGGTTAGGTACTGACAAGCATATATTCAACTTTTGTTGAAATGCATGAACATCTCTAGCAAACTTCACTTTACTATTGATGCATTAGTAGTGCTGTGTCACTGAATGAAGCGTTATTTCGTCATAGGAATTTTTAGGAGCACAGTCGTGTTTTAAGATAAACCTATTTTTTAAGATGGATAAATTAAATTTTAATTCTGTTCCTGAAATGTTTATTAATCCAATGTGAGACACATAACAATAGTTTTGAGAGATTAGATCATTAAGTCTTCTAGATCTATTGAAAAAGAAAAAAAAATCAATTGAAATACGAAGCCCAGTGTACCGGTTAATGATCTATCATATTCAGGTTTATTCCTGTTTAATGATTGGAATATATAATAATAACATAAAATTATGACTCTTCCTTCTCTTTTAATATTTTATTAAGTGTTGCATTTATATAAAGAATAACATTCATAAATTTGAGACAGAGGGCTCTTGCTTAAACTTATCCTCAAGGTATAAAAATGACTTTATACTGCCAGCATCTAATAATGCTCTTTTTCAAGTAAATGCGTTCAAAAAGAACTGGAAACCGACTTCAATTGCCCTAAAAGTCTACTTTTACTAAGGCAAATTTAAATTTTTATCGTTTTCTCATGCATGCCGTTGTTAGAACTGGACCAAATTGAAATGCGGCTACACGGGAAGCACCACCTTTCAAATAAATTAAACAGGATCAAATGTCTACTTTCAGAACTAACTTACATAACTATCTGGACGATAAAAACAAGTGACATTATTATTACAGTATAATTTTTTTAAATTTATTTTTTGTTTGTATTGCACATATTAGATATAAGTACAATTTTTAAATATTACCTTTGTATAGGTTGGTTAAAGTGGACGTTTTTAAATGTAAATCTTATGCACATATAATCTGCAATAAATAACTCTGACTTTGAATAGTAACTGCTGCCAAACAGTACTGTTAATTTCACTTTAGTGTTCCATTATGAAATGAAAATGAAAAATATATTTATTCCATAAACTTAAAATTATCCTGTTATACTTTACGCTGGAGCTTCCTGATAAGTATATAAATACCTGTAGTAGGAAGCCCCGCTATACGTGGTATACAATATTAGTTATCTAGTTTTAAATAATTAGGAGTGAAGAAGTGAGGATGTGTGTGTGTGTGTGTGTGTAGTGTGATGAGGATGATGTGATGAAAGGTAACAGAGCCAGCTCCTTATTAGATGGCTTCTGGTGAGCATGCTTTCCATCCAACAGCCTTATTGTCACTTACCATTGAAATGAAGTCTAAGTACAAACCCATTAAACAGAAAAAAGTAACCATTTAAAAAAGCTGTCGGCTCATTTATAATCATTTACAATCATACCTAAGTAGTAAATAAGCTAGTCAGTACCCTGAACAAAGTTCTTTCTGCAAATATAGGTATGGTTTTGAACTCACCTGTAACCTCCTCTGTGCCTGTGGCGTGATCTCGACAACTCGCGACCATCGTCTTGACTTCCTTTCGTACTGCCATTTGTCGCTTAATGCACACTGCTCATCATCGGACTCGTTCTGCACAGAATAAAAACATTCATTTTAGAATTAGCCTCGAAAACAGACAAGCAGTAAAATCTGGTTTTTATACTTATTATAGGGGATAAGTGCTATTATCAGAATGCAGACTTCTGTATACTTAAATAACACCTTCTGGGAGAAAGAATTAATATAATACTTATTCTCGATTCAAGACAGAAGAGTATTTTAGCCATACAATATTTTAAGTGTAATGTCATAAAAAAAGACAAGCACTGTAACAGACTATCCATACTAATTTTACAAACTCTGTCTTTCACATCGTAATGGAGGGTCATATTAACTATTTAAACATGGGATACATTTACTACAACTACTAATAAAGACAATTAATTTTCTCATTTTGCATGAAATGGCTTTTTTGATGATATCTCGAGAACAGATTAATTTTTGTACATTTATTAAACTTATGTAATGTATTTTAAGTATTCACTTTATCATAATAAAACTGGATATAATTCAGCTGCTGAACAAAATTTATTTATGTCCTAAGGTGATACAAAGTTCGCCAGACTGGGTTTATACCTGTTTGTTTATCCAAAAAATAAATCATTACCAAGGATATAATTTACCTAAAGTAAAAAAATTGAGTTTCTCATGTGCACCTATTCAATAAGAATCTCAGCTGATCTAACATTACAGATTAATGAACGAATGTCAGTTTGCTGATTTTAGACATCTTCTGTTATGAATAGATCTGCAAAATGCTTTAACACACATAGCTGTAATTTCACAGTATATCACTCATACTGATTAAATAACAAATATAATTGAGTTATAACATTTACTTACACTTTGTTCTTGCAGATTTCATACTATTATAGGGTTATTATACGAACGAAGTTAGTTTGTTTTTATTGGTAGATTTCATATAAGTTTTAAGGGTGTTTTATTATCTATGAGTCCATACCTTAATTAAGAGCCCTCAACATTTGGGTCAAACTTGCTCTTGGCCAATTATTTGAGTTACTCAAATTAAAGTTCATTTTTTAAATACACATAAATCCTACCATGTTATCTAGGGTCTGCCACAAACTAAATATTACTAGCACTGTAGTTTTCTGGTAATTAAAGATAGTATAGCCTCATTTAACTTGGGTCTTTGAGGGGAGTGAGGACTTTCTTGTTCACTTTTAAATAGGTGAGATAGAATAATCTACTAAAATTCTAGGCAGGTGATATCAGGTGTTTCCAAGTCTGAATCCAAATAGTTGAGAATAATGATATAAATAATGATACGAATGAATATTTACTCCCAACTTCAATTACAATATCTAATGTACTATATTTTTCAAAACACTGTTTCAGCAATAAACACTCATCAACTTTTTATTTACCTAAAGAGTCAAGCCTCTTTACACGGTTGTAACCAGTTTATGGGTAAAACGAAGGCCACATGCAACCAGGTGGAAATAAAATAATTCTAGTATTATGCGAGGTTTATTACGTGAGTGATGAACTAACGATAAAAAGTTTTAAAAACTTACCAGCAAAGTGTAACCATAGTAATCGTACACTGCCTTCATTCAATCGATGGTCCTATCCCTAAAATATCAAGGCCGACCCCAAATAGGTACTTCCTTAAATTAACACTGTTTCTCTGATTCCATTAAAATAAATATACGATTCCAATCCATAAACTTAACTTTGGGTAAAAGTTCTGGAGCGGGAATTAAAAATCAAAGTGAAGATTAAAAGTATCAGACAAAACAAACCACACTAAACAATTTGTGTTTTCATTCCAACTTTTTGACTGACGCAAGACTGACGGACGGACGTAGTATATATATTATAATATCCTCTTTGGACAGACGGCTGAGCGTAGATCTACAATCTATGTTTTTGACCACGACCATAGACTGCAGATACAACACAGATTACAATGAATGTTCCGCTTTGCTTGGGGTTTGACACAAGTGTTTGAATGTCTATGCCCTTCATTTATATTATGGTTATTCGCTCGATAAAAGTTTCATACAAAATGACACGTTCCGCGAATGTATGTAATTTAATTAGGCCATTATAAAATAAAAGTGATTTAGTTACCGTTTTTGTTTAGTTTATTTGTGGAAAAACGTATAAAACGCACGAAACAGGTAAGACTTGACGTTGAAAACAAAGATGGCGTCAATAAAATGACATTTGACGCTGTCACTTAGTACAAAAAGAATGATTTTGTTCAATTAAAATAAACGCAGAAATGTAAATCTAGTATTTTTCTATACATATTTAGATTATTATTTGAATTTATCAATAGTGTACAAGTGCAGAACGAATTTGAAACAACTCTTATATGTTTCCATAATCTTTTAAAACAAAAGCTGGTTTCGTGCAGTAATGATATTTGTTTCCTAAGCCTGTTATTATATTTGATTCTATTTTAAAAGTTAAAAAAAGATGTTAGCAATAGAAAAAATCAAACTTCTAGGTCAACGCAATAAAGAGATACAGCTGTAACTTAGATCATTTCCTTACAAAATGCAAAATGTAGACCTAGAATCTTGAAATTTGGCAAGAATCAAGGCCTTAAAGCACAGCCATTGGAATAAATCTGAAAATAATGATTTTTTTAAAGCATAACACCAATCATAACACGGTAAAAATATCTTTTTTATGTTTACAAACATAACTTTGTGGTTGAAAGCCATACATCGCGTATGTAATTTAACTGCAAAGTAAAGTTGGTTCTACAGCTGGACTAACATTTTCGGTAGATAATTGTTAGGTGCACATTGGGTGCACATTATCTTTCTGTTATTTATGATTTTCAGTATGTTAATTATTCATATTCTGTACGGAACCATCGGTGCGCGAGTCTGACTCGCACTTGACTGTTTTTTTCTCTTCATATTTACAATAACTACATAAATAAAGTAAAATACAAAATATTTTTTGTTTTGCTTCGAAAAGAAAGGATAATATTAAAAATATTGGACAAAACCTTGTTATAAGAATAGCGAACAAACTTTTTCAATCAACGTTATTCAAGCGTTATTGAGATCTGAGAAAATGTTGACCGATTTTCCTTTACAGGCTGTTGTTCAAAAGTTTACTCTTCTGGCATTTTATTTACAGTTGGTTAAATGCTGTCAAATACAACATGCCCGAAATCATAATTTAAGTTTGTTACCTAACTGCTGCGAAAGATAAAGGAGAGTATTATTAATACAGGTATTACTTAATGGATCGGACAGGTCGGACAGGATGGAATTTATGTTGCCATAATCTTTTAAAATAGAATAGGGGGCTTTGACATCGGATTGTAATGTCGCGAAATGAGTATCATTAACATACCATTACATAGTGAGTCACAATTTTCATTTTTAGGGTTCCATAGTCAAACAGTTTATTCCAGTTACATAGTCATAGTTAAACACCCTTATAGTTTCGCGCTGTCCGTGTGTCCCTCCTCAGAGACCCTCTCTACTAGAAAGCTGTAATTTGGTGCAGGGATAAATATTCATCATGCCGACAAAGTGGTAGAATAAAATATTGAATTTTTTTCGGGTTGCTCCCATACAAGTAACATGAAATATTTATAAATTTTCTCGTCTACCCCATTGTGTAAGTATCATAGAATTGGTCTTTTCAAATATTAAGCTTTATAGTGATAATTTTTGTCAGAGTTGAGTTGGAGTTGGTGCGTAATTTTCAACTTGCGAACAATATATACAATAAAAAATTATCTTTGCTTATCCATTTATTTCGTTAAATTGACAGTATTCATTATAATATTATTGTTTTGGTGAGACGCTCTGTACCTACATATTATTATTATATTAGAAAAGATTGAAGCGGAATGAAAAGCAATCCCTCTATCAAGGTCACTGGGTCATTATAGACTTGTCAAACCCTTAATAACGTCGACAATTACACTGATGCGGCTCTAGGTAATAACTTGTTGAAGCCTAAATGTTAAGTATTAGAGCAAAGAGGTATCGAAATAAAGCAAGTTGCCGTAAACGAGTTCTGTAGCGCTATTTGTAGTTAATGATGTTTATATTAAATTTAGTCACGCTTTGGAATATGAGCTAGGTATAGTTTGTCTAGACGAGGCTAAAAAGTAAAAAAGCTTGCGGTATTTACTTAATATTAATTTATTTTCCACCGACTTCAAAAAAGGAGGTTCACAGTTCGACTGTATATTATGCGATAACTCCGCAAATTATGAATTGATTCTTTATTTGTTTGGCAGACCATACTTCAGGAGGTAGTCCCATATCGCTTCGGTCGCTTTTTGAGAAAATCACCAAAAACAAAATATGTACCCAGATAATTCTACCTGTAAGGGTGAATGAATATTTTAGAGGGTGAATGACTTTTACGGCAGTTGAAGTCGGTTTCTAGTTCTTTTTGAACGCTTTCATTAAATAAACGTACATAGGTACAAAAATATTATGTTTGTTTAATAACTTTAAGATTTATTTAGGTGTTTTAGTTCTACATAATTATTAATATGAACATATTTGTTATGATTCAAAATGTAGTGTATCTTTAGCTTTTGGAAGTGTATATTTTGCATGCATACAGAAAATTGTATGCAACCAAAGTAATTATCCCGAGAAGATTCATGTATGGGTAAATATTATGTATATGCTATTTTAGCCTCGCCTGAAACTAATTACTGTCGATGGGATTTCAACTTTCCTCTGTCCAGGCCTCCTGGGAAGTATATTATTTCCCCGTAGAACGACCGAATAATGCAAATGATTATTAAATGTAATTTATAATGCTCATGATACGACAGGATCAATTAGCTACCAAATAAAAATCTTAATTTTATTGTGGAAGCTCCACGGGCCAGAACATTTATCGAAGTATCATCAGAACAGACTAGAGGCTACCAACATTTTTGAGAATACATAAATAATCCAATAGCAATCCAATCGAAGGGTTCCCTTATAATAGTTAATGAGATCCCTCCAGTCTGTTAGGACTGATTTCTATATAGTAATGATCTCATAATGAACAAATATCAAAATCACCTCCTAAAATGACCGATTTTCTAAATGTATCTTATACCTTTTATAATCCGAATCTCCAAAACGGCACCAACGATTTCTCTGAAATTTGGTATTTAGGGCGTTTCGGTGCGAAACGCGTGTTTTCGAGATTTCGTGCGTGTTTTGTTTTAAGTGTTATAAATAAAACTGTCAAATTCATTTACGCTGAAGTTCAAAATATGTACCCACTATTTCAACATTTTTTAAGATAAATGTCAATTAAACGTGACTATGCCAATGTTATATTTTTACTCGAGTGTCATGTCTGATACTTTATTTTAAAATCTTATAACTGTTCTATGTTGGGAAACTTTTCAAAATTCCATCCAAAACTATGTTCTTACTACCTAAGTTTTGAGATGTTTTAAAGAATACTTACATTCGCTTTGATCCATAAGGCACTGAGCTGTCCTAAAAATGTGGAATTACCCCTTGTACACGTATCAGTTGTCCAAATTGTTCGATGATATTATAGGTATTGTCTTATAAGCATCTATCAAATCTCGTCTCTACTTTGAATGTATTATTATTAGGAATTTCACATTTTATGCCAGATTTGTACACGTCTAATTTCAGAAGGTAATTATAAAATAAAATTGATTTAATTAACATTTTTGAATATTTTGGTGTGGTTTTTGTACAAAAACATTAAAATTTCCGAAACAGGTAACGTTAACTTTAAATAAAAAAAAAGGAGGCGTCTATGAAATGACATTTGACGTTTTTAAAAAAATATTCGTTAAAAAATATGATTTCTTACAAACAAAATACAAACATAAATGTAATTGTAGTATTTTATATACATTTTTAGATTATTATTAGATTTTTTAAATAGTGCACATGTGCTGGCCGGATTTGAAACATTTGTTTCCGTAATTAATTAAAAAAAAAAAGACTCACGGAACGTTTCTGATGATGATGATGGTGTTCTAGCTTCATGGTGGAACATCTGTTGAGGGTCTGTAGACGTCTGTATAGGGACTGCAGAGAATCTTCGTCCAGAAAAGGATGGTCGTTTTGTACGCCTGACACGTCTATGGGGAACTGGAGATCTGCAAATAAAACAATTTAATTAATTCTATGTAGCTTTCGTGTTACCAGTTATGAAATACGGAACCGAAACGTGATCCTACTACTATTATCGACTAAATAAGTTTAAAGTCACCCAGTTAGCGCTTGAGCAAGCTATGCTCAGAATTGATCTACGGAACAACATCCTGAATTAGGATATCCTTAGACGGATTAAGAGGCTATGTTGGTAAGACCACGTGGCCACGTTCAAGGTTAAATTGTTTTGTAGCTGTCCCTCTCCGAGCCCTATCCTACCCGAAGGCGTACGGTGAGACAACATACATTACGCGAAGTTATCCACGCGTTATTTGGATGATTCGTAGTCCAGGGATCATTTGAAGGATACAGTATATTATGAAACCATTTTTTAATACAGTATACTAATAAAATTTCAGATGTCGGTGGTTTTTCCAAATTGTTCTAAATTGATTCATACTCTTGCAAATCAGGTTCAAAGTTGGGGCTTTTTATTACCGAAAAATACAATACTTTGACGCCCTGTAACTCTGGAAGTATATATTTAAACGAAAATCTGACTCACCACCGACACAGATATTTGTTTTTAGATTGTGTCTTGAAAATTTCATAGATTTTCATAGCTTAATACTCAAAATATGACTGGACTACGTTTGTATGGGCGCTTTGACAACAGCATACCCTATTAAGGGTATCGAAATAGCTCCACGAGTCAGTGAAATGGCAATGGTCAGGCCACATCGCTCGAAGAACGGATAACGGATAGGGAGTAAGAGTTCTCGAGTGTCGACCACGTACCGGAAAACCAGTATCAGTCTGTGCCCCTACTAGATGGACCGTCGACCTAGAATTCAAGTCACTGGATACAAATGGCTTGGGACCAAGGCATATGTTAAGCTGTTGACGTTTACCAACTGACTGATGATGATTTTTGCCTGGATTGCTGGCGTGGCCTGTGTTTTTCCAGAATTTATTCTATCTAGCCAAACAAACTAAAAGCGACAATAACAGTTACTATTTTTAGAAATTAGTACATTATTGCAGAGTACGTGAAATAGGCAATTTCAGGTCGAGTATGAGTTTGAAGGCCGAAACGTATGGCGTTGGTCGTACGAGTAGCTCTACTTCACGGTCGTAGCGCATTTTGCTATGTTTGCCTAACCATGTTATCTAAGTTTGCCACTGAACAGCAATGTTAATTAAAATTTATTGTTATTTTGTTGTTGTGTTCGGGTAACGAAAGATAACAGACAACGCCTATAAATTCGGCGTCCTTGCTTTCCATCCAAACGGAACTATCGTCACTTACCACTTACCATGATGGGATAAATACCAAGTAAAAACCCATAAAAATAAATGTACAATGAGTTCATCTTATCTTCAATTACATACCGAAGATGATGAAAATAAAATACGTAGGATAGAGAAGCGCTGCTAAAGATTTGAAGATAAAGATTCCAAAGAACACCAACAAAAAAACAACAACATTCAAATACCTCAACCATATGATATCATGTGTGCTTCTTTGTTTTATTTATAACACGGGTCTGGTCAGATTATGTTTTTTGCAAAGTTTCCTTATACAAATCGAAGCATATGTATAGGTACACTCGAGTACAAAAATATGTATCCACTTTTGTACCTTGTCGCATTCACTCATTCTTGTTTCTATGCTGTGTGTTGAGGGAAATGACAATGAAAGGTGAATGTAACAAGGTTCAAGAGTGGATACACATTTTTATACTCGAGTGTACATACACACACATATACGAATACATATAATAAACACAAACGTGTAGGTACCTACTCATATTTAAATGTAAGTTGCCAAGTACTATTAACATATCTATCTCGTAATAAACACCTATTGTTTTCGACTGCAAACAGTTACACATAATACATACAACGTGCTATCAAATAGCATTGAATCTTTTCAAGTCTACGCTATTCTTACTGTACATATGACTCATACTTCCATTTTACTTCATTTGAATGAATTATATGGTATTCAAGGGCAGTTAATATTAAGTAAAGTAACGGTATCTTCGTCGATTTCCATTATGTTTAGTGAGCACAGAGCACTACAATACTGGTAGTGAGTGTTATTTCACTGTTAAAAGAGTTACGTCAACATTGTAGGCGATCGTAAATCAAACAAAAAATGTTTGATAGTTTATTTTTTCTTTTGTTACACCAATCTGTTTTATGACTACACTTCACTATCGAAGTGGTAACAATCCGACCCCCAATCATGTCTTGATCTGATAACAATTGACGCCAATTTGACGGTGTAATGGTACACATAGATTTTTTGTGCTGTCGGCCGGCGTACGTCGACCTCATTGTCGTGGAATAACCATTCAAAACATCAACGGAACGTTAAAGGTTGATTCGTTTCGTGCGGATAGGGCTGCCAGAAACAAGGCAAAAAAAGACGCAAAAAGCCGGTCATCGTTTTCGTGATGAAGAAACCTTTAATTGTTTCATTTTTTTCAATTGAAAAAGCTCGTGGCTTACGTGAACCAATGATTGCCAAGTGTTTTATGAAGTTGTCTTCAGTCATTAGAAGTCAAATCCCATTTGTGACGATTACGATAACTAACAAGTATTGGCAATGACCTGTTCTAAGCTAATGCGACCTACAAGTCTAAACCTGTCAAATCTGAGAATTCCTGTAAAAAACTACACAACTCGAATTGTGTAGCACATTCAAGTAGGTAGTCGTAGTACACGGTAGGAGCCATTTATTAGATGAGTCAGTAGTGAAGTGACGCATTGGGTATTTTGCATCATCGACGTTGTTTATCATAAAGCAGTGGGCATTCGATAAACGAACGTTAAAATTTGCACTTAACAGAAACCTGTATCTTGAATCACCGGAGAAAAATGAAAATGCTGCTTCTTAGAAACAGGAAATCTTATTAACATGCCGTTTACAAGCTCGATAGTGTTGGGCTAAAAATAATGCTCATAAATAAGAAAAGAATTAACGAATAAATTCGAAGATTACACCAAAGCTTATTCTGTAGAGTACTCTTATAATATTAAATTCAACCGTCTTGCATCAACCTAAAATAATAATTTATTTTCAAGTTTAGATGCGTCAATATTTTAGCGTCTAGAGGATCATTTTCCCGGTTCAACCTGTTTTATAAAGGACGTTTTGAATGACCCCAAACATCCCTTTGTATTGTATTCTGGATACCTTATTTACAGCAACATTCAAATATTCAAAAAGGGTCAGCGTTGGTTGTAAAGGTTACCCTTCAAGTGAAGAGATTGCTGCATTTTAGTTACATTAAGTTTTTAAATCTTATGGTTTTTTACACTCATATTGTTTAACACCATTATTAGTCCACTGCCAGATTTGAGTCCACATATAGACTATAATAGAAAAAGACTGCCGAAATGAATAGGCATTCTATGATTTGCCATAATCACCACGTTTGAAAGGTAGATTGGAAATCCCAGTAAGTATGTGAATCTTCTGAAATTTTCCCTTCACCGTCACTTATTACGACATTCCCACGGCATGACATGGGATGATCACACTGTCATAACCACAGAATTTTAAAAGTAATAAAAAGCCGGACTGGGATCTATAGCTTTCTGGGAGCTATAGATCACCGTAGTATCTTACTAGCCAAACTACAGAGCAGAACTTGACGGAAAGTAGCAAGTTTTTCAAACTTTCTCATAGTCGGCTTTCAGAGTATGTGTACATGTCTGTGTGTATACTCCAAAGACATTTAACATTATAGTTATGTATATATATTCCTATATTTAAATCTCTTAAAGCCTAAAAAGTTTTATGTATTATGTTTCATCTTATTTAATATCTGTTTTCAATCCATCATTCAATGTATCATTTTTGTGGCATGATTTGTTTCCATTCCGACTCCTCCTCTTTTATCTTTCGCACCATTACTTTACTAGATTAGCATCGGTTAATTTATCTTAACATTAATAAATATTTAACTCTTGACATTTTAGGAACCATCGCCTTCATCATTGCAAATAAGAAAACGCAACCATCACCCATCGAAAAGGTTGTTGTCATGACGACAAATACGACTACAGTGTAAAACACCGTCTGTCCGAATTAAAAAAGAAAGAATGGCATTGAACAAATATGCCCCCAGCTCCTAATTACAATGATTGTATGATCTGTGATGATTAGTAGTAAACAAAGTCATTGGCTCTATTGCCTATACATATGTACAACATATATGTAAGTGTACGATGTGCATATTGTATAGTTACATACATGTGTCGCAGTGTATGTATGTTTGGGCTTGTTTGTATATTTTGTGCTGCCAAACTGCAGTGTCAATGACTCCAATTTCCACTTAAGTCAAACGGATCTTTAAAAATCTAACAAGCTTAATAATTGTTTTAACAAAGGGCTTGGACGGCCTGCAAATCATCTGATGGTAAGTAACGATAAGGTCGCAGAAGGTACTTATTTTTGTACAACTGCTCGGTTTTGGGTCAGATTTCATAGCTGGCCAAGCGGACATAGAAAAATAGGTCACTCACCGCCAACCCCAACCAAAAAAACATCGACATATGTAAATTAATTATATCAGTTTCGCTACGTTTCATTTCGAGATTCTCGATCAATAAATCACTAGGGGATTTAATTACTCTATCTATATACAAGATTTGATTAGTTTATTACAGTACAATTGTGGAAGTTTATAAATGGCATGTTACGGTATAATGTATATGTTATAGTATTTTTGTGTTTACATTGTAAATAATGTTGTTAGCCTCCAAATATATCATAATAAATAAATAAATTAGACAAGGAGGAAATGTGTTTCTTAGAATTTTTTATAAGTATGTATTAGATACGGGAGTTATAAATTGTTTTTGATAATTTTTTGACACAGTAAATACGCTTCAAATATAATCGTTGATTATAAAGTTATAGTTGCCCAATACTGCCCAAGCGTGCAATCAACGACAATCATTACGACGTCACGGCTCACGGATGTCAGTAATGACGTCATGAGTATTGATACTTGTTGCTCAGGAAATTTAGAGATATGTCAACAAAGATAGAGTGAGTTGCATCCTACTACACGAACTAATTCTTCTACCGTGACAGAAAATTAGTGCTAACCTTGCTGCAACATCAGGTTATTAAGTCAAGCTAGCTGGTTCCATCCAGTTCATTAACCGCCCGCTCCGGCTCCTAACCAACTCAAGTTTTATCAATCAAACCGCACAATTTGCCCAAACTCATCACATCTAGCGACTCGTTCCAAGGTTTTCATTCCCAAGACCTACTTTCGAACGAACGAACGACCTATTAGCACCGACTTTTCGTACATTTCGAAAAGCAATCATGAACGGTTGCAATACAGGGTCAACAGTTCTAGCCTTGAGAACCATCGCACGATACCTCCCACGTATGCCATTTAAACTGAACTCTTATTTTAAGAGCGTTACACTTATCACGGAAAACATGACAGTAAAATGACGGTGATACAATGCACTCATGGAACAAAAGTTGTCGAGATATGTAGTTACTGTAACTTGTGCAGAAATTGCAACATATTTTACTTTCCTTTGCAATACTTGTGTACAAAATGTATGTATGACAACGAAGAATGTTCAATCGATAAAAAAATGCCCGACTGTAACAATGTCCAACATACCCTCGTACTGTTGTACAAATGCCCAGTTGTAAAAATGTCCAACTGAGACAACGTGATATAAGTGAGTATACACACCGACCATATATTTTCTTCTAACAGCGGCTCTTTTATTTACAGAAAGCTCTGTAAACAAATCTTTTGAAAATCAACCGAGCAACCAACAATCAGCGAGTAGTGCATCGATTACGAAACAGAATCAACGATTTTCACTCCGAACGCTCTAATTACAGGTCAAATTTAGGTTAAAAAGGGGTCAGATCATTTTTACAAACCCGAAAACTCGGGCATATATTGTACTTGAAACTGGGGCAAATGACACAAAGCTGTCTGTTGAATATTACCACAGAGGACTGTAATGCTATACGGATGGACAGACGGCCACCTCCGGTCGTCGAGTGGGGCTGCAGACGTGACAGGAAGTTCCGCTGCTCAAGTGCTGACTCAAGAACAAATAACTAGGTCGAAGACAAGTCGGAACTATTGGAAAAACTACAACAATTTCTCCTCATATATTTTACAGATCTGAGGAGCAGGTATTGACTCGATGAAATTATTAGTCAATTTGTAATAGTGAATTTATCATATATTAATCGTAATTATAAGAACGCCTAGATGAGTTTCATTGGATTCATATAATTTTTATCTTTCTTTAGGAGGGTAGTGACATATATAGTCGGTTGATGATGATGTAATTTTTATTATTTGTGTCTTACTGCCTCCGTAGCCTAATGGCTATAGGTATATAAAGTTCTTGCGTTAGATTCCCAGAGGTACCCGTTGCGAATGAATAAAACATAGCTTTGAACACAATCACGCAGGTAAATATGTTAATATGCTAAAAATCAATTTCAAACCGTTAAATGATTTATAATCTCGAATGGTCATCACATCATAAATAAAACATGTTCATTTCTGCACCGGACACATGATCGACTAATGTTGATATCACCCTCGGCAGGCGGTGTTTAAAATTGGCCCACAGCCAACCAACTGTGAAATGTACGCTCGAGTGCCCGCCCGCCCTGCCTTTTATCCTAAATAGGTGTAAGCCCAAGCGAGACAGGATATTGAAATAGCTTTTCGTGTTTATGTTTTTAAACTACTCAGTGGATAAACATTGCGCATGGGAAGTTATTGTTTTGAATTTCAGTAACTTTTAAATTGTGACCGGTTTTAAAACCGTGTAATCATTCGTATACATTAAAAAACACAACGCGATGTATCTTGTTTAATCAAATATACATCATAACTAAAATCTCGGCTCCTTTTTAGGGTTCCGTAGTCAAACAAGGAACCCTTATAGTTTCGTACTACTAGAAAGCTGTAATTTGGTACGGATATACAAATTAATCGCGCCGACAAAGAGGTAAAATAAAATATGGCTTTTTTAAAAATACATGTACATAAAGTACATGTAACTTGGGGATGAAATATTTTTTCGCGTCTTACCCATTGTGTGGTATCGTTGAATAGGTCTTTTAAAAACATTGAGGATGTGGAAATATCACTTTTTGATTGAGGGATCCGTGTGCGAAATATTAAGCTTTAAAGCAATAATATTTATCACAGTATCATTATCTTCTAAACTATTGCTTTTAAAAATCTGAAAATATTGTATACATTCATGACTTCACCTTGGGATAGATTTTATTGTCGCCATCCGCTACATGATTGTAGACTTTGATGTTATTATTGGAGCATTTTTTTTAGCTACACAGTACTGTAGGTGAAATTGAATTTCCGTACACTCCGGCGCAAGAAAATATAACTGACCTAATTTACTAATCGGGTTTTCTTTTTTTCCATTTTATTATTTTGTGCATTTCCTTTGCTAAATTCGCGCTTCGCGTTATTACAATACCATCACGTGCCCTCAGGTAAGATTAAGGACAAGTATTAAGTAGTTAGTAATTTTAAAAGTGTACATATTCCGAAGGATGTAAACAACTGAGTGAATATAAGAGCGGAGAGCAAATTCTACGTCAGCTAATTGCGGCCTTTTTGGTGTATGAAACTAAAACAACTATTACATTATCTTAGTTTCTGAAACGTTAAACGTGGCTCGTGGCATCAACGTTAGTCCTCCACTGTCAAACCGACTGTTTTCATATCATCAAATTCGACGTTTGTTTAGGAGCTGCTGGTGAGTGTCTCGGATATTTACATCACATAAGGCTCCTAAACACACACGACAGGACTTCCTCCAATTTTATTCGTATTTTAAAGTTATCCATACAAATATGTTATAAATATGAAAATGAATATGCTTGACTGCCACTCCTTACGTCGTAACAGAAGGAGAGGAACGGAGTATGACTCGATTTTTATATGGGCTAGTGCTTATATCGATCGGACGAGTAATTTCCAGTTGCCACGCGGGTGAAGTTGCGGGAAAAGTAGTATTTTTATTATATTACACTTTTATTATAATTCAGGAACTCTTTTTATGAATATTTTGGTTTTTTATCTCTAAAAAAAGAAGCGAAGGCCCATTATTAACCTCGTACGATCATATGAACATAGCAAAACTAAGGAAAAATCCTTCACACTATAAGACATCCGCATGTTTTATCCGAGAGATAGGAAAATATTAGATTACACGTACATAGAAATTGACGGTCTAAAAGCAATGCTGCTGATTTATTAGCTAGAGGGACCTTAATATCCTGTAGGGCCATTGCACGAATAATTCACCCGAAAGCAATTTAAATAATAAGTAAAAACAAAAGCGAACAGTCCAGAAAGCAAACTCCATGTAGATCAATTAACAAGATTAATCGAATGTGCGCACGGGCCAGTGATCACGTTCTTTTGTGGTCTAGCACGGTGAGTAGGTATACACTGTCATGTGTTACTGGAAGGATTTTACTACCCGCATACTATCAATTGGCAGGCCACATCGCTCGAAAAACGGGTAACTGATAGGAAGTATGAGTTTTCGAATGGCAAACACGTACCATGAAACGTCCTCGTCGATTTATATAGACCGCAGACGAAAACTAGAATTACTTTTCGGTGGTTTGTATTAAAAGAAGTAAAACTCGTATCGAAAAAAAGAAGTATAGACCTATTTATCTTTTTATATGGTCGGTCGAATTAGAAAAAATATTTTTTCATGCAAGTACCCAATTTCCGACACGCCTTCGGATGAATGGATGCGCTTCGTTTAATTTAAAAAAAATCCGTTTTAGTCATTTGAATAAAGGGTTATTATATAACAAATTAACTCCATAATTGATTTACAACAACATAGACAAGTCTTTAAATTTAATATGTATAGATGTAGTTAAAGATCATCGATTTCGAAAAACTGTATTTAGACAATTATGATTTTTCAAAATTTAAAAGTAATTAAATAGACCGTATTAGAGGAATACCCCATGTGAATGTATTTATCAAAATATGCTAACTAATTTGAATTATACCACTAAAGAATCAAAAACAAAATATAAGGCATTGTTAGTGAGTCATCGTTTTCACTGATAGTCAGGGGAGCAATTTTAAATCGTCTTGTAATTTAAATAGGCCGGTACCGATCTAAAAATATAGTACAATATTTATCAAAGGAAGTACTTCTTCCAAGCGTGCTCCAAAATATTTTTTAAATTAAAGGCACTCTTATGACTAAATGTTGTTGTTGGTAACTAATGTCGTCTGTGGAAGTGTTTTTTCCAGAAGTTGAAACCTTTTGTCGTAGCACTATACACTTTTGTTTTTAATTTTGCATAAAAATACTAACGGAAAATCCTTGCAACTTTGCCTGACGATATCTCTAATCTCTAGTTTCCTAGGCAACAAGGATCAATATCGAATGACGTTGGTAAAGACACCCTTGAGCCGTGAGGATGTTAGGATGGTTGTCCTTAGTGAATGCACCCCTAGTACCTACTTACAATCATCATCACCTATGTACCAATGCTAAAAAACAGCTTAACGTGGGTAACTTGACATTCTGTTACATATAATTACCAGACAGCAAAATACTGAGAGGTGTAACAATAACATGCTCTCTGCTGATCGGTCGGTGATGCGATGATGCTCTAATGTGAACTGTCAGTGAAAACGAATACTATTGTTATTGTAATAATAATAACTTTGACGTCAGCTAACTGCAATATGTATATGTTACACAATGTACCAAGTGGTAAATGATCAACAAAGAATCATAAAGATTTTAAACCGTGACATACAATCAGATTGTGTTAACCTTACCAATATTATAAATTATAATTGATAGTTAGATTGTCCCTCTTTCAGGACGTGTTTGTCAATAGAGACAGTTTATTGGATAGATAGTGATATACGAGTATGCTACCTTTTACATCGGTAAAGTATTTCTGTGGAATAATTTCTAAACTACACGCAGGCAAAGAAGACGAATAATATATGTCATAACAAGAGTAGGAACAATTTATTTATATTAATGTCACGAACCTTTTCGAACAGTCTAGAAATATAGAAAAGAGAGTTGGATTTCCTATCTCCTTCATGTCGAATAGCAACAAAAAATAGAACTAGAAGAAAGAAAATCTGTGCTACCAATAACCTCCTCTTTCCTCTATAATCTCAACCCACGAGCTCGCAACATTAATATATCACCTAATGGTAAGTGTGACTAACTTAATCCACCCTCAATTTAAAGACACCCAGATTGCATATTTGTGGAAATAGAGACGCTACACTGCGTTCCATTTCCTGTCTAGCAAACCATAAAACAAACATCTCTTCGCATTTTATTGGTAAGGATTGCGTTACATACGTATTTCAATACGTGAACACATCTTTACAACCAAACTGTCACGTTCCCTCATTTTAATCATCATCATCAGCCGGGAAACCTTAACTACTGCTGCCAATACCAGATACAACAACAAATTGCAAACATCTCGTTTTTGCTTTACAACTGCGAAAAGCCAGATTACATTAAGAAAGTTTATTGCGCAATTAAAGATTGCATTCGTGACAAGGACATTTTGATGTAATAATTTGTAATTCAAGCTTTGCTGATATTACACTGTCATGCATGTATTTGTGTATATATTTTTGTAGAATCCGATAGCTGTAGGGCTTCTTCCAGGGGAAACTTGATGCGGAAATGAGGTGTGCCCATCCTATCGAAAACTGCAGCAGGGGGTTGGCGAGTAGGAAGCCCTTTCCCTTCCAACCCTTGTCGAGAGCCTAGCCTCGTTTACCCTATGAATCAGTGTCGCCAAATCTTTACTTACTTTCGTGTCTTGTCCATAAGTTTCCCAAATTTTCTCACCGGTCCCAATAAATGAACCGCAACGCTTAGCGGAATCTTTACTTACTGTCGAGCCTTGTCCATAAGCTACCAAAATTTTGCCACTTATCCCCAATAAATGAACCACAATGTTTTAGCGGAAACTTTACTTATTGTAGAGTCTTGTCCGTAAGTTACCGAAACATGTTGTCACCGACAGACGACCTGGTGAAGTTTTCAGACAGACGATGGGTGCAAGTGGCTCGGCACCAGTCATCATGGCATATCATGGGGAAGGCATAAGCCATAAGTTCACTCTGTGGGCGTTTTTCGACTGCTGAAGACGTCAATGTGCAAGTTGATTTCCTGTTATCATGTTGTTTACTTGTTACTGTCAAGGCCATCTAATTACTCGGAGCCTTAGTGAGGAGGTTCAAATGAATAAACCGTTTGATCACCGCTGGACAAGTTGTACCATTAGAAAGTGCCATTGGTGGTACAATTGCCACCAAAAGCTTGTGTAATGAATTTAAAGAATATAGTTATAGTGAATAGTGTTTTATTGATATAAAACAATATGAACAAAGTAAGAATCCTCAATAGACTTACACATAATTATCTTTATAAGTTTGAGTTAAAATTACTTACTAGTTATATAAGCTAGGCTGTAATAAATACATGATTTAGAAAAAAGTGTTGTTATCACTTGCCTAGGGAGATGTCTTCGCGCCGCACTACTCTGACGTCATAAGCCACAGAAGTTACGTGTTAGATTTTTACAATAGTTTTTTTTTTAAATAAAAAAACTATCTAGCCAATGACGAGTAAAATTAGGTGAACAAATTTTGAGGTTATAAATTATGCCGAAGCTATTTCTTCAGCTTTCTCAATAAAATGTATAATGTGTAGATTTTATCGCTTGTTTTGGATTCTGGACGAGAATTTCAAAGGCCAGCCTTGGTTTCCACATTATTCGAAAGAATCCACATGCCGAATGTACTCGACAGGTAAACTCTTCCGATCACGTCGAAACCCTCGCAATTTTGCGTTATTAATACTAAAACACCGTCCATGACACTTTTTGCACTATATCACACCATTATAACACAAAAAAGACATAACAGTATTATTAACCAATTAACAAAATTGCAATGAACCACCATTTTTCAAGTTCGCGCCAAGAATCTTTACAAGAGTTAATTCGTTTAGTACTTATACTAAAACCACAGACTGTGTACTAACAGATACATCTCTGACTTCCGCGTTATTGATCACAAATCTAACTAATATCATAAGCATAATGGTGAATTTTTTTGACAACTCGAGCATAATGGTTCGTGGTACCCTCTAGAGATGTGCCAGTATTTTTAAAATATATGCTTTTGATCGATCGGTTTGTGATCGAGCGTCGATATACTATATATATGTACGAATATTTTTTCAACGAAATGTTCCATGCGTATCAACGTGACTGGCGATACTTTAGGAACATTTCGTACACTGCACTGGTGATTTGGAATAAGAACATGACATTTATTTTGCTGAGGTCTTTTTTTTAATGCAGAAATCTTAAGATTTTAGTTTATGAATTTGCCTCATGCATGACTATTTTGAAAAACTACCACTTTGTTGACGTTTTTGATATGCACATATATCCGTACCAAATTACATCTTTTTAGTAGCTTAAGAGTCTCTGAGCCAAGCCGCGGACGGACACAGCGAAACTATAAGGGTTCCTTGTTTGACTACGGAACCATAAAACCTTAAAATAGAGACAGTTTAAATTTGAGATGTCCATTTATAAGTTAAATGAGTGATAACCTGATGTTGTAACGATGACCTAGAAGAGTCAAACTAATGAGGTTCTGGAATTACTATATCCTATTACTGATACACAATGTATATATACAATAGATAACATGGATAAAAACCAGGCGGGCATATGAAAGTGTCCTCCCACCAACCAATCAGATCGCCGATAGGTTTTTCCCCGACGGAAATCATTAGTACAACTGTGTAACCATTAGGTTACCTATACCAAGGAGGCGATTCTATTTTTAGAAGATTCCAGAAAAATCCAGAAAGCTGTTTGACCGCAGCTGTTTTCCAGGCCAGTGTTCGCTTATGACCTTTACGTAATTTTTTCCAAAAAATCTCAGTGACCTTTGAGAGGGTACTTTAAGTCATAATTTGCGTGGGAAGCCTGTTAAGTTGGTAGTAGGCGGGTAGGAGCAAAAAATGGAGTAAGAGGAGGAGGAGAGAAAATAAGGCACTAACGTTGATAAATTTTAAACTTAAATAAGTAATTCCGTAATAACAAATGTGTTTTCAAAATTGTTGCCACTTTAGTTGGATTAATATTTTCCATGACATTTGAAAGTAATATAATATCCAATCAATATAATTTTTCTCAATGCCAAGATACACACCATAGAGCAGGCATCGATATTGTTATGCATGTCTAGAATCATCCCTGACACACTTTTAATCCAATAACATTATCTTCTTCGTTAATATATAGGAGCTAGTATTGTTACTAATAATATGTAACAGAAAACTGAAAATCGTGTGGAAAATTCTGCTTGTTTCTAGTATCCTAGGCAATAAGGATCAATATCGAATGACGTTAGGAAATACATACTTAATCCATAATAATGTACATATTGTATTTACTTAGTGAATGCATTGCCAGAATAACATGAAGTTTTCCTATACAAAAAGTATTGGTTGTGTGTAAAGTCGGTTTACGGATGATAATTTTACGCGATAACGTCACAAGAAAAGATGCGTCACAAGCCGAACGCTTAGGCTAATCGTGACTCTTTATAGCTTATTCCGCGCTCTCGCTTGCACGCTCAGCTCAGGCGGAACGTGACACTTTTTCGTGCGTGCAGCCGGCGTTCATCGCTTTATAAGACGTTATCACGTCAAAAATACACGTCACGTTTATTTTACGTCATGGTATTTATACATACATTCTATTCAATTGAATAGAGTAATCATTTCCTACTTTTGTACATTCCACAACTGGTTTGCCTTTATCTCGTCTTAAACTAAGAGAACATAAGTCCCATGATCAAAGTCTCCCCAAAAGCCTCAATTTCATGACACAGTCCGTATCATATTATTTTCGCTAGAACTCTGCGAATCCGCTAATGCAAATAATCGCCGTAAGGTTTTAAAAAAAGGCTCTTATAAAAAAAGCACTTAAAGCTTAAAGTAATAAAAAGGCGCTCTACTGGATACGTCTGTCATAAAACATTCATTTTATGTATAGGGAAGACCGTCGCATACTGTCTCTTATATATTTAAGACGATAAATATACCTTATCCATCACACATCCTTCTCCGCATTATTTATTTATACGCAAATAGGACAGCGAAACAAAACTTTGTTACAGTAAATAACATTTTTCTCTCGAAATTGAAATGTTTTAGTTGAGAGAAGAAAAGGAAACAAAAGAGACAATTTTTTTATTCTACTTATGACACAGTTACCGCGCGTGAGGCGAACTGTCACTGTTTTTTTCAGTCCAAATTTTTAAGCGGCTTATCTAAGTGCTTGTGTTAAAATGTGTATATTATTGCGTATTTAACCATTTTATGTTATATATTTGTATTGCAAAATTACTGTCAAAGTGTTACAGATAACAGTACGCATCACCATAATACACTTGTTTTGCGTCACACTCATAGTTCTGTATTGGCATATCGCGATAAAACCATAGCCGTTCCTAGGTAGCAATAAAAAAATTTAAAGCCTTTGTGATTGACGGTTCGATCGTCATCACACTAATATTTTCTATGCGAAAGTACCTGTATCTCTGTCTGTTGTTGCCTTTCCACGCTGTACACGGGCAGGACAACAGACGGACGCAGACTCCTGTTATCCCGATAAAGTGAGCATTCCTAAGCTGTATAAAACTTTTGCTATGGTAATAGAATTCTAAAATTTTGACGAAAATGTTTATTCCAGGAAAATTGTAACTTTATGCAACTGTTGTATAATGAGGGGTATTAAGCCACAAATGTGGGATTTTCACACGAAGCGTAGCCAAGTTGCAAGTTAAGATGTACTCTAAGATATTTTTCTTATTCTTAGGGTACCATTACTCAAAAGGATAAGTTTGTGGTCTGTCAGTACCCTTTTTTTCAGGAGCGCGTCAAGATAAAAAATTGAAATCAATATAAAAATCAAATCTACAATTACAACATGCAGCCCCGGAGATGCTAAAAAAATTTCAGGTCAACGTAAAACAAGATTTGACGGTTTATTCCTGTTTTTACACGATTTCCTTTGCGATGCAAGGGTATCAGAACCTATAGAAATTGTACTGAAAAAAGTTTGGTAACAATTGCTACCACGGGCGCTCTACTGGTTAGAAGCAGAGTATATAAGTCTTCCCTACCATACATATAATAATAGTCAATTGCATAGTTATGAATGAAACTGTTGTGACAGTTTAGATACAGGCTCCTGTAAACTACACAGTATAAATAGTGAGAGTAGTTTGTAGAAGAGATAAGAACGAATCCTCGATGTATTTTAGTAAACTGCCGCTGTCATGCTGTTGCTGTATGTATAACGCATGCGCGTGATGTAATGAACAGATAAGGAGCGTCGCCGTCCAGCCTTACTTACAAGATTTATTTATTGAACACCATTGGATTAAAAAAGCTTTAGATACTCGACTATTCAGAATGTACAAAACGTAATGATTGCTTCAAACAATGACTGTTCTCTATTCATCAACAGCTTATATACGTCGCCCCTGCAGTGGCTCACGCCTACCCTCATATAGAGAGGGTTCTCTATTATTTCTGCACAAAGGCCGACCGCAACCACACTTGGCCACAATTTTAGACTCGCGTTTGTTAACGTGTACGAGACGATAACACGATAATGGTGAAATTATTTATTTACCGCGTGCCAGTCAGCGTGTCAGTGCATTTCATGCCGCCCTTTCCGAGCCCTCCCCTGTCATTGCCATTGTTTTAGTACATCAATATTTGGTAGTAGACAATTCAAAATTATTATTACAATTAAATGTGTGTATGGCTGATATATAAATTTAAGCGATGTGTGTATATGCACGTTATTAAATCAAAGTTAAAATAAGGTTAATAATAAAAAATACGCTTCACCAAGTGAGCCCAAACTTTAGGGCTTTGGGTGCCCATAGGTTGCCATTGAAGAGTTTTACTGTCCATCTCCTGGATATATGATAACATCAGCTAAATATAACAAAATATTGTAATGTTATCCTGACCACACATCATCATCATCAACAGCCTATATATGTCCCCACTGGAGGGGCTCAGGCCTACTCTCCTACAGAGAGTGTATGGGCCATAGTCCACCACGCGGGCCCAGTGCGGATCGGCGGACTTCACATGCCTTTTCAAGACATGCAGGTTTCCTCACGATGTTTTCCTTCACCGTTAAGCAATCGGATAATGTACTTGAATTGAAAAACAACTCATAGGTACACGGCTGGATTCGAACCCGGTACCCTCAGATTGAGATTCCGCGCCTTATCCATTGCGCCACCGACGCCTGACCACACGCATTTTCAATATTTTACAAAGTCATTTGAACCAGAAATTTGAAACTAACTGGATCAACTTCTTAGATTTCAAGCTTTAAAATATGTTTTGGGCACCTAATTCGATGTTTTAAAATAAAATTGAAGACGAACATTTTATACAGGTGCTCGGAAAATTTTACAATAAGTTTCATAAAAAGTGGTGGGCCGTATAATAGCAGTAATCTGTCATCTGCTATAGACATTGTCGTTTGGGCGTAATTAGATGTTATTCGATAAATATATTGATGTGACGCGAAGTTTTTATCTTACTGGTAAACAAACCTCGGAGCATTGAATACAAATACAAAGTAATTGAAAAACTCCAGAATCCATATTATTATCTATTATAACTGTGAAAGTGAGTTTCTTTGTTTATTTGTATGTTTTTCCTCTTCGTTACAATCAGTCACAATGGAGGGCCAGAATGACTTAATTTTATTATATTTTAAGGGCCGATAAATAACATCGGTTTCTTTTGCTCCAATCTTACAAGTAATTCAGGATAATTTCTAAAGTCCAAGAAGACGAAGTCTCAGGATACAGCTAGATGGTTGTAGTAAAGAAAAATTTCGAATGATCAAAGTTCAGCAGTAGAATTTACTCTGACAAAGATATGTAGCGCCAGTTCAGTAGAGAACCTGAACTTTTAAAACACTGTTAACTTCATTTTGTGCGTTTTGCTGTTGTCATCACAAAGTTAGTGTTATTTTCAATGATGTAGCTACGCAATAAATATACCTAATAGATGGAGTGGAAAATAACAAAATAGAGCAGATAGCTTACCCTCGTACATTTGGGCATATTGCGGGAACCCAGCCGCCCGTAGCCATTTGCAAGCCTCCGCCGCTTCTATTTCTGTAACAAAACCATGTACTGTACTCTTTTTTATATATGTATGTATTTTTATTATTTTCTACTCATTCTGTAGCCTATACTTTCAATTAATAGTCATCTACTGCTCAAGGGAGCTTAATACTTATAGAGCCTGGCTCACGATTGCTAGTTGTTTTCTTGTTGAGTAATCAAAGGGACGATGTCGATTCGACGATCTGCAAATAAACATTTTTCAGTCAATTCAAGTAAAAATTTCCAGAATCAAAGGAAATGTAAAAGGTAACAATCAAAATTTTGACCTTTCAGTTCACTGCGTCCAATCCTGTTTCAAAGCGGAATTTCAGAGTGCATTTTCAATTCAATGTCGTGAAAACTTTCACAAATAGTCGGGCACTCCTTTATACATTTCTGTTTGTACATTCTTTTTACGATTACGGGTACATTGGCATTCATTTTAAGGGGGTTTCATCAAACCTAAACAAATGTCATATCAGCACAAGTTGTATTGTACGGCAACACACTTTTTAGCGATATTTGATAACAGAAACGATAACATTTTATCAATAATTGTTTATGACAATGCAACCAAATTACCGTACCGTATCACTTCCAAAATTAACAACCCTTTGTCCTAGAAAGTGCGTGAAAATTCCTATTAAGATAAGTTTGGTAGACGTCTGTCTGGTTTGGGCAATGTATCGAAGTAGAGCGTGAAAATATTTTTTTGAGATATGAATAATTAATAGGGTCCTGAAGTTCTAACAATCTATCAAAATACTACTTTTTACGAAACTGGGGGCAAAATAATTTGTGGTAAAAATATTTTATACAATTGCAGTGGACGCAACAAAAATGGTTAATTAACGTTTCTCGTTGGAATCTCAAGTGTATCTGCTCAGATGGCGGTACTATAGGAACAGAATGTTATTACCTGTAATTTGATCCTCGGTTAAATTGGGAACACTCATGTTGCACTCTACGCAGAAATAACATTAAAATTTTACTGTGCACTCCCTATGTACGTAAGTACTAGTAAACCCGGGCGCATCTTTAGAAACACTGATTCATAAGAATTTCACGTTAAAGATCGCGGACTTTATCGACTGTTTACGACGAATTAGCACTTTTTTAACGAACCGTTTTCCAAATGTTACACAATAAACTGGTTATGGTACAGAAACGCGAAGGTGCCGCCGACTGATAGTAGATGGTAGGGCTACTAGTTTGATGCATTTTAATAGCTATATAACTTCCACTTGAAGCAGTTAATTATTTTTAATTTCCATGTTTTTAAATTAGCTTTTTGATGACAGAGCTCTGGTATTTTCCACTTTAAAGTCGTTCAAATCAATGTCCGCTGAATACAATTTTTGTTTTGGTTCTCAAGTATTCTATCCTTTTTACGGTCACTAAAAACATTTTATTTTCTTAGGAAATGTTTAAAATAATAAATACTTAAACATTTTTTTTCAACGACTGAGTTTAGATTTAAGAAGTAAACAAGTGCACGTTCGAAGAGTCGCCCGAGAATGAGATTATCAGTGTTTATCGTAACAAGTCGTTATACGTCCTTTAATAGCCGAACAACTCACCGATAAAACCGTTTGCTTAGTTTCGATACGGCAACTCGCCCTTTAAACTACCTAAGAATGTAGATTTGAGGTATAATCTGTGGTTGGTAGACTATATATAGGTACTATACCATTTTTATAAATTTGTTGTGATATAAGAATAAGTATTTAGTATGTCTACACGAAATCGTTTCGAAGGAAGCACTGGTATATTAATTAATTATGAGTATATCGCCAGTGTTTTATTAGATGAACCTTGTGAACCCTGTGTTTATATTCTAATAAAAAGTCCCCCGAGCAGGGTAAACAAACATCCCACTCGCTGCCCATTTTTTGCCGGGCTGACAGGGCAATTTCAACGACAAATTGATTGACGTGACATATATGCGGCTACTTCGTAGATACATGTTCGTGAGTTTCAGCACAGGTTTCAGTAATAAATTACAAATTTACCTTCTCCATGTCGCTGCTCAGATGAAGAACACTGGAAGGGACGATGAGTTTGGACATTAAGGAAAATATTTAGAGCTAGTCTTATCTTGATGTCATTTGGTTGTGGCGGGAGGGCCAACTACTTGCTTCATACACTACATCTTATGCGGTAATTATGAGCACTAGTGTTCTTGGTTATTTTAGTTCATATGAACTATCAAAACTTTTACCCCTACATCATATTAAGTCAAATTATTAAGCTTCTAAAAATATAAAAATCGTACCAAAATAGGAGCAGAATATTTTAATTACATATCGCTGGAGGACTGCTCATTGTCCTCTAGTCGTTAAAAAGTGTACTGCCGTTGTGGTCAAATTGTGAAGTGGGGCAGCCACTGGCTGGTAGGCGCAAGAGAGCGGAAGGGAGTGGAAATGAGTGACGTGTCTGATACTACTCTGTGCTCATACCGTACAGCTCAGCTTTGTTCATTTGAAAACCCACGCAAATCATTTGGAAGTAAGGTTTGTAGACTGTACCACCGCATAGCATTCTTTTTTATTTATTTATGTACCTATATAATGGGTCTGCACTTGGCCTTAATCTGAACAGGACGATATAGAGCCGTTCTTTTGATAAAAGATGATACAAATATTATAGAAAGTATATATCTACTTATTTATCTGTAATAATTAGGAAATCCGTAGACAAAAGACTGAAGTGGCCAAGCGCAGGCCACATCGCTCAAATAACGGATAACCAATGGGGAGTAAAATTTCTCGAGTGGCAACCACGTACCGGGAAACGTGTACCGGGCCGGGAGTGCAAGTCAGTGGCTTGAGACCGGTCCATGTGGTATACCACGGAGGAGTCCTATGTCCAGCAGTGGACGTTTCCTAAGTACTACATATCAGATCAGGGCCCAGCTGTAAATAGCCCTTTGACAGGTGTTTCCACTCCAACAAAACCTGAAAGATTCCAAACCAATATACTCGTACCGTGACATACATACGTATACAGGAACATTTGAAAGCGGTTTGAATTGCTCCATGTTACGGGAATAGTCATTTCGATGGCATCCGCTGTGCATGATGGATGCGCATCCGGTGGTGTACTCATCAAGTTGAACTGACTATAGTAGTCGTTATTTGTTTTTGCTGTGTCGTAGTTATTTCTAAAGAGTCTCTAAAACTTTAATTTAACAGGCCTCAAGTCAATGTTTTGATTAAACTCAGAACTTAAAGGACTCAGTTCTCAAAATAGGTACAATAATACAAAATTTACTGTTAAAATATTCACAGTTGTACAGGTACAATAATTAGATTAGTAATTATCGGACATCATCGGCATCAGAAAGTATATTATTTTTTCCTCACCATATGAGAAGGCATGGGTTTATTTTCTGGACTGGAAATCATACTTTTCTTCTTCTGTATGACACTAAAATAATTTTGTATATTTGTCGCTTCGAGTAAGGTTACACAGCTCAGTAGAGGGGAATGAAAGTGTATGTGTAATTAAAGGTTGACAAATAGAGTCTGCAAACGTTACCCAACATGGAAACTGCTGACATATTACAGCTCTCTACCAGTGTGTTTGTAGAATAATATCATTCTTCAAATAACTGTTTTGCGCTAATTGATTTTTATATCAAAATAAATGCAACATTTATATACTTTGTTAAATAGTATAATATAGTGACACTGCGTGATGATTTCTCTTTGTCAACACTCTTCCTATGAACATCATTTTTAGGGTTCCTAACATTCGATGAAAAGAACGGAACCCTTATAATCTCACTCTGGTCTGTCTGTCTGTCCATTCGTTCGACTCTCATACAATTATTGCGGATTATCTCAGGAACTACTAATGCTATCATGAAATTTGGAATAGGTAGGTACTGTACTGTAAAAACTGAAATAACGGATGAAATATTTTTCTTTCTAGTTAGAAAGGGAAGGTCGTATGAAAAAAAAATCAGTTTTATATTCTAAAGCTGATTTTTGCTCTTATTACTTATCATGAGTGTGAGTGTAAAATAGATTCAAAGTTTCCAAAGTGAAAAAGCTGTTATATTTACAGAAAAAATATTTATTTGTAAATATTACAGCGACTCTTGAGCGAGGTCTCTATCTTGTATAGTGTTTATTATCAGACAGTTTAAATAATTAAAAAACTTAGATTAAAAACTTTGTTATGCGGTCGGGAAAGTGTACCTTATTACGAGTACCAGAAAATAATATTCTGCTTCTTTTTATCGTTCAGAACCCTTGGTGGACGAGACCGACTCGCACATGGCCAGTTCTATCGATAAAAATAAATGGTTATGGATAAAGGACTGATAGAGTCATGGACGGCGGCTAGATGAAGCGATATGTTTAGAAAGTACCTCTACATCGATATGTTTATCGCGCGATATGGGGTCCGTCCCTTTTGTGGAACTAGGTGGAAAACTTAATAAAGCACTACGACGGACTGGAAGGGGTCATTATTTGTTAAAGGCTTGTTAGAGATGGGTGGAAGCCTTGACTCCAGTGAAAAGAGAAACAGAAAATCAGAATGTGTTATATGTTAAAAATATATTTAGTGTGCCGCTGTGATTATATAAGTGTTTTCTACTAAAAGTATTATTTAAAAAAGTTAAGAAAAATTAAATATAAAAAAGAGCTACTGCGTAAATTACATTTCAACATACACGTGAATATTTTAGTAAATACTTTTAATCATAAACAACAGTTGGTTACAAAAACTTAATGTTACAGTGGTTAAATATTGTGAATACATAAAAACTGAACACGACCAAATATTATTTAACAACGGAAGATCTCGTATTTATGTAATCGAATATGTACCTATTCAATTTACTATAGAGGGTGCCAAAGAAATCAGTATAATCATTCTAACAAGATTAATAAAAGTATTTTTACATTGGTGAATTCAAAACAGAAACAAAAGGGCACAGAGTGGTTTGTTTGAATTCCCTGCCCGAGCTGAGCGTCAGCGCAAAAGGACGTTAATTAAAAAAGTAAGTCTGTCCGTCTGTTCGCTTTAGCCGTGAGGTTCGCGGCCACAACATGCCAGGCCCGCATTACTACATGTTTGACTATTTCATTAAATCTTCAAACAAACACTTCAGTTTAAATCCCGAGATGAGTGACATCATCACCTGCTCGTCTGCAGGTACAAAAAGAATCAAAAGTTTAATGTACACCTTATTCTGTTCCAATAAAGTTTACGTTTACAGACTGATACTCTTGATCCAAGACCGTGCGAGCTATAAATTTGTAATGTGGGCAAATACGAAGTTTTGTGGGTGAGGGAATTGAACAGAACTGTTTTGCAACTTTTCCGACAAACGCAACGAGTTCTGATATGTTTACTTATATGCATAGCGATTATGTTATTTAAACGATACATTTGATCAAGTTAAAAGGATTAAAAAACCACACCATCTTCAGTATTTACTAGAACCCAGATTTGCAGATTGCAATGAAATAAATCTGGATATTAAATTTTTGAACATATACAGAGATAATTAACTAGGTATAACTTAGATTTTCTGAAGAGAGTCATGAGGTTTTTATTTCAAGCCTTGTTTAAAAAGTTGATTCTTTATTTTTAATTTTTAAGTTTGAAAGTAAAGATGGTTAGACGTCTCAAGAGGTGGACTGGATATATTGTAATCCTAGCGTTTATCTCATTCGTTGGTTACCGTCTCAGCTCATCGAGTGCTTGGAGTACTTCTTTAAAGGTACTACAAACAAAACGTATATAACCATCGTCGTTTGAATATTAACGCAATAGCACTTACGAAACCTTGCGAGCGAATCTTGTGGGACTTTGTTTGCTTTACGAATTCTTTGCTGCTGATGTTATTGAGTTGAGAGTTATAATACGAAGCCTACATACAATGCTAACTTCTGAATACTTGTTCTTACCTTACGTAGCCTTACTATAAACTTACTGTTGTAAATCATTTACACAGCCCAATCCAACTATTATTGTTTCCATTTGTGGTTTCTTTGTGTTCTCTAGAGCCTACTACAACAACTAAAATGCTTTATGTCAATTTTGTGGTTACCTGAACTGACACAAGTTGCTTCTATCCAAAAGGACTTCTCTCTGTCTAGAAAGTTCAACATAGCTTCACTTACATGTTAATATTATGTTGGGATGTTAAAATACGTGTTCCTTATATAAGTCTAGCCTTATTTGAAGTATAGTACACACTCGTACGTGCATTTTTTCGAATTGTGTAAGTTTTGCAGCTTTTGTGTATTCCTTATTTTCCAACCAAATCTCGAAAAGTTTCTACCATTTTAATTTAAGTACAATGGAAACTTATTATTTTCGATAGTCTAGCCACCGCTATTCAACTCAGACAAATGTATTCTATTGAAGTCGTAAGAGATTCGATTAATTTCATTTTTCATAAGGGCCAGCGAAGAAACCACCATCTGATTGCCACAAGGGACCGTACACACAGCGATCGTTATTCGATGTATAGCACAGCTGTAGGCCGTACTCTTCACACAAAGAGAGCTTGATGAGCTCTCGTCTGACTGAACCTTATTATAGCTTTCATGAGACGTCAGGCGGATGGCACAATTAAAATTGTGTTACAAACGATTCAAAATAAGGTCCCTTTGTTGGCATCTGCCCGTGGCCTCGCTCTTTAAAATCTGCCTTTGATTTTTAACTTCTTTGATTTCTATTTTTGTGTTACTCCTTTCATTAAGACAGAAATGCGTTTTGCGTCAAATAGTGCTGTAGATACATACTTTCAGTCTCTTTAAGTTTAAAAACTATATTACCTATTACTATATAACCTACCAAGTAAATAAAACATCGCAAATTTAATATTCAGCAGCAAACCGTTCTAAGCAATAAAATCTAGTTCAAAATCAATGCTGAAAGTAACAATTTAGGAATCTTCAAATTTAAAGCGAATATTAGAATATAAATTCTTTCGAGGTCAACTCGTTCTGTCGACCACTTTGTCACGCACCTTATCCTTATCCGGTAGGATTGTTATCAAGCCTTTACCTATCTCGAATGCCTGAAACTTATGATTTTCAGAGCAAACACAAAAAAATATACAAAAAGGGGAAAACGATAAAACAATTTCAGGAAACAAGGAATAATGCCAAAATCATTTAGTGTGGATACACGTCACGGTATCTTCAATTAAACTAACATAACGTTAGTTTATTACGAATTATCACTTTAAGAAACATGGCCCAGGTAAGATGTAGACAATATTATAAGGTCAGGAAAAACCATTTGGTAACAGAAGACATACTACGTTTACCAGACTGTAAAATATTTACTGCTAACAGGAAAACTAAGTCTAGTTACGGCTAGCCCAATTTTAAATGGCTTGTGTCATGCACCAGATTTTTAACCTCTTACTCTAACTTGTAGAAATATCACGTTTGTCTCTGTCTGGCGATATCAAAGATAAAAGCACAAACAATGGGGACAGAGTTGACAAACGCACAGTGCGCCGCTATTTGTCAACACAGTGGGCACATGATTTGTCAAATTTTGTCTGATAAAGTTGGCGGCATTGAACCGAGGGCCTACCGCAGTAGCGCCGCTTTCAAGCTGATAATCCCATTGTTCCGTTATTCGATTTTAAGTATTCATTTATATCCCTTATCGTAAATAATTATAACACTGTTTAGGTGAGACAACTCCCAAGCAAAAGCATATATTTCTTTCATTATTTAATGGTACACCCAAAAAAAATATTTGACTTTGTTTATTAGATTTCAAATACATGCTGTTGTCATAAATTGCATGCAATCAATTTATGAAGCATCAAAAATGTTCATAGAGACCAAGTTTAATTGGATTCGACGGAAACACGTCACTTGAAGTAGCTCGCTAGTACCAGCTATTACCATTGATTGGAGTTTGTCCAGCTGTGAATAAACAACTGTTCATGTCACAAAAATCTGGCTAAAATCATCACACACAATATGTTTTGTGTCTAATGATCAGAACGGAGAGGACGAAGTCGCGAAAAGCTAACAATTACAAAATTTTCGTTCGATTAATTTTATCATAATTTACCACAGTTACTAGAGGCTATGCTGTTGTCAAAGCGCCCATACAAACGTAGTCCAGTCATATTTTGAGTATTAAGCTATGAAAATCTATGAAATTTTCAAGACACAATCTAGAAACAAATATCTGTGTCGGTGGTGAGTTAGATTTTCGTTTAAATATATACTTCCAGAGTTACAGGGCGTCAAAGTATTGTATTTTTCGGTAATAAAAAGCCCCAACTTTGAACCTGATTTACAAGAGTATGAATCAATTTAGAACAATTTGGAAAAACCACCGACATCTGAAATTTCATTAGTATACTGTATTAAAAAAATGGTTACATAATATACTGTATCCTTCAAATGATCCCTGGACTACGAAACATCCAAATAACGGGTGGATAACATCGCATAATGTATGCTGTCTCACCGTACGCGCTCGGGTAGGATAGGGCTCGGAGAGGGACAGCTACAAAACAATTTAACCTTGAAACCGACCACGTGGTCTTACCAACATAGCCTCTTAATCAACACAGTGAGTTAAATAGCTCCACAACTAAGTTAATTTATTATTGAATTTTGTCTCTTAGGCACTGCATGCATTTTTGGCAAAGTAAGGTAAGTAAAAAAATGCCAGGTTTGATGTTGAATTGAAAGCAACAGGCACAGACGTATACGTTTGTGCTAGCGCCGAGGCATGCCTATTATACAAAGCATATAATTTAATAATATAGTCAAATAATATGCCCACGATCGCCCACGCACGAATTACAAAACCTTATAACAACAACATTGCACAAAACGCATTGAAACCAATAACATGAGCCATGTTTCATTCATGGGGGATATTATGCGTGCTTCATTGTATTCAAATACGGTTGACTTTCGCCAATTATAATGATGCAGTTAGTGCTTTCGCGAGTTAAGGTCTGACTGAGCTCTATCCCGTGGGTGTGGTTTTGCAATCTTTATGCTTAAAATTATATAACCAGAAATTTTAATAGTTCTATAGCTGTGAGTTTTATTGTAAGGAAGACTCACGAATCTTCATTGTACTACGAGCTTTTTACCTGCCACTTCGTCTGCTTTGACTCCACTCCTGCCTTCCTTTTGTCACAGGCTACATGCGTTCTAAATTTATTTAAGATCAGTTTAGCTGCTTTGATGTGAAAGGGCAAAAAACTGACGAGGGACGATTTACTTCTGAATATATAATATTAGTTAAAACATGAATCCTCCTGCCTTTCATCTGAAAATCACATGTCATCGTGTGGTTGTTGTGAAAGTAAACTGCAACCAAAGCTAACAAATTATATATCACCAATTGCTATCACCAGAATTTCCCTTAATAACCGATTTCAAAAAAGGTTATCAATTCGATGGGTATGTTTATTTATTGTAATGTTTGTGACCTCAGAACTTTTTACTGGGTAAACCGATTTGGATGATTTTTTATATATATGAAAGCTGGTGCTTCCCGTGTGGTCTCATTTCAATTTGGTCTAGTTCTGACAATGGAATCCATTAGAAAACTATATAAATCTTAAATTTTCCTTAATAAAAGTAGTCTTTTATGGCAATTGAAGTCGGTTTCCAGTTCTTTTTGAACGCATTTACTTGAAGTGATTAGTTAGAGCAAATCCTATCACGAGAAGAAAGATAAATGAAGCTCATACTATGCATATGCAGGTGATCATTATGACTAAAACTATAATAAATACTAATAATTATTATTACTCAAATTCTATATTTAAATGTCCGCGATGCAAACTATTTATATGTATACAGACATCAATTTGGAAACTCATTTCTAATTGACATTTAAACTTTTAGCAAACTGAAAGCTTTTAGTGACTGGTTGACTCGATTTTCCTGTAAAATAATTCGGTAGTTGTTTAAAAATATTAAATAGGGGAAAGCTTTTAAGACCACATCCTACCTAAGAAACCTTATTCTTATGTTTGTGGTTATAAAAGCAATGTCAGTTGAACATTTTTGATACATTGTTAACACTTTAAACGTTTCGTAAGATTTAGTACCTTAATTATTAAGTTTAAGTCAGTTTGACGTAAATTAACAAAAATAAGAGCTAATTACTTCTGTTTCAGACTAAAATAATATTATTTAAGGTACATGAGACTCCTACGCAAACCGTAAATGAGCTTCACATTTTGTCACAATCATCACGCTTAGCTGGTTAGAGTATGTAGTTACGCGACACACAGTTGGTAGCTGATGGCTTTCACACGAGTTTTCCCATGGTCCTCTTATAAGATACACACACATGGTAAGGTCAGACATTCTTATACGCTAGCTGGAACCCATTTCGTAAAAAGTAAAATTGATAGATATTTTACTAGAGAAAACATCATAAGTTTACAAAATTTAAATTTTACAAAATCAATTGCAGGTTTTAAAATATTTAGAAATAAAGCTTGTAACATGCACATACATTGTACAATTATCGAGAACTAGTGACCCGACCCGGCTTTGCACGGGTTGGAGTATATAACTATGCCCATATTTTTACACAAAAATGTAAATGTGGGAGTATTTTTATTCTTAATGCAAGTATTTCATAATGTAACGAACGATATACATACAAATAAATTAAAATAATAACATATGGCATCAGTCATCACGTGGCTGCATCTAGCGAGACACAAAACCTTTATTATTATTTATTATATCATCATTAGTCAGGAAACGTCAACTGCTGGACATACGTCACCTGGCCACCTTCATGGTACGCCTCATCGACCGGTCCCAAGCAACCTGCATCCAGCGACTCCCCGCGACCTTAACCAGGTCGTCGGCCCACCCACACCCACAGGGGGATGGCCCGGTAGACGCTTTCCGGGACGTGGTCGCCACTCGAGAACCTTTACTCCCCACCGGTTAACGGTTCTTCGAGCGAAGTTATTATATACTTTACTCAATAATCATTCTTTTAATATATGAAAGCCGCATACAAATCCGTTCAGTAGTTTTTGAGTTTATCGTAAACAGACAGACAGATGCGACGGGGGACTTTGTTTTATAATATGTTATGATGATAAGTATATAGCAAACAACACTTTATTATGTTCATTGTAAAATATATTTTATTTTTGCGCTGCACGTTACTAAGTAGGTTCCATATACATAAGGAGTAAGTCTAGGTATAGTTAATGATGTCGCCCTTTAACCTTTCAACGATAACTCTGCAAATCGATGATACAGCATTTCTGATAGAGCTTTTTGTGTAGCTTCTATAACCTGTAGCCGTAGGTGGGTGGAATATCTAGAATCAATACGAGCGAAAAGCTCTTTGTTCGCCGTTCTTGATTGATTCGTATTCGTCAAACGTAACAGTGATTTACTAGAAACCTTGTTAAGTGCGTATAATATTGGGTTTCCATCAAAATATTAAAATTAAGTTTAAGACTTAAGTTAGTTGTTTACCTTTCAGGTAAAGTTACATATATGTTCCATATATAGTAAGACAAATGAATGAAATAAAAAAATGAAATCTTGCATTTGTCGAATCGCTCACGTATGGTAAGACGGTTTAAAATTGCGCGTAGTGACTGCTGTCTACTGTTTAGTATCTATGTATTTAACTAATACACATACCGTAACTAAATGGGTTAGCTTTGTTTGAGTCGGTATACGTTGATAACATTACTACGTCACATGTGTGTTTCAGAAGCACGGACGGACGGTTGGTTTAGAAGTCAGTCAATTTCGATTGTTCGAACTATAATGGAAGCTATATATTAATTGCGCGCCAACATAATTTCACAAACAATGTTATTAACAAAACGATGTGATGAGGGAGACAGTGACAAATTACTAACAAACTCCTATTGTACTTGCGGTAGCCCAAATTTCCATGTCACTCCCGTTTCGCTAAGCCTGGCTTTAAATGAATTACGTCGGGTTCGCGGAACACAACGTTATGGACGCTCTGGCACATTGAATCATAACAGAGTTTTGATCCTAATTGCTTCGCGTCCGTTGGTAAAACAGACGAGTATGTCCCAGCCAGTACAATGTGGTACATATTACGAACCACGGCATCTGTCGATGGAGAGCAGTGTGAAATAAACTCTAGCCTCGAGAGATACAGTTAAAATTACAATTGAGCTATTTGACAGATGTTAGCAAGAGGTTTGGCGTACGCAACCCCACCGTGACGCCACCAGCTGCGGGCATTCCTCACAAACTAACAGTAGCACACATTTATATTGCTTTTAATCTATCCTCATAACTAGCCAGTTCCCGTCCCGATGTATTAAGAAGAACGTTGCATGTTTTCAATTCAGCCTTTGTTAAGTTACACGCGGATGCCCCGCTATTCTGACCGCACCATTCATCTTCATTTCTTTTTCAATCGCCGGCTGAATACCAACTTAAGGTTAACCTAGTTTAACAAAAGGTTTTTAGGGAAAAGTGTTTATGCCGCCGTCTGTATATTTAACACCGATCACAGACTCAAAGTAACTAAAATCTTGTCTATTGACGGATTGTTTATTATAAAATCTTATTAGAAGCATTCGAAGTGATAATATTACGGGGTGAATGTTTTACACATCAAAGTGTATACTATAGTTTACATGTGCACACAATTCTATAGTATGTTATTTAGGATATTTATAATGAATACAAAAGCAAGCAAAATATATGTTGATATTTATTTATTGTGTAGAACACCATGACTCGCACTTATCAGTCATCACTATCAGTCGTCATCAGTTTATGTATTCATGATCATGTATGACCTCATCGCGATACAAAGCTACCGTCCGTCAGAGGCACAGTTAAAACTTAGTCCTGTTCCACAAGGTCATCTGCCGGTTTCACATACAAAAACGAGATAAATGTGAATTGCTTTACCTATTTAGTTGATTTAGTCTTTATCTTAATTGTTTTATATTGACGTAGCGTAAATCTGTCTGTCGTATAGTCCGTTGCGCCGCATAGTGATTTAGGGTTTATGATCAATGCGAGATGAGGAGTTGTATCATACTTAGAACCGGTACAATAAGACCTTTTAAATTTGATTTACGGAACAATTGTGTGAGCCTGCTGGAGTAAGGCTGTCCGTCACATAGCCCTTTGCCTCGTATAGTCATGACGGATTTATGATCAATGAAAGATGAGTTGTTTTTTAGCTAATGATTATTATTCATACTTTAAACCGGTGAATTAAGACCTTTTGGGTTTGATTTCCGTAAAAAACAATTGAGCGGAACAATTGTGTGAGTCTGGCTGGACACAAGTGAGCTAAGTTGTGTTCCCAGATGTTTTAATAGAAAATCTAGCGCAAGGTCAGATTTGATAGCCGCGTGGAATTTGTAACTGTATAAACAACTTCACTGACTAGGGTAACACATTTTTTTTCTCATCTGTTTATAAGTATTTAAACTTATACTACTCAACGCTCACACTTAATTTAACGACTCACAAATCTAATTACAAAGATCTTGGGAGAGTTGAAGGAAAACGTAATTAGTTGTATATCCTTTGAGAGTTTTAGTCCTTAAACAAGTCTAAATTTCTCGGGAACATTAAACGTACGACGTGAATGATCCCAGCAGAGCAATAAAGTGTGCGATAGGTAGGAACAGCTAGCTTGGGTATTACTTTAGAGTACACCTACCACATTTTTATTGACGACATAAAGTTGTGCACGGTAATGGAACTACATGACATGAACCTCAGTGTTTCAGAGGACTACTTACGCAACTGGATAATGTCACCGAGCTGAGATGAGACCCTGCATTACGAAGAAATATACCACTTTTATAAGAATGACACTCGATTGCGTCAATGCCACCCGCAGCGGAGTCATTTCATCAAAGCGAGTAGAACATAGCGAGCTTTGTTTTTTATTAAACATATCGTGTTACATGATACATGTTTTTGTTATTTAATCAACAATGCGCGACTTTATATGTACATATACTTGTTCTCATATTCCGATTGATATTTTATTACGAAGAAATATATTATGATTTCGCTAAAAGTTTTATTTTCCAAGCTGGTCTATTTGGATATTTATATTTCGTAGTATTAGCAACAGTTTAGTTGGTTGGTTGTTTCGTAAAGCTACCGTCTAAGCCGCGGGTGCTGCTTTTAATACTTACCATAAGGGACAAAAAGTTTGGGTTACGAGCACGAACCCTTTAAACGTGCGTCATGGATATACGAATATGTAAACTGTACTGGGACACTGTTTGACTTACTTTGCAAGTAGTTTTCAGTAATGGCAGGGTAGATACAACATCGCCGAAAAATTAAAAGCCTACATCTAGATGACATTTATCACAGCGCATTTTATAATAACTTATCATCAATCAGTCTTACAGATATATGTATGTATGTAAAAAATTGAATTTGAATTCTTAGAAATTTTTATTATCATTAAATGTTCATTAGCGGAGATATCACTTAAAAATAATTACCATAAAACCATGAAACTAAAATGATTCCATGTTGCCGCCCGCCTTCCAATATAGGGAAGGCGATAATTTTTTACCTTCATGAATCAAACATAAAATAAACCTATGTATAAGCCCGGTTCGAGTGCCCCGGCTCAAACGTACACCCATGCATGATGCTCCCTGGCAGCATAGCCACGCTGGCTGGATCGCCAGGGAGATACAACAAAATATTCGATTCGTTTAAAATGACACGCCATACGATTGGAAATACAACCGACTGCGTTCTAAGCATAGTGTGCAGGAACATTTGCAATTATGCAGTCATGGGATGGGACTTTCCTATCGACACACACAACTGACAAACGGAAGAGAGAGTGAGATAAATTAGTCCGAATTGAAGCAACCATGTTAAATGATTTGTGTAAATTACGCTGTCTCTAAACGTTTTAATGGTCGGGAATTCCATTGTGCCATAAAAGTAGCTACAATAAAAAATTGTTCCACAATGTCCAAATGGAGAAAATGAATGCAACGAATGGAACACTATGACGTTGTCTTGTCGGGCCATCAGAGTGCAAGCGTAGGTGTCAGTAAAGGCGGCATTGTAGTATATAGCCAAGTATGCATAGCTCAGCTCGGAGTCATGAGAATGTCTCGTAGGCATATCCGACGGAGGCTGCAGAAAACTGCCTCCATTGTCTGCCTTTTGGTAAAGTTTAATATTTTCCCAGAGCACACAATGAACAATGTAGCCGAGATGTATTTTAGAAAACACAATTACATTTTCAGCTTTACCAAATAAATTAACTTTATTCGTCGACGTGCGTGTGAGTTACGGAAGAAAGTTGGTTGTACGAGTAAATACATAAAAAAGTTGGTAGTCATTAATAAATAACCTGAGGATATACAAAGAAGATTATTCTGGTTACTTAAATTTGTAATTTGTATCTATTTAAATGTCGTAGTAAACAATTAGTCGTACTTATTCTCTATGACCTATTTCGCCAGAGCCATTCGCTGCGTTCCTGCCTACTATAGTTTTACGGTCAACAGGCGTTTTATGAGCGAGTGCTAAAAATTGGGCCACTTCAATTGGTTTGACAAGAGTATCCTACACGTGTTATGTCACATCGCAATTCTCGCCACTGAGCCTGTAAAATACTTTATCTATCTGCCAAAATGATTTACCTACTTGTCTTACAGAACCATAAGTAACACTCAAAACTGTACTCCAAAAGGGCACCCGTCTCTTTCGTGTACCTCCTGTTAGTAAATAATTATGATTAATGTTATTTCTAATGCAATAAGAACGAGTTCAGGTCTGATTGTTGTTGTGGCGTACCACAAATGTGGGTAGGCGCATATTCAGCAGTTGATATTTACCGGCCGATGACGATGATGAGGACGAATTTATCTTTAACTTTATTCTGTGTTCTACTGTCATCGTGTAATCAAATTAGACACAACCAGCAAGATAAGACGTCAAAAATTGTCCGTTATAGTTCAGTTACTTTATTGCATAACAGTTGTGCGGTATCTAATGAACTCTGACATGTGTTGTATATAGACTATGAATCTGTATTATCTATCTCGATACCAACGAAGTTGACAAAATCTAAATAAAGTTATATATTCCGTGTACGTATTAATTAAATAATTTCAATTTCGATACAAGATGACATATTTTATCTCATTTGTCAAAGCGGTTCTTGCAAGGCGCGACATAGCTTTATACAATCTTTCGCATCACATTGCACAACGTTCGCATTATGTTCGCATCGCATCCAGTTTTGGAAGAAGTATCATCGTTACTTAATTATTGAGAGCCGGTTAATTATTCAAACCATCGTTACTAATTAGTTGCCCATTAATATTATTATAACTTAATGACGTTTATAAATAACTAGAGGTCTATTCTTGAACTGTCCTTATTAGATGGTAGCGTTCGAATAATCTCTGACATTGTATTTTATTTTCTACTATCTTATCAATTTACTATCGAGATAGGTTTAGGAAAGAAAGTTTCGTTAGGCATCTGGTAACAATTGCTCCTTTACTTACATCCATTCGAAGCTAGCTTTTCATTTCAGTTCATTGCTAATGCTAAGAAAATAATAATTGAATCCTTCATTCAATTAGCAGTTTAATATTTTTTTAGCATTGTATTAAGACTGTAATAGGTATAGGTAACAATAGAGAATACTATTTGCTGAGACAGAATTTATGAAATACACGCAAAGATAAACGTGAGACGAAACAAGTTTATAATAATAATAAGACTATATTTTAGATATTCGTCTACAGTGATCCTATTATTATTATAAACTCCTTCGATAATAAAATGTACAAATTCCACTTTCTTTAAAATAAGATATCCCTACGTCACAACTACATCTTAATGCGATAACCTATTTGGTGGCTAAGCGTGGTGATTATGGCAAATCTCCTCTTGAATTGGAGGTCTATGAAAGAGCCTCATTCTATCAGTGAAGTTATGTACTCGTAGTTGGCGATAATGTTCATGATAAATAACACAGATTTAAGAGTGTTGTGAGAATAGCCACCCAGTTATTAGATAAGGCTCGTAACAATATCGAATTTGTAACAATTTGTAACAGTTATCTTGTCTCTATACTTTATCCCAGAACAGATTCGAAAATGTATTACACAACTTTTTCCATCGCATAGTTTATGAACTAAAAGATGATAAAAGTACTGTAACCATGGATATGTTTTGAATTTATGCATAGTATATAACGTCGCCAGTAACGTACGGGCGGCGCCACTGTATTACAGAAATTTAAGTATTTGAGTATTGTGCTTTTTAGTTCCTGAAACAACGGTCGGCAATGTTTCGGTGTGCTTTTTCTAATCCTATGTGTGATATATGAATTCGTGTGGATCTCGACTATCGATGTAGTCAAAGCTATTGCTATGAACATGAATCATTATCTAACTGTATACAAACCCTTATGTACCCTTCGTTTTCCCCGAGATATGTTTGTGTAGAAAATGACTTACGTGTGCACATTCTCAGGCTAACTGCTAAGCTTCACACAACTGAAAATTTAATCTTATTAATTAATCTTCTAGTAAGTTTCCTAATTTATTTTTTGAGTAGTAATTTGATTGTACATATTCGTAAATTATGAACAGATTTTTAAAAGGAAAATAAATATTTAGTGCAACTCTTTAAAAAATTGATATAAACATCAACACCAAAAAAAGCTTGTCAAAAATTGAAATTAACATAAGGCCCTTAGAAATGAATAGCCCACGATTAAGAAGGATTTATTGGAAATTTTGATTCACACAAAAACGGAGCAATGTCATGTGTATCAATGAAATAACACACGGTTGAATTTAATCTTTATATCGTTTATATGTACTTGTGTATACGCTTACATTCAAATACTTAGATCGTATTAAAATATGTTTTATCTAGCTAGAGATTATGCATTTAAATCTTATGCATGATGTTCAGCAGTGGACATTTCCCGGCTGATGACGATGACGAATATCTGGAATGGGTACAGTATTGTATAGTTTTCTAGTGTTCTAGTCATGGCACCAATTTGTAATTAATGACGCTTACGTGTAATTTAATTACATCCCACCTTTTATTTGAGTCAAGGTGAGGTCATACTGAGGATAACGAAATAATTCATTCTAGCGTTCGAAAATTACGAAACTTGTCCAAGAAGATTTAAGAGGGCACTCAGATCACGGTTAGGCAACTATAGAATTTATTATTATTACCAGATACTGTCTCTTGTTTTTGTATGTGGTAATTAAAATTGATACTTGACAGCGACCATTCCGAGATGTAATTCGAAGGTTTATTCTCGTTTTTATTGTCTGCCGTAATCCAATCTCGTTGAATTCAAAGTCGTTTCGTATTTCGCGAAATGTTACAGCTTAAGTAGATATTATTTTTAGCATAGAAGAGTCTGTTTTAATAAATACTGTAATAAGTACTGATAAAACCTTGAAAGTTATTTGTTTCCCGCCTGATATCACTAATCGGTTAGATACAACTTTTTAGCACTTTTATCTTTTGGCATTCTGTGGGTCATTGAACTTAAAATAAAACATTTATTTGCTGATTACTAAAAACCGGCCAAGTGCGAGTCGGACTCGCGTACCGAGTGTTCCTTACAGAATATGAATAACCAATATACTGAAAATCATAAATAATTTGTAAGGTAATATGCGCCCAACAATGCTCTGCCGAAAATGTTAGTTCGACTGAAGAACCAACTTTACTTTGCTGTTAAATTACTAAACGATATATGACTCTTAACTGCAAAGTTAAGTTAGTAAACATCTATTTTTAGTGTGTTATAATTTAAAAAATCATGGTTTTCCTATTTATTCCCAGAGGGGATACTTGTTGGTACTTAGCCTTACTTACAACTGGCTAACTACCGCCATTTTACCTAAGTCTGCCCCAAAACAGAAATGTTAATAGCACTGTCGTGTTTTAGTATGGAAGGTTATGAAAAGGTATGAAAGATTAAAGCCAGCGGCGTATTAGCTTGAGGCTTTTGGGCGAGCAATGAGTATGTTTTACGGCCGGTCACTTAACATGAGGTGAAGAACAAGTGAAAAGCCATTATATGTACATAACAAGTGAATTAAATTCAAAACATTAAAAAAACTATGCAATGATCGAAGGATTACCAAATATTGCTAAGAACTACCGCAAGGAAACTTTATAACACACACACACAGCCACTGGAGTCAAACTTAGAACACCCTTCTTTTTGCGTCAGGGGTTAAAACATCAAGAACTGTCCTCTGTGCATATTGATCACAAATCCCATTTTCCTTGAATACTAATACCCAAACTACCAAATTTCTTTCATAACATATAATATTGGTGATAACGACATCAGTGTGGAGGTTTTAAGGGGGGGTTAAACAAAAGTACCCATTACAACACCGGTGGTGTACAACGAAGGTGTTACGAATCCGAAATGGGAAGTGCGGAATCCTAAAGAACGCAACTTGGCCAGACCCGACCCTCGTCCAAATGCCCATTTAAAGCCTAGTCGTTACCACCGAGTACCTACAATGGTGTCGATTGAATTTAAAACAAACACGACTGCCTTCTGGAATCTAATTATCAACGAAGTGATGGAGGAAGCGTGCTAGAGGAATACTCGATGCGTCCTGTGATACATACACACCATACCAATGAACAGGTAGGTATATCCTATAGTTGCGGTATTACTAACATTGTTTTTGATTTTTAGTGTTAAAATTGTTTGTTATTATCATTTCGCTTCAAATACAAACAACAACAACCCGATGGTAAAAGATACGTGACCGATAATGTTACGCGTTGGTAAAGAAGCATGTTCTCCATCGGTATATATGTTTTTACTTCGTTTGCCGTATATTCCTTTCATTTAATGTTGCTATAACATTTAGCGTTCTTACTGATTGGTATCTCCTTCATATTTTCGTTTTCGCTCCCTAATGAAATAATTTTGTTTGAAGTCGTTTGCACACGTTAAGTAAACATTTGCGTGTTTACGCGTATGTAAGCATTCGTTTATGTATTTTTTGTAATTCTAAATTGGTTTTTCGCTTCACATTAGTACTCGTAGCTAGGCGAAATTTGTATTGAAATAAACTAAAATATTAACTGTATGTACCCTCTTTAAGAACGTGTTAAATATAATTTTAAACAAATGTGTTCTGTGAGGCGTCTTTGATAAGAGTGCTGGGCATCCAACCTTGTTAAGAGGATTTTACACCTCATGCTTCCTAAAGTGGTTTATACTAACATAGTACATGAATGTAACAAAATTTTCTAAATCTGTTTATTATACTCGTATTTCCAAAGGTTTTTATAAGTATAGTTATCATAATAGGCCAAAATTTATTTAAATTATTAAAATAAGTTTAATTTAGAAGAAATTAAGCCACATCACCAACTCTAGATATTTGTATCAAGATCTTTCCGAGGTTTTACTAACATTGACGATCTTGTATTTAAAATCGGTTGACTGACACCCTGAAATGAAATACCTACAGGAAAATCTTCGGGAACACTCTTGGGGTGGACTTTTATTTAAATAGAGTATTTTATTATGGACAGTGCATGTTGAATTCAACAACAACAATAAAAATTACATTACAAAAAATATATATGAACAAAATATATGATTAAAAACAACTGCGTAAACAAAAGCATGTTTGTCACGAACGAAGGATATATGTAGATACTAGTGAAATCTTATTGATTATACCTCTAATTATGTAATTACGCCCAGTTTTCCATTTCGCTAGTCCGTCAAAAAAGTACACATACCTTATTAGATTAATTTTTTTAAGCTGAAACACTCGAAGCATGAATAATTCCTTTCCTAATTATTTCCTGTTTTATGTCGAATACATTTTAGCTATTGTTTTTTCATTTTATTCCCTTTTATGATACAATACGCTTATGTTGTGTTCGAGACGTGCGTATCGCGTGCGCGTCGTTCTGTCTTCATGCTCGTGGGATAGCTAGGAACAATGGCTAGGAACAATTTGTATTTTGTTCGTTTCTGATAATGTGCAATATCGTGGAAGCTCAGTGGGCGACCGCGATGCGACCGCTCGTTCTGGCGTTTAGCGTAACGCGAGCGGTTGATTTAGATATTAGATCGAGTAATATATACGTTATTGGCGTGGATATTATACAAATTCTATTGAATTCAAGCGAATGGTGTGAGGCGATAGAGGGACGAGCGTGAACATAGAAGCGATGACGTCGCATGCTAAAAATACACATGTATATGTCCTAATAAATTTATAGTATTTTATTTACATACAAAATTCACATCAAACTGGTAAGACGATAAATCTTTTAAACAAAATACATTAATTATTCACAAAAACCTTTACTTTGGTGATGAAGATAAGTCTTAGTTCATCCCGCAATGTGTGGATTGGATGTAGGATTCCACCGTTCTAGACAAAAAATCTAGAGATGTGAACCAAAGAAACCACATTAAAATCCAAAGCTTATTTCTAGTCTTTTAAGTCGTTCGATTTTGAGGTTTTGGCCAATTATTTTACGTTCATATCTAATGAACTCCTGTTGTTTAGCCTAAAATCTAATGAAAATGCATATAATGATCACTGATACTTTTTGGGATTACAATTACACGATTGATTCACTGGCAAATGAGCATCCATACTCAATGTTATAAATGCAAAATGTGACTTTGTTTGTCTGTTTTTAGAGTTAAAAATGGAACCTTGTGTCTGTCTGTCTGTCCATCTGTCACAGATGATTTTCTCAGCAACTACTATGCTAAAATTGAAATTCTAAAGTGAAGTCACTAAGTCGGATATCATATGAATGGTCGTTGCAAATGGAAACCCCGTTTTATTTTATTTGATGTATAGTTTTTGACTTATTAAAAAAAAGGGTGTAAAAATACCATTCTTCCCTTCTCTCTATCTATCTACAAATCTTAAATAGTTACATGTAGACAGGACATAGTGCATGTAATACAAGAAATTCTAAGTGAGGTCTCTATCTAGTATAGTTTTGAAGAAATTATCACAGAAGCTTGACAAACAACAATGTCTGCAGACCACGCAGATTCCATTACACACCCGACGTATGTCTGTCAACTAAAAAGTAAAGTTTGTAAATAAAAAAGCTATTTTTACTGTTATTATTAAAAATCCTGGTTTTCGGATTTTTTACTCTGGTTGTGCTGTAAGACCTTGCTTCTTGCCAAATTTCAGGATTCTAGGTCAACGGGAAGTACCCTATAAGTTGTTGTTCCCTTGCATTTTGTATGGAAATGGTCTTAAATACAGCTACATCGTTTTATTGCGTTGACCTATAAGTTTGATTTTTTTCACAGATACAAAAGACGGATATTCAAGCATATGGTATTGATTTCAGCTTGATATCTCCACGCGTTCCTGATAAAAAGGGTCTTAACAGACATACAGACAGACAGACAAAAAAGTAATCATATAACGGTTCATTTTTACCTTTTGAGGTACGGAACCCTAAAAATGCTAGTAGGTATTTTAATAAAATGACGAATTAAACTTTGATAAAAGTGTTTTCTTATAGTGGCGCAGCTATTGTCAACAATCGGTATTGTGTGCCGTAGACACTATTGTATGCTCTCTCTGTGCGCCAACGAGAACTATACTATAGGCATCATTTTGTATATGAAAATGGATATTAAATAATTATCACTCTAAAAGCCTACAGCATTCATCCCCTACAATGTTCACCCTTAGAGGTAGAATTATTTGGGCACATATTTGGTTTCTGATAATTTTCTCAAAAAGCGAGGAGATATGAGAGAACAGATACATACATATATGTATATACAAAGGTTGCTAAAATCATTATCCTCCTTTGGATGCGCTGTAGTCAGGTAAAAGACAGAGTGAGAGTTTTTTAAAGATTCGTTTTATCTAAATTGGTCGTTAACACTTGGTTTTTTGATGGTAAACTTAGATTTTTTAATGCCTTACCTTACCTTAATATCTTTATCATAAAATAGTACACGCTTGATTTGACAGAGATAGGATTTTCTTTGTATCACAACAGCAGCTACTTAACAGGAAACACAGTGACGTCAGTTACAAAAACCACATCCAATTCGATTGACGGCATTTTGATTTGACCGTGTAAAGATGCTTTATCAATAGTTACGTGCTAAAGAAAAGAGCCATGAATTAAGCCACCCATTACATCGACTTATCACTTGACTGGTCACGTTGTTAAGTGAAGGTTACCTCTACCAATTTAAAGTTTTCAAGTTACTTCGATAATAAAAACGCACAGCTATTGTCTAGCTACAAGTACGACCAATTTGACCCGCGAAAACCATTTCTGATTTATACTTTTGACAGAAAACTGTTGAACAAAGTGCAGGTTTTCGAAATGCTGCCAATTTATTATATAATTAGCTATTAGCTATATGGTTATTTAATTAAATATCGAACAAATTATATAAAACATGATTCAAACATATTTTTGAAAGAAATTAAAAATCGACGAGGAATCCGAAATTGTTCTTCATTATCTGAATTCAAGATAAGACTATCCTAAATGAAAACTATTTAATAATATTCAGTTTTTATCAATACTATCATATTTTATTGCGTCTTTAGAATGAAGTTTTCAAGTGATATAAACTGGCGAGCAGGCTACAAGAATCTAGTTCACCTTGGCCATTATTTCCTACTAACATGCCGATGTGGTTCGCTAGCGACGGGTCTTCATATCAATTTACTAGGAAAAACATTTTTAAACGAAAAAATATCTTGTTGAAAACCATTTGAAAAGAAATCAATTTATCTTATGTTCGAAATAGGTGTATAACATAGATACATCTCTATATAAATATAGACATGATTACTTATTATACTGTATTAGCAGAGATGGATCTTAGCCTGAACTACGTTGGATGTATGTATAAACAAGGTTTCTGTCACGGCGGCTTTATCATTTGCATGAGTTTTCCTGAAAGTAAAGACGTTAAAACATTTAAAAGTGAGTGGAGTAAGAAAAGAAAGGCGTGAATTTTACGTAGTACCTCCTTAACGCCTGTTTTACGTTATTCTGTTACAGTCGTTAAACGCTATGTACATATTTAAAAGGGAAATGCATAACTTAAGTTACCTACCGTTTTGTATTGAAAGTGCATACAACTCGTCGTCTTGCAGCCATCGCAGCTCGCTAATTATAGACATATCAGCTTCGAGCGACATTAATGCGGCATGATAACCAGCAGGGCCGACGATTACAACAATCGAAAACAACCGCACACTAGTTTAACACTAAACAAAACTAAGGCTATCGATTCTGGTAACATCACTAAAACAGGGACCTGCGAAGCGGAACGTCAAACATTTTTATGCGACTCGAATTAACATAAAAAATTCTCGCGTCATACATAACACACAACACTTCCATTCTGTTGTCCGTTTGGTACAACACTCAGCTTATTCTTTATAAACAACTTTGTTATTACAATAACTGAACATAGTCGTGCTAAAATACACTGTGGATAGTTTGTGAACTGTTACGAAACGTCAAAATATGACAGCTGACGATCGCGCGGTCGGTCGTTCGGGTCGGGGTGAACGATCGACGTGCGCGCGCGCGCAAACACTCGCATGCAATGCGCGTCGTTGTGGGATCTACCAAACTGGCTGCGCTGTTGAACGAAAACTGCGACGAACCAACCGACTTGAACCGACCGACCGGCCGTGTACAGAACTAAGCGAAGCGGGGGGCCTACCCGTATGACACGACCTAAAAACGATGCCTTCTCGATGACTTCTGTTTCAAATCGACAATCAAACTCTATGCTAGCAATTTTGACTGACATTATCGCTGGTCCACGTGTTAAAATATATTTTTTCAACGTAGCTAACACGCTGTATAACTTAGAACGAGATTCGGTTGCTTTTATTGAATGTGTACTCGTATTTGTAGCGCCTTTATTTAAAATTATAAAAACAATTTTATTGAAATCACTGGCGATATTTGCTAGCGTAAAGACTCACGATATGCTGTTATTTGGTAGGAAAAAAACTAATAAGCTTTTAATAATGAGCTCTAAAAAGCAAAATATTACACATTATGCTTTGAGATGTATAAAACTCACTTAGCATATTCTCGCTAACGCTTCTTATCATGAAGTTTCATCTAAAATTTAATCATCTCTATGGAACTTGGAAAGGTCTCGGAAACTTTTTCTTTTTTGTTTCCTATCAAAAATACTTGTGAGTTTGTGTTGAACGACCAACATACCTACTTTTATAACGATAAAACTGAAGATATATCTCTTTTTATTTACATACTTGGTTATAAAACCAAACACAGATAATGTTAGTTAAATAAAGTCATCGTCCGGAATTAGTTTAGCGATAAGTAAGAGGATGTTTTCATCATAAAAATTAGAGAGATAACGTGGATGAGTTAAAGTATATTAGAATTTAGTCATGTCAGTCTTGGAACTTCCTAACGAAATACTCAATGTAAAATACTTGTATCTGGGATCTGTATAGTTTTGGGATATCAACTTTAAATTTGAGCAAGAAATCCGCAGGTTAAAAAATACGTAAGGATTGTACGTTCATCACATTTTACATTATTATGTTACATTTTGGTTTGAAACATTCTACGTACAAAATAAATATTTTATTGCGAATTGAGTCAAATAAAATTACAAAAATTAATGTAATAAAATTAATCAAGGAAAAAACCCAACAAATAACTCAGAGTAATATTACAACTAATCCAACTCTAAAAAAGGCTCTAGATGATTTTTTAGGATGTCGTCAAGGTTCTTGGTTTAAATTACTCATTGTCTTAACGATATAATGGATAGTTCAGGAAAATACGATTGCTTTACCAAGAAATATTATAATCATGTGAACAAGGAAAGGCGAGACGAGGCGTCGGTGGCGCAATGGATAAGGCGCGGACTCTCAATCTGAGGGTACCGGGTTTGAATCCAGCCGTGTACCTATGAATTGTTTTTCAATTCAAGTACATTATCCGATTGCTTAACGGTGAAGGAAAACATCGTGAGGAAACCTGCATGTCTTGAACAGGCATGTGAAGTCCGCCGATCCGCACTGGGCCCGCGTGGTGGACTATGGCCCATACACTCTCTGTAGGAGAGTAGGCCTGAGCCCCTCCAGTGGGGACATATATAGGCTGTTGATGATGATGATGATGAACAAGGAAAAAATGTTGGTCAAATGTGAGTCGCATTGACACGGTTTCAAAAAAATATACGCGCCCATCCCCATAAATCCTGTTCTATATCTTGGGACATTGTATACATCTTAATCTAACTAAAGCAATCGTGTTCAAAGTGTTATCGAGCACTCATGATATTCATTCATATCTACCGTGGGATGCCAAGATCAATCTTGGCATGCAACTTTTCATCGAACTATAGGAGTCCCTACAAACACTACATCTATTTTGTTATTGTTGCTATCCTAACATGCTTTCAAACTTTCATCCCGACAGAAATTCATTAGGTACATATGTTTATCATGAGCCCTTAAACAAACTAGATCGTCAGGTACGTAATTTAGTCATTATAATACCAGTATTTTATCATTCCATGGCCAATTACTTTAGCACATCAATCCAAGGAGAGGTTTTATTGCCAATCGCGAAATTTTAATCGAAAAGTGAATCAATTTCAGTACTGATACTATCCTCTCCCAATCTCTGTATCTACTACTTCCTACATTGAGTGATGTTTAAGAAAAGTCAAATCGATACGATATCGAACAAAGATATGTTTAAAATGAAGTTTTTTCAGATAAAAAAAGTCATAAAATAATATTTTTTGAGGCTGCTTCAAAATTCAATGTTTAATTAAACATTACTTAGAAGTCACTCTTTAATTAATCCGTGTAATCATTGACTAGATGGCGTTCTTAGAAGTGCTTTATATTGGAGTCTCAACCCAATTAGATGATGTAGATTGAATAGAAGGTACTAATCATTAAACGACTTGTAAACTGCAAATAAGTCACTCAATTTAAATTCAATTTAACTCTCGTCTCTTTACACCATCTATTAAACAAAGGCGGCGGGCGGCGGGCGGCGGGGCGCCTTCACCGGACCCTGAATATATATTTGCCCTTGTTTGCATATTCTTTATTGAATAAAGAAAAAGGGCGAGACCCTTAGTATATACCTGGAACAGGTTGTACTTTGCTTTTTGTAAACGAAAGTGAGTGGAGTACATTTCTGAAAATTCTAATTCCTGTGTGAAAGTTTTATAATATGTGTAGGCTGATCAATTAGTTTCTATCTTGAGTTTATTAGTAGCTAAGCCCAAAAAAGGCACGAGACTGGTCACGCTGGCGTGTTTGCTGCTGTGGTTAGCTCTGAAAATTTTCCTGCGGATGATGAGAAAGTTAAATTAGTAAATGCTATACCTAAATACAAATCGGGGGTTGCACGCCATTAAATGTATGCGGACGGTTTGTTTTAACGATTGGAACTCGACTGATATACCAAAGGGGTGCTCCCGGTCCGATTTCACCGAGTATTGATACCGGTGACCTCTACGAAGACTTACGTGAGAGGGTTTTTAGCAAATGACCAGTGTGGATTTCGCAAACTTTTTCTTCACAATCTATCGTGGCATTTAGTCGTTCCTGTAAATAATTATATTGATAAATAATTTAGTACTATGTACGCCTGTTCAATCGTTTGGAACTTGTGTGAGGCGATTCGACTCATACTCCCATAATTATAAATGCTGTTTATCGTGAAATCAGAAGTATCGGCGGAATGACCTCCTCCTTCGCTTCTAACACTTTAATGGGATTAATCTATGACTCAATCATATCCAGTTCTGGTAAGTCAGATTCGCTTTATTGACCTAGTAATATGAACACTACACTCGGCACGTCTAACTAAATAATAAACTTTAGGGCAATATGTCTCACATTGAAGAATCGTTTCTGGTTTCGAGATATAGTCTTTCAAAGTAGGAACGTATTTTTTGTAAAGCTACTTTTTAGTCATTTCAACGTCAAAATTTCGAACTGGAACAAATTGAGCGTAAATTCTATTCACCTGCAAAATTGAGAAACTCGAACTTCGTCTGGTCATTAAATATGGTTGAATTCATTTTTCTTTGAGAAAAGTTTTTGGAATAACTGCGGTCTGCTTTAGAAAATAATGCCTATTCTTTTTCAGCGTACATTTGAACACAGCAGGAGTGGTAAATAGCAGCCATAAAGCATTTAAAAGTCTGAGTTTCTAAAGCTTTATTTGTGGCTTTAAGCTAAGAACCTTAAGCTATCGTTTGGAAAAATTCAGTTTATTTTAAAGCATACATGAAAAGCTCGTGCTTTGGATTACTCAAAAGAAAACAACAGTGGACATTTCACAGCAAAAGATAACAAGCGTTGAAGAGATCTTCGTTTCGAGTATGATTTGTGACCGTTGATGCGACGTGGGTATTTATTGGTCGACCGCATTGACCAACCTATATTGGTAACTCGGTAAATTCACTTTTAACTTTGAATCAATACTTCTGTCAATCAGTCTGCTTGATATATTTTAATCGCTAAATAGTTTACCCAGTAATTCATTGCTATGGTAAGGTAAAGGTTTCCCATGGGTTTATTTCTGAAGTCCTTGTTTGTCTGTAGACTTAGGTAGTACGGTGGTAGCTAGCTAGGCGGACGAAGAAAATGCAGTGCCACCGACCAAACCGAGTACCCTCAACAGGAATCGAATTCAGGACCTCCAAATTGTTAATTCAATTTTGATGTCATCTGTATTTTAATGATTGCATAATTTATAAGTGAGTTTCAACAGTAAATTTTCATTAATACGAGTTTGCCTTAAATATACACTTTTAACCAGGGGAGTTAATTTTGTATTGTAAAATTATAAAATATTCATTTTGCAAATACTGCATGTGAAATGATAGGTAGTGGTGACTAGCGGTCCCAGTTGTTTTGATTTACGAGAAATGTTCTTTTTAACCCTTAAAACTTCTTTGTGGGTATATAGTTTTGAAAAAGATGCAGTTTAATTATATTCTAACTTGAATATTCGCATAGCAAATATTTAATTTGTGAAAAGAGCTCAATTAGCTGTGCTGTGAGACGCTCTCCCTCAGGCGTTTAAAATCGCGCACCACTTAGCTGCTGATTGCGTTGCATTCATACGAGAAGAGTATACCTATATTTATAGAATAAATATGGTAACTCTGCGATGTTTTTAAAATGTACAACGCGTTTAGAGCTCCGTAGTCAACAAGACACCATTATAGTTTCGTTTTGTCCGTTTGTCTGCCTTTCCGCGGCTTAGCTCGTATATTCTTAATAATAAATAAAAATTTAATTTGGCACGTGAATAGATCAATCACGCCGACGAAAAGATAAAATTAAACTATGAAAATGAAATATCGGTACCTCCTACGTGTCAAGTGGAGCTAATTTTGTTCCCCTATCCCACAGTGTCCCAGTCGTTTGATACATCGTTCAAAAATATAGCGGGTGTGAGAACACTATTTTCTCAAGTCAGGCATCCTTTCGCGTTTCTAACGAAGTTAAAAGTAAAACTAACACAGTCAAGTAGGCTTTACTACTGACCCGCTTATCAATTGCGGGCACTTGGGTAAAAGCCACTGAATACTTATGAAGGAACTGCGTAAGTCACTTTTGTTTGTTATACACAAGCTTGTATTTTAACACACACATTAACAAAAGTACTCCAAACGTCAGATACTCGTTGTCAGTTACACGTTTTCGAAGGTGTTGTAGGCGTGCGTTTGTATTTTTTTACCTAATGCATTATTAAAGGAGACTCCATCTGTATATTCTTAAAAATTCATGTCGGATGGAAAATAAAAAAAATAAAAATGGTGTGTTATAACTTTGTAATGCTGGCCTGGTGATTGACAACTACAGAGCACTACACTGCACGTAGTCCGACATGCACTTGGCCGGTCTGTTTCTTACTTTAATACTTATTGCTAGCCTTCGTAATAAAGTACAACAACGAAATCAAAGCCACACAATGATACTAGGTTTTTTAATAATATACTTATAGGAAAGGTCATTGTTAGACCTTCCTGAACATTTATTTATTTTATTTCCCTTAGCATTCTCAGCAAAATGAACGTAATGCTATAGGGTATACCATGGGTGTCCTATTCGAAGGCCACACGGCGACCAGTTATACCTTATATTACGTATTACCTTCATTCTAGCAATATTTGGGAAAACGTATGTATATACCATTGCGCATGATAATTCCTGACGAAACAAATCAGCGAAACTCTTAAAGCTGTTGGCGAATATTTTATTTAGCACAATATCACACCACTCAATGTCTTTCCATTGGAACTTTCCGCCGAAGAAGCGAATGCTTTTAACATTTATAATTAGGTATTTATTGTTGCAGGAAACGACAAAAAATAACGTGCCAATCTTGCCTCCGTCTGCTTACAATTCTGTACTGCGTCTAAGTTAGCAAGACAGATACGTATTAATCGATTCCCATAACTTTTAGCTCAGCCTTAGTAATTGAGAGAGTGTGTGAGTGAGTTCAAGCTGTACAAACCGCTAAGCCGCCGGGAATGGTATTCTCTAACAATGGTCTTTTATCCAACAGGCGATGGGGCGAGGCTAACATTAATGAAATATCTGGAATACTACAGCTGCCTTTCAAGTTGGTGTCTAAAAATAGCCAACTGAAATTAAGTTTTGCATTTGAATACATTCAAATGAATTTACATAATATTTAGCTCCTGCCGCGGCCGCTTTTACGTAGCTATCACAGGTAGGTATATTGATTTTCGTATTTGCGTTGCGTCGCGCGCCATCTAGATTGAAATAATAGGCCTGTTTCCACTAATAACAAATTGCTTGGTTTATAGTTTCTAATTATAAATGAGGAAACGAAGATAAGAAAAAACTAGTATATTTCTCAAAAAAGTTAAAGATTATTAATATTTTTAGAAAATGAATTCGAAAAAAATAGGCATTAGGTCACGTGACAACGAACACAAAGAACGCGGCGCAAGAAAGTGTGACGTCACGCCTCGCAAAACATCATTGTTGTTGTTGACGTTTTCATATCACAGAGCAGGTTATTTCGCGAGCTGTGACGTCATTCAAGACGCCATGACACTATTCAGCGTTTTCGAGGGAAATCTAAATGGCTTTTTAAAAATACAAAATACGTAATGTAAATATTGATTTTTCTTTAAAATATAGTTTTTTTGGGATAAAATAGATATTAAAGTATATAATTAGCCAAGTTTTCAAATTTAGTCAACTAGCCTATTAATATACATAATAATATTAAAAGAGAACGGGGCCGTAAATATTGCACATTGTTCTTTGGAAATAGATAATACTTTCGATTTCGTAGATATGACGTTTGTCAATCTTGGCTCAAATGCGATAGAATGCAGTCGCGTCCAGATCAAAATATATATATATATATATAGAGTTGTTATAACCCCACACTTATAATAATTTAAAGTTGTACGATGGCATCTATACGAAAAAAGGGAAAACTTTACATGGCCATTCACACAAAATTATCTAAAATAAGTGATGAATCACTGATTACAAACAGTCTAAAAGGGTTTAAACAACTACAATAATTACAAGTTTATAAAGAAAATAGTTTAACAGCTCTATATATTCGTAGTTCACGCAGGAATCAAACAACACAACAATAAAGTACTTAGTTCTGAATTCAAATTTTGATAAACAATAATTATAATAATACATTGGCATGGAAATTAGTATTCAGTTGTATTCGGAAATGCGATGATTGCCGGTGGGCAATATTCAGAGCACATTAGAGTCAATAGTATTGTCCACCACTGGCTAAAAAACTAGCAGCCCGTCCCGGCTTCGCACGGGGTAGACAATTATTTATTTTTGGAAATTTGGATATAAAACACTTTTTTTCACAAATATTTTTATTTATTAAAAAATTATTATTTATTAATTATATATTAAAAAAAATTATTTCAGTGCCCCCTCCACCCCGCCCGCCGCGATGCCCGGCGCGCTTTTCAGACTGCATCGCAAACAACGGCCACGGCGCTATGGCGGTTTTGTTTACTGTTTGAATTTTTTAATTCGTAATATCTTTTGAATGGAAAGTCCAATTTAAATAATTTAAAAACTATTTTATAGGTAGTTAAATGGTCTTGACCATAAAATAATTTATTTGGATAAGGATTAATATAAACACATAAATAGCATGGTTTGAATTTGGTTAGCATTTTCATTAATGTTTAAAATGAAAAAAGTTGTTGTAGTGACATAACTACAATAGTTGGACATATGCTACCGCGGAGTTTTTTGTAGACATTATGATGTTCTTCAATATTGTTGTACATTATTTTGTTCGATCGCTAATAGTTTCGGCAGCGCATTCGACGAAAGACATTTTAAGACTCATTTTTCTACACCTTCGGTTACATTGTTCAAATTTTACCAAGGATCCCTAATTTTTTTCAAAATGAAATGTAGCCTATGTCAAATTGGAAGAATGTAGCATTCTATTGGTGAAAGAATTTTTTAAATCGGCCCAGTACTTTTTGAGCCTATTCATTACAAACATACAAACATACAAAAATAGTTACAAATCTTTCCTCTTTATAATATTAGTGTAGATTTAGGATGGGTTTGCGCTTGGCCTTCCTCTCACCTGACTGTAAGTGATGATAAGGCTGTTGGATGGTAAGTGTGTACACCCAAAAGCCTAAACCTAATGAGGCGCTGGCTATGCTACATTTCATACCGGAACACAACAGTGCTGTTAACACTGCTGTTTAGCGGCAGACTTAGGAAACATGATAGTGGCTAGCTGACATAGAAAATGCCTTACCACCAACCAAGCCGACCTCCGGATTGTGAATCTAAAATTTAGACATTAGGCCACGGAGGCGGTTAAAATGGCGAAGAAGAAAATGCACCTCCACCAATTCCTACAGTTACTAGATTTGAATAGAAAACTGTACACCATCATGCAAAGCAAAGCCACTACCTACATATATATTATATACCTGCCGCATAGTCCGAAAGTTCCTTGACGAAAATGGCCCTGAATATGACCACTGACAGCCTATATATTAATTTGTTGTCGGTCCGTGAATATTACGGAATGCCCACCTCTGCAGACCTTAGGCTGAGAATTTAAAACCCCAAATAATACAGTTAATAAATGAATAATAAATTAGTATTTATGTTGGTTAACACTATCAAATTAAATTTATACTATTAAAAACCATAACACAAATATTGAAATACTGTAGAGTCGGACGGTTTCAAAACTGAATTTTCAATGCCGTTTAATTATGCTACTACTTATTATACATTCATCTTATGCCGTTAATATTTGGGAACTCAAAAAAGACTTTTATTACAGTTTGGATGTCATTTAACGATTTTTGAGAAAATTCTTTTTTTCATTGTAAAATAGAGTTTTAGCTTTTTTGTAAGATTGAGAACGAAGTTCGGTTAAATGTTAAATGCGCCGAATATGTCAGCTTAAAAAAATTAGAGGCATTAGATTATAATGAATTTCAACTGACGATATACTTCAGAAGACTCGGAAAACGTTCTCTCATCCTTCTAATCAAGAAACTGGCGAAGTGTGTGTCTGTTTTAGACTGAAGTTCTTTAGTCGTTGCCACATAATTTATGTTCAGAGCTAGTTTGAACTTTTAAAACACATCGTGTCTCTGAAATTTGATTCTGCAAATACGAGTCCGATGGTAAAATATTTCTCCAAGTATTTATCAAAGTATCTAAATTTACATATATATTTTTAGAGGTCGATTGATAAGAAGAAAATGAAAAACGCGATAATCTGTGTATCATTTTGGTGTAGCATTTTATTAGTAATATAAAGAAATTTATTAGGAAAAATAGGACTAGCTGTATAGGAGATGTGCGATAAAGAATGAACATACGTACTTACATAAAATTATATATGTATAGCTTACTAAAATCATAGCCTTATTTTTGGTTTCTCCGTAGCATTATAACAAATTTGGAACCTGCGACCTAACTTTATAAAAACCTATGAGGTATTATAAAAACCGATACAGAGAAAATCCCAACGTACGTTGGTACTCCCTATAAAATCTATATTTATTGAAATTAAATACTTTGGAATGGGATTACAAACCACTTGACGATCTTGTAAGGCAAAAAAGTCTGACAGAGAGATGGGGAAACGGACATTACGCAACTGTAAGGGTTCCCTAATGAGGTAAGGAATCCTAAAAAAGTTCCCATGAAGTTCCGATTACGGATACCACTCTATGCAAATACGTACTTTGAATAAGTGTTATGTAAAGACAAGTGCCTACTTCATTTAACTTCAACATGACACACACGAGAAAGGCGATGTATTTGTAAATGTCAAAATTAATTATTTCGTTATCTCCTAAGGAGAAGTAATTAAGGAACTTATCTCAGACAGGTAGCGAGTTGAAATCGTTATTAATTGCATTTAGATTCCGCATATCTCAACTAAACTTGATTAGATAATATTGTTAGCGGCAGGATTAAAACAATAATTTCGTTGGTGGTAGGCAGTAAACAAAGCTCGCCTTTCTTGTAGCGACTACGAATACTAGTGAATCCTTATGGCCTTATCGTCATAATATTAAGTGAGATGAAGACCAAGTGCATGCCCGTTGTATATAAATTAATAATAAAAGGATTTCAGCATCATTTAAAACTGTACGAAAGATGAGACGCGTGTTTATCTTCGGCTAAGCTATTACGTAAGCTAATTGGAGCACCACAGCGGAGACTCCCTTGCAGCGGAGGCTATTGGGGTGGGGGCAAGGCTAATTTAGATTGGCATAGTGTTGCAAGCAATTATTCTAGACAAGTAAATTAGCTACCTGCAAACGTAATTTGGCTATAAAATCTGTATACTTATTCTAGGGCTTTTGAGTCTTACGTTTCAAAGGTTTTGTTTCATTTCACTTGAATCAAGAGATTTCTATAGTAATTTGACTATTTATACGTATGGTTACGTAGATATCATTTTTGATTTCCAACATTTGGCATGAATATGATATATTACTGTTATGGTTAAGTACTTATGTACTACAGAGATAAAGCTGAAACCTTAGCCAGATGCAATAAAGACTAATCTGAAAATGAAGTGAATCTAAATACGTGTAGTAAATAAATAATATTTGAAGTAAATGTACGTCATCAATTTACAACATACAGCCGTATGCATTGTTTTTCTTACCTGCAATTTTTCTTTCCCTCATTTTCCTCCATAGCTGTTCTGCTTTCCTCATTGGCCAATTCTCAACTTTGGCGCTAAAACTTCTGAAGAACTTGTATTCCTTAAAATGAGACATCCTTCGTTCCATCTTGCTTGGTACATGAGCCGGAGGCGGTGGGGACGAAGACTTTGAAGCGTTTTCATTATCTTTGCAACTAGCGTTTGACGCCATCTTGGATTTAGTTAAATCTCCTTCTACTTAAATTTACAAGTCTGATTTTAAATTCGGATTAGGATTTGTGCCCTCCAAGTGAACGATTTACTTATTGTTTATACTTCCATTTCAATGTCAATTTGTTTTTCAATTCGACAGAATACATTTTTCAGATGGTTGAATTTCAATAAAGATGATCTTGTAATTATAACTCCGATCTTAATAGATGTCGGTAGAAAATGTAGAGAGAAAATGTTATTTAATTACATCCTGCCTCCCTCTTTTTTAATGAATGCAAGAAAATCTTCAAAATTAATAATTTTTTAACAATTATTCAAACCATTTTAAGATTTTCAATTTTCGTCTTAGACAATTTTCTCCCAACTTCCTTGTCTGCGATGTTTCAATCGACCTGCAACAGAAATATCTTTGTTCAGATATATTTAACATATTAGAAGGCTACATTAGGATTCAAATCGTGATAATACACATTTTCTGTCGGTAGTTATTACATGAAGTTTATGCACCAGAGAGCTAGACCCAGAAAACTATAAAAAGATAGTTGATGGTACCTAGTGGGACCGGTTACCTGATAAGAGTCACGAGGAGTTGTAGGATTATGGCAAAATGTGGGAGGCGTATGTTCACTTCTGTTTATTTTCCAACTGCATGGTCAAAGAGGACAAATAATGGGAAACAAATCAAACTAACAATAAGTTGCAATTCCCCAACTTTTATTCACTTAATTTTTTAAAACTGTTTAAGTGCGAGTCAAACTCCGGAGGGTTCTGTACAGAATATGAATTATTAACATACCGAATATTATAAATAATAGGTAAAGTAATATGCATCGAACAATGCTCTAACAATAGAACCTGACGAAATTACACCAGCAATTGTTAATATACATATTAAAAATATTCTATCGATAGGCACCAATAGTTTGTTATCATAAAATTATACACGTGAATTAATCTTCGTACGTAAGATTTCTTCAAACAATCTACTTTTCAAATATCAATTCAAAGGTGTTTAACATTAGAGGTAACACGTCCTTTTGGTCGTAATTCCACTGAGTTCTATTGTGCTTTTGCTGCGAACACGTTGTCGTGTCCTTGTCACTCCGCGCCGCAGGGTTCCGCCGCGCGTCGTCGCCCGCCGGTCCACCACCCGCTGGGTCATATGTCCCTGGAATCGCCTGCACGGCTCCAGCTAACAGAAGCGCCATTAGACAGTCAAGATACAATACACCCCAAGTCACACACGTCAACCTTTTCTAAGAATGCCGTGAATCCGTCATGGTCAAACTTAATTTCTGTAACTTAATTATTACACAAACAGACACACAGATCTTTCGTATCATAAGCGCATAAATACAGTAATGATAATAGCGGAATCATAATCACTAATGCTATTCACTAATGCCAAACATTCTTCCTAGGCAAAATGGATCAATATCGAATGACGTATGCAAAGATATTCGTCAGCCGTAAGGTTGTAATTGTAAGGATTTTTGTCTTTAGTGAATTGCACCCGTAGGTCATACATCCATTGCTGAATAGGAGTCTCCCTCATTGATCGCAACGAAAAACGGTATGTCAATGAGGGGAGCGTGTCATAATCAATATTAGATACGTGGTAGATTTGTTAGATCTCGGCTTGGAACATCTTACCAAACTCTAATTGATCTTCATCCGCAAATATTTGATACTAGTGTATACTCTCCCCAAGGACCACTTTAAACACACCAAAAAGTAAAAGCCTCCGAAAACATTTGCGTTGCGTATTTCACGACAGTAATTCTCAAGTTTCGCTTAAAATAACAATGAACAAAGTTTTTGTTACTAAATAAAGATAAAGTAAATAGCTAAGAGCTTAAATAGCTGTTCTTTGTTTTAACTGTGAGAATGAATAGCAGGCACCGCTACAATAGGTGTGACAAAAGTGGTGTAAAATCCAACAGGTATTGGCGACAGGAGGACCTTTTATAGGTAATATAAAATGATGATATAACTCGTTCTGCATTATCTTATCGGTGCATATTTTAGTCGTTTCATAGCTAGCTTGGACTTTAAGTAGTTAAAGAGAAGATTTGCTGTTATTATTCGAAATATCTTGTGTTTCATAAATATGTTAGATTCAAAGAACAAAACGGTCACTGAGCGAAATGAAATTCCACAACACGTCGTCTTTTTAACCACGCGATATTTGTGCTGTGGTGAGTGTGGTGTCATTTTAGTATAAAAATACGACTTGTTTCGGTTAATGTTAAGCGAGTAATGGTCCGCTTCTCAGCTCTTTCGTTACACTTCTGTAAAGAGGTTTCAAGACCTTATTATAGTGCAGCAAACCAGGAGTTGCATATCCGTTGAACTTCAACCTTTACAGGAATCGATAACGTATTGTGAATCGGGATTATGGTGGGCGGAGGTGAGCACCTGGCATCAGCGTTCCATGCATCGCAACAAAACTGGACGACGTCGTTAGGTCGATTTTCGAGCGGTTACTGTAATTTCTAAGTTTCTGAGTGAGCTAGCTTATTAGACATCAGAAATTATCCCACGATAACGAATGGTTCCATCATAATAAAATGTTGCATATATAGTTTCCGACCATTCAACTACTACCATATATAAAAAATTATTCATTCTAACTCTCCGACGCAAAGGACGGACATACTCGTAAACTCACCTTTTCATTTATAATATTAGAATCGGAAATATAAATTTAAGTATTTGTCAAATTAATTACGAATTTGACACTATTATTATTGGAATTATGTTATTGATTATTTTGCGAATAACTTAATTTTTAATTTAGAAAACAAATTAATTTATCGATTTATCCTACGTCACTTTATACTTAAACTTAAAACATAGTCTAGAGTTAATGTAAATATGTTTATATTTTTGTACAAAACGGCAACAACGTAAATGGCAACTATAAATAAATAAATTAGTTAAAAACTATGTCTGTCTTTTGATGTTACAACATTGATTGAGATGCAATATATCTTTTGTAAACGTAATTTCAGCGAAGTGTACTTTTATGCATACATCATGAACGGTAAAATAACATTTCAAGAGAAGTTACATTATTATATTCTAAATTAATAAAACCTGCCTTCTCGTGTTTCATATATTTGCCGAAGACTTGCCGACGAAAATGTTTGAAGTCTTAAATAAAAGACAAATGCTACCCATTTTGAAGCAATACTCAAAGTTCTGTCGCTTTATTCGAATGAATAAAAACATGTACGACGCGACTTCTAACGAACGGTTGTGACATTTTGCAAATCCTTTGTTAATATTCGTTACATCGTACGAGTACATAACGAGTATTATACCTCTATATACATATGTAATGTATATTTAGATTTTGATGTATTTCTATCGTGTAATAAAGATAGTAGTAGTTAGTTATAGAGTTTAAAGTATTTAGGGTCTATAAATCGATTGTCCAATGTATTAAATAAGTAAAACGTTTACTACGGACACCTAAGAACCGATTCCCGTCCTCCGTGGTTCTCTAACATACCTCGACTGTGGACTATAACAAAAGGTTAGAAGAACACTTATACCCTTTATGTAAAGGTCACCCTCCACATGATCTTTCGTGGTCCAATAGATGTTCCAGGTGCTTTCAGAGCGTTGAGCGACTTCTATGTCTTTCCTGCCTGGGCTTATATGGTATCACTGAATCCAGTTTTCGGAGTATATTATGATAAATACAAATGTATTATGCCGATCAATGTACCGTAAAAATTCGGTGGATTTTGTTACGAAAACGAGACTGTTACGTGACTTATAAATCGGTAGGAAAGACGTGTCTGTAAAATGAGAATATTTTCATAAAATAATATTCGTAGGTCTGGGCAACATTTAGGCTTTATTTCATCAAAACCGGTTCACTGAATAAAACGATATTTTTAAAAACTGTAGAATCGACCTAACTGTATGTGGAAAATCGACGTGTCTATCTTTACATTGAAAATATTTGCCAAAAACTGATTGAGGGTGACGTAGAGAGTATAACATAATAATAAAAAATACGGTACAGAATAGCTAAAATGTCTGATCAAGTTCAAAGAGCAAAGAATATTCTATAATTTATATGATTTTTAAAAGCAATAGTTAGAAGATAGAGGGTCTCTGACAAAAATTATCGCTTTAAATTGCTACAGTCATACCCCTAGATAGTGTTAACAATAAGAACCTGTAATGTTGTGTTCCCTTATTGAAAGGTAGCAGAGCTAGCGCCTCATCGGCTTTACCCTTCTGAGCGAGCATGCTTTCCATATAACGACCTTGTCGTCACTTACCACCAGGTAAGATGGTGCAAAAGTCTGACCGACTGACTGACTAAAATATCAATACACATACTAGAGACAATAATATTGTAGGGTTAGGGTATTCTTTGTAAAGTTTAGGTACTACTAAGGAAGGGTTTTTCGAAATTACACCCCTAAAAGGGTAAAATAAGGGATGTCAGTTTGTATGAAAATCCGTAATTTCATCCATGAGACCGGTGACCGGAGAGTGGTACGACTGCTCAGTCAGATTAATAATAAAAATATAAATTAATGAAAGCAGCCAAAAATGACGTAAGACGTGTTTACAGCTTTTGGATATTTATTTTTTAAAGGGCTGAAAAGAGGAATGCAAGTTAGTCTAGGAACTCTGTTGTTATTGTAGCAAACTAGCACTAGCATGAAAATCGATACTTAGTCTTACGAACTAAAATGCAGAGTGACATGATTTAGCGATTTTGAAAAATCTACCCCGAAAGGGTGAAAACAGAGATGCGAAATTGTATTATATTTTTGTAGATAAAAGCTTGATAAGAAACAAAGAAATACGTTTTTCACAGATTCTTAATGGAAGTGAAAAGGGTAATGAAAGTTTGGGAACTCTGGTCTTTAAGTCAATAACATGAAAATTGATATTTAACCTTAAAATGTAGGGTTTCGTTGAATAGGTCTTTCAAACATATTTATAGTCATTTTTAGTTCATTAGTCATTGCAGTCACGATTTCAATTACGAGGAAAAAATATACCATATTTTGGTTTATTTTTAATTAGACGAAAATGGTATAATAAATTGCTGTGATCGATACAATTGGACAGATCATGCCGCAACTATAAATATTCATTCATAAGACTGCAACTTCGATTCACTTGAGCAATATCCTCCGAAATGCGTCTAAAATAGATGTATCTAAATTTAACACAAGCTTCATCGCTTGCATTAAAAATATTTGCGTTATGGAAGATCGGCGTGAGTATTAATTTTGTGGTGGTGTGGAGTACCGCGAGCGCTATGGGGGGATGATTTCGAAAATGACGTTAGTACAAAAGTACTGAAGCTGTACTATCTGGTGACGTTGTCACTTTTAATAGGCTGATTTTTCGAGGTATAATTAAAGCTAAAATATCTGGTTACTTTAAACTAAATGACAAGTAATATAAGTATTTTACATGATGACATTATTCGGAATTTTGCTACAGTTTAAATCATTGGCCACAGCTCGGGGCAAGGACAAATATTGTGCATTAATATGTAGAGTTAACAAAGTAAAACAAAACGAGTCAAGTTTACCGTCAACGAATACAATATTTAGATATTTAGCTTATTTACAATTACAATATATAGAAGTAAAAAGAGGCGTACGTCTTCAAATCTAAATAGAAACCCGAGAAGAAAACAATCCAATAATGCTTAGTTATTGCGCCCTACAAAATCAAAAATAATCTCTGAAATGAGGAAATCTTTAAACGAACAAGGGTCACCGACATACATAGCTCGACGAGTCAGTGTGCTAAAGTGAAAATGGGCAGGCCATATCGCTTCAAGAACTGATAGGTGATGGAAAGTTAAAGCTCTCGAGTGGCGACCACGTATGTGGAAGCATGTACCGAGACGTACCCCTAGTTTTTGAACTGACGACCTTGTTAAGGTTGTGGAGAGTCACTGGATGCAAGTGGCTCAGCACTGGTCAATGTGGTATACCATGGAGGAGTTCTATGTTCAACAGTGGACGGCTGATGATGATGACAAAACCTAAAGTAATAAATAGCTCTGATATATAGTCGCAGATACACTCATATACAAAAATATATACCCATTTTTCCCCACCTTTAACTGTCCTTACGAAGTGAATCGCGTGTCTATAAAGCCAACCGAATCTTTTTATAAGTTGCCTCTTTGACACTAGATTTTTGCAGAATTACCATGAAGTCAATACTGAATTGATATTTCCCTATACACACTGCTTACAGGAACAAGAAAGGATTATTATGACATGGTACAAAAGTAGATACATTTTTTAGGTGAGTTTACATGGCCGTGAGTATAAATAATATTTGAGGCTGATGATCATTAGTAAACGACCACTGCTGGGGTGCAATCATTCTCACAACCTCACTGGATCGTAAAGCTTTTGACTTAGTCTTTGCTCTACTAAAAATACGTATACTCGTATTATTGTTTTATTCTCACCCAGGATGTCATTATTACAGTATGTACAAGTTTAGTAGAAATGAAAACTAGTCAGTATCTTATTTATCTCAGCGTATTATCGTCCGCCACATTAAAACTTATCATCAGATGAGATGACAGTGAATAATTATAATTGAATAAGAATCACTTTCCTCTAAAACGGTAGCTCAAATCAAGTTACTGTCTATGTAATAAAAGTACACAGTTCATTCAAAAATCTAAAACAATCTCGTTATACAATTTACACATTTTAATATGTACATAATGCAGCAGTGTGCGAAGCACAAAGTACTCATAATGCTAAGTAAAATTCAAAACCAGTTGACATTTCAAAAGAACCCTCATTAAATTCAAAATTACATTTACGTTAGTGAGATTAGGATCCCGTTTTGAAGGCGCGCAGTCCTAAATTGAATAAAAGCTATCCACCAGCAACTGTGACCAAGCTTCAGGATTTTATGTAAATTTCCACTGTTAAAAAAGTAAGGTGGTTTTTACTAAATATAAATACAAGAAAATCTGTTGAATAAGCATTACAAGCAGATTAATCTAATGTATAAATGTAATCAGTAAAACAAAATGTTTTTTAAACCATCACAAACATTCAATTATATTTTTCATTTTGAAGTTCTTGGTACATTTTTCTGTAACAAGTAATTGTTTTAAATAACTTTCTATAAAAATACAATGTTTATAGTTCAAACCACTTACAAACTGGATGCAGTAAGTCTACATAATACTCATGTAATTATATTACAAGCTTCTCAACGAGTCACTTCAGAACCGATATGATAACATCATTGTAGTTAATAATAAGAACAGAAAAGTTTTGTCACTAAGAAACCTCCAACAAAAAATAGAACACACCTTCATTTATCTCAAGGACCAAATACAGGAAGCGAGACTGTCCAGGAAATTTTTGTATTTGATTGCGTTCCACGACTTCCCGTCGGCTCGCGAAAACTGGGGAAAGCGTCTCTACAACGCGCGCGATTCTACAAGTCTGAACCGCAATGCCTCCGTATTTCCCGCGCCAAAGTCGAAAAGAGACAGGACTATGATTTCCACAAAGTAATGAAAGGGACAGGCAGCTTTCGCAATTGCGAATTATCTCTGAAAAGCTGAAATATACATAGCAGTAGATGCGTGGGTGTGGTACATAAATGAAGAGTTTCAGAATGTGGCATTATTGTACAGAAACACACTGTCAATCAATACGGTTTTTCAAAGGTCATAGTTTACATAGATTTGACTCGTGAAAACTTTAAATTAATTGATGATATATTTAAGTTACAAATTGGTTAATACACAATTAATGTTAGTGCTTCGTCCGTGTCGAAAACTTGCATTAGCACTGAACTTTTTGTCCATAAACAATTACATCATTAGGTGGCACAGCATGGACGTGTAATTCTCAAACTAATACTTAACGGTAACAAATGCCAATTTATCATCTACTATGTGTCAGCTCCCATCTGTGTACAATCTACGTAGTAATAACAGTTGGCCTGCTCATCGTGACCATTCCTTGTATTCTTCACGCAAAACTTGCTAGTGCAGCTAACCTATCGACGACGATGATTTACTCACGACATTCCTGATGTACTCGTTACTGCTTACGTTACTAATTATTTAAATAAATGAATAGACGATAGCAATATAACTCGAAGATTCACTGAACTGAAGAACTATTTATAGGGCAGACCACATCGCTCGAAGGGCTGATAACCGCTACGTAATGAAGATTCTGGTCGGCTGGTTTGAGGCTAAATCGATTCCCCAATAGAAGTGAAGACTGATTGCAATTAGAATCAACATTTATTACAAGTTCCAATCGCACTGTACAAATTCTTGCACTATAGCTAGGAATACGTTAACTACTGTTTAAGTTTCACTGCATTTGGTTGACATGTTAATAAATTGTATCTGAAAAACATATAATATAAATTAACAATATGCACTTAACAATGCTCTACGGAAAATGTATGTCCGAATAAAGAACCAATTATACTTTGCAGTTGGATTCCATATCCGATGTATGACTTTTTGAATGTGTACAATAAAAAATTATGGTTTTGCAGATTTATTCCTATATTGGTGTTATAGTGCCTTGTTTTTCTTGTCAAATTTCAAGATTCTAGGTAAACGGGAAGGTTTTGATTAAAATATGTGGCATAAACGGCTATATATTTTTCTTGTGCTGACTTAAAGTTTGATTTTTTCACAGGTCCAAGGGATAGCAGATTTGAGTGTTTGATATTTATTTCAATTTGTATCTAATTGCATTTCACGCATTCCTGAGAAAAAGGATCTTGACAGACAGACAGACGGACAACAAAGTGATCCATTAGGGTTATTTTTCTTATTGAGGTTCGGAACCCTAAAAACGATGTTTTATTAATTGTATATTAAAATCGGAGCGTATTACACCAGTAAATGTAAGTGAAATAAATTTTCAAAGTGTATAGCAACAAAATGAAGTACCAAAAACGCTTTCCGTTTTATATACGTGGGTCTAATCTAAGCAGTCGTAACTAATACAGGTGCAGATTCAGCTATCAACAGATTGTAAACTTTTTCATACTATTTTCGCGTTTATGTTAGGATTTGCATGCCAGAGCATGACGCGCACTGGGTCTTACTATAAAACAGTTGATGTTTGTTGTCGTATTATCTTTAAATTTGATTTAAAAACGTGAAAATTAAGTGGACAGTACTTATCATATGCTTATTAAGCTAATCTTAGAGTTATTGAAATCGATGTACTCGTACAGTATTTTTAAAACGATAGGCAGATTCTTTAACGCAAAGCTGAGACTGAGTGATGTCTGATGTGATGAGAGAAGAAAAAGAAAATTTTCCTTGAAAATTCTAAATGAAGACATCGTAGACGGTATGCAGACTATTCTTTAAAAAAAATTGCTTTCGTTTATTTTGAATTTCATGTGCAATGACAAGTTTTTTTTAAAGACTTACAGTTTTCCTTATATAATCCGTGCAAAAGTAATTCGTGAGTGATTATAATCGCGCTGTGCAAAAACACTCCGTACAAATCGGTACATAGGTGTGACGTTACGTCTAGAGAAGGAGCGTTTAAATGTACGAAGCTTTAAACAATATTTGAATTATCTTGTAAAATGTTCTATGTGTCCACGCCCTTAATAAAAACATTTCAAAGTGTAATGAAAACCCTAAAATATAAGAAATTTTTGGTGCATTTCTTTGCTTTTTTCTTTCTTTTTTTCTTTCATTAAACCCTAAGTAGAAATTAGATATTTTTTATTAGGAATTGTATAATGACTTTTATAGTACAAAATACAATTTAATACAAATTTGAATTGGAGTCATCTATCATATTTTGTCTGAAATTTTTGCACTTTTACATTTACAAATTATGAACTGAAACGTATTTTCTTTGTTTCAAATTGGTGGTGCTGACGAATGTGTTTTGGGGGGCTTCGGAATTGAAGATAAGATCGCTGAGCGCTGAGAGAACCCTGAAGCATCAATTTATTGAGGTACTATGTTATCTTTCATAACCAATCTTATTACTGCTGTTACGGAAAACATTGCTGATTTATCCACTCCGGCCAATTCCCAGAAGAACAGTCTGAAAACATTCAACTAAATAAGCGAATCGCACTCTGTTCTTACCACTCAATCGCACTTTTAGTTTCTAAGCAACAATCGTAAAAAAGAGTTCCTAAATTGTAAAAACAGAACACTGAACCGAGAGACGAAAGTACGTATGAGCGTAACCATTAAATTAATTAATGTTGTAGCTGTTTCGTCTGCCCTTTAGGGAAGCGAGAGCTTTCATGAATTATAAACAGCTATACATACACCCAGAGCTGACTGAGAAACAAACAGTCACTTCTAGCATGAAACGGAGCTAAAATATCTTTTCAAGCTATTACTCGTATTTATGAAAATTTATATTAATATTTTTATGAAAATTGCACGTCCGAGTTTGTGGGAGGTTTGTTGGCAAATAATTCACTTTGTTGAGAAAACTACGTATTTATACGGTTGGAAGGGGTGGTGTTTGTCGGAGCGAGTAATGGGTAGCGCGATGTTATTACAAAGCACGTAACAGAATTCTATCTGACTTGTGAGACCGAGGAATGAAGGGCAAAGCGAACCACGGTCTATACGAGTGGGGTACACTAAAAATAAATATTTGGTTGATCCTTAATATACCTCTCACGATTACGTTATAGATTTATATAAGCTAAATGCATCCATCGATACTGTTATTGGACTGAACTATTTGATGTGGAACATCTAATGCAGAGGGACAGATTATTATTATTATTTGGACATGAGGGTAGCAATCCGTATGTCCTGCATATCGCTGCAAACTTTGCAGATCTATTGTGACAATCCCCTATGGATCAAATCACCTCCCCAAGGCCAATCTCGGTCATGAACCGTGCGATTGGTCTGGGTTTGGAGGTCCTGATGCTGTCCGTTGTTGCGGTGTGGCCTCCGAAGTGTCTGTACCTGCTGTGATGAAGTGTATGGGAGCCACCCTTAATTTTTTTTACGTTTGACTAAAAACGGCTAACTCATTTGAAATAGGTATGTAGGTCCGGAACTAGTCGAAAATAATAAAGGTAATATCATTATTTACATTTGGGTATATAAAGATTTCAAATTTATCCGTTGTTTTTTTACAATTGCCACGCCGACAGTCGATCTTACATAATGTCCCACGAAAGTTTCAATAATTTAATTTATCGGCGAGGCGGCCCCGAGTATTGTATTACTTGGTGTGGGAAGGCGAAAAATATTACAACTCTATATTAATGTTGTTTGTACCAAAATAATAACATTTAAGATTTATGGAAATGAATCAAAAGAATAATTTATTAAAAAGAGTCAAGGTACCTTTAAAAATTTATAAAAACTAAAAAAGTGTACAGGTCTAGTCTGAAAAAATAATGGGTTTGTGAGATCAGCTCTCGACCGAAAGATGAAATAATACAAATGAAAAATACATATTAAATATTACACCGACATATAAAGGCTTATTTTCATACGTTCCTGTTGCACCTAAGACTCCTCACGCCCTGTTGCTCTGGGCTTACTTTAATCAAGGAAACAAGACAGAAATGTCCAAGTGGCCACTAGGAACAACAACGTATTAAGGCGAATGAATACGTTTACTAAAACACTTGACCGTCATATCATCTGATTGTAAGGTAAATTAATGGAACATTAATAAGTAGCTGCATTTACATAAACTGCTAAAATGAGAACTTAGCAAGAAAGAAATTTTCCGAGTCGGCAGCTAGTAAGTGTCGTCGGTGGTGCACGAGAAACAGTTGCTGAGATTAGGTACTTGGAATTTCACCTGAGCCACCTGCTACGATGCCCACTGTAAGACACGAGACAAGTTTATATTGCTGCAATGTTGTTGAGCCTTATTGTTGTCTATATTAATGATACTTATAAATATAGTGAATGCAGCGATCTAGTAACAATTATTTCAAATTCACTCTTTTAAACTTATGAAGAACTCGTTCTAGGCTTGCGCGTTCAAGGGATAATGACAAAATTTCTGCATACGCATACAAAACAACGTTGCATAAACGTACAAAATAAGTTGCACCCTTTTACCACGTGCTTATTATTGTTACCTAGAAACTACAGGTTGTTTCATATTTATAAATCAGTTGCGTGGGTCAGATGGACCGACATACATTAGAGTGATCCTATGCGGGTGTTATCGTTTCATACTGTTTTGAATGAACGTACATTTTTTAAGCTTTTATTTAAGTTCATTAATCATCATAAACATCCTACATACATCCCCACTGCAGTAGTTCAGGTCTACTCCCTTACAGATAGTGTATGGGTCGTAGTGCACCACGCGGGCCCAGTGCGGATCGGCGGACTTCACACGCCTGTTCAAGACATGCAGGTTTCCTCACGATGTTTTCCTTCACCGTTAAGCAATCGGATAATGTACTTGAATTGAAAACAACTCATAGGTAAACGACTGGATTCGAACCCTAAGATTGAGAAGCCGCGTCTTATCCAATGCGCCACCGACGCTTATTTAAGTTCACTTACATGTAACTAGCTATAAAACAATCTAGCAAGTCTAGTTAATCTACTTCTAACTGACGTTTTTGATTTGAAAGTTTTCGATTGTATGTGAAACGGTTGACAATACAATAATTTGACACCATCGAGCTGATCTAACCATGGGGCCAGGAGCTGGATAGAGGAAATCTTCGACTGTATTACTGAGAAAAGCATGTGTTTAGTTTTTTAAACTAAAATTATTTTTTGATACTCCAAATGAATTTTGAGTTTACTTTCTAGAAATTCAGAACGAAGATTTGGGTGTAGCATGAGTAAACAGTCACAAACTTTAAATTGAATCAAACAAGCATTTGCCCGTGACTTCGTCGGCATGGAAGTAAAAAACTATTTCACGGGAACAATTTAGTGTTATAAAATCGTCTATATACTTCTCCATGCTATCTATGTGCTACATCAAAATCAGTCAGACCGTTTATTCCTGAAATGGCAACAATCAGAAGAAGAGACAGAGATTGAGTAACTCTGTTACTTCGGAATACTTCGGATTTATTATAATATTAGTTTGATAAATGACTTGTAATAACGTGTGGAAGCAGCACAATAATCATTCAAAATAATAAAAATATATTTTGTGATGTCAATATCAATTTAGTATTAATTTATTGCTTTTTCTGAGAAGCATTCGGCACAGAAGAAAGAGCGAAAGAAACCTTACAGCTATCGTATTCATGCGAGGTTCATCAAAATTATAATGTTTATCAGTATTTATTTCTACATCAATAATATTTATTATGTCAAAATACATTTCTCGCTTGTGATATGGAATTTTCCTCAATACTTTTTGCTGACATGTTGCCTTATTTGCTTAGTGACTCAGAGTGTACTAGTGGTACAAATAAATCAATTTGAATAAAATAAACGAATTAAATAATACTTTTTTAAAGCAGCAGAATATGCAGAGTTAGCGCTGTATCAAACCGTATCGACCGTTCGGTAAAGGAAAATCAAGCTTCTCTTTAAGAAACTGTATCCCGTATAATACGTTCAGAATACTCGTATTACGCCAAGGGCTTTGTTTTTAATTTAATAACGGTCGCACGAGGTCCCTCATGAACTAGAAACGTAAATAAAAATCGTTACCTCGACCCCAGGGATACCCACCTACCTCCTTTATAAAAGCCGCAACATCCAATGCTTCTCAGGCAAACGGATCGGAATCTTATAGAAACAACATTGTCATATAGTGGTTTTTAAGGACACATGATTGTTTTGTTAAGTGGCAAGCATAACATGTAAGTACTGACAAACATTTTGGGGCTGATTCTAGAATTCACAATTTAGCCAATATATTAATCCTTAATAACATCCTAAGTGTTAAATATCTAAAAACGGAGATCGAAAAAGAAGAGTTCTAAAATCAGCCTATCGTTGAAGAATTTAAGAAGTTTCAATGTGTTAAAAAAATTTATAAGCTCTGTGAATGTATTGTTATAAAATGAAGTAAAATAAGCGAAGTGTTATTATATGCTGGGTTGGATAGTTAATTTAGAAATATCATTAATAAATTCATCTGACAATTAAAGTGATTTTTGCATTCTGTTCGGGTCGAGTGACCGACGGTTTGATAGTCATCAAAGGCAGCTTTATTTATATAAAAAATTATATATTGTTTTCAATACAAAATATACTTCTCATCAAAAAAATCGAAACACCTTGCAAGTTTATGTTTAGTAAGGATTATCAGAAAATGTGTATATTTAGGAATATATATCAAATGTCGTTTAATAGTGAATAATATGAGGTTTTCAAATCCTAATGTTAATGTTCTAAATTCAAATTAAATTTTCATAGGTTATCTGATAATCCTTACAAAACATAACCTTGCAAGGTGTTTCGATTTTTCTGATGAGAAGTATATTATATAATATTGAAGTCTGGGCAACTTCAAAAACTGATTAGCCATGTTGTTGATAAGTTTTTTCTTCTTCATATAAACCGTGGTTTAGCTTACAAATTATTAAAAGCTTTGTAAAAAATATCCTTCTTGATATATTTTCTCAATTAGGTTTAGTTAAAGCGACCACTGAGTGCTAACGGGCGGATGCTCTGGTGTAGAAACAATTTGACTAGTTAGTAACTGGCTGCCTGTGTCTCATTTATAATACAGTTCATTCAAAGAATAGTGTATAATTAAAATGACTTACTTAAATACGTACCAGGCTGAAATTTAGTTATTATATTTTTAACTAAAGGGACTGTGGTGGAATTGTGGCAGTCAAATCATTATTCCACCAATTAAAATTACACACAAAAACGTATTATATTCGTAATGTATCTTAAATAATCATCATCATCAACCGGGAAACGCCCACTGTTGGACAAAGGCATCTTAAAAAATTGAATTAAATTACCTCCGTAAAACCATTGCACCTCCATATTCGTGTTTTGATGATGTTTGTTTAAATATTAAAAATTAATTTATTATCCCAAAATGTGCTGCGTTACACATATTAAGATAATTCAATTTTGTTTCAGAGTTTAAAATGCGTAAAAAGCTCTACATTCTATTTTTACTTTTACTCATTCAATCTATCCAATTATCTGCTGGCGAACACAGCAAAAGATCAGAACGAATCAACACCGGTAATAGTAAACACACTAACTTCAAACATAAGACAAATGGTCGTTTTAAGAGGTCGTTACAAGATATTGACGCCCCGTTTTGGAAAAAAGAATTATATAAAACTGAGAATCCCAACGTTGACGTTAGATATTATAAAGAATTTGAAGGAAAGGTCGATAGGGAATCACCTTTTTGGGGTACTAGAGGACGACGTGATGGTTTTTCTGTTGAAAATTTTGTAGGAAAAGAGTACCCAGTCGCTGCAAATGACATTAAACATGTCACAAAAAATTGTAAACAATGTTACAATACTGATAAATGGAATAAGCACAACCCTCATGAAATGTATGCAGAAACTGCATATTTACTTGGGAAAAATCAAAAGGGTCTGAGCGAAGACGAAGTTAGAGGATTTCGTGGTAGAAGACAGGAAAATGAACCTTTCTGGGGAGCTAGAGGGCGTCGCGAAGATGATGCACCATTTTGGGGCAACAGAGGTAGGCGGGAAGAAGAGGGACCATTTTGGGGAAATAGAGGGCGACGTCAAGAAATGCATTCGTCTGGTACCTTTGGGAGGCGAAATGAATTGGAAAATATGAAATATCTTAGGCACGAAGACGTTCAATCTCTCTGGGATAAAACAGAAGAACCTGAACCTTTTTGGGGCAATCGGGGACGAAGAAGAGAATCAGAAAATAAATCAAACAGTATTATGAGATTGAGGAGAAGTAAGATGACTCAATCGTTCTGGAATAATAGAGGAAGAGATAGCCAACTACAAAACATATTTGACGACGATAGACCTAGGCTTGGTCTTGAACTTCCAACATTCAGTGAGGTAGTCCATACACCAGTTATTGATCCTTCTGCGCCTAAAACCATGCTGGATGACAGAATATTTGCGGAACAACCACAATTCGTAATCCTTGGTAGAAGCAGCCGCTCATCAGCTGAGGAAGACCCATACTTCATCGCGAGAGGTAAAAAGAAGCTACACGAAATTGAAATAGTTAAAGCTGCTAGAGACAGACGTGGAGCTATTGAAGAATTGGTCAAATCAGTTAGAAATGATCCATATTACATTGCCAGAGGTAAGAAAGACCTGAAAGTTAAAGTAGGTAACTCAACCTTGTCACGTGAACAGCTTGGCAGACTGAAGGATCTAATCTGCGCCACTGTTAACTTGATTGTGCATAAAACTGAAGACATGAAGAAAGTGAAACGGGAAATCGATGATAATGACCGTGACAGGAGAACGATATTAAAAAAACTGACAGCACAATTGCAAATGGATCCATATTTTGTAAGCAGGGGAAAGAAAAATGACGACTCTGATCACAATGTAGAAGATTTTATCAATGGTATTTGTGCTAAATGTAACTAATATGATGCACATTTGTCCTTTAAAGCTCAAATGTATTGAAGGATTCTAGATACGTACTCATGAACATTTTAAAGGTAATGCCGTTCGCTTATACAAGTAGACAAGATGGTTTTCGTTCAAATAATATGATATTGTTGTAAGTAGATTAAAAACGAACTGTTAAATTAAGGAAATTTACGAGTATAACTATACGTAACTTACAATCATATAATTATTTGAAATTAATAAATAATACAAATATAAAAACATGAGCCTTAATTTATTTAAATAAACTGGAATACGTTCTTATATTGAGTGATTACTAGGATTGTTGGAGCATCGTTATTAAAAGCAAGGTTGTTGTTTGTTGATCAGATCACTGAAATGATGACTCTTCCTCTTCTAAGCCACCTACTGGAAGACACTGGCTGGGTGGAACACTTCTGATATGGTCTGTCTAACCTTGTTTAAACAAATACTAAAAAGTTCGAAATTGACAACATACAAGAAAAGAATTTTGTTTTTTCGTTTTTTCCCTCGATCTTGTGTGGTAATAGAAAACTAATAGAAATGAAAGAGCTCACGTCATTACTGTAGGTATCGTAAAAGTATGGTATATTAATTAAGCCGACAAAGTGGTAGAAGAAAATATTGAAAAATATATATTTTTAGGGTGCCTCAACTCGTAACTTGGGGATGAAGTATTTTTTCCCGTGTACCCCATTATGTATGGTATCATTGGATAGGTATTTGAAAAAATTTTGAGGGTAGCACACCAATATTCAGATCCGTTTGTGAAAGCTTTAGAGTGACAACTTTTGTAAGAATCGAGTGTGGTCCCTCCCCCCTTTAAGTATAACTTTTAAAAATCTGGAAAATAAAAAAATTCGCAGTAATATTTAGTAAAGTTTAAAGGAAAACTATCACGACTAAGGTGGCTTTACAGGTCAACAAGTAATAGTCTACCAAATGATAAAATGTATTTGGATTGTTTGAAATGAAAATTTCCTACAAATTTCATTTAAAATTCCTTTTTTTTAAATAGTTTAATTATGGAACCCTACACTGCCGGTGCCCCCCTTTATACTTTATAAATTTTATTTGTTGTTATAGTTCCCATATTAATAATAATATATTTAAAGGAAAATACAACAATAAAAACAATAAAACTAAATACTACGATGTATAATATGTAAATATAATTTAACTCTATGAAACTGTAAGGTTTTTAATTTAATTAATAAAAAAATTATAAATAGAAATTAAGGTTAAAGAGATACGGATCTGTGACAGACAGACGGATGGCCAGACGGCGGAGCAAATAGGGTCCCGTTGGGCAACTTTGTTTACGGAACCCTGAAAACGGATGTGTTTGGTCTTGGTTCCTATAATAATTTAATATGAAAATTGACAGAATTATATCAGCCTGCAGCGTATCGCGGTGCTCATAATCCGCTTGAAGTGCTACGATGCATTAAACTACAATTTATGGCACATTGCCGTCACGTTGCACAAAGGACGGGTGAAGCGAGTGTGAGGATTTTGCTGGGCGCTTTGCCCTAGCAACCAGCTGAGCGGCATTGACAGGTATAAGTAGATACTTACGCGTATATTATATAATAGCCTGCCAGTTATCACCCGATTAGCTTATCCAAACTGAGCGTGGTTCTGTTAGCATTAGGAGCCTACATTTTTTGGATGCCGTACTTTAAAAATATGTTTGGGTTTGCACTTGTCCCTCATCTCACCTGATGGTAAGTTACGATAAGGCCGTGGGAGTGTAAGCTCAACCCGAAGCATCAAGCTAATGAAACGCTGGCTCTGCTACCTTCCACACATAACATATACACTGAAATACACATTTTTTCATTTTGAGGAAATATAATGTTATCGTTTCCTTCTTCATCCCTTGAGTCGGGAGTACTTCTCTCGTTGCGGAATTAAAAAATCTGCAACGGTATGGGCTAAAAAAAGTTATTAAAAAGTTTCCCGATGAAAAGTATTTAGACTACGACGAAAGCTACTTATCGTGAAAAACAAGGTTCGTTCCCATTTGTGGGAAAAAGTTTAATGTGGTGTAGTATTGCTGGGATCGATATAGTGAAGGAAAGTTAGTCGACTAGCTAGTAGCTCAGTTATTTAGTGGAGTTTTAATAGTATGTTTAATATACTTTTAGTGGGACAATAACCTTAATTTGTATAGCAATCAGTATCAATTGAACGTACCCAGCTGGCCACAAGTTATACTTATATTATGGGAAATGAACTATTTAAAACTGTAACATTTATCTCAACTTAAATTGAGTGCAGATATTTTAAACTTTTGCATGGATTTTAGACGCCGATACTTTTTATGATCCATACATATATTATGAATGTGAAATTCAGTTTGTTTATTTGTTTGTTGTGATTGTGATTTTTATATGGGGATAGCTGAAAGTCAGATTAACACAGATATAATCGTACGAGTAACGCTACTTTCAAATGTCACTACGATAACGCGAGAAGTACCATCATCTAATGAGCAAAAATTCATAGCTACAGCCGGATTTTGCAAATTCACATCCTCGAAGCCTTTTCAGGTCGTCGTTAAGAATCCAGTTACGGAAGTTCTGAAAACATTTTTTGTGTGTTTAATGGTAAGCAACGACAAGAGCGTTGGATGAAAAGCGTGCCTACTTAAAAGGCGCTGCCTAAAATTTTTTTTCATTACTGGAACACACCAGTGCTATTAAAACTGGTGTTTGGCGATAGATTAAGATAGCATACCCACATTAACAAGGTGGCGCGGAGAACGCCCAGACACATTGCCTTAACATCAACCAAAACGAGTATCAGAAATGGATATCGAACAAGCAACTTCCTGAATGTAGGTGCAAATGTGCATACACAGGTCACGAAGGCTGTCAAATAAGAGTACCGGTATATTAATATTTCAGTTGTTTCGATTTCATTAAAACACAACAGGCTTTTCTCTAGGAATGCCTTGATTCTTTTTTGCATGCTGTGGGTTTGCAACCCAAACATCAAATTGCAGTACAGCATTTTGAATGCTGGTTTTACATTTAAATTAAATCGTTGTATACAACGCTTCGAACTTTCCAATCTGCATACTGCAGGCCATTAATTAATACTCAACCAATCTACGCCACGAACAAAGGCTCATGCATATTGAAATTTGCTGATTCTGCCTGTTTGGGCAAACTCAACGCCTCGTTCGGTGAGCCTAGGTATTGTATGGGGCTTAAATCGATCAGGTTCCGCGGCCAGCAGCAGGAAACGGGTCGACTGGGGATTATAAAGTACTAGAGTAATCTTTTTCAATCCATTCAAAATATCACTTGTTGAAGCTTTAACGGTGATATAGACCGAAGTTAATTATTATACTTGGTTGTAGTACCTACGAAATCCTCGGTGCTAGAAAGCCACCCCAAAAGTCTTAGTAGATTCACTTACATCAAAAATGATTTAAAAACCAATTTTAAGGTAAAGACTGCTGGGGGTACCGGTTAACCGTACGATGTTAATTTAAATTCTATTGGAAGTGTTCTATTGCATCTTTTACAAGCCTCTTTAAGACACAAACACTGATCATCATGATTACGAAACAACTGAATCAACATGTTAGTTCTACTAACATAACTATTTTCATAGTTCAAAGCGTTACTCCTAGAGAGGTTGGTAAGTCATCGGCTCCCTGTGACAATAGTCAAGTTAAGCCTTGACTGTGCGTATATAAGTCTATACAATATATTACTCTATGTTGTCTCTGGGTATAAACGTCAACAAAGACCCTATCCTTTGTTCTCTCGCCATCGTTAGAACCCTCTTCATGCTAGTGATATCAATTCAATTCAACTTGTATTGATTTAGTTTGACGTTGACTGAGCAGGATGTATATATTGTTTAAACCAACACTCGGCATCTGCCATCTTGCTCAAGATTTGTTTAAAACACGGGAGAAAACACTCATAATATAAAGAGCAGTTTCGTTGGTTACTTTGAGTTGGTTAATTATTTGGAATGTGTTAAAATTTTCAGTTTTAGTGTTCTGTAGTTACGGAACCCATAATAAATACGTTCTCAAATTATAGTGATCTGCTACAGTCTCTTGTTATTGCAGTCCTAACTAGTTTTAGACCTGTCATATGAAATTCTACCTACATATTCATGGCTTAAAGATAAAGATAGTTGATAGTCGAATATGGTTCATAGTATGACGACAGTATGACGACGACCTCATTCCGGACCTTATCACGTAGATAAATTCCGAGACCTTGTTTATTCGGCCCACAGTAAAAGATCACGTTTCGGTTCCGTATGTCATCACTGGCAACCCATATAAAATACTATAATACTCTTGTGTTTATCCCAATTAATTAATATACATTGATGTTGTAGGGTTGTAATAATAACACTTTTAAATTTCGGACATCAATGTTATTTTATTTTCTATTTAAATAAAAAGCTGGAACATAATATTACATTCAGCGACAATCAAAAAAACTGGTACATCTTACATACAGTATCTTTGAAATAATCAAATACTAGAAAACCAGCAAACATTGGTAACAGCTCGGTGAAGTGTAACATTCAATTACGTTACATTGTCTACATACAGAGTGTTGCTAATTCCTTCTCTTGATAGTATACAGTAAGTGCATTATTATTGATATTTTATTGTGATTAACTTTAATAAATATGTCATTCAACTGTTTTGCTTTAAGTTTACAGTTAACTAGAAAAATTTGATAGTGTGTAACCGACCGTAAAACCGTTTTTCAATTTATCTAATAATATATCGTCTTTGAAATCTACATAACCTGTTCGTTTTTCTCATAATATTCGCAATTAGTAAAACATATCTCTATTTCATTTTCAACTTATATCCACGCACTTGTCGCAGCACAACGAAATCCTACACGAGTCCAGCTCGTTCTGAAGAGAATAGGTGTGAAATGGAAATATCTATGATTTGGAAGTAAGCCATTTGGCCATAGAAAAGTTCTACACTATGTTATTTTATTACTTTACTATAAATATTGTATAATAATTATCATTAAATATATATTTATATATATAGAAAATTTCAACAACAATATCCTCAAACATGTAATATATCAAAGTCAGAAAAGAATAATTTAACGTAAAATTATTACAAGTACTAACTCTTGACGTCCATATCGCCAATAAAATTAGATTTAATGATTGTGACATAGTTTTAAATTGTGTAATTCTTTTACAATATAAAGTAGCGATCACATTCAAAAATATAAATATTTTTGTCATTTTAATATACATATATACTTAATACTACCAAACCATAAAGGTGTACAGTAGAAAATACTTAAAGTAGTAGTAAAGGTAGAGTAATCATTAAGATAGTTTAGACGGATGTAACGGTCATTTAAATATTTTTATCAAATTTAGTATAACACAGAAAATACAAAGACAATCTCATGAATCGTCACATCACTGCAACTGACATCTGATAATAGTGAGAAACTGTATTTAGACATTCATTGGAAAAAGTAGAATACAATTACAGTGTACGTAATACTTTGCTTACAATAAGGAAAGTGACTATTGCTTTACTGTTGCAACTATCTATCTTTATTGTGAAATATTTAGACCAGTTGATCATAGGTTTTTAATACGTTTAGACTCTCCACAAAAGTAGATGATTAGTAGAGTCTTCTCTACCAGCGTCTTCGGTCATACTTGCACTCTTGAAGTCTTCGTACCCGTCTCCCCCAGAGATGATCAGGGTTTCCTTGGCTGTTGAGGGTTCGTCTGGTTTCGGCAGTTTATCAGCGTTGGCTGATCGACGACTCAACGCTATAGTCTTCAATGCAGCTTGTGTGGATTTGCTCAGCTGCTTCGGTGGTAATGGGTTCTCGACTAGAGTAAGGAAGCGTACGTGACCCGTGTGTCCGTAGGATATTCCTGTTCAAAGAAAATAATAATGATCATAACAGTCATCGGCATAGCTATTCAAATTTGTACTAATTCACATCTTCTTTTGACTTTCCATTTCCTTCATAGTGAATGTGACAACGATCAAACTTAAGATACATGATTACCGTATTTAAGAAAACGTGTTTTCAGATATTCAGAATATTAGTGACTACATTCACTAAACCTAAATTATGATACTTATAACGAACGAATAAGGTGCATATTATATGTAAGGTACTTGTAAAACTGGTGCTTGCCTAAATGACAGTGATATCAATGATATATTCATCATTTGACACAGTGTATCAATGACACTATTTGGCTTGAATATCAAAATCAAAATGTGTCTAAATATATTCTAGCAAATCTCCTGAATCTACAAAATACTATAACAATTTTTAAGGACTTACAGTAGGTACTGTAACCTACGACTGATTTAAATCCTCTCATTCTAAATCCAAAATAATTACAAAAGGAATCCTACTCAAAACAAAATTTAGTAGGCGCCCTATTCCGGCAATGAAAGAGAAGATAGTCAATTAAATTGGGGCTTCTGAACAAACAACTTCAAGCAAGCCTATATGTACGATCTTAACATCACGTGAGGTCTTGACTTCAGAACACCATAATATTTTGCTGTCGTAAACTAATAGGAAATTTAAAGTAGTGGCATTCGTTGTTTACCTACGTACGAGTATCAACCACATTAATGCAATTACCAATCCACCTGCAAAGCGTAGTTTGAGTGTGAGTCTCTTGTCCAGGTGTGGACTTATGCAGTTGATTGATGATGATGAATACAAACCATTGAACTGCGGCGTAGAAAACGCGCCAGTGCGTGGATTTGGTGAGTTGTGTAGTGATGCTGTGAGCAGCACTCCTGCGCTGGTGCCGACCCAGAGAGTGTCTTTATGTGCCAATAAAGCAGTCACGCGCAAGCAAGCAGCTTTGTGCTGGCGAATTATATCGTCGCAACCTGTGGATAAGGAGCGTATTTTAGTTGATGTGAAAATATGTGAAAAGGATCCTGCGAGTATGAAACCAAGGATTCGTTCCTCTTCTCCTCAGTGAGGAATACTCAACGAGAACACGGGGATGCAATACGTCCAGAAGATTCGCTATTTGCAAGTTTGATTTGCAGTCCATAAATTTCAAAACTTTGGACGACTTTGGTTTTCTACAATCTTTGACCCCAAATCATTTGCACAAAGAAAAGATTGAAGGATGTAGAGGAAGGCCTAGGATATAGTGCTTTGACAAAATAAAGAAAAATATATATGTCGCGCCTTAGACTGTCGAACGGTACAAGAGCAAAGCTATTAAATTCGAGAAGAAAACGTTTGGAATGTTACCTACATAAGAGCTTGTAGATTTGTGAACCTCCTATTAAATCAATCAGATCATAGAAAAGTGCATGCATAATCGTAACTGACCGTGCAGCATCTTGGTGACATGAGAGGTGATATTAATCTCGGACAGTTGGTCTCGAGTGGCTGCGTTGTAGCAACGCAGCAACGCAGCGTTGTGCAGCGATAACCAGATGGTGGTGCCAGCCACAGCCATGTGGCTGATCGGTTTCGTTTCTGTACTTATTTGGAATGTTTCGTCGATCTGTAAAAAATAATTAATTAGGTCGTAACTCTTTTTAGAAGCGAACCGACAAGTACAAATACGTCATATTGTCATTGCGAAATTTACTTTTGGCATTATCACCTGTTTGTGGGTACGCCCTAAATAATGCAATTTAAAAAATTAGAAAGCAGTCCAAACTAGGCATGCAAAATTTTGTTTATAACATTAAAATAAATAATTATGCTATTTATTGTTGGATAGGTGATTCAACAAGTTTGACTCAAAGGCCATTTCAGCCATTTGCTCATCGTTCACAAACTTCACAATTATAATAATAGGACCTCCGTGGCCTAATGGATAAATGATGGGCTAACATTCCGGTGGTCTGTGGTGTGTTCCAGTATGAAAGGTAGCAGAGCCAATATCAAAAGTCATCAGGTGAGATGAAGGCCAAGTGGAAACATAAAAAACCGAGTCCGCGCACCAAGGGTTCCGTACAGAATATGAATAATTAATATACTGAAAACCATAAATAATAGGTACAGTTATATGCACCAAACAATGCTCTAGCAAAACTGTAATTCGGATTGAAAAACTAACTTTACTTTGCAGTTAAATTACATATTCGATGTATGGCTTTCAGCTACAAAGTTAAGTTTGTAAACATGAAAAAGCAATTTTTTCTATCTTACAATAAAAGACCGCTGGGTTGCAAATTAATTCCTATGGTTGTGTTGTTCTTTCCAAATTCAGGATTTTAGGTCAACGGGAAGTTTTCTATTGGTTTTAGCACCCATGCATTCTCTAAGAAAGTGGTCTAAAATACAGCAATATATTTTTATTACATTGACCTATAAGTTTGAATTTTTCACAGATCCAAGGGACGGCAGATTTGAGTATTCGATAATTTCAACTTGATATCGCCACGCTTGCCTGAGAAAAATGGTCTTGACAGACAGACGGACACCAAAGTGGTCCCATAACGGTCCCTTTGAAGGTACGGAACCCTAAAAACATGTCAACGTTGGTTTCAAATGAGTAAAAAGTCGTATTTACTTGTAATGACTGCGGATTTACGATTCTGATAGAGGCATGCGTGGCACACCACAGATTATTCCCTGAGAGAAGCATACTGCTGACTGGGCTAGCCTCTGTCCCAACTGGAATCGTGACTTTCTCTGCCCATGCGCCGTCTGAAATGAAACACAAATTATAATTATAAAAAATACTTAATTTTATTCCAAATTTTCTTTAGACCAGAAGAAGCATCTACTACTACTAGTGACAGCGCGCACGTCGCGATGTGTGATCTCGGTTTTATACCTATTAGGACCACCTCATTCCATACCGCAGGTGTAGTAAACGTCGACTAAGGGAAAAATATTCAGGGGATGAGAAGTTAACTACATTTTATTGCGATTATCTATCCGATAGTATTATAGTTCTTTGTGCTATTTGCTTGCCAAGCGTGCTTATTATGGTACACCCCATTATGGAAAGTTTGACGTTGCGATCTATTACTGCTTATGACCGACACCAACAGTATTAAAAACCGGTCAAGTGCGAGTCAGACTCACGCACTGAGGGTTTGGCATAGAATATAAATATTAACATACCCAACAATGCTCTACCGAAAATGTCCGATTGAAAAACCAACTTAACTTTGCAGCTATATTACGAGTACATATAATATGTATGGCTTTCAACTATACAGTTAAGTTTATAAACGTAAAAAAAGCTATTTAGCTGTGTTATATTTAAGAAATCCTGCCTTTCAGATTTATTCCTACGGTTCTACTGTATAACCTTGATTCTTGCGAAATTTCAGGATTCTAGGTCAACAGGAAGTACCCTATAGGTGTTTTCCTTTTCCTTGCATTCTTTAAGGAAATAGTTTTAAAATGTGGATTTAATAGACGTATCTTTTTATTGAGTCGATCTAGAATTTCGAGTTTTTCACAGATCAAAGGGTCGGCAGAATTGAGTATAAAGTATAAATTTCAACTTTATACCTTTACGCGTTATTGAGAAAAAGCGAGACAGCTCAGTGATCCTATTAAGGTTCCCTTTTCCTTTTGAGTTGCGGAACCCTAAAAACATCTTCTTGCTTTGACCGTTTCACTTCCATGATGGTGATTATGTGAACCTCCTACTGTTTTGCTTTTCATTACCGTTTTGTTGTCATTACTGGAAACCAGAGGGAATTTTTTTCTTAATTCTTACCTGCGTCCCTGTAGTAGACTACTAGGTCACCGCTCCCGAGAGCAACGAATACTTTCCCTTCCAAGAACCTGCAAAGACGAATAAATACAATTAGCAACGACGAGTTAGTTATATACATCACCCATTGAAAAGAGCAAAAGAAAATCAGGGCGTAATAAGAACATATAATATTCGAAGTGGAGAGCTAAAGAAAGCGGCAATCTCGTGCCAGAAGTCTATCGATACGAAAATAAGAAAATAATGGTGAAAATATAAAACTTTCATTAGATACAGCTACAATTTGTTCGCAAATGCATTTAATTTATTACAATTATGATGAGAAACTGTTTCGCTCTAGCCAAGTGTTAATTCGCACGTTATTTTACCTACTTACAAATTTATACAGGTATAATAATAATAATATAAAGTTACCCGTAACCATTGTTTAAAAGACAACCCATTCAATCAAATGAACTGAAACTCACACAATGGAAAGAACTCCAGAATTGTGCTGGATTTTGATCCTGTTCTTTTTGACCCTGATGTTGTCCAAACAGTTGTAGACGTGAATGAAGCCGTCTTCAGTACCAAGCCACATTGTGGGCTGGTTAGCGTTAGTAGCACTGTCTTCCGAGGACTGGCGGCTTGTTGGTGAGGAAAGAGTACCTGTAACAGTACGATACTTAATAATTTATATCTATATACTATATATAAGGCTTTTTCCAGCTAACTTATCTCACAGCTCGAACCGCTTGAGTTAAAAACTCGAAATTTGTAAGAGTATGCAATAAAAAAAGGGAGTTCAGGCAAGCAAAAATGAGCGCACTTGAGTACAAAATATGTATTCACTTTGAACCATGTCACATTCAACTTAAATTGTCATTTCCCTCAACACACTGCACAGGCACAAGCAAGAGTGAATGTGACATGGTACGAAAGTGGATAGATAATATTATTGTACTCGAGTGTACACTATCTCGATAAAATTTAACCTATTGTTACAATTTATTGTAGATGTATTTTAGTAGCATTAATTAACTGTCTGAATAGTCATTTTTTCGCAATTTTTTACAGTGTTTCGGTGATTATAATATGTTTATTATATAATTATTTGTAGTTACCAGCAGTTATGCCCATGGCCTGTTTGTCCACCGCTGGGTTGGAGTTCGATTTCATCATGGGATGTACGGTTATGTTCTGACCGGTGTATGGCGTGCTGGCGCTTTTGCTGTGAACAGGTGTGAGCGTCGCACTCCTGCTACCACTGATGTTCGTTGAGAGGCTGCTCGGTATACGAATGGTAGATAACAATTCTTGACTCCTTTCTGATTGGGCATCAAGGTTGTCGCTGGTCGTAGATCCGTCATCATCGTCGTCACTTGAAGACGAACTGAAAACGTTAGTCCTATTAGACTTTAACTACAACCCCACAGAGCATCAGGGATAACGAAAAAAAAAGGTTCTTCTTTGGGTTCAAAATAAAATCAAACCTATCAAGCCGAATGTTCTTGCAGCTGTTGTCTGGGTCGGATATACTGATTCCGGGTTTCACAGGTGTACTCAAGGAGCTTGCGCATCTGTAACCATTGCGGCAGTTTTCAAAAGAAAAGCTACATAATAGGTTAGATATATGTTCGTTGACTACTTACGGGATCTCCAAGGTTGCCTGTCTTGAGAGAGCAGGTGCAGCTGGAACACAAGCTACGCAAAGAATTCTCGCATTGCAAACCCCATTGCATGACGTCACCTGGGGTTTCGGGGTCAGTGTAAGCACGCATATCTGACCAACGTATCCATCGCTGTTGCATATCTGGATAAAAGCAAAAAAGATAATGTTTCATTGTATCGCGGGAAGTTACAAACACCGCAAGTTTTTGTCACAAAATATTCACATACACCTCTGAACAAAAGCGCAAATATAAATTAATTGCTGGGTTTTTGAATTCACGGTGCACAATAACATTTTCGCAGAGCATAGCTGTTAACGTATATAGAAATATTTCAACAACAACTACAAATAGATGTTTATAGTAAACTTGATTAGACCCACCCAAACGTCAGGAGGTTGTCCTTTCGGCGGCAGGGTGGGTGCGGCACAAGTAAACTGCAAACCCGCACGAGTTTTGCGAATCGGCACTGGAGACAGGAATTCCGGTGGAGGCCTTTCCGGGCCGTAAATGCCTGAAAAGTATATGCTTCAGTTGTATATATAACACTCCTCGATTTTAAGATTTTTTAAAAATTAATAGATTAAATAAATATTTACATAGATATAATACATGTTTATGTTCTCAATATATTGTTTCCCATGTCAACCTTTTTTCAAGATCCCGATTTCAAACACTAAAATCAGAATATTTTTCTACTATTTGTAAAATAGGTTTACTTTTTTTGTGACGTTTTTTTCGGCTTACGATGCAATAATTACAGATGATAGAAATTTATACAAATATTACGGAAAAAGGAAATTTGGGGGGGGGGGGGGGGGGGGGGACTTCATGTCCCTTTCTGATATACTTGTCCTTTTATGCCACTCACACTAACCATCGAAAGACTAATTGTATCTAGTATACATACTCAATTTTTGTTTTGCTTCGTTAATGAGCTCCTCCCAATTTGTTCTTTTATCAGTTTTCGAGAAGACGACCGTCAGATTCTCAGGGCCATTTCTGCAAATTTACAAAATCAAATACATACTGCAAATATATTTACTACACACCGAATTCTCGAGTAAACACGCTAGCTTACATAGTATTCACGCTGATTTCCATGTTGCATAGTTGCGAATCACTGTTCTGTCTGTCAGACAATTGCTTGTTAGCATTATGTAGCATTTCGCGAACCATTTCTTCCAGTTGTGAATGAGGGGTATGCAACGCGGTTACATGATCTGATATCTGAGACAATGTGTTCACATCCTCGGACAACGTTTCCATCTCGTACATTATCCTCCTTAGATATTCGTCTTTTGCTGTAATTATAAATTTCATTGAATTAATTTGGTACCAAAATCATTTATCGATAAAAAATAATAGATTACTTACCTTTGACTACGTCTAGGTCTTGAAGTGGTATCTTCATGAGAAGTTTGTATTTATTTCCTTCCATGAGTGTTGCCAAAGGACTTAAGCCGGTACTAAAAATAAAATAGAGTTTACAAGTAAAAGTCTAAGAAAAAAGTATTTGCTATAATAATTAATGTTGTATAATAAAAACATTGAGGATTATTCCGTTATGAAAATTATAATGGTTTTTGTTGTGTAGTTAATTCTATAACGTACTAAGTTGGCTTCTTCATGGTTCCGGTCCTCTTCTTCACACTGGAAATTAGCAGTGTATCATTGAATAAAAATAGTGCTCTGTCCTTCATTGTCCCTTGCACTGAAGGCATGGTGACACATTCATATCGTAGGAATGTTCTCTCAGCAGCTACAAAGTTAGAAAGACCCTCGACGAGTTGTTCTAGATCTCTCAGCGTCTGCTGCTGTTGTGCCATCTCGACACTTTCTCTCTCGGTACAGTTTATTAGTTCTAACAGTTTGTGGACTTCCTTCTGGGCTTCCATTAGCAGTTTATGGTCAGGGTGGGAATGACCTGTGGACATGTATGATGATAATTAAATATTTTTTTGGAGAACTTCATTTTGGCGACTCAATTGAGAATGATAATGATTATTTTGATAAATCAACATTGAAACTTATGGAATATAGTAGTAGTGTTCAAGCATATTTATAGTAATTTTTCAAACCACTCTGAAATTTAGTTTTTACACTAGACTGAAAAACTGTCCAAAGGTCAGTTTTCATGTTTAACACGTTTACAATAATTATGAAATTTACAATGTATAATAATTTTTGAAGTAAAAGCATGTTTTAAATAATTGATGCAGAACGCTTTTTAGAACTTAAAATGAGTAAAAATAATGGAAAAATTTAAATGGATGATTGTTTTTAATTAAAGTTTATTTGCTGGGTCCACATATATCCTTGCCATTAGCTCTAACTCCCGCCAGTGCCAAAATATAATATCATTTTGGATGCGCAGGTACATTGGATCAAAAATCAAGGCAAGTTGTAATAATAGATAGCCCTATGCTTGACCACAATCTCATATATTTAATTCAAGTTCTAAAATTATATTTATGTCTACTTCAAATCCGGAGCCTACCTTAAATAAGAAGCTCAATAAAGTCAGCAAACACGTTTATTTTCACTAAATTGAAAATACAATTGTTTTTAACTCAGGAGGATTTCCTAACCTGTATGTTTGATCAATCTCTGAATCAGAAGTTTGTACCCTGGGAATTTCTGGACCGGTTTAATTAGTAAGTTGTCCAAGGACAATTTGCCCTTGTGGTCCCTCGCCATTGCATCGAGAAATCTCGCAAAGGCGGCCCTTGATTCTGCTGCTTTCTTTATAGTCTCCTTGGCTTTCTTTAAGTTGCTTATAAAAGAGACGTAGGTGTCCACAACCGCTGGCTTCGTGAACTGGAAATCAAGATATTTTTTATTAGTAAGTAGTTAGTAGGTATTAGTTTAGTCCTGGAGTCAAACCCCCGCAGTCCATTCGTCCACCACTGTATTGATAAAATGTTATAAAAAATTATATAAGTATTTTATACAATCCGACGTTTCATTTCACGCTGTTTTACAAAACCGCCAATCATTGACCCGCTAACATTCATTCAATTCCGCGTGTTAAAATCGGCTTAACATCGTTCATCTTTTTTGCATAACGGAGATGTTTCGTAAAACAGCTTATGAATCAATCTAACTGCGACTTATATATATTTACTTACCACATCCACGAATACATCGCCGACCTGCTGTGTTAGATCCCATGATTCTAAACGGCGGCGTAATTGTTCTAAGAAGACTTGGTGAACGTTGTATATTTCAGGTACTTGGTAGAAGATCTCGTCGACCAAGAATGCGTCGAGAAGACCGGAGTTCTCAGGGCTTTTGAGAGGTTGCAGGTATTTCTGAAAGACCGCACGCAATAGTGAAAGGGATGATTTACTAAGGGATGGCACCGAACAGGTATACGGTATACTATAACGGAAATCACGAAAGAAAAAAAATACTTTGAACTAAATTGCTGATATCTCATATTCTTCTCAACGTAATACTTATAAGCTTAGCAAAATTGTAAGGGGTAGATTTAAAGTTTTTTAAGCTTCTATAAAAAATTACAATATTATTCATTTGCAACATAACGTTTTGTAATACACTACAACAATACTACTCTTACAACAATAACAATAAAACTTATCTTAGAAACATCATAATCATCGGCCAGGAAACATCCACTGCTGAACATAGGCCTGCCCCGTGTTATGCCACCGACCGTGACTGGTCCCGCTTGCACCGTCACGTGGTTGCCACTCGATAACTTTTTCTCTCTATGGGTTATGTAGCCTGCCCATTGTTACGTCAGCTTACTGAATACTGACTCGTCGAGCGATGTCTGTAACCTTAAATCCTCTACGGATTTTCTTATTCCAGATTTTAGCACGTACATAAATTCCGAGCATAGCTCAGTCACACTAGCTCGCTAAGTGACTTTGGGTATTTTTGTTCGTAGGTTTCGCATGTCATTTAACACTGGCAGCACGCACTTTATAATTAGAGACTGATACATTTTGAATGCCACAATTTCCCGAACGCTGCCAAGCTAAGTTGGATTCTTCGGTTTTGAAATTGAACCTACTTGAATGATCTAAGTGACGTGTACACTGTACAGTACACATTCATCTACAATTTTGATTGTAGTGTTCTCAAAACTACATGGGTATTTCAAGTAATTTTCGACTTGTTCTTGTTCATTTTAAGACCTCCTTATTGGGGATTTTTGTTGAAGTCTTTGAAACAATCATTCATACACTCACAGGGTTCTGTCATTGTGAGTGATGTAGTCATCGTAAATGTCGATGTTTAAACCTTTCCAGTTAAGAATTTAAAAACAGCGATAAAGAATTTTAGGGACATAACGTCACCCTGCCTTACACCTTTCTGCACTTCGGTCGGTTTGCTTTTGCGGCTTTTTGAATTTGCATTCATCCTACTCGATTTTTACCTACAATTTCATTATATTGCTAGTTAACGTGGCTTTGGAAGAGCTGAAGCACTGCCAAGCTTCGATTGGATCGTAGGCTTTCTCGTAGTCTACGAACTCCAAGCATAGAGGCCGATTATACACGTTGGTCATCTGTATAATCATCAAATACGCTCGAACAATCCGCGAATGACCCCACCAACTTGAGACTGTACCCCGTCATCAACCCCCTCATCCTCGCTGAATAGTCTGGTTTCAGGGCAAACCACTGCTGTGCAGAGCTTGTAGCAAGTACTTGCCCTAAGAATATACATTCAAGCGGGATTTCAATGGGACCTTAAACCATTTGCCGCGTTTTAAATAATGGTTTGGTGATTGGTCGACATGAGCTGAGTAAATTTCTTCGCAGCACTTATAAAAAATATAAGGAAGAAAACCAGGTGTTATATATAGTAAAAACGACAAAGAGACAGAATTCGTGCTGACCCCACTACTTGTCATCGTGTACACAAGTAACATGCCTGCCACGCATGGCGAAAAGTTTTTAAATGCCGACGACCCGGCCATATGGTGGCAAAGAATTTTGAGAGAATGATACTGAACTCACTAAATGACTCGACATTCTGAGTGAAAGTTATAGAAATTAGCGCCACTGTCCAAATATGTCAAAGGTAGAAGTGACCGTTTTCCATCTTACCAATTCATATAGCCCAAGGAGCTTAATGTTCTTTTCGATGGAGATACAGTGTGCCACTGCTTTACTCTTAAATACTTTAGCATCACATTTGACGTTATTATTCTCCAAACATTTAGAAATCACTGTACATCAGCCAAAAACGTGTGTGTATCTTATCGGCCGCCTAGCGGGAATTACGTGGGACACCCGTGATAATGCTCTGCAGACGTCCGAACTTGTTTTGGAATATACTCCATCGTGGAGTGCTCTATGCCGCGGTCCGTTACCGGAGTCATCATAACCACCTCATATACAGCCTGTGGCAGTCCACTGCTGGACATAGGACTCTCCCAGAGTGCACCACTTAATTCGGTCTTCTGCTCTCCGCATCCTTTCACGTCCGGCAACCCTACGTAAGTTGTCTTTACACCTAGACGGGGGACGTCCTACATACTTGCTTGCCTATCCATGCCTCCACTCGAGGACTCGTCTGCTCTAGTGATTCGGCAAATATGACCAGCCTACTACCACTTCTGGTTGCTAATATGGTAAGCTATGTCCGTAGCTTTGACGGTTCATTTCGTTTCGTATGCAGTCTAACAGAGAGACACCGAGCATAGTCTCTATTTTTCTATCTAGTTTTCTATTGCCATAATAGCCCGCTGAGTGACTTTAAATATGTGGATCAGTCGTGCTGTGAATGTCCACGTTTCGGCTCCGTAATTCACCACGGGTAGCACTGGTTGACGACTTTTGCCTTCAGGCATTTTCACAAATGCAGCCTAACCCAATTGTAATTTCCAATCGGCTTCTCTGTCGAAATTGTTTATACCTAACTACATCGTTTGCCCAAGGTAAACTGTTAGTGAGGTCATACCCACTTGTTGATGTAGAACTTAACCGAGCCATACGCTTCACCACGGGTGCCTTACACGACCCACTCCCACTCCATGACTCCCTGTTTTTTGAGACGCATGCGTCGGCTGAATGGAATGAATAAAACGACAAACGTACATCAGTCACATCGTATGCTGATTTTAAATACTTTTGTCAGGAACATCCCAGCCCGCCTAGAGACCCGCCAACCCATCGAAGTCTCCTCGTCTTAGCATATGATCCATAATAACAATATTTATTTTGTCACACCGATTCTCATGACCAGTACAAACTAGAATAATATTTTTAGTTTATTTTTCAGTCACAGACATAACGATTATATGTTTGCGCGAGTTTTGCACTCTCTCTAAAAGAAGCTAATTTGAAATCGGTGTTGTATACGCTTTGTAAGGCTTTGTAATAACACATTGCAGCGTAGCTGACAGTTGGATATAAACTCGATATTTACACACACGGAGGACACACACTACAGGACACGACACAAATCACCAGAAGTTTGTTAAATTGATATCGAAGTTGTGAAACGTCTAGGTCAATATCTAGGATTCGATAAAATATACCTATAAAATACAAAAATCAATGAACTATAAGTTTACATAACCTTTATTTAAAGCTTAACTTTGACCTTTGACTCTGAAAGCTTTGCTGTAGCATCCGTCCGACTTGACTTAATTTACATTCCAAGACGCGGTTCTTGCTTTCGCTCGGATTTTTATTGACGACTTCGTATTCTGATGTCTAAAATACTTCTCAAAACTAGCTCGATTTTGTCAGTCGTAAACAAAACAAATATTTATTAATATTATAGTACAACCTGTATAGTTTCCTATCTATATAATATTTTACTTTCACAAAATTTAATTCACGTATAGCTTAATTTAATAATATTACTTCTATATGCCAATAAGTATACAACTATAAGCGATTAACAAATATTCACATATATACTTGGTTATTCATATACATTCAATTATTATACAAAATTATTACTACATACATATCACAAGAAAACATGGGGGTAAATACACACATAATGTTTATTTATTATATTCCAAATTATGTTATGTGACGGGATGAGAGTCAAAGAAGTCGCCTGTCATAAGTTTAGTTGTACGTTGTGGTCTAGAATTCAATAGAATAGATCAAACGTACAAATACATGTGGATATTGATTGTATTTAATAATTATATTATATTTTAGGCAACAGTGTAGAATCTTTGATCACATAGTCACATAACATCATGTGAGAGTATGGTCAAACGCAAGCCTATATATGTTAAAATATTATATATTCAAATATATATACAACTGAAACAAATACATATATACAATGCATTTTTGGAACGCTTGAAATGTGTTCAAAAAAGAAGCGAAAAAGTGCCAACTATATACAATGTAATGCCACTAAGCTGACAGATAATATATTATATTCTACCCTCGTACTTCCAGCATCGGTTGACTGAACCTAGAATAGGGTTGTCAACCGTGGTTTTTATGTATATTTTACCAATGCTTACGATAAAAAAATGAAAAATGAAAAAATGATTAATGCATCATCTACTAAAATTAATATACAGGTTTTGGGGTACTCCTTTTAAGCTAAAGATATCATGTATTCTATAATGTATATAGACCCAGTTCTTCTATAATGTATATAGCTTATTCTTGTGCAGATTATACCTATATCTATGAATTTATGTTTAATTTAGTTGTGTGCCAAGTGGAGTGAGGAGAAGAGACTATTAATGCCAGTAAAGCATTTTAAATCTGCCAGCTCCTGCTTATCCGTACCTCTAGTGTGAGTTTTTACCAGATACCATTTGTATGAGGAATTGTGCAGCGCCTCTAGCGGCACGTTTACGAAACTACGATTCTTCATACATATCTGCCGTAAACGCAAACGCGATAGTATCGATTAAAAACTTACACTAGATGTATGTACAGGACAGAGCATTCCACGAGTAGTATCAGTTTATTTTGAACAAGTTTTTTTAAATCATCCCACGGATAAACCTTTTATCGACTTAAAACATACCTATGTACTTCTTAATATGTGCGTGCCAAATTTCATCAAGATCACAGCGGTTTAGTCAAAAGTGGAAGGTGGACAGACAGATATATACTTTTGAAATTATAGTATTCGTGTGATATATAAGACAGTTGACAAAATACGCAAACTCAGCGTACGAAAAAACGTTGCCTTTGTTTCAGCGAACATTTTGTGAAATCTTGTGACGAGGAATTAAATTGGCAAAGCTTTGATGTGTTTTTATTCAATGAGAAGAATGTGTGCTCTATGTGGCCTTTCTAGATATATGTGCAAACAGCTTTTGTTTTGGTGAAGCATATGAAATTAAAAGTTTACAATTTTGCAAAGAATTGTTATTATGATTCGCCTGTACCGTTCCACTGCTGAGCAAAGGCCGCCCCTCATATCCCTATAGTTCTTTCTCAATAGCCTTCCCAGTCTTTCGCAAAGAAAAATGCCTTAAAAAGGATACAGATTTGTGAAAAATTGTTCAAAATAATGACAGTGACTCAGTGTCAGTGAGTAAACTAAGTACGAGTAAATAAAGCGCATGCTCCACTAGCCTAGTGCCATACATTTGGACTGAGGTCACGCGTTCGATCCTTGCCAGTACCTATCGGTACTAGGTTTGGTTTATGGTACTTGGGTTCTATGCCCGAACAATCTTCTACTGATTTATCTAAGTCTGACACCTGAAGTGTGAAGTGCATTGCATTTACTACAATAAACAGTCCAAAAAATTTTAAACCGCCGAGGAACTCTAACTTTATCACATCAATTACCATTTAATTTATAAATATGTAATGATCTTTTATATTAGTATCACAAAAACCTTTTTTTTACAATGTGTAGTTTCACTTTCTTGTTCAGACTTTTCAAAATCTTTGTATGCAGTACATAAAACAAGGATGAGGATTTATCATGTGCGCCTGGGGTGAATTGACCACGCACCTCCCGCCCGCGCCATGCAGTAAAAGTTCTTAATCCAAACAACTCCAACACTTGATACCAATAGGGAACTCTTTACCTATGGAGTGGTTAGTTGGCAGTACTTTTTAATTTTCAAATCTTAAATAGGAACTTTATTTCGTTTGAAGACTCACAAATAGATTTTTTCGGGATTACGGAACTAGTACTCGGAAATCATATTTAATCGTCGTAATAAAATAGAAAACTAAGAATATTAGTTCGAGTCATAACCGTAAGTAAACTCTGTAATTATTTGATTAAACACATTTAGTTTTTCATCAGAGACACGCATAACTGTTATATTACCTAATTTTATTCTAGACACGATTCTGTCTCAAATAAACTTTGCCTATTTTACGAAATTCAGCCCGAACCTTGTGTAAATAAATATAGAATCCGCAAAACGAAGGTTTCCTACCCATTGTCTAAAATATTTGTCTTTTATTAGGCTACTACAATATAAAACTTACCTTCACTAATATCTCAAGTGATTCCACGTAAGACTTTTCTGTTTCGTACAACTCCACCACAACGTGGGTTCTCGTGTCCTGAAATAAGATAAATCAACGTATTATTATAAAATCGTAAATACGAGCATTTATACATAGAACGAATAGCATATTCAAATTGACGCTTGAATCCACACATTATTAAAAATAAAAACTTCAGGATTGATAGCATAATATACATGTATATAAAGGTTTATTACCTAACAATACAGGTTTCTACTCAGAAACATCGTAAATTTCGAAAGTAAAACTGTTAAACAACTAATCCTTTGTACTGATTAGGTTCCTTCACGAATTAAATGAAGTAAGATTTTTGCAGATTTTCTCCTTTTTAACTATACGTAATAGGAGATATCATTTACTTTTGTTAGTGTGGTTCATGATGGGGCAGTGAGTTGGAGGTATGATCGTTAAATCAATACCTTTAACTTCAGCTGTTCTCCTTACACTTAAAAAACACTTCTTAATTTTACGGTAACATAAAATGTTGAAAAGTTTTAAACTCTAGCGCTTTTTGTTTGGGATCTCGACGTGGTCCTTGCGGGATTATGGGCTTATTGTTTGTCCTAAAGAAAAAAACCTTTTTGCCTTTGACGTCTATTGCGCAATGTTAATGATGTCAGAAATATTTCTGTAAAACATCCGCAATAAATGGACATACGAGTAGACTAGTTTTATCTTCGATTTTATAACATACCTCATAAATCTATTGAATCGATTTCGAATACTTTCACTGTTTGACAGCTGTTCCGATATAACATGAAGGCACTATTTAAGACACGTATTTTACGCACATTTGTGCCCTGATTTCGCTTCCTAAACCTCATTTCGCTTCTTTTAACGTCTCTATGTTTTAATACAACCAACATAAATTATGTTCATGTTTAAATTATGGCGAATTAATCAAAATACTGCGAAGTTGTAGTGATGTTTCCCGGTTGTTGGCGATAATGAGTCACGCCCTTTTAAAATAATGTTATTTTGGTATCGAATACGAAAATTGAAAACATCAACAGTACAAAATGAAACTAACATACTACAACTACCGATACAGGATGAAAAGTCCCTCTTAGCAATAAAAAATTTGCAGCGGTACGAGTTTTATAAATACTTTCTGAAAAGTTATTGAGCGATCATAAGGCACAACCTCTCAGCCCACCTAAAAGGCGGATAAACTTCGAGTAGCTAATACACTTGGGCATAATTAATGTTTTATCGATTTAGGTCGAGGTCAACAACAGGCAACAGTGATAAGCAGCTGTTGAGTGTCCTCTCCTCATTATTTTTACGCGTACTCCATTAAAAAGTGAACCCCATTCGTGTCCTAGTACATATTCTTAACCCTGACAAAAAATAAGCTTGGATATTTGGTAAGTTCCTAAAACAATATAAAAATTTAAATATCAACGGACCACGCGGTCTCAGGGAATGTTTTTGTTTTGTTCATAAAATACCTACTCGTTTATTATTTTGTTATTTATTAAAATGTCTGTATTTTAATATAAATATAACTAAAACAATTTTTTCTTTTTTTATAAAACACTCATTACCTTAGCAATATCGAAAATAAAACCTGATATTTATAAGAGGCTTACATTGAGTTAGGAAATCCCCTGACAACAATACATAACAAGGTAAAGAAAGAATGTACGAGTACTTGTGATGATTTATCAAAGTAATGTTATGAACCAATCCGACCATTCTAAAAATACATTTTCATTGCCAACCGGGAGAGATCTACCCACAAGTTTATATCTCTATCACTAATATACGTATAAAATGATACAAAATGTAGTGTTAAATATGCCGAATTTTAACGCCTGTGATCGTTTATACCTATTTATTATATTCGCATCGACAACTTAGTGCGAGCGCATACCGCGGTGCGGCGAGTTGAGGTTGTGGTTTTCAAATCGGTGCGGTTTTTCTGCCGCAGTACGCGGGGTTTGATACAAGTTCCTATGATGCAAAGAAACCGTGCGGCTGGGCACCGCTACAAATCTGTGGCAAATCACAGATTTTTTTGTCGCATGCGGTTGTTTGCGGTCGAACAAACGCAGTGCGTGCATCTCCACTGTGATTCATACATCACAGATTTTTGCGGGAGCAAACCGCACTGGTTGCTGCCACAGTGCGCGCAGGCTCTAACTCACAGTCTCAATTTTCCGACCGCGTAACTAAGTTTGTCAAGGTTTTTTGATGATTTCTCAAAACTACACTAGACAGAAACCTCGCTTAGGTTTTTCTGTAATACATACACATAAATCTGTGATAATTACAGTAGAGACATATCTACTGTAATTATCACAGATTTTGGTCATTTGAATTTTCGGAGATACATCGGGGAATGCCATTTTAGACACATTTTTCATAATTAACCAAAAACTATACAGTAAATTGTAAACAAAATTTCTCTATGGAATCGAAATTAGCCAGCGAGAAGTAATGATCAAATTTAAGCGTCTGACAGACAGGAAAGACGGTTGGTGATAACTCAACAATAAGGATTCGACTGGAACCTTTGGATTCGGAAACATGACTATTTCATATTTTTTTGCGTTCTTTCGTAGTTTATGTCGCAAATGTTTTGTGAACATACATAAATATTTGGTTGGTTTGATCGATAATGAAATTGACTTCAGATTTTGTTCGTGACGACACAATAGGCTTGTGTCCACTAATAACAAATTGCTTGGTTTATAGTTTCTAATTATAAATGAGGAGACGAAGATAAGAAAAAACTAGTATATTTCTCAAAAAAGTTAAAGATTATTAATATTTTTAGAAAATGGATTCGAAAAAAATAGGCATTAGGTCACGTGACAACGAACACGAAGAACGCGGCGCAAGAAAGTGTGACGTCACGCCTCGCAAAACATCATTGTTGTTGTTGACGTTTTCATACCACAGAGCAGGTTATTTCGCGGGCTGTGACGTCATTCAAGACGCCATGACACTATTCAGCGTTTTCGAGGGAAATATAAATTGCTTTTTTTAAATACAAAATACGTAATGTAAATATTGCTTTTTCTTTAAAATATAGCTTTTTGGGGATATAATATAGATTAAAGTATATAATTAACCAAGTTTTCAAATTTAGTCAACTAGCCTAAAACCCTGTCAAGTACGTATTATTATTAACGAGACTCGTTGGATTGGACGGGTCAGGGAATCAATATTAACGGCGAGTACATCGCCCTACGCAATGGCCTACTTTAAAATTGACATATTCTGCTATTTCTCGGGGAATTTGAAGTAGTTATAGAACAGTTGAGGAGAATTCTCAATTTGGTCATGAGACGTGTCACGATTTGAATTAATTTTGATAAGTTATTACATTTCTTACCCATGCTCGATGTATATCATGTATGTATGTATTTAGTCTTTACGACAATATCACCTGATGTTAACATAGCAATGTAGCGCGTTGACCTAAGTGGATGTTCTTTATGTGCTTGAAGTGAAGACCGCTGGATTTCAGCTTTAGGAAATAACCCATTGTGCACTTTATAAAAATAGAGCTTCAAAATAGTAATTACTATTATATATTTTTGAAGATTATATGCTTGTAAACGAAGTTGATTGAACCTATTTGATCATTAAACAATCGGGCAACAGTCGGGCATGTCGAAATTTATTTTATTAAAATTAGTTAATTTTAGTTAATGTGCTGAAATAAAGTTTTTTCTTCTTCCATTCTTTATAAGTATGTAAAATTAAACGCAGGGCAATAAAAACTCTCGTGACTATTTGGATAACGAGCAGAAAGACAGGGTACGGAGCCTGATTTACACTAGGAAATGCAGAGTCACAATTCCGTCACGATTTCATTCTTACTCAGATTTTGCAATTTCCCGGAGCGGACGGATTTATCAGTATAAAATGGCGAGGATTTTTCGCATGTGTGACGCATAAACGATTCGAAATCCCATTTCACGTCCGTAGGATGTTGTCGAATGAATTGACATCGACTGAATAAACGTAAAATAAATAAAACTGAAGTTTATTTGAAATATGTATACTGTCAGTTATTGAATATTTGAGTTAATACCTAAGCTTTGCTGGTGACAGACAACGAAGTAAATATATGAGTACTATGAGTAGGTATAACTATAGTCAAGGATGTCACTTTGCATATTTAGGATTTATTATTATTGTTGAGGGAACTCTCCGTCTATTCATCGATCTGTCGTTTGTCAGAGGCTTCTTGCTCCTAAACAGAAATAGATAAAGAGATTTATACATATGGTGTAATTCTGTGAGTTAACAACTAAAATTGAGTCAAAAATTATATTTCAAAGTTGCTCTAATACTTGGAAAGGAAATATTCCGCCCCAAGTTACGAGTATGGAAGTCACCCAAAAAATATTTTTCAAGATTTTATTCTACCACTATGTCGGCGTGATTAATATGTATGGTATACCCATTACCCACACCAAATTACAAATCATTAGATCTGTCCTATACCGAACAATGGGTAGTAATAGTCTCTGAGCTATGCCGCGGACCGACAGACAGACAGAGCGAAACTATAAGGGTTCCTTGTTTGACTACGGAACCCTAAAAGTGAACAAGTTTTTTCGTAATACTTAACTTTCTTTAAAAAAACAACTAAATAATACAAATTATAATGAGATGAGCTTAATGCATATAAACGTATATAATATTTACAGAGGATTATGTCGTGGTCATGAGAAATCGAGATGTTGAGCAGTTGACCATGCGGTCAATCAATTCTGTTCAACGTTGCATGTTACTCTATATACGAGTATGTATAGCAGACTGTACATAAAGTATTTATTATGTAAAATGTTTCTAAGTAACTAGAATGTCAATCTAATCGGCTCCAAACCGTACATCATCATTACTACAATTTAACTGTCTTACCTGGTAGGTCAACAAGCTGGCTATTAGAGTTTCTTGGTCATCAGCGCTAGGGTTAGTACTCCCTTGTGCCGCCTCCTCTTCGGTATCCGAATCGTGGAAGGAGAGGTTCACCTCCGAAGGGTGTGGCTCGTTCAGTTTAATTTTAAGACAATCTCGTCGCATTTTGAATATTTTTTACGATTTGATATCATTCTTTGGTTGAACTTAGGAATGTGTTACTGAGCAGATTGCCAAACAAAATGGATATTAAATTGCATAGAACGTCATTTATATTATTTCTTAACGGTGTTTTATTTGTGTATCCCACACAACAGGTCATCATTTTGCACTATTTGGTTTTGCGCTTGGCCTTCATTTCCTCCGGTGATATAATAATGTCAATTTGAAAATCCACCAAATGATTTTGAGAAGCACTTTCGTTATAATTTTTAATAGTCAGGTAATTTATTTCTTTCAAAATAATACTATCATCTTTGTTGAGTATACGAGTATCAAGTTTTGCTCACATTCAACGTTATCGCATATTTGTTAATAAATTTAATTCACTTGTCGATTTTTCTTAAATGGTCCGGTTATATGTCGCAAGATACCCCATATAGATGTAGGTAGGGCACGGTACAGTCTAGTGATTTTCAAATTTTCTTGCGTCAGAGCCCAATGCCATCTTTTATCACTGTGTCAGCAATGTAATTTTTATTATTATATTACACTGTTGCTTTAAATGTATTAAAGCAACAATTTCGTAGTTAACTAAATTTATATCCTATTTTAGGGGCCCGCGAGGTTTGGATTTTAGATTGACTATCGGAATTGATCGAGTATCGACATTGAACGCCGGAATTGGATCTTTACGTTTCAGATACGATATTACGTCTTATCCAAGCATCCGCTATTACCGAAACGTATTTGAAGCGAACGTAATGATTTCGCATTTATGTACTATCATGGAACTTAGCCATATACCACTTGAGAAAACCTTATTAACTTATGCTACAGCATTACCTGTCGCATTCGTACTTCCCTTGCAATGTAAATATTTTATTATAGAGTATTTTCATTTGAAAATTTTAGATAGAAACAAAACAAAATAAAAATACATTTTAAATTATAGAATAACTAACAAGCGTCATTCTGCAAAATGTGCGAAATTAATTTCAGAATTCTAGACACATTTATAGGGAAATTAAGTTTGGGGAGCTACAAAAATATTTGAAAATGTTGTGACCTCGCAGTGAGTTCTCATATCCTTTATTACCACGTTAACGGACACCAAACACATAAGATAAATAACAATAATTCGTAATACTTTGAAATGCATGTATGTATAATATTTAGTCTATAGTTTCACAAAGTCACTCCAAGCAGGAGGGATCTATTGTGACATGCCCTTGATGGCGTGACGTGGGTCATAGCGGGTCAAACAACCTCCTCAAGTCTCGCCTAGTTTTTATCAGCGGGCTTATTCTTCGGATAAGTTCGGAGTACTTCGAATTACTTTTTTGATGGATCGACCATTTTCTGAAACCAGCGCTGTCCGATTAATTTACTTTTATATGCTTACACTAGGTCTTCATCCCACTTAATAGTAAGTGAAAATAAGAGCGTATGATTGCTGAGATGCTCATCTGTTTCTAATTTATAAGTTATTTTTCGTTACAAGAACACAACTGTGGCGTTAGATTTACTTAACACAATTACGCTCAGAATACTTAATCCATACAAAATTTCTGTTACCATAATCTTTTAAAATAGAATAGCTGGCTTTGATAAGTAATTACCTAAAATAGGAGATGGAATGAATATCACTAACGTACAACTTTATAGTCAGCTACAATACCCGTTACACAGCTAATGGTACATAGATGGCGTTTTGAACTTTTTTTAAACTAAACTAGCGTTAAAATAAAATAAACAATAAGCCAATGAACGAACAAACTTACATTTATTTGCATTTATAGTATTAAGTATGGAGTATGGATGCTCTACATTTTTCAATATCTCAGCAGTTTTAACAAACCGTCTGTCCTGATGTCTGCATGTCAGTATAGTACAAATAATTATAATACGAGTAGTACATTAGCTAGACTGAACTGTCAGTTGACACCAGGCAACGCAATGGAAGGTTTAGCTTCATGTTACACAATCAGTTTGTTCGAAACGTCCTTCTATTGTTCAAGGGATACTCTACATCTTGTGTAACCGGCTTTTATGAATGACGTCAAATAAACACTTAATACCTATGTTGAAGCCTTTTCACGAGCTTAGCCTATTAGTAAACATTTCTAGGCTTATTTGAGTGTTAAAAAAGTTTGCGTCTACTTAACGGAATATATTTTAAGTGACTTTAAATTTACCTTAATTAACCATATCACATTTTTGCGTTGGATAATATAATATCAAATATATATTCATTATATTATATTTTATACGATACCCTAAGTAGTGTTTTCCTTCTTCTGATCTTCGCAGATACACACACATACTATGATTGACTTTAGACATGACATTCGAATCAAAAAGTATAAACCAGTAATATCTTTTAAAACAGTACGTAAATATTTGGCATAATATATGATTTTTTAAAGAAAATAAGTCTCATGGAATATTTTGAAATAGAGTAGAGGTTTTAAAAGAAATAAAATTTTGAGAGACAAAGTAACGAGTGACCAAAAACATAATAATTATGAAACAAATACAAATTGAATATAGGAAGTAACAATTGTTCGCATTATTTCCAGAATCAATTTACGGTTTTGTTAAAAGATTAATTTTGTAACAAGATACGTAATCATAATCGGGAATGCCCCTATACACGAGTACCTGCGACGAGAATGCCAAAAATAATTGGGTCTGATATAAAGGACTCTGACATACTCTGACATCCGGATTACAAAATCCGGCTTCTAAATAGAGACTTCTCAACAAAATGAAAAGACAACGGAAGTAGCTTTGTAAGGTGTATTCAAATAATGAATAGGGACGAAATATGAATCGAAGACTCATAAAAATATCATTCCGACTGATATCTTTACATTCCCAACGCCTAAGTTGAAAACAATGATGCAGATATTTTTGTATCGCGTACCGAGTCCGTTTCACCTTGGGATTACCAAACGAGTCAGTATTCTAAAGGGGAATATATCCCTGTACATACAGTGCCATGATTTGTTGTGCAATCATATATAGATGTGTGTTTCTTAAAACGTATGGAAGTGCGTCAATGTAGGGCTAATATTTTTAAATCCTTCGAACGATACGCTCTATAATGACAGTTTTAATCGTAAATGAATGCGGTTGCCCAATCAATATACAACCTTGACCTGATATCGCATCTGTTCAGTTGTTGTTGTTGTTTCTTATAAAGACGTGTATTTTCTTTATCTTAAGTATTTCTACCTGCCAATTATTATTAGCTTTTTAGCAACAATATTCGTCATCAAATAAATGCATGTTTAAAATTCAAACAGTAATCTAATAGCTTCGGAGTTTTTTGTATGCTACTCGTATAAAATTTGTGGTAATTATAAACAATTATTAAATGTAAAGGATATTTGTGTAGACTCGTAGGTACATATTGTTATCTAGTTAACATGAAATATGTATGTTTGTACTGAAAATTTTGAGCTTAATTCTTCTTCTGTGAAATTGTTTTAGTTTCAATGAACATAATCAACTTCTGTCAACAACATAGGATTTTGAAAATATTTTTAAGTACTCCTTGGTTTTGTATTGTTTAGTATATGGTTTTATAGTTTTTGAAGCACTAAATTTATGTTCTACAGAATCATCAGATATTAAAAGAGGCTTACAGAAAAGTCCCCGCGACAGCTTATGGCTTTCTAATATACTCGTATGTAGATGACTCACACAAGACATTTTCACAAGACATTTCTTAGTTGTACATAGTAAGATTTGTTTTAGTACTATTCAATATTCTGTGCCTAAAAATACATTTATACGCAATACCTCCTTTTAGACTAAAGTTGTATGTAATTTAAATGTGAACTAACAAGAAGAGATTTCCTGAGCAGCTTAAATAAATATGTATTGAATAAAAGGAATAGATTAGTGCTGCATAGGCTTTAAAATTATAACGAACACAAAAATCTACATATGTAGCACACAGAAAAGTCAATTATTTCTAAATTTAATGTAGTATAGTTGATATAGATTTTAAAAGAAATAAGAAAATTTTAAGACATATTCAATAATTTAAATCAACTTGTCGGTCGAACCTCTAATGAACAAAATCAATTCTTATTACAAACCAAGCGGGAATAGCTTCAACGTATTAGACGTAGAAGTTCATTGGCGCATGGATACACACAAAATTGCTTCCTTATATTTTCGGTAATTAAAAAGATAAAAAGGACACTTGTACTCTGATCGGGCCAATGTTTATGATCAGAGACCGCCATGCCGAATCTGTACCATAAAACACGTATAAAACACTATTTTTGTATCATGTTAATTTTGTTTAACCATAGCCGAACACGGATCACAATCGAATCAAAATTTTCGTTATAAATCCCGTTAGTTGATGTAACCCGCGGACCCATGAGAGAAAGTGCGACTAAAACGTTTATATTGTGATATTTATGCAACTTTACCAATGTTCTTTACATTAATTTTGTAAGATTTATCAGCGCGTGGTTATGTTTTGTGGGAGAGCGTCGCGACGCGTACTCACGACAGTGGCGCCGCGCGCGTCACTGACTAAAACCAACTGAAATTCAGCGCGCTTTGGCAAGGGGAGCGTGGGGAACGGGGACTCACAAACACAAACTAGTGAAGCCGACCTGTTGCTACCTTATTACAATACTTGAAAGCTCAGATTCGAGCAACACAGTTCAAATGGGGAATTATCCGAGACTGTTCGATAGATATATAGACGTATCGCAGAGGTGAGGCGGTTCCCTCCGTGAACGACGTTTCATTAAAGGTATTTTTCGATGAACTAATTACATCCACCGTCGTTTTATTAAGTGATTTGATTAATTTTCTTGAACACGTGGAACAACCTATCGATTGGTTAAATGTTATAGTTCAATTGGTTTTTATTACTGTCTCTGTCTACTTATTACGTTCCTAATGTGTTATTTAGACAGAGGGATTAAAACCAACGCCACCCGTGATCAGCGATGTGCGTAGTTCACTGTTTATGTTTAAGTCACAATTCAAGGTAGGTGCTTTTGTTTCTGCTAGACACTTCATTGCGCAATTAACTTTTTATTTCAATTTATAGCTAAGTGTAGGGTTTAACGTATAGTAAGGTTCACTTTGTATTCTAGGAACACCATTAGGACGCTGAATAAGAGGTACACATATGTTATAGCTTTGAAATACAAAAAAGACGTAGAAATCGAAGTTGAAAATCGTAGAGGTGACTACGAGAAATTGCTAGCTGACCCTCAACCGCACCTCAGCTTACAAGCACCTCATTTTTTTTATTGTGATAGCAAATCCGCTCTACAATACCAGGCGCATCGTTATTCATCGCAGGCATTTACAATGGACTTTCCCGGCTCACGAATAAAGATCAGATGTGATTTTCACCCCAAAACCACCTAATTTTTCTTATAGCGATCCTCACTAGTTAGATTAGACTAGCAAGGTATTTGTTATATTTATTACTTAAGCCTTATATTGGCTCCCCGAAGAACTACTGAATGCGTCAGTTTTTTAATAAAGTAATGTCATAAGCATAACACATCAGAAAAATAAAAATGGGAAAATGTTACATTCCTCTGACAAGTTTTTATTAGGGTTCCGTACCAAAGGGTAACCATCGGGCCCCTATTACTAAGACTCCGCTGTCTGTCTGTCGGTCTGTCCAGGATGTATCACATGAACCGTGATAGCTAGAAAGTTGAAATTTTCACAGATTATGTATTTCTGTTGCCACTGTAACAAAAAATACGAAAAAAACAACAACAACAAAAATAAAAATTTAAGGGGGCTCCCTTACAACAGATTTTTGCTCGTTTTTTTTTTATATTTCTAAACGGAAACAGGTAGATGATTGAAATATTCATGGAGTATTTAGGTATATATTCACTTTAAAAACAAATAATTAAATTAAAACAAATATTTAAGGGGGGCTCCTATACAACACACATGATTTTCTGCCGTTTTTATAGGTGATGGTAGGGAACCCTTTGCGCGTGAGTCCGGCTCGCACTTGGCCTGGTTTTGTTTACACGTAAATAGTCTAATATAACGTCCGTAGAGCCAGCTAGGACTGTTGATACTACCAGATTCCGTGTCTCCCAAAAGTAACTACATATTCGTTTAACTAGACCTGCCCGTACCGTTAGCAACCACAATAACACTTAAAGAATAATTTATTTCTCAAAAGAAATTAACATTTCACTTATAGAGAAATTAAGACTATATATATAATAACTTATGTTCATAATCATTGTTGTACATGTTTTATAATTATATATTTTAATACGGACTAATAACTTTAGTGCACATGCACTGTGCATATTCTTGACAAAAACAATAATTAATACATCTAACGATAAAAATACAAACGCGTACATATAAAAAATTAGGCGGTATTAATAGAACAATAACAATGGACACAAGATGTAGTATTTTACGTTATTAACATATACATCCAATTTATTTCATTACAGAATACCAATTCTCTTCACAGCTTACATTCAGATTTATTGTATGAGTATAGCCGAGTTTATGCATCAGTAAATACAAGTGCATTCAATTTGCGTATTTAATTAATTGCAATGGAATGGCATGTACTATAAAACGTGCCTTGAACTATTTTTGGTAATTTTTGGCCTGGCGAAAAACACGAGCAATTGCGTTGTTAATTTATACATTGAAGTTGGTTATTGTTGATCGAAAATTGAAGTACAAATAACGACACGCACTTGAACAGAATGTAATCGTAAAATTTTAATGAGACACAATTTAAAAATTATACTATTAAGATTTATCCATATAAACGGTGCTTTAAGATTCTGCTGCTTGCCAAAATTCATGTTTTAGGTCAATGGTTAGTACGCTATAGGTTTTGATTCCTTCTACGTCAAAAAATGCAGCTTAAATGACGTACCTTTTTAATGCGTTGACCTAGAAACTTCATTTTGTCACAGCTGGAAGGGTCTGCAGACTTGAATATTCGATATTAATTTTAACTTGATATCTCCACGCGTTCCTAATAAACAGGATATTGACAGACATACAGACGGACACACGGGCGGACAACAAAGTAATCCTATATGTGTTTTTTTCTTTTCTTTTTGAGGTATAGAACCATAGCTCATAAACATAGCTCTGAAAAAGAATACATCAACAAAGAAATATACACGTTTATATGTCAAGAACCGTGAATGTCCTGGAGTGTGGAATTGACGCCATTTTACTACAAATTCGACCGTACATTCGTGCCCTATTATTCACACCTACGATGCTTTACGGATTCGTTACATAATAGCCAGGGCCGTTGGCCGTAGGTGTGTGTGCTTTGAATATTAATTAAACCATATTTACGATAAAATATACATGCTTATTATTTACACTCCGCTGGTATTCGAAAGTAAATCAATACTTGAAAGTAGCTAAACGTTACGTTAAGTTTGTTTTAGTAAAATAATTGATATAAATAAAAGATAACATACGAGTAGCCAATGTTAGACACATAATGCATTAGGGCTTCTGGGTGAACATGCTTCCAATAACGGCCTAATCATTTACAAGTACCAACAGCTGGTATAAATGCCAAGTACGAACCTGTCGTGAATTTCACACGAAATGACATGAGTTAATAAAGCATATTTATTTTTCTCCACAAAGTTTGTACACAAATGATAAATCACTTAATTCTATGGTCTCGTAAGACTGAAGACTGGCTCCTGAACTAGGATCCCCTGTGCTTGTTGATCCTATGCTAAAGTTGAAACCACACGGTTGTATAGTTTTCTGTTTCTAAGGTGTATAGGCTCTTGGCCGATCGTGTAAACACTTATTATGGCTGATTGTAATGTCAATATTTAATTTAGCGTGTGGGTTAGATATTGATTTGGGTGTCTTTGCTCGAAGACTAGGACCAAAATATTGGAAAACGTACCTCTAGGGGGAAAAAATATTACCTCTGCCTTGTATAGAGTTGAGAAAAATTCCAATATTCGCCGGAATGTTGGAGGAAATCGAAATTAAATTGAAAATCACAAAGTTATTACAGACGTCGTCTCAACGTGCTCAGAAATGTAGGAAACGCGAGTCAGAAGAACGCTTACGTTCAAAGGAATTCAATAATCCTAAACTCGAGAGTGTCAGTGACAGAACAAATTTGAGAGCTACGCCAGCGTCTGAAGGAAAAGTAAAGCGAGTGCGCAGCATACTGTTAATATCGTTGAAGTGGGTCTAAATGAAATTTTAACTGTCAAAATTAAAACATATACATGTTATTACCAAAATACTCGAAGACTTTACTAAGATTAATTTAGTCGTGTCACAAAATAATAAATTCTAATGTGAATATCTGATACTCCTTTTCTCTATTATTATTATTAGCACTGTTCTTTATCACTGTTTTCACTGTTCAAAATTATGATTAATAAAATATAAAAAAAATAATCAATATTTACTAATAAAAGTGTATACTACGAATACAATAGCCATTACGCAGCTAATGGTCCCTAGATGGCGTTTTGCACAATATTTTTATGTTATTATCCAATGTCAATCTTTAAGATAAATACCGCACAAATCATGTTATCCTACTTTAAAAGATTATGGTAAAAGAAATAGTTATCGTGTGAATAATCTTGAATAATTTTGACAGGCCAGTTGAACGTATTCCAACCTGGGAAGAAACACAAGCTTTTCAAGTCTACACAGATGAGTACAATAAACAAACATATTCGTACATATAAACTTATTAAACTCAACCAAGTGCGAAACCGTTGAATTTGTTGATGACTTATCGGTTGTACCTAGGCAAACAATTAATTTCGAAACGGAAAAAATTATACTGTATAATCAAATAATAGGTATACTAAAGGCGGGATGTTAAAGTTTGAAAGTGTTGTCCAATTTTCAAACTGCAACATATACTACAAATTATAGTCAAAAGGCAAATCTTTTAGTTTCAATTTAAACAAGAACTGTAACAAAAACTGGAAATTGCGCATACACGTCTGGACTGCGTATCAGCTAATACTTAGCTTATCTAATAAGCGAAGCGTTTACTCTACAAAAAAGTGTCCGAGCAATAAAAATCTCAAACTTATAAATATAATCTGTACATCGTGTATATAATAGAAATTGTTTAATGGTTCGAGACAACATGAATTTATGAGACAAATCGGAAAATAGGATATGACTCAGGTAAAGAGTCTCTTCTTTTAGTGCTTGTATGTAGAAGAAGGTTAGTTTTTGACAACAGCTTCTATTCAGTTAATTAATTTCAGGAGAGTAAAGAGATTAGCCTCAGCAGCGTATGCATGATTTAATTTCTTTTAAATCTGCTATTGTATGCCGTAATAAGTAGCCGTAATGTTAAAGTAATATTTGATAGTTCAGTAAATAATATTATTCAATTTAACCATTTGTCAAAAGTTTTACAATTTAAAATATTTTCATTATATTTCATCTAAAGAAAAATAGGTGAAATATAATAAATTTAATTTTCTTATATAACATGTCCAAAGCAAATAATTTTAAATTAAAAACGAGTGAAAAGTTGATTCAAAGCGAATCCCTTTAAAATTATTCTGGATTGTGAGAGTCATCAACTTAGTTCATAAAAGAACGGAAAAAAACATTTTTATTGTGTTTTTTTAAAGTACGCCTGAGAGAGATGCCTTACCGGTTACTTGCTTCAACAACTTTCATTGTTTGAGATGTAATTCAAAGAAATCCGATTGGAAAACTTGAGCCACTCTTCTAAGGGGATTTAGCAATCTCTGTAATATTTCATTCTATTCATAACTTAGAATTATTCCACGGGAAGATATATCACGGTGTTCTACAGCCGAAACAACATGTCATACTTCAAAAATGTACGTATGTAATAATACACGCCCAAACTAGGAGTATACAACTACGGCCAAGTGTGTGTCGCACTGTAAGTAAAATAGTTGCTATCTGCCGCTACTAGATTTCGCTACTGGTATGATACATGTCATTGATAACCTGTAGACAAAAATATAATATAACGTACGTGAGTTTACCAGCTAACGGTGATTAACATAGATTAGTATTCCGAAATGAATCTGAGATGGATATGGCGAAGCTGTAAGGTTTCCTTGCTGACTGCGGGCCCCTTACCCTGCGGTTTAATAATCCGCTCATCGGGTTCCGACAAATCCAATAGACATTTCATAAATCCAAATCAAATGTTACTTTATCTATATTAATTTCGGACAAATAGCTGTGGGTGAGTCTAATGTCCGCCAATTTCTACTTATCTTATAAATTAGTACGCCAAAGTATCATTAGATTTTTACGAAGTGAAAATTGCTTCCGACAGTACGTGATAATGATTACATTCAAACACAATTCCATGTTCGACGCTTCTTTTGAACTCTCCATGGCCTGGTTGAAATGTAATTAAATCAATAAAATATCCATTTCTCGAGGTTCCGGACGTGAGTAATTATTTTGCCAATTAGGTTTTTCCAAATTCTTTTCTCTCTGAGAAGGACTCTCTGTACTGCATAGGGGTCAAGTAAGGGTGTGAAATTATGCTTGTAAAATAAACGGACATGTAACAATATAGTGATGGATTATAGAACGGATACCATTATCGATTTATTGTTTTAATTACATAGTCACAAAGGAATACACTGTTCAAAGCTCTAAGAATCGAGAGTTGAAATCGAAAGGATAATCCAGGAAACGAATCTTGATAAAACAATCATACTAAAAACAGGTAATCGATCAGAGGAATGTTTATTTTTCTTAGAAAATAATATTCCCGCTATAAACATGATGACGTACCACACTCACGCGTCTATTAAAGGTCTCGATTTAAATCAACGCTTTTGCTTAGCGGACCAAATAGTATATTTCGTACCGAGTACAAAATAACGCTTTTTTACCCGAGAAATAAAGCTAGTTTCGAAGTGAGCCAATGGCGAAGTGCAGGATACTTTACGAATTGTACGTTTTGTATCCAGTTTACTTCCGTCGCGCTACCCTGGGGAGATAGAGTAAATAGTTTGACAGGACACACTCATATGCGGCGTCTGCCACTGTTTACTATGTGAGGTGGGAGATTAGGGGGGTTACACACCGCTGCGCCGCCGAGACTGCGCACTCCAGAGAACGTGCTAACTTAGCAATTTAAATTTCGAAAACTGTGGATGCTGTCTGGACACATTTGTCGATATTAGACGCTAATTTCATAGTAAAAACGTCTTGTGAACTTTCATAGAGTATTTAATCGTCATCATCATTATGTATAGCATGCGGAAGTCCATTGTTGGGCATAAGACTCTACCAGAGTGCGCTAATCAATTCGGTCCTATGTTCTCCGCATTCATTCACGTTCGGATACCTTCCATCTAGCCGGGGGATGTCCTACACATTTTCCTAGTCGTGGTCTCCACTGGACACTCGTCTGCTCCATCGATTCGGCAAGTACGACCAGCCCACTGCCACACTTCAGCATGCTAATACAATCAGCTATGTCAGTCACTTGGATTCTCTGACGGATCACTTCGATTCTAATGAGATCCTCGAGTGAGACTGCGAGCATGGCATGCTGATTGACTTTAAATTTATGGAAAAGTCGTGCCGTAAGTGTCCACATTTCGGCTCCTATTTAGAGCCATACACACATAGAGCCGTTGAAATTAAATGATGGTGGATACCGAACGGGAAGTTTCTATACTCACATAATAAATATCTAGCGCAGAAGGTTCAATAACAATGCTTCCTCATTGGAAATCGGTTAATGTTGGGTTAATGTCTGAGGGGGTATATTAATTTAATAAACACACCCTGAGTTATAGTCTGAGAGCTAATGCATTTTGAGTGCCCCTTGAATTTAATAAAGATATTTTGTTTTAAAATTAATTTAAAAGAGTTTCAAGGATTTATGTTTATTAGGGACATACGCTTGGACTTTATCTCAATTGTGATGGAAAACAATAGAGCTGTTAGTGTTACTGTTTGTCGGTAGGCTTAGATAAGATAATGGTGACTAGGCAAACGTGGTTAAACATTGCCAATAAAACGAGTATACATGTATGTACTCGTTCTATCGATACTGCCACCTCTACATCTAAAAAACAGGTGTTTATCAAAAAAACCATCATCCCCAGACTAAAAACCTAAACTGGTGTTGGCTCGTTTTTATAACAACGTTCGTCTATAAATTTCCCTATTAATAAGTCGATGTCAACTATTCTTTTCGAAATATTACAAACTTAGAAGAGACTCATCTTTGAGTTTGAAGTTCCGTCTGAAGTGTACGGCAAGTTGAAAAGTAATCAGAGCACAGCAACAAGAACTCTTATCGCCTTCGAAGTTGAGATCCTAAGAAATACAGCTAACTATTAAACAATTTCATTTAACAACAACAAAGTTTAAATACTTAGTAATGAAATCAATGTTTAACGGCGAAGTAAAAAGTGGATGGTGTTTTCAACCCTTGATTGACTTATGTGAAAAATGAATCATAGGTAATCACTGTAAACTTTAGTATCAAAATTATTTCGTAGTTTAGGGTTTAATCCCATAAATAAAACTGGCCAAGTGCGAGTCTGAATCGAACACGAATGTTGGAACTGTACCACCGCACAATATCGAGCCAAAAGCTCTAGAAGAAACTAGTACCATTTTTAATTTTTTTAAATGGAATATAGTGACCACAGTAGTCACATTCTGCGAAAATTTCAACCTATTGTGGTTCAAAAGATACAGCCTGTGACAGACGAACGGACAGACTGGTGGAGAGTGGAATAATAGTTATACCGTGGGTGTGGACCGAACTCTAAAAATTTAACACTTAAAGCATTCATTTGCTGTCTTTGCTAGTGTCTGTCTGTTTAGGGAACGGTTAGAGGTATGAAAGATCATAAATATAAGGCCTTATTATTTGACTTATTTTCGCGATCACGAACTTAAATTTAGAACTTGATCATCGACCGAAAGATAGACATAGTATACGGGAAACATCAATCAGGTATACTCTTTCATTTAAATATTAATGAAATAAATGGGAAATACAAATATCCGCCACCATACCAAGGTATCGACAATAGGCAACAAGCATCGAGGCTTTCAAGTCCACGACGGATGAACTATCTACAATCTACATAAATTTTGTAAAAAAATGTTTGTAAGGAACTCTCATAGCCTGTGTCCTGATGATTTTTGTCCGAAAATCTTATTAGGTATTTGTTCTACAATGTAATGCTCTCCAAAGTCATTACAGTATGTTCTAGCCCCGGCTCTTGGTCTACCGTCGATTCAACGCAGGTTTACAGAGAGTAAACAATAAATTACGACAAAGCAATCGGGTTAGCTTGCGTAAGGCGTGTTATTTGTAGTACCTACTTTGTCTGGCCGACGCAGCGAACACTTTTCGACCTAATTCAAGGTTCGTGAATTTTTAGGACTCCGTACCCAGAAGGTAAAACGGGACCTTATTACTAAGACTCGTCTGTCCGTCCATCTGGCACCAGGCTATATCTCATGAACCGTGACAGCTAGAGATTTGAAATTTTCACAGATGATGTATTTCTGTTGCCGCTATAACAACAAATACTAAAAAACAGAAAAAATATTTAATACAACAAACATGATTTTTTTTTGGTTCCGTTCAAACGCGGTTTAAACAAAGAACCCTTATAGTTTCGCTCTGTCCGTCTGTCTGTCTGTCCGTCAGCGTCTTAGCGGCGAGACCCTTACTACTAGAAAGCTTTAATTTGGTACGGGTATTCAAAAACGGACAAAGTGGTAGAATAAAATCTTGAAAAATAATTGAATAGATCTTTTAAAAACATTGAGGGTCTGGAAACACCACTTTTTGATTGAGGGATCAGTTTGCGAGTTATAAAGCTCTCCCTAAACTAAACTAATCTTCTAAACTATTGCTTTTGAAAATCTGAAAAAATTCACAGTACATATGCTAAACTTTTCAGGAAAACTATCACGACTAAAGTGGCTTTACTGGTTAACGAGTAATTGGCGACCAAATTATATAATATACTTGGAGTGGTCAAAATGAAAATTTCGTACAAATTTCACGCAATATTACTTTTTATAAAACCAGTTAAAATAAGGTACCCTACACTGCGCATGGCCTGACACGCACTTGACCGGTTTTTTCAAGTTTTGCACGATATTGATAAATGCAAAAGGTAGACGCTTTAAATATTCATAGAATATTTAGTTATATACTCACTTTAAAAATAAATAATTAAAATAAAACTAATATTTAAGGACATATAACAGACATGAATTTTTTTGCCATTTTATTCGTGCGCGAGTCTGACTCGCACTTGGCCGATTTTTAGAGTACCGTACATCCGATGAATAAAACAGAACCCTTATAATCTTACTGTTCTGTATGTATGTCGTTCCGTCCGTCTGTCACAGATGATTACCTCCGTAACTACTAACATTGTCGACTTGAAATTTTTAATAGTTACTATTAGGATATAGGGTAATAAAGATAAAATCTACACGGTTTACAATGTTCGGAACCGTTGTTCCGAGTCAGAGTCCAACTAACACTTGGCCGGTATTTAAATTGAATATGTTGTTAGAATATTATCACGTAAGTTTGTTGAAATGAATATTTTGCGCCGTTTTATGTTTTCAGAGTTGAATTTCGTAAAAGTAAAAAAGCAATACAAATATACTATTTTTTAATTTTGACATTTTTAAGGCGATTGGTGCCCCATACAAATGTTGGGGTAAAATGCACATTATTGATTCATTTACAATATACATTGTACTTGAATGCAATATAACAACAATCACAATATTCATAACTAAAACCGAACATAAACTTAAATACAAAGCAACAATACTCGTATTATGATTTTCAGAGAAAATAATACTGTTTTTTTATGGAACAACGTGTGAATATTGGACGAGCTGTGACAAATATATTTATGTAACACAAGAAGTGGACAGCTAAAAGTTATTCATATGATTGTTTTAAATAAGAATAAATTTATGATTTAGTATGCCTTCAGTGTGTTTCTTACTCAGAACCGAATATTTTCTCGCTGGTGAAGGTAAAAAGTTGTTGTTTAACTCGAAAGCAATTTTTCTAAAGTTCTTATGCCTATTAATCTTTCGCTACGCTCAGTAGTCTATGTTAGAATCACTCGCTAAGCTCGCACTATTTCGTTTAAATTGGGCACTATTTCGCTAGTTCGGGATTTAATGTAAGTACTCGCATTCAATTTCGCTCACTGAATGCAACAGTAGTCCCAATACAAGCGTCTCGCTCTTACAATTATAAGATTGCAATTCGCCATCCCGCCCGTGATAACCTTGTCTGCGCGGAAATCATTTGTATATAATAATGTATTACGTGTATAAGACGTAGACATGTATATTATTGGAGAATGAAAAGCATTCCCAACAATCTGCCACGTGCTTAATGAGGATTAAAAGGAAAGGATTAAACGACATCTTTAATACTAAAAATAATAATTTTACGAACTTAATTCACATTATCACATAATTGTGATAATATATTATACACTCTCTGTAATAATAAATGATTTTTTAAAACGTATTAATATTATGCACACTCATTATACATCCGTGAGTGAGGCAATATGCGAAGGATGGAAGAATGGTTTTATCTATACAATTCATACAATTTCGACCTGATAGAAGGTTGCTATCTTTTCGTCAAAAAACCGACCAACTACGTGACGGAATCGCGCACCAAAGGTCGCGTATAGAATGTGAATAATTAAAATTAGAACCAAACAAATCTAAGTAAAATCGATCGAGAATTCGATCGAGCATCTGTCTGTATCACGATCTACTGCAAACGTAATTTTGTATGAAAAAGCCATGTTACTGATATGTAATTTAAAATTATGTTTTTTTGATTTATTTCTGTACTTTTGCTGTAAGACGTTGCTGTTTTTTTTGCAAAATTTCAGGATTCTAGGTCAACGGGAAGTACTTTCTGCTTGTGTTTAGGTGCATAGGTTTTGATTCCCTTGCATCGCAAAGGAAATCGTCTAAAAATTACACATTAAATATATGGTTATTGGGTTGCCTTATACGTTTTTTACAGATCCACGGACACAAATTGACTAATTTATGATTTTCAGTATGTTAATTATTCATATTCCGTACGGAGCCATGCGCAAGTCGAATTCACACTTGACCGTTTTTAATTATCAAAATAGTATTCATTACTATTATTTTACTATCCCGAGCTTCTAGTATAAGTTACACATTGCAATAACACAATTCCCAGTAGTTCCAGTATCACATTGAACAAAGGAGTCTGAACACATAGACAGCCGTGCAAAAAAAGAAAATACGTACATACTCACAAGTGCAAATGATTCAATCAGTTTCAATTGGACTGCCACAATTAATTGTCCTTCGCGAATCACCTACTCGAACACAATGAAACACACAAGCTTACGAAAAGTTCAGTAATTTCAGCAGGATTCAATTAACAGATGCACGTTAGTGTTCCTAGCTTTCAAAAGCAAATATGAGACTAGATATCGATCATGAAGACTAAATCGATCGAGCTGTGCTAGCCCGTCATGCTCTATCAGATATTGTCATTGGTACGCTATGTCTGCTTTTACGAGTAACCTATTTTGCTAGCCGAGATCTGACGCATGTGCATTGAAATCAGGTGAATGCAACGTCAACACATCTATCCACAAATTACTAAGAACCTGTGATCTAATTAAAAATGGTTCCTTAATAAAACCTACATTGCAAAGAGAGAAAGAGATCGTCCTGTTCGCAAGTCGACATTCACTGTAGTTTGAATTATGTACATCTACTTTAATGAGATACAGTCCCACTTGGTTTCAAACTACTATGCTCTTCTTGTCACAATATCTTTGAACGTAGATTCTGGTAAATATGAACTGTTAATGTAATAGCTTGTGTAAGAGAACCCTGTGTTGCAGTCTGAACACAAACAGGAACATATTAAACTTTCGTACGTACGTGTACGCCTTTGTACAATTTGTACCTACATTTCTCAGCCTTCAAGTCTTGTGTAAGTTTGAAACGTTCGTCAAAGTTACTGTGTAATGAAATGAACACACACACATCCTCACACACTCGTACCTGCTCGTGGATGTACCTATATGTACATACACTACATTGTAGCTTTGAGTCTTTGTTTTCCTAGTACCTGTTGTACATAGTAGGTAAGTACGCACGGCTACAGGTCAAGCTATACATTGCCAGTATAAGCTGAACTAGCACTGTGCGGGAGTACATTCAATGCGAGGTCAGCGTATACTGGAAAAGTATAGCTTGATGTATAGCCGTGTGTACGAGTACGAATGACGTCTAACCAGACCTGTTGCTATGAAATCTTTATATGTACCTACTACTCGAACATTTTCGGGTATTTCAGAAGTTAAATACCTAGAGAAATTCGATATTTATTAAGACTTAATAAACGTTATGTATTGATCGTATGGTAGCGACTTTTATGTACAAAATTTCGTGCAGTATCTTCATCAATCATGTCATGTCGATCAGTTATAGATTATTGTAACAGTTAATTTACACTAATCTCGTGTCGGTACACCCTCGATGCACGGAGCCATCTGGTTAAAGTTTCGGGCAATTTTCACCATTGCATTGTTAAACTGTTAGTTATACTTAAACGTTGGGTGTTCGTGACCCAAAAAAGTTGGCAGCGGTTCAAACATTTTCTGAGTAGGATAAACATTGCGGCACAAAGGAAGCATAATGAAACTTTTGATTCCAATCCTACTATAGGTATGTTATGTCACAAAATATCGAGAAGAGAAAAAGGAGAGTTTAATAAATCAACGTATTCGAAATGGCTAAATGCAAACCGGGTCACCCACTTGCGTCGAGTTGCTGTACTTTCCAGTTTTGAATAACCTCGGGTTACAATCTTGTGATCTGTTTTGCACCCACGAAAATCTTACTACATAATATCCAGACAAGCATAAAACCTGGATTAGAATTTAATGCGCAACCAAGAATATAGTAATTTTTTGTCTAAATATTCTCAAGATTCAATCAACAGATCTATGCGGCAGAAATGTAAGATATCTCATTATATTGATGCTACTGGGTGCGGCGCCTTCTTATCTTAAAACCACCATATCGTCACTTTCCATCAGATGGAATGAGAGATACTTATTATCTTGAAGAATTACAATCAACTCATGGTACAAGCCTCCGTACACAAATTTTATTATCATAATTAACATAAAAATTATAATGTCACACTCATCCATGATTTATCTTAAGTAGGAGATAGAGCGACAGTGTATCTTTTCTACATTTCTCCGTAATTATACAATAATTTCAAAAATCGAGCCGGATTTTTTTGGTATTTATTGCTGGTTTACGGTTTATCGATACATAATGAGTTGATATATCGATGGTGTGCAATAACTTTCAATAAACCAGCGATCCTACAAAAAGTTCGGCTCGATTTTTGAAGTCATTTTATAATTGCGAAGACAAAGTAGACAAAAAATAATCATATTTTAAGCACGTGACAATGCTTGTACATAAAACATTGTCCAATGATTACAGGACAATCAATCCTCTGAACCAATGTATATTGGAGCCGTAAAGCATCGCGCACGCGATCTATCGTCAAAGCCCTGCTGCAGTTTATTGATTTCAATCCATTGACACGAGCCTCGGCGAACATTCCAGACGGGCTGCAGACATGGCAGTTGCAGTAGCAAAGCGGTGTATGCCCTTAGTCTTATTTATGTATTGTACGAGTATACTGTCATTAGAAAGCTCAGCATGTTAGCTGATATTTGGCTTTCACTGGATGAATAATTGTAATTAATAAAAGTATTTATTATATTACCCACTGTACACAAATATTTTTCGCTCAACAGTAAGTAGCTACAGTCTTATTTGTAATTTGGTACTTTTCTTAGGATCTCATAATAAGAGGTGTGATTACAATTTGCAATGATATTAAAGGCGATGCCAAGTTGCTCTGACGATATTGTGGCAATACTAGCAGCTGAGTTCATGCCAAGCGTCAATTTCACTAACGCGGCGATAAAATTGAGAAATGTCGCGTCAAAACCAATAAGCGGGAGTCGCGATATCGCCACGGCCGCGGACCCGTTTTATACACCTACGCAATATAGTAGTAGATAAGATTGCCCTGTTAAACCTCAGATCCTCTGAACCATATTCGATCATCTAAAAATAAACATTTCCTTATATTTTTGAGAGAAATATGTTTTTAATTTTACTGGATTCAGGTAGCTCGGAACTGGTCGATGTGAGGAGACCTATGTCCAGCAGTATACGTTTACCGATGGTTGATGATGATAATGTTTTTAAAATTTTAACTTTTTCTATAAATAATCATAATTTTCCTAATTTACATACAAGTAAATCGATGAATATATTTTTACACGACAGGTAAGTCTTTACCTACAGATAGGTATTTATAAACGAGTCTATATGGACTAGATATATTTCCCAGAACAATCTACTTTTAAATTCATGTGGATACGTAACTCCGTAAATCCTGCAGTGTTCTGCTATAATAAGTTCATTACAAGATTGCGAGAAAAGCTCGGGAACTCAATAATTTTAATAAATCAGAAAAATACATACAAATACGTCAGTATTTAAACTTTAGAAAAATATTCGCATACGCATCTAGGCGTAACAGTTTTTGCACACTACTAGGATATTAACAAAGTTTTTTATTCATCAGTTTTATTAAAGGTTACTTTATTATTTTATTATTTACTAGGGTTTCACCTGCAACTTCGTCCGCGTGGACCTGAGTAATGATCCAATGGGAACTAGTTGCTCAATCGTGATAAAAAGTAGCCTATGTATATAATATACAGTATTTAGTATTGTGTGCGTTCATAATATAAATACTCATACTGTTACGAGCAAGATAATTACATATTTCGCACCAACTGTTGCAAGAGAATGGAAGCAAAAAATTCAAATTGAATGATAGTATATTTTTGAACGACTCTGGAGTATACCAAGGTGGGTATCCAAAACACGACATTGACTATAAGCTGTACACTGTCTATTTCAGAAGTGCCTAAACTGAATGCCATTGCCAAGGAATTCTGGGTGGTAATTACGCAACATGCTCGCGCATTATGTGGGTCATTTATTAGCTGATGTCCGTGAAGATACTTTTCTAGTGTATTTTTCGCAAAAGCGTCCGAACCTTCAAAGGATTTAAAATAAAACTTCTTCAAATCCTCATCTTACTGCGTTCACCAATCACCGTTCAGATGATGACGATCCCCTTCTAGAAAAGTCTTTGTTGGCGATCTATGAACGGGACTCGTTACCAATTGTGGCCTTATGCATCTGAAAAGCACGTCCCACTGAGCTGCACCTGGAAGGATATATCTAGCTTGCTCTCTCACGCAAATATATGTAGACCGTGCGCCTCTATCTGTATCTCTCACTCAGTCATGTCAGTATGATATTGTTTATTTATCGTTGATATCAAAAGATTCTTTATTAATTTTCGTCTCAAAACATTAACTAAATTACTTATTCACTTTAGAATACACCCTGTTCGGAAAGTACGTCCAAGCCTATTCGAAAACAAGATCGAATGTATGTGTCATTATTCTCATTCGATTATGCGGGTGGAAAAGCGTATGAAAATCCTTTGTTACCGCGCTGAGCGGAAGGAAAAAACTATATGGAACTATAACGTAAAGGTTTTTAAAAATTGTTTCATAATAACAAAATACAAACGGTTTTACATTGAAATTCGAAAAACGCGACTGTCCACTTGCTTTTTAGGGTTCCTTATACAAATTCTTCTCGAAAGGACGAAGCCCTGGGTTGCAATGCATTTTGAATTTGTAATTTTTGCTTGTTTCTCACGCTTGTTACTTGATAAAATAACATTTTAATTTGTTACATCTTGTAAACCTACAGACAAAACGAAAGTTGTTTTCATATGGAAAAAAATCAGTTAGGCTTCAAATTTTAGCATAGTAATTTATATTAAGAAAATGAAATGCAGACAAAAAGACTTCCATTAACAGAATACTATACTCGCAGGAATAGGACTATGACGGATCAGAAACAAAAACAAAGTCACAGTCCTAATAAGAGTTCATTCTGCCTGTAGGCTTATTTATGTATGTATTTGGTTGATTGAAGTAGCAAGGGTATGCAAGCAAAATGGCAAACTTCTCTAAATCAAAGATCTGCAGTGTATTTTATATTGTGCAGTGACGTCAGCCCCCATTCCCCCGTCACCCAAACGGGCCCAACTCGTCAGTAGACACGTGGGCGGTTGCTGTATGGAAATTTTAATATCATTATAAATGTAATTTTGTCAATTTGTTTCAATGAGGTCCTCTCTTACAAACGCTTTTTGATTAATACTCGTATTTCTCCAGCAACAAAGTAGTTCGTAATGATTAGTTATGAATGGGTAAAAATAATTTTTGTGTAGGTTTTGCGCCTACACTCCCGTACATCACTCGGTTGATACGTACAGTCAAAATCCATCATTATTAAAACGCAATAGTGTTATTAACAGTGTCGTTGATAGCTGATTTAGGTAACTAGTCAGGCAGACGCGATTTCCATTTCCACTGTATCATAGCCAATTGACTACGGCAGCGGCAGTTTAAACAATGCTTTATCCCCATTAGTGTATCATTAGTAGGGCTTCTAGATGAGCACGGTTTTGACCTCCAGCTTTCTCATCACTTACCATCATATTATATATATATACTAAAGAGCAATTGCACGCCATGCAAGACTTTGTAAATAATTAACATACTCGTATCATTATTCGTATCAGTATCATATTTTGCTGATTAATTATTAGGTACTCGTACTTCGAAAGTCAAAATAATTTTTAGTATTTTTAGCATCCTATGAAGTGTAAATATGAAATCTATCTATGACAGCTATTTCTTTTCATTTCTAGCTTTACAATCATCGATCAGAGTGTCTCAGAAGGATATTCATGGGGGAAACGACTATAAATATTGATGCTCTAAGCTTTCCATTTCTAGCTATACAAGCAGCGATCGGTCTGTGGATTACAGAAGGCTATTATTGGGGATAAGACTATGAATATTGATGCTCTAAGCCGATTTTTGCAACAGCTTGCAGTAGCTAGGAGAATCATTTGTGTACACCAGCCAAAACCAAGTCGGGCAATACCTACTCATTGCAATGATATGTCTTTTAGCTATATTATATAGCACGCTAACTTATACTGTTTCATTATTATGTATTTAATATTATTACGTATAGATTTTCTCCTAAAATGTATGTCAATTTGTATTTACACATTTTGTAGTAGGTTCGCTTGTATATATGTCTAAACACATCTAATCATTGTCAACAGAACAACATATACTCTCCTACGAAGGAAACAAATCTAGTAAATATTAACCTTCTTTTAAAGGTCGTATCGAGTTGAAATTTTGTGATTGTATGTAATTTTCATGGCAATACAAGAATTTGGTACCATCGAGTTTATCTGATACTGGAGTCAGGAAGTGCAACAAAAGAACTCTTCAATGTGTACTCTAGTAAAACATCCGAGTTGGGCCTTTTGCTTTAGTATATATTTAGTTCATAAATCTCTGTTCTTAACTCTAACAAAGCAATAAATTTATTTTTCTTTCTTTCTTTCTTTCTTTCACATGGTTTGATTTGACGAATTTAGACCACCAATCGTGATACATTTGGTGAAAAGGGTCTGATGATAAAACCAGGAAGTAGAAAAAGGAACTATTCAAGTGATAAACTCCGAGTTAGGGCTCATTTGGTTTGGTTTGACGAGCTCAACACATTACAAGTAGTACACTTGGTGATAAGGGTCTGATGATGAAGACGGGTGTAGATACTGACAAAGCATGGTTTTAGTTTTTAAACTATTTATATTTATTCCTAATTAAAATATCGTGTGCTAGAGCGCGAACGAGAAGAGAGCGCGTGGTGGTGACGGGCGGTAGGCGGCGGGAGACATTCAAGCGTCCGTTCATCGGGCCACCCAGCTTTTTTCTCACTCAAACAAATAACGTTTCTGAGCGACAGAAAGGGAAACATGCGTTACCAGACAGACAGAAGGGGTCCGACCCTTTATACCACAAAAATAGACGTACATGTATTAAAGTACCTTGGTACACTTCAATTTGATATTTTAATAGTTAGAATTTTACACGGAGCTCACACGCTTCTATAATCTGGAAAAGTTTGCGCTTACATACACTATGATTGTCGTTCAACATATTAACGCGTCCAAAATAGAACTTAGAAACCAATTTCAACTGACCTAAGATAATATAGCAATCATCCACTTAAATAGTTACCCTTACATGTAGACTTATCTGGATATACATTTTTTTAATGGATTTTCTCAAAAAGCGCTAAATGAATTTCGTTAAAATTTACATAAGAACACTTCTGATCTACCAAATAAAAAAAGAATCATGAAAATGAACAATCAAAATTCATAATTGGTACATTACATTACCATACTTTTTTTTAATATAAAAGACGTACAGTCAAAATAGTTTATTAACACTGTTACAATTCATTAAATGTCACTAATTATATTTTTGTTATTTATATCATTGTTAAGGATCTCTGATTACTACAGTAGGTAAAACCTGTGTTGCATTGAATTAAGAACCTCCCCTTTTTTAAGTCGGTTGAAAAAGACCAGGTAAAGTAACTGTATCGCTATCGTATAAGGAATCGCTAGTAACTTCTCAGGGTTTGATCAATCCTATATACACGTTTTTGTGTAAACAAATTAAACTATCCCTCAATTTAATCTGATCCTTGGAAGAAAATCCTTGGTTCCTAATCTCATCTGAAGTGGAGGTGAATCCTCTCGTTACGAGTATTAATAAAACAGAGCCAATCGAAAACTAACGAATATGAAAATAACATCGAATTTCAGATCAATGCAAATGCAATTATTATTGTGGTTTATGATTAATATTTCGGTTAATTTTTTTGCGTAACCTGATTATATATGTTTGACAATTATATCGAATTTTATTCGCCACGACTATCAATCGTCACAAAAACTTTTGGCATATCATTAGGGAAATTCAAGTTGAAGAATTTAATAATCCAGGAATTTGTTTATTCTACAGGCCTAACGCATAACTGAGTCGGTTTCTGAGGTATGGGAGCGGTATGGAAGGGTGTGATTATGGAACGTCAAACCACGACTTGTAAGTGTCGATTATACAAACTGATTGTATATAAGGTAAACCATCTACAAAAATGTTTAAGTGAATCTGTATGTGTATAATTTTTCTAGAGACAATAGAGGCTTACGAGGAAGTCAACGAAAATATCGAGATCTGCATTGCTAAGCGACTTTCACTTCACGGTTTGAACCTAAAATTTTGCTTCGTGATTAACAAATTAATCCATTAATCAACAGATTTCCATCTGTAGAAGCGTCACCATTTACGCACTGGGTTCAGTTCGTTGACTGACATGATGAGGCAATGTTTTTATATGAGAGATGATCTCACAACTTCGGTCCGCGACAACGCAAACATTAGCCTTTAGGGTCCTTTTGCGCGTACGTTCTGAGAGCAACGTATTACCTATGTCTTAATATAATTATATATTATTTTGTCACAGTGGTCACGGCTTTAGGGTAGAATCAAGGTTCAAATGTTTATCAATTTTATATCGTTTTTTAATTGGACATTACCAGTATGTGCAAAAAATGTCTAAGATAAAACTCATCCCATTACATCCCGTGGGGTTTGTAGAAAGCGATTAAGGAATAATTCACGCGTTCAAAAAGAACTGGAACAGACTGGAACTGTCCTAAAATGATGCCATTTGAACCACACGGAAACTACTAGAAACTACACTAGTACACTGGCACTTGCTTGTAAAATTTGTTTAAAATCTCGGTAAAAATTTTACTGATATATTTTATTTTTACAGGTTTTGAAAAAGGCATCAGATGCTCAATGAGGAAAAGTATTAAAAATGTTATGTGCCAACGAGCTCAGTTCTGAAAACCGTGAATATGATGAGGAAGGAAGCTACTTTTGGACCATTGCCAAAAAGCGCAATGGTCATTTTAATTTCGCAAGTTTCTGAAGGACTTTTTAATACATGTATCTTTCATATAAAGTGAACTTTGTTGTCTCTTGTAATTAGTAAGTTACAATAATTCGGGAAATTTTGACCCCTCTATCTCCGCAGTTTCCAATGTGATAAATATGTTATAATTATAATCACAGTGACAGTACTCTGTACATATATGTATTACAGGAAAACCTAAACGATGTATTTCTTGTATAGGTTTTCAAAAAAATGGGGAAGATGCATGGAAAAATATTTTTTGGCTCATTCGATAGTACATGTAAAAAAGTAAACACCTCTATCTTTTTTTTCTCGATACGACTAATTTTTTATTACAACCCGTCAAAAAGTAATTCTAGTCACGCGGTGCTAAAACCCTCCATATAAATTGGATGACATTTGTGACGTCACATACTGCTTCTTAGGACCACACTTATATAATAAAATAAATAAAAAGACAAATATAGTTTCCCTGAATAAAACACTATGTAAGAAAAAAGTTTCGACCTGGCTCCAAAACTTAGACTATGACGAGACAGAAGCGCTGCTCAGCGTAATGTATTGATATATTTGTAAAGTCTTAGTTATGTCCTTTGTTTGACCGACACCTGCTATAGTCACATAGGTTTCCGTACCTATTACTTACCTCGTTATATAGTAGTAGTGGTAGCGCTAACTCAACTTTCCTGCACTCACACCACACACACACCCTCTCACACCATACACACACATACACCCGACACACAGAGAGGATCACCACCAACATCATCATCCACAATAACAACTTATTCATAGTTTATAAATGAATTTAGAAGCCTGTATGTACTTTATATATATATTTATTTATTTTTCTGTTGTCTTAAACTAAAATAGGCTAATAAGATAAGAGTCCAGGAGGATCGGCCCTGCTAGCTGAAGCACAGGTTCCACCTAGTTCGGCAGCAGTGGCTAAATTTATGTTAAAAACCTAAAGCCAAACAATTTTCTAACGAATAGGTATATTTGTATTTATTTTATATAACTACATTTAAGTCAAAATTTTATATTATTATTTTTGTGGAAATAAATAAATATTTGATTTGATTTGATTTTGATACTATGTTTTAGAGCGTTAAAATGTATGAAGCTTGTTAGATATTTTGAGTTATCTCGTAAAATAATGTTTTTATGTGTTATATGGGGCATATAACACAAAAATATCAAATGTTCAAAATGCAATGAGAAAACTAAACCTAAAATGGTTAATACCATTTTACTATTCAAGAACTAAATTTTTGAGACATTTAATATTTCCAAAATCCAAATAAAAAATCAAAATTATTACGTATTTTACGTATACGTATTTTATTTATTTTGATGGGATTTATTTTATTGTCCGTTATGCTATAAAATACAATTTAACGCAATCTAATTTGGTTGCATCTTCCCTATTAGGCATCATAATAACGCCTGTCTGCATTTTATTGTAGTCGCCAGAAAAAATGTATAGTAGCAGTAACTTTCATCTTGACGAACAAATATTCTTGTACTTTTTGTAACCAAAATTTTGCTCGGTCAGTTTGTCTTTACGAAGAGATTTAATTAAAAACTACCAACGCTGCTGCTGTCGAGAAATATTTCCGTCTACACTCGTATAAGTTAAGAACAAAGGAACTGGAAGTTACGTTCAAGGGCTCACGTTTTTATATTAATTTTGCTGGAAATTTGAACTGTATCGGAACCCAATCTCTAGGTAAAAATTCCAATTCATAAAAAAATCTAGAAAATAATTCGGAACTTACAAAGATTTCTATTCGTTTTCCAAGTATTTTCAAACTAGAAAAAAAGTCATAATGTGTTTGCACAACCCTATATCTCTCCTCATGAAAAAATTTAACGGAGTACAAACAGATAATATCTTTATAGTTATAGTTAATTATAAGACCTGTTCTTACGCACGGCTACACACCAAGTTATACAATTCCAGTATACGCTGACCTCGCATTGAATGTACTCCCGCACGATGCACGTTCAGTTTATACTGGAAATGTATAGCTTGACCTGTAGCCGTGCGTACCACCAACAAAGCTGAGTATAGGTATGGGTATAGCGCTGTGAGTCCAAACCGCAACCTTCGTTCATAGAATAACTAGGTCATGAAACGATAGGAAACAAGAAATAATGTCATCTTTACATATTTTCCATTTCCTTTCCACGAATATCGTATCAACTCATTTCTTCAAAATTCTACCTTACAGAAGTTATCACGTCCATAGCTATAGCAAAATATGCATTGAACAAATAAAAGTAAATACAATTCGTAAACATTAACGTCGAATCCTGAACGAATTATTCGTGGGATTTTATTTTTGGCTAAGCACTTAACCTCTGTTTCAGGAAACTGGTATCGAGAGTTTCGTGAACCCATTTCAAGAATAAAACCAAGCGTAGCGTATATGTATGTAGTTTTCCTAATAAAGTTGCTGCAAACGTTTTTTTTTTAATTGATTCGTAGAAATATTTGTTCTCATTTTTTAAAATTCCGTTGCCGTGATCAATAAAAATATATTTTTTGGGAAAATCAACAAAACCAAAGATCCCAGATCCCAGATCATTCTACCCCTGAAAGTGATCATTTTTAAGGCAATTGAAGTCGGTTTTTAGTTGTTTTTGAACGCGTTAATTATTGTTAAGACAGCTCCAATACAAGCAGAATAGTCTTGAGCGCTAGGACTCAAAATACTCAGTTCGTCGAATTAAAGCGCTGCTGATTCTTATTCTTGCTGGTGATTTATTTTAATCTTCTGACAATAAATCTATTTAACGGTCCGATGATTCACTCTAAGCGAGCAGTGCAGTATTTCTTTAGAAGGTATGACAACTTAGAGACTAACTCCTATATACCCATTTTATTTGTTACTTGTATTTTCGATCGTCATTTCGTCTGCGTTCAGAAATTATCTTTTGGGAACCAATAGCTAATTTTGTTTTTGTTTATCGATATAGTCGTTAGGCCATGAGAACGTAAAAAGGATATATAAAAATGAATGATAGTTTAAAAAACTGAACACGCTCTTGTTGGTAATACACTGGAAAGTACAATTTAAAAAGATCCCTATATTCATTGAAGAGTTTCTCTAACCACCTCCTGGCTCCATGGTCAGATAATCGTGTTGGTGCATAATTATTGTATTGTCATCCAAGTTACATAAAATCGCAAAGTTTCAAATCGATACGACTGTTAAAGTAGGTTACAATCGACTTGGTAGTTTTGTTTACATACACTGTCAGTTACAAACAAGGGAACCTAATACGAATAAAATCAAGTCACTCTGACTCTTTGTCATGACGTGAAGGAAGGACAAACAAACAAATTCACTTTCGCATTTATAATACACCTGGTTAAGCTACAACTGTGTCATCTAAGTCAGACGCTTTATACACGTAGCACTGTTGTAAGATAATAATATAACATACCATCGCCTCATTACTTTACGCTTCTAGGTGAGAACGCTTGACACCCAAAACGTCCTTATCGTCACTTGTAGTGAGATGATAGGTAGATATGAAGGCTAAGTGCAAACCATTCATATTTAAAATATGAATTTATGAGCCGTGATTAAATCATCAATTTATTGTATCTAGATCTTTCACCTAAAATTTAAAAAAGAAACTGATTGAATCCTGGTTTCCCAGTCTGAGAACATTGGAAACGTACACAGAAATTGGTGTTTCAGATCATAGTTTAAATGAGCGGTGAAAACACACACAAAATGTTAAAAGAAGTGTCTGTCCCATATTTTAGAATTAGGATAATTAGGTTTTATACATGTTAACGCTGCTATTACTAGATATTCTTGTTGTCGTTTTATAAACTGGCTGGCAGGTGAATTATTCAACTCTATATAATTATCCAGTACAACAAGTGAAAAGTACTAGGGATTTAAAAAAAATCTATTTCTGTTTATCTAATCCGCAAGCCAAGCCAAGATAGCTGACAGAAACCTCAAAACTACGCCATGTAATGAATTATAAAGATTGGATGGATCTCCGTTAACCTGCTTTTCTGTTTATCGATTATTGTAAGTATTAGGTCATTTACCCATACGGTCACAGAAGACTCGAATCTTTGATTGTATCATTATCACTAATGTGCAAGTACTCTCATTATATACAGTCTAATATAATGTTATGGGCACCTTTGTGCCGGGAGCGACCAGGGGAGGTTTGTTCTATTAGCCTTTTGTTTTACAATCATTGTAATGTTTTTTTCCTTATCCTTTTTAAAGTCCGTTATTTTGTAAATAATTTAGTTTATTGTAGTTTGTTAAATTTTCCTTTTGTGTAATATATTAGTGTAATATATTATATATTTATATATATAAACATTGTCTAGGCAGCTAATTTTTTTCGATTTTTTCCAAATCACTCTTGGACAGCGTTGTAAATAAAACAACTATGTTGCATATTATGTGGATTCAACCATTGGTGACGATGACCTCAATTGGAACATATAAAATTTTCAAGTCAACCAAATATTGTTGAAATTTTACACGTATCTCATATTTTCTCTCGAATCGATAAAAAAATTTAGTATGAAATGGCTGAATTCACTCCATAGTAAATTAATGTTCGGATTTATAAACAAATTTATGCATTCAAAAGAATCATATCGCTTTAACTCTAAACATGACCTTGTAATCAAATCTCATTTATCTATAATAATTCAATACTTACACCATGTCTTAAGAGGGAACAGCAGATAAAAAATTTCATATGAAATTAAGGGTTTGGGATATAGCTGTTTTCTCAACGAAACGTTAGCCAAATTCAATCATTTTGATCTTATTCTCTTTATCAAAGAATAATCTAGGCCCGTTGGTTTTGCTTTTTTCAATATTTTGTCTACAATTAGAATTATGGGCATCTCAAAACTCAAAATTTCAGAAAAAATTTCTTTCAACTTATGGTACTCATTATTTAGAGTAAACGTAACATTTTCAGAAAAAGCAAAACCAACGGGCCTAGATTATTCTTTGATAAAGAGAATAAGATCAAAATGATTGAATTTGGCTAACGTTTCGTTGAGAAAACAGCTATATCCCAAACCCTTAATTTCACGGCAAAACTAGGCAAATACCAAAAAAAGCTTCAACTGTCCTTCTCGCACAGTTCGGTTCGGGAGGCAGGGTACACTATATCACAACTATATACTGTGTATTATATGTATAAAAATAAAGTAAGCATGCATTAGTGATGTCAATAAGCTTTATCGATTTTTTCGACTAATAGTGGTGGGAAAAATATATCGATAGATACCCTTTCTCGAGCTATAATGGTTTTACCTGTTAGTTTTAATGTTTAGATTGATCTAAATAAACAAATATAAAGACAAATAATTCTAAGGAAATTTATTTTATCTCTAGAACAGAACATTTTCCCTGAAATTCTTAGTTGTTGTTACGTTTTGTTACGTGTAAATAATTAAATATGATTTATGAATAAGTGACTTATGTTTCAAATATTTTTTTAATGTTAAAGTTCGAGTCGGACTCGCATACAAAGGGTTCCGTACCACTGTAAAATATCTAAACAGAAAAAAAACACAGAAAAAACATAACATTTATTGCATGGACATCCGTTTATTTATAACTTTTTTAAAAGCTTTTTTATATTATTTTTTGTTATTTATTATTATTGAAAGTCTTGAGAGAGAACGAGAAGTTATATGGACATCGCATGTACAAATCGCTACGGAGACTATATGACCCGACACAGATATCCCGGAGATCAGCCAGCAAGAGCTTGAAATGGCTCTCCAACAACTCAAAAACCGGTCAAGAGCAAGTCGGACTCGTAAACCGAGGATTCCGTACAGAATATGAATTAATGATATACTGAAAATCATAAATAATAGGTACGGTAATATGCACCCAACAATGCTCTACCGAAAATGAAATTCTAAGCTAAATTACATATTACGAAGTTAAGTTTGTAAACATTAAAAAATCAATTTTACTGTGCTACAATTAAAAAATTCAGATTTATTCCTATGGTTGTGCTGTAAAACCTTTCTTCTTGCCAAATTTCAAGATATTAGGTCAACGGGAAATACCCTATAGGTTTTGGTTCCATTGCATTTCGTACGGAAATGGTCTAAAATACAGCTATATCTTTTTATTGTGTTGACCTATAAGTTTCATTATTTCACAGATGTAAAGGACAGCAGACTTGAGTATTCGATATCAATTTCAACTTGATATCTGTACGCGTTACTGAGCAAAAGGATCTTGACAGACAGACGGATAACAAAGTGATCCTATACGGGTTCCTTTTTTCCCTTCTGAGGTACGGAACCCTAAAAATAACGGAGTTACAACAGTGCTATTGAAAATGGTTGTAACACGGTACTTTAGTCCTTCGGAAGCTGTTTCAACCGTTTTTAAATCAGAGACTCGTAGTACTAAAACCTGTAATTGTATAGTAGTATTTTATTATATATATTATATTTGTATTGAAATATTTTTTCCCAGTTATACATCTCATACACTTACAACGGGATTTTTAACTCGTCTATTCCATTGTGTGAAGTGTCGTGAAATTACAGCTTTTTAACCGACTTCAAAAAAAGAGGTTATCAATGCGACCTGTATGTATGTAATATTTCCAGTACTGCCCAGTTTTCATATATGTTAGTCTATATCAGCTTCTAAATAAGTGTGCCAAATTTCTAAAGTGTATGTATGTATGTTTGTCCTCGCATATATCCGGAACTACAAGTTCGATTTAAATAATCCCTTTTTTGTTTGTATTATTAAACTTAGGAAAGACTGCAAGTTTCATCAAAATCGGTTCAGTAGTTTTTGAGAAAGGGAATGTTAAGTGTGTATTAGTTAAATGTTTGTTACCTCAGAACTTTTGACTTGACTGGGTGAACCGATTTGGATGATTCTTTTTTATTTGAAAGCTGGTGCTTCCCGTGTGGTCCCCATTTCAATTTGGTCCGGTTTGTAGAATGGAATCCATGAGAAAACGATATACATCCTTAATAAAAGTAGACTTATACGACAGTTAAAGTTGGTTTCTAGTTCTTTTTGAACGCTTTAACTTGTTAGTCCTTAGACTCTAGCACTCTATGTACTAAAACACATCTAGGTCACCTAGAGTATCGTTGGAAGACGAACGTTCGGATATCGCGAAACTAAAAGGTTTTCTTGTTGACTGTAGACCCCTAAAATGGCAAAGTCATAATTTATATTGTATTTATATGTGATAGGTACTTACTAGTCAATTATATCAAATACAACCACAGTGTGTCGAGACTAAACCAATATGCGCCCAATAATTGCTCAAAACGTGAAAAAAGGGTTGACGCACGCTCACGTCAAGTTTATTATAATTTTGAAAAATACACTCTAGCCAAGCGTAGAGCGATGACTGACGAGGCGAGGGGTAGCGACTATGCGCAGCGCGGGGGAGGGAGGCCGCGTTGGGAGTGAATGCAGCGTTATTTGTGTGAGTGAAAGCATGTGAAAGGCTGTATGTGTGCGTACCGAATCGCGACAGCAATAAAATATTGAAATACCTACTATTCTACAGAGACTTTGCTTCATATCCCTCTTAACATCACAAACTAAACAAAGAGTTCAACGCCTACGTAAAATAGAAACATTGTTTGAACATACATCAATATGTAGGACTTTCGCTTCAACCGAGATGTGAAGTTGTTTACGGCTTTCCGTTGCATTTTATAGAATTTTGCTCTGTGTATATGTTAGGAGTGTATTGTTTCATAAACTATGTATTCAAAATACGAGCTAGAACACAATATTACATGTGTATAATCGTAAATAATACGTAGATGGAATAGCCCTGAATATATCTGTAAACGTTATGATATGCGTTAGCAATAATATTCATCCAAAAAATAAAATCTGATTATAAGTAGTGAAATTATGAGATATGAAAACAGAGGTAAATGTATTTGAAATAGTAGAATGTTATGATGACTTTAAGGTGATTTTGCCGACACAGTTTTATTCTAAACTTATCTTTTAAAATATAATAGCTATTTTTGTGAAGTAATTATCTAATAAAAGCTTTTAAAAATAGGACGTTGGATTGTACGTCGCGAAATAAGTAGTGAATTACAATTTTCATTTTAACATTAAAATTTTATTTAGAATAGCATCCGACCTTCTATTTTCAGGTAATTACTTATCAAAGCCAGTTATTCATTTTCAAATATTACGGCAAATTTTGTATGGAAGCATTCTGAGCGCATTCCCGTTAATCATGTCACGTAACCTACCTACCTACATACATTTATTTTGAACTATTTCGAACAGTCATAAAATTCAAGCGTCTATTTTACAGTCAAGGTATAATTTCGCCGAATTGCGTGAACCAATGTATTTTTAACATGCAGTTTTCATCATAAACATACATATTTGTTTTGTTGGTTGCTGTAAATACCAAGCGGGACTCAAGGCAACTCACAGCACGCTACCTTGAGACTAAACGGGATAGATGTGTATTGAGACAATGTTACCCGTTCGGCGATAGTAAAGTGGTTTAAATTTGTATAAAGTTGATACATTTTATATGTAGCCCTTTATTTTGTCATTGATAATGTAGTAATCTTTAGAAACGAAATGTGGATTTTGTAAACACTAAAAACCTTTGTTGAAACGACGCATTGTTTCAAAATTGTTTATTCTAGTTCTAGTGACACTGTTCATTTTATACAACGCACTGAAGTTGGAACCTAAAAGTTCAGTGTCAGTTTTTATAAATAAACTCGCGTGCCCTTAACATTTTTAATACTTCTGGAACAGCTGTGCGCATGAGTCATACGATAACGTATACCAGTTATGCATTTACTTTGAGGATGATTCTAAAAATTATTCCACTTCGAAATTTACGTAGATCTCGACCGAAATGATTTCTTTTTACAAGCAGTCAAGAATAACACTGATAGAAATTCTGGTGTATAAAGCTCGAATAAATTTTGGCAATAACGCAAGCTATTTTCTGCTAAGATAAACATCATAATAAAGTGTTTCTATAACTTTCTAGACGTAATCGGTATCTATAGAAGTAAAATAAAAATTATAGAAAATTACTTACATTTTGCTGGTGCAGTGTCAGGACGACGTTGTCGAAAGTGGATGAATTGGACAGTGCTTCTGAGCTTCCGCGTAGCAGTTCAGCTAGTAGATCAGCTCCTGGTTTCACTCCTGCTAGTTTGGAAGGTGATGACGTAGCCCTCACGTGCGTTGGACCCCTTGTTCTTCCGACAGTTGCAGCGCCAGCACTCGTCTTTCGACTAGGAACAGTGGCGTCTGACAAACTCCTCCTTCCAATTTCAGAGGATCTTAACGAAGCTTCCAGGTTTCTTCCGAAAGGCCCAGCACTAAATTGTTGTCGTCTACATTCTACATCTGATGTTTCTGAAGGACTGTATTGAGAAGGGGAAGCAGTTCTGTCTCTAGAGCAAGAATCGCTTTCCGCCTCTGAAGGCGAGTCACCTCGTGAGATAACTCCATATTTCCGCCTCACCCTGAATGGATCTTCCTCTCTTTCATCAGAACTCTGTTGAGAGAACTTGGCTCGTCTTGCACGTAGTTCATCAGATCTTGGCCACATCAATGTAGGTACTTCGCAAGGGCTGGGTGGACCATTTGTACAAGAATCGTCAGATTTGTCACCAAGTAATGACGAAGTTTGTGTGTCAGCGGACAAACGCATCTCTAGGTGAGATGCATCGCTATTTTCACTTTTACAACCATTAATGGACGGCGGCGTCTCTTCTTCCCCACCATCGTCACTGGCCGTTGTTATGTAGATCCCCTTTCGTCTTTTTGTCTTATCTAGTGGCCGACGTCGCTCCCTTGCACCAACAGGGGCTGGTGTGCAGGGATTTTTAACTGCTGCTAATAAATGAGCAACTTGTTCACTTGTAATAGTTTCATCTTCTTTCTCTCGATCTAACGACCCATCAGATGCAGCATCTGAACGCTGAGTGTCCTCTTGTGGTGACTCCTTTGACCACTGTTTCACTATACACTCGTACACTGGCACAGGTATCGAACCAACGGATTCCTCATGCACAACAGGAAAATTTGTACTAGCACAACCGCAGTCTACATTAGCGCACGCATTTGGAGGGGGAGCGGGTAGCGGAGGGAAGGCAAAAGGTTGAGCAGGTTCAAGGGGTGAGGTCCCTTCACTGTGAGCTTGGGCACTGTCAGCTTGCGAGCCATCACTTTCTTCGCGAAGTTCGTGTAAAACTCGAGGCGCTAGTAGCACCGGTAAACTACTACTAGGCTCTACTGTGCTTTCTTCTCTAACTGTCGGAACGCGTCGCGGTAGGGGATGGGTCAACGAACGAGCACCCAGCTGTTTATGTGGCACTTCTGGTGGTTGTGATCGTGGAGCTGGTGATGCGTGTGCCAATAGACCCTCATCAGATCCAACTGCGGAATCTACTGATGCTACAGAACCACCTTCAGTAACATTTTCTTCAGTCACACTCACAGATTCAGCCTCTCGATTCGAAGATATTCCAGCACATTCGGAGTTAGTTCTAGCAGATCGTTTTCCAAAATCAAATATGGAAGGCTGCCGGTTTGTACCACGATAGTATTTCTCTGGGGCGAAATCACCTTGTGAAAATGATGCACTGCGGTAAGGTATAGTCTTTTGCGCGTAGGAGCCGATTATAGAACGTGGTTCAACACGCACTAGTGTGATGTTGTCAGCATCGAAGTCATCGTAGCGGTTGATGGAGGCCCCTCGCGTGGGACTGTGTCGATGTCGGGACCTCGGCGGGGGCACTGGTGGTAGCACAGGCGCCGAATGTGGTGGCGGTGGCGGTGGTGGCGGCGTAGGCGGTGGGGTGGTGTGGGCGCGTAGAAGACGCTCGGTGAGGTCTCTGAGACGCGCCCGCTGGCGCGAAGGCCGCTCTTCACGCCCACCGCGGCCCAAGTTCCGCTGAAAGCGATCCAGTGTGCGGCGGTCAGGCTTGGCGCGGCCGAGGCACGCCGCCACCGCCTCCTCTGAGCAGCAGCGGCAAGGGCAGGCCCGCGGCGGCGGTGCGCGGCGGACGGCGTACCGCACCGCGCCCAGCGTCACGTATGGAGACCTGCGCACACGACGCCGATATTTTTAGATTATGGTACGTTTGTGCGTCCGCACGCCGAAAAGCTTAGCGGCGAGTGCGACCGATTTAGAGCGGGCAAGCTTCCCCCGCGGTCCGCAGCTGAATTCCGGGAGGATTCCCCGCGACCCACTCTTCTATACGATTCCGATATTATATTAGAACTACAGAAATAAGTTTATAAGTTATGGTGCCATACTGACCGAGGTCTTCGTTTTTTCAGATATATTCACTATGAGCTCGTCGAGTGTATCGAGAGTCATATTGTATTGAATAGCTTTATATGTGATTGTATGCAAATAGCAAAATAACGTTGTGCCTTGGTGAATTATGTACAATGTACATGTTTAAGAGCAAACATTTGCGATTTGTTTCTGGGTGTTGGACAGACAGACGGAAGACACATCGGCTATAAATAGTAAAACGTCAGCAATTTGGCTACACGACGACCTCGTTGCAATGTTTATAATTTACAGCATTATTTATATTTATTACCTCGATCTTTGTTTAAATATTTCACAGCTCGAATGACACTAAACTACGAGTAATATCTAGGGATATAAAATCTTTAAAGACCTTTCTAGGATGCCCTTATTAGGAAATTTGATTTTACGAGAACCTAAATGCAAGAATACCTAAATATAGAGTAAATGCAGTGGTATATACAGTAGACCTGGTGGTGTCTCGCCTTCTTCGCGCGCCATCTTGTGGGGATCGAGAGCGGGCGTCCGACGCCATAGGAGGGTCATGTGACGCCGCGCATCACTACTAACGCCGCCTACACATCTGGAACAAGCAGACAACATGTATCAAACGATTGTTGTCGATTCAATGATAGACATACACACACACGCAAGTGGCGATTGACTATCTTTCACATAGATTGACTGGAGCAATCTTTGTCAAAATAGCCCCTTTACAGCCCTTATACAGGCTTTTATGATTTAACGTTTATACTGTATTACCGTATTAACATCTATACCGTACGTGTCAAAGATTATCAACGGAACCTTTTATGATTTTCAAAAATATTTTCATGTTTTTTTTTTAAATATTTTCTATTATGATTATTTGAACACTACACTAGATTTTAACTACGGCTGCGGTAAGGCCTCGCGAGGAATTCGGGCTATCGTACTTTCGCTACGACCAGTCAATCATGACCTTTGACTTATGACAAAGCAGTCTTTACAGAGAGGTCAAGCTTACGAGTATAACTTTACTCAACCGATTGAGATGCAAATGGCTAAGATGCTAAAGTTCGAATTGATATAACTGGGTCGATAGTAATATGAGTCAAATCAAATACTATGAAGTATTTGGTATTGAACATTTAACGAATTATATTTAGATTATATTACCTTTTTTATAGTTGCCTGGCCTAAACTGTCTCACTTTTAATCAAACAAGGAGCAGACCTATCAACAAAACATATTCAATCAATTCACATTCAGTAATTTAAGGATAAGGATTAAACAACGGAACTCATATAATCTCACTCTGTCCGTCGATCCGTCTGTCGGTCACATGTGATTATCTCGGGAACCACGTAATCCAATTATTATTTTTAAATCTGCGGAAGTTTCCAAAGTGAAGAATTTGTAATATTCACTGTAGACATGTTTTGTGTATATATTACAGAAACCTAAGCGAGGTTTCTATCTAGTATAGTTTAGAAACTCTTGTTGCGCTAGTACGACTCGGAATTGGCCGGTTTTTTGCACTGTGTCGCGATTGTTTTCATGCGTTTACATAATATTTAAATGATGAAGAGAATATCAATTCGACCAAATGTTTTGTGTATGTGTTACGCGATTTCTCCGCCAAATTTGATTTGATCTTGAGGATTATTTTATATGCCTATAGAACGATTCGGTTATTTTTAATTTTGGCTTGCAATGTTTGTGCATCTTTGATAATGAACATATCAGATGGTCACCGCAACTATTCAAGTAAAAGCGTTGCGATCGCCTCATTGAGAAAGCTTCTCTCATGCGTCCTTATCATAAAATCATCAATTACCGTCAGGTGAGATGAAGGTTTAGTGCAAGCAGAAGTAATGAGTAATTATTACCCACCTATCAAGACGAATCAAATGAAGCCAAACACGGAGTTTATCATGGGTAGTTTGGGAGTTCCATTGGCCACCTTCCAGTTTCCTTATCTGACCCTGGGCACCAAACAAGGTTGCAGTGTTTGTCCAAACAAATAAAATGAGCTCAGGCATGACAGGTTTATATTATTTAGTTTTGAGAGTTCTTATGACCACATTCCGTCTCCTGCAAGATTTGACCTAAACAAACCAACATACATACATACGTTATGTTAAAATTTAAGCCATTTTCCGTTACCTGTTCTATATTATATTTCTTAAACAGAACTTGTAACTTCATTGGCAAATGAAAGAAATGGATCCTCTCTTTACTAACTAATTCATTGTCAGCTATCGTTAGGATTGATGTAAATATTCGTTAACTTTAATAGTATTTATTTATCCAGTATTTATAACGCATAAAATTGCTTAACTTTAGATATGGGCTTAGCCATAATAAGAAATAACAAAAGCAGCTAGGTGCGTGACGGGCCACGCGCAGTGTAGGGTTCCGTAGTTGAACTACGGTCGACTATTACTCTTTAATATACAGTCATTATAGCTTTCCTTTTAATTTCAGTAAATATACTAGTACTTTGAATTTTTTCACATATGTATTTAGAAGCAATAGTTTAGCATATAGAGTTGGACGCTCGACTTGGATAAAAATTAACACTTTAAAGCTTAATATTTCGCAAAAGGACCCCTGAATCGAAAAGTCATGCTGGTAGACCCTCAATATTTTTGAAAGACCTATTCGAAGATACCCTACACAATGGTAGACGCGAAAAAAAATATTTCTACCCCATTTTATGGGAGCCACCCTAAAAATTTATATTTCAAGATTTTACAAAATTGTCGACCTAATTAATATATATACTCGTACTAAATTACAACTTTCTAGTCTATGAGCTAAGCCTCGGACAGACAGACGGACAGAGCGATCCTATAAGGGTTCCATGTCATCCATGTCCATCCCATGGAGCCCCTAAAAACGGCACTTTTTGGCATTTGTGACATCACACAATGAATATAATATACACAAGTTAATTACCTTCGAGGTTATTTAAACATATTTGCACAAAAGTACCTATTTACTCCGTAGTTCTAATCGTACACGTATACGTGATAAATAACTAATGGTTTATATATGTATAGCAAGGACATTAACCTTTCGGAAGGTAAATATAAAACTACTGTTACTTTTCGTTGTATAAAATTAGATACACAAATCATGTTTAGAGGTATTCAAGGGACAAGTAAGTGTGACTTCGTGAGTCTGAGCCGTTATTAATTTTACGACCGCCCAGAATGTAATTAAACAAAGAAGTGTTTTGATATTCTTTGCAAAAAAGCTGTAGGATAATATTATAACTTATCAGATGAGATGGAGGCCAAGTTCATTTAAAAATTTGACCCTGATAGTTTCACTGTGTCCGTCTGCGGCTTAGCTCAAAGACGCAAGGTACTAGAAAGCTGTAATTTAGTACGGGTATACATAATAATCACGCCGACAATTTAGTAGAATAAAATCTTGAAAAAAGATTTAACGGATGTAAGATCCCATACACATAACCTGTGGATGATTTTTTTTTGGCGTGTACTCTATTGTGTGGGGTATCATTGAATAGGTCTTTCAAAAATAATGAGAGTCTAGGAACACTACTTTGTGATTCAGTTATCCGTTGACAAAATATTAACCTTTAAAATGAATTTTTTTGCCAGAGTTCAGCGTCCCCTTCTATCTGCTAAGATGTTGCTATTAAAACTCTGAAAAAATAAATATCTGTAGTAGTATGTATACTGTACTTAAAGGGAAAACTATCACGACTATCTTAGCTTTATCTTACTAGCTTTACAGGTGAACTAGTAATAGTTGACCAAATTATAAACTATACTTGGAGGTGTCATAATGAAAGTTTCGTACAAATTCCATTCAAAATTACTTTCCATCGTCCTCTGTGGTCCCGTTTTAGACGTTATTAATTTTATTACTATTATTAAACCATGCACATATTGTTTTGGGAAACCCCACACTGCGCGAGGCCACATACTTGGCTGCTTTTTTCGTCTGTTTTATCTTTATCTTTCAATGATTAAGTTCTGAATTTTCATACTGATACAGTTTTCTAAGATATTTCTGAGGGGTAAATACCCGTTAAGAAAGTCCGACTTGGCGCTCTATGAGGAAGGCCGATTGCGTCTACTAAAGATAATTGTTTTATTGTTGATAATACTAATAATGATGCTATAACTGTAGACGTTTGTATGTTTATTACCTTTTCATACGTCCTTGAAATGAAACCAGGGATACTGGTAATATTTTAATTATATTATCTATCTTTACATTATCACTTTAAAGCTTAATATTTCGTAAACAGATCCTTGAATCGAAAAGTAGCACAAGTATAGGAATACATCTAAAAAGTATAATATTTTATATTATATCTTATTAAAATAGCCTTAACGAATGCAAACTGTTCCAGCGCCTGTCTTAATTTGTATTTTAAAACGTAAATTAACAATTGCTCGTTGGTTCTGCTTGGAACTATGTAAAATAAAAAAAACACGTAGCTTAACCAATTTTCGTGTAGAATAGTTTTGTTTGTTAATAACCTATCTAACCTATTAGGCCTTCTCCGTAACTAATCACAGACTAATGTATGTACCTGGTAACTAATAGTTTTGTCAACTTATATTGTCTGTCTATAGGTCGATAGCCTCTCCGTGCCACCTAGTCTATACAAACTTTATGGGGCTGTCTCCACGTGGCGGTACTATCGTGGCAATACACATATAACATTTTGAAAAATAGTTAAACACTCAACGCGATCGGGATTCGAACCTGCGTCTCTCACCAGTCCGGGGCGAACGCTTTGCCAACCTTAACGTATATATACCGTTAGCGTCGAATACTGGTCACCATTATATACCATCTGAGAGTAATGAAAGTAGATGAAAAATAAAAATATATGTATTCTTTTCATATTTAAACTACGTATTTAAATTAAGGAATAATCAAGATTTTAATCCACAGCGCCAAATCTCTATATTAAAACCGTTAACCGCGCGTTCAAACGTTTGTCTGGAGGTGCATACCTCGCAAGGGTCCTTGCGACTTACTCTGACAGAAGAATCGTTATTATTTGTTGTTTTTATTTTATTGTGTAGATTAGGAGATAAGAGAGAACAGTGAACATGCATAGATACCCTTCTTGGCTTCGCTCTAGTGGGTTTTTAAAACTTTGGTTATAAATACTTAATATAAGATGAATGAGACCTGTGTTTCTGGGGTGTATTGAAGCTTGCATAAGTGGAGCCACCTTGAAGGCATATATCTCGTTACTGGTACAGCTGACCGCAGTGCACTAAAGACCTCATCAGATACGACTTACGACAGATAGCAAAATGTATTCCTGTTTTTAAATACAATCTCGTATTTTAATTATTGTGAGAATTTCATTGAAACCGACTGTAAACCGACTGCTGATCTAAGCGTTGTCCATGAAATAGTACGCCACAATAATTGGTCCGAAAACACTTGCATCCAGCGACTCCCCAAAAAATTTCCCAGGTCGTCATTTATGAAAATCTAGTTAAAATAAAAGTTTTATATTACGGTCTTAAAATTACCCAGGATTTTGTATGCCCGATAAGCTATACTGCATATATTACAACAGTATAGTCATGGACCTACCGCATATGTCTGCGTCGAATAGGATTTCCATGTACTCTCTTACTTGTATTGTTTGAAACTGTTTATCATGAGTTCGTTGTATTTCAAATTCGTTGAAACAGTCAACTAAATACTTTAGTTAATATAGTCGATAACAAATAACACACCGATCGAATCTTTTCTGGAAAATATTTACTGAATTCAATGGAAAGTAACTTATATACAATTCCACTGACCGCAATGTATGTTGAGCCCTTAACATGTCAAGCAGAGTTGAATCAAGGTTCAAAAACGCACGGTTATTCGACGAGTCCATATAAATAATATATTACATTAAATTGACATTAATTACACACAATAAGGTAAATTTTAAAATGAAACACATATTTATATAAATACTATGGGGGTATTAATTGCTTTTATATTCAAGCGACTGTAATAGCCAAAGTTACTAAAATGTATTACAGCTGACGCAGTATTTTATGATATTCATTTCAGGCCTTATACAAATAGAGTTGCATAATATTTTTTTGGTGACGGTTATGAAATGATGATACCTATTAGCACAAAAGAGCATATAGGTAACATTTTTAACTTCCTATGTTGCTAATATTAGAATAAAGGTTGTTAAAAGTTTTACATGACCAAAAAAGGGATTACGCCGGGAAATAAATGGGCTGAAATAATTATTAGGTCGTCAAATTTGTTATATGTTACAGTTTTTACCAAACTCGAGACTTATAAACTGCTAATCTATCGTGATAAACAAATATACCTATAAATAAATAGTAAATTTATACATAATACGAAATTATAAAGGGCCTTACTTCAATTTCATTAAGCAGCATTTAATTATAAGATAAAAAATGATTCGAAGATAATAGCCTACCTCCTTTTTTACCCGCGACGGAACGGAGACAGTGTATGAGTTTAGGGTGAGAGGATGTTTGTTTGTTTTTTATGTAAGAAATTGTAGGAAAGTAATGTGTGTAGATTAATATGAAAGTCAAGAGTCAAGAGCCAGCCAGCCAATCGTGATGAAAAGAAACGTACATATATGATAAGCCTTGAAATAATTTTCCCGACCTCACCACGAAGTATGTTTTTCAAGGCTTTTATTTTCATTCATTTTATTCAAAAATAATGCAGCAAAGAGAATATGTTTGTGAAGGTACAAATAAAACACTTCATATGATAACGATATGATGATGATTTATGATACACTTGACCTAGTGACTCCACTTTGAGATTTCAACTTCCCTGTTTTGTCTCTATTTATCAATCATTACTCGTCGAGTCGAATCGACGATCCAGTGAACTGAAGTGGCAATGGGCAGGCCACATCTCTCGAAGAACCGATAACCGGTGGGGAGTAAAGGTTCTCGAGTGGCGACCACGTACCGGGAAACGTCTACCGGGCCGTCTCCCCACTAGGTGGACCGATGACCTGGTTAAGGACGCGGGGAGTCGCCGGATGCAGGTGGTTTGGGACCGGTCGATGTGGCGTAGCATGAAGGAGGCCTATGTCCAGCAGTGGACGTTTCCTGGCTGATGATGATGATATCAATTATTTCAGTTAATCACCAATTCCTTTTCCTCCCTATTGTAGTAGAGGTCAAGGGGAGTCATTGGATACAAGTATATTGGGACCGGCCATTGCGGCATACCCTGGTGGAGGCATATGAATTTTTTTTCGGCAGCCCCGGGCTGCAGCGGGACGGGACTACGCCGTTCTATCACTGCTTTCCAGTGGTCGCCAGTTTACGTCGACGGGACGATCAGAGCTCCTACACTGGTCTTCAGCGACTCTAGGTGTCATCGTTGTGTCCTATGTGCAGCTGATGACGACGATTTCAAATTTCAAGTCATTAGTAATTGTTAAGATAATCAGTTATGACAGACGGACATACAGACATCAGAGTGAGATTATAAAAGCTTAACTTTTTTCACTGGGTGTTCGAAACCATAAAATAAAAAATATCTGACCCTAAGGAAAGCCTTGTATACTGTACTCTACCTTTCGAGAGTCGAAAATAGGTTGAGGTGCACAGAAGAGGACGCTAAGGTGGTACTTAGAGTCGTCTTTTTTTATAAGTTTTACTTACTTTGTCCTACCAACCAAACAATGACAAGATGATTTGCATTTAATGTTTATTACCTTATTTCAGAATTGAGGTACTACACGTGATTGAAATTCCTAGATTCAATTCAACTCGTACAGAACCCGTGTCTCTGTCTCTTAATTACAGTATGTTTGTGTTAAATAGATCAAAAAATTTCTACTTCGGTGAAAACGTAATGCACATGTTATATATTTATTTATACTGGCAAAATCTTTATCTAAGAATATGGGTAAAATTATTTTTATCTGGTGATACAAAAGTTGCATATCAAAACGTACCTACAGTATAAACACTCTAAAGATAATCATATGTGTATCAGAACGTGACTTTAGACCAATCAATAATACGTATCATACGTTGTGGTTAACAGTACACTACCAGCATATTTTAATTTAATAAGGAACGTCAGTACACAACGAGCTTGCACAAAGCTCATAATACACAGATAAAAAACTGAAACAAAAATAAAATTCAACTTACCAAAGCCACAAGCAACGCCGACAGTGATGTTTATTTCCTCTAATTGTTACCAGATATCACCGTCCAAACCAGTAACAATTTCACTGTGCTACACCTACGAAATAACACTTAACACAGGACTGGAATGAAAAAGTTGCAGTGCGAAAAAATACGGACATAGAGCCACTGCTCTCTTTTCAGATTTCAAACAGAAACGTGTGTGTTTCGTCGAACCATTGAACTCGAAAATGATGCACAATGATGAACTGATAGCTTTTGGAAAGCCGTGTTCGTTATGAGCGTTTTGTGGCACAAAAAGTTTTCTATCGTGGACGGCGCCGGTAACAAAAATCGACGCCCGCAGTTGCGCTCGCGCAGGCCGATCTAAAACTGATCCAACCGGTATGAAGTCACCGCGTGTAGTCGTGACCGGGCTCGATCATGCATAAGATTATTGTTGCTTACTTCGCGCTCCTCGTGAGATGTATTTTATGCGCTGTATGTAACAAAAATGGTGTAAAGCTCTGAAAAGTCGTGGTGAGTTGGTGCTCCAAAACGAAAATTAGGAACTGCTTTTATGGAATAGAAACTAATAATCTTGAAATGTGTGTGAACACTTTTACAAAGATCCAAACATCCTATGTAGGTTCACGAATATCTTGTAATTTTGAAAACCGATGTGTACTGGAAGGGTTAATAGAATAGGAAGAAACATGCTTGTTGCTCCATTCGATTCGATGCCAACTCTTTTGTTGAAAACAGCTCACGGCTCCTGGTTAAAACCATTCATACTAACATCACCCTAATGGGCTTAGTGCGAAGTACCCCTGCTGACTGGTCTGAGGACTACTAAAGAATATTACTGTTCCATTTTTTTGTACTACACCTAGTATTTTAAAAAAACCAGAGGTTGTATAACTCAGTTTTTAGTAGGTTATCTTCACACACAGTCATACCTGTGACTTCACACTTATTTCTTATGAACATAAAGATAACCATAGTATTTGATTTTTCCTTTTATATCAACACCATTTCGCCAAGCGCCATCATCGTAACAGTCATCATCGCCAATTATAATAATTGGAGCGAGCTGTTAGGGAGTAACGTCCCCACGGACCCGAGTCCAGAGGGTTGGTCCAGGCCCTCGTCCCGGGCGCCGGAGTGGATGACAAGAGGGACTACGGGACTCTCACCTCTGCGTGTTGGACACAGGTCTCCTTGCAAACCTTCTAAAAGACCAGGCACTTCTTGAAAAAGAGTAATCCAATAAATTTATAGAGATAGGTAATAATAATAAATTTAGTAATACACTTATTTATTTCAAGACAGGTTACTTTGGTATTTTATCAATTACACTAAAGATTAAGTTTAATTTTTTTATATATATTATTAAGTACAGTTTTAAGTTAATTCTTATAACTTATTAGTACTCATATTCTTACGTAGTTTGTTCTTAGCTATTTATGCTAGCCAAAAAAAATTTCAATCACTTTCTTCCCTAGGGAAGGAAATGCGTTTTTATCCCGCTGCTTAGATAATGAAATACCTACTTTCAGAACAGGACAGATGAAAATAAATAAACATTACACGCTCCTTGGTGCGTCCCATATTAACGAATGTCTTCCAGCTTTTTGTTTTAAGCCTAAAAGGAACTTCGACATCAACACTTAATCTGACTTTCGGACCATGCAAATCAATAATAATCGTATAATGAGAGCATTCATGGATTGAAGAAGCTTTTGAAATAACAAATGTCTCTCAGGATTTGCGGTGAATATTTATTCAGTTTCAAGCTATGCAAAGATATACTTGCGAGATCTACAGTTCACATAACCACTAGTTGTAACGTTTCAGAATTATTGCATAAAAATAAGGCATCCAGTGGGGCATTTAAAAAATATATCTCTTCATTCTTGGATTGATAGCACCGTCGCGTCGTGGCAAAATTTAACTATCAAATGTATATTTCATCGTATAATACTAAATTCCTTGATTCAAAGCCATTAACACAGAATAATATATGTATGTACCTAGCCATTAACATATAGTGATCTGTGGCCATTAAAGCCTACACTTACTTACCAAAGAATGTACTTACTAATTTTCGACAACAGGAGATGGCATTTTAATATAAATACAATAAAGAATATGCAAAAATAATTGATAATCATTTATTTGTTACGTTCCATGTGACGTCACATGCCTATGTTCCGCATAAGAAATTTCCCAGCTAATGAGGTTAATAATGCATTTACTGAGATCACAGTTCTACATCTTTTTTAGACGATTGCTTCAATAAGCCCGCTATTCTATTTTAAAAGAAATGTATACGTACTTATGATTGCCAATTATGGATGTTAAAATGAACATCTGTCAATGCAACTGCACTCATAATGTATATTTAACAATTCATAATAATAACCAAATATTTTCAAAAGTATCAGAATTCCTAGGCCCGGATTTAAAAATAATTAAATGCTAGCTTGAGTTGTATCTAGTATGTATTACAGAAATGTAAATAAATATAGATTCGTATGTATCCATTAGTTATGTTAGGGTGATCGTTCGTTATGGCTAACGAGCGTTTGTTCTCTTGCAAACGTTGTTTCGTATGCAAATATTGAACGGGTGTTGAATGATGGGGGGACAGGGTGAATTAGCACGAGCAAACTGATGAACAAAGCTAAACTACAAAGCCTGACAAATGATTAGTCGCCGGTCGCCATAAAATAAGGAATCTCTATGGAAGAAGAGTCGATGAGTCAGTGAATTGAAGTGGAAATGTGCAGGCCACACCGCTCCAAGAACCGATAACCGGAAGGGAGTAGAAGTTCTCGAGTGGCGACTACGTACCGGGAAGCGTGTACCGGGCCTTCTTCCTACTAGATGGACCGTCGCTGGATGCAAGTGGCTCGGGACCGGTCGATGTGGCATACCATGAAGGAGCCCTATATCCAACTGTGGGCATTTACCGGCTGATGATGATGATGGAAGACGATGTATTTGATATCAAATACTACGAATACGTGGAAATATTTTTAAATAAATTTAGTCTTAAATTTATTTTTAAATAAAAGTCTATCGCATACTATTTGCACAAAATTATTGTGTAAGTATTTATTCAGGTATTTATGTGTTTATGCAGATGCTATATTTCGGCGGTCAGTTAACTGTAAATTTGCTTTGCTTAGCGCAGTTGATACAACTGCATTCAGACTGCGTTTTTTCGTGCATAAAGTATTATTCATTAGAACTGCAAGCGAACTGCCTAGTCCGATGACGGCTTCTGCGCATTACATTGATTGTAAGAAAAGAGTGCAGTCAAATCGAATTGCATTTTAACAGCTACCGGTTGTAATACAGTCCGTTTATTTGTATTCACACAATTTGCAAACTTGAGTGCAATAATATGGTTTCATATCTCTAACTAATGAAGCTATTATAATGAAGTGATATAGTTAACTTTAACACTTAGAACAATGCTAAAAATGCTATTAAGTAAATTAGATTTTCTAATCTCCAACGTTATCAGCAGTTTACATTGCAGATTCCTTTTTGCCTCACGTCAGTGTTGTATGTAGCCTTACCCGCTATCAACCGTTCACCGATTGCAGGCAATCTTGATATGTTATCAAGTTTATCGGTCACTGAAAACAAAATAATAATGTTCACGGCCTCACTCAATCTCAACAAAATATGCTACCAATACATTTGCACTAGAACAGTAATAACAGTTAGACCATTCGGCGCTTCGGGGACTACCGCCGAATTATTCTGGATTTTAACCAGCTATAACTCCTTCGGTGTCATTCTCTCGCCATGTTTGTCGAGTCGAGTCGCAGGATCATGCGAATATTCCGCGACTCAGCTGGCAAGGTCCTCTTCTTTATCTCGCATTTATTCTTTCCCTTCTGTGCCAACCACATCCATCAAAACCCTATCGAAAACCCCTACCGAATCTGAACAGTTCTGTAACAGGCTATGTTTTTAGAGCACCTGTGGCCATTGGCATAGTGGATACACACAGTTAGTATTCGCAATACGGAGGTCACGGGTTCAGTTCCTGGATCGGGGATACTAGAAGGATCGGTTGGTGGAAGGGCATTTTTCTAACTCCACCGGGCTTAATACCAACATGAAATCTAATACCGCCAAACAACAGGACTGTTGTGTTCCAGCAAAATTAAATGTAGCTCCTTATTAACTCAAGGCTTCTGGATGAGCACGTCGTCCACCCAAGCTGCCGGCGAGGTAAAGGTCAAGACCAAATCCATTAATAACTTTGTTATTTTTTGATAATGAATACTTAATAAAACTGCAATTAAGTTACTTCCTCGCCCATTTGATTCTACCTGTTCTACTTATATTTGTTTGATATTCACTGCAGTACATGTTTCTCTGTACTTTGGTTTGGTTCCGTGTGGATCCGTAGGCAATCTGATACCTATAATATGTATATCGCAATGTGCAATATTATATTTTTTAATAAATTAAATCCTAACTATAAAAATATACTAATTTCTGAGATTGTCTAATAAATTTCCTAGCATAGCGAGGTACACATAGCTCAAAGTGCTGCGGCTTCAATCCGAATTCAGGGGTGTCAGGGGAGAATTGGCCACCCGAGCAGAACAACAGTGGATGTATACATACAGTAATAATGAAATATTTTGTGTAATAAAAATTAAAACAGGATATTGTGTTCTAATTTTAAAATCAACAACAGAGCTAAATACGAGTACCTACACTTCATATAAATTTAGTATTTCTTCTTTATTCTGATCTTTGTGATCATGTCTTAACAAATGTAACGATTCAAAAAAATATAAACTTATCTGATATGATAATTTCGATTTTTCAGAATTATTTCATTCTAAATTTTGATATAGTGTTCTGTAGAGGACTTTTCCGGATTATGATGATGATGTTTAGGTTGTCTACGAAATTGTAGCCAATGAAGCAGAATATATTAAAAATGTTAAGTTTTTAAAGGATAACTGTCAAGTATGTCAGTCACGAGATGTTTTATTTTAATCAAGATACTTGAATGTACAGTTACACCCAATGTTAAATGATGACGTCGATTATAAATTTACGAATTGTTTTTGAAAGTGTCGGTTGACTGATTATTTAGAATTTATAAATAAGAGATTTACTGTGGGCCGAATAAACAAGCTCAAAGTCACTCAGCGAGCAATGGAACGAGCTATGCTCGGAATTTCGCTACGTGATAAGGTCCGGAATGAGGAAATCCGTAGACGAACGAAGGTCACCGACATAGCTCGACGAGTTAGTGAGCTGAAGTGGCAATGGGCAGGCCACATCGCTCGAAGAACCGATAACCGGTGGGGAGTAAAGGTTCTCGAGTGGCGACCACGTACCGGGAAACGTCTACCAGGCCGTCCCCCCACTAGATGGACCGACGACCTGGTTAGAGTCGCGGGGAGTCGCTGGATGCAGGTGGCTCGGGACCGGTCGATGTGGCGTACCATGAGGGAGGCCTATGTCCAGCAGTGGACGTTTCCCGGCTGATGATGATGATGATGATAAATAAGAGAATCTAGTATTTATCTCACATTATGGTAAGAATAAGGAGCAAAATACGAATCATCTTGTCTAGAAAGTATAGTAAATCGGTAATGTTATTTCTGATTGTCGGTGGAAGATGAATTTTTAGTAAAAATCATTTTCGCGTTTCTTAACATCATTACTTTTTCGGTTTCATAATGGTCTTTGCAATTTCCATGTGATAATTTCATGTGTACTTCACTGCATTTCTAATAGCGTATCAACTTAATTTTTAAACATGTAAAACCATCTCTTAAAATGTATCAGCCCTACTGACTGTAGACTATAAGTAGGTGGCACCACCCCTTCTACTACAAGGGGTGAGATGCTGCCTGCAGCCTGCTAGCTTTGATCAAACAGAATTGATAGAGGACGTCACACACACAGACGTGTCGAGTTGGATTACAATGTAGATGTAGGTAGGTAGGTTGTCTGGCTAAAATGGATTTTCCATTTTCACAAAATTTGACCGAGGGATGTTGCTGGCAGTTTTTGTTTTTTATTAGAAAATAATGTTATGTCACAATTGTCTTCTTTTTTTTGTGTGTGTCGCTGTGTAGCTTTATTTCGTTTTATGTCGTTTTAAAATAGATAATACAGTCCATTCGTTTTTATACTCGTGTTTCACTTACCACCGAGTCATACTTGCCCTGCGTCGTCGTTAACAAGGGTCCTAGCACGGGCAATCTGGTTAAACTACGGTTCAACTTCTAGAAAGAGTATGTCTACGCCCCTCATGTAGGAAGTATTTAGCAAGCCTTAATATCTTAGTTGGTATAGCGTCTAACTTGATATTTTAGAGCGAGGTATGGGTGCGACCCTGGCTCCTACTGAGTTTCACTTAGTTTTTTATAGGCTGTGTATATACATCTTTGGTTTGGATCTTTCAAACCTATTTCACTCGATATAAATATCGATCTAGGACGCTGTACATCCTCAGAAAGCTTGCATATTCCCGAATAGAAATTCAAAGATCTGTGTGAAGTATTTCTATCCGCACAGAAGAAGTGCTCGTGAAGACATAATGATGACACGATGTTTCTGACGACCACAGAAGCTGCCGTAAGTAAACTGCATGTGTCTCATTAAAAAAATATGTGTCTAATGGGTGGCGACATCAATATAAGAACCTTACCATTGTACAGATAGAAGAATTAAGATATCATCATGTACAGCCTGCGGCAGTCCACTGCTGGACATAGGCCTCTCCCAGAGTGCGCCACTCGATTCGGTCCTCTGCTCTCCGCATCCATTCACGTCCGGCTTCCCTACGTAAATCGTCTTTCCACCTCGCCGGGGGCCGTCCTACATTACGTTTGCCTAGGCGAGGTCTCCACTCGAGAACACGTCTGCTCCAGCGACTGTGTCGGTCCTTCGGCAAATACGACCAGCCCAATGCCACTTCAGTTTGCTAATACGGTGAGCTATGTCGGTCACTTTGGTTCTCTGACGAATCACTTCGTTCCGAATGCGGTCCATCATAGAGACTGCGAGCATAGCCCTTTCCATAACCCGCTGAGAGACTTTAAACTTGTGGATCAGTCGTGCCGTGAATTTCCACTTTTCAGCGTCCAATTAAGATATGTTATGTGCCAAAAATTCACATTATAAGTTTATGTGAAACAAGAAGAGAAAAGAAAGCAATGTAATAACACATCGATTTGATGTTATTTCATACATTTGAGATGAACGGAAGAAAAGTGAACGAGAGAACGGAGAGATATGTAAGTTTTAAATAATTGCAGTAGAAAATAAAGGCTATTTTTATTTTATTGACGGGTAGCGACAAAAGCGAGCATCAACCTTTAGCTACCGAACGCAACATTTGCTTGCGATTGCCATCATCGTAAATCCACTGCTGGACATGAGACTCATATAAGATAAGTCACATGTGATTAATAAATTATTAAAATACGACAGTTATACTGAACTGTTGGTGGTGCTGCGTTGTTCGTACAAGATTAAACCACCTATATTTCGTACGTGCTGATTATTATCGGTTGTATAGGAATATACTTGATATGAGCGTTCCATAGATCACTATTCAAAGTTTTCCTGAGCAGGTTCTCGTTCCTTCAGTCTCTCCCTTGAATTTTTTCCTATGTCGTCTTTTTATAATAGGCAATGTGATGACATGGGCTAATGCTGTTCTAAAGATGGGACCACTCAGCCTTATGCTCATCATTAATCTTACTAAAATTACTATAATACGTTCTTTCAAAATTGATATTTTATTTCCATGCTGTATAAAGCCTCAATCAAGCTTTCTAAAACGTACTGTTTTGTCACGACTGAAGGCATTCAATGCAAATTTATAAGATAGTGCCTAGAGTATGCTTGTGAGTGCTCCGTTGCAGGTTCCTAACTCAATTTAAACTCGGGCAAAGTATATTTACTTATATATAACAGCAGGTCGCCCATGAAACGTGATTAGATAGAGCAGTAATAATTACATCAAATCAAAGATATTTAAATATATTAAATGTATTTGCATCAAATATACTTCTCATCAGAAAAATCGAAACACCTTGTAGGTTTATGTTTTGTAAGGATTATCGGAAAATCCTGTGAAAATTTAATTTGACTTTAAAACATTAACATTAGAAACCTAATAAGAAAACCTTAATATTATTCACTATTAAACTACATTTGCCATATATTGAATCAATTTTGATGACTTTTTTGTTTAGTAGAGCACACTTCAGTGGTGGTTCTACATAAATTTTATCGAAATTCATTAATCGCTTTTTGAGAAAATCAACAGAAACAAAATATGTACCCAGATGACTTTTAGGGCAGTTGAAGTCAGTTTCTAGTTCTTTTCGAACGCATTATTTAATAATTACGCACAATGCCTACAGGCTCCAGAATATACTCAAATGATAATAATATACTTACTTTATTATTTGCTAGTACCTATAGTATTTCAGGGTTTATATGAGAAACTCACTTATAATAAGACCTACCTATGTTTGTACCATATAAACGGCTGATAAATATGAATTCCACTTTTGGACATAGGCCGCCACGTCGTCCTTGTCTGTGTTATCAATTATCATTATGTTTTTCAGAGTTCTGTGTACATCTGTGTACTGTCACTATGTCAACTATGTGCTTTAACCCATTCTGCTTTATGTCAATTGGCAACACTGCAAGTACCGGCGTCGGCGCACGCGACTTACCCACGCTACCGCGCCCGCCCTTGACAACAAACACATTCTAATTATGTTACAAATGGGTTTACACGGCTCGTGGATATTCATAAATTGTTGTCTCGCTATCGAGCCTAACCTAAAAGGGTTTTATATCTATTACTACAAATCTCAAATATCTGCAGTAGACTAATCCAAACCTTGCCCTGATATCATGTCACCCACATGCTGAAATACGTAAATACAACCGATTTGAACTATTCTAAGAGGTGTCAGAGACGCCGCAGGTCAAGAATCATCATTGACTATTTGACTTCGAGTTGTCAAACTCGCGTCCGTGTAGGTCTATAAAATCATGGAGGCACAGACTCTGAAGTAAGAGACGTAGAGAGGAAAGATTTGTGTGTCTGTTACTAGTCCTTTTTTTCGAATGGACTTGATGCTGTTGGTCCTGCGACCTCTACAGCTTCACCCGGACAATGGCGATCGCGGAAGGCGCTCAACCGGTATGTTACTAGTCCGTGGCACATTACATTATATTTAGAACGTCGTACTGACGTCTCACCTGACCACATAAATAAATTTAACATATTTTTATTTATTACCCGCTTGCCGCTCCGCGTGGACTAACCTATAAAGCGTTTTCGTTCCTTCGTTTTCGTTTTACGATGAGGCAGGACAAAATGGCGTCTTGGGTGACAATATGGCGGCTTTCAATGGATGCGTTCAAGATGACTAATTTGACAAACTCTTATTATTTTAACAACATGGAGAAGTGTCCAATCTTAAAATATAATCATGATTTTAAATATTATTGAACTGACTATTTTGTTTCAAATATTCGTAATAATTAGTTTTTTAAAAACTTACAAATATTTTACTTTGGGCTACAATGTTGGTACGTACAACAATGAGCAATAACATACATTAGAAGTGACTTCTATTTTAACCATAGAGAATTTGAATGGTAGCACTGCATAAATGTCAAACAAGAAGTTTGACTGCTTTTGTGCTGGTTTATGGTCACGCAGTTCACGCGCTCTCGTGTGTGAATGTGCATTGTGTGATCGACTTTCTTTTTAAAAGTTTTTACAAAACTTCGGTATGTACGTTAGAGATCAAAACTTGTCTTAAAACGGAAAATAACTTATTACTAATTTAAAATAAAGCAGCTACGTTATAGGATTAGCTAAAAAGACAAACTAATCGTGTAATATTGTGAATTGGGTGTGGCTTAATTTATCCGTTGTTTACACCTTGCAAATCCAATATTTATTGTGATTGAAACAAGTTAACTTTTTACATTATAGATCATTGGAAGTTTCGAGAGTATCAGAAGAAGATTATTGGAAATAATCAAGTCAGTTAATTGAATAATTCAGGGAAAATGACGCCGGTATTAGAATCTTGTTGGTCACCATGCATTTGGTCATCAAACGTGAGCATTGGCAGCAAAGCGGTAGCAGTGTACAGTATAGCAATGAGTTTGGTACTCATTACATTTATAGCGTATCAAATGGATGGAGGAGATTCCACACAGCTTTGGAATCCGTTGTTTGAAGCTGATGTCAGAGGATGTAAGTGAAGCTTAAATTATTTTTTGTCTAATTCGTCTGATTATGGCTGTTGTAGAGGAGGGTGATGATAATCAATTTGTGATTTACTTGCTCAGTATGCATGTATCTATTAATTCCTTAATGGCCAATAGGCCAAAAAGAGGTTTCAATAAAAGGGATATCATAAATTTTTCATGATTACTTTTCATGTAGCATCATTTTATATAATATTGCCTATGCTGTGCGCCTGTTTTCAATATGTTAAACTAGTTTTATTTTGTTGTTGATACGATAATATATGATATCACGAATAAATTACTTATTATATTAACGCTGATTACTCTCAAACCCAATCAACCACATAAACAAACAGTGTTGTCACTTGATGTTCGACTGTTTGAATTTGGTTCGTCTTGGCTTGTATAGATTCCCCTGGCAGAAAGATCAATGACAATACACATGCGTTAAAAAATTACTCGATCTGTTGTGCATCTAGCATTCATAGATAATTTAGTATGTGTTCCAAAACTAACGGCATATGGAAATAGAAAAGTTTTTTTTTTCCAAACATATTATTTTAAGATTCATTTTCTCAGGAATGCATGGAGGTATCAAATTAGAATCAGTATCAAATACTCAGTCTGTAGTCCATTGGAACTGTGAAAAAATTTAAGCAAAATTCAATTCTAAGCTGTTGTTTTTTCCTTTTTGACCCGTATTATTAATTTTACAAAGTGGTCTTGTTTCATTGTTATTATTTGTTAATCAGGCAGGCAGCTGATATTGCCTGTATTCATCTATTCTCCACTTCAATTACTCTTGCTCAGTTCAGTTTATTCTGTTGACATCATCACCAATCTGCCTTCCAAGCATGGCGACTATGACAAATCCTGACATATCCTGATAAAAGTCTACCATAGTGATCTATGAGGAAGGCTCATGTAAAAGCAGACTTATGCAGCTGAGGTCGAATGTGAACTAAATGTGCTTGCTTGCGACTTTATGCTCTTTAGAGAGATGACTAATTTATGTTATTTAAATTTCAGCTTTACAAGTCTTTGGGATATTATTCATTATTATACTAGTTCTGCTTATCATATTCGCTGTGTTAATGGTGAGTTATAATATTATAAGAATTGACTTCTAATATAAAAAATTCCACAGTAATTAATGTTTAAAGAAATATACAAGAAATATAGGTGTTTTTTTTTCATCACAGATCATCGGCATAAAAATATGGATGAGAGGGCTTATGCTGCCATGGCTCATCACCATGGGTTTGATAATACTGTTCCAATTTGTGTTTGGGTTGTGGCTGCTGGGCGGCTATTACATTTATGTGAGTTTATCCTTATTTACTTTATCACACTAATCCATACTATACTAATATCATGATACTAAAAAAGGTAAAGTGTGTTTGTTTGTCTGTCCTTTTACTTTGATACTGAGAGTCAGAATGGCTTGACTTTTTTGTAATGTAATGTAAACTTTATAGTGAGGGACATATGCTACTTTGTGCCCATAATAGTTCCAATGGAATATTGTCTGAAGTTCACACCAAGGAAGTTATAGGCAAAAGCTTGTTGTTTACACTTACTTTACTTTGTACTATGTATTCACATATGTACATTAGTTTAACCCAATATGAGAGTTTACAATTGTACAAATTTTATTGATATTCATCATTACTGTAATAAATTCATTTTAGTACCTTTATAAATTAGTAAAAATAATAATTAATGTATAACACTGATTGTTTCATTGATTTTCTAAATTAAAAAATTGCTTTCATCATACTTAGTTTATTCATTTCTAATTTGCTTTAATTTTATGATTAAAAGATACAATTACCTAATGTATGTCTGTCTGTTAATGATAAAGTATTTAATGTCTTGTGGTTATGTGTTTTACAAAGTGTGATGCTTAGTTGATTTAGAGTTGTAAATCAAAATTAGTATTTTAATGTAATACTTTTTTTCTAATTCAATTATAACAATCTAGTCTACATAAGCTAAAAAGAAATTTAACTTAAACTTCTATACATATTTTTTTCTAAGTCATCAGTCCATTGACGATTCTTTAATTAAGGGGAAGGTTTTGTCCTTTTAAGCCTCGACATTTACGTGTTTGTGAAGCCTCCGTTCGTGAGCTTCGGCATACTTTTGAAATACTCTGATTACAAGATCCATTTTTAGGTCCCGATGGAGGTAATTGTTTCTTATGTACCAGGGTGCTTTCACTATGTCCCTGAATACTTTATTTTGAAACCTATGTATAATTTATATATTACTTTGTTAGTGTTATTAATGTAATATAGTATGAATTGTAATGATTGTGTTAATAATTCCAGTTGGATGCAACTTTTGCTGCCCTTATTGACTTTTTATGGATGTCATACAATGTGAGTATTTTATCTGATTTATTACTTTATACGTTATAATTCTTTTAACAGTGATGAACATGGCACAAATATAAACGTTCGAAAGAAACTTTCAAAATTATAAGCTTTATGAATCACATATTCTTCAGTTTGTTTATGAGTAGTGGAGAGAGAGTTAAATGACGTAGTTCATTAGTTTTTGCTTCGATGTTATATAATAATGGACGTATATTCGATTGTAGTCGATTTGTATAATATCGATATTTGGAACGTTTAATTTATTTAACAACTACATACGTTATGTGTTTCTTTCTCGTGGTTCACCTATTCAGTACACCTGGTTGGACCAGGGACATTTTTAGGGACAGTACAGATCACGCGTGTACAGTATAAATTGTCATTATTAATTAAACAAATGCACCAGTACTTACTTACTATTTAATCGTATAGCGACTATCATGAACTTGATCGTGTGTACATTACTGCACAGACATAACCCTATACATATACAAAAACCCGCAAAATTCGCGTTCTCTGTAATAATAGTATAGAAGTGTAGACGTGTTATAACTTTGTAATATAAAATTTTTTACCTATACCTTACGTTCTTGTCTACCTTGTTAATTTTAGTTTCTTTATAATTTCCGAATCAATTAGCGTCGGCCAGTCTTCAATGATGGAGCAATCTCGTATAATTAAATATTTATATTTCAGATCTACTGCTGGCTGTGCGTCCTATCGCAATATCAGATTATATTGCTAATGCAATCACCAAATATTGAGATCCTAGTCGAGTACTAAAAATAGTAACTTTAAGGTGTCTTATATTATCTAAAAACATGTGTAGTATACACATCCTACATAAGATAACAAATTAATGATTTTTTTTTACAATTTGCCAGTTCTAAAGTTTCTCATACCTAAATAGTATTTTCTGAAAATTATTTGTGTCATTGTTCTTTAGTTTTTAACTTCAGATGTTAATTTTGTGTTACTAATTTGTTCTATAAATCTCATCCCTTCCATTCTTATCAATTTTTACTGTTTAATAGTTAGGTAACAGTCAATAATTTCAAATAACGTTTTAGTGCTGTAATTCCCATTATGTCACCGCCGCCTTAAGGATTAATGGAGGACAGTTACTCTTCCACTAAAATAAATAGTTGGCCAATGGTATATATAGAAGGTCTGGTCAGTCAGACTATTTATATAACATATAAGGACCTTTTTGTTTAAATGACCTGTAAAATAGTTAAACCACATTGAACTTAAAATCTACAGGACACTGTCCTTTGAATTAAGACCATTATTGGTATCATGAAACGGTATATCTAACATGAGCTCTACTTATACATATATAGGATTAGGTTATACTCCATCACATTGGTTTATTTTAGACTGATTATTATATATACATATATCAATGTATAACTTGTTACATTATATGTGTATCTTGACTCGATATACTCGAACGTGTATCTGACTATGCGGGACTATATTAGTTTTTGTTTAATAAAAGTAAAATATTCAATTAAATCAGTTTAACAAACATTTTGACGAAAAATAAGACGTTATTAAAAATTATAACTTTTAAATTTCGAATCAGTTTGTAACGTATATGTAAACTAAAACTCGAATATGTATTTTTGGTATGAATCTCTTATACTTGCTTAAATTAAATAAGGTGATTTGTGTGACTGTATTTAAAATATTTTAATTTCTTGTGTGTACAGTTTAACCTAAATAGTACAATGATATATGTGTTGATTAACGTCTTATGCTTATTTAAATAATTGAGTTTGTGAGTGTGTTAAAAATAGGTTAATATTACCGTTTAACATAAATTGAAAATTATTTGTTTTTTACATGTTAACCGCATATACTTGTTTTAAGTGATTTATAATATGTCTACGAGTATCAATATTTAGTTTATGCTCCCACCTCTTAGCCTGTACTATACACTTTTTTGTTATTTTTTAAAAAGTGTGTTAAATGACTAGCTTAATATTGTGTACAAGACTTTGAATTATGTGCTGTTGCGTCTTTTAATAAAAAAATTATAAAGACTGCTATTTAAACTAAAGTGTACTTCTAAAAATGAATCCGTCCAATATAAATTTGTTATTAAAGTAAGAATACATATATATGATACAACATGCAATGCTATTTGTAATGGAATTGTTAGCTATGCTGTTATTGGTTTTGTGTAAACATTATGCGTTGATGAAATATGCTTTGAATTTGTCCTACAAATTTGTTCGTCAAAGTAACTGTAATAAAAGCTTTTAAAAAAACTTAAATGAATGGTTTAACCATTATTTAGAACCTATAACTACTATACCGATATCTAAATAATGTATGCAAGACAACTACTTGATCGATCGAGATATAAAGTAACCCATATCCTTTTCCGACATTGAAGGTTTAGAAAAGAATTCATATTCCTTTACATAAAATCTCTTTACAAATTAAACGTTGACTGAGCTGAACGAGGGGATTACATAAAGATTTCGTATAATGATAGCAATGTAGATAAGGTTATAGTGATTTGTCAATTGATTGTGATTATCATAATCACTCAGAGCTCCTTATGTGCTGGCCACTCTCCAAGCATTTAGTTAAATTACTACTTATTTGTAGAATTTAGTATTTTTAGTAGTCCTAATGTAAAATTTATAATATAAGATTAATATCAATTCAATTATATACTTAATAATTAAAGTTTTTTTTGTAAACTGATTAGTTTTATTTCTGTGACCTTTTATAATCTTTATTGGTTGTTTTATTTTTATACATACATATATTAGTAATTTAATATTGTATGTACACTCGAGTACATTTACAGGTGAATGTAATTGACTTATTGGTATATTTGTACTCGAGTGTACATACAATATTAAATTATTAACAAAGTGTAACAAAAAACAATCACAAAGAAAAATATCAAGAAGAGAATCAGTTCTTTTTAGGGTCGAAACTTGAAATTTGGAATAATAATGAGAAATGGTGACACATGGGTGCCGATAACTGCCGACACTGATATAATTGTTAAAATATATTTCTTTAAAACAGGAGATTGAAATTTCAATGCGGAGGCACAGATCAAGTGGGATATCATATAATATTTCTAATATTTTCTATGCAGCACATCTTTTGTTTTATCACGAAAAATGTTTGACGAAAACATCAACTTCAACTTCTCTATCTCAGAAGATCCCAAAGGGGAAAATCAGAAATAGTCATAGTAGACAGTAGATAATTTGTATAAATATTACAGGAAAGCCTCAGTGATGTGTCTATCTTGTCTAGTTAGTTATATGGTCGGGAAAAATAACTTTGCTTCAGGGTAATAAATAATATATGTATACTTTTCTTCACATCGTAAGCAGTGAGCTCAACTCACTGGAATGGTTATTTCTTTGTAAAAAATTGTCTACTCTGCCGCCTTCGCCTTCTAACTAGATTTCAGCCGTCGACGTTTCATACATTAGTCGGTTTTATAGCCAGGCGCAGAAGTGTTGTATCAACCTATTTATTTGAGCAAAGCAACATCTAAGCTTATCGCTGTGTGGCATGTTTAGCTGTCATATGATTTTTTTTAACAATTTAATGTTCTTAGCCATGCACTAGGCTAAAACATTGATTTTTATCTATTTGTATTTAACTATGTAACGTGCGCGCGCAATAAGGTTCACCTACACACAAACAATATGTTCAAATTATTATTACTGAGCACGCAAGTTTATAGAAATAGTTAAAATCGATAGTTCCGCGCATGACTACAACCAATACCAAACAAAAAGTAAAACAAAGCAAGCAAAACTACATGACCCGGCTATACAATTAGGAACATAGATGGCGATGTATGCAACAATGTTAAGATATGTATGAAATATAAACTGCTAAAAGCTAGTTTTATAAATATAGTAGGTACATATGTAGTGTGTTGTAGTTCAAAATCAATAGTTTTGTGGATCCATATAAAACAGCAAAGCCTAACATGACCTGACTATACTTTCAGGACCATAGATGACGGTTTACGCACTAAACATAATATTATATTCATAGTTTGTGGGAAAATTTATTGCGCACGCATGTTATATAAATCGGTACAATCAATAGTTTCGCGCACGGCCACAGTTAATAAATTCACCAAAAGAAGTTTTAAAAAAAGTGTAACATGACCTGTCTATCCAATTAGGAACAAAGATATTGAAATTGTAAAATTAACTACGCCCATAAGTTATATCAGACAAAATCAATAATTTCGCGCATGGCTACAACCAATAAAGTTACCAAAAGAAGTAAAACAACAAAGCCAAACATTACTAAGCTTCACAAAATGAAGCATAGAGGACGGTGTACTGAATAACATAAGATATTGCTTTTTTATTGAAAAATTAACTGCGCTCGCAAGTTATATAATAGGTAGTCAAAATCAATAATTTTGCGCATGGCTACAACCAATAAAGTTACCAAAAGGAGTAAAACATTACTAAGCTTCACAAAATGAAGCGTAGAGGGCGGTGTACTGAATAACATAAGATATTGCTTTTTTTATTGAAAAATTAACTGCGCGCGCAAGTTATATCAGTAGGTAGTAAAAATCAATAATTTTGCGCATGGCTGCAACCAATAAAGTTACCAAAAGGAGTAAAACAACAAAGCCAAACATTACTAAGCTTCACAAAATGAAGCATAGAGGGCAGTGTACTGAATAACATAAAATATTGATTTTTTTGTTGAAAAATTAACTGCGCACGCAAGTTATATAATAGGTAGTCAAAATCAATTATTTTGCGCATGGCTACAATTAATAAAGTTACCAAAAGGAGTAAAACAACAAAGCCAAACATTACTAAGCTTCACAAAATGAAGCATAGAGGGCGGTGTACTGAATAACATAAAATATTGATTTTTTTGTTGAAAAATTAACTGCGCACGCAAGTTATATAATAGGTAGTCAAAATCAATAATTTTGCGCATGGCTACAACCAATAAAGTTACCAAAAGGAGTAAAACATTACTAAGCTTCACAAAATGAAGCATAGAGGGCGGAGTACTGAATAAAATAAAATATTGATTTTTTTGTTGAAAAATTAACTGCGCACGCAAGTTATATAATAGGTAGTTAAAATCAATAATTTTGCGCATGTCTACAACCAATAAAGTTACCAAAAGGAGTAAAACAACAAAGCCAAACATTACTAAGCTTCACATAATGAAGCATAGAGGGCGGTGTACTGAATAACATAAGAGATTGATTTTTTTGTTGAAAAATTAACTGCGCACGCAATATACATTAACAGGTAGTCAAAATCAATAATTTTGTGCATGGCTACAACCAATAAAGTTTCAAAAAGGAGTAAAACAGAGCCTAACATGGCCTGGCTATAAAATTAGAAGCATAGATGGCGGTGTAATCAATAGGACTAAAGGTTAATGAGCGCGCCAACTATCTCCATCAAAGTTTCATACAAAATTTTTGTTGCCATAATCTTTCTGTGTTGCTTTATAACGAGAGGGATAACGTTAAGTAGATATCTACAACCAATTATGTTACCATTAGAAGTATAATAGTAGACCCAAATGTTACCAGGCTTTACAATTAGTAACCTAGATGGCAGTAAACTGAACACAGTACAACAGTATCAAAATTAATTGTTTGTTGTTACGATATGTAGTTACAATAGTTCTACGCACGTATACAGCCAATACAGTTACTAAAAGAAGTAAAACAACAAAGCCAGTTTGGTAATCACCAAACTCTTTAATTAGGAACATCCAACTTTATAGTAAATAACAGTCCATGTACACATTTTATAGTATTATTGTTCCAAACGCCATCTAGTGATCTGCGTTTTATGCGTGTGCGGCTATAGGTGAGATTAAAGTTGCACCATAGTGATATTCATTACGCGAAACATAGATTCCCATTATTATACGATGTCTTATTTTTTAAAAGCTTTTATTTATATAATTACTTCACCAAGCCAGCTAAAATAGGATTATTCTAAATGATTATGCGAAAAGAAATTAAGCATGAAACTTTCAATACAATATACGTTGTAGTATTTTTTACTCCTGCATATTATTGTTAATAGTAAAAAAACAGTTTATGCTTTATTATGTGTTGATTGGTAATGTCTGGCTTTGTCACAACTTCAAAAGTCATTTTTAACGATAATGGCAAACGAAACCAAGTTTTGAAGCATTATGTGCGAGTTCCTGTTATAATTATCATGTAATACACGCCATCTGGGTCATGTTTGGTTTTGTATATTGTTTTTGATTTATGTAAAATAGCATTACGTTTAGCTATTAATGCTTAGATATTAATGCACAGAATGGTTATTCTAGATACAATCGTCAATACTATTGCGTACAGCGCCATCTGTGCTTGGAACTTTGTAGTTTAATTATGTTTGGTTGTGACCTCATACTTACGTTCCAGTTAAGTAAACGTTCGCTAAGTGGCGCTGTTGACAATATTTTAGATTTTACTATTTTAATGCTGTTTGTTCTATACAGTAGCGACATTCGTCACTGGTAATAAAACGTTACACTCAAAAGTTGGTCATTGAAATGCAAGGAGTTCTTAAAATTATTAAGGACACTCATATTCACTTCGATCTCTTTACCTCTCTCTGACTTTACGGTTCATGCATGCAGGCAGATTGTGGAATTCGTAACCTGTCAGGTCAAAGTATTGTTTAAAAACCGGCCAAGTGCGAGTCGAACTCGCGCTCTATGGCCACATATCAATATATATATATACATATATGGCTTCCGAGCAGTGGGAAGAAAGGAACAGACATTTAACAGACATTATTGAACCTTGACCTTGAAATAAAGTACATTTTTCCTACCGCATAATATCTAGTATTTATCTTTATTTGTCAAGTTTTTATTATTATTTCTAAAAAGTATTAGTCATAGAGACCTCACTTAGGATTTCCTGTAATATTTACACAAAGTCATGTCTACTGGTTATAACAGATTTTTCATGATAAGTTGATAATAGTATTAAAATGTTCAAATGAAGCCCTTATATATGATACTTTATCGAGTGACTCCACTTTTCACCCTTTTTATAAATAAATAAAAATAGTTTATCAATTATATCAATTGAAGCACCTGTGTCGCCATTTCCCGTAACTATTATTATAAACAAGTTGATAGCACTATTATTTCCCGAGATAGCAAGCTGTAACGGACGGACAGACAGACACCAGAGTGATATTAAAAGGATTCCGTCTTTCATCGCATGTTCGGAACACTATAACATTATTTAAAGTAAAATATTTTAGCTTCATGAGGCACACGTTAAATAATGCCGTACAACCAAGCAAAAGATTATTGTTAACACAAATACTCACACCAAACAATATATTTAAAGTGCCGCTGTGTAATGAATTTTTGAAGACTGTCATCAAGTCAGGCAGTCAGTGCGCAGCAAGCTACGGGTGTGATTTAGACTGCATGTCGTCACATCGCCGTGGTAGCGTAGAACGTAACAAAGGGAAAGTTGCAAGTGATGGGAAATGTCCTCTACCACTACAAAACAGTGGAATATTATTACGATCCAATCTTTGTAGGCGGATCCAATCCGTGCAAAAAACGTGATGTTTGTGCCAAATCTGCACATAGAAAGCCAGTTCGTCACCTTGTGGCTATAGTATAAGATGGCTCATGTCCAGCAGTGTTTTCCAGCAGTTAACCAAACCGCATTACCAAAATGTACAACAAAAAATGGCAGGAAAGGACTTTGAAAGGATTAAGGATGTTAAAAGTAATAATTCCAATTACATTGATATTATTTTACTTGTATATAAAGTTATGCAAAATTTAGAGTGTGTCCTACATTTCAGTTCAAATAAAGAGATACGGGGACAAAACATTTTTTGTAAATAATATTTAAAAATTAAAATAATTGCATTTTAAGCCTATTCCCATTATTATTATAATAATTACAATTTTAGGTACATACTATAATTTAATGATAAAATTACATTAATTACGATAGGTACTTTTAACAAAGCATTTTAATAATAGAAATGAACAACATTCTTCACTCGTATTGCACAATTAAAATAGCATAAATACACATTACCAATAACATCTAGTACTAAATTGTCTTTAAAAAATTACACTTAAATAACAAATTGAAATTTGGTTAAAGATAATAATAAAAAATATGTAAAAAATTATAATTGAATGTCTGAGTATTTTGCCTGAGGATTTTAAATAAATATAATTTTAGATCAGTGTTGTCATGACAAAATCTCAAAATTCATATTTAACCCTATTCTTGACCCCTAGAATTTTTTATATAAAATGCAAAGAAGGTCTTCTATGTGGTTTTTCGTACGTTTTCCCGTAGTGTATCGGCTCAAAATCATTCTCATTGGGGAAAAAAGGAATAACATGTAACATACAGAAAATAAATACGCCATTAGACTACATTATCATCAACAGCCTATATATGTCCCCATTGGTTGGGGGGGCTTCCACCACGCGGGCGCAGTGTGGGTTGGCAGACTTCACACACACATTTCAATTTGTTCTCAGGAGTGTGCAGGTTTCCTCACGATGTTTTCCTTCACCGAAAAGCCAATGGTAATGATTTTTATCATTCGTACACAAATTCCATATAACAAATTCGAACCCATTGGTACGAGCCAGGATCGAACCATAAACCATTAGCCTATTAGAAAAAATGTTATTGCAAGGCTAACTTTGTTTCTACTTTTAAGCCAATTCGCTTCTTAGTATGATGGTTAATTAGTTAACAAAAATAATGAGCAACAGGATACTTCTTCAATAAAAACTGACCAGCCCCTTTAATTTGTTGACACATTTATAAAATCACGAAATAATGTCTTATAATAAATAAAACAAAACTTTATGACAATCTATTAAATACTATTTCGTTAATAGTATTTTCCTAACAAATCAGCGAATTAAAAAATGTAACACACAAACGCACAAATAATGCAAAAAAATAATTTTATTTTTTAAATTGGTAAAGATTTTGAAAATCTAAAGCATAGCTGTATATACTTTTAGTTTTAGAGTTCTGGACCAGTGAAAAAAGGGCACCCATAGGTCTACGAATACATTATAATTAATATTATTTTTATTCAATAAATTATAATTTATTCGTAGTATTTAATCTATAGATCACTGGTGGTGGCGTATGTTTTTCGACCGTCTGTCTCATCAGTTTGTTTCAGCAGATATTAATGCTATCGACATAAATTTGAAGAGGTTATAATGCAGAGATACAGAAAATGAAATAATTTAATAAATATGTTTATTTTATAGAAAAAGGAGTCAACAGTTTGAATTTTTTTAATGGAAGTCACTAGACCAATTGTCGTATTGTATGAAATTTATTCTTCTTTCTCTGTAGCACGGTTTTCGCCTTAATATGTCTGTAAATACTCCAATCGATCTTTGAATTTCGCAAAAAGTAAAAACGCAAATTATTGTAGTCAATTTTGTTGTTGTTGTAAAAGCCTTAGCGATCTAGTCTAGTAAAGTTTTCAAGAAATATTTGAACTTAATTTCAAGGTAATGTGTGCTTTTAAAATTATACGGAATCGTTGGTGTGTGAATTGGCTGGTTTATTTATAGTACAGTCATATTATAACACAAAATATCCTGTTGCTTCCAATGAAAACCAAACATGCATCAAAAATTAACAAGATATTGCATTATACAAAAACATATTAATTCACTGTAGTTTCCATGATCAGAAATGAGCAACAAACTGCGTTAAACAATTTTTCTTTTAATTTTCCATAAAAGCCACTTCTGCTTGAGTTGGTGTTTGAGCAAAATTATACACGATAAATTTCCAGAAAGTTGGATTCACTATTTTATTGTAAAATATAATATGTAAGTACTCGCCTCAATTAAATAGGTAAAAAATTAGTATTAATAGGCTATTAAAATGGCGCTATCATAATAAGTGTCTATTTACAATGAAATCTTACTTAAACTAATATAATTATTATTTATTACAACAGGCAACATTTCAAAGTTTGTGTTTTGTGTATAAATTGTATTGGTGGACAAATATTTAGTACACCAATCTGATTAGCATATTGCAAATTGCACGAATTATAAACTCAAATGTATTCTGTAAAGAATCTTGCAATCGGGTATTATTCGAATGCATTTTTATATCTTAATATTATTTGAATATTTTAGTGAAGATAAAAGAATAATTTATATAATTTCAATTTCAATGTGTTACTATTGTTATCAATTATTAGCGAAACTGTCTACGTCAAACGATCAGAGACAAACAATACATTTCTTAAAAGATATTTTCACATTTGTTCATGCAATTTGAAATGTACTGAGCCACAAGATTGACTTAATGTTTGACAATCCAAACACCGGAACATTGCCTCATTAATTAATTAAGAATTTACAGCATTATGAATAATTGAATTACGGTCTAAATACAGTCATGACGTAATAACTATATTACAATAATTTACAATAGCTTAATGTAAAATGATATGCAATAAGCTATCGATATAGCCCGTGGGTGTCACCAAAATTACGTACTGAACTGGGTCAGGTTTGTTGTGTTTGCTGCTCACGTATTTACCACAGACAAAGTTTTAGACTAATAGTTTTTACATTAATATGTGTGATATTTTATCGCTACTATTAGATTTTTGACGGCAATTGCAAAGGTCCCAATATTCGAGATATTCCCTGTCACAAGCAGTCTCCTCCTCCTCACATTTTTCAAGGGTAAATACCGCTTTAGGGCTTTTAATACCGCTCGTGACTTTTTGCATATTTCACAATAAACACGTAATGGATTTATTAACGAAATTAAGAATCAAACAAATCCAGCCTTAACACAAGCTCTCGCCAAGAATCCAACTACTCGCACGTGTAAATCAGTTCGTCTTCAGACTTCGCTTAGATTAAATTAAAATTGGGTTTTCGAGTTCCGTAGGCAAACAAGGAACCTTTATAGTTTCGCACTGTCCGTCCGCTGCTTAGCACAGAGACTCTTTTTACTAGAAAGCTGTAATTTGGTACGGGTGAAAATTTTCGACAAAATTATTTCGCCCTGCCTATCTGATAAGCTATTGCTTTTAAAAATCTGAAATAATTCGCAGCAGGAGTATATATACTGAACTTAAAAGAAAAACTATCACAACTAATTTGGCTTTATAGTTAAATTAGAAAATATACTTGGAATGGTCAAAATGAAAATGTTGTACAAATTTCATTCAAAATTACTTTTTATAAAACCAGTTCATCTACGAGTACGTAACCCCACACTCCGTGAGTCCCGACACGCATTCGACTGCTTTTTTTAAAAGGTTCACTAGACTTGTTATCACTATTCATACCATGAATACCTGCCAGTAGGTATATCGAGATTTTTCGTCAAGTATAATTTTATGTACCTATTTTGAAATATGAATTTTACATAGTACCAATAAGGTACCTGGTAAGTACTCATAGTGGTAACAGTGGGAACAAGCTGATAACTGTGCGTGATAGGCAGGGAAAAATGTATGTTTTCTTTATAGATTTATGAAAAAATTCAATGTCCAATTTCAACCAGTTCAATACAAGAAACATTAGATTTTTAACCCAATTTTTTAATTCAGACTTTATTAATGTAACATACTTTTAATAAATTATTTAAATGAATGATAGTACACTGAATAAACACAGTCAACGTTAGGATTTATTTTTATTTGGAAAAATAAAAAATATGGTCTTTTAAATAAGCGACTTCATAAACATCTAATTCTTACTTGCTCGTACATTGAAAATGATAGGTAAGTATAAAAAATAGAGGTAAAATTGCAATAACCGATTCGACTTATATGCGACAGTAAAGACAAACATTTTTTTGATTGAAAATGACACCCATTAATATCAAATACATTATTACGAAATTGAAAAGACGCAGTTTTATGTACGCAAGGCTAGTATCGACATTGACACGTACAGCGAATCTAACGATCAATCGTTAGATAATTATTATGAGTATTTAAAAAGTGACCAGTGAGTGAACATGTCAAATCATGGCAGCTAAGTTTCGTGTATTGCTTTTTTGTAATCACTATTTTAAACTACACGACCTTATTATATTTTCTTCAAAACTAACGAGAAAAGAATCAGTACTTCTAGGTCAGTGTTTAGAATGTATAATTTATCGTTAATACGTCGGATTGAGTTTAACAGATTTGTCACGTTCTATACATGTACAGGCACGTGAGAAAGTTTGGCACAAATATAGTGGAGGATGCATTAGAACTTATAAGTATAAAATGGGTTCAGCATCGAATAAAAACTGCTGCTTAGCTGGCACGAAAAAATATGACGATCAATTTTTTGCATGCTGACGCTAAAACTGTTCTTAACCCCTGCCCTGCAACCAGACGCAGTGGCTGGTAGGCAGAAGTTGTTCCACTTTTTAGTATCACATATTTCACACGTTAAAGGTACCTCTCACGAGGTTCATTGCGCACAGAATATTAAATTGAACAGAATCGCGACCGAATATTTGGCACAGTTCCAAAGTCACCCTTTCCATTCAAATGTTTTAACCATCGGCGGGACGACGACATTTCGACCTACACACGAATGTACCGTTAAGTAAAGTTTGGAAGTCTTTGTTTTCCGTATACAATTCTCTTTAACTATGATTTTATAAACAATGTCGAATTTCCTCATATTTACAATGCATACTAGACTGAAATCTTAAAATACTGAACGTGTTGGAATGTTTCAATAATTAACGATAACAAAAAACTAAACTTAACAACGGTTTTTCTTAACTCAAATAAGAAACAAACAATTTTAACCGCCGAAACATTGTTAAATTCCAGTATGACACTGTCATTTAATGCTGATTTGGTTATGATCCGGCAGAGTACCAGTTAGCATTTGATGGTGCAGGTTTATCTACTGATTGGGGAGAGTGAGTTGAGTGGGCTGAGTGACCTTGTGGATGATAGAAATGAAACGAAGACGGTGGATGGAAAAACTGAGATTGGTCTAGCGATGATGCGTAATCTAATGCGCCAGGCACAGCTGAGTATGCTTGCGGTTTTAGTGGCAATGGTGCTTCACCTAAATAAGAATGCCTCAACGCTTCAGAATACGCACTATTGTCGTATGATAAAGCGTATTGCTGCTTATCTCTGGGCGAGACTGAGCCAGGAGGCGTCATCGCTGAGTGATAATCGGCATAACTTCCAAAAGCTAAAGTTCCTATATCGGTTCCTTTATGACCTAGCTGCTCGCTGTATCCTGAACCTTCACTTCCAGGTGGTGTGGGCAGCGGACCTGATTGCCCGTCGCTTGAATAATAACCACCTGTCCTACCATCTCCCAAAAAATTACTTCTAATAACACTTTCTCTGTTCGCATACAACTGTCGTAGTAAAGCTGACGCAGGTGTAGAAGTGTGATTTCCTGGTATTTGTCTATTTAAATGATTGAGGTGATGATTCTGCGTCCCTATCCATTGTATAGTCGACTTCTGCTGTTGTTGTTTTAACAGAGCATCTGTCGAAAAATCTGTGGGCCGATGAGAAAGTTCTTTTCCATCTAACGCGACAGACGGCAAATGTTTTGACATTACATTTTCTAGATCTCTTACAGAAGTAGTGTCCGATGTTCCTTCGGGCATAGATAAATTAGTTTTAGATATGTCTCTTTCTGTTGGAGACACATTAGCGCCTGGATTAGATTTGCGTTTATCTTCATCTCTTTCCTCGTCATCGCAGTCATTGTGCTTTCGTTTCTTCAATCTTCTCACTGGTATGGGTGAAGTTCTTTCAGGGGTTGTGTGAGGAGGTAGAGGTTGCGTGTCGCTGAGTCTGGTGAGGTGTGTGACGTCAGACGTTGGGATAGGGGCAGAGGATGCCGAGTCCGTGTTGTTCCCCGGCTCCGAACGGTCGGCGGGGTGACACGGCGGGGGGAGCGGCCCGCCTGAGTTGTCCGCATCAGGAGGACCATTCTCCGGATCTCCAGTCGTTTCTTCTCGCTTCACTCCTTGCACGCTCTCCTCCAGTTGACAACAATCCATCACCGTGTTAGGATATTCGCGCCCACTGAAAATATGAATAAATATGGTCATTTTACTGTCAGTTTTATGTGTAACATAATTACATCAAAACAAACAAAGTTGTATCTCATTATTTGCCAATTAACGATGTCTGGCAGTTGAAAATTTTGTGATTTTATTATACAATGACTATAATTACAATTATATTCTTTTAGCATTTACTTACCTAATTACGTAATTAACACAAATAATGTTCTGCTCCTCGGCGTTTTTGGACGAACATACAACAGTGGCGCATGTCTGCATCCATGTATACCCTCCAAGTTTGTTCATCAGTCTGTAGTAGTGCGTCAGAACTTGACCCTTGTTCATTACTGAAACAAAGAAATACAACTCCGTTAACTATGAAAACGCGATATACTCATTATTAATGCACTGTTTGTCCTGAACTCAGCAATAATAACAAACTTAGGGTACACTAAAGGTAAATAATAAATTCAATTTAAGATCTTCACGAAATCCGACACGTACTTATTAAATTCTGTAAAACTATTTTAGATATTTAATTTGATCTATCTCGGAATAAGGCGCCATTGTAAGTTGAAATTGGCAAACTTTTAGTAACTTTAGTGTTACAAATGTAAGCGATTGAACCTTTTTTTTGTAAACCTAGTGTTTGCGTCAGGAACATATAAGCGTCAGTTCAGAGCTAAAGTTTGGTACTGAAATGCACTTTTTTAGATTTCCTCGTCACAAACCATTTTAGTTCATTTCGTTTTCCTGCCACTTGCCCATCCAATATAAGTTAACACTTATTTATTAGCAAGTATAACTTGACCTTCGATTCAAATATTATAGACTTGTTAAATAGCTAATCGATGACGCGTCCAATGTCATTTGTTTACAATATATTAAATATACACAAACGTAGACCTGTAGGTATATCAAATCAATTGTGTACACAAAGGGCGAAGTGATTAACACATGTATTGTACTACGTGAGTTATTAAGACCAACTCAGTTTTTGGTTTGCCGTCTCATTGTGTATTGTTTTTGATTGATGCAGTTGGAGTTGTGCCAATACGTGAATCCGATGGAGTGGCATCGGTTCAACATCTACTGCTTGACAAAGTTATTTTGCTAAAGTAACTCCGCATTACAAATAAAATTAAATAAGTTGAATCAGTATTGTAGACGTCCGCACGTCCTGCGTGTCAATGTGACTTTGACTTAGTCATGAACCGTACGATTGGGCTGGGTTTGGAGGTCTTGATACTGTCCGTCGTGGCAGTGTGGCCTGTTTCTGCTGTAATGAAAAGCTTCATAATAGCAAAGATGTGTATGGGCGCTTACTCATCCTCCTGACAGAATTTGCAAACCTTATTGTATCTCAGGCCCATATAGCTGAGGTGTTTTTTTAGCTTGTAGTTAGGGTCCAGGTCAGGATTCCTTCGCTTTTGCTGATTGTTTGAGTACGAATTTTTGTGGCCATTTAGAAGCGATTAAAGTGATTTAGCGCAGGCCAGTGCTGATCTAAAGGCGGATTTTCTGCACCATTTCATTTGAGTTTTCGTTGCCGAGAGTTAAGTCATATATCCCATAGTCAAACTGCTTTGGAATCATCATCATCAACAGCCTATATACGTCCCCACTGTAGGGGCTCAGGCCTACACTTCTACAGAGAGTGTATGTTGTAGAGTGTGTGTTTTGGAATATTGACTTTAAAACTTGAGTAGGCTTACGTGCATTGAAAACTGTATCTTGAAACTTCCAATATTTAATGAAAGTTTTATATAAACTTCTAATGTGTTCTCTAGGTGAATTTTAAAATTTATATTTCTTAATTTGCAATTATTTTACAGTGATTGTTTGCAATTCGCGCGGTCTTCTTTTTATTTTTTATAAATAAATATAAAGTTATTATAACATTTCATTCTTTAATACTAGCGATGCATCGCCTATAAGTTGCCCCACGGCCAGTAGTACTGCAGACGTAACCAAATCACCCGCTTTCTAAAACAGCACCCGGATTTTTATGGTAATTGAAACAATTGTTATTCCGCACTCGATTTGTTCACATTTGACCGGCATCTATATTATGCATTTTAAATTCAAATTGACGGTCTCGTAAAGCCATCAACGAGTAAGCTGATATATAAAAAACTGTGACGTTAGAACCAAGTCGTGATTGGCATCGGAATTGACGGCCATCTTGCCGTGTTAAGTACACGGCAAGTTTCATTGGTTACATGATCATTACATCATCGGTACTACTGGTCAAATGGACTGTACTGCCACTCGATCACAATATTATTTGAGAGGTTTTTTTAAAGTATTGCTGCCATTTTGACTTATCAATTAAGATGACTAACAAACGAGCAATATTTAATCTGATGAAGTACTACTAATATACTCGTATATCACTACTGATATGATATTAGGACCTTAAAAATGTTTCAAAACAATGTAAAATCGATAAAATGAAATCATAATTTGTTCTTGTGTATTCAAATGTGATAGTGAGTCTGGTTTATTTCTCCTTCCTTCGTGTCGTAACAGAGAATCAGAATAACCTTTTTTTCTTCTTCATTTATAAAGAAAGTTAAAGTGTCGGAAAAGTATGTAGGCTAGTTTTTATCTAGATCGATCAAACAATACTCCTGGAATAATTTGTGAAGCCCACGAGGACAAAGTCACGGGCAAAAGATCGCATCACAAATGTAGCGGTTCATTGTCTATATTTTTCCAACAAGTCAATTAGTCTGTTGTCGTTAGATTATTCTTTGTTTTGAGGATGTCAAACCTTTCATTTTTCAGAGGCTATGTGGATTGTCATTAAATATTGCAGCACAGAGCAGAAATAAATAGTTGAGATATAATATTTCGGCGCCATGAAATGATATACAAACATATGTTATACACACAGCATGTAACAAGACGTGTCGGACCCGCAAGGATGTCAATCAGTATCGGATTCTGAACAAGTTATCAAATCGGAATTACAAGAGAAAAGCTAAATCAACAAAAATCGAATCTCTCAAATCAACTCAGGCACTGTAACTACTAGGGTTGTAACGAACTCGCTTCCACGTTGGCGAAAGCGAGATATTCGCACCGTTCAAGATTCTCGCTTTCGCTTAGACTTTCGCAACTAATATGCAAAAGTTTAACGAAACATTTTGTTACCCAGAGACATATATGGTCGTGGTCGTGGCGTATCACGGCCGGTCACGAGGGGAGTCGCGGCCCGCATCGCAGCCCCGAAGAGGACACGAGCTGGCCTTTTCTACGCATATCTCGATCTCCTCAGGCTACACTCTGCGTACCATTCAAATAATCAAACGTCGTCATTCAAAAATAGAAACGTATCACATTCGCAATTGCAACTGTACTCGCTTTTGCAATATACACATCGTATTGAATTTCGCTTTCGCTACAACCCTAGAACATATTTTTAACAGGTCCGACACAAGTTACATGCTGTATACATCAAACATAACTAGGTATATAAGACGCACGCACAAGTACATATATAACAACATAAACAGGACTCGAGGAAAGGCAAACGTCTCAGAAGACATTACAAGTATGATATTTCCCACGTCCGCACTCAGGGAAAGGAAGCCGAAATGATGGTATAAAGATTATTATTCAAATCACAACCACATAGACACAAGCCGGCGCATGGCATCAGACCTAAATTGTATTCCCTTGACGAATGCGTACAAAATTTTCCTCTTTTAATATCTATACCGAACCACTAGAAAAGACGTGATGGAAATGCCAAATTTTGAAGGCAGGTCATTTGTATATCGCGATCCTTACGAGGCGTTTCTCTGCAAAACAACAATTAAAAGAATTAATAAATATATGCATATCTTGTGTAAGAGCAGATTGGAATTTTAGGGTCTTCTGAAAATATAGGAATCATAATTCAAATTTTTGCGCAAAGCAACATCACCAAATAGGAATAACGTTGAATGAAATCAGAGATGTTAAAACTTTTACAATTCCCAGCAGGCTACCGAGCGAGTCGTAAATTTACCTCGTAGCACCACACTTACACCTTGAGCTGCCAGTCCTCTTTACATGGATTTGTTAAGTGTACAAACCGAATACAAATTGGCTGTTACGACATTAACCTCCAAAGGATTTCACCACACATACCTAAGTATTTGTGGCTGGATACGGAGTCTATACTTCACAACCGTTACAAACAGGATGCAATTCAACTGCCAAACTCGTAAAGAATTTTCAAAAAAATTGGGTATACGCAATACATAATTTCAACGATTGTAAAACTATCACTGCGGTTGATAACTAAAAAATGTGTCATTTCAACTGTTTGCTATGTATTTAATTTAATTTACCATCCTCTCACGCCATAACACCAACAGTTCGTATAAGTATAGGTATACCTAAGGAAAATGAGAACGGACAAATTGATACATACGTGATCCCTATGCGCTAGTTAAGCGAATTTAATTTTATTAGTAATGAAAGGTTTTTAGTCTACTCTACAATTAAATAAGTGAGGTACAGTTATTTATAGAATAGTTGCCCATATTGTAAACACTTACGATCTACATGACATTTTCTAAGCCTGTTGGCGTCTTCTCCGTGGCACAACGCGTAGAGATTCTTCCCTGTCAGTTCTTCCGCAGTGTAGCCAAGTAGCTCCGACACCCGGCTGATAATTAAAAATATCATTAATACAATCACACTTGAGCTGTACACGGATTCCTAATTGTTTGGATAACACTCGAAATCCAGCTGAGGTTTTTGCAATTATTTATTGTTGAAATAAAGAGGCGCATAATACAAAGTGGTAGACAAAACTGAAGACAGTTGGTGGACAAGTGGTATTAATACTTTATATGCATAAATGATTCGAAAAGCTATAAGCTAAATAAATTTTTATTCAAAATTTTCCAACACCAACTGTTCTATTTATCGAAATGTTTAACAAAGTTATTAAAGTACCTGGGTTCGCAGTGTGCAATACGGAAATCGAAGTTGATCCTCGTAACAAACATATCGGATTCTAGTCTGATTTCGTGGACCGAAGGCGGAGGTAGGGCAATCGCCAGAGCCACCATGCCGAGGAGAGCCGGCGGCGACTTCCGACTGTGTGAGAAGGTGTACTGTGGCCGAAGACGGCACAGCATCAGGACCACCTGCAAAACAAAAATAATCACTTGGAGATGGGATGCAAACATTCAAATACTCTAAAGACTCTTTATTATTCTGCATCATGAAGCTTCATCAGTTGATATTCACTTTTTGCCTCCACAGCACAGCGTTTGGATTCAGCATACGAAATTGGCAAGCTATGCTGTCCTGATTCTTCGGTCCTTTGAACCCACTTTTACAAAAGGAGGTATTCAATGGTGCATTTGTACTCTCAATCAACTTCGCTCTTTGACAGAACAGACAGAAAAGTAAAAGTGATTATGTATCGTAGGAACTCTACCGCAACCCTGGTTTAAAGATTTTCCTATTGTATTTATTATAAATACAAGTATGAAGAATGTACGCTATCAACATCATAGACCGTTGTCGACCGACAGAATATCGCAGCCTCTGGCATCTCTTTCTATATTTCCATAGATCTAGCGCAAAATTGTGTGCAGGTCTCAACCTACCTCCGTGTCTCGCGTAGTTTTAAAAATGATTTACATATCTGGTAATATTACTAGAAACACTAATGTAGTGGCAACAATGACGGCATCGCACGTAATTTAAATTGAACGAAACATATATATCTCATTTTCATCTCGATGTAAACTAAGATTTCCCAATTAACTCATAGGTAATCGAGCGCACGAATCAAGGATGAACTAATTTGCAATTTTACCAATAAAACCTTGGCCGCGAGCGCTATCCGTACTTAGGGAGGTAATAAACGGGCCGCACTAATTGCTTCGTCGTAGATTCTTGTACGAATTGTGCGAGCCATTTAGATTTAGATAAATTAAAATTATGGGTGTTATCCACGAATGTACGGAACAATAACTTGATTTATTAAGTAAAGTACTGTCAATTTATGATTTACATTACATACGTTATAGTTCACATGTATGTAAAAATACAGTTTAACACATATTATTCTTATTTAAATAGAAAAGAGTTATTTACAATTAATTGAATTTTTTAAATTTAACGCATTTTCAGTAGCATCAAATCGGAACGTGCATTAATTCAAAGAAAAAATGGTTTTAGATCGATAAACACCCACGAAATAAATTATTTCATGAAATCTGAAAATCATCTAAACCATTTTTGCCCCCTAAAGACTTTATTAAACCAAATTCCCACGTTATTAAAAATTAGATTGCATCTTTCAAATTGAAGTTTTCTTCTTAAAGCAAGTATAAAACATTGTCCCACAGAGTGATATTAGCAAGCCACTTCAGATAATATCTCATTTTATGTTGTAACACCGAGTTAAGAAGAGAATTACGACCCATAGACATCGTCTCGAGGCTCCCCATCCCGTACAATTATTCTAACCAATAATATTTATGATGTTAAACGGATATAGATAAATGCTTTATGGCCGTGAATTCCAGTTGTAAAACTTGGAAGTAATTTGAAACTGAAAAATGAAGTATGTAGTCCATTTTCAACACATCGATCAAACATTCGAAATACCAAACGACATCTCCAAATACCATGGCATCCTATTGTCAATTACTCTTCCTATTGTTTTTCTGATAGTTTAAAAAACTAAACAAATTATTCATGCACTTTTAAACTTTAATAACGAAAGAGAAACGTAAATAAATAAATACAAATACAGATTTAAAAATAAACAAGAAAAGAGGACACCGTTGAAATAAATCATAAAAGAACCCTAATATCATTATCTCGAACAGTTCCTTCTCTGCAGATAGATACCCACCCGCCAGTTACCACTCTCTCCATATCTCGATAGGTCACCCTCCGTGCCTCTTCCGACCTAGATTGAAAATGAAAATTCAGCGTGCATTTATTTTCTCATTCTAATCACTAGATAAGAATAAAAATGGCCACAGATTTTCTTTTCGTCTATCCCGTATAAATACATGTATTCGGAGCGTAAAAAGAATTCGACACATATTTTTAGTTTTTATATTGCATGGTTCTCAAGAGTCATTAATAATTAAGTTTTGTAAGTAACAGTTCATTTATTCAGACTATCTTCGAAGACTTTTAAAAGCTGATCAGAAAAAACTTTTCGTACTGTCTTTGCGTAACAACAGCGACGATTTCATCTTCACTATGTATTGCTACCCGTATTTTCGGGAAATGATTCGACAAAGAAACCTTTGTCATCGTACAAACTAATAAGATAGATTTGACTTGAAATTGAAATAGTGTAGAAAGACCTAACAATTAATTAGTACGAAATATTCAGACTTCATTATTAATTGAGACAATGGCAGAGGTTCACTGTTTTCTTACACCGACCAAACAATGGCAATATTTAGTAAGTTACTTTCATGTCAATTAAACTTATTTACATTTTGACTCATTAGTTAATCATTGTATGTCATTTCTGATCAAACTTTTAAAGTCTGCGTGTATATAAAGTCGGTTTTCTCACCCTGTAGCCTGAGGATTTGAAGTGACAACCACGTTTTGTGAGTGTGCTCTTCATCCTAACACAAAAAGCTCGGTCCATTCCTCTGTACAGGGCGCCACTCGCCGCTAGAGTCATCGACGCCGATACTGTTGAACAAATAACACATATTTATTAGACTGAATCACAAGGGAAAAAATTTGAGAGAAGCTTTTGTCAAATAGTACTATAAAGAAAAAAAACAAGTTATGATGATTGTATTTTTCCCTACTATCGCTGGTGTACATAAGGCTCCCACCCAAATGGAGAACTAACCATTGATAGGTTATTTCTCAATTTGGGTTAGAAAACTCACTAAAGAGTAGTTCTACGAGCAGAGAAAAACTTTTTTTGCAAATACCCTATACAATTAATATACCACCAAAGTTGTTTAAAATGGGATATTTTGAACACTAGCCAGTTTATTACACAGAAATAAACTACGAAAATGAAATTTTGCGTATTCCTTTACACGATGGATGAATCGCCATTATGACTAATACCAATCTATGTGAATCACCGTGAGCTGGTAATCTCACTGATGTATATTTTTTTATGTGTTCCCACGGGATAACATTTGAAGCCCACGAAGACGAAGACGCGGCCAAAAGCTACAATATATTTATATGTAAGTCCTACATAGCAAACAAGAATTGACGTTTTGTTTGCACCGCTATCATTTTCATTTAATACGGGAACTACCTAAGTAGTGATTGACTTAAGCACCCAACTATTTTAAAGTCGATAAACATAAAATTAAGGACAGAGTTGGAACTCGCCAGGACGGGACACGCTGTAATTGATTTTACTGAGATTGTTCCGGACTCATAAAAAATGCATCAGTGATTTCAAAATTGTTCCCCATCAGCTTCAATGGTTTTTTGAGCCTTTAGTGAGATGTCATTGATTTAACTCTCTCCAGTCTCACTTAGATTCGAACAGATTGTTTTGACATGGAAGTTATTAGCTTTTAGGAGTACATAGTACGTCTTACGTAAAACCCCAATACTCTACAAGATTGTATTAAAAGTAATAAACTAAGTAAAAGTATTTATCCCACTGCAGCAATAATTCTTTTTCAAATCAAGAAATATGTAAATTTATTTCAAAACCTATTTCCATTGTGGTTGCCACTGCGCAAGTTGAATCACACATTTGCACATACCAAATACAATACGTAACTATTCTGACAACCTCTGCGTAAGCAACATGTTGAACTGTACCTCTACAAACACTTTCAAAGTTAGGTATCAATCATCATCGCCCAAAATATTTATTTACATCCAGTCTAAAAGAAAATCTTTATGATTTTAGATATTGGTAATGTATTGATTTAGTTATATCGATTTGATAAACATACTTGAATGCTGTTGGTTTAGGGCACTTCTTTTATATTTTTGGGAAACTTTAAGAACCTCAGCCCTCACTCTATTGGTGTCATCTCATCAGATGAGAGCTCGATCACCAATCCACGCCTATCCGGTGACAATGAGAACCTTCTCCATGGGCCAGTGTTCTGTGACCAGTTTTCACTACGCCTGTCGTCACACAAAGGCCCGCTGTCACACCAGCTCACTCCTGATTGATTTTTTTACCTGTTCACACTTTTTACATACCTACCTCAAAGTAAATTGAAATAGATTCTAGCCCTTACAAGTTTCGTTGCACTAAATTGAAAATGATTCTCGTCAGTGAATTTGAGAAAAAAATTGGGTCAAGCGGCTGATTGATGATAGCGCGTTTTGGCGATTATTGTGGCTTTCTGCTCATGATTTTCGTTTTTGATAGCCGAGTTTTTAAAATCAGTATAGTGCTAATAGGTTGCGTTTAAGTCGTATCCCAAGTTTTTTTAAATACATATATTTGCATTAAAATTATGTTACACATATGCATATGGAAGTTGCGGTCTTTTCTTTTAATTTTCAATTAGTTTCCTTCTACGACGCACACGAGTATACTTTTTGATTTTGCATCTATAAGAGATGACTACACAGAATCATCTCATACACGGATATGATGCATTTTAATGTATGCACATTCCATTGTTTTCCCTGAGGTCAATTTGCCTTGTCATTCATCATGGGTTAATCAAAAAATGATGATACCAACTCAAATCGAATACCAAATTCAAATGGCAAATGTTGAAAGGCGTTTTTTACCAGCTAACTCCGGATGCAGTGAAGCGAGCAATAGACCTGGTTATTATATCTGAATGAAGTTTTTGCTTATCTTGACTCTTAATTGAACTCCGCTCTTGTATATCTGTAGATCTGTGTATGTGGTAGTAACTAGGAAGGAATTTCGTATTAAATTTAAAAGTCTCAATTATTCACATTTTACTTGGTTCTTACTTACTTTACTACCATAAGACAGAATCAGTCTTGGTATAGGTTACTAATCAATAATTTTGTTTATTATTTATTATCACAAAAAGTTGTTTACGAGTGCTACAGCTTTGTAGGACGTACATATAATATTGCATTGAACATATTTAAAGCGTTTGACGTTTGTCGAACGTGAAACAGAATGTTGCTTGATTTTTGAGGAACTTCTACATTTTTCACGTCTACAGAAATTAAATTAACTTTAAACAACATTTACCAGATTGTCTCTCCGTTATAAACATAACGCTAATCTATTTACACGTACCATACATACGATAGTAGGAATCGATTATTTATTTTATTTTTAAGGTACAGTTCGAATTTATATAAATATTAAATACACTACTCTAATGTAGACGATAAACTGAGGTTAAGAAACAGATTTGAAACAAAAATAAAGTGTTGTCATTTAAATATTATAATATAACTTTTCTTCCCCTGGGGATCACAAAGAGTGACTAGTGGAGACAACTGGTGACCGATAGCAGCATTCACTTGTGTACCACTGTGACAAATAGTCCCTACCACCAATCTGCCTACCGAGCTTATGGACTGTATAAAAGTAATCCATGCTCATTCAACATAGAAAACTCTGAACTTCTCCGACCGACAAAAAGATAACAATAAATAATGTAATACAGGAAAAATTAAGAAAAGCTCATCATACACCACCATACTCTAGAAAGTAGATTTTATTTTGGATGCAGTCAAACAACTTATTAGAAACGCAGTGGCGCTCAAATTATATTTTCAGTTTCTTAATACATTCTCATAGCTTTTAAATGAAATATTTAATCATTTGGTACAAAGATACCAACGCACCGTGAAGACTCCATAATCTAATTTCAATTTGATCCACAACTGATTATTGACATCATTCAACAATTCGACATACTGAGTGAAATTTTTGGGATCGGTATTGTCGCTGATTGAAGAAGGTGCAATGGCCTCCGAAATAAGGAAACTTTGATTAAATTTGAACAGTTTTTTAATCATTTTTTGTCAGTGAAGACGTTTTGGTAATTGTCGTTTTTTTAAGAATGTCGTGAAAAAATGTCTCCTACACAAAGATTGAAGATAATGAGTAACGGAGACGTTCATAATAGAGTTACTCTAATAAAATGAATTTAGTGCTGACGACGTCTTTATTGGGAGACTAGGCTCCAACTACAAGGGTATTGAAGCTTCGACACCGGTAGCGCTTTATGTGAGTTTTTACCTACATTACATTTGTTGTGCTTTTCAACCATTCCATCGAGGCGCAGCTTCAGGTGAACAACAAGTTTCAGAAGTCAGTGGAAATGTCTAGTTTTTTAGCAGTCTGTTTTTTAGCCACAAGTGACAACAACATGTTTTTTTTAAGTTTCACATAATTTTGCTAGGTTAGTGCCTTAGTGCTTTAAAATAAAGCAATTTGAAGAAAAAAAATCACAGCAAATTATAATGAAATAATTTTCATGTCGTTCTACAACCCGGTGAGCCCGATTCATACCTTTTAAAAATATACATATACCATCTATACTACTTTTAAAAAAAAGCATAACTTTATCTTTACATTGAATATTTTTACAAGAAACGTTATTTAGGCTTCAAATATTTGATTTGAAGATTTTTGTCTGCCTCTTAAGTAATTATATCAAAACTACTGGATGGATTTTGGTTAAAATTTTCAAATTACGTAAAATTGTAAATATTTCTAGATATAATGACGGGAGCCGCATTTTAATGGTTTAGATTTATTCGATTCTTTGAGCTATTTAATTCCATAGATTCCGAAGATCCTTACATTCCAAAATGATATTCAGTTATCTACCATTCGCCAAATAATTAGGGTCTAGGTGACCTAGGTATGATCTACGAGAAGACTTAATGCAAAATCAGTATTATTATAGAGTTAATAATCATGTTCTACTCAATATATTCTCTTCTTAGCTACCAATCGATAAAAAAGCTCAATCTGAAGCTCTGATTGAATTGAAATGCTTTGCTTTATGTTGATTCTTTCACTACTTTTGTTTTTAATTCTACTAAGACATGAAATACTTCCTCCCATGTACAAGGATAGGTGGTTATGGTAAAATATGCAAAAGGAAGTTTTGTCGTAGTGATCTGTGAGAGAATCTTCACTTCAGCAATTGATTCTTGATTGCCACATTCTTAAGTTCCCCAAGGCTAGAGTGAACAGGTTATTACTGGTTTTTTGTCGACCATATCAGGCGAGATTGTGGTTAAACGCAAGCCCTTATATTTCGTAAAAGCATAGTAGTAAAATTGAGATTTAATCTGTTGAATTACCATCAGGGTTGTTTGTTCCGTGCTGGCTGCCTTCCTCGCTACCTGATGCGGGGCTGTTCAGTCCAGCTCCTCCTGATCTTCCAGCCAGGGAAAGGCCGAGCTGCTCAGCTATCTCGGCGTGGTCTGCTTGGTGCACGTAGTCAAATATACTGCTGCCCGTCATCTCTACCTGTTTACAAAGTAAAAAGACATTTAGTGAAGTAAAATGAAAATCTCGTCCTTTGCAAAATAGATAACCTCTAAGATTACAATACGAAAAACATCGTGAGACACACAATCACTGCTGAAAAGAAATTTAAAGGTGTGTGTGAAGTCTACCAATCCCCGTGTGAGCCCGCGTGGTGGTATATGGCCCAAACTCTCTCTGTAGCAGAGTAGGCCTGAGCCCCTGCAGTGGGGACATATAACAGTGGGGACAGGGCTGTTGATGATTATTATAATACGAATTGTATACCCCTCATCGCAATCCATTGTCGACGCATAGTCACTTACCATCAGGTTTTGACTCTTTGTGGTCAAGCATACATCAATTTTATCTTTAAAAAACTATTTATTCAGATGACTAGTAGTAATTATCGTGATATTAAACACTTCATTCTCAAAATTAAAAAGAATAGCAGGGTCTTCTAATATAAGTTAACTTTAACTTAAAAGGAGTACCCCAAAACCTGTATATTAATTTTAGTAGATGATTCAATAAACAACTTTTTCCTTTTCATGTGAATATAAAGCCATTGTACGAATATAGAAACTATTCTAAACGTACATGTCCTCATTGGAAACTAAACCCTTGTTTGGTTGTGAGTGTTGAGTTGTCTTGAATTTAGATATTCTGTAACCAGGACCACTAAAGCAACCTATTAGCTAAACACAAATCTAAACCGAAATTCTTAATTCCAAAGACAAACAAAAGCCTGAATGGTCAGCGTCGGACGCCGCCGTCGTCACGTACGATGCCGTCGTTATGAATGGATGGCCGTTATCAAACCACGCATCGCGGCAGGTAACTCATAGAGAATAAACACAGCTTGGTCATAATAAGCAAACCGACTACAAACCACGCCAGTAGGAGCTACTTCTAACGGGGTCTTAAACGGTATGCTTAATTATGCTTTGCTTATGACCGGAGTACAAGAGTGGTCGCAAACTGAAGTTTGATCGCAAACTGTGATAAAAACTGAAATGGTGCTAATAATGATTCGATCGATCGAGTGACTCTTGAAATCTTAACCTTTTTTTTCTTCATAATTTTTAAAGCTTACTACGCCACACTATCCACCACATAAAGTATTCTTTTTCTCAACTTGACCATTAAAATATATATTCTTTTTCAGTCAAAAAATTTAACGAAACGTCATGTGAAATGAAATAATGATTTTATTCTGTTGAATTTCCGATGTCATTCTTCTACAACACTGTAAGTACGATGACCCCAAATAAGTTTCTTATGATAGTTATTGATCAGAAAAAGAAACAACATACGAATAAAATATACCATGCAATAATCAAAAGTGTTCATGAGAGTAAAATACAAGCCTTTGGCAGTCTATGACTTTGTGTAACTTCGAAATTACATTAATATTCTCAGTTTACAGCGAATAGATTTCAAATTGTAATACGAAAAACTGTAGGCAAACACGGACTTTCATGTCGACCGGTTTGAAGGCACATGCAAATAGATCTTTAAATAAATTTATCAAATATAAATTGTGGGACCCTATTACAAATTCAAGCGACGTGTATCCGCAGCCAATGCCTGCATGTGAATACCAGAAACAATGGCTACATTAAGGTGGTCTTTTCTGAGAAAGATTTGTTAGGATTTTATGGTGTTTAACAATTCATGAATTTGATGGGCTACAAATTTGAAAACGTTGGCAGGTGAAGTAATCGTGTAAGACAGAAATTGTTTTAATGGCGGTATCTTAATCTAACGTAGCCTACGGAACAGAGATGAAAATTTTGTTTATAACAAATCAAAAAGTCATTTTCCTTTATATGTTTATTCATCGTACATAATACTGAATATAAAATAACGATAGGTAGAGAAAGTTGGTAGCATTAAAAAGTGATTTCAAGATATAGAAAACTTTCAGACTGCTATATACGAGCCTCTCGTGCGCCACGAAATCCGAGACTGATTATAAGAAAGTTATGTCTCTTATTTACCGAGAACCTTATGTTCTATTTTATACATGTATTGTGAAGACTTATGGATCTTTGTGTGTTAGAAAGGTGTTTAGACGTTATACGTTGTACGAGTATTTGGGGGGGTGTGAGCGGTAAGGTTCGCAGAGGCATTAGAATGAAGAGCACGCGCGCGCCTTACCCGGGACGTGACCGGCATATCGCATCGTCCCTTTCCGCCCATTTTTCCGTCTCCTTCACACCACGCCACTGCCAGCCATGTTGGAAACAAGAATTTCCCAGTTTTCCGATCTCTTCGGAGTCTTTTAATTTTGTCACGTTATCAAATTTTTATTTTAGACGTTTTTAGGACGCTCAAAACAAAACCAGCTTTTGTAGATTCTGTTCTAAAGACGAGCTTAAAACGGGGAGTTCTTAGTGTCATAATTTAATCTTTATATTCAACTATCATTTTGCCAAAGACTTCATCCGCGTGAGCTTCAGAAATTATCCCATGAGAACTACTTGTTCGTTTGGGCTAAAAAGTTGCCTTTGTTACATTTCCCGACCTATCCTATAAAAAAATTAAGTCATTCTGATTTTATAGTACTTGGAGGTGATTTTCATGCTAAGAATACTCTATGGGGATTCAGATTGACAACAACAAAAGGAAATGAGCTTTTTGAAGCTATAAAACACACAAAATGTGAGGTTATATCTACTGGAAACCTGACCTACTGGCCAACAGATCCCAAAAAAATCCTGGTCTAATTGACTTTTTCATACATAAAAATATAGGAGCTAATTACCTGAACATCGGTGAGGAATTTGATATGGATTCTGATCATTCTCCTATAATATTAACACTGAGTGAAAATATATTGCACAAAGAACGAATACCTACTCTTGTGAATAAATATACTGATTGGTAAAACTTCGTTTTAGATTTAGAAAATAGAATTGATCTATAAATTCCTCTTCATAACAAAGAGCAGCTCGAACAAGAAGTAATTTCTTAATGACATACAACAAACAGCTTGGATAAACACTGGGTGTGTTTATCCAAGCTGTTTGTTGTATGTCGTAATAACGTATATACTATAAGAAATACTTATCCCAGATATAGCAGAAAAAAAGCACAAAGGAAAAATGGCATCAAACGAGATCTCCAAAAGGTAAAACCTTGCTAAAAATCTGACGATAAAAATAAAGAATTTCAATCATGAAACAATGAGTAATTATCGTCAAACGCTTACATGTGACTTATACTCGTATTAATAAACAATGAGCAAGCAACAAGGTTTGCCTTGAATGAATATTTCAAATAAATGAAGGTCCACAACTTGATCTAACTACAGACAAAATATCACTAGATGATGAAGAAATCAAGCTTGTAACTATAAAAGGAGTGTTACAGAAAGTAAAAACAGTATAAGTATAAAGAAATCACCCGGATATGACTTAATCACGGCTGAAATTCTGCATCATTTAACACGCAAAGGAATTGTCAAATTAACAAACATCATTAATGCCGCATTCATATTGAAGCATGTGCCTAGTCTATGGAAGGTGGCTGAAGTCATAATGATAGCTAAATCAGGAAAATCATCTCGCGAAGCTACTTCATATAGGCCAATTTCTCTGCTACCTGCTTTTTGAAAAGGCTGAAACCCATTCTAAACTATAGAGATTTTATACCAAACCATCAGTTCTGATTCAGAGAAAAACATTCTATCATCGAACAATTTCATAGAATTGTTAACGATTGAAAAACACTTGAAGACAAAAAAGGTTGAACTACAATATTTTCATACGTAGCCCAAGCTTTTGACAAAGTTTGGCGTAATGATTTGAATCATAAGCTGAGGAAATTACTACCCGGACAGATTTCAGATATCCTGGAATCATATATATCCAACAGAGTGTTCAGAGGAAGAGAAGATGATGCCTACTCTGACCTTAAAGTAATGAAAACTGGAGTACCACAAGGAAGGGTTTTGTGCCTGGTCCTGTACCTATTATACACCTGTGACATTCCAGTGTTAGGAAATAGCACTATCGCAACATTTGCTGACGACACTGTAATTATGACAGTAGGTGAAAATCATTATGAATCGAACGAAAAAGCTCAGATAGCAATAAACAAAATCTACGATGGGACCGAGAAGTTAAGAATCCGGCTTATCGAGACGAAGTTGGTTCATATTGATTTATCAAATAAAATCCAGAAACACTGTCCAATGTATTTAAATAGTAAGCAAATACCGTATGCGAATACGGCAAAATACCTAGGCCCATGTCAAGAAGAAACAAGAGGAGCTTCCACAACGCCTTAGAAAGCTGTACTGGATACTTGGATGAGATTCTCCGATGTCAACCCACAAATAAACTACTACTCTACAAACAAGTCCTCATGTCAGTATTATGGTATTCAGCTTTGGGGCTGTACCAAACAAAGAAATGTAAAAATTATACAAAGGTTTCAAAGTCAAGTAGTCAGGGACGTAGTGAATGCACTCTGGTACATAAGAAACAATGACCTCCACCGGGACCTAAAATGTAGTCCAAAAGTATGCCAAAGCTCACGAACGGAGGCTTCACAAACACGTAAATGTCGAGGCAATCCTACTCCAATATGACATAGTGAGGAGGGTCTAAAGGAAAAAACCTTTTAAGCTAGTTTAATTAAGTGAATTAAAAATAGAGTGATAGTGAATAGTGCTGTTGTGTAAGACAAACGAACAAAGTGCCATCCCCTTAATTAAAGACTCAGAATCGTCAATGGGCTGATGACTTAGAAAAAATTATCTATAGAAGTTTAAGTTAAATTACTTATTAGCTTATGTAGGCTAGATTGTAATAAATAAATTTATTTAGAAAAAAACTGACTATCTTACGATGTAAAGGAAGAAAAAACATTCGTATGATACGAGTAATAGTATGGATTCTAAAGTAATATTTTAAAATCTCTGAAATTGTATAATGAATTCCGCATTGTTTTTAAAAACTGTCATTCATATACATACGTAATTCGATTTGAAAGCTACGATTGAACGTGAATATTTTGTAATATTGACATACTTTATTAATGACAAACTCACATTCAAACGAAAGGGTAGGCACTCGTCACATGAAACACAGAGTTTATAAAAGATCAAGATTCACAAAAAATAGATAGGTGGCTATAAACACAAGCCCACGTAGGAGGCATAACTCGACACGTGTAAAGGAGTTATCTGCGATCTGCTGCAGTTACCACCGGATGTCTGTCTAGCGCCGACGAAAATTTCAGATACTATCGTTTACCTCAACGCCGTGCCTTGTGGCATTGTAAGCTCGTATATGTGAATGAGATGCTTACGAGAACAACCTAATTATTTTAAAGAAAAAAAAACTTTCATAATGACCCAAGCCAAATTGAATTGACCGTGACGAAATAATCTAAACTTGATCTAAACACTCCACATCAAATCTATCGTAAAATACTAAGGAAAGACACACTTCTTCCTTTGGAGGGTAGGATTGTATGCTAATAAGTATTCTCGTTACTTACTTGTGATAATCCTAAGTAAATGGAAACAGTTTCTGATATGTAAAGAAACCTTCCATCAGCTGCTACTGACAGCGCGAATCCGTCGAGGCTCTGTGAACAAAACAAGTGCATAAACTAAAGTTGGATAATAATATGACAAACTATTATTATCTAAGACGCAGTGACATCATATACTTTTCTATTTACACCTCTTAGAAACAGAAATGCAAGCGCGTTACACCAAGATAAAATAAGAATGAATATTCAATATAGCAACTTTATATATTAGTCTGCTTTTCAAAATGAAAGCCAGCTGTATATAGTGTCAATATCTCAGGCTTAGTTACCTAGCCAAATAAAATCAGACACTCTGAATTGAATGTCATAATTACGCCTATTCATGATGATAATATTAAGACTTTCCAGTTACAAAAAGTTGTTGAAAGCGCCTCCCTACCTACATTTCGACTGACATCAATTTACAGTCCGTTATATTAGTCATAGAAAAAAGATAAACAAACACGGCCAAGATGACGAAAAACGATCAACACAAGCCAGAGCCTATAAAGTTACTAGATGTACCCGAGCGCAACTCACATTTTACAACGACATACACAATACATATTTCAAAGACAAACATCATTGCAACATAATAAATTGCAACAGAACTTGACGATCACTTTTAATTTTAAAATTATTTTTGAAATTTTTAAACAGTTTTAACATTATGAGTCGGGGACGGAGTGAGATGACAAAATACAAATTTGTTGTCGTTCGAGCGAGACCGACTTTTCATGATCGACCTGACCTTAAAAAATGTATTATAGTTCGCATTGTGTTCCTGCCTATTTGTTTCGCGTTTTGAGAGACCTAGAGAGGTGAAACTGACACTTTAGCATTGAACGTTTATACGGGAATCTTATTCTCATTTTCGAATTATCTACGCTTAGAAGATATCGAAATTCAGTTGAATATTGAAGGACTCGTAATTATAACGCTTTATCCACAGGCGTGGTTTACAAACTATCGTATGACATCCTATAATAATACTTCTTGTGAGCTATACGCATTCCTGAGCAATCATTGGCGTTGAGTATCAGTAAGATGTCTTGTTAATAACAGTCTAATTTTAGTTTATCCACGGTTAACGAATAAAATCCATGAAGCGGAAAAACGATTAACATTTATTGTATAACAAAAAATCTGGCCTAACCATTATACTCTTTAAAATCTTAATTTTTAGTTTCTTACTTCAAATAGATAATCCTTCTTGTGCGACTCTATGTCCGTCCGTATCCCCTCAATCTTTATTTTAATGAGAAGCACGGTTGACAATGTACTTCACAAAATGAATGAGGTTTTTTGTACAAAATCTGCGTTTAAACGGTACGAGATGAACTATCATCTTCGTGAAATAAGAATACAATTTTGGATTAAGTTCCAAATAGATTGCTGTCGGTGTAGTTTTTGTTTATCAGTACTTGGCGTGGCGTTCGACGTGCGTCTAGTTTAATAGGGTTTTTACTTTTTAAGCACCGAGTGGCGAGCAGTCTCGTATTATTAATATAAATAGTATCAGCCAGAGACATTACTCTGATGCATTGACATGAGTTTATAGATTGCAAAGGAAATATCCTCAAGGCTGAAGACTATCAACATTTCTTCATTTACTTGAATACTAGCATAAACTGGCTTTAAAACTAACAAATGCTGAGTTTTGTGTTGGTGTTACTTGTTTATCTGATCAAACATAGACTTCTAATTCGATTAATAATTATAAAGCATTTGTAGCCAAGGAAATATTACTCACTTACATATGTCATAGTATGTAATGAATTACTAAAACGTATATGTAAAGTAAGATATCTGTATAATGTACAAACTTAGGAGCTTAGAAAAAATTTCAAGATATATAAGGTATAATATAGTCTGAAACTTAGTTGTTTTGAATTCATATTAACTTGCTTTTGAAAAAAAAAAATAGATTAGAAAAAAGTATTTATGTAAACAAAAAGACATTCAATTCGTACAGACAGCAGCGGCGACATTTTCGATCATTCAGTTTTTAAAGCCATTGAGTCCAAATCCAATGCTGACCATGGAGTCGTATCGTAACGAAAAATAGTACTTTCTGCACAATGGGTTGCATTTGCCATTGGCCTGCGTCATTAATTTTTTCAAACAAAACGTACAACTTGTCCCGCAAAGTTACGTTTACTAACAAAAAAAATCAATTCTAGGGATCACGTATTCGCCCATTTGCAGTCCGCAGAATAGAAAACCGCAGCACCCACAATATTGTAATGACAGTGAATCGATTGCACAAATCGATATAATTTACGCGATCGAACGACATTATAATAGATATTTTTTGTTGGCCCTTTCAACGCGCCCCAGAATGTGTATACTATTCTATTAATATAGTTATGAAATTTTGTGAAATCGGTGAAATATTGAAGTGGTTCCATTATTTTCGTTATATGTCGCAGTCGATCTATTTTGCGCATGCTATTGTGTGATCAGTAGTGGATAAAATACCGTGAAGTCGGCCACGGATTGCGTAACGCAAGTTCGAGTGTGGAATTGCTTTGTGTGGGCTTTCGGGTCATTTTTTATAAGGTCGCCGCGCCGGTGAAGGTAAACAAACGTTTAATTAGTTTTTGATTAAATGTTGTAATCCTCTGTTTTAGGATTGATGTATAGCTTAGACCACAGTGGCTGTTTCCTGACTGATTATGAAGATGGATGTTACTGAATGTAACTATTATTTGGTATGTACTATGTTTTGGTTTATTATGTAACTGATTAGTTACGTACGTAGTTGATGTCACCTAGCACATAGTGCTTCCTAGCTTTAAAAATAGTTTATCTGGCTTTGTGCAACAATTATGTAAAAAAATTGGACGTCTGATCGTAATGTGGCGAAATCAATATCATTAAATTACGACTTCATAGTGTACCACAATTTTCATTTTCACACACATTTTATTATTGTTTAAAACTCCAGCTGACTGATATTTATTTCGAGACACAATAACTCGATCTTCTATTTTTAGATAATTACTTATCAAAACCTTAGCATTATTCTATTTTTAAAGATTTTGTTTGCAGTCTCAGCGAATTCTCTTTAAAAGGTAGTTCCAAGCTTTGAAAGGAAATAATTATGATGCCTAGGCCAGATAACAGTAACAAGTTTTTTCTTCTTCTTCATAATCATGTGAGTCACGATCTGTTACGTATGTTTTACCTGGAGAATATGAGTTCCTTGATGTTGTTCAAATAATTCCAATGCCAGTCCCATCGATGTTCGTCTGCTCTGGGCTCCTGAAACCAAAATAGATAAAGTTGAATCTTTCCATACACAACTCTTACCCTCACGCTGTGACATGGCTGGTTAGGACGACGTTAGTTTGGCAGTGATTCTATACTTTTTGATATCTCGCCAGATTGTGGATTATAAACTGTAGATCGTGTCTAAGAGTTGGACTATTTAAAATAATAATAATTAAAAAATCTGAAGTTGATTGCGCCATTTGGGCATTGTGGTGATCTCCCATAATCTTTTACACTTTGACACTGAGCTACAAAGCTAGTACTGTTTCATTATAATTCACAATAGGGTTGCACTTGCCTTAATGTCACCTGATGTTAAGTGACATTGAAGATGTTGTTAAAGATTAAAACCTGCGTAGACAAATGACGTTGTAAATGCCAATGGTAAAGGTACTAGATAAATTTAATTTTTTTCTTGCTGGAACTGAATAATGAAAATAGTTGTTTGATACCAACGCTATGGTATGGCTGGAGAAAGTGTGAACGCGTTATTGTTCTGAACAAAATTCACCGATTTATGGTAGAATGCGAAGTAAGCTGCGATAAGACTAATTAATGTTCATGTCAGTGAGAAAGGGACAACATGAAAATACATCAACGCGCGTGTCAGAGAATTTAAAAAGTATAACATTTTATTTTACTAATTTTTTACTTGTGAAAGTGTGTGAAGTGGTAGAACAAATTCCACGCCATTTAATTTTATATCTTGCTTTTAACAGTAACGCATAATTTGACTTTGAAGGTAAAATTCAAAGTTTAATTAGATTTGAAAAAGTTGAAGAAGTTTGGCGACTGCAGGTTTCCCCACATGCACCCTTCATTGGTTATTCTGATCCGTGTTTGATACCAACCAAATTTTCAACTTTATAAGTTTTTAGTAAGTTTTAGTTGTAGTGACGTAGCTACTTATATATAAGAGACACACACACACAAAAAAACAAGTACCCCCGTCGTCATAAAGAAGTCGGGTGCGTGCGCGCAACCCAACACCGACAGATAGCATCGCGCATGACGGATCGAAACATGGCCGACACAGTAGCGAGGACTTTATTTACCTTACGTTTGGTTCTTGCATTTTGTCCGAATTTTATTTGAGGGTTAAATTAAAAGTTACATTAAACATATTACTTGTCATAAATTGGTATAAAAAACTTCATGTTATTCGAAATCAGTTTTTTATCGTTTAATTGTAATGCGATGTTAGCTCTGCTACCTTTCATCCCGGAACACAACAGTGCAACAAACACTGCTGTTCGACGACAGACTTAGGTAACATGGTGGTACCTAGCCAGGTGGACATAGAAAATGTCCTACCACAAACCAAACCGAGTACCGACAGGTACTCCCACTGGGAATTGAACCCAGACTTCCGGATTGTTAATCCTACCTACATTTAGATATCAGGCCGCAAAGTTTGTTATATATATTTTAGTGCTACTGATTTTGTTTCGATTCCTTGCAGCAGTGTGCGGTGTCACGAGCTGGACGGTTGTTTGGTAACATCACACAATGTTAACGAAAGTGAGATTAATCGTGACGGGTTGTCGGCGGCCGGTCACGGTTTCCAGGTGACTTTTATTCATCATACACTGTTTGTGGCTTACGTGGGTCATGCTGTCTTACAAAACGACGTCAAACACAATGTTTTCCTATGTGATTTCATTACGAATGATCACGTTTCAGAAGTCTCGATCTCATTTTTGTTTCGTTTCGAAAACAGATCTACATAAAAAAAAAATGTTAGTAAAAATGTAGTGGTAGTGAATTGAAAAATTATAACAAGAAAAAAGATCATTGAAATGATTATAACATAATAAAAGGTATTCGTCAACATATAAAGTATAAAATTTTCTAAATAAATAGCCATTGGCAAACTTCACGTATTTGGGAAAAATACAATATCCAATTTATTCATCAATATCTATACAATATACATATTGCTAATATATTTTAAGAAGTTGACCATTTTAAAACATTTTTACTGTTAAAAACATCCGATGTAAAAACGGAACCCTTATTATGGACTGTATTTCTGTGTGAAATAAACTATTATTATTATCTCACTCTAGTATCTGCCGGTCCGTGCGTCTGTCACGGCGGATTATCTTAGGAACGACTAATGCTTTCGACATGAAATTCAAAAAAGTTATGGAAAATTGTGACTCACAGGTGACGCAATTGAAAGAATTGATAAAATATTATAATTAAAAAGGATTAAAAAGTATGACCAACTCCCCGTTAGGTACAGAAAGTGAGGACATACTACATCTACTGAAGCCGGCATCTCAAAGGAGTAATCTCTCTCTTTTTTTGAATTAAATCGTAATAAAAAACGCGCTTGGTATCGTGACATCTACAGGTTAAATATGGTCTGCGACCTAAATCTGTAACCATGTGAACATTTGCTTCGGTAATTCTATATGTGGGAATGTCAAACAGCCTCTATAAACTTTTGGCAGAATTGTTTAGTTTTTTTACTTTTGAAACACTTTACTTACAGAATATGGACAGGAAGACACTTCATTGAACGTTACGTATTTAATAAACAATATCTAAACTAAACCAAGCTTGTGGTCTCGACTTTAAAACTTGATCACAATGCCCTGATCGAGAAATTGGCCAATGTATCATCGTCATTAACAAAAGGGAAATTTTGACTGCTGCACGCATTATCAGGATAGCATACATTGTGATGTAATATTTTATGCAAAACACATTAAACAAAATATTTTGTGAGGTTTTAAATAGATCGTATTGATCCTTACTGTTAGGATAACGAAAAGAAGCTCTTTGATCCACTAGAATATATCTATCCTATAAATCTGGTTGGAATACTCTAACTCCAATACAGAGGTAGAAATAGATTACAGCACAAAAAAACAAAGTATACAAGTGTTGAGCCTATTTATGTTATTGTCGTTGAGAGACCTAAAAAAGGTAAGGTATATTTTTGGAACGTGATTATGAATACCTTTCAAAAGATAACGTACACGATTTTTCAATCTTTAATTAGAACATTCTACAAAGCCATCTTCGAGTTTTATGTGACATCATAGAATTAAAACCTACGTAAACGTCACATACACACATCATGGCTTCAAGGCTTCAGTCATAACATAAATTAAAATACCTCTATTTACGTTAAAAATTCGTGGAATTTAAAAAAAAATTCCGCCGATCAGATTGGAGTAGACTAGCATTTATAATATCAATGCCATTACGTCAAATTGCTAGTTGATCTCTTTATAGGAGGTGCTAAATAAAACCATTAATTTTACTCTATGTAACCCTAGATGTACGAACAAATTTTTATTCGTTCCGTTAATACCTCGTATAATTTTCTCATTATGACCTCGCGGCGATGCAGCCCACCCTTAAGTCTGTTACTGTCATTATTGTGGTATCGTTAAGGCGTAATAAAAGAAAGAAAAAAGAAAGAAATGATTTATTGCCACATAAGACCATAAAATACAATTTGACAGTTGTTTGAAACCCGTCAAAATATACTTCTCATCAGAAAAATCGAAACACCTTGCAAGTTTATGTTTTGTAAGGATTATCAGAAAAACATAAGAAAATTTAATTTGAATTTAGAACATTAACAGCTTAACACAGCTTAACATCAGTTAAGATTTCCATTGTAAAGATTCTCATGCTATAAATGAGATGGAATGGAGATTTGTATATTTTCGTTTAATGCATACAAAACGCACGAAACAGATAAAATTTAACATTGAAAATAAAATATGGCGTCATGAAAATGACATTTAACAGTGTCACTTAGTGCGAAATGAATGATTTTGTACAATTAAAATAAATGCAAATATGTAATTCGAGTATTTTTCTACACATATTAAGACTGTTCATTGATTTTTAAATAGTGTACCAGTGCAGGCCAAATTTGAAATATCTCTTTTTTCAACTTATGTTTTTTTACACTAAAAGTCGTTAAATCGTTTTACTTTACAAGGTTTTAACATCATTATTATAGTGATCGTGGGTGGTTATTGGGTTTTCCTTGTATTCCCTTTGTGACGTGCAGAAAGCACGGCGCACGTTGCATTTTGCAGTTGATCTAATAAGCTCACCCCAAAACTAGTGACAACTTACCCAAATGCATTGACCAGTCCTGTCTCATAAATGTAATAACTATTACAAGAATTCTCAAACTGTTAGATTGATGGCAGCTACGTATTTCGTTATATATCTACGTGCTCTTTAGTCCAAATAAGTTGTAGTGCGTGTATTTGAACTTTAAATTAATTAATTATCGCTGACAAATTTTTTATACATTTTGAACTAAGTTTCAAAAACAATTTAGTATTGTTTATTCTGTGCGAATAGATTTAATGTATTCTATCATAAACAGTAAAATTTATTTTCAATTAGTAAAAAAACATTTGGAAATTCCTAACCTACGCCAGAACTTTTTCATTTAAAATTTTTCCTTACTGCGAAAGTCGAAAGACTATATCTAGTTAGGCATGAATTTTTTATCCACTGAAATAACTTCCACGACATTATTACTACTATTTGTCACAAGGACACTGATTGAAACTTTCTCGTAAATAAATATTTCTCTAAAAATTCCAGTTCGCGCAAGAACTCTCACCCTAACACGTCGCACTATTTCTGTAAATACCAAAAGATATCTCTAAATAGTGATAGAAAAAGCAATAATTTGGGCGTATTTGTCCATTTGGACATGTGCGGGCAGTGCTAACATTTACCGGGGGTTGCTGTTTTCACAAGACGAAATTAAATAAAACTTGTGGCTTACGTGGAGGGTCTGCAAAATTTACGAGACCGTTTCTTGTTGTTCTGGAATATGTTGTTAAAGAATCATCGAGTTCGGAGGTTCTTAACCAACACTAAATTAAATTTATTTGTATGTTTATGTAGCGAATCAAGATTTTACAAGATTTAGATTTATTTTTCTACAATGAACTTTAGATTAACCGAGTCAAATTTAATATTGACCTTAGGCATCATCAACAGCCTATACATATATGCATTGGCTCAGGCCTACTCTTCTACAGGAGTGATAGGCCATTATAGTCCACCACGCGGGCCCAGTGCGGATTGGTACACTTCACACACACCTTTGAATTTCTTTTAAGGAGCGTCTCACGATGTTTTCCTTCACCGGAAAGCCAATTATAATGTCAAATTTAATTCCAAATAACAAATTTGAACTCATTGGTACGAGCCAGGATCGAACCCAGACCTCGATTGTTCAAGGACTGACGCTCTACCCAACTGAGCTACCATAGCCACCTTAGTCACAATAACAACATATAAATTGCTAGTTGATATTTTTTTAACATTTTAGGTTTCAAATAGAACCACACCATGACTTTCAAGAGTCAGGTAATAGCAAAAATTCGTAACAAAAGTTTGGTGCATTGCTAGGCTAGTGATGAATTATTTTTGCAAGAAGTTTCATGAAAACAAGTATTTTATGAAATACCGTGTAATCTCGTCTAGTGTTACCATGTGGGTGTCAGTAAAATTAAGAGTAAACATTCATGAATATCAGCCCCTATCTATGCATTTACAACGTCTTATTGCGATCACTTGTCCATCTGCCAATGTACTGATTATGACAAATGATGAACGCATGAAAAGTTCTTTGAGGCGATTAGTCTACGAATAACAGAAACTAACCGCACTGGAGGTAGTATACTATTAAACAAACTTTTCTGCGGACGCCCGCCCTCGCACTCCCTCAAAAAATAATATAAGCTAGAAGCGTTCATTGGCGACCCCTGGGGCATCACTTGACCGGAACTTGGGATCTCTAATGAAGAATTACCGCCCTTTGTGGTCTGAACTCTTCACTTCGAGGGATGTCGGGTGATCGGCTGCTTTTAACCAACCATAAGTTTCTAAATGTTTGCTTTATTTTGGTTGAGTGTGACTTAATTGTGATTAACAAGGTTCGTTAGCTATCTTTTAAATAACTAAAAAAGAAGTCTACTAGTCCTTAAAAAAATTAGAAACGTCTTAATTTAAATTATATTGCAACTTTGATGACGGAAAGACTACCAAGCGCTAAAAAATAATTCAAAAGCTGTATTCATTAACGATGAAATTTTCTGCTTATATTTTAGTTTCAACTTCCTCGGTGATCTACATGCTTGGACTAAAAATCTGGAGCTCCTTCGTTCTATTCCCAGTGTCCGCCTGGCTAGCTACAGCCATCTACCTAAGTCTGCCGCTAAACAGCAGTGTTAATAGCACAGTTATGTTCCGGTAAGGTAGCAGAGCCAGCGCCTTATTAGCTTGAAGCGACTGGGTTCGCACGCTCACCATCTAACGGTCTTATGGATACTTATTCCATAAAATGAGATAAAGGCCAAGTGCAAACCCATTGTACATATAAAAAATTATATACTATTCATATACAAAAACGTGGACGTTTCCGGCTGATGATGACAATGTCCAAAATTTTAATCAGAAAAATACATATGGTAAAAATATAATAGTCCCTACATAGAGCTTTGAAGAAAAATAGTAAAACGGCCAAGTGCGAATTGGACTCGCGCACAAAAGGTTATGAACCAAGAAAAGAATCGTACATATAGCATTTCCTTGAAACAAAATTCATTTTCCTGATCGTAAAAAAATAGAAAATTTAATTGTCGACTGTCTAAACTGAAGTACAATAAATGAACAGTGAAACAAATGAAATAAAAGCTGTCAGAAAAGGGGTTTTACAGAGTTTAGTTAAACCCTTCACGGACACTTCACATTTTGTAAGACGAAACCGCAAAAGTATTCACGTACGTGAAGAAGTAGAAGAACTATGAGAAGAATATCGAAAAATCACGATATCGAAACAATAATGAATTGTAACTAGCCAATTACACGGGCGGACAACCCTTCAAATGCCGACACAGGGTCGCAGGGACCGACGGATCGGCAGCGGCCACCCGACAGCGATCGATACCAAATAAAAATAGCTACAAAATCCCGGAAAACGATCTCCCATGCAGAACACGTACAGTCAATGTGGAATAGCACAGGGTGATGATTGTGATGCACCAGCGGAAGGGACGCACAAAAATGGCATTTCGGCAACTATAGATTGAAAATAAATGCTTTGAGCTGGGATATTGCAGTTATATTATTATCAAGGAATTTATGACATTTTAAGCGTGATGTTAGTTTTTAGTATTCTTATTTTTTGCTTTTGATTTGTAATCGTGGGCAACGAACCCAAATCCTTAAGGGTGCAACCCGCATGTCGATACCAATAAATTTACCAGTGATAAGAAAATACAGCTCTATAATATAATGTTTTTAATCTGTCTTTTTGAATAAAATATAAACGTGAAATTATAAATAAATAATTTATATTCTACATACATGTAACTACTAAAAATTTAATTATGATTCGAGATTGGATAAATTTTAATGAAAAACAGAATTGCACCATGTTTGTACTGGGCCTTCATTTCAGCTTATAGGAACTATGCGTGATGGAAGCGTGCTCACACAGATTATTTAATTTAACGGGGCACTGACTGTTGTTACTGCATTTAAAATGCATTACAATATTATAGTGATGTCGATACTCTTCTGTGACGGCATATATTCATATGGTGGTAGCCAGAGTCACAGTCCAGACCCTTCAAACAAATGTCGTGAAATCGGTTCCTATTTCCATACATCTAACGGATGACGTTTGTATACACGCGCATGTGTGAGTTAATTCGCGCGCGCTATATCACCGATCCTTGAGCGGGTCACTTTCTTGCGGGGAGAGGTGAGGTATTGCGGATCGGCGGGAGGCGGTGAACGTCCGTACTGTACGTATGACTATATTAATTATGTGCCACATGTATCAGTATATGTCTATGTCTATTTTATGTATCTAACAAAGATACTCACCGTAGAATACCTTGGTAATGACGTATTTATATGTATACGAAGCGAGAATAGTTAGCGTTAATAGATTTCGGGAAGACATTTGGGGTGTTTGCTCACGGAGATATTTAATATGTGCACCGGTCACGTGCTCGGTTCATTCAGTTCATTATATCCGGGATTAAAGGCAGAAGGGTTAGCTTATTCAGACGAAATTGATAAATACGGGCAAAGACGAGTTTCTGAGATAACACGTCACGAAACTTTCGTCTGTATACTGACATTTAGTTCTCGTATTATCCGACGCGTAATTTAGGTTTTAGAACAGAATCTACACAATTCCCGTGGATGTCGTAAAAGGCGAACAGAAGATCAAGTGGTGATTATAGCAGACACCGTCATTGAAAGTTCATCGTGGCGAAATGTGGAGGAGGCTCATGTCCAACAGTGGACTTATGCAGCCGATTATCAATTAAAAACAGTTCAAAACGCTTTCTCGTTAAAAAGCAAATGCACGCTTAAACACGCTCTTAAAAACTTTGTCGTAGATAAAGTACTCGTAGGTCGTACATATCAATTAAAGTAAAATTATAATGCACTACATTGTTTACCATTCAAAATAAAAAAGGATTCCGACGAATTGAGAACCTCCTAAGTTCTTTGAAGTCAGTTAATGATTACAATAGGGCACCGAATAAGTGTATAACAAAAGTCCTACCTTATGTATAAAGAATGCGTTTGCGCTAGATATAAGTATGTAGGTAAGGTATGGTTTTGGCCGTAAGTTTTCTGACAATAACAAGATATCGCCAAAAACAAAGAGAAAAATAGATCCTAAAATATTTTCTCCAATATTTCGTCTTAACCCGTGTGTCGCTCGTTCGCACGCGGGACGTCGTGTTTACCCATTATTTATTGTTATTTTTCTATTTCGCCGGCAGATGTGCCGTGCCATGATTTACGGTTGGCTTGTATTAAGGAACGTGAATTATAACACCAAGTCTGGACTGGTCAAGGAAAACTTTGTTTTTCTTTCTAACGGGTGCTGTAAATATCCCGTAGCGTATTTAAGAAGTTAGTCGATCAGCATACTTTTCATAGGTTTTGGTTTTTATTTAACATTTCCTTGTGATTTTATATCCATAAATTGAGCACTCAGATAACTTTACACTTGATAAACTAGTCAACTATAGTTTTTTTTTTCTTCATTTTCAGTGAAGTATTAAAGAAAAGTGTCGATAAGGCAAGGAAGAAATAGCAAGTTGGTAAGATTGAGGATCGTTATTAGAAATAAAATCCGTCAGTTTTTTGGGCCAGCTCCACATCAAATTTTATATTGAAAAAGTATTTTTTTATTCGCTGCTGTAAAAAAAGTTATCACATTCAATTTTTCTTACCATTTCGCCCTGATAAACGACACAAGAAAAGAATAAAATCCGGTCAAGTGCGAGTTGAACTCGCGCACGAAGGGTTCCGTACCATTATCTATAAAAACGCCAAACAATCATGTCTGCTGTATGGCATTTCCCCTTAAATATTAGTTTTATTCTGTTTTTTTAGTGTTTGTTGTTATAGTGGTGTTGTTTTTACGATAATTAATGAAAGTAGCCTAAGAAAAGTAAAATTGTTATGTATCCTTGTGGGTTTACCTATGTACTCAGAGTTTAGAACATCCACAGGCCATGTGCCACTGAATATATAAGAAGGAACTAGGTCAGACACTTTTATTTGTTAAACACAAGTTACACACAACAAGTACACCAAAGGTCAGACTCTCGGCCGTCAATATGCAGCGCACGTCAGTGTCAGTTACACTTGTGAATATTTTTGTTGACCTCACGCATTAGACGAGGCGGAATCCGTATATTATAATAAATCTGTGGCTACGTATTAACAATTGTAGTAATTTGAGTTTGAAAGGAGAAAAGTTATATTTTGACTTTTTGCTCTCATTAAAGAGCTTTATTATGCTCACAGCTAAACGAAAATTTGGGGAGCTTCAGTTTGAGGGTGAACGCGTTTTCTCTACACCACATACCACCGATCGTTTACTACGAGTAGGTTGAACCAGTTGTGGCCAATCTATGCAGGTTTTTATTTAAAATCAATCGTATTTTTTATTATTAATAATATTTATGTCTAGAAGCTTTTGTACACCTGAAAAAAATATAGACCATCGCTTGACCACAATGATGTAATCAAGAGACACCGCATATACGCAAACACAAGCTAAATATGTAGAGTCTGGTTAAAGTTACACGTCCGTTCACTTCGAGATCCAACGCCCTAATGCCAATAAATCAACCGTGCCGCCACCATACGACAATATGGGGTACGAAACATGTGTTTACCCCGAGGTTAATTTGTTGAATTTATCCGTCTTGTCTCCTGTTATGCTATTGAGAAATATTGCGTCTTACGGAGATTTCGGATACCTATTTTGCTTTTGATTTATTATTTTTCGATATTACGGAAATATTAGTTTCTTAATCAGTATTGCTACATTGCAGTGCTGAACCTGCAGTGAAAACTTCATTCAAAACGCAAAATCAATTTTGTCATCGAAATATTCAACACATAACGAAATTTTGCTTGGGGATTTAGCGCTGAAACAGAAAGACCTTATGAGCAATGAAAAACTCTTCATACGCAATTAGCATGCACCAATCATAACGTTAACTTTTTAATATGTACTATTTGTAGCAGTTTTCTACAGTGTGTGTAGCTTCTGTGTACTGCTACAAGTAGTACACTTGGCGATACGGATCTGATGATGGAGCCATGATGTAAAAAGTGGAACTCTTCAATCGATCGTGTCGGGCCACGCGCAGTGTACGGTTCCGTAGTTGGGCCCGCACAGGACGATGTAAAGTAATTTTGAATGTAATTTGTACAAAACTTTTGTTATGACACCTTGAAGTATATTTTATAATTTGGTCGACTAATACTCATTAACCTGTGAAGGCCCCTAGATCGTGATAGTTTTCCTTTTAACTTCAGTATAGATCTTACTACTGTGAATTTTTAAAGATTTTTAAAAGCAATAGTTTAGAAGATAGAGGAGGGGGCACGCCCAACTTTAACAAAAATTATAACTTTAAAGCTTATTTCACAAACTGATCCCTAATTCAAAAATTGATGTTGATAGTCATAATTTTTGAAAGACCTATTCAATGATATCCCACACAATGGGGTAGACGCGAAAAAATATTTCATCCACAAGTTACGTGTACGGCCTAACAATTATTTTTCAAGATTTTATTAACCACTTTGTTGGCGTAATTATACCATACCAAATTACAGCTTTCTAATAGTAAGGGTCTGAGCAAAGCCGCGGACTGACAGACGGACAGAGTGAAACTATATGGGTTCCTTGTTTGTACTAGGGAACCCTAAAAGTAACCCTTATAGGATCACATTGTTGTCCATCAGTCCATCTGTCTGCCTGTCAATAGCATTTTTCTCAGGAACACTTAGAGGTATCTAGTTGAAATGAATATCGAATATGCAAATCTGCAGTATCTTGGGTCTGTGACAAAATCTTCTGGGTCAATGCATTAATAAGATGTGGCTATTTAAGCCGCATTTTTCGACGTAGAAGGAATCAAAGCCTATATGATACTTCGCGTTGACCTAGACACAAGAAATTTGGCAAGAAGCAAAGTCTTACAGCACAAGTGAATTTTTTAAAGTATATATCATTAAAATTGACGATTACAAACTGTTCCAGCGCCTGTCGGTATATTCTTACCGCTAATAATTTTGTTACTAATTGATCATTGATTTAAGTCATACATTTTACCTATTATTTATGATTTTTAGAACGGTAATTATTCACTTTATGTACGGACTCCTAGGTGAGTGAGTCTGACTCGCACTTGGCCAGTCTTTCTTCTTCAAGTACGAGTAACAAAGAAACAAGTAAAACCATAACTTTATCGCTGTCAAAGACAATGAAAGCTCTTCAAGCAGATCATCGTATGCCTACTGGTTATTAATGCTGTGCACCATAGACAAAACAACAAAGTTACCGAACCTTGTCAAGATTAAACAGGCAACCTAATTTAAACAAGGGCAAGACACTGTGGCAACACTAATTAATCGGGCCAGACAAAATCGTCAAACGAACCCCAGCCCAATTTGAATAAACTAACCAAGTCACGTCCGCCAAATAAGCAGTACTAACAAGCAGTATATCGCTTGCACTGATTGTTAATTGATTACATTAAAAATTTTGGCCTAATTCATGGAGTATTGTTACCAGTGGGGGAGTGGATCAGGCCCTACGGAATTAATTAAGTTTTTCTTCTTTTATTTTAATAGACTTGGTGTCTCTTACAATTTGCAAATTGACAGGAGGTATTGCGAGATAATTTTGTTTCTTTTGAGGTTACAAACTTTGAGTTTGCGATGTCATTATGTTTTGAATCGTGATTTGGTTTGCTTAAACATCTTGAACTTTGTATTCCAGGGAAGTCGACTTTAAGATTAGACCGTAATAAACCTATAGGTACTATTTTGTTTATTTAAAACATAAAAATAATAACAATTTACATTAAAAATGTTGTGTATAATCAAAATGCGTTATTAACCTATGAGTCTACGTTTAATCTACAGGTATTTGTCATATGTATAAAATCAATCAAAGCCATAAATAAAGCTGACAGACGTGTGCAATACGACAACCCCATTTCCTCTTAACTAAATTTATGAGAAGCACGCAACAAACTCAAGGTGGCAATTTTTTACGATACACCGTAGTATATTTTCTAAAGTTTCCCTCTAAATCTTTATTGCTTACGTGAGTATATTTGAAACACGAAAATTTTACCCCCTAAACACTGTTGGAGACAATTTTGACACCCCTAAACGCTCGTATTTTAATGTTCCGAATATTTTTATTTGAATATATACAAGGTGGGTGGTTAGAGGAGCCAGTTTGATTGAGTTAAAATGACAGTGGCATACGTAGTGATTCGCCCCGTGGTCGCATTAAGCGCATTAAGGGGCCAAAATTGGATTTGTCGTAGGGCGTTTTATTGGTACACTTGTTACGAATTTAAGGCCCGAGTGTGTGTTAAAAAAGCTCCCTATTGAGGTATGCGCATATGAATGTGGAAAGCAATTCGTACATTTCGGGTACGATAATAATTTAAATAACCTTCGTATTAATATGTTGTTATGAGAAGTTACTGGTTACGTTTAGAAAATCGCAGTAGGCTTGTTAAATAATAGTATCTCAAATAGGAATGAGATGTTAATCCTGAATAAGAAGCTCACAAACACATCTCCAATAATATTTGTTTGATAATTAGAGTATGTATTATTACAATTTCAGAAAAAACTATATATAACCATTTCTGAAGTATTCAATTCAAATAATCTTTATTGCACACACACACAAAATAAAAAACAGAAAAGAAAAGAGAAGAACATAAAGGTACAATGAAGGCGACCTTATCGCTAAAAGCGATCTCTTCCAGGCAACCTTAGGGCAGAAGAATCGTGTGATTAAGAAGGGGTAAGTAAGTGGTGCTAAATATATATTAATAAATAAATAAATATATATATTATAGATCAAGAAATATGTTCTACCAAATAAATTAAAAACTTCACAATCCTTTCATAATTGGCGGAGTTACCACGTAACATACATACAAAAAGAAACATACAGGCCAATTGAGAACCTCCTCCTTCTTTGAAGACAAATGAAAAATACAAAGATTTTTAGCCGAGTCATACGAAATTTTTTTTTATGTTTGTACTTACCGACATAAAATTTTCACGTAAAATTAACATCGCTTTGTTTTTCTGTCTGTACAAGGGTAGTGGTAACACAGTTAGCACCGACCGACTACGACTTGACGAAGGCAAATCAGATTTGTCAACCCTCTTTAGTTATTTTATATCTATTCAGTCATTTTGCATAGTTTTACAGTGCTGAGGGTGCCGACCGGTGCGACTGTGAATGTAGTCTAATTCCACCGCAAATATGTGGTTCTTTCGTTTTGGTATGAGTTCATACAGAACCTTTCAGGTGACTACGTATTTTTCCATGAAGGTAGGTATTTGCCATACTAAGCACAACTGGCCAGTGGATAATGGTAAAATGTTTTGAATACATACGTAGATGCTGCTGTCTGTCTCTTGAAAATATCCCTTAGTTGCCTTTTACAGCACGCAATGGATGGAGCTTACTCCAAACACGGCTAAGACAATATCTGGTCAAGCATAGTCTTACCTTTTTTAAACATTTATAGAGAATAATATTTGCGTCTGAGAAGCATACCTTTTAATGCTTTACTGGAGGGAGGTGGATCCCGGCTCCATGGCGGGTCTCCGTGTCCGGAGAAGTCTCTTAGTTTGAGGTAGCTTATGGTCAGCCTTATTATCGACGCTTTGTCCAGCTGGCTGGTGATAGCGGCGGGGAGGGGAAGCATCTTCGCCAATTCGTAGAACTCATAGTTCTCCTTCCCTCTTCTGGATCGAGCTGCGTCGCGACTCTTCTCTTTGCGGAGTTCCAGAATACTGTAAAGAGAAGGAACATGTTATTAACGGCAGACTTTGACATCTTTTATTTTAGCTCACTGTAACACAGTAAGGCAAAACTAATCCCTTCAGTTTCTCTATTACCCTTTAGGGCCTCTTGCTTTGCCGATGCAGTAGCATAATACCCAATATAGACATCTCTATAGAAATAACTGAGTTTATTGTTATTTTCACAGAAAAATTTAGCGATTATTATGATTTGTTGATTGTGTTGTGTATGATTACTTAATTAAACACGTAGCTTTGTCTAACAAAGACATTGATTTAGAAACAAATACTTGAATACACGAGAACATACACGATTGCCATTGACGTGTATGTACAGAAAGAAGCCTAGGCTAGACAGAGGTATGCGCCGCGGGTCCCTTGTACCTTCTGATATAATCGAACGTGGTGTTAGATAATACTAAAATGACCCCTGTTTTAGAAGCTGGCTTACTTCGAGTGAACGCCTTCAACGCCGTTCTATATTTTATGAAGTAAACCTGAAACTAGTCACAAATGTTTAAATAATCCTTCGCTTATTTTGGTCTTTTTATAATAACTGCAAAAAAAACTAATTTTCTACTTCATAGTTGCTTTTTCCTTCCTAATTTCAGTCTAAAGACAGAAATTTTCACTGACACAAGTAAATTATTTATATTGATGTTCTATCTATAGAATTACTCTGAGGTTGTTTTTGTTTGTTTTTAGGGTTCCGTACCCAAAGGGTAACCAACGGGACCCTATTACTAAGACTTCGCTGTCCATCTATCACCAGACTGTATTTCATAAACTGTGATAGACAGTCGAAATTTTCACAAATTATGTATTTCTGTTGCCGCTATAACATCAAATACTAAAAACAAAATAAAATATTTAAGGAGATTCCATACAACAAACGTAATTTTTAGAGACGTGCGTTTTAACTTACTAGAGTCGCCATCTAGCAACGGGTAACAAAACTAAATTCAGGACGAAAATCAAGGCGCATTCGTTAGAGGATTGTTAGGTGCACATTATTGATGGTTTTCCGTATTTTAAAAAACCATATTCTGTACCTATGGAACCCTCGGTGCACTAGTCCAACTCGGTCTTGGACGGTTTTTTATTATACGCTTTATATTAAGTTCACTAACCAACTATGAATATAAAAAAAACACTAGCAAGTCATTTTAATCTACTTTTAACAGTTTTATCGATTTGAAAGTTATATGCACCATCGAGCTGATCTGACCATAGAGTCAGGAGGTGAATAGAAGAGTTCTTTATTGGTTACTAGTAAACCGCTCGAATTATGACTCACTTGGTTTGGTTTGAACAGTTTAGTCCATTACAAATGTTACGCTTTGTGGCAAGGGACCGAAGATGATGACAGGAAGTAGAAAGAGGAACTTTTCAAGGATTACTAGTAAGTACTTTGAGTTTGAGTGAATACATTACGCTTAATGAAGAGCGTCTGATAATGAAGCTAGGAGGTGGATAGATGATATCTTCAACTGCTTTACTGACAAAAGCATGTGTTTGGTTTGTATCTACAATTTATTTATGCTAACGTGAAACTGTGTTTTCGTTTGAAATAGGGGTCAGTTCGTGAACAGAAGCTTAAGCTCCAACACTGTTGATGCATAAGTGAACTAGATCGGTAAGTGTGAGATATACTCGTACTATATTGACTATATGTGGCCGCCTAATGTTCCAAACCATATTCGCTTTTAATTGAAATTCCCTTTAAAAGACTGCATAGGAACAACAAAGGGTGAGTGCTACACGGTACAAAAGTGGATAAATGATTTGTACACGAGTGTATAGTATATATCATAATTATTTTCCTTTTAAACTTTTAAAGCATTTTCTGTGTCACAATAAAGTATATTTAATTGATTGATATATAAATCCATAGTAAGTAAGCGTGCTCATCAAGATGCCTCAGTTTAACGAGACAGACAATGTATCTTTTCTTGGATTGTCGTAGTGATATTTACACTGTTGTTAGACTAGTCAAAAATTAGATTCTACTCTTTATATTCGTTAAAAAAATGTATACATATTGTCAGGTGGGAGTTACCGTGTAGCCCCACCCACGACACTCCCACGGGCGGGCGGGGTCACTAATGAGCTCTGTGTTTTATTAGTCAGACATGTGCCGTTTACATTCGTGATAGACTTAAATGACATTGACGTTTTATTATGTTTAAATCTAGGCATTCGTCCGATAAACTTCACCATTCTTTATCATACTAATCTCTAATAATGTGATGAGATGCGTGTGTTTTGGTATATGTATTATTTTATCGTCATTTTCATCAGGCTGGTCCACGCCCATAGATAATCATTAGAAATGAACGTTTCATGAGAGGATGGGGTGGTGTTTTTATTTTAATAAGGTCCCAAAATGCTGCTATAGACATGCATCTACTTTCTTGGAGAGCCAGTTTCTATTCAGTACACGTTTACAGATCATATAAGTGCTATGGATCGACGTATACTCGTAGATAGTCTTTAGCCGCGAAAGTGAAGAGTTTCTGTATGTACTGCCTTCGGTATTGTGCTGAAACTCTTTAAAAATTCACAGCGCTGTAGAATTGTTAAGACCTTGATGGTGGTGGTGAAGGTGAAAATATTAATTGTTAAACTTGCCAATTGTCTTCAATAGATTAAATTAACCCGGAAATTGAGAAAATTAAAGTTTATTTTAAATTTTGACTATTAATTCACAATATTTTCTGCACATTCTTTTTACATGTCATTCCCAAGTTGAAATCGGAAGTGTTTTCAATAATTTAGAAATGTGGAAGCAAAATGCTGGGTGCACTTTTTAATACGCTTTTATTTATTTCTCTCACTGAAATAACAACCTCCAGGCCAGCCCACTCAGTTTAAACAAACCCCGGAAAACTGTATGAACTGAAGGTCAACTGAGGAAGAAATTTCCACGCATTCACGCAGTTATTATAAACATGAAAGTAGCTCTGTCTGTTTATTGCGTTTTCATGTCGGTACAGGTGAATTGATCTTGATGAAATTTAGCAAAGACGTTGCCTATATCCCGATGAAATAGGACATAAGCCTCATAGATGGAGCCGTCAAACACGAACGTTTCTACTCCTTTAAAAATTCAATATTCCTGGAGAGGATACTTCTCTACACCTTTTATAAGTTGTTTTTTTCAGCAAACATTTTCTAACGCAATATAAAGTGAAATGAAAACTAAGTCCAAAGCACATTATACTTCGCTATCTTATCATATATGATAATGAAACATGACTGGGTGTACATCTTATACGGCATTGAGTACAGCACTGCCTGCAGTCAGTAAAAGAGGCTACTGTCACTAATGAAAGTTTCCAATGTTAACATCGAGACACATCAGTTGGAGGTTTACGAGCAGGGGTGCTAAACCCGGCACCTACACAAGGTGCGGCGTAAGCGATCCCCTGATGGGTCTCCTTTACGATCGAGCGCGATTACACTCGTCTTCACTCCCAAGAGAACCAACTTTATTGACTCCTGAGTAAGGTCATTTGAAAATTGAGAGCTCCCTTTTTGCTTTACTTTTAAAATGACTCGGCAACACGAGAGCTAAGCATTAATGATTGTCTGTCATCAACTCACTCGTCGATCGCAGGTCTATGAAATGATTTAACATAATTTTTTAAGCGAGTGCCGCGTGTTTTCATTTAATAATAGAACTGATTAATATGCAGTGCAAGACATAATATTGAATAATCAATTTCAAATATATTTAAAGCTTAAACCCTGAACCATCTTTAATAGAGTGTTTTAAAATTATAATAAAATATATTATGAATTCAGAATTAATTTTAAAACACCAGTTTAAAAAAAAAATTGAATTTACTTTTCATGAAATTGTAGGAACTTTCTCCAATTTAAAATAGAGCACTTCCGTTAAATCCAAAACGAATCTTATCGCAACATTACTACAGCCTGGGGACTTATAACTCTTAAAAAGGCGTAACGATATAAGATTCGGTATCCAGATAAACGCACCTAACAGTTAAAGCATAAAACAACAATCGTATTGAACTTGATTTAATGTTTGCCAAGGGTTGGGTTGGTCAGTTCGGGTTCAACCAATTGTAGGAGGAATGGCCGGCATTCTATATTGTTTAAAATAACTTTAACCGAGGGTTGTGTGCCGCTGGCTATTAGGTTAGTTTACGGGGTTGACGATGAGATTTAACCAAACTTTAAATCTGTTTAGAGAGTGTAGCTTGAAATTAAAATTATATTGGCCTGATTGAATTATATGAGTGTATGGGAATAATCTGAAAGACCAGACTTCAAATTCTGACTTCATTCATCATCAGCCAGGAAACTTTCACTGCTGGACATAGGAATCCTTCATGGTACGCCACATCGGCCTACCTGACTGACTTCATTAATACTAAGATACTCGTAATATCTTCAAGTGAAAACATAATAAAACTAGTCTACGAGTACGTTTTTGATTCGATTTATCAGCTACGGATTATAACGTAACACTAAGATTTCTTTTTTTTAAAAACTGGTCAGTTGCGTATCGGGACACGTGCAGTGTATGGTTCCGTAGTTTAACTGGTTTTATAGAGAGCAATTTTCATTGAAATTTGTACGAAATTACATTTTGACACAGCAAATATACTTTATAATTTGGTCGCCACTTATTCGTTAACCTTTACCCTTAAAGCCACCTTAGATAGTTTTCCTTTAAAGTTTAGCATATGTACTATTACTGCTAATTTTTTCAGATTTTTAAAAGCAATAGTTTAGAAGATAAATGGGAGCGAGAAGATAAATTTGTCAAAAATTATCACTTAAAGCTTAATATTTCGCAACGGATAACTCAATCAAAATGTGATGCTCCTTCTGACCCTCAATGTTTCTAAAATATATATTCAACGATACCTCACACAATGGGGTAGATTTTTCGAGATTTTATTCTACCACTTTGTCGGCGTGATTAATATACCCGTACCAAATTACAGCGTTCTAGTATTAGGTGTCTCTGAGGTAAACCGCGGACGGACAGACAGACAGACAGACGGACAAAGTGAAACTATAAGGGTTCCTTGTTTGAATATGGACTATGGACAGTAAAATTTGAAAATATCAGTCAATTTACTTAAACAATCTACCAAAATTCTAAAACATATACATATTTCAAACAACACGTGTGTAATGTTCTAAGGCGTGATTAAGTCAAAGATTACCAAACATTGGCTTATACAATACTCTTACATACTTCAATTTTTTTATGTACAAGTACTGTTACCATGCGGTATCAAATAATTTTAACCGATCATTGTCAGCGGAAAATGTGCGTTTTCTTAAACAACTATCACAAATAATGTTAATAAATAAATAATCAAAATCTAAGATGATTTTTGGGACTTATAACTTAAAACACGAGTGTTTACCATTGATTACGCAAACTGATACGATTCAATATAAAATACCCGGCAAGATATAAATAGGTCATAATAACTATAATAATTAATAACCCGAAATCGTTTTAATTATTGCATTAAGATAATTAAATAACATACATGTCTTTTCTCCAAAGTATCGATAAATTCTTCATCAAATATTTTCATGAAAGCTCAACGTTATGCAAAGTGTATGTAAGACTATCTTCCAGCTCTATTTGGAATTGAAACCGTAATTCCGATTTCCACACCTCGACGGAGACTCTTAATGGTTTTTATGACACATTCCGCAGTATCAGAGCCAAATGGATAAGTACTCCCTAGTTGTTGCAAAGCAAATACAGCATTTTGCGGTTCTTCGAAGAGTGAACCTTTTTTGTAATTTGATACTGTGATACTTTCGAATAGCTGACTTACATATATACAATTGTTGTTTAGATGACCGTTCTATCTAATGGTCAGCGCTTTCTCATTCATCCATAAACAAATCTGTTCTTCCAAGGGCGCTATCGTGTTTCTTATTAGCATTATTGATAAATTCAGAATCTTCTATATATGATAATTCTACTTGTCATATAGTTTCATGTCAGTTAACTTTCAATTCGAAAAAAGAACGCAGCAAATATGCCGAAATTCACACAGATAAGTCTGATTCTACTCCAATACTTTTTGTTCGTTCCAATTTTTATGACGTACCTCCCTCCTTTTTAGAAGTGGTTGTCTTTAAGTGTGCCCGTACGTGTCTCGACGCCCCGTACACCTGGGAATCGAACCCACAATACGCTACTAACGCGTTGACCCTCTATAAAACTCTCCCCTAAATCTTAACCACGAATGTGTATTCCAACGTCTCTGCCTCTAAGTCTCATTTCGGCTGTCCCTTCGCCCTTGCACCGGTCAGTGATGATTAGTTGGCTTTGACAGAACAAAATCTTTACTCTAGATATTTGGTTAATGAAGTGAACCTTGTCATTTAAAGCATAGATGTCAGAATTCCCTGGCAAGATGTACACAAAAAGAATTTTCTTGCAAATTGAAATAGGAGAAACTGGAGGAAAAAAGTGCGTTGGCATAGAACCCGGGTTCGGTCGTTAAAAGCCGTCCAGAGCGCAACCGTGTCGCAGTAGTTACGATTAATGTATCCGGGGCAAATTGAGTTGTGCCCGGGTAGAAAAATTAGCTTACCCATGGGACTTAGGTAGGAATACGGGTACGTCTTCTCGAATGAGTAGTGCGTTGTATATGACAGCGTTGTAGATACTCGTACATATCTCATGTTACATTCTAGAGAGGTTTTGTATTTGTGTACCCGAATCAGTTACGCAATATGCAAACGGATACAAATTTTTCAAACGTTGTAATTTTACAAGCATCACCTGGTTAATAACTATTCTATTCCCATCTGCCACTTCTCTATCAAATACTTACTAAAGCGGCAGATTATAAAAACAGGTAGCAAAAGGATTGTTATTAGAAAAAAAACATGAATAGGCGTTTATCTCGACCTCACTAGCTAAATTGTCAACAACACAGTAGGGTTACATGTCGACACCTTAGCGATTAACCCCACGAATTATCGCACCGTGGTCGATAGTTGGCATGGGAACTTTCGAGAATTTTCTGGTTGAATAGTCGCGAGTCCAAACAATTGTTGTGGTTGGATATTTTTATTGAAACTTCGCCGCGATCGTTACGGTTAATCCTTGTAGAATCTTTAAGGTGTGACATTTTATTACTGTTAAACAAGATGTTTGTCGCAGTACCCGTGATTGATGAGCTTTATTTCAGACGTTTATATTTGAGGACTGTGTTTTTATAGTTCGATTTTGGTCATACATTAACAAGATTACTAAAGATTCGGAAACTTGTGTTTATGACTACAGCTGGTTTCTATTTAGTGAAAAATCTCAAATAATCATAATTAACAGGATATTCTGTAAATATTACAGGCGAACCTGAGCGATGTATCTATCAAACAAAATTTTTGAGAAATCTGTAAAAACCTTGACAAAAAATAGTTATGTGGACGGCAAAATGAACTTTATTACATAGGTATATTTATATATATAATCATATCTGTACGTTTCTTTCCATCGTTCGGGACCCTTGGTGCGCGAGTCTGACTCGCATTTAGTCATTTTTTTAATTTAATTTTGGTATCTCTTCATCACTGAACAGTAATATCTAACATAATTTTAAATTAGACATTTAATGAAATTTAGGGAAATATAAATTGTGCCTAATTTAAAATTTTATTTCACCAAATTTATCACATATTGTTTCGCACTGGTTTAAAATCATTGAAACCACATGCAATTCTCTTTTAAAAATGTGTTAGCAGCGGAATTCTGACATTGACGATCACATATTTATTACAAGTGAAACTAAGATCTTTTTATCACCCCTAATCTAGTGAAAGCCCCCTTCTGAATGACGAATATGACAAGCTACATTGTCGACTTCAAGTGGTCGCTTCTTTAGGGACTTTTGTAAAAGATGACAACAATATGTTCCTAAGTACGTAGTTTCTAAGGAATTATTATCCATACTGCTTGTGAAGATATCGTCAATGGTTAGACATTATAAAATATTTTGTAATAAAAGGAGAAGAAATATCTTTGGTAGTAATTTTAGACTCAAATGAGGACACGTATATCTATGAAACAAAAGTGCAGATTTTATTTTAATGATGTTCCTATTACAGTGTTGTCTAATATTTTTTAATACATCATTTTTTTAATCTTTTCTTCTTCAAAACCTAAGCAAAAGCAGAATATCTTTCTGTATACACCATGTGTTGTCCTTTGAACGTAACAAATGCAGTACACTGAATTTTATTCGAGTTGGCAAAACTTTTCAAAGGCAAATTCACACCCTGCTCTTAAGGGTCGGCTAGTTTTCTTTAAAAGTGTGGATATTTGAACCCTTGGAATTTAGTCAACCGTTCACTCCCTTGGGCCTTAGGAGCCCCACGGTCACTTTGCAGGAAATTGAAATAAATTGTCCTGTACAATACTTTTGTGTCAGAAAAAAGTAAGTTAAATGTAACAATAACTAATTTAATTGTGTATAAAACCTGATACGTAACACCTAAACAGACGCTTGTGTATATTTTTCCTTAACGTTTAAAAAATATAGTCTAAGTTATGTCCAGGATTTTCTTTTGTCAAATATAATGTGACGTCATTGAAGGCGAAAAGTTTTATATTACACAGTTTTATATCCATTTAAATAACAAAATAAAATATTACTCATATTTGATTCGTAATTAAAATCTTTACATTGTTACTTTCATTGAATCTGTCTTAGTATTCTCAAATAAAGTTATGGAATGTCCATAATAATATTAATAATAAGCCACCACTCAATCTCCCATGACATGACACCCATTAGCACTGCATGTATTTATTTATCACCATCGCAATAAGAAACGCAACAGGAATGGGATCTATTAACTAAACGACCTCGTGACGAGATCTTATTTATGCGCACGGTATTAGCTAAATAAAAACGAGGGGAAAGCGCCATGTTTGATTTAGGAAATGAAAACGTCATCCGCCTATTACGCTATAAAATTATGAATATTTTCCTAAGGAGATTGTTTATCTGTTAATGTTATATTTGCTAGCATATTTATTAACTTAATGTCTGAGTGAAACACATGCTTGCATGCTAAAAATTGACACACTATTTGGAAATTAATATACGCTTTTATAAATTGTTTCATAATTAGTTCTAATGGGTTAATTAATCCTTAATAATATTATGAATGCGAAAGTAAGTTTTTTGTCTTTTCTTTACGTTGTAACGAATGTCTGGTAAAGGATATACATTTATCACTATCGAACCAGTACATAGTTGTAGTGGGAAAATTTATGAGATCCACGCGAATTTTCGAGCACAATGTAGTGAATCGATAAATTATACAAAATATAAATAACTGATCATTTTAAATTTAAATCTATACATGGAAATAAACATCATAATAATATTAGTAAAAGATCACAGGCTGCTTTGCTTCTTGGCGTATTCAAAACTCAATCAATTATCATCATTATCATCACCTCCGTATGGTCACTAATGATACTATCGCCCCATGGCAAACTTTCCGCGAGGGGATTTCCAATAATGACCATCACACTTGGTTGGATATGGTTTGTGGTAAGATGTAGTTTACACTGGTTACTGTACTCGTATTTACTGAAAAAGTGACTTAATCAACCCTGAGAGGATGACATAGGATGATATTATTCTACGAGTAAAGGTGGAATCCACACATCTACAACGAGGTACAGAATATAAAATATGTTTCTCTATTTATTTTTGTTCAAACAATAGAGGTTTAAAGATAGGTGTGTATGATTAAACATACCTCTATTAGTTTCTACTTCTAGTGGATTTCTTCACGAATCACTTATACAATGGGCGCAACGATAAAATAATCATTTTTATTTTTTTTATTCACTAGCAAATGACCCTTGCTACGTTAGTGGTGATCAGACCTTATTATAGAAGCGTTTTCACCCAGATGCTAGCTCTAACGATTTTATCTTTCGCTGTGCTATTAACACTTGTTTGGCGGCTTAGATATACTAACCAGACAGAAAAGTTCTATTCTATGAACCTAATAGAGTCCCGATTGGTACATACCCCTTTGGGAATCGAACCAGCATCCTAAGCATTATTAACCTGGATAGTCAATGCTTTTACCTTTTACCACAGTATAATTGTATAGTTATATGGTTGTAACGTATAATGTGTACTCTTCTCTGACTCGAATAAAAAAAATCATTAAATACATTAATCGATTGTTTGATTAATGTATTCAAATAAATAGGTGAGTATTTCTTGTTTATCAGGTAGGTTGATATGGAGTATGTTGTTGATGAGTTCTAAATCGTTTCTAACCTTTATAAAACCTAAACTGCAGGGAGTCTTAAAATGTGGTTGACAGATAAAAAAACTGACGTTTTGTTATCCAAGACGAGATTCGATCGAAAAAGCGTATCGAACCAAAGGTCATGCGCCTACTCCTTTTGTCCAAAAGTCGCAATAGCCCTGTCGGATCATCCGTTTGACCTGGCCGAGTTAGGAAATAACTCTATAATCAATTATTATTATCGTACGGATTATTCAGAAATTTCCTGCTTATTTAAATTTGCTATCTACATTCAGTAGCATGTCTGCAGAGTCTACAGAGAGAGCTGATTGAGCTCCTTGGCACCTCCATCAAATCGTCTATCAAAGCACTCTTCGACGACGTTTGCCACTGTTTGTTGCGGAGCGCCACAGTCGCATGTCGCACTTTACGTTTCGATATAATATCTTTATTTTAATCATTCCGCCTGACCAACCAGTATACTAGATAAATTTATTTTGAGTAAAAGTCTGTAAAGCAACTAATTAAAGCTAATTTCAACCCCTACTATTCGGTTGGGGCGTCTCGCTGGTCGCTACCGCGACATATAACTTCGTTTACTCTTTAGCCGAAAGTATCTTAACACACTTGGAGATTTAGTAGATAAACTATAGACAAAACACCTAAGATTATCCGCATTTAGACCTCTTTACAGGCATTTGAGGTTACATATAAAGTAAGTATGAAAGTGACAAATGAATGAGTGTTAGACCAATACACTTATATTACTAACACAATTTAGAGTTACTTAATGAGACATGTAGATTTAAAGATTAAACTTTAAATAAAAAGTCACTAACGAACTTTAAATTGTTATAGATCCTAACTGCAAATTCGAAATGAAAACTAATCCTAGAAACACATTTACTCTCCTTTTGCCTCGCGCAGTCGGGAAAAAATAAACTGATGATTTTATTCTCGTGCTTATGGGTCAAATAGTGAACAGAACAGGAAGACTGTTTGGCTCCTTTGGTTACAGTTCGGAAATAATCAAAGAGGGCAACGTCTCACGGGAGAGACGTACCCCCGAGATGAGCTTAATATGACTCGGCGAATTTCGGAACGGACCCGAGTCGTGACGTTTTGAATAGCCTCGACATGGGGCCTCGTCTCGTCGCACTAACACTAGTGAGTGTCGTGGAAAGGAAACATCACACCTTTTGACGATTTGCGCAGGACAATAAAGTTTATGTACGTACAGATAATGTGTCTCTAACCTTTGTGACATTTCTTACTACTTGTACTCGAGTACAAAAATATATACCCATTTTTCCACCATGTCAAATCTACCTTTAATTGACATTTTCCTCAGTAGAATGCATAGGAACATGAAAGGTTGAATGTGACATGGTATAAGTGGGTACATATATTTGATACTCGAGTGTACCTATGGTGCAGTATATCTCAACAAAAGTAAAAGTAATGATTATAGCTGAGATAGTATTTTAGACTAAATTTAAAAATCCAATCCAGAAAAACGTCAAAATTAATGCAAATCTATATTTTTGCAGATTTGAGATAAAAATCTACCGTTTGTGTGTTGTTGTTGACATTTTATTTGTAAGATTCCAATGCAATAAAACACAACTAAGATTTTAAAAGGCGCTAATTGTTATCTAAAAGTACAGCAAATAAACCGACTAAGCCCCACTACAATATTTTGGACAAATAAATAAAGCGCACTGCCCCGACTTGCCCCGTGGGCCCACTGGGATAGACGATTTGCACGCGCGCGAAATTGCCGCTCTTTAGCCGGACTTTAATAATCACGTCATATCCAATTTTCGTTTGAGACGCACAAGGAATATCAATGGCATATACCGATAAGTTGATTCAATCAACTGTTGCAATGTGCGACGTTAGCCAGATGAAAATACCTAACAACACATGCAGACCTTCGAAAGCCATGCGGGTTAGTGCATTAATACAGTCTGCCAATCTAAGCTGATTCAGTTCGGGCAAACATCCCTTAATCAAGATTTGGTAGCAAAAATCTTTTAGAATATTCTATCGACTATTATTGTATCAAACCCCGTCGTGGTCGCATGAGATATTGTTAAAATCATAAGAGCAGTGAGAGAGAGTAATATGTCATATTTAAACGTCAAATGTCTGTATGATACGATGTTACTATATAACAATATCTCGCTCTTATTCGTCTCATACCAAACCTTCAGATTCACTAAACTAAAACAAATCTAGACTAGAACAAATACAAAACAGCTCTTAAATGTATAAAGTTGACATACTGATCGATAACAAATGACACTGTCATGCATAGCCAGCCCACACCCCACTGAGCACTGATTACACTTTTTATGGACAAAAATGACCAATAAGCTAGACGCGTTGATACGGGGATGACTAATGGTTGTCCACCGCTTAGCAAATTGCCTGCCAAAATCGTAACGAAACTGGAAAATTGTTTCATTTATATATTCGATATCCCGGATTTGCTGAGGATGGCTTTCTGATGAATAAAATAGTGATACAGGGGTTTTGCTACCCCATGTGATAGGTTAGGTGGGACCGTCAGATGGACAAATGTTTGCGGATTACATTTGTGTATCTTTGTAATATTTTCCCTTCGCTTGAGGATTTTTTATACAATACAATATCAATCCTGGATTGAATTTTATTTTGACATAAAATACGACACATTTTAAACGTAAACAATATACAGGAATTCAAAACCGAAACATTCGATAGCACAATACACTATTATTTCTTACTGAATTCTTATAAGTGAATAAAACTAACTTATCCCAAATTAGCAATACAAAGAGAAACGTCGGGGCTGCATTCGCTGCCAATCGAAAGGAGAAGGAAATAATAGTTATTTGCAATAATCTACTGAAGGGACGGCTGATTGCGCCCGTGGCGCGCGGGATATATATTTTTACCGTATTTTTGTCTGGCAACTCACAATTTTTGCTCTCTGTTCGTTAGTGCTTTCACTATAATCTTATTGTACATTCATTGTATTGTTCTTTCTGTTTAAAATTTAACAATTTTCACTACAAGGATTTGCAAAATAAACTTCGCGAATATTTATTTGATGTAAACCACTACATTAGAATTAGCTGCAATTTATAACATAAGACTACATTTTCTAAGTTTCTAAACAATCAACAGATAACACTGAAGTGAAAGATTTTTTCCCTATACACTTCGGAGGACACCTAAACACCATTTCTTATCCGCCCTGTCTTTAACAGAACCAATATACGCTAATGCTCGTATCCGTGCGCTGTATCCAAGCTACATCATTTATTTTCCAACATCAATAGACATTCCAGCAACTATGAACTGAACAGGGGTGACTACAATCGATCACAAGACCGGTCAGTCTGGATTAACTGCAAGACAAGTGTCCCGAAAATGATCCATTATTTCCCCTTTTACCTCATCAGCGTACTTTTGTACTGACCCCTGTTGTTTTAATTCCTTCTTATAGGGTTCGATTGGCATCGGCAAAGGGTGAGTTAAGACCATTATAAACTCCCTTCTCCACTCGTTTTTGGAATCGAAAAAACTATCACACTGGTTTTGATTCTATAATATCGCTACAATACAAATTTCTAGAACATAACCTTAAGATTTGATTTGAGACACTTGTATACATTTTTAGATCAATGATAATTTTCTAATTCTCTTAGAGCTCTAGTTTACGTTCTAGAAATCACAGAATTTCAGAACTAATAAAATATACAAACTACTCGTATGTATTCTGACCGAATTTATTGCAGCGATGCGAGTATCGGTTTAAACAAAAACGTTATTTTGATGATGATAATGGAGTATCATTTTTATCATCAAGTTGAGTAGACTCTTCACAATCCGTCGGCAGCAGTTTAAACACGAATGGATAGAGGGCGCGACGAATCGCAGTGACTTGGCATTCTGTGGCAATTTGAGCTACTGTACTCTACAGGATGTTATTAGAATATTATTAAGCCAATTCAACTCCATGGAATGTATATAATTATACAGGGCCAATTCAGTTTTGCATTTACACGCCTCTGATTAAAACACCAGTTATAATTATCACTTTAAATATTTTCGTAGTAGTAATTTTCGACATTTATAAACAAGAAAAGATTATATAAAAAATATTGGGTCACCTTTTTGACTTGGTATCGTAAGATTTAGACCGATTGTCATTCTTAGTGTTTTAGTAATTGTGGAAAATTATTGATGCATACATGTGGTCAAGAGTTCGACAATACATAATAATAATAAACAAAAACAGATACCAGTAATTACAACGGTATGAAAGTGCAAACGTAATATGAGTTATCAATATTTTAAGCATCCTGTTAATCATAGAGACACTGTCAACAAAAAATAACACAAGACAAAACTTAATAGATCCATTTATTCTAAAAAGGGCCGACTATCGAATCTCGATGTAACCCAACTTAGTTGTGAGCTGAAAACAACATATATGGCATTATTGCAAAGTAATAAAGTCGATGTTAGCATGAAAATCAATGTGTCTTGTAGACAATATCGAATCTCGGTTGATTCATTTCATACGTTGTTTATTATATTGACCAGGATATTGATATTGCGTTTTTTCTGATTCTAGTTTAGTTTAATCATTTACACGATAACGAATATTTAATATTATGGTGATCGGCGCAAGCCTCTTCCTTTGTTTATTTTAACTAGTAACTTAGGTAGTCACAATTGACATTAGTTTATATTTTCTGCTATTCCTGTTCCGAGTTATTTATATATATAGAGTTGGCAAATAAAGGTTTCAGGGCACATCCAATTTAGGATCTAATTTTAAAACATTAAAAATAGTGGTTTTATTATTGTTTGAAAAAGTTGTCTTTGAATTTCGCATATCGCAAACGATCACTATTAAAATTTAGTTAGTGCTATTGCTTTGCTAAATTTCTATTCTCTTTACTTATAAAACACTAATATTGATTTGTCTCGTATGCGTCCCTATACCAATCATCCGAAGGCAATGCTACGTTGGTCAGTGGTTTTGAACACAACCGCGAAGGTTCCAGAATTAAAATGAATACTACGCGAACCATGTCGTGTGCACCAGCTGATTTGTAATAAACGATGAAGACGCTACGCACCAGGTTACGATGCATAATTTTTCATATGTATTACTAAGAGAGATTCACGATAGCAGTTAGTGAAATGATCCAACTCTAGAAATGATGATGTAACGGTAAAGACAGCGTTTCTTTTGGCTTTACTTTTTATTGCATTAAATAATTGATGATAAATAATTGGCATCCAAATATATTGCCACTTTTGGAACGAGGGATGGAAACGGATTATCAAACCCCAAAACATTATATTTGACTACCTAACGAATCTATTCAAACAAATAATGCAATAACTGGGAGGCTAAATATAGGTAAAGGTTCGGTATAAATACAGTATTCTCAATTTAGAAACGGACCATCACGCTGTCCAAAAATCGTTATTAAATAAGAAATAAAAAGAGTTGGGTTTGTTTCGAATAAACCTCTGATTGCGGTTACGTCTTACAAAAGCCGTTTCGTCCGACGCTAGGACTCTCCAACGGCTGTGGTTTGGAGATGGTTTTTTGTTCGATCAGGTGTAACGATTGAATCCGACTATTATTCTCCTGAATATTGGAGATTTCGTTACTGTTTAATGTACAGATTTGTTTTTATATTACACTTTTGTGGAAACGGTTAGGGTTGATCGCTCTGCAAACTTTTTGTCCATTGTTATGATTCCGGCTGCATTCGACGTAAAAAATGATACCTTTACATTTGTCTGAGACAATATCGCTGTCTGCGAGTGCTGTTTTAGTAACTACGATATAGAAAACTAATCATAATGTATTTTAAATTATCTGGTTTTTTTTTCGAAAAGGTATTCTACTACGGTACTTTTGATGATCCATAAATTTCCTATAATTCTTATTGTTAACCGCCGGTATCTGCCCTAAACATAACATAAAAGGTATTATACCTTATAAACATTTTTTCACCCTCTCCATTAAATTCTTGATGAAGTTTAGTCTCGCTCCCAATAAATAGATACTTTGGAACACGGATATGGTTTTTTGTTTCAGATATTCTAAGGCTTTTTTAACGTTTAGAAATTTTGATGAAGTGTGAAAAGCGCCTTGTCTTGTGATTGAGTCTGAAGATTGTTTTTGTTTCCTATAGAAAAGGACCAACTAATGCATTATACAGGGTGCGGTGAAATTAACGCGAATCAAACCCGGAGGAGATCCTGGAGGGGTGATGCTTTATAACTCGCCATGGGAACCACTATATGGTTTTGGTCGCTTCTGAATGAAGAAAGTTGACGTAGAAATAGATGCATGGCAAATGTAAAAAGGGACCCAATTTTTATATACCTAACTCATAAACCTTGAAATTAATACTAAGCACATTTTAAGTGAATGAGTTGTTCTTCTTACCATAATGTGCCGGTTATCCTACCGTTTTTGTCCCACGGGATACCACCACATACCCATGGACAGCGATAAATTAAACTATTTCAAATCGAAATTCGATCTTTGGCTACTGACTCAGTTACTGATTCGCTCCGCTAATCGGTTAGTGTAAATTAAAAATTATTAGTACAATTTACCATCGAATTAATTTGATTCAAATTTGTCTCTCTTACAATCAATTTACAAATTTAGAAACAAGCTGGAAACTTTAAGCAATATCTTTTCAAATTCAGAATCCCGATCTCTTTTTTGTATACCTGATTATCCAATTAATTTTAATTTGGTCGCAGTACCTCTATCTATAGTGTCTATAGTCAACATTTACTACTTTTATCTTACTCGATGTATACGATCAAAAAAAACTTCGTCGATGAGTTTCATGGAGATAAACTAATGGAAGGAGGGTCTGAACCACTGGCTTTCAATTTCATTTTTAAACTAGTTTTTTGTCTTGGTTTTAATATTTATTTTGTGTCTTCTCAAAATTATCATGGAAAAGAAGTGATTGTGACTTATGGAAAGTTCTAGAATATGTGATAATAAAGCTGTTAGTAATAGATCTAACTTATAAAGCTACAAATCATTTACATAGCGGCTTTATAGTCGTCAGTGCACATATTTTTCAAGATGACAACGAATCAATACAACAGGCAAAACATTTTAAAATTTACTACGAAGCCCAAAAAATCTGAAACCACGATGCTATAGCTGTATGTGTGCACTCGTATATAAATAAAACTATAATCATCGTTACTAAAAAGTAGGAAAAATTTATCAAGTTCCCAACCAATTAACTTTTGACTTTATTCTTACCATCAGATACGGTAACATTTGCTCCTATTGAAATCCTTTACAACATGAACGAGTCTCATTACGACAATAATTCACTGTTTCTGGGAAAACTACAAATTTCGAAGGCAAACCTGATCTCATGATAGCAGTGTGTGGTGCTGCAATATTGTGTTATTGTTATAAGTTTTTGTCGTAGATTAAAATCTTTTACGTTTAAGGAAACATCCCAAAATTGAGTTCGTTAGGTGATGTTGCTGCGATGCTTTCATTGAAATTTTTATAATTATAAATAACACAGGTGAACAATGGACAAAGTTTTTTTATTTTAAATTAGCTATTTGCTCTTTTTTTCTTCAATTATTCTCAAGTTGCTGAAAACGAATATTTCTCGGTTTCTGATATTATATTGGGATATGATTAGCATTGTCAAGAGGCTTGTATCGGGGTGGTAGGGTGCGGTTGGCGCAAGAGATATATGATGGAGGGATGGCGATTGGATACGAGGCATGATGTACGGAAGATGAAGGAACGGGGCAGCAACTGTGCCAGGTATGGCGCTGCTGTCCACAGAGAATGGGATGGCACAAGAGAAATGACGGATGGAAATAAAGGATGTATGGTTACACCTGCCGAGTTGCGGAAGAGTGGTAAGTTCCCGTAACTCGTCAACCAAAGGCGAGGGAGGGATACTGGTGTGTTTTAACTGGTAAGAATCCAGCATAACCTGCCTTTTGCAGATTTCCACTCTGTAAAAAAGGAACCTACGATATGTAATTCTGTCCAACGATCTTATCATTACTAAACATTAGTGAGATAAAGGCAAAGTGCGAATCCATTGTGAATCCATTGTTTATAAAATCGTATCGTAGAATCATCGTATAGGACACCTAAAGGATCGCAGTGAAATGTAATAGCAACCCTGTGCTTGACACCTTACGAGTATATTATGATCCAGTAGCTTTTCACGAGAAAATACTCCGAATAGCAGTTATTTGTTTACTAGCTGATTTTATTACTATTACTACACAATTTTATCCACGTAGAAAGTAATTAAATAGACCTTGTGCCCTTTCCCTGGTTTCAGTATGATGGACTATAACACTGGGTGATCAAACACTTTGAACGTCATTTCACTCCCTGAGAGACTGATTTTTGAACCCCCCTGCATTAACATTTTCGAGATTATCATAATTTTTTTGTTTAATGTGTCGTTCTATGAGGGAGGCACATGACCAACAGTGGACTCATGTAGTCGATCATGAAGGGTAGGCAAAAAGACTAAAAGACGTAATTCTTAATTTTAAACGATTATGTATAATACTAAGTGTTATGTTATGTTTATTGTTATTTACAACAACTGTACTTACATGATCTAATTTCTAATTTTTTAAATGAAGTATAAAGTTGTCCAGAGCTACACCTAAAGTAATTATGAAAATCATATCAAAATGGATTTAGTAGTATCGAAGATTAGCTTGTTTAAATAGACAGTCAATCTTTTTAAATGGTCTTATTGTATTCTTTTGTACTCCTTACATCACCCGCAATCAGTTGTTAACATTTTCTATGAATAGGCACGTTGATTCGGCAGTTTTATCATAGAATAGATTTGAAGCTAATAGTTTATCGGTTTCAAAAAGTTATCATCTAATAAGTGCAAGTCAGCGTAATGCAACTCACACATAACACTTCTATATAACAGACTGCCACTTTTTACCATGAACAATTTGTTATAGAGCCACTTTTTGCCATCAAAAACTAGGTCTTGCATGACATGCTAAAAATGAACAACAAGTACAATCACCGCACTTACTTCATTAACAAAGACATATGTAAGTACATATATTGGAGACCTATCTAATTCGCTGTGACTCAGGTGTTGTGACTCAGGAAACCGGCATAAGGGAATTTTTATGAGAATGAAATCTTTGGGTTTTAGTATAGTATAGTTATGTAAAGGACTCTTATGCTTCACTATAGAAGTTGGGGATTACAATGAGGAAAAGAAGAAACAACGATAGTGATTAATTCATAGTTTTTAGGGTTCCAACCAACGGGACCCTGCTACTAAGCCTCTGCTGTCCTTCCGGCCATCAATCTGTCCGTCCGTGTGTCAGTCAGCGGGCTGTATCTCACGATCCTAGGTTGACAGTTGCAATTTACACAGAATGCGTAGTGTATTTCTATTTCCGCTATAACAAAAAATATGGAAATAAATTAAAAATATGCTCCCCAACTACGTGTCTTTATGATTACAAACTTCGCAGTTGAAACCCATACACCGTGGGTGTGGAATTTAACTGCAAAAGTCCCTTGCGCGATTTATAGTACTAGGGGCGCTATCTAGTGACACGGAGCAAAACTAAAGCGTTTGGTGCATATTATTTCTGATTTACAGTATTTATGCATATTCTGTACGGATCCCTCGGCGTACGAGACCGGCTCGCATTTGGAAGGGTTTTTATTATAGATATGCATTTGGTCTTCGACTCACCTGACGGTGACAGAAGACGACCAAATTTAGATTTTTGACGCAAGCTGCACATTCTTATAAACTTGTCAGAAAACTTTCATAACAATTGTGTATTCCAGATTTTCTCATAACATTGCAGTACTCATGTTCTTTCTATAAAATACCTTTAAACACTTGAAACATGACTCGGCTTGATAAAATGCAAATTTGAAAATAATATCACAATGTCATACAACAAAGCCGCGTTGTTTAAACTTAGTTGAACCGCAAGTAAATGATAAAAATCTTAATTTGTGTACTTAACTCGTTCCGACCACGCGTGTCTAAAGTTATACTTAGCTTGTATACTTATGTATCACCGTGAAGTCATTTCTGTAATAGACCGGCTCTTGGTGATACAGACAAACTTTTGTACCTCAGTGTAAACACACGTTTTTTTCTGTAAAATTGTTCACATACAGCTTCATACTGGCATTTAAGTTTGTAGTTTTTAGTTCTTAGCTCCTAATTGCGTCCTCGTGATCTTCATAAATTATCCCAAGGGAACTGGTTGCTGAATAAAGAGTATTCCAGATCATTTTATGTCAATTCAACTATTCCTATACCCACAAAAACTAGTCGATTGCTAGTCGGACTCGCGCACTGATGGTTCCCGTCACCTAAACGTCACCTAACAATGCCTATATATGCAAATTAATAAAGAGTTATAATTAATTGTACGCAATTTATGTGTCATTTGTGTTTTTGTATTGTGCTGTGTGTGTCTTAGTCAAATAAATATTTTCCTGTTTCTGCTTTAACGTAACTGTTAGTCCGATTGAATAACAAACTAAACTTTTAAAAAAATATCCCATACCTCTGTCTATCCCACAGTCAATATTCAACTGCAATTCTAAGTTTGTAATCTATGACAGCGATTTAAATGTGATATAATTTTAAAAACTATGGTCTACACTTGTGATGAAAATCTTGGTTCTTGCCAAATTTCAGGATCCTAGTTCAACGGTAAGTACCCTATAGGTTTTGATTCCCTTGCATCTCAAAGGTATACCTTTAAAAAATGTGGTTTAAAATGACATATCTTTTTATTACATTGACTTAAAAGTTTGATTTTTTCACAGCTCCAAGGTATTTCAGACTTCAGTATTTTGATTATTATTGATTATAAAGGTTGCATTTCTTTTTTCTTTTAAGGTGCGGAACCTTAAAAATTAAGTAATTTTCACTCTGACTATCCGGTATGACATAAAGGGAAGGCAAATAAATAAGCAAACTTTCGCATTTATAACATTACTATGGCTTAATGAAGCTGTGAATACTAAATATATGTGACAATAATATCATGTCAGTGGAAAAGGACTACTGTCTACCACTATTTATTTCAGCGTATTGTATTGTTTCAATCGCATATAACTGTAAATAACCAGAAGCCTCTTAAATCTCAGTAACACAAACTTAGCCTCACAACACTCACTCATTAATATGGTTTTTGAGCTGAGTCTATACAACGAATCATTTAAAAATGTAAACATGATTACTTTTTTCCAACACAAAGTATATATAGTTCATCGTCAATTGGAAATGTCCACCTCAGAACGTCAATAAAAAACTGTCAAAAAACAAATGAACAAATGATGATGTAAACCTAAATAATCCTTACAGTACCTATTTAGAAAATAGTGTTACATATTGTAAAAATAAACAAAGTAGAAGTATTTTATATGTGATAAATACGTGTTATTTCTACGATACCTAACCGTAAACAACTATTCTTATATCCTGCCTAGATGTGAGTATAGTATAAACTCCGGGACAGATGTAGTGTAGTAGCGACCGCAGCGGCTAATTACCTGACTTGATGAAGGTTTCAACAATCTTATATTGGCTTTCATTCGTTTAATTCCAATCAACAAACACAAATTTAATGTTAAACACCACTGTGGTGTCGTTTACAATTTTTTAGGTAACCACACCACTGCCGATTAGTGATATGTAACGTGTATAAATACAATTCTTTATGAAGAGATTATCTATGTCATATTGTCATTTTACGGATAATAAATAATAATTGATATCGATAATGATGATACGTTTTGGGTTAGAACTACATTACGGTGGTGTGGTTACAAAAAATAAATTAAACGACACCACAGTGGTGTGATTCAGTGGTGTCGTTGACAATACATTTTTTTTAATATACTCTTTTATTGGAGCTAATAAACTACTTATTGGCACTTAAGGTAACTAACTCTTTGAGCTACGCAGGTGACCTAGTTCTCTAACAGATTACATAAATCGCTTTTTAAATTTGGTACTGGCTGATCTTTGAAAAACTTAAAATTGAGGTGTAGGTGTCCAAAACAATGTAATCGTACGCAACTGTGCCGTTTATCTAAATATTAAACTGGTATAACGTATATAATCGTGTTGTACCAGTACAAAATGTCATCAAGATATAAATCACGGAGTAAAATGGTTGATAGTGATTCCGCTCTTGCAACGACCGGATGTTTTTTTATAAATCGCTGACTTAACTGATGAAGTGAACAAATTCAAGACAAAATTCCAACTGTTGGAGTTTAAATATTGTTTTAAGGGTAGAATAAGGCTTCTAAATATGTGAGGGGACTTATCATAATCACCAAGCTTGTCTTCAAGCTTAGTGAGGTATTGGTGATACACATACACACTGTTACAAGCCTCTTGTAAATGACACGTTCCGCGAATATATGGAGCCAAGGTCTGGTCTTGTACACTTATAATTTTAAAAGGCAATTATCAAAAAAGTGAATTAGTTACCATTTTTGTATATTTCGTTTTAGTTTATTTGTACAAAAACATATAAAACGCACGAAACAGGTATGACTTAACGCTGAAAACAAAGATGGCGTCAATAAAATGGCATTTGACGCTGTCCTTTAGTACAAAATTAATGATTTTGTACAGTTAAAATAAATGCAAAAATGTAATTCTAGTATTTTTATATTCATATTTAGATGATTACTAGATATTTTAAATAGTGTACAAGTGCAGGCCGATATTGAAACATCTCTTTTACTCGCATTTTGCGTCACTCACGGAAAACCCAACATCCGGTTTTTCATTATTCGAGGTTGAATCGTATTGTCCGACGGCATGTCTTGGGATTTTTATAGACTCAAATATAGACTCTACTTGGTATTTCTAATGAAACTGTGTGAAAGGCTGTTGTTATCTTTATCTTATTTCAACGCACATGATACGTATTTGTTTCAGAGTACCTTAACTTTTCACTGTTCTTTCCTTATTTCAGAGTCAAGAAGCAAAATAGCAAATCCTAAGCTTAATTTAGGTAGTGAAAACAAAACATGCAGGTGTGTATTTATACCACCATTAGCTGCTTAAGTTCACTACCCAGCAGTGGGTAAGACAGAAATATATTTCCAAGAGGGATGTTTGGCATACGAATTTGCGATCACATTTTAGTTGAGCAAGAATGCACAGATGAACGGTGCTGAATTCTGTAATTTTTACTCACAGAAATGGTGTGATCCTATTCTAAAGCCGTGATCACACGATTAAATATTATCAAGGTTACCTTCAAAGTTTGACACTTCTAAACTAAATCATCCCTATCAACAATAATCACGTAAAATAGGGCTAAAATCACAATTAATTCACACTTAAATTAAACGTAGACAAAGTTTGTGAAACGTATAAAATTGTATTGCTTATATTTCCATGCATCCTGAAAATCGGCTTGATTTTAGAATTATCTTTAATAAAACCTCTACAAAATAATTGTCAAAAAATCTTTCCTAATAAGATTTCTGTTGGAGTTCGAATCTCTCACGCAAGTAATTTCACATAAGAATTTTAGAAATGGTAAAATCCTAAGGTATTGTTTAGGAGTATTTTCATGTTGGCATTATTTGCCATGTCATGGCATTAAACAGTAAACAACATTGATACCGAGAATTCCGAACTTGATTTTAAGCACAAATAAAATTAAGCACGGATTGAAATTAATTGCAACAAATGTAATGTAAGGTTCCTTCAACAATAACAAGTAAATATGGTGGTTTGTTGACGCGCAACTCTAGGATATGTGCTGTTTTTAAATTTTTATATATAGTCATTTAAATTTCAAACGTCTAAATATCACCCGTCAACAAATCACTAAATTTATATCTAAAAAAAAATAAGAATAAAAATAAAAATTATAAAGAAAAATGAAACGTGCCCAGGTTCGAGATGCGATTGGTTGGATGCTTGTTGCTGCCGACAGATATCCGGGCTTGTCTGTACGAACCAGGAATGGGTGAAGGCCGGGTTAAGGCCCGCATTGAGACCCGGCCCGGGCCCGGGCAGGCCCATCACTCCGGGCAGCCCTCCGGCCCTCTGGTGGTGGTGAAAGCCAGCGGAGGCCACCGCGTAGTCCATAGCTACCGCTTGGTACGGCAACATTCTCACTTATCACCCTCTGCGTTTTATTTTCCAAAACTTAGTCCGAGACAACCGTTCCACTGGATAGTTCCCGCGCTCTACGATGATGCTTCATTGCAATTGTTTAACAAACAGTCTTAATAACATTCAAAGTTAACGGTGTACTAGTTCCTTTTTAATTAAAACAGTTCCCTTATTTTACGTCCCATTTTTCACAAACACTGTCTAATCAATAATTGATAAACAATTGGATCTCAGTTCATATTGTTCTAGTCTATTTCGCGGCACTGTAATTTCAAACGGAGGTGCCGCGGTTTTCAGTTATCGAAGTACGCCACTTCTATTTTGGGTGGGTGATCATTTACGGGGCTAGCAATCCACAGGGGAAAAGTTACGCACAGCCACCCACTTAATAAATATTCTGGGCATATATCCGTTTTTACGCGGACGTGACCGGCGGTATACTGTCCGCTTTTCACGTACAGAACGCGCGGTCGATTATCGAAAACAGTTGCACACGTCCCCCTCCTACAAACTCGGACGTGCAACTGAAACCAAGCACGCGCGCCAAACGCGACTCTATCACACTCAGCCTAGACACCCCGTACACCATCAATTCGGAAATTAGAAAGGGACACCGCTCTAGAACCGACAGGGACGCAGATCGATCGGACGTCATCGCAAAGTTAAAAGCCTGCGTCGTTACATGGCCCGTAATAGGCGGTTACGTGATTGGGCGTGGCCTAGTCTATTAAGTTGAATTGTCGCGTTCTGATTGGTAGAAATTGGTAGTAGTCGCCTACGTGATATGTTCAGAAATACGTTTATAGCCTGCGCTCATAGAATATAATAAGTGAGTTGTAGGTTTGGATGCGCGCCAGTTGTGGAGATGCGGCGTTTTGCGGTTACATTCCCGATTCGCGTAATGGTTTTTAATTATTACTTCGGGGACCGTTAATACTTTAACATGGCATGTATGACTGAGAACCGTTCATAAAGGCACGGTTAACACAGTGACTTTAACGTCAGTAAAACTTCCCGTACCAACTAAACCTGGAAAATTGATGGCAGCACCCATGGTTAATGACAATCACGCCGACATTAAAATGTCATTGTACGTAAATACTTACGCAATATAAAATCATTATCAAGTCGTACCCAGAACGGTCTCGTCATATTTTGGGAACGTAATATAATTTCTCGGAGATCGAGAAAACTTATTCAAAGTCATGGATACAAAGACAAAAACTATAATTTAATTCTATGTATATTACTAACAGAAAGCATCAAACATCAACTAAGCAACGATAAACTTGATTAATAAAAGCGTATTTATGAAACGGCCCCTAGTTTGTTGAATATTAATCGGATGCGCTCGGTGAATGAACGTACGGGCAATGGGGCGTGATCGGCGCCTACGCACCTTGAACGCAGCCATCGATTGACAGGCTGTCTGCTGCTGCAACACCAAAGGGGCTGCCAGTCTGTCTGGATCTACTCTTAATCATATAGTATAAAAACAGGTTGCAACTAGAGCCAATCGCTGTTACACCTTTTGGTCAGGACTTTTTGGTATGCTATTTTGACTTCAATATTAATTTTGGTGTCTAGTAAAGAATACTTAGAAAAGATCCACTATTTTTTAGTATATGTAAGTAGGACTCCAGTAAAACATCCTTCCGTAAGAAATGAGTTCATTTAGTTTTTTTAAATAACAACAAAATAGTGTTTTTTATATATAAAGGCCTCTTGTTTTACAAGGTTTTGCTACGAATCTTTATTGTTTTAATATTTCATTTATTTTATCGATCTTTTAATAGAATTATACCTATCCATTACCATGTTTGAATTCGTATACATTGGTATCCCGAGATCAAAATTTTGGAAAAAACACAGAAATTTAATTGTGAAGCTTATTATATTACATACATTTAAAACTTTTACAAAACCAACGCATCTTAAATAAATTTATTCTTATATAAAAAATCTAAGGTCTATCAGAGGATCTACCTTTATCCAAAGGCTTGCGTTCCATATTCGTTATTTTTAAAGTCGCATCCCTACTTGAAGCTCCTAATGTAATGAGCATCATTCGTATGGGTAGTGGTGGGTGAATAAGAACAGAATGGAAGGTGTAGAGATTTGTGTGAATCTATCGGTAAATGTGTAATCAATAGTAAAGTTCAAGTTCGCTCACGTCTGCCCGCAGTTAGTATGCGATCCTGCTACACACAGCGACCCACAGAATAATGTCACGAGTACAGCTCTCTGCCCGCACCCCGTGAAAGAACAGATGTTTTTTCTAAGAACTACACATTTTTTGGAACATCTGACCGGATTTTTGGTCAATATTAGTAGATAAAATATAATTTTGGGTAACCCTGCATCTGTAAGTAGGTATATCCTTCTTTCGCACACGTAATCCGCCAAATGAAAAAACAAGACTGCAACATTTTTCTCAGTATGTTGATTTATGCCGCGTTACTACACAAAATTTAACAGTTTCAGGGAACGAAAAAAAGAAATACAGGTTAAATAACGTTTTAGGTAGTAAGTACACATCACGTCATGAAGGCTTTATCTGTTGGTGTTCCTAAATGTATCACTTTCTATATACAGCTGGGCGGGGCTCTTGAAGTAAGGACTGTATTGTATATATTCAATTGTACTCAGTAATCCACAGTCGGTTCGGACTGCATGCAGGTGAATATAAGTCTTGTGTGAGCTTTTATTGCGACATAAACGACTTACACTGAGCACTCGCCGACGACGGACTCTTTGACTGCGTGAAAACAGATCCGACTGCATACAACCGCACGCAGTTGAATTTAATAACCGCACGCAGTTGTGCGTGCATTCTTCACATCTTCACATTGAAGAAAGAAAGACATTAAAAAAAGGTATTCTAAGCTGTTACAAAACATAGACAGAAAGAAAAAAGTATTAAGGTAAAATTAATGACTCATGCTATGACTTAACGATCACAGCGTGATTTATTGTTTCAACATAGCGTAATAATGTTTTATTATACACAAAACTCGGTATGACGAAACATCTAAAATTCTGCGCCAACAATAAATTAGAAATAGGCACAGTTCAACAGGTACTATGTATCTAAACAGTCGATGACAGTATGGAGTCCAGTTAGATGACCGTCGGCCGGAAGTGGCATGCAGTTGCGGCTTCCGTCCGCCGCAGGTTGCCAGTGTGCGCTGGCGCTGCCAATTACGTATCCGTTTCTACGGATGTGTTCATATACAATACAGCCAGTACCATTCCCTTTGTCTGCCTTCAAATGGTACATGGAATAAGATTCTAGAGTTTTTTTATTACAATACATGTTTACTAATTTCACTATCGTGTAGCATATGAAATCTTGCCTATTATACTCCTGAAATGGAAATATTTTCATTTGATGGACATACTTTATGCATTATTTGAGGGGATTTGCTATAATCACCTGATGTTGACTTTGAAACTGGAACCAGGGGCAGAGGATGGTTATTTAAACTAAAGTAGAAAGAAGTAAGAAAACTATTATGTTAAGCAGTGGGCGTTTCCCGGCCGATGATTATGATTAAAGTTTAATAACTGAATATTTTATACCAGAAGACCTCATCTGCAACACCACGCTTGGCAACTACAGGTGATCACAGTAAGTTGTTGTTCTGAATATTTCCACCACTTTTAAGACGTTACGGGGTGATATGGAATGATCATATCCTAAATCCCAGTTCACAGGCAACTCCCTTTTTAAGTATATACCTATAAAAGATAAGGGTTTATTTGAGTAGCTTTTTTCGAGAAGTAGTTAAGTCGGTTGTCACAAAAAAAATTAAATAAAGATTGGCAACAGCACCTGGCATGATCAGCAACTTGAGGTGACGTCCAATCACACTTAAATACAGGCTGAGAAAAGAAGTGCCCCAAACTAATTAGATATAACTTTGTCGTCATATTACGAAATCCAGTGTCTCCGTAAATAGGCAGGCAGCGCGGTCTCTCCGTAACCGAAGTTTAGTTTCGAAATCATTTGCGTTGTTTTCAAGTTACGGTAGTGACGTTCGGAAGTGTTCGGAATCTCTCTGGTTATAATCAATAAAGAGATCTTGTGATGGACACGGTCACGCGAGGAACGTTCAGAAGCGCGGACGCGTCGGTACGCCTGGCTGTGTCGTATGCCACAGGAGGGAGCGGAATAGCCAAATCATCTTGGACATATATTAATTTCTTTCATTTCTAAAACAAATCAGTCAGCCATTCAGCATGGGAATGTCTCCAGAGTTCTGGGTGCCTTTCCTAGAGGAGTTGATTTGGAAAATGCATTATATCTTTAATAAGGTAGACTACTTTCCCTAGTTTAATTAGTTACAATTTGTTTTTTTAGATGACATATTTTTAAATATAACAGATAACTAACTGTTTTTATTACATTCAGTTAACAAACAAATGATGGATAACACAAATGTGGTTACTGCAAACAAATTATCGTGTAGTTTGAGAATTGAGAAAACGTTTTTCAAAAACCAAAAATACTGGTATATCAAATCTAAGCATTTTATGACCCAAAAACATTGTCGAATTTCAGAAAAATTTATAATATTTAATGTGGTTGTAATCATTCAATGTTCAGACTTTCTTCGCCATTTTTTACATAGAAAGTTGTAAATGAAAAATGTAAGAATTATATTTATATTGAATATGAATATACACTCCTAACTGCCCTCCTCTCTTCACTGTTTCTTGCTTGACCCAGGATTGCTTTAAGAAATTTCTGATAGAAATAAACTGTACTTTTTTTCTTTTTTGTGTGTGTTCTTATTGTTAATGTTTAAATAACTAAAAATGATTTTTTCTAGTATTTATTTCATAATAATAATATTTATAAGAAAGTAAAGTAAGTATTAAATTTCTAAAACGATGTGACCATAACTAATTTCAGGTTGACTTTTAATAATAAATAAATTAATGAATCGACTAAAACTTTTTCACAACACTAAGAACAAAGTTCGCTTTTGACTTAGACCACAACTCTGGCACGATAAAGCGGCTGTTTAGAAAACTGCCTTCTTATTGGATAATTCGTGATTTTCATTTTTTCTGGGATCCACCGCGACAGGTGTTTGAACGTACCTGTCGTCCGCAGTCTTGACATTGAAGTGTTGTACATTTCGAAGCAAGCAGCACGAACGAGGTCGGTGAACTAAACAACTCGACACCACTACAGTTACATCTGTAATAGTTTTTATAGATTTTTGGACCGGAAAATCTTGCTGCTCAATCGAATAGAATTTTGGTGATTTTTTCGTGGCTATTATTTAGCATAAAATTCGTAAAAAATCAATTGGTTTTGTCAGCAGCTTGTGACACCCGTAGGCGTTCAATTAGTAGATTTTTTGGCTTAGATAAATGTATTGAAAATGGTTGTGTCGTGATTTTAGCCAAAACGTGCTGCAACTCAATGAACAACCGTCAAACTGTATCTTTTTTTATTGCAGTTTTCTAGTCCGTTGTCAAAACGACATTCGTCAATTTAAATTATTTTTACTTAGCCTATTTTGATCTAGTTAGGATCACTTGTACTTTTAGTGAGTATAGCTGAGTTACAATTGCTTGTAAAATCATTTTATATTAAAACCGAAACTGGGGTTTATTTGACAATAAGTATAAATATATATAAAGTATAAAATCAATCAACTCCGTATGATCTCACCAGCTTTACATAGCGTTCAATAATTTTCCTCTAGACACGTCTGACTAGGCACATCACTATTCGCTAATTTTCCCCTCCCTGTCCCGTCCCGCCCCTCCCGCCGATTGCGTTCGATAGTGAATTTTAAGTAGCATCGATCGCGCTTGCCCTACATTTCCAAGGGACGCACGTACAATGACTCGGCCTTTATTTTATTGGTAGGGCGGCAGGGGTTTATAGATCTGTCTTCATGTTGTCTCGTATGAAGGCGTTTAAGATTTGAAATATCTAGATTAACTTGAATAGTTAAAAAAATTGATATGATTTTATTATAGTTATTTCATTATTGATTTCATTACAAATTAAGGATTCGTTTAAAAATAATACAAATATACTTTTAAATTACTTATTTAGTACGTACACTTTTTTAAACACAAAATCTGCTTAGAGAAGAAGCTGAAAAAACTAAATCAAAAGTTGAATTTATCATAGTACTTACTTACTGACCATATATCTAGGGAACATTTAATCATTCGTTGATGTCTTCTGTATGGAACAAATGTTGTCCAATACAAAGGAAATTTAGTCGTTCGTTGATGTCTTTTGTATGAAAGAGTTGATGTGATATAAGTACAAAAGAATATGAGTCGTTCGTTGAAATGTTATCACATACAGAGCAAATTTAGACGTCCGCTGATGTCATCTTTATGAAACTAACGTTATTATGTATACGGAAAATTTAATTGTTTGTTATCTTCAATGTGGCAAACATACGAGTATTATAAAATTTTCAGGTCGAGGAAATGTTGTTGTTCGTTGATGTCTTTTGTATGGTACACGTTTTTAACCTCTAGTGTGAGCTTTTAACCGATATTATCGCGTTGCGTTTAAGTAAGATATGTATAAAGAATTGTGCATCGTTAACGAAACTGTGATTCTTCATACAAATCTGACTTAAACGCATTTAGAGACGATTCCAGGGAGCTACGAGTATTATCACAGCCTCATTGCCATGTTTACGAATCTCACTGTGATAACGAAAAAGCGTATATTAGTGGGAATTCGACTCGATTGACAAATATAAAATATATTAGAAATATTCGTAACCAAGAGATTGCTTTTAAATTAACGTGCATTCTCTCGGTATGCGCCCATACAATTTTTTTTAAGATAACCTTTTAAAATAAATTATATGGCTTTGATAAAAAAAACTTAAAATTGGACATCGGATTGTAATGGCAGGAAATGTTTGGAATTTCGATAATGTACAAATTTCATGTAAGTTACAATATCCGTTCCAATGGCGTTTTGAACAGTATTAGCGTATTTAAAAATTGAAATTGTGATTCAGTATGAAGTTGTTTGTCAATGGTAACGACATTGTAATCCGATATCCTATTTTTAGATAATTACTTCACAAAGACAGTTAACCAATTTTAAATATTATGGCAAAAGAAATATAGTTAGTATGTAATTTTTGTCGTTAAAGCTTAAGAGCTAATATTAACAAATAACCTGACCTAAGACTCGCCCAGTATCTAAGTTTTACCTAAAAGTATGTAAGCACACCCGGGTGGATAAATTAACCACACAACATACTTATGCACAAATAAACATGTCCAAGTGTAACACACTGAAGTTTATCTCGTTTTACCCCAGAATTAGGGAACCTCCACACATTAAGATGGCAACCCAGATACTTTGATATGAATTAAGATATTCTAATTTTAATTGTCCCTGCACGAGATGAAGCTGTGCTGCCCACTCACACGTATTTCCTTTGTTTTAGAGAAGAAAGCTAACTAGATATACATACGCGGGATATTTATATGGCACAGTACTACTCGTATTTGATTTTGATTTCACTTCTTTTTTGTGAAATGAAAATTGTGATTCACTGCGAAGTTGTATGTTAATGATACTCATTTCGCGACATCACATATTGATGTCCTATTTTTCGATAATTACTATACAAATCCAGCTACTATATTTTATAAGATTATGGCAACAGAAGTTTAATAGAGGTGGATCGCCTTAAGTTTAGAAACTTCAAATTTAACAAATTAAAATATGTGATCAAATTTTTCACACACAATTTTTTACAATTTTTCCGATATGTTCCTTCCACTCTAAGACCATTAGCATAGCTTTTTTGAAATTTGGCTCTTTAGGCGGAGAAATATGAGATCAAAAATTGAATATATATAACTGTTTCTATAGTCTACAGTCAATTTAAGTGCGCTCGATCCCCGGTGGGATACTTCTCAGTATTCTTTCAGTATTTGTTGTCTGTAAGGAACTTTTCTGTATTCGTATGACTGACTATCAAACACTATGTTTCTGAATATCGTTTAATAGGTTTTTCAGTTGGTCTTAATCTCACCTGATGGTAAAGAAAGCTTACTCACCCAGAAGCGTCACCCTAATGAGGTGTTTGCTGGCTCTGTTACCTTTCATACCGGAACACAACACTGTGCTATTAGCACTGCTGTTTGGCGGCAGATTTAGGCAAGTGGTGGTAGGTTAGCTATCCAGGCGGTTATAGAATGACCTGCTGCCAACTAACCAGACCGAGGACCAATAGGTGCCCTTGGGTTTTGAACCTGGGACCTCCGGTTTATTAGTCCAAGCGTGTATCGCCACGAAGGCGGTTATCTAAGTGTGCCAACAAACAGCAATGCTAAGGGCACTAGCATGGATCAATATAACTTCAGACCTATTTACGCTTCTGTCAAAGTCTGGTCGTTAATTATCAACAGGTAAGATGGAGGAAAAATTCAAAACTTAATATACAATAAAAATCGTAAACACTCGGTAAGCGTTTTTTTAATCAGTCCATAGGGGGAGATATGCGAAATTGGGGCTTAAAGTTACACACTTGAAATTCAGCAAGTCGGTCGATTATAAGATGGTAATACTTGTTAGGAAATGATTCTTTTTTTTCTTCATTTTAACAATAAAATAGCCAACGAACACAAGTTCTACGACGTGAAAGACGCAGGTAACAAACGGAGAAATGTTTTGTAAGTACACGTTATATTCATGTATTTTTTCCATATTAAAAGACTTTTAAATCTTGATTTATTTACTGATTAGGTGACTTTAGTATAAAATAAATGTTCTTGTACACGAAACATAATTTATATAAAAATAAAAGTATTTTTCTTCTCAATTTCGCAGCTTATGTCGCGTCAAATGCCAATCGTCATTGAATTCAATCCCCTCAAGCTAATGGGAAGCACCCCCCAAGGAAATTTATTAAACCGAGACAAAATCATAGAGAACCATTAAACTTTACATATGGGACAATTAGTGCAAAATTTGTATAATTTCCCGTAGATACGGGACCAAATAAATTAATAAAACAACCCCTTGGCGAGGGGTTAAGATTTAAATGATCCTGATATGATCTCTTAACCCTTTGTGTTTTGAGAATTGTGTGAAGTAATGCCGAGGGAGCTTGATAAATAAATACAAATAAGGAATAATTTTTGGTTGAAAATATTAGGAATTCTGAAATAACAGTGTTTTCCGACAGTATATTTTGACTGTACATGAAAAAATATTTTCATAACTTCGTTTCAAATTTTTAAATATTACAATTGGCGTTTTAATAAATTAAATCAGTCTTCATTAATCAATGTTCACTAAAAATGGATACACAAACGCAAGTGAAAATCATTTTATATGTTTTTGTATTTTCAATAAGCAATTGTTAACAAAATTGTTGGTGGCACAATGTGAAGTATACTAAAGGTTTTGATTCCTTCTACGTCAAAAAATTCTGCTTGAACAGACGTATATTTTTAATTCGATCACCTAGAAGTTAGATTTTTTCACAGCTTCAAGAGACTGCAGTCTTGCGTACTCAAAATTAATTTCGATTTGATACCTCTACGTGTCCCGGAGAATAATGGTTTTAACAGACAGACAGACGGACAACAAAGTGATCCTATAAGGGTTGCATTTTTTCTTTTAAGGTACGGAAGCCAAAAAAGGGCTTCATTTGTATATTATAAAACAGATTTCTAGATTTGAGGTCTCGGCTTTAAAACGTGAGGACAACATCTTACCGCGAGTCTCGCAAAGGTGTCAACTATAAGAACAAAAAATTAAGGAGAAGGGCAGCAGCATCGAAATGACCAAGTGTGGAGATTATGGAAAATCCCCTCATGGATAGCCTAATGTATCGTTATGTGTGCCAAAGTTTATGATTCGAACTAAACTGGAAGTAGTGTATCGAGTGCATCATACACGTTATGATGACTGAGTTTGTATCAAAATATGAGACCTAAATTGCCGTCTCTTTTATTTCGTAGTCTGAGAAGTTTTTTTACATCTGTCTATTCTTGTTCCTAATAAAAACAGCCCTGTTAGTGACAGACTGACACGCGGACAACTTGATAGACCACAAATAATCCTACAAGTTTTCTTTGGTCCTTTTTGACACTAAAGACGTTACATTAGTATCAACGTCAGTCTAGATAAAGGTATTTTCAAATACAGTCAACAAAGCTATCAAATAATTGAGTGAAGTGTTGACTGTAATAATTAGTTCTACCTGTCAAACGTTAAATAAAACAAATTGAAGCAATTCGCTAAATTCGTACAAATTGCTACTTATACATTTTAAAAGGCACGATTACATTAACACCTCCCCTCGTCGCCACTTAAGTACATTTTTCTCGCTCTGTTGACTTCGCTGCATTTTTCTTTCTTTTTTTCCCTGCAAGCAATAATAAGGGCGTAAGTGAATTTTTACGTAGCGTTCCGAAACCTAATAACGCGGGGTAATTTTTCAATTGGCCGTGTTCGGCCTGTCGAGTTGTCGGAAAGTCACCTTTGGAAGACGTAATGCGAGTAACGTGCAAATTTCGACAGTATTAATGGTAATGCTAACAGAATGTGTCATCTGTTACATAGAATTGCTATGTTTGCATTGAAGTTGAATTGGATTTAGTATAAGTTTATTTGCACCAAAAACTTTAGTTTCATATGTCGGGGAATTGATTTTATTGAATTACGACTTTAATCAGACTCTACTTTCTTTAAACCAAACATTCGTCACAATAGTAAACGACATTATTATTTCGCTCAAATGTATTTATAAACCTTTACTTTCTTTTATTATTATTGTATTTTTATTATTAGTAGTATTGTATAAGTTTGTAATTGTATATAAGTTTCTAATATCACCAATAGCATAATATTAATTTACATAATAACATCATATATTTTTACTTTCTAATATTTTTAATAACATTTTAACGTGAAATTTGTGTGTCAACGACATTTTGACAAGCGCAAAAAATGGTCCACCCACCATTGCACGCATCAAAGAACTGTTAAATAGACTTATAAAGGTGTAGACATGGACAACTATTTAACGCGCACTTTACTCTCAAAATTTACAACGATTTTAAATTGAATTTAAACTGCACTAAATAGCTCAATAGCTAATATTGATTTAAGAAGAAATGAGTCATGTAATTTTAAAAAATAGCTTCAGCAAGTCAATCAACCTAGTAATTCTAGACCAGATAAAATACATAGAAAAGGTTTTTGTTCGCACTTATGACGGTATGAAAACTACTTAATAACCTATTTATAGTATAAAACTCTTTGTCCTATCTACAGCGATCCATAACTCACTGGCACACCCCTCAACTCGCAATAACGAGAGCAATCTTGTGGGTGACTAGAAAATTATATAAAAAATGTTACAGAAATATCCCAACACAAAACATGGTTTGAGCATTAAGCCGTCTAACGCCGCGTTTTTAAATGAACTTGGACAATGGACTCAGTGATTTGAAATAATAAATTTAACGATATTTTTACGTATGTCGATACTTAATAGTATGTCTTAATATGTAATTATCTATGGGTCCCCGGAGAGGTGGAAAGACGACGTGAATGGATGCGGAGACCAGAGGACCGAATTGAGCAGCGCACTCTGGGAGAGACCTATGTCCAGTAAGATCTATGAGGTATTTTTACTAAAACAAACTTAAGCAAAAAACATTAAGTGTTTTCACAAGTAAAGAACAAAAAATAAGAAAGAAAATCCAAATACAGTTTTAAGAAAAGCAGGTTTAGTAGGATTTCCCAACTTTCTAAAAACACTATAGCTATGACTACCCAAATCGGGTCGGCCCGTAGTTTCTCTTACAATATCGTTGAATTTGCTATTCGTATTACCTTAAAATAAGAAATAATAAGGCTGCAGGGTAGAAGCGTACTTACCCAGAAGTTTCAATGAAATGAGACAGTGGCTATGTTATCTATAAACAACTTCGTACATGAAGACTTACTACTAAACTGGCTAGGCCGTATTTACCGATACGATACTTAACTTTAAGCTGGCTGATTTAGGAGTTCTTATATTACAAATTGAAAAGAGCTAACTAAAACTTCACAATTGTTTCCTTAATAATAAAAAATGGCTAAGTTCAAGTCAGACTCGTGCATTATGATTTCCGCACATAATACGAATAATTAACTACTGAATCATATTTCTTGACAAATTTCAGGATTCCAGGTCAATGGGACTTATCCTATAGGTTTCGATGTACTTGCAAGGAAAATTGGCAAAATAAGAGGCATAAACGTATCTTTTTACTGTGTTGACTTAGAAGACTGATTTGTTCACAGATCAAAGAGATTGCAGACTTGAGTATTTAGTATTGATTTTATACCACCACGCAATCTTGAGAAAAAGGGTCTTGACAGACAAACGCACAGGCGGACAAACAAGTGATCATATAAGGATTACTTTTTTCCTTTTGCGGTATGGAATCCTAAAATATATTTTTATTACAAGATCGCATTTGTCAGCAACGATCACTTTTATTGATCTGGTTGACAATCTGATATAATAAAACATAGAGACAGTGCTCCCTGCAGCATAGCTCCACGGACGGATCTTGCATTTGACGCGTCTCAGAGTCAAAAGAACCCTCTGTTCACAGAAACGGATTCAGGGTGGTTTATTTTAAAAAGTACCACCCTCATCTGACTGCAGCGCTTATAGTCGTGTCATGTAATAATTAATAGCATTATGGTTTATTTGAAAAATGAATCGATTTACTACTTCTATTCCAGACTTTCAGAATACGTGTTTAATTCAGGATTTTGAAAATCTGTCTGTAAAAGAATATGTATAGGGCGTATTCACTCACTGAGTAGACCATTAGCTTCCAGATATCCAGGAGACGGTTGTTTAATGCACGCTCCATAATCTTGCAGAGAATATATGTATTTGTGACTAACTAAAAGTAAATGTAAATAAAGCACGTACAATAACTACAACATCCTTAGTTCAATTTTATATATGGATTTATATGTAAGAATGTGTTATATGAATTCTTTCGATTTAGTTGTCAACGCAAAGGAACTAGATCTGGCCCTGTGGCTCCAATTCCATTAGGAACAACGCACGAGTAACTTACAATGCATAGCTGCTGATCGGGACATGGAATCTATCGGCCTTTTCACTGTGATCATAGATCGGAAGTTAATATCGACAAAATAATACAAAAAATACTTCAAATGGATCGCGCCCGATACTGCAATTCATCTTTAAGAATCTATACTCGCACATAACTTGAGATAGAGAAGAATTGAAGACAGATAAAAACTTGATATCTCTATGTGAGTCTCAACTTCCATCATAATCAGCCTGAAAACGTCTACTGCTGGACATAGGCCTCCTCCATGGTATGCCTTATTGACCGGTACCGAGCCACTTGCATCCAGCGACTCCCCACGACCTTATTTTTACTTTAATTGACCACAAACTTTAATTCACGAAAACTGATTTTAGAACCGTTAAGAAATCTATAGCATGACAAACGATAAACTTGTCTATATATTTTTCAATAAGGGAAAAACGTGTTGAATATTATCTATTTATTTATTTATTTTATTTTTTTAGGTGTGTGAAGTGAAGCAACAGTATTCACATAAATACACAGGAGTTGCCATCTTCGTATACAGCACATGTCGCATGAGTGGCAAATAAGCTTTTGGTATTATATTATTACTTTAGTAACCCTACATTTGCTGTAAAAAATCGGTGTCTTATGAGTGTTGTGTATGAGTATTTATTTTTTAAATTTACATTGATTATCACGAGTACTTGAGGATGATCAATTAGTTGGATGGACAATTAGATGGGTTTTTGTATAGTTGCTTGAAATATCACATTTTCATTCTTAAATCCTGGATAGGTTTGAGCATTGGAAATCAGTATATCTACAATTCTAATTATAAATAACATCTAGAATCGTTGCCATTCTTATCCTATCATAAATAAATTTGTTAAATGTTATATAACAGAGCATCCCGTATTTTATGAGAAAGTAAACCACTATTCCAACTGAAATTGTATGGGTTGAAATGTTTTGTCAGTTTATAATTCAGCGCTAAAGCACGCACGAGTATTTACAATTACAGGATCTACAATTATAATTTTTCAGGGAAAATTATTTTTCAAATCGTTTCACATCCGAAATTTTTTTTAATCTAAAAGAGCTAGCACAAATATTTATTTTGATTATACGTTTACATCGATAATGATACCCTTTTATATCAAACTGAAGTACAAGAGGCTACGTACCAGATTTTTCTGGCCAAATGAACTCCGAAAGGAACGTGATGGCTTGCCATGGCTGGCAGCTATCACCGATCTATCAACTCCGTTCGCGCGCGGAATCACAAATTTGAAACTACCATTCGTCTTCCTTACGAACGGTCACAATACCTTACTTGCAAACGTTCAAAATTAAACCATTTCTTCTTTTCTTAAAGTTGAAATTTAGCTTTCACATCCCAGTTATTTTAGTACAGTAGCGGGCCATGGAATGAGCTTCTTGTTAGGGTCATGCGCTCGCTTGTGTTTGCCAGTCCACATACATAAACCGTTTATTGCAATTGTTTAAAGAATATAAACTATTTCCTGTTAAAAATGTCTCTTTCGTCCATTGTCGTTGGTTTCTCTTTGTGGAACTGGTGATGATGTCATGGCGACACATCATGGGAATAATAAATATTATGTACAATTCGTAATAAAACAGATGCTAACAATAAGGTATTAAGATGATGTTGCACTTCGATTATGAATGACTTATCAATCTTATCATTTACGACTCTCATACTTACTCGTGTGTTGTATGAGACATGGGACATTGTTTAATTATATCATCATCTCTTGTGGTTTTGTGAGTGTGTGTGTTACACTACACACGACTCATTACCAGTTTAAAAGAGCGAGAAACCATGCTTAAATTTCGAGAATATTTTATCCTAATAAATGTACTTACTGTAAATAATTCGTTAATTATGTTGTTTTCTATTGTTTTAGAATCCAGTTGCGATTATGAATTACCAGACCCCTATCTGAGCCAACAAGAAAGTGACATAAATCCACTTAACAACACTTCAGGTGGGGAAATATAATTTATTTATATAAATCTCCAGGAATTTTCGCAACACCCGGATCTAGGAGGCCCTTGGGCGTCGTTCTGCAATTCATTTGTGCATCGAGTTTCTCTTTGTTCATCACGTCACTTATGTAGGGTAGGTATTTTTTTCGATGGGTCACTACTTTAGACAGATTGGATACTTTCTGAATGTCTCTGTACAAATTATTAAAAATGTGTTTGTTATTCAACTTTCATGAATAAAATTGTTTTGCAATGTAAATTCAAGATGAAAATTCATCAAACTCATATTGTTCTCAGCTATAGAACTTGTAGCTTCGAGCAAGTATGTATTGTATATACAGATATTTGTTTCGTATTAGAAATTCGTAAAAGAAAACCAAAAGCCGAGCCAAGGCGCACTCTCTGGAAAGCCGTCACTGCGATAGCGCTCGTAAATAAAAATTTCAAGATAAAAATTGTATTATCGTCCTTATTTTAATTTAACTCTGCATTAATCATCGCGCGCCTCCGAAGTGTCGCGCTCCCATTTATTATGAAGCTGGGCATTTTTAATTTGCTCCACCATTTAGGGTTGACTTTTACAAGATCGAGTTAGATAAATATGATGATATTTATTACCTGCTCATTTTGCGAGCTTTATACCATGTTTACACTACTAACTTTAGTAACACTTTAAATTGTAGGTATATGTAATTTTAAATGGACAATTAGTTTATGGTTACTCGTACCAGTTCAATATTTACATTATTACAATATGGAATCTCGAAGGTCTAAATCAGTTTACACTTATTAGCTTTGAGGATCTATAAGTAAATTCAGAGGCCCTTCTTCATCATCTCCTCCATGGTATGCTACAATGAACAGTCACGAGCTATCTGCATCAAGCGACCTTTGATAAGTCGTCGTTCCATGCCGCAACTTCCCGAACGCTGCCCAGCCGAGTTGGATTCTTCGGTTGAACTCTTTGTAAAAGTTTGACCTGTCCATATGAACGATTTGACTACAACTTCCTTTAGTATAAGTTAATGCAAGATAATATTTCGAGTTCCAAATTTCAACAGAATATAGCTACCGTTCTCATAGCTCAATGAGCATTAAGCGTTAAAATTATGATAGTAATATGATGGGTGTCGTCGCCCTTTTGTTTAATCAAAGACAGATAGAGACAGCCTCCACGTTGAGGCTGTTTCAGCCACCGCGACTAGTCAAGGCCTTCCATAATGAAAGGAAAGATTAATATGGATTCATATTTTCTTTCCATTCATGTTTCAGACGTCATATTGTTAAGTAATACAATTCGATTGTGTAAGCTATGCGTTGATAGACACTTTTATTTATTGAATGGAAATACATTATTCTTTATATTGGACTTATCTATTCTTTAAAATATATAATTATTTACCTTTTTTACCTGCTAATGATGCATAAGTGAATAACATTTTGAAATGGTTCTTATTTTTAAAATATTTCCTTTTTTACTTTATTCTTATAAAATTTCTAGATATTTTATCTGCAATAATTTATATTCGATTAGCGTTATGTAAATGTAATTTTTACTTTCAATTAGACTTTTAATTTCAATTAGACTTGTCTACATTAATATCAACGTAAGAGGCCGTTCCGTGAACAATAGTGTGCGGTGTGCGGTGCGCGGGCGTAGTTCAGTTTACGACGTCGTAAATCTGCAAGAAAGCATTATGATCGGTTGATAATAATCAGTTGTCAAAACTCTCAGGTGTTTACCTCGAACTGTGAAGTTTTTGTTTCGTCTAATCTTTGAAAGTTGCACCTCGATCTTGGGCAAAGTTGCATTTGGCTGAGAGCCCATTTAATTTTAATTTTTTTAAATTTATTTATTGCATCTGCTAACAATTTTACATTCATATTCACAGGTGATACATATATGGATGAATATACAAAAGTTGGGTAACTCGATGTCATCAGTCAATATAACGATGTATTATTATATTTTGTTTATATTTTATAATTAATTTTAAAACAATTAAAAGCCTTTTGTTTGGTCACCCAATTTCAGCTATTCATTTTAAATACAAATTTGTAAAACTTCACAATATATTCTCAAAACGTCAGTACTTTGGCGTGTCACAACCTCCAAAGCGCGCAATCAAAAAGCTGTGTACTAAATATTACCATTAATATAATAAAACTTACTATTTCACTATAATCTGTGATGTATTTAATATTATATAATCACAACTTTCATAATATAATATTCTCACAGTTGTTGTAAAAATAATAAGAAACTTTGTGTTCAGTTTTATTCGTCAGTCCGTTGTGTGTTGTTCGAATTTGAATTTCCCGCTAAATACCGGTGACTCAAATTCAAATCCGCGTTAAATTTCAAGGTTGGTACTCAAGTTAGCTGCAAATCGCGCCATTGTTCGGCCGCCATTACTGTGCCGCTGCTAGAGTTGTGTTCGTCGTATGACCACGTGCCGATCCAGACAAATTTTCAGTCCTATGGTGAGTCGCTATTTCCTTGTAAATCTGTGTTATATTTTAACTTATACATAGTTAACTTTGATTTGTTAAAATGTAGCTTTTTGATATTCGAAAGTATAAAAATAAACGTTAGTACTAAACATAGCCTCAAATTCATGTTTGTTTCGTCAGTCCGTTGGCGTCAGTCCGTTGTCTGATATTGCGTCAAAGGACTGACGTGTATCCAGGGTACTGACTTTTTGAGCGTGTCTAAGCATTTTTTTTACTTATTTCAGTTTACAACATCATGGCTCCTAAAAAAACATGGCTAAGAATAGAGAAGATATATTGAAAAAAAGAGAAGCCGAAAAGGCTCGCTTAGATAGAATTAAAAGCGACCCCATTAAATTAGCTGAATACAAAGAGAAACAAAAGTTGAAATATTTAAAAAAGAAAGAAAAGGGACAGAGAAAAAATATTAAAGACATGACACCTCGGGAGCAGCGATTAACTAGAAAAGAATGGAAAAAATATTCATCAACGTACAGACAAAAACAACAACTTTTGAAAAATACTACTCATAATTTTGTACGCCAGAATACTCCTCCAAATACTGATGATGAAGCACAACCAATAGTTGGTGAAGTAATAAGGCCCATTGTGAACGAAGATCAAAGAGCAAATGAAGCAAAAAGAAGAAGTGAAAGACAGAGAAAGTTCAGAAATAAGCAATTAAATGTGATGAAAGCAAAGGTTTCGAAACTAAAAACTAAACTGAACAATCAGCGTCAAAAATAAAGAAGAGTCAAAATGCAGTTGATGAAAGTTGTCAAATCTGTTGAAAAAACTCCGAAAACCAGAATTGAAGAAATGAGCGAAGATATAACTTAAAAAAAGAATTAGTGAAGAAGGCCCTGTTCGGAGAAGCTATCAAAATTCAATTAGAGGAAAACTACACTAAAATAAAGAGTCATGAAGATAAAAGAAAGTTCAAACAAGCTATATCGGGAAATGTGGTAGACAAATTATGGAGAATACCAAACAAAGTAGTGTAGTAGTTTTAAAAAAACAGGACATAACCAGCCAAAAAAAATTAACGTCAAAGTTAAAGTGCAAAGTCTAGTTGAGCAATTTTTAGAAGATGATTCTAACAGCCGTCAAGCAGCAGGCAAGAAAGAATTCGTGACTCGTAACCAAATTAAAAAACAGAAAAGATATCTAATATGTACTATTAATATTATGATATTAGACATGTCAGAAGGCTGTTTTGAATACTGTGATAGTATTACTTGGTAACTATTATTAAGTTAACTTAAGGCAGAGAGAGTCATATTTTTGTTTCAATTGTTTGTTGATTACTTAGAAAATGTATATTGTTAAGTAAAACTATCTCAATGTCGTAAAGTTAAGTAAAATAAAGTTAATTAAAGGCTGTTTAAGATTAAAAGTGAGAAAAGAGAGAGTGATACTATTAGTTTCTAAGAGATTTCTTATAAATTTTAATAAATTTCTTGCATATCTTATGAAGTTGTGTGTTTTATCAGTACTTTGTCACCCCCGTCAGTCCCCTGGCAGCCAAATTCGGAAAAATCGAAATATCTCCGCATTTACTTTAAAAAGTGACTGGCCCTATCACGAGCCATATATTCATTAGATTAGCTATCTTATAACCTGAATTTGTAGGAATTTGATTTAAAATCTATGATAAACAAAATATCCTAAAAAGTTACCCAACTTTTGTATATTCGCCCGTATACATTAAAAGCAGATACTGCATACACCCAAAGAAATTATAATAAAAGTAATATAATGTTGGGTAAATTAACATTTTAACGCTAACTTCAATCAATAATCAATTTTTAGCTTTGAGTTATTGTAAATAAATATACTTTCTTAAAATTGAGAAATAAAATACATGTATAATTTTTGAATAAAAAGTATACCAAATTATAAAGCTCTAACTAAAGCTAGCAATATAACATAAAAAAATACAATATATGATTAAAAAGTGTAAACCGTTTACTAATCTGATTCTCCAAAGCTATAAAACGCTACTGTTTAAAATCTTCTAAAGGCGAAACAAACAAAAAACGGTTTCTAAGAACATATAAATGCACACAACGATTTGTTTATATCGCATTAAGAACGAGGCAACCTTAATAAAGTAATAAAGACCCAAGAATAGACAAAACAGTATAATTTCGCTATTAATATTCAATTTTATACCAAAAGTTCAGTTAACACTTCAAAGAAAAATCTCAGATGAAGATCTTACGCAAGTGTATCAACTTACATAATTTCCGAGACAAACTTTGTGAGGGTTGTTCGGCGAAAGCTCTCGGTTTTAAGCGTCTTTTAAAACTAATTTTTATATTTAAAATTAAAAAATTATGAATTTTTTGACATAAACCGTATATTTGAATGGAACACGGCACATAATTATGATGACAGGCAGAAAATTTTAGCTTCTTTCATTCCACCTTTATAGATATGCGAATATTTTAAATTTTAAACATTTTAACAAAATAGTTTAATTTAACGTTATTACTGATTTACTAGTTTTTAAGATACATTATAAAAAATCATGCCTTTAAATTTCTCGAATCGCTAAAAATGAGTTTTACAAAAATGATTATAATCGTACTTATACTTTTGCCTATATTTGAACTTGGCGTGTCATTATAAATTATTGTTTGTCAAAACATTTCAATTAATCAAAAACGGACAATAGCGGTTAAAATTGTCAACGAAATCTTGTCAACCTTTATTTTACGGCCATAATAAAAATGGTATATTCTATTCAACGTTCCTTTTTACTATGTTGGATTAAGTCATTTATTACTACAAATCGTTTTGATATCATCGATCGTGAAATATGATATCACATCGTTTAGAAATCTTAGGACAATTTATGTTGCTTTCGTATAATAAATTTAAACAGCGATAATTCGGGAGTAAATCAAAAATTGAAAAATTGTTCACAAAGTCACAGTATTTTTCTGCGCAAGGCTTCGTGATTTGTCATAATCTCGCCCAGTGGTCAGTGAAGGCAAATAAATCTTTACGACTGCTCCTCTATAAGCGTCTGGTAGCTAAAACTAGCCAGCTGAAAACAAGCAACGCTATTGTTTGACAGTAGATATAAATACGTAGTAATGTGTTAGTTAGTGCTTATTAGTAGTAGAAAAAACTTCTACCACCACAGACGTTCAACATTACAATATCTCTTTGTTTACCACCAAGCAAACCGAGTGCCAAAGTAATTACGTCGCCGGGAAGCGTATCTGCGACCTTTTTTTATTTGCCTGTTGGCAACCTTTTAGATATTCCAAAGTAAATATGAGTACATTTGCTGCCACGATTTCTATGTTTATTAAGTTAGCTCGGATCATCCCGACATATGGTAGGGTGCGATGAAAAACGACGCATCACAAAGTCTCGCCAGTGAAAAATGGTTTTACCGTAGACGCTACTCATAGAACGCCGTCATGTTTTAAACACAGGGCAGCCCGTCCTTAATAGTGGCTGAACAGTTTAGTGACTTTTAAAATAAATTGGCTTCTTTCGCAAAGGAAGGGTGAGAAAGAATCGAATAGAAAATATGTGCTCGTGCAAAATAGCTCGCTTCTTAAATCGGTTAGATGGACCAAAGAATTCGTATCGTTTGAGCATCTTGTATAGTTTGTATCTACAGTATACAGTTATAAATTCCATCGGAAAATCAATTTTGACTTGATATTACATCAACGAGTACTGAAGCAAGCAAGGAAGAAGGAGAAACTGAATATCGTAAGAGGTCGGTTGTACACTGCAGCACATCACATTTCAAATTACAGTAACGTAATACGACTTTATTAGTTAAACAATGAAGTTCATATTATTATTTCATGAATTAATATTATGAACCTCAGTCTCTAATTGGAAGATCGTACTAGCTATGTTATATATGCCGTGTAGTACAAACGTCTAGTATCCTTCCATTTTCGTCAGTAACTATATCACAAGGAGAAATAATAAGATACTATTCTCAACTAACACATTAAAACAACACCCAGCAAATATATAACAAATAACAGGAATAAATAAATCAGAAACAAAAGAACAAGAATAATGTCATCTTATTCTCAAAACTGAAATCAAAATCATCTTAGTTGTCATTTTATTGCATTAAAAAGGACCGTCATATAAATTATATGAAACTAACCACGCGCCGTTTAGCTATAAAAATGCTACTGTTTTTTTAGCATCCCTCCCCTTCCAGGAACGTATAAACGCGTGCAACGATTTGTTTATATCACATTAACATGGAAGAGGAGCTTAATAAAGTAATAAAGATACGAAATCGCCGGCATAATTTTCCTATTGATATCAATTTCGTAGCGACACTTTCTACTTCGAGGAAAAAGTAGATTAACAACTGCTTTTCCCAGAGCTTGGTCTGCTTTCCGTGCTTTATAGACGCGGTAGCCTTTGTTTAGAGTTGAAAGGCTTAAATTAACGGTGCTAAGCCTTTTGCGCAAGGACAAGGCTATCTTGAAAACGCCATCAGACTCTTTAGCTCTAGGATTGCAAATAATTAAGTAAACTACTTTATACTTTCTTGCATATGTGGACTTGGCTTTAGAATAGGGCCATCCCACGTCATTCTGCAGCTGTTGGAAAGGACTACTAAGGAAATAAATTCTACAGGTCACCAATATGCCTGACAAGCCCGGAGGAATGTTATATATGTCAGGGAAAGTCCAACGTAACATTGCAATCATTGAGTGAGGTTATGACATGACTAACAGCCAATGCTGTTAACAAACAAATCTGATTATATACGTTTATGACTGAACATACTCGTATTGTGAAACTATGGGTAAATGATGTATTTTCTTGATAAACAGTATAGATTTCCCTGAAACCGATTTTATCTTGTTTTCAATTCAGTACATTAATAAATAGTTTTGATTTATTATTTCACGATCACAAGTTTGCCCGGATAAAGGCATCCCCTGTGTTGTGAACTTTTCAACAAAACAACTAACTATTAAAGCTGAGACCCCGTGGTCCGAGAAGAATGGTAGAAGTATTTGACTTAACAATGTTTATTTATTATTTACAAGTAGTTAGTAAAATTATTTTTTATATGTGACCTCCTGTTTTAACTAAGCATTTATTTGGGTCTTTGTACCAGTGCGGTGTGGGTTTTTAAAATGCGTTCAGATGTAAAGCTGATATAAACTTCTTCATATGAAGGAACGGTGTGGGTAGGTTTTATCTTTGAACACATCAACAGTTTCTAGAATGGAGGCTCAGAACAACTGAAATTATCACTTCAATCTTAATGTATAATTGTGTAATTTAGTCAATTGCAGCTATTGATGTAGAGAAACTATGGTATAGGGGTGGTAAACATCTGAAGCAAAATCAGTTTTAGAATAGCCATGTCTTTATCGTAGATTTTCGACGAAGGCTACTTAGTGAAAATTGCAAAGGTTTACATTTACATTATGAGCATCATTCCGCGTAAAAATCATGGGGTTGGGAAACCACCCATCCTTCATCACAATATTCTGATAGCTTCGATCGTTTTATGAAGTGACAACCTTTAATAAAACGATGACCGAATCACGAGGAGAATATTTTTGAAAGAAATAATAAACAAATTTATTTGATTGTGTGGCACCCGAACTCACCTTAGTTTATATGACACAGTCTACCTTTTGTTTAAACTTTTCAAAAGAGAAACTATTTAAATTACGCGGCCCGAGTACGGTGGTGGAACCATTTCACCGAACGTCAAATTTCAAATGATAACGCGATCACGCACGCACTCGCGAACCGTTACACGGCATACGCCGGCCATAACAAGTAAGGTGGACAGTAGCAAATACATGAACAGACTAATTCATCGCTACATTATATTATTTATATATATTTAATCACCGTGCGATTGTGTTTGAAACGTAGAATTCTAGTGTCTCTCAGTCATTATCAGTCTGACGAACACCATCATCAGCCAGGAAACGTCCACTGATGGATATTGGCCTCTTACATGGTATGTCACACTGCCTGGTCCCACGCAACGCGAATTTTGCGACTCCCCAAGACCTTTACTAGGTCGTTAGTCCATCTCGTGGGGGGATGGCCTGGTGCACGTATGTATTTATAACGTACTTGAAATTTCCTTTTCAACGATACCCGACAAGCCCAACTTTTTATTATTATTTCATGTTGCTTCCCCTATAGTACGCTACAACACCAAGCTATTTGTGTCCAGCTGCTCCTCGCGACCTATACCAGATCGTCAGTCTATCTAGAGGTGGATCTGCCTGGTGCAGTATACGTTTCAGTACGTGGTCACCATTCGAGCACTCCCACTTCCCATCAGTTATACGTTGATCGAGTGATGTCACTGGTTCGTCGAGATACATATGTCGTGCATATGCTTTTCACGGATTTTGTGACAATGATGACTGACTTTTCTTCTTCTTCCAAAAACCAAGATTATTTGCAGTGTTTTTAAAATATATCCTCGAAATCTAATCAAAATCGGTCCAACAGTTTCCGGGAAATTGGTGAACATTCATTAAAACACATGTGTCGAATATTGAATCTCCACTTCCATTTGTTAAAGGCAGTTTAGAAAATATAGTTGTCATTTTTGAGTTTCGAACCAGCCTATTCAGTATTTACGAAAAGGAATGGATTTGCAAAACTAAATATAAATGTTCAAGTGACCAAATGCAGTATTTTCAACTTTATACTCGTAGCATCGGTTTCATATTCAACCATTTCAAAAGCTTTTACAGTATTATGGTAAGTACTCTGTGATTTAACCTCTAGAAGTCTAGTAAGTGCGGATTCCCAACAATTTATTCTTATTTTCTGCGAGTGCAAGACCTCGCGGTGTAAGCGTTTATCAAAGTCCACCAGTTTAAGATGGATATAACACGGCTATTTTACGGAGACCTCTCTACGTACACACAACTACTCCTTCTCGCCTTTTTCATGGCATGAAAAAGGGACGACGAGAGGTCAGAATAACTCGGTAGAAGGATACGGCCATCATTTGTCATGTCAGATCTCAGTGATACCGCGTCACCCAGCCTGATGGACAGAGATTTGTGTAATACCGCCTATGAATAATTTTTATATTCTTATGCACACGCCGCCGCCGTCCCATCAGGATTGTTTGTAGTAAAAGTTTATTTCTCTTACTTATTATAGGTTCATCCTAAAAGCCATTTACGAGAGACCCTAAACGACTAGCAGGTTACCTTTCCCATTTTTAATTCGTAATAAAATCTATTATGTTTGTAATTTGTACTCGCATGGTTACGAGTCTAATCTTTATATATATATATATCAAGTGAGCCTAAAGATCTTGTTTTAGCATGGTAACCGTGTAAGGCGCGACATCATAGACAAATCCCCTAATAGACCAACCGATCCCCCAACAACATCGAAACATTAATATTAACCCCTATCTGTTCAGTGCACCCCACAAAACGCATAAATAAACATTAAAAAAAGAAACCACAAAGAAAATACTTGTAAAATATTCATGTTGCTAGAGATTTTTTTCTTTTTGGAATCAGTTCGCACCTCTGACAGTCACTTAGCAGGGAAGTTCCGTTGAGATTACTTCTCTCCTTTTTTCTCGAATAAAATTTACATATTTCATTCGTAAATTTATTTGTCTACCGCCTGAAGATTACAAGTATGAAAATTCGGCAATATGCTACCTCAGGGATTTGTGGTGGCTCAGTTTTGTCGAGGCGGTCCTACGTTGCTTTTTTAAAGAATTTTTTGTTTAAATTCAACAACTGTTTTCATTACTTTTTTTATTTATTTCAGTGATATTGCTTCTCAGTTTACTCGTACATTCTTTCAAACCAATAGCGTAAGTTTGCACTGCAGTATTGATGTAATTTTCTCCCGATTCAGAGCCATATATTCACGTTTTGATTTATTTCTTATATTACGTTTACCCACTGTGTACCTATTTGCGAAAAATAATACATGATAGTCTTAGAATCTTTGTAAATTGTTAACTTGACTAAGCTTTAAAACTTAAAACGAAAAAATGTATACTGTTATTACAAATTTGTCTTAAAGTATCTAATCATAACTAACGGTCGTAAGTCACCTATTAACGGGGTCCCTCTCTGAATGCTTCCATATTAAATTTCTGTTGGCATCATCATCATTTTCATCATCAAAAACTGTTTCGACTAATTTAGATCGTCCAATTTTATAATCATCCTCGAGAAGCGAAGAAAAATTTTTCCATCAGAAATTGAAAAATCATGACAAATATAAATGAAGGTTCCGGGTTCGAATTCAGCCGTGTACCTATGAGTTGTTTTTTAATTTAAGTACATTATCCGATTGCTTAACGGTGAAGGAAAACATCGTGAGGAAATCTGCATGTCTTGAACAGGCATGTGAAGTCCGCTAATCCGCACTGGGGCCGCGTGGACTACGGCCCATACACTCTCTGTATGAGGGTAGGCCTGAGCCCGTGCAGTGGGGACGTATATAGGCTATTGATGATGATGGTCTGATGATGAAGTCAGAAAGTAGAAAGGGGAACTCTTCAAGGGCTATTAGTAAACCTAGCGAGTTACGGCACATTTTGTTGGTTTTGACTTGTACTTAGTACATTGCTGACAAAAGCTAATTTTCTTTTTTAAACGTAATGTGTTAATTTTCACATTATTCGTTGACGTTAGACAACGTATAGCTACTCAATATCATGTTATGTGACAGGTGTCACATGATTTCAATACATTTTTATGGTAAACGTAACTTCGATTAAATAAATAATACTTGCGATAAAGGTCATCGAAATACAATAACCTAACCTAACCGAAAAGAAAAGCATTCTATTTTCAAACTTTCTTCTTAAAACCTTTGGAATATCATTCATAGTTTCAATGAGTTTCAAACGTACAAAGGTATTATTACCCAACTTGACGCAGGAAGCGGCGATGCCTCGGCTCCTGACCAGAATAATCTATTTGATTGATGTCTTGAATGTCGTCATACGCATTATCAAACTTGACCACGAACGATGAGTAAATCTCTCTGTACAGGTACATTTTACATCACAGGTGAAGCTAGTATTCATTATTTACTAGCATAGTCAACCAATTTCGTCTGGTTGCTTATGTAAGGGCAGACAAATAGTAAAAACTCACTCATTATTGATTAATAAATCTTTGTAACAAAGACTTTGTGCCATAATTTTAAAATCATGTAACTGTAAAACGTACAGCTTCACTCTGTTAAAGAAACGAACGAAATGTTAACCCTATCCTAAAATAAAAAGTAACAACACTTAGGGGGCCTTGAGCTCACTTTAAAATGCCCCCGCGGGTAATAAATACGCTTGTCTATATTTCGAATGCAATAGACAATAAGAGTTACCTAACCATCAAATACTTGGCCAGAAAGTTGAGACCTCTCTAAAACTGTAGACAACAAGAAGTTGCGGCCATGTAGCTCTGGTGTTTGAAGGGAGACAATATTGTGCAGGGCAAATGGTGTGTATCTTGAAGTTTTAAACTGTCATTACACGGGGCTGAAGCGTTTTTATATTTCGGTTTTAAGATTTGTTATGTGAGCCTTTTTAATGTATGTGATTTAATTATACACTTTAGAGTTTATCCGTCTTCTGTACGTCCTTTCGCTTTTTAAAGTGATATTAAGGAGCTTCTTAGTTTACATTCAATTCGGAAGGCGTTTTAAATGAATCCAACTAAACTCGGTTTTTGACATATTCTTATTTAAATTATTTTTTTATTTTCTTGAGACTTTTGTCCTTCTAGACATGCCAGCTACGTAACCTTTTGACATATTGACGAGATTAACCATTTTCAATGTATTTTTTGATAAAATTTCATTTCAAAAGAGGGTAAGTAATAAGTATTATATAGCTATTAGATTAGATTAAAGGTTACGGAACACTAGATACAAATCTGTTCCCATTACAATTATAATTAAGTATGCATATTTCATGCATCTTTTAGTTAAAATAAAAGTAAATTTTTTACCTAGTGATTTAATTTCCTCGCAAACCCATTCCAAAAACATGCAACAGATTCATAGAGTAATAAAAATAATAGAAGCGATCCTTCTCCGCCGCTTGTAAAGGCTTGTACATACCGGTCCCTCGAGCATTCGCGAATTACGCACCTGCCTGCACACTTCTTTATTTATGGACATCGTTTATTGCTCGCTTCAATGGTTGCAAATAGACACTCCGAAAAATGTTTATATTTGTCTCAGATCATCGGATTGGAAAAAACGCATTGATTAAGTACGATGCAGGAGTTAAATCTGTAACCAAAGCCGACTAAGACGTCGCTGTTTTACCTGTAAACCACTGAAATATACTGCGTATCTTACTTAGTCACGTGTCGTTACATTCGTTTGAGCCTCAAAAAAGTGTAACAGTGGATAGTAAAGGTGACATCCATTAATAGTTGCAAATTAAATCTGGATAACAAAGAATACTCGTATCAATATACCAACTGACCTTATATTGTAAAAGATATTCAACCGCTTCCCAGTGCGTTTCGCTTCTTCATTCATCATGCGCACTGCTAAAGAGTTAAGAGGGTATGCTGTTGTCAAAGCGCCCATACAAACGTAGTCCAGTCATATTTTGAGTATTAAGCTATGAAAATCTATGAAATTTTCAAGACACAATCTAGAAACAAATATCTGTGTCGGTGGTGAGTCAGATTTTCGTTTAAATATATACTTCCAGAGTTACAGGGCGTCAAAGTATTGTATTTTTCGGTAGTAAAAAGCCCCAACTTTGAACCTGATTTACAAGAGTATGAATCAATTTAGAACAATTTGGAAAAACCACCGACATCTGAAATTTCATTAGTATACTGTATTAAAAAAATTGTTACATAATATACTGTATCCTTCAAATGATCCCTGGACTACGAAACATCCAAATAACGGGTGGATAACATCGCATAATGTATGCTGTTTCACCGTACGCGCTCGGGTAGGATAGGGCTCGGAGAGGGACAGCTACAAAACAATTTAACCTTGAAACCGACCACGTGGTCTTACCAACATAGCCTCTTAACGTTATCCCTCTCCTAAAGCTTCCATACTAAATTTATGTTGCCATAATCTTTTGAAATAGAATAGCTGGCTTTGATAAGTAATTAGCTAAAAATAGGAGATAAAATTATAGTGTCGCGAAATAAATATCATTAATTTACAACTTTGTAGTTAGCAATAATAGCAGTTACGTAGCTAATGACTCATAGATGGCGCTTTGAACAATAATTGAAAAAAGTGCTTAAAATGAAAATTGTGATTCACTGTGAAGTTGTATGTTAATGATACTCCTTTCGCGACATCACAATCTGATGTCTTATTTTTAGATAGTTACTACATAAATCCAGCAATTATATTTAAAAAATATTAAGGCAACATAAATTTAGTATGAAACTTTGTTGGAGGTGGATCGCCTTAAATTCCCTGCCAGCTACTGTGTTTTCCGAATGTTAAAATCGATGTATTCAAGGCCAAAATTAACAGCAAACTTCTAGGTAAGCCTGTACTATCCATTGTGGTCACAATAGATCTATCAAGGTCGCAGTTAGTGGTTGGGCCCGGTGAGTGTGTGGTCGAACGCAAGCTTATTCTCCTATAGCTAAAAACAAATCCAAACCTCATGTCAGTAACTAAAGCTACAAGGGATAAGAGCCCCAAAGCAGTCGTGATACTTGATTGGTTTCCCCACCACGTTTTAGCACGTAGACGACAGGACCGCTTTTAATAATTTTATAGAGCTCTATCACAATTGATACCGAAAAATTTCAATGATCATTGATATTGGCTAACTGGACTATTTTAATCAGATTACATGCTGTTGCTGTGCTGCAATAATAATTAATGCGGTCAAAAAGAACTCGAAACCGACTTCAACTGCTCTAAAAGTCTACCTAGCATTCATCCCCTAAAGTAAATTAATATTTAATGCAAATTTAAGGCTTATATGGTTTTCTCATGGATGCCATTGTCAAAACTGGACCAAAATGGGAGCACACTGGAAGCACCAGCTTCCAAATAAAAAAGAATCATCCAAATCGGTTCGCCCAGTCGAAAGTTCTGAGGTAACAAACATAAAACAACCGCCTCCTTTTTTGACGTCGGTTGAAAAAGGATCTCGATTACTTTTATATCTGCATTTACATTTTTAATTCTAGCAAAAAACTGGTGGGGGCTGAGTTTTCAATGCAGTTACTTGATTAGTTTCACCAACCACTTCTTATGTAAATTATGTAACTCATTTCGGAATATGGTCCCCACTAGATAACTTTAATTTCCAAAGCCATGTCTTCCCTTTCAGTGATTGACTGGGTAAAAATACCTACAAGGAACATGCTGCCAAGCGAGGTGCTTACTTATGTAAAATTCTTCCATCGAAATTTCTTTATTCGTGGCGATTTGCCACCTAAACTGATGTTCGGCAGAAGCCAAGGAAAGGAACAAACACCGCTTCTCAGCGCCTGTGAAAGTAAACCTATAATTTCCCCCACTATAGAATTCCATTTAAAAAGTATGCAAATAATGGGCTTGTACTTGATGGGATGGGATAGGAAAGCTATACTACAGAAGTATGCTTACTTTGAAGCATCAAGTTGATAAGGTTTTGACTACATTATCTTAACCGGAGCAGAACAGCTCAATTAACATTTCTATTTGCGGGCAGATTCAGGTAACATGATGGTAGTCTTAACTAGACTGGCTGAACTTAAAGAAATCTTCTTACATCAACCAAACTGAGTACCAATAGGCAGCCCGATGAAGGTCAAACTCAGGACCTACGGTTTCTTCGGTTTGTATCCTAAGTCGCTAGATGCAGGTGGCTCGGGACCAGTCAATGTGGCGTGCCATGAAGGAGGCCTATGTCCAGCAGTTGACATTTCTCGGCTGGTGATGATGATGATATCCTAAATTTCAAACGAATTCTAAACACAGTTCGTTTGTTTGATTTAGAACTATATTAGTTCTAAAGCTCAGCTGTAAAAAATACTTATATCTAGTACAGTACTCCGTGTAAGTAATATTCATAATCCACATCCCGAGGAAGCATCAGGTAGACAAGAGGTAACAGCAAGAGAGCGGTAACTCACAAAATTTACATATAAATTGGTTATACCGAACTCAATCTCTCAACTTAAGAAGATGTATCTCAGCGAAGTCGTGGGGATGTAGGGTATGCTGCGTACAAAGTTAAAGGAAACACACATATTAAGAATTATGTATCAACATCACGTAAACAGGAAACAACTATGAAAGCAGCGATAATTTGGAATTAGTTGTTTTCTTAAAAACATTTTCTTTAGTCAAGGAAAAAATCATTTTTGAAATTAAATCGACTCCAAGGATCTTACCAACCCTTTTACCTTTACTACACTTTTAGAAGCGCAAATCCTTAACTTTCTTCATCAAAAAGTTAAACAACAATGAAAAACATTACACGGTCAATTTGTAAGCGGCAGTAACATAAAATGCTTAACCCTCTAATGTCACGAGTCATACTTTTAATTCCTTGAAAGAGTCCTTCATTAGCTACGGAAGGGTTGACGGCTAACGGACCCTGAAATTCTTTTGTTTTTAATACTTCTAACTATAGAAGCAAGAAGGGATCAGGGTTTTCTTCATCAAAGCAAAATTAACTAAAGATTAACTAAATGAAAATATATATGAAAAAATAATGATTAAAGATTTGAAGCAAATAAAAGTTATGTAATAAATAACAGATGCTTACTTTATGATTTAGGTAGCAAAAGTAATATGAGATTATTTACCAGTTTTCTTGTGCATAGTATCTGAAACAAGTTATTATTTTATTAATTTCATAGTTGACGAATAAACAATATTATATATAACCGTAAAACATGATGACGTAGTCAAAACATAACAATATAATCTGCAAAATGAAATAAAACGTTTTCATGAAAAAATTACAAGTTATTTCAATATAACGATGAAAGATCGAGCTTTAGGGCAAAAACATTACTGCATAAAACGACTCTTAAATTTAATATCTCTTGCGTGCGATAAAATAACAATATAAATTATATGATTGCGTTATTTGCGTTAGAAGAGTTGTCCCCGTAGCATCAAGATTAACTTGCACTAGTTTTGAACCGTTCCTAAAGTGCTCACTAGCACCACCTGTATTTTAATAGTGGAACTGTCAAGACCAACAAGTTGTATGTAGTTTGGACACATGGCGGTAGATGGCGGTAGTAGGCGTTATGTGCAAGGATTACTGTCTGGTACAATATTGTAGAGTAGTGTAAGCACGAGGTATGTACATTTGTACATTTTCCAAATATGATTCTATAAAAAAAATATTGTACTTATCTGACAAACCAAGGACGTATATAGACGGGGCCCATATCTCAATCCAGAATCTGGTCCGTGGGTTACTAACCCAAAATTATAGGACGAGACTCAAATAAATATAACAATCGAAACAATAAGAAGACTGAGATCCAAAATTTTGGATTCGTTAGTTTAAGTTGAAATTACTTTTGTTTCGTATATTCAAGAGGGGAACAACTCAGTACAAACAAACACTTTTGCTACCAATAAGATAAACTTTTACACAAAATATATAATACATTTCAGCTAATATGCATGCAATAAATTTATACAGTATTGTATCGGGAATGATGCTCTTAAAATTTACAATAATAAGAACTAATAGAAAAGAAGACATCTTCGGTATTTGCAATGCCAAGAACAATGGGAACAGCTATTGTGCACTTTGATGCACATATAATTTTGCCGAGTGCGCTCCATACGAATATAGATAGGGAGGGACCGTCGCCCTTTTGTCATAAAAAATTAATTTTAATATGTATTTACGATATAAAATTTAGAAACCAGTAATTTGTAGTAAATAAATAACAGCGGGTGTCTTATACATAGCTGAAATATTTAAAGCCTCTTCTCAATCTTCTAGTGTATAATTTAGTGTATTAAATACATTATATCTTATATATTTATTATATTACAATTTTAAAAGAGATTATTTAAAACACCAATCGTAGCCAATTAGGAAAAGTAAAAGTTTTTTTTTTTAATATTTCATTATGAACCACATATTCTACTAATAAAATAGTAGAGACATACGTTTTTTTTAACGGAAGACGAAATGAGTTTGCGCTAAGATACTTCCATAAAGTTATTACGAACAGAATAAGCCGATCGGCCACTTAAAAGCACCCAGTCTCGCATACATTGATTTATACTCGACAATATTGTGACGTACTGACCTCGTATTATTCATGTCTCCCATTTTATAATGTCTAAGAGAGCCATTAGACATTCGATTTGAGTCAAATATTGACCAAATCTGGCTCAACATTTGAATTTTCAATGAATACAGAAATGTAAAGAAAATAATAAATTTGTTAAAGTGTGGTAACCAATTGTCTGCAATGAATGCACTGGTTACAATCTGGTAAAATGGGAAATATGAAAAGAAGAAAATTAAATTATTTATATTACTTTGGCGATTAATGTTGAATATCGCTTATTAGAAAAAGTTATAAAGGTAACTGGCTAGGGGGGACATGGATTTGCCTATTTCACATCTCCGTCTAAGTCTTAATTACGGATAATACAAGAATCCAGCAACCAATCGTGGTGATATAAGTCTTTTGTTTAACGGTGAACTTATTCAGCTGATAATTATGTTAACTTTTAATGATTTAACCCGAATACTCTAATCATTTCAGTTATCACTCATGTCACTTATGATTTTCCGTTTGTTAAGGTAGCTTCATATGTAGATAAGTAGTACCTTACTTTGTGCGATATGCATTCCCACGACCTAGCGTCGGCTGACCTCCGATGAGCCCACATAATACGATCGCGAATATCCGAGTCTATATTATTTTGCTTAGCTAAGAATTGGTTTTGAAATTGCTGCACCTGAGCCAGTATCTCGTACATTTACAGGCTTTACAACTTATCTACTATAAGAACAACTTTATACTATCATATTGCTTTGAAAGATGAAACTTGTTTGTGTAAAAACTACATAACATTGAAGCAATTTTCGTGACACAGCTTGCCTGCCGAAAAAAAAAACACTCGCTTGAACAGCGAAAGAAAATCATGTCGAGCAGAACAGGGCGAAAAAGTAAGAAGGCTATCATCAAACAAACGTTAAGAAATAATAGAGGTGGCACCATAATCTCATCGCGTTATAATGACTTAGAATAACTTGCAGATGTTTTCCAAATCAGATTTTCCTGTGCAGAAATCCCCGGTTTTTTCATCGCGCGGGAAATTACATTATCGGAAATTTGCATTGCCTGCAGCGACATCTATGATCGACATAGCGTATTACTGGAACCCATGATAGGGATACTTTAACAAGTGCATATTCTAGACCTCTATGAGTCGTTGTACTTTAAGAATAAGGTGGATATTTCCCTGATGAAAAGCATTGACGAGTGAACAGAATAATGCGGTAGGCAGCTATGAGAGCAAGATTAGGGGTTCGTTTCCGTTCCGCGCCCTCTGCAAAAACAGTACCTATGAATAATAATATGATTTGCATAATATCGAAAGGTTCATCTGAGAATATTTACTTTGATAAGAGGTACGGATGTAGTTGATTTATTAAACAGAAAATCAGTGACAACTGTTTGTAGATACCAGCACGGAACTTTATTATTATTATTGAAATTTTCTAGTATTTACATACAACTGTTTTTAAGTGAGATAATAAACGAAGTAAGTTAAGGGTTTATAATATATTTGAACATACCTGATGATGTTATCCTTGTAACCTTAATTTTATTTAATTTTCCAAATATTTTGTGTTTGTAAGTTTTGTTTTCTATTCATGTTTAGTTCATCTGTATTTACCTGTCTCGAATATCTCTCTCTAAGCGCATCAGTCACAGCTGACTGTCTCAGAATGAGTGAAATTATTGATAAAGTTTGTACATAATAAAACATATTAGTATTATTTTCTTTCCTTTGTGAAAAATCCTGTCCTGAAAAAGGGGCTGAAAATACCCCTTCTATCTCTGAAGTATCTAGATCAGACCTTTTGTAAGTAATGCAAGAAAAACTAAGCAATGTCTCTATAGTATATAGTTCTTGACAATCAAATTTAGTTATGTGGTGGGGGAAATATCTGCATGATCCCTCAGAGCGCAAATCAACTCGCATTTGGCCGGTTATTATTTACATGTCTCTTTATGTGGAAAGTGAGAAATTTCAATTTTCTGCGAATAAACGTTATCTTATACTTATTCTAATAAATTAAGTTGCCGTCACCTTGCTCTTAACGATGGTATCCTTATAAAGACGTCTTCATCGAAATGTTATGAATAGTAATTCTGTATTTTGCACTGAAAGCTAAACCTTTCGTCTTAAGCCATTATTTGTTCCTTCTATAAATGATTCAATTTTGTACCCTTCCAAAGAACATCAAAACACAAATGTACACATCATGTTTCCGACTGCATAAAAATTTCATCCATGACCCTTTACTTTGTATACAAATTACCATACAGATATATATCGGTGGAGGTCCTGAGCCGGCCAGCGGTCACTGTAAATAAATAATTGTAATTCTTAATAAAACTACCCTCAATGCTACCGGCGGAGGCCGTAACGCGCACGTGGCGCGAACTATCCACCAGTTTAACTCGAGCACAAGGTGTTTTGATACATTGCCTTTGGATCATTATTTTAATTATTTTATTGTTTATTGCACATAATAATAATTACACAGTCTATTATAATTTAAATTGTACAAATTAGAGTGGCCTATCCCTAATAAGAGATTTTAATGTAAATTTTCTTATATTTAAAACTAGCTTCTGCCCGCGGATTTGCTCGCGAATTTAGGATTTATCTCATGGAAACTACTCGTTTGATCAGGCTAAAAGTAGGCTATATGTCTTTCATTGACCTTTCAATTAACCCCCTAAAAAATCCAAGTTTCTGTCATGTTTTGAATGTTTCAGAAAATTGATTTTTCAATTGAATTTATTCAATGTTTTAATAGTTATTCTACTATTCAGGGCGAAGATAAATTCAAAAATCAAAGATCTTTAAATTCGGTCCAAACTTTCTTGAGTTATACATAGTGTAGTTAAAATGACTTTGTTTTATTTATATGACATGTTCATATGTCACTTGGTCTTCACAGTGTCATAAGACGAGAACGTCACCCAGAAACTTGATAATTATGATAAAACGATTTTGATAATTTTATTTCAATAAAATACATGAAACTAATATTTAATACAATTGTTTGACTGCAGATTTAAACAATAAGTTGTAGCTAGTCGGACAATTCAGAATGTTCAGTCAATAAATTGAATTCAATTTGGTTTGGTCAAGGAAAACTTAACATCGGATGTAACGAAACGAAAATTTATCATACGAATTGATGTTATTTGTTTATGTGCGTTAATCACTTTCTGCACATATACAACATTATTGTGCTCTTGTATAAAAATATGATACTATTCTCGTACCTAGGATGCCTTTCTTACTGTTAGTAAATTCTATTTAAAAATTATTTTAAAAAATAGTAAAAAAGTAGTTATTGTTAATAAATTCTTTGAGCGACGCAAACAAAGTAATATCACAAATAAAGTAGTATAAAGAACAAGTATCATGATCTTTTACGCCTTGTAGCGAGTAGAGATAGAGCCGTCAGTGGAGACGGACCATAATGACCGGACACTTTACATAATTTGGCGATCGACTCGGCCCTTCCTTGACGCAACCCGATGGTCAAACTAAGTTTACTATGAATACGAACATTTATGGGGCATCCTCGTAGATGTATATAAATGATAAATATGATATATGTATGTATACATTTTATACTATTATTTTAAAAATCGCAAAAAAAATTCAACATGCAACATACTCCGGCCAGTACGAGACGAACACCTCAGATAAGTCATATAATTTAAAGCATTTATGTCTCCTCCATTACGCATTTTTTAACCATTTCGATCTAGTATCTTGATTTACTTCTTTTTAGTCGCAAAATATCTATAACTACGTTACCTCAGCAAATAATGCAACTGCTTACTTAACGTCCACCCACTTAACGACAATAGAAGGGTACTTTACCAAAGACCAGAAATGCCACATAATAGTTCCCAATGTCTGTTTCTCCGCCAAACGTTTATCGGAATGACCTGAATGGCGTTTTATGAGACATAACAGACCGGCTCCCTCCGTATCTGATGCATTTTTAGAGGATTTTACTTTTGGGTAAAGACAACGTTTTGATTGATAGCGTGGTTCATACTTCGTGAAGAGGCGAAAAGTTTATCTTGTAAATAATTCTAAAACAGTAACTATGAGTAAGTTCTCAAATTAAATGTTTTGTAGCTACACGCTTAGACTCACCATCTGTAGGTCCCAGGTTCGATTTCCAGTGGGGGTACCTTTTGGTACTCGGTTTGGTTAGTGGTAGGACATTTTCTATGTCAGCCTTATCATCACCTACCATCAGGTGAAATGAAGGCCAAATGCAAACCCATCATACGAAAAAAATCTTCACTTTACTAGATTTACTTATACGTAATTGTATATCTAGGTTTTCCATCGGCGTCATAGAGAAATGTAAGGTTGTGTTTAGAATATGATAAATCCATTTTTTATTCGTGGATGAAGTAAAACGAAATTAGTGGTACATATTCGATGATGAATAGAAGCATCGATGAAACAATAATAATTCCTCCCAGACAGCCCTAAACCTTTTTTGGAAAGGTGAACACAGGTAACTTCTATATTAAAGCGTACCATTGTAAGCCACACCGTACCGTCATGTACTAGTAAATAAAATCGTAGCTAAACCTTGTTTTATTTGAAAATACAACGTTTTAAAAGTAGCAAAATGTATGTTGTTGTAACTGAGGCACTCTGTTCTCTCTGAGCCATTGAGGTTCCCGCTAGTCGCTTACTTTTGTACCAAAGCGAAACAATCAAATTCTAATTCACCCTGGATATACTGTTTTTGAGGATTAGGATCGAAGCTGGCTCCGGTCCGTGGGTTGCAGCAGTTCACGATGGTGGGGTTTTCAATTCTTTGTGGACCTCACTGTTTTCAGATGCCCATTTACCTGCATTTATATAAAAATGATTATTTTGAAGCAGCGAAGCTGATGATTACGATAACAAGTTACGAGTATTCAAATTATTAAAATCGATATTGTTTCAAAAAATTATGTTATAAATTCGTATTTGCCAAATCGTAAGAAAACATGATTCTAATGTTATTATTAAAAAATGTTTTCTTGTTTTTGTTAGTACATGCTCATATGTTTGAGCAAACGTTACATCAAGTTTCCTTTAAATTTTGGAAAAATACCCAAAAATGTGAGGCCAATAATGGTGGTGGTTACCTATAAGACTATAAAAACTTCATAAAGAAAACCCACTGTTGTAGACAGTGAAAACATTTCAGCATCAATTCTACTCAAATAAAACTACAAAAATAAGGGTCGTTGGTAGCCACAAACAAAACCTGCCAAGAAGCTCTAGCCTAACGATAAATCGAGATATCGGTACTCGTCCGAGCGCTCGTAAAAGTGACCCCCGCATCTACAAAACCATTTCAGGGGTCAAGATGAGCACTTCCACTCCACCGGATGGTCCTATTCAATAATTTATACAATTGATAAATAATAAGTAGACGGCTGGGGTATGAACAACGTCTGCCATGTTTTATTTTTATGCCCGCAAGAAGTTTTTCTAGTTTTATTGAAATTTTCATATGTTTTCAAATCTGAATGATTTCAAAATAAATGGAAGTCGAATATTCAATGGAAACATATGCTTCGAGATTCCAAACGTATGTATACACCTTAGTTAAGTCCTCCGGTGAGGACGATGGATAGGCCTCAAATCAGTTACAGTTTGGTGATACGTATTTATGATAAATATAAAATGAAAAAACAAATTATTTCTTGTAACATCACTGTAGGAAAGAACGAAGCGTTCAATAGAATGCTACAAGATTTGTTTCGTTTAGGATTTGATGCAAGTTGAATGTTTCCCAAATTCAGATTTTGAGCGGATTTCAGTCGGTCATAATATTATACTGGGTGCCCTGTTCCTGCTTGACAGTGGAACGGCCAATTACCATTGTTTTGACATAACGCAAAACATACGACCCGCCACCGCTTCTAAAGTAACAATAATGAGCAGGAGAATTCCTCAACAACAATGCAAAAATCACGCCATAACGTATCTTGAGATCGTCACTCGAGTCCATAATCGATCACTTAAAACGCGACTCTCGAATAAAGAATTCGAAAACGAAATAAATGTCCAAGCAACAAACGCCTCGCTCGATTTTTCGCACGGAATCGCGCGAACAATCACACTCCGTATAATAATATCGGATAAATACGGCTTTTTGTCAGTTCCTCTTTCTATATGAATGCACATTTTACTAAACAACGTCGACACTGAGTCCGAATGGCATTCCTTTGGCGCAACTTTTAATTTCGCTGTCTCTCGCAGTCGCAAATCTCTTCTATTGCTATATCTACAAAATTCACTTTCCTTCACACTCTGTATGAGATATGGGTGTCTACTTGCGTGATTATATCGACTTTAAATGGCTTTTAGTTAGGTCGGTTATTGAGTGATCCGCTGACATCGGTGATAGGTCAAAATACATACAAATGAAATACTCAAAAAAGACGTCCTCATATAACGCGGAATCAGTTCATAATGGGCCCAACGCATTGTCGCGGATTCCGCGTATTGAAAGCGCTCTGTTATCAGAAAATGCCTTTTAGGAAAAGGGCGTGCTTTTGGGGCCGAGGGTGAATTTTGTATCGTGCACGAGAAAAAGGCTATTGTAAGATATAAAATAAATTGCATCAAAACAAGCAATGTGTAGTAAAGCGGCATATGCAGATATTGATTATTCTAAATATATATTTCCTTTACTCATTAAACATTGAGGAGAGGACATCCTGTCATTGAAGGAATACTTACTGTTATTTTTATTGTGTAAATAATCTTTGACTCTACAAATTCCAGTAATCAAACTATGTAATACTCCGAATAGTTATTATCACTTTTTAGGGATCCGCACCTCAAAACGGAAAAGAGAACCCTTATGGGATCACTTTTTGTCCGCCTGTCTGTCTGTCGAACCCTTTTTATCAGAAACTAATATCAAACACTCAAGTGTGAAATCTCTTAGATCTATAAAAAATCAAAACTCAAGTCACCGCACCAAAAAGATACAGACGTTTATGTCGCATACTTTGACAATTCCCTTTGGCAGCGCAAAGAATCAAATCTATAGGCTACTTCCCGGTGACGTAGAATATTGAAATTTTAAAAAAGCGAGGTCTTACAGACGAAATAAGGTACAGGAGTATTATTGAAAGCCAAACTTTTTTGATTAGGTATATCACATTGAAACAACTTATTTACGATTCAGTCGGAATTAAATTTTCGTTATACATTATTCGGTGACCTTTATTATTTATAATTTTCAGATTATTATTATTCATTCTGTACGTAGCCCTCAGTGCGCGAGTCCAACTGGCACTTCTATCTTTTTTTCTTTTTCAAATCACTGCACAATACCGAGGGTTTTTATAATCACTCCCTATCGAATTCTATTTACATTATATTTTAACGCGAAGCTGTTTTTCGCATCTGATCAAATCATTGATGTGATGCTTGTATTAGAAATAACGTTTTTTAATGAAAACGTCATGTTTTTGTGTGGAGCGTTTATGGACAGGATCTGCGACGAGATTCCTGCGCCAACACTACATAAACACGACCCAGCGCTATGTTTCTATCTATTTTTGTATTTTAATAACTTAGGCTTCACTAGTTATCTAGAAACTGATATTCATTTTATAGACTCATATTTTATTGCCATTATTACTTAAGTATTCGAAATCATGCTAATTGGCAGAGAAAACGATTCGTGGACATTGGCAGCCTGATTAAATTAAAAGGTAGTAAGGTTATAAATATATGTTTATTGATTTATTATTTTTGATAAATAAATGAAAACATTAATTTATTTACTTAAATTCATTTTTAAAGAGAGAAGTAACTCCTAAATGTTGTCAGCTAAACTAGATAACTAAAATTTTACGGCAGAATATAAATAGAAGAACTAAACGTTAAAAAGTTCTGAGCAGTATTTCCAAAACTAGAGGTAGACCGCTTAAATGATTCTTCGCCCGCGCAGTGGTACGGCGATAAAGGGTACAACAGATCAAAAGAGTAGCGGGCGGCAGGACACCATGCGCGCCTGCCGCCCGCTCCTCTCTCGATCCCCTTTGTCACCGTACCCCCGCGCCCTTGTACCGCGCGGGCGAGGACTCATTTAAGCGGTCGTTCTATAAGTTAAGAAATTCTGATCATTTCTGGCTTTAATTGAAACTTTATGAATTCGCTAATACATTATTATTAAAACCATAGTAACTAGTCACTATAAAGTCAATAAGATTGATTCAGTTGTAAAGTCGTGAAAATATAATAAAGTGCTACTGTGACATTCATAATATCATCGTGATAATCTTTAAAATAATCTCTGAACAGATTACTACAATTTACGCAAAACATTAACAACATTTGAAAAATCTTTCCACAACACCCTACCTGTTTTAGGCAGCATAAGCACATAACTTAAACTTTTTAGTACCAACAACAATAAGACAGTGAACTTAATCTCGTTAAACAGGCCAAAGAAAACGGTATAATCCTTCTAAAAGTTGTTGGGAGACACGTGGATGATCCCTAGAGAGTCGTGTTAACCCCGACGCCAGTTTACGAGAGCCTTAATGACAGTCTGGCCGGTTTTAATGACAGTTAATGACAGCAAACGAGTCCCCGACGTTTGCCTTAACAACTTTCCACTTTCCCGCGTCATCTGAAGAGCAGAAATTTTTACAGGAGTACCTTTTGATTAGGGAAAGTAGGAATCGACTAATCATTACTAATAATGTTTAAGGTACATCATCGATATACTAGTTCAAATTTTGTACCTATATTGTTTTCAGTCGCAAAATTTAAACACAATGGGGAACATAAATGTTTTATAAATGAAAGAAACCGTTATAAAGGTTTATTCACAAATATTAGCTAAATAAAAACTCTTATTTTCATTTACACTTTTTCCCCAAATAATATAATTTGTACATCAAATGTGTACATAGAACACCCCGTGGTAAAACATGAATTATAAAGTTGACACCATCAATCAGCATACGACATAAACACTGAAAGTAAAATTTGGTATGATTAAAAATAGTAAATATGTTGGCTTGTGGTTTGTCAATGTTAGAGACTTTTGATTTTAGTTTCGCTTTGTCCGTCCGTGGCTTAGCCCAGAGACCCTTACTGCAAGAAAGCTATAATTTGGTACGAGTATACCTATTAATCACGTCAACAAAGTGCTTGGGGATGAAATATTTTTTCGCGTCTAACCCATTTTGTGGGGTATTGTGAGTTTGGGAACACTACTTTTAGATTGAGGCATCCGTTTGCGAAATATTAAGCTTTAAAGTGATAATTTTTGTAAGAACAAGGCGTCCCCGCCCCCTTTTATCTTCTAAACTATTGCTTTTAAAAATCTGAAAAAATTCACAGTATTATGTAGAGTGAACTTCAAAGAAAAACTATTCCGACTAAGGTGGCTTTACAGGTTAACGAGTAATAGTCGACCAAACTATAAAATATACTTGGAAAATGAAAATTTCGTACAAATTGCACTCAAAATTACATATTGTACATATTAAATAAGTTCAATTACGGAACCCTACAATGCGCGTGGCCCGACATGCACTTGACCGTTTTCTAATGTATATTTATTCATTTTTAAAATAGTTTAACCATTTTTTAACCATATTGAATATTTAGTTAGCTTACGTTCTGCACAGCACGACATACTGTATGATACGATGAAGATTCGAATATATCAGATTCAAAGAAATTTTAAAGATATCGCACTAAACTCAGAATAAGAGAAGGACTTCGTAAAAACCTAACAGTCCCGTTAAATGTTTTAGCCATTGTGGTTTTCGTTAAAATATAAAGAATCTTTTGATTGCGTTCGTTACAGTTTTTACGAGTATCGTCCGTAAAAGGAGAAAGCTGGTGAATTTATTCGGTGGATGTATTTTGATACTCTTTCTACGTTTGGATTATTTGTTCTTTGTTTAATTGTTCTATATAAATATATATGAAGTTTTCTAAACTATTATAAATTTACAGGTACTGTTGTTTTCGGCCAGATTTACATGAATATAAATGAAAATGTCAAATGAAAAAATATCACCAATAGAACCCGGCCGGGAACAGACAATAGTATTCCATCGACTTGCGGTGCAGCTACTAAGCCGCGGATACGATTTATCAGGAGTATATCTATAATATAGATAAACAGAAATATTTTCCAAAGAAAGTTAATTCAATATGAAAACTTCTGTATCACTTTTAATAACTTTCTTACTTGTTTACATAACTTCACAACACAAATAAAAAGTGTGCGAATAGTTTATACGAGTACTTGCAAGGTAGTCTCAAAGTAAGGGTAAGTCGTAAAAGGAAATTGGATTTTTTCACGATGTTCTACACGGGGGCGGATTTAATTATTGTTTTATTACGTGTCGGTGGGGCGAGAGGGACTTATGGTAATGTTGATGACACTCCAACTTCGTGGGACAAGTCCCTAACTAACGCAGGAAAGTACGAATTATGTAACGTCTAATCGAAAATTTAATTGCAAGCGCTTGTCGCATTCATAGTTGCATCAGGAACAAGTAATGACGTCCAATATTTGGAATGGTAGCGTGGATGTTTTCTTTGTAATGATGTACAGCTTGCAGCAGTCTTGTGCCGGATGTAAGCCTCTCCCAATATACTCAAAAACTCAATCTTACGTTGTATGGTTAGCTTCGTGAAATGCTAAAACGACTAATTTAATCTATGAACGATATATATTTTTTGTTTAGAGCTGAACCTGAGAGCTAGTTGAGCCTAAGATGGTCCATACTTACCTCTATATTATAAATGCGAAAGTGAGTCTTGTCCATTAGGTCGTACTGAGTTGATTTATTTAAAGGATAGTTGAATGATCGCTAAAGGGATATACTACTTTTAATCCCAATCAAACTTATGGTGTAGTCCCACAGTATAATTTTTAAAGTACGAGTACACGCAGCCGCCAGCACGCAGCACTATTTTAGTATTTTTAAGTTTATCGATCCTAATTTGTATTTTATAAGGTACTGCTTTCCTGACAACAGCCTCAAAAAGATTTAGTTGGAAAGCCACTTATTTGCTAAATATTAGACGACTCAAATGGTCATACACATACACAGTGAAGGTTTTATTTTCTACTTTAAAACGTTAGACTTTGTCGAAGTAGAATTTTTATAACATAATAATAAAAAAATAAAAAGCTTTTAATTTGCAGTTACGTTTTGTAAAAAGGCATATATTTTTTTATCCAACCTTCAGGCTATGAGCAACATTTTGTAACATATTTTTCCGTCACAGTAACTGCAAGTTAAGGTTACAAGTCAAGTGCATAAAAGCCTAGTAGAAGCAAATAAGATTTCTGCTTATTCAACTGTCTGATGATAAAACTGACCAATGCATAAATTGATTATAAAATTTTATTGCTCATTCCATAATTGTAATCGCTTTCCCCATTCCCTGGGGCTCGCTTGTCGAGTGATATTAATAAAAACCGTATTGTAACTGCATACAGCTCATCTGTGACATCACACTTGACTTGAAGCTATTTCTCTTTTGACTTTCTCGTAACTACGAGTATTAATATATCATAACAACGATGAAACTACCTGACTGTGTAGTAGTTATAAAAGCTTTTCTTATGATATTTAATATTATATATATTGCCTATTGCCTATGTAGGAAATGAGTGTGAGTGAAGTGGGCGTTAAAAAGGCTGATTCATCGTTTAATGATTAAATCACAATCATAGTTTGAAAATCTGTGATATTGCCAGTGTTTGTAGCACTGACTGCCTCCAGTATGAAATGTGTTTGTTCGGTTTTGAGTAAATTTAAATATCAATTCATCAAAGTTTTCTGGATATCTGGTAGAAATTGTTATCATTAGGTGTACAGTACAAGCCTACTGCTGGAGCAGGCTGCGCTCGGAGGAGATGTCTTCGGTATGCAGTTGGACGCTGCTGCCGTGACTGTGACACTTTCCCTTGCTCGCTTTGTACAACTCCCACCAGAAGATGTCGGTGCATATATCCTAAAACCGATCCAGCACAAACATGACAGGCGAGAACATAATTTTTAAATTCATAATTATTAAAAAACGGTTAACTGCGAGTCAGACTCGAGCACCGACGGTTCCGTACAAAAGTTTTGCCGAGCTAAAATTTAAACATTTAAATACGATAAGCGCTGGAGCACTTTGTTATCAGAAATGCGATTTAAATAAGATGTAATGAAATATTTATGCTGTAAGATCTTGTTTCTTGACTAATTACAGGATTCTAGGTCAATGGAAAGTACCCTATAGGTTTTAATTCCCCTTGAAGGGGAATCGTCAGAATGTACGGAACAGATTGCTGTATCTTTTTGTTGCGTTGAATCAGAAGTTTGATTTTTTACAGCTTCAAGGGACTGCAGATCTTTGATATTAATTCAACTGATGACAGACGAACTTCAAAGTGATCCTATCAGAGTTTCCTTTTTCCTTTTAAGGTACGGAACCCTAAAAATAGCTATGTACTTGGTTATAGGTAAATCTTCACATAGTCTTCGTTTCAGATGAAAGCGTGCTCGCGTAGAAGTCACAATTTAATGTTGTGGCTATCTTTGCTTGCCAAAATTTCTTTGGTGTTAGCTAGCCCATTGGATGTGGACAAAACCGCCAACCCCCATAGGCTATTTCGGAACAGCAATTTTATTAAATCTCCCATGTTTAATACTAACATAAATAATGTTTGCGAACCGAGATACAGGTCTCGAATCGGAGCCCGCTCGTTCAGCTTATAGAATTAATGATCTAACGTTAACCTTTGCAAGTGCGTCGGCAATTAACTGAGCATAGCTCTGTAGTTGGTTCGTCCTCATAAAATTCAAGCTAAATGTATGGATGCTCAATTACTCAGCTATCATTGTACTATAGGGATCAGAAAATGTTAATCACCTTGAGGTCTACTATCACATAGTTTATGTGTCAAATAAAGTCGCTGTTACAATGAAGACGTTTACAATAATTATCTTTATATGTCAAGATGATACTTGAAACAAACGAAATCTTAAAAAAACATTGAAAAATTTTCCTCGCGCTTTCCGGACGTTAGCCTAAGAAAAAAAAATTTATTACTCATGTGAATCAAAACCTTATGATCTTTTTTTTCTGTATAATTCGTTCACAGAAAGTGGTCATTAGATTAGTGAATGTCAGGTGAGACGAAGGCAAAGAGCAAGCTCGTTGAATACTTTTAAAAAATTGAAAAATCTTTCATCGCATACTTGGGAAAATATCTATCTGTCTGTTTATATGTTAGCTTATCAATGGTGAACGGCTGAATCGATCTTGATTAAATTCGCCACACACATAGCCGATTCCATATATGACATGATACCGAATGTAGTGGGATAAAATTTGAATAAACAAAAACGATGTCACGAGCAAAAAACGGGTTTCTAATTAATACATTTTTGCCTTATAGTTCAGGCAAGTTTTGTTATTTACTACAGCTCAATTTTTGTTTGAAAACGAATACAAAAGATTACTAATATTTAAAAAAAGATTACAAAATTACGTGAAAGAAAAGTTCATAAAATTCAGCACACAAGTCTCTCAAACAGCGCCGAAATTTTTCTGTAGATTAATTAGTTTTAATTTCATCATCATCAGCTACTTAAGTCCACTGTTGAACATTAGCTCCATTCATAGATCCCCTTAATTAATTTTAATACTTTTTAAATACACTTTTAATATATCATAACTGTTTAAACAAAGCCTTTTTCTTTAGATACAATAATGTCACCGAGCTACCATTCGTAAATCCTCCAAGAAGTTAAATGTGTTGGAATAAGTTATCCACATGCAAATACGGCAGTTAAGTTGAACCGTTCTGATTAAAACTGCACATCATAACTGAAATGGGCCGAGACTTAACGGTCGGTTAAACTCCTTTTAACTTTGCAGCCATAATGGGATAAGATGATAGGACTAATTTACCTTGTAGATGTAGATTCAGATGGAAATTTTACGATTTTCCTGTTAATACAAGTAAGTACGACGAAAACTTTACGAAAAAGACACAATTTTAACGCGACGTTTCTAAGTGTCAATGAGAAAGATAAATCCTACTTCCTACTAATATTATAAGTGTGAAAGTTTGGATGTTTGGATGTTTGTGACGCTTTCACGGAAAAACTACTGAATGGATTTGATTGAAACTTTATAATAATATAGCTTATACATCAGAATAACATAGAGGCTATAATTTATAAAGATATATTGTGTAAATTGTCCAAAATCACACTTATAATATTAGTGGGATTACATGGGCAATTTTGGCATAACAAAAACGCGTTGCCTAACAACCGACCATAGAATATGTAAATTCGTATATACAAACTTTCGCGTTTATAATATTAGTGTGAAGACTATTTGAATGTAATACGTCAGATATTGAAATTTATTTTGTTTCTTTAAACTATTAGACTACGTAACAGAATAAACACTATTTTGTACCTTATGCCATATAATAATTTGTCATATACGTCACCTGTGCCTATCGAAAAAGTAGAATACATCCTGATGTACACGCGGACAAAGTCACGGGCGGAAGCTAGTTTTATATAAATATCATAGATGTCAATACTAAAAATATCATTTAAATGTAACTATGACAGCATATCATCACAAAACTCGATAACTCATTTAAACGACACACATTCTATACGAATTTATTATACGAGTACAAGAACAAGAGAAATTACCAGCGAAAGAAAAGAGGAACGGCTCAAAGTGTTCTTGACAAATAACTTCAATAAAACAACGGAGTATTGGCTTAGGAAAAGTCACTTTATCAGACGCCGGGGTACGGGTAACATATTACTGCGACAGCGGCCTCGGAGACGGGCGTAACTGAATTTTTATGTTAGTAACACACTTATGTGACTCAAAATGTTTTATTTTTATTACAAGCACACGTACGAACATAGGTTTCTAATCTAAATACATTGAAATCATCAACACATTCAATACCTAAGCTTTTATAGGGATATGGAAAAAAGTTTGTGTTCAGCACATCGATATATCAGCCTTGAAAAATATTAAAAGACTGTTTTCTTTACACAAACTCGTATATAAAAAATAAAACAAAAAACATATTTATTTCACTAGAGATTTTACACTCGGGTATGATGTAATGTGTATAATTTACAGAAAATGTGGCTTCTAGCCATCGAAAAGTATATTTTACACTTTACATATAAGAGACACTTGGCAATAAAGAAAAACAAATAAATATACTAGTAGTATTTCTACTTCAATTATAGCCCAGGTATTATATATATTGTAATCCTAAATCCTAAGCAAAACCAAAATATTTTATTTCAATAAAATCAAACGAACAATTGTTTGGTCTACTCATTTCTATCAGGGTATCTCCACCAGTGGTCCAAGTGAGGCTTTTAACTAAGCTAAGCTTGTAATTATCAAAGTTTTCACATATTTTGATAAAATACATTTTCTAAACGCCCAAGACGCAGTACAAAGAATCAAATTTTCTTTTACGCGCTTTCCCCTTCGCCCGTTTCGATGAGGTCTACCCCTCAATAAATAATTTGGCAACGTATTAGCATATGTCGATTTATCTCGCGAGTCTGGCCCAGAATTATTATTTATGGGCCGAGCAACCCCTGCCCCAGTACATATGTTAGATAAATCCGCTAAGACGTATGAAGATTCCCTTATAGGAACGAATGAGGTACAAGCGCCGTAGGATGCGCAATGCGTGATTTTATCCATAGACTATCTTGGTTCGTGTCGATTGCTTCGCATGCTTTTTTTCTACGCCATAAGAACGTTATACTATTTTAAGAATTAGTATTGGTCTAAGTTTAAAACCTTTAGATCTTCAAATTCACATCAGCCTGTCACTTTTCTGAACGTAGCACTTTAAAAAATGCGATTTTCAAAAGATTATATGCGACGTCAATTTAAATGTTTTAGTTTATCCTTTATTTATATATACAGAGCGACTGAAGTAATTAGGTTGAGTGTTACTTGAAATTAAATAAATAGGATAACGCCTTATCGTCATATGGTAAAGTATGTGCTCCACTGATGACAGGGAAAGATTCTGGATTTGGGCAGCAGCATCTACGAGTACCTATGTAACAAAAACATATAGCTATCACCAATACTTCTACCAAGCGTGGTTATTACATCGAATCTTCACATTAAAATCCCGTACAGTTTCAAAGTCAGGATTAAAATGCGACGCCCTATCTGTTAAATTATAGCTCCGGGTTAAGTCTAAAGATTTGTGCAACACCTTGACTGAGAATCCCCACGAGGTTTCCTCTTTGATTATCGAAGTTTGATGTCTGAATTCAAATTGTAAGATTATTAGCATTTTCCAATTGGTTACTGCTTTGCGTACGTGGATGATATAAGAAGGTACTTTGATGATAATTTATACACATTTTACACGGTGTTTGTAGTCAACAATAAAGTCTTATACTTAGTTTTGCCATATCATGTCCAGCTGTTCTTTTGTCTGTTGATCTGTTATTATGTATGGCTTTGGGGCATACCAACCACGCCTAAAAAGTTGTGAAATTAAACTTTAAAAATTGCATTTTCGGAATCCACCGAACAAGAAAAGCGGAGCATGTTTATTTTACTCGTCTATTGCGTGTCTTGTAAAGTGTCGTTAGATAGGTTTTTCAATAATATTTGGAGTGTGCCGAGAACAGTTTTCAATTCAGTAATCTGTTTGCGAATTAGGACTTTTTTGTTAGAGTCAAGTGTCCCCTTGTACACTCGAGTACAAAAATAGGTATCCACTTTTGAACCATGTCACATTCACCTTTAATTGACATTTCCATCAACACACTACATAGGAACAAGGAAGAATGTTCCTATATCTGCATTTTACATCTATGCCCAGGAAATGGCGTATGTAGTAAGCGGTCATATAAACGTCGGTCAAAAAAATGGCATTATCACAAACATTATCTGTGATATTCATTTAAGAATATATAATGTTTAAAGTTAAAAGCAAATATGAGTAAGCTGATTTTTCAATTTTCGTGCAACCGTGTTTATGCAAGCGATAAGACGTCGTGGGTGGAGTCGGGTACTGCATGCTCTCAGCTCTGGAGAGCTCACACTTCTACAAATCATATCAAATCGCGTTCCCTTTTGCTGATCACAAGTAAAGTTATGTCAACGAATTTGATTATGATTGTAAAACGGCACTGTTAGCGTTACTGTCAACGCACACGGAACAGACTCGCGTAATTTATATCGGAACGCACTGTTAAGGTGAGTTAGTGCGCTGCGATTAGCAATGACACGGTACATGACAGCCGACATCTGAGTTATTAATAACGTTAATCGTCGCCTAGCTCAATGATGAAGTTAATTAAAATCAAACAATTTGAATACGGAGCCCCTAAATGGTTGAGGGGTGCTTATCACTTTTATTTTGTTGATTGATGCTGTGACGATGCTTTGAATTTAAATAACAATAATGTATTGCATTACTTTCGGAAATGTATCTACTTTTGTTTGAGTAGTAAGATTATAGTCAAAATGGTTAGTTTGGTAAATTTTTAGGAATCGATCTGAATATATGTTATGATAACGTGCTATTATTTATAACGAAGACGTAAAGTAAAGAATCTTAAGCAAAGCTTCAACAGATGTGGTTTTTCATAGTATTCCCGTTTGATGATTAAACAAAGTTAATATTTAAAACAAAGAAAAGTATTTAACGTAGTTTAATATTTTCAAAGTGCAAATATTTTGGTACACGTAAGACCTGGACGATACAAGTATTTAGTTTTCTTATGTTTCCCTGAACAATGTCACCGCAGTTGGACACTGGAATAAAATGAGACAAAACAACAACAGTAGCATCGCATACATTGTGGACATTAGCTCTAAAAACTAAAAAGCTGTCAAAAGATGCCGACGGGCGGTACAATCGTCTGCGCGTCCTCCATTAATCTGAAGATGCGCTGAGGGTTGGAGACACTTAATCAAAGTATCACAATATGGCGACTATAATAGAAGTATGAATATTTATGAGAATTAGACGCGGACGAGACGGCGACAAGACGGCTGATTTGAGACGGTGCGGTTGTACCTTAATTGTTCCCGGGAGCTTACAACATTTTTTTCTTGTTTTGTTTTATACAGCGATGTTGTACAGAAAGTCTTTTGTAAAGGTTTAAAGCCACACATCAAGCGGAGATGTCGTTGACGAGTCTTACCTCTCATTAAAATAATTAACTAGTCGATTATAGGATTGTCGACTGCTCCTCAATTGCGTGTAAATCGTTTTGACGGTAATTTATTAAGCTACTGTAAATAATAGATTAAAATACCTGTCTTAAATATTCTTATTCATAGGCCTCCTTCATAGTGCGCCACATCGACCGGTTCCGAGCTACCTGCATCCAGCGACTCCCAGGTCGTCGGTCCATCTAGTAGGGGGACGGACTTGTAGACGTTTCCCGGTACCTGTTTCTTATTATAAGAAATGTTTTGTTTGTATGGCGACCAATAAGAACGTTTCCCTCCATTTCCACATTGCCTTTAAAGCTGTACTTGTTTCTTCTGTTGTTGTTTCGTTTCCAAACATAGTTTCTTTTACTATTTAGGTACAGTCAAATATCAAAATAATGTTAGAAATGTCCAGATCGTGGTCATTCTTCCCCGCATGATCAGCTCGCTAATCCTCGGACTAATAGGTAAGAGGGACTCCGATACTGACTTCTACACTTCAAATTCAACCTTCATAACACGCTGTTAAGGTCACGATTGGAGTTAAAAAGGGTCATTTCACCGAATTATTTTTAGGGTGCCAGGAAACATTTCCATTGAAATGTGAAAGCATTTCTGTGTTAGGTTATATTATATTTGAAATATGTTTGGCTTTATTAAGTCCAAGGCTAAGTCGTCACCTAAAACTTTAACTTTCGATAAATTGGTTATACTTTATTTCAGATAAGATTGTAAAATTGTAAATTTTTGGCAAATTTCAGTCGATTTACAACAACACCTAATTTCATATCAACTACACCTTACTGCGACCACCAATCTGCATGCCAAAGGTGATGATCACGGGCAACCCCTAGAATGTACGACGCAACTAGACGTCAAGTCTATGAGTATACTCGTATATGGAAAGGCGCATGACTAACGTAATACTAATTTAGCCATCGATGACGGTAGAATGACGTATACATAATGAACATATTTATATTTTTCTAATCCTCTAATACAAAGTACAGGAAACTAAATGTACGTGGACCTTTACGTTTGCGGAAGAAACCAGCTAAAAGTCACTCAGCTAGCCGTGGAACGAGCTCGGAATTTTGCTACGTGATTTCCAGAATGAGGAATTCTGTAAACGAACTAGGGTCACCGAATAGCTCAACAAGTCAGTGAGCTGAAGGAGCAATGGGCAGGTCACATGACTCGAAGAATGGATAACCGATAGGAAGTAAAATTTCTCGAGTGGCGAACACGTACCGGGAAACGTGTACAAGGCCGTCCCCCTACTAGTTGGACTGATGACCTAGTAAATAGTCTCGGGAAGTCACTGGATGCAAGTGACTTGAGACCGGTCAATGTGTTTACCATGGAGGAGGCTTATGTCCAGCAGCGGATGTTTCCTGGTTGATGATGATGATATTTTTCTAATCCTATCTGAAACATTATACCTCTAGAAAAGTATATGGACTTCAATTTACGGCTCTGACAGTATTGTCATATTTATGACGCCCTTACAATACCAACTGTTGTTATGTGTCAATATTATCAAACACTATATTTCAACGTAACTAGTAATATTATATTTCGACGTGCCAAATCTAAGTACAAGGTAAATTTAAGTGGAATTTGGAATCTGAAATGAAAAAGCAAGACAAAAGGTGACTTTTCGGTTATTCGTTGAAAGTCACAACCACCACGCCTTACCCACTGATGAACTTGGGTTACTTTATAATTTCTTCTACTGTCCTGACATATAATTTTCAAAATAAGTTAAATTTATTTACATTTCCAGCCTATGTTCCAACAAAAGGAATCCCCAATTTTATTATTAAGAGCAAATAAATTACTCCCGCCCTACTAATTGGTCTTTTTAAAACATTTTTAAAAGAAACAAAGGAATTTATGCAAAACACTCGGCGCGGACAAATTAAAAGTAAGAAAGAAAAAAGGTATAAATTAATGCACCCAATACGCGTCTGTTTTAATTATGTCGAGAAACGTTGATGATAGTATGGATAAGGATTAAGCATACTTTATACCCAAGAGCAACTTCAATTGTTTGATGATTGGAAATGAAATTATTTCAGTTTTATAAAAACTAACCCTTTGAATAAGTTTACTCGTAAAGTTGCATCGTGAAAAAAGAATCCTAGTGAAGAATGAATATTCGACAGTTTTCGTCTTGTCACTCTGTTCGTATGTCAAAGCTATTTTCCTCCAAACACGAGTAGTCAAAAGAAGAAATTATTGAAAATTGTATTAATAATATAAATTTCATATTTTCTCATTACAACCAATTGGACGGCAAAGGCTTGCATATTATCTCTGAGGTATAATGTTTATTGTATTTGCTTTCCTTCAACTAAACTTTGATACTGTTTTAATTTTACATTTCTCATCGTAACAATGTTTTGTAATTTTTTTTAATTCTAGCCGTGACTAGAATATGGAAACAACCGAATAATGAATGTAAGGCTTTTTCTTAAAATAAATAAATTGACTATCTGTTTCACTTAATAGTTTGCACTAAATTAACATTTATGCATGAAAATTAGTTAGAGTTTATAGTGCTAATTGTACTAAAATTAAAATGTAACAGCATTCGATAACGATTTAAAGTAAATTTTTATCTCATTTTGTCCATTACAAACAGTTTAGTATTATAAATTTTGCAAGATAAAATCAGGGTATATCCATAATATGACTCTGTATATACTCTTTAAGTTAAGGAACCGTACGGAATCAAATGGCACTCTAATCGAGTCAATAAATCTAAGCTCTTGCTAATTGTTAAGAAACACAGCATGGATATACACAAGTTTTGCATTATTTCACGTATATACTTACATTTTTATCGTATAACTATCTTCGTATTTACTAAAATCATTTTCAGGTTTCCCAAGTGTGCTCACACACAATTGGACTCTCCATCCATCAAACATACAATAAAAAATAAATTAATTAACATACAAGAAACATTGTTTTTTTCGGCGTTTTCACGATAGTACGGAATCCTTCGTATGCGAGTCCGACTTGAACTTGACCGGTTTTTTAACAATTCTCGGTTCTATCTGATTATTGTATTAAATGACTTCCAACAAAACTTTTTGCTTCCACCGTGCCATTCACATAAATTAAACTACTCAGCGCACGTTCAACTCAATAAATAGAGTCCCGAGTAATTACAATTCTATACAATAACAAGCGGTGTCGTTGTTAATCCAAAGAGACCAACAAATTATTCCGCCTATAGATAAGCTATCTCCACACTCATTATTTTATGCAATTGACAATGTTGCCTGATTATCAGGGCTAAAAGTTTTAAATCTAGACTTGATAATGTGCTTGTTATTTCTGTAGTAACGAGTAGTTTCAAACCAAAAATTAATAAAGTTGAATACTTGAAAATGAGTAATTTAAACCCGGCCAATTTTTTGCCTTTGAAATAGTTTTCTGTTTGTATAGCTTTTGGGACAAACGTTTTGAATCAACTCTCGAGATACAAGTATAATTTAATTGCAAAGATGCACTATTATTATTTTCGATTCTTTTTGTAAGGTCAAGTTTTTCGGTGAATTTTAAATGTCTCACACGCCTTACATTTATTTATTTCATTACGTTTACAATACTAATATGGTAATTATTTCTTTTTTTCTTACTATCTGTATAGTAATATATCTGTTTATAATAAATTAACCCTAATAGTGTTCTAGTAACACGTCTGCACGACATGAAATGAATATACTTTCTGTTCCTGTGAACGCTATCGTTAAAAAAAAATATCGCTAAACCTTTTCCAAAAGTAAATGAATATCATGTTATGTCATTGAAAATAACACTACCTCAAAAGCAGTTGAAGTCATTTGCCAGAATACGTTCTTTAAATGCATTAAATTAACACTTGGAAATAGCTAGCCTGTTTCCTTTCAACTTTTTAAGGATGGACATTGAATTTAATTACATAGAAAACAGAATGTTTTCGGTCGAGGCCCTTCCAAAATTGTAGAGAAGAAAAAATGTTCCTCACAAAAATCTCATTCAAATGTAAATACGTCAATATAATAATAGGGGGTTAGAAGAATTTTTCAAACCTTTCAACAGCGTTTTGATTTCAAAAGGGCAGGACGGGGGCAAGAGATTTTTAGGTAGCACGGGAGAAAAAATGTGCTATTGTATTTAAAAGACGAATTAAAACTAGAGCGAATACATTTTAATAATTATTAGTCAGAGCACCATAGGGTATGATGGCATACATAAAAATTAAATAATTTTCTACACTACGATTTGATTATACGAAACTAAATATAAAAGGGAAACCGATACAATTTGTATTTACAAATAAACAGTAATGAAAATACCGCGAAAGTAATTATTCATTTCCATCTTTTATTTTATCTTCTGTTCCTGTGATGTCGGTATTACATAAGGGACACTCATGAAAAAATATCATCCGTTGTCATACTATTATTAAAAAACACATTTACTTGCCTATTAATTTATATAATCATTTTACTAACTGCACAGCCGTACATTATTTTTGAAATGAATAATGAGTTTGCACTTGTCCCTTATCTCATTGATGGTAAGTGAAGATAGGGCCGCTGGATGTAAGCTTGCGCACCTAGAAGCCTCGAACTAAATGGAACGAATTAACCTTGCTGTTTGGCGGCAGACTAAGTAACACGGTGGTAGCTGTCCAGACGGACATAGAGAATTACTCTAAGATCCCGCTATACAACGACCTTCATCGGTCTGATTAATAGATGAAAGTATTTTATCTCAAATTTGGTTTAAAAAATTCAGGCCTGAGTATGATTAATTAACAATTTAAAAAAGATTTATTTTTAAAATTTCAGTGTCTTGGTTAATGGCAAATGTCATACCACCAACTAAACCGAGTACCGATAGATACCCCTCTGGGAATCGAACCCGGGACTACCGGATTATTATTCCAAGTGTGTAGCCATTAGACCAAGGAGACGGTTCAAATTCCCAGTAAATGTATATAGCCAGAGAAGGCTCTCGAAGACAATCGAGCTGGAAACATTCATTACGATTGTCGATAAATCTCATAACACAATAGTACTTAGTAATTGTGAAGTTACTCAATAAGGGACAATAATCGATACTGGTCGATCCGATCGATTCGATACCTTCGCTACCTTATTCAACAACCCGCTGCTAAATTGCTATTGTTTTAATCAATGTATGTATTTGCATACAACAGTTAAGTGTATTGGTCAAGTGTGTCTCAGGTAGACGTCCGATTTAAGACGCTTTTCAAATAGCTCTCTCAATTTTGAGTTTGCAATAATTATTCGTTCAAGTTTATACAGAGTATATTTGAGTCCACATATTATGGTTATCGATGATGTATTTATATTACACTTAACATCTATATGAAAACACTACTTGTATTAATGTAAAAGTATTTGTTGTTTGTCCTTCTTTCACTGAGCAACAAATCATTATTGTTGTTGTTTTCGTGTTTTTATCCTTCAAGAGGTAATGGGTCGGAAAGTGACATAGGCTTGTTTTATATATTATTTTTCATGTAAGACGGGTTTGCACTTCTCCTTAATCTCATCGGAAGTTAAGTGACAATAAGGCCGTTAGGTGGTAAGAGTACGCGCCCATAGAAGCTTCAAGCTAAGGAGGCGCTGGCTTATATTCGAAATTGTTATCATTCCAAAAAAATAGATTAAGGTTTGACCACAATGTCACCGATGCTTTGGCCTAGAAAGAAAATGGATTATTTTTAATTCTAGTTTTGCGTTATTTGTCAGAGTTGGAGTTGGTTTCACCGTATACTGTAATCATTATCCCGGCTGTCAGAAAGATTTAAAGTAAATAGAAAGCTCATTTTGCTATGGCGATCTATGTGCAAAGCAGAGAGAACTGTGTTGGCTTACATGTAAGTAAATAACAATAATTCAATGATCCATGTTTACGAAGCAGTGTGATTGTTGGTAACCACATCAGGAGAGTCAGAGAGCATGCGTAGTATCAGAGGACAGATCTAATTTGTGCGGGCTTAGTCTGGAGTGGCGCTTTTTCATTATTTTCGTCCAGTGTCTTAAACCCGGGGCTTAGCGGCCACACGAGCGGAATACTAAACAGTCTCATGTTTTGGGAAATTAGTTTTCCAAATTTTTGTAGGCACACAGGAAATTTGAATTTTATTGCATGAGCTTCAGAGAAATTTTAAACGAACAACATTGGAATAAATTGTTTTACCTCTGTTAGTTGGCTGCTGTGATATTAGTATTTATGTGATTTTGTGAACATCTACAAATAAATCAGGTTTTCCATACCATTTTGGGAAATGACGCTATTATTACTTTTAAACCAATCAGGACCTCTATAACTACTTATTAATATATATTTTTCTTTTGAGTATTTTCAGCACAATCTTGTCACTAGTCATATATTTTGTTTAAATTATGTGTACTTAAATTGCAAAAAAATATTTTTAATCTGCACTTATTTTCTGAAAGAAGTAGATAGAGAAAACTGCGTGGGTCAGTCCACATTGTAGACTGTCCAAGAAAATAAATTTTGAGACAGACTTACGTCTTTTCGTCTAGTTCTCGGTAGTGGAACGTATTTAAAATACACTGTTGGAACATATACTTCGGGCATAGATTTGTTGAATCTTATCTGCAAAGTTTTATTATAGAGGTATATTTCTATGGCTCTTCTTTCTAATTGACTCAATCAATTTAGTTAACAAAGAGAGTATAAATCTGCGGCAGATCACAGCTAGACATACTCTTAAGTTTCGTTCAATACCAAGTATAATTCGCATTTAAAAGACAAAAACAGACAACAATAAAGTTTACTGGTGCAGGTTTTATACGTAAACAATTTACACGGATTGTCCAAAGCGTATACGGACATAATATAGGGTGCAAAGATTAAAGATGTATTACCCCAAGATAAATTAATTAGTCACCTTTCAAGGATCTTCATACATGAAGCTCAAAAGATGAAGAGAACATTACTGTAATCTATTTAGTGGTTTGTAAGAACCCAATTCAGCACAGGAATAAATAAAGAAAAACAATTTAAACTATGCAAATATTTTAACTCAACTCTCTTGGAATTATAGAAGTCCTGGCGCAAGTATCTATAGTGACAGTACATTTTAACAGCCATGCCCAAAACATGAATGGAAAGTTTTTGTTTGCAATTACACCACAGACTTCTACAGAGCCTTGATGACTATTATTGTCAAGCAAGGATATCGGACGATACGAATAAGACACTCACAACACAACATAACCCATCCGAATAACCACCGACCGTCAAATTACACGCTACGACGGCGTTATTGTGATTGGATATTGTCTCTTTTTCCCTTTTCAATATTTAGCCGCTTTTTTCACTCTTGACCCTTTATTTCGTCCGTGAGAACAACCGATCGGAAATTACCATTTTTAAAGATTGGATTATCGGATACCTGGGATTTTGATATTGTAAACTCGAGCGAAATCGACCCAGATGATCTTCAATGCAGATTGTTTCAGAATAAACATGTTTTGGGCGGTGTCATGTTATGTTTTAATACGTTGTAGTTGTTAGTTTTAATAGAAACATAACCATGAAATGTTTCGATAAGTGTATTTTGTATACTTTGGACTTTGTAATAATCAAGGAGTAAGGAGCCGACGTCGGCAGACCGCCGCCCGCCCACCGGTGGCAAGCAAATAGTGGTGCAAAGCCGGCGGCACAAATACACAAATATTATATAAAAAATTAATGTGCTGCCTACAGACCGAACAATTACCATTAGCACTTGTACAAAACACAGGAAAATATAATTAACTCACACGAGCCACCCACTTCATGACCCCGAATCGGTTATAAACTTTAGTTGACTGACTCTACCGATCTCTACTTTTGTATTCATCTGATACATTTGTATACTAACTAGCTTTGATCGTGACTTCATCTGCGTAGACTTCATAATTTTTACCAAGGAAATTACTTGTTAGTTGTTGTTGTTAGCCTATTATGTCCTTATCCGGGACTTCAACTTCGGGAAGAACAAATAAATAAACTCGTAATGTTTACTACACTGTAAATATTTATGTAACGTCCTTAGCTGAATAAGTCCACTGTTGGAGATAAGCTGTATGTGTGATAACTAGTTTTAAAAAATTAAACTAAACAAAATTACTTACCGACTGTTCACAGAAGCTGCATTGCCAACCGCATCTACTGATGGTTTTCTGGAAAGAAACAAAACAAAACTTTACATTTCAAAAGCCCAGGGTACAATATGCCGCAGTTTTGTTGAGCTTATCTTATCTAGATTTATGATTATTAATATCGCTTTAAAAACTTTTATATTTCACCTATAAGCTAAGACACCAAACAGTTTTGATGATGAAGGTATGTACTCCTTACCTATAACCTTCCTCCACCAAACCAGTGCAGTGACTGGTGGACAAAGGAAAAGATTTTTACGGCTAAAGCTTTAGTTTTGCTATATTGTCGTTACACTTATCCTTCTGAATTAATCGGTTAATAAGACATACATTTTTTGACTCGATTGTGGAGAAGTAGATTGGATACTACCCTCTCTGGGTACAAATATGTAAATATTCTATTATTAAAGCTACTTACATCCAATAGGGATCCGGCAAGCCTGACAAATGCCCATAGTGGTAAGGGTTACTGAAGTTTACCATAGGGACTGCATACATCTTCAATGGGTTTATTAGTAACTACAAAAATCTCCTCTTTTGTTTTGATAAAAAAATCCCGTGTTACAGATTTTTTTTAAATCTATATATTCTTGTCCCCTAAAGTTACAGTTTATTGATCGATTTCTAACATAAAATATACAGTTTAAAAAAGCAAACAACTCATATGAATAAAAATGGATCGGTGATCGCAGTAAGATTTTGTTACGTAATTAGAAGCTGCCGCCCGTTTTCAGTACATTTTTTTCCTTAGACGTATTTTACGACACCCACATGATGACATGGGGTAGTTATATTCTAAAACTGAGACCACATGGCCAAAGACCATATAGTTGTAATTGTAATCAACTTAGGGTCAGGAAAAATTGATCGACGGGGTTCGACGGTTTGTCCATACAAAAACAGAGTCCGCCGCCGGGGCACGTTCGATGTGAAAGGATGTGTATGTCGTTCCATACTTTCCTCTCTTTTTGTATGGACAACTTTATTACCTTACTTTATTAACTGTCACTGTGGTGGTGTGCGTGTATGCTACCTCATACTAGCTTATAATAATAGCTCGTTGACCAAAAAACAACACTAACTATTTGGTTGAGGAACTATCGGTCATGTAGCTACGCTCTTAGAGATGTACCCATTAAACTGAAGTAGCCGAACAAAACTCCACATTCCGAATCGACAATCGACCGCGACCGTCACTAAATGACGACTCTAGTTGACAGAAGACGCCGACGACGACCGATTGCGACCGTATCGAATGGAACAATAGTTCCATTTAGCAACCTACAGATGTATTTAGTGGTCGAGACACTGGATCACAAATAACGCATCCTTAGATTGATATAACGATTTAATACCGTACAGTGGTTAGTAGAAATATTTGTAACGGTGTGATGGCGGTAAAATTTCTTAAAATAGAACTAGACTTTGGATCAGTCTTCATAAAACGTTTTTTAAACGAGGTTGACAGTTTCAGTTTTTTTATTTGAATTAAAAAAGATTTCTTCAAAATTTTGTTGGAAATTTTTCCTGAATTGCGCCTGAAATCCTGTTTTGCGGAGTTTGAAAAAGTAATATGATAAAATGATCACACTTTGAATCAGTTTTGAGAGAAATTTGCAAATACGACTAAATTTTGGGATCAATACCAAATAGAGTTTTCGAGTTTGATAACGAAGTCACTACATTCTAGTGTAACTCTACTTCCACATTCAAAGAAAAAATAATGATATTGCATACGGAAGCATTCTTAGAGTGTGTCACTCCAAGTAAAAGCCCGTTTGCAGATATATCATAACGTGCAACTTGTTGTAATATAACACTTACTTCAATCACATAAGGCTTATTGTTAGAATTAACGGCAGCCCATGTAAATATCAACGTAACCCATTTTAAAACAGGAAGAGGCGGCATCATCGGGAAGGCAAAGAGTTCAAAAACACATTTGTATCAACAATTGTAAATGAACGAGGCTGAATATTATCCTTTTTTACCTATTTAACTTGATTATGTACGCTTGGTGAAGTTCTTTGATGTGGATGCATGTGCATCTAAAACGTCTTGATACTTGTGTCTGTGAGGTTCCGCTCAAACTAAACACTGTATTAGTTTTACTTGTCACCGTCTGTGTTCTCCGATTCGTCACAGTATAATATCCCAAGCGCTATGCAAGCTGTAAGTAGAAAGCTGAACTTTTCCGATTAAATGTATGTAAAAGCGTAACGTCCAGACCTGGGTGTCGGGTTTTGAAAAAATATTAGATCGAAAGCCGGACATCGTTGTTTTTATTTAGGCCATTGATTTCTAAAGAAGGGGACTAGCTAGTTTATTAGTCTACTTGCTTAGCTATCTAGAATAAAAGTGAGGCCACTGTGCGCCGCTTGAAATAACAAATTGACTAGTAAAATTTTAAGTTGTTATGAATTTGTGACATGAAGTTACATTGACTCATCATTAAGGATGCATCAACAAGGATGCATGGACAATCTACTTCTAGATATGGAATTCTATAAATAAAGTACGTTTAGAACTGTATTTAAGTATAATGCAACTTTTATAATCAATACGAAAATCGCAAATACTTTGGAACACGCATGTAGTCTGCAACGAACCAAGACACCTAATCCCGACTACAATCGACGCACTTTACTCAAACCGATCACAAATCGATCTATCGGCCGACAGTCACACCGATTCACAGTCGGACGATTTGATTCCAATTGTTACGACCGAAGTAGCGGCGATATCAAAACACTCCCACTGAGACATCCGTCATGGTGAACGCTACTGCCCATTAAGTACTTTTTACATGATTCTTTTAATATGTAATTGCCCTAAGTACTTGTACTTGAGGCTACTAGGTGCGCACGCTTACCATCCAACGGGCTCATCGCCAATTACCAATACCAATTTAAAACTATTCCCTATGACACATTTACAGCACACACATATTTTATCATTTTAGCCGATATAATCCGACGGCAATTGTTATCTCGATCTTCGTAAGATCTATCCGTTTGTGTTAAATTTCAAACCATAAAATTGCGTCTAAATTTTTTCTTATTTTTACATTCTAGTAAACCCATTATTACATTAACTATCAAATATATTCAAAAATCATATTATTACTACAAAAGACAGGAAATCAATCACATAATTAATACGAAAACTAAGGGACATAACCACAAATAGGCATTGTGAATCCACAAGATGACAAGGTTGTGAGGCAAAATCTCGAGCTAAAAGAGAACAGAATCAAAGTCCAATTTGTTAAAGATTCATTCACGTGTTTAAACTTGAAACAATTTTGATGCTATTTAACTCCAAAGTACGGACAGTTTTTGTCCGGTTACATTCCAAAAATTACTTATGCAATCAACACATCAGTGCAAATTTCTTCATATATGGAGGCATCCGGGTAAAAAGCAAGAACTCCCATCAAGTCAATTTTCGAGGAAATTGCTTAAAACGACAAACTTTACGATGAACCGAACAAACACTTTAATCAAGACATCCTTTACTTGTTTTGGCGCTCCGATGTAAGACTTTCTTACAAAGTATTTAAACTGGCTTACAGAATTGCATATTTTTGTTGTTCGTCAACTTTTTAAATTGAATACAAGTAAATTGTTATCAGCTGACAGTTGTGCACACCTACTCTTAAAGTTTCAAAATGACGTAAAAACGAAATGATCTCGCCTAATTTTAAAAAAATACAAAAAGGATGAAAAAAAATTAAACAACGGAGAAAACATTATTGACACTATTCTAACTAATATCACAAATCGCGTACAAAAAGTTTCAAAGTTCCGTTAAGACCATTGTCTTCACTTCTCTAAGTGCAAATATACTATTTTAAAACTAGAATATTTATCAACTTTTAAACTACTTCACTATTTTAGTTTCGTAAACAGAATATGTAGAACTTTCTAAGTGTATCGCGTAGGCTTGCGCTCTTCGCGACGCGCCAAATACTAGTGTGGGGGACATTGCACGCCCACCGGAAAATTCGCAAGTTTCCCTTGCACCGTTTTATTACTCCCAGATATTGTACGTGTGTACATGTAGAGACCCCTAATTGAATAGCAATCTGTAATACAGGGCCTCCTTAATGATTCATTAATTCCTTGTTTGCGGAATGTTCAAAGTTTCAACCTTTGACCGGATGCTGATGTGACAAGGCTTAAAGTCAGCGATTTAGGCTGAATTCTTATTTTAGTTAAAGGTACAATGGCAGATCACCTTTCCCATTTCAATTATAGTAAAAATATAATTGAAAGAAAGTTAATGCATAGTGCGTTTTTTGTTTAAAGAAAGAAATTATTGATTGTTGACTGATACCCATGTATTGCGCTATACGTCACACTGTTTATGATACTCGTAATACGTGTATAGATAGCAAAATAAATTGTAACTAAATTTTAATTAAAATATAATTATACATTTTCACTGATTATTAGTTATGTTCTTTGCTTACACAGCAAATATTAAAATTATCATCAACAGCCTATATACGTCCCCACTGCAGGGGCTCAGGCCTACTCTCCTACAGAGAGTATATGGGCCACAGTCCACAATATGGAACCAATCCAGATTGGCGGACTTCACATGCCTGTTCTAGACATGCAGGTTTCCTCACGATGTTTTCCTTTAAGAAATAGGATAATGTACGTGAATTGAAAAACAACTCATAGGTACATGGATACTCATGGATTCGAACCCGGAACCCTCAGATTGAAAGTCCTCGCCTTGTCCAATGCGCCACCGACTATTGTATTATTAAAATTATGCAAGATTACAATTATTATTCAATTTTAGCTTTTACAAATTAACATTTTTTATTTGCGGTCATATTTAATACGAATAAGGCTCGTGATTTCAAATTAAGTTGGATTATGTTTTAATGTTAGATTTGATGTACGTTTTAGGAGATTTTTAGTATATACAATTATACATACTAGTATAACATTAAATACGAAACTCTCCAACCCCCTCTTGGCAAATTATTTTAAATAAATTACTATCTTATATCTTATAGTATAATAAATAAAAATTATGTCTAACATAGAAGAAGGAAAGTCGAGCATCGTCGGCTATACAATATTATTATTTTTGATTGGTTACACATAACCAACAGGTACTGATTTCACTTGATAAAATGATACGAGTTATTTATGATATTGAAGTGAATTAACTCATTTCAGTCATCTGAAAGTTAAACAAATAAATAATAATAAATCGTTGATTTCGGTCTGCAGTCGATTTAGTTATGCCATCGTTGTTATCGCTCAGCGCTGATATGGGTAGGTGGCTATTTGAATAAAACACCACAGTTAATGTTTTTCTTAAATGTAGTTGTAAAAATTTGGCGACCGTTGGTTTTCCCAGGTGTGATCGACTGAAGTCAATCAATTAAATTAAATTAAGTTAAATAAATATAAGCAGAAGGAAAGGTAATGTTTTTCTTTTAATTTCTTTAAAATGATGCCTGGTTTCTTCTAAAATAACCATTTAAATTAACATTATTTGAAGAAAAAAAATCACCTCGACCGGAATACAAAGATTTCGAGTAACCATACTTTACGCATCGTTAGTTTGCTTCTAAATCTCTGTTAAGTATTTAATTAAAATAATAAATTATATCTTTACTGAATTAAAAATAAAGCAACCAGGAAGTGGCGTTCATTGTAGTGTAAACACAATAATATTTTATAGTTTCCCTTTTGTTTACAGAACCAATAATTTTTCTACAGGACCACGAGATATAATATTCCCCTCACAAACGGGGAATATTTTCCCAATATTAGGGTAATACGACAGGCAACATCGCGTGAATAATAAATAAAATGCTTTTGGAGACACCCGCCTCGGGTACTGTCAATTATTTATAGCCAAATTATGTAAGTACATACACTAACAATAAGTATTTTTGTGTTCGAGAGCGAAATAACAGACACATCTGGTAAATAATTGTCGGTAAGGTCCAAAGAAGAAACTGCAAATAAATCAAAATGCATTTTAGGTAAATGTAAGGAACATTTGCCTAAAATGCATTGATTTCAATTGTTTTGCATCCAATGAGTACTTTGAAAATATTTTTCCTACCGGACTCCGTACACGCGTAGTTTTATCCTATTATGAATGTTACAAAAGTACTGCACGAAATTTTGTAGATTAAAGTAACTTTCATTATGAATTAGTTAATTGCATTGAAATGGCTTATTCAGGTTATCCCGATCCTTGTTGGACAAGGGCACGCTCTTGTGGCAATTTGATGAATTAAAATGAAATATATAATAATTAATAAACAATACACAACTAAATGAATGACATCTTCAAAATATCGATATTTATTTATATATGGCAGGCATATGGAGGGTTCCTAAGTTTCGAATATTAACTCATAATAAAACCATAAACCAACATAATTTGCAATCACTAGCCCATCACTCGTACAATAAAAAGTGTAATATTATTTTGGGGGAATGGACTGGACTGGATCCCATTCGGATACAAAACCGGCAATCTTAAACCAGATTTCACAACACGGAAATTAATGGTGAAATTCTTTGTTCCGGAGTTTCATAAACATGGCAATACTTATTTATAGGGCTGTGTTTAGCCATAGGGATGTATTATAGAAACGTCCCCATTATCTTCACAAACGAGAAAACTCTCTCCGAATGGTAAGATAATGCTAATCACCTACTTAAACTGATCGTATGCAAATTGAAATCGATACGGAGGCAATGAGGTAAAGAATTTTTTGCGTATAGTATACATTATCCGAACAAATATCTGCGCCGCCAGAGGGCAGAAACGAGAATGTTATATATATTATAACTGTGCGCATAGGCAGCTCATGGAGAACAGAAACATGTCCTTATGCTCATGCGTTTTTAGGGTTTAGTACCCAACGGGACCCTATTATTAATGTTCCGCTGTCCGTGTGTCTGTCTGTCACAGGGTGTATCTGTAATACCGTAATAGGTTTAGTATAATGTGGCCGCTTAAATAAGTCTTTACCCGCGCAATACAGGCGAGATAGAAGCGGGCGGAAGGCGCAGCGCGGTTGTAGTCGACGAAGGAGATCCCCTTTGTCGCTACCCCCGCGCCCGTGTACCGCGCGGGCGAAGACTCACATTTAAGCGATCTACTTAGACACTTGAAATTTTTCATGGAGTATGTATTACTACAAATAATGATCATAAAAAGTTTAAAATTAATGTGTTGCAATATACAATACATAGTTTCAAAGTTTCAAATCGCTACGACGTTTAGAAGTAGCTTTAAATTGACTTGCTAGATTTTTTTACACACATAGTTAGTTAGTTACATACAAGTGAGCCTAATATAAAGCGTGTAAAAATAAAATCTACGCGAAGTCTGTAACTAGCGTAGTTTTTGAGAAAAAAACTTTGTTATGATGCCAGAAAAATGAATTGTATATCAAGGTAATAAAATCTGTACATTTCTTTTCTTGCTTCGGAACCCTTGGTGCGAGAGTCCAAATTGCACTTTGCCGGTTTTTTACCTTCATCTCATTATTAGAAAGACATTCAGTACCAAGTGCATCCATCCACTGCTGGCAATGAGATGTGCAAAACGCTACGATGAACTGACACTACATGACATTTGCCAAAATCACTGGACTGGTGTTGGCAATAAGACATTAATCGTATATTGATGTATATTGATTATGACAACCAACCCGGGCTACAATACACTGTTGAATGTTGACTTAAAACGTACGTTATTATTGCACTCCTACTTACCATGATACTAGGTTGGCGCAGTTCTTTCCGGTCCGAAACATTCGTATGTATGAATCAGGTAGTGGAACGAAAAAAATCAGCTTTGCAAACGAAGAAAATGTTTGTATAAGTTAAATTAAAATTGATTATTATAGACCGACCTCCCAACCTCCGATGATGAGTCTTCGCCCCTGTACCCGCGCCTTGGTACCGCGCGGGCGAGGACACATTTAAGAGGTTATGTTGGTAAGACCACGTGGTCGGTTTCAAGGTTGCATTGTTTTGTAGCTGTCCCTCTCCGAGCCCTATCCTACCCGAGCGCGTACGGTGAGACAGCATACATTACGCGATGTTATCCACCCGTTATTTGGATGTTTCGTAGTCCAGGGATTATTTGAAGGATACAGTATATTATGTAACCATTTTTTTAATACAGTATACAAATGAAATTTCAGATGTCGGTGGTTTTTCCAAATTGTTCTAAACTGATTCATACTCTTGTAAATCAGGTTCAAAGTTGGGGCTTTTTAATACCGTAAAATACATATCTTTGACACCCTGTAACTCTGGAAGTATATATCTAAACGAAAATCTGACTCACCACCGACACAGATATTTGTTTCTAGATTGTGTCTTGAAAATTTCATAGATTTTAATAGCTTAATACTCAAAATATTACTGGACTACGTTTGTATGGGCGCTTTGACACCAGCATACCCTCTTAAGCGGTTCACCTACAGCTATGTAGGCTAGACTGTAATAAATAAATTATTTAGGTTATTTAGAAGAATAAGAAACATTTGCAAACACTGCAGAATTTTACCTTGGTTCTACCCCTATGTTGTGATCATAATATAAAACCGAATAAAGCCTACATGTATTGCTTTTTTATTTTATATATTACCTTGCTTATGACCATCCCAAGCAACCAGCAAGTAAGACACAAAAATATTCGAGGCTTTCCTTCAATCACTTACCACGAATTTTCGACAGACAAAAGTCAGAGGTAATGCAATAGTAATACTCGCGGCCCGCTTTACTGCCGCTGTGGGATCGCATGCTCATAAACCTAGGGGGCACCTAATGAGGATTTATGTGCACAGAGAGACGTATGTGCCAGGGCAGCTCAACTGAAACATCTGATTTTAATAAGAAACTCAAGGTGTGACCGCTTGGGACAAGCCTTGTACGTTTGGAAAATAAGACGTAGCGTCATAAAATAAACAAATATAGAGGTATACAAACGCTTAAGACAAACCAACGGTTTAACACAAAGGTTTTACAACATTTTTAACGTTTTAAGTAATATTAAATTATATGGATATAACATCAATAGAAGCTAATTTCAAGATTAATAAAGATGTTGAAATTTCCGCTGTTGTGTGTGACCTAGGTACTTTGACTACAGTATTATTTAATAAAATATATATTCAATGTTACACCTATTACTTACAATGGTAATACAATGAATACCATTATTAAATGCAAACTAGATGTCTAGAACTAGTTTTTTTTCTTTTGTTCTGATTGTATGATTCTTACGATATAAAAAAAAATTTTCTTTCGTATATCTAAAATGTGTGCAACCCCTGACATTTCAGTACATTAAATACAGTTTCACCTTAAGATGACGCCGACGCCCGTGTCTTTCATCCGTTACTTTGTTTTATTTTTTATTCCAGGTTTTATTGTTCATGGGCGACGACTGAAAAAGTTAAAAGCAAATGTTCATTCGATGCCGGTATTAGCAATTTACATACAGTTCATTTTAATTTTACCTACCTTCCTTTTCCTTATTATTTTATGGGTACATAATTGATATCATATTTTATTTTATCACTTTATGGTTTCACAGAAAAACAATCAATATATTTTGTTATAGAAAAATGACTATATAGCAATAAAGGAAACTATTGATACTTAAAAAATAAGGATCTTCCATTGTTTTACATTTTCTTTAACAATAGTATTGTCTGCGACACAATTTTTTTAACTAATCTTAGTTTACTAACGATCTTATAGATGTGGGGAATAATCTGCTACTCTGAGGAGTCAGTGCCAGTTGTCACCAAGTGCAGCATCAAAAACACTTATAACTGTTATTTTTAAACTTTTTTTAAATTTTTAACCTAACCTAACCTGAACAAGCAATTGTAATATTATTGATTTAGTCAAGTGTACTTTTACTCCTTAACCGACATAATTGCTCCATAATACTCACGGTGTTCCATTTTTAATACTCTGTAAGTAATGTTCTAAGTTCCTTGACTTAGCGACGCCGACGTCTAAAAGTTTTCAACAACCATTTTCTGAGCTCGGGGCTTTAACTTACTACTTAAGTTACGGTAAGTTCCCCAATGCACCCGTGTGCTAAGTTAATTACATTTTGTTATAGCTGCATGCTTTATTTAAAAGTTAATGAACAAGTCTAAAAAATTCATAATAAATTGTAGCTAATTTGGTATAGCTAATTTGATATATATGATATATAGTATACAGTTGATTTGAATTTTCACTTCTATTTATCACTGATAACAATATATCGTGATGACAGGGTACGAAGAGGTCTAGAATGGCGTTGATCCGTTGATAAATAAGATTCCCATTGATGAATCTAATGTATATGTTTGTTATACTATACTGTTAGTTTTATACAATGCCTCTTCAGTTTTGATTTGAATACGAGTACCAATCATACCTTTCGAGAACTTGGTAGGAAGTCCTAAAGATCAATCATACATTGATAAAATTCAAATGCTTGGTGATACGGTTGATGGATGTACACATTGACCAATGTACTGTTGGAAACCAAATTTACTCGACTAGTTTTTAATGAAAATCACAAAATCTGTTATATTTTGTTCTTGTATGTTGTGATCACGGGATACGAGTAGCTCCCTAAAGGGATTGTAAAATGTGACTTTAAAAAATTGTGACTCACGCACGAAGGGTTCCATACACTAAAAACGCCCGTGTGGTTTGGGCTTTACAATAGTGTCACCCCATGTCATCCCGTGGGTGTTATAAAAAGCCATTCCAGTCAAAATCGTTGGTATAGCCTGTGTACTCGTTTGCGTTCACCTATCCGCCTGCCAAGCGTTGTAATTCCGGTAAATCTCCTCATGAAAAGTCTGATGTGGGGATATATGAGGAGGCTCGACTGCTCGACTCTCGGTGACTATAATGATTACTTTTAAAATATACAAGAGGCATTTTTAGAGATTTGGTTGTACCTAAACTCGAATGTCTGCATATGGTAAAGTCTCTTTTTACCACCATCTTCTAAAACGTATTCCGATATAAATCTAATCGAAGTCTCTAGTGTGTTGTTTTTGAGAAACAAACTTTGTTATTCGGCCGGGAAAATGAACCTAATTTCAAGGTAATACGTTCGTAAGTTTCCTTCATGGTTCGAAACCCTTTGGTACTCGGGTCCAACTCGCACTTGGCTAATTTTTATATAGAATAATCATCTCAGGGGTGGTGTAATTATTATGTGTAAATATTAAGGGAGCAAGAATGTTCTTTTATTTTCATCCGCTTTTCATTTACAATACTTAGTAGACAAATGAAGTCAGCTTATTAGTTATTTTTGATCTCATTAGTTTATGTTCATAGAAATGTGTGTATAAATATATACCATGTATACAATAACATATCTGTGATATCACTAATGTAGACTTTTTATCACCACCACAGGCTATTTAGTAGTGAGTCTAAAGTATCATAACATTTTATGTCATAGCTTCTCGTAGCTACAACAGGTTTGCACAAATGCAAGCCACAAGTGCCTCTAAGCCACAAGGCTCTGTAGGTACACCATTACCTTTCCCCAAAAATTCAGCCTCTTAAACCCCGTAATGTTGTCTTAAATCTTCCCGAGTATTAAGAGAAGAGCATATTACATGTAAATCTTCCTTCAATGGTCGTTTTAAAATTACTTTTAGTGGGGAATCAAACCGCAAAACTGCTCTTACCCTTGTCTTGGGCAATTCAGTGTATTACATATTTTATTTTTATATTTATTACGTACATACGTTAGCTGTGGTAGGTACTTTGCTCGTATTAAGCTAGGTGTAACGATACTGGCACAAAATCTTACAGTTAGCGATACTTAACTGGCCATTTCGGTGTGTATGGATTTTCGGATACATTTAAGCAGTTCCTCAACCGAGATACCCCCTAATTATCAAACTTTTTAGAGAAACTCTGCAATTAGAAAACTATATATGAATTTTGACGATGTTATCTTTGATAAAAGAGCTACCTGAAAAAAATGTAATATTTAGGTCATCACACAACATCCATTAAATTTTATTTTAAAGTAAAAGACACATTATCATTTTCATGTTGTTACGATTAAAAAGGAATGACAAGACTGACAAGACTAGACATGAGAAAATTTATAGAGGACACTTTGGAATCAGGACCATATAAATCCTAAAATTATTAGTCATCAATCAAACATTACCATACCCTGCATAAGTCTTTCTATTGGATTTACCACCTTAATATAAAGAGCTATGAGATATCTATGTTCTATGAGAAAATTGGCCACAATCACCAGGATCAAGATGCAAATTACTAATTACTGAAAAAAGTTTTCATAGCATACCTATGTAGCCGGTGATGTTTATCTTTATAGCCTTGTACAATTCCTGGGATAGTCCTAAATCCATGTCCAAGCGCCCAGTCAATAACAACATGAAACAATATCAGCTTAGTGTAGCTTATTTTATAGTATTTTTCAAACCAAGTTAAAATATTTGAATTCGATAAACTTCAAAGTATAAAACGGCCTTTGGGTTTACTCTAACTTTATTACCTAGTACATGAAAGATGGGTATTCAGAATAAGTAGGCAAGGAAGTTGAACGAAAGGGTTTATTTATACAGAAGGGCTAGCGCTCAAAGGGGTATATATCAGTCACAATTTAAAGAAAAATACGCTTCGAGACGATTTGAAACTGACTGCGCACACTCCTCGTTACGGCAGTTGTACAGTCTTCAGATAAAATAAAGCTAAATTCGTTGTTTATATTTATAAGTAGGGTATCCAATTTTTTAGATGTAAACTCGATAACACAGAAAAATGGACATAGTTTTATACGCTTAAAATATTCATAAAAATACGCCACTCATCAACTGTAGCAGATGAGCCTCCCATATGTATCGCCGGCCGAAACGTCCACAGCTGAACATAGGTATCCCCCATGATACGCCAAAAATGACCGGTCCCGTACCTCTAAATATACTATAAATATTATTCTTTTTTTGATATATAGCTCCCTTCAGATTTTTGCTGATCTTGTGAGGCATTGTGAGACGCGATAAAGTTGCGAACGCTACCAACTAGAAAGTAATAAGTCCTTAAAACTGTTGAATACAATGAATGCATTTCAAATTCGCTCGAGCCCACATCGAGAGGTCGCAACCGGCCGTCACTCACTGACTCACCATTCTATACGCTATGTAAAATAACTAAAGGTAAACCTTTTAAGGAGCTTCCTATTTTAAAAGATGCGGTCATATATAATATACTCGTATTCTTCGTCTTATAGGATACGCTTTTGTTGTGTGACTTTCTTCAACTCTTCAGTTGTTACTGACTTGACTGCGCTTCTTTTAATCTCATTCTTTTTATATTTTATGTGTATCACTACGGCTTTCATATTTACTTGTCAAATTTTCCAAAATCATTTGACATGACCTTTAAAATTTAAATGTGGTAAAAGTTTGGCAAAATGACAAAGGCAGCGTACTTAATATTAACAACAAAGGATAATGATGTTTACTAAAGTCACGAGATACATCAAGCAAAGAAAACGCGAAAAGACATATGCCAAACATTTATAAGAACCTTGTCACATGTCAAAGTATTTAACAGACGCACAATTACTTTAACACGAAAATAGTAATCATCGACATTAATAACCCTTTTCCAGACCTCACTCATTGTCTTACAGACAGTTTGAAAGAGTCAATCGACGCGTCTTAACGTCCCCATTCTGCATGTAAAGTATGGGACATAATGGTAATTTACATTTGTACAAAAACCGCTTTATCCGTGTCGCCTGACTCAAATGTGGGGACAGTGTGAAAACCTCGGTCGACGGCCTTAACAAAGACTCCACTCCCGTTCGAGTCGACGCGTTAGACGTTACACCGACGTTTGATATTGCAAAGCAGAACAAAACTATGACATCAGCCATACCAGTCATGAGAGAGTGAAACTGAGTTTGATTGTCCTTCCTTTACATCTTAACGGAGAGTCAGAATGACTTAATTTGTATAGGGATAGTAGAAGGGCCGGAAAAGGACATATGCTACTTCCTATCCCGATTGATCAAGTAGTTCTCCTAAGATAATTTTTGAAATCCACATGGACGAAGTCTCGGACAAAATGCTATGCACATAAACGACAGTCACATATCGTACTACAATAATTTAATAATGATCATGTTTTAAACAGCTATAATTTCGCTCCGATATTGTAGGAGTGGACTTCAGAAACACAGGAACACTTTTCAATAAATAAATTATATGTTTTTATCCACAAATACTAACCACAAATAGTTTATAACATTTACAGCCAACACTTGAAGCTACCTTCTTATATTTATTTAAACACGCATACCATCCAAAAGGCCTTATCTTCACTTACCATCAGCTGAGATGAAGGCCGATTGGGTGTACGTGTACACGTTCAAAGAGAGACAGAGATGGACAAACCAAAAAATAATGTTGCGCATTGAAAATATTTGTGTGGATAAAGTATTTTCAACCCCTAAAGGGGTTAATTATGATTGGTTTTGATTAGAATAACAGAGTAATATCAAATCAAGACCTAGAGACACACATAATCTAGTCACCAAGAAAAGGAGTCTAACCCAACGTCTAGAGCGCGAGCGCACACCAGTCCTAAGCCATTTCTTTCACTCAAGTTTGTATCCAGGTAACAATATACCTACGCCGGACACCGGTTACATACAACATAATGTCAAATATTGCGAGACAGTTTACTTACTTGCTCGGTACGTCCATAAAATCTGTGTTTGGTTACCAAATTACAAAACAAATATACTTACTGGCACTATTTTGTTTTTAATAACATATGAAATAAACCGGCTCGCAAAATATCATTGTTTTGACATCTAGGTCAAACTACGTACACTGTTTTCAGATTATGTAGAATGGTTGTACTAAATAAATAACAAGTCACTTAGCTGTTTGCAGATGGCTATGTGATCAAAGTGATAGTCCTTTAAACTAGGTATGCAGTTATAATATGAATAAGAACCAGTCCAAAAGGTAGAATGAAAACCTTATCTATACAGTCTTAAAAACGATAAAAAAGGAAGCTATTATGAAAGTTCAATTTATTTTAGGAATAAAATTTTACAAATAACTTATCAATAATTGACGTATTTCTATCAGAAAGTAGTTCCATCAATTGTTAGCCAAAAAATGACCGCTGCTGAATAATTTATTGATTTTAATTTCATTTTACGCCCAAAACATTACAGACTTATTTCAGAGATTTGAAAACGGCTAATAGTAGTATCAATTGAAGTTGAAATTGAAAATGTTTAACACAACAAGCGAATGTATAGTAAATTTTAAAAAACTTAAACTTAACGTAAACGTAATTTTTTAACTTTTATCATTTTGATATACTTAGTACTCTCACAGTAACTACGAATCTAACGACACCTCTCAAGCTAAAATCCATCGAGCCGACCAGGCCGAAGAGCGTGCCAAACAATTATACATACATACTCTCGAAAAAGATCCTCTCCTCCCTCTGGTGCAGTCGGGAAAAAAGTTATTGACGCGTATTCTTTAAATCCAACATGTATATGATATATATTGAAATTGGCCTAAATCTCACCTGATGGCAAAAGACTATCGTCAAAACAAGACCACATAATCATTTCATGTACTGCGCAATCCTTAAGCTGATCCAAGAAATGTATAGTATGTTAATTAGGCAGATCCCGATGCACTCTGAAGGCGGTGGTTAGCTGAGCACGGTGGTTGTGTGTCATCTAGTAACGACTCGGTCGGACACAGTCGTTAGCGAGCCCTGTGTAACAATGGCATCCAGCATTTACATCGCGGACGGTGACAGACGGTGACCGGCCGCCGAGACAGGTGGATACAAGACACACCTGACATAAACCCTACCTATAAGACTGTATAGCTTGCTCTGAACTTTGCTGAGACCTATCTATCTACAAGTCAGTGCTGAATCCCTGCTTTTATTCTGTTTATTAGCACCCACGTCACGTCAATATTTATTTTATTGTTACGTCTTGCCTTGTCACACCCATGTGCTAGTTCGGTCGAGATTTTGAGCTAAATGGTTCGGCTAACGGAAATTCGCTCAGAATGCTTTTGAATGCATAATCTTTTAAAATAGAATAGCTGGCTTTAATAAGTAATTACCTTAAAATGGGAGATCGGAATATAGTGTCGAGAAATGAATATCTTTAACTTACAGCTTTAGTGTCAGTCTCTAGATGGCGTTTTGAACAAAGATCAAAAATACTGTGTATAAATGAAAATAGTGATTCACTGTGAAGCTGTAGGTTAATGATAATCATTTCGCGACATTGCAATCCGATGTCTTATTTTTAGATAGAGAAGATTATGGTCAAAGAAACTGAGTATGAAACTTTTATAAGCGAAATTACCTTAAATACCTGATGGGTTTGCTTTGTGTCAAGGTCGTTGGATGGAAAGCGAGCTCACCCAGTAGCCTCAAGTAGTTGTATTTTATACACTTACATACACCGGATATCAACTGTGTTTTTATGCCAAACATAAATAACATAGTCGCTCAGGATGGTTGTAACTAGCCTGGCGGACATGGAAAAATGCCCTAAGACCAACCAAACTCAGTATCAGAGATACGCACTTGGTCTCAAACTTAAGACCTCGAAATTGTGGGTCCACGTGTATGACTACTGTCACATAGGCAGTCAATAATAAACAGGCAAAATTTTGCGCGATATAAACGGTACTTACGAGTAGAAAGTATTTGTATGGTAAATTTTGATTCGAATAACGATTTATTCAGGATGGATAATACTGAACAAAAATCTTTTCGATCTCTAAGCAAAAGACGGTAAGCAGTCTGCGCACATTTTGATACCAATAAAACCGTGGCAATATTTGGACAAAAGTCAAAATTCAACTGAGACAGAGACTTAAATGCGAGTAAAAAGCGTTACTCCTAAAGCAAAATGAAGTCGCGGACATCAGAGGAGCGATGCAGGGAATCCGATGCAGGCCCAAAAACAGGGAATGCAACAATGGACGAATAGTATCGACTTGTTTCGTTACTAGTGTCTCGCTTGCTGCTCCGTCTTGTCTCCTGTTCCAGAAGACGCTTTGCCAGAACGGATGAAACGTGAAAATCATAACCATGGGTTAGAAAAATAGAGTTATAAGATTGAATATTCAGATCAGTTAATACCATATTATACTATTCAAATACATTAAGTAATGTTTTTATCAGAATATTATCATAAGTACTCCCAGTTTGTTGGTTTCTTATAAATATGAAACGTTTTACGATGCTAATAAACAATAAATAAAAATAGTGATACGATGATAACTCTATTTCTTGATCCAAACAAGTGACGTATTCCAAACGTTGACTTAAGGAATTAAAACATATCAAAAACCCGATCAAGTGCGAATTGGACTCGTGCACCAAGGAAACCGAGAAACGAACCAAAAAATGCAACTTACAGTACATTACCAGGAAATAATGTTAATTTTCCTACACCTAGCTAAATTTGTTGGTCAAGGTTTTTCGATAATTTAACAAATATGGGTCAATATATGTTACCGCATAAATACCGGGTGGATGAAATGGAGAGAACTATACGGCGTGCTACGCGAAATCTGAATGCCCGTGCGCATAAAGGGACGAGTAAACAGAGCAGCCGTCCGACCGGCCATGACATACGGAGCCTAATGCTGGCCACTCAAAAAACAGCACAAAAATCAATTACACTGCGCAAAGATGAAGATGCTCAGGTGGGCAGGTGATGTAACTAGGCTGGATAATTTCAGAAACACACATATAAGAGGCAGCTTTAAGGTGAGACCTATCCATATGCACTACAGGAGAGCCGTCTGCGGTGGAACGGAATCGTTATGAAGCGGCCATCCGACCACATGACCAGAAAAGTTATAGATATCAAAACTAAACGACGAGGACGAGGAAGACCCCTAATCACATGGATGTCCGAAATAGATAAGAACATCAAAGAAGCCCAATTCAACAAAGAGACGACCCAGGACCGTTCTGCATAGAGACGCATGATACGCAGAGCCGACCCCAAATAAAATGGGAAAGAGCCAGGCAATGAAGAAGGTTTTTTGATAATTTCATCAAGATAGACCTCAGCTAGGTTTCACTTTTTTCAATATTTCAATTATGTTCTTGATGAGACTAAAACTATGCCAGCAAAGAAAATAGCAAAAATCAGTTTTAAGAAGTAAAAAAAAGTCCTTTCATACGACGCTCCACTTGACCTAACCCACTTTGAAATTTGGACGCAGCCATCCATATTTTCGCACGTTTTAAAATTAAAATAAATATGTTTTTTCAATAATTTAAGTTGAAACACCTGTGGGTCACCATTCGCCATAACTATTCCAAATTTCAAATTGATAGCATTAGTAGTAGCTGAGATAATCAACTGTGACAGGTGGATGGACAGACAGGCACCAGAGTGAGCACGGTTTCGTTTTTTTTTCGGGTGTTCGAAACAATAAAAATGATAAAGATAAACAAATAAGCTGTATTGCATAACGAGTTGTTTGTAACGTCTATCTTGAACATGATCTCCGATAGTTGTAAGAAACAAGGAGATAATGGTTTCTTGAGTCAAATTAAAGAGAAACCGAGAAAAATATTTGCCAACTTTCATCGTCTTGTTGGTTTAATGTGAGGATTCTGCGTAACGAGCTATTGCGACCATTCCGTGTGAGTAAATATAACAAGACCGTTTCTATGAACTTGTTCTAGAGACTTAACTTACCGTACACTTCTTATTATTAATTTGTCGTGCTTTCGTACCTATCGTTTTTTTTAAAGTATTTAGTGAGAAGATGGTTTATGTATTTATATGTTAATTAATAACTAATTCATTTCCACTAGTACAGTCTTGGAGTTGACTGAAATATTGAGACTTTTGTCCTCACAAGTTCAGTTGAACTTAACTGTCATTGCAATATTTTTATTATTCCAACTAACTGAGTAATTTAGTCCATTTAGCTGTTCTAATGTTATTTCTTGATTGGTGCGTGAGTCTGACTCCCACTTGACCGATTTTGCATACCATATCCTGTTGAAACTGACACGTTTTTGTAGCGCGTTGGCCATATTTGCCGCGGCCAGAATACCTGACTTCTTCGTTGTAATTCGATCCCGAGTAGCATCATTCTGGGATCGATTGCAGTCGTCTACGAACGAGCTCATCAGCACGATATATGAGGCATTGGCTTGTGCAGCGCGAACCGAACCAGAAGTAGGCTACGTAGAGTCTAGTGCACTGAACACTGTATGTTTTACGTCATATTCATATTATATTGTTAGTGTGGTTTTGTTATGCAGTTTTTAAGTTAATAAGAGGTTTTCTGGCGCTATTTTATATATGCAACATAGCTCGCACAGCTATTGTCTTTACCACCATCGTGTCATCGCATGTTGTTGCTACTTAGATGGTCTTGCCCTTCTTCTAAATAGATTTTTTCTGAATCTGCTGGATGATTTATGTTGGCCACCCTATTCTGGTGTAAGGTTGGTAGTGTGAGGCTTGGTTAATGGTAAGATAACGTATAAAACCACTAACAAGAGTTTACTTCTAGGTGAGCTCTCTTCCATTCCTTATTATCATTTACCAACAGATAGCATTGAATCCAGTTACAATATTTTTATTAGTAGTTAAATCATTTTTCAACAGTTACGATTATGTCCAATAAGTTCTAGTATTTTAATATCGTTTGACTTTTTAGAAAGTATTTAGATGTATATAGTTTGTGGAAATTTACATAATTAGTTTATAGTTATTCAAAAGTTACATATCAGTTAATGCTGTTAGTCTTCATAAATGTTTTAAAATAAAGAATATAATAAAATAGCTGGTTTGACTACCAGTCAACTGGCTTATTAAATTTAACTTTATAAGTTTTCATCGCTCGTTCTCCCCAAAAAAATCCACAAGTTATTGAATAAATAACAGAAACATATTTTGTTTAAGTATTTTAAATTATCCTTGGAATATTACTGAAACCTGTCAACTAGCTGACAAAAGCGCCCGCGCCACTTTTTGTACTCTTTTATCAGATTGTTAATTAGCCATAACAACGTGAAAAATACAGTCGATACAAACCAATACCGTCGTCATCGGCTCCTCATTGAACACCACCTCGCGTAGTACAGTTTTTGAAAACACTATCACGAATAAAATAATCGACAAAATAATGTACTCAGCTATACATCCGACTCATAATATGAGGAATTAATATGCAATTATTGGTCCTTACGGCATGCAACGGATAAGATAGATGGATAAATATGACAGAAATAGCTAATAATTTTCATATGCCCACGAAAGGGACGGAAATATGAACGTGTTATTACGGTCAGCAAATTGGCGCGTTTATGTAAAATTCTCTCCGGCACACATCTGCGTGGTTTATTTTCGATATAATCGGCCGTGTTAAATTAACTTTTATGTCATATAGGCCTCATAGTTGGATGTAAACTTGGTATAAAAGTCAAACTATAAAGTCAAAAACAAACTTGGTTAAATTCTCCCTGCTCGTAGTTAGTAAAAATATATCGGCCTGTAATTTCGTCAATAATATCTGTATTTTACGTGACCTCACTTGTGAATACCAGTTAACCAATCTCGCTAGATATTTCCTTATTTTTGAGCAGCTCCTTAAATACTAGCTTTATTAATAAACGTTACTCATTTGAGTTCTACTCATCTCTATCTCTAGCACATCTGTAGAGAACTACAACGGATGTAATCGAATTAGTGAACGAATAACTTCAGTTTTATGCTCAGGTTTGGGCACAATAAAATAATTTAAAGAAATAACATAAATTATGTTTCGAAATAACCATAATTAAATTTCAGGAACCATTATTTCGAAATCATTTCTAACTTTCTGACATATAAAACACATCCTTAAGTTATAAAATGATCACACTCAGCGTTGAGACCGAAAGTTTGAGAAAATCTTATGAAATCGTAATGAAAATCTCCGCCTTAAGTGTTCGATAGCTGTGTTTTGAGAATTGTCAAATAATTAACACAAATAAAGTGAAAGCACTTATACAACAAGACCGGAAAAAAAGATATTACAACCAGAACAAAAGAAACGATATGAATAGTCATTTGCGACACTGACTGTTAACTAGATATACTAGAATACTACCTTATACTAATTACAATAAAATCAAAATGGTAATCTTTACTATTTATTTTTTATATTTAAAAAACTGCTCACTCAATAAACGTCTAGCGGTGGGAACACTTGTGTTGAAAATGTCTATAGATTATTCATGATTTAGTCCGCAATATGCATTGTTAACCGTTTTCCTTCGAAATCACTCATTGCTTTAAGACAGATGGCGTCATATGTACAACCTGCTCGATAAATCAAAGCGAAGGCGGGGGTAGGCTGATAAAAACTAAAAAAATATTCATATCCCATACTTCCGTCTCGATCGAAAATCAACATCAATTTTTCAACTGTAAATATAAATTGCCAATATAAGGTTTTCCGATTTATTTTCTTGACTTTTTTACTTACTCAGATTTCATGATTCTAGGACAACAAGAAGTACAAATAAATTAGTAGACAAAAAATGTCAGTGTATATAAGGCATGTTTTCATTAATATTCGGTCAGCTAAGTTTTTAATTCATTAAACATATTAAAATAATTTGTTGAACATGTTGACTACTTTTAGTGAGGTAGGTACATCTTAGGAAGATTTTGTAGATGTACTAAGAAGCATCTTCACTCGTATGTTTAGTTCCAAATTCAACGTTGACAGACTGCCGGCAGAGTACCGTCGCGGGCGCACTGGCAATGCTGTTAATAATATAGTACAGCGGCCATGATGCCATACATCTTAAACCGATCAAATACCAGTTAATGTTACATCGTAAACTTCAACATCACTTATTTACATTTAGCAAACCTGCATTTATTAAAATCGAACATTATCGGGTCAAAAAGACCCCGCAAACCGAATTCTTTGTACGCGATTTTTGATCGCAAATGATTTTTCCAATATTTTTTGCTTTTTTTTAAATTAACGCCGAAATGCGCGTACGCAGCCAGTACTTATGTTAAACGTCCCAAACTGGCAGCAATTTGCGGGGGCCTGAGTAAGCTATAAATCATGTTAAATTATTCATTATGTTTCCGCACCGAGGCATGTAGGGTTAATATTCTATTAGTGCCGACAGTTGATTTTGTTAAATGTTGATCGATTAACATTTTATTGGAACACGTGTAATTGTTTGATTGTTCTCTCCATTAGTATAGTAAATATATTAATTATTCATGGATCGTCAACGATTTCACTTGACCGTGTTATAAAAATGCACAGATATATTTATGTTACATTTTGCAAATGCATGTTTTCGTTATACAACTGTAATGAAACTGATTTTCGAATTGTACAAATATATAAAAATTATGTCTAGTAGTGTCGAGTACAGTGGCAATTAATTAAACATCCGATTCTCCCTCCTTCAAACTGAAATCGCGGGCTATTTTAGATAGATGTAATGTAATAATTAACTTAATTGGTATTTAGTTAAAATATAAATTTTTTGGAATGCTAAACGAATTGATTAGGTCAGGATTATATAAAGTGGCAATTGATCAATAGTAGCTGGGACCCCAGTGGAAATAAGGTATGAGCATGTACATGACCTACCAAAAAACAATATATAATATTATAGTACTCGTACTTACTTTGCTACTCAGTTGACCACCCAATCAGCGTGTAAGTACACACTAAGTATGGCGTGCGTCTCATCTGATGGTAAGCAACGATACGTCCTCACTACTAAGTCTTAATTTAATGAGGCTCTGTTATCTTTCATTGGCAGCTCACAAGGCTACTAAAACACTGTCACCCGTGACAAGACTTAGACAACATCATAGTATACAAAAATTCAATCAACTAAACCAAGTACCACATAAGTGCTTCGCTGACAATCGAATCCACGGCCTCTTTGTCATCGTATAACATAGCCAGAAATGTAGAAATATCGTTACACAAGTCCAAAGTTCGATGCCAGAGTAAGTGGGACTTCTGCAAAGTTGTAGCTCTTCGTCAGGTCTCATTATGTCGAGATCTCGGGATGTTATCAGATGGTAAGGAATTAGCCAACGATCCACAATTACTCCGCGCACGGCTATTTTCAAAATATAAATTCCATATTCGACATTTTGAGTCAAATTGTAATTGCTCCTACTTAAAACTTGCCAACAGTGTAAATATTTACAAATTTTATACATCTCATAATCCGATAGCGTACAACGTTTAAATGTGGTTTAAATCACATAAACTTTCAAAACTATAACCTATAACTAGACTTGACAATTTGAGTTTTTAATTCCCAAGACAAAAATTGCCAATAAGTAAATATTGTAATACGAGTATCTTTTTGAACCCATTTACGGCTTCACATTTATTTTCGAAAGACAATATGTCGATACAAAATCATTGACGCCAAGTAATCGAAATTTAATTGGAACGATGGGCCGTTTGATCGAAATCCAATTTAACCGAAAGACCAAACGTGTGATAGTATATTTCACTGGCAGGCTATTATTAAGAATGGCACATAGTCGATAATGATCAAATATCATAGATATGAAAGAAATATAGTTTACACAAAACTTAACCCAAGCTTATGACAGTAACGCTCTAAAAAGTACAAAATTATGTTATTTAAATTTTTTAAAATTATATATATACATCAATCATGTGAAATTCGAAACAATAGCATGTTGACGCAATGTATTGACGCACATTTGGTCTGTCGGTGAAACGGCTTTTCGATCAAATAGCCAATCGGTCAAATGGATTTTCGATTACTTGGCGTTGATAAAATGAGTATCTTTCTAAAATATGTCGTAACCCTTTATTTACTAAGTCCAAAAAGTATACGGTATATGGAATAGGTAGACATTCGTCCATATATTTTTCTGTTTCAGGTAGCGTAAAAAATAGCATAATTTTTGTAAACCGTCGCAACCGTTAATACAACATTACTGTCAACTTCCACTTGCATTGCATCGGTGAATTATGTCAATGTGAAACAATTCATCCTCAATTTCTAGGTAGCACTGTGATAAATTTTCACGTGTATTTTAAATTAGACCTATAACTGCATTTTTAATTACAATCTCTAGATTGCTGTTAATATCAGATACTTACAAAAAATTGTTTCGCGCAATTTTTCGTACAGAATAAAGATTTTTCGTCTAAGTCGGAGATAGTACACAGTTTGGATAGCACACATAAATGAGTGAATCCCACGAACCGCGCCGCGCCACGAATATACCCGTATTTAACGTTATCTCTACGCAAACAGTTAAACACGCTTCTAATCCATTAGGTGGATAATTTCGTTTGTTTGATATCAAGTAATATGAGGACCGATTGAGAAATATTCATTTTGTTTGTAGTACTAAATTGGCTGGCAGGAATGTATGTGACTGTAGGTATTTATGTAATATGAATTAGGCAATATTAAATGCCTTAGCTTGAAATGCCGTTATCCCGTAGTTTGATTGCTTCCGTATTAAATTTTTGATAATGCGCAAAATAGATAAACTTTTCTAAAACACTGTATCTCTCTATTATAATTTACCTTGGTTTGCAGGTTTTTGCATATTTATAAATCGTGTTACCTAGATAGATCCTAAACGTTATAAAATGGAACTTCACCACGACGCTAAATAACTTTCTCATAAGCAACACGAAAGCCATAAAAACAATTAAACAACAATCAAAGCACGCCGGCGACACATTGGCCATTATTTTGTGGGCCAAAAACCGCACCGGCCCGAATCCCCCGTAATTGTGGGGTCCGACGAGTAATATCCGATACACATAACTCGCTGTGGTAGCCCTAACCCTAACTTTAACAGCGTCGAGAGCTGACCGTTTTGACCCGCTCAATCCAGGGTTGTCATAAACAAGTGATATACAAATATGATACTTTCTTTTCTAAAAATTCACTGTAGAATGAATTTTTTTAATATTTATTGACCATAAAAGCTACACAGTTCCTATTAGTACTCATAATAGTCAATATCTAAGTTTGGTATTTATTTCAAGGTCCACATCTTGTATTCTTAAATTTAAATGATCGTAAGACAACTTATGCCAAAACTACATACAATACGTAAATAAGAAGAAAATGACTATGAAAAATCGAACATATTGTCACATAAGTGTATGGTACAAAATACCTTGCTTTATCCCATTCCTTTGTAATTTTGCGAGAGTCAAAATATGTGACATAAATGGTCGTATCTTTTGATTGCATTAACTTCGATGTTTAAGGGCCGCATAGTGTTTGGTATTAACCAAAATTATAAAGGTTACATTTTTTTCCATTCCAAGAAAGGAATCCTAAAAATCAATGTTTGCACAATATGTGCATATGTTGCAATATTATTGCATCCGCGAAAAAGGATTTACAGAAGGATTACATACCCTATATATACCCTATAATAAATATAAAAATTCTTACGCAAAAAGTTTAGGAAAAAAATGTTTGTTGTTGAAAAAAAAAAATATGTTTTTATTGTGACAGCCCTGGCAATGATTCCCATTGTTATCTAAGCCACAAAATAAGCTCGGCCGCTCCCTTGACCGCCGCACATCGCACGCTTGAATTAGGACTGTCGATATCCAATTGAATCTCATTGGGCGTAATAACGTAACCTCTTCACTGTTTCCTTTTATCGATTCCGTGCCAAAACGTTCAAGGTTACAATCTTACAAACTTGCCGTATTCAAATCGAATTTTTCACTTTTACTAAAATTCACTGTTTATCCAGATGTTCATATTTTTCTGAAACCACTACGACAAAAATCAAATCAAAAATTTTGTTCGTTCATTTTTAGATCTCTATCTATTACTATTATATACATGGTACAGCAGTGGAATCATCATTAGAATTAGTGGAATTATCAGTCTTATTAAAACAATTTGGACACGAATACACATTTGTGCTTGGATTTCATCAATATTTTAAGACAATATCGGGAAGGGCACAAAGCAATTGTTATTACAAAATATCTGGACAGTGTCCTCCAATCACAAAACTAATAAGACGTAGGGATTATTCGGGATAGCAATACAAATAGGTATTATCCCACCTCCGCAATATTGACGGTGCGATTAAAATATTATAGTGGTCAGCTTGTATTTGCATTAATCTGGGGCAAAGTTTACATTTGGATTTACTGTGATGCCATGTGAAACTGCGAGGGGCATCTGCTTTGTTGTGTATTGAGTGTTTGTTACATGATTGCTGCATTGTCTCCGGTAACTATAATAAACTAAACTAAATTAACAGTTAGGTGATTGGTGCTAAAAAATAAATACATCATTTATGTGAATTTACTGAATAAGAATTTGTAGAACAAACCTTTGAGCTTTATATATTTATATATACTAGTGGTCGCCCAGTGGTCGAAATTCTTTTTTAAATATTGTTATTCTGCACTCTTTTTCTCTAAATAAAGCTACAAGTGCTCAAAATTTTTGCTTCACGTATTAATTTATAGAAAATTTAGTAATAAGAGCTGAGAAATTACCTAACGCACGAATTTCGAAATAAATTTGTCCACTGTTAGAAATTTTTAAATTTTACAAGCGGATCCATTTTTAAGACTTCTTTGTCCTATTACTTTGGTACGTGGATACTGGATACTGATTGAAGCTAAATAAATAGTCCATAATTCACAAGTTTACGTTAAAATATGCATTGTACGTAGCTGCAATACATTACCTGTCTGACCAACAAAGAGCGTCGTCTCGATACCTGAAAATAAAAGAGACATGGATTGAACTTGGACATTATGGTTTATATGATTACTCAGGGACTCGCAAAGAAAAACCTTAGGCTAAAGTTGTGCTTTAAGTTTGTTTTTTTGCCAAATTGTCGGTGATTTACAATTATGTCAGTTAGTTATGTTAACGAAGATAAATTCAATACATTTTTAACAAAATAAATCATTCAATTTAAGGGTATAGTACCTCAAAACGAATAGGATCACTTTGTTATCCGTTTGTCTGTCAAGACCATTTTTCTCAGGAACTCGTGAAGGTATCCAGTTGAAATTATTAACAAATACGCAAGTTTTCAGTTTATTGGATTTGTGAAAAAATGAAGCTTCTATGACAATGAACTAAAAATACGGATGTATAAGCCGCATTTTTAACGTAGAAGGAGTCAAAACCTATAAGGTACTTCCAATTTACCTAGAATAACGATATTCATCCGATCATCACTCTGATTCTTCATCATCATGAATCAGAGTAAAATATACTTTACATAATTCTAATATCAATTTGCTTTCACAAGACACAGTGCCTGCGCAAAAAGTTTTTTTACTATCAAATGTTTTAAGTTTTCAAGGTCTAAGGTTTTAAGTCAAGGAAATAAATTTTTGAAATGCAGAATGGTGTTGGTACGTTCCGAAACGCGCCGATTCGTCGGTGGCGGGCGCCGCCGCAGCCCTCGCCGACAAATTACTCCGTAAATACCGCATCTGTATGCGCAACGCGAACATCTTCCGATATTAGAACGGAACTTTGCTCCCTGTGCGCTGCAGAAGCTGCTCTCTGACGGGTTTTTTTCTTTCCGCATTTACCAACTTTTAACAGACTGTGAATCGTATTGCAGCTTCTTATTGCAGCAGAAGTCAATTTGTCTATAAATAACATCAAAACTGATTCTAAAACTTTCTGTTTACTATTTAAAAATATTGATTTTTTTGTAACGTCGTAACGAGTAACATACTGGTGACCAAGAAAACGGCGACCCGCGGACAGCCCACCTGCAATATTAGACAAATAAATGATGATTGCAGTAAGACGTTGACTTGGTTGCTGTTTACGAGATAACATTTGACATAATATAAATTAAAAGTGATGATTTTTGAAACAACGGAAAAATGAAGCGTAGCAGCGCTTTTTAAAGATTCAATCAATTATTAACTATCTTCTCTAGTTACTTACAGTATTCGATACAGTCGTTGATGTCAGCTAATCACGCATATATCAAATCACGGATCCCCAAAACATTGTCAGGAGCTACCGATGCTACCCAAAATTGCCAATATCGCGCACATGTTTTACACCCCATAGAAAATTTTAATAAAGTACATTCACTGAGCAGACGTTCGTTTGTCGAGTGAAATATGTCGAACAATAAGATCGTGGGTGTAATCATAAAACGGTAGCTTTGGCTTTACCTCGTTGGCGTCTAGCTACATATACTGATGCGGAAACTTACAAGTATTATTACGAATACGTTAATAAGAAATTCTGTTTTTGATTTTTATAGTTTTGAAAATTAATTAGTATATATTTTTAGATTGTCGATTGAAATATGCGTCCTCCTCTGTCTACGAAGTTTGTAAGTGAAAATATGCTAAACATCTAGTACGGACATCATTTTTCAGAACCTATTTATAGTTATAAATAGTATGCAAACTGTTATACATTTGTTTACTTAAACGTGCTTGTTATTTACGGGCGTAAAATATATTAAATAAAACCACCATTTTTGGGTTCCATGAATGTACTGTAAAAACAAAAGCTAAAACGTATAAAAACAAAAGAATAAAAAGCTTCATAGACAATTATTCTAAGAAGTTCGGCGTCGGCAACATCGCGGGCCCCGTGCAGCGCACAACTTAATAGGCGACGTCGCCGAACAAATTTAGAGGGAATTTAAAGTGAGGAGCCCAACACCACGAGCTTCCTAGTAGGGCGCCGTAACACCCCAGCTGCTGTAGTCACGTCTGCGACACGAATTACGTTGTCTTTGCCCGGGTAGACGTTGGAGACGCGACCTCTAGGCCACACACCGCGTGGCAGGTTGCCATCTGCTATCAGCACAACGTCTCCTACCTTAAGAGGCGACGACACAGAGTTGACGGACGGGCGAGGGGTTAATATTGGCAAATACTCCTTTACCCATCTTGCCCAAAAATGATCCGCCAGGCGAAGCCCCTTACGCCAATTTACCCTTCGAATAAGATCTGTGTCATCGACCCGAGCAAGTGGCCAATATGGCGATGATTGCCCCAACAAAAAATGGTTCGGTGTGATGGACTCTTCGGAGCTTGGTTCCGTGGAAACGTGCGTTAAGGGCCGCGAATTTACCAACGCCTCCGCTTCTAACAAAAGCGTATAAAAAACTTCTTCACTAGGTGAGCGTTCCTTTAGCGTCGCATTCAGCGCAACCTTCACGGTACGGACGAGACGCTCCCAGCATCCTCCCATGAACGGTGAGGCTGGGGGAATAAAGCGCCACTCAAAACGTAATGTACTTGCTGCAGTTTGCATATCCACTTGATATAGATGTTTGAGAGTTGTATCTGCTCCAACAAAAGCTGTGCCGTTATCAGAATATATCCGTGTAGGACAGCCGCGCCGGGCCACGAAGCGACGTAAAGCCATAATTGCGGAATCTGAAGAAAGGCTACTCACAACTTCCAAATGGACCGCTCGAATCGTTAGGCAGGTAAACAGAGCCACGTATCGCTTTTCTCTACGCCGTCCAATTGTCACAGTGATAGGGCCAAAGTAATCTAAGCCAGTAAATGTGAATGGCTTACTGCCGAAGGCAAGACGATCCGCAGGCAAATCTCCCATTGGTGGAGTAGACGGCAAACCTTTGTGTATCCTGCACCAATAGCATGCTTTTACAAAGCGCCGCACAGCTGGTCGCAATCCAAAAATGTAAAATTTCTGACGCATTTCGTTTACGACTGTTTCTATATTGGCGTGAGCGTATCTTCTATGATAATGGCCAATCAATAGTTGCGTGACGGGATGCTTGGCAATTAATACAATCGGATTTGGTCGAAAAGATTTTACTTGAACAGCTGCAGTCCTCCCGGATAAAACTAGAAGTCCGTTTTCATCTATAGTCACGTCCAATTTTCGTAGTGGACTTCTGCTGGGAAACGGAGAGCTTGATTTTAAGTGTTCATATTCTTCTCGAAATGAATCCAGTTGAGACTTGAGGAGCAGGTTTCTTTCCGCTTTATCCATATCAGAAGAATTTAGAATTTTGTAATTTTGAGGTATAGTCTGAACCAAATTAAGCCGAAATAATCTAGCAGCCAAAAAAATGCTAGCTGTAGCGCGAAGTAAACGCAACCAATCGCTAAAATGCGATATATCTGCCACAACCGGTGAAGGTAGCGATACAGCGGTTTCAATAACTCCCATTTAGCGATATATCTGCCACAACCGGTGAAGGTAGCGATACAGCGGTTTCAATAACTCCCACCTGCTCTGTTTGTTTCAGTTCATCCAGAACAGGTGGAAAGTTGAGCTCATCGAACGGTAGCTTAGGCCAAGTTGCCGCGGCTTTGGTCAAAAATTCAGGGCCAGAAAACCAACGTGACGAAATTTCGAATTTAGATTTAGTTTTGGTAGCATCATCGGCAACGTTTAAAGAGCTTGGGACATATCTCCATTGATGTCCTTTTGTTGTCTCTAGAATTTCACCCACTCTATGGGCCACAAAAGGTTTAAATGTTCGAGCATCACTTCGAAGCCATCTCAGTACGGTTACACTGTCGCTCCAAAAGACAGTAGATGCGACTGTGTATCTGTGAGCTTCCAGGATATAAGTTGCCAGGCGAGTGGCAATAAGGGCTGCTTGTAATTCCAAACGTGGAATAGAGACTGGCTTCAAAGGAGTAAGTCTTGCCTTGCCAGCGATCAAAGCCAGCTTTATGCTTTTGTCAAGGTATTGAAAGCGCCAATAAGCCACACAAGCATACGCAAGCTCACTCGCGTCGGCAAAAACGTGGAGCTGAATCTCGCAAGGATCATTACAATCTACGTAACAACGTGGAATAGACCCGACAGATAGATCCACTAAGTCTCGGAACCATGACTTCCACAATTCTATAAAACGTTCCGGAAGGATAGAGTCCCAGTCAGCTACCAATTTCCAGGTCTGCTGAAACAAAATGCGTCCGCGGATAATTATTGGCGTTAGAAAGCCTAGAGGATCATAAACCTTCATTAAGTGTGAGAGCATGGACCGTTTCGTAAAAAGATCTGGTTGATCACGTAAGTCTCGTAAGAAAACTAAAGAGTCATCGCATATATTCCATGTGACACCCAGAACACGAACGCGCTCGCTGGACGGCCCTAAAGAAACTTCACGAACTTCGGGAGCCCGAGCTTCAGGGGAAAGCCGTGAAAGTGCTTGCTTGCAGTTTGAGACCCACGACCGCATCTCCAATCCAGCACGAGAGTGCACCTCTACAATGTCGTGAGCTAGCTGAGCTGCTTCCTCCACAGTATTTAGACTACCCAAATAATCATCCATGTAGTGGTTAGTGATGATCTCTTCAGCCGCCAGCGGGAACAAATGCCTATGATCCTCAGCGTTAAGATTTTTTAGGTAAATTGCTGTAAAGGGACTTGAGACAGCACCAAAAATCATCGAGGACATTCTAAATTCACGCAGAGGCTCTTCTGATGTATTACGCCATAGAAATCTCTGCGCATCGCGATCCTCTACCCTAATCCTGGTCTGCGGAAACATTTCCCTAATGTCTGCTGTAAGCGCCACTAAACCTTCCCTGAATCTCATTAGGATTCCCAGCAGTGGTTGCAATAGATCAGGTCCGGCCAATAATAATGAGTTAAGGCTAACACCCATAACTCTGGCGGCGGCATCGTGTACCACCCGCAGCTTCTTTTTTTGAGGGTGAATAACACCAAAGTGCGGCAAATACCATTTGACACCGTCAGGATTCGGTGGGGCATCACAAAGTTCAGCGTAACCCTTTTCAATAGTGCTATTTACGTTATCGCGGTATAATTTTGCGTATACTGGATCTTTTTCAAACTTCCTTTCGAGAGACCGAAAGCGCGACAGTGCTAAATTGTAACTATCCGGGACATTCAAATTATCAGCACACCATAATAAACCGGTAGAAAAACGACCTGAATCTAAGCGACATGTAGTTCTTTGCAAAATGTTGAACGCACGTTTGTCGTTTTCAGAGGGAAAGTCTTTTTTCGTAATGCCAATAGAGTCCAGACTGTAATGTTGTTTTATAAGTTCGTCTAAAGAATTTTCAGTTTTATGAGACATTGTTACGTGATTAAAAATGTCGACCGGAGCGGTTTTACTCGAAGTGTAACCGAATAGGACCCAACCGAGTAGAGTTTCGACTGCTACCGGTTGATGACGAGTACCACGACGCACTGACAATGGAATCGTAAGATGCCAGTTATCGGCTCCGATCAAAACTGTAGGCTTTGCATTTTCGTAACAAAGCGTAGGTGCTATGTCGGCCAAGTGAGTAAAAGCCTTAATTTCATCGAGAGAAATAGACTGAGGTCGTATGCCCAGGTTTGAAATAGCCCGTGCATTTCTGAGCACATGTGAATCCGAACTATTTTGACCTTTTACGGTCACATCGACAAAACTTATTTCAGATTCTTTTGAAAGACCGCCTATGCAGTTTACCTTGATAGATGAAGTAGGACCCCGAGCACCAACAGCTGCTGTGACTTCTTCATCTATTAGTGTTGCCGTGGAACCGTCATCCAGCAGCGCGTACGTAGCCACGCTACCTAGAGGACCAGATACTGTGATAGGTACCACCTTAAGTACCACCGGCAACAGCTGCGAGCAGTCTGGGAAAGAATGTGCCACTGACACATCAGGGAAATCTTTCTTCAATGAAGTACTCGGCTGTGCTACAGACGAAGATGGGACACATGTAGAGTCAAAGTGATTAGAACATTCTGGTTCTCGATGAAGAAGCGTGTGATGACTACGAGCTCGATGACAACTAGGAGCCTTGCAATAAGGCATGCGCCTACATGTATACACGTTGTGAGAGGCGGGCCTAAGGCATTTCCTACATATTTTATTATTAACTACATACTGCCACCTGTCGTCAACGCTCAGAACTAGAAATTTCTTACAGTCAATCAGAAAATGACAACCATCTTTACAAAGGGAGCATACAGTAGCTACAGAGTTCGAGGACTTTCGAAAAGATGTCGCTGTTTTGCCTGGGAATATAGAGGAATACCGTTGCGTACTCACATGTTTAATCTCCTCGTCACCAACCTCTTTACTCAAAATGACATCGTTCAAAGAATGAATTTTGACACATTTGTCTGATTTATGTTTGTCAAGATGCAAATCGGGTATGAAAGCCAGTTGCAGATGCAAACTCACCTCTTGAGAGAGATATTCTGCCATCAGCTCGATCTTGGTTTTCCCACTATTAAGTTTAGGAGCTGCGTAGTCGACAAATCGAGCTCTCAACAACGGTGTCAATTTTACCAACACCGCAGTGTAGAGCTCTGGTGAAGATAAAAACTCTGTTCTTTTCATCAGTTTAATAGACTCTACGCAATTCCTAACCTTAGAGGCGAAAATATTTAGTTCTTTACCAACCTCATTGGGTAGCTTGGGTAGAGCACGTATCGACGCTATTTCATGCATGATGATGAATTCTGGTTGTGCAAACCTTCGCTGCAACTCCATCATGACGAGATCAGGATCTTGCGCAGAAATAATGAGACTACTAACGGTTTCACGTGCTGAGCCGCGAAGCGCAGCGTTTAGCCTTGCTAAGTTCCCTGCTGCAGTGAACGCCGCCTTTGAGTCTTCGTAGCACTTTTGGAAGAGAAGCCACTCAGTGACGCGCCCATCGAACAGCGGCAAGCGCGAATCTAAGGATTTAGAACAATCACCAACCTTATTGTCCGTTAGCTTCTTGAGGATTTGCACGAGGGTGGCCTTGAAGTCTTGCTCTTCATTTTGTGTAGCCTGACCACTATCTAGTATTTTATTTTTGTTACAAGTTTGTGTTTGTGTGCCTATTCTATTTAGTGAGTGTTTATCGGCGCTGCCAGAGGGCGGAGACGGCAATGGTAATGGCGGGCACGCTAGCTCGCTCATTTCCACGCCGTGGTTACCTGAAAACATGACTTGTGTCGTGTCTAACCAATCCTCTACCCTGGCTCGACTGGAGGCGCGACTTCCACGAGAAGCGGCTTCAATGGCCGCAAGCTCCGCTTGCAGCTCTAGCTCCGCCACGGCGCGTTTGCGCTCGGCGGTGCGAGCGGCAACTGCAGCGCGCTCCTTCTCCTCTTCAGCTATTGCAAGGAGACGCGCATGCCGCGCCTTAGCGGCAAGCTGTTTTACAATGGTGCTAGACGAAGTACTAGCTGTGGATTCTGGTCGAGAAGAGACGGGCGTACAGGGCGTGCCGCCGGCGGCGGCCGCCGTTTCAACTGTGCCCATAGGCCCCGCGATACCCGAAGGTCCCGCAGTTGGGGCTTGAGCCTCTTCTACAACAGCGCCTGGGCGCTCCACTTTTGCGGCTTCGCCTGTTTGGCTTCGAGTTAGCACCATATTACACTGCAAAACTATTAAAACGCACTATTACCGCGCACTATAACACAATATTGCACTAGCACATCAAATATACACCACTTCTGACACCAATATTATTTAATATATCCCACTTCTGACACCAATGTTATTTACGGGCGTAAAATATATTAAATAAAACCACCATTTTTGGGTTCCATGAATGTACTGTAAAAACAAAAGCTAAAACGTATAAAAACAAAAGAATAAAAAGCTTCATAGACAATTATTCTAAGAAGTTCGGCGTCGGCAACAGTGCTGTTTGTATAATTAATATTTGTAGTACTTCTCTTGCCCTTTCCTATGTATAAATCTTAGCGAAAATGTTTATGGCGGCAGATTGAATTATTATTGTAGTTTGTTATAGTTTCCTTTTGTGTTCATTTAAATGTAAATTAATTAATTTGAAGTTGGTATCATTATCTGGTCGATGTGGCGTACCATGCAGGAGGCCTATGTGCAGCAGTGAACGTTTCCGGGCGGCTGCTGCTGATGATGATCATTAAAAAATATTATTGTATAATTAATTTAGTCAAGTATAAAATAATCTGTACTCTGATTTTCTCCAAAACTTAAAATAAAATGAAACCCTTGGTGCGGGTCAGACGCCAGTTTTTATCTTTCATTTTTGGTGGATTATGAAATATTTTAGTGCAGTATTTGGTGTAATGCTACCTCCCTTATGGTTGGCCAAGATATCTAGACTCAGTCTCTTGCAACTGCTCCCCTTGACCTTTACCAGCTCGTGTATCAATCTACGAGTAGCTACCTAGTACATATACACATATCTAGAACGAGTTCATACAGCTACTCGTTTCCCAGTGCTAAGTCTCCACTCAAGGACTAACATCGGTTATCCATTCTTCGAGTGACGTAGCTTGTCCATTCCCGCTGCAGCTTAAGGAGTTATCGAGGTACTTTTGTGACTTTGGTGTTTTACGGATTTAATTTCGTTGAGCAATTCTGAGCAAAGCTCGCACCGTAAACCATCGAGTGACTTTCAGATTGTATTTGCGGCACATACTCGTAGTAAAACTACGATTCGATTTCATAGGTTAATAATACTGGCAACATGGCAACACCTATAGTTTTCCAGTGTGTTGCACAGAAATTGAATTATTATTTTTTCATCTGTATACAGAAATTAATTTGGCTTGTAAAATAAGAATTTTACTCCAACAATATGACCTTTAACTCACTTCATGCTAACCTTAAACTTAGGGTGAAAATGTGCGAAGCGTTAATATATGTGTGTATACGTATGTTTTATTTCATTTTCATAAAGAACACTTGAGTAGCACTACCCTAAGTTTGGTCTTTGTTTTTGTCTTTGACACAGACAGTGCCTCATTGGCTTGAGCATTCTGGATGAGAACTCCCAACGGTCGTCACTTACCACTAGTTATGGTAAAGCCATACGCAAACAAATTATACTAGGGCTTCCCAAACTTATTTGTACTGTAATGCCCTTGAGAATTTGACAAGATTCAAGATTCACTTTATTGACCTAGTAATATGAACATTACACTCGGCACGTCAAAACATTACATATTTGCATATTTAAACTATACTTAATTTGACGACATTTTTTGACGACGTCCTAAACCCAGCCAAAAGTACCAAGTAGTAAAGTCTAGCCTAATCCAGTTATCAGAAAAGATATATATTTGGATATAGTATATGATATAGATATTTATTTTACTATGGGTTGGATTCTAGTGAAAGGGTGTGCTTGCTTTTCTGAACATAACTTTTCCAAACTTCTTATCAACACATGGCGCCCCTAGGACATTGCTGTTACGTAATGGCGGATAGCCAGGCGGAACTAGAAAAAAGCCTTAGCAGTATGAAGCTAAAAATATTTTACTGGGCCGCCCGCCCTCGCGCTAAGAATTTATTTCTACCTGTATGTTAATTCGAAAATATTACGAAATTATCTTTTATAACAAGAACACGGGCAACTTTTAGGTATAGATGTGCCTGTTTGTAAATCCTAATCTCGGTACGGTTCCGTTTGGCCGTCACGTGTTCTCAATCGCTGTAAGTTTCCCCGGTCGTATGTCGACGCGAGCTTGCATGTGTAGAAGGTTAAAAGTTATGTCATTAATTACTCATAAAGCAACATGTGACTAGAATACAACATCGTTTCAGCTTTGAACTGTATTATATTTTAAAATAACGTTAGATTGTTATATTTATTGAATATATGTGCCAAATATAGACCACTGTTGTCGTTATAGTTCGGTAGATACTGTAAAAACACCAGTCATAGCAATAAGTATCCTCCACATAATCCCTCCGCTCACACATTTTACCGATCACTTGAAAAAATCTTTTGAAAATGTGCAAACGAACAGAAAATGTAGAGAGATTGAATTAAAAAGTTTTGCTCAATCGATTGCAATTTATTCAGAAAAGTCAGTAAAATTGATGGGACATTACCATGTCAACAAAGCGTTGAGAGCGCTTGCCGGAGTGTTATAAAATGCAAAATGTGCCGGTAGCGAGTGTTGACAATTGCATGGCATTTCCATCGCAGTCCCGCTCGTCGAACAACGCTTCTAAACTGAATACGATTGTGTTTTACGGCGTACGACTCGATGATGTTATTTGGTTGGGAACAAGGGGCGCACAATCACAAGTCATACGTTTATATATACACTAGCTTTTGCCCGCCACTTCTGCTGCGTGGACTTCAGAAATTATCCCGCAGGAACTACTACGAGTATCTTCCGACCCTTCAACTACACCTATACAAATCAAGTCATTTTATCTCTCCTTTGTGATGTAAAGGAAGTATAAACAAACTTTCTCACATATAATATTAGTAAGGATTCAATCACAGTTGTTTTTTTGTCATTTTTGGACGGTTTTTGTGACACATTATTTAGCAAATTTACTGAATAACTTACGCTTCGCTCGTTGATTTTCAAAACACACGAGCTCTTCATGGATTCGCCACGATCTACTCGCCTGGCCGGAGTATTCTATTTTTTGATGTGTATACAATAAAGTCGAATATTGAATAGAAGTAAGTGATAGCATAAAGATTTTCTGAATATTACTTTGACGGAGCGCTGAATTCTCAACGCATTGAGGGCCTTGACGAAGAGTAGAGACATAAAATTCAAGATTCATAATTATTCAGAAACCATGATCCCGATATCACATCCACTTTGGAAAAAATTAGGCTTTTCTCTAAGCTATGAAAAGACACGCGATTTACGCGTAGTCTACCAGTAACCCTAATTAGTAATAGCTAATTGGTTTTTGGGGAATACGTTCATCAGCCCCTTTACCTATTATTGTCATTAATTAAACATCATCTACTATAGCTGCAGTAATAACAGCGGATAACAGCGTTCTGGGAGATGAGGATGTGTGTTATTGTAATTTTATGCAATATACGACAACGCCACGCCTCGCTACGCCATGGTAACGCGCCCGGGACACACCAAACGTGTCACGAATTAGGAAATTTTCAATTAGATCACTGTTCCATAACTTCTAATTGTCATTGTCATTATTTTAATCTATTAGTATTTATCGGTCTAGTTATTCGAAGATGTAGTAATTTTGTAATTTCGTCTTTCTGCAATGTTGTTAACCTGCAATGTAGTCATTATTCAGATTTAGACACTTTGCGACTATTTTAACTAACCTATTTAAATTTTAAAAATATGTAATGGCAAATATATATTATATATATATATAAATAAAACTCAATTTGTTACCCTATATATATTTAAATATAAGTATTTTAGTATGTAAGTCTTGTATTTTATGTATGTGTGAATGTCCAGTCTCTGCGTGTTGTGTGTGATCCTAAAAAGTTAAATTTGACGCCGATAATCATACCCAACGAACGGAGCAAACCTGAGTTTTGGATACTCTTTATTTCTTATCTCCAGTTTTGGGAAATGGGTCATGTGCAATGTAGGGTTCCGTAGTTGCACGTCACAATATGCGCACTCGAAATGTGTACGTTTTTTTTATTATTATTATTGTATTTGTTAGGTTTGTAATTGTACAGTATATCTTAAAACTTTCAAGAAAAATTCAAATTACAAATTTTTGACAAAGTACATTTTACAAGTTGGTTGAATTGTAAAGCCTACTTAGCTATGATAGCTTTCCTTTATATGCAAACTTGTGTGATTTTACAGCTAGTACAAGGAGTCCCTAACCTAAGCCGCGGATAGACAGGCACTAACTAATCACTCTAAAACTTGGGATCTACTCGGAGGATTAAGTACAGAACCCTAAAAATGTAGCGTGTTGCGGAGTTGTGATGTTCAAAAGTCATGAACCTCTATCATATATGGCCATGAGCTGTACCGGATTGAATACTTTTACCACATTCCCCAAGCTTTACAAGCAAGCTCGCAGTAAGATCAGTGACAGTCAGATGAACGCTAATAATAAAGTTCTTTATTAAAGGCATTGCCCATATTATTAATGCCCTAATAATGTCTGACCCTTATAAATGTGCTTTAGCCTCCATTCACGACGCCAACGGAAAAACATAGGGCGGTTCTATCCTAATGCCAAAATTTCAAGAAAACGTCGAACGTTTGTTCCTAAATGTATACTCATAGTTTAGACTGACACAATTTGACTTATAGCTATGTTTTAAATTAAGTTGGCTTTAAGCGTAATTTAGAAGTCCAATGTAGTGTTCTATTTCAGGTCTAACGCATAACTGAGTTTAGAACTTGGAACGTCAAACGACGCCCTACTGAAGTTATGCGTCGTTTACGTTCCGTAAACACACCCTCCCATACCGCTCCCATACATAAGAAACAGATTCAGTTATGCGTTAGACATGTACCTGTGCTATAAACATTACTCTGTGGTATAAGTTAGAAGCTTCATCAAGTAAAATATCCACTTCGTTAAGGTCTCACACAAACCTAAGTGTAACACTGTATATAATTACATGGAAAAGCAATTAGTCGCCAATTATCTTTGTGGACTCGGTACCTCGCGATAAGATAAAGGTAAATATTCTAAAAGATACCTGACACCTCTGCATTGTCAGAGACTAGCTATAAGAGCTTGCGATTTGCTTTCGCTTCGTTATGTCGAAATGTGTGGGTTTTGTTTGTGCTTTCAGTATAATATTACAGCCTTCATTTTCAATTTAGAATGTAAATGAAGGCTTTAGTCGGGCTAAGAAAGTGATGCTATTAGGGTTCATTTTTTCCTGTTCAGGTACGGAACCCTAAAAATCAAGTCACTCTGGCTCTCCGAAGAACAAATAAACAAACAATCTTACTTTTATATTTATAATATTAGTATTGCAGACTGCGTGATCGCGGGGACAATACCATTTAATATTTAGTGGCATGGAAACCAGGAAGAGTAAATTGAATTAAGTGTTTACTGTGCTACTATAAACGCGCTTAATAATTGAAATGAAACTGAGAAATTATTGAAGGCTATTTTGGCGATATAAAGGGGAAAGCCCGCATTCAGCAGTAGACTTCTTACTCAATCCGACATAATATTAATAAAATAGGAAAGGAGACATGACTATACTGATACTGTTTGTATTACCCGACAGATAGGTAAGTTAACGAAACAGCGAGAATAATTGAACAACATTATCGCATGTCTGCGCCATTCGATCAATATTACTGCGCCTGGGCACAATCAATAATTTTCAATCAATGACCGAGCCGACACCAACCGCTTATTAACCATCGGAAAAAACAATAACTGTACGCCAGATTATACCCTCCAAGTATTGCGAAGATAATGTGGACATGACTTCCAAAAATAATTTTAATTTTAGAATCAGAAAATACTAAGCTGCCATCCGAGAGAATTTATTGAGGGTGCATGGGTATCTTATAAACCAATGCGTACCATCATCATCAGGTCTTCGCCGAAAGATGATGTATTACAAATAATTGACAAATAAATAAAATTATTATTGTCCTTCATATTGATTTCAACATGACCATAAATTTATTTTTATTATTATTTAAATTTATTTCGGCTCATATGGTGTTTTATACCCGTATCAAAATTAATGCTTCTGTTTTTTCTGTTTTTAACACTAAAACGTGTCCAGTTTTAAATTATTCAGGCGATTGTAATGATGATGAATGTTTGGTATTGTACCATGCATGGGGTAGCTGCAGCTAATAATAATTAACGTTTTCTGTGTAATTAAGTAGGTAACCGACTCGCCATTCGTTCGCAAGTTCCTTCGAAAACTTCGCGAAAGCAAAGATTACAAAACTTACACAACTCCTCGCCGCAACATAAAATCCAATGTTTTAATGTGCAAAAGTGTGCATTAATTTTATTATCAGTCTTACCTTATCTTAATCATCTGATACTGGTCTAGAGGTACTATCGTACACAACATTTTCAGTCATTTGGCACAGGGAATTTCTTATGATACGCAAAACTTAAGGCAAACTTTATGTTTAATAAATGTGGCCATAATAAAATCCCAGAGCACCACAACGCACTCAAAGTACTTAGTACAGTGCTACCAACATATAGAATAGAAATATGTTGATATGTTTGCGGGTTCTGTAATTTTTTGTTTCCTGTTATAGGCCGCACAGATTTACTGTTTGACACAAAGCCTTCTCATCGATAGCCAAATTGGACTTATGATGAGACACACATCGCGCACTTGGCAGGCGGATTGGTAATCGCAGTAAGATGCTGATCCCCATCTTTTAAATATTTTGACTTAGACGCCTTTATGAATATATTGTGACTTACCGAATGTAAAACAGTCGTATCCACACAAATCTTGACTACGCCGGTTCCCGTTTGCGATGTAAAATCACAGTCGACGATATAATTCTCATAATCCAAGTTGCGCGCGCGCATTCGAACATAACCTTTCTCACCTAGCTCTAGCGCAATCACCGCGTCCCGACACTACAGCCGATTATATGTGCGACTGTGTGTCTACAATTATTAGTTGAGTCATTCATTCCTTGGAGCTACATGTAATCTCTAAAAAAATATCCAGAAAATTCAGGTAAATTCAGAACCAAATCATAAATATGACATCGTCTTTCCTGTATTTTTTTCCACATGTTCGTTTTAATTAAATAAAAAGATTCTATCAATACTAAAATTTTGCCGTCTTCTTTATGAAATACGAATATCTTGCGATGCAGAAAAAATAGAAGTCGGAAATATTTTTATGTTGGCCAAAACTTAATACATTTCTTGAATTTATTTACGAATAAAAAGCATTTACTCGTATCATGTTCGAAGTCAGACTAACAAGGAGGAGCCTCACTTAATTAGTTTATTCTCAACTTTATGTGCTCAGATTGTAATGGTAATGAGCTCATGAGGTATATTCCCACTCTGCATTGAAATGATGATTTCGTCGATTTGTTTTTTTATAGTAAATAGGAACCTATAAATATAAGTTATTAGCTATTTTCAGACTAGGAAACATTAACCTTTGTTCTTTGTGATTGTTTTTAAAATATTGTATTGATTTTCGTTTGACCACAATCTCACCTGATATTAAGCGATGATGTGGTCTAGGATAGTAGGCGGTTGCCTTATTCACTGTGGTCTGGAAGACATCCAGGTTGTAGCGCGCGGGAAACACAACTACGAGTATGTTGAATGTAACGTCATTATTTCAATATGGTTCCGGCTTAAGAATACGGATCAACACATATTTTCGTGTAGGAGTCGAACAAATGGACCAAGAAAACGTGCCAGGGTATTGACAGAAGTCTTGTCCAGCGAAATATCAAAATCTGACTTGATATACCGGCCTATATACGTCCTCACTGCAGGGGCTCAGGCCTACTCTAATACAGAGAGTGTAAGGGCCGTAGTCCACGCGGGCCCAGTGCAGATTGGCGGACTTCACATGGAAAAACACCTCATAGGTACACGGCTGGATTCGAACCCGGAACCCTCAGATTGAAAGTCCGCGCCTGCGCCACCGACGCTTCTAGGCCCGTAATTTCCGATGATCTCCCAAAACAATATGATGATACGAGCATATGCTGACTAAAATGCTCGATAAAAACGTATTTTTACCAAATTAATATGATAGATTTGCCACGCGCCGCGTCCGTTTTACTATACTTGAGGTTTAATACAATACTGATATGAGCCATGATGTATTTCGATGATACTCTATACGCTTAGGACGTAGTCTTTTAAATTCAACTTGTTGCTAGATGAGGTAAATGTAATGCGATATTAATCTATGTCGTATGTAATGTAGTTGGCGCAAACATAGTCGCAGATGACATGTAGTATTTTTGTGTGGGAGGTGAATTGAGTGGATGCACTAGCATAGTTGCTGACGGTGCAGTGAAAGCAACCAAAGACACCAAGCCGTGTAAGTACGACTTTTGGGAGCAGTTACCTGCTTAGGTGTTGATAAGATGAGCATATGCCGCGAATAAGAACCTTTTAGTAGTTAAATTTTCAAGTTAAAGGGACTAGCTCGAAAGCACCTCGAAAGACTACCACCAGCACTTTCATTGGGCATATATTTTACCACATATTTTACAGACAATACTACTAAATGTCTTTGGATAAAAAATTTATTTTAATAAATACTGCTTTTACTATTACTATTTTAGATACAAGTATCTAGTTATCTCTGGAGTAGTAAAGCTACTGTTTGAACGTGGCAGTACTGACATGATAAGTTTCTATTTTAAAATTGGCAATATTATTGTAATGAATCTGACAAACGTATCATATTGCCGACGAGAGGATAGGCGTCCCATCAAATTGATTAGACGGACATGGATCATCGGCCGCCGTTTTTTCATTTTAAAGTCGATTTGTAGATAATCTGTCATCGAAATGAATCGAACCCGCCATCAACGGACAATTTCGCCACCCGCAGCCAATCAAATGCTACGATGAGGTTCAATATAACGGTGTGGTACAAGTGGACAGTGAGAAGCGTTTTCATCAATAAGCACGGCTTAAATCGAAACTAACTTCTGATTACCTTTTTTTTCCGGAATTCCGACGATAAAGCCCAAGGATAAAGTGTGCTTACCCTGAGCTCTTGAATTAATGAGACATTGCTTGTTTTTAATCGTTTCCAACTAACAATTTACATTAGCCTACATCTCTCCATTCTCATTTTGTACTTGTTCCTGATAATTGAATGAATGAATAAAATGAAATAATTGAAATAATTTTCACTGTGGTATATTTGGTATGCTGTGTGTTACTACTAGCCAGGCCATAATAGAAAAGATCCCTACCATCTAATAACTAGACTAGCAGTACTGACAGATATGTCACAGTATCGATCCCATAGCTTTCGGATGATGCGTCCAGTAATGTAGAGTCACTGCGCTCCGAAGGTGGATCAATTCTCGCTATGTTCTTATTCTCTGGCCCGCACGCTACTCAATATAGGTCCGGATCGCGCCGCCCTGTAATTCCAATACTTACGAACATTACCCGGGATGGTGACTCTTATAATGTATTAAGGAATATTATTTTATGGCTATGGCCCCGGTGCGCGCATTATGGACGTTTTGAGCGCGTCTAAAAATACCATCCGTGTGTAAGCACCTTTAGTGTTATGCCTCCCATCAACAATGGGTACTACGGTCTTCCGATCGATGTTTTCTTTATTATTATACTAGCTTTATCCCGCGACTTCGTCCGCATAAACTTCAAAAATTATGCCACGGGAGGTAATTGTTCGATCTGGATAAAAAGTTTTTTTTTATAGAAGATAAACCAACACTTTATTTGCCGTCTAATCCAAAAAGCTTTTATACTTTTCCTCCACTACTCTACAGATACAAATAAATCAAGATATTCTGATTCTCCAATGCATGTAACGCATTAATGTCCACTGAAAACTGTTTTATATTATCTTCACAAAGGTATTGTAAAAATCGTAATTTCCATGAAACTCCCGCTCACAGATTAAACAAAGTGCCATGTTAGTTTAGCGTTACATTGAGAGAAATTAGCCGAGATTAAGAGAGATGAAATGTCAAACTTGATCGAAACCTAAGCCTTATGTAAAGTATGGGAAAAGGCATAAACAATTAACAAACTTAGAACGAGATTAAAATTTGAAGCCCTACAAATTTTGTTTATGTAGTTTCTGTACTTCTATACCATAAGGCTAAATGTTATCCAAAAAAAGAATTACGGCGATCATAAAATCTAATAAATGTCCTTCCGTCGTAACGGAGGGACAGAATGGCGATTTTTGTTTAGGGAAAGATAAAAAGTCGGAAAAAGAAGACTACCTTTTATCCCGATGGTACAAATAGTTCCTGTGGGATACATTCTGAAGTCCACTCATCTAAGCTAGTAAACGCTATCACGCAAAATCTAATAAAATACAGAATTATCTGCGCCGCTCCAATTCCGAAGTTCAACAACTCTATACAATCATAACAAAATTAAACCGTTTATAAGAAAATACCGAGAAATGTTTGTAGTAAGTTGTTATTATATTATTCGTGTGAACGTGCTGGTTACCGTTACTATAGCAACGCGTGACTCAGAGCCCGTAATGACAATAATTTCCAAGACGTGTCATTATTAGCGCAATTATTGTGAGCTTTGATTGTCGACAGACAGTATGAATTTATCAGCTCATTTTCGATAGGTTAGGATTGGTGTGAGGCGTAATATACGTCATTATCTATTGGCAACCAACCGCAGGTAGATTGGAACTTGTGAATGGTTTTTTGACAAAATTTTATGAAAAAGAAACTATCACTGTCTGTCTACTAAATATAATTTTTAGAATAATCTATAAAGCAGAGGCTATTTAAAATAACATTCATAAACATACACTAAAATATTGTATTACCTATACACTTAAATAAATTTATTTAGCATCACACTTTTTTATAGTTACTTCTCGGAAACTAGCAAAATGTGGCTCTAAAATTCTCCTTCGTAAGAAGGTTGACATAGAATATTACAAGAACTTTATGCTTTATGAAGAAACAAAGATTTAAACAAATAAACAACACGAGTCCTGGCGACACTCACAGCGTGAATCGGAACGTAACGTATTCTCCCTCGTTTGCTACCGGCAGGGGCCGGCGTACAATATTTCTTACCTTTTTGACACATAACGTCAAAGTTACTACCACTTTATCACTATCAACCTTATCCTTAGTACATAAAGAACAATTTTCAATAAAGAATAAAGATAACTTATGATGCTATTATTTTTAGAACGGTCTCAATCTCACAGCAGCGGAGCCGTTCTGTTTTTAAATTAATTTAACAAATGTAAGAGTTTTATTCCAACGGATTAAGGTATGGAATTATGTCTCGATAGTTACAAAGCTGCAATAAATGCAGAAAGGTGTGCTAAGGAGCTCCGTAAGTAATTGTGTCACTTTATCAAATGTTTCGCTTATTTTATTGTGAGTAATTTATAATGTTTGGTGAATTGAATAGATATCAAATAAGATGAGATAATTAATTTAGGAAGTAATTTGATAGGCTCGATACACAATTACTCATTTATTTAAAGATTTGAAAAACGTAGTAAATCTTTCTTTCGTAGCAACAGTAAAAAAATCAATCCAACAACTAGAAAACCGGTCAAGTGCGAGTGGGTATCGCGCACCTATGGTTCCGTACAGCATATAAAAATAAACACAATAAAAATAATAATACGTAAGGTAAAAATAATAGAGTAAAGCTCTAACTAAAATGTAAGTCTGACTGAAGAACAAGCTTAACATATCAGTTGAAAAAATAAGATCCCTTACATCCGTCTATATCAAGTTTGTAATCTTAAAAAAGCTATTTTACTGTGATATATAACTATAAAAAAAAGTCCAAGTTTGAGCCGGACTCGCGCACGAAGGGTTCCGTACCATTATCTGTAAAAAACGGCAAAAATCACGTTTATTGTATGGGAGCTCCCCTTTTAAATATTTGTTTTATTTATTTATTTTTAAAATAAATATATAACTTAATATTCTGTGAATATTTCAAGTGTCTACCTGTTGCCGTTATCAATATCGAGCGAAAACTAGCAAAAAGATCACCTTTTTTGTATGAGAGCCCCCTTAAATATTTATTTTATTCTGCTTTTTATTTGTTATTTGTTGCTATGTCGGCAACAGAAATACATCATCTGTGAAAATTTCAACTGTCTTACTATCACGGTTCATGAGATACAGCCTGATGACAGACGGACAAACTGACAGCGGAGTCTTAGTAATAGGGATGTTAACCCTGTAGGTACGGAACCCTAAAAAGTATGGTTTCAGATTTTCATCTATACTTTGCTGCAGATTTGAGTATTCGATATTAACTTTAATTTCATACGTCCACGCGTCCCTGGGAAAAGGGTTTTTGACAGACAGACGGACAACAAAGTGGTCCAATAAGGGTTCTGTAGTCAAACAAGGAACCCTTATAGTTTTGCTTTGTCCGTACTACTAGAAAGCTGTAAATTGGTGCGGATATACATATTAATCACGCCAACTAAGTAGTAGAATAAAATCTTGAAAAATATTTTAGTGTGGGTCCCATACACGTAATTTGGGGATGAAAAAAATATTCGCGTCATCGTCAGAGCCATAGAATAGAGTACCAGAACAGTGTACCAGAACAGCTTTAAAAGACACATTTATTTCGATAAAAACTCGATTTTTTTAAATTTATTTATACGTGTTTAAATAAATAAAGAGTCCAAAGAAAACAAACACCATCGTATATAGAGTCGAAATGTACATCTAACATGTTTCTTCCTGAATACGATTTTGTTATTTCATAATCGCTCGTAATAACAACTTCCCACAATTCTGGAATCTAGAACCGATAATAAAACTATTTATTCAATGAAACAAACTTGAATAAAGTGTGACTTTTGTCGCTGTCACACGAGGTAATGACCAACATAAATATTGTGTACATACGGTCTGAAGTCAAATACAAATTGAGTTTTTACTCGAACGACTTTACTTTATGAACATAAATAAACATATTAAATAATATAGGTGGGTCCCTTCTATTCTACCTGAGAGTAATGTCATTCATTTATTCATTACCCAGAAATTAATTCCAAGTATACGAGTATGTGCAATTTTAATGACATTCTGTCAAGGGTCTAATATATGATACTGCTAAAAATAAATAGTTTGCAGGCTATTTACGATCGATATGTAATGCACCTGAAGAAGAAACTGGCCGCATAGAAACCTGGTATTAGTTTATTTGAATCAAAACGACGCAACAACGTTATTTATTACAGCTAAATATAATTGTAACTAAATAACGGATACATAGAGTATTTACTTTAAATGGACTTACTTAGGATCTGTTGTTCTTATAATGTTGTCTAATTACATATGTATGTACAATAAGGTTTGGAAATATGCAATTTGGAACAATAACCTGCCGTTGAATAAAATATGAACCGTATCTCCAATAAAACCAGAACTGCATATTATTCAGTGAATTTTTAAAACTTACTGGGTGTTAAACCTATGGTACGTAATAATTAAAACGGTGCCTACAGCTAATAAAGGCAGTCTGCCAAAAGACACTGTCCTGAACACCTTTTTCTTACACCCCATTTGTTAAAGAACGTCGTTGCAGTCTGTGGAACCGGGCCCAAGAACGGTGTAGAGTTGCCTTTTTCGTTTGTCTCTTAAATAAATTGTTATGCTGTTTCACTCCACTTGTAAACGATTTGATACGAAGTAAAGTTTCACTTAGCTATAAGGAAAACTTTTAAGGATGAAAAAAATATTTTATGTTTAAAGAAATATGCAGCACAGTGCTTATATTTACTGACAATTTATGAATGGAAGGAAAACAATCAACTAATTGGATTTGAGTGAAACTGAATTTTTTAAGCTTTATGAAGAAGAAAAAAAATATTCATATTAATATAAGAAATATTTGTTATTAAATATACCGTGTAAACCTCGTCGAAACATACTGTATTTGTTTTATGTGTATCACGTGCTTTGTGAATGGATTAATAATAATTATTATATCGAATAAAAAAAAAGAGAACTCCTGTACAAATAAAATGCTACTCTACGCCTGTGTTACTCTCCAATGTTTTCCTAATTCCGCCTTAAGTCCGGCGCCCTTTCATTTGTGCTCAATTGCCCTGCATCCCTTTAGCGCGTTACTTTTACCCACTTTTTATTTCCCGTTTCAAGGAATGTCGTGAACGTCGATTATTCCTTAAAGTAATTACGAGTTAAATATTTTTTTACCCTAACAGAGGGGAACTTTTACTTACAATAGTAATTGTCAAATTTCCTTTTCGTTTCTTCTACACTCGGAGCAATCAAGGAATCTAATCAACATTTTTTTCTGCTTCGTCAAAGGCCTGAAGTTTGTTTACCCAACATTTGCCATATCATTTGCAGAAGAGAGAAACTACGTAAACCACAAAAGCTATCTTTGCGGTAGGTTAAGTAACGTTTTATGGTGGGCTTAAACGCTTTCCTCCTCGCTATCTGAATGTTGGATGGAATACACTAATGATTAGTTGGTTCTTAATTTCATTTTTTTGTATATAATTTAGTACATTCTACATAAATTCTGTGAAAGCAAATACATATGCAAAAGCACTCAATCGTCATCATTGTCAACTACAAAAGTTTCCTACTGAACTCTACTTCCTCATAGGTGGTTGAAAAACTTCACATTGACACATGATTTTATATGACAGACTAAATTTAGGTTTAGTATTTAAATTTAGACTAGATTGTAAGTAATTTGTAATTATTTTTTAAACATAGATATAACAGTAATTATTTGTTGGTTAAGGTCGCGGGGAGTCGCTAGATGCAGGTGGCTCGGGACCGGTCGCTGTGGCGTACCATGAAGGAAGCCTGTGTCCAGCAGTGGACTTTTCCTGGCTGATGATGATTATTTGCTGGTTGAATATCTAAAATATCTTCCGTTAAAGGCACACCTAATATAACACCAAGACCACATGATAGCATTACATTTAGCAAGACAGCGTAGTAGTAATAACAATAAGAAATTTTGTGACTTGAAGTTGCTGTGCTTTCCATTAAACATGTTGTGCTTTATCGATCTTTAAAATTGTTTACTTCAAACATGTTGTTCGCGCAAAATGATATTTGAACGGGACTGTCCCGTTTCTATGCTACACGTATCTGTCCCGTTATCCCGTACAAACACAAAATTGATCAATTCTTGCAACGAGTTCGTAACTAATGTATGAAACTTGGACCAGGAGACGCGTCAAGAAACAGCAATATTTAAAGTCATTTTAATTAAATACTGACTACTATAACACTTTATATACTATAACTAATAAAAACATGTATTAAGAAATACTAATATAAATATGTATTACTATACTGAAGCGTCGGTGGCGCAGTGGATAAGGCACGGACTCTCAATCTGAGGGTACCGGGTTCGAATCCAGCCGTGTACCTATGAGTTGTTTTTCAATTCAAGTACATTATCCGATTGCTTAACGGTGAAGGAAAACATCGTGAGGAAACCTGCATGTCTTGAACAGGCATGTGAAGTCCGCCAATCCGCACTGGGCCCGCGTGGTGGACTATGGCCCATACACTCTCAGTAGGAGAGTAGGCCTGAGCCCCTCCAGTGGGGACATATATAGGCTGTTGATGATGATGACTAACAACTAATATAAACATGTATTACTAACAACTAATATAAACATGTATTATTTTTTAAATGCGTAATGGGGTTGCACTTGATAAGTGACTATTGGTAAGTACTAGCTGTCTTACTAGTGACGTTGGATGGTAAACGTACGCACTCAGGCCTCAAGCTAATGAGGGGCTGGCTCTGTTAGTTTGTCTTTCCACACCTATTTTTTTAAAAGATTTTTAATACCCTTGGGCGGGGGAACGCTCAACTCGGACAAAAATTATTTCTTTAAAGCTTAATATTTCGCAAACGGTTCCCTGAATCGGAAAGTTGTGCTCCTAGACCCTTAATATTGCAAAAAAACTGTTCAACGATACGTCACACAATGGGGTAGATGCGAAAAAATTATTTCATCGCTAAGTTACGTGTATGGGAGCCACACCTAAAAATATATTTTTCAGAATTTCATTCTACCTCTTTGTTGAAGTGATTAATATGTATACCCGCACCAAATAACAGCTTTCTTGTAGTAAGAGTCTCTGAGCTAAGCCACGGACAGAAAGACGGACAGACGGAAACTATAAGGATTCCTTGTTCGACTACGGAACCCTGAAAAGGGAAGTTAACTCCATCTAGTGATTTTATGTCTAATTGGTACTGTGAAATAAATACGATTTAGTTATCTCTTAAACACCTTCCTTAATAGAGATCCAAGATTTAGTTTTGAGCACTATTCGTGTAGTTACAGTTACTACACTAGCTATCGTTTCACCGCGACTTCGTCCGCTTGTATAAAAGTAAACCTTTTCCGGACCAACAACTATTTTTATACAAAAATCAAATCATTCAGACTCAGACAGAATGGACAAAATCCTCTTTTGCATTACCGTATTAGTATGGATTCAAAATACTATTACTTCAAAGATCAAAAAAGTCCGAGCGTCAGTCATCATTAACAGCTGAGCATCAGCCTTATTAACAGATCGCCGTATGGAAGCAGCTCTATATAAAATTGACATAACGACCACGCTTGTCAGACAGGTTGGTGATCGCAACAGATGTCTGCGGTAGGCAGAAGGACGCTGCTGCTCGTTCTTTCACTGAGTTGCCTTTTTATACAACCACGGGAAGACATGCGTTGGCGCTATCATAAAACCCTAATCACACGGCCATCTCGACTCTTTACGAAACAGTCACTTTGCTTTTAAAACTCGGCTACTACTAAAAACTTAATCGTAAAACAAAAGCAGATATTCCAACTTTTTTGCCAAGATGGAACCCGCTGATGTTAACACACACACACGATCGTATCCTAATTTGGAACGAAAATCTCCTCATATCTTACATCTGAAGAGTTTTTTCCCTATAAATAATGAGAACTTCGCCTGACTAATTGTAACGTATTTACGATAAGTGCACCTCAAGTGGAATTAAAAGGACAATTCGAGATAGTACAGTTTTTTAACTGGAATAGTTGAATCTCGATTTACGAGTATATATTTTTAGGTCAGTGTTTTTGTTGATGTTAATTTATTTTATTTTTTACATTTTGGAAGATACCTTTGAACAATAAAGTCTCTAAGTAGGTCTTGATCATATAAATTTTATAATCTGTGTAATTATAAATAACTTTTATAGTACATTTTTCTATTCAATTAGGTTTACTTCCGTGCCAGGTAATATAAATTCAAAAGTAAGTTTGGTTATTTATTTGTTTTCATCTCTCCTGTTCTGAAAGTATTTCATTGTTAAGCAGTTGGATGAAAATCATATTTCCTTCCCTAGGAAAGAAAGATTTTTTATTTGCCATATTGAGCCTCAGAATCAAAACTCGTTAGTTGCGCTTTGCATTGAAAGAGTTTTTAATGTAGCTCACATTTGTTCAGCAATGTAAAAAGGTAAAAAAACACGCGAAATTTTTTCGATGTAATTTAGATTATTACAATGATTCTATAGTTATTATATAAGAGAAATGATTAAATATTATGTTTAAAAATAAAAATATACAACTGAAGACTTTCCTGTATGAAGTTTGATGAATTTGCCTTCACTTTGTTCAAATTTTACCAGCACAATATAATTTTCTTGGCTACGCTCGAATTTTACTATCAATTTTCATTGGTTATTTGTGAACATACATTTTATTTATTTATTTTATTTATTAAGGTCACCTGCAGGACATACATCAAAAATAAGCATTGAGAGCATACTAAGACACATACGTATCTAACAATATAACTAAATGCTATCCTGATTACAGGCAAAAACGCTAATATTCGGGTTGAAATTGATCACTTTCATCCCTTGTGTAACAATCTACTATTATCGTTCATGTACGTCATAACGGAGAGTCAGAATGACTTGCATTTCTGTGTAGGTATAGTTCAAGGGCCGGAAAAGGACCACATTCATACCGATTGAACGAGTAGCTCCCGTAGGATATAGTCCCCACTGACGTAGTCACTGGCAAAACCTTGTAATGTTTCATCCTAATACCTTTCATCGTCCAGTTCCATCAAACGACTGTTTTAATTACACAGTGATTTTACTATTCAACATGCATATTTTTTTCAATAATGCTGTGTATTATGGGCACTTCACGTCACAACTAACAAGGATTTTTTATCAAAACTCCTTGTCAAAAATCAACCTTAAGTTTACTGACAGAAGCAAAGAAAACGCAGCGGCATATCGGATGGCAATCACGCCAGCAAAAATGCTTACGAAATCAGCATAATTTATGTGAAACAGAAAAAAGCCTGCTGCATAACTTATTTTAACGACGATGGCCAACCTGAATCTTAATATTAATTCATGACTAAATCTGATGTTTCAATCGAAATTTTCGTGTTTAGATATCTAATCGAAAACTATGGTTCAATTTAAACTAGTCTACGGCCGGTAGCGGAGCAGATATTACTAATATTAAACTGCTCTAAAACTCTAATTTGGTTCTGTGATCCTGAATCATCATCAACATCATTATTTAATAACAAATGAAAAAGGGAACAGGCAACGGCTAACTATCTGACCAATCGACACCACTTTAATGAAGCGCCAAAATGCACCAAACCAAATACAGCCGTCGTTTTAAAGACAAAAACTGTATTTGAAATTCTGATCCGAAAATTTGCAATCGAGTCATTTTCAAGCGAGATCCTCATTCGGCTTTCAATCCAACTCAATCAACTCTACGGTGGTTTTGTACCTGTAGTAGCTTTGTAGTTTTAAAGGAGCTATTCTTATTTTGTCTTTACCTACTAATATATACGAGTATGTATAATAAATGCGAAAGCGAATTGGCTGGTTACCGTCGTCACAACCAATCGTGATCGATCACACTTTGCAATTAGGTAGTGTAGGGCTGGTTGTATGACAGTATGCTGCTTTGACTCGATCGATTAAGTTTTGGTGATGGTTAAGATGATAATTGTGGGATAATTTGTAAAGTTCACACAGACGAACTCGTTATCAAAAAATAAAATAGTATGTAAAATTCAACCTGGTCAGATAAAGCGATTCGTATGTTAAAAGATTCGTACAAAATATACTCGTATGTTCACGTCATCTTTCAAAATAGGATTACTGGTTTCGTGCACGTATATAGTAATTCAATCATTACGAGTATAACTGTTATCAAATAATTCATTTGCAAAGAAATATATAAAAATCTGTCTTCTATTTATATTGCTGGAAAATTAAATTCAGTAACTTAGATCTTCACGTGAAATTGAAATTTTCGCTTTCGACATTTTTTATTATTTTCCAAAACGCCGTAGAAGCGTAACGTAACTGCTATTGTAGCTTACATCAAAATTGAATCTAAATAAAGTACATTCCCCACCATTATAATTTGATATGTGATTTTATGACTACTACCCCAAAGCCAGGTTATTTTATTTTAAAATGTTATGAAAAAATATAATTTGTATGTTAACATACTGATATTGTGGCAAGCAACTGTAAACGTTTGATTTTATTAACAAATTAGTCTGCCCTTTATTAAATATTATTTTTCAATCGGAATTGTATCGCAAAAATTACGTAAAAAGATTATCGCACGCTTTTTTTAGCTTCATGAATTTAAAATTCTAGTTAATTAAATTGAAACTATCCCTAGGTGTCGTATTATATATCGAAGATATTTAAATTTGATAGTGAAACATCAATATAATATAATCCAGTAATATTTGTATCTATGTGGTATTCTGTTACTCTACGGTATGTAGTTAGGTGTAAAAGTCTTCTGAGAATTTGATCACCACAACCGTCCAGACAACATAATACTTACTAATTTTTTAAATAAAACCAAAAAAGAACACACCAACAAAGGAAGTTGTTTAAAACCGGAAAGCAAATTTTAGCAGTCATCGCTGTGTAATTTGGGTTTGTTCGATGGGTGACCATCCCGTCCGTCCCGCTGTACACAAATGACACGGTTTCTGCCATTTTGGATTATAATGTCAGGATACGTGTAAGGTCAGATTATAGTGCAGAGCAATATTAGTGTCTCAAGACCACAGACAAATGACGGGTTCGTTTGATGATCGAACATTAATTGTTATTGAATGGGTACGTTCTTCTTGTATCGAAGTCTTCTTGTAATTGGCTGAATGTCCTTAAAAGCAACGGTTACAAAGCCAGTTTAAATGTGTTATTCCTTTAAATATTGGAGCAAACACATATGTGAACGTAATTGTTAACTTGAAACTCAGCTGCTAACTAGCTTCAATATATATATTTTTTATTTGGAGCTTCTTCGGTACACCAGAGCGCGAAGAAATAAGCGACGCATAAGTCCAAAAAAGAACATTATTACTCGTACCGACCAAAAATCATTTCTAAATCATATTTATATATTTATTTGTCTACCTCAAGTTTATGCTGGGAAATTGCCAGGAACACGAAGGAAATCCCCGGCCAAGTGCGAGTCGTACTCGCGCAGCGAGGGTTCCGTACAAAATATGAATAATTTACAAACTAAAAATCATAAATAATAGATAAAATTCTCTAAAGAAAATTATTAAGTCCAATTGAATAACTAACTAAACTTTGCAGTTGAAACATATTATTCCACACATACGTATATACCACGATCAAGGTTTAACCGCAAATGTAACTTTGTAATCTTGACCTATCTATGTCGTGAAAAGTAATGGTTTTCAGATCTATCCCATACCTGTGCTGTAAGAACTTGCCAAATTTCAGGATTCTAGGTCTACGGGAAGTTCTTATCTATATGTTTTTATTCCTGACGCTTGCAAGAGAAACCGTCAAAATATCCGGCATAGGCAGCCGTATCTTTTTATGGCGTTGACTTAAATGGTTGTTTTCACAGATTCAAGATGTTGCAGGATTGATCAGTATTAGATATGAATTTCGTCTTTATAGCTCTACGCGTTCCAGAGAAAAAAATGGCATTGAAGGACAGACGGACTACAAAATTTGCCCTGAATATGTTATAATGGATTCCATTATTTTTGTGCTCGCGATATTATTACTAAAACTCAAGGAACATCATATTTTCATTCAGTTCTAGCAAGCGAACTAATATTGTCTTACATAAAATACTACATCACAATGTCTTTATCAGAACCAGGGATAAACTTGAGCGTAAGGGTACAATGAGCTAAACTTACCGGTAATATGGGAACGGCTGCGGTACATGCAGATCCATGGGCATGGAGGCATGAGCGTGTGCGTGGCCGTAGTCATGCTGCATCATGCCATGCATGCCATGGCCCAGCATGGCGGCCCACGGCGACGATGCAAAGCCGCCCGGCCGCTCCATCGCAATGCTCACTCACTGTCCCATCTCTGTTGTGTTCTTTAAAACTTGTCCCATCTTGTTGTATATTTCTCTATTTGTCTCTTGTTCTGACTGTCACACTACACACATTATCTAATCATTGCTGCGGTAGGATTTGGTGTAACAAAACTTTTGTGGAATCTGGAAGCGTGTATATTGTAGTGCTTACTGTTATATACATTGTTTTCCATTCATGCATTTGTCTATATTGTTGGAACTTTCCAGACTAGTCATTATGATTCTGAAAGTATCCTAAACATGAGCCCTTTCAGATTACACAACGATTAAGTTACACCTATACTAAGGTTACATACAGCTATATTTAGATTACATATTACACATTTCAATTGTAGTAGAGTATTTTAGTAAAACGGTATGAGAACCCAAGCGTGAAACTGAGTTGTACTAGAATTATTAAAATAATGAAAATATAAATAGATATACTTATTATTATTATTAGCAATAAATAAGGCTTTTATGATTTCGAATTAATTGAAATTAACACAATTAGTAACAAAATGACTTTTTGCGTAATATTTGGATGGTAGTTGATATATGTACTTTTTAATCCTAGACCATGACAATATATGAAATAACAACGTTCGACATATAATTCGCCCCATCCTCACTCCAGCTTTTTTAAAAGACTTGTCCCTACTACATTTTCTTCCACATCTTACCTTCGCCATACACCAGGCAATTTTTTTAAAATTTTACCTTCTTGTAATTGACTAAGAGGCCGTTGGGCGTTATCTATCTGAACACAATACTAATATTCGACGGTATATATATTTTATGATGGTAGACCCGATAACTAATCAAACCGAGAATCAACGACACCCAGTAGGAATCGAACTCATGACCTCGAGATTGTAAGTCCCACTGTTTAGCTACTAGGCTACAATGTCGGATGAAAAGGTGCTTATTAAAAGAAATCGTGAATTAGTTACTCAAATAACAATATTTTACATTGTTCTGCCGTAATCATATAACATCTAGGAACTCTGCAATTTATATACGAACATAATGACACGAAATATATCAAGCTGTTTGAAACCATCATAAACCTGCAAACGTAATCTAGAGGTAGATCAGTAGTTATGAACTACCGACAACGCCGCCGCCGCCGCGCCGCAGCGAACAGACTTTACCCACTTCTTACAACCCACTTTATGATCATCTTGTTTAACTTGATATCACGATATTTACGTAACTAAAATACATTTGTTTTTCTCAATGCAGAAATACTGTAATTATTTTTTCTAGAGTACAATTATTATTATGATTTTTACCTAGTATTTTATCAAAATATTATCTGTGTTGCTCTACTGTATTATGCATGTATATAATATATAAACCTTCCTATTGAATCACTCTATCTATTTTTAAAAAAACGCATCAAAATCCGTTGCGTAGTTTTAAAGATTTAAGCATACATACATACATACAGACAGCGGAAAGTGACTTTGTTTTATACTATTTAGTGATTTAACACAAAATGACTCTCCAAGTAAATAATAAATTGTTCTTCTCAACGCACACAATTTTGATCGTAATTAATAAGTATTGAACTTTAGTTGTTTAATATTTACAACACAGAGTACTAATACACTACGTTTGACAATGGACGTGACATAATTGAAAACCCATTGTCTCGCTCGACAGACATACTAATTATTTTTAATATTTAAAGTAAAATTAAATTTTATCCAAGTTGTTAATTTTTAATTGGACTAGGTAAGAATGTAATAGATTGGTACGATTTTAGATAAGACACAATCTGTTTTATTTGTATGGTAAAAGACAACATGTTATAGATGAACGGCATTTTGTTTAAACGTTGATATATTACTTACCACTAAAAAAAGTCAAACTAAAATAAATATTTCGCACAGTACCTCAAACATAAAGTAAAAAGTTACAGTGCATTCACATACATTTACAGACACTATGATATACCACAATACTGTGACATGTATCTTATTTAACACTTAACAGTCTAGTTTGACTCACAATGCAGTCAAATATGGAACGGAGACAGCTAAACGAAGCTATGTCTGGCTGTAAGAATGTAGAGTAACCATATTTAAAACAGCTCAAACTCAAATGTTTCTGACAAAAGCTACGCAATGAAAGGTTCATCTAGGGTAAAATCCTTTTTTATAATTATTATGAAAAAGGGGCTAGTTTTCTTTTTAATTTACGATTCTAGGAATAGTATCATGTAAGCAAATATGGAAAAACTTTCGCTTTGTGATACAGATTTTTGTTTTAACTATGATATTTTTATACATTTATGTTAGCTGCAGTTTTTCGGTAAGCATTAACCAGTATTCCTCAATTACTATTGCACTGCATATCATTCATACATCCATTCGATAAAATGCGAATAGTTTCAGAAGATTGAAAACAATATTTTTTACGTATTAATCTTTTTGTAGCGAAAGTTGTGTAGTCTAAAAACTCTTCCCAAAAAGTTGCAGACCTAAAACGATAACTAACAACTACGAATGTTAATATTTTTAGATCAACTTATTACCTCCTTGGATATCTAAAATCCCACTTATGGGCACACAGTTGTGTTAGATCTATGTGCTTGCGCATCAAAATGTAATATTTGAACATATTATGTATACAGTACAGTGCCTTTGCGCAATACGATTGTTTTCGTCTGTTAGATCAGCACCTATTAGTGAAGACGATACGTTGTTTGCTCTCCTCTAAAATATTTATTGCGTTAGTGTTGTCACAGATAAATAGAATACCAGTAAACGTGTTGTGTTAACCTCAAGGGATTACAGGTTTTTTGATGTTTACACATCGTCGCATCACTTTGAGTTCACCTATGATTCTCATACTGTTTTCCTAATGGCAATATCTTTGTCATATCACATATTGGAAAGTTAAATGAGTGCATGCTAGCCCTTACAGGCTCGGTCATACTAAGTTATCCAAACATTAACCGCACACCTAAAACTTAGATTTATAATAACTTTACAAAAACATTAAACAAACATCGTCCTAGAATTCAAAAATCCAAAGCTCTGATCACTTTTAGCACTATTCTGTTAATCAACATACACACACAGTCACCGACACTGATAACGAAGTCAATACGAAGCTTATCAACAATTTTCAGTCAGCTCACAGTCGAGAAAACGCCACAGAACACATGGACGCCGTCCGGAAAGTCATCGGAGAGTTTCGGAAAAATAAAACAAAAGCGCGCGAAAGTTGAACGCGGAAGTTTTCCCGCGTGCGCACCGATGCGCACCAAAACACGCGTGTGTGCATGCGTCACTATTTACATGCATTTTGGTAAAATACGGCCTGACGGTGGGAACACGTGTGCCGAGTCTGTCGGTCCACCGGTCATTGAGAGGATCTGCTATCAAAACTATACGGCGTGCGGCGGCTGTGGTGTGTTGGTGTGTGTGTGTGTGCGCGCACGAACCGGCCCGGCCGCACCGTCAGCCAGCCAGCCAGCCGGCCGTACGAAACAAGATCGCAACTGCACGGTGGTGTGGCCCGCTCGCCCTCGCGCTCTACAATATCTCAACATCACGTACCTTATAATTGGGTTACGTTTACGTGACGCGGCCCTGTCACGTACACGTAGGCACCGGCTACTTGTGTTACGTCGGGGTGTGACTGACCTAATTACACTTTCACTGCAATTTCATTATTTGTGTTCCCATTTCACACGTAGAAACGTACTCTCAGAGTTTTACATCTGCATTGTGCATTATGATCTACTGTTTTCACCTGAAAGCACAGTAGGAAATTCCAGAAATTTTATAAATATTAGTTCTGTACAATGACTACTGAAGGCAAGTTGTAAATAAACAAAGCACTCCAAGCGAATGACTACGTTTGAAATGGTTATGTTGAAACTTTAGAAACTCATACAAATTAGACGAACAAGACACAAGATTATTCTCACGCTTTACATTTCCACCTATAAACCCTCAAATGAGTACTTTGGCGTTTGTAACTGTCAATGTAATTCAACATCTAGCTCACCAGTTAAATTTGACCCCGTAACACCCGTTCAATCTTACAACTACAGAGTCTTCATAAAGTGGTCATGCAGCAGTAATTGCTTCAAGAAATGACACAGGTGTGACTAACGTTTAACGGTGTCTTTGACATGTTATTGAGGACTGTCACAATGGAACTTAGTTGTCGTAAGAATATTTTAGCACGAGTTTGAACTCTATTTCAAGAACGCAAAGCTTGATTCTACAGGCGACCTCTGAAAATATTTTACATACCTATACTGTGCAGTATTTACTTTCTTTTATAAATCGATAAATGAACAAAAGCGTCTTTGTTCTTTTAGGCGTATTCATGTAATATTTTAAGTTTAGTGTTGGAAATGTATTCATTTTATAAAGATAGGGTTAAGCATAACGCAAGAGCTAGATGGTTTCAAACGATGAAACCAAAACATAAATTGGACTTATCACCCTTCAAGCATGACGATGCATATATTCTAAAACTCTCACTAAAAAGTTATATGCACAAGTAGGGGATAACAATACCAGTGTACAAGGACCTCTGGTATATTCCGGAGACAACTAGAGTAGAGATCTTTATGTTTCGGTCGGATTACATTGTGGTCACCTTGGAAGACAGTGAGACTGATTTACTGCTCAAAGAAATGTTCAGATGACACTCCCTCTAAGTGAAATATTCATACTGATGTCGTTCTATCTGTGTTGATGTATTTAGATGTATATCTTCAGTATAATACAAGAGTTAGGAAGTATACGATATTTTTAAATAAGTCATGTTAGAAAAATTAATATTATTAATAAGTTAACAAGTAATTATAATTATTGTAGATAAATATAATTAATCACTGTAAAGTACCTCCATTCAAAGTAATACATGATTTATTAAGGAAACATACAACATATTTCAAAATAAATCGGATCTGCTGAAAATGGTCAGACAGTCTTTAACATAATTTACAGGTCATACTCAAAACAGATAAGTGGTTTTGTGAAGTCATCTTATGGCAGCTGGTTTCAGAAACGTTATCGATTGTTTGTAATGCGTTTCAGTCGTAAGGTAGGTAAGTGCGTCGTGGAGAAGGACAAGAACGGCTACAGGGCCTCAGTGCGGCTCGGAGGCCGGATAGCGACGCGCCGCGGTGATTGGACGGGGCTCCGTCGGGGGCGTGCGGAGCGCCGACGCGAGCAGTGGGCGTGCTCCCGTGATAAGGTGTAAATTCTTACTGATTCTAGGTCAGTGATAATAATAAATTAGTTTACCGTATGTTACAGGGTATGCCTGTTTTATAAGATCGTAGCGGCGCTACGGCGCTACGGTGCTACGGCGTAGGTCGTCTCTAAAACTTACTCGACTAATTTGTTTGGGTTTTAGTTGTTTTTGTCATACCTTTTTATACTAGGTCTCAACCAAGACTTCGTCGTGAAATTTGATTTACTTGTGTACAAAGTAAGTATATTAAATCCTGAACATATTCGATCTGGTTGTTCCTAAAGTTCGTTCGAATCCGTTCAGTCGTTTATGCGTGAAAGAGTCGACAAACATCGACACTCGCAATTATTATATGAGTAGTATAATTACTACTTGTTATTAAAATCCAACTAATTTAACTAATCATTTAAAAATGACTAACTGGATGCAGGCTATTATTCAGTTGTACAAACAGATTGTCTTCAATATAATAATAGTAATAATAAAACCCATCAAATTGACATCGTCATATCTGATCTGCTATCTCTTGCACCTATCCCGGTGGTAGTTGGGAACACTAAGATCGAAGTTGTAGACGATCGTTCAACTAGGAAAGTTCAACTTCGTCAAAGAGGTGAATCGAATAATCCAATTCAACTGGGAAGCGTTCGGGAAATTACGGCATATCTTCTCGTCTAAAATACGTCAGCACCCAAAGACAAAAAAATAATCATACTAAAGCCTCAGGTCCACAAGATGCTGGCTATGTTATCTTAAATTACCTAAACTCAAAAGTGTTATTAAAACTGCTGTTTGGCGGCAGACAATAAAGTCGTAGCCAGACGAACATAAAAATTCCCTACTACCCACAAACCAACCGTGTGTCAGAATTACCACAGAGGTCCAAAAAAGACGGACAGTGCGAAGATAGATCAATATTATTCTAGATCAAGATGAAATTACCATTTACTTTGTATTAAATATTTGTTCTCTTAATTTATTTATTTTTAAAGGAATTATTAGTTTTCAACATTCGATTTAATTCTATCGATTGCCACCGTCAGACCACCAGCCAGAAGTGGAGAAGTACTAAAAAGCAACTTGCTTACATATCTTGGAAAAAAAGTGCGAACAAGGAAAGTGGCCTATATCAACGAGGTGAATAAAGCTAGGGTGAAAAACTGTTTTATTTATTGCCAAAAAAAACATGTCAAAAGTATCTAAAGACCATCGTCTGTTTTTGTTATGAGAGTATTTTTTTTATTTTGCTTTTAATAATTAAAAGCTGGAATATTATAATAATTCAAAATTGGACCGTTTTATTTTGTTTTAATATTAATCGTCACTTGTCTTATGTTAGGATAAAAATAAACGCTATGGACGCTAATATAAATAATTGTATGAAAATATTGTTATTCCTTGACACTTTTATGAATTTTTGACTTGGTCACCTAAATTTTTCTAATAGATAGCTTTTATGCATCTCTATAAATTATAAGTAACAATATAGACCACCGAGTTTTCGAATTATAGCTTCCAGGAAATTGAGGACTTGTAAACATTATTTTCACGCAAAATGAAAATATAAATGGTCCGCTTGGTGCGAACTATATGAATGTTCTCGTACTGCAACATTACGAACACAAACAAATGAAGATTAATTAAGTTGTAAACGAGTAGTATGACGATACCCAGCAAAATAACTTCTAAGAACTCTATTAAATGTTGTTTATAGTGCTAAGCAGACCAAAACAAGTGAGTTCTGCTAGTCGAAAACCAGCCTTACTCTGAGGACTCAAGCTTTTTATGAACGGTAAGATTTACTTAGTAAAGGATAAATTTATTAGTATGCAGACTGCGTATTTCGTCGATCAGCGAAGCGCCGCGCGCGTGAGGAAATGAGAACTTCCGAAATAGAAGTGTTTTACTCCTTTATACAGCCCTGGTAGTTGCTCTTTTATATGACCTGACTGAAATCTAGCCAGAGCTGGGAGCTATCGACTAATTTATAAAAACACTCAATTGATTGTACATTATTTACTAAATCAATTTATTCTGATTTTTTATAGCCACGTCGGTCTTTCCATGAGCTGATTTGGCTAATCACCACACTTGGCTTGCATGATTGCAGCTGCTACCCATCCACTACCGTTTTCCTTAGTAGCCTTTTACGACACCTTCAGAATGATATGCAGTGGTCACATTCTAAAAGCAAGGTCACTAGGCCACTAGGATATTGCGATTTAGCAATAGCTTCGACGAACAGTGGATTCGACATATGTATGTATTTTGACTCATGTAAACGACAAGTGAATATAAAGTTATATTTGACACCTTAACGACGAAAGCGACTTATAAATCACTGAACTGAGGCACACACACGAATGTGCAAAGGAGTTTCAGAGACATCTGTCAGTTGTAGGATGCGATAGATGGCGCGGAAGAGTTCGAAATTAATCTGTCATCAATCATCATAGCAGTCCACTCACCCCCAAAAAGTCTTGTTAACAACTTTGACAGATTTATTTACATAGCAGTTATATTCTCATTGGTAGGTGTAAGACAATATATAGGTTTTAATGGCTTTGCATCAAAGAATTAACTATATAAACTCCTTGCTTTCAATTCATACGAAAAAATACACATTTGGTACTTAAATTTTGCTACGAAAACGATATGATCTATCCATGAACGAAGAACTATTTTTTGAAGTACCTCATTAGAATATCATAGGTACATGCCTAGGCGTACAGGTAATACATTTTCGCCTCAGCTTTGTAACAGTATTTGAGCAGGAACACCTCTTCCCGCTGCGAAGGAGTCTGCGTACAGCGGATCGATAGACGAACGTGCCTCGCGTACAAACGGATCACCAACTTCTGCTACTGACTGTACTTAGCATCAAAATTATACGTATCTGTAGCAAAAATACGCTTAACTTTAATGATAATTTCTATATTCTGCGTTAAGACAAGATCATAGTAACAGATGTTACTCAACAGACCGTGTGGTCTTACTGTTAGAATAGGGTGGGTGTCAAAAAAGGCTGTGGAGCGGCATCAAATTATATAAGATTGTAACTACGATCTACAAACCACCTGCATATATAGTGGTGATTGTGAAAATCTCCTCGTGAAAATGGCTAGGTGATCACTTAGGGTGTCATGTCAAACAATTGACTTATGCTAGATACGTAATTTCCTATTTCCATTGGGTAGATTAGACTAGATAGATTGCGTAGATAAAAATAAATTAGTTTCCGTAAACAATTGCCAATCCTGTAATAAATATATGATATTGACACTGATCACGACAGCAAACTTTATCATTTTCGGGGCCATGTTTCAATAACGAATCCTTCGACCCATCCGATAGTAACGGACTATAAGGCCGTTGGATGGAAAAAGTGTTCACCCAGAAGCCTGAGGTTGCCTCAAAACTAATGAGCCGCTGGCTACCGGAACATTACAGTGTTATTACCACTGGTGTCTGGCGGCAAACTTAGGTGACATGAGAATCGAACTAGGTCTAGGCCACGAAGGCGGAAAAACTTGAAACCAGGTAGGTTTCGTTTAATAGACATACATAATATTGTAATGTAGTAAATCCAATTTGACGAAACTATTTTATTATCATCCCTAACCTATAATTCCCATCGAACTACCGCAAAATATATCCTAATTGGTAAAAAAAAGTATCTTGAGTGTCGCAGCGTTAGATAAACACATTTAGCACGAACCTGCCTATCAAAAACATTATAAGAACAAAAACTTATTAAGGTGGATCAATCGATAAATCTCTCACCCGCTGGCCCGCGTGATATCAAAATTCACAAGTTTAAGAGAAAAAGAAAGAATATATGAAGCGGCGGCGGACGGCGGCGCGGGCGCAGTATATAGACGGACGGACGGACGGACGCAAGAAATCATTATTGCGGCGGAATCCATACAAATAATTGGGCCGTAAACATGTCAGGGCGGCATCGCTGCCTTGTATATTATCACAGGGCTGTACAAACTGACAAATTCTGTTATAATCACAGTAGCATTAATCGAACAGAATCGCACATCGTGTCGGAAAAGTTGACTCTATTATTTTGTGAAGATGAAAATATCAAATATCGTGCAGAAGAAAACTCACTTATAATATTTAAACATGTTATCTAAGCACTGTTTTTTGGAGGACATTATTAAAACTTGTAAAAAAATATTGTTTAAAACAGTCAACCCTACGTTTAGGGGTCCGATTAAAATTCGCATGCTTACTATCGTTGCGACAGCAGTTTTTATTACAAAACTTGACTATTTGAAAATCATTACAAATCTATACCAAACATTTAAATTGATTCAATAATTAGAAAGTTATTAAAAAGTACAAAAAATTGATACCTTGCTTCTAACATTTGCAAGAAGCACCGAATCCTTTCATAAATCGCGAAAAATCCTTCGAATACGAAACATGTTCAACACAGAACTTCAGAACGCTTTATGTTTTAAATATGCTTGTGTTTTGTTGTCATTTAACTGATGGTAAGGATCGGTATTTGTCAACATTGTTAAACGCACAGTGGTAACTTGTCGTTCTCGACGATAACAAGATAAGTGCATAGTAGAGGCCCTGATCGTCGGAATCAGTCAATGTCGTATCGATACGAAGGCGACGTGATTTTTTCGCAAGATCGACGCGACGAAAGATGGCTATTGTGCACGCGCAACCAGCGCACACCGTTGCGTAATTAGGGTTCCCTTACAAAAACATCGAAACGAAATCGTTCATCAAAAATATTATTTTAGTATTCATCTTTTTGACAAGTTTCATCGCAGTCGTGGAAATAAAGACACCGCCACACTGGGATGAGTCGAATGATCAAGATGGAATGGAAAGGGGCAAGCGGCAGCGCTTAAGGAACTGTGAGTTTTTAACTGATACTATCACGTTTTCGTTAACGTCAGATTGTATCACAGTAATCATAGTTTCGTAAACTTGCCGTTAGAGGCGCTGCACAATTCTTCACACAAATCAGACTTAATAGCAAACGCGATAGTATCGGTTAAAAACTCACACTAGAGGTACTAATCACCGTTGTAGATTAAACCTTCTTGGGTAGCGATCACGGAATAAGTCAGCCCTCATTAGAAGGATTAAGGAAACCAAAAGGACGCCGAGAGTCGTTTCTTCGTTAATGTATATTAGTTTATTGTCAGCGACCCCTTTGGTATTCTATAGAAGAGGCCAAAGTTCTGTATTGAGGCCTGTCAGTTCTTGTGTTTTCATTTTATTATATTTTTACCTGTTCATGAAGGCTAGTGTTCAGCATCTAATGATCATAATCATGTAGGTTTACTTTGGAGAGCGCATAAAACAAGAATAATATATCTAGTGTGTCTACACATACTACACACTGAAAGTCATAAATAATAGGCAAGGTAATATGCACCCAACAATGCTCTAATGAAAATGTAAGTCCGATTGAAAAACCAACTTTACTTTGCAGTTGAATTCTATACACTAAGATTGGCTTTCAACGGCAAATATAAGTTTGACAAGTAAGCTAAAAAACACGTGTCTAGTAAGTAGTAGTAGTAGTAGCCGCCTGTAATACTCATTCTGTTAAAATTTCAACTGTATATCTTTTACGAAACTTGAGATACAGCTTGCTGGCAGACAGACGGACGGACAGTGGGGGTAACCAGTACGAGTAACAGAATCCCGTTGGTTACATTCGGAAACGGAACCCTAAAAAGGAACTACGAATACATTGGGTTGAATAATCTTACTTTTAAGTATGTAAATTGTCAATATTCAACTAATAAATTAGATCCACTGTAAAATAGCAGTAACAATGTGCATGTAAACATATGTGAAATCCTGGGAACGGGTTGCAACGAGTATATCATGATGAGAGGTGGACTTTACAGGCTGATGAGACAAAAGATGTTACAACATTTTTAAACCTCACTTTTTTGAGTAAATAAATCAACTGTTGGTCAGGATTCCCATCAATTTATCAAATGCCACAAAACTTGTCTGCACACTGTTTATTGGAACTTGAACAGATTCTGTTACGACCATCCAGGATCGCAGTATGCTGTCAGTAGAACGTGTGCAGACTAGACTGTCCGCCAAATACAATATAAAAGGTAGACTCGAACCTATACTATTCTTGAACCTACGAATGATTGCAGGTGATGACTTCTCTGAATCATTTGTAACAATTAAATGTGTAATTTATTTCAATTAGGTTGTATGATTTTGTTCATCCCTAAAAACAAATATATTACACTATATGACATGTCTTTTAATGTAAACCATTAAAACATATAAAAATATATAGTTACGTACGTATATATGTTTCCAAAGGTTTCAATGAATTTCTACTATTTGTGAGATTAATGATCTATTATTGATAATTGCTGGTCTTCTATCGTCATCATCCGGTATAAGTCCACTGCTGAAGAAAAGTGTACCCACTCACTTGTGAGGGGTATGGGTTCAAGACAAGGAAAAGCCAAAATACGTGGGGTAAAAGCATATAATGTGCATAGCAAACTGAACGATACGGCTTACGGATGCGCCGACTAGGTGTTGACAGGGATTCTGCTAATAACAATATTATTCATATCATACTAGTTGGGGTCGCAGACACATCGAAGTGCATCTTCTGACCGTGACAGCTTTACCGTTCTACATTTAAAATGAGAGATCCCGCCAACCAGCATACGCAGTCACGGAGATCACAATCGGTCCAGTCATACTCGTACCCTCGCGCCTATGCCCGTTTTCTGGCGTGTGGTCTCAGCTTAAGCATATTACTATCACACGTATTCCCTCAGGTGTAACAAGCAACTAAGGGAAATTCCAGAATCAGCAGCAGCAGCCGGGAAACGTCCGCTGCTGGACGTAGGCCTCCTTCATGGTACGCCAAGTTGACCGGTCCCGAGACACTTGCATCCAGCGACTCACCGCGACCTTAATCAGGTCGTTGGTCCATCGGTCGGTGTCATCACTAGCAACAGGCACTGATTTAAGACTATTTCTTTGTTTTTATCTTCAGACACTGATGTATTTTGGTTGACATAACTTATTAAAACTAAAACCGATAAATACACACTTATTCTAAAAGACCGCCCTTTACCGATCATGGTGCAAAGTGTCCATGACGCTGGTCGTATTTCCACGCTGTATGGGCGGGCTATGGACACTGGACAGCCTCGTATTTTGGACGAGAAGATATGCTGTAACTTCCCGAACGCTGAGCAGCCGGAATACAGGCAATAATTACCAACATCTTACTACGATATAAGTCCATCTACCAGACAACGTGACATCGTGGTTATTTCAAATCCGTTTTTCGACATGACGATTCGAGACGCGGACGTTCAAGACGTGTTCAAGACAGATATCAAGCAGCAAATCATAAAGAAGCATATTTATCTTTTTCTCTTTTCAAATCCTTTATTTTGAATAATTGTATCTTACTATCATAATAAACTTTTTTACTGCTTTGTAACCTTTAAATAATATTTTGTTTGTAGTTTCATTCATATTGAGACAAAGTACGGCAAACGATCCTGGAGCTGGGATCGTTAGTACGGCATCCGACGCGACCGACAGGTGGCGTCATTGTCCAGGGAGCGTAATTATAATGTAATTAATTTAAAGTTTAATTAAAATCATCAGATAACTCTCCGTTGCGGCTTATTGATGCTCCAATTAATGTTATTAAAGGCCATCGATTGCAAGCAGATACGTGAAACTAATGATCAAGTTTGTGTCCTACTTAAGTTTTTTTATCTGTTCTGCATTTCATCAAAAAAATATTTAGAAGAAATCTTTATTTTGATTGATTTAGAGCTAGAAACAACGCAAAGTTTTAGAATAGTTTTAGAAAATTATACAAGCATTACCACTTATCATTTAGTTTATGTCGGAATTGAGTATCTAACAGTAGCAGAAGAGTCGAAAAATAATAGCCGATAGGCGAAGTTAAATAAACCTCAAAAATTCAACAGAAATGATGTACACAAGAAGAGAGGAATCTCATTGCGCTCAAGCATTTTATCTTACGAATATCGAAGATAAAGGGTGTATTAAATCAAACGAAGGCACTTTTTTCAAAGTCTATTCTTATTCATTAATACTTTAAATAAAGCGGAAAAAACACAAGCGAGTGGGGGGTTGACATAAACCGTTCACCAGCAAAAAGTAGAATTCCTTAGTTTAACATAAAGTCTGTAAAAACGGATTGCTGGAGTTGCGTAGTTGTGAGTACTGTGTAGACGCGTTATCGTCAAGTATGTTTTGAATCGGTCAGAATTCACACGGCGATCTTACGTAAGCTCCTCTGGAAACGTTATACTAGTAGTAAGATAATACTGAATAGTTTTACTGATCGACGTGTAGTCGCGGCTTTAGATTCATCCATTTCATCTGGCGGGTAAAAGGCGATTAACTAAAAAATATTCAGGAAACGGGCAGCAACGTCTACCTATGTAAAATAACATCTAACTGCGATCACCGATCACCTGCCATGCGTGATTATTGTGGTATATCTATCTAAATATTTCTAACAGAAGACCAGTCCGCGAGACAGGTGGTGATGATGAGTTTGATATTTTACAAGTAGACAGTCGATATTATTCTCACTCAATGACAGTTATTTTCGAAACTCAGATTTGAATTTTGGAAATAGTTTCAATGATTGTTTGTTTTCGTGAATGACGTCATACTTATATTACCTATATCTACCCAATACATTTTCTTTTACTGAATTATGTAGATGATATACTGGTTGGATTTAATATACATAAAACAACATGGTGTCTGTATATTAATGTTAAAAATTTAAGAAAAAATTACTTAGCATTGTTTGTAAGTACGCGGTCAGGATTGACTTCAGATTTTATGTATAAGATAATGGATAGTTGGTTCGCGAGACAGGTGGTGATGACCTTGAAAGATTCGATAAGTACACAGTCGATATCCTTCTCACTCAATGATGTTTATTGTCGAGATCAAAATAAAATCGAAAGAACATCGAACGGCTTTTGTCAAAGCGAACGACGCAAGTACAAGAAATACTATAATTATTTGGACTCAAACAGTAATTTCGTTTCATTGTTCTTGAGAAATCCCAATTATATACAATTACTTGTATATGACATTGTGTAGTTTCATTGCCCCTCGGATTCCATTCGATCGATACTGCATCGATGCGACGGATCATTGGAATACTCAGCGCGCCAATCGTTTGGTACCCCAGTCGCAGCAAAAAGTGAAACAATGAGGAGAAATGCTAACCAAGTAATATGCAAGAAATTTGGAATGTTATGTTATGACCGATAGGTGTGAAGAATGTCTTGGTATTATTCTCATTAATGGCCACAGTGACCGACATTTAACTTTAATTTATAAACATTTAGCTCGATCTCGTTTCATACCCGGATCATCAAATTACAGTATTAAGTTTTACATGTAAAGCGTCTAAAGAAAAATGTTAATTTTACAGTTATATTAAAAATGTACTAAATAAACTAGTCGAAAATACATTATAGCTTCTCAACTAAATTTTTAAAATTCAAAAAAAAATGTATGGCAGTCTATTTTGTGACCACATGTTAAACAAATATAAAACTTCATTTTTCGACAGACACAGGTGTTCTAATGATTATGCAAGGATAGATAATATTTGATTGTCATCGATAGATCAGGCCAAGTTGTCCCGCTATAAAAATATAATTATCGCATACGTGGACTACGAAGAACGCAACAAAGCAAGAAATAATTGAATAACCTTGATAATTATTGCAAATACCCGTTCGTCGTGGCCATCTATGAGTGAATCCTATTCAGCAGTGGATTTATGCAGTTAATAATTAAGAATTAATATTGTGTAATAGGTAGGGTTGTCAATTATCTTGCATAACTTATTAAACGACTTGGTTAATAGGCTTGTGTCCACTAATAACAAATGGCTTGGTTTATAGTTGCTAATTATAAATGAAGACACGAAGGTGAGAAAAAACCAGTCTATTTCTCAAAAAAGTTAGATTATTAATATTTTTAGAAAATGAATTCGAAAAAAATAGGCATTAGGTCACGTGACAACGAACACGAAGAACGCGGCGCAAGAAAGTGTGACGTCACGCCTCGCAAAACATCATTGTTGTTGTTGACGTTTTCATATCACAGAGCAGGTTATTTCACGAGCTGTGACGTCATTCAAGACGCCATGACACTATTCAGCGTTTTCGAGGGAAATCTAAATGGCTTTTTTAAAATACAAAATACGTAATGTAAATATTGATTTTTCTTTAAAATATAGTTTTTTTGGGATAAAATAGATATTAAAGTATATAATTAGCCAAGTTTTCAAATTTAGTCAACTAGCCTATTCTATTGCCTTGCATGTTAATATCTCCGTAGTATCATGCGAGCGTATCTAAATTAAGACGGTAAAAACTCATCGAAGTGGAACAGTACCGGTTTACCTGGACTCTGGCCGATAGCCCTCCACAATACCATTCGTTATTATCGGTCCATTTGAGAGTCAATTATAATAAATCCTTGGAGAAAAATCTAGTTTTTGCGATTTTGCCGATCGCTGTAACCCTCTTATTTGGACTTTGGAGCCCAGTTGAACGAATCGCGCTGATGATTAAAATTTACAATCAATTTGTTGACCTTCTTTTTATACGTGTTTCATTGTTTGTAGAATTCAGATAAGTAAAAATAAGAAGTAATTGTAACAATGAACGAATACGTAAATAAAACTAAGGTGATAATAATTTTTGAGAATACATACAAAATTTATTGTCAGGTGAAATATGAGAAGTGAGGATATTTTATGTCGCCACTTTCATTCATTTCTTGCTGCTTAGATTTATTCCAGAAGGATTTAACTTAGCGATGAAATAATTTATATTGTTATATACCATTAGATTTAAGCAAGAATTTTTAATTTGGTTAAATCTTTATACGAATTAATAATCCCTCAGTAAGAGTAGGTACGAGTATATAACAATATGAAATTATGCTACCGTACCGTACTGCTGTTTTTATTTTGACCAAATCAATAGAGGGGCAGTTGTAATGGTCAGTTTTTTATGTACACAATATTAATATTATAACGACGACGACGGCATGAGTGCAATTCGATTGTTGAGGAGACACACATGCGTTGACATAACAATTGAAGCCACGCAGCAAGCGATTTTTACTGAACGTTTGAAACCAAGTTGTTCCCTGGTCCATTGCTACTCGTAGTTCCCAATACATAAATAATCACCAAAATAATATATTGATTCTGTATAAAATCTTACGGAGTTTGAAATTAACAGACAAATAATAAAATCACTAGGGTGCCATGGCTCACCGAACAACAAACAGACATTCTGGGTGATTTGCGTGAAGAGACAAGCGGGAGATCGCAGTAAGATTTCAGACTTTGTAATTATTATGCATACAACGCAGGGGAATAAAGTAATGTGTTGATTCCGCCATGGCTCTTTAAGTACTGTTGAAACAGAAGAACTGCAACCTCCACCCGTATACTTATACTCGTAACTTGCGATTCGCGGCACACTCTAAGGATAATATGTCATTGTCATTCATGAGTTTGCCGCGAATAGCACTATAGCTACTACTTATTTATTCATGACTATAGTTACCGGAATTTAAATAAAAATTTGTTGAACTAGTAGGTACTTTAGGTTTTATTAATGCGTAAAATACGTCGATTTTGACACAGATGTATATAAAACTGGTGTAGTTCTCAAATTCCTAGAAAACTGAAATATGGTATGCAGGTATTTCAGTTACTAAGTTGATTATTACTATGTAAGTCGCGAGTCGTTAGATATTTACTATTTCAGTGATTACGTTAGTAAATACCTCTTATTTAGTGGCCCCAACTTGCATTGACGACGGGCCTCGACGTCGAGTAGGGAGGTAATGGTGAAAGGACATTTGCCGACTTAGAATCGACCCGCCGCCACGCCAGTCGTAAATCAAAGCTAATCTGAACAGTTGGGTATGATGAATTATTTGCAAGAGAAATGAATTGCAGTAGAAACATTCAGATTAGCTATCTATCACAACAGTTATTAGGAAAAAACGTTCCATTTGTAGAATTAACAATGCACAGTACAGTGCATTTTATTCATTTTGTATCAAACTTCACAAATTTTTCAAGTGTCTCAAAATGTTGTTGCCACTATCAACAAGTAGCCCTGCCTCTCTAACTCTGTTTGCTGCCTTATCACGACAATGCCAATCTTGATATGAAAAAAATTGGTAAGCATTTAGTCTATGTCACGGAACAGGAATTAATTTTTATCCCAATAAAGATTTCCCGTTAGATGAATTTTAATCTAACGCGAACGAAATCGCGGGCAAAAGCTTCTATATTGTGAAAGTGACTCACTTAGGCTAAATAATAATAAAAAACTGAAACTGTCCAACAAAATACAGCAATTGATTTGGACAATGGACAAAGAAACATGAGGAGGTATGAAAAATATATAAACTAATGATTTCATATGTCTACTAGAATCACTCGTACTGTTTTATTGAATGAATACCTCTTCTACTCATCATCGAAGACTTTTTTGGCGCTGCCATCATCTGAACGTTAGGGCGCACTATGCCTAGGTACTTAAGGGGTGTTTGGGGTGGTAATGAAATAAAAAGTAGGCCCCCTTTCACTCCCCCACATTTACTCGGGCACGTGGGTCGCATAGTAAAGTTTTATCCGGTATAGCCTAGGACTTAAAAATATGTTTAGCTGAAAATACATTCGTGTAAATGAATTGAAGAACGCTGAAAGCAGTGAATAAATTTCGTTACCTTGGAAAATGTTACTGTAAAGTAGGAAATTCGTATTTGTAGCTGTAGCGAGATTTATATTATCATCATCCAGGAACGTCCTCTGCTCTACTTTTATTTTATATACGGAATAGATAACTGAGCATCAACCCAAACAGTATTGTATTCAATTCACAGTACACATCAGCTGCACAATATATTGAATAAAATTCTGTACGCGTGGGCATCAGAAAATATACCTCGTAAATCACTCGATGGACCAAGATAACTAAAACATTATGTCTTCCTTATATGCTAATTGCGTACCAAATTTCAGCACGATTAAGTGTATGTTTGAGGCACCAAGAGATCACCTTTCAGTTTAACATTATTGTGATAACATACTCGTAATAGATTATGCTCTCATAAATGTAACACTTTCCCAAGCATCCAAAAAAGAAAATACAGTGTACGTGAAGATCTTCGTCTCAAAGACGACACGTCAGCAGTGAGTGTAACGTGACACCACGAGCGTCGGGGTGCGACGACGACGCGACCGGCGATGTCGTGACGTGAGGCCCAAGCACGATCCGGTAGCTCGATAGACTCGTAAGTAGAGGAGTCACGTTCACAGATCGATCGACACTCGCTGGGTGACGCTCAGGCACGGCAGTATAGCGCTACTGACCGCTACTCGAAATGAAGACACAATTGTCCTGGTCTATAAATAGCCGAAATATTTGCTGTTTCCGTTGGTAATAAAAACATGAATATTATCATCATCATCAGCTTAAAAGGAAGACATTTTGGCCTCGTGGTGACACAGACTGAAAATCCGGAGATCTCAAGACGTGTGTCTATTGGTGCTCAGTTTGGTTCATTGATAGAGTAATACTATCTAAATCTGAAGCCAAACAGTTGTAATATATTAGTCAACGCTACGTTACTTCGTTGTAAGCAAGTATGCCTTTGGCCCACAGTCTTATTGTCGATTACCATCAGATGAGATGAACCCCCAAAACCAATGTGCAAGCTAGTTTAAAAAATTTAAACTAACAATATTTATTTACCAAATTTTTCACAATAAAATTCTAGAGTTTAATGACGTTGTCATAGATCTCATATTACCTGATGCGGATATGACGGTGCGGATTATACCAAAAGAAGAAAGATGCTCACCCAAAGCTTCAATTTAATGTATCTGACCATATTGTTTTTAATAAAGTAAGATTCAAGTATTAAGGGTCGTAATATTCCATGTATAAACCAGAGTTGTACGGTAGGTAATAACGGTTGCGCCCTTTCTTTAGTGCGGCTGATAGGATTTACCTATCAATAATGAATAATATTGAAGATTCACGGAACTGAGTCAAATAAAGGTAGATTCATGGTAGCTACGGAATTGCATAGGTAATTGTAAATTACTGTACTTGACATCCTAGGTTGGGAACAATAATTAATAATAAAATAATCAATAATAATAAAAGCTATTAATTTTTGAAGCATTAGACTTCTTCGTCATTATCATCATAACATCAACTGCTAATTAGCTTTTATAAAAAATATTAAATTAAAAAATATATAAGCTTCACAGTGGAACGCACTGAATTTGATTCAACAAACAAACAGACAGAACGTAATAAAAACAAACTAATATTTAAATACACTAGTAGCTGTCACCACTCAAGTTTTTCATCACTAATCACCCCCGATCCGTCTACCGTCATATTACAGCCTCCACGCCTGCCTAGGGGGAGCCTTTCATTCTGGTCACGTAGCCGAGACGTGGGCGCCGAAGGAATTACTACGTGGTATATACGTAGTTACGTAGACTCGTAGCTTTTCACCGGTTTCATGAAAAAGTTGTTGTTCAGAGCTTAACAGTTATTCGGAGCGGGGACTGCTCGTAAAAAAGTTAAAATTATACGACAAAAATTATTCATCGTGTGCTAGGATGTCACCATAGCTTATTTTTATATTACGTACCCATAAACTCTGTATATGTCTGCAACTCGATTATTCTAAAAATTTAAGTGTATTCAGTAATAAACAAAACATACACACACACAAAGACTTTGTAAGTGCATATTTGGAAAAACGAAAACATCGTTCAAGGGGAGTACCTAATGCTTTCTTTGGTATCTTTAATGTTCCGTGATAACCGTTAACAAAACCTTGAACTTCCGACTATTTCCTTTAATTTAAATATATATATACCGATGCGATAGACCTACGATATAAGTAATAGTAAGTAGACAGGCCGCTGGGTTATATTTCACATACAATTTATTAAATCTAACAAACTTTAACATAACTATAGTGTAAAGCTGTGGTCCTTAATGGGTGGTCCCTTGAAGCAACCGAAGTGATACGCGAAGGAACTGAGATTCAGAAGTTACTACAGAGTATGCATTCAAAAAAATCGGATTAAAATAACATACCTCCTATCGACTTTGAAGGATTGTATTTGTGTTTTATTTAAAATTAATAACATTATTAATTTACAGTATATTACCTTAAAACAGTGCTCACTGGCAAGTTTTTTTTTAAAATTAAATAAATGGTCATCTGATGTAGAGATACTGCTTTTCAGCTATCTTACGAGTATGTAAAAAAGCGTTATCAATCGTCATATAACTAATATTATATACATTGCATTTAACGTAGTTAAACCCCTCATTTTGCACGTGAAAATATTTTTATGGTGGTTCAAGAATGCCATCAAACGGGTCTCCGCTAAATGCAGTGTACTTCCCCCTGACATAATCATGATTTAATGGTTTTGCTGGATATAATTCGATTGTAATTGATAGACTACGGCCTTAAAATTGAAGATATCGCACTTATGTAATAAAAATATCCGGGTTATTTAACTTATTTGACTCTCCTTAAATCTCTCTACGTCATCATCATCTACAATTTCCTGTATCGGTGATTCAAAACGAAAAAATGTCCAACGTAAAGATATTTAATTAATTTCATTGACTTAACTTTAAAAAAATATTCATGATTGAAACATATCTATTTTAAATACTACTTTCCTATTGATTTACATATACAAATATGTATATATGTAAAAAAAAGAGATGGAAAACATCCCAAGACATTAGTTACCATAATCCTAGTCGCGTTCGTAAAGAATTCCCGAAAGGGAAATCGACTAAATTAAAACCTAAATGGTAATCAAACGACGAAAATCCGGCCAAGTCCGAGTTGGACTCGCGCACCGAGGGTTCCGTACAGAATATGGGTAGTTAAACTACGGAAAATCATAAATAGCGAACAATCCTCAAACGAATGCGCCTAAATACAATTTTCGATTTAGTTTTGCTACTCGTCACTAGGTGGCATTACTAATACTTTGAACCGCACGTAAAATTTTAAATATTTTTTTCTGGTTTTTGGTATTTGTTGTTATAGCGGCAACAGAAATACATCATCTGTGATAATTTCAACTGTCTATCACGGTTCATGAGATACAGCCTGATGACAGACGGACAGACAGACAGACGGACAGCGGAGTCTTAGTAATAGTAATCCCGTTGGTTATCCTTTTGGTACGGAACCCTAAAAAATACCTAAAACCCGGAAAAAATAGAAATGCTACGCTACCTATGCTATGCTACCATGAAATCAGGCTTAATATCATATCTTCTCAGTGGTATATACCTCTACATAAATAACTAACTGTTGTAAAAGTAACCTCGAATCAGTAAGCACCTCATTGATAGTAAAACAAACGCTGAGGTTCATTTAAAAGCAGATCGATGTTGGTCTGGAGCAGGCAGCAGTAAAACAACCAAATAAGCGTTAACATGTAACAACAAAGGAATTAGCAATAAAAACTTTTCTCCAATCGACATACCGGCGTGGGGGCTTTATGAAGAGGGTCATTCAGATATAACGCTTAGCTCAGCTAGTATTATCAAATATTACGATTCAAACTGATTTTATCTATGGATTCGTATTACGATAAAAGTTTCATATTAAAATTTTCCAATAATCTTTTAATACTATTGCAAATTTATGAAATGAAATGTAACATGTAACTGCATAGATGATTTCGTTAATTATTTTTTATTAAAACTGTAATTCTGGGACAGCCATTGCCAATTCTATTTTTAAAATAAGAAGTAATTGGTTTTATGTTAAAGTGAAGTGCATTTATTTCATTTGATCGCGTTAAATAGACATGAACCAGCCGATCTTTGCAACCTGTTCCGATCTTTGTAAAAAGTGTAAATGCATGTACACCCCTAACCTTACCAGCAATAATTCTTAGCCGCACTTCATTTGCATTTCTTTATTGGATCGCGGCGTAAGTGAGAAAAATTCCCGCCCTCACTTTTTAATTACAAGCTCTCTCAATATCTACAGGTTATTGCCACTGCGACTGATCACCAAATCACCATCCTTATCTTTATATATTTACCAAATATGTTAGAAATAGGTTTGAGTTATCATGTTATGTAACATCAATAGCCAGAATATGTTCACTCCTAAACTCAGTACATATCTCCTGTTATGAATCGTCCGTCATCATCGTCTGTATTGATGGGCATGAGCATGGAGCGTCTATCGTAGATCGTAGAGCTGTGGGCACTCGTCAAAACAAATTAAATGACCCGAAACCCGAGATGAATAGTTCCACTTTCTACTTCCTGACTTCATCATCAGACGTGACGAAGTGTACCACATGTAATGAGTAGGAATCGTCAAACCAAACCAAATGAGTCCAAAATCGAGTAGTTTACTAGTACCCATTGAAAAGTTCATCTATCCATCTCCTGGCACCAGGTTCAACTGACCTGACCTCGATAGCGCAAAATAATTGTAAATTGTCATCGGACCTACATACAATCGCTAAGTTTCAAATCGATACGACAGAAGTGGCTTAACAACTTAAGTGACTTGCTAGATTTATTTATACATACATAGTTAGTGACTATATAAAATAGTTGTTAGATAGAAAGCGTATAAAACAATGCATTATAGCTGTAGTCACCTTAACGTTATCCCTCTCCTAATGCTCCCATACTACATTTCTGTTGCCGTAATCTTTTAAAATAAAATAGCTGGCTTTGATAAGTAATTACCTAGAAATAGTAGTCAAAATTATAGTGTCGTGAAATAAATATCATAAATTTACAACTTTATAGTTAGCTACAATAGCAGTTACGCAGCTAATGGTTCATAGATGGCGCTTTGAACAATATTTGAAAAAAGTGTTTAAAATGAAAATTGTGATTCACTGTGAAATTGTATGTTAATAGTATTCATTTCGCAACATCACAATGTAATGTCCTATTTTTAGATAGTTACAAATCATGATGGAGGTGGATCGCCTTATATTATTATTAATCTTAAATTTAATCAGCCGATCGACAACATCGTTTTACGTATAATATTCGATAAATTAATAATTTCAATATACTCGTATATACATTTCAAGTATATATGCATAAGTACACTTTTGTAATTATCAAGTATCGCCCTGAACAGCCAAGAATCCGTATTGAATAAACAAGTGAAAAAGTGTCTGACGTGAGCAGTAGATTCGCCGCAATCGGCCAGATTAACCTATAGATCACCACTAACTCGCTATATATCGCACTAACAGCACCATGACTCGTGAGGTAAAATAAAACTGAATCTTTTATACCTACCCGCTGTACTGGTAGATCTATGAGGGCTTCACACGTATCTATCTACTCTCAATATCAAAGGTAAATTTACAGCTACGGTTAATCTGAACATTTACTGGTTACAGGTTTCCCTAATAAACTGATTGGCATATATATATATATATATATATATATACATACAATAATTACCTACAAGAGTGGAATGGTTCACATTTCCACTTATTATTTAAATTAAAGTTCGTCGGATACTTTCGGCTCTAAAACGTAGCCACCCGTCTTTCCTTGGCTGTCGTAAAATTATGTCAATGAAAGGAAATTTTTGCGAAGCGACACACCTGCTGAAAGTATGGCGCCGAAAGGTCGGTCGGTCGGTCGGTACGCTCGCAGTCGCAGTGTTTTTCAAGTCCACTATGACACATCAGCCGAAATTACGTCGCGTTCAGAAGAGCCAACAGCCTTTACTCATGTATCAGCAGAGGTATCAGTAACATTAATTAAATAGCCCGCTTCCCAAGCGACGTGATTACGGAAGATCCCCGACATGGAAAGCCCGTTCACCGTGACGAGCTGCGACAAAGAATCAAGTTCAACAGTAAACTTACGTAGCCGATGATTAAGTCATTCATGGTAAGATCATCGAGGCACAATTTTCCAACACTCGATACAAAATCCAATGGACATTATTCTTTTTTAAATAAAACCCAACTACTACTGTGTTTTACGAAGTCGATGCCGCCAGTATCATATTTTGTTTTACGGCCGTTTTATTGAATAATATGTCTTCAATTCACTTGAAAAATTCAACCTATTTTTTCAATCACATCTATCAGACCCAAGAAATACCAAAACAAGGATTTCTATGTGTCACGCCGGTAATAGTTATGGGCTCAACTCAAGAATTGCATTTGTAGCTGAATTGATATATTACAATGTTTTATATGTAAATGCGGACCAAAGACGAATGGCTTGCCCCAGAAATAGATGTCGAATGATTTAGTAGAGGTACCGAGTGAGTGCCGTATCGTATCGGGCCGGACGGATAAAATATCGGCCTCCATTGATCTAATTCCGACGTATATACGAGTATGTAGCAACTTCTCAAAATTTCTGTGATTTCATGTCGTTTTTGTTTTGTTAAACATCTGTCTGCCTTTTCAGATGTGATAGGAATGGTGTTAATCAATTAGGTATTTGACTAATAAAATATTTTTGTCTCATTCGATAGTCCATGTAAAAAGAAAAATAGCTCTATAAATTTTTGGGGGACGACTAATCGTTTTTTGAGCACAACCCGCCGAAAAGTGATTCTAGTCACGCGGTGCTAAAACGCTCCATATAAATCGGACGTGTTTTGTGACGTCATGTTATAGACATTTATAAAAAACGTTCAAAATTTAATGAAAAAACAAAATCTAATAAGCATTTCACTATTCGAGGAACTAAATTTTTTTCAATTTCCAAATAAAAAATTAAAATTATTACGTATTTTAATGTCCGTTATGGTATAAAATACAATTCAACCCCAAACTAATTAGGTGTCAAGTACCCAATTGCCCATACTAATACTATAAATGTGACAGTGAGTTTGTTTGTATGTCCTTCCTTTATGTTTGTTTGTTCCTTTATGTTTGTTGTATAGGGGTAGTTGAATGGCAGGAAAAGGACATAGGAATGGTTTGTGTGGGAATGTGGGAATGAATACAGTTAAGTCCCTTTATCGAGTGATATAACATGCACATTACCACTTTGGCTTGCTGAGATAAAAATAAGTGTATTTATGATTATCAGTTATCTTTTGATAACGCAACTCGTCCGCGTGGAGTTCAGAAATTGTCCCTTGGGAATTACTTGTTCGATCAGGTAAAGTGCGAGTCGGACTCGCGCACCAATCATACATCATAGGTAAGGTATTATGCACCCCACAATACCTACTCTACCGAGAAGTAAGTCTAATTGAAGTACCAACATTACTTTGCATTTAAATTACATACCATTGGGTATAGTTTTCAATTGCAAAGTAACCCTCAACTGCAAATAATGTACGTAATCTTAGATAAACTAATATAGTTTAAGAAACCATGCTTTTGGCACTATCTACATCCCTGTGTTCATCATCAGACTCTTATCACCAAGACTACTACTTACAATGTGTGTTGCACTTATCAACCCAGCAGACCAAACTCTATTAATTGTGTGTGTGTGTGTGTGTTATGTGTAGTGGTAATTAGCCTACTCATTGAGTTTAGGCTAATTACTAACTAATACCCATTGAAAAGTTTCAATTTTTTATTCCTGGATTCTTCGACAGACCTTTATACTAATACTACCTTATACTATAAACTAGAGCGTCAGTCCTTGAATAATGAGTTCCAATTTGTTATTTCGAATTTTGTACGAATGATAAAAATCACAACCATTGGCTTTTAGGTGAAAGAAAACATCATGTGTGAAGGCTAAAGAGGCACATACACCCTCTGCAGGAGAGTAGGCCAGCGGCTCACTCTGCAGTGGGGACATATATAGGCTGTTGATATGATGTGTGATGTGAATCACTATTGCTGGACTAAACTCGTCAAACCAAACCAAATGAGCCAAAACACGAGGAGTTCCATTGAAGAGGTTCATTTTTTATTCCTTACTTCCTTCTATCCACCTCCTGACTACTGGGTCAGGTCAGCTTGATGGTACCAAATTATTGTATTGACATCCGACAGTACATACAACCACAAAGTTTCAAAAACACTTTTTTCGATTATTATTCAAAGCGACTACCTATAAACCATTAGCTGGATATATATTTCGCATGTGTGGGTCGTCAGCTTCCTCATAGAGCTAGGGGAATTCTACGCATGCCAAATTTTAAGGCAATTTAGGAGCAATCAAACTTTAGCATTCATAATTTAGCAGCAACCATGACTCAGTTACAGCGAGTTGTTTTTAGTGTGTCAGCTGGAGACATGGGTCTCCAGCTGACACATGCCAGGAAGGCAAACCAGTCAGGTTAGGGCTTTAGACTATAGTCAGGCATTTAAAGCACAATTACAGCAATGAGAGCCAAAAAAATTAACGATCACATTGATAAACTTTTGGATCTACGAACGAAATACCGTGTGTAAGCTGGCGACCCGTGTCACCAGCTTACACATCTGGATCTTCGTAATTATTCAAGTTACGATTATGTATTGTACCTCATATTTTAGGGCAAAATAGCAGCGCCAGGCGCCAAAATTTTCGAATCTCTAGTGCTAAAACTGTTTGAGCTACGAGCCGATATGTGTGTGTAAGCTGGTGACATGGGTCGCCAGCTGACACATGTTGTATCTCTGAAACTACATAAGTGAGAACTTCGTTTTAAAGATCAGATGAGACCATACAATAGGAGCGTTCACGAGTCAAAATTTCAAATCTCCTGGCTGTCTAGATTCAAAGTTATAAGCAAAAAACTATTTTCCCGCCAAAAAATTCAAAATAATCGCACGGACGCCGCTGAGCGCGCCGTTGCCGTTCCGTGCGCTACGCTATTACAATAGAGTTTCAACTTAGCCGTCACTGTTTTAAAATTCATTTTAACCTGCACTTTCGTATCGATTCAATTGGTACATTGAGCGTGTTAGACCAGGAGCCGACTGAAATAAGCAATGGTATACTACCGATTAACTTCATAGAAAGATTACGAACGACCTTCACCAAATTTGAGGTCTAGCTAGAATCTAACCCTTCACCGTTGGTGCATAATTCAAATCTACTAATTTGACTAATACGGAATCTATCGAAAACTAAATCTTGATTCTGTATTAGTCAAATTAGTAGATTTGAATTATGCACCAACGGTGAAGGGTTAGATTCTAGCTAGACCTCAAATTTGGTGAAGGTCGTTCGTAATCTTTCTATGAAGTTAATCGGTAGTATACCATTGCTTATTTCAGTCGGCTCCTGGTCTAACACGCTCAATGTACCAATTGAATCGATACGAAAGTGCAGGTTAAAATGAATTTTAAAACAGTGACGGCTAAGTTGAAACTCTATTGTAATAGCGTAGCGCACGGAACGGCAACGGCGCGCTCAGCGGCGTCCGTGCGATTATTTTGAATTTTTTGGCGGGAAAATAGTTTTTTGCTTATAACTTTGAATCTAGACAGCCAGGAGATTTGAAATTTTGACTCGTGAACGCTCCTATTGTATGGTCTCATCTGATCTTTAAAACGGAGTTCTCACTTATGTAGTTTCAGAGATACAACATGTGTCAGCTGGCGACCCATGTCACCAGCTTACACACACATATCGGCTCGTAGCTCAAACAGTTTTAGCACTAGAGATTCGAAAATTTTGGCGCCTGGCGCTGCTATTTTGCCCTAAAATATGAGGTACAATACATAATCGTAACTTGAATAATTACGAAGATCCAGATGTGTAAGCTGGTGACACGGGTCGCCAGCTTACACACGGTATTTCGTTCGTAGATCCAAAAGTTTATCAATGTGATCGTTAATTTTTTTGGCTCTCATTGCTGTAATTGTGCTTTAAATGCCTGACTATAGTCTAAAGCCCTAACCTGACTGGTTTGCCTTCCTGGCATGTGTCAGCTGGAGACCCATGTCTCCAGCTGACACACTAAAAACAACTCGCTGTAACTGAGTCATGGTTGCTGCTAAATTATGAATGCTAAAGTTTGATTGCTCCTAAATTGCCTTAAAATTTGGCATGCGTAGAATTCCCCTAGCTCTATGAGGAAGCTGACGACCCACACATATATTTCGCGACACAATAATTTCATTTCCTATTTTTAGGTAATTACTTATCAAAGACAGCTATTCTATTTTAAAAGATTAAGGCAACAGAAATTTAGTACGGAAGCATTAGGAGAGGGATAACGTTAATAATTAATTTTTTGAAGTGTAAACTGAGAAAGATTGAATTTTCCCATCGGACTGGATTACAGAAGCTCAGAAACAATAGACAACTGTTTTCCACAGGTGCCATCTATTCGTTTTTCTGTGAAACCTGAGCCAACGTACTCTCAATACGGCATGAGGGTTTTTATTCGTAACATGAGGATGAGGACGCGATATTTATATAAAAAAACTAGTACCGATATACTCGATAGATGGTGGTAGTGGAACTTTCCAAACATTTATGATAACACTATCATGCCAGCTGTGCGTCCATTTGTTATCATCAATGATATATATAAACTATGGAACCAGTACCTTAAATACCTTTCTTTTTCGAGGGAGAAATCTTTTTTAAATACCCTACTCCTTAGGAGAAAAGCCGAATTATTTGGAATAGAAATAGTATATGTATGCGTGCAATACTTAAAGCGTAAAATCGTTGGACTGATGACGTACATTAAATATTTGATAAATATAATATCAAAAATGTTCCTCAGAAAAATTCAAAATTATGAAGAAAGCACACGAACTATTTAGGAATTTATATTTGTTAGGTTGGCCGGGCTGATGCTAAGACTAGTTCATAAAAATCAAAGAGGTTTAAATATATATAGTATTAAAAATGAAAACAGAATTTGCAAATACTCGTAAATGGATCTCATCCATCATGATTTAATTTATTACATTATACATATTAATAAAACAAGCTCAAAGTCACTCAGCGAGATATGGAACGAGCTATGCTCGGAATTTCTCTACGTGATAAGGTCCGGAATGAGGAAATCCGTAGAGGAACGAAGGTCACCGACATAGCTCGACGAGTCACTGAGCTGAAGTGGCAATGGGCAGGCCACATCGCTCGAAGAACCGATAACCGGTGGGGAGTAAAGGTTCTCGAGTGGCGACCAGGTACCGAGAAACGTCTACCAGGCCGTCCCCCTACTAGATGGACTGACGACCTGGTTAGAGTCGCGGGGAGTCGCTGGATGCAGGTGGCTCGGGACCGGTCGATGTGGCGTACCATGAGGGAGGCCTATGTCCAGCAGTGGACGTTTCCCGGCTGTTGATGATGATGATGATGTGCTCAATCGTTGATCGCCACGCGCAGCAGTCGGGTTAGTGATCGCAGTAGTCGTAGCTACCTAATTAAGGGGCCCTGAAACTTATCTTCGGACGTATAAAAACTTCACATTGCCATCCATTTTCAAAGCTGAAAGGATTTGGCACTTTGATGCGTTCTGCGGTCTGCAGTCAAGTTGAACGCAGACCGCATTATGTACCGATCACTATATATTTTGTATAGGTATGCGTTCTGGCCTTGCGGAACGGAAGGATGCGTATACGGATATGGCCTTAGTCCTTTTTAGAATGGAGGTTTTACCACAACCTGAAATCTATATTTACAAAGCCCGCGTGCGGTCCAGTCGTTAGAAACCGGACCATCAGATTAGAGACAAATAAAAATACATTTTAGTTAATCTTCCCCTTTTTAATATTTTTTACATGTAAATTACGTCCCGAAACAGAAATTTTCAGGTATTGAAAAATATGTTCACTTGTTTCTAAATAGCCAATAATTTTCTTAATGCCAAATAGGAGGCCGCGTCATTATGTAAATGGAATAATCAATAGGTAAATTAAATGGAATAATCATTAGGAAGAATTACATAAACAAATCATCTAATTGAATGGTATTGAATCACACGATGTTGTAAATTTTAATTATTAAACAAAGACCTATCCTAAGGCAAATAATTATAAAATTTTATTCTACTATATATCTCGCTGCATATTAACGAAAACAAAAATATTATAGCTCATTACAATTATTTATACTATAATCTAAAAGCAATGCGCTTATTGCTAGTCATCACCAATTTTTATTATTAATGTAGTATAACAAGAATTCAATAAAAATACATATTTCTCTCTTCAAACGGCCTTCAAACCGGATTAAATCTCTTCTACAAGTTTAGTGAAAATATAATTTATATAATGTAAATACATTTTGCGGATTTGCTATGGATATAAGGCGAAGTTGTAAATACTGAAACTCATTATAGTGGCCGGTGTTACACGGACTAACTTTTATTTGATTTTTCATAAATAATACAATATGTTTTCATAAATAAATACAATATGTTCTCTGTAAATTCATACTAAAAATGAGAATGTCGATAAATTAAATAAATTTCATAAGATACATTCAGCCAAGAAAGCGGTATTCCACCTTAACGATCAACAAAGTTGGACAATCAATTTTATAGCAAACATTTTTGTATTTGCAAAGTCTTGAATAGACATTTTCTTGTAAAAATTCATGTGCCCAAAAAAATTTATGACAATAAAAAATTTCAATTTATACCGATACAAATAGATTTTGGCAAATCCACAACAATGGGATATTATTACGGTCAAACATAATGCATTGTAATTACCGAATGAAATTTAATTTAAAAAATCAGTTCATCACATTATTAGTAAGAAAACCATTAGCCTAGCGAACAAAGTTTCGAATTCAAGAGACATAAAAATTATAATGGACCTAATTAATCTTAGGGGCCCTAAGCTATTTCATTATTGCCGCGTACACCGGCTCCTATGATACTGAGTATTTACTTTATATACATAATATAAACAAAATCCCTTAAATTTTATTAACTACTTGCAAAAAACCGGTCAAGTGCGAGACTCCCGTAGTTTAAAATTACATGAAAATATACAAATTAAATTATATTTGCCACAGCAAGCAGCAAACAGTTATTTTAAAATGTTGTGGTCACAATAATAACCTGACATAGAAGCGATCCTTGCTTACAATGTTATTTGAATTATTTTTACTACGTAATAATAATAACCTCTGGATTAGTTATACGGTTTAAATATTGTTTAATGTAAAACTTAGAGTATTATAGTGCTTAGGTTCGAATTGCGTAATCTTAAAATATTCGTCTCTGTTTATGACGCACCTGAAGCAACATGTACATAAACATGGCGGAAAATTCGAATATCAAGTCATAATCAAAATTACTATGACTATTATTTAACATACATTTTTTGTTGCGTAAACTTTTCCCTCGATCAGATAATGTTTTATGAGACATTGTATTGACGACCCGCACTTAGCTGGTTTTCTTTGCAAAACATCATATACCAAATCTAGCAAAACTACAGTATTGTGAACACATTTGTTATTCCGCAGGATCTTATTGCTTTCGTTACAATATTTTATTAGGCTACAAAGTTTTGTTCAATTTTTTTACGTTTTGTATCATACATGACACACTTTTTCAAAAAATTCTGAGTAATCGAAAATCAAAGTAAGATTAGGTCATAAACCGTCTGTTGAATAAAATATTATTCATAAACATTTATAAATAATAGGTAGTCCTGTCTGGAAGCATATTTACTTATAAGTCTGTTTTTTAAACCCATGGATACAATACTAGGCATTTTTCATTATTGACATTAGGAAATAGTCAGGCCAGAACCTAGTTATCAAGCTCGTATAATTTTGGGTTGGTAGCAAGTAGAAGATACCAGATACATAATAAAACTTCGACCAAACGGAGGTTAATACGACTGTGTCCCGTCATATATATATATATATATATATATATAATATTAACATTTTATTATGTCACCGGCCTGATACAGGCGTGGTCACACTTCATTAGTTAAATGCATCGGTAACGTACATGTGATCAGGACGCAAGCACTCGCCATTCATTCGAACGTAATTTTACTAAGTCGGGTATCGACTACCTATCAAACCACATATTATGTCTGATATCCTAGAAGATTCTTAAAAACTACTGTCTTATAATTATATAGGACAACTTATATGCATCGTCAGTAATATAACTATCTTGAACAAGATATTAATCCAAAATTTCCATTAAGATTCAGTCTTTTAACGTAACAAATATACACATGAAATTTAACATGAATCTACTACCTAACTAAACTTTCGCTTTTTGGTTAGCACTTATATTGTGAGTCGGCTAACAAACAACATCTATTACCGAGTACACGAGAAAAATATGAGGATAGTTTCGACGTTGGCACGCGGCAACCGCATGCGCCCCTCTCCTAGTTGACTGCCTGCAGTTCTTGCACGACTGTCTGGCTCGTTTCCACGCACTGCACATTTCTGTTCAGATCCATATGTGATAAACTGGTCGCACTCACGCACGCTGCTACTGATTCTGTGGTAGTATCCGTGTTGGCACTGCCTATAGACTCCGCGGCGGTCGCATGGGGAGCGCGTGGCGTAGTGCTATGCGCGCGGTTCGAGGACGGGCAGTGCTTGCGGCTGTGACAGAGCGTCGCCGCAGACGCGGTTCGAAGACGAGACGGAACCAGCTGAGGGCGAGCGCTCCATCGATGGTATTGATACGAGTGACGGACGCTCGGAAGCTGGCGGTGACGGCGCGTCCACATCATTCTGCAACGATCCAACGCGCTCAGCTGAGGCGCCGCCCGCTACAACACGAGGGGGGCGGGAAGCGGGACGGGGGGAGGGAGGAAATTGCACGAGCACGCGCAAGGAAAAGGGGGCAGGGGGAGGGGGCACCGTTACTCACTCGCCAACTATGTCCATTTACAAACGGATACACAACTGTCTCTCAGCAAACACCTGTCTATAACTATAAACCCATGTCAAGGGTGGACAACCACAAGCAACTGTGCTAAGTTTAGCATTGAATACAATGTATACCAACCTAGTAACGACTGTGCATCGTTTTTATGTTCTTCATGATTTTATTATCAGAATTGTCGAAACCTACAATAAATTTATTAGTATCAAGTGCTACTGAACGCTAGCCTTTATTGTTTTACAAAGAAACAAAACGAACGCAACGCGTGGTCACCACCCCTTACTTGGAAGTATTACAAAACACCCGAGACATCATGAGCGAGACAGCTCGTTGCCATTTGTAAAACGACACGTTTGGTTGTGCTGATGAATATGCAATAACTAAATAAATAATAATAAAACCTACGGAAATAAAATTCAATATTTAATTTAAAAAATCCATAAACATAGCTAATTAAAATAACTTAAGTACGCCAAAAATAGTTAGATATAATTAATTTTAGTTGCTCAAGCTTTAGTTACTAAGCTGAAATAAGACTGTGAAGTAGATGAAATGTTGGTGATCTAAAGATGGTAAACCGTAAGCTTAAAAAGAAATGAAAATGTTAGGTTTATGTAATGATAATTTCAAACTAAATAATGTCAATTTATCGCAGCTATTTATAGCACAGCGCAATCCAGGATATACGAAAAATTATTTTATCTATATGATGATACACATATGATTTAACAAAATTAATGTCAAATACGTAACCACGTAAATTGTAAACTTGGTTCTAACGCACAATTTTATTTCAACCAGAACTTAAACAGCTTTCCATATTTTGGTAATTAATTTATACTTGTGTCATTAATTTATGAAACGATTATTAAATAGTTCTGCTATTACTAAGCATACGGAATAATACGGAAATAACTATGTAACAATCATAAAAATAAGTAAATCACGACAATAAGAATTGAAATTCCAAATTCACAAAACAGAACCAACAACCTGTCAAACATGGGACGACGTTGACGAATGAATTTTGTTTAAATCGACTCTATCAACTTTAAGTTAATACCTACATAGACTTTAGCGTAACAACTATCTGACTTCTCGTCTAACCATGTTTTCTAAAGATATTTGAGGCGTTGTACTGTTTATTCGTGAAGTCTATGTAAATCGTAAAGCAGTAGATAATTTCAGGTATTTGGCATTAAATTTGTTGTATTCTGTATTAAAATAGAACAGCACAATTTTCGAGCGACTGACTGACGGTGCTCCTTTTGAATGTCAAGATTTTCATGCAATGGGAAGGCTCACTCTAAAGAGGATTCACGGGTTGCCTTAAACTAATAAACCGACAAGCAAAGCTGTTACAATTCTAAATGATAAATGCTAATGTTACAGTAAGAATGTGCAAAGCGTGGGATGTAACAAAAATGTACCATAATTAATAGAGCACGATTCTATATTCTACGAGGGGCATACCGAAATGATCGGGAATATAAAACAATACATACAGGAAATAACTAAATTTATTTTTATTGCTTTTCGAAGTATTCTCCGTTGCAGTTAATGCACTTTTGCATTCGTTCGAACCAATTATTATAGCAGCAATTCCAGTCCGAAGTTGACATGGTCAAAATCGTCGATTTGTATGCTTCCACTGCTTCTTCTGGACCTTGAAACCGCTGACCACGCAATAAATCTTTGATTCTAGGGAATGTAAAGTAATCATTGGGACTCAGATCAGGGCTGTATGGAGGATGATCCATTAATTCAACGTTTTCCTGCTTCAAAAACTCGCTTGTTTTCTGAGCGGTGTGAGAGCTCGCATTATCGTGATGGAGGATTATGCGTCGTTTCGGGTTACCTCTACGGAGTTCGGATATCATCTGTGGCAAACAAACCGTTGTATACCAATCAGCGGTAACCGTTCTCCGTTCCTCTAAGGGAACTGTGACTACATGTCCTGTTTTCGCGACAAACGAAGCGACCATTTTCTTCGATACGCTGCGAGAGCGGACAACTTTTGTTGGCTTGATCTCACCTGCGAAGACCCAGACAGCCGACTGATGCTTTCTTTCTGGCTCATATGAATAGATCCATGATTCATCACCAGAGACAATGTTATAAACTGCTTTTGACTTTCCTCCGTTGAAGCGTTGCAGAGTAGACCGGCACCAATTGACACGAGCCGCCTTTTGCTCTTCGGACAAATTATGGGGCACCCAGCGGGAAACTAGCTTTCTCACTCCCAGTTCACCATGTAAAACAGTTTGTATCGCAGTCATACCTATCCCTAAAGTAGCCCGAATCTGCTCATATGTAATATGTCGGTCATCCTGTATCATTCGGCGCACAACAGCGACATTTTCTGGTGTAACCGCTGTTTTTGGCCGGCCTGTGGAAGGTACGGTGCCAAGAGAAGCACGTCCACGCCGGAATTCAGAATACCAGCGATATATTGTCGTCTGGCTAGGCGCTTCACTCTTGAATATAGATATAAGCTCAGCGAGACATTGTCCCTGAGATAATCCTCGTCGAAAGTTGTAAAAAATTATGGCACGGAAACTTTCTCTTGTAAGCTCCATTTTTTTATCGACCTATCAATTTCAAACTGATATTGTTCTTTAAAAAAAAATTTTTTTTAATTCTGTCAATTGTATTCGATTTTCAACTAACCAGTGTTTATTCATCAAAAAGAGTTTTTAATCTAATTAAATCGAAAGTACTCGATTACCGATCTTTTCGGTATGCCCCTCGTACAACGTGTGCTGTAAACTCTAAACCTAGCTTAATTAAACACAACTTTAAAACTATTGTCGACTAATCTTAATTACGTACTTAAATGACGAGGAGAACACAGATTTTTATATAGCTGCTAATTTAGATTAAGTTTAGAGTGTTTTAGAATCGTGCCCATTGTCCGTATTTCAAAAGTTTAACTCTTCATCAATTCCTAAATTATGTGAAACACGCAGTCCCAGGCTCTATACAGAGACATTCATTAGAATAAATGTATGATCGTAAATCGTATGAACAAAATGATGAAATGGGCTGTGTCTTCTTTCGGAATTTTTAATTTTGTTACACCTTATGGATGCGTTAGGCCATTATAAATAACAGGGTCAAATTAATAGATAAAAGATAAATAAAATAGTATCAATTAATAAAACCCTAAGCTGGATTAGAAAAATAGCTAAATAATTAAGCGCTAAGCTCTGCAACGTGTTAAACGTCAATATACAATTTCTACGCTTATAACATAAGTTCCATGTAAAATTAATAATAATAACAAATTAATCTAGCCTAATTATTCTCAATTACGATATAACAATGTCGATATCTAAAATAGAGACTGGTAAATAAATAAATAAATCAAATACTAGTAGCGTTACTACAACATTATTAAGAGCGTTTCTTGAACGCCTACTAATTATAAAATTATAAGACCTGTCTCTGGAGAGTTACTCACAACATTACCTCCACTTTGCTCGGATGTAAAATTAATTATAATTTTTACGATCACATTTTTACACATACTACACACTGCATTTCAAAAAGATTTTAGAAATTTACGCGTCTATAGGTACACATTCTAAAAATACGTATATAGAGGTAGGTAATGACTAGATTCCAACGTAGCCTACGCACATGTATATCGTAGGTCAAAACAAAATGGCAATCCAAACGATTGATTTTTAAATAGTTATTATAATGAGTAACTTTTATTGGAATTATAAATGAAATTAGCAAAATAAAAAGAGACCATCGATTGTCCATTAACATTACATAATAATGATGTAATTAAAAACCGTTGACAATTTCATTGCTATTTTGTTGGACTACAATTGGACCAATGATAGACCCTACATAAAGAAAACTACATTTCAAGAGGAATATTTTCCCTATAATATTATACAGACAACAATTCTCTAGTGCGGGAGAAATTTTATTAATATTCTACATATTTTCATTACTACACTTTTAAAATACATTGAGATTTGTTTAATTTCTATTCCATAACATTTTTAGCTTTTAGGTCATCCATCAAATCACAACTAGTTTTTTAGTTTAAATTGTCTATGAGCTCTAGCTTTCTAATACTTGTCACAAAAAATTTAAAATTGATCTATATTGTTTCTAGCATCCGTAAAGGATCAACATTTAGCACTAGTACACGTCGCCCGTACATCGACGATGTAGCCACACGATTCTTGATACTTTGCCCATTTAACACTTTCTACGCACTTACTGTGAGCGACGCTCTTACAACCAAAGTAAGCCCGCCTTAAAGCACTTGTCACTTTCCCCTGATGGTAAGCCACAAAGCATTTTTTTAAATTTTGATATGATTTTTTAATAAAAAATAGTATTTAAATTATTGCATATAAACTCCGATAAAAATTACATATTTTAAAGCTGATGGAATTATCACTGTTGTGTCTTTCTTTTGGCTAATTCTTAGTCTTTATCATAACATAGTCTTAATATGTGTATTCAGAAGCGACACTCTTCGATAATAATGGAAATATTCTAATTTTATAAGAAACCTCACGTCACGCGCATTACGAGTATGTCTGACATCTTAACATTCAAGAGTGTAACTTCTTAAAACATACATAAACTTTCGTATTATGTTCATTACAAGTTTAATATACTTAATTTTATAACCTTTAGTTAGGTTCTCGTCGTGAGTACACTTAACAGTATGATTACAAAAAGAAATGACATCGGCAATAATCGAGCTACGCCCGAACAGTTCGGGCAGGTTGTCATATAAATAGAATGGCATCTAGCAGTCAGAAGAAGCCACTTAGATCAAGTAATTATATAATTCCCTCACAGACCGACATCAGTTTATTGTCATATTACAGAGGTCTCTTATTTTCACGTTAGTCTCATATTCAGTCTCAATTTCAAGAATTACTTCTATAAAAACAAGAATTAGTAATATGGTGTAGTTGGTATTAAGTATTTACTTATGAAATGTCTCATTATTTGCGATATTTCTGTAAGTTTCTGTAACACGACACTATTAAGTTTTGAAATATTTTCCAGATAAAACACAGAAAATTGTGAAAAGACTGGTTAGCAAACGGTTGTAGGAAAATTTTGACACGGGACGGACACTACTTGTTACAAAATGGTTTCCCAGTGTTTTAGTGCCTCTTTCACTTACATAGTTTTTACGTAAAGGCCGTTTTCTCAATCTCACACATTAGCTATTTATTATGTAGGTATATATATGACTGTATGATAATATCATCGCCATAAAAACGAGGTTGCCGACTATTAACAACTATTTGCCGGTGAAAATTCTTTATTTAACAATACTGTAAACATAAACGATGCGATGATGCTACTGATTATTTGAACATATCTTAAAACTTTATAAGCTAAAAGTGATCGAAAAGGACATGCTAGATTAACAAAATATCCTCACCGCACTAACTCCGACCATATCCTGTAATTTACAACACCATCGCGTGACTCTAAGCAACTATCACTTGGTGATAAGTTTTACAGAAATCATGTGTACCTTTTATAACCTATTTCCTGTTCCTAATGCAGTGTCAAATAATCTCTGGTATATACGATATGAAATAAAATAAAAACTAATAAAACAATAAATGAAAAGTTGAAAATGAAATCTTCACAAGGCATTTCTATCCTTTACTCCACAGAGCGACAGCAGGGCCTCCATTCGTTCTTTTTCAAAGTTCTTCGCAGTTATGCAACAATCCCAGAAACCTTGCTGGTTGATGATTTAAAATTTATAAAGAATTCTAAATGACGGACTCATTTTTAGATTATGTGCAGTTGCTATGAATTGAACCGCTTGAAGTGGTAACTTGTAACAGTTTTATTGATAGCAACTGCACAGAAATAAATATGAATCCATGGTGTATCGATAAACCGTAAATCAACAATGACTACAAAAAGTCCGGCTTGGAATTATTGTACGGTTGAGAAGAAATGTATATAAAAGAGCAAATGAGGGTGCTGATGACGATCTATGCAGTCTTAACAAATTATATCGTAAATCCAATGTCATAATATTGTACAATTAGTCGCGACATACTGGCAGGCATAAGGCACTTCACTTCAAGACTTAATTGGTTTGATTTGGTATCATCAAAGCGCAGTGTGAAGATTACAAATTCGTGATAATACAAATATATAATAGATACATAATTATACGTCACCAATGTTGATACGCAGTAAGTAATAGCGAGACGAAAGCTAGTAACAGATGAAGCCACTGCCGAACCCGTTTGTGCAAGGCATTTATATTAGATATGACAGTTACCTTGAGGGGAATTGGTGGCACTTCCAAGTGGTAGCCGATGTCGCACAAACTCCGCAACAACTCGACGCCTGCAAAGTTTTACAATTACACGTTAAATCACTTGATAAAACCCTTTGCATTTATATTTGAAAGTATGACACTGGCAATCTATTTTCTATTATAACCGTAGTTGCCTGACAAGTAGAACGACGTTCGAATCGAGGTCTACGTTCAATTTTGGCTCAAACCAAACATAAATTACGAATGATATAAATTGTACCCAATTCGCTATTCGGGCAATTAAAACTTGTTGGGGACCGAACACCTGGTAAAGGTCGCGGAGAGTCGATGGATGTAAGTGGCTCGAGAACGGTCGATGTGGCGTACCATGAAGGCCTATGTCCACCAGTGGTCGTTTCCCGGCTGATGATGATGATGAAGCAATCTGCACACTCCAGACAAGGAACGAATAGGACGTGTATCTGTGTACCAATCCTCACTGACTAGGGCATTTTGTTGCTCATTTGTTGCCTTAACCCCTAGTTGGCGATTAGAGCTACATTATTACGGCACTGATTGATTTCCTAACGACTTAATAACTTTTCATAAAACACCCGCGACTTCGTCTACACTGACGACAAAAATCATCCCAAGGGCGTCCTTTATAAAGATACATGTACTTACTATGTAATTAGTATCCCACAGAAACTACTTAGTGGATCGGGACAAAAAAGTATCTTATGTACTTTTCAGGCGTTTCAACTATCCCTATACAAAATAGAAGTCATTTAGACTCTCCGTTACGACGTGAAGGAAGGGCAAACAAACAATCTCACTCTCGCATGTATACTATTAGTATGGATAAAGTAACCTATGTCCTTCTCCGTGTCAAAGGCTAAGCTGTGCTAATTTCCAGAATAAATGATCATTATAGTTAGTCGTGAAGAGACAACAAACACAGTGACAGAGTTTTTTATCAGTACCAACCTCTACTTCTGTTGATCGAATATCGTGCCTCCCATGCGTCGAACAGCCTGTTATAGTAGCGGGGGCCAGACAAATAGTTGAGATATTTGTGAGTGTCGACCGTGGGAAACACGCGCTCCATGTCGCCGGCTTGGGTTAACTCATCCTCCGCTTGGATCAGATGGCGGACATCGTCTGGCGTAAGAGTCGACAGGATATCGCGAAGGTACTGGAAACATAACACAACATGTGCCTCAGCAAAAACTACCCTAACCTATTATTAGATTAGGCTTTTGTTAAGTGAGTGGGCAGCTTAAAAACGGAAAAAAGAATGAAGAAAAAAAAATATTTTCTTTCACATATGATTTTCTTTACATAACAGTTTCTGGGACACTCCTTTTAAGTTAGAAGAAACTTTTATTAGGAGGCTCCGAACTTATCTGTTCGAAGTTCGACAAGATGCCCGGAGGCCTCTCTAACTAGGATCAATGAGTGCTATAATTTATTAAAGACAACGACACATTCACTGACTGAACAAACGTTGCAAGCATCGCTAGTCTATGAGCGCTTTTCTAAATCAAATATACATTGAAATGTTTTTCATATACTCACCACATCTCTTTCATCCATGTTGGTATAAATTATGTGTTTGTCTCTTTCTTCTTTCGACAGATACATTGTATATAATCTGCTGTCGTAAGGCAACCCATTCTGTGGAATAACGATCACATTGTTAAAAAACCTTTAAATAATAATGACAGCGTACCACTAGCTACACCTAATATTTACGTATTTCCTCATAAAAATAGAATAAAGAAATAGAAATAGTTTATGCCTGTTGACATTTTTTATACTATGAATTGTTAATAAGTTTGTATTATAATTTCAGCCACTCGTATAACGGTTAGCATTTTTACATTGCAGTAAACTTTTGATGATTGATATCTGACTTCTGAACACGATTTATATCTTGCAACATCTTACTGCGATGACCAATCCGCCAGACAGGCGAGGTGATTATGGCAAATCACCTTATAGAAAGTGTCATGTGGCGAACTATGAGCGAGGGAGGCTCATGTCCAACAGAGGAATCATGCAACCGATTATAACTGAGATTTCAGTGGTGCATATATACTACAATCCTGTGCCCACAGGATTCCCTATGTCCCATTTTATCTAAAGACACATTCTGTAATCGTGTTGAGTTTTTACCCCTTTTTCAAAGCTATGATCAAGGAAAGTATACCATGACATACCAGTCTATGTGGTTTCTCCTTGGACAAGACGTCCAGATTCGTCTTGCTCGGTACCTGGAACTGCGCTAAGTTAAGCACCGCCGCGACCAGGGGCCCCTTCACGTGTGTGTCCAGAGGCGAGGCACTATGCAGGCTGGGCGATATGTTCACCTAGTACATTCACGAATTTAACAAACAAGATTATGTACAAGGATATATTTTTATATATGGATGTATGTATTTTAAATATGATAATAATAACCACTAATATATATTTACTCGTCCCACTGAGAATAAAAACGTTCTTTGATTGGATATCATCAGACCTTAAGAAGAAGTCTACCACTGTAACTATTACTTTTTAAATAGCTCCTTTATTAGAAGTACAAACCTCTAAAAGCCAAGGCTTAAGATCTTCATCGAGAAGTACATCGACTCCAAACAATTCGTAGCAATTGTAGCGCGAAGTGATGTTGGCTTTGGTCAACGAACTAATGCTGGCCTCGCCAGATATGACCGTCTTTACCACGAGGTCTTTCATTGACTTCCACAGCGCATTGGTGTCGACAGCTTTCTCCGTTCTCAAATAGTGAAATAGAGTCTGTAGTGTCCTGAAAGAAAATATAAGAAAAGCAAATTACATAAAATTATGTTTTGATTATTATTTTAAGATTAAACTAGGCAATATATTGGCAACTAAGCATTATTCTAGTCCAGTATCGCCATTAAGAAGGCATATGTCCAGCAGTTGACGTTACCTGGCTGATGATGATTTATGAAGAGGTGCAGTGATAAATAAGATGAAAATAACCATTTTAAAGGATAATGAAATAGTAACAACTATTTATATACATGTTATTCACAACTCACCACTTGTGCCCCTCGCACGCAGCGAAATCTTCATTTGGGGTATAGTTTTTAGATAGTCTATTGATTGAATAATTAGTCAAATGCATGTATCTATCATTCAATGACCCCAGCTCGTCGTTGTATTTTACTGAAATGGACAAACATTTTGTTATGTGTATTTAATTCACAAATAATCAAATGTTCTATAAATCTATCGCTAAAACCAGGTTGCTTTTAGGTTAATTATAAAAACCAATATATGTATATATAAGTTTCATTCTAGATATGTACAGCGAAATGGCCGTGTGGTCTCGGTTTTAGAATGTGACCACCCCATATCATGCTGAGAGTGTCGTAAGGCACAAATATTAAAGATGGGCAGCAGGATATATCTATGTAATAACATTACTTACTGCGACCCTATCCGCCTGCCAAGCGTGGTGAAGCAAATACTCTCATAGTCCGATAAGGTGATCTATGAGAAGGCTCATGACCAGCTGTGGACTATTGCAGGCGAGCTAAGCTATGGAACGAGCTATGCTCGGAATTTCTCTACGTGACAAAAGCCCGAATGAGGAAATCAGTAGAACTATGGTCACCAAGATAGCTCGACGAGTCAGTGAGCTGAAGTGGAAATTGAAAAGCCACATCGCTCAAATAACAGATAACAGAGTTCTCGAGTGGCAACGCACCGGCAAATATGTACCGGACGGTCCCCCTACTAGATGGACCTACGTCTTAGTAAAGTCGCTCGATGCAAGTGGTTCGAGACCGGTCAATGTGATATACTCGTACCATGGAGGAGAGGAGGCCCACGTCCAGCAGTAGACGTTTCCTGACTGATGATGATGAGATATCATTTATTGTTGTTAACAAAAAGTTAGTTTCAAAGACATCGGTGAGTTCTATTACAAGTATCCATTATCCAACGAAGTCTCTGACTATAACTGCAGCAAAAATGTATAAATAAAAATATAGCTCCGATTTATTTACCTGAAGCGAATCTCGCAAGGCCATCTTTGTATACATAAATTCTCAGTGGGTGCACTGAAGTAACGAGCACGTACAAGCGCATGTCAAATTTGCTGCCATTTATGAGGTAAGGCTTCGAAACATATCTCTGTACAACCACTGGCCGCTTTTTGGGTATTTGGGTCCACTTGGACACCACTTTGATGCCCGTTCCCCTTGCTGACGCGGGCTGTAACAATTAATGCTTTAATTTCAGGCACCAGTCTCTCACAGACAGTATATAGCACCGTAAAAAGTGAATAATGTATTTAATTAGGAACTTTCTGTGTAGAGAAATAAATAAATATTATTATTATTATTAATTACAAGAGTTCAACGAAACTACAATACCAATTTGGCTGTGTGGGTACGGTTTTGGCACAAAATTAATATATTTCTACGATACAGTTAAACAACAGTTCTTAAGCAATGTGCGGGGTGTGACTTTGGGACATAGCCAGCCACCCTATGCTACCACGAACGTGATCTTATAGAAGCCAATTAGGGATTAATTGTAGGAGGCAGACAGAAGCATGTAGACAATAATGTTATTTCTATTGTATACCATGTCCAAATAAGTACTCTTACCGGTTTAATGATCCATTTCTCGTTATTTTCCACGTGTTTCTCCCAGTCGTGTTTCAATAGCTTCATATCTTGTGGTAAGACGTATGTTTTGGGCATTATACCAAACTCCTTTTGACCAAACTTACTGACAAGTTTCTGCAAATTCCTCCACAATCGGTCTTTTCGTCCGATTTGAAACGTACCGGGGAAATGATTCATTTTTTGACCATCTTTTATTGCTCGAAACATTATTGATTTCATATGTTTACCCCATATTCCAATCCATTCCACCGTCTCTGCAAAAATGCTCCAAAAATAAACACTAGATGGGGAAAATTCCTGTTGTACTTGGGCTTGAACTTGTTCTTCGTCAATCGCACTTAATGACATGTGGCGATAAGGACGTGAAAGAACAGAGCGTGAGCAAGCGTGCCCTTTATAGTCAAATTAATAAGGGAACCTGTTTACTTCGGAAGGAAGCTTTTTTTAAAAGGCCTTTGCTGATAACCTCGTCTCATTTTGAATGACGGCCATAGGCACAGCCTTCCCTGGTTTTAAAATTGAAGATGAACTAAAAACAAAATCTTACATTTGTCGATTCAGCAACAAAACCGATGTAAAGCAATAGGACCCACTTTGTAAATATCTTGGTGATAGGAATGTAACCACCGTGTTACACCCACACAATTGATAAGCATTAATAATGATACCATAGTCTTCTACCGAACTCGGATCAAACGAGTGGTTTAAAAATGTAAATACAAAATCCGTTTATATTGTTTGTTTGTGTTCCTTTTTATGATTCCCAAAAATTTAATGCATCTACTTTTGTCATCGTAACAAACTATTCCAATTTTACTAAATGTCGGACCAAATACAACTCCCCAACTTAGTTAACCTACCAACTTGTAACTAACTTGTAAACACGCGAAAAGATAATCTACCTTGCTAGCGAGGCCGACCATAATTATTGTCTTTGTTAACTTCAACTTTTGTAGTTACGATCAATCGGAGAACTTTAGTAAACAAATTGCAACTACATTTGAAGTATATTTTGTATATTTAGTTGGTAACTTTCTAATTCATATAGTACAAAACTTGTCTGTGGTTTGTTATTGTGCACTGATTTATCATACCTGCGTTCTCTTCTCTTATCGTGTACACAAACCCTAGTGGTCAGAGTTGTTGAGCCGCCATAGTCCTCTGACATGGTTTGTACAGCTACTAACTGTCTTAGATAGTAACCGGGACCATCGGCTTAACGTACCTTCCGAAGCACGGAATCATCGTACTTTTCAGACAATCAAGTGATTCAGCCTGTAATGGCCTAACCAAGCTGGGGAAAGTCTCACAAAGAGTATGCAGGCATATATGATTTTGGAATAATTAAAAAAGGAATACTAACCTTCTTGTGGACACTCCGCTGTGTCACATTCACTCTTAACAAGTCTAAACCCAGAATTAGTCAATGATTTCTTAACAACTATAGGTGTTATAGTTGTCAACTTCCATTTGAGGTGTTTTTGAATATGAATAGGTACTTTAATCGGCGGTGTATCATCGGGTCCAATAAACTTCAGGTACGGAGGTACACGAGGGAACAGCGACATACGCAAACAGGAAACAATCGATTCTGGCAACTCCATGGGAATATCTGAAAAACAAATTAACTCACAAATAATGAAGAAAAATTACTGCGATACAACTTTCAAATATAGCGTTTTAGCGCAAACTGCAAGACTATGTACGATAGGATCGAAATATACTTCATATAAAGCAAAATATCTAGAAAACTTATTCATATATACGACAAATCAGGAAAAGTACAAGCAGCAAAGCAATCTAAATATAATAACGGAAAATGCGTCTCTGAACACAATAATAGAAGATTCCATAGTCATTTTAAATATAGCTCCAAACAACTATTTGTACACATATAAAGCGTAATTACAAAACCCATGAAAAATATTTTTCTTGGAAAAACAACTTTGTTGATGACCGATATTCTAACTGCATCCTGTATCTGTATGTATGTCCATAATTATTTCTCTATTACTACAATAAAAAATTATTTGATAAATCTCAGATTTAAGTATACTAGTGGTCGCCCAGTGGTCGAAATTCGACCATAATGAACTTAAACATTTTTAAAAAATATTAGCTCTCTGCACTCCTCTACATAAACTATAAGTGTGGGAAATTTCATACTCTTCCGTCCGCGCAATTTTCGTAAAAAGGGGTACAAAGTTTTTTCTTTACGTATTAATTTATAGAAGATTTTCCAGGGTTTTTGCGCTTATATGGCGGAGCACAACTACCATGCAATGGTTAACCCAAACAATTATTGATGTGCATAGATAGATATAAAATAGTCTGTAACAGACAGACTGGACGAAGAATTGAAGTTTCTTTTTGACTCCTTAGATTTGACAATATTTCAAATGAAAAGTCTGCACGACGAGATTTTGATGAAATTGTGTGATATTTTTTATGATATAAATTTTTATTCATTTTTATGATGAGAATGGTTTAGATTTACAATTAGATGATTTTTTAAATATACATTACTAAGTTTATTCAAAAATGTTTAAAAAATGCATGTCCAACCGTGCAAAGCCGGGGGGCGGGCCGCTAGTACCATATAATAATATAACAATGAAAATGCAAAAATATCATACCTAACAATACATTAAAATAAAGTACATTGTCTTGTTGTAAGGAAGTTCTAATCAAATCGTAAATAATATTCGTAAAAAGATTTGTATGAGAATACAGACAATCATATTATAAATGTATTTCTTTTTCCTTAAACCATTGCCATAATTCATCATAATTATCGGGGAAGCGTCCACTGCTGAACATACGCCTCCCCCATTATTGACCACATAACCGTAATTTGCCATTCTTCATTTAAACTTTGCGCTAGTGTGATACCGAAATCAGAGAAAAAAATCGTCTTGGAATTATTATTGATTAATTATTGATATATCAAAATTTCATCAATTGATAAATAACCATAATAAATAACGCCTCAACGTCTTATAAGCACCATCACCACACTTCATTTTCAACCGACTTTAAAAAAGGAGGTTCTCAAATCGACGGGTATGTTTTTTATGTATGTTAAGCGATAACTCCACCAATTGTGAACCGATTTTGTTAATTCTTTGTTTGGTAGAGCATACTTCAGAGGTGGTCCCGTATAAATGCTATCGAAATTGATTAAGCGCGTTTTGTGAAAATCAATAAAACCCAAATTTTAATAAGTACTCGTAGTAGTGGTTAGTAAAGCATTAATTATTCTAAACTATTTCTCGACTTCTATTAATATTTAGCCAACTTCAAAAAAGTTTTTTATTATGCGTGTGTTGTATGATTTTGACGTTTGGGTGTATGATCGCCGATTAGGGAAGAAAATAAGGACATGAATTTATGTTGTGTGTATTTATATAAATGATTAATAAATAACGAGAAATAGTTTGTGACATCAAAAACTGGGTCCACCCCAATCTAAAGCCCGGATCACGGCACTATTATAATTATTAACTAATTTAATTACAACTGAAAGAATATCTAAACATAAATACAGAAATACTACACAAAATTGATACAGAAATAATGTGTTATGTGAATAATGAATTGCAATTCTACCTCTGTTTGCAGATACCGCTCTGAATGGGTTAGATGTGTGCAAAGAAGCAAATGCAGTGTTCCTCTCTGCAAGAGAATACAATCTTCTCCTTTAATTTACTCGCTCTATCCAATACAACAGGACACAGTCTTAATAAGTTCAGTATTTTCGGATAACGAGTAACACGGTGTTTGTAATTGTAAAATATTTTATGATTAACGCAAGCAATATTAACTCTAATAGGTTTAAATTAATAAGCCAGTCGTATCATATATATCATCATCACGTAATAGATCTCTATATTACATGACTTGTGAAGTACACCAATTCGCACTGGGCCAGCGTGGTGGACTATGGCCTGATCCACTGCAGTGGAGATCTACGTAAGCTGTCGTTGTATTTTGCCCCTTATATGAGTAAGCAGAGAGAACTGGAGGGATGTGATGGGAGGCCTCTGCCCAGAGTGGGACAATACTGGCTGATAATTATACGAATAAGAATATTCCAACTTACAGTCCTCGCACACCAAGTTTGCCCCTCTGAAGTTAGCTCTCCGCAATTTCAAACATGTACAGACGGAATGTGTGTGTATTATTTTCTATAATAACTATCGCTAGATGACATAAAACACTAGGACATTTCTTTCCACTCGCTAACTTGCCCTGCCTCCCACTTATACGTTATTAAAATTGATACTTTGCGGTCTTTTGTGGCTTACTTCAGAGGGGTAAAGATACTTTGCGAGTAGTAGAACTGGCTAATATTAAGGTTACTAAATTTATACTTATAATATGGACGATCAGCGATTACTGTGTCAGCAGTCGAAATTGTTCGTCTTTCCGCTATGCAGTGTTTAAAAAATACCATAAGAAAATCGACTGGGTTCAATGACAAAGCACGCCAGTAACTAAACTTTTACCTATTCCAGCCACCGCAGCATGAACGTCAAATGTCTATACGATTTGACGTTCAGATATGACAATGTCTCAATCTCACCGCTCTCACGAGTTTCATGTTGCAGGTGCAGACAGTTATTGAAAAGATCAGAAAGTGTATCTTCTTTAATTTATTGAAATAGTGCTAGTAACTCATTGCGGATTTGTGTACATTGACTGAAATGAAAGTAGTGACCATATCTCTATGTCAGTATTAAATAAAAATATTTATTGACTTCTTTTCAGCAGAGGCCAAGATCAAATTTCGTCTAAAGGAGACGGAAAGTAAGTCAAAATGCCGTTATAAATAAAACATGTCTAAAAATATTTTAAAAAATATATGTGCTTAAAGCTTACCAACTATACTGTTGCTTGAACTGTTTTAACGATGTCATTTTGCACATATCCGGGAGTTTCCTAAAGAGTTCATTGCTTACGAAAAGGTGTTTCAACTATTGTGAACATTGGAAACAACTGAGAGGATGCCAATGGGGGTACGCGTGTCACTGTCTACGTATTACTCGTGAAAATGACTTATTTATAAATGTGTAACAACAACCACTGTTACAGAACAATTAACATACATCAGTTTGTAAGTGATCTACTATTTTGTTTCCAAATATTTCTTGGAACATTTTGCTGTTATCATATACAGCAGGATAAAGGCACCGGCTCAATCCTCTGCTCTCCGTCTATCTGACTTTTTTGATGTAAGGGTATTGTTTTTAAGCTGGATCCCAGGAAATACAAAATGAATGCTTTTAAGTGGAATCCACTTCTACAATATAATAAAATCTTTTCTTACCTTTAGAGGGTATTTTCTTAGGTGTAACAACAGTTCCGTTTAGTTTGGTAGCTAGTTTTGTAACAGAGGTATGTTCGGTAACTTCTTCGTGCTTCTTTTTTTCGGCAGCGGCTTTCTCCAGTTTTGCGATCTCAGCTGATATCGCCATTGCCTCATCATGCCAGTCCATATTCATTAAGTCCGGAGAAACAGATCTGCTACGGGCACTGATGAGAAAAATAATCGAATGAATAGTAACACATAGGCCTAACAACTCAAGGTAATTGACTTGAATGGACTTCTTTGGGCCCAAAACAGCACTAGTGTTGTGGTGGCATTGAACTGAACTAGGTTGGCATCGGTCCAGTCAGGCACGGCCCTTAAAGTCTGGTTCGTTCTCTCAACCATTGCATTCCTATGCGATTCGGTCACAGCCATCACAGCCTGTGCATTAGAGTTATATCTTTCTGAAACAGCTCTATGCCGACTGAGTTCCTTCCGCGATCGCTAAACTGTTCAGGTGTCGCTGTAATGGTCGCAGGACCGACAGCATCAAGTCCATTCGAATACAAGATATCAGTTAGAGTAGTTAAATAGCACACTTACTCGTTCTCTCCAGCTTCAGAATCATTGATTGTTGGCCCAACTTTCATTTTGGTTACTTTCACTTTCTTTGTTTTTTTCTTTACTGGTTTCACAGATTTCTTTAATACGGTTAAAGTTGCATTCGAACCCACTCCTGAAGCTTTTGCGGATTTAGTCTGTTCCTGGTTTAAGTACAAACAATAATTACAGTACTAAACTTTAGTCTGTTCCTGGTTTAAGTACAAACAATAATTACAGTACTAAACTAAAATTACATAGTCATGCTGGCCAAAAAAGTAATATATATAGGGGCTGGGCTATTTTTACCAGAGACCTCTTACACGTAAATTTTTTGACCTCCAGTTGATGAGAATTGACCATAACAGCAATGTGTTGTTAAGTAGCAGACTTAGTGGTAGTGGAAGCGGCAGCTTGCCAAGGGGGCATTGAAAGTACCATCATCACCAACAACAAAACCGAGCCCCAATAGGTAACCCTGTCGGCTTCAAATCTACGTAATCGCTTAAGCAAAAAAAAACTTTCCATTGAATTTTCTAATTACTTATAACTGTTTCAGATGTGTTTTACCTGTCACGTGTTTCGTATATATACTTCTATGTAATGTATGTATATATGTAATATATAATTATATAAACTCGCACGTTCGCATCTTTTTTATGCGGGCGCATCTAGGATTGTGTTGTGTTATTTATGTAAATAAAGTGTTGTTATCGTTACATTCGTCTCAATGTAATGACCACCACTGGCTAGGCGAGTTACCGTAAATATACAATGGCCAACGCATTGTACTCCAAATATGATATCTAAGTATACAAATTATAATAATAAAATAAAGTAAATCGATATTCATATATGGTTTATGCATGAAAAAGATTGAAATATTTGTTAAGACTATTCAAGATAAAATAAACTCAACGAGTTGAATTTTCTAGAACAGATCGTGGTCTTGACGCTTCATGCCTTGTTTAAAAAAATCAAATAAGTCTCAATCTTTAAAAGAATGTTCCAAAAAAATTACTTTCGTAATAATAATTTTCAAAAAAGTAAAATACTTCCCTACTGCAATTTTTAAACTATTCCACAACGTTATATAGCACCTTAAAAGCATTTGACTACACGAATTGAATTTTTTTAAACCGCACAAACTACGCCCAGTGCCAATATAATAATAGCCATTTACGCAGACAAATGTAACAACTCTTCTTAATGTAACATTTAACTTAACACCCTCTCACTGCAAGTGAGTAACAAACCGTACTATTGAACTAAAGAACAAATATCGATTGGAGAACTTACAAGAGTCGGTAGCAGTTAGTTATACGAGTAGTGCATCGTATTGACATTTCGTACGATTGGCATTATGCCCGGTATCGAGAATTGATGTCACAATAAAATAAGAGATGAGAAACCAATATACAAATAGGATTTAACCACAGCAACGAAACTCAATTTTTAACCAGTTTTGTGATGTTCAAAGTTTAGAGATATGATAATTTACAAAGTTTACAAGTATCTCATAAAGTCTGTTAAATTTGGAAAATATACAAAAACAAATAAGAAAATATTTTTGTAGAATTTAAATAGTACATATATTAAAGCCGTGGTCAGGGTATGTTTTATATTTCATAGGAACTCGTTTAAATACGTCCATACCTGAGTGCGTCCGAGGCTTCAGTGAGCCTCAGGGACCAGTCAGGTCACAGTAGATCCAATGCAGATTATTATCTCGTCAACCCTTTTAGTGTACTAAAAACCCTGGCGATATATATACGATCAGGGTTGACCTTCATACGAAATCATGCGCAAATAAATACAAGAAAATAGAAAAAAAGGGGTAACCTACAAAGCAGGTTTAACCTCTGTATTGAAAATATTGTAAGATTTAACGCGATATATTTTTTATTGTCACCAACAATCACGCTAATACTATAAACAGGTTGTACTAAAACAGTATTAGTCGTATCGAGATAAAAATTATAGAGGTATTAACATTTTTACATGGACTATCGATTAAGACAAAATTATTTTTCCATGCATCTTCCCCATTAGGGACCTTAACGATATGTTTGGTGCGGATGGGGGATGAGCGCGCAGCAAAGAGCATGACTATATGACCGTAGAGGAGTGGCGTGCAACACCGTCCGGAATGGCAAGCTCAAATGCCGTACCCCAAAACCGTCTTAGGATCACTGAACCAGGAGAGTAAGTATTTTTAATGCATAATTGGATTACGCTTGGCCTTCATCTGACTTGATGGTATGTGCGAACTAGGCCGTTGGATGGAATGCGTACTCATCCAAGTTGATGAGCCCTGGCTATGTTATCTTTCATTACCGGAACACAACATGAATGACGGCAGACTTAAATAAAATGGAGTATCGAATATTCGATACAAATCGAACCAATGTTACTAAGATCATTAAATACTTACCACATCTAATTTGCTACCCTCAACTATTGTTTCATTGTTGTTGATGGCAGTGGTTCTCAATATATGCACAGCATGAATTTCCTCCTTTGATGGTGAGGACCCACGTTGCTCTTTATAGTTATCCCTTAATTTTCTATTAGTATAACCAGATGGCGCAGTACGCGTTCTGTTTGGGTAACTCACAGATGCGATAGCACTCCCATAAGAATACCCTGAACCGGTGTTATCTTTTGCACGTTTTGTGGTATTTGATGCATTTACAGTCCAACTGAAATCAGATTTATAGTATTAGTATATTTTAGAAAAAACCGGCCAAATGTGAGTCGGACAAGCGCACGAAGGGAAATCGGTGAATATTTCAAGCGTCTACTTGTTGCTGTTATCAATATCGAGCAAAACCTAGCAAAAAAAATAACGTTTGTTGTATGGGAGCCCCCTTAAATATTTATTTTATATAGGTTTTTAGTATTTGTTGTTATAGCGGCAACAGAAATACATCATTTGTTAAAATTGCAACTGTCTAGCTATCACGGTTCATGAGATACAGCCTGGTGACAGACGGACAGCGAAGTCTCAGCAATAGGGTCCCGTTTTTACCCTTTGGGTGTGGAACACTAAAAATCTGATAATTGAATCTTATATTAAAGCAAATTCTCCTTGATTAAGCAGAACTTATAAAAAAGGACGTTTTATTTATATTTTTTATTATATAAGAATGCAGGCCGCCAAACTAAATAGAAAATCTTCCGAATGATGGTTATAAGATCTATATTTTTATCTTCTTTGGATCATGTCTTGACTAGCTCTAAAATAAGAATATTTCTATGACCAAAAAGGGACTTAACAACTGTCATAACTTTGACTTAAAGAAAATTACTACTACTAGAATTCTTGACAACACACATACAAATATTTTGAAATCTTTAGGGAGCAATCGCAAGACACCATGTCTTGATACACTTTTAATTTTTTTTAAATATGCTCGCAATACCCCACAATTTCAACAGATATTAAATGACGATTTTAGGCACTATTATCGGATAAGCTTGCCTAGAAGTAGCCTATTCACTCTGACCTAAAAGTAGCCTATTGACTCTGACCTTGAAGACGTCAACATTGTAGCACTTGGGAACTGACTATGTATGTTGTTTTCTCAATTTAGAACAAAAGTCGCTGGATGCAGGTGGCTCGGGACCGGTCGATGTGGCGTACCATGAGGGAGGCCTATGTCCAGCAGTGGACGTTTCCCGGCTGATGATGATGATGATGATCCATTCTTAACATTTTTAAATTCTTAATATTTAATAGTTACTACTGATAAGAAGTTATAGTATCTGCTCAGAATCGAAATATAAATACATTATATTTCAATAAACTGAAAACCAGCAATGACAATAAGAAGGACAGCAATTTTAAAAAAACAAGAGAGGGCAACACTTTACAAACATAGTCTTAAGTGGGGTACATCTTGCGAAAGATGTATGTTTCTTCGAAAAGCTCTTTACTTTTTATTTATTTAGTTAAAACGGCAATTTATATGAATAAACATGTACACCAAATCATTTAAAAGGTACCAAATTGATGACCTCAATAGCAGCCCAAATAGGCCAGGCCTGTAGCAGGACTAACTAGTCAAATATAAATCTTGAATCTATGTATTGTGCGATAATATATTAACAACAAACGTGGAACTAGTACGAACTATAGAATTTTCGGAACAAAGTACGTCATGATAGTAAACTTTCGCATTAATGTACATCGCAGTAGATAATTTTCCCAACAACGTACTACGCGATGGTAAACTTTCGGAGTAACGTACATAACAGTAGAGAACTTTCGCAGCAAGGTACATCGCGGTAATGAACCCACTTAAGTGAACCTACTCGTATTAATATTAAGTTTAAAAAAATTAAACCATGAAAGAATAAATAATAAGACTAAATTGAAAAAACTTGAAAACAGTTCACTCACCTTTCATAATTATGTGTTTGAGAACTCGGGTGCAAACTGCAGAAATGGTTGTCTGACTCACTAGAGGCCCTTTGCCTTCGACGACCTTCAGGTGAAACTTTTGGATCATGGTAGGTTTTATTCTTTGGTTTTTTTAATATACCTTGCGGTGGAGTTAGTGTAAATGGATTATTAAGTATTGATTTCAATGGTTGTTTTACAGTCATTACATCATTATCTTTTTCTAATACCTGCTCAACATATGGCAAGGAATTATAACAATGTTCATCTAGTTCTGTATTTGATAATGTTGTTACTAAAAATTTGTTAGGACTTGGTTTTCTATAAGCAGGTGTATTTGGTTTTCCTGAAAAATAACTGAAACAAAAATATAATATCATAGATTTATAATTAGATGAATTTATCCTTTAACAGTTAAGATACAGTATGGGGCCGAAAATATTGCACATCGCAACCATCGCATTTCAGAATACTACCGAATAGTATTTTCCATGCCCATGTATTATTAGATTTATTGTTTAACAAAATTTGAATTCAGAAATAAGTAATTCATTGTTGTTTTATTTGATTTCTTAATTAACTTGTATATATTGTTGTTGTTTAAACATTTTTAGACTGTTTATAGTCAGTGATTATTATGTATTGTAGATAATGTTGCATGAATGACCATGTAAATGTTTCTCTTTTTTTCCTATAGATCCCATCATACAACTATAAATTAGTTAAAGTGTGGGGTTTTAACAAACCTCTCTTTATATCTTGAACTGGCTGCGACAGCACTCTATCGCATTTGAACCAAGATTGACAATTGTCATAAAGGTTGTGTGGGATAACAATCTACGAGATCAAGAATAGATGATTATCTCTTTTTAAAGGATGATGTGCAATATTTACGGCCCTGTACTGTAAGTGCAGAGCAGTCTACCAGCTGGTTATAGTTGCTACAATTGAGAATGAATAATTGAAATCATATAAAAATCTGTAATAGTTAGGGAACCTTTATAATCTCACTCTGTCACAGCGAATTATCTCAATAATCACTAATGCTGTTGACTTGAAATTCGGAATAGTTCTGGGATATCGTGATCCACAGGTGGAGTTTTCATAAATTACACTAGACAAGAAAAAAAAAACTCAGAAAGAGTAATTGTAGTGGAGAATAGCTGGATGCAGGGAAGATCAGGTGTATCAACTGCCTGCTTGATTTACAAATAATAATAATAATAATAAACTAAACAACAGTCAATGGTGTGGGGTGTGTCAAGGAAAGGAGGAAAAGTTCTTGGTGCAAAAAGAACTTTAAAGCACACAATCGCCTGTTTTGTTGGTATAAATAAATGGACATATGTATGTGGGTACAGTGCCACTAGATAAAACGGTTAGTTCAGAATGATATACAACCATTCGTTTATAGAAGTCTTTGAAGAAATAAGAAAGAACAACCTTCAACGCATAATCATTCTACATCTTACACTTTCACACGTCAGCCAAAATTATTCAGTTTTCGGAAGGTCAAAAGATTGAATTGACAGGTCATCCGCCATATAGAATAACTTTAGCATCAAACAATTTTTAGTTATTTTGAAGTGTGAAAAATAACTTAAGTAGTCATTGTTTTTTCAGCTGCATAGAGGCTGTTAAATAATTGACATTTGTTTCTTTTTGCTATCTGATTATGATTATAAAGTGGAGAATATAAAGTAATTTACATCCATTTAATGCTCATACCTTAATCCTACTGCACTGGGATAGACACCTTCAATTTCAACTTTGAATTGTGTCTTTTAGTACATTCTTCTGTGGCTTTAATAATATTATCAATTCAAGAATAATTTAGAAAAAAAGTGGAATACTGGCTATCAACATTTGCTTCATTATTGTGATCAAAACTATTAAATTATTTTTTCCATGTGATCAAAATGAGCCTACCTCCTACTGAAGTTCTACAACCCTACAGAACCTTAGTTAATTTTATAATACTCTAGTATTGAAGATATAAGACATATTACCACTTCTGTTTTATACAATAACTGACTAACATACATGCATACCTACTTGGCACAATGCCAAACATGTGAAATATAAAATAACCTATTAAAAATAGGTTTGATTATTATGCTAACATATATTGCTTAGGAATTAAATGTAATAGGCATTTAGAATGAAATATAACTTTCTTATAAATATATATAATCACATTTTTAAAGAGTGGATGCATTTTAGTATTCCAAGTGTCTAATGTTTTAAATACATTTTTTTGAAACCACACAGCAACATGTGTTTTTGATGTTATATAAACAAAGATATTTTCCAAGGCATGGCTTTAAAGTAACCTTTATAAGGTTAATGTTATGGTGTGATAATATCACTTACTTAAAGTACCTGGCACGTTCATGTGACATGTTGTAGTCACCGTTCACAGCGACTGGAAGGAAATAATCCTGCAGCAAGCGTTCGTCGTGAGTTTCAAGAGCGCTGTTCAGTGTAAATTGGTTCTTGTTAGGTAACGTACGGTGATGTCGTGCTGTAGAGCCCACAGAGTGAAGCAGTGGCGCATCCTCAAATGGGGAACGGTCAATTCCTTCGCTGCGACACCGTCTCCGCAGGACACGCGCAGGTCCGTGTCCCGACCACTCCAAAACAGACCCAAGTGGATCGCACGCGTCAAACCCGGCTTGATAACTCGGGCACGCTGGTCTATCCATATCCAGAGCGCCTAGCCTAGACGCATCGTCGAATCTTTACGTCAACCGCACGCTTTACCAGAAATTTCAATTTAGCACTATGAATTTACACATAAATAACCGCTAAAACATGAACGAAGAGTGGTGAGTTTAGCGTCGAATCGGGCCCAGAAGGCTGCGACGACAGGTGACTGACAGATTATAGTTCAATCAGAGACGAACATGCCAGTGCAAGATCTCCCGCCAACATTATAAAAAAAATATGAAAAAGTCTGCTAACGTACATAGCAATTTTAGCATCGCTCGTAAACAAGTAATCACGCTCCAACTTCAATCAATCCATTTGTAGTAACAATAGTTTTTTTCTGTATAAAAAATCCTTTGTAAATAAGTTAAAAATTACAATCTATATAAATTTTACTATATTTAAATTTTTCCTTGTGCTCTGGCTGGCCATGCCATTTTTAGGGTTCCGAACATCCAAAGTAAAAACGGAACCCTTATTGTAAGGTATTTATATTGTTTTATACGGTTTCTAGCTTGGCAGATTAAGCTATACGGCGGAAGTAAAATAAGTCTTATTTCAAGATATATATATATGATGCTTTCGGTTACGATGACAAATTATATATTTAAATATAAATAGGATTACTTTCGTGTTTGTCCGGGGCCGTTCAAGTATTACGTAAGCTACAAAGGTGGAGTCTTTGCTGTGCTTATTTTTTATGACCTGGGGGCTGGGTAGTCTAGATGATGATTACGTCAGCAGTAACTATTTACTTTTTTACATATATGGCAACTCACACGTTGCCATATATGTAAAAACTTCGTACACGTACTTCATTGGATCTACTTATCCGATCGGGATAAAAGTAGCCTATATCCTTCTCGGACTCTTCAATTCTCCCTATGAAAAAACATAAGACATTGTGACTCACCGTTACGACGTGAAGGACAAAAAATATAAACGCATAAACTTAGGTGACAGCGTTTGGTGGATAAGGCATCGTTTTTGAAGAAAATCCGATATATTGAACAATCATTATTATATTTTAATCAATTAAACCTTAACGTAAATCATTATATTTTGATGCTAGGTGAAAACCGCATGACTGCATGAAAATCTGTCCAGTAGTTCTAAGATTATAGTCAACCAAACTTGCTAATAGACAGATAGACTTGGTGAAACTTATGTTTAACCATTCATGTTATAAAAGATATATAACCTCTGTGGCACTATATTTATATATGTTATGATAAATGACACTTTCCACGATTGTATGTAGTCAAGGCCTGGTCTTGCACACTTATAATTTTGAAAGGCCACTATCAAATAAAAGTTTTATTTATTGGTATATTTTGGTTTAGTTTATTTGTACAAAAATATATAAAAAAGCACGAAACCGGTAAGACTTAACGTTGAAAACAAATATGGCGTGAATAAAATGACATTTGACACTGTCACTTAATACAAAAAGAATTTTTATATACAATTAAAATAAATAGAAAACGTAATCTATTTAAGTTTAAAACATATAATATAAAATAAGTATCTTTTTATAAATATTTAGATTACTTGATATTTTAAATAGTGTACAAGGGCAGGCTGAGTTTAAAACATCTCTTTTAGTTCTCAAAACTAGCGATGAGCATAATCGAATCATTTTCATAATAGAATAATATACTAATTACTAATGTATAATAATAAATTATGAAATCAGTATCTACTAATATCCAAAATCGAATGATAATTACTAATTACTACTAGTTGTACTACTAATCTGTCAAACAATTAAAACTGGTCGATGGTTGACGCAAATACTACTGCGCCAAGACCCTGAAACCCCAAGAATTTCTACTGTTTATGACACGGATGTCCTGCCGCGAACTAGGAAAATTGTGGATAATTTACAATTTTTGAGATTCTTTAATCACACTAATACAACATTATAAGTATATCAGTAATTGTTATGTATGTTATTTGTATTGTGATGGTGTGATATAATGTACAAAGTGATTTTTAATTAGCAATTGAAGTGGTTTTTTTTAGTTCTTTTTGTACGTGTTAATAGTGATAATGTTTTTAAAAATAGACAAGCTGTAAGCTGTCATTAGTAGTACTAATCTTAGTAGTTACTATTTTCATAATTGAGATATATCGAATTATTTTCATTTGTAACTAATTTCATTAGTATATCTCATAATCGCCCACCGCTACTCAAAACATTAAATTCTACTCTGTTTTTTTGCATTGTACAAAATCTATATAGCTTGCTACTAATGTGCACAAACCTGAAACGCAAAGCGTCATCTTCTACCAACACTATAGTAATAAAATAAAATTTTTATACTTTTATTACGGTTGCCTAGCGAATTGCCATTATAAGTATTATAAAATATTGGTTTTCAATAAAAGAAATGTATGCATGATTTTGATTTAAATGTATTAGATGAGATATAAATACATAAGTGTTATATATAAATAGTTTTGTGTTTGATAAACTTCACATCCGTGCTGCACAGCCAAAAGTATGGCCGATCTGATCTAAATCCAAAATGGTGGTCGTTTGTTGTGCTATAATGACTGTTTCGTGAAACTATTTAGTAGATGTAAGTAAAAGTAGAATTTAGACGAAAAATATAGTTACAAATACGTTTATATCCATTCATTAATTCTGTTTAGACTACCAACTCTTTGTAGCGCTTCTAAGTTGTGTACGTCGTTTTCAGTCTAGACTTGTCTTCACAAAGAAACTAATAGACATCCTTGTTTCATTCAATTAGTTTTGTAAACGATTCATCAAGAGTATATATCGCATATTAAAACCCGCTAACTGTGTACAATGCAGATTATGTGAATTTCATTGGTAATTTGTGGTGTTATGAATGTGATATTATAAGCGCGGGATTTACAGCTTGTGTTCACAAGTTGGCGTCATATGCCGTAAATGAAAATTTTGTCATGACGTTTTCAATTGGGATTTAATGTAGTGGTTTTTTGTATTGGATAACTAGCCAAATAGACATACAGACTGTGAGACTAACAAATTGGAAAAGCATATCATAGCATCCTAACCTACAAACTTCGCCGGGCGCGGTGCCTGTTGTGACACAGAAATTCACAGAAAACATTTTTGGATTTGCTTCTTTTGTTCTGATGTTGTACGTTAGTGCTTATCTGCAGCTTTTTCTACAGGTTATGTATTTCAAGAGAATAATTTGACTTAATCTATAAGAGCTTATGTAGCCTGTCTGTAGTTTATGTATGACAAGAGTTTTGCACTATGACTTGACTGCTGTAAATTCTTTAGTTGGTTCATGATCCCTGTTCAAAGTACGTATGTTATGTACTGAAGATTATTATACAATTTTTAAGCATGTTAATGTTACCTCTTACCTACCTTACCTTAAGATATTAATTAGAATATAAATTTCATATAATTAATGAATATCCTAACAACAATATTGTTAATTAATACTATACATATAAATATAATATTTTTAAATAAATAGTGTTAAGACTGACACTATTGTTACCTTAATCCTATCAATTTAAAGTTATTTACATTTTGTTTTGAAGTCACAGCTTTGGAATAGAATCAACTATAGATAGATGTCAAAATCGGCGATTTATGCATTAGTGTATATCGTTGAATCAATAACATCTTCAATGACCAATCTGCCTGCCAAGCTTGATGGTAATGGCAACCATAGTGCACCCATTGCAATGAATGCAACTGATGACAACATGCAGTCTATGGATGCAATCAAATCTGTGTATTGAAATATGCTTGTGCATACATGTTACATTCTTTTTCCTTTATATTTTTATAAGGTTCCATACACCCAGGGAAAAAACAAAACCATTATAAAATACTCTGGTGTTTGTATGACCATCTGTCTCACTGTCACAGCAAATGCTAATCCTATTTACTTGAAATTTGGAACAGATATGGGAAATAGTGTAGATATACAGCAGTACATCATCATCAGCCTGGAAACATCCACTGCTGGACATAGGCCTCCTCCATGGTAAGCCACATTGACCTGTCCCGAGCCACTTCCACTTGAACAGTAATAATGACTAATACAATATTTTTTATATGAAAAACGGCAAAAATAGGAACATCATTTCAAAGTGAAGCCACTACGTCAAGTGAGGTATCATATGAAAGGACTTTGTACATATTAAAACTATTTTTATATTTAATATCCAGTATTTTTTTAACCCACCCAAAGTACCTCAGTGTCTAAAAACAAAAGTCTTTAATCAGTGATCAGTGTTGCTATTGATGACATATGGAATCAAAACATGGTCCTTTCCTGTGATCTGAATAAACAAGTTCATAGTCACTCACTCAGGGAGCAATGGAATGAGCTATGCTCAGCATTTCTCTACTTGATTAAATCGGAATGAGGAATTTCATAGACGAATAAAGTCACTAACATAGTTCAACAAGTCATTGAGCTGAAGTGGAAATGGGCAGGCCACATCGTTTTCTCTCAAAGAACTGATAACCGGTGGGGAGTAAAAGTTCTCAAGTGATGACCACGGACTTGTCGTACACTACTAGGTGGACCGACAACCTGGTTGCAGGAAGTCGCCGGTCAATGTGGCTCGGCACTGGTCAATGTGACATATCATGGAGGAGGCCTACAGAGATGTTCCCAGCTGATGACAATGGTTGTTTTACTTATTATGAAAAATGAGTGTAAAAATAATTTTCCTACTCTATCTCCTAAAGTGAAAAAACTCTTGAATAATCATAGTATACAGAAAATTGTGTAACCCTAAGTGATGCTATCTAGGACCGTTTTAGAGATTTCATCAAAAAAAGAACATACCTGGCTATGTAGTCTAGAAAAAAAAGATTTCAAGGTAATATCTGTAACTTACAGTTACTGTTTATCTCCATGAGTTGGAGTTGGGCCTTTGGCGAATTTGACTCATACATACTTGGATGTTAATAAAATGTATGTTTGACATCTCACCAGATGGTGGAGTTTCACTTAGGACCTTTTGTGATATAAAGCCTTAACCTAAGATGACGGTTTTTTTACCTTTTATTTTGGGAATACAAATAGCACTATAAATTTCTTAATGTAGAAGTTTTATTATTATTTTTTATTTGTAGATCAATTTATCTGTCCCTATTGTTTATATCACTTCCCCTAGGTCATAAACAATCATAAACCATGTATGTGGTCTGGGCTTGGAGGTCTTGATACTGTCCATAATGGCAGTGTGGCCTCCAATGTGTATGTTTCTTCTGTGATGCCCTAGAATCAAAGTGGCAGAGGATGTGGATGGCCGTTTCGTCATCCTATTGACAAAATTTGCAAATCCTGTTGTTGTCCAAGCCCATGTATCTGAGGTGTTTGTCTAGCTTGCATTGATGCAATGTTAGGGTATAGGTTAGGCTAACATTGCATATTTTTAAGTTGACTTGATATGAGAAAAAATGGACATGTTAATTGTCATTTTATTCATTCATTACTATTATGTCCCTATGGTTATGTACTACTATGTTCTAAGTATATTGTCAAACATCCATGTCAACAGTATGAAAGGACATTCCTCTTCAAAGACCTATTACGATGAAACTAATAAATATCATCATCAACAGTCTATATATGTCCCCACTGGAGGGGCTCAGACCTACTCTCTTACAGAGAGTGTATGGGCCATAGTCCACCACGCGGGCCCAGTGCGGATCGGCGGACTTCACATGCCTGTTCAAGACATGCAGGTTTCCTCACGATGTTTTCCTTCACCGTTAAGCAATCGGATAATGTACTTGAATTGAAAAACAACTCATAGGTACACGGCTGGATTCGAACCCGGTACCCTCAGATTGAGAGTCCGCGCCTTATCCACTGCGCCACCGACGCTTACGCTTACTAATAAATATATATATATTAAACTCAAACTGACTCTGAGTTGAAAGTGTTGCATAAAAATGCTTCTTCCAAATTCAGGAAGAAGTTGTGTTACATACATTTCGTACACTAAATAAATTTAAATGTTTAAAAAGAATTAATATAAATCAGCCAGTAGGGAAACATCAGCTGCTGAATACAGGCATTCCGCATGCTACTTCACAATGACCCAATCCTAAACTGCTACAGGTCATCCAGGTCATCAGTCGGATCTAATTGTCAGCCCAGCAAAAATTTTAAATCGTGGCTTGTATTTATAAAATTGTAACATCCACCCATGGGATATATCTTTGTCTGGGCTCATTCAGTTGCAATCTTGCGACAGTGAATTTATGAAATTGTTATTTTTCCAGATGTTTCTATTCTAAACAAAATAATTGATTGACTTTCAACAATGGATGAAAAGGACAGTACAGTGACGGAAGCCTCCGGAGCTGCAATTGAAAAACCAGACGTTGAATCAGAAGCCCCTGATGACACAAGTAATACTGTTCCTGACACATCAGAACCATCAAAATTGGATGCCTCAGAAGACTTGACAATAAAAGAACCTGAAAATCTATCTCAAGAAGAACAGGAGACAAAAAAACAAAATCATGTAGATCACAACACAAATTTTGATGATGACAAAACTGTAGTTGAAAAAGAAGATGAGCAAAGAGTAATAGATGTTGTCAGTAAAGAAAAAGATCAAAACGTTGGTAAGTAAAAACACTATTTTTATTTAATAATATATAACATTTATGTATATGATCATGATTAAATTTTGGGTACTGGAGTCAAACAAAAATACTGATGCAGGTATTTTATTAATAATAGCTCGCACCTGTTCATATTCGACAAAAAAAATTGGGGCTTATTTGACAGACCATGTAAAAAGATTAATAGCTCTATGAACATTGTTTCAATACGACTAATACTTTTAGGCGGTGCTATAATACTCCATATAAATCTGGTTAGTTTTGTGACAGGTGCCAGTATTGGAGCATTAAATGTATGAAGCTTGTATCGATATTTTGCATATAAGCATTTTAATATTTGAGGAACTACATTTTTAGCAATTTTTGAATCATTAAATTTTTGAAAAATTTAAAAATGTAAATGATTGGAATTTTTTTATAGTTTTGGAGGTATTTTTTAAATATTACTAATGTAATATAACATGATTCACCCCCAACTAATTTGGTGTCAAGTACCCAATTAAGTTGGTAACCTTTTATTTCTTTTTACATCATGTCTGATTCATCATCTGTCTTGATTAGTAATATTTAAAAAAAAAATCTTTTAATTTATTCTGGTATTCTTTGCAGAGATACATTAAAAAAATATAAGATCATAAAAATATATATAAAATTTCATGCCATGGGGGGAGATCTATGATCAGCTGTGGACGTTTCCTGCCTAATAATTATGATGATATATCATGAATCATGATATAAAACTCTATAGTCTTAAAGTTTTGGTTTGGTGTTTGTTTGCAGATTAGTTGTGTACAGGATGCATTTATGAAACTACTATATTGTTAATTGCAGAACCAGAACCTGAGATAGGGCCAGAAAGCCCTAAAAAAGAACCAGTGGATGACACATCAGAAGACCCCGATCAAGAAGAAGGACTAGATTCATCCAATGAGCAGAAAGTCCAGGACGAGACTGAAAAAACCAGTGGGAGTTTAGGAGAATCAAAAAAAAGTACTGGAGAAATTGCTGAAAAAAAGGATGAAGTAAGGAAACCTGAATTTGAAACTGCTGCCAGCACATCTGTGGAAGAAGCACATGAAGACCACTCAGAGGTATATGTTTTGTATTTTAAGACATTGGTTTATAGTAATGCACATGATGCTCCTTTTAAGGCTTAACCAGCATCAAGTGGCTCCGTCATTCATTTTTGCATCAAATTTTCTTAGAAATATTTTGAAAAACAAAGCACACCCGATATACTCATTTTTGGCGTTCTACATATTGAGACTTATAATGATTTCGCCGATAAAAGCTTTATACTATATATCGTTTAAAATATTCTTTTAAAATAAAATAGCTAGCTTTGTGCAGTAATTATCTGAAAATAAGTAAGTAATAAGAGTACTTATCAATAACATACGACTTTATCGTGAGTCACATTTTCATTTTTACACTATTTTTTATTATTGTTCAAAACCTAGAGACCATTAGCTGCGGAAAGGCTAGCAATAAAATTGTACGTAAATGATATTCATTTTATGGCACTTTGGTCCGATTTCCTATTTTAGTTATTCTATTATGGCGAAATAAGTTTTTGGGTTAGTTATTAATTAACTATCAGAAACTGACGAAAATGTAAATGTTTTGATGAGACAGACACATATTCAATGACATCTCACAAAATAGATGAGCTGAAAAAAGTCCTCAGAAGGCTTCACTGAAATATTTCTTTTTATATTTAAGTTTTATTTTAGATCTTTACATAATACATTTAGTCAGAAAGTTTATTGTGTGTCCAATACCTTGAGTGATAGATCCCTAAAAATGACAATGTTAGCAGGCATTAGATCCATTTGATGCCCTGCTGAAAGACCGGAGTGATACTGCTACTGAAACGCCAACAACCACACAAGCGGGACCGGCTGTTAATCTAAATGATGATGATGACCACAATGTAGATGGAGAGACTGGGCGCGAGGATGATGAGGATCACCACGGTAAATAACTTTTTGTAAAACATCTCTAAATATCATTTTAAGTCGACTTTAAACCGTTTTCGTGGCCTTATTCGGGGTTCGAATCCCAGTGGAGGTACCTATCGTTACTTGGTTTGGTTGGTGGTGGGGAATTTTATATGTACGGCTAGCTACCACCATGTTACCTAAGTCCGCCACCAAACAGCAGTGTTAATAGCACTGTTGAGTTCTGATATGAAAGGTAGCAGAGCCAGCGCTTCATTAGCTTGAGGCTCCTGGGTGCGCACGCTTACCATCCATTGGCGATATCGACACTTACGATGAGGTGAGATGAAGAACAAGCGCAAACCCATCATATTTTAAAAAGTATTAGTCTTATAATGCAATATCATAATAAACCCGTTCAAAAAGAACTAAGGAGCCGACTTAAACCACCCTAAAAGTCTACAGCATTCATCCCCCAAAATGTTCACCTTTAGAGATAGAATTAACCGGGTACATATTTCGGTTTGTTGATTGTCTCAAAAAGCGCTTAATCAATTTCGATAAAATGTATGTATACACCTCTAAAGTATGATCTACCTAACAAAAAAAGAATCATCAAAATCGATTAATAACTGGCGTAATGATTGCGTAACATACTTTTTAAAATACAGTCGACTTGAGAACCTCCTTCTTTTTTGAAGTCGGTTGAAAATTTGGCTATACTTGTCATTGCCACAAAGAAATACTTATGTACACATACACACTCGCACACTTTTGCAAGTCAAGCCAAACACTTCGGTCTAGATGACTAGAAAATAGGGTAGTTGACACCAAATTAGGATGGCGTTACATTGTATTGTATAAAAGGCATTATAACACTGTAATGTGTTTTTATTTCTACTTTTTTTTTCAGTAACTAAAGGTTTAAAAAATGCCAAAAGAATATCAACTAACTTGAAATGTGAATAACCTAAAGAAAAAAGTATTAGTCATATCGAAAATTATTTGACAGGGATATTCATCTTTTCATTTGTTCTCTCAAATGAAATTCCATCAGGTTCTTTTGTTTTTTGCCTCTGAGGGAACTAACATCTATGTGGACAGAGCTCAACTTTCCCTTCTAAAGATATTGTTCTTTTGGCCGTCATTCTTTTTGAAATTTCAATAAAACACTGTGATACATTCGAAAAAATTATGCAATGACGATCGTCACCCCAAAACACCCTCTTAAACATTGGCACCGACGGGACACTTAAACAAATGACGTGATATCGGTTCGATGACGCTTGAATACACGCGCGTGGGTGAGTTAAATTCGCACGCGCTATATTACCGATATTTGAGCGACACGACATTATCAGAATTTTTAACGCTTTCTTATTTTTTATGTAAGATGGGTTTGCACTTGTCGTTCATCTCCCGTCGTGAAATTAGTTGTGAAAACATAGCTATATGTTTACCTCTCACTACTAAAGGTTAGAATGCATGCATTTTTATCCCGATAACGGGGATTCGACATGCGATGATTTTCTAAGTTAAAAAAGACAAAGACGTGGTCAAAAAGCTTGTATTTTAATATTTAAGTTCATGTTTCAAAGATAATTCTCAAACGACAGAAGAGACATCGCTTCCTGAGGGTACAGAGGAAATAGATGAACCAGGAGCTGATGAAGAAGTCTGCCTTCTCCCTGACACAGAAAGGGAGATATCTGAAGCAGACAAAGCGGAAGCAGAGAAGGTTTTGGCTGAAAAGAGGAAACAAGCTGAAGGTTATTTATTTGCCCCTTTATTAAATTAAAATAGTATTTATTACATTACAAGTCATTCCTTGTTATATAAAAATTATTTATCTTAATTTGCTTTCATACTGTGTATCAATGATTCATTGCGAATGTCACCCATATGTTTTAAGCTGATTGAGATTCAAAATTTAGATTGTTATTGATAAAAGAGCAACATCATCAATATAAATTTACATCACTTCTTTTTAGACAAATAATAAGAGGGAATAAAAGTAATTGTGAACCGATAAAGAGATTCGCGTAATATGGCTTAAAATTGGTTATGTTACAAAATTCTAGCTTCAATAGTCTTGCTTTTCTTGCTTAGCTAAGCGTTTCTTAAGAAGAAGAAAAATTGAATGTTAAAAATGATTTTTACCAGTGACGAAAGTGAATCATCATTCATCTTTTTAGATATCACTGAATCTAGTGCCAGTTTAGTTACGAGTTTGGCAGATAGTAAAAGGTGAAGTTTGTAAACAGCCTCTGTAAACAATTCTTACAGTCCATTGAAAGTTATATCCTGCTTAGTGAATGCGATCAATGATATACAGCACATAAACATTTCTTTACGCCAAAAAATCCGAAAGGAGAAATCTGTAAACGAATTAAAGTTACCGGTGTCACAAGTGGCAATAGGCAGGCCACAACGCTTGAAGACCGGATAACCGATGGGGAGTAGTAGTTCTTCAGTGGCAACTTCGTAATGGTAAAAGTGTAACGAGACGTCTCCTACTAGATTGATCGACGACATGGTAAAGGTCCAGGAGCGCCACTGGAGTCAAGCGTCTCGGAACCAGATTTAAGGCGTAACACGGAGGAGACCTATGTCACACTTCGAACGAATGTCGTGATATCGGCATCCATCGAGCGAATTACGTTTGTATACACGCGCGTGTGTGAGTAGGGTATGCGTAAAGGTCATTTTCTGCGCCAGTCTCTTGCGGGGGAAGTAAGGTATCTTGGATCGGCGGGAGGTGGTGAACGTCCGTTATGTACGTAGCACTATATTAATTCTATGTGCCACAGTGGACGTCTCGCGACTGATGATGCTGATATATAGTAATTAAACGTTTAAAACGGCTAACTCACGTCAATATCACTATGTGTCGACTAGTTTTGGACCAGATCAGAGTGAGTAGGACTAGTTCGCGGTCGCCCGTGGTTAACAATTATTATAGTTTATGTCTCACGAAAGTTTCAATAATTTCATAAGGTGATAATGATATTAAACAATGCGCATTAAGGATATGCAAGAAATTGTTGACGCAAAGCGAAAAAGAATTTAGCAGGTTGCGAATGTAATACATATTTTAGAAGCACCGGATTTTACACGGTTTATATAATAAGGAAGAGTGATCCCGGGTTGAATAGGATCGACCGATATCATTGTCATGTGGGCATGGTAATAGGCGACTAAGGAAATTTTGTAATAGATTACCTATACTTATATTACCACAACCTTTTGTCGGATCACCGATTCGCCTGCCAGTGGCTTTGACAAATCCTCTGAATGTCAAAGCGTCGGGCGTCGCGTCTATTTATGAGGGGAAGGTAATTTCCAACAGGGCTTGTGCGGCTGACGATGTTAATAAATATTTCAAGAGATAGCATATTTATACTAAATATATCAAAGGTCGTTCGAAGTCGGGCTCTTGTCCTGTTGCTATGACTTACAATGAGGAAGACTAACCTTTTGAAGTAGCTTCTCTCCGATTGATGATTGTGTAATGTCTGTTATGTTGCAAAAACAATAGTGATGTCACTTTATATACAGTCCACTGTTGTGCACTTTGAAGTACAAACCGTGAAACAGTTGGCGAAGTGCTAAGCGACACCTAAGCGTATGCGATTATTATGTTATCTTCAAATCTGTTTTGATATCATCGAATCTGCATTATTTTAATAATTACATATTATTTATATTAATCCACACATACTACTGACATACTAGTTGTATGTTATATAATTACAATTAAAACAAACAAAAAATCAAATCTATATTTTTTAATTATATTATAATTACGCTAAGTTAAAGTCAAAAGTGATAAATTAATTTGAATTTGTAGATTAGATGTATAAAATATAAGATTATTGTTTTAGCTATATTTTTTTATTATAAATCTGCTTTTATATAGCGGCTGCATCAGCAGCAATCGAGGCAGTACCTAAGAAGGAACATGAGGACATTGAAACTACATCAAATGACGAAGTTAGTACCAATGAAGGTGCTGAGTATCAACCAGACGCAATCGTTGAAGAAACGTCACAGGAAAATGGAGCCGGTGAGTATAATGATCACCTGTGATAAGTGTAGGGTTTCATAGTAATTTCAAATTTCACACCAATCTATATATAATCCTCCATATGCATAGTTTACTTAGAAGATGGTCAAAACTATGATACAGTTTTATGGGACAAGGTAAACAACTGAGTTGCCACATCTCAAGGAATTCCTTTCAAATTTAAATGCGAGTGTGGGTTAAGTCCAGCCACACATATTGAAAAGATGCTATTTTTTTACTTATGTTCACCCGGATTATAATTTTTGATGAGTATACATAAGAATTCTGAGTAACGATAATGGAACCAAATATTTAACAAAACGTTCTTCCGTAAGTTCATTATTTTTTCAAAATATTAAATGTTATTAAATAACTTATCATAATAATGACCAGCGCACTTGTTCTACAAGTAGTACGAAAATACGAATTTAAAACAAGTTGTTGATACTGGGAATGTGTCAAATGGACTGAACGAAATCATGATGGTTCCATAATATAGCAAGAGACCATTATGGTTTCACCATCTTAATGGAAATAGATGTTTTAGTTAGTAAGAGTTATCACATCACATTTCCATAAGAAATGTATTTTTCTAATTTAGTACAAAAAACCTCAGATTTAGTGTTGTCATTTTAGTAATAAAGTGTTAACAGAACAGTCTAAACTATAATAATGATAAAAACAAAATGTTCCAGATAAAGATAACGAAGCTGAAGAACCTGCGGAAGCTGAGGAATCTTTCGTTTCCAACACTATTCAAGAAATCAGCCCAACAGAGAAATCTTGCTTACAATGTAAAATCGAGAAACCTTGCACCTATAGGTTTGATAATAAAACCGATGAACAAAACTACATTTGCAGTGAAGATTGCCTTAAAGATTATCAAATCGATCATCCAGGACAATACACAGTTGCGTCTAAGAAATACTTGATTGAAGAAATCTCAGCTAAACCGATTATGTGTTCTGAATGTGAAGAAAAGAAGATGTGCTACTTTTACTACTACTTTGATGGTGAAGACACGTTTTATTGCTCACTGTCGTGCTTGCACAGTATGATGGCCGACGAAAAAGATAAGTACGTATACAAACGTCGAAGAATAACTTTGGAAGAAGTAATTCCTAAGGAAGGCGAATGCCTAGTTTGTAACGAGGTAAAGAAGTGTTCTTATAACATGACTAGATATGGTGAGATTCACAATGTGTGTGAAGAAACATGTGTCAAAACGCTGAATGAGCAAGAAAATGGTCGATACTTTATCAGAAGGAGAAGGTCGTCACGTAAGCCTGCCGTCGCAGCTCAAGCTAATCCTCCTTTGCTCAAGTTGAAGGTCATAAGTAATGCAACTGATAAATATTTAGACGAAGCTTATAAAATTCAAGCTAAAACGCCGGCAATGGTGCAGGCGGCTAGAGATGAAAGGGAACGTACATTTATTCGCAGATGTACACAGTGCACCTTGATATTGGACTTGGATGACAAGATGCTTACTTGGGAAACCATGGACTTTTGTAATGAAGTCTGCTTAGGACGATATCAAAATAAAATAGGAGCGCGATGTGCTAATTGCAAAAATAATGTCCAGCACACAAGCTTAGGAAAGTATTGCGTCCGTTTTGGCTATGATATTAGGCAATTTTGTAACTCAGCGTGTTTGGAAGAATTTAAGAAAGGTTTGAAAATTTGTTGTTACTGTCAAAAAGATATATCGGCTGGCCATCAAGGTTTTCTCGCCCCCGTCGGCGACAAAGGGCAATTCAAAGACTTCTGCTCACAAAATTGTATGGAAAAATTCGATCAAATGAGCAAAAACCCTATACCTCAGCCAGTGTGGGGCAAATGTGCAGTGTGCTCATTAGAAAAGGCAACTACGATAGAAGTAGAAGTTAATGAAACCAGTTCCCAGAGGCTGTGCTCTGACCCATGTTTTGCTGCATTTAAGTTTGTGAATAACATATTTCCAGGTATGGCTTTCAGTTGTTATATTTTTCTAATATTTTTTATTATTCGAACTATACGCACTTTTCTTTGACACTAAACTTAATTTTTTTCAATATTTTTCAGACCAATGTCGGTGGTGCAAGAAATATTTTGAGAGAAAACAAAGCAAATGCTTTACAATTTACGACGGCAGTAATTCTCAATGTTTCTGCTCTAAGTCTTGTATGAATGTTTATATAAGCAATTCACGACATATAGTCCCATGCAACTGGTGCAAGGTAAAGAAGTATAATTTCGATATGATAAAGCGCACTCAAGCAAATGGCCAAGCTATTATGATGTGCTCATTAAATTGTCTCAACCTTTATCAAGTGTCTGTGAATGCCGTGTCTTCACGAAGGTGAGTGTTTAATGCTAGAAAAGATTAATGTAGAACATTTCTCTACAGCAGAGATGAAAATAAAATTACGAAAAATTGGAATCATAACTTTGTTTCGGGAACCTTTTAACCATCGGTTGGTAACCAATAATAATATAAAATGAAACCTTATTCTTGTTTTTATATCAGAGTGATTAAAACCCTTTCATACGGTAGAGTACTTGACCTAGTGACTCGATTTTGAAATCGTCACTTACCAGCAAGTGAGATTGAGGTCAAGCATTTATTCTATCATTTATTTTTGAGCATAGTGGGTGCATATTACCGTACCTATTATTCATGATTTTCAGTATTTTAATTATTCATATTCTGTACGCAACCCTAGGTGCCCGAGTCCCGACTCGCACTTGACCAGTTTTTATCAATTATTTCGCTTCCCATAACGATTCCAAATTTCAAGGCGATAGCATTAGAAGTTCCTGATATAAAAAGCTGTGACAAGACGGACGGACAGACTACAGAGTGAGATTTATGATTACTTTAAATATCTTTTTAATTGTTTTTAGACCAAAGTTACAAAAACAGACTCATGCTTAACTGTGCATAACTTGCCTTAAATTACATATGAGAGTGGATTTTTCATCTGTAAAACTTATAACAATATATATCATCTGAATTATGATATTACAGGACAAAGTGCGACATGTGCAAGAGAACATCCCTGGCCCAGTACCATTTGACGATGTCTGATGCGACAGTACGCAATTTCTGCACATATAGATGTGTCATGTCGTTTCAGGTAAGATAGCGGTCATATATTTGATCTTTATGAGATAAATGTTTTTTATAATAATAATGGTCAAAAAGATTGGTTTTAATGAAAACTTTTTTTTTTTTCTTCTTTATTCAGTACATTATAAATATTATTTTACACTTCGTTACATTTTGTTTCATAATACGGATTTATTTCATATAGACAATTGTAAAAATTTCAGAGTCAATATTCCAAGCACGCACCACCACTTATCCCTGGTGAAGCACTAGATCAACAAAAGGCTGTTCCGACTGGTGTCCCAAGGCGAACTTACACTGCTGGTGCTGGTAAAACTAATGGTAAAGATATTACTACATTTCTTAAAAAATAAATATTTATTTGTATTACATGCTTATTTTGGTATTTTGCAGCAATTCCAAAAGGATCTGGTATGCCGGTCATTTCTAACGTTCAGTCACTAGCGGCGCCACCTCCCCTTATGCCAGCGATTACGCGAAAAAAACTGAAAAGAGTCCCGCAGCCTCCTCCACCAGAGCCCGAGCCCCCCGCTGCCCCGAAGACCCCGCCTCCTCCACCTAAGCCGCCGACGCCTCCTCCTCCTCCACCTCCTAAAATATTCAATCACGTCATAGTCAAAACATTGCCGCCACACGAAGTCGCCAACAAAGGAACTATGTCTAAGCCTATGACCGTCTCGAAGGGCGTTTCTTGCCGACCACACCCATGTACAAAAGAATGCCAGACGGATCCAAGCTTAGAACGTAGAGTACTTATACCAGTACCTGTTCCGATCTACGTGCCTGTTCCCTGTGCGATGTGGTCGTTGCCATTCCCAGTCCCTATACCTATACCGATTCCCATACCGACTCCAGTATTTATCCCGACGACGAGAAACTCTGCTAAAGGGATTTTGAAAGAGATAAACAAGATCCACGACAAGATGCCGACGGATCCGTTCGAGGCCGAACTTTTGATGATGGCGGAAATGGTGGCTGGTGACAAGAAAAAGGATCAAAGTGACTCTGACACAGATGATGATAACGGTAACTGTTTTTTATTATTTATGGGACATGGGCGATATTACTAAGGAGCCTGCCTAGCCTTTATAGGGATGATATTTCAGAAACATACAATCTTGTTCTTCATTTTGAATCAAAGGCACAGGCTGGGTACTACGAAAGAATGTCGTGATATCGGCACATAAACATTGAGACCACACGTACACGGTTAAACTATGATACATCAAATTCCTACGAAATTTCATTAGAATCGGTCAGCGCGTTTAGTCTTATAGTCGGTCATTCAGTTGAACACTTTTAAAAAAAGGTTTCCGTGAGTTTGATTTTATTTTTACGCTGGCAATAAAGGTAATAATAATTATACAGTGTTGTCACAAAAATAAATATCGTATACCTAACAGTTATGTTAGGTGATTAATGATATTATTAACGCTGTTGATGTGATGTCCATAGCTAGTTGTAAAATGTTATGTCAAAGGGCAGTCATTAGAAGTCACTAATCAGCTACCGTAGGGTTCATGTATGAGACCTCATAAAGCATAGTGTAATTTACCGTCATATTAAAACGATAACCTCCTCATTTTTAAATGATTGTGTTTTGTTTTTGAAGTCGGAAAAAATATCTTACTGTTACATACTTCATATTTAATATTATTTTTTGTTCTCTAGTTTTCTTAACTTTATTTAATTATTTTAGCTGAGGAAAGCTTCAGTCCTGTAGCTGGCATAGACGGAAATAACGCATTTGGTGAAGACATGCTCCAAATGGCGCTGAAGATGGCAACTGAATATGAGGACCAGCCGGTCGACTTAGAGTCTGCGATGACGGCCAATACAATAACTCCCAGCTCTCACCCTGGGATGCCTGGTAAGTATTTATAAGGAAACATATTTAAAGTGTAATCTATTCATATTTTTACGCAATGCAAACCACTTTCGCGAACCTGGACTATGTGGATCCAATAGGCTACACAGTTGGGCTCAATCTGGAAGTCGTGGGTTCGATACCCAGTGCAGCGTATCTCCGATACACGGTTTGGTTGGTCTTAGGGCAGTTTTCCATGGTCGCCTCTCCAACCGTTAATTTTATTTTAGTCTACCGCCAAAAACAGTTTTAATTATCACTTGTGTTATGGATAACTAGAAGTAAGATAACTTAGCTAAAACCTGAATTACTTGAGATTTCTGTGAGAACTCGCTTTCTACGGAACGGCACTTTATCGTCACTTACCATCATATAAGGTGTGATGTTCACTTTTTAAAATCAAAAGTATCTTACGCTCTTTAGGGACAAAAGTCTTAAGTCAGTATATGTCGATGTACGGAACCGGAATATGGTCATTTAATCTATGGTCGGCATTACTCTACGTTTAACAGGTGATAAAATCCGGAATGCGGAAATCTGTTGACGGTCTACTGTCAACGACGTAGCTCGACGAGTCAGTTGAAATGGCAATAGACAGACCATGTCGATTGTAGAAATTATAAGCAATATGTAGTAAGTGGGACACATACCGAATCGAATCGTTAATGACGCCGGGTGGGAGGCGCTGAATGTAAGCGGCTCGGGACCAGTCGGTGTGGCGTGCTATGCTGAGCTTTATCTTCGTTAAGGGACTTTTCCGACTGATGATAAAAGCTAACAAGTAATTCGACGCAACTTAGTTCCAAATTAGTTCACGACAAATTGTATAAAACATGGCTAAGCATCAAAGGCGCTACTAGCGCATTGTTCGCTGTCTCTGTCCTTTTATTATGTATGGTAGAGAATAGATGTTGATCTAGCCCCGTTTGAGATTTGGTAGGTTTATTTTCTCGTTGTATGAAGTACCGTCTCTTATTACGTACGTATATTATATTCTCCTTATAATACATAAGAAATTGTTGTTGGTTGCACGAGGTTACACGAATACATAGTTTACTTGCTATATAGGAACAATATGTGCACAGGTTTAGAAGGCGAAGGTATGCATCATCACCACATGATGGTTTTGGAGCAACAGCGTGCTGTAGCTGCGTTGCGTGCATCGTCTGCAGCGGCAGTGCCTCGAAAGCGCGCACCTGTACCGCCGGCCGCGAGCCGGGCCAGCTCTCGCTCGAAGCGCAACCGCCGGGCCGAACCGCAACCTCCGCCACAGCCCGAACCTCCGCGCGAGCCTGCTGAGAAACCAGACGCCAATATGTGCTTGAAGGTTTGTTGACACTTATTTCACCCACCTCTCAAGAATAAAAGGGCATTTTTCTCCTCCTCCTTTTTCGCTCTATGTAACGTATAGTTAAATTAATCCATATTCGCTAATACTGGTGTCATAGTGGATATGCGTCTCAATCGCAGCCTATATGTATGAAAGATGTATTTTATTAATAGTTTAAATGCTCACACATCAATTTTAAATTATCTTTTCTTGATAAATTTGTTTTTACAGTATACATTTGGTGTGAATGCTTGGAAACAATGGGTGATGACAAAGAATGCAGAAATAGAGAAAAGCTCGATACGACGAAAGCCTTTCAAGTCGGAGATTCTTCAGTTAACAGCGGATGAGCTTAACTATTCATTATGTCTGTTCGTGAAGGAAGTCAGAAAACCTAATGGAAGTGAATACGCGCCAGACACCATTTATTATTTGGTTTTAGGTAAGACTAAACAAAAAAATTATTTAGCCTTGTGATCGTCAGCTTTAAAACAAGATGACATCCAGTGTATATCGTATAAGGCGACTGAAGGAATACAAAATTAGGATTTACATTGTATTACTAAATTGCACTGAAAAATTCGATCAACAAGAAGGGAAAATGTCAACAACCCTTTTAATATGTCAGTGTAATGTATAATTGATTTAGTGTTAAAAAATTATTACAGATTGTGTTTGTTTACACCTTATTAATAAATTTTCAGGCATTCAGCAATACTTATTCGAGAATGGGCGCATAGATAATATATTCACTGACCCATATTATGAGAAATTCACGGATTGTTTAGATGAAGTTGCTAGAAAATTCTCCGTTCTTTACAACGACTCACGTAAGTTCGCTTTTTTATATTATCTTGGGGACTCAACAGTTTACATGTTACTGAAAGAAGTGGTACTGCTAAATTATCTAAATCTCCGCTATTGGTACCGCATCATGACGCCATCCATCCTTGACATGGATCTGTCCAATATAAATACATAATAATAATTGTACATTGTGCCACAAAGCTCATCTCACTGAATGAAATGGAAAACTCCAATGCCTGGAACTCTGGCAATACCAACCAGAACAGTACCAACCTCAACCAATTTAGTCACTTAAAATCAAGCGATGTTGTGGTCAAGCTTAACTATATTATAAACGCAGAACCTGCCCATCATTTTGTTTGCTTTTTCTGATTGTTTCGGGATTGGGTTTTTAACCAAAATATTATTGTTCACAGAATATATAGTGACTCGTGTTGAAGAGGAACATCTATGGGAGAGTAAACAATTGGGAGCACATTCACCACATGTGCTGCTGTCTACCTTAATGTTTTTCAACACGAAACACTTTAATCTTGTGGTACGTATACATTTATTTTCTACCCGACGCCGATGACGGAAGCTGATGTGTGACATCGGAACGTATTGGGTTTTTCTTACGTGTATATATAAAATTTAAATCTGACAATATTTAAACTAAATGCGTCATTCAAACTAATTTGGACGTTGCGGAAGAAGAGTACTTTGACTCTGAAGAAATGTTCATTGTTATGCGCCTACATGGACATCGTCTACAAATTGACATTGCATTTCCGATTGCTACGGATATTGGACTAAATCATGTATTTATATTTAGCCTAAACGAAGCTATAGATTATAGAAAGACCAATAGTGAACAACCCAAAATTAAATTAGACCTCAACTTCTTTTTATCGTTAGGTTATTAGTTCCTATCGATAGAAATCGACGCATTGATTTAATGTGTTCATTCGGAGGGTATTTGGAAGCAGGATAGATTTAGAAACGCAGTTTTGTACTAAATTATGTGTTACCTAGCGAAACGTAGTTCTTTGATTATGGTATGAATAGTCAATTTTACTAATTGCAATTTTTAAAAACGGTACATGAGATACTACGTTGTACGAACTTGTCAGCAACATATTATATTTTAAGAAGAGAAAGAAGAGATGTAAAAAGTGTGAATGTTTAACGATAAAGGTAAATTGTGCCAACTGTGTTTTTTAAACCCTAGATGATGTATATGTAGGCACTTGTGAGCAACGCTTAATTTGAATATTTTTTTGTCTATACAGACTGTAGAGGAACATATGCAGCTTTCATTCTCTCACATAATGAAACATTGGAAGCGTAATCCCAACCAGCCAGGTCAAGCCAAAATACCTGGATCGAGGAATGTTCTCTTGCGCTTCTATCCCCCACAGTCTGCGCTTGGTAAGTAGAAACAAAATTTAATGACGAATTATTCACTTAAATATATTTTCATGGCTCTTGTTTTGAAATTACAGAAGCAAATTCCAGAAAGAAGAAAGTGTATGAGCAACAAGAAAATGAAGAAAATCCACTTCGATGTCCTGTAAAGTTGTATGAATTTTACATTTCGAAATGGTAATAATTTTGTTGTTACTTACTTTGATTTCTAGAGAGGAGATAACGGAAAAGTATATACCCATCAACCATATTTAAAAAAGAGAATGTACATTATACAATGTAAATTGGAATAAGCAGTAATAATCGGTATTATTATGAGCAAGTAAAATGCTCTGTTCAGTTAAATTGACTTGTCCAATTTTTAACATTTTCATCTTCTCTCTTGTTCAGCTTAAGGAATAATAAATTGATATCAGTTGTCTAAATTCCATTGCATGTCATGCAATGGATTTGGATAAAAACATATAAAGGAAATTTATTGCTTAGGGCAAATCATCTTATGTAAAGAGAGATGTGACTATTTAAGCAGGAGGCTTGTGTTCAAGAGTGGACTAACTCAGTTTTATTTGCATTTCCATATAAAATCATCATTGTTAGCTGGTTCAGTCCTCTGATAAAACAGGGTTTTGGCAAAAATAATGATAACAATATCGATTCCAGTCCTGAATCGGTACGGACCCGCAACGACGTGTTCTACCTACAACCAGAGAGGTCGTGTGTGCCGGACTCTCCTGTCTGGTACTCCACGCAACCTCTCAGCCGGGCAGCTTTGGCCAAGATGCTTCACCGCGTTAAGATGGTGAAAGAAATCAACATTGCGTTGTTGACGAGCTAAGGTAAATTAGACATTATAAGGCATTTATTCGTCTAGTATCATAAACGACACGTATTTTCAATCCCTTCCGAGCATAATGTGTTATATATTATATTGTGTAATTTAATGAGTTAATAATGAAGTGAATTTATTCCTGATTACGTTACTAACAATAATGTTACAAGCGTTTTCTTGAAGGTTTATTCTGTTGTTATCTATTTGAAATGACGTCACATGGTTTTGCTATTTATTAGGAGACTAACGAAGTTTTTAATGCAAACCGTTCACCTGTAGGTAAGCAAGCCAATTCCAGTTCATCTATGAGCTTTGGTACAAATCAATCCTGATTTTGGCTTACAACAGAAATGCCTGAAATAAGAACGATTTAAAAAAGTTCGTGATGAGGCCCCTGGTGATGTTTGGTTTTAATTGTTGTATTTAATCAATGAGGAGTTTTCCCGTAGCACCAGTAGGCATTGACGCTTAACTTTTGGTACATAGTTTTTAATTTTCATTCTGTCATTCCTTCATGTAATAAAAAAATGACTGACTGAAGGATAGGTTAAAGTACTGTGCTCCGCTCTGCTATAGACAAGATTTTATTTAGCATAAACCTACTTATGTAAATCTATCCTACTTCCGCACACTAATCCACCAAATGAAAGAATAGCAAGCATTGTACGCATAGTTGTACGCTCTGTGGCGTTAGGTTTTATCTAATCGTCATTCTTTAAGGACTAAAGTTTATTTGACACTTAATGAAAATAGATAAACCGTAGTAATTATGTTTCCTTTACTGGAAGGAAATAGGAAGAGAACCTGATATTTCCATATTATAATGCGATCTTGGTGAGCTGTTGATACGTACCAAGAACTATGACATTGGTAGTGTTGCCATATTTAGATTTTATTTACCCTTTAAGAAAACAAATGAAACGATACCACGCTACTGTCAAAAATATCGCTAACGACACCTGGTGAAAGATAAAGAACCTATTGGAAAACTATCTATTCAAGAAATATGATATTCATGTCCCGAAAGACTTGAGTCTCCTATGTACTTAAGTGTGTTAGTAAGTTTTGAGACACATTAAAAAAGTTTTTACCTTTTATGTACAGACCACTATGTATGGACTGCATATATTTTAAAAATTTGATTGTGCAAAAAGATATAGTCCAACAAATCCGAGTACCTATAGATACCCTAACTGTGAATCGAACACGGGACTTCCGAATAGTGTATCTTACGTGCCCGAGCCCGTGCCGGGAGCTTATTCCGCAAATAATGACATCGATTTGTTACTGCGTGACAAGTCTTAGTCGGTTTGACAGGCAAGAACGAAACACTCTTCAACCGCTATAAATAGTTATTGTGCAAAATGGCAATAATGTTTGTTTAAAATTTTGTTTTGTTTTCAGGTTCCACCACGAACTTGTTTACTGCTTCGAAACGAAGTGTGCAAATATATTGCTAGCCCTAATATATATTTTTTTGTTTACTTGATGATATGAGAGACAAAACACAAGTTTGTTGCAAGCGTATTAAACATCTCTTGTAAAGACAATCAATCACCATAAGTTGTAAATTTTTGGGATAATGTAACACCCTGATAAACATGTAGTTGAAGAATACTTGTTCTGCAACACACTATACATAATTATGTATATGAATTTATGTAGTTAAGATTATAGATTATTTTGGTGGAACTGTACAGATAAATCTAAATCATCACGAATAGCCGCAGTTGCATTTATGGGCATATTAACGGTAACTGCGCCCTTCTGAAGTGTCGAGTCACAAATGAAAAGTAACGTATAAGTTCTCATTTCTATGTAACATTGTTAACCGTATTATTTTTTATTTTTTGTAGACACTTAATATTATTATACACACTTGTTCCTTATTTTAAGTTACTATTTAATACTGACAATAAACTTATCATCACTAACTTATTTAAAGTGTAATAATGATGAATTATTTAAATGTGAATGTTTTTGACGAGAACGTAATGATAGTCGTTTGTTGATGAGGAAGCTAGATGGCCCGAGCCGCAGGCCCACTACCTCTATTATACGAGAGTCATTTTCACGACAAATGCGAGAAAATATAATAAACGATGTATATCCTATTTTTACGTAATCATAACATCCGTGTCTGTCTGTTCGCTATGTCATATGTATATCTTTTAAGGATACCTTACTAAACCCATTCTTACTTCTAATTTAAAAACACAGCATTGTGCGTGTCGAGCCACGCGCAGTGTAGGATTCCGTAGTTGCCCAGAACAACAACTTTACGGTTTAACGCTAATAACGTCTCAAAGGGCCCACACAAGGCGATGTAAAGTAATTTTGAATCGAATTCGGGTGAAACTTTCATTATGACATCTCCAAGTTATATATTTTATAATTTAGTATACCGACTACTACTATGCATTTTTTCTTCAGATTTTATAAGCAACATTTTAGATCCTTGTTTGACTAGGGAACCCTAAAAATGATCACGAATGCTATTTGCAAAAGCTATTTAGATGTTTACAGCATTAATTGTTATCCCATTAAATACCAATGAATGATTTTTTGCCAAACATTGAAGTTTTCAAGTTTTACGAACTAATTTCGTGAAATATTGGTAAAGCCACTTATTACGAAGAAAAGTTGCTGAATATACTTAATTAGCTTTTATTAGAGCTCAAAACGAAGTCTATGAGACTAGCGAAAAAAACGAAACGAATTATAGAGATAATATATATTGGATTATGGGAAATAAGACAAATCGTGGTGGCGGGAGGTCATTTGCAAGAATATATGGTCTAATTTCCCAAAACCCAATACATAGTCTTTTTTATCTATAACAGATTTTACCTTCTTTTCGTTTTTTGATACTTTGAGTGAACTGCTAGTCTTAAAGACTTCGTTTTGAGCTTGAATAAAAGCTAATTAAGTATATTCAGTAACTTTTCTTCGTAGGATAAGTTGTTTTGAAAATATTTCGGAAAATAAGTGAGTAAAATCTAGCATTTTCAATTTTCGAGAAAAATTGGTCATCTTCGATGAGCCATAGCTCCTATGGGGTCAATAGAGCTGTATTTGGGATCAAATTATAGGAAATTTAATACAACTCAACAGTGTAGAAAACGTCTGTCGCAAGAAATGCATAGTTTCAGTCCTGGAGAGCCAATAGTGAAAAATGACTAAACATTTTCTAAGCTTTTCTCGATTTTCTCCGTTTCCACAGGTTTTTCGAAGTTGCAAATTTGAATTCACACATGATAAGTTAACGACAGATATACCGGAAGAGTAACAGACCGTCACATGGTTGAAAAGCATTAATTGCTATTATGAATTTTGTAGTTTTATTATATTTTTACATAGCACACAATACACACAAAGCAAAAGCACTATTGTATTATAGTATTTAACCGTATGAAAAATGAATGCGTATTTACTAGCTCATTATTAGATTTGTTACCGTTTTCGGGAACAGGTTCCTAGTATTAAACGACTTCATTTTTGACATATAGTTCCCGGCAAACAACTTGAACAATAATGGAAATGATGATGATAAATACCTCAAACGATGAGATGAGTTCACGCATTCCGGGTGGCAGAAGAGCGCAAGGGGGGTTCGGCCAAGCACGCGCCTCAACCCGGTCGAAATGACATTCTCCTCCCGCGCCCCGCCAAAGAAACCCGAAAATCGTTTACTGCTCAGTCTAGGTCATTTTCCAAAAGTTGTTTGCCAGAAACTATACCAAATACAATCTTCAAAGCAAAATTCGAGGTTATGGATTTTTTTGTTAAATAAAACTATTTCTCATATGAAATGTGTGTATTTTTAAAATAGACTCGAGACTTCAGTAGGTGTAATTATTATTACACATGTAATCACATGTAAGAAATGAATTCCTTGTAAGTTTTACGAAGGTGAGTTCAAATCTAGATAACCTTTTCATTAAAATAATGTTTTTGATATATATGAAAAAATATAGTTCAACAGACAGGTTATCTATTTAGAGAATTGAAGAGAGATCTTGCATATATTGGTTTTATTTTTAAAAGCTTTTATTTCATTGAAGGATATATATGTTCTTTATAATATTTACGCTATCTATTGCAACGAAGGATGTATGACAGCAAATTAGTTACCGGTACCACTAACAAAAAAGTATTGATAATAATGTTGTCTTTGTTTTTCTTTCATGCTTCTTAAGTTATCGTCCGTTGTAATTTCACTTCTGTTTTTAGAAGTACCGATTCCAGGATGAGTTTTCTAACCCTAGCTGTGCAGTTAGGTGTTCTCGTTCTTTTTAAGTTTGTACGATTAGAAAGAGACTAATTTATGTCGTTTTTTGATCGATACCGTTACTGGGATATTTTTTTTAAATAGAAGAAGACACGTTTAATTTTACGTAGAATCTGTAGTCTTATCATAACGTAAATTTCATTTTAAGACTGCGTTTATTAACTTATAATGTTACTTGAAATTGTAAGCTTGTAATCATTTGCTTATTTTCAACCGACTTCATAAAAGTTTTTTTATGTAACGCGATAGCTCCGCCAATCGTGAACCGATATTGATGTTTTTTTGTTGTTGTAGTTGAGCATACTTCAGAGGTGGTCACATACAAATAGTTGAAGTCGGTTTTTAGTTCTTTTTTAACGCATTAATTATATCAATTAAATACGCGCAATCTAGCAACAACGCATTTTTACCAGCAGTTGTCAAAGTTAAAGGTATCAAATGCGTGTTGGAATTAGGACGATATTAATTATTACACTTAATTTGCATCTTTTTTATTTGCTGTCTTCCTAAACTACTAGGATCTACTATCTTTACACTAAGTTATTTAAATAACATGTATTTCCTTTTTACATTCAAAACAAACACGCTTAGATCTTCTTTTCCATTTTATACTGCACTTGAAATAATTTAAAGTACAGACACGAAAGAGTTTAAAGTTTGAAAAGAGATTTTATATCGGCTCAGGCGGACCTACCCCCCGTGAATGATCACGATTATATACGATATCTCAGGATTTCTTCTGATTATACCCAATTGATCCCGTTCTATTATGGGGCAACGACGTCTGGGCGATATATATATATATATTATGTATAAAATCTATTTAGATACCTACTCTCATATTTTTGTGTATTTTCTGTAAACACATATGGCGGGCACAAACTCTCAGAAATCAATGCTGCCAGGCCCATTGGTTATATTATAATTCAATAATAATAGATTTTATTATGTTGTAATAATAAGGTAGATCATAAGATAAAAAAATTCCATTTTCTTAGAGGAAATGAACATCTGTTAACGTAGAGATGAATTTTTATTTGGATATTTGTTGTCACATAAAAATTATGTTACTTAAATTCGTCTAGAAACAAGTCAATATTTTGTTTTATATTACGTATCTATAGTTTCCACTGTCTCGGGTTTAGCGTCAAATGTAAGGATAGCGATATTGCTGTGTAAAAAATATAAATTCGCCGAAGACAAGTGTTTTATTACATCAATTTATGATTTAGCGTGTGATAGCCTGCACGCTAGCTATCGAGGCCTGCGACAACACCAAATGTGTCTTTCCGCATTGACACCGGATGCACAAGTAAGAAAGCACTCCGGTGTAGCCTATATACCGCCCTGTGCCAATGTGGACGCACAACACAACACATGATCTGCCTAGTGATTTATTTAATGCTGCCTTGTAAAGTTAAGATTCAGTGTGCGTCGGCAGGGCCAGATCACCACAGATTATATATCATTGAATGAAACCAACAATATACATAAGATGACTTACACTCATTCATATCCGTACTAAAATTATATTATGTCTACTGAAAAACCAGAACAAGACATATAACTTTTAACCCTTTTAAAGAAGCTATTTCTGGATTGGGAGCCTAAAACATATAGAATTACCAAATTTCGTCATATACACAGCCTGCGGCAGTCCACTGCTGGACGTAGGTCTCTCAGAGTGCGCCACTCAAATCTCCGCATCCATTCACATACGGATACCATACGTAAGTTGTCGTCCTTCGCTATGTTTGCCTATGTGTGGTCTCCACTCGAGAACACGTCTGCTCCAGCGATTTTCAGACCGTCAAATATCACCAGCCCACTGTCACTTCAGCTTGCAAATACGGTTAGCTAATGTAGGTCACTTCAGTTCTCTGACGGATCACTACGTTTCGAATGCGGAAAATCAGCCTGTAATGTGTGGTATACAAACGTCATCCGTTCGATGTGTGCCATATCACATGTTCGAAGTGTCCGACCTGTGTGGCCTGTATATATTCCTTTTTCTCTATGCTTGTGGCCATACACAAAATAAAGTAGAATATTTATATGATGGTTAAATGAGACACACGTCTATCCAAGCACACTATTTATTGCGGACTAAAGTAACCTACCTACATACAAAATTAATCAGCTAACTATTTCTAAATACCTACATTACACCTCCCAACTAAATTAGAACTAATAAACTTAACTAACACTTACACTAATACATTTACAAAACTATTTACAAAAAACAATTAATCAGTACCTAATCGGAGGCTTACGTATTCGCGTAATCAGACGCGGTTCTTGCACACGTGGGGGAGGGGACGAGCTCGCCTCTGCACTGGCTCCACTAACGCTATCATGCTCGTTTTGTTCTCTACTCTGCGGCTGTGCGTCAGCGTCGCTACTCCCATCCTCCACGGCAGCCTCCACCACGGGCGGGACCGCATCCTCACTCCTGCCGGTCGCCCCGACGACCTCATCTTCAGGACAAGTAACGTCAAACAACCGGGATCTGCGCCGCATCTGATCTATATGACGTTTCATTAGTCGACCGTCCCCCCTATCTACCGTATACTGCCGAGAACCTTCCCTATCTATCACCCGGCCTTTTACCCAACGATCCTGGGTACCGTACCCTCTAGCCCAGACAGTGTCACCTAAAGCTAGCTCACGTTCCACACCTCCCGCGTGCTCCGTCTGTTTGCCCTGAGCGTCGCGCACCCTGTCCATCAGTGCACGGTCACTGCGTAACAGGTCCAACCGTGAGCGCAAGGAACGTCTCTGCAGCAACATAGCGGGAGTCTCTCCAGTCGTGCTGTGTGCCGTATTCCTATATGCTAACAAAAACGTCTGCAGCGCGGCGTCCAAGTCCACACGGTCTCGCATACCCTTTTTAATGGCTCTCTTACAAAGCTTTACTGCATTTTCTGCAGCTCCGTTCGACGATGGATGATAAACTGGCGCGAGAACATGCCGTATGCCATTATTATTAAGAAAACTCCCGAATTCTGAGCTGGTAAAGGGGGGGCCTTGATCCGAAACTAACTCGACCGGCAACCCGAACCTAGCAAAAGTAGCCCTAAGAACTTTTATAACCCCAGACGCGTTCGTGTGTGCCATTTCAAACACTTCCAACCATTTTGATGTTGAGTCTACTAAGACCAGAAACGTTTTACCATCGATTGGCCCTAGGAAGTCCACATGTACTCGTGTCCAGGGTCTAGTAGCATACGGCCACGGTCGTGGGGGCGCGCGCGGCGGCGCCTCCGCCTCGGCCGCGCACGTCTCGCAATCCCTGCACAGCGTCTCGACGTCACGGTCGATGTGGGGCCACCATACGTAGCTGCGCGCCCAACCCTTCGTTTTGACAATGCCCATGTGACCACTATGTAGCTGCCTCAACACCAGCGGCCTCATGGAAGACGGTATAACCATTCTATAGCCCCACATCAAACAGCCACCCTCTATATACAGCTCGTTACGTCTAGCATAATATGGCTTCATATCTTCATCCGGACAGGTCGATGGCCAGCCCGCTTCTACGTATAGCCGCACCCTACTCAATACCCTGTCTTTCACCGTCACGTTCCGGACGTCACTATTCGTGACGGGTAAAAAGTTTTCTACGAAATTAACGTACGTTATTTCTGTCACTGGTTTCCTTTTAACCCCGTCGACTGGCGGCAATCGGGATAACGCGTCTGCACAATTCTTCTTTGATGTAACGTACTCGATCTCATAGCTGTACCCGGACAAGAGGACCGCCCAACGTTGCAGGCGAGAGGCCGCCATTACGGGAATACCGACCTTGTCGCCGAAAATGTAAGTCAATGGTTTGTGGTCGGTCCTTAACACGAACTTCCTGCCATACAGGTACTGGTGGTACTTCCTTATGCCGAAAATAATAGCGAGCGCCTCCCTGTCTATCTGTGAGTAATGTCGCTCGGCTGCGGTGAGAGATCGCGACGCGTACGCCACCGGTCGCTCGCCGGCCGGCGTCACGTGGGACAGCACCGCGCCCACGCCCACGCCGCTCGCGTCCGCCGTCAGCACCAGGGGCAGCGAGGGCGAGTAGTGCACCAGCACTGCACTGCTGGTCAGCCTCGCCTTCACCGCATCGAACGACGACTGACACTCCGCGCTCCATACGAACTTGTGGCCGGTTTTCAACAATTCGTATATCGGTGCTAACAAAGTACTTACATTCTTTATGAATTTGGAGTAGTACATTACCATACCGAGGAACGACCTCACTTCAGACACATTGGTGGGCGCGGGAGTATCTATGATGGCTTTCACTTTGTCCGGGCTGGTGTGAACTCCATTCTCACTGATCACGTGCCCGAGATAACTTACAGATTTTGAGAAAAACTCGCATTTCTCCCGCTTAACCTTCAATCCGAATTTCTGAAGACGCTCGAAAACCCTATGTAAATTACCTATATGCTCTTCAGTCGTTCTACCCGAAATGATCACGTCATCAAGGAACACTCCAACCATAGGTAAATCCGCAAAAAGCTCTTCCAACCGCCTTTGGAAAATCCCCGGGCTCGACGACAAACCGAAAACTAATCGGTTGTACATGAACAACCCCTTGTGAGTGTTAATCACTGTATACTTCCGTGTATCATCTAAGACGAGCTGCGAGTACGCTTGTGACAGATCGATTTTGCTGAACCGCTTCCCCCCGTGCAACCTAGCTAATAGATCCTCGACCCTCGGCAGCGGGTAACGGTCGACCTCTAACACTTTATTCAAGGTCAACTTGTAATCGGCGCAGATCCTAACGTTACCGTCCTTCTTGACGACTGGAACGATGGGCGTGGCCCAGTCAGAGCGCTCGACCGGCGTGAGGATGCCGTCCCGCACGTGCTGCTCGAGCGCGCGCTCCACCGGCTCGCGCAGCGCGTACGCCAGGGGGCGCGCGCGCAGGAACACGGGCCGCGCGCCCTCGCGCACGTGCACGCTCACCGGCGCGCCCGTGAAGCGACCCAGGCCCGGACCAAACACTTCACAAAACCTGGAACTGAACGCACGCTCGTTAAATTCACTGTTCAGTGAATGCACCGAATTGTAAACAAAGCTAGGTAACTGGATATTTAATTCCGCTATCCACTGTCGTCCTAGTAAAGCATTTTTTCCATTTTTAATCACATACAGTTCTAAATCTTTACACTTATCGTTGTACACTACTTGCGGCTTAATGACCCCCACCGGGTGAACGACCTCCCCCGTGTAATACCTTAAAGCTAATTTACTGTCCTCTATTCGTAATTTACAAAATTTATTTTTATACATTTCGTAGCTTATGCACGACACTGCACTGCCGGTGTCACATTCCATACTAATGTCCTTGTTTTGTATACGCAGTGTGATCATGATCGGTTTGCACTGCCCTATCGTTAGTTTATTTACATCAATAAAAGTTACCTCCTCGCTCTCGTCACTCTCTCCCTCTTGACTGCAGACACCCGCCGTCGTCGCACAGTGTTGATCTGCTAAATTAGGGCACATGCGCTGCAAATGCCCCATCTTGTTGCAAACACGGCACACATAGCGTGTGAATTTGCAACTGTTTGCGTCATGCATAGCGCCGCATGCTCGGCACCGCCGCTGCATCCGCGCACGGTCACTCAGCTCAACAGGTGCTGGCGATGCAGGTGCGCGCGCGCGCGAGCGCTGGCTCGGCCGCGCGCCACGCAGCCCGGCCTCCCGGCCCGATCCGCTGGCACGTCGCTCGCCGGCCGCCGCCGCCGCCGCGTCCCTCTGCCGCCCCCTCGCCCCCTGTATCGCTTGACAGTCTGCCGTTGCTCGCGAGGACCCTCCACGAGCCTCGACCACCGCCGCGTCCTTCTCCGCAGCCTCCATGCTCACCGCTAGGCTGTAAGCCCGTGTAAAATCGAGCTTACTCTCTGCGAACAGCCTCTGTCGAATAGTGTCACTATTAACGCCGCAAACCAACTGATCACGCAGGCTATCTTGCAACCACCCGCCGAACTCGCATGTCTTGGACATTTTCTTGAGCACCGCCACGTATCCCGCTATAGATTCGCCGGCGTGCTGCACCCTCTGACGAAACTTGTACCGCTCGGCGAGTTCACTCGGCCTCGGCTGCAGGTGTTTCTCCATAATCTCGTTAACCTCATCAAAACTCATAGTGCTGGGTTTATCCGGAGTACACAGGTTCACTAATAGCTCGTAACCTTCAGCCCCCATCACGGTTATTAACGTTGGTACTTGCATGTCATCTGTGATGTGGTTTACAATAAAATATTGTTGTAAACGCTCCACGTACAGCTTCCAATCGTCTTTTTGTACACTGAACTCCGCGATTTTGCCGATCGACATGTTTATAATGTTTATTTATTTATCACTAAACAGTTTGCACGCGTAAAAGTCCTTTTGATACCCCGAAGCCACTGTAGAATATTTATATGATGGTTAAATGAGACACACGTCTATCCAAGCACACTATTTATTGCGGACTAAAGTAACCTACCTACATACAAAATTAATCAGCTAACTATTTCTAAATACCTACATTACAACACGATACAAAATCTACTGGCAAATTATTGTTAGCTAGACTAGCTGATATTTTTAAATTCCTTATATCTTGAGTTACTAAATTTCTTTTTCAATTTTTTGGAAGGTTCAAATCAGTCATAGATCATACTTTCCTAAACTTAACTTTTGCAAAAATGTGCGTTTGTATGACATACATAGGATGTAGAGTTCATTTCTCGTTAATGATATACAGTATAGATACTATTTCCGTTACATTGCTGCAACGATGGACTGCTGCGAAATTCCCGTTAATGAATAAAACTGTAAACATGTGAGTATTATCATAAGCCAAAAACTGTGACCCCTATTCAATGTAATCTAACCCCAACAAATGAGGGCTTACAATTAGTTGTCTTTCATTGCTGACAAGCTAAACCATCAGAGTGCAACTAAAATTATGTGTGTATAAAATTTAAACTCATTCTATCATCTTAAATGTAGTAAGCAATATTGATCAGTTCACTTTTAATAACAAACCATATAATTAACTAAATCCATACTTTATTATCTATTCAAGGATGTTTCATAATAATTATAAAACGAGTAATGCTATGTCTGACATTATTTAATTTTAGCCAAGCTGTGTCTTAGGAGAGGTGAAGATGCGCTTTCGAGACGTCTTTTTGCGTACGAGCTCCAGTTGATGCAACTGATTATGTACTTCATTCCAAATTTCACTTTGTTCCTCTACCGGGATCGTTTTTCTGAAATATACATGACATTCAAATTAGTATTCTTTCACCATCATCATCAACTGAAAAAGTCCACTGCTGAACAGGAATGTCCGGAATCAGGAATAGATTGACTGACACAAACATCATCAACAGGGTTTAGTGATGAATCTGCACAATGGTGCCTGTCCCTTGGAATATTTGTTATTAAAACCTTCATTCTAAAACTGAATTATATTAATTACGAAATTAAATAATTACAACTAAACACATGTTTTTGTCAGTAATGCAGTCAAATAGTCCCTATATCCACATCCTGCCTATATTATCAGACACCCTTCCCTGAGTGTAATGTATTAGACTTGAGCCACTATCTACTTTCCTGGATTCATCATCAAGCCCTTATCACCAATTGTACCACTATCAATTGACTAAACTCGTCAAATCAAACCATATGAAGCCAAACTCAAAGTGTTTACTAATACCCATTGCAGAGCTCTTCTATCCACTTCCTGAATCCAGAGTCAGTTAATTTGCTAGATTTGTTTACATACAAATGAACCCAAAGCATGTAAAATTGTGAAGTTTTTAAACTTTACAGGGGGTCTGGGTCTCATACGTGACTAGCACTATGTTGACAACACTATCATGTTTATGACTAAGCATGGACTGTAATGTAAAAGGTTGTTTCTAATTCGACCTGCACTTGTACACTAAAAAGTCAAGTAATAATACAAACTTGTATAGAAAAATACTAGAAATACATTGTTGTATTTATTGTAATTATACAAAATCATTCTTTTTGAACTAAGTGACAGCGTCAAATTTATTGACGCCATCTTTGTTTTCAACGTCAAGTCCTACCTGTTTTGTGCGTTTTATGTTTTTGTACAAATAAACTAAGCCACAATATACAAAAATGGGAACTAAATCACTTTTATTTGATAATGTCCTTTTAAAATTATTAGTGTACAAGACCAGGCCTTGGAGCCATACATTCGCGGAACGTGTCATTTACCTGTACTGTTTCATCAAATCAAATTTCTCCCATGGAGTTTTTCTTAATTCTCTCCTGACTCTGTCCTTCTGCTTCAGATATTCTTCTATGTTGGATATACCCTTCAGGTCTTGCCTCTCCCATCGTTCAAGCCAAGGCCTTGGTTTCAATTTAACCTAATTATAAGATAATTAAAAAATTATAATTATTGTAATTGTAGTTGGCAAAATCAACAATAACAGACAAATAAAATTTGCTAACATCACCACTGTTATGCAATATTACAATGCACTGTTAAAAGTGTTCAATCAAACAGAATTACACACAGTAGGTTTTCATATGGTGGTTTTACGGACAATGAATGAAACCCACTATTAAAAAATTATGTTAAATAATATGAAGTATATATATATATACAAAGTGAGGCTGAAAAGAATAGGTAGAGTGGGATCATCATGTATATAAACTCACAGTTCAAAAACTGGTAATAATAAAGAAACTATAATGGAGGATAGGAGACAATTATGTAAAACAACAGAAGAGTATTGCCTACCTGCACAGGATTTACAGGAACTGGAGTGCCTTCTGGAAGTACTTCTGGGTCCATATCCATGGGGAAAGTGCTGTACTCAGGTAGAGCATCTCTTAAGTACAACAGCTGGTTATCAAGGCGTTTCTCTAAACGTAACACTTGAATACTATTGATTGTCGGGTCATAAAGCTCATAGCGAATCTGTGAAATAATAATTCATTAACATCCAAAATTTTAAGAAAAAATTTACATCAGTTCTACATTTCAAAATTGAAATGAAAATATCTACTAAGCAAGCAAAGTCAGTTCAACAGTACATGTGGGTAAAGTATGGAATAAAAAAATAGGGCCTTTTTTTAGATGCCCCATCCAGGTTCCATTAGATTGCCCATGAAATAATTTTTTCAAACCCATGCTGACAAAGTAGCTAGTAGCAAATAATATCATACCTCAACACCTTGATGATCAATAACATTTCTTAATGTAAATTCAGCTCTCAGGCCAGAGCCTTTCCGTTCAATGCAGATGCCTACAAAAGTGTTGTTCTTGTCTGGAGAATGGGGGTCAGCTATTTTCACTGATAGAATTGACCCTGAAATAAAATGTGTCAGAATATTGACATTGTAAGCCAACTGTAACTTGTAGATATATGTAATATTCAATTGGAATTTTTTAATTCTCCCTTTTGTCTGCGGTGTTTTATAGCTTTAAACTTATGTACTATCCGCCAACACAGAACTTGTCAGACTACAGATGATTAATTATAATATATTATAGCAACGTACCAACGTAAAATTCAGGGATATCGATTTGATTCCTTCTTTTCATCATATCAGCTCTTTCTAGCTTTTCTCGTAGACTATTCCTCCATTTAGGGTTCGGATCGGGGAGAAATTCAGGATAAGCCCTTCTGTACTCTAATACTGGATTGTACTTAGCTCTACGTCCACTTGGTTTCGTATCTTCGGTCGTTTGGGATAACACAGCATTATCTGTCACCGTTGATAAAGCACGGAAATCTAAAAAGTAAATTTAGGAATTATTGATCCTATCTCCTGGGGTAAAAACATGATCATAATAATATATTAACCTCTTTTGGTGAACCACTTCGCTGCAGTAATAATTTGTTTTGACTTGGTTCGCATGGCAAGAGCCATTGTGTTTTCAAAAATAACTTCACCCTTTTTAAAATTAATTTCTTTTTAGTCTTTTAGGTTAGTTGTTGTTATAAAACGTAGTGATTATATGCTCCTAGCAGTGGCTCCTAGCTAGCTCCTAGTTAAGAAAATTGACAGGCCAAAGAGGGAACAGGCCAGGCAAAAAACGCCTTTTTAGTTTTAGGCTTTGGTTTTAGTTTTAGGCTTTGGTTTTAGTTTTAGGTTAGTTACAAATTACGAAATTACAAACTAAAGAATATAATCATAGACTAAAGAAAAAAAGCCTGTCGTGCGGTGCTACTTGCTCATGCACATTGCAACCAAAAGGAGTAGAAACTGTTTGGAGAACCAGTTTCTAAGGTGATATCACGTTGTCACGGCGGTTGAATGTTATTATCAGCGCGTCAGCATAGAGTTTTACTCAATACCAATTGAAGAAACTTAAGTTTCTTGTTGTTTTTTTTGCAGTGGTTGGTGATAGTAGAGAGAGCATAGACTAAGGAGTTATGTCTTGTTATACGTCTGTGGTTGGTTTGTAGCTTGTGGTATGTATATGTCAACTTATGTATGTCAACTTGAAAGTCGATAAAATTTGTTTTACCAAAATAGCAAAGAATTTGTTGAAATGTCTTCAGTTATGCAGAAGTGTAACGATGATAACATTCCCTTAGCGGACGACGATCCACAAGTGATCATTACAGACGATATTGAGAACAATCACTTGGATCACGGCCGTTCAATGGATTCTTTGCCCAGTTCTTACACTGGTTCTTCGAGCCCTGGCCTCAATAGAATGCCAAGCTTCGAACCTGATTCCGGAATCGAAGAGCAGGAATTTGAAAAGGCACGCCTCATTTCTCAAGTCCTAGAGCTGCAAAACACATTAGATGGTACGTTTCCTTTGTCTTTAGTTACTTAGTTACCGGACTACACAGACAAGTCCAGAGATAGATGAAATAAACAAATCTTCTTTGTATGATATTGAGCAAAAGTGTTTTATATTATTCATATTTTAGTATCTTCCATAGAGTTTTCTTAGTTTTCATTTTTGAATCATATGATTAAGTTCATATCATAAAACTAAAAGCTTGATTGGGTTTAGGTACCTTCAGAGCATAATGTACAAAGCGTAAAATGTTCACGACTCTCAAAATGTACAAATCGCCAAATGGCTAAATGTATAATGAAGGCATTCACTGTTTTTATATGTCAACTCTTTACAGAAAATGGATATTTCCCTTTTTTGAATTGAAAAGTGGCTAAATGTAGGACTTACAACCTGGAGGTCCTGGGTTCGGTCCCAGAGGGAGTACCTATCGATGCTCGGATTGATTGGTGCTATTATTTCCTATGTCTGATTGGCTAGTACCACTATGTAATCTAAGACTGCAGCCAAACAGCAGAGTTAATAGAACTGTTGTGGTGCTGTATGATATGTAACACAGTCACTGCCTCATGAGATTTAGGCATCTGGGTTGAAGGGAATATTCTGGAGATGGGCAGCACATCTACCTACATGTGTAACACATAACCACAATACACCTTTCCGTTCTGCTCCCATACCACAGGGACAGAATCAGCATTAGACCTGTTAGTAGCAACATCTAACTCAAATCCAATTACAAATCTGCCTGGCAAGTGTAGTGGTGATTATGGCAATGAATGTGTACTTTGTGGGCTGCTGGCTGGCAATCAGCTGCACAATTCCACTTTTGAACATAAGACTCCCCTTATGTTCAAAAGTGGAATTATGCAGCTGATTCTGATAAGGTATATAATGTATACATAACCCTCAGACAATAGTTATAAGAATAATATAGATTCTTGTTTTTTTATTATTGTAAGTGTGCCTCACTATATGAGAGGTAAGAATTAATCTTACCTTCAAATCAATGCTAACTCATTTTTTCCAGATTTGTCACAGAGAGTCGATTCTGTGAAAGAAGAAAACTTGAAGCTTCGGTCTGAAAATCAAGTTCTTGGGCAGTACATTGAAAATCTTATGTCTGCTTCTTCCGTATTTCAATCTACTACTCCTAACATTCATAAGAAGTAGGCATGCACATAGTACATTTTAAAGATTTTTGAAGCACCTTGAAATGTTTAAAATGCCTTAAATTATGCAATATTCTGAAAATATTGCAGATGAGTGTTGATGGATGATAACTTGATAAGTTATCATTGATAATTTGTATTTTATATCTTAATGTTTAATTTTAAGCTTTTTTGTGTATATTGGCTAAGCACTATAGTGAACTTTAAATATTTAATTTCTTTTAATTATATATTTGAATTGACTTGAATATTGTTTCTTGTAAAGAAAGAACTAATTAATTGAATAAATAATTTATCAATTAACTGAACAATTATTCGATTTTTTATATTTGCACAAAAAGATATGAAGTGAAAAAAATCGTAAATGAGTAGAAAATGTACGTGCTATGTGACCCATTTTTTATAAATTTTTAACAGTGACTCATAATTTAAATTTTTAGACACTATATTTGGTTATTGTTCAAAACGCCATCTGGGGATCATTAGCTGCACAACGGGTATTTTAGATGACAATAAATAATTGTACGTTCTTGATATTAATTTTGCGACAATATAATCCAATCTCCTATTTTTCTACAGTTAATTATCAAAGCCAGATATAGATTATGGCAAAAGAAATTCTGTATAGGAGGATTCTAAGAAAATTCGAGTTTACAATAGTGTCAGGTGTCAGTTTATGAGTCTCCTAACAACGTATTTCCAAATACACCATCATACTTTAAAATGAAATAACGTAAAAACGGCTATTCCAATTTGATTGGTGATTGGCTGTCAATGTTTCGAAATCTGGTCATTTTTACAGCTGTGCCTTTTTAGAGTTGGGCATTTATACGGTTGGACATTGGTACAATTGGACATTATAGGTTTCGAGTCAAACAATTAACATATAGTGTCTGTCTGTCCATCTGCGGCTTATCTTAGAGACTGTTACTATTTTTTTATTTATAGTATATTTTTAGGGTGACTTCCATATACGTAACTTGGGGATGGCAGTGAACAGGGTAGCAGCTCATATACTGAAGTTAAAAGGAAAACTATCATGACTAAGTTGGCTGTACAGTTTAACATGTAACAGTCGGTCAAATTATAAAATATACTTAGAGTAGTCAAAATGAAAATTTCGTACAAATTTCATTCAAAATTTTATAAAACTAGTTCAACTACGCACCCCTACACTGCGCGTGGCCTGACACGCACTTGGTTCCTTTTTTAAAAGTTGGATATTATTATAGTTTTACATTCATACTGTTGGTCAACTGTTGGTCATTTTTGCAGTTGGGCATTTTTTATCGATTGGACATTTTTCAGTTTGGTCCTTCCTAGTGCTCGGTAGTTTGGACATAGGTATCGCAAAAAACACTAATGACAAGCATTAGCAAGAAACCAAACATGCCCTGCCCAAAATAGTACTTCTTAAAGAAATGTGATATAACCATGATATAACATTTTATGACCATGCAATATTACACTGAAAACCATCGGGTCAAATTAGGTCTATTCCTCTATTAAATCATTTATTTTCGTTACGTCTTTCGTTCGTCTAATTAGTTGCAGTTACATCGTACTTTGTGGTTATGTAATACTAATTAATCCGTTACATACAGTCAAGAAAACAAGACATTGCATATTCAGTACTTTATTTTAACCAAGATAAATTATGTAAACATTTGGCAATACTAATGTTTTATACCAGGTTTAAGTATTTTTATTTTGACAACCGACTCACGACAAAAGTATATTTTTTACATACTAAATTTGATATAAAAGACCATAAAATACTTATCATCCATTAAACAGATGGTGAAGTTCGTTCTTCAATGGATCCTCTACTAGTTTCATTTGTAACGAGCTGAAGCGAAGTTAACTATCTGTTTTGCCTGTTTACGACAAAAGACTGAAGATATCCTGCAGCTACTACCCGATAAAGTGCTCCCGTTGCGGGCTTTTGCTTGTTATATAATATGTACTTGTAAAAATTAAGCACATCACATTGTACTCAGGGATGTTCGCAGAGAAAATATTAAGAATTGAATTGACAATGTACACGTTTATTATGGTTCCGTACCCAAAGGGTAAAAACGGGTCCCTATTACTGAGACTTCGCTGTCCATCCGTCAGTCTGTCACCAGACTATATCTCATGAACCGTGATAGACATTTTCACAGATTATGTATTTCTGTTGCTGCTATAACAACAAATACTAAAAAGCACAAAAATAAATATTTAATGGGGCTCCCATATAACAAACGTGTTTTTTTCTTCCGTATTTTAGATATTCATATTCTGTACGGAATCCTTCGTGCGTGAGTCCGACTCGTCCTTGGCCAATTTTTGTAGCACGATTTGCAAGAAGGAGTCACCCTAACGCGACTCTTAGAAAACTAAATTCCTTATTTACTCTAAAACTAACGAAGTAGTCGTGGAAATCCTTAAAAGAACGATTTGACCTGATGGAACAGTTTAGGATTCCTGTTTCATTTATATTTTAATGCTAGATTCAGGATTATTTCCTATTTTGAAAATTGTACCGAGAACCACATGCTTGTGGTATAAAAGATTGTTTATTTCTCGGTGCCTATTGCGTCACAATGGTAAAAAATATTTTCGAAGCTGAGTTTCATTCATTCGACCACGCTCGGCAACCATCGACAAGCTTCGATTATGGACAATAGTAATTATACTAATTTAATAGATTATCACACATTATTTTTATGAAACACGCCCCGGCCGTAGCAAATATATATAATCTGTGGTAGTCGTATAGCGTTTATAATTTTATATTCTCTTTGATTTAGCAGTCTGACGCAACCGCAACTTAGTTCCAAATTAATTCACGACAAATTGTATGAAACATGGTAAAGCATCTAAGGCGCTACTAGCTCATATTGGCGCCACTGTCCCTACATAATGTATGGTAAAGAAAGGATTTTGTTTTTACCCCGTTTGAGATTTGGTAGGTTTTACTGCAGTATGGATGGAGTCCCGTCTCTTATTATGTAGTATAAGTATATTATATCCTCTTAGGGATTTAGTTTATTTCCGACATTCGAGGTATTTGCACGCACGTTATTCGCGAAACAATTATGCCGAAAAAATTGAAATTAGTTGTGAAATCTTTGTATTCTCATGAGATTCGAAAAGATGTGAGCTTGGAGAATTTAAAGTCTTTGAAGCTTGAAGATGCCTGGCCTTTTATTCGGGATGAAATAGAAATTGAAATCGGAAGCAGTCAGTTGGTATGCATCCCTCACATCACGGAAGCTGATTTATACAAAGTAACATCTCTTTTTGTACAAAATGAGAAAGAGACGAACGGCAAAATGTTTACACCGCTGGGCCAACTGAAGCTGAACATCAACAGGGAGAAGTCTCACTGTGACTATGTAAAATGGTTAGATGCAGACAATTTCCATGACGACAGTTTCAAATTTCTTCATGAAAGTGTAAAGGTAAAGGTTTTCGTTGTAGATAATTTCTTAATTCAATCAGTTACATGTCAGAGTTAGCTTAGCTTATGTACTAACTTAATGACCTTGACTTGTCCTTTTGTGGCTTCATTAAGTTGACAGTAGGTGTTTGTGGACTTGAGGGTTGGGTAGCCATAGCCCTTCCATTAGGGTTGGGTTGCAAAAAGGGGGCGCTTAGGCAGGCTTAATAATCTGATAATTTTCTACATTTTTTAAAATACACAATCATATAATAATAATTTGCCCCTTTTAAAACTCCAAACCCCTTGCCTTTATTGCACATTGAAACGTATTCATATTATGGCAATAAAAGTTGTAATATATTTGGTTTGAGCTGCAGACAATAACAATTTGTACTAATGATCAGTATTTTCAGAAATGCACAAATGCATTTCTTTTATGGTACATTTAAAATTGCACAATTGCAGAAACATTGATTTTCACATTGTTGTGTCATTATTTCCGGTATTCAGGTATTCCCAGTAAGATAAATAAATTAGCACTCAAGATTCATATGAATGTTTTTATTTCATGTTAATGATAACTTACAACAAATATATTTGTACTTAATGTAGGTATTCAATCAAATCTTCTTTATTTTACCTTATGAATATGAATCTGTCAATAAAAATAAATTGATTCCATACAAACAACTGTCCTTTTCACAATTGTATTTAATATTATATATTTATTTGTATGATTAGAAAAGAGGCAACATCTGGTTGCCTAGTCATTTGATAACAAATATAAAGAACTGTTTGTTGATGATGGCATTCCTGACAGTGACTAGTGATAGGCTTCTTTTACCTCAGTAAACTATTGGTGTAGTACAATATGTATTGCAGAACAGGACTAGACAAAATTCAAATTAGTATTTAGTTAATGAATGGTTGAATAACTTTTAACAGCGCATGTAGTAATGTCATGCTATTTTTTCAGATTACATTGCAAGATGAGGCCATCAAAAACAAAGTACGTGTTATTATGGTGAATTTCTCTAGAGCTATTGTGCCCAAAGACAAAGACTTTGTCAATAATATCTACTTGGATGTGGACAGTAACAAAGGTATGCATAACGATTATAGATGGTATCCTTTAGGTGCTGTCCTGACATACATTTTATAAATGTGAAAGTGAGTTTTTTTGTTATTCCTTTATGTCACAACTGAGAGTCACAATGACTAGATTTTTTTGTATAGGGACTATTCTATTATATCTGAAGCATATTCCCAATAAATTTTATCGTAATATTGTTAACTATGTTAAGTTTCATTGTTTAGCTTTGTTTGTCTTTCAATAATTTGAATAGTAATACCAAAAACCCTTACAGATTTGAAAGGCAAGAAGTCAGTCTACATGATTACAAATGTGTTAATGGCTAAGACCATAGAGTTCAGGGTCACCAGAGGTACATCTTCAAGGATTTTCCATCTTGGGAATGCTTCTCCACTGGTATTCGGCTTGGAGGAGTTTTTGATTGGAGATGATGGAAAGCTAATTGCCAAGGTAAGCTAATCATATGAGAATGAAATATATTTTGTTTACTATTCTTTGACTGCATGGAACATAAACTCTTTCCTTTAATTTTTTTATATTGAAATTGATTGAGTGCTTTTTTATAAAATCAACAAAAACCAAATATGTACCCAGATAATTCTACCTCTAAGTGAACATCATAAGGCAGTTGAAGTCGGTTTTTAGTTCTGTTTGTGTGATGTAGTTACCATTTTTAAATGTCTTGGTCTAGTTTATTTGTACTAATAAGTAAAAATGCGCAAAACAGGCAAGACTTAAAATCAAACGTGGCATCAATGAAATGATATTTGATGTTTTCACTTAATAAACAAAAAAGCATAATTTTCTACTAACGAACAAACTGTCAGCATGATATTCAGACAAAGAATGAGGTTTGCTCTGCTGAAGTCAACAATGAAGATCAGGGATAAAATCTTGTTTTCGTGTCTACCCCATTATATGGGGTATTGTTGAATAGGTATTTTAAAAACATTAAGTGTCTGGGAACATCACTTTTAGATTCAGGGGTCCGTTTGCTTTAAAGTGATAATTTTTGTCAGAGTCGAACGGTCATTCATCTGCTCAATTGTAAAAAGTAGTAGTATACTGAAAATTTCAGTCTTCTAGTTTTATCCACAACGAAGTTACAGGGGGTCGAAAATGGTCTGAATTGCTTCGAGAAAAGGATGGTACGGCCGTGACGCTTTTTTGCTCGACTATACATATAATAAACCTAAAAAGAAAACAAGTAATAGTCGACCAAAGTTAACAAAGACCAAAAATAATATATGTATACATGACAAAATGAAAATTTCGTCCCAATTTCATTCAAAATTACTTTACATCGTCTTGTGTGGACACGTTTTTAGACGATGTTAGCGTTAAACCGTAAACTTATTGTTCCGGGCAACTACGGAACCCTACACTGCGCGTGGCCCGACACACACTTGCCTGATTTTTTGTATATAAGTTTACTTGTATAGTCTTTGACACACAAATATCATATATATGTATTGCATATCAGTTTATATTGTATGTCTGTTTGCTGACCTCTATAAATAATATATGTTAGGTAATGATGTGGTCCATAACATTACACATTGGTCTACAAACTTCTAAAATAATTTAAATAATATTAGATAGTTGAATAGATTATTAGTACATACGTAATTGCCTAAGAATGTGTTGGATAATCTAAAGATGAATCTATAAGTTTGTTGGATACCAGCCAATATGTTTTAAAATTATAACGCTGGCTAATATTTGCTTTCATATCACTAGGTGTAAGGATACTTTGCAAGATTTTGAAAAAAATAATCAGTTTTATTAGACGAAATCCAAAGTAAACCAGTTACTTGTATTGTGTAAATTAATAATTAAAAGCTATTTGAATATAGTGTTCATTACTTTAGTTACTCTAAATCAATATAATATATATTATAAAAGAATGTGTATAATGTGCGTGCCGCTAAAACTCAAAAATGAGTCCAGGGTCCCGTTTTAACCTGATGGGTGTTTGAAGATATAAGGCCTGGAATTTTCGCCACCTATAAATTTCTAGAATAGTGCAGAACATTCGAGAGCAATTCCACAACATTCTAGAGCCTTCTGGAATGTTAGAGAACATCCTAGATCATTGTGGAACACTCTAGAACACTCTAATAATATTGTTTATAAACAAGTTTTGTGAATTGCAATAAATTAAATACATACAAATAATATTCTACCCTAGCACGGGTATTTTTCCTATTTAGGAGGATATAGTCTCGCATCAGTTTTAGTCTATTAGTCAAGTGCTTCGTTCTATAGGTGCAATTTGTAGTCATGTTGTCAAACCGTAATAAAATAAAATAAATAGAAATATTGTAGTTAGAATATATTTTCTATAAGAAATTTGTACCTGTTATATTTTAAAGCTAATCAATATTCCAACTACCATACAATCTCATATCAACTCCCTGAGAGAAGCCAGCTACCCCATCTAGTTTGGAAATATGATATCTTTGTCTATAACGCAAATGACCGCTATGTGTACGGTCCTGAACTAGTACTCGCACTTACGCGTACGAATCAAGAAATGCATGTCTCATGCTCTATCATTATAGAGTTTATTTTACACTGTTGAGTATGCATCAGGTGTTTCCTGTCACTATCTGAATGTGATGAAATATTGTGAAACTACCTGCAGCCATAGCCACATTCCTGATGTAATCACACAACAACAGATGTAACGTCCATCCGCTTACAAATTCAAACTTATTAAATCATTATTACTAGTAAAAAACATATATTTTAATCAGTTGTTAATATTTGCAACTATACTTATTAATATAGATTGATCGCAATCTGGCAAGGTTCCAGGCACAACGTGATAGCGGAGATATTCCCAGAATTCTCCTACGTGACTAATGTGTCGAACGTTAAAGTCGCCATCAATCTAATTAAACATCAAGTGATCGTTTGATGACTCTTAGCTTTTTTAAAATTATTATTTGGACATTAGGGTTGCAGTCCGCACGTCCGGCGTGTCACTACGACCTTTATAGATCTATTGTGACAGTCTCTTAAGGATCAAATCACCTCCCCGAGGCCGATCTCGGTCATAAACATTTGATAGGTCTGGCTTTGGTGGTCCATTGCGGCAGTTTGGCCTCCTAAGTGACCGTTTTTGCAGTGAAGCAGACTGTCAGAAGAATGGAGTGTGTGTTTCCTCATCCTCCTGACAGAATCTGCAAACCTCATTGTCTCTCAGGCCCATGTAGCTGAGTTTATTTAGCTTGCATTGCCGTTAGGGTCCTGGTCAGGACTGGATCTTTACTCGTAGTTGGTGCTTACTTAGTGAATACGAATTGTAGGCCTTAGCTTAGCTAGGCACTTATTGTCTTGAAAGTATATTTTAGTATAATTTAGTGATTAAGAAAATAACAATAGGCATCTACTTAACCTTCGTCCCATCTAATAGTAAAGTGACGATGAGTCTGTAGTTATGTTTTGGTACTGAAGCGAGGGACGATAAAATATTTTACGATGACAGGTCTTCACAAACACAGATTACGTAGTGCAAAGAATTGTATTCATCAATTTACGAGTATTTTATTTGATTGCAATCTTGTTTAGTACATTGTAATCATATTCTATCCTTTGCAGTGTAACTAAAAATAGTTTACATCCTATTTACATTTAAATCTATTTGTTCACATCCGTCAATATGAATTACGTAGAACTACATGTATAGGCATAAGGCATATTCTTTCAATCGTTACACGTATCGGTCAATTAAAGAAAAACCATGGTTAGCGGGATGTGGTTTTTGCGTTGTTCAGTGGAAACTTGGTTAGCGGAGTCTTATATTTAATTTTGTATTATACGAGTATTTGTTGCTTAAGTAGAATCTGATTGTTCGGTAGAATTTTAAAGAATTGTATCTCTTTTGATTTTATAAGCGCTCTGCATAAATAACGTGTTTTATCTCTTTAGATTGGGGGTTTTAAAAAGCGTATTTAGTGCAAGTTGTATCAAATTTTATGAGTTTTCATTGGTTATCTTTACCATGTTACGACGCACCATCTTCGTTTGGGATCTTCTTTGCCTTACTTCCTAAACTTCAAGACTTATTATGTTCACTCCGTGAGCACCCTGAACAAGTTTCTGAAGAGATCGGCTTAGGTGCCTGCAGGGATAATATATAGAGTATACGCGAAATTATAAAAGCTCCTCGTCCTATACTTTAGCTGCGTAACGACTATTTAAGCTAACTATAAAAGTTGTAAATTAAAGATATTTATTTTGCGACACTATTTCATCTTCTATTTTGAGGTAATTACTTATCAAAGCCAGCTATTCTAAAAAGATTATGGTAACAGAAATTTAGTATGGCAGCAATCGGAGATGAATTCCGTTAATTGAAAAATAAATTCAAAAGGTAATTTAAAATATCGCGGGCTGTAAATATTCGACGCCAATTAAAGATAATAGTAATATGTATATGTGTTTCTGCATAGAGTTATTCAGCCTTAATATCCTGATATATTTATGCAAATATCGACACATAGAATCAGCCAATCTTATCCATGTTTATTCATTTTATTAAAGGTATTTAAGTAAGTACATAATATTATCTTGATTCGATTTGATAGTGACTCTTTTATGCGTTTTTATCTTTCTGCGCCATAAAACAACCGGTAGCGTATTTTTATTATTTTAATGCCAGCTTTATTGTAGTCATTATTACAACATAAAACAGTTGTACTCGTAGCTTTCAAATAGTATCGTATATTTTGACGTCGAAAAGATATAAAAACATTAATTTGAAATGTTTATAGGGTTCCGTACCTCAATACGGACAATTGAACCCTTATCCCATAACTGTGTTGTCTTTCTGCCTGTCAATACCCTTTTCTCAAGTAACCGTGAAGGTATCAAATTGAAATTATTTTTAAATACTCAAGCCGCCAATCCCTGGGATATGTGAAAAATCAATTTCTAGACGTATTCAGACCAAGGAGGCGGGGTTTGGTTTTATTATATCAAGTATTACCGTGTCTCTGTAAAACAACTAAATACCACTGGATGTTTGCCACGCGGCGTCGAATCGAGGTGGAAGAATTTAATATTAATTAGAGCTAGCTTGGCTAACTCGGTTGATTAGCATTGTAAAAATAGCTATAACACGACACGTTTCTGGTAGGTGTGCTAACAGTGTGTGTGCTTCTCTCATTAAATAACTAGCCAAGTGCGAGTCGGACTCGTGCATCGAGGGTACTCTATATGCCTTTGAATAAAACGTGCAATATGTATGTCAGACAGACCCCAATGTGATACGAGGGGCATACCGAAAAGATCGGTAATCGAGTACTTTCGATTTAATTAGATTAAAAACTCTTTTTGATGAATAAACACTGGTTAGTTGAAAATCGAATACAATTGACAGAATTAAAAAAAAATTTTTTTTTAAAGAACAATATCAGTTTGAAATTGATAGGTCGATAAAAAAATGGAGCTTACAAGAGAAAGTTTCCGTGCCATAATTTTTTACAACTTTCGACGAGGATTATCTCAGGGACAATGTCTCGCTGAGCTTATATCTATATTCAAGAGTGAAGCGCCTAGCCAGACGACAATATATCGCTGGTATTCTGAATTCCGGCGTGGACGTGCTTCTCTTGGCACCGTACCTTCCACAGGCCGGCCAAAAACAGCGGTTACACCAGAAAATGTCGCTGTTGTGCGCCGAATGATACAGGATGACCGACATATTACATATGAGCAGATTCGGGCTACTTTAGGGATAGGTATGACTGCGATACAAACTGTTTTACATGGTGAACTGGGAGTGAGAAAGCTAGTTTCCCGCTGGGTGCCCCATAATTTGTCCGAAGAGCAAAAGGCGGCTCGTGTCAATTGGTGCCGGTCTACTCTGCAACGCTTCAACGGAGGAAAGTCAAAAGCAGTTTATAACATTGTCTCTGGTGATGAATCATGGATCTATTCATATGAGCCAGAAAGAAAGCATCAGTCGGCTGTCTGGGTCTTCGCAGGTGAGATCAAGCCAACAAAAGTTGTCCGCTCTCGCAGCGTATCGAAGAAAATGGTCGCTTCGTTTGTCGCGAAAACAGGACATGTAGTCACAGTTCCCTTAGAGGAACGGAGAACGGTTACCGCTGATTGGTATACAACGGTTTGTTTGCCACAGATGATATCCGAACTCCGTAGAGGTAACCCGAAACGACGCATAATCCTCCATCACGATAATGCGAGCTCTCACACCGCTCAGAAAACAAGCGAGTTTTTGAAGCAGGAAAACGTTGAATTAATGGATCATCCTCCATACAGCCCTGATCTGAGTCCCAATGATTACTTTACATTCCCTAGAATCAAAGATTTATTGCGTGGTCAGCGGTTTCAAGGTCCAGAAGAAGCAGTGGAAGCATACAAATCGACGATTTTGACCATGTCAACTTCGGACTGGAATTGCTGCTATAATAATTGGTTCGAACGAATGCAAAAGTGCATTAACTGCAACGGAGAATACTTCGAAAAGCAATAAAAATAAATTTAGTTATTTCCTGTATGTATTGTTTTATATTCCCGATCATTTCGGTATGCCCCTCGTAATGCTATTGACTTGAAATTTTGAATCATTTTCGAAAATCGAAACCTAATTATGACTACAAGTGAAGTAATTGATAAAATACTTTTATTAATTAAAAATCATCATCAATAAATATAATTTTATTTATGTATTTGCATCAAAAGATATGTTTCAAATTCGGCCTGCACTTGTACGCTATTTACAAAGTCAAGTAATAATCTATATATGTATAAAAATACTAAAATTAAATTTTTGCGTTTATTTTAATTGTACAAAATTATTCTTTTTGTACTACGTGACAGCCTCAACTGTCATTTTATTGACGCCATCTTTGGTTTTCAACGTTAATTCTTCCCTGTTTCGTGTATACAAAAATGTAATTAAATAACTTTTAAAATTATAAGTGTACAAGGCAAGGCCTTGGCTCCATGCGGAACGTGTCATTTCAACAAAAGCTTGCCAAGGTTCAAGGATCGTGTAACCTAAATAAATCCTTTCAGAGTATTTACCTGATTCAGCGGATAAATTTCGCGCAGCACCGTCTTACGGTACTTGGTTGATTTGTCCTATATGCATTTGTGTGATTTGTACATTCAGAGTCATAGCCAGTATATTGATTGTAAATGCATTTCAATTTATTATCCCTGTTAACAGGCACATTACAATATGATTTATATAGTAGAGCATAATTGTGTACGAAATATGTAATATTCGCCGTTGAACACGTGAGCTTGTTGAGCCGTAGGATGTACTTGTAAGACGCTCGCTCGCCTCGCTTTCAACACATAACATCAAGAAAATTAATCGGCTAAAATCTGACTATTAAATTATCATCACTAAATGTATTTTTCTCGGCTTTATGTACATAATATACTTAATGTGTGTATAGCTTGTATATTTCCGGAATGTACTTTTCAATATCTTTCTTTTGATACCAAACACGTAATTTTTTGATAACACTTCATTTCCCCTACAAGCCGCAATTATGGATTTAATGTGACGTCATGTAACCTACAACCCGCGGTCAAACACGACGCTTCCAATGGCACGTCATTTGTCATAATACGATGTGTTGTTTAGGAAATATAAGGGAACTGATGAACGTACATACAAAAATCATAAGCCTTCTTTTGTCTTTGTCGCAGTCGGACAAACATAGAAAACGTTTAATAAGACATTCTGCTGTTCCATTTGCGATTTATCTCGAAGATTGTCACAATAAGATCGAATACATGAGCATGGTCCAGAAAAACTATACTTGTAAATTTCTACTAAATTTATAGTCCGAGTATAACCCGCTAACGGGAGTTGGGTAAACAAAATGTGACACCCTTTTGTTCGCGGCTTGATAAGGATAACAAACGGCTAATGGAGTTATCTAGAGATGATACTCATAGGCTATATTTAGCTCTTTGTTCAGGCTTATCAAACAGGTTTCATAATTGCTACACGCCGTCGTTGATCCCCAGTGTTTTCATATCAAAAATGCTGCTATTGTTGCCGCAAGGTTGTTTCTTTAAACACTGATTCTTTAAACAAATCAACCATAAAAACGTTAATAACCGTATTGTGTAGTGTAGGATTAGATCCATGAATAGAACCTTGCAGATGAAGGATTTTAAATGTAAATTATGTAATTACGATGTTTTTGTGTTCCAGGAGCCAGTTGCCATCAAATCCAAGGCTCTTCTTTGGAAGAAATTGCATCCATCCGACCATCTTTACATACCCGGTAAAGAAGGAGAATGCGAGCTGTAAACTACAAGTAGCTGAGTGTTTTGCACGCTTTTTATTAAACCCTAAGTTGTCTAGAGACGCTTCGGCTACATTTCGTATATCGACGCTTTATGACTGAGTGGCCAGTTGCAACATATTTGTAATAGGAAAAAATCTGAAAATGAATGAAACTTTTGAAAGCTAAGACATGTTTTAACCGTGGCCTTGTGGATTGTAGCGACCGACCCCTTTGGAGTGGTGAATCGAATTCTGAGGGTCGTGGGTTCCATCATTGTGGTATTTAGTTTGTTTGGTGGCAATATTTTAACGTCCACCTACTTACTGTGTTTTCTGAGTCTGCCACCTATCTACAGTTTTGATAGCACTATTGTGCTCCAGAGAGCAAATGACATTTTAACTATAAATTGTTACAATATAACTCACCACTCAGTCGTTTATCTTACTGTACTTGTAACAAAGTTACATCTATGTTTAAGTTTAATAGTTACTTAATTTTAGGCTGTGCCTCCACTTCTGGCGCCGCTAGTTACCATTGTGAGTGCAAAGCTATGACGATGGTAAATAGTTATATTAATAACTTACATATGTACAGTCAGCATCATATGTATCTACGCAACTTTGTATCATGTCACATTCACTCTGACTTGATATTATTAAGTGTATCAGATCTTAAATTAAAACTGTAAGGGACGGGAGTGTGCTTTTGGTATAGGTCAGGTAATGTCATATAAAAGTTAATATGACATGGTACAAAGTTGCGTGGGTACATGTGACCACAAGTTATACTGGGTGTAATGTAAGGGGAACGCTTCCGAAGCTGTAATGCACATGTTGTACTTCCTTTATATTAATAGAAAAGTTACCATTGGCCATACAGGGGTTGTTTTAAAGATTTGGGATTTTACAATCACGCAATGGAAAAGTTACAACGCTCGGGGTCAAAGAAAGCGTGCGACGCGAACACGGGCTTCTTTGATTCAAGAAAGAATGGCACTGTCTTCTCCTGCCCCGTCCAGCATACCTCAACTCTTTCGAAGCCCACTTAAAATAAAAATTCATTTAATTTTGTAGTTTTGACAAAGACCGCGTGAGTTCAAAGATACCAATGATTTGAGTGAACCGCTACTAAATCAACGAAGCCGATAAAATTTCGTGCTAGTTAATAAGACATAGAGTGCATCATTGATTGTGACGAATACTTTTAAATTAATTTAATTTAAAATGGCGCAGGGTACATCTGGGATAGTAGTAGTCTTTCGTGTACCTCGGTTCGTATCGGCGCGGACATTGAACTTAGCAGGTGATATTTATTTTACATTGCTGCTTTTCAAAAAATCTTTTTTATGATATTTTTAAATAATAAATTAAATTTTTAAATAATAAATTAATTTTTTTATATAAAAAATTACTTGTACAAAAATATTGATACTTTTACATTTTTATCATATCCACGTACAACCACCTGTCTTAGTTTTCAAAAGGGAATCCCTTACATCCGGTATAAAGACCCAAACGGACTGATATGATGCTGACTGTACTCGTAATATTTTGTCAAATGAAGAAAATCCAGTATTAAATTTAACTTAAAAATAATTATATCATGTATGTAATGTATTCGTAGTATTTACTAAATACTATTTAGTGCATAAGAAGCAAGCTTTGCTTTATGGATAAACATTACGATCGTGACAGTTCGAAATTTATTTTAAGATTTTTAAGATTTATTTAAAAGTTATTACGATTTAGTTATATTTACTTAACGTTCAAAGAATCGTTTTACTGTTATGTAAAGTTTAACGGAAATCCTACTATATTTTTGAATATCTTCATGTAACATTATTATATGGTTAAGGGTGATCTTCGCATAAATTTTGCAAATCGCTTTAGGTGGACTCTTATATTACGTTTGTATTCTGGATCATGATTAAATTGAAATAATGGATCAACTTCGTGCTAAATTGAAATGAAGGATTAGACTGCTATAGGATTATTATTATTGGAATTGCCAACAATAAAAAACAAAATTAGCTGTCTGCAGATCAACTTTTGTCCTAAACCTAGCCCCAAATAAAAACCTATAATATTGCAAAGTTTGCAATATTAATATCATTTTTATTTGCCCAATTTTAATATTGTTATTTAAGTAGGTGGTGCGAGTACCACAATAATCACAGCTTCTTACGACAAAGCGTTGTGGAGATATGGTAACAAGGTAGGCCTAAAAAAGGTGCCTTTGATAATCCATATATTGTTTTACTCGGCTATGCTCGGAATTTATCTAATCTACGTGATGAAATCCGGAATGAAGAAATCCGTAGACGAACTAAGGTCACCGACATAGCTCGACGAGTCAGTGAGCTGAAGTGGAAATAGGCAAGTGACATCGCTCGAAGAACCGATAACCGGTAGGGTGTAAAGGTTCTCGAGTGGCGACCATGTACCGGGAAGCGTCTTCCGGGCCGTCCCCGTACTAGATTGACCGACGACCTGGTTAAGGTCGCGGGGAGTCGCTGGATGCAAATGGCTCGGAATCTGTCAATTTTGCATACCATGAAGGAGGCCTACGAGTATGTCCAGCAGTGGATGTTTCCCGGATGATGATGATATGGTTTTATAACAGTTATTTTTCTAATAACAAATCCAGAGTTTGATACTGAGGTTGATAAAAGAAGGCATATTAGTTTATTTAAATATTAAATTACACGAAAATCGGTCTCAAAACTCGACTATTTCTGCTTTGCCAAACCTTATGCGAAAACCAGCCTTAAGATTATCAAATTTTATGAATATTCGAGTTTATTTATTTGTTTAAGGTATACTTCGTTTAGTTATTTTAGTACCTACGAAAGCATTATAAATTGTACTTAATTAGTGCAGGTACGACGTTAGAAATAGCAATTGAAAGTATTGACTCACTACAGCTCTTAAAGTAGGTCTTTAATTAATGTTCGGCATGTCTGTTTTCTCCAAAAATAAATGAAGTATTCTTTATTATTAGGTAATTCAATATTATTAGGTATACAGATTTTAAAATATAATGTTGTTAGCAGTTTGTAGTGATATGAAATAAATTAAGTTTTATAAATTAATTATTAAACAGTTTTTTCGTAACTAATGTCCGTAAAGTCATATTTTTAAAATTCGAAACGCTTTCAAGAATTTTCCTATTTAGAAAAGTATTTATTGAAATTTTCGTGATTTGATAGATTCCTATAAAATGTCCACGTTTCACGTTCATATTTCTATTGTTATAAAGTCATAACATAATCATGACAAACATAAAATAACACGGAATACAAGCCGACAAGTATAAGTTGTCAAGAAAGTTTTAGTTTGTACGGTTCCGAACAGCCGTTCTGAAAAAGAACCGTTATAATTGCACTCTAGTGTCTGTCTGTCCGTCCATCCGTATGTCACAGCTGATTACCTCAGCAACTAATAATGGTATCGACTTGAAATATGGATGGTAACCAGAAATAGTAACGCATAGGAGCAGCATCTGGAATAATTGATGAAGCATGTATTTTTATATAAATTTTAAAAGGGTCCAAGGCGTCGAATTTTCAAAGTGGAGTCACTATGCCAAGTGGCGTATCATATGAAAGGGCTACTTTTGTACATTCAGTGTAATAAATATAATCTGCACGCTTCTTTTCATGGTTAGGAAACCTTTGGTGCGCGATTCCAGCTTGCACTTGGCCGGTTTTTATGAACTAATATGATGGATATTAGAGAGCTAACGAAGCGTCATTATGCCAACTCATACTTGAGAGCCTGTATGTGTATTGTAGAAAGATTGAAGATCCAAAGCATTCCAAAATGAACTAAAATTTCAATATAAAAATGATGTTTCGAATGAGTAAGATGCAATTCTGACCTTAGGATAAGAAGTGGCGTCGCTCAAAAAATTGCTGTATCATTTTTATTTTATGAAACTATTTTATTATTATTTTAAAGTCAGATTCTACCTAAAAATAAATTAGTACATATACTTTATATGTAATATTTTGTAATTTTATGTGTAATATTCCAAAACCAGAGAAATACATTCCGTAAATTGGACCGTTTTATTGACACTCATAGGCGCCATTTCCAAGGATGAGAGTCTCGCCGTGTCACCAACTTCGATCGAGGTGAAACGAGCCGTGGCGGTCACGCAGCGATTCGTTGAGTTCACACAGCGACCCGCTGCCGTCTCGTGGCGTTCCGTAGCAAGTCGGGACGCGACGATACGTTGGCGGAATTATTGTTGTACTGTGGAAATTATCTGACGATAGCGGTATGGACTCGTTGCGATCCTCTCGTACGTTAAAATGGCGTTAAATCTAATGTCATTGTTTAAAAATATTTAACAAGTGTATGTACAGTAGGTACTCTTTTTTTCCTCAGATACTGATAAAACCTTTGTTTTATCTTTAATTTGCATTAAATGTACTAGTAAATAAAAATGTGTGTTGAAATAGGTGTTTTCTTTTTAATTAATAAATTATATAAATCTGGATATACCCCACTTTAGCTCGAGACACGTTACAGGGGCTTACCTCCAACTTCAATCAATATTATAAATTAGAATGTCTTAGTTTGTTAGACTAGGTAACAAACAAAATGACATTTTTAAAATTTTAATGGTTATTGTTCTAATGTCGTCATAATTAAATATATAAAAATTTCCTTTATTTGGGCTTTGACAGACTTTAAGTCAGACATGAGGATTAACTAGTCAAACTTAGCAGCGCCGGAGTTCCCAGGTTAGACTATAAAATATGTACAAAACCAAAACCCACAACAAAAAGGCATCAAAAACTAATACATATTTAAGCAAACAAATGACAATGACAACCTTAGCAAGAGACTAAAAAATATGGTGGCATAAATTGGGCCGACTTCGACATGGCCCTTCTTGCAGGGTGCGGAGTGGGGAAATCGTGTGTGACACGGTGTGTCGGACAGGCAGAATGACACTGCAGCCCTGCAGCAGGGTGGACAATTAAAATATCCGCCCTGCATGTATACACACAATACGATTGGCAGTGGCATTTCAAGCAAGGCTTTGAGTTGAGCGCTTTATATGCATCGCCATTACTATTTATACATGACACATGTATATAAAACACTTTTGACGTTTAACTTTTTACACTAGATGCAACATATAAACCATGTTATTTATCTTTGTATCTTATTTTCACAATGTTGTCATGGTTGCCTACAACATGACGTCATCTCGAATAATATCCAAGATGATGTTACAATTTTAATAAATATATTTCACAACATTGTGAAAATAAGCTGAACAACATTGTTTATAAGCGATCATCATCAGCCGGGAAATGTCCACTGCTGGACATAGGCCTCCCTCATGGTACGCTACATCAACCGGTCCCGAGCCACCTGCATCCAGCGACTCCCCGCGACTCTAACCAGGTCGTCGGTCCATCTAGTGGGGGGACGGCCTGGTAGACGTTTCCCGGTACGTGGTCGCCACTCGAGAACCTTTACTCCCCACCGGTTATCGGTTCTTCGAGCGATGTGGCCTGCTCATTGCCACTTCAGCTCACTGACTCGTCGAGCTATGTCGGTGACCTTTGTTCGTCTACGGATTTCCTCATTCCGGACCTTATCACGTAGAGAAATTCCGAGCATAGCTCGTTCCATTGCTCGCTGAGTGACTTTGAGCTTGTTTATTCGGCCCACAGTAAAAGACCACGTTTCGGTTCCGTATGTCATCACTGGCAACACGCAATGATCAAAGACTTTTGTCTTTAGTCGCTGAGGTATTTTGGACGAGAAGATATGCCGTAATTTCCCGAACGCTGCCCAGCCGAGTTGGATTCTTCGGTTGACCTCTTTGTCGAAGTTGGACCTACCTAGTTGAACGATCTGTCCCAGGTATACATACTCGTCTACAACTTCGATTGTAGTGTTCCCAACCACTACCGGCATAGGTGCAACATGGTCATTTGACATGATTTTCGTCTTGTCCATGTTCATTTTTAAACCTACCTGTTGGGAAACTGTTGAGGTCATTTTGCATTACGTTCAGATCCTCCAAGGATTCTGCCGTTATGACTATGTCATCGGCAAATCGAAGGTGAGTGATGTAGTCGCCGTTGATGTTGATATATATATAAGCGATATATATAAATAAATACATAAGCAAACACGTCAGTGTTTTTATATACATGTGTCAATGTCACGTGTAAATAGTAATGACGCATTATATTATATTAGGGATGTGACATTGTACCCAAAAATCGATTTTTAGCTATCGATTTTTTTGTAGCATGAAAAATCGATTAATAAATAAGCCATAAATATTATATCAATAGATTTATTAATAATAAACAACAGAAATAGCAAGCTTATATAATCATCACAAATTAAAGTTTTAGCAATCAAATTATAAAAGGTTCCAATTAAAATGGCAATCGAACGACTACGTCAGCCGAATATTTACGTCATTTAGGTTTTAGTAGAATACCAAAAACGTCATTTAGTGTGGTTTCGATAGCGTTTTCGTTTACGTTTCTTTAAAATAACTTTCTCCAGTTCCTGGGCTCCAGTTCGTTGACTCCATCTAATGCCATCATAGATGCACGGGTGCCGTTAAAGTAATATTATGGAGATAATATTCTTTAGCAGTTCACGTCTCGGGCTCCGAGCCAGGAGACCAAACTTAATGTCGGGGGTTTGCAGATGAAAAATCGATAATAATTGATTGAATGATGTTTATTTCCATAATCGATTATTTTTTACATCCCTATATTATATCCTCTTTGGTTGTGAACTTGTGAAACCAACAACGCTCAATGGAACTCTCGCACGTGTTTAGTGTTTGAATTTAATAAAACAATCGTTTGTTTGTATTTACCCAATTAGAGTCAAGCATAATTAAATAATTTTGGTATTAAAATTTCTTCACGTACGAATTTCTATTTCGGAACTCTATTGGTGAGTATTGCGTGCGACACATTACAAAATGACGCAAATGTCGCGCGGCGCCATGTTGTTCTTGTGAGTGAAGTGAGCTGACATGGCTTCGGTTTGTTTAAAAAATTGATAACGCTTTAAATATTATTAACGATACAATACGTTCTTAAATTGTAAGATTGTTGAATGAACTTTGTTTTCAATTTCTTTATTCAATTACATATTTGATGTCTTGTATCCCACTTAGCTATAACCTTCACACCTACTGCCATTGCCAATCAATACAAGATATCTTTAGTCATGAGTATCTATTACATATCAGGAATGCTCGTCTGTTTGTGCTGAGTTAATCAACTATTTGTCCCTATAATATCAACGTCAACAGTAATATTTACGAATGCCTGTATAAATATTGAATACTGAAGTGCGCAACTGCAGCCGGCGCGAATGTTACTTTATCATTTAAAGCGTGGCCATCTTCCGTCGGTCGATTACGCGCATGTTTGTTGCATACATTACGAAATCGACAATTTTATGAAGTTGAACCAATTAGTTTGAACTCTCTTGACCATCGTTTGTCTACTTTTACTGCAGGAAAAACAGTCGAAAATGGTGGGCTCCCGCGTGTATGTTGGCGGCTTGCCTTTCGGCGTAAGAGATCGTGACTTGGAGAAATTCTTCAAAGGCTTCGGGAGAATAAGGGATATTCTCATTAAAAATGGATATGGGTTTGTGGTACGTAATATTTTTTAAATATTTGCCGAAATTTTAAACGTAAATAATATTAAAATATACGTAGTCTTTATTTTCTAACACAATTTAAACATACCATAAATTTAGTCTAGGTTATTTTATTATATAGGTACTATCTATTTTATTTTTTTAATATGTGTATGATTGTATGTAAGTATAAGTCAATTTATAGTAGTAGTAGTTGCCTCTGCGGCGTTGGCCTCTCCTAAACCTTTCGATACATCTCTTTCCTGCGCCTCTGACATCCGCATAAAGGTCAACGTTGTAGGTAAAATCAAATATTTTGTGTCATATACATGTTTAGCCTACCACTTTTTTACTAGGAGGAGAGGCCACCAAGGAGGCTAGTTTGCTCCACCATCCACGAAGCTAGTTCTTTTCTCATGGGGATCAATTAGTCAAATGGTGGTAGATCTTATTGTAAACCAAATTGTTTAAAGGGAAAAATAATAAATTCCCCGTATCATTTCATCCACCCCGTGATGAGATGGCCATCTTTCTTTTAAAAGGTGTTTGCTAATAGCTAAACATTGTGACACCACAAACTCCAAGATTGTCACTCCTCTGGCATTTTGCTCTCCAAAACCATTCCTAGCCATACCCACATGGCCATTCAAGTCTCCACAAATTAGTTTTTGTTTCAAAGCTGGTGTAGTAATTACATCCATGGATAGTTCTTCCCAGAACTCTTGTTTTTCAACTTCCGGGCAGCCGGTTGCTGGGCATAGACACATACGGTATTCAGGCACGGTCGCTTGTCCAAGGCTTAATCCTATTTATTACATTTAAATGTTGGGTAAAGTAATGGTCTAAGACTATACCACTCCCATTTCTAGTATTATCTTTCCAATAGTAAATCAGTTTATATCCCTTTTCAATTTGTCGTGATTTAGCGCCCCTCCAATTTGTTTCTTGCAAACAACAGATGTTATGAGTCGTCATTAAAGGATACTGCTCAGTTTTACACTTCGTCCAATCATTGTGCCAATGTTCCAGGTGGCAATGTGCACTTCGAACATTGTCACAGTGTTTTGTTTTCCCTTTATTGTGTCGCATTTTTGAAGCACCATTTTCGTCGTTGCTTGAGGGGGACACCCTCTATTTTTGTATCGTTTCATGATTGGTATGATGATGGCTTGTGAGTTTTACGGTCGATTGTCACCTGACACCAAGGTCATAATCTTCCTGGAAGATTTCAGTGCCGTCGTTGACCCATAAGGGATCTTTCGCCGTCACTATAATGGTTGCTCTAACCCAAACTCCCATCGCAACCATGGGCCTCTGCATTGACTATGTCTAAGAAGCTCCAAGATCAGGTTTATTTACAGAGTTTTCCCTCCAGCCTTTATGGTCTGCGGGAGATATTTTATTTCCCTCCCACCATTCATTAGTCATTTGACTGCTGACAGGCCTTCTCCTATCTGCCACCTTGGAGACCCACTCTCTAGGGTCAAGGCTTCCCCGAGAGATTAGTTTCTTATTTAGAATATTTCTGGTACCTAGTTTTTTTATAATGAAAAATAAAAGTTATGTTCTGTTACAGGAATTTGAGGACTATAGAGATGCAGATGATGCTGTTTACGAGTTAAATGGGAAAGAACTACTTGGGGAAAGGTATGCAAAAACTAGTAACATAATTTACCTTGTTTTTTTTGTTGCTTAATTTTATTAATTAGAAAGTTTAGACAAGAAACATATAAACTCTTGGCATGTTTAAAAGAAACAATTTTAGTCAAAGCTTGAAAATCAATGATTAATCTGATCAAGACCACACACACACCACCGCAAGTGGATTGGTAAATGCAGTAGATGTGGTTGATACATTGGCGGATGATGTTGTCCACCTTTTAACTTTTTCCCTTTGTACCCTCACACATCTTAATCTGAAATATTTTTTTTAATTAGAGGACCTATTTACTGTTGGTAAATTATATAAGGTCGGCAAGTGTCCACAACACACAAGGATTGATGAGTTTGAGCTTGCAGAAGCTTGTTGTTGATCCGATTGCGTGTCGGTTTTTGAATATGAATGAAATTTACATATGAATGAAATTTACAATGACGCTGTGCTGAATCCTTAAGGAAGACTCATGTTCAACAGTGGCCTTTGCTCCTGAAAACAAACATTATTAGCTGAGCTCCCGCCATGCTTGTCTGTTGGGAAGACACTTGACGCACTTGTAAGAATGTAAATGACATAACAGCGTTTGTAGAGGTTTGGGACTTGTTGACGTCTGCCGAAGCGTGGCAAGGGAGTAAATGCAGCATCAGAACTAAAGAGATCATTCAAAATAGCTGATAGGTAGACACTAGTCACTACCGCCCATCTCCTAAACGACTTGGCCTGTGGTGATCCTGTTCTAAAGCTGAGACCACATGGCTAAATAATTATGATTAAATGTATGGTATTCTTTTTATAGTATTAGAAGGAAACTAATACGAGGGGCATACCGAAATGATCGGGAATATAAAACAATACATACAGTAAATAACCAAATTTATTTTTATTGCTTTTTGAAGTATTCTCCGTTGCAGTTAATGCACTTTTGCATTCGTTCGAACCAATTATTATAGCAGCAATTCCAGTCCGAAGTTGACATGGTCAAAATCGTCGATTTGTATGCTTCCACTGCTTCTTCTGGACCTTGAAACCGCTGACCACGCAATAAATCTTTGATTCTAGGGAATGTAAAGTAATCATTGGGACTCAGATCAGGGCTGTATGGAGGATGATCCATTAATTCAACGTTTTCCTGCTTCAAAAACTCGCTTGTTTTCTGAGCGGTGTGAGAGCTCGCATTATCGTGATGGAGGATTATGCGTCGTTTCGGGTTACCTCTACGGAGTTCGGATATCATCTGTGGCAAACAAACCGTTGTATACCAATCAGCGGTAACCGTTCTCCGTTCCTCTAAGGGAACTGTGACTACATGTCCTGTTTTCGCGACAAACGAAGCGACCATTTTCTTCGATACGCTGCGAGAGCGGACAACTTTTGTTGGCTTGATCTCACCTGCGAAGACCCAGACAGCCGACTGATGCTTTCTTTCTGGCTCATATGAATAGATCCATGATTCATCACCAGAGACAATGTTATAAACTGCTTTTGACTTTCCTCCGTTGAAGCGTTGCAGAGTAGACCGGCACCAATTGACACGAGCCGCCTTTTGCTCTTCGGACAAATTATGGGGCACCCAGCGGGAAACTAGCTTTCTCACTCCCAGTTCACCATGTAAAACAGTTTGTATCGCAGTCATACCTATCCCTAAAGTAGCCCGAATCTGCTCATATGTAATATGTCGGTCATCCTGTATCATTCGGCGCACAACAGCGACATTTTCTGGTGTAACCGCTGTTTTTGGCCGGCCTGTGGAAGGTACGGTGCCAAGAGAAGCACGTCCACGCCGGAATTCAGAATACCAGCGATATATTGTCGTCTGGCTAGGCGCTTCACTCTTGAATATAGATATAAGCTCAGCGAGACATTGTCCCTGAGATAATCCTCGTCGAAAGTTGTAAAAAATTATGGCACGGAAACTTTCTCTTGTAAGCTCCATTTTTTTATCGACCTATCAATTTCAAACTGATATTGTTCTTTAAAAAAAAATTTTTTTTTAATTCTGTCAATTGTATTCGATTTTCAACTAACCAGTGTTTATTCATCAAAAAGAGTTTTTAATCTAATTAAATCGAAAGTACTCGATTACCGATCTTTTCGGTATGCCCCTCGTAATGGTGTTTTAAATAATAGATATTATTTAATTTACCTAATTCAGCAGTAGAATTTTAACTCACTATTGAGGAAAATTTGAGGAATGCCATCCGATATGTTTAAAATTTTCGTGCATATGTTTTTATTTATAATTTTTATATGTAATAATGTGTCAATCTTTTGTTTGTTTTGTTGACATTTGTTGCTTCTGATATATTTTGGAACTTTTAGAACTATTATGAAAGATGGAATCATAACTTTAATTTTCTTTATCAGCCGGCTCCACTATTTGCAAGAACATGTATGGAGAACTGATATATTTCTTTACCACGTTAGGATTAGGTGTGCATAATGTGAATGAAAGATTTATGACACCTGTGTGATCGTTTTATGCTGTAGTGTAAAATATTATTCGTGTTTTTTAAATTGTTTTCATTATTGGATTTTGTAAGTAAAGAAATTATTTTAGCATTACTTTCTACTTCTGTTATTTTCGACACTTTCATGCCATTGTTAGGGTTCCGTACCTCAAAGGAAAAAAGGATCAAAGGAGAAAGGCCAAACCATTTTTCTCAGGAACGTATAGAGGTTGAAATTAATTTAAAATACGTAAGTCTGTAGTCCCTTGGATCTCTGAAAAAATGACGCTTCTAGGTCGAAGCATTAAAAAAATACGACTGTTTAAGCCGCATTTTTCGACGTAGAAGTAATCAAAATCTATAGGATACTTCCCATTTACCTAGGATCCTGAAATTTGTCAAGAAGCAAGTACAACACAAGTATAGGAAAAAAAATCTCATTTGATGATAATAAACTTCCAGCGCCTGTCAGTTTATTCTTAGCGCTAACAATTTTGCTAACAATTGCTCATTGGTTTTAGTCAGGCAATTTTACGTAACATTTATGATTGTCAGTATATTAATTATGCGTATTCTGTACGGAACCCTCGGGGCGTGAGGCACTTAGACGTTTTTTTTATAAATAAAAACAAGATTTATGAAATTTGCTTGAATGTGAGTTTGATTGTGACAACATTCTGCGTGTATATTAAATAGTAATTACTGATATTTGCCAATATATCTTAAGTATTTTTAAAGAACTTTTTAGGGTCCCGTACCGTCCGTTTCGTTACACTTTGTTGTCTGTCTATTATGACGCTTTTTCTCAGGAAAGCGTGGAGGTATCAAGTTACAATAAATATCAAATATTCAGTTCTGCAATCCCTTCAAAAAATCAAAGTTATACAACAAGAAGATATGGCTTTTTATGACGAATGTTTTGTCGAATTTCGAACTTCCCGTTAACCTAGAATTTTGAAATACTATATAACTGTTACGGCGCGCACTGTCGACTAGTTGCCGGCGACTGTGAGTTTCTATATTTTTATAGGTGTTTATGCACTTGGTCTTGTTATAGTCGCCGAGAGACCGAGTCGCCGGCGACTATAGTCGACGGTGCGTAATGACCCTTAATGTTAAAATTAACAATTACGCGTGTTATTTCGTCAGGCGCAATGTATTCTTAATTTCTTATATAAAAAATGACATAATCATTCACTTGACCAACAACCTTCGTACTGTTGACGTCATCTTGTAAAACTATTTAAAAGTAGAAATAAAACTGCATATACCCATATTAATGTTTCTGCGGGAACACAAACTTACATTTACAGTTGAATCTTGATATATATGGAAGTCTGGGATAATGTTTTGTTCAACTGTATGGTTAAGTATGTTTTAAAATCGGAGTAAATCAGATACGTTGTGTTAGTGAGATGATCACATGGTAGTGATGTGTGTGTGAACGAATGTGATGTGATGGAATGTAGAGTGTAGGGGTGGGGTGGGTGGTCGGAGCTAATGTTGTACTGAACGGGTGTCGCAGGGTGGTGGTGGAGCCGGCCCGAGGGATCGACCGCAGCGCAGACCGTTACCGTCGCGAGCGCTACTACGAACGCGACCGCGCCCGGTCGCGATACGAGTGAGTGTCGCTATGTTGTAGGGTGTCGGTGGAGAGGGCGCGCGGCATACCGCGGGGATCCGACCGCTGGCGCTGCAAGGACTCGTCGCAGACAAAGCCGCGCCGCCCGCCGCCGAGACGTGATCCGTCCGTATTACAGAAAAGACACAAAATAGGCCATCATATGCCGGGTTCTGGGTGCGAATAAAATTCGACAGGCATGTGCTACGGTAGCTTAAGTCAGTGTGTTCGTAAACAGTTTTACATGCGTTGTAGTAGCGAGTGACCGTTATCACAACAGCACCGAGCGTGCCTAGTGTGTGCCTTGCGATGTTTATACGCGCCCTTAGGAAGCTGCACTAATCAATGTAGGTTTTGAAGTATTTATCATTTCATCAAACAGCCTGTTGCTGCCTGATATGAATTATAACAAAGTCTGAGTCGCATTGAAGACGAGAACTTTTCTAAAAAGTTGCATATAATGGCCAGATATTGTTTACATATATATTCACTTATTTAACGCTATTTTTCAATATTATGAGGGGCGTTCAACATATCAACAGAAATGAAGTGAGACTGCAGTAAAAAAAGACCGCCCTATTGCCTGGACCTGTCCCCTAGTGACTACCGTCTGTTCTCCAACTTGAAAAAATATATTCAATTTTCCAACTATAAATAGCTCAAGGAGGCAATCATTGGATATTTTACAAACAATGTTTTAACGACACTATAGTCCGATCTCCTATTCTTAGGTAATTTCTTATCAAAGCCAACTATTCTATTTTAAAAGATTGCTAATGAAATTTTCTATGGAAGCATTCGGAGCGGATTCCCATAATCGTATGGATAATATATTGAATGCCCCTCGTATTATTATTTGTTGTTGTTTGTGTAATTTAGCTACTTGTAGACGCTGGTCTATTTTTACTGTTTCACGTAATTTCGAGTTTCCATCTGCTTGCATTAAAGGTACTACACGATTTAAAAAATTAAAGTCATTACTAGTATACACTGAATTGCTTAAATACCTACATTGAAATGGCTTATTTATGTATGCGATGCTTGAACTAGGGCACGCTCTTGTTGAATTTGATATAAATACATAAGTTCAAGGATAGGGCTAACCTACATAAATAAGAAATTTCAATGTATTTAAGCAATTTAGTGCATAACAGTAGTGACTTTAATTTTTTAAAATCGTGCAGTACCTTCTTATCTGAACACACCTTTCCACAAAACTCAACAGCTTATTCTGTATGGCATGTATGTGTTTATTTGTTATTTCTTTAAACTGTCAATAGTATTTTCAAAATTTAACTTTTGCCCGATCATTAGGAAAATTTAACTTTACTGCGACTGTCAATGTAGCATATATATTTTATTGCTAAACTGTTAGTATTGATAGAGTGATCTTACATTGAAATTAACTTTCAGCGTTTAGTATTTATAAGGATTTTTTAAACTTGTTTATGCATAATGCACATGGACCGTTGAACATACCTGGCGGAAATTCTTTTTGGCCTGACTAAAAGCACATTATATTGGGGTTGGTCTCAGACGTCCAGGGTACTTGTAGTTTTGACTACATCGCAATACGACTTCTGCGTAATTCTCTTAAAACTTAAAGCGACTAGATCGCAAAACATCTTAAACGCACAATACTAAAGACTCATTTTGCCTACTTTTGTGTTTTGTTTTTGAATGTACAGTCGTAAACAATAAACATACTCGACTCGTCATCACCCAAATTGGCTAAAAGATAGTTTATAACCTGTATATAGAATACTTTATATTTCGGAAATCATACCACAGTGAAATGAAATTGGGGATGAAATATAATTAATTCTTATACTTATTTTCACCATAGTTTTAATTAGAGATGCCACGATTATTCGGCCGCTATTCGGTATTCAGACGAATATAATTAAACTAGCTTCTATCCGAGACTTCGCGCGCGTAATGTTCGGTACTGCAACGCGTTTAAGTCGTTGTAATATTTAGGAAATATTTAGTATATTTCCTAAATATTACAACGACTTAAACGTCATTATCGTAGTCATTTTGCGTTTTAGTCAATAAAGGAATTAGGCATTTGAGGTAATTGGTCACATTGCGATGTAGGCAAAACTACAACTAGTTAAATCGCGTTCTAGACAGTGAGACCATCCCATCTTGAGTAATTCGATGTCACGAACTTCGGAATTATAAATAAACATTTGATAAACAAAGATATACGCCATAGCCAAAGCCATAATGTTATTTACTGTGCAAACATGTTTGTTAAAATATTTAGAAAAAAGGATTAAAGGCTGTTTCTCGTGGAATAAAATCCGGAAGCGAAATGAAATGCAGAGCTCTAGTTAGTAATATAATATTGATCAAAACTTTTCAACATTAAATTTTAGCAACTTTTAGCAAAAAATATATGTCCTATTGTCGAGACAAGATAATGAACTGGCCAACCAGGAGGAGTCACTATGTGACTGATTGGCTACATATTTAGTCACCCCCATCCAACCGACAATGAAAGAGCCCATCAATAGAAACACCGCTTATATTATATGCATGTTTTTATAGATATAAAAAACCATTTAAACTCAGAGTACATGCTATGAATTAAAATAACCAATTTGAATGTGTAAAAACATGCTGATGATAAAGGTATTTTAAATCCACAAAATAAACATGCAGGGGCTATATATTCTAGTCTCACTAAGCTATATATGATCCAAGCAATATCCGAATCAATATTAGCTGTTTTTCTTTGTGCTCAGTGTGTGGAATATTATCCTAACATCTTCAAGGATTTTTGTCGATTACACAGTTTGCATTGCTTTATTTTACCTATCTTCCCGAGTTTGTTTGTAAAACGGTTCTACTTAACATTTCTGATTTCAATCCTTTCGTGTTCTCGGTTTGTGGTATGCTTTTTAAATCTTTTTGTTACAGCGACTGGTAAAGTATAATCTAGTCACTTTAAATTAGAATTAAATTATTTTTATATAATACGTAACGCTCACAGTTGATAATATTGTTATTTAATTAGAAAAACCACCAGTAGCAAGAACTGTAGTTGACTAGTAAATTATGATCAACAGCAATTTAAATTAGCGCTACGCACTGTAATGAATTATAGATTGAATGTAGAGCGTGACTTCTATTTAGAATACTTCTTAGAAAAATTGTAAGTTGAGACCTGAAATTTTAATATTGCTTCAAATATTATGTAGTTACTGGTCCTTACACCATCACTCGGAAAGGGATAACTGTACTTAACCTTCAAGTCTCAACTTAGCTGGCCTGTATTATTAAGCCACACAATTATTAAGGAAGTGGCTATAATGTACTAATTGATAAAGATAATTGACTAGTTTTTGTTTCCACAGTGACTACAGTTATAGATACGGACCGCCGACGCGCACTGAGTACCGCCTTATCGTCGAAAATCTGTCTAGCCGCATAAGCTGGCAGGTAAGAATCAACACGGAGTGACATTGGGTCTGTCATCACACTATCACCTATCATCCAGGGTCTTGGACATGAACACAAACATCGATTTCAATTTGAGGGCTGGGCAGAGTGTGACGCTATCATCATGATCGCTTCAAATACCAATTTATGGCAAGGAGGCAAGTTCCTGACCCGTTCTAGATGTCCTGGGCCGACATTGAAAGATCGACTGAAGATCACCGCAGTGGAGACAATCATACCGAATGCAAAGGAACGCACAACTATGAGAAAATTTGAGAACGAGATATGGAAGACAACAAAGATTGGGTGTATTTGGCTGACTTCAAAAACCTGATATGGACAAAAACACTTACGGATCTGAAGGCAACACGATATTCCACTTTGGCTCTTGGAGGAGATGGCACACTTATCACCGGATCAACACCTTCACCGACTCGAGCGCCCAACATTCGTTGTATATGTTATAATCATGTCAGAAGTACGCAGTCCTAAGACAGATTATTTAAAAATTGTTATATTTTTATAACCTGATGCTATTATTTTATTCTAAAATGTACCAAGAATTGTAAGTTGCAGGTTCATCTATTTCAAAGTACTTAATCCCGTTTTCAATGAATTTATATTAGTATTTCGTCAGTCTATGCTATTTTAATTGTAGAATAATTAACCTTCGAATTTCACGCATTTTATAATTTAAATTTATTTTTTACCAATGAAAACTTCACTTTAATCGGACTTAGGACTGGCTGCACTGAAATATATTATAACGTATACATTAGTCAAAAACTACTGTAGCATTCATATGTTCTTAGCATGTAAATTTAACCCAAAATAGTATTTTATTAAAGATATAGCATTGCCTAACAATACCAGTAATTATTTGCTACATAATTACAAACTTACGAGCTCATAGTTACATTTTTAAAAACGACAGAAGGTGGCGATTGATACCGAGAGCCCTCGATGTAACGCTGTGTGAGATGTGGTCTGAGCCGATGTTAGGAGGGTTTCGGTCCCGCTGCAGCCTGGTGGTGTGGTGTTGACGTGCCCCTCCCCCACCCCGCTACCCCGCAGCGGATGTGGCCTGGCGCCCTCGCCAAGGTAAAGTCGCCGACAAGGGGGCACAGGGACCAGGAGCCGACACTCGTTTACGTGCGATCTCCCAATGTAAATTACTTTCTTCATTGGTTTATTAATTTTTGTTACCGCATTCACAATAGAAACAATATTTTCAATACGTATGTATATAAAGTAACTTTTGCGCGCTGTTCTATGTAATTTACAATCAGCCAAACGTTTACCAATTTAGATAAACAATCAGTTAAATTCACTGATTTGTCAGATAGGAAGCTAAACATAACCCTTGTTATGTGCAAAGAATAGTCTAATAATAGGTACCCATGGACTTATGAAGTGTACGTTTTGATTGTTACGAGCACATTTAACGATTTTAATTGAATTATGTTGCTTATTTTTTCTTAATTTATTTTAACTTGCGTTGTTGCTATTGTGAATGTTTCATTTTTTCTTTTCTTTTGTACATCTTAAGTCTAAACAGTTTTTCGCAATCGGTATTCCTATTAGGTATCATTGCTTACGTAAACATGGGCTCGTATATAAATTGAAAAGTCTGGAGTGGCGAGAACATACAGAAATAATGGACGACTCGAGACTGGCATTATCGATCTGGTGAGCGGAATTATCAATGGCGGCGGTAACAAACATGCGATGAGATGACAAAGCAATCACACAGGTTTAAGGGAGTTAAACAGGACAGAGTAATAGAAAACAGAGAATGGACAAGGACACATAGCGGAGTATCGCCTTTGTCGAGGAAGGAAAACACGTTGAGCACATGGACGAGTATGCTGGACGTGATGACGCCGGAGCGTACCCCGATACCAACGTCGGCTGCAGAGGAAAGCGGACGACTAGAGACCGAGGCCAACTAAGTGGGCAATGATATGGGTAATGGATGATCGTTTGCGAATTTACTGTTAGGCAAGTTGATTGCTATCGAGGTTATAGTTTCATAAAGTCAATTTGGCAATATCATTTCGAGGGCCGTAGAAATGACATATACTTCATTCCACAAAAACATGCATGACTCTAGTTTCACCTTAAAAAGACACTTCATATAGAATTCTCGCTTCGCGAACACGTTTTATAACATGTCATTTAAGTACCTTTTATAAATTTGTTATAAAAGTGTCTTCTTGAAATGGTGTTACTAATGAGATTCTTAGTGTTTATGTATCTGAAGGTCTTTACGTATGAATGAACGTATTCGACGTAGGGATGTTCGGAGGGAGACTCGCACCGTTCGGAGAGTGACATTGTTCGTTTGGTCTGCAGGATCTGAAGGACTACATGCGGCAAGCTGGCGAAGTTACTTACGCCGACGCTCATAAACAACATAGAAATGAAGGGTAAGCGGCCTACTTGTATAATTTTAATTTAAACTGTATATAATTTAAAATTTCAACGTCGATATCCTAATGGATGCACCTACAAGGCAGCAGCCGACCCTCGGTTTAAAGTATTATGTATTTATCTATGCCAACCTGGCGAGCCAAGTACGAGTATCATGGCATTTAAGTCAAACGCGAAAAATAGCTCTGCTCCAGTTGTGAATGATAACATAGCCAGTTCTTCATTGTCTTGGACTTCTTCGTGAGCACACTTTATACGACCTTATCGTCACTTATCGTAGTGAAGATCACAACCTCATATTTGATCAGCTAATGGTTTATTTGCAGTTCATACTCTGCACGATTATATGAAAAAAACATTTAAAGTTTGCAGTTCGATCTAAGATCGAAAATGTTACCATTTTGTAATTTTCGCAAAGCTTAGATTGACTTAAACACTTATTACAAAGTTATTCATAGGAGATAATATATCCGAACCCCAAACGTAATGAAAATTTAATCGGTTGTTTTTCCGGTTGAGTCATCAGTAGGATTTTAGCATAATTAGGACAACCGAAAAGACATGATCAGCTTGCATTAAAGGCACTCCTGGTCTGCGTGCGTAGTGTGTTAACAGTCACTAACTCGTAACAAACGCGATGTCAATTCTGAGAGAGCGCTTCCCCACTTTGGTTTCGTTCGTTATTAATGTCGTTGACTGTAAGATCACGATATGTTTTTGACAGAGTTGTGGAGTTTGCGACGCACTCTGACATGCGAGCCGCCATCGAGAAACTGGACGGCACGGAACTGAACGGGCGCCGAATACGCCTGGTGGAAGACCGCCGCTCGTCGCGTCGTCGCACGCGCTCCTCTTCGTCCCGCTCCCGCAGTCGCTCCCGCGACCGCCGCCGCTCTCGCTCCAAGTCAGTACTGCACAATTACTTTACCAAACAACTTTTGAGAGAGATACTAGCTCATTCCGTGACATAGTCTGCGTCAATTAATAAATTAACACGCGGGAACTCATAACTTAAATAAAAAGTCTCTATAGCATATAGTCATAGTCATATTGTTTATTGCTTTACATGAGTTGGTATAAATGGTAACATTACATGTAAAAGTACACCACGGAGCCCTATTACAACAATATTAACAAATTATTTATTTTACATAAATGAATTACAAATCACTACATTAAAATTATATACAATGTTCAATTGTCAAATAGAGAATAGAAGAGTTACTGAGGTTTTTATTTTAACTTGTCATTTAAGAATTCGTCTACCGTGTAATATGATTTTCTTTGTAGGAAAGACTTTAATCTGTGTTCAAAAATTGTACCCTTTTCTTCTGTTTTAATATAATTGGCGAGTTTATTATAAATTCATCGGCAAATAGAAGGTGAGTGAGCCGTTGAAATTGATGTTTATATCCGTTTCAGTTCAGATGCTTGAAAACATATTTCAGTGAAATGGTGAAGATTTCGGGGGATATAACGTTACCCTGTCTCACACCTCTCTGTACACGATCGGTTTTGTGTATTTATACTGTACTTAGGTGGACATAGTGGTTGTGATGTACGGGTATTTCAATAATTTGTTGGCACGTTTGGAGTGCTATCTAGTATTTTAATTTCAAAGTTCCCTCTTTCCCATGAAACCAGGCATTAGTGTCTAGTACACCTATCAGTATTCATAAATATAAAGTCTGCGCAGATTTCTGATAATTACTACATAGACTATTTAGCTACTTAGTTTGGGCGCACACGAGCCACTGTCCACAGCCACACAAGCAGTTCACACGCCTTTTGATTCAGTTCGCCGCAAACGTGTGGCCGTTGGCGGCCACTCACTACAACAGTCTCAACGTCCACACAAAACACAAAAATTGAGCGGGTTATAAATTTTGATGGCCATCGAACACCGTCTGTGGTTGTGGTAGGCTCTTTGTGTCAGAATGGGAGTTAATCCCATCCTCAGAATATGAGTTATTCCTATCAACTAGTTAATTGCCAACATTTATATATATGCTCGACTAGGTCCCGCTCTCGCCGCTCGTCACACAGCCGTTCTCGCTCCAAGTCCCGACCCAAGACCAAGAGCCCTGCACCTAAGTCAAGGTCTCGATCAGCCTCAAAGTGAGTACAATACCACCACGCTTTACCCATTTAATGCTTATTTCACACGAATCGATCGCAAAATGTTATATTATATTCGTAGCGTAGGTTTTCGCAAACTTTCTGGTGTGTACTTATAATATATCATGCGGGAATGGTTTTAGAATTCAACCTTAGTCTTAACAGTTTCTCAAATTCGTTGTCTGCTGAAAAATTTGTAACGAGAAGAAATTATGTAGATATTAAACCGATACTGATCCCGAAAAACGGCACTGAGTGCGAGTATAGTAAACAGATCGCTATACTATATTAATCTGTTCGCGTTAATGGCCGAATATTGTTTAAAAAAGGCGTTTAATTTTTTTTAAATATTGACAAAACCGCTATCTTTCCGTGTGATTTTAAACTAACCCTAAAATAGAAATAGTAAAAGTTATATAACCGTTTTACACAGAAGTTTCCTCCTATGTAATAGAAGCATGACAATGAACAAGGCAATGATTGCATGCAAATAAATTAAAATAGTTGTTTATTTCGCTAGGTATATAATAACATGCGCTGAACTAAATTTGAAAACGTAAGTACCCAAGGCAGAAACATGTATGACATATCTAGCCGAGGATTTTTTTAACGACCATTTTACGTTCAAATTGAAAAACAGGCTTGTAATTTTATGTTTAACTGTAAATTTTGTCTATGAGTAGTTTATCAAAATGAATGAATGTAAACTTTGTGTTTGACTCTCTTCGAGGGAAACTGAGAAAGAATGTTTGTGTACATAATTTCATTATTAACTGTTTGAGTTCAAAGTGTTTCTGCCTTCCTGTTGCTTTATACTTTGGTGTTGTAATTAGAATTGCATCGGTTAGTTATATTGTAGACTTTGTTAATGATTGCGTTCTGGGATATTCATCTTGTCGAGTTTGAACGACAGCTGGCAATATTTTATTTGGTCGGATAAATGTAAACTAAACTATAAAACTTTTTGGAATGCGATGTACTCGCTCAGGGAACGCAGTCGTTCGAGGTCACGTCGTTCAGCCTCCCACAAGTCTGAGGACCGCAACGGACACCGCTCCGCTTCTCGCTCCAAATCACGTACACCCAAAGAGACCAAGTGAGTACAATGTGCTTTCAATCGGTGATGACTGCTCTGTTCTTCAGTGAGGTTCATTCTTCATTACAACAATACCGGAATTATTTCACGATTTTAAGGTACATTTAATATGGAAAGAATTAAAATTGAAACTTTTACTGAAACTAATACATTCATAGTCATAGTCATATCGTTTATTGCTCTCCATGAGTTTGATTGAGGTGTTAACATGTAGGTGTTCACATCATGGAACCCAGGCAGGGTATTGCAACATTGCACGCTGTACTTAAAACTATACATAACATTCACTTAAAACTAAATAATTTCATTTACAAAATGTCAATAATTAATATTATCTAATATGCCAAGAAATCAAATTATATTAAATTCTACAAGACGCGGTCTTGTAAACCGTCCATGAATTACAAACTAAGAAGTCATTTCATTTATATAATTTGTCAATTTTTAAAATTTATCGTCAAAATATTCTGTCATTGCCATTTGAGTACATTAAATTAGTTATCCGGGCTCGTAAAGGTTTTATCCAGAACAGAATTAACCTCTCCTGCAGACGAAGAACATAGTGGTCAGCCAAATAATACCGATAAAAATTGTTGACAATTGGCAAAATTTGATCCGAATTACAAATGTCACGTTATTGACAGCACAATATGCTAAGTATATATATTTGTATCATCAATGTTTACGCGCATCAATTGCAGAGAACCTGGTTTAGAAAGGTGAGCTGCATAATTATATGCAATTTTGTATATATTTTTACTGTGTAGTTTACCAGTTGTTCTATTATGTAGTTTGATTTCAAAAATTCTTCCTTCTGTATTATTCGCTACCTATTGGCTTTTTGTTAAATGGACTGTTTTACAGAAAACACGTCTATTTTTCTACACTGCTGTAATTTTTCTTTTACAAAAGGTATTTTTGAAAAATACCATGAATTATACAAATACATAAAAGTGTAGTCATTGCAAAGTAACCCCAGAATAACTCACCAATGTCACTTTCTATTGATATGGCGAGCCTTTAGTATGTAAAGTTGGATATATGTTAACCGTGTGTTTTGATATCATGTACAATTATAATTCTTCATCATCAGCTGAGAAACGTCCACTGCTAAACATAGATCTCTCCCATAGTACGCCACAATGACTGATCCCGAGACACTTCCATCCTGCGGCTCCCTGCAACCTTTATCACGTCGTTACCAACCTAGGAGAAAGAGCCGGCTCCCTGCTTTACAATAATCATCACCCAATTAATATTTATTTAATAAAAGATATTAGCCATATCTCATTAATTAGAAACTCACGCTGCGCTGTCAACGGCGCTGTCGTCTCTTACGTGTATCTCGTGAGATAAAGGCCAGGTGTAAACCCACTGTATATAAAAATAATTAGATTGTATTGTGTTAACAGGGCTAGATCACAGAGCAAAGAAACTTCTCCGAAGCACGATGAAGACCGTCGCTCGAGTAAATCTCGGTCCCGGTCGCGCTCTCGTTCTGGGTCTCGCGACCGGTCCGCCTCTCGGGACAGGTCCGGGTCGCGCCAGCGCTCCGGCTCCCGGTCCCGATCCGGGTCCCCGCGACAGAATGGGGATGGACAGGACAACTCACCGCGTAGCGGCGATTAAAAATGCTTATCGGCGACCGAAGACGAAGTGGAGGCGAAAGAAATTTTGAAATGAAAATTGAATTTATTTGTTGTAATTGGTTAACATTACCAAATAGTGGCTTTTCCAGTTTTATTGCATGTTAAACTCGCCTCAACTGCGTAAATAGGCGCTGCTCCTGAATAACTGTATACTAAGATTTAAGGTAGTGTATGTATCGTGACCTCAGTTTGTCTATAAAACAGTACATATTCTTCTAATTATGCCTCCTTCATATATACTGTATCTATTTTGTTTCAATTTTACCAATTGTGTAATATAATAAAAACAGTTGAATATATGATGAAAAAACTTAACAGTGTAATCAAAATAAAAATACCGTACGATTTGAACAACTGCCGATGGCTTGAATTTGTAAAATTTGAATTTCGTGTCAATAGATAATCGCGACGAAATGAAAATGTCGAGTATGAGTTTTTTATTGACTAACTGATGCCCGCGATAGCACCCGCGTAGAAAATAATTATGTAGACCTTTCCGGATTTTGCTATGATAGACTGGAACACTGGAAATTTGAATTTCATTTCACTCAGGGATCTATTTTTGAACCTGCATTAACTGATGTTTTATTTATTATTTATTATGATAAATTTACAGAAATATTAGTGCTACGATTTGAATAAAATATGCCCAAGTCCCCAATACGCTGACATTCGACATTCTTCGGCTCCGATAAAAAGCTTAGTTCTAATTTTCATGGTACAGAAACAACGAATTTTCAACACACACTATCATTCTCTGTTTTGTCTCTTTCAGATGATTCGCACAGTGAAAGTTTTATTCAAAATTTATTTAACCATAACGTTTTAAAATAAAAAAGCTGCTATTTAGTAGTATATAAAAATAATAGGGAGTAAAAGTCCTCAAGTGACAACAATGTGCCGGGCCGTCCCAGAACGACAAACTAGTAAAGGTCGCGGGAAGTCGCTGGTTACTAGTAGCTCGGGACTAGTCATTGTGTCTTACCATGGAGGAGGCCTATGTCCAACAGTGAACGTTTCCCGGATGATGATGAATTAAAAAGAAGACATGAAATTGATAGAAAAAGCTTACTTAAAACCAGGCGTAATGTATTTGTGTATTCAACATTTCGGGATTTTTGAACTCAACATTATAGGAATTCAACATTATGGTCCGGAAGGTTAAGCCAGGCCAGGCCAGCGAGCCATTATATTTTAATAAATGTCTGAAACTTGTGTGAATCACTTTAGGGGATTACTAGAGTCAAACATGTTTGTTTAAAAACTGTTAAGGCTAACAATTACAGTCGTGAAGAAATATGTAGTAAATATGACGCGGCGTTCTATTATCACTGATAATAGATAAGATAATTTAATTTATCACCTATTAAAAACTTCATAAGTGAAATAAAATGCATGTTTGACAGTGTTCATTTCAATCCAATGTAAATAACCATAAACAAACAAAAGTAATATATCAGTAAAACAAGCAAACATTGGTTAGGCAACTTGTAGTTTTAAAATTCTAATGAATAAAAATCTTTCAAGGCTCTACGTACAGTCTCTTGTGTGGTCTCAGAGTCTGCGATGTTTGTTTACGATTATTTCTATTGGATTCAACAAACTACAAAATCATTATGTTTACAAATAATTATTCACATGATAATATTATTATATTTTATGGCATTAAATACATATGTTTACAAATAATTAATCACATGATAATATTATTATATTTTATGGCATTAAATACATAATAATACTTTAATGATGAATCGTTTAATTTTGAGACCTCGCTCTATGGAAATAAACCCTTCGGAGCATAATGTACAAAACGTAAAATGAACACAACTTGCTAAATGTACCAGTAGCAAAACGTACAAGAAGACCCACGTTCACACACATTCACTATTTTTATATTGTCAACTGTTTATAGAAAACGGGTATTTCCCGTTTTTCAATTGAAATTTTAGCCGCCTCCGTGGCCTAATGGTATCTACATTGGTCAAACAATGGCTAAATGTTAGATTAACAATGCGGAGGTCCCGGGTTCGATCCCCATTGCGAGTACCTGTCGGTACTCGGTTTGGTTGGTGGTAGAGCTATATGTATCCACCTGGCTAGCTACCACCACATTTCCTAAGGCCGCCGCAAAACAGCAGTGTTAATAGCACTTTTGTGTTGCAATATGAAATGTAATAGAGTTGTGGGCGATGGGACAGATCGTTCAACTAGGTAGGTTCAACTTCGACAAAGAGGTCAACCGAAGAATCCAACTCGGCTGGGCAGCATTGGGGAAGTTCTCTTCCAAAATACCTCAGCGTCTTAAACAAGCTCAAAGTCACTCAGCGAGTAATGGAACGAGCTATGCTCAGAATTTCTCTACGTGATAAAATCCGGAATGAGGAAATACGTAGACGTAGGTCACCGACATAGTTCGACGAGTCAGTGAGCTGAAGTGGCAATGGGCAGGCCACATCGCTCGAAGAACCGATAACCGGTAAAGTTTCTCGAGTGGCGACCACGTACCGGGAAACGTCTACCAGGCCGTCCCCTTATTAGATGAACCGATGACCTGGTTAGAGTCGCTGGACGCTGGTAGCTCGGGACCGGTCGATGTAGCGTACCGTGAAGGAGGCCTATGCTCAGCTGTGGACGTTTCCTGGATGATGATGACATGTATCTATGCCTGATTACATTGTTTAAAATACTGGCAGCTTACGAAATTAACAAACGTCCAAGATGTCAGATGAGACTTAAAAACCGGCCAAGTGAGAGTCGGACTGGCGCACCGAGAGTTCCGTATAGAATATGAGCTGATCAGATTTGCATATAGCTTTCATCTACATTAAGTTTGTAAACATAAAAAAGCTATTTTTACGCACGTCTAAAAATCACGTTTGTTGTATGGGCCCTTTAAATATATGTTAATTGCTTACCTGGGCGTGACTTTGGTCCGCGTTGGTACTGCTACTACAATAAGAATAGCTCATTCAAAAATAAGAATGAATTGTAATTCTCAACATACTTTAATCGTAATCGGCTTCAAGAGTCCACTGTTGGACATGAGCCTTCCTCATAAATCGCCTCATCAGTATATACATGAGGTTTGCGATAAACACCATGCTTGGCCGGGAGGATTGATCACAAAAATGTTGATGTTAAATAGATGTTGCTTCTCATCTTCTGAATATTTTTCTCTTAGGCGCCTGTCGCCTTGTTCAACACCGTGGTATGACATGGAGTGATCCTGTTATAAGCTCAAGACCACACTGCATTTAGTCTTTCTTGGCATAGCATCAATTTAGAATACTTAATGTGTTACGAATATGTTGGTCTGAATTAGAATTATATGGAATAAAAAGAAAAGAAAAATAGAAACTAGGACAGGACAATGTTCGTTGGATCAACTAGTTAAAAAAAATAACATTGAGCAGCTCTCTAAGAGGACAAAGTTATTTGCGGGCAACAGCTAGTATTTCCTAATCTTACAAACCTTGCCATCGAACCACAACTTGATCTGATTGGCAGTTGATTTTAAGTTATTTTACCTAGAAAATAATTACATGACTATTTGCTAAAATGAAAATTCATATTTAATATTTTGTAAACAATTGTTTATTAACATTTTTTCGTTGTATCACTGCACATAATTATACACAATTCTCACAAGCACTTACCGCCAGCCTGGTCACGGCGAGGCGGGCGGCACGGCAGTAGTACGACTTTAGTTATTTAGATAGGATTTATCTATGAAATAATCGTGACATTTTACTAAACACTTGACAAACTGCTTTCATTTTTCTTCTGTCGTTTAAAAGAACATTGTGAATATACCAAAAGGTAATTTTATAAACAAACAGAATCTTACGAAGGAAATTATACTAATTCCACACGTTATAAATGTAAAGAACTGGAATAGGTAGTATCAAAATAATTGTGGCATATAGATAATAATAAAATAAACGTATATGAAAATAGTTTTAGATTTAAAAAGATAAAGCTACAATTAGAAATGGAATGGCTTTAATTGTTATCTTTCAGTATACTCACGCATCATACTTCAATAAAATACATTCATGATTTAAAATTGTGTCAAAGTCAAATACAAAAAAGAAGCTTGCTTCAGTCAATTGTAAACATAGTAATAATAATAATAAAACCATTTGTCAATTAAAAATAGGAGATTAACAATAATAATTACAGTAAAGTTGTAATAAATAAATTAAGAATACTTATTTTACCGGACTTCTGAAAACCTGTAACACGTGGAAATATAAGATATAAATATTTAAGCTTCTAACTTCACCAACATGACACCACGAGGAGTTTTTATACATGTACCTGATTGATAGTTACAGGTTACCAGAAAAATACCAGCATTTTTCAGCGATGAAAATCTCATGTACACGTACAATTGTCAAGAATCTATATGAAAGAAAAATGAAAGTCCACATAATTTATTGCGTTTGAATTTTAAGTACAAGATTGATTAATAGTTCAGTGCACTGGTATGAGTTATATCTATTTTAGCATAGATAAAACTTACATTTTGTCATCATAAAAATTAAATACAAGTACATATTTTATTATTGATCATCAGTCTATTCATAGTTTGATAAAAAAATTTACATTTTGTCGATATAACCATTAAAAGCTAAAACTGTATCTAAAAGGCAACATAAGAGGCCATAATACACAAAACTAATAATATATATACAGCGTTATGATAAAATCCGACTATTTACTTGTTTATTTTCATTGAGTAAAAAACAATCAGAAACTGTCATGTTTCATATCGGCATCGTACAAATTCAGCCAAGAGAATATGTACAACGCCAATATCAAGATACACTTGTCTTAAAATAAATATAGATGATAAAATTATATCGTATGGTGCCTGATAGACGACAGTTTATATTGTCACAATACTCTTACAAAAGTAATGGAGAACATTTAAAATCTAAAACGGAATCGTTTTATACACAATGACTTAGGTTTCGACATTTCGTTTCTTATAAGTACATAAATTTAACTTACTCTACAAGTAATTTTATGCGTGATGCTGTTTTGTGATATTCGAGAGCGTTTTCAGTCTCTGGGATCGCTGTCAACACTTGAATCAGACAGAAAAATTATATCTCTGCGCAAAATAGAAGATGGCCGTTCTCATAAATAATAAGTAGGTAGTTTAAAACCAGACATTGATAAAAGTAAACTAATATTAAAACAAGAACAGGGTTGACAGATTTAGTATTGTAACTGTTATATTTGTACTTTATTAGTTGTTTCTAATTTTTCCTTTTTTATCGGACACAATAATTTTTCTGTCTAAATCGTCATTGGTTGAGATTGTTCTACAGGAACGTTTATACATATAAACTACGTTCAAACGTTATGCAAAAGAACAACACGTCAAAGTAAAAGGCAACTATGGAATCCGATGCGAATACTCACTACTCTCATTAAAACATAGGAACAAAAGACAATAAACTAGTAAATCACAAATAGTACTAGAATATAGTATGTATGTATGTATATATCTGTCAATCACTTCAAACGCGTAAAGTGTTATTCGAAATATCGTATTTAACGCACAGTTTATTTTTTAAAATAGTGCGAGTCTAAAGAGAGAACGAGCCGTGTAGTTCATAGAACTAAGATCGGTCCTCATCTCCCTAAGAGAGAACAAAAAAATCAGTAATTTTTCAGTAACTAACTGAAAAAATAGTCACTTTTCAGTTATCTTTACTGCTCAATAAAATAATCAAACGATTCTTACAGTTGGCAAATTAAAGTCTCGACACAGAGACCTTTAAGAGACAACTATCGTTCTACTTTAGTGTTATGTACTGAACACTGTGCTCAATATCTATGACGCGTCGCGACAACCCCCGCGCCGGTGGGTCCGGTGCGCGGGCTGCCACTCCGCACCTTACCTACAGAGATCGCAGACAGTGGACCACCGCAGTCCACCCAGCCCCTCTACAAGCAAGCGCAACTGTCACTACTTGACTCGACTGACCGTTAGGCGGCGGCGGAAGATACCCGGTAACAACATTCGATAATTCATACACCTATCATATATCTCAAGACGTTTTATCATTAGAGCTGATGACGATTATGAAAATTAGTCATTAATCTTCTTTTATTATTAAGATATTCATAATGACTAAAGAGTAAAAAAAGTGTCTTAAAAAGTGAGTTTATCGAATGTGTTGTATTCGAATAGCTTTATGACATTATGCACGGTACCATTTGGTCGGGCCGAACAAATCGTGTAAGCGACCGCGAACCGATGAGGCCTACCAGGACGACGGTTGTCTCGAGCACGCCAACCACCGCATACGATATACAATATGGCCGGCCGCAGCACCAAATCGGTGGTTGGGACCAACCAAATTGTAGCGTGTGATAATCCTTATACCCGCTCAACCTTAACTCTCTCACTTAAACGGACAGGTGTTTACTGAGTCCGTGTCACGCTCGCTGGCAGTAATGCATCAGCAACGTTTACTTGCGGGGGCGAGGAAAGCTATCCGTTCCGCCAATACTATTTACAAAGGGCGTACGAATCGCTACACAAATAAATACATCCGAATACTTACATCTAGCCGTCTATACATGTGGTCATTTTACATTATTACTTTATATTTACACGCGGCGCACAGCCAGGTTCGCACGAGCGTCCGTTGTGAATAAATAAGTTATTTTTAGTCCATTGCCGCGTTTGTAAACACTACACTTGAGTTGCGAACGTCGGCGGCAGGCAATGATCGTCCAGCACGTACACTCCTCCGCCTTCTAAGGCGCGCTTCACGAGCGACGTATCGCTGTAATATAAAAACATAAATAAATATCATCATATATTTTGAACTTAGTGTTCATATTTTTGTTTTACATTGAACATTACATTTGTACTTTATACATTATGGTACTAGGGAGCTCATTACACACTGTGAGTTGCAGTCCGAGACGTAGGCCAGGCGAAAGATGGCTTGTATTATTTGAAATATGCGAGGAACACATTTTCCTGATTTTTCAATAGGTTAAAAAAAGTTTCGTATACTATATTTTATTTTGATTTGGCGGGAGTTGACTCTAATGGTGCGTTTTCAGAGACGTCTGTCAGTTGTGTTTTCAAAGGTTTCAATAGACGGCGTCGAATGGCGTGGAAGAGGTAGAAATTAATCTGTCGTGAAACATCAAGGCAGTCCACATATCAAAAAAAGTGTAGTTAACAATTTTGACAGATTTGAACAAAGAAGAATCTCGTGCAATAGTGGAGCGATTTTTATTTCCGTCATTCAAAAAGAAATAGAAACCGACTTCAACTACGCTAAAGTCTACAACAAATTTAAGACATATGGTTTTCTCATGAATGCAACTGTCAGAACTGGACCAAATTTTAATAGAACCACACGGGAAGCACGAGCTTTCAAATAAAAACAGAACCATCAAAATCTGTTCACCCAGTCGGAAGCTCTGAGGTAACAAACATTTAAAAAAATATACCCGTCCAATTGAAAAAGGAACGGCGACAACCGACCATAAGCCTTTTTTCAAAAACTTTAAATGAAGCAAATACTTATATTAGTGTTAAAACGTTGTTAAAATGTGGTCAAAAGTTGATACTTAATGGAATCTAACTACTTGTGCCGTATTTGTCATTATCGTACAAGTACGTAATTGACGCCTTTCAGAAGTTGAAAACGATTTAGTAAAGGCTGCTTTATGAGCAAGTGTGTGGAAAAATATTATACGAATAATTTATTAGTGCAGTATACACACATGGAAATAAGTAAGGCTCAAATATTTATGTAAAGAACGATATAGAACTGTACTGTTACAGGCTAAGTAGATAATAGTAACATATGCTGCAGCTCGATCAAAATACTGATGTTTACAGTTTGAACATGCTATATGAACGCAGACATTGAGCTTACTGACCTGTTTGCGCAATATGCGGAGTCAGCGGAGAGCCGTGACAGTCTGGGATCAAGTGCTGCTAGCAGCCGCGCGGCACTGTCCGTGTTTAGCGTTTTTCTTTTACATTCTTCAGCTGCTGCATTGTGTGCGTTCTGACATTCAGGTACGGGACCCTCGCACTTTCCCCATGTGTTACGTATAATGCGACCACCGTTGCCGGCGTTAGCAGCATTCTGAGCGCGGGCTTCAGCATCTGCCGCGCTTTGTGCACGTTTTCTTCTCCTTCGTATGCATGCAACTACCACAGCAGCGGCCAGTGCGGCTGCCGGCACCGCCGCTGAAAGAGCAGCGATTAGAGCTACTTGTCTTCCAGTTAAATTCTCATCATCCGGAGTTTCACCGATTCTTCGCAAATGGCCCCCAGCTGGTCGCGGCACGGCAGCAATGTCGCTCAACGATACAGTACAAGACTTGCCACCCCATCCTGGAGAACAGTTGCAATGGTAGCCGTCGACTCTATCCCGGCAGGTGCCCCCGTTACGACATGGTGACGAGGCACACTCGTCGATGTCTACGCTGCAGTCTTTGCCAGCAAATCCGGGTCGGCATCGACATTCGTAGTCGTTGTCTAGAATCAAACATTCTCCTCCATTAGCGCATGGCTTGGCTAGGCATAAATCGACCCTGGTTTCGCAGCGTTGTCCGACGAATCCTGGCGCACATTGACACCTCTGTCCGTTGATGAGATCAATGCAAGTACCGCCATGTTCGCATACGATTCCAGCGCAATCGTCGATGTCGATCTCACAACGGTTGCCTCTATAGCCGATTTTGCATGTACATCGGAAGCCATCACCGGCTCGCATGCAAGTAGCTCCATTCCTACACGGATTTGCTGCACAAGGGTCGGCTTCTACAGCGCAGTCGGTACCAGCGTAGCCCGGCGGACAATGGCAGACGTAACCAGACGGTCGTGGCTCACAGGTGCCACCATTATGACATGGACCATCGGTACAAGTCAACTTTCTGGTCTCACATCTTGCGCCTATATAGCCAGCTGGGCAAGCGCACGTCCCTTCGTCAGGCACACAAGCTCCGCCGTTCAAACAGGGCCGGTCAGCGCACGAGTGAAGAGCCTTTTCGCATTCCAGCCCCGTGTACTCTGGAGGGCAGACGCAAGTGTAGCTTCCCTGGCCGGTGTTGTGGCATGTGCCGCCGTTTTGGCATGGACGATGATTCGTGCAGTAGTTCAAGTCTTGGTTGCAGAAAAGGCCGCCCCAGCCTTCCTCGCATATGCACTCCCATGGCTTGGAGCATGTTCCGTGCACACAGCCCGGATGACGTTCACACTTGTCACACAGCTCGCCCACCCAACCCGAATGACAACTGAAATTAAAATAAAACATTTATTAGTGATGTTAACACGCGACTAAAACATACATTTTCTTCATGTGTCGAACAATGCGTCGAGGGGGTAAATGAGTGAGATTGGAAGGCAACGTGAACCGTTTAGCACAGAGGTGTGAAGTGGATACTCACATGCACTCCTCAGGCTTGAGGCAGTGACCGTGCTCCGAGTCGCAGCCGGGCAGGCAGCGAGCTGTAACAATAAGATAAACATTTGTTAGCGCAGTACGGACAAACTAACTACAAAATACCATACAACGTTCATGAAAAAGCGTTGTTGTACAAAGTGTCCGTTTTTGTAAACTAGGCAATAAATATGGCCCCTACGTTCTTTCACAATACGACTTCAAAAAAGAAAATACGCCTTCCTGGTTATCTTCCATTCAATGTAAAATGGAAAGAGCAGAACGCAAGGAGAAAGGTTCGTTAGTAAACTGGGCGGCCACGGGGAAGGAAGTATGTATAAATGTATGTGTAAATTTATACAATATTTTTATGTCTAGTTTTATAGGACATAAAATAATTCGTTGCGATACAATTTGAATTTTCCTCTAATCGTCGATTAAACAAACAAATAGTATTTATTTTGTGTGTGCGTCGTACGTAAATAATAACGTGGTTGTTTTGAAATAAGAAGTTGTGCTGTAATGGTATCGGTTGGGTGCGTATGAGCGAGTTATCGGAGCGAATACAAAGGGGGCAGATAGCGCGGGGACCCTAACCGTCATTCGTTCGACCGTTACTACAAACTCTTCCCCTAACTTACTAGAAAAATATTATACGCCATTTGATCTCAACTTGCAGAACCAAGTTTACTAAGTTTAAATACACCAGAATGCTATTTACAGTAAATTAATCTTGTGTTTTAGATATTTCTCCGAACAATCTATGTTATAAGTTGTAACAGCCACGGTGTTACATGAGCTTTAAGTGTCGATCTTAGTGTTTTGTCACGGGTTTGCAGAGGCGATCGCAAAAATAAGAGCCGGTTTTATAAAATTGCACTTTTTACATTCTCGAATGAAATTTAAATGGTCGTTTTTAAACAATCTCTTCCCATGACCTTTGCTGGCGAATAAAAACTAACGTTTAAAAGCTTTATAGGCACCACAATTCAATTTAACGAAAGTTTTTGATGTTTGTAACGTAATTTTGAACTATAAATCAGACGCAGATGTATGGAACCACTATACTTACTTCAAGAAAGGTATATCAAGTTTGTTGATGTACTCGTAGGTACAATTTTAAGAAATGGGAGGGTTCAAAAGTGTATGTAAGTACGCCGCCCGGGCGGCGGGCGTGTCGGCAATGTTATGGAAGACGTTCCAGTGCCGGCCTCAATGCTTATTGTGCTATCCACTTCAGTGCTTTCCACTCGTGCTTATCTCGGCACTCGAACGGTAGGTAAAACGGGAGTCGTAAAAACTTACTCTTCAATCTATAAGTGAACAAGAAGAGCCGCGTTGTGGAATCATTAGCTGTCTTGCAGAGCCATGTATGAATTAATTACTATCAATGGAAGCGAACAGTATCGATTTGTAATTGGAGACCTTGTGCCGCACTGCGACTACTCTAAGTTTCGATCGTACATACCTATCTCGTGTTATTCCCGGCTCAGGTAAGGCTTGTCTACAAAATGATAAAGATCCCATCCACGAGGACCTTTCTGCCACACGTGTTCGGGGTCTTACAATTATTAAACGTCATCGGACATCTGCTTCTATTCTAAACGGAAATTAGGAACGCGTGGGATTCGCAATTTTAATCCTGAAGGTAATATTCGTGAGAACTACAGCTGGTTTATAATTAGGCGGACTTAAGTGGCCGTAAAGGGTTCCTTTCGAGATGTTTACCTTATCATTAAAAGTGAGTGGATGTGGAGATATAATGCGATCGGGACATGCAAATGAGTTTTCGGGATTGTTTAGCTTTCCCAGAAGTCGAGATACCGTTCGGCAGATGCGAGCCGAGTTCCGTGACACGGTCAAGCACTAAGTTTGTTCGTTTGGTGTTCACTGTTCAGTCCTCGTCTAAAGGTGTTTTTGACCCGGTTCATGGCATCTGTGTTGCGGTTCGCGCAACATTCTAAGTGTGTGTGCGAGCGCACAGCCTTGTTTTCATTTCAATGGCCGATTCTCTCGTTTTTACATTTTCGTAATCACCAATACAAACTCGACAGATAGGGTTGGCGAGGCTCATATTGCATTCGAAGGCACGGTCGTTAGACTCGTACTCATTTATATACGTATTATGGGTTATGGGTGACGCTTGGGCCTGCCTGTGGAGTTTCAATAGATAGTTTTTCCACGAGATTTCGCATCTATCCCGATGTGCGGAGCGCACCAGGGTCACATAGCTCGCGAACGGTCAGCCCTGGTGTGCAAGGGAGACGGCACGCCACCGAGAGCTGGTTCGTCTGTCTCTATCGCGCGCGTTTTTTGCGGCGTCGGAGTGTGGGAACGCGGCGGCAGGTGGGGCTGCCGAGATTGCGACGCGACATCCGCCCGGCCACAATGCATCTCAGGACGCACGGCTTTGTTTCACAATACAACACGCCCGCTGACGCCGAACCGAGCCATGTGTTCTATACCTTTGACAGAACTATACTGTACTCTACATCCCTAGTAACTAATTTTTGAACTATATAGAAGTTTAATATTTATTCATTACTAGTTGTACTTATTTTAGGCGGGATCATAAAATTAAGTTATTCAAATAACCAATAAATACTAATACAACTTTTTTATAGACTGACTGTTCTTGTTTTTCCTATAAATTTATAACAATATTTAAATAAACTTAGATAATACACAACGAAGTATTTTAAGTAGAAACAATTATATTATGAGATCATATAATGTAACTTATTAATTTATTATGTATCTGTGTCACGAAATAACTATTCAGTTTATACAACATTTATTTAGATTCTTAAAGTTAAATTCTATACGAAATTATTTATATTTATACACACACGCGGACACTACTCTCTACGACAAGAAAGACGCCGATATATTTAGTGTCCTAATAAAATATAGAACAATGTAGAGTTCTAAATGATGAATATCAACCACTAAAAGTGTGTTTTGAGCATGACAGTATTCTAAGCCTCGTAGATTTACATTCAGTTAAGTCGAAAAAGGAAAAATAAATAATAATGTCTGTGAAGTAAAAAACAAGCAAGTATAATTTATTAGGAGTCATTTACTTGGAGGTCGAGCAATGCCCACAGGAAGTTTAGGATATAATATACATATTTTTTATGTATAGCCTCTTCTGTATATTAATTAAACGTACGATTTACGACAGAGACGCCACTAGATAATTAGAGTCATTATCATTCGCACATGGTGCGGAAAAAAAGGCAGACGTCACGACCGCACCAGCCGCCTCTAGTCTAGTCACCTTACGTGGTTCTGATCAAAACTAGTTCTTGTCTTAATGTACTCTGCTATATTCCTCATTTGGTTTATTTCCGCCGTGTGAGGCGAGAGAACCTTCCTAATACAACAGTCCTAGCCCTATTCGAGAGATGTCTCAAATTACGATACGAACCTAGATATACAGAAGTACAGACCACGCCTCCGGTTGTAATTACCATTTTAGTTAGAGGATGTTCACCTAAAAATTTACAAACCATGACCACATAATGAGGAAGAGGGAATTAGACTATGTCCCATATTTAAAACGATGACATTAGAACATACATGCCGCTAACATTAGAAAATAGAATTACACAATCTAAACTTGACGTGAGAACATGCAAAGAAAAAATTCACTCAGCGGCTAGAGCTACAAGAAATTATGGTTTGCATGTATATAAACAAATTATTTCAAGTAAAAACACCTGTTGAATTCGCTAAGCGTTTCGTTTATAGTCTACAACAAGGTAAGCATGCACTACGGTTCAGTGTTAACGTGCCAGTCAAAACGTTTTGACATGAATGAAGGGAAGTGTGGATGCGTAGGAGTGTAAGAGGGAAATCAACTTACGTTTGGAGCAGTAGTTCCCTGTCCAGCCAGGGCGGCAGACGATCTCCCCGGCCGGCGAGCAGGTGTAGTGTCCGAAGGTGTCTTCTCTCGGCCGGCAGAGCACCTCGCACCCGGATCCGTAGTAATGAGCCGCGCAGGTCACTCTGTACGAGAGCTTGAGAAACGCGCCTTCGGAACCACCCCATCGCTGCTCCTCTTCCACCCACGGACCCCCAACATCTGCTATACTCTGCTTTGTCATACGCGCGACCAGGGTGTCTGCAACCAAAAAACATATCATGTGAAAGTGTCAGTGGGGCTACATGGCACCTGGTGGTAATGGTAAGTGGTCAAAGCTACCCACCAACACGACACGCATCGGGTGAACAACCAACAACGCCGTTCGCATGCGGCAGTTCAGTGCCAATATACCTGACAGACATATATGTAGGTCTATCGAATCGCCAGGCAGACATTTGGTTTCCAGCATAAATCAATTCTGTTAAAAAGAACAAGCCTTCACAGAAAAGGATAAAAAGTATTTGTTTATCACCGTGGGAAAGAGTTATAAAAAGTAAATTGACCTGGTTAGTCAACCGTTTGCCGCCCGCATTCGATCAGGATATTTCGATGTTCCCAAGAGTGAATCACTGTTTTCATTATTGAATGTTACTAACATTAAATTAATGACTGAAATAAGTTTTTGTGATATCTCATTTCGTAACTCGTATTTGTAAACTGGAATGGTAACTGTAGTAATACCTAGATTATTAACTGTTACGAGCTAGAACATGATACAACGCTTGTTGTAAAAAGTGGTTTTCGCATATTACGTGGGTTGATTTGAAAACAAAGTGAATAAATGAATTACATGTTGTAAATACCGAGGTTATAATTGTTCAATATGTAAAGGATTCAACATGTAGCAATGAAATAACAATACATATATTATGAAATCGTGATTCAGCCTATTATATGATGAAATAAATTAGTCCTGAAAATTTGAGTAGAGGCCTTTATGTTCTTACATAAAAAATATAAGCGATCAAAAGTTATTTTAGTGAGTACATTTCGAAATAAAGTTTTGTTTCAAAACAAAAATAGAAAACCGTTCTTTTAGTTAATTTAAACGTAACTATCTATGTATGAATGGAGGTATATATAAGTGGCGAGTCGGAAACACGGTGAGAAACCTCGACCAGTTCTTCCTACCTTTATTTATTTCTCGTCGTGTATGCCCACTTTTTACTCTTGTTGCCATGCTCGATGGTACATTCCTAAGCCGGTAATCCTGACAGCAGATAAAATTAAACCAGACGCGAAACAAAATTAAAAGGTATATAAAAACGATCGATACGGACTAATTTCGTGGCGTATGGTATTCGATACGTACTGATTGTTCTTTGTTTTGTTTTAGGTGTCGGTCGGCGAAGGATTTCAAGTGCGGCGTGTCTTATTGTTATCTTCAACCCATGTTAAGCTGTGTTTTGAGTGTGTTGTTTACTAAAATAGTATCATCTGGGGTAAGTTGTGGTTGCGGATCGTTGGACACGGTTGCCGGTGCGAGCGCGGTGCAGAGCGGAGCATTCGATTCACTCGCGCGTAGAGGCTCACCATCGATACTATCTGTCCAATAAATCTATAAGATAAAGAGCGTACATTGCCTCCCGACCAAAACGCAGCCGACATTTATGTGTGTATATATATATATATATATAATGCATATATCTATCTATCTATGCATGTATGTACCAAGTCTACGCTATTTACATGAACATGTGATTTGTTACTTTCAGATTTACTAACTTATCTCATTAAGAGTGATGAACCAAAGAGTGAAATGTTTTAAAATACAACTGTTTACAGATTATCGTCTTTCCAATTTTCTACAATGAGTTTTAATACTTACGAGTATCTATATAACAAATGACAGCTTACAAATACACTTTTGTAATTCTTGTAACGAATTATAAACTTTAATAAAGACTAAAGAAACGCTAATAACTGAGTGCAGAGTTCAGATGGAATTAGAAAAATGCCGGTGTGGGAACGGAGTCTGCTGCGTGTAATTTAGTTCGAATGTGTGCAGGAGAATTATGGCAACCGTGCACTGCACTTGGCGCACTCAGACGCAAGGGAGGGCCGGCCGGCTCGCTCGCTCGCTCGGTGAAATAATATATATAAGTGTGCTCGCTTTGATCTACCCTTTTTACCAGCAATTTATTGTGAGCGCCCAGCAGTGCGCACACGAACAAAGGAAAGGATATACTTTAATACAAAACGGTTGTTCGTAAGATTACTGCTGTATGATCGCTAGACTTTTTAAAACGACTTAATGACAAAAACAGTAGCAAAACTGCTGATATAATAATGTTTGTGTGTGAACTCAGCAAACATGAGATTCGTCGAAACATTACCGAATGCCCTGTTACCTACCACAAAACATCCAAATTACACTCATCATCCTAATTCAAAGCCGTAACGATATTAAATGAAGGTGTACCCGACTATCGCGCGCGTCGTCGTTACCGTGCGCGGAGTACGTGCCGCGCCGACGCCGGCTCGTAACGTGTAATTACCAATCCAGAGGTCACTACAAATAAAAAGAGAACAAATCTGACGGCAAACGCCGATAAACAAAAACAAAAGAAAGTGAAATAACCGATAATTTGAGTCTACTACGCTGTCGGTGGCGGACGTTGTCGATTTGTGCTGTTTTCAACACGAATTTGGGGAAACGCGGGAGAGGGTATCACGCGAGGAACGCTCGCTGGCTTCCGGCGCCTGCGCCGCGCCGCTGCGAAGACCGATTGATCTATCGATAAATAAGGGCACCGGATGTGGCTCAGTTCTCATCCATTATGCAGCTTGTACTCGCACAGACAACTACCCGCGGACGCCACTATCGGATCGCCAGTGTAGTGTCTCGACGTTCGATATAATCGAGTACATAGCGCTGGGCGTACGTATACTATCCTCTAACAAACCTAATTCTTCGACAAGTTCGTTAAGTGAAGACATTATATCGTAAAGCGTGAACGTTTCCATTCGGAATTCGGCCACCTGTTCGCGGCGGTCGCGGCCCGGTCAGCGGCTGCCCGGGCCGGTGCCGGTGCCCGCCGCCGCCGGCGTTGTGGGAAACTACGTCTCATCAATGGACTGTGTACACAAACGAAACACTTCTTTTGTTTATAAAACTGTCTACTTAACTGACGTCGAGTGCCCAGACCGGGAGTGGCGTGCTTTTGACGTCGCACTTACCATTAAAAACAATTTATGACAGATTCGAGTGTTCGAAATTTTATAAATTGAAATCGTTTGATAGAAATGTAACGTAATTTCATTGCTTTTTTGTACGAGCGCATATACATACTGTGTTAGTGTCTCGCAATTTTTTTGGGTTTACGCTAAAAGTTATTGTACACGTCTGAGAAATGAAACACCAGTACAGTAGTTAAGTCCGCGAGAGCCAATTAACGCAAACAGAAGTAATAAACATAAAGAAGAAAGATCCCTGGGAACCTGGCGAGCATTACTAGCTGCCGGAGCACGTAATGAATTTTACTAATAATGCACGGACGGGTAAGAGAGATAAGCATCCGTCACAACATAACTGTACTGATAATCGCATCTCGGTCGTGTAATGTCAGCCGGTGAACGGGAACGTTGCTCGCGGCTCGCAGCTCGACGACCACCGACCGGCCCCAGACGTGTAATTGCCTTCACTACCAATCGCATATCAATATTTTTTGAATTTCACACGCTCACTTTACAGGTTTTTCTCTAACTTGCGACTAACTATATATGTATATACAAGTTGCTTTGCTGGCAGCTTTGAAACGAGATATAGCATCAATAGGAAAGAGCTTATAGAAGGAATCGCTAAATTTAGCATATTCTACTAGAGACTGATCTACTGATAACATTATTGAAGTAGAAATAGATTATTCGGCATAAAATACAGTAGGTAATGTCCCGTATCTAACTACTAACACCATTGTGTGTTACAGTAAAAAAGTAAAATAATATTATATAATCTCCAAATAAAAGGGATGTTTTAAATCCGGCCTGCATTTGTACACTGTTTAAAAAATCAATGAATAATCTAAAGATATACAGAAAAGATATTAGAATTTCATTGTTGTTTTTATTTTAATTGTACAATATCATCCTTATTGTACTGAGTGTCATTTCATTGACGCCATATTTGTATTCTAAGTTAAGTATTGCCTGTTTCGTGCGTTTTTAATGTTTTTGTATAAATAAACTAGACCATAATATACACAAATTCTAATTAAATTACTTTTATTTAAAAATGCCCTTTTAAAATTACAAGTGTACAAGTTCAGGCCCAGGCTCCATACTCGTACATTACGAATCTTTTTTTGTTAATGAATCTACCACCGCTCTCGACTCCCGATTTTGGACTCGACTATGTTTAAAGTTGTCATGGTTACATCCTAACCATCCTAAAATTCCATAGATATGTATTTATATAGTAGTGTTCATTAGTGATGCGATGTAAAGAACAGAAAGTCGTCCTTTTAATTGTTCGCTTCACAAGACCAAACCGGTAGACAACAGTGCCCACCTATTATTGTAGGCATGTGCTCAGCATCTGTCGACAGCTCTTCCTGAGCGTTCTACATCCACGGCTACATCATAAATTGAGCCTTCCGGAGCGTCTTCCGTGTTTTTTTTTATCGCGTCAAGCCCTACGACGACGAAAGACGAAGGGTAAACTAAAAATCAATTCCCTACAAGGAATATTTTTTAGGACGGTGTAAACAATGCGTAACAAATGCCAGGTGGGGCACTATGGGCCCGCTCGGCTCGACCCAACACACAAAAGTTTTCTGTGAAGGAGCCAGCGACAACATCTGAGCTGCGAGCGAACAAACATCGTGGACAATGGCTCACCCATTGTCGTGTTAAAGCTATTTGTTTAGTGCAAGAACATCTTTATGCGTTTGTGAGCGAGCGAGCGCGGCTCCCAATACAATTGTCTGTTTATCTATGATATATGTATTGGATTCTTTGAGGCGTGTGATGCACATGTTTCATTCAGGTTTGATCGTAAAATGAAAAATCTCTGATGCCGTGACTAGGCCCAGGATTCATCCACTAAAATACAGAAGAACTCGACGGTGGAAATCGAAACTAAAGCAATTTTTCAACCTCAAAATAATTTTATATTTAACGCAAGGCAAATTCAATCTTATTTTACCTCAGTAATGATTTCACATCGTTAAACAAGGTCACGCGCATCATGTTTTGAGAAAACTCGATTCAGGAAAAAATAACGAACTATTTTTTTCAATGTTTGTCAACTAGAATTACTGTTTCAGATACAATTGTAAAATGATATACCTCTACAACTCGACAACTTAGTAGTAAGTGATCAACAGTAATATCTATAAACAAAAACTAGATAGATTCTTATCATTCTTTAGTATTCAGAAAGCAACAGGCATATTGGTATACACTATGTAGGTGCTAAAAATAGCTATTATTAACTTAGTAGAGACGCGTGTGCGACGGTTAGGCTAGTTATCTCCTTTGGCGATGGAAACACCTGTTGCACAGTGCACCTGCATTATGGAACTCGTATATCTGAAGTGTGCTCGGGAGAAGGCCACATGAAGAGGACACTATTTCTATATGTATATATTGTACAAACCTATTTCTGTCACTCACAGCAAACAATTCTAGTTCCACTCTCTTACCTACTAAATGAGCAGGTACGCTCATAAGAAACGCCTCTACGCTATACATCGTTACTCCATTCCAGTGCCTATTAGTTAAAAATCAAATGTGATTTAATTAACCATCAACCAGTGAGTGTATAGTGAGTGAACCGAACGGGCGTGCGTGTAACCTGTTATTACGCTCGATTAGATTTCTGTGGGTAACATTTCTCGGTAGTGAGACGGCGCCGCCCATCGCTCCCGAGCCATATTAAAAATATCCCGTCCTCGTAGCGCTATCCACTCCAAACGCTAATGATTTTGGGTACACCGGCCGCAGACACACCTTGCCGTATCTCCAAATCTGTTTAAAGTAAATTACCAATTTTTTTATATTCGGTCGGGAGTAGCAATTATGTCGGTCAAAGTGCAGCGAGATGAGATGGGCGGTGTTAGTCAGTATTCGCGTCTACCGCTTTAATTTACTAATACCGAACAGGGTACGCGTCTGTTTCTTTGGCTCTGTGTTTATTACATTACATAAATATGGGTAGGTACATTGGCACGTATGTCTTAGAATGCACGCAGCGAATTATCGTGATGATGTATTAACGACCCAGCGCAGCGGTTACGATTCATTTTGTATCGTTTTTTCGGTCACGCCATGTCGCATGTACGCCGTGAAACGTTGTCGATTCTTTATTGGGCTATCGTCAAATGAAACATGCCTGGAAACTTATTGATCCATCAAGATCGATTCTAGAATAAATTTTATGAAACTGTCTCTGCACATGAAATATCTCCATTTGTATTAACATAATAACCCTTTTGTATAATACATAGACATGGTATATACTACTATGCTTTTAAATAACAGTTTATTGTAAAGTGGCAATGAATATAAAGAATAATCATAGAATATAACGCTTAACTCTATCTTATCTCTTTCAAGATCAGCCTGAAGACTTCACTTGCTGAAAGTAGCCTACTTCCTTCTCTTCATTGCTTATAAGAAACTAAAAGTCATATCAGATGATTTCCACAAATTTTTCGTCCAAGAAAGTAGTCAGTTTATTAGAATACGCTATCGTGCATTACAAAGCGTATCACGCGCGTGGCAGCGTGCTCTGAACGCCAAGTGTCTACACCATGGGAACATTTTTGTCTTCCACGACATGATACTATGAACATTCAAATATACATGCCCGTTAAATGCACGATAAACACCCAGAATTACAGTGAAGTCTGAATGTGAGCGAGTCGTGACATACGTGTCTGGAATTTTACATTTTGTCGTCGATTTTCATGACCCCCTTAGCATTTGCATTTCAGATGAAAGCAAGTCCTGCCTAGATGTTAGTATAAGATACATGCGTCTGTTAATCTATTCAACCTAAGCTCAAGTCGGTCCGGTATCGATCAATAAATCACCCAAACATTTGATTTAATGTTATCGATCGATGCGGGTTCGTACAAATCTAGGAATGGTTAAAATACGAGTATAGTACGATAGTTATCAAAAGGCTAGCAAACGTTAGTATTACAAGTACACACAAGATTTAACAGGTCGACGTAGAATAATCGCAACAACCAGGACATCAGAGAAGACGAACATATAGTTGGATAAAGAAAAAATTACTGAAGTGTGAACTGGGTTTCTGTAGACAACGTAGCACGAGCTGCATCACAAATAAAAATTCAGCAATCAACAACATAGATAAAATAAAATTTCGCTTCAATTGATTCGCATGGCTTTTCGCTGACGCATGTCTTTGTGCGAATAACATTTTAAATTAATTATAAAAAATACGCATAGCATAAATATAGTAGGAAACCTAAACGCGATGTAAAATGAAATATAGTGTATGCAACTCACCATCGGATCTAGACGTCTCATTTGTGTCGTGCCATGCTTCTACGATGAGAGAGAAGGTGCCCTGCAATGGAAAAATAAATAAACAATTGTTTAACAAAAATAACAGAATAATTAGAACGACCCCTTTCACAATTCTTATGGTATATTTTATTCTATGGTAGATTTTATGCTTTTTCCACGTTAACGTTTAGCGTCTATTGCTGGAAACCGTGTGATTTTAGAACAGGATAACCCCATGTCTCGTGGGCTGGCGATTAACGGAAAAAGCATCTACCTAAGTATCAACAATATCTTACTGCGATCACCAATCCCCTTGTTAAGCGTTATGATATTCCTCAAAGGAAGGACAACGTGGTGATCTAGGAGGAAGGCTCAACAGTTCAAAATATTAACCGGCGAATGAAGCAATAAATGCTCCCTGTAAATGTGTAGACCATTCTACAACAGTCCTATTTCCGGCTATGTCATTTAGAATAAGTGCATCCCATAAAACAGGACATATAAAACATTAAGGGTGGCATCTTAAATATTTCCTTTAGTTTAAGACACAGGTATATGAAGGTAAATTAGCACATGATAGACAGGTGAATACGTGCAGATGGCAGTGAAATTGTTACAACTCCCGTTAAAAATAATAAGTATACACGCGCGCAAATCCAGCATGACGTCGGAGAACCTTATACGACTGCAGTAAGTGCTACTTTAATAAAAAGTGTCGTTCGACGTGTGACCGTACAAACACACAGTAAGGAGACGACTACTTGCGCACTACGTCTTTTTCAGTCATCCGTAAGATGGCGCTGAGTGTCCCCCACAAACGAACAAATACGATTGACAGACCACCAAATCACCAAAAAGATATGCAAGTAAATTTCGTTTTCATGTAACACGATAATACACATGTTGTTTTTGGAGTTAACCATTATGCAATGCTAGAGGATTAAAGATGTACCGAAAACTGACTAAAACCTAAATAGCTTAAACCAGTTCATTGTATTAACATATTTGAGTTAGTTTTAAGCGTTACTTTAAAGTCCGACTTGTAAGTAAGGACGGGTGCGTATTTGTCAGATAGTGGTGTATTTGTCGACTCTTGTCGATGTTTGCACAAGACAGGCGAATCGGCAGTCGAAATCGATTAGGTTTGATAACGCGTCAAGTCAACACTTTTTAGGCGCCTGCGACGACGTTTTTATCAAATGATTTTGTCAATCAGTCTATTCCGCTGCGAAAATTCAATAATTCCGTTTCATAGAACCCGTAGCTGCTTAGTTTCTCTCATCACTCATCGAAGAAAGAGTTATAAAACAGTAATCAATTATGAGGAACGTAGCTCGCCGTCAATTAAGTTCCGATGAGCGTCCAAACGAATTAATGGTGTGTAAAATCTAAAAGACGAATGAAGTCGATCCGTGACTGACTATTATAATGACAATAAGGCATGTCATGGGTCGCTAAAAGAGCTGACAGCTGCGTCAGCGGATGTAAAGGGTCACCGTTAAATTTGACCACTTCACTTAATAAGTGATTCAGTTTTTCCTGACAGATGTCAACGTGGCCAATTAAGAGTGTCGCGTTAGATGGAGACATTTGCATGGTTGAGAACAATGATCAATTTGCATAGGAACTAGTGCGCCGGTAACGAACAGTGTTTATTGTCATTGGAAATCAATAACAGAAATCCACTTTTCTCAACGTTCCTCACACGGCTACAGTAAAAAGATTTTTCTGTACTTTTCACTTCGATGACGTGGGCTTACGATAGTCAAGATAATGTCTGTCACTAAAAAACCGAGAAGGGCGTCTAAATTATTAATACATATATGTATCTATGTATGTCTATGAACATTTAGGGTACTACAACGTCTGTTGATATTTAAACATTTTTTGTCCAACATAAAAATTACAACTGAGGTCGTGGCATTTTGATGAAGGACTCAATTTGTTTTTGTTGGTATTGTAAAGTGTAGTCTAACGAGGTGATTTTCCAGTTTTTTCCATAGTGCACGTCTTAACTGAATACCTACTACTACACATTAAATGATATTCCGATTTAATGCACGCAAAATGTTTGGTTAAATGTTACTTCCTTCGTATATTATAAATAACTAGTAAGTAAGCGATGCAGGCGATCAAGTGTGATCAATCGCAGTACACGACGACGGACGGACGGGGCGTATTGGTTTGTAATCGTGTATGGAGAACGCATTTCGGTCAGCTGTGTCACTGGCAGGCTCGGTGTTTCCCACGACCGAACGACTATGACTCGGACACCGAGTGCCGGACGACGACGACCACGCGATACTTGCAAATCAGGTGCCTTTATGCACATACCGAACTCTATATACAAGTGTGATAATGTCACTTATAAGAATCAAACGGTTATATTACGAGTACTTAAATCATGTTTACGTATATCTGACGCTGTATTTGTGATTAAGTTTCGTGACGGACGACATTTCGATGATTCCTGATGGTGAGTGTAATAAAATTTTGTAAACATACAGTTTAAATTATGTACAGTACTTTAGTGAACTCTTGCTAGTGAGTGAGTGTAAACGTCGACGGACGAGAACATTCGGTCGTTTAATTAGAAAGAACCCAATATTATAAGGATTCGTGGTAATACGGTACTGCATTCTGCTGCCATTGTTCACAAGCGCCATGTGTTTGGGACATAACAGATCCATGAGACAAAAGGCACAATCCCTACCTCCCCGTTGAGCGCTAAACCTTATCTAAGAAACACGTGTTGGCAATACTTTCTATTCAATACGGAATTGTAAAACTTTAAGCAAAACCATTACACTACAATACCGACAAATGAGTCACCTAATATATAATAGGATCTTGAATGAATAAAAAATACATAAATAAACAGACTGATTTCAGAGGTTCACTTATGCGATCAAAATATTCGTTGAGACCGACTTTTACTGTGTATAAAAAGTTATTTCCAACTCGTTTGGTATTTCGTTTAGTAAAAACGTTAGAAAGTAGAAAACACGCGTTACTGATGGTTTACGTGAAGTGGAGAGTGTCAAATGAGCGTGAACTATGGTGCGTTTACGAATAAATAGAACAAGGTCGCGTCGAGTCGCGTCACACCGACCGACTACCGCCAATACCTTCACAAGTCTAACAAAACACTTCCAAACGAGTTCTAGAAATTAATTACATACAAGGATACTCAGGATATGTGACCAAGATCGTCTCTCCGAGGCTGGGGATCAGTGTTGTATGAATATTTTTGATGTCAACACACAATAATTGCTTCTACAACGTCTAATAAAAGAATACATGTTTGATTTGTTTACAAATACATACCTTTTCTCCCAGTCAGTCAAGCAGTCAGCGTCTGCTACGACTATAAACACTCTTAAAAACTCAAATATCACAAATGCGAAGAAAAAAACCACGTCTTCTTGTTGACTTGGTTCTATAGTGTTATAGTATTGTTTTGATGTATATTTATTTATTTATTTTGGATTGAAATGAACACGGGCTTTCCCATAGACAAAGTAGGAGGCAATAAATTTATTGATATAATAACGATGATTATAAAATATTTGTTGTATTGTATTAAAGTATGTCTTGTATTAAAAATATTCAAATATCAGCTTTTGTGTATACAGGAGGAATATATGTAGTATTATTTTGCCAGCTTCTTTGACCCAAAGAGCCTTTGTGGCTGGTAAAATTTATAAGATATGCAAATGTACGATAAAAACCGAGCTCCTAAAGTGTTCCATAATTCAAGTGGTTCGAACTCTTTTAATTCGGCTTTATTTAATGCATTTAATTAATTTTATCTCAGACTATTTCAAGATTAATTGAACACTGCGTTTGAGTCGACGGCGATCCTTGTACGTGTTGGCAATATCGTCATTCTAATATTAAATGAAAATATAAAAAATATATCAGGCCTCCTTTAATTATCATTGCATAATGCGTGCAGTCTTATTTACAAAGTGTTTTACAGTTCTCGATATTGCACAAAAATACGTAAATATAATAAATGAATTGAGCTAAAGACGACGCCAGACAGACATTTGGATTTGGGGACAATGTTGTAAGTTTGTGACTCATGCTTTTATTCCGCATTAAGAACAGAGCTATAAATTAACACCACTGAAAGCAATACATTAATTAAAATCCGTTTTAATAAACATCGGGAAGGTTTCTATTAAAGGTCTGATATGTAAGTATACGTCATATGATAACTATCGTGAGAATGGAGGATTTCCTGTACAAATGTGAATCTCACAAAAAATAAAAACATTCAGGTCGCCAGTTTATTGGCGACAACAGTTCACGTACGTACCTACGTTCGGATAGAATGCTAAGCAGTTTCGTGGTAAGTGCGCGTAACGTGGCGAACGGTACCGAGCCCCTGGTTACACTATGAAATACTATACGTTAAACCATAAGTACGAGGCAGCAGTTCTAGCTCGTATTACCACACGATATGGTCGGTTCACCGTCGCTGGTAAGCACGCCTCCAAGCGCATACAGACAAAAGTGAGACGTTCTCAAAGCAAGCACGACCTCATGATCTGTGTGAACCCATTGCGTTCCAAATTATTCAAATTGCTAACGTAGAGATTCTTTGGTTAAGTCTCAGTAAATTGAATTATGTATGAAACACTGTGATAACTGCTACAGCGCTATTATGCTTTGCGTTTGTTGAATCCTAGATCCAAGCTAATTTAATTTAATATGACATCAAATTACATAAATTAATCATGAAAACTTTAATTTTTTTTGCAGAAAAAGAAAAAAATACTTCGTGGACTTTGAACTTTTAGTGCTATGGATTCACGGAACCGTGTTAATATGAAAGGATAACTAACAGGTTCATTACATTGCACATTAAGGATTCATGAAACTATTAATGAGCGTATCTAATTTTAGTTTCCGTATATTCGTTCTGATTTATGGCAGCTAGCTCAGAAATTGAATGTCAGTTATTTCTATAACTTTAGCAACTTTCTGAGTGCTTGCGTTTATTTCTGGAATTGGTTGTATTTGTATCAAAAAATAATTTCCGTTATGCGAGAGTATAATGCGAATTAGCTGTGCGTATTATACTGATAATGGCCTAATAATATGCTTCATTTTCAGTGATGGAGTTGAATACCAAACCTACCGAGTCATCCATCACTGACGTCGTGGTTTTTCTTCTTCAAGATAAGCCTAACAAAATAAGTGGAGACATCTACAATTTATCGTCCTCAATTACGATCATCGCAAAAAAATGCTATTCGCCAGTGGAATTCGGGACCGAATCAGAGTCAAAGTGAAAAACGAAAAAGCACCTATTTAATTTCATACGGCATCGCAGGCATCCGGGGAGGGCTCGGGACGTATCATCTGCCTCGCGGGGCAGAGCAGGAATTCCAAAAATGAAAATGCCGGCTATAAACTACGGAATGATTTGGACGATGTTAAATAAGAATTAAAAATAAAATTAACAAATTTAATAATGTTAGTTACCGCGTCGTCGGCCCCGCTCGCTCTACCTACGGTGCATCTGATAACGACTGAGAAGGGTACAACGTTGAAATCTAAACCGCATTTAACGAAACGTTACCAAGATAAGCAGCCGTTCTCATAACATTCAACGAGATTGACACTGGTTTCTTTTTAAAGTTTTTGTGCTTTTTAGGGTTCCGCAACCAAAGGGTAGCCAACGGGACCCTATTACTAAGACTTCGCTGTCCGTCTGTCACCAGGCTGTATCTCATGAACCGTGATAGTTACACAGTTAAAATTTTTACAGATGATGTATTTCTGTTTCCGTTAGAATAACAAATACTAAAAAACTGAATAAAATAAGTATTTAAGGAGGCTCCAATATAACAAACGTGATGTTTTTGTTAGTTTTTGCTCGATAGTGATAACGGCAATATGTAGATACTTGAAATATTTACAGAATATTCATTTATATATTTACTTTAAAAAATAAATAATGAAATTAAAATAAAACAAATATTTAAGGGGGGCTCCCATACAACAAACGTGATTTTTGCCGTTTTTATAGATACGGAACCCTTCGTGCGCGAGTCCGACTCGGCACGAAGACGGCTTAAAAAAACTTGGCAGTTTTTTAAAGGAATAATCTAGACTAGATCTTCTCGACCTCTGCTTCCTTGTCGCACGTGCTCCGTAATGGAAAATATTCGGCCCAGGCAACTTAATTTGCAAGTTTGTTAACGCAGGTTCCCAGGTTATGATCGGCCTTTAACACGTCCATAAATTCGTTGAAGTGCGTACGTACGTAAGTACCGCGCCTCCACACATACTAAATAAATGTGGAGGATTTATTCGCACGGTTGCGGATAGGAGCGAGCGGGGCATGTGAGTCTGTCCGCTCACACCACTACTCAACGGTTCCTAGAAGCCGGGCGCGTGTGATGAATAAAGTCAGGATCGCGAGGAATTTTATCATTGCAGATTTGAGGGCTGGTCGCGCCCTCTGACTACGTGAGAACGCAGCGAGAACTACGACCGGCAGTCGTCGCACCGAACTCATAAAAATGGAAAGCAGACGTTCGCCTAAAATGGAGAACGATTTAATTTTAGAACTCGACGAGACTGACCGAACTATGTTCTTAATTTGAATTTTGATTGACATTGCTCTATTAGGTATACCTACTCCGGATATTTGTCTCTGTGACGTTAAAAAAATCAGCCCGCAAATTACTATTCGGCTACCACAATAAATCGGTCTCTTTGTACAATTTTATTAGATGCCGTAAATGTTAGAGAGACGCTGTTAAAATGTCAGAAACTGACCATAAACGAGCGTTCATTTGAAAAGTAGTATATTTTCTTGTGTGTTAGCCACGAGAACACTATAACAACAAGATAATAAGACGGGTATTTAAAAAAAGGTATAATTCCAACGATGAGAGCTGTTCTATTTCCACCGCTATGACTAAACACTTTTAATTATATCGAAACTCATTGTTATTTTAGCAACTGGAAGCTCTCGAAATTAATTGTGACTGTCGGTTATATCGAAGTAAGGTTTGTTTAAGCGGATTTAGTAGGAAACCCGTACCAGTTAATTGTACGTTGCTGAATACCTGTGCAGCGGCACCGAACAGTGCAACCCGCGCGATGTAATTATACACGCTCCGATTGTTTAAATTTGAAACTTACGAAATTGTGTTTCACTTTGGATTGTAACATAGTCTTCGTACGCTCCCTTAACTTTATTATAATATAAAATTTAGAGATAAACAGCGCGGTTTTCAGAGTTCCGTAATAACAAGGTAAAGTTTTGACAGTTCTGTTTCGATAAATTATGTTTTAGAATTTTTAACATGATTTGCATTTATATGCGTAGCTTCGAAAACTACTATTTATTTTTTCTTGTAAAGCTGATGTTATTTTTCAATGCGTCCTATCATGTGGGGTGTCGTTGAATAAGTATTAATAAATAATTTGACTTGCCGTATGAGTTGGCTTTGGCACGCGACTTCGTCTGCTTGGTTATCAGATCACGCTCACACCACAATACTTTACCGAGATAAATATTAAAAATTACTCTATGCCAGTGATAAATTTCATCAAGATCAAGCATTTATTCATGAAAATCTAATATAAAAAATATTACAGAAATATAAAGAATCAGCGATTTATTAAAATAAAATAATGAATTGATCTCTATGAATTTTTAATAGCTCCCAGCCGCGGTTCACACTGGAACTTATCGCTTCACATGTCCTTTTTCTAAAGGGCGGATGAAGGCGGGAGGGTGTCCCTAAAATAAAAGATCTCATCACGACCGACCGGATCAAGGTGTAGGAAACTACCAAGAGTCTTTTTGTATTAATGTCGCCAGGAAGCTACTCCTAGATAGAGACTGTAAAACGCATAGGTATCACATTACATCAGAAGCTGACGATGATCATTATGTTTCTATTGATAAAATGAAACTTTTAAAGTGATTTAACAGTACTTTACATAACTATTCGGTTACGATACGAACGTAATTACAGACTATTAGTGTCAGTAGCCGTAGCCTTTGGTTTTAGCATTGGAATTCCTGAAGCAATTCTTATTTAATTAGACATAAAAAGTTATATTGTTTGTTAATTAGAAACTCGAAGGTTTTATGAGATTATAACATTTAATGTATCTTCTTACGAACACATTTACGCAAATAATCAACATTATTTTGATAATTAGTATTACACGTACAAACGCCAAGTCATTAGACATTTTAACAATATTAGTTTAAAAATTGAAAAATTTTAAGGGCATCGTCATTGCAGTGTTTAATAAAAATAATTTTGCGATGATTGTAACAAAATCATTATTGAAAAAGTTTTTATTATACGTTATAAATAACATAGCAATGGAATCGAACGCGGTAAAATTGGTAAAATTCTATCTACGCTACAGAATGTGGCTTTTAAAAGGCAGATGAGCGTCATTGTTACAAATTCGTTGCGCTTCGTTGGCTCGCCGACGAAATAGACACATAAAAACTAACAAATATGACCATAACGTGGTTTTGTGATTTAATTAACCTTAATTAAGTATATACGCACGCAGGTTTTTGTCAGCCTCTCACGGTAACAATTACAACTGGAATATTATTGAGATACTGTGGGATATTGTGGATTATATTCTTATAAATATATATACCTACGCTCGTATAAAGCAGAACAAAACTGATAAAACTAAGTTTGAACGTTGCATATATCAGAGAGGGATATCTAATTCATTTAACTTTATGAGACTGGAATGAAGCTAACAATTTACCAAATGAATACAGCGGCGCATAGCAATGCAGGTTCTGCTGTAGGATCTTCTAAATACAGTTTTGGAAAGGAACTCGTCGGGCGTCGGGGCGGGGGGCGCGCGGCGGCCGGAGAGCCGTATCGAGTCTAACCTTCGATGCGAGCCGTGTTTGTGTAAAAGAGCATTAATCGATTTAGTTAAAATATTTAGTTAACCACTTCGTTGTTCAGTTAGGTATGTCAATAGTACGAATGTTTATTACACATTAAACAATTACTTTTAGTAGAAATTCTAAAAAAGAATTTGTTAATTTGTGTTAAATCAAAGCTCAGCAGAAGAAAAAGTAAATTCTGAAAATCATGCTTTGCTACAAAAAGTGACCTAAATGTTAATGCAATAATGAATTGAATCTAGAGACGAGCGGTCTATAATATGTTGCCTACGTGCGTAGCAAACACGTAGCGAATGAGATGATGGACTCATTCAAGCACAAGTAAGGTTTGACATTTTCATGCCTTCTCTCTCACCACAGCAGGTGTTTCTTAAATTGCTGGCCAGTTTCATTTATTGAAGAACAAAATACTAGCATATTGAGTATATTTTAAATCTAGTTCTAAAACTACAAAGATACTCGTAAAATGTACTTGCTTAAACATTTAATATCCGAATAACTTAGAATAACGACGCCCCAGAAAGTTAGTCCGCGCACGACAAGTGAAGCAAACAACACTAAGCCATAATCCGCCAGTAGTCAAAATCGGATCTTAGTGCGTTATATTTTCATTTAAAAGGTTCCTTCAATTGATGAGTGTCACAATACAACGGAAAAACGTAATATTGTAACATATGAGCGTAGATGCGTGTTGCAAACCTCGCAAAATCTTTCGCTTTTTTGACAAATTCAGTTGATATATTCCGTTGACAATTATTCGAGGAGTTTTTTAAGTCCATATAGTCCATTTCGTTGCACATATATGTAGAGAGAAAATATTAAAATAAACAGCTGTGTAAGTCCTCTGCTGGATGTGGTGCGGTGTTTGGATGTGAGCCTCCCTCATTGATCGCCACGGTAATTTTCGCATGAGGGAATTCGACACAATCCCCACGCTTGGAACGTGGACGCTGTTCATCTCCTGAACGTATACATAGCTCTGAACAATTATAAATACTCGATACATATTACCGACTTTTTACTAAAGAAGATACGATAGATAACGGAGCTTGTGAACAATGTAATATGTATCTATACGTACCTTACTCTTTATGAAACATGAACACACAATAATTTAAACGTCCGATAGCTACACGTGTGAAGACTGTCTTAATCCGGCCCTCACCTTTGTGACATCCGGACTGCATAACGGGTCTCTAAAAGCCACGCATTACTATTTAAAACCCGTGATTTACAAATACAAATTGTTGAAGAGTAAAATAAATGGAACTAAGCAGCAAAGCTACGCGGTACGTATAATACAAATGAGATATTCTTTTTGGAGTGAGCCATTTCTTTCTCTAACCGCTGCATGATAAATTGTTTCTCTCTATGCATCGTTAACGCGCCGCTTTGCTTGTAATTTTTCTGTTAGATGTTGTCGGAACAGTAATATAATATCAATACGGCCACGATGACCTACTATCGTCAGGGTCAGATCTTCGGTGGTGCATCTCGGATTTATTTCATCTGTAATCAGATAAAGGCGTGATGGTGCTCCATGCAAGGGAAGTGCACGGCGGCGGCGCGGCGCTCGGTCGGCAATCCGTCCGCGTCCGTCCAGGGATGTAATTCTATCGGGACCGTTACTGGGCAACGAGACGCGCGAGATCATGTTTCAAAATATTGTGATACTGGTCACCGACTTGGATCGATGACTAAATTATAATATAAATTACAAAAATCGAGTAATGCGCTTGCTTTAAATAAAATGGTGTTCCGTTCACCTGCTGCTCGAGTCACGAACAAGACGCGCCGAACGTGAAACCTGCTCTCTAACATATATAATGTTTATATATACTATGTAGGTATTAGCGTATAGTCTTAACTTAGCAAGTTTGATAGTGTTTATTCCGAATCTCGAGAGGGTAGCATTTGCTCAACGAAGTAAGACATAAATGAGAACTCTTGTCATTTATCTCTTGAAGGTTCTGAAATATTTATTATAACTTGCGGAACGTGGAATAATAAACCAACAGTGAGAGCGACATGGTTCGTAAACCAGGCTGCGTTTGATGGCTGACGATGACCTCATTATAGGAAAACTAGGATTTTGTATACACACATGTTGGATTTACTATATGGTGCCTCCAGCGTATCTATGGTATTTACCATTTCACACAAAGCTGTTGCCGTACCACATCTGTGGAATTTATGATTTCATACGAAAAGAGACATATGTCATTAGTTTGGAGACGGCCATTGTGAGCTTTACCTGTCACTTTCTAAATTGGACAGACAGGGATTATTTTGCGTTGCGTCGCTCAATTGCTCGGCTGCCATACGGCCGGCTGGCAATAGAGAGCCGTGTGTGTGAATATATTAAACAGGAAGTTTCAATTTAGCACCAATTCAAACGGAATGATACGGGCGGACGCATAATCCAAAAAGTCTTCGTCTAAGTTTTGACGTTCAGCGTGGTGTAACTCCTGTATGCAGTACCGTTTAAAAATGTCACGTTTCTCCAGATGGTGTGGACTTGCTTGTGCAAGCGAGCGGCCGACCGTTGTCGGACTGTTGCTTGTTCAAACATTACGTGACGGACGGTATACATATACGACATCTGAGGCTGGCGGGCCGCTAAACAAAACACAACGAAACCACGCTACAATCTCCGCAAGGTAACTAACTGCTTATACCATCCATCCATAGACAATTGACACCGAACTAACAACCATAGTTAAACTAAAGCCCAATTTACATGTCAATTATCCTTGAAACCGAGATGGATCTAAGTGCGGCCTGTAATTACTATATGTATTGGAATCACGATGTGAACCTCGAGCAGTCCGAAGTACCTGTAGTGTACATAGATCGCACCTAATCACTTGCGGGTTCCCTGCTACAAAGTACACGCCGCAGACATGACCAACTCAAGCTACACAAACTTGCGTATCCTGATTTTACTATGTTATTATAAGTAATTTTCTGTACCTTCGCATTCTTAAAAACTGTTTTTAACCGACTTCAAAAAAGGAGGAAAAACATACCCCTCAATTCGAGGGGTATGTTTTTTATATGTTTGTTACGGCATAACTTTTGACTGGGTAAACCGATTTGGATGATTATTTTTTTATTTGAAAGGTGGTGCTTCCCGTGTGGTCCAGTTCTGACAACGGCATTGATGAGAAAACGATATAAATTTTAAATTTGCCTTACTAAAAGTATACTTTTAGGGCAATTGAAGTCGGTTTCAAGTTTTTTTAAACGCATTTACTTGTAATGAACAGGCACAAATACTCCGTTCAAGTATTACAAAACAAGTATTTTGTTATTTCTAGAATTATATCTGCTACTCATGAATCAATAAAAAACAACAGAATCAATAAAAGAAAATTTATATACCAATGTTTACGTAAGCATGGGGGAAAGGGGGTAAGAGCTTTGTTTACTTTTGCTGACAAGGGGAAAGGGGGTAAATAGCTTTAGTAAATTAGCTTACGTAATACTTGAACGGCCCCTTACTTGTGTGTACATAAGTATTTAACTGCACTGTGAATTAACAAAACTACTTACAATATCTTTATATTAGATACAGCCAAAACTACAATCAACAAATTCGATATTTCAACTATAAAAAAGCCGTATAAAGTTCGATATAAAGCGAGGCATCTCATTTCCCATATAATGGTGCAGTAATAAAGGTTATCAATATTTAAATTTTGACAGAAGTGATCACGATAAGGTACACTGATTAACAGGCTACCGCGTGGGAGGATGGCGTGGCGTTCAATGCTACATTTTTAATTAATTATAAAGTTCGAGGCTCCGCCTAAGATGAGGTGAAGAAGTTCTATAATAAAAAGAAGATACTTACCGGCCAAGTGAAGTCGAAGGGGAACACGATTGGATTGCTAAACCCTTCCACGTTCAGGTTAGGAACATCCAATGAGTTGCCACCGAGCACTGGCGTAGTGATGTCACCGAAAGTGCAAGGTGACGTCGTATCAATATTAGCTTGGTAAATCTTGAGGCATACACGGAATTTTGTCCTGCACGGTGATAAGCATGGCGCATCACTATAAGATGAGGAACCATCACAGCACTGTCCACTACTTAATTTACCTAATTTGTTCGTGAAACTCTTTATTCTAAGCTCGAACGATCCGGACGTTAGGACCTGAAATAAAGAAAAAGAAAAATTAGTTACGAAATATAAAATATAATATAAAAATATATTGAGGAAACATTCTCAGGGAGCGCAATCATATTTAAGTTGGCAAATTGTGATTAAATAGATCATAATTATATGGTCGTTTATATTTTTAGGGTTCCGAATCCAAAGGGATTGGATTGGAAACATGGGACCCTACGTCCCTAATCTTACTTAGACTTGAATTAGGGAAATAATAAGAATTATACAGTACAATTTGGTTAAGTGGAACCTGGATAAGTGAGAAATCTCCATAGCTGTCTCATGCTGAGTTCCCGACACTTTAGTACGGAATTACCTCTGTTAGTGGAATAAAGCAAACCTCTATAGAGACAGCGAGTGTGTTTTACCTTTTGTACTGAGAATATACTTTGATGAATACTTTTTCTAAGTTGTTTTCTTTGAATTGTATAGGCATTGACCTCTGTAACTGAGAGAACATCAATTTATCACCTCTCTTACTCGTACTATGTATTGAAAATTGAGTTTAGTTTCAACTCTGTAACTGAAAAACCATTATTCTCACCTCTGTTAATGGAACTCTCTGTAAATGAGACAAATTTGCAGGACCTTTAATGTCCCAGGTATCCAGGTTTCACTGTATTTACTTGAGATCCTTTTTATATTAAAATAACAACACATGCTATTATTAACACAAACTGAGACTGGTAACGCAAGTAAGTAATCCCCTAAATAATTGCACAACTGTCCGTTAGTACAATGTACAATCGATCTCGTTACAAAAATGGGGTTGGGAGTAGTCACGGGGTGACTGTACGCTGTGACACCCTAACCCGATTTCTCTTTCAAACATTTATTTGATCGTCTATCAAGAACTTTTAAAAAATGTATAATGGGTTTCGCTCTTGGCCTTCATCCCACCTGAGGATAGTGACGGTAAAGCCGTTGGATGGTAAGCGTGCTGAAGCTGATGAGGCTCTGGCTTTGCTACCTTTCATACCGGAGCACAACAGTGTTATTAACACTGAGTTTTGGCGGCAGACTTAGGTAATATGGTGGTAGCTAGCTAAGCGGACATAGAATATGCCATGCCATACCACCAACCAAACCGAGTGCTGACAGGGGGATCGAACGCAGGACCCAAAGATTATTATTCCAAGCGTGTAGCCATTAGACCACGGTGTCGTTTAAACTAAGTTTTGTATGAAATACTTTGCTGATAGTGTACTGATACTGTTCCGAACGGTTGAAAAAATAAATATTATTTATAACTTTGAAATAAAGTACATTTTCCCGACCCCATTATTATGTTTGTAAGGTTTTTTGATGATTTATCAAAAAAACGATACAACATAGAGAAGTCGCTTTGTTTATTCTGTAATACTTACACAAAATAGTACTCTATGTGATTATTTCAGATTTTTTACTTTGCAATCGTTGGATATAGAGAGGTATTATTATACTCATTTTTGATGATACGTCAAAAACGCAGCAAAAAAAAATATAAGTTTTAGAATTTTTAAAGATGACCAGAGTGAGATTTTACTAAATAATATTACCATATATAAAATATATATATGACCCCATATTATAGGCCCTGGGCACTTTAGGGTTTACGATTTGACTTTGAGCATAACACACGGATTCTTTCTACGGATATCAACTAGGGTGCCCCATTGATCACGCGGCAGTTGCCCGTAGTCACTAATTGAAAAAAGGCGACCTAGTAAAGAATCATGTAGTTTAAAAAATTGCGCACATACGGCGAAAACGGAGATTACTTCTTCTACTGAAGTCAGTTTAAAATTAAAACAAGGTTTATGTTACGAGTTTTTGTTTTAAAGAGGATTTTAAAGCATACTGCAAACTAGAAATTATTGAAATATAAATTTACATTGCCAATTTAACTAAATAAATAATTTTAAATACTAAAAATAAATACTTCAACTAACGTCTAGCACTCTTGGATTTCTTGACAAGGAGACATTGTTAACAGACTTTTTACTCATTATCTGAGTGTTGCCCTGGGGTGTTGCAACAGCCACAGATACGTACGAATGAAGACGAGTATTATTACATCCTCGGGGGATGACAACCCTTTTTATAATTATAATAAATTATGGTTCACTGCCTGAATATTCGTATCTACAAACTATTCTAACGAACACAGTGTGACGAAAATAGCAACGTACTTTTTATTTGTATAAATTTGTATAAAATTATATTCAATCACTTACTTAACTACACCTTAACTTCAGAAGTTTAATTTTGAAAGTTATAAAAAGTTATGACAAAAGGTGTCTCTTGTAAGGTTTCGGAAGGAAGTGGTAGGGCCTATAGCGTACATGTCTTGGCAAATCATTACACTACGCCCGTATTGTTATTAGTAAAAAAAGCCATTTCCTGCTCACTTTCGATCTAATTGATTACTCATTTAGTGACCTGTACCAATAATAAATTATATTCATAAAAGTTCTCTATGGGCCTCATTAAAACAACCCGTGATTTGAATATTTAATTAGGAGTGTAAGCGATGTAAGGTTTGATTTCGTAAGTACAGTCGCTTTCGGAAAATATTCATCTACGATTATTGGGTAATAACTTACTGCTGATACGGAAAACTCACACTTTTTCGTGTTTCGAGTTGAGTAACGGGACGATTTTAAAAGGTGCTATTTGAAATGTGTTTTTTATAAACACTGTTACAATTAAATTTCTAATGCACAATGATGCATTCATTTCTTATAGATAGCGCATAGATGTCAAATTTCAACCCTCGCATAAACAAAGACACGAGCAAAAAACGACACCAGATTTGAACAGACTTCCTGTGCAAGCGATAGGGGTTAAACTCACCTCATTTACTAAAACAATTACATCCTAAAGCCAGGAGTAGATAAGGGTGAAGCGAGGTTACGACGCGTCCGTCTCAACGAGGACGAGGTAGCTAACCAACCAACTTCAGGTAGGAAGGGAACAAAAAATGATCGAAAAAGTTACGGCCACTCTAAACATCCCCCTTTTTTGTTGAATGACTTGATCCATTGTTTATAGAGCAAGTAATAGTAGCACAGCTTGTCATGGACTGTACATGACTGGATTTCTTTAAGAAATATAACTTTATTAGGGTTTTAAAGGTTTCCGTGTTAATGTCTATAAGCATTTGACTCGTAATAATTTATTTAGTCACGCGGTTTTTCTTTTACATTAGATGATTATAAATTTAGAATGATTTGTAAAATTTAATCATTTGCGTTCAATAATCGAATGGAACCTACGAAAATATTTGAAAAGCTTTGTGATATGTTTACGAATATACCTAAGCATAGGTAGCTTAGGTATATATTCATACACGTTAGTAAGTTTATGCGAAACATTCTATGAAGTATTTGATTTGTTTCCGGTCGCGTCATGGTTGTTTATTAATAAAGTTACGTATATAGAACACGAGAAGTTCCAGTAGGACGAGAGTTCAGAAAACAGATTAATTGGCTGTAACGGTACGGAACCCTAGGCGATGAAAAAGGTTCAGGTTGGACCGGTTTCCGAACATGAATAAGAAGTTGTTAATCGCACAGTTGATTACGGTAAATAAAAAAAATAGTATCAAAACGAGTGAGAGAGAGGTCGCGAGATGTAGCGGTCGGGCTGACTTTGTAGCCCGGGGCTGACCACATACCTAACTATTAAATAATGCTTACCGGACTACCGAATAAGTTATATTCTAATGTCTTCAGGCGGTTTGACGCTACCAGCCGTTTGGTTGATTTACTAGCCTTCTACTTTGTTTAAGAAACAGCTTTTCGGGTAATTCAGATGACGGACGTGTTAAGAAAAATGATAATGTTTTTCGCTGGAATTTCTTACTACATCCTAAAATATTACTTCTATCTATTCCTCTTTAATAGTTTCCAGATTTGATTCCTTACCATGACGTTAATTAATCAGAAGTGTTTTGAATTCGAGACTAATCAAACTTAACACAAAATGTTATGTCAGAACAAAATGGTACTAAATAAATCACACACGCAACTCTTCCTTTTCATATGTAGTAAGTTATCCTTTGTAGGAATATATTATATCGCACACTTTTCATATCATATAAAACGTGCTACCTCGCCCCAAACACACGAAAAATGCTTACAATTTTAAAGTACTATTACCTGTTTTGGAAAGCGCAACCGATTTATATATATATATATATATAATAAATATTTTCATCATAATATGTTCATTTACATATTGAATGCAGATTACTAGAGTCTTGAACATCATATTGCTTTTTTCTTCTTCTTCATTGTAAAGTAACATTAATTGGGCGACCAACAAAACCGCCTAAATTGATTTGAGTAATCATAGATCGCGCAATACGATTACACTGAATATATTGAGATACATTATTCTTTTTTGTTTTAATTGCAGCGTGTGTATGCTCACGATCTGTTCTGAAGCTGCGTGGCGAAAGTCCGCGGAAACGGCCACGGATCTCGTATGAAATGAAACACAAGTTTCGTTGCATAATCAACTATTCGTTTCAACATTTACATCGAAAATAAGTTTTTAGCGTAAATTTTCAAGGCTGGTGTTATTGGTCTACACTGGTAAAAAGTTGAGATGCTGTAACGCAAATTAGTTTCACCTGATAAATTATATTAGCTTCTCACGATTATTATTTACATTTATGAGATTATAATCATTTTTTACGTATACTATGAAGGAGAATAGTAAATAAGGTAACATATAGTGTATCGAACGTAGCTAATTCAGATAATAAACTAAACATCATTGTATGTGAGTAAGGCAATACTGTAAACACTCGATGCGAGCGGCAGGTTGAGAGCTTCTAAAAATAACTTAAATTTTAATAATGAAACACAGGGGAATGTTTTTCATCTGCACGTTACACACGCGCGAAATGTGTTAAATTAAACACCCAAACACAGTCTTTTAATAGCGCGACGATGTGGCCACAGTGCATCACGAAAATCGCAACTCAAAATAAAACTTATATTTGGAACAGGGCTGTATGATTTATTTTTTCTGTCCAAGTCATTTTTTTGTACCCGTTTCGTACACATGTCACGAAGATGTTGAGGTATAAAAATAGTGCCAGTCTTTATATAAATCGAATTGTGTAGCAATAGCTAAGTTGTTATCTTTTAGGCACAGCTGATGAATGAGCTCCGTTACTAATTGGTTTTATGACCTGACTTCATATAACTTTTAAAGTTTATTCGTGTTATTATAGAAGGGAGCACACGCCGGGCTTGTCACAAAGAGCGTCCCGTTTCAAAGAATGTCTTTGTAAAGAGGAAAATAAAAGGACACTCGTCTTCAAGCGAGCACAATGTTCTAAAATTCGGTGTAGAGGTACGCGCGACAAAAGTCGCAATCTCTTTGTTCGTTTGGTTTCAGCAGCTGCGATGGTAAACATAAAAGAAACACACACATACAATCACGGCCCGGAATTTGAAATTAGCGAAGAATCATGAGCGGGGAGTGAAATAAGCCCGTAGATTGCCTGGAACGTATATGGAAAGCGCATAATAAGGTATTTTGCGGTTATTTACGAGGGGCATACCGAAATGATCGGGAATATAAAACAATACATACAGGAAATAACTAAATTTATTTTTATTGCTTTTCGAAGTATTCTCCGTTGCAGTTAATGCACTTTTGCATTCGTTCGAACCAATTATTATAGCAGCAATTCCAGTCCGAAGTTGACATGGTCAAAATCGTCGATTTGTATGCTTCCACTGCTTCTTCTGGACCTTGAAACCGCTGACCACGCAATAAATCTTTGATTCTAGGGAATGTAAAGTAATCATTGGGACTCAGATCAGGGCTGTATGGAGGATGATCCATTAATTCAACGTTTTCCTGCTTCAAAAACTCGCTTGTTTTCTGAGCGGTGTGAGAGCTCGCATTATCGTGATGGAGGATTATGCGTCGTTTCGGGTTACCTCTACGGAGTTCGGATATCATCTGTGGCAAACAAACCGTTGTATACCAATCAGCGGTAACCGTTCTCCGTTCCTCTAAGGGAACTGTGACTACATGTCCTGTTTTCGCGACAAACGAAGCGACCATTTTCTTCGATACGCTGCGAGAGCGGACAACTTTTGTTGGCTTGATCTCACCTGCGAAGACCCAGACAGCCGACTGATGCTTTCTTTCTGGCTCATATGAATAGATCCATGATTCATCACCAGAGACAATGTTATAAACTGCTTTTGACTTTCCTCCGTTGAAGCGTTGCAGAGTAGACCGGCACCAATTGACACGAGCCGCCTTTTGCTCTTCGGACAAATTATGGGGCACCCAGCGGGAAACTAGCTTTCTCACTCCCAGTTCACCATGTAAAACAGTTTGTATCGCAGTCATACCTATCCCTAAAGTAGCCCGAATCTGCTCATATGTAATATGTCGGTCATCCTGTATCATTCGTCGCACAACAGCGACATTTTCTGGTGTAACCGCTGTTTTTGGCCGGCCTGTGGAAGGTACGGTGCCAAGAGAAGCACGTCCACGCCGGAATTCAGAATACCAGCGATATATTGTCGTCTGGCTAGGCGCTTCACTCTTGAATATAGATATAAGCTCAGCGAGACATTGTCCCTGAGATAATCCTCGTCGAAAGTTGTAAAAAATTATGGCACGGAAACTTTCTCTTGTAAGCTCCATTTTTTTATCGACCTATCAATTTCAAACTGATATAGTTCTTTAAAAAAAAATTTTTTTTTAATTCTGTCAATTGTATTCGATTTTCAACTAACCAGTGTTTATTCATCAAAAAGAGTTTTTAATCTAATTAAATCGAAAGTACTCGATTACCGATCTTTTCGGTATGCCCCTCGTAACCGTGTTGCACAAGCGAATTGAGATTTCGTGCGTTGGTGTACCGAGGCGAGCGTCGAGAGCGCTATGATCAGACGGGCAGCAGTATGCTCTTGTATCGTAAACCAGATCTTCTTGCTTGAATTGTTATTGGGATTATTCGTGTGAACCTAGCGCGCGCTCGCTCGCTGCCGAGACTCGCTCACAACTTATTAAAATAACTCAGTCGAGCCAACCAATCACTTACTAACTACAATCTCTTTGACTAACTCATCTAAACAAATGCCTTACGAATTCGGAAGTAAACGATTTTAATACTCTAATAAAATATTATCATTGAATTCAAATAAAAAAAGACAGACTACAGAAAGTCATGGAACTGTCGAAATGGAAAAGCTATAAATCAAGTTTACCTTTAGACTGCGAGTAAACGTTTATTTCTCATGACAGAGGCACATAATATCTAGGTCACTTCAGCCAGTCGTTTAGTGTATGGGTAGTGAGTAGTTACACACAATGTTGATACATCGACATGAATATGCGTTGCGCACTCGTCGGGATACTGAGGTAAGTACATGAAATTATTTTCAAGAGTTATTATCCCCGCGATGTTCAATTGCACAGCGCTATTCCCTGCAACATTATGAAACGGTAAAATTGACGGTAATTTGGTTTTATGCACGGGAAACTAATGCGTTCGAATGATAGGTATAATGCTTGTATGTATGTATGTACGTAGTTTATATTGTAAATTTTTATTGTTTTACGCCAATGTTTACAAAGTGTTGAGAATAAAAAATACCTCACTTTAGTTTACAAACACGTCACGCTTTCTATCTCAAACATTTTCTGACAATCTTGGACAAGCCTTATGCGAAATACGTTCGCGTTGAGAATTTTTTATATAAACCTGCACGTGTTTTATTGTCCTGAGAAGAAAATTTGTGTTTCCCAAACAATTATGAAAGCTTTACATTTGTTTGTGAGCACTTGAGAGACACGTGAAAGTCTTTCGAACGATAGTACAAGGCAGGTTACTTAGGGTTGTCAGGCTTCAGAGTTAGGATATAATTTATCTATCTCTGATACATATATCATGAAATAAGATTTGTGAGGTGGTTTCAGTACGTGTTCTTATATGAATTTCGCACCAAGAAATATATCGGGCAACTGACAACCATTGAGAGTTAACTAAGTGCGTTCGTTTACGCGAGTGAATAGAACAAATATGTATTTAGTTTTCAATTCTAATAAATAAATAAGACGCCTACAGAGGTAATTATTTCTAATTATCAAAGCGTTTGTGCATTCAATGACTGTCAATGGTTGGCCTTAACTTTCAACCCACACTAGGCACAGAAGCTCTCGACTCATCTCTCGGCTATGTCTGAAGAGTTGTGCAACCTCTTTGGTTGCAAACACTCACACACACTCATTCATGCAATATGAAATTTGATAATCTTTACTTTAAACAATGGGATCTTGCACAAGGAAAAGTAGGTATTTATTTAACATGTCCTTTGCAATGTGACATCTTGAAATACTGACTGTAGATGTGAGAACTAACAATGAGACAACAAAAGAGAATGGAACCACAATGAGAAGATTACATTTATGAGTAATATACGAGAAGACATAGTCCACACAAGTGTGGGATAGAAATAGAGGAGATAAGGGGCACCGCGGTTGGTGAGTGCTCTCGTGAAGCTTTTGTCACGATTGACATGGTCCTTGACTGGTGGACTTTATAACAGAAACGAAAAACAACACGGGACGAATGTGGTGGGAAACAGAGAACGACACGCATGAATGAGTACTATTAAGTAAATCTCTGGCGAAACGAAAGTCAAGTTTTGGGCAATACAAATGTAAGAATGAAAAGGTATTTTGTGACGCATACGTTGTCTCACAATCGGCCCATTACATGCTCCCATAACACAAAGAGATGAAAACTCAAGTTTCACATAGTTAAACTGTTAAAAACCGACGATTATAAAGATTTCGTACAATGAGGTCTTTTATAATTGACTCGGTTCTCATAGAACAAAAACCTTTTCGGACAATGGACTAAATTATACCGGGGTTAAAAGCTACCGTTAGGGTGCTTCACATACAGTGTATTTAAACTCTTATATGCAACATGCAAGTTACGACGATTAAATTTAAGTTGTCTTTTTGCTAAATCCTTACTGAAATTAAAGTTAACTTTTATTTGTAACATTTATGATTACGATTTACATAGTGGATACACATTAGGTGCGTCCTTCTAATGACTCTGACCTCCCAAATATGCGCACTGGTGGGATTTTGTAGGTAAGAATCCCTCATAACCTGACTCTTCTCTTATGAAGTCTGGTATCTGTTGATGTTGCCCCATCGATAAAAATATATTAGCAGTACTAGGACATGACGTTTCCCGGCAATGTTATTGAAAAGACCCAATAGATAATATTAAAAAATTCTTTCGTACAAACTTTCTTTCAAACAAGTTTATTAACCGTCATATAATGATAAAACAACAATAATATAATAAGCATAATGCTCAAGGCTTAAAAATGTAATGGCAAGCAATTACAATTCGTGAGCACGAGGGTAAATTAAGAAAAAGCAGATGCTTGAGTTCAGAGTTACCATTAATACGGGTCCACCTGCCAGAGGGACGGGCTAGCTAGGGCGACGCGGGGCCAAGAGAGGGGAGCGGATGGGGGGGGGGGGGGGGGTCGCACATGCAGGGCTCATTGTATGACGCAATCTATTGAACTTTTTGATTATTTTATTCAATTAAACACTTAATTTACAAGAAATTTAAAAATATTACTTTTTAGTGTTGATTAAAACGGACAGAGTGTTTTGTTTTAGTAAACATCAAGCTAGAGTTTGTAAACATTTATGAACAACATTTTATATCAACAAGTTTGTACAGATAAATCTTGAACGTGTTTTTTTATCCACACAATTTCTATTTGATAGAGACATTTTATGACGGGATGAAAGTGCTTCAAAACTTTGAGGGTCTTTAGAGTGTGTACACGAACGTTTGATGAGACGTGTGCTACTTTTATACACGGTGTACTCGTAGCTCGTAGTGTAGGCCGGGCTTCAGGCGCGCGCGCAGCGTTTTATGAACAATACCGCAGTCCGCGACAACAATATCACGCTAAGTGTTTCTGTATTCATTTGAAGCTTAATTTAAACATCCCATATTGGGAATTTAACGAAATCGTAATGCAAATTTGACCTTAAAAGTCGTCGCACAGCAAGCTATGAAAGTTTCGCACAGCTGCTCGCCAAGCAAATATGTATCGATAAAGCCCAATCGTGTTATAAACACACGCTAGATGAAAATGTAACGGAATCCGTATCTGTGCGCGCAACTTTATCACGGATTTTGTGCCAGATGAGTTGGTAAATAGTATATCATCCAAAATATTATTAATTAGCAAAATCTTATACAGATAAATACAGTGATTCTAGATATACATGGGCAGCGTACTACATTACATACGAGTACAAGTTTTGAGAGGCACTTACTTCCAGACAGAAACAAATATCGAAGTGGCTCGCTTTATATTCAGTTGGCAGCGGCAGTAATAATAAAACTTCGATTAAGATAAACAAAAAGAGCGCTATGAATTATGGTTACGTTTCTTCAAACGGAACGTCGATTCCGAAGGAAACGGCGTTTATATTTTATTCTGAATTGGCAATTATTAGGTTGCGGTTTTGGGGAGAGACGTGTTTCAAAAGCTCGTTTCCGATAAGTATTGATCAAAACGATCACGCGATCCCTCTCGTATCAAAAACAAATGATTATCCTGTCTACCGAGCGCAGTTACGTTATGATTACGACCCTCGATGTTAGCTGCAATAAACTTATAAAATCTCTTATAACTCAATGTATTCTAAATGGTAAACGTTACATCCGGGCAATGAACATTCAATGCAACATAATTAATGAACTTTATACGTTTTAATAGTTACGTTTCGTTCTACGATTGCTGCTGAGAAACCAACTAATATTCTGCATAGAGGCAAGGCTGGGTTTTGCTGGGGGCAACATGCATGGCAAAGTAGTAAAGCCCGCAGAGCGCAACTGAGCGCTTGGTCGCGTGAGACGAGAGCGGTGGCGTGCGCGGGCGCCGCGTGGGGTACCGCCGCCGCCGCGCCGCGCTCGACTCACTCGTCAGTCCCGGCGATGTTGGGCTACTTCATATGGCACCCACCAGGACGACCTACTGCCAATTTATTTATTTTTTCTACATCTTTTTCCGACATAGTACTCCAACTAAAAATATACACAAGGTAAGTGTGGGAATATGACCCCCCGCTGATTTTTACTCCTTTCAATTTGTACAGTATCAAATGAGGGTTTTAATCGATAAGTTTATTAAAATATTTAATGGTGCCGATGTGTAACTTGTGAACCGTATGTAAAGTGCTTTTCGTTGCAGTGATCTCATCGTCTGCGCAGTAGGTAGCACGCTCTCCCCGCGGCTCGAAGGAGGGGATCAGTCCTAGCACTTGTTGCGTGTGAACGTTACATTGCAATGTATGAAAGGTGACAATGAAAGTCAGTGGCGATTTAAGTTACAATTTTGAAAAGCAAATCCACCTGAAAACTAATTATAAACGGAATATCCTCCTTCGTTACTCTACATTACAATTACAGATTTGTGAAAAACCTTCCTTTGTGTATAATACGTCTGTAAAGTAGAAATTACGCGGCAGGTTGACGAGAGCATCTAGACTGGACCGAGGACGGACATGACAAACCTGTCCGACATCGAGGATAATTGTTACTTTTTTTAATGTAACGACGAGCCTCCATTCATGATCTTGCGTCTTTAAAAATAACACAAGTGGCACTGATCATAACTAGCTACAGCACATGCAAGCACGCATTGTATAGGTAAGCGTGTGAAACAAAACCCAAGGACTCATTATGAGCAGAAAGAAATTTACTCCAAAGGCTGTCTATCCACCGCCCGCTGCTGCCTTAGCCCGATATCTAGTGTTATAATGAGTGTTTTTTTAACCTTTTGCTTGTATAATAACGGTACTCAAGCTCGGACACATTAATAAATAGGTATCCCCTTGACGAGTGCCCACACGCACCCGTTTGTGAATATTTTTCCCTTGTTGCGAACTATATTTCGAGAACGGTAACTGATGACAGGGAGGACAAAAAGTCAACCGACCACAACATCGACCTTTTTATATGTTGCTTGACATTTTGGTAAGACTTAATAAGCACAATGTACTGTGTGGTTAGGAATGTGAACTACTTACAATTCTACATGTATTTAGTTAATGTGGTCTATAAAAGAACTAAAAATGACAAAGTCTGATTGTAACTGGTGTCTGAAATCTGAATTGATTGCGCCGTAGGCGTAGGAATAAGCAAGTTATGGTTTTTAAAAGTTTTTTAAAAAAACTTTTTAAAAAGTTTTTAAAAAAAACTTTTATAGAAAACGTCCAATATTGAACAAACAAAGGTATCCGCCAATATATGTATAGTGAACAGAGTACATTTTGATCAATTAAACTTAAACAATCAGAGCTGTGTGGTCTCGGCTTCAGACTAGGACCACCCCAAGTCATTCCGCGAGTGTCGCAAAAGGCGACTAAGTTAATACTATTAAGATTTACAGCAGCATTACCTATGCGATAACAGCATCTTTCTGTGATCAAGAATCCGCATGCCAAACGTCGTGATTATGGTAACATGCCCAATTCACATGTCCAACAGTGGACTCATCCACCAGATTATAATTGCTACATGCTAATAGTGTGTAGTCTGACTACAAAGTAGTTGATTACACGTATACGTTTTGCGTTGCGTCTGTATAGCATAAGCCCACAGCTGAACATAGATTACTAATAATAACCGGCCGGCACATCAAGGGAATTAAGTATTCCAGTCACCAAGGAAACAATTTCCCCTCAGTCTCCTCAGGCACCTATAGGATGGCTCAGTGACCTAATGCGCAAATTATCAAACCATGTTTCGTAATTGAAGTACCGAGCATATATAAACATAAGAATAGTTTGGGAAAGTAGGCATCGCGCTGTCGACAACATATTTACAGTTTGGTACTCGCTCTCAGGTGCCTCAGTGAATCACGGCCGTACCGCATCTCCGTGTGTAAGATACTCGTACGTTTGTCTCTAAAAGAAAGTATTTGAATTTATAACACAAACATTGTGTGTGTGTCTGTGTTATTTTATGTTCATAATGGTGATTATGGAATAATCGAATTATAGACGGTGTGAAAAGTTAAAATAAAGGTGAAAATGATGAAATTAAACAATATTTATAATTACAATGTAAGTCTCGTTGCTCACCAATTTAGAAACATCGGAGATATAATTTGAAAAAGAAGCAGGGTGATCTGCCCTTATCTTGTGTTGAGGAAAAATATATTCAACGAAATTCGGTTCCTACAGAAAAGTTTGTGTAGCTTGAGAGAATGAATCTTGACCTGTTTCGAGAGCAATGACATCCCAAGTAGTAGATTCCCCATTACAATTCTATCATAACTTCAGAACCGTTTTCTTTGATTAATGTGTTGGAAGTTTTTAGGACGGGAAATTTTATACGGGACATTGCACCCTCCTAAGAAAACGGTTTGGGTTACAAAGTCGAACAAGGAATCTGTGTCTGAATCTGTCCGCCTGTCACACTACATTTTCTACAACATCAGATCTACATGAAGATTGTAACCAATGTGAATATTGAAGGTAACACTGATTTTCATTAAACAGCTGTTTATATTTTTTGTTTGGTCTCGGTTTTATATGATAAGGATATCATCTCATGTCATCCCGCGGGTGTCGTAAAAGGCGACCAAAGGAAAAATATTCAGGATCTGGGCAGCAGCATCTATCCATGCAATTGAGATTACCTATCCACCTGCTAACCGTGAAATGAAGGGAGGATCATATCCAACACTGGACTTATGCGGCCGTTTCATGATATTTTAACATTATTCCGTCACTTGCTCTTTGTGTCTTTCGGGCGCTATTTTAGCATTTTTCAAATGTGACATTTAAGATTTATAACGCTAACGGTTTACAATCTACAGCTTATAAATTTAGAGGCGCTAGCTGGCACTAGTGAGATCTGGATTATTATAAATGTTGCTACACACATCCTCATAAATATGGAGCAGTGTTTGACAAATATCTTGATGGAAATTCAGACGTAGCGTTCTATGAGGGATGCTTGGTCTTATGCAGCTGATCACGATGATGAATATAACAGATCAACATTTATTAATAATTCTTAACATTGACACACGTATTATTACTATTATTATTGCGGAACTACTCGTGATGTGTTCACATGTGTCTTCGTGGAATCAGCATGTTCGGTGAATTTATATTTTCAAGAATATTTTATAATAACTCGGTACTTATTTATATTTAGTTTTGTTTAATATCGCTCTGTTTCCGAAGAAGTATCTGAGTGGAAGCAAATCACATCTACAGTACATCACTTCGACATGCATACATTAAAAATAAAACTTTTCATGGTTTCGAAGTTGAAAAATTAACTTTTACTAACAGTTTGTAGCGGCAATATTTGTATGTGTATCTTACGGGGGATTGTAAGTATACATATGTATCGTACAGAATGGACTAGTAACCCTGCCAGAAATATCACACCATCACAGAGTCGTCTGGTGGAGTTATTCCCGTCTTAGTGCATGCGAATGATGGCGGATTAATCTCTTTTTGTACAAGCACCGGCGAAGGCTTGGAACGAATCTAATTTTAAAACGAAGAGGCTCGCGACCTACCTGACCCCACTCGCTTGCAGGACTCAAGTACCCATTAAATAGGGACCAACCAACTCCGCTTGTAGCTTTTTACTAGACGCTTTGCGAGTTAACCAATGATTTGAATGCACTATAATGTATGATATGGAATATTGTTGGAATAAAAATTACCACGACCACAACTTAACCCAATTACAAATATCACGCACATTTGAATTAAACGTAACTAAGTAGTATGTATTTGAATATTAGTAAAGCCAATGTACGTACCTACCGAATATTAACCTCGCCCAACCCTGTTAATACGTCATAATGTTATAATTCTCTGAGTTTGGCAGTGTGTTTAAATAAGCATAATTTAACATGATTCTCGCAAAGGCAGCAACTCTACCGGCTCGCAGCTATGCTAGTCCATGGTAACCAGATTAAGACCAGACAACGAAGCGGATAAAAAGATACATCGCCTCGTTTCGAGTAATAAGAATAAAAGTTCATAGACACATTGAGCAATGATCATATTTACCTATAGTCTTGGATACTTCTACCTCTAGATGCTCCAGAATCTTAATTCAAATAAACTGTCCGCTTATTGCAAGGTTGTAAAGTCTTGAATAGTCTTTAGTTAAAATGAAATATTTTTAAATTAAAAGTTAATCTGGCATTAAAGCACAAAGCTGACAAGTGCGGTCGCGATTTAAAACATGTATTTTGTTGACTGTGGTGATATGTTTAAGGCTAGGTTTGGACAGGACTATATGTATATAATTACTGATATAAGTTCTGTGGCTGGAATGGAGATGCTAGGCATGGTGATCATAACTAAATCCGGTATTGCAGATATTTAATTTTACAAATAACTTAGTACTAGCAAATTAATACATTATTTAAGATTATTTGAGTTATACGCTTAAAAACTTAACAGTCACGTAAAAATGAAAAGTTGCCTAAATAATAAAGCATTTACATATATATTTATCATTAAATGCAATCATCATGCGCTGCGTAAGTTCACTACTGAACGCAAATTTCACCAAAATTCATATATTAGTAATATTGGTCTTTGCTCATACTGTTATAACCTTTAAAACAAGAACGTTCTGTGGTGAACTGTTACAGGGTACTAGCTGTGTTTGCTCGGCAAACTAACACACACAGAGGCGTCTCCGAGGCGAGTGTCGAGGAAACAGGCTCCGGGCCGGTCACGACTCTAGAGATCACTAAGCTCTATAGCTAGTATCCAGGACGAGCTGCAGAGGCATCAGGCCGGCAGCCGCGCGCGACGCTCAAGCGCCCTTGAGATCGCACTTGCTCATTGTCACCGTACCAACTACTGCTGGGCTTCCCATCGTGCCTTCGATTGAATTACATTAAGTTGTAAACATGGGGGTTTCGCGGTTTTGCAAACGGTGTCTATGTCAAGTCAGTACCTGGGGTAGAAACCCTATGAGGGCGACGAGCACCGTTGCGGCGCGCATGCTGGCTACCAGCGCCGGAGCATATGTCGGCCTACACCGGGCCGTTCGTCAGCACGTAGCAATGAAAAACCCGCAGCAATCCATTACACGCACATGTCTATAGAGTTTCACTGCAGGTCCCACAACACAAATATTGAGATGTCACTGCTAGCGCTCATCGGCTGCGGCGAACCGGTCGGTGCACTATGTTCGAAATGCGCGCGTCGCATGTGAATGACGGCGTGTTATTGTGATAACGTACAGACGTGTAACCGTAGCGACGCGTGACGGCAGACTGGCGAGGGCGGCGGCCGGTCGCGCGGTGCGGTGCGGGCAGCGCGCACCTGGCGCCTCGACGCGGCTGGCGGGCGGCGAGAGATGGCGCTGCGCGGTGCATCTGCCGGCCGGCGGCGGCCCCCGCCGCACCCGCGTTCACCCCCTGCTCCAGCCAACTAGAAAATAAATGGGAAACTGCCGAGATATATCCGTGAACTATAGTGAGCACGTGCTTCAAGTGCCTGTGTTGAAAAGTTATTTGACAATATTATAATCCAAACTGTCTATCTTTTTATTTCGCCCTTGGCCTTCATCTTTCCTTATGTGCGTGATGACCGTACCAGGGTGGAAGCGTGTTTACTTAGGACTCTTCGGTCATCGAGACATTGGCTATGTTTTCTTCTAATATCGGAACAAAACATTGCTATTATCATCGTTTTTTGGTAGGAAACAAATCAGGCAGAAAAATGACACCACCCAAGTCCAGTACCAGATAGGTAAGTACTCCGCTGGGAATCAAAGACAAAACCTAAGGATGAGTGAAGGGACTAGGTTCAATACACCATCATCATCCGGGAAACGTCCACTGCTGGACATAGACCTCCTTGATTGTATGCTAAAATGACTGGTCACAAAATCTAAAATACATATTTTATCTTAGATACCCAAAACTACTTTATAATAATAATTAACGACGGAAGCAGTCAATATTAATAGTATGCAAACGTATCTAAGTTATTTATTGATTTCAATATAATAAGGTGATAACGAGAGAGGGACAGCAGATTGGAAGATCTTAAAATTTTAATGTAGTAAATTATTGGCAGCTGGTTGCGCGCGCGCGCCTCCCTTATCGGGAGTGTAGTGGAAAACACGCGGGGGATTGAGTGTGGGTTGGTTGGTTAGCTCGCAAGGGTGATAGCGGAGGTCGCCAGTCGCGGACACATGCATGACCACCGACCCATCACTTGCTACTCATATAAATAGAATTAGAATCTTATAAATAAAGCGTGTTTACTTTTAAAAGATATGCGTACTGCAGCAAGCTATATTTTGCATTGACGACGATCTCTAGAAATATTGTCAATTTGAAAACTTTTCGTTGACTAATTGTTAGAAAATTATATCGTACTGATTTATCCCTTCTAAATTGTATTTTATAGAAGTCTAAAAATATCTAGTTATAATGTTTTCTATTTTACCATACATTGGATCGATAGATAGGAACAAAAAATCATCGGTGCTCTTAACGGAATCTGTCTTTATTTCGTATCTAGCTCTTAAATAAATATACGTGTATATGTAGGCTGTTTAAATATATATGTATGTATGTACATAACGGTATAGCGAGTTTCTTGTAAACTGGAATATTTAGAGGAACCGACACAGTTTTTTGTCCACATCATGAGTCACTCAATTTTGCTTCTCCATTGGAAATGTCGATGTTCGGTGTACGGATACGTTTACAATTCAACAAAAGATACGTGTATACTTATTGAAATATAAGACCATTTCGATAATTCAAAATCAATAACCGATGAATGGATAACCGATGGGACGTAAAAGTTCTCGAGTGGCGACCACGTACCGGGAAACGTGTACCGAGCCGTCACCCTACTAAATCGACCGACGACCTAGTAAAAGATCGCGGGCAGTAGCTGGATGCAAGTGGTTCGGGACCGGTCAATGTGGCATACCATGGACGAGGCCTATGTCCAGCTGTGGACATTTCCCGGTCGATGTTGATGATGATGAAATCAATAATAAAATTATGAAAGAAAGCATCCGATGTCGGAGGCCTGTATGACTTTTTCAAATAATCATTTCATCCTAGACAGGCGAATAAGTCCATACAGCCTGCAAAGGGCTTAACCTTCGCTTTAGCTTTCATTGGTCACATTTTGCGATGGTCTAAAACTATACATTTTTTGTTGCTGCTGGACTCAGCGACGAATCAAACGCCTCCAATTCGTAAAAACTATTTAACTATAGACAAATTGCTCTCATTTAGTAGACTTTATTTCGACTGTTAATTGATTCAAACGTACGTCAACAAACAATAAGAAAGACTCGTGCGTAGATGCCGACGGACTGTTCGGGCAATCTCATTGTGTGCTCGAATTCAATGCGTCAGAGCAGATTACCGGCACAAAGATACGGCGTTATTCGGTGTATGAGCTTTGACGTGTACGTAATATGTCACTAGGGCCTGCGCGTTTGAGGTGAAATGGTCCGCTTAATGCAGACATTCCAAATGTCTCGATCTTAAGATATTTAGTTCACTTGTCATATTTAGCGATTCAGAAAAATTAAAGGGACTAAGGCGATTGAGATTCATAAAGGTTTGATGGTTTCGATACGAAAATAAAGTTAAAAAACTGCCAAGTGACGGTTTGACCCGCGCACCTAATGAAAATCATCCACACCATGAAAAAAGTACAGATATTATTATCCTGAAATAAGGTTTTACTTTAATAAGCTGTTTTACATTTTTAAAAAAAATTAAAGGCATGGTTGTTGGATACCTTTAATGATAAAATAGTAGATAGATAAATATTATATTAAAAGATTTAGTTTATACATATAGAATATAGAATAAGTAATATATAGAGCGCCTATCGCCAACAAACTGTTCCACAGTTTGGCGATTAATGTATATATATGTAAAAATTGTATTCTTTTATAAAGAAATAAACATATTAAAAAAAACATATTAGCTAGCTGGTTTATTAAACAGCTCTGTAATGTAAAACAGTGGAACGACGTTAAAAGGCTATGTTGGTAAGACCACGTGGTCGGTTTCAAGGTTGCATTGTTTTGTAGCTGTCCCTCTCCGAGCCCTATCCTAGCCGAGCGCGTACGGTGAGACAGCATACATTACGCGATGTTATCCACCCGTTATTTGGATGTTTCGTAGTCCAGGGATCATTTGAAGGATACAGTATATTATGTAACCATTTTTTAAATACAGTATACTAATGAAATTTCAAATGTCGGTGGTTTTTCCAAATTGTTCTAAATTGATTCATACTCTTGTAAATCAGGTTCAAAGTTGGGGCTTTTTATTACCGAAAAATACAATACTTTGACGCCCTGTAACTCTGGAAGTATATATTTAAACGAAAATCTGACTCACCACCGACACAGATATTTGTTTCTAGATTGTGTCTTGAAAATTTCATAGATTTTCATAGCTTAATACTCAAAATATGACTGGACTACGTTTGTATGGGCGCTTTGACAACAGCATACCCTCTTAAGCGGTCTTTCATAACAGCTGAACTTCACAGGCTAATGCCAAGCCAAAGGATTTTATGCGAAAAATTTAATGAATGTTTTTTTACTCGTAAATGGTCGTGACGGCAACTGAATAAAATACCAAAATCATTTCACATAAATAGTTTCAGACACACATGTTAGCTCTATGGAAATTGGAAACAATATTTTATTAATTGAAAACAATTCATGTAACTTATTGTATTAAAATACTTTCTTATTTGCCCGGAAATATGCAATAGCTTTAGTATGAGAACGCGACCGTGCGATACCTCCTTAACGCCTATTATTTATTAACCGACTTCAAAAAAGGAGGTTGTCATCAATTCGACGGGTATGTTTTTTATATGTTAGTTACCTCAGAACTGTTGAATGGGTGAACCCATTTGGATGATTCTTTTTTTATTTGAAAGGTGGTGCTTCCCGTGTGGTCCCATTTCAATATGGTCCAGTTCTGACACCCATGAGAAAACGATATAAATCTTAAATTTGTCTTAGTAAAAGTGTTTATTTAGTCTTTACTTTTAGGGCAATTGAAGTCGGTTTCCAGTTCTTTTTGAACGCATTGTGTTCCATATATTTATCTGTTGCATACCCGTAGTCTCTGTTAGCTGGTAACACTTTCATCCGTTACCGTATTGACCGAAAAAATAAGTACTCTTATCAACCGGCAGCTTTGATAAGGTAACTTCTTTCTAAGGTAATCTTAAAAATCGAAATCGTAAAAATCTTGTTAAGGTATATTCTTTGATAGCTATCAACGATGTGAAGTTATGACATTGAATTACATGACATTCCTGCAAAGTTTTTGGTTGATACTACAGCTTTATCGGTGAAATCTTTAGAATGTTCTCGCCAGTAGATCCAATATATAATACGATTAATAACACCATATTTTATGAAATTTTATTGGAAACAGAGAGATGCAAAAAGTGTTCAACGGAATTTGATCTTTATTAGTTTTAGTTACGGATAATTTTGGCTACATGCACATTGAACATGATCAAAAGCGTCCGGTTCGAGTTGGATCTTAAGCATACATACAATTTCTACAAATTTAATATATGTAGGTATGAGTCATTAAGATATACTAATGCCGTGCAATTAATGAGTTGAGATAAAGCATATACGAACGAATTATGAATAAGATAAGATCGGTCAAATTATAAAACGCGTTTGGACTTCGCTTGACTTTTGAAGTCTTGAATTTGTTAATACACTTGAAGAAGGACTTTTGCAATATTAGAGGTATATAAGGAATTTGGTCGTATATAGGCCGGGTTTATACTGGTCTCTGTAATTCTCCATAATTCTTCTCTATTGAATCATTTCCGCTATCTTCCACATTACTGATTTTAATCTTAAAAAATCCGCATAGTAAAATATTTTTAGCTTCATGGTAATAGTTAGAAAATTTAAAAAATATAAGTGTATGTCTGTGTTTATTACTTGCTTGTGTTTCTAAAATAGTTAACGGTACTCAAGATTGAGTACTTACAGTACGGGGCCTTAAATATTGCACATCGTCCTTTGGAAAGAGATATTTGATATTTTCGATTTCGTCGAGCGTTATCTATGTCGCACACAACCTGTATGCCGTTTTTAAATTTTGGTTCATATATAGTGATCTGATGGTGATATGTGATCATGGAAATTAGCATGTGGTTGTATTCGGAAATGCGATGATTGCCGATGTGCAATATTTACGGCCCCGTACTGTACACTCCTTCAAATTCCATAGAGAATTTTGATTCTCAATTTTTTATATATTGAAGATAGACCAACACTTGACCTCAATCTCACCTGATGGTAAGTGACGATGAGGTCGACGATGTTACGTGTTGGTCTAGAAGGTGCCTATTTACTCTTCTTTTGAAGATTCCCAAGTTGTAGTTTAGGAAACCGGTAGTGTATTCCATATTTTCGCTGTACGCACGATAAATGTGGAAGCGAAACGCTTGGTGCGAGCTGTAGGAATATCTACAGTGTACGGGTGAAGGTCTGCCGTTCTTCTGTTTGACCGGTACTTGAACGGTGAAGGTGGAATCAACAAAAATAGCTCTTGCGCACACTCACCAAAATGTATCCTATAAAATACCGAAAGGCAGGCAACCTGACGCCTATGTTCGAGGCTTTGGTACTTTGCCTTAAGTAGCGTATCGTTGCCTATCAGTCTCATTGCTCGACGCTCCACCGAGTCCAAAGCAGCTAGTTGATAGCGAGCTGAACCATCCCAAAGATGGCAGAGGTACTCCATGCATGGTCTTACTTGAGCGCAATATAGACTCAAGAGCTGTGATGTGATGTGATGGCTGGAAGTACCGTCTGACCTTCGATAGGATGCCTAGTTTTTTGGCCGCAGTTTTTGCTATGGACTCGATGTAGCTCCCGAAATTGAGATCAGACGAGATTTCCAATCCCAGGAGCTCGAGTCGGTTTGTTATCGGTATGGATACATTTTGGAAAGATGGAGCAAGGTGAAATGGACTCCGCTTCGCTGTGAACATACACGCCTGTTTCTTCGACGCATTGAATTTAACTGAATTGGCTTCGCCCCAATCGGACACGGCCTTCAGCGTCAGTTCAACACGTTCTACCATTTTCTCTCTGAGGGAACGGATGTTCAGACTACTGGCCTGTGCGGTGGACACATAGCTATCCGTTACTGTGCTGTCATCTGCGTACCCAAAGATACCGGGAATTATAAGCAGGTCGTTGATGTGCAGCAAAAATAGAGTAGCAGAGAGACCAGATCCCTGAGGGACACCAGCATTGATGCTCAGCAGATCAGACGAGCAGCCGTCAATGACAACTCGAATGGATCTGCCCCTCAGGAAGTCCGATATCCACAGGCACAAGCCAGCAGTTACCCCATAAGCTGGAAGTTTACTAATAAGGCTATCATGCCAGACCCTATCAAAAGCCTTCGAAATTTCGAGTGACACGGCAATAGCCTCGCCGTGTTTCTCGATGGCTTCGCTCCATTTATTTTGAGATCTATAGTCGACAGTATGGATAACTAGAGGCTGGTTATGATGAGATCACTAGACTTCATCGTTTAGTTCTAAGCTCGATACTTCGCGAAAGACTCGTATATTTCTACTTACAGAATGACATAGGAAAAAAGCCTCATGGAAAGTTCAAGGCGTCGATCTATGAGGGTTGATATATGGGTAACAACAGTGGACTTATGCAGCCGATTATGGATATCATCACGGGCGTCGCATCGTGTCAGACATTACAGTCCCAGACGTTCATGTTCAAGTCAAGGTCTGTGCCCCAGGCGTCGTTTTAGGGAGCGGCTTACTGAATTGCGGAATTTTCGATATGCTTTTTTGCAATTAGGTACGACAACTATTAAAATTTTAACACCTCACGATTAAACTTAAAACGAAAACATAAAGGTATAAGAGAGGCTGTGTGTACTTTACAAACTTGACATTATTTGCGCAACGTCGTGAAATCGTAACAAGATTACACTTGATGCTAACATCGGCGGCTGGTATTTCTTCAGTTTCAGTTACGCATACGCGTTATTAGCTACACAAGTATGCGGTGTTACGAAACGCACATTCACTATACTATGCGATGTTAGCATTAAACGCTCCCGAATGTACATTTTTGCAGCTTTTCAGTGATCAATTAGTGATTGTCAGTGACAGGCGCGGTTTCTTTGAAATAGACTGAATGGAGGAAATAAAATCCCATGTAATTTAGTGGGTAAGATATACATAATAATGTATAATATTTTTGAATTCAGAGAAAAGATAAATAAGAAAAAAGATAAATTTGTGTCTGATAATAATAGTACCTGTATGTTGGTCCCTTTGAAAATGAAAGCATTTTATAAATTATTTCAATTGAGGCACCTGTGCTGCGGGTCACCATCTCATATTACTGTTTAAAATTTCAATTCGATAGCACCAGTAGTTCCTGAGACAATGTCTATGACAATGCTATGTCAGAAGGACGGACAGACAGACAGAGAGCTAGATTTAAGGGTATCGTTTTTATCGGATGTTCGGAACCCTAAAATTATCGTTATCCCGTTATCCTTATTGCTCTTACGCTAAAATATGAGATCGAACTATCAGGTTCATTATCAGTTGCATGAGTTTACTGCTCAAACGGAGCCTCCCATACAAAACAAACAGAATTTTCACGAGAGGGATTTGGCAATATAATAAGCAAATGAACAGTCGACACTTCAGCCTGTCTCCTCCTCCTTCTTCACGTTAGTCTTTTAATATAGAATACGAGAAAAAATGGTATGGGGTGATCCTAGGTAGTCAATAAAACGTAGTATTCAATAATAACTGTTTTTATAGTAACGTAGTTTTGAGTTTTGTAGTGGTTCGATGCGGTCGCCGCCTATAGCACTGTGCACTGGCGAGCAGACTGTTGTTATTTACATGGACTCATTCCGATGTTCATCTAGGCAGGTAACTGCGAAATCTATCGCCAACAGCTGCGCCCGCGCCGCCGTTACCTTGCGCACGTAACAACATTAACTAGTACCAGTACATCATTCAGCTATACTCACTCATATGTATGTAGGTATACGGTTGTTACGCTTGGCTAGCCCAACGCGTTGTCTAAAAACTCATTTACATTTGAACATTGGCTGAATTGAGCAATGGCACCTAAAGGAATACTGTCGAACAACTTACGATACATTCTATAACCCAGAAATACGTGCCGCTCAACTGCACTGGGTTATATCATCTTCTTTATTAATAAAAATCAATTGCTGCTTCTATATAAACGATTTTTGATCTTCATATGAGACCGGCTCGACCAATTTAAAAAATCACTAAAACACGAATCCAGCCAGCAAGGGCTTGCTAGATTGTCGCGTTTTCTCATGCACTAGAACAGTATAGATAGGGTTTATGCAAATATCGGTGTTGTAATCTTGTTAAACTGATTGTTGACCGTAGCAAAGTAAGGGTTTAAAAATTCTACTTCCATACTGAATGTTATAGGCCTCCGTGGCGCAGTTGTCTGAGCGTTAGACTCACAATCAGACGCGCAACACGCAAGTCCCGGGTTTCATATTGGAGAAATAGTATGTGCCTGAAGTCTTGATCACAATGACCAGCCCCGAGCAGCTTGTATCTAGCGACTCTCCGCGACCTTGACCAGGTCGTCGGTTCATCCAGCGAGGGGACAATCCGGTACACGTTGCCCGGTATACATAGAGCTCTTGTGGCCTGACTTGCCACTTCAGCTTACTGACTCGAGCTATGTAGGTGACCTTACTGAATCCGGACTTTTACATTTAATTTTAATTAATTTTAAAAGCATTATTCTAAAATAATGCTTAGTTTAAGAAATTTAAACAAAACCTAATGCTGTGCTATCTTTTTACTCACACAAATATGAAATCATGAGTTCAGCATTAAAAATTTCTCACTTATTTTTATTTAAACTAGTACTCATATCTATACTGCCTCTTCAACGCGTATTTTTGTGACTCAATTTTAGGTATCTCTTTTAAATACCAAATCTATTATACTTTCAGAATGTAATCGTAAAAATAATTCTCACGATAATCTTTTGTTGCGGCGCACGAATATAATGAGGGAGTTGAACATTTTATGTGAAATAATTAAATTCCTTACTCGAGCTGTGCTCGGCGGTGTTCACCTTCAAATTGCTTAACGCCTTAACAACTGTTTAGAATATGGCGTCGTCGCATGTTTTTTGTTGGATGGTGCACGGCGACCTTTATTTTGTGAAATGGTCGTGCTTTTACCAATCCAGAAGGATTACATTATAATAATTTTATTTATTTAATTGTTTCGGAACACCAACTGCTACTAATACAAGTATAATTTAACTAGTAAACAGAAAGCCAATTATAGGTCTTCACTAATATATATATATATATATAAATCCCGGTATCATTTCTGCGTCTTTCCAAAAATCCGCTAATTCTGCGTCCACCTGTTTTTTTGTCAATCCCGCTTGTAGTTTTTGTGAATACTTTCCTAATAATTACATAGATGGCGATAGTAGCACTTACTTAATCGTAACATGCGAAATGTACTATACATTTTTCATTTCACCCTCCATGCTGACTCCTACTATTCTGCGGCGAATGTGGAGTCCGTTCGAGGTCAAATCTTTTATTTTAATTACAAAATGAATACCAAACAATTTAGGAGTATATTATTATTATTGTGTTAGATGGTTTCGTTGCATGTTGTGTGCGCTCAAAGCAGTCGACATTTCTTTATTAGGATTGTCTACCTATAGTTTCTTGCTACAATTTAAACTTAGAGTGGAACATAAATATTTGAACGATAAGTAAAAAGTCCGGGGGATCCAGGAATCGCAGTTCTTCCGTCGAGAGTGTGCAATCTTTTTTATTATTATTAGTTAAGATAGACCAACACTTGACCTCAAACTCACCTGATGGTAAGTGACGATGAGCTCGACGATGTTACGTGTTGGTCTAGAAGGTCTCTTCTTTTGAAGATTCCCAAGTTGTAATTTTCGGGGAACACGGAAACCGGTAGTGTATTCCATATTTTTGCTGTACGCACGATAAATGTGGAAGCGAAACGCTTCGTGCGAGCTGTAGGAATATCAACAGTGTACGGGTGAAGGTCTGCCGTTCTTCTGATTGACCGGTACTTGAACGGCGAAGGTGGAATCAACAAAAATAGCTCCTGCGCACACTCTCCAAAATGTATCCTATAAAATACCGAAAGGTAGGCAACCTGACGCCTATGTTTCAGGCTTTGGTACTTTGCCTTAAGTAGCGTATCGTTGCTTATCAGTCTCATAGCTCGACGCTCCACCGAGTCCAAAGCAGCTAGTTGATAGCGAGCTGAACCATCCCAAAGATGGCAGAGGTACTCCATACATGATCTTACTTGAGCGCAATATAGACTCAAGAGCTGTGATGGCTGGAAGTACCGTCTGACCTTCGATAGGATGCCTAGTTTTTTGGCCGCAGTTTTTGCTATGGACTCGATGTAGCTCCCGAAATTGAGATCAGACGAGATTTCCAATCCCAGGAGCTCAAGACGGTTTGTTATCGGTATGGATACATTTTGGAAAGATGGAGCAAGGTGAAATGGACTCCGCTTCGCTGTGAACAGACACGCCTGTGTCTTCGACGCATTGAATTTAACTGAATTGGCTTCGCCCCAATCGACACGGCCTTCAGCGTCAGTTCAACACGTTCTACCGTTTCCTCTCTGAGGGAACGAGTGCTCAGACTACTGGCCTGTGCGGTGGACACATAGCTCTCTGTTACTGTGCTGTCATCTGCGTACCCAAAGATACCGGGCATTATAAGCAGGTCGTTGATGTGCAGCAAAAATAGAGTAGCAGAGAGAACAGATCCCTGAGGGACACCAGAATTGATGCTCAGCAGATCAGACGAGCAGCCGTCAATGACTACTCGAATCGATCTGCCCCTCAGGAAGTCCGATATCCACAGGCACAAGCCAGCAGTTACCCCATAAGCTGGAAGTTTACTGATAAGGCTATCATGCCAGACCCTATCAAAAGCCTTCGAGATGTCGAGTGACACGGCAATAGCCTCACTGTGTTTCTCGATGGCTTCGCTCCATTTGTGAGTGGCATAAATGAGAAGATCCCCAGTGGACCGGCCACGGCGAAATCCGAACTGGCGGTCACTGAGGAGATCGTTAGCTTCCAGATATGCCAGGAGGCGGTTGTTTAATGCACGCTCCATAATCTTGCAGAGTATGGAGGTGATTGCGATGGGTCGGTAATTGTTAGGGTCAGCACGACTGCCTTTTTTAGGCACAGGCTGCACGTTAGCCAACTTCCAGGACTCGGGGACTTTCCCAGTGCTCAGGGAGAGTTTATACAGGCGTGTCAGGACAGGGCACAACTCGGGTGCACAGTTCCGCAAGACTATTGCTAGGATGCCATCTGGACCACTGGCTTTATTCACGTCTAGATTGCGAAGTATATTAAGTACCTCCTTTTGATGTAAATGGATATCCGGCATTTCGGAATCACAACGGGGTACATTTGGTGGAGTTTTGTTCACAGTGTCTAGACGTGAGTTGCTCGCAAAAAGAGATGCAAATAGGTTTGCTTTCTCAATCGCGGAGTGAGCCAGTGAGTGATCCGTCAGGTTTCACCAGTGGAGGCAAGGACGGTCGGCAGAAATTTGCCTCGACAGATTCGGCAAGAGACCAGAATGCTTTACTCCCAGTAGGGTAAGAAGCTAGTCTGGCTCCAATACGGCCAATATGGTCAAACCGAGCCTTGCGCATAGTCTTCTTGCAGGACTTGGCGGCTGCGTTGAACGCTTTCTTTAATCGACGTGTGTCCGGAGCTTTACGACTACGAGCATCTGCCCATTCCAGGTAAGCGGAGTGTTTTTGTGCTTCAGCTCTCTTGCACTCCGAATTAAACCAAGGGCGAGCTTTACTCTCGAGTGACGTGTCGAAGTACGGAACGAAATACTCCATAGCTCGACAAATCACATCTGAGATTGAATTAGCGCAGCTCGACGGATCGTCTGTACTGAAACACGTTTGCCGCCAAGGATAAGATGCAAAGAAATGACGCATCTCATCCCAATCTGCTGACCTGTATCGCCAAACTCGCCTAGTTCCCTTGGTACTGGGGTCAGCAGGTGAGTAAACAGATACAGATTTCACCAGACAGTGGTCAGAGGTACCTAGTGGGGAGGAAACCGACACTTGGTATCTGTCTGGATCAATTGTCAGTAGAAGGTCCAAGCAGTTTGCGGTGTGATCATCGACGTCCGGTACTCTCGTTGCACAAGTTACCAGCTGGGTGAGATCTAGCGAAAGAGCTGCTGCCCGCGCCTCTCTCCCAGCGTGGTCGGTCTTCTGGTATGGGAACAACCATTGTTGATGATGAGTATTAAAGTCCTCCAGAAAAACGAGTTGTGCAGACGGGTACCGTTGTTGAGCAGCTTCAGCTGCTTTGCCGAGATAATCACATAGCCTCGTCGTGTCCTGATCAGTTCCATGTGACCTGTAAACAGCAGCGTAGACTAGCTGGTGCGTGCCTGTATCCACCAGTAACCACATTACAGAGAAGCTTGGGTCCTCAAGGTTCCGGAGACGCCGACAACAGATGTCATCACTGGCATACGCACAAACTCCAGCTTTGCTGGCAAATTTGTGCTCCAAGGACCAATTACCCTGGGTAATTGAGGTATGCTGTGTCTGTCGGACATCTGATCTGAGTCTCCGTCAGAAAGACCTCTCAGCCTCAAGGTGTTGATGGACTGAAACGAGATTGGAGTGCAGACCTCGAATATTACTGAGGTGCACTTTGAGCGCGAGGACTTGCTTCCGCTGTGGGATTCTCTTTTCTGTATTTCATGTGGGTTTTTTGGTTGGAAGAGTGAAATAGGCAGGATGAAAGAAGTGGGACGAGACGCGGCACTGCTAACCCAGTGGTGCTTACCATGTTCCCCACTGATGGTAAGCTAGTTTGGAGCGCGCAGGGACGCCCGACCCCCCCGGGAGTGGCCATCGGGTCCTCGCATCCGGTCGCCAACCGGCACGATGGAGCACCCCGGGGTTTTTCACAAGGTGGCGGGGCAGCCTTAACCAGCAGTAACCAGCCACGGCCGAAGCCTACCACCGGTAAAGATGCTGCTCGTTTAGCGCCACCCAGGCATCTAGGGCAAAACCTACGGACGCGAGCAGCTTCGACCCCCAAATGATTCAATCAACCCCCCAACCAATGACCCCAATCAAAAGAAACATGATTAGCACGGGACACCACCGATAGTGAATCATCATTTAGTGATATCAGTAACAGCGATGTCACATCGACATTTGACCAGATGATTTCTACAGCAATCAACGAATCATTTAATTTGGCGGATTCTGAGCGGACGTATTCGGACAGTAGTGACTCGGAAATAGATTATCACTATTTTCTAAAGTGCGCTCTTTGTGGAAAAGACAACAGTAATCCTTTATACAGCTACTGCGAAAAATGTTTCAAGATCAGAAAATGTTTCAAATTGAAATCTAACCGAAACAGCAAAGACAGTACAAATAAAAAATTCAGTGAGCAGGATCTTAGGAGGAGAGAAGACATGACTAATGAAAACGCGAGATCATATAGGTGTTACTTGCGATCACGCAAACGCTGCGCTGGAGATTCTGCTTTGGAGCAACCACCGCAAAAATATGCTAAACAAGATTTGGATGTTGTGCAGTACTCTGTTACTGGGCGTTTCATAATATACTGAACATATTGTGGATGTTTAATTTGTCCAGTTGGGCTAGATTTATTTAAAGGACCCTAATGGTCTGCCTGCAAACATTGAAGGATTTGAAAATTTGAATTTCCATTAAGATTTCTCATGATAACAGCTCGGTGCTGTCATTTCTTACTACTTACCTACTGTATTTCTAAAAATAAAAATAGCACACTAATAATAATAATAGTACCTATTTTTATCAATTCTATATTTATCAATAATAAAGATGTTATTAGTATTATTATTTTCACGAATATAGTATGGTAAGTAGATTTTTCTCTTCTGAATATTGATGTTACTAAAGTAGTAATCGAAATTAATTGGACGTAGTTTTGCAAAAACGTTCCAATCCACAACATGCTCAAAATGGAGTTAATCACACCAGCGTACTTGATTAATGGCCTCCCACCATGTGACAAAAATACTTTTGTGAAAATGTAAATTATAGCTCATTTTCCAAATGTTCCAACCCACACTTTTCATAATCTATAGCACATTTTTAAGGTAAAAATGATCCAACCCTCTTGAAAAATGAGGTTAGCATAGATTAATATTTTGCAATAATGATTCAAAAAGCTTAGAACGTTTTTACGAAATAGATTTTCATTTGCACACCATTTTACAGTAATGTTTCAAAATGATTGGAACGTTTTTGCATAACAACGTCCAATTGCATTGATTTTTTATTAAAACACACACTCACAGGGCGCACCATGTGTAAGTAGGTATGGAGCACTGCGAGTGTGTGTATTATTTTGCTTCATGAAGCTGTTCTTGTCTGAACCTCCAATGAAACTTTAAACGTCAGTATTACGTATAACATTTGCTAAAGGAGATGGACAATTTTGGCTACCAAATGATAGCTCATTATGAGTGCTGTTTTATTATATTTTAATTATATTATATTTATTTTTGAGGCGCATTATTAAAAAAATACCAATTCATACACGCTATTTTTCATGCGAAATACGCGCATACAGCCACTTTGTCAAGTGAAATTAAATGCGCCTCTGAAAAAAAAAAAGAATTAAACAGCTTTTGAAGTGGGCTTTCATTAAATATTTTTGCTTGATTTTGACTCACTATTGTGCGTCCGGCGGCAAAATGAGTCCGCACCGCACCGCAATAGGCAGTACAGAAGAGGGTAATGGGTGAGAACCAGTGTGTGCCGAAGGGCGCAAAACAGTTGTTAGGATGGTTTAAAATATACATTTAAGGGGTAAAAAGCGCGCGGGGGGAAAGGTATACGTCGCCGCGTGCAGCGCCACAGTGGCGTGCGGCGGAGTTGCGAATTAAAATTTCACATTCGGAACAAAATTACGTCCGAACAAAAACTTCTTAAATAATAGCCTAGATGTCAGAACCGTCGCTGAAGTAAAAATAACGGCGATTGCAATCTGGCGTCCGTATACGGACGCAATAGCGCGGTGGACGCAGGATTAAATGAGAATTTGGCAATAGGAGGACGCAAGATTGTTTGTGGGATATATATATATATATATATATATATATATATATATATATATATATATATATATATATACATATAATAAATGTATTTATATCAATACCAAATAATTGCCAATAAAAGAAAATAAGTTACAAAGTAGTTCATTACTTTATAAACAAAGTGACTTATATATTAGCATAATATCTAATTTGGTATTGGCTGTTTTATGGTCGCCATGTTTTTGGACCCGGACTCTCAAGCTATGTTTTGAGAGACAATGGTTCACATCATCTCATCAACAGCCTATGTATTTAACGACAGGTGTCAGTTTTTTAAAAAAACTGATGCTTAGACTTATATCAACTCACATCAATTTCGTGTTTCGATGACGTGTATAATTATAGTTTTATTAGAAGACGTCTTTACATTATACAGATATTTGATTTTGTCTAAGAGTCGATTTGGTTCTAGCAGCTTTAAGTTGTAAAACGAGACGTTGCCAGGTCTACGAGCACTGTTAAAAGCTTAACGACGTCTCCGCTGCGATGCCACATATAATGTACATATATAAACCTAATGTATAAAACAATTAACCGCATAAACAACTTTTATAGCAGTTTACACACTAAAGCTGTCGTGCTTAGGGGAAATAGCCGCTGACTGAACGGCAACGTAGCGTATGTATTTTCTTACTTCTGTACTTCATCCCAGATAACATGAAAAAATACAAAATAACTTCTTACACCGGATATTTTAGGAACTATAAGTCACAGTATTCAAATTATGGATTTATTAAGTACAGTAGCGCCCGCCGTCTATCTCTTGCGACGAAGTTTAAATTTTCTCCTTACATAACTTCAGTGACGAACTAAGCTACTGTAATATTTTACTAAATAAAGAAATGCAATGTTTTGACTTTTAAATAATTTTTTGATATGCCTAATAGGTTTGCATTTGACCTTCTACTCACATGATGGTTAGTTAAACAAGGCTGTTGGATGGAAAACATGCTCACCTATAAGCCTCAAACTTATGAGGCGCTAGCGTTACTCTGACCATGCTACCTTTCATACCAGAACCAAGAACACGAGATGTGTCTTAGCTATAACAGTGGTAGTTAGCCAGGAGGAGATCGAAAACAATCACCATTCCAACCTTTACCGCCGGGTATCGAATCTGGGCCTTCCGGCTACATCCAACTGAGTATAGACATGCAGCCTCGGTTGTGTTATAAGTTATTATATCTTTTTGAGAAAGTATTTTAAAAAACTAACCTAGCGGATTGGGCTGTGGGTTGATACATCATACTTTAAGCTTTTGATTTGTTGTTTATAAAAAAGTATTTTGAGTTTTTCAATGAAACGGAAGATACGCAATCATATCACTCAATGGAGCCACATCGGGTTGTATACTTCTGTCTCGTTTTCTCATGCGTAACGATAATTGGCACAGTTGGTCGATGGTGTCGGACTAGAAACAGATTTCCTTTTTAATGTGGTTGCTAATGCTTATCGTTTGTAAGAGACTGTTTTTGAGAAAATACTTACGGTGAGGTTGACCTCAGAATCGTCATCAGAAATAATCACTGTTTTTAGGGTTCCGTACCTCAAAAGGAAAAAAGGACATTACATTTGCAAATACTTGCATTAAAATATTAAAAATACTCCAAGTGAATTAGATTTAAATGTTGGTAACATTTAAATCTAATTCGAAAAAGGCGATGAAGTCGACGACGAAGAAAACGATATACATCTTAAATTTGCCTTAATAAAAGTAATCTTTTGGGATAGGCAGTTGAAGTCGGTTTCTAGTTCTTTTTGAACGCGAAATCAAATTAAGTAAGTTACAAAATATATCGCGAGTGTGTCGGCTGAAAATATCATGGCTAGACTATATATATATATATATATATATATATATATATATATATATATATTTTAAATGTATGATGGGTTTGCACTTGGCCTTCATCTCACCTGGTGGTAAGTGACGATAAGGCCGTTGGATGGTAAGCGTGCGCACCCAGAAACCTCAACCTAATGAGGAGCTGGCTACCTTTCATAAGAAAAAAGACAACCCATTACATACATTTGTATTATTCTATAGGTTCATACTTTCGGTTGGTATTAAATAGAATCGTTAAACTTATGCATGAGAACAATGTTTAATGAAAGCCATTTTTTATTTAATCATAGCCTTGTCAATGTATTTTTAGCCTTACCCACTCGCAATTTATTTTTTTACATACTAAATTTGATATAAAATATTTGTCATCCATTAAACAGATGGGTAAAGGTCGTTCTTATACGGATCCTCTACTGTTTTGATAAAATACAATGATCAATGGTAGACATGTATACATTTGGCACTACTTTATTTAGTCCGCGCTAAAGCCTCGTGCTAAACCTTCGAGTGCGAGGAGTGTCGGCCGTGACGCAACCACACCACGCACCGCCAGTGATTGCATTCCATTACAATAAAGATGAGTTTATGGGCGAGTTTCAACGGCGCAGCGGCGGGCGGCGGCGGGTCAGGTGCTCAGGCCACACTACACTGGACAGACCCGGTATATGTACTTACTTAACTCATTTTAATTTTCAGCACAGGCAGTACATCGTCCATCTTAACATTTCCGCTCTTGCATACATTTATATTTTTTGCAGGCAGTGCTGCATTACCCCGGACGTTCTTGATAAAATTATCATCAAATAGTTTGACCATGAACAGATTTGGCCACAATTTGTAAAACTATGTACAAAGCACTGAACTTTAGTTTTTAATTGATCCGACAATCTTACCTCAATTAAAATTCTTGTTCATACTGTTGAACGAGTATGTGCTAAACAAGCATAAGCGGCAGATAAAATCAATGGACCGGAGTTAGGCTCTGCCTAAACGGATGAGACTCCGGTCCGGGTCGAAGTCTCTCTCCCATAGTCCATTAATTACTGGCTGACGCGTCGTCGCATGACGGCGGGCGCAGGGGCCCCTAGAAAGCTCGACCCCGGGTCAAAGCCGGCCGGGATGAAACTTGATTTGAAATTATGTAGATAGGCCGGCTCATGCGTCGATTTTTACTTCACTTGGGTATGCAGTAGCGCTATTTCAGGTTATGCCGCGACCTATGCACTTTCTAGACGCCTTTTCAGAATCTTAAGCAGCTTTCTTTAAAGTCTGTGTCGGAGAAAAGCTAACGATTCAAGTTGAAGATATATCCTACTGATGAAAGATATATACCTCCTTCATCCTGGTCCTACAAAATAATTAAAAAGGTATTTCTTTTCTTTTTGCAAAGGGAACAGATTGGTGCTTGTTCAGCCTAGTCGAATTACCTTCGAGGCTGGGGTAATGGACAATTAAATACAAGCTTACATGAACGTCCCTCTGTCGCGGCTTCAAGTAAAAGACAATTGCGCATCAAATCCGGAATCCACAGACTGTGTGTGGTTAGACTCTGATTGTTTCACAGCACCGTCCGCGCGGCGGCGGCGAAGAGCCGCTCTATTGTATGTAGCATTCATCTGTGATGATGCCGTGACGTGGCCTCTCCGAGGAATGCGCTAGGAAAGATACGTATCTATAATACGTAAACATGTGTTGCGTATCCACATTTACAGAACATAGCAATTGAATCCCCAGCTTCCAAGTTGCAGCCTTCAAAATGTTATTACTACGGTCATAGCTTCTAGAGCATCATTTCAAAAGATCAGGTTAAAACAGACTCTCTCGCTGAGGTATAGAAATCCAAATTGGCTGAGAGAACACAGCGCAGCTTGTTACATACACAGATTTATAGAAGATGTTATTACAGATTTCTTCTAGATAAACGTTTCGGAATCCAATTTGTTAGAATGTCAAATTTTCAGATAATTTAAAAGTGGTCGCGGGTCAAATTTCGTGTTCGTTTACTGAATGGTAGACAAGGTAGTTTATTTAAATTAATCACTAGATCGTGCACGTTATGTTTTGTATTGGGCAATGTTAAAGTTGAACAATATTTACATAATCTGATAAAATTTTATCTGCAGCTGTAATGTTATCACTACTTTTTATTTGAAACTTATGGTTTAATTAAGCTGTTTATGAGTATTTGAGTCATTTTGTCAAAGGGTGATCGTAACGTTCGTCCGTGTAAACTTAATTTGCTTTATTTGTATTATTATTACCCTGAAATATAGTAGTTATGGGATGCTGTTGCGTGGTTCACCATTTCCCATAACTATTCCAAATTTCAAGTCGATAGCATAGCATATGGACAGACGGACAATCTGCTCTGACGCATTGAATTCGAGCACACAATGAGATTGCCCGAACAGTCCGTCGGCATCTACGCACGAGTCTTTCTTATTGTTTGTTGACGTACGTTTGAATCAATTAACAGTCGAAATAAAGTCTACTAAATGAGAGCAATTTGTCGATAGTTAAATAGTTTTTACGAATTGGAGGCGTTTGATTCGTCGCTGAGTCCAGCAGCAACAAAAATGTGTAGTTTTAGACCATCGCAAAATGTGACCAATGAAAGCTAAAGCGAAGGTTAAGCCCTTTGCAGGCTGTATGGACTTATTCGCCTGTCTAGGATGAAATGATTATTTGAAAAAGTCATACAGGCCTCCGACATCGGATGCTTTCTTTCATAATTTTATTATTGATTTCATCATCATCAACATCGACCGGGAAATGTCCTTAGCTGGACATAGGCCTCGTCCATGGTATGCCACATTGACCGGTCCCGAACCACTTGCATCCAGCTACTGCCCGCGATCTTTTACTAGGTCGTCGGTCGATTTAGTAGGGTGACGGCCTGGTAGACGTTTCCCGGTACGTGGTCGCCACTCGAGAACTTACTGTATAAACTGCATAAATTGTTTTGTTTGAAACTAAACTGGAAATTAGGAAAGTAGTTTTCTTCACTTGACATGAAATATAAGTAAAAGTGTAAATCAAGTATTATTTACACTTTAAATTAAATTGCAATATAATATACTTCTCTTCAGAAAAATCGAAACAACTTGCTAGTTTATGTTTTTCAAGGATTATTAGAAAAATCTGTAAAAATTTTATTTGAATTTAGAACATTAACACTAGGATTTGAAAACCTCATATTATTCTCTATTAAACGACATTTGCCATATTTATATTCCTAAATATACATTTTTCTGATAATCCTTACCAACAAAAATTTGCAAGTTGTTTTGGTTTTTTTATGAGTAGTATATTATACTAAATTGTAAACAAAGACAACAAACGATCTGTCAACATTATCATATTATTTAAAAGATTCGGCGAGTATCAATGCAATGATGATATTGATTCACGTAAAGCTCGGTGACAAAACTAGTACATAATATGAATAGGTAAATATACAAACTGTGAACTATGAACAATTAGTGAACCAGAACCCGATCCAGTTTTTAATAACGTAGTATACCTAATTTGTTATAATAGCATTAACGACCCTCATGTGTTGTTATATGAAACACTTTTTACAGTTTGTGGCGAATCAGGCGGTCGTTACCGATCACCACGCTTTGATGGCGTAAGATCTGTGACTCGGGAATGAAACTATTCACATTGATTGGTTTTCTTTTATGTTCTACAGTCCCGCTGTCTCGCTATCAAAAATTTATGTCTTCGTATATTTAGCTCTTGGAATTTTTTATTCCCTGCAATATTTGGATAGCATTTTTATTTACGACGGCAATGGCATTTGTTTGAAATAGCTTGAAAAACTTTCGCGCATATTTTTTTTCGATTGATGAGTTGGGCAGGTTTAGACTGTGAAGAAGGACATACTCAAAGGATTTATTTTATTATTAACAAATTGGATTGTGGTTCAGGCACTGCGATCCAAACAATTCAGTTTTTTAAAAAAAAGTTAAGTCCTTTTCCTTATGATAGAATGAATTATCTAAATGAACGGCTCGATATACGGAATTGTCTCTCGAGCTACTGTCAAAGCGAGGAGGATTAAATTGTTTTTCATTTTGGTGATGAAACGGTCTGTGTATTTCTATGTAAGAAATCGACCCGTGTGCCCGCTCCTAGCCCATAACATGGCAGTAAGAGCCGATAGGTTCGCGTGCTATCTATCGGATCACAGACAGACGGAAAGACACGCATTTTAACTATTAGTAATAAAACGTCTAATTTGAACGCGCGCCACATTCTTAAAATGATGGTACCTGATGTAACTGACCATTTTATTGTTACCATTCAGAAACGGGCCGTTCCGACTCGTCAAGGGTGGTTGTTTGGCAATCAACTTATTAAAGCCGTTCAATGTGAACCAATTCGTAATAAAATTAGGGACATTCCCAAAACAGATAATTGATTTCTTAAAATACTTAGTTAAATGTACATCATACACTAAGTAGTTCATTTTATCACCTGTATATCCTTTTTGAACATGGTGAGACTTCCTTATATGTTTATACCACCACCACTAATGAGTTATCCATAAGATGATTTGCCACAATCGAATCAAATATCGTGTTCGGATTCACAGCAAAATGTTGCGCGTCTCCGATAACTTTTCCTCAGTCGCCTTCTACGTTTTGGATAGACATGGGCTAACCTAAAGCTGCAGGCGGCTATTGTCTGAATTTTGAAAATATTCATACGTAACACTTTAAACCATTTCGAACCGAAAAACTTTCAGAACAGATAAAGTAGGTTGCATGTAGGTTGCATGAGCAATATCAAAATACGGAATGTGCAGCGATGCAATGCGGCGGCGGGTGAGGATGAAATCGTCGGTGCAGTATCTAAAGTGAAAGCTAAACCAAAATGCAGTCGCTTATGGCCAAGTTAGACTGGGCACGGACAGACAAACCGGCTCTGGGGAAGATCTCCGGATGCTACTAAACACTGTGACTTAAGATAAACTACAATTCCACTATAATTCCTTGATTGACTTTTATAATTTATTCATTTTGATCTTCCAGAAAATCTTCGCATAATTTCTTTTTCCCTATATCATGCAAAAGAGACCTATAAAATATGATACGTAAAATCGTAAACATTTGAAAGCCTTTTTTCTGACAGTTCCTAAAGTTAACTGCTCAACACCATATACTCGTATCTGTGCTGACGCAAAAGCTTTACAAAAATGTTCAAAATAGAATTAAGGGAAAATACTATGATTAGATTTATAGATAGAATAGATAGAATTTTAATATACCCTTTATTTTTATTGATATCTAGCCCGTGCTCTCGGATGCTCTTCCATGTTTTTATTTTATATAATGTAAAAATTTAATTTAAAAATTTATGAAAATGGCATATGATAGTATAGTGTAGTTCAAGTATTCCGGAGAAATTTTCTGTTTTTAAGAAAAAAATTCACATCGCCTATTACGAATGTACTAAAATATGCCAATTTTAATTTTTTTATACTGTACTCCATTGTAATATAAAAAAATATTTCTATTACAAAATCATACCATTTTATGTGCCACTAGTTTCATTAGGGTAGGTGCCTGAAGTGTCAAAAGATGTGACGATATTTTTTTGTAACCACAAAAATGAGAACTTCATTTATAAAGTTTTCTTTGGATGCACAAAAAACATATTTATCGAGACTTTTTATACTTGAGGGTTACCTTGACTTAAAATCTTAAATGGGTGCGATTTGATTATCGCCTTTGCTGTTACGAAGTTAAAGATTGTTTTCCAGCGCTATATGTGATTGAGTTGAACACTTGAACAGGTGTATAGTGGCAACAGGTGATTTTGTGACCGCTAATATATTAGGTACAAGATCGAAATCGAAGTTCGACATATTTTACTATGTACTCGCGGATGCAATGAATACTGATTCAAAATGATCAGGACCTTATGTACGGCCAATTAATGACAAAACTTGCTTGTCGTGAGTATATTTAATAGGGGAGTTGCTCTTATTTTGGTTAAATCTGTAAAAACATCAGCTTGCTCGACCGTCTGCCATAACCAAGGGATAGTCTACATTAATTGGGTTAGAAACTTGATAAATTGATTCCCTTTATAATTTAAGTCTTTGTACGCGAGCAAAGTCACGAACTAATTAACTACGACTATAGTTTGATAAAAAAATATTAACAGAGCGGGTCGGTTGTCTCACTCTCTCTCTCAACTCACCTTTCAATTTATCAGAAATACTCTTGATATTTTTCTTTACCGAAATGCCAATGTTAAGGATACTGATAGTCCATATAAATTTTAAAAAGGTTTCTAAATCAATTCTAAAATATCTTATTCTAAAAGACCGCCCCTCTCCGATCGGGTGTAAAACAGCTCAGGACGCTGGCCGCATTAGGTTATATGGTTATTGGTACGAAATATGAGCGCATATGAATATACATATATCTGAATAAACTAAATTACTACGACTGAACATCGCTCAATATAAATATGTTTTGTCTTTAATTTACACACCACGTTTATATTGTTGATGATAATTTAGTTAAAGAGGAAAAGAAACCTCAACTAGTTGGTTACTGTTTTTATTAGTTATTTTGTGTAATAGCAGTACAACCTTGGAAAAAATTGCGGCTGTCAGTTATTGCCAGGTATGTTTAGCGTAGTATAAAAGTTAGTCATTACGTAACTATAATCTTTTTCAACTAAAACAGTACGTCTAGTGGCGAATAATAATAATAGTAAAGAGTAGGATATTTGGTAATACAATTAACTAGCTTTCGTCCTCGACCTCATCCGGACTTCAAAAACTATCCCATTATACATTGATCAGGATAAAAGTTTACTATATCCTTTCTGGCCCTTCAACTATCCCTGTACAACAATCAAGTCATTCCCGTATCTCCGTTACGACGACGAGGGCAAACAAACACACTCACTTTCGCATTTATAATATTAGTATGGATTTTTAATAGCATGAAATAAAAGTGTTAAATAAAAATCTGTCTGTGCTGCTTAGTCATACCTCATGTGGTCATGCTGTGTATGGGGCGGTTTCTACGTGCAGTGACTAATGCTATAATATTTTCTGTTACGCAACATTGCGCAAAAGTATAATGATGGATACAGTTTATATAGCGGAAGGCTTCTTTTATTACATTTTTTATTCAAAAAAGTTTTTATTGATCATGCAACTTCCCGATACAATATTTATGTGCGTGCTACGCAAAGCTGTGCGGCGATTGGAAGGGTAGGGTATGGTGTGGAATGTAATTTCGATATGTATCCTTGGTCACTCCATTTTACAAATACTTTTCATGCAGTTTTAACTAATGTTATGACCATTATTATGTTTTTAGGGTTCCGTACCTCAAAAGGAAAAAAAGGAACATTTATAGGATCTCTTTGTTGTGCGTCTGTCTATCAAGACCGTTTATCTCAAGAACGCGTAGAGGTATCCAGTTGAAGTTAATATGGAATACTAGTCTGCAGTCTCTTGGATCTATGACAAAATCAAACTTATAGGTTGGCGCAATAAAAATATAGGTATGTTTAAGCTGCAGTTTTAGACATTTCCTTAACAATGCAACGCGATTAAAACCTATAGGGCACTTTAGATTGACCTAGAATCCTGAAATTTGGCATGAAGCAAGGTAAATTACAGCATGACTATAGGAACTAGAATTTTTATTTTATCACAGTAAAATTAGCTTTTTATGTTAAAAAACTTAACTTTGGAGTTGAAAGCCATACATCGTGTACTACTACAGCTTCTACAAAAAAGTTGGTTCTTCTATCGGACTTTCATTTTTGGTAGAGCATTGTTTGATGCATATTATTTTACCTATTATTCATGATATTCATTATATTAATTATTCATATTATACGGAACCCTCGGTGCGCGAGTCCAGCCCGCACTAGAACGGTTTTTTGTTTAAGGTCATCATAATCTAGAGGTACAGACTATGGTAGTCTAAATTAAAGTCCAGATTAAAATTTAGTTCGTTATCGGATATATACGTCTGCTTGTAGACAAGGGTTACCACAAGGGACTTTTGCCATAATTAACACATTTGGCAAACAGATTGGTGTTCGCGATTTGTCTCGAAGACGGGAGTTCAAACATAATATCATTTAAAAGAGTGTTTTCTGAAAAGAGACTAGAAAGCAGCAGTGGTTTAGGTTCAGACACCTTTCAGACTTTTAGAGCGCCTGTATTTTTCTTGCGCGTGCTCGATTTTATTTATTAAAAATTATTTAAAATGCTTATTTAATACTTCGTTACTATGTGCTTAAAAAACAGAAGATCATATGTTTCCTGGGGGATTAAATTAAACTAAAACAATGGAGAGCCACGCCGGAGGCGCGAGAGTTGGCGTACCGGGTGTAACGTAACGCGACGACTGCACTACAAGCAATTATAGCTGATGTCAGGTCCCGATTGTTGGCTGAGCTCTTGGAAGGTGGAATGGATCCCTGCCATTGAGGCACCCATGCAAAACTGCAATGTGCCAGCTTCGTCCATTGGTCCCGCCACAAAACTATGACCATCGATCTCGGACTAGTCTAGTGGAGAGGATAATCGACGGGCTTTTCCCCCCGGGACAGTGGTGGGTTGCTTGGGAGGTCCGAGGTTCATTCAAGCTCATCCGTTTTTTCCCATCGTCATGGAAGAAGGCAAAGTTGGTCTCCTTGAAGAAGTCTGCAAGACATGAGGAATCTCCCTCTGAATAGCGTCACATATGTATGAGGTTGGCAAGTTTTTGAGCGCATGATTGTCTTCGGAATCGGCAGATTTGTTTTGAATTTCAACAAAGATTTGCAAAAGTGCTATTTCGTACGATAAAATATTTAAAATGAAATACCCCTTTCTGTGGTTCTAGTATAAAATGAAACATTTTTCAAGCTGATGTTGCAACATATTATTAATTTCAACATTTTTTGCTACGGCAGAGAGGAACTTGCAGACAAAAGTTTAAAATAAATCAGTATCAGTTTGTGGTCAGCCCTAGCTCATGAGCCCAATTAATAACATTCATCCGCGCCAGTGCACGAGTGTGCGGTCAATCGATCAAGAGTCGATGCGCTTTGCCCGGTGCGCCCGCGCGCCCCTCTCTCCGGGGTCACGTCTACTCCGACACCACTTACGCTAGCATTCAAAAACTAACACACTAAAATAGACTATTGAAAACCCGGTCAAATCATCTAGACCTCTCTAACACTCGCCAAATGTAAATATTGATAGTATAAGAAACAGAATAAATAAATTCTACTTTGTCATACAGAAAAACTTCTACGTTCTAATTAAATTAAAAGTCTAAGTTTAAATTAATGTCTACACATTATAAACAGCAGTCAAACGTGCATTTTCGCTGTTTCTACCATAATAATCTCTTTAATCGTACATTTAAAACACACATTAGTCCAAACTCCAGCTGCGCGGTTGCACCTTGCACAAAAAATAATTCTTCTTAGTGTTCAATTAGAATTTATTCAACGGTTCATCTATATCTGTAGCATTTATAAAAACTGTTTGTACATCGCAAGACCACATCCTGTTTAACAACTTTGTTCAACACAAACATACACTAACATGTAAAGTGGGTTTGTTTGTCTGAGTGCGACCTTAGAGCTCATCGCTAGCTAGTTAGGTCTCGCTTCGGCCGAGTGATACCTACCTAGGTCATTCACAAGTCAATCTACCATACGAGTGTTTCATGAGGATACGAGTAAATGTTTTATTTTGAAAGCTAATGAAACAAATTATCATCAGTGCCATTGAATTTAAATGAAGTTTATTTATTTATTATTATTAAAAATCCATTTTTAATAAACTATGTATTAGTTAAATTTGGCATCGTTTTAATTAACAAAATCATAAGTGGTAAACTTTCTAAATATCTTGCAGTAAGTGTTAATAGTTCGCCCGCTCACTATGAAAAGGTTACGTTTTCAAAAGCAGGCAGCGCTAGCGCATACCAACAGTAAGTTGGTGCATTCCGATGGTCTCGTCGCTAGCCTAGCTTCGACCTAAAGGCCGATCGGGCGCCTCAGATCGGGTCACGGCGGCGGCGGCGCGCGATGCACGGCGCGCGCCGCCCGCGCTCCTTGCGCCCGTCTCAAAGCTTCGCTTGCACCTCTGGAATACTAATGACTGATCCTTCTATTTAATTAAAACATAAACGATTACTCAAAACACATGACATCGCAACAACTATTCAATTACATGGTGTAGATAGTGATATTGTACGTTTTCTGTCCTGTGATGGCAACACAAGCCAATACATTAAAACTTAATTAAAAAAGCAATATTCACTATTATCATCATCAATCATCAACAGCCTATATATGTCCCCACTGGAGGGGCTCAGGCCTACTCTCCTACAGAGAGTGTATGGGCCATAGTCCACCACGCGGGCCCAGTGCGGATCGGCGGACTTCACATGCCTGTTCAAGACATGCAGGTTTCCTCACGATGTTTTCCTTCACCGTTAAGCAATCGGATAATGTACTTGAATTGAAAAACAACTCATAGGTACACGGCTGGATTCGAACCCGGTACCCTCAGATTGAGAGCCCGCGCCTTATCCACTGCGCCACCGACGCTTCCACTATTATCATAATCAGTCGGAAAACATCAACTTCTGAACATAAGTCTCCCCCATGATGTGCCCAAAAATGAGCCGTTCCCAGCCGATTGCCTCCAGCCACTCCCCGCCACCTAAACAATTATTATGCCAGAATGAGCGCACACGTTGGCCAGAATTTTCTAACGACATTATTATATTAATTATAATTCACAAAAATAAGATAAATGAAATACATTTTGGACTCAGGGTTTTTGTTTAAGACAAGAAAGTTGCCAAAGCAAATCCGTGTACAGCGAGAAATTAAATTTTTAAAGCAAGATTAAATCCGATTTGGGTTAAAATCTGGGGTTTTACATTCAATGCCAACGGCTCAAAGTCACTCAGCGAGCAATGGAATGAGCTATGCTCGGAATTTCTCTACGTGATAAAATCCGGAATGAGGAAATCCGTAGATGAACAAGCATCACCGACATAGCTCGACGAGTCAGTGAGCTGAAGTGGAATTGGGCAGGCCACATCGCTCGAAGAACCGATAACCGTTGGGGAGTAAAAGTTATCGAGTGGCGACCACGTACCGGGAAGCGTCTACCGGGCCGTCTTTCTACTAGATGGACCGACGACGTCGCTGGATGCAAGTGGCTCGGGACCAGTCAATGTAGCGTACCATGAAGGAGGCCTATGTCTAGCAGTAGACGTTTCCCGGCTGATGATGATGATGGTGACCAACGGTTTACCTAATGTTTTCTTTAAAAAGAGAAGAAAAACATGATAAAATATAGAAATGTTAAACTATCTCACTCATCTGTAAGCTTTGGTTGTCTTACACGCATATTTCATATTCCATTGGTTTCTATTGAAGATGAAACGTAATCTAATGTGATCATGTATTTAATTAACATATTTTCAACAGATAATCTCGTCGGCTCGTATGAAACATGTTTATGTATTTGTAAGCGATCTCGGAGCGTTGTTTATGACGTTGATTCTGTAAACTTTTATGTTTAATCGGTTTTTAGATAATAGAACCTCGCCTTTCCAACCAATTTTGAGCTTAGTCGTCCAATGAAATTGTATAGAATATTAAAGCACAATGGATGTTAATTAGGAATATCGAATATGTATTTAAACATGACATTGTCAATTGTTAATTTGATTAGCTTTAACTTACTTTTAACCTAATTAAGTTTGTGATTCTAGCTACCACTTATAGCCTAATTAAACATTCCGCCGTTAAATAATATAAAGATATATTTTAATGTGTTACTCGGTAACTCAGTAACACATCAAAATTTTCAATTTATGTTTTATCGAGAAGGACGAAGCTCCGGGGCAATACAGTGGCGATCAAACTAATAATTCAATAAAAAGTAGTCCCTAATTCTCACTTTAGAGTCCAGGTAACAGCTGCTAGCTGGATAACGTTTCTCGGCTGATGGTCTATGGCCATTTGGATGTATTTTTTAACCATTTATCGGACACATGGGCCCCGTGGCAGAGCAAGGGTTTCTTTATAATCGGTCGGCAGATGTTGGCCGAATAATCTACCTACTGACATCCTATTTATTGAAGATGAAGCTCAGAAAGAGTTAAGGGTATTGGTAGCAATTTTGTTTCTTGGCTTCGTAGTTCATGTATATTACAACATACGAGTACGAGTAAGTGAAAATATGAGGCCAAAAATTTACTCATACTTACTTAAAACTACAGATAGTTTTAAACATTTTTTATTATTATTTCAAATTCTAACATTACTGTTTTAGTTTAACGTAAAATTATTTATTAAAATAAGATATATATTGGAAACACCATACCCACGATATATCGTGGGTTCAATAGTATATATTTCAAGGAATGATCCCAGTCTACAATCAATCGCTTCGAAGCACAGCATTGTTTTGCGGATTCTTAATGTAAATTATTATGCTCTCTTTGTTAAGTTATTACGAGTACTATAGTCTAACTGACAGCGATGATCGTGCGCTCGTGACTTCTCTTCATACGTGATACGGTATGTGAACTCTTAGATTTAGTATGCTTACGGAGTTTCTACTCGAACAAAAGCGGGGTCAATTTTAAAAGCAAGTGCAACAATGTTGCTTATTGCATCGGAAGATTTTCAAAACATTTCATAGCCCACATCCCTATGTCTATTATAAACGCCATGTCAATTTTTAAATAAAGGAACTGTGTTTTGCTGACGTGCTGGAGGGAGATGCCATGGCAACATGTCAGTAGTATGTTATGTACCTTGGTCTAGGTAAACTTAATCCCATTAGACATAAGATAGAAAGTCGTAATGGTCAACTTTCCAGAAGAGGAATCACTACGCTTGGCAGGCAAGATGTTATTGATTTGTTATTCGTCTTCAATGTTTTTGTATTGCTCTCTAAATATTTCACGAAAAGAAATAGCGTGTTCATAATAAACAGTAAATACAGTATACATAGTTCCAATCCAATAGAGTTAGCAAGTCTTACCTAGGCACCCGGGAAGTAAATTATATTACAGTTAAATATATGGAATCTCCAAAAACTTCAACCTCAAGGCGTTTTTAATTCTACTAAAAAGATTCAACGAGATGGAATAGTCAAAACAGACTATAGAGGTACCGCAGATCCCCAGTAACAATATACACTGTTTTTTTGGAAGGCATTGTTACGAACAATGAACCCGAGCGCAGATGTTACGGACTTTCTTATCTGAAGCCCTGTAAAGCAGTATTACATCTTTGTTTCAAGTAAAAGTAAGATGCACGTGCGAAGTAACGCTGCCTTATGGCCAACAGTTGTTGCCATCAGGTGTTTGAATGCCAGTCAACCAGGAATTATTAAAATACCTTCAAATGACTAATTTACTTGTCCTTGTACATTACTTACATTGTAACAACGGTCAAGTTTCCATGTTCTAGATTAATACTTGCAATAAAGTCTAAAGTCTAAACTATCTTAAAAATTACGAAACTATGATACATTTCCTTCCGGGTTTTTTAATTCGAATTGTTCGGTGCGTGACTGGTTCTCGCCTGACTCTGACCGTGTCTGGTGCATCTGCATCTCGACTCACTAGCTACAGTATTATTATTCTGTGTGTCTCACGTGGACGTGGAGTGACGTGACGTACCGCGAATGCGCCACAATGAATTTATTTATTGATCACTTTTAATGTATTATTACATTAATACAGTTTATGTAGATAACTTTGTCTTTGTAACCAACGTAGACAAGTTCTTTATTGACAATTCCGGAAATTCTATAAACTGTGCAAACTTTTCCGTTGATTTTTGACGAGATTGAAAAATGATTGTCGTCATCTGTTCGGATTCCCACGGAACTGACTTTACATGCCGTAGTAATCTTTTGGCAGTGAGTTTTTCATCTCAGTAAAATAATGTAAGTACGAGTGTAGGGGTCCGTACGCTAGGTCTGGAATTTGCTTCTGAAATGTCTTCAGGAACAACAACGGGAAGTAGTACCACATGTCTCCATTATTTACAATAAATTATAAACAAAAATTTAACCATAATACGTTTCAATACAGTTTTTATCGATGACTTCCAGGGCAAAATTACATTTTCCGGGACTGTTGGGTTCCAAAAGATTTTGTACAAAATAATTTTTAAAATCAAAAACCACACACTTCAACAATACAAGTCGTGTCGAAAACATCTTTGGGAAGTCCGCACATGCAATCCTCGAAATAACATCTGTTCGACGTGAATAAGAATTACTGTAAATGGTTAGTCTTGTTTTGACTTGAATGTCTTTAAGTTAGTATTTTTAATGTCGTGTTATATTTTATACCACAAACGGTATAGCTTTATTACCTTGTTTTATAAGCTTCATTAATAAATGAAAACTAAAGATACGGCTTTGTAAACACTATTTAACGTTTCTAAAATGATTAAAGTAATTTGTGGACGTCAATGTGAAGTAGTTATAACTAATGGTTTCTTGCTAATAGATATTAATATCTTGCTATCAATACATTCCCCCTGTTAGTTCTCCGTTGCGTCTGCATCTTATTCTTTCAAATGAGAGAGCTTGGCCTTTCTAACAGCTGCCTGTCGAGAAACTTGATAAATGGTTTACAAACAACGTCAAAATAGTTAAAAATGTCAAAAACGCAACATGCCACTAATCAATGGAGGCCGATTTTTAAAAAACGGATGCAGAGTCGAACGGAAATTGGCACTTTTTTACAACAATCCGAGTATATGCTCTACATTTGAAACTGCATAGTATTATACTCTTAAACTCACTCTAATAAGGATTGAATCGCAAAGCGCGCGCATCTTGCCATAATAGTCTAAAATTGTATAATAAAAAAGGCAAAAGGTGATTTTTAAGTTTTGTAGGTCAATTTTTTTATCAATTTATTATGCAGATGTGTTGTTAAAAATACAACACTTCCGAGATGTGGCAGATGCTCCGATGAGACCTTGAAGATGTTCGGCGAAAAAACAAACTAAGCACCTTTGCAGTAGAATGAATCTTTTTGTTTTTTCCCTAATAACTACTCCGCAAAAAAACGTACTTTTGAGTGAAATAACGAAATAGTCTCTTACTTATAGTTGTGTAATGTAGGTACATATTAGTGTGTTTATTGAAGTAATTTGATTAAATGACGGAAATAATTTGTTGTTGTTGTTAAAAATTGAATTTTTTAAATTAATATTTGAAATGACTCTACTAAGTAGGATAGTTTATGTATTCCATAGAATCGTATGTAGTTATGTATTCGTAGCTGTAAAATAAATTCATCCCTTCGTTAAGTACTACTTCTGTATAATATTGGTTTGGTATCCTAATTATAATTACAATTTTTACTATATTATTATAATTTGATAGATATGTGCATTGTTTTGTGTCTGTTTTTGAATAAAGTCTAAGTCTTAAACTTATTAAAACTCTCCCGTGGTATATAGTAAGACATATTTGATTTTGAAATTTCTTTTAAATTACAAAGTTGCGTTTTAAAAAGTTACAAAAAATATATAACGCCTCTAACAGTAACTGGATAACCTGTTAAAATAATTACTGAATGCATGCCGCAAAACATTTTAGATTCAAATCGTCTACGTGAACTAATTTATGAAGCAGAACGCACGCAAGTTTGGCCGGAAATTATCATTATAAGTCTGCCGTTAAACTTTATTGCCTCCGTCTCACGTAAGAAAAGTCCAGATGACAATAATTGTAGCTGGAAACACATGCTTAAAATAAGTAAGACTTCTAGCGCAAAAATGTCACTGAGTTCTTGCAATGGCACGGGGAGTTGAATTCTTACTTTTGTATTGGTAATAACATCGGCCATTTCAATTTGATTTCAAAAGAAAATGAGATATTTATTGAAGCAAGTCAAAAAGTGAACTTAGGCAGTAAAGTATTATTTTTATTCACAGCATAACACCCAGAATTTGACAGATATCAAGCATCATTCACATCGGTTTCAATCTAAATTATACCTTAAACGCTGTCCTTAAAGTCGACTCCTTTTTTTTCTTCTAGAAAATTCACATCTTTAGTTGTTTTTTCTACAAACAGGCCATATGGATGAAGGAAAGATGTCTCAGGTAAACGAACGGTTCTAAAGCAGATGCTTTCTTCACTGTCGAATATCTTGGTTAACCTCGTATTTTCCGACATATCAGTCTAAACTCCATTACCAGCAGGTGCAGTCCAAATGAGATTATTGTAAACTGGATATGTGCTTGTATGTTTAATTGTACATATATCCTACCGTTCGAGATTAAATCAAGTTCCAAAACGGAATGCATGTGGTCACTAGAAGTGTTGAAAAGCCCATACCTCAGAAGAGTATTAAAATCGCTGTTAATAGGGACCTTAATAGTAATGTTTATGTTCGATCTCCTAAAAATTATAACATGATTCATTTTGAATTTTATTAAAATGCGTGAAATCATCGACGTGTTTATTTTGCTGAACCAAATTCAAGTTTCTTAACATTTCTACTTTATTTTTCTACAGTTTTTTACTGTCTTTTTTGTATTTCGTACCAAATGTTGCAGGCTTTATGTTGCGGCAGCTGCGAAAGCCTCGGTGATCACCTCGCGTATTTTCTGTCTTTGCAGACAGATGCTGCAAGGAACAAGTTTTAAGATCATTTGTAAACAAACGCGCTGACGCACACATGCACGCTTTGTTATATGCGCGTAAACGCATATACGAGTATGTGCAACTTTAACAAGTTTTAAAGTTTTGCTGAACTTTAATATATGTCTGTATTTGGGTGAATATGGTCTGCTGTCAATGGTGCTCATTGGAATTTTTAGGGATCCGTACCCAAAGGGCAAAAACGTTACTAACACAGTTAAAATTTTCACAGATTATGTATTTCTATTGCCGCTATAACAACAAATACAAAAAAGCACAGCAAAATAAATATTGTTTTCCCCCGTTTTTATAAAGAATGGTGAGAACCCTTCGTGCTCTTAGCCGTTTTTTTCTTGAAACAATTGCGTATAACACCTAAATTGTATGATATATGTTTGCCACGAAGTGAACAAACTGTAATACGATATATACTCTACCGATTTTATAGAGACTTTGCTATATGTAAGCATCTTGGATTTACTACAACAGTGATAGTAAATACGTATAGCCTACAGTCACAAGTTCGATTCCCAGTTTTGGTATTTCTCGGTTGGGTTGATGGTAGTTTTTTTTTGTCCTCCTGGCTAGCTACCATCTTGTGTGGAAGTCCGTTGCCAACAACAGTTTCAGTGTCTTTCGGTAATGAAAGCTAATACGAGGCATTTGGGTGAGCATGTTTTTCATTCAACGGCTTTATAGTCACTCCATCAGGTACAGTACTCGCACGCTATGTTTGTCCCTCTGAAGTTAGCTTTCCGGGACTGAGCGCATGTACAATCAGAATATGTGTGTATTATTTTCGATAGACAATATCCCTATATGGCATACAACACTAGGACATTTCTTTCCAGCCGCTGACTTGCCTTGCCTCCCATTTATACATTAATAATTGGAACTTCGCGGCTTTTTGTAGCTAACTTCAGAGGGGCAAACATAGTGTGTGAGTACTGTAAGATGAAGGCCAAGTGCGAACCCATTGTACATAAAATACACTCATCAAGTTGCTGTATTGCTGTATTATCATCATCAAGTACAGCTTGCAGCAGTCCACTGCGAGACTCAGCATTTTAAATAGAATAAAAATGTATTATTATATCAATAAATATGTATTACTGTCTGGGGGCACGTTGAGTTATATTTAGAAAATATATATTAATTCAATTTGCAAATAAATTACTACATTTAAAAAAAAAACCGCAGTAACTTATTAAAATAAAAGCAAACCTGAATGTCAAGTTGTAAAGCGAGTACCAACATTATGTAGTGCCTCATAAAGTCAACACTTGATCACCGGAAGACACTTTTATATTCCAATTAAAAATATAACATCCGTATTTTATAGAACAGTTACCTTTATGTACTTAGTGTCAATTTTATCTTTTGTAAATACACAAGGTCGTGTCCATTCCAGGGACTCCAGAATAAGCAAAACGTCATATTCCTGCGAAAAAAGAAATTAAATATATTTTAAACGGGGTTTAAACATAATTTTTACACTTGTATACAATTGTCATTAATGTATAATTTTTCAAGTGAATTTTAACATTTAAAAAACAACTCAAGGAGCACTGCTTATCTCTCATTTAAATTATAGGCAGTTGGTATGTATGTATATATTTGTTCGTTTGTATATGTACATGTATGTAGGTTTACTTTCAGTTTTTTTTAAAGCTCCAATGTGAGCGCCGGGAGAAATCTGTCTTTAGGGATAGGCAACTCAAATTGTACAATTTTATATTAGTTATGATTGTCTTTTATCAATAAGAGGCACGCATTTTATATATTATGTTTAATATATAATCAAGGTTGTAGGCAGTATGGCTTCTGCAAAAGTGCACTACCTATTACCTCTACATACAGGGGCAAGCAGTTGTAAAAACTAAATTAAATGGCGGTCTCTCGATCGTTGGAACCGGTACAGACGACATGAGAATCACCTAATTAAATAATAAGTAATCCTGCGCCCGTCCATTGATCAACAGCGACCGTATTGTTGAATTGTAAGCTTTACCACACTACTTTTAAAGTGTCAGAGTCATTATTTTGTACAGTTGAGTCAGGGTGCCAGCTAGACATTAATATTGTTTTAATATGTTTATTAACAAACAATTAAGCTAGATGATCCTCTGGTTGAACCATAGGTAGTTTCCACAGCGATTGACAAGAAAACATGACTATATTATTATCATATTGAAGTTGAACTTTCACAGTATCTACCTCTACAATTGATTGAGGAAAAAAAGGCGCTTTTGAAGCTCTAACACGTCTAACGATGACTGCCGTACAATACTACTTATATATACTTTCAGTGATAATTGTGAAGATTAATATGAAACGTTTATTTTTCTTTTCAGAATTTATATTTGAGACCTTATTGCTTATAAACTTGACTAATTATTTGCCAGTAGTCATAAAAGACAAATATTCAAAAGTTTTAACAATTCAGACTCGAGTACATAATGCCTGAATATTATGTGCAACCTTGAAGGTAAAAATATTATCGCCCGCCCTATTATAGCTTCATGTGTGCTTAATGTGTGACTTAATGGACAATTATGGAGTACTAATCCTACAATAATCAATGACTTTTCATTTTATTGACATGGGCTAATTACAAATAATCAGAGGTAGAAGAAATAGAATCAATGCCTCGAATAATTGTATTGACAGGCAGATATTTCAATCGTGGTGTTCTCGGCAGGTGATCCAGGGCCCTAAAAACGGCGACATTTTTATAAACTTAATTGACCGCGTGTATCGAACCACAACGGAAGTCCCCTTGCCGCCCCTACTTGTAAATTTGTCACATTTTAGTACTTTTGTGTAGATATTGTGGGTAAATCGATTTAAAGTAATCGTATCTAGCTACAGTATTTCAAATTACATTTCGGATCGGACTACAAGTAAACTGCACGGTTATTTCCAAGTTTCTTTTTATTGTCAGCTGAAAAAATTAACAACCTGGGCTTATCTCATACATCGCCACAACAAAAACAGTCACAATTGTTTTATTTATTTAGTCATATATGTTTAATATTATCTCTTTAGTCAATCATTTTAGAGTTCCGCACCCAGAGGGTAAAAAGTGGGACCCTATTACTAAGACTTGTCTGTTTGTCACCTCTCATGAACCGTGATAGACAGTTGAAACTTTCACAGATGATGTATTTCTGTTGCCGCTATAACAACATAATGTAAAAAAATCCTCATGATCGGCCAGCACTGGCCTGCGTAAGTTATCGTAAGTACATACAGTATTGTCGATCAAATAGTCAATATCTTAGGTGTTAAACGGGTAGATTATTTGCCAAAAATTTGCGATGCAAAACACAAATATTGCGATTTGCCGATCAATTTCGAACTTAGAACGAACGAACAGTACTTTATCGTAAAACGTAGCCTATTTCCTTTATGCCCTGGGCTATCTCCACGTCAAATTCCATACGTAACGTAGTAACAAGTATAGGTAAATAAAATCACTTACATCTGTGTTATACCGCTAGGTAATAGCGAAACCCTACCGTTATATAAGATGACGTAATTAATACTATTTCTTTGCAAAGCAGACATACATACTTATGTACCGTGTAGTATGACAGTGTGTGTATTGTATAGAAATACAAATAGACAAGTCTATGTGATCTGGTTTTTATTACGCGTTTGTCTGAAATTCCATATTTAGTACGTGTTTTTAATTAATGATATTCAATACAACAACGGTTAAAGCTAATTGCTTGTTTAAACTCCTTGGTTTAACTCTGATATTCTAAGATTATTTGCGGGATAATGTTGGACGTGCCTTTTAATTTTCAAAATTACTGAATAATAATACTAATTTCGTATTGAATACGATATAAAATCAGAATGGGTTTTTAATCACTAATTCGTTATACAAATGAAAATACGGTTTGAAAAGTATTAAAATAAGGCAAATGAAACGAAACGACACTTTCATTTGTTACTATTGTCTGAACATACAGCCGCGTTAATTGACGACGCATCAAATGATGGCATAATTTTTACTTGTTGGGCTTTGAGATATCTATAAAAGGTTTGACTCATTTTATCAAAACCCGGCAAAGTACGAGTCGAACTCGCGCACCAAGGGTTCCGTACAGAATATGGAGGTGTATTTGCATGAAAAAATATTCTTGTGTAATTCGACAGACCATGTAAAATGATAAATATCTCTATAATTTCTTTTACTTATGCTTTTTTAAGTACAACCCGCCAAAAAGTAAATCTAGTCACGAGGTGCTAAACTCTCCATATAAATCGGACGCGTGTGACGTCATATTACTCAGTTGGAGCGTTATATGTATGAAGCTTGTTCGATATCTTGAGTTATCTCGTAAAATAATGTTTTATGTGTTATGTGTGCATATAAGAAAACGTTCAGAATGCACTAGAGCTGTTACTATTCGAAGAACTACATTTGCAAATTTTGTGACTTGCAAAATCTAGATCAAAATTATTACGTATTTTTATTTTGCTGGGATTTCTTTTAATGTCTGTTATGCTATTAAATACACTTCAACCCAAGCTAATTTGGTTGCAAGTACCCAATCGGTAAAAATTCCTGACTAAAATCAAAGAGCCATTCTTAACAAAATTGTTAGTGCTAAGAATAAAGAGATATATTTAAAAAATTATACTTTTCAGATTTATTCCTATACTTGTGCTGTAAAGCTTTGTGTTTTGCTAAATTTCATGATTCTAGGTCAATGGGAATTACTCTATTGGTTTTGATTCTTTCTACGTCGAAAAATGCGGCTTAAGTAGACGTATCTTTTTAATCCGTTGACCTAGACACTTGCTTTTTTCACAGATCCAAGGGATTGCAGATTGCCGTAGTCAATATTAATTTAAACTTGATAATCTCCACGCTTTCCTGACAAAATTTGTATTGACAGACAGACGAATAACAAAGTAATCCTATAAGGGTTTCCTTTCCCTTTTGAGGTAAGGGACCCTAAAAACGAAAGATTGTTCACGTACTTGATGTCAGACAGAACTGGTTAGGTACCAGCAAAAATGTGTTACCTCCAAAACGCTATGTTTATTTTTCTTTTCTTAGTTAATTTTGGAGGTCGTCACTGGGTTCACACATGTCTTTAAGTTGATGTTACATGAATGTCGATCCAACACAAGCCATTAAGATCGTATGTCGAAGTCGGGCTGGCACCGTTCTTTTTACTATGCAAGGTATTCACGTATAAGTATATTTATTTAATTTATACTTTGTTATAGCTATGTTTCTGATCTAAATCTTATTCTAAAATAAGACCGCCCCATGTCTTGACGTTAGATTCAAAGAAGATGTCTTTGGACAAAATATTGGACTTACTGGTACGTCTTACTGCGATCATCAGATCGATTGACAAGTGTGGTAATTACGGCTACTCATTTGATAGATAGCCCGGTAACGACCTATGATGGAAGTTTGTGTTTAAGTCAGCTAATATAGTGATGATGAGTCTGAAATTCAGGTAACCTCGTTTTAATTTTAGATTCCTAGCAACTATATAAACATTATATGGGAGCTTCTTTCTCATTGGACCACTAACTTCCTTTCTTACTGTGATCATCAACTCGTTCATAAAGCATGACAGCTGCGGCAATTCCCCCCATCGAAAGGTCATTCTTTGTGGCAAGCTATGATGTATATGTTCAGAGCTTCAACGACTGATAATGATTCGGCGATGATTCTTGTATTGTTTGTGTACTAAAGATCAAAACGACTTCATTAGATAACATCATTGCACCTAACTATAGCTAGCTATTGACGCATCAAACAAAAGAGTCTGTTGTCTTCTAAATATGATGACCGGTGCTGCGATGGGCTTTCATTGCTGGAATGAGCTAATGTACAATGTACACAAATATTTTATTTTAGTTTGCTTTGCAGCGAGACAGTTAACAATGATACTGCCCTAAAAACTGAAAAGAATGTATTACCGAAGTAACTGCTTTAAAGCGATCTTAAAATGTTCTTTATAGAGAAGGTACAGATAAAAGAAAATGGTGTCACTTTACACACCCGACAAATCATATTACTAGTCAGTCCATATAAGGAAACTTGCGAACACATAAAGAAGGTCGGTCCATTCCTAGATTTAAAGCAGCCGCAATCAATCACAGACGACAGATTAGTAACCCACATTATTATTATTTAAGTAAGAGATATCGTGACAAAGTTAAGACAAAAACTTCTAAACAAGTAGCGAAACCAGACGTCATAATTCAACATATTAACGATGACAACCGGACTACAAAACACAACAATTCAGTGCCTAGTGTACAACGACCCTAAATAGATGGCTCGGTGACTCAGCCTCGTCCTCGTCTTGTGAGCTTTGAGTCTCACACGACACAAACTTAAGCAATAACTTAAGGTCTAACCTCACGGCGCTTCGCCGTACAACTTGTGCGGCATTTTCGTTTAGAAGAGTTTAGTCGTATGACAAATCAATGTAATCATTCAAATATAAATCGACAGCGTAATTCTGATGGTACGACGAAGTTTGTCTTTGGCCAAAGTTGCCTATCACTAACGATTTTCGGATTTATGAATGTACTTTTTCTGTAAGACTTTGTTTTTTCTTCCAAATTTCATGATTATAGCTAAGGTATGGAAGTATAGTACTCGCACAATAAGTTTTCCCCTCTGAAGGTATACAAGAGCCACAAAAGACCGCGATGGATAAATTATTAGTGTATAAGTGGGAGTCAGGGCAAGTTAGCGGGTGCAAAGAAATGTCCTAGTGATTTATGTTATCTAGGGATAGTTATCATCGAAAATAATACACACACATTCCGTCTGTACATGTTTGAAATTCCGGAGAGCTAACTTCAGAGGGGCAAACTTATTGTGCGAGTACTGTACCCAAATAAGTTTTGTTCTCTTCTACGTCGAAAAATGCGTCTTAAACAGCCGTATCTTTTAATGCGTTGAACTAGAAGGTTGATTTTTTCACAGCTTAAAGGGACTGCAGATGTGTATTCTTTGATGCAGACTGTATTTGATATCAATTTCTACTCGATACCTCCACGTGGTCATAAAGAAAAGGTCTAGAGAGACAGCAGGACAATTATCATGACAATTGAAATAATCTTCTTTTTTTAAAAACTGTTACACTCCAATTCTTCGTCTATTTTCTTCCTATTCTCCTAATCTGACATCTCTCCTACTTTTCGTTCCCCTTTTTCTTCTTTCTTTGTTCTTTCTAACCCCACTTCATGGTTGTAGTCAGTGATTGGTCTTCAAGGGACGCTACGACATATTAGCTATTTTAACCACAGAAAACGCTCGCCTGTGTTGAGAAGCTACGGTTTATACTACTGGAGTACAAAATACGACACTACGCGACGTGTGGTCACACCTTGGCACACAAACTAGAATTTAAGCGTACAGTTGACTATCCGGAACGTGTTGGAAATCTCAATTGGGATGCTCTCAAATGCGCCACCGATTCTCGTGTAAGATTATAAATTGTGGACAAAATGATAATTTGAAATTTACATAGTATTGCTTTTGTTTACGTAGATTTTACATGCAGCTTTTAATAATTGGCATAAAGCAGTTTACGCTTTGTAATATAAAGCTTTTCCATTTCAGTTTTCTGTAGTAAGTATTTGCGATTTCAGTATTTCTATTTATAACAATCGAAAACAATATTTTTACATTTCATTGATCTTAGTCTCGAAACATAAGCATATAACAACGTCTTATCACGCGGTTCTTATAATGGTGAGTAATTTCATTACTAGAGCGGCATACGAATATCGAAGTCGAGCAATCGAGCTTAGTTGGCAAAGCCCCGGACGAAAGACGCAATTTCAAATCCCGCAAGTGTAAACAAGTGAATGAACAGTAAATTTTAAAAACCCGACTGCGTTTTATGATTTTGATATACCTAGTATCACTGTCAGAGTAAATAAATACAAATCTGACGACACCTGTCAAGCTACAATCCATCTAGCCGTTCAGGCCGCAGAGCGTGCTAAAAAATTATAGAGGTAAATACATACATACATACACTCGAAAAACATAACCCTCTTTCTGACGCAGTCGGATAAAAAATGACACAATTTACAAAATCACGAAATATAATATAAAATTATAAACCGTGTAGTAAAGCTTGGCTTTCGCCCGTAAACCTTAATAGAAATAGTCGTAACAACATAACAATCTTCTTCGTTGCGACAACAACCGTACTGTGCATAGTAATGTGTGTCTACTGAGAATTGCCCAGGAATATTTATTTGAGTTAGATTTAGATGTAGATAAAGCTGGCCTCCTTTACATGTCTGTATAATATTCATCCTTCGCTTTGTCTCAATAGAAAACCATTGAATCATCAATAGATGACACAAAATTAGAGTTCTAGAGGGATTTCAAGTAATTCCAGTCAAAAGTCAAAATTGTTTACTAAAATTGAATCTGTTACAAATCTTTGGAAAGCTGAAATGACTCTACAGCTGTCGCATCTTTATTAATGTAATCTTTAATATATTCTGTAATATACAATCTTAACCTTTAATATATTTTATGATATAATTTTATAATATAATACATTACACATGAACTCAGTACACGTTCTAAAGATTTTCGATCTCTGTATAAGTTTACAAACATGAAAAAGAATATAAAGTTAATTAAGGTTTAGTACAGGTACAAGTATCCTGGAATCAATACAAGCGGATTATACAACACAAGAGAAGTGTCCCCCAAGCGGGCTTCATACAAAAGACTGCCTTATCAAAGTTATATCCTAGTCACTATTTACCTCTATAAACAAATATCGATGTCTGGGATTTGTCAGATATTTAATTTACTTTTTTTAAATTTAAGTTTCATACTGTCTACAGTCAGTCTGTCTACTGACCCGAATATAAGGATATTTTGTTCATGTAATTACATCTAATTGCCAACATCACATCTAAAATAGTTCAGTAATATCTAAGACCCTTATGTGATCAAACGTACAGTGTTCAGTAATACATCGACAAAGTGTATCAAAATAATCGATCGTAATGAATGTAGTTGCTACTTTTGTTAATCCTACTAATATTATAAGTGTGAAAGTTTGGATGTTTAGATGTTTGGATGTTCGGATGTTTGGATGTTTGTGACGCTTTCACGGAAAAACTACTGAATGGATTTGAATGAAACTTTACAATAATATAGCTTATACATCAGAATAACATATAGGCTATAATTTATATGTAATTCGTATATACAAACTTTTGCGTTTATAATATTAGTGTGAAGACTATTTGAATGTACTACGTCAGATATTGAAATTTCTTATGTTTCTTTAAACTATTAGCCTACGTAACAGAATAAACACTATTTTGTACCTTATGCTGGAAATGGATATAGATGTCATCTATGCCTATCGAACAAGTAGAATAAATCCTAAAGTACACGCGGACAAAGTCGCGGGCGGAAGCTAGTTAGAAATAATAGTAAAAAATATCAATTTTGTGTTGCTGTTTTAAATATCAACACATGTGTTGACGTCTGTTTTTTTAAGGCTGAATATATCTTTTATATGATTATTTGTTTGTTTGTAGTAAACATAAAGAAAGCCTTAAAAGTATCGATGTTTTTAACCGACTCCCCAATTTTTTTTCTTTTTCTATGTTTGTTACCTCAGAACTTTTGACTGGATGAACCGATTTGGATGAATCTTTTTTTATTTGAAAGGTGGTGCTTCCCGTATGGTCCAATTTGGTCCAGTTTTGACAACGGCATCCATGAGAAAACGATCTAAATCTTAAATTTGCCTTAGTAAAAGTAGACTTTTAGGGCAATTGAAGTCGGTTTCCAGTTCTTTTTGAACGCGTTTACTGTACTACGGTTGTGGGATATTTGTAGGTAATATTGGAAGATTGTCTTGGCGACTAACTAGAGCAAACAAGAACTGTCTGAATATCTCTGAAATACATAAAGTATTTTTATTATTAGTTTATTATTATTATTATTTATTAGTAGTTATTCTAATAAACATATATTACAATTAATTACTGTAATGAATAGCAGGCTTTCTATCTCGATTTTAATTCAAACGGCAACTCAATTGCACTAAAGAATGCTTTGGATTCCAAAAACCAGCATTAATTAATATCGGAACGGTAAATAAACACAAGGTGGACGTAGCGGTTGCCGAGAATTCTGTGAAAATATATTTTTTCTTCCATCTTCATTAAAAGATTTAATCTAAATTGTTATAAAAGTGCCACCACCGGCTGCGCAGTGCCATTGCTGTCATTAAAGTCGAGATGAGAGCGTCATGCGGAAACATTGCATTCTTGCATTTATTTTATTGATATCTCTAATTTTTGCGCATAAAAAGAATTTTAAGCTTTCCGAAATAATTACATTTTTTGCGTTAAAGAGCGAGTCTTTTGGAACTTCTTCAGGCTTAAAATAATTGCGATTTTTTGCACGATATTCTTTGGAATAAGAACAATATAATCAGCATGTCTACTCGTCTACAATTCTAACGCTCTACGTCTCCTGGAATATGGTGCTTAGTACAAGTGTATAAGATGGATGCCACATCGTACTCTTGACTTGACCCGGCGGCGGCGCGGCGGCGTACCTTATTGTTTTCCACGCGGCCTAGACCTTGGTTATTCGGACATTAAAATTACTTCCGCGATCGATTAGAGATTGTGTCAAATCATCATCGTCTATTGTCAGAAAAAAATATTCGCAGCCATCACAAGCTAACTATTCAATATTGTCTATAGGTAGAGGGACGACGAAGATACCATTATGTGAATGTGTTAACGAGAAAGCGTTGCAATTGCCCCTTAAAACTTGGAATTTTAGAATCTCTGTTTGTATACCCGTAGCTAAGACAGTATGAAATGGCTAGCATAAAAGCAGAAAGTGAAATAACGCATACCTGTTGATTTAATGTTAGTTTAAAGAACTGTTATACAACCTGTCGTTGAACAAGATCAGGAAACTGAATTGACACTTTTCATCTCGACAGATCAACCCTCTAGAAAAGCCTATCTGTAGGACTTATAGAAATCATTCCCGCCGTCAACTATCTTTGGTCATATTAATTCATTGACTGTTTGAGACAACCTCGCTCGCGACATCTTGCCACGTTATGATCGGCCAATGCCAAAACAAGTTCCCATTTCAAACCCGCCGCAAACATAATCTAAGTAAAAGGCTGCAAAATTGGACTAAGTATTGCAGTATCTTGGTTCCGACGGCCGATTATACCTCGCATATCCGAATTCGTTCCCACGGCGGCTACAAACGGGTTATTATTAAAACCAACTACTTCGTTCAATGCAAGTTAGGCTTTACAGTCAAGTTTTAAAGTTCAATTTGAGGTGAATTCCCGTGAGGAGCACTTCCGCGATGGTGTCAGACGAAATGAACCCAAATGCACCGCGGCACTAAATTTAAACTTGAAAGCACTGAAGTGGAGGCTGCTCGCTGAGATCACAATTTGAAATTCGTATTTGGACTCGTCGGAGAAGGATTTTAAGCCTTTAGCGACTGCATAAAGGCTGGTAACGCAGCGTTTTTGCAGATTTTTTGATTATTTCGTGTTTATTTTTTGTATGAACAAGTAAAACCTTAATCAACGTCTAGTGTGCTTGTGGAGATTTGAGCTAGTTTTCAAAACAGTAAAATCATGTTATCGTCTATTAAATTGACATATATTTTGAGAAAATGTGAAATGTTTAACGGTATTTAATTATGTAATGGTATTAAAATCATAATTTCAGGTATTTTGTTTAAGGTTTTTGGAACATTACTGTTGTACAATAGCGTAAACAAAGAAATGTGCAATGAATCTATTATAGCGCTTCCGATGCAGATGTATTTATTAGTTGCAACGCTAAAGTTAATAACAGGCAATAGTGTCAATCATCTTATCGCATTCATTTCTCATTTCGTTTCAAACACTTTCTTTTACCATTAAGTCGCGGAAACTGTTATCGGTACGACGTGACGTTTTGTCGGAAAAACATTGGAAAATACTGAACGACTTTCTTAAAGTGTGTTGGTTTTCTCTGAGTAATGTTTATTCTGCACTAAATTTAAAAGTCTTCTTGATAATGTAAAATTACTATCATTCCTGAGTAATCTGAATCTGCGTAACCTGTGACTTTTTACAAAAAGAAACAATACGCATACAACGCATACTCTTCGTCCGAAATGTTCAGTCTGCCGTCCACATAATAACGGATTCACCGACCACGTTTAGGACGTGTCCTGCACGTAAACATGTCGATTCACACGTATTTAGCCTAAAATATTGTTTTGAACAGATCCCACTCAACAGCGAGAATGGTAATTGTTATCATGCAGGCGGAATACCAAGTTTAATGCCCGCTTCGTCGGTGACGAAGAAATAGAGTTCATTTGTGTAAGGCACGATGATTAAATAGTTCACTCATATGTGCTTGTTGTATGTTACTATCAAATCTTGCAGAGCACTTAGCGAATTTTAAAATCATTTCTAACGAAAGACAGAAGAAAGCGAAACGTCGTATTTCAACAGAAGTCGAAACAGATAGAAGCACACGGTATTTCTGAACCATAATTTAAGTAGGGTGCCGAGTTTCAGTATGGAAAACACCCACATAGGATTTGTTTGTGTTGTGTCCGTTTGTCCATCACTATCACACGAATCTTGTACTTGGTATTAGATTTTACTATGCTAACCGCAACCTAATATTTCTTTACTTTCATGACCAGATCCCTGTTTCTAAGCCGGAACCACACGGGTCACAGCACATAATCATGATCTAATCCAGATTATATAATAAAATAGATTTACTCGGTTTTTCAAACTTATATAACATGGGCTTTATATTTTTTTAAAGTTGCCACGGAATTCTACTCGTAGCATGTCTCAACTTGCATTTGGCTGTTTTTTTACATCAACGGGTTTTCCTGTCTGTGTATGATTTGAGCTATCGAGGAAGTCAGTTTTAATCACAACATCATTATAAATACGAAAGTATGTTTGATTATTTGTTACTTCTTGTGGCCGTCACGGCACAACCATTTGTGATGGAATTTGGAATCCACCCACGTAGCCCGCCGGTAGTACAGAGAGGGCGGTTCGATATTAAAATTATAAATTACAGAAAAGTGCTCCCCTGTAATCAGATGAAGTTGCAGGAAAAAGCTAGTAATCCATAATCATAAACAACAAGTGTAAGGCCACTTTTCACGTACTTTATATTTTTCATGTATATTCTAAAATGTGTTTCATTAATCAGCCTTCTTCTGCAGCTTTTTTCCGAGGGGAAGAGTGAAGCCTCCTAATACAAGTAATTATCTATACTTAAAAGGAGAGTCTCCACTCACTGTAGATATGTTAAATGTTTGTGAATGAAATAATTTATAAATATTTTGACAGATGTACATGTGCCTCTCCCATAGATCCCAACGTCAGACTTTCCAATAGGTTACATAATATGTGTGGGTCGTCAGCTTCCTCATAGAGCTATGAGAATTCTACGCATGCCAAATTTTAAGGCAATTTAGGAGCAATCAAACTTTAGCATTCATAATTTAGCAGCAACCATGACTCAGTTACAGCGAGTTGTTTTTAGTGTGTCAGCTGGAGACATGGGTCTCCAGCTGACACATGCCAGGAAGGCAAACCAGTGGGGTTAGGGCTTTAGACTATAGTCAGGCATTTAAAGCACAATTACAGCAGTGAGAGCCAAAAAAATTAACGATCACATTGATAAACTGTTGGATCTACGAACGAAATACCGTGTGTAAGCTGGCGACCCGTGTCACCAGCTTACACATCTGGATCTTCGTAATTATTCAAGTTACGATTATGTATTGTACCTCATATTTTAGAGCAAAATAGCAGCGCCAGGCTTCAAAATTTTCGAATCTCTAGTGCTTAAACTGTTTGAGTTACGAGCCGATATGTGTGTGTAAGCTGGTGACATGGGTCGCCAGCTGACACATGTTGTATCTCTGAAACTACATAAGTGAGAACTTCGTTTTAAAGATCAGATGAGACCATACAATAGCAGCGTTCACGAGTCAAAATTTCAAATCTCCTGGCTGTCTAGATTCAAAGTTATAAGCAAAAAACTATTTTCCCGCCAAAAAATTCAAAATAATCGCACGGACGCCGCTGAGCGGGCCGTTGCCGTTCCGTGCACTACGCTATTACAATAGAGTTTCAACTTAGCCGTCATTGTTTTAAAATTCATTTTAACCTGCACTTTCGTATCGATTCAATTGGTATATTGAGCGTGTTAGACCAGGAGCCGACAGAAATAAGCAATGGTATACTACCGATTAACTTCATAGAGAGACTACGAACAACCTTCACCAAATTTGAGGTCAAGTGAGAACCCTTCATCGCAAATCTACTAATTTGACTAATACGGAACCAAGATTTAGTTTAGTAATGAATCAACATATAAGAAATAACAATTTACGGTGTGATATAACATAGTATAAGAGGTATATGTTCAACATATACAGCTTATATCACTATGATCAATAATTGTTGAGCTCGGTATTTAGTATATTTTCAATAGCAATCCATACTAATATTATTTATATATTATGAATGCAAAAGTGATTTTGTTTGTTTGTCCTTTATTATCGTCGTAACGTAGAGTCAGAATGATGATTTTTTGTATAGGGGTAGTTTGGAAAAGGATGGAAAATGACATAGGCTGTATTTCTTAAACTTTTATTCATAGCTATTTTCATGGAAATTGCAAACAATATTGGCACATTTTAATAAAAATTATTGCTTATACTCAGAAATTTAGATTTGCAAATGAATAAAAATCTTATGATTTGATATATTTTTATTATAAAAGTTGACTAACATTGCTTTGTCTGATTTTCATAATATCAAAAACGGGACATGTGCGAGTCAGACTTGCGCACCGAGGGTTCCTATATTTGTCCCATAAGACTTTGTTTTTTGCCAAATTTCAGGATTATAGATCAATCAAAAATATGCGTCATGCACGGCTTTGATATAAGGGATTGCACACCTGAGTATTTGATATCAATTTCAACTTGATGCATTCACGCATTCCTTAAAAAAGGGGTCTTGACAGACCGAAGAACAACAAAGAGATCCAATCTAGGGTTCGCCTAAATATATTATTTAGTCACAAAATTAACCGCTTATGTACATAATTGATCATAACAAAGGTGCTTCTGAAAGGCGATAGTTGTATTCTAAAGAAGTAAACAAGTCATAATTTTGTATGGGAACCCATATTTTGTTGAAACTTATATATAATAACCAGTAGAATTCAGAATACCTGCCTTCTAAAGTGTGTGTATATTAGTTAACATCATTAAGATTAATTATTTTTCTAAAAACTAGCGTTCCATTATCACAGGTTGGATACTATAAAGAAATAAACGAGACATAGCTTTGTATGGAATTTAAATGAAAATTAAATGTTTGTGAAATCTATATCATGTTTTATTCAATAATTGCTACTGAAAATATACTAAATACCGAGCTCAACAATTATTGATCATAGTGATGTAAACTGTATATGTTGAACAAAACCTCTTATACTATGTTATATCACACCGTAAATTGTTATTTCTTATATGTTGATTCATTACTAAACTAAATCTTGGTTCCGTATTAGTCAAATTAGTAGATTTGCGATGAAGGGTTCTCACTTGACCTCAAATTTGGTGAAGGTTGTTCGTAGTCTCTCTATGAAGTTAATCGGTAGTATACCATTGCTTATTTCTGTCGGCTCCTGGTCTAACACGCTCAATATACCAATTGAATCGATACGAAAGTGCAGGTTAAAATGAATTTTAAAACAATGACGGCTAAGTTGAAACTCTATTGTAATAGCGTAGTGCACGGAACGGCAACGGCCCGCTCAGCGGCGTCCGTGCGATTATTTTGAATTTTTTGGCGGGAAAATAGTTTTTTGCTTATAACTTTGAATCTAGACAGCCAGGAGATTTGAAATTTTGACTCGTGAACGCTGCTATTGTATGGTCTCATCTGATCTTTAAAACGAAGTTCTCACTTATGTAGTTTCAGAGATACAACATGTGTCAGCTGGCGACCCATGTCACCAGCTTACACACACATATCGGCTCGTAGCTCAAACAGTTTAAGCACTAGAGATTCGAAAATTTTGAAGCCTGGCGCTGCTATTTTGCTCTAAAATATGAGGTACAATACATAATCGTAACTTGAATAATTACGAAGATCCAGATGTGTAAGCTGGTGACACGGGTCGCCAGCTTACACACGGTATTTCGTTCGTAGATCCAACAGTTTATCAATGTGATCGTTAATTTTTTTGGCTCTCACTGCTGTAATTGTGCTTTAAATGCCTGACTATAGTCTAAAGCCCTAACCCCACTGGTTTGCCTTCCTGGCATGTGTCAGCTGGAGACCCATGTCTCCAGCTGACACACTAAAAACAACTCGCTGTAACTGAGTCATGGTTGCTGCTAAATTATGAATGCTAAAGTTTGATTGCTCCTAAATTGCCTTAAAATTTGGCATGCGTAGAATTCTCATAGCTCTATGAGGAAGCTGACGACCCACACATTACATAATCACTACGATCGTTAGACGGATTCGTGATCGCAGTAAGATGCCCATCGCCTTTTTCTTACACCGTCAGGATTGCATGGGATCATCAAATTGTAAAGTTGAGACCAAGAGAACGATCATCTAGTAAGTAATTAATACATCCAAATAAAATATAAAAAAGTGGCTTTAAAATAGAACCGCTCCATGTCTCTCAGTGATTGAAACAGTGTCAGACAGATCACTACAAAACGTTGATCGTAGCTAATTCGTTTTATACAAATTTTCGCGGAGGTTGGGTAGAGGGGGCGATTTCTTCCTCATGATATCAGTGACTGACCCTCTACGTGATAAAATCCGGAGTGAAGAAATTCGTAGACGAACTGAGGTCACCGACATAGCTCGACGAGTCAGTGAGTTGAAGTGGCAATGGGCAGGCCACATCGCTCGAAGAACGGATAACCGATGGGGAGAAAGAATCCTTGAGTGGCGGCCACGTACCGGGAAACGTCTACCGGGCCATCCCCCTACTAGGTAGACCGACGACCTGGTTAAGGTCGTGGGTCGAGTCACTGGATGCAGGTGTCTCGGGACCGGTCGATGTGGCGTACCATGAAGGAGGCCTATGTCCAGCAGTGGACGTTTCCATGCAGCTGCTGCTGCTGATTTATTGTTTTGCAAATGATTTTAAAATAAAATATATTTAGGTAATTATTTATTTATAATAAAGGTATAAGGTAAGGTAAGGTATAGGTAAAGGTAAAGGTATAGGTTTTTATTTATTTATAATAAAGTTATAACAATGAAAGTGAGTTGGTTTGCAATCAACCTTAAACAATTTCCATAAAAATACGAGTGTATGGTGAAATTCCCTCATTTATATAGTTTTTTTAGAAATATTAAAACAATAAAAACAGTTAATGTTAGTGTAATAAAAAAATTCAGCGCTGAAAATTTAAACATTTGATTTGAAATTTGATGAACCCGACGCCTTGAGTGATTCCACTAACAATTCCTGGTAACTTTGGGAATAATTTTGTTAGATAAAATATGTAAATTAAGCGTTTACGCACAATAAGATACGCAACAGCCGCTGTCCGTCGCGCATCCTTGGCTTTATTACGAATGATTTACTGTGCGATTACCTTTATGATAGACGTCCCATGAGATTGAAACAATGTCGTATGGCCTTGATCAAATAACTCGTATCATTTTCCTGTAAACGCTTGCTTATGAATTCTTGCCTTTAAATTGTAATAATGATTGTTACTAAGTAGACGATCCATCCTCTTATAAATTATGACAGTTATATTATAACTAAATGACAAGTTCCGCGAATGTGTGGAGCAAAGACCTGGTCTTGTACACTTGTTAGTTTAAAAGGCCATTATCAAATAAGAGTGATTTAGTTACCATTTTTGTATATTTTGGTTTAGTTTGTTAAGACTTAACGCTGAAAACAAAGATGGCGTCAATAAAATGACATATGTGACGCTGTTACTTAGTACAAAAAGAATGATTTTGTACTATTAAAATAAGTGCAAAAATTTAATTATAGTATTTTTCTATACATATTTAGATTATTACTTGATTTTTTTAATAAGAGGCAGCAGGAAGAAGCATTGTACTATTCGAGAAACTAATTTTTTCGCAATTTTTGAAACATTAAGATTTTGAAAAATCCAAATAATACATTAAAATTATTTTTATTTTGGGGGCTTTCTTTTAATGTCCGTTATGCTATAAAATACAATTCAACCCCAAACTAATTAGTACTTAACATGTACCTAAATTTTCAATTTTACCACACCTATTAGGAGAAAAATATTTGTATATGGAAAATGTATGCACTCGTCTATTTCTGCCGTAAATTATAACAAGTTTTTTTTTAAAAAAACCTACGCAGTAGTATATACGATTGTCAAATATGGCTAAAAACCACTGAAATGAAACTTACTTTCGCGTAAAAAAACGCATCAAAATTTGTCCATCCGTTCGAGAGCTACGATGCCACAGACGTTGGCGTCAACGTTATAACACCCTTTGTTTGCCTCGTGGGCTTAAAATATCGCCAACGGCACCAGATACGTGCCCTCTAAAACACTTGCCACTATCGTTATATGGAAATATATCCGAGGAAATATTGTAGTCATCAAACAACGAGCTTGTTGTCTGTAGTAGTAAACAAACGATAGACGAGTGCTCGCTCGTGCTCAAATAAAACGATACGACCACCTACTTATTTATATTGATTAACTACCTATATGTATGTACACCTGGGGTCAAGTGAACATTGAGATGTGTGCTCAGAAACATATGCCAGTGTGATTAAATACAACTATTCACCTATGCTTTATAAGATTGCTTTGGTTTTGTATTCAATAACTAGTTATAATAAATCGTTCTAAAATCCTGCAATTACCATCATCGACTTGGGACTTTCGATGGCACAATCACCTCTTAGTTTCGATTTCCAGAAAAGTTAGGAATTCAGAATATTGTTGCGAATGTTTAACCAGAAGTTATACTTATTGTTACTACTTATTTGATTTTGCTTATAGCCTTTATTTCGCAATCATATACTAGTACTCGTACATACAACGCTTAAAGTAAACTTTTGTCACCGGTATTGAGATTGCCTTGCGTCTTGCAAAGGCCTCCCCTAAAGCTTGTCACACTTTCCGATCATGGGTCATCCTCCTCCAAGTAACCTCCAGCTATCTTCTGAACTGTGTCCCCATCTAAGACGATATCTTCCTTTCTGTCTTTTATTTTGACTTGGACATAATTTAATTACCCAGTACCCAGCTATATCCATTTTAGTTTTAGTTTTGATAGTATAGAATAAATAGTGGTATGAAGCACCAGCTCTTCATTAATATGAAGCTTTCGATCAAACGACCTACTCATGACTTAACACCTGTTAAGTGAAAGACAAGTGAAGAAAGTCAGTCAATTGTTGTATATGGACCTCGTTGAAATGTAACTTACTTAAATTAGGGACAAAATGACTATTTAATAATCAAAAAACTACCAAAATATTAAGAGTTTTCTATCAGCGCGATTGATACATACATATTTGTCTTAAAACGTCAGATAAACGTAAACTAAACCCCTTTACTCCCTTTAGACAGACCCTTTACGCAGTAAGAGCAAAACGGTTTCTCATTATAAATACAGTCGCTGTAAACCCTATAATTCTACGAGTATAACTATGTTACATTGGAAACGTGCCTGTGTCCACGAACTAGAAAATCGTTCGCTAATTACTCCATGACGCGACCTTTCTGTTGCCCTTTCGGGCGCCATTAAACGGTCAAACCAATTGAGATGAAATAACTTTGGGATAGATAGAGGATATACGGACATTGACTTTTTTTCAAGGGAAATTGTAAATATTCACGTTTTCTTTTATATATTTATTTTACCTCTTTCTTCTTTTAAAATTTTCTTTAGACTCCTGGCTTTAGACTCCTGACCACAAACGGAACACTTCATGAGTTGGGCATCAGCATCAAGCTATAGATAAACAAGATCTACATGTGCGGTCACAGATTCGAATGGCAATTACAGTTCTTTTCAATGCACTTTATTGGCCTTATGTCCGTAGTAACCCGGATTTTACGTGACGTCATAATGACGCGGAAAAACACGACGCTTCCGATGACACCTCATTTGTCAACATACTACGAGTAATTCAAGAGATATTAAAAATATTAAAATTTAAACTATTAATTGCAAAAGAAAGAATCACACATTTTTTTAATTTTCCTGTGCGCTTAATCTTCATTATGTAAAAATTGGAGAGTTGCACACATGCTCGTGTAGCTATTTGAACAAGTGCCCGGGGGCGCATCCATCCATCCCATCCGTCCTTGGATTTATTCTGACAGACGAATCGTTACATAGCGTTTTTCAATAGTTTATTATTAGTACTTTGATTTTCTCTTTCAGATTTCTATGTAAGTCATTAAGGATACAAGGGAGACTACACTTTCACACTCTTGCTTTACTACTTTTGATATTTTCGTACATCGGGATTTGACTGACAGTTCTCATGGTTTTGGAGCTAGTATGTTTTTTTATTAACATCACCCCGCCGTTTGGTTTTGCCATAGTCGGGTAGAAAAAGAAATGTAAATATTGATTTTGCACACAGTCAGAAATCTAACACATGCTATTAAGTAATTGAAATATGTTGTAGTAAAATTGTACGAATATAATTTTACAAATATTCCTTATACTTATAACGCGAATATTATGAAATCATTCGGTAAGGCAATACTGGCGTGCGACACATGTCTTTGGTCGCTCCTCACGCACCCAATAAATGCCAAGTTTAATGCGATTATTTGCCTCGTCGTGGCAGGTGGGTTTTTTCCATGTCTCCGGAACTTGAAATAAGATACACATGGGATAGGTAAGACGACTTCCGTTATGCATCAAAGATGTCACGATGCACGAATCTCCTAGCAAATAATAGTCATGGCACGAATATTATTATTATGGTATCAGATTTCAGAATGTATCCTCTTGCTCAATTATGTAATTTCAAGTTTTGGACAACATAAAGAGAATTTTAGAAATTGCCACGAACAACTGACATACAAACTATCTAATCAAATCTACTACCGGAGCTCCATTTATACTTCTTTCCACGTACATACTTCTTTTTTTCTATTCTATTTTTATTTATGATTCTGTTAGCTTGAGGATTCTGGATGAGCATGCTGTCCATTCAATTTCCTTATCTTCATTTATGATGATGGTGAAGGTCAAGCGGACAACCTATTTATGCCGTGTGGTCTCGCCTTTAGAATCTAGTCATCCTAATCGTTTCATAGAAGGCGAGTTAAAATATCCAGAAGGCAGCAGCACACACCTATGTAACAACAACATCTTACTGCGATCATCATTGTGACAAATCTCTTAATTTGTGCTCCTAATGGAAAATAAGACGCGGCGATCAATGCGTGAAACTCATGTGCAACTGTGGACTTATGCATGACATTATTGTTATTTTTTAACATTTGAATTTTTACTAACTATAAAATATGGCGAAGCATTATATACATATATAATTAAATCATCAAAAATGATTGAAAAATAGATAATATTGTTAGATTCACTGTTCACCTTCGAAACTTAATATTCGAAAATTACTTTCTTTTTTCAACTTGCCAAATTTCCGATCATCTCAGAATTCTGAAAACAATCACATAAATTGCCACAGAAGAAGGATTATTAACCAACAGACGGTACATATTAGGAACGTCAATAACGCAATAAACTCATCGTATTATTAAAATTGTCTACACAGGTAAACTTCCTGCACAATAGTTATTAAGGCTATTCAAGCACCGAGTTGCAATATAAACTGAGATGCAGCTATAAAATTTTATAGGTAATGCTTATTGCGATAATATATCGCAAGGGTTTTATGACAGTTCTTCGTTTATTAAGTCCTTGTATGACAGAGCTAGTTATTTGCAGTCTATTTATCATTTTAATATTGTTATGTAAATTTATCAAACATAATTAAACTTGGTTTATTACCTATGCAATATCAATTTATTACGATCGCTATCATCTTGCCCTAAATTGCTTTGACATCTATAAAACACAACGCATACACTTCATGTCGTTCAAGAGCTGTTTCAATATTTTCCATTTTAAAAAAAATCCCCTTGTATTTACGCTATCATGTTTAGAAGAACAACTGTTTATATGGATTTTTTTAATTTGAGAAATGATTAATACAGGTAAATTAATCATCTTCCGACAAATATTTTATGAAATCACGTTCATTATCAGCCAGGAAACGTCCACTTCTGGACATAGGCCTCCTTCATGGTACGCCACATTGACCGGTCCCGAGCCACTTGCATCCAGCGACTCCCACTGTCCATCTAGTAGGAGTAGGAAATCACCCATGGAAAAGGTTTATGGGTAAGGTTCTACTAAAGCCTCCATTTTGTCGAACCTTTGCCCGCGACATTGAGCTGGGTACTTGGTATATTTTTTTATTTCATTACGATTGGTGGTGCTACTGAAGCACGAATAGAAGAGGTAACATACGAACACACTTTTGCGTGCATTACTTTATTATCATTTAGTTAGATTTGCGGAAATTGGACGGTTTCCAAACTTAGCCATATTTTTGTGGCTGAGTGGAAGCGTAGCCGCCCGATCTCGTCCCAAAAGAGGGCAAGGCACTTGATGTACCTGTAAAACTCCTGGAGTGATAGTGGATTGTCTGGGGTCGTTGCCCGTCGTCTGGCCACGCTCCTCATCCATCCTTGCATCCTCAACCTATGCTGGCAATATTTCTAGTTAGAATCTAATGGCTGCACGCTTGGACTTACAACCCGAAGGTCCCAGGTATGATTCCCAGAGTACCTATTGGTACTCGATTTGGTTGGTAGTACGGCATTTTCTATGTCCACTTGGCTAGATACTGTCATGTTATCTAAGTCTGTCGACAAACAGCAGTGTTAATAGCAATGTTGTGTGTTTTCTGGTATGAAAGGTAACAAAGCCAGCACTTCATTAGATTGAGACTTCTGGGTGCGCACGCTTACCATCCACTGTCTTTATCGTCTCTTACCATCAGGCGAGATTAAAGCCCAGAGCAAACCCATACATACATTAAAAAATAATTAAATGTAGAAGTAGTGAGCTGGAGTAATATTTGTTTGTATTTTTATATATATTGTGGAAATCGTAGCAAAATCAAGGGCAATCAAGTAGTTGTGTGTGAACAAATAAAAACATTCGTGTAACAATACGGCGGCGGCGTTAGTTGTTGCTCATTATGACGGTCGGTCGGTGGCTGCGTATAAACAACGACAATAGGTAGGTATGTCATACTATTGTCAATGACTGTGATCGTTGCAGCGATCTCGCGCAGAGTAGTGAGTGAGCGCGAGACACTGTCGAACTGGTACACTCGAGTACAAAAATATGTAGCCACTTTTGAAACATGTCACATTATGTTATATATATACTTAATATAATAACATAACAATTGACTAATTCTTACATGTAAGGTATTAAAACTGCTAGTGTAAGATGTGTATTCAATAATAAACAATAAACATTCACGCTTGCTTGTACCTATGCAGTGTGTTGATGGAAATGTCAACTATAGGTGAATGTGACATGGTCCAAAAGAGGGTACATATTTTTGTACTCGAGTGTACACTCGAGCACAAACATATCTACTTCTTTTGGACCATGTCACATTCACTTTTGTGCTCGAATGTACAAATAGTGACAAGTGGGTAACAAGGAAGACAGACTACGTTTCATGTACAGTGCCTTATTGATATTGCATCTTCACTTAAAATAGGTGGAATACTCGTAAAGGCCACAGTGAGAAAATACAAGAAAATCATAAGATAAATAGCAATTATTAGTAATGACATACTCGTAGAATAGATAATATTGCTTCATGACGAAATGTGTAGTTCACATCACTCAACTTTTTATTATAGCCAAATGCAATTGTATTGTATATGCCTTGATAAGTAAGGTTAAGATTTCGGGCTTTAAAAAAGCCCGAAATCGTTGGATATATTTTTCTGAAGGTCATTAAATAATAATTAGAATTACTAACAATTTAAAGATCCATACATTTAGTGAGTACTGTCAGGGTGTCTAACGATCTTATCCATATATGTATTATTACTACCTCCAAAGCCTAGTTGCTGTAAGACTGATTATACAGGTCGTGGTGAATGTTCCTAGCAAGGCACCTATATATCGGTCAGTCCTCATTTTTTGGGTGGAAAGATACTTTTCTATCCCCACCTGGCGAGCTATATATAGCCAAGTTATCATAGAACCAAACAGCATAATTATGGAGATATAGGATAATATCGTCATTGCTTCTAAAATTCAGTCTAATCTTCACTTACCATCAGTCTCTAACTGATGAGGGAAAGATTACGATGAAGAAAGAAGTAGATATGATTTTTTAGATTTAGTTTTGTCTGTATTTGGTGATTGGTCTGTGCGTAGGATGCGTCAGCCGTGTCGGGATCGTGGGACCGTCGTCGCGTCGGTCGGTCGGTGGGCGATCCTCCCATACCGCTACCTCCGTGACTTACCTTGTGCTCGGCGTGCTCGATACTTAGCTCTGTTTGACCTTGGTGGTGATGTGATGTGCCGACAACACTAGTGCGACTTCGGTCCGCTCTACACCTAACAAATACTTCACACCTAACAAATGCTAAAGAATTTTGTGCAAGTCTACTTAGACGTTGGTGAAAAAGTGAAAATGGTTTTTGTGGTTATTTTTAGGGTTCCGTACCTTAAATGGAAAAAGGAAACCATTATAGGATCGCTATGTTGTTCGTCCGTCTATCTATCAAGACCACGTCAAGGTCCTTTTTTTCCTGGAAGGCGTAAAAGGTATCAAGTTGAAATAATATCGAATTCTTAAGTCGGTAGTCCCTTGGATCTGTAAAAAAGTCATATCATATATAACATCAAACCAGCAAAATATATCATAATTTAGATTATAATGGATTTCTACGTGTTTGCTCAGCTTACTCGTCGATATATGTTGGTGACTTCAGTTTGTCTACGGATTTCATCATTCCGAATTTAAAGTAGCTTTACCCACTTTGATGGGATTCGCCTTTGTTTAGCAATGATCTTACCGAACTACCATTGCACCTAAAAAATAACAGCTCTTTCTCGCTCCTATGCTTTTTGATATAGACAGTTACTTTATATAACCTAAACCTAACACATAGCACTGTTTAGATGTGGAAGCCAGACCGTCAACTTGAGAAAAGCACAATCGAACTCAAAGGCAGGTAAGACACGATCCAATCAACCAAGATGGCTACAATTGCGACTGATTGAAGGCAGTTGCACAATACACCTGCATTTTAACTTCCGCAGCCGGCTGAGTTCTGCACTCTGCAGTAATAAATAATCACAATGTTGTAGAATGAAAGTGGACTAGAACGACAGTCCTCAGTGTAAAATTATAGTATAGTAATAATATACTCTTAGTTAATAATGTATTTTACAAGTTTTTTACCCATAAAATAAAAATATATTAACATTGCTTTGTGCCAGAAATTTTGTCTACTTGAATTTTAGATAGTATCCCACGGTAACGTATTGACGGGATACAATAATATATCTATGTGTCAAACACTCAAATTGTTTAAGTCACAAACGTCGTCGGTGTCACATACCACACAATGCACATTTTAGTCACAAACACAACATTATCAATTTCCACAGCGTATCGTTTTTGTGTACCTACTGTTTCTGTATCTAAATTCATTACTTTTCCTCTGTAAAATCACCGCTGGTGAAAATGAGCCTCTACCATGTATCACAAACACGGCCGAACAATTATCAAGAATTTGCCAGACTGGAAGATTGTATATGGACAAGGAAGACCTCAATCCAAAGCCAGCCGTACGAATCTTAGATTTAAGTTTACGGAGGTCACGTTATGCCTTTATGTAATTATTGACTGTACATTTGTGTGGGACCTGTGTGGGAGAGTTTATATATTTATCCCACTCCACACGGCGTTCTTTATCCCGATAAGTGTTCGTTCTTAAAAAGTAGCCTATATTCTTTTCCGACCCGCCATCTATCCATATACAAAAAATCAAGTCGTTCTGACTCTCCGTAACGACGTGAGGGAAGGACAAAGAAGAAACTCACTTTTATGTTTTAAATACAAAATACAAACATGTTTATTTTTCACTATACGAACACAAAATACAGGCAGCAAATTTTGGCTAAGCATAGACTAATGATAGTATGTTTTGTAGTCATAAATATCTAGTCAGTAATTTATTTATCATTTAGTTTTTATACTATTTACAGTATAAAATAGAATGAAACCACTTTAATGATTTCTGTTTTCTTTGTGTGTGTTTCTTGTTTCAATAAATGTTTTATGATTCAATATCTAAGTCATTCAACAATACCACGTATTTCTTGCACAAACGGTTTTAATAATGGATGAAGCGAATAGTATCACTTTTTAGGGTTCCCAACATCAGATGAAAAAACGGAACCTTTATAATCTCACTCTGGTATCTGTCTGTATGCCCATCCGTCTGTCTGACACATCTGACTATCTCAAGATCTACTAATGCTATTTATTTGAAATTGGAATAGTTATGGAAAATTTTGAAATACAAGTGCCGCAAATTGAAATATTTGTCGAAATATTTTAATTTGAAATGGGGATATCAATTTCTTTGTGCAGTTACTAGATCAAATACAGTATGGTATGAAAGACTTTGTTTTACCTAAAAAAGATTTTTCTTTTTTTTCTTCGTTGTTGCATATTATTTGAGTTCATTTTTGTGGAAAAATATTACAGGATATCTTAAAAACTCTATCTAGTATAGTTTTTAGGAAAACCTGCACAGAAAAACTTAGGTATGCGGTCGGGATAATGTAACGTTCAAGGTTATTACCTTGAGCTGTACGCTTTATAGTTCGGAACCATTGATGCGTGAGTCCGACTCGCACTTGGCCGGTGTTTTCCTTTTGCATTAAATATAACAGTACTAGTAGCATACTTTATAAATGTTTTATATAATGTGATAATTTAAAAAAATATATATAAGTATACAATGTTTTATAGCTTTATTAAATCTCAATACCGAAATATTTTTTTGAAATAATTAGCTTGTTCGCAATTAGGTAAAAGGACTACTTGCCTGAATAAACCTATTCAATTTTATGTTTTTATCGACTAACTATTCACAGATAACGGAGCTCTCCTTTGGGCCGACACGTACTTAGCCGGTTAAAGTTTAAGCTGTAACTTAGAGACCGTTAAGATGCGAGCATTCCAACAGTGATTCATGCCAGATTGCACAATATATAACTCAATCCCATATCTATGTATGAGTGCTTATCGTAACGCGGGCATGTCTGCATCATTGTAGCGCTATCCTTCTAAATCTCATGCACAGGCGTACAGCTAAAACAAACATGCGAACATGGAACTTTGGGCGTAGGCCAAGCTCGGCCAAAATATGAAATTATAATGTATTCTCAAGATATATCCTTGTCGTAGTGGGACTGCTTAATAAGCCGTAGCCGTAATCAATGTAGCGGGTCAATGAGTAACGGTTATGTATAACATCGTGAAATAAAGCGTCGGATTGTACAATTTTAGTTAAAAATTTTGTCGTTTGTCGCTCTATATGTCAAAATGGCGTAACCAGCAGAATTAAGCTGCAGCAGCTGTTTTACATAACAGAAACAGCTAGTAAAACCGCTAACCGTTAAGTAGTTCGATCGAGATACATAGTAGTTATACTCCCTTCAACCCTTCAACTATTCCTAACTAAATACAAAGTAATTCTGACTTTTCTTTACGATGTGAAGGAAGGACAAACATACACTACTTTCGCATTTATTCTAATATTTTAAACCCAAAATAGTAGTACTATTTAAAAATACTAGATAACTAATAGTACTAGATAACTTAACTAACACAGCTCTTATGATATTTTTTTCGAAACAATAAAAGTATTACAACTTGTCGTCAATCGAAGATAAATAGGCACCTTATAGCTAACGTCCCAATTAGGTGATTTTGTGCGTTCTGTATCTTTTTGGGATGCAATTATGTAATTAGGTTTTCATTCTTCAGAACAATTGTATAATTTTAAATACATACTTGAAAATTGGTTCACTTTATTTTTGAAGTTTCGTTGCTCTAAACAGATATTTGTATTTTCGTTGCTGTTTTTTTTCTATTGATTATTATTTATTGTGTTGTGTAAACTTGCACTGTAAAAATACTTTCGTATTACACGGGCAAAACTTAGCCGATCTATATCCATATTAATTATCTTTAACAACTTAATACCTGTACCTAGTTTTAAGAATCGAATAAATCGATTTGATTTAGATATGAAAAAATATATTTCTGTTTCGATTAATTTTTAAACTTTCTATGGAGAGCTTGGCTTTCCATAACAGTACCGTCAATCACTTAAGCAGTAAGATCTTTTAACAAACAAACAGAGCACTAACGAACACCAAGTAACTGAGCTAAAACAACGTCATAACGCTTGAAATTGCTAACGGGCTATTCATCAGAAAATATTATCGTAGATAAGCGGATCAACATGCGATGTTTCAGTTAGTGCAATCGGAAGTAGTTAGTCTGTAGCACGTACCGTGTTAATAGGAACACGTACGCACGTGCCAAACTGGCAACTGGCTAAATCGAGGGTGTCATAGAAATAGTCAAACAGCACTCTGCCTATCTCCCACTCAATCACGTTTGCTAAATAACTCTGCTGCAAAAGTTGTTAAAGTTGTGTGCCGATTAATCTTCGAAACCAACATGCATTAAGAATTCAATGTTATTTTATGATCACTCATTAGCTGCTAGATACAATTACATGGTTACTAGTTTATCGATACTTATCACGGCGGAGTTATCGCGCTACAAACATACCAAAAAACACAATGAGAACCTTCTCATTTTTTGAAGTCGGTTGAAATCACAGAGTTAGATGATACATAAAACTTGCATAAATTAAGAACGCACTGTACGAAATTTAGTAAATTAAAGTTCACTAATGTGTGCTGAAATAGTTAAAGGACTTATTTAGGTTAGCCCGATCCTCGAACAAGGGCACGATCGTGGTGAAATTTGAGACAAAAACAGAAATCCTACTTCCTACTAATATTATAAGTGTGAAAGTTTGGATGTTTGGATGTTTGTGACGCTTTCACGGAAAAACTACTGATGGATTTGAATGAAACTTTACAATAACATAGCTTATACATCAGAATAACATATAGGCTATAATTTCTAAAGACACATATAGTGTAAATTGTCCAAAATCACACTTATAATATTAGTGGGATTACATGGGCAATTTTGGCATAACAAAAACGCGTTGCATAGCAACCGACCATAGAATATGTAAATTCGTATATACAAACTTTCGCGTTTATAATATTGGTGTGAAGACTATTTAAATGTATTACGTCAGATATTAAATTTTTCTTCTTCTTTCAATTATTAGACTACGTAACAGAATAAACACTATTTTGTACCTTATGCTGTATAATAATTTGTCATATACGTAATCTGTGCCTATCGAACAAGTAGAATACATCCTGAATTACACGCGGACAAAGTCGCGGGCGGAAGCTAGTAATTAATAAACAATACATACTGTTTACGGCATGTCACTAAAAAAAATTCCAGAATATTTTCCGTTCGAACAGAATACTCGTAATAACTATTAACAGGTGGGTTAATTCCCCCCAATATTAAGTTCATTTACTCATATATTTTGGATGGAACGGTGCAGACGTAATTGCGTGCAAAAGCGTAGTAACGATTACATAAAAAATGAAAATCTAAAAGATAGGTTCATCCCCTTTCATCAGGGGACGACGAAAGAAAGAATCCAAAACTGAAAACAATTGGACAACAATCTCGGAAAAGGATGGCTTCTATTGAACCGTGACAGGGCGTTAAAACTAGACGCCACTTGGTAATGTGCACTTGTAACCCTGTTTGTTACAATGACACTTGTGATAAGCTTTATCCGTTTCATCTCGTACACCTTCCGCCCTTGAATTGGTGATCTCACCACACCAGGTTCTGTGTTAGTCAGCGCATTGCCACGCATCATGCCGGATGCAAAATAAATGATGTACTACTAGATACCGTTATTGTTTATTTCGCCTGTTTGATACGCAGTTAGTTTTTTGTTGGTCGATTGCCATTTATCGCGGAGACTCGCTCTGTTATGAAATACAATTAATGACGCGGATTTTGTACGTTATTTAATTTTTAATATGACACTGTTCCGTGTAAGATTACATAACCAAGCCAATGATTAATCACTTCTGGATGAGCACGCTTAACCACTTATCATCAAATAAATAATATTTAAACTTTTTAAGTAACTAATCGATACTAATATCATACATGCGGAAGTGACTTTGTTTATGGGTTCGTTTGTTTGTCCTTCCTCGTAGCGTATAGTTAAAGGATCGCAAAGGTTAGTTTTTTAATTTATGAGGTCCACGCGGACGAAGTATCGGCCAAAAATTCGTAAAGAATGCACGTATGCTTGAGGGTCCCAGTTGTTGCCAAGTTAGAGGCCTTCGAGCGGGTTGGAGGGTCAGATATGTTAGTCGCTTCCGTAAAAAATAGTACATACACCAATACCTTGAGTTTAGCTGATCGATTCCGATTGAGAAACGAGAGCTAGGGGTATGAATGGTATGAGGATAATTATCAGGTGAAATCGTCAACTTAGCTTACACTTAGTTAGTAATATTTGTCCATGAACGCTACGCTCTACATGTCTTTCATTTTGTGGGTGGAATAAGCGCTACATTTTAATAAACTTACAACCGTGCTTTCCACTTTTATTTATAAACCTGTAAAAAATTATACGACAGTGTTTCGAAACCGCCAACAGCATATTATCTTAAATTGATATTACCACCTCGACGGTGTGAAAGCGGATCAAACGGGTACCTACCGACAGTCGAAATAAATACTTTTCCATTTATTAAATACATTAATATGAACGGAATGCTAAATTACAGATTTCTTCGCTAAAATAACAATATACTTTGTTTGTTGCTACATTAATCACTCAATCACAGTAATTGTCGGTGCTAGCAAGCAATATGGCTGCAATCAGAAAGTAGCGCTTCAAATTGAGGGGAAAACTGTAACGCACATGCAGTGCTTGTGAATCTCGAACGGAGCCAGAGCCGTCCAATCCATTACTGAGTTTTTTCCCCCAATACTTATGTATGTCATAGATTAGTATAACACAACTTGAGGACAAATTTATTCATACACTTTTTGAATACAGCAGTGTATCAAAAAATAAGCTGTCCTTTTGTAATTATTTTTATCTGTATTTAGTGTTTTGTATATGTCGTAAATAATAATAGTAATAGTAAATAACACCTTAATTGTACTGTAAGACCTTATTTCTTGAAAAATGACAGGGTTCTATTTCTGGGTCAATGGAATGCTCTATAGATTTGAATGCGCTTTAAAAAAAATCGTCAATTTATACATTACTTATTTATTTTTACAATAATTTGTATAATTACTACATGACTATTGATGTGTTTACCTCTGAAAAGGCAAGGTTTGGAATTTGTACCCGAATTTAAACACAATAAAGATTCAAATTGAATTGAATTAACAATCAACTTTTCTCGTACTCTATTATACCTAATCGTAACCGTCTCTATGTTACCCTAGCAACGGCCCAGGCGAATGCACATGCAGGCAGTGATATTACTGCTCACTGAACTATGTCAAGAATTCTAATTTATGCCACCGCCGCCGCCGCCGCGTCGCTCCGCAAAGCGCAGCCTTCCTGCCGTTGCCGGCGCCATCATAGACTTTTCATTCGACAGCTTGAAAATGTATTGATTACACATAAAAGTATTAATCCTTTCCTGTGGAATATTGGAAACGGTCACTTGGATGTGGTGGGTTTTCTGACTTTGATCTACAAATATTAAAGACTTGGAAAAACTGGAGCATTTAAAATTAAGTTACATCGTACACATTGAATTTTCTTTAGAAGACAATAATAGATTGACGCTGTTTCTTTATATTGCAACAATTATAATTTTAAGATGACTACCGTATCATCGGCATAGTTGTATCGTAACTGAAATGCAAAATACCATTGTTCAAGCCTCCCTCAAAATCTTGGCTCGGTGCTCACAGTATTTTTTTGTATTGCACATGGGCTAAAAGCAAGAAACTATAATTAATGATTTTATTGTGATTGTGACTTTCAGATTTAATCCCTTAGCATGTCGTGTTACCTAAACTTAGTTAATTTTTCGCTGACTTTGTTATCAAATGAAGTATCCCATACTTTGTTCTTTTTGAGCGCATTAGCTATTAAGTTACATTATGTTTCTAAGTATACCGCTGTACCGAGTAATAACATGTAGTCTGTACAAAATTGTTATATAAATACTAATGTGGCCACGAGTGTAATCACAGACACGGTTGTGAAACAAAGGGTACTCAGAAGCATCCCCGTCTTGGAAAATAATAGCGAATTACATGTTATTCACTTATGGCTAATCATAAAGGACCTCGCTTGTTAATTAAGGAACGTGTTTCAAGTCACTGATTCTATTAAGAGCTCCGAACATAGATGCTCACCTAACTGTTTTAAAAATGGATTTACGTGGTCACAGACGGAGAGATAAGACCGTTGGATGGGAATCGTGCTCACCCAGATGTTTCAAGCTAATGCGGCGCTGGCTCGTGCTACATTTGGCAGCAGACTTAGGTAACATGTTAATAGATAGCTACACGGAAATAGCATATACCATCGACCGAACATATTACAAATAGGTATCTCGCGGGGAATAGAACCCGAAATCCGTATTGTGGATCTAACTGTGTATTCACTAAGCCGTGGAGGCAGTGAGGTGAAGTATTTGAAAATGTTGTGTGATCAAAACATTGACAAATAACCTTATATCTATTACAGCAATTGTCACCAAAGGTAGAGAAGAGACATACGGTTTCTACACTACGTCTATAACTGTATTAGCGAGTCCTTCATAACCAGTAAACAACGTAACAAACTTGCACAATCGATGATTCACCGGCTCCTCGACTAGTTGTAAAGACTCCAGCGGCGGATGTGAGGCAATGCCAATAAATATCAAGGATTCCATGTTTGTTTAAGCCTTAGGCTCTCAGCAAACAATACCTTTTTAAAGTGGCTTACTTACCACCGCTGTGACGTTTCATAATTAGATTTGTGTCAATGTGTACGTCAACAACAAAAAGAAAATTTAATAAAATTGTAATAGATTACTTTTTACATCGACAAATATTCAAAATTTACAATGGCAGTAAAAATAACATCTGTCTCAAATAAAAATGAAGCATATATGTACTACTTACTAGGTGAAAACTTCATCCACAGCATGTGCAGAATTCGTAAGGCACGGGCGTACGCTGCGCTGGCGCTGCTGTTGCCTGGTTGTTTGCGGCGCTAAAGAAAGATGACAAAGAATGATGAAGAACCACAACAAAATTATGGTCTGTTACTCTATGTCACTGCATCATCAGACTGTTTTTCTGAGTTGCGTTTATGAGCTAATTATATGTATTGAGATACTTTTTTAGCTTGAATAACTTATCTTTTTTCTTTCTTCGTACCGCTGTATGGAATGCACTACCGGTTTCCGTGTTCCCCGTTAGCTACAACTTGGGAATCTTCAAAAGAAGAGTAAATAGGCGACTTCAACTAGATCAACGCGTAATATCGTCGACCTAATAGTCACTTAACGTCAGGTGAGATTGTGGTCAAGCGTTGACCTATCTTCTATTTTTTAAAGGAACAATCAAGATTTACTAATATACCATACTGTTTACAAAAATCACTTTTTTCCTCAAAATAGTAATATGATAATATTTCAGAAAAGGACTTTTTAGTTCTGAAAATATTTACTGCAGTGTACAAGAACTTTTTCAAAAATTAAATAATTTTAAAATGGTGATCTTAATATAGTTAATTAATAATATTATTATTACACCAAAATATATTTTTTTAGACAATTGTAGATTTACACTGAGATAATCATCGTGGCATGAAGTCATCTGCGTATAGCGTTACCGGATCTTGTAGGATTGTTGCACCTCGGACGGAACACTGACTGAAGTCCAGCTTGTACCCGACCTGAGGAGTGAGTCAAGGATCAGACGCTCGCTGTATGCAAAATGTATATGTATGTTCTTACCAGTTCTTACTTAGTCTTACAGGGGCTTTAAAGGAGATTGAAATGTTGAAGAAGGCCTTTTTACTGGCATGATACATTGCTATAAACTATGCTGTTACTTCTATTGTGTGTTCTTCTTCCTATGTGTGTGTGTGTGTATTTTTGTTTTTATGTGTATTGTGCTGGCAAATAAATGATAATCTAATCTAATCTAAGAAAAACAATGTTCGCGAGTAAAATAACGTGTACACCACGTTTTTGACACTGAAAGTGCATTGCAGTGTCTCGGTCGGACGCCTGTTCAGTACAACGTTTCCAAGTGAAATCCAAACAATGAGAGCATAAAGAAATGCACAAGCTGACACAAAAACCAAATGTGTACCTGCTGCATACCTAATTACGAGCAGATGTGCGGATGGACAGAGCCAGCCCGTTTCCGACAAACCCAAGACAAAGCGTAAATCTCTCAAAGACAGAACTTATTATATTTTCTTAGAATGCGGTTTTGTTTCGCATAGCACAGACTGTACTGTACCTAATTACTTATGTTTCCTGTAAGCGGTGGGAAACTTGAAGCATTGATCTAGTTGAGTCATCGGAATATTCAAGGTAGACTCAAATCATAACCTGATTTCTTCAGTAAATGATGTTTGATCGAAAGCATTTGATAGTTTAAATACGTTGTAAGAACAATTTTAAGTATACCCGGAGATTACAGCTATTATGGATTGTAATTATAATTTTAAATTATTGTACAAGTAAGAACAATTAATGTAATGTAGCAGTTGTAATCGAGTAGTTGATTAATTCGATTTGTAAGCGTACAGTTGTGAGTTGAGAAATGAAAAAGTTCCGCTTTTCCATGAAATTTTTACATTGCGTATTTATTTCCAAGAGAGACCTAGATATTTTTTTCAGAAGAAGGTGAAATTAATTCACCAGTGGAGGTTTTCCGGCTGATGATCACAATAAACTGAACAAATAAAGTAATCTGCTTGTATGTGTGCAATGGTGTTAAACTGTAATATAACTTAACTTCAACGATGACTTTTTTGAATTATTGAAGCTTGACATGAGGTCGTCCGCACTTACAGCCCGTCCAACTAACTTTTCCTGCTTATTTTCTGTTTCTAAATCTAACACGTGCATAAGAACCAATTTACTTAGATCACCTAAATCCTCTCCTCTCTCTCCAACTGAGAGCTTTTCTTAAACGGATCGAGGAAAGGTGGAGGTCAAATAAAGCTGGTGTTAGTATGGTGCTGTTAAACTAGGTGTGTTGACCGCAGCTCGCCCGTTCCGGTGGGGTACCCTGATATATGAGACTCCTTTTTATTGTTACGTGCTGTGCGCATCACCTACCAAGAGGCAACAACGAACGATGTTGTACATTCAGGAGGAAAATATATAGCCGCGCGTACCATATCATTCAAGTGTATGAATACAGGTTACCTCTAGCCTGGCTTTAGTTACAGTTGGGTCTAGAATAAATATGGTTATGAATATTATGATGGTGATCAACAGTTGGTGCAAAAGTATATCGACCGTAGATTCTGATGTAAAAATATTGAATGTCGAATATATCTAAATTGAGATTTTGGGAATTATCTCTAGGTCTTCTCACTCGAGTACTATTTATTAGATCGAGCGTTACTTATAGAATCCATCACACACATATTCGTGTACGAAAGTATCGCAACTGTATGTGTTTTTTTTTTCCTCTGCAGAAAGGTTTAACCGAACTTAAACTAGACCGAGCTCAAAATTGATCTCATCTCAAGTTCAGTAGAATTTTAACACCTTCTGTTTTTGTCGAGATTGTCCCGGTCCTCGTTTCTCCGGTTGCATGATGAGGTCTGCCTGTAAGACGAGAGCGAATAGGCTTGTGTAGGCAAGTGCGTCGTAAACCATTTTTGACCACATCTTCATTTAACTTCAGTGAAGACTGTGGTTAAACAATCAACTCAATGCAAATCTTAAACTCTAGTGGTTCTGCTAAACTATTCGAGATAATAAGTTACTCCTTGAACAACAGTTATTTTAAATCTAACGCACCTTGGGAAGATGAAACAGGGCAATTCAAATCGTCTAAATGCACGTCAGTCACTTCATAGTCAGTGTCTATCTAGACTACCTGAATACGATAAAAATAATTACATAAACCCATATCAAAAATATCCAACACATAAAAATATGAATATGTAAATAATGTTTGTCGTTACCCCGCCGAAGCAGTCAAGTTGTCACATATTTGTATTACTTACTTCGCACGGATCAAGATATAATATATGTACCACATTTTAGAACTCCAGCAATATAACAGTAAAAGCCGCACCCTATTCGTGCAGTAGTTTTTGCGTGATGCGTGTCCAAATATACAGACAGAAGGACAGCCAAAAATATAAAGATATTATTTGGGCTTCTATTGCTCTCATAAAGGCTCCTCATGTTAATCTTTATGTACAGAGATCGGCTACTTCAATTTTTAAATTTTAATGAATATATGTCAACACACATTCTTATTTAAATAGTAGCCGACGGGGTTTGTTTTACTGAAATGTCTTGACATTATTAGTATGTATATGATAGTTCTTTCTTTCAGACGCCCTTTTTGTTAAGAAGTCGTTCAGAAACTTTTGACAGTTTTTTTAAATTGTCTGTTTAGGTAGTTACACTCCCTGACCCCCAAAAATTAAAGACACACGCTCGTTGGACAGTGAGCGCTTGCGTCTGGTCTGCGTCGTGGTCGCAGGCGTGGCGGGCGCGCGCCGTCACGCGCCCTGGACACGCGTGTGCCGGACTCATGTCACCATACGAGCACAGAACAAAAACGACTACTCGCCTATATCATTTGTTTGGTCGTATGGTACCGGATCCGGAATTTTAAGTAGATATAAGGAAATCGTAAGGTAAGCGTCGGTGGCGCAGTGGATAAGGCGCGGACTCTCAATCTGAGGGTACCGGGTTCGAATCCAAGCCGTGTACCTATGAGTTGTTTTTCAATTCAAGTACATTATCCGATTGCTTAACGGTGAAGGAAAACATCGTGAGGAAACCTGCATGTCTTGAACAGGCATGTGAAGTCCGCCGATCCGCACTGGGCCCGCGTGGTGGACTATGGCCCATACACTCTCTGTAGGAGAGTAGGCCTGAGCCCCTCCAGTGGGGACATATATAGGCTGTTGATGATGATAAGGAAATCAGTAGACGAACTAAGGTCACCAGCTGCTCGACTAGTCAGTGAGCTGAAGTTGTAATGTGCGGGCCGCATCGGAGCGGATAACTGACAAGGAGTAAGAGTTCTCGATTGGTGGCTACGGACCAGGAAACGTGTACCGGACCGTCTCCCTACTAAATGGACTGGTGACCTGGTAAGTGCAAGTGTAAGATGCAAGTGTCTCGGCACTGGTCAGTGTGCCGTACCATGTGGGACGCCTGTGTTCAACAGGGAGAGGGGGAGGTTTCCCAGTTGATGATGATAAATAAGGTAAGGTGCGCGCGAGCAATTGATTAATAAAAAATCTACACCACAGAAAAACACTTACGTATAGTCAAAACTTCTATTCCAAATGAACATGTCTATTTGATAATAAATGCAAAATTTTTATACATTATAAATAAATTACCTATCGTTCCAGGACAAATCGTTTCAGTCGTTACGCAGCCCTCTCTAATGTCCCACAATATTGCAATATAATACTAGTTCGGAAGATAACTTGCAACAAATAATAACAAGACGTTAAAGTGTTAAGGCTGACTTCCTTTCGCTTCCTGACTAGCCACCGTAAAAAATAAGAACCCCTTTACAATGACATACCGAACACATAGGAAATCATAAAATATAGAGAAAAAAACTACTGGAACTAAATTAGTTAACGCATTAAAGAGTTAGAGTTGGAGGGGAACGTTCAACAGATGGAAGGGTCAAACTTTGTAAGCCCCTCAAATTTTTGATTGGGGTTGAAAATGTAACCGTCGTAGTCAGACTTCCCCAGCTGAAATTATCATAACACAAAGTTAACTTGCCGGTCGCTATCTCGAAACTTAAACTCTTGATTAATGGCCTTTTGTTAATTAATTTCTAAAATAATGAGCACTGAGTAGGGAAGCCATAATGCATATTCATTAAATATTTATTGAGATACGTTAGTTATGGTCAGTGACCACGTTGGATGATACAGAAAATTATTCAGAAGTTGCCACGAGGATACTAAAATAATGCAAATGTAAGATAACAAAACTCTTAGACTCGTTACGGTTTTCACGTCAACTTTTTTTTTCTTTTTCAAATATGTGTGATGGGTTTGCATTTGTCTTTCATCTAACCTAATGATTAGTGATGCTAAGACCGTTGGACGGTAAGCGTGCTCACCCAGAATCATCCAGCTGCGGTGGCAGACTTAGCCAACACGGTAGAAGCTAGCCAGGTGGTCATAAAATTGCCCTACCATCAACCAAACTAAATTCCGATAGATTTCTTCACTGGGAATCGAACCCAGGACCTAAGGATTGTTAGCCTAAGCGTGTTGCCATTAGAATGCCACGGAGGAGGTATATTCGTAATTTGGTTTCAAATCTTTTACCAATAATCTTTTACTATTAATATTTTAAGCACATTTTATGTAAATGTTGTGATGATAAAATATCCGCAGTGGTGAACGAATCTAAAGACAAATACGTCCTTATATAAAATAACACAATTAAAATACAAATTAATAAAAAATAAATACAATTGAAGTTTCTTTCAAAATTAATATCAATATGCAAGTCAATGATGCACGCTTAATTTAAAACTGTTTTAGATTTTTTAGGGTATATTCAACACAAGTTTATAACGTTTTTTCGTCTAAGGAGCAATGCTCATGTATTTTTCAATAACCGTAAAAATGATGCACCCTTTCTATCGACATATATATTTCCAAATGAATAGTTCCGCGTGGCATACATACATAGGCCATCTCAGGTGGTCCGCAACAAAATAACGTCCTCAATGAAACGACATGTAACACTTCCTCTCATATACATACCCCTTGAAGGAACTATAACAATTTCGAACAATAACCCTGCGGTCAACTATCCCTTAGACAATACTGTGTGCTGCCATGCAGAACCTGACCTAAGAACTAAGTAATGTCATTGAAGTTATAACCAATTCTCTGCCTATTGTTTTATGTTTGAAAATCGCTAAGAAATGGTTCGCTACAGATATTCAAGTCACAAAATGAAACAGTCTTAAGTGGAGGTAAAATGTATTCAATTCGAAATCTTAAATCTATTGAAATAAGAGGTTTTGTGGGATATAACGTGGATATATACACCCAACCCTACCGTCACGGTGCGCAGGCGCAAGCGGTAATGGTCAGGCAAACAGTATGTTTTTTGGAGTTAAATTATAAGATAATTTTACAAGGGCAAAGTGAAAAGAAATATGCCTCCTTTTTCTATTAATATTAAATCGTGTGATTCTAGCTTTGTTTAGACTCGTTATTCGCATTTAAAAACCAAGTTCCTTGTTCTCACCGCTATCCGTGTTTCAGTTTTTATGTCGAAGTGTACATATTAAGAAAATATCTAATTACTGTTTTCTTTTGGTCACACCATAACTATACTCGTATATGGATATTATGCAAGAAAAATATGTATTGGAAATTAATAATAAAGGCTTGAGAGAAAACTAAAAAATTAATACATTTAATACCAGAAAAAAATTATGTGTAGGTACTAAATTTTTTAATAGAAATAACCCTAACGGAAACACCAACAGTTACTACAAAATAAAGACACTCAAGTTAAAATGATGTCATTAGAGACCCAATTTTAAGAAATCGAAAAACAAAATTTATTGTTTTGTTAAAAAAAGATATTAGGAACGGTCACCGTTATTTTTACTGGATAATTATTTGATGGCAGGTGACGTTGTTCCTAGTGAGTGTTGCCAGGGTGAAACAAATATGCTCATTAGATAATTTTACGGTTTTGACTGTTAGGGCTTAACCAGGTGCGTCTTTATGTCGAGGTAATCTCGAATTCATATCGAAAGGTTTAAATTTAAAATGAAAGCTTATTTTTATTGAGCAGAGTGAGGGGTATTAGGTATGATAATCAAGGTACAAAAAATTTATAACGAAAAAGTTAATACAATTAAACTTACAACTAAATTACTTTCAAGTCACATTATTATTTTAATCGCCTCAAGAGCACAACCAATCGTAATGAAATTTCGCTCCAAAATGAGACATTTTACCCTTGAAGCAACTACGTACGAAGTAGTTGGCAAAAGCTAGTAAGAGATAAGTATGACCATAGAGATTATAAATCTAAGTAAAAACCTAGCCCTAGCACGTAAAGATTTACGACGAGGAAATGATGAACACCGATTTTTTTCTAATATAACTAAACAGATATTCAATTAGAAGTGAAATCATAGCGAAACGGCAGATGCCAATAAAATTACCTTGGAACAAACATTACAGGCAATCTTTTAAGATGTATGCAAACTGATGCAAACTCTAGAAATGTTCAGAAGCCGTGCCTTCACTAACTTCCTCCCATTAAGTAATTTGATTGCATAATTTGAATTATACAATTTAAATAAAGGATTTAAACAACTTCCTTTCTTATCGACCGACACGCGTGGCCAACTAAATGCGTGAAATATTCAAATTGTGAGTTGCTCCCTTTTGTCTTAGCTTGTGGTCCAAGTAATAAGCTGGTTGTCGAACAGCTAGTCTATCCAATGGGATATCGTGAAGTGTGGTTTCAAATGACACGTTCCGCTAATGTATGGAGCCCTGCCGTGGACTTCTACAGATCTAGTTTTAAAAGTTCATTATGTTTTTGAATTTTGGGATCTAGTTAATTTGTATAAAAACGCACAAAACAATGAATGTCTCAGTAAAATATGTATTTCTTGATGGATTCATCTTCACTTTGCAAGAACCAAAAACACGATTTCATAATTTTGGCTCCACAGATTTTATTTCCTAAAATACCTCTTAAAAAGAATATTTTTTCTGATTATTGTTAAACAACATAAGGTTTGAAAATCTATATGGTTTTAATTGATAACAATGATATTGTAAAACAAGAATTGTTTTCTAATATTTTTTTAAAGTTATTTTTTAAGATGAATCAAACGTGTTTTTTCGCGTTTCAAAACGCATGGCTCACGCGGGGCGATGACATTCCCGACCCTATAACGCTAATATTAGAGTTCCAGATTGTCACACAATCCACGCTTATAAGGGTTTCAGTGTAGCGCATGGCATCATTTGAAGTTGTCACTTAGTACAAAAAAGAATGATTTTGTACATGTCTTGATCTTGTTCTTGTGTAGCGGGTTGAGGGAAACATAATTCTAGTATTTTTCAATATTTATTTCAATCATTCGGGAAATTACGGCATATCTTCTCGCCCAAAATACCTCAGCGTCTAAAGACAAAAGTCTTTGATCAGTGCGTGTTGTCAGTGATGACATACGGAACCTAAACGTGGTCTTTTACTGTGAGCCGAATAAACAAGCTCAAAGTCACTCAGCGAGCAATGGAACGAGCTATGCTAGGAATTTCTCTACGTGATTAGGTCCGGAATGAGGAAATCCGTAGACGAACGAAGGTCACTGACATAGCTCAACGAGTCAGTGAGCTGAAATGGCAATGGGCAGGCCACATCGCTCGAAGAACCGATAACCGGTGGGGAGTAAAGGTTCTCGAGTGGCGACCACGTACCGGGAAACGTCTACCAGGCCGTCCCCCTACTAGATGGACCGACGACCTGGTTAGAGTCGCGGGGAGTCGCTGGATGCAGGTGGCTCGGGACCGGTCGATGTGGCGTACCATGAGGGAGGCGTATGTCCAGCTGTGGACGTTTCCCGGCTGATGATGATGATTTCAATCATTCCTTTTTTATGATTGATTTTTATGGATCCGGACCTCAAAAGGAAAAAAGAAAGCTTTATAGGATCATTTGGATGTCCGTCTGCCTGTCAATGCCATTTTTTCACAGGAATGTGTGAAGGTATCAAGTTGAAATTAATATCAAAGGCATAATAAGTTTACAGTCCCGTGAAGATGTGAAAAAACAACAACTAAATCAACGCAATAAAAAGATACAGCTACAGATAATGAAGATTCGTAGTTTAGTAGTAGTAGAGTAGTATTATCAAACCACCATCGTAGCCTGCAGGCTTAGTCTACCCGCTTGGACTTACAATAAGGAGGCCCCGGGTTCGATTTCCAGTATATTGGCATTCTGTTTGGTTGGTGGTAGGATATTTTTTATGACCGCTTGGCTAGCTATCATCACGTTACGAGTACCTAACTCTGCCATCAAACAGCAGTATTAATAGCACGGCACGGTTGTCTATTGTGTTACAATATGCAATTGAAGTCCAATAGCCTTATCGCAAAGTACCACCAGGTACTTACTACTTAAAACTTACCATTGAACCCATTATATATAAAATATATTTCATGCACTCATATTTTATTGTAGCGATTAATTTTGTAAATTTTCAAAAATGTATTTACAAAACATTACTCTTATGTATTTTTTGGTAACTAGTAACACAAAATTATATTAATCAGACTTACATACATGTTAATCGAAATCAATTAGAACAGAAAGTTAAACATAATATTTTGTAACTTGTACCATAATGGCTCGTTCGAATAATACCTCATTAAGCACGCCTTACCTAAGGGCAAGTTTTTTTGCAATGTTGCGGAAATCATAATACGATTGTTTTAAACGAGGCATCCATTTCGAGCATATGTTATCATCATTATACATTACCTTGATAATACATTTATTAATTCAAAAACAAACGAGATGTTTCAAATCCGGCCTGCACTTGTACACTATTTAAAAAGTCAAGGCAGAATCTAAATTTGTGTAGAAAATGACTAGGATTATATTTTTGATTCTACAAATCGTTATCTTACGTATTAAGTGCAAAATGTTTGTATACAAATAAACTAGATCAAAATATCCTAAAATTATAATTAAAACACTTTACATTAGAAGTGTACAAAGTTCAGATCGGGGCTACAGACATTACTTGCAGACATTACATACAGATAGTGTGACTTTGAAAGTATATAAACTTTTATACCAATAAATTTCTGTAAATATATAAAAAATCTTATATACAAGCGATTTCGTTCGCGTGGACTTTGGAAATTATGCCGCAAGAACTATTTGCTCGATCAAAAAAAAAGCCTCCTTTTCGTCCCTTCAACTCTCAATCCCTATAAAAAATCATGTTATTCTGATTCTCCGTTACGACGTAAAGGAATTAAAAACAAACAAGCTCACCTTCCTATTAATAATATTAGTATGTGCAGTATGGATTGATGTGATAGTTAGATTTAACCAAACCGAGTGGCAAATTGACAATATTCTAATTTCGGATTAATACAATTTTAATAAATCGAAAGGAATCTAATAATCTGGGAGATCTTTATATTTGGGAGTGAGAGATGGATCGTTATTATAACGAGTGTATTCGTGGTTATCACGCCACGGAGGCGGTCGAATAAAATGTATTATCTGTATAATGCTTTAAAGCAGACGTTGCATAAAGTGCCTCCAGCAATGAAATAGTAAAAATAGATGATTGATAATGCGGTAGAGGAACAGTCGCGTGCTGCCTAGGAAGATCACGTTCTCATTTCGTGGATAAGCCTCCAAGCATTTCTACAAATATAACTACGTACGTGTTCTATGTATAATCGTCTAATATACCTAAATACAAATACCTTCTCTTAGTATCATGACTCCTACGAGTTTCATACAATACGTGTGGAAGTTGTATCTTATATGAAGTCGGTTACTAAATAATTTGTAAGCCAAAAATAAAATTGATTATTATTAGATATTGCTATGACAATTTATTTAAAATGCAGGTACATTTGGCTAATAATATTGCGTATTTTTTTATAAAAAAATTTCCCACATCAATTAAAAAGAATGCGGTGCTTTTTTCCGACAATTTATGATTTCTGGCATTGGAAGCAAGACCTTAGTTACAGTATAGAAATGGGTTTCTTGTAGAAATAAATAACTAAATAATCTGTGGCACACTTTATTTAAAAATAAGTGTTATGGGAAGTATTAAAAAACATTAAAGCTTTGAAATTTCAAAATCATTGTAATTTTTGAATGCCTGGAATGAGAAGCCATCGGATCCGATCCGATCCTGGTCTGAGGACCTAAAAAAGAAGTTGGGAAGCGACTAGATGAGCCCTAAGCCGGAAGGGATGATTCCCATTGGGAGAGGGAGATCTTCATTGGAGAGGTATACTGGCTGATAAATACAGTAAGAATATGTTTTAGAGTACAAGTATCTTTACATGAGTATATTTTATATACTGTATTATTGAGAGGTAGGTCCGCAGTAAGCTGCCGCCGCCGCCGAGCGTGTTCGTCAGAGCAAGCCCGACCGACCGGTCGCACATCGCCGCCGCTCATCCAATTATCAGATCCACTTTCTCTAGCTTGGGTTATGCCATCACAGCTCTTAAGATGTGGCATGTGATTGATTGGTGAACACACCACGTGATGTAAGTTAATTATTTGATGTTCCCAACTTGCCGATCATTGGTTCAATTATAACTAAAACACATGTTAAGTTTTATTTATTGATTGTGTAGGTATATCTTTGTTTTTTATTACGATACTTGTATGCATGTGTGTTTTCTAATGCACAGTGGGTTTGTACTTGACCTCCACTTGTGGCATGTGACCGTTAGCGGGCAGGTTGTAAGCGTGCTTACCCAGAAGTTTAAATTTTATGAGGCACTTGATTAAGTTACTTATATCTGTGCTTGTCCGAACATATCAGGGTTTAAATAACTGTTTTTTTTAAATGTATGGTTGAGATGGCGTAGAAGAATTCCCGAAAAGAAATGAAATCCAATAATAAAAGCATAAACCAGCTTAATTAGTCAGGTCATTCGTATTAAAACTATATATAAAAAAGTAAAATTGTAAAAGATAAATATTAATAATTGTTTTTATTTCATGTTATTTTTGTCTTTTGTTGTACAAGTAGAGGATTAAATTTACAGCTTTGTGTGTAAAACTATTTTTTAGATCTACCCGTAGTAAATCAGTCCAAAAAAACGGTGACGGTTTTATGTTTATAACATACCTATATTTTTAAACACACGTTCGTTATGAATTTTTTTGTAATTTTTCCTACCCCTCCACCCCTATTTTCATGTATAGATGAATATTTATTTGGGTATATGTAATAGTCTACGAAAATACGTTTGAGTATTAAGCATAAAGCTTTTAAGCAATTTTGCGATCTAGCCATAACATATTATAAAATAAATATACGTAAGGTATTTAAAATCGGTACCTAAATAGGTATTAGGTACTCTGCAATATTTTTCAAATCAATACGAAGTCTTCATTCAGCACAATTTCCTACCTATAATATTTTAGGCACTTTTCCTCTGTGGGTAGCCGTGGGACATTTTCAGGTCGGTCGTCTCAAACAAGTTTAATTAGTGCTTACTTCAGACTACGTGGATCCAGCATAAGATGAAATGTATTCATACATCACACAGGTGTAAAGCAACGTGCATACATAAATTCTAAACGTGTTAAGGAATTCCATTACACAGCTATCAATAGTGCATGTATTAGTAACATAATTTGACACATTGTAGTAAGGTTTATGATAATTGAAGCTATCAAAGTTAAAGTTAATGTGATTAACAGAGGAAGGTCCAAGCTTCCGGATAACTCAAGAATCTGGCCTAACGTTAATAAACAATCAATTAACACAAAATGTACGTACGAGCATCTTGAAATGGCAAAGATTAAGATGGTAGAACTGACGGGACACAAGTTAAGTATTTCACAGAGCTATAGGTTTTGATAGTGTTACCGTTTCTTTTCTCAGATTTTGAATTCCTTTTACTGAAATATTGTTGTGAAGGTTTTGAGAAGAACTGGCACAGATCAATGCTTGACCACAATATCACCTGATGATGTGGTCAATGATGCTACTCATTATTCTGTAACAGGATGATGTAAGTGACGTAATATTGTTGTGTGCGCTATTTTTGGTGTAGTTTTATAATTGTTTAACGAAGAGTGTAAACTCTAATTCAGTTTACCACTACATACTTCTGCGAGTCAGGGTTCTTAGTATTAATGTCAATTAAATCTAAAAGTCTCAACGTTATCCCTCTCCTAATGCTTCCATACTACATTTCTGTTGCCATAATCTTTTGAAATAAAATAGCTGGCTTTGATAAGTAATTATCTAAAAAGGGAGATGAAATTATAATGACGCGAAATAAATATCATTAATTTACAACTTTATAGTTAGCTACAATAGCAGTTACGCAGATAGATAGTTCATAGATATCGCTTTGAACAATAATCGAAAAAAGTGCTTAAAAAGTTTAAAAATACTTCCACTTTGTATTCTGATGAAGTAAATAATAATAATAAAATGAAAATTGTGAGTCACCGTCAAGTTGTATGTTAATGATACTCATTTCAAGACACCACAATCTGAAGTCCTATTTTAGTTTAGATAGTTACTACTCAAATCCAATTATATTTTAAAAGATTATGGCGACAGAAATGTAGTATGGAAGCACGACTGGAATTTATATGTATAAATGACCACACAATGTCTCAACATCACCAAACGAGCTTTGTGAAAAGTTTGAATTACGTTTGCAGTACTCGTAACCAGCACTGTTTGAGCAACAGAAAATCAGACGAGTTCTCGAGTGGAGACCTCGCCTAGGCAAACGTAGTGGTAGGTGGAAAGACGACTTACGTAGGGTAGCCGGACGTGAATGGATGCGGAGAGCAGAGGACCGAATCGAGTGGCGCACTCTGGGAGAGGCCTATGTCCAGCAGTGGACTGCCGCAGGCTGTACATGATGATGATGACTATTTGAGCAAGATTATTGTTTTTCATGTATCCTTTACAGAATGTGCAATGGTTTTAGACCTTAAATACATTTCTTTGGTTTTAGTTGACCAAGACACAAAACAAAACATGTGGGGTGTGTTCAGAAAGTAGACTCGTCTGATCTCTACGATAGTACTTATTTCAAGTAGGTACCATTAAAACTAATGAATGCAAGCGAAACGTTCCCGAGTGTTGGTTCAAACAATTGTAGTTTGAGTGCGAGTTCGTTACATTTCGTATAGGCTTTCATCACACTGATCTAATTATAATTACTTTGTACATTGACCTTCGCTTTGGTTGGGAACATTCTTTTTAGAGCATCTTTCTGACAGCCGGGAAAGTCAAGTTGGCTAAAGTCACAAAGATCAGGAAATTATAGTTAGCCATGAACACCACCGAACGATGGTACACTTTGAATTATTACCTTGTTCATCATCTGCCACATTTTGACGAATTGTACTTTATAATGTGTATTTTCTCCCTCTGTCGCCTTCTGTGACGCAAGGTATAGCAATGAGGCGATTTCACTCAAATGCTGAAACCGTACAACTTGATTTACTTATTAACTTACTTACATTATCTAATTTTAACTTGTTAGGTTATACCTCAAGATTTAAGTTCAAGTACTCATACCGTAAGCGTCGGTGGCGTAATGGATAAGGCGTGGGCTCTCAATCTGAGGGTCCGGGTTCGAATCCAGCCGTGTACCTATGAGTTGTTTTTCAATATAAGTACATTATCCGATTTCTTAACGGTGAAGGAAAAAATCGTGAGGAAACCTGCATGTCTTAAACAGGCATGTGAAGTCCACCAATCTGCACTGGGCCCGCGTGGTGGACGTATAAAGGCTGTTAAAAAAACCTCATACCTCGTTTTTTTAAAAATAAATAAAATATTCTATATGTCATCTTTTGGACATATAAACAAAATTTGGGTAGGTAGATTAATTTTTTTCCAAATTACACTTCAAATAAATTTAATACTATGTAAGGCATTTGTGCCTTTGCCCAATAGTGGTAGGCTGATAATAATAATAAGTCTAAAGAATCTTACGACTCTGAAATCAAAAAGGAACATTACAATCCAGGCCTACAATTGATAAAGTATTCTAGATTTTATTGGATAGATTTTAATGGTCTTTTTTATTGGAACTATGAAAGTACGATTTCGAATAGAATGAAGGGCAATTCAATATTCTCATAATTGTAAGACGATACGAGAGGATATCCGTTGCGAAAAGTATTTGTTCAGTTCGTATCCGATACCTGTACGGATATGCGTCCGGATACGGATGCAGGGAGGGGCGGAAGTAAAAGTCTCAAGTTGATGTGGAATAGGCTTCGTTTACTGTATAATATTTATATAGAGTGTTAGGTTACGAGGCTCAGAGCGAGTGCATACAAAATATACGCGTACGTTGACCAAACAAATAAGTAGAGACACTTGGAGTGTTGTATTTACTCTACAATACTTATAAGTGGGTTGGAGATTGATTTTTCAATGACAGACTTTTCAATGACACTGTATGACAGTTCCAATCCGTTCTGTCACACGAATGGGAAGGTGTTAAAGACACTGTAAAAATCCATGACTCACAACAGCTATATTAACACTTAGATACTCAAAAGTAGCCAAAAATCAACTGATGCTACATTAGAAGCTGACAAAACTGGTATGGCTGGCAGACATTATTTATTTTTAGAAAGGGAAGGTGATGAAAAAATCATACCTTTCGCTGAAACTAAGACATTAAAATTATTTCTGTTCAAGCAAGTACGCATTTTCTTCTCAACGCTCCATCTTCCAGCGATTTCATCGAATTTTGTTTCATTGTTACTTCCTACCATTACAGTCCGGATAAACGAACGTCATTTCTTCTCCGTACATTGGGTGATTGTTTTTCTTCAGAATCGAATGCTAAACTCTTGTTTGGGTTAATTGTTACGTAACAAAGTGGTCGATGATAGTTAGGGCGAGAAATACGCAGTGGCTTAGAATATATTGTTGATCCCTTTTGATTTGAAAGTATACAATTTTTGGTTCTTAGGCTGCCAAATATCCGACGAAAAAATGGAAGCCTATAATCTAGTCCATCCGTCCATCCGACACATCTAATTATTTCAGGCACATCCACAGGTCACGCAATCGGTTCAGAACGGGACAAGGGCGCTGTGCTGAGCTGATGCATAAGTGGGGCTTCACAATGGAGTCCACATGCTGTTGCGGAGAAGTACAGAGCATGGATCACCTCATAAACATCTGCCCAAAGTGGTCAATTCTCGGCGGACTGGAGAAACTCCACACTGCAGTCGAGGCCACTTCCTGGCTGAAGACGTTTCATTTTATATAATATATACTGTGACAATTATTAAAAAGAAAAGAAAAGGTCACGCAGTCAAATAATTGGTAACATATGTTTTATCCGAAACAGGGAGTGTCGAAATTTTAAAGTAGAGTTACTAGGTCAAATGGGGTATCATATGAAAGGGCTTCACTATATGCAATTTACATACTACGGGTGTATCATATGCCTTGCTAATTATGAGTTCTGACTGAGTAGAAAATCATTGTACATTTTACTAAGAAAATTTTAGCGTTACGGAATCTACTAAATACCACTTTTGGAAGAACGTTGTACAAAGCACAAAGGGAGAAATAAACTATGGCACAATTATAGAATATTAAATTCACTAAATGAATCTTAGGTATAACTTAAGTGTATTTCTCCTAATACCTGTACGTACTGCCTGCAACGCCATATGATCGTCAGTTGTTCACCACTTTTTCTGGAACAGGTGGCCGGCCGACCGGCTCACAATCTGTGCATGAAAAACCTGCGAATATAATATACGTTTCCATAAAAAAATCGGAAGAAAAGAGAGCGCCGGAGAGGTGTGTTTTTAATTCCGCCTGTCTTTCCGTTCCGAGTTGTCCGTAAAAAAGGTTGAGAGCATCTGGAGCTCGACTTACCCACTGGTGATTTGATAGGATCGCTTTGAAAGGGGTGAGTTCATCAAAGCAACAATGTTAAACACAAGCTGAACATTATAAATTTACGTTAAATAGAAAAATGCCGTGTGTTTGCGGCTTTAGAGAAGGCGACCAACAGCAAAATCCAGGTGGCCGGACGAATAAGCTCAACTGAGGAGCCGATTGGATTCGGAACCGTAATAAAACACAGACAGAGACAGACAAAGGAAGAGAAAAATCGAATTTTTGTTTCAATGTCTCTCTCTTATTTTAATAAATGAAATAATTTGTACAAGGTGATCCTTTCCCAAACGCCCTCGTGGGAGAGTGTAGGGTAAACAAGGCAATAATGTCGTGTTGTCTCAGTGTATCGCTGTGATAGATCACCGCAGTGCCAACGACCGGGAGCTTTACCTTACACATCAGGATTTTGATTGACTCGTTGTTTGTAAGGTTATTAAGGTTCATCTGGCTTGAATATGTCACATGGTGCTTGGGTCGCATCAGTCGTAATACATAGTTGAAATCAGGTAGTTCTCATATGTTCATGTTGTTCACATTTGACTCGCTCGTGATTATAGTAAACCTTTCCAGATAAATCATTTTTCTTTGGGTCACATGCCCTCAACCGATATCGTTATCCAATTTGATAGAAGGTTGACAACTACGTCAATCTATGTTATTAACGCATGGTGATGAGTGTACCTGTCAATCATTAATTACATCTTAGAAAAATTCATATCTGAGTCCAACCGATATCGATCGAACAGCTGAATTGAAGCTTACGATGACGACGATAGCCATTTTACTTTCGAGTTCAGAATAGAAACATATCATAGAGTCAAGAATGTGACAAAGGGAATTTCTCCAAGGCACGCCCACCATCACAAAAGTACCTTACAAGCATGGTAATGCTAGCAAAAAAAGACATGCTGTCATTTTTATTAAGATTATTCAATAAATGACATGTTGTTATTGAGCTGTCGTATTAAATAGCTACTTTGGTGCGTGTACGCTCGCATACTACTCTTCACATTGACTTCGGCGGTGAAATGAAAAACAAGTGGAAACTCGTTGTGTAGAAATATAGAAAATTACAAGTACATAGTTATCGGCAAGTACCTCGCTATGGCTATCACCTAAGCTTGAAGCAGTAAATTCTTCCACAAGTAAATGAAGCTCGCACTTAATTTTCATTCTTAGTGAACCCTTACGCTGTCTAGTTAAAAACGAATTCCATCTAAATCATATTAGTATCATTCAGCTGTCAAAAACTTCTAATATTAGCCATCAGCAAGCGGTTCATCCCCGATTGGTAACGAAAGGCGCATAAATCATAGCTGGTTACAAATATTATACGGCAACCCCTTTTTATACATCGAGTGTACGTCCAAAAATTAAGAAAAGATATGATATTGTTTATATTTTGTTCTTCTTCGCTTTTTGCAGATATACGTACGTAGGTATACTTTAAGTTTATATATGAGGTTTTTTATTCGTTTTTATTCATTCATTAATATAAATATTTTAGCAAATATACACTAAGTAGTGTAATTGTTTAACAGATTCCGATAACTGTCGAATACCCCAAATTAAATTGTACATGCTGTCAAAAATTGATATTTTTGGAATTTTTAATTTATTAGCTCGGTTTCATTTATTCTGTTTCCGAATGTGTCCCGCGTGATTTACACCCGAAAGGGATACTTTGGAGTGTCGGGTGTATTTATAAACTGCTTACGAGATGACTTCATTTGGTCTTAATATAAGTACCACCATATTTTGTTTTTTCTTTTGTTTGATATCTGAATGGTAAATATTTTATTGCGATGTATTTTTACCTTATCTAAGTTTACTACAGTAAGTATAAATTAGAGGTAGATATTATATAGTTCTCTGTAGGAGATTGGCCTGAGACCCTCAGTGGGGACATAGTATACTCGTATAGGCTGTTGATGATGTTTGTAGAGTTGCTAAAGAGATAATATTTTTTAAATTATATTATCCTGGCATTCCACGGGGAGGTCTATGTTCAGCTTTGGTCGTTTTCAGGATGATGATGGTCCTGGTATACTCTTCTTATCTGTCTTCTTCTTCTATCTATTATACTATAATAAAACTAAAACTATAGAACCGTCGAGTTCGCACATTTAATTTTTTGCCAAAAACTGCTTGCGGGTGATACGGGGAGTGTATTAGAATATGTCATTTTTTTCTTAAGAAGAACACGCTTACATCCTAATAAAGCAATTTTAATGCGGCTTTCACAGTTACTTGGTCGTAGCTTGAGGCAGGCTTTATTTCATCAAAATCGATTCAAGGTTGCCTTAATTTAAAGTTTTAAGAGTCTACTCATTTTAATATAGTTCTTAGATAAGTCAAAAGGTGGCACGTTATTTTTTTATTTTTTAAAGTTGTCACAGAAGTAAGTGTACTTTAAAGAAGCATAAACGAAACCACATAACCTCTATTACAATGAAATGTTTAGTTTCTTTATATATTCCCTAGATGGCATCAAAAAAATGAGCAAAATGACATATTATGATTCGCCATGTAGTTGTATGTTAATGAGACACATTTCCCGGCATTATAATCGTTAAATAAATTTTGGATGATACTTTTATCGTGCGAATCCCTCAGTAAGTTAAATTATGTTCAAAATTGATTGATCAACTGTGTTCCAGTCTAACCATAGTGAAACCAAACGGATGAAATCGCGGGTATTGGCTAGTAGTTCATAAAAGTAATAAAGTTCAGGAATCAGCTTGATTAAATTGAAATTTCGAAGAATTTTATTTAGTTTCTTTATTACATATTATACCTATAAATTAGAGCACATATTTAAAAGAAATCTACAAATTAAATTACACTTTAAACGTGGATAAGTGTATTTCTATACTCATATTTGTGTATAAATCAACGAGAAAATAAAAATGACAATGATAACATGCGTTGATGTAATCTCAGAGTATGTTTTGTTTAAAACAAAGCTTTGAAGGTAAGTTATGAGTCTTCCCTCGTCCCTCAAAGGTAATTGTCTTTTCCCCTTACTTTGTAGGCAACACAAGGTATGTTTTAGGCAGGCTATTCTTTGTGAAGTTAGGTTATTACTTATGGAAAGCAAATAAATTGTGTCCAATAAATCATTTCTTAATCCTCAAACCATCCAATTCTCAACACGAAGGAGACAAAAAGATTGCATACATGCAAGTAGAAACGGAAATAAACACTTCGATAAATTTTGTACGCAACTGTTAATAAAATTCGTGCATGGAATCAGACCTCCCCTCTATATATCGCAAGCACCACCTGTTGGACAGCCAATCTGATTTAATGGGGGTAAACTGGTCGATATTTTGCAAGGGGTGATTTTTTAACGATCGACCCAAATCGTGATCGAATTTCCTGTTACAGTTTCTGCTTTAAGGAAGGATAGTATATATAGTATAAAGTTATGATGCAAATTCATACTTGATTTGGATTTATCAATGTTTTTCAAACGATTTCAAAAACGGGCCAAGTGTGGATTAGTCCCACGCACCAAGGGTTCCGAACAGAATAGAAATAATTAACTTACTAATAATCATAAATAATATGTAAGGTAATAAGCATTAAGTAAAGGTCTAAAGAAAGTGTAAGTCTGGTTAAAGAATAAACTTAACTTTGCAATTAAAAAGTGACTATCGTCCGTATAACTATCAATTCTCATCTGAAAATGTTAGTTTGTAATCTTAAAAAAGCGATTTTATATGACATACATACATTTATACGTCAAACCAAACAAAATGAGGTCACACTCGACGTGCTTACTAGTATACCTTGAAGAGTTCCAATTTCTACTTCCTTGGTTTACCATCAGACCCTTTTCCGCAAGTGACCACTATATTCATGGGCTAAACTCGTCGAGCCAAAATACCCAAATTGCATTAAGCGTGCTTATAAAATATGAAGATTTCCTTTGATTTCTCCAGGTTTCCATCGTCAGATCCTGACCTGATGTACATCGGACCACCTGTGACATATACTTTTTCAAACAAATATAGAATTTTCCAAATAGTTTTAGGCGTCTTCGAGTAATCCGGAAACATACATTTAAAAATATTGTGACGAATTGAGAACCTTCTCCTTTTTTAAGGCATTTAATAAAACAAAGTCGTGTTTAGTTGTTAGTTTTACCATTTATAACTCAAGAATAACTGGACCGATTTTTATTATCTTTGATTTTTTAGGCCCAGGAAAGGACATATGCTACTTTTATCCCGATTGAACCAATATGGGAACCAACGAATCATGGGATAAATCTTAAAGTCCGGGCGGCCGAAGCCGTGGGCAGAAGCTGATACAATAATAAACATACGAATACAATACACATTAAATGCACATATAACTGTTAATAAATAACACACTTGACTCTGCAATGATAATAAATTAAACATAATATTATTGTGAGATTAATATTTAAAATTACATTCGTAAGATCTTAAGAAAAATATTAAATAGCGAGTATATAAGCTGAAGGCAGGTCACTATGCTGGCAGACGGTCGACTATACTTAGATATTTTAATACATACATATGTCCATAATTTGTATAACTTAGACATGTTTATACATAAACTTGCACCTTGCCTTATGCACTATGATTTATGTGTTTGTTTTTATCATTAATACTAAAATGACCTTTGCCTACTTAATTAGAACTGTATTTTCAAGCTAATTAGAACCGTAGAAGAATACTAATAAGCAGACTATTTCATTTTTATGGTAATACAAATATCATATTACATGTAGGTCAGGTATGCATTCGCTACAAGAAATGTTGCATGTTTCATATATTTTAACCCTTATACAAAATGTTTTCATTGTACAAAGTGTATGACTTTATGAACACACGATTTAAGGGGGAAGGGGTGGTCTTGCGATAAAACAAAGGTGTATGTACTTACTACATACTTTTAGGTATTTCAAAAGTTGTGTCTGAAATAAAGTTACTCTGAATTTATGAAAATATTACAGGAAAGCTTTCTTATAAATCACGAACAAACTTTTACACTTAGTTTAAACTTTATTTAGTGCTCATAATATATTTCTTTCCAAGGTAGGTCTTGAGTATGAGTAGTCTTGACTGATTTCTCCTGTAAAGTTTTGGCTCGGTTATCATAATAAATTGGTCAACGGGTATCATAATAGTTTAAATAACGGTATCAAAAGCACCAGCTTTACCAATTTAGTAAATTTTTACATTTTATTACAACTATTAAAAATAGTACGCCTAATATTTTCATTACCATTATAAATGCGTAATTTGTTTTCATTCTTCTTCATTCACTTTATGCTATCGTTATGTTGACCAGCTGAGCCCTAATTACTATATTCTCAGCAACAGCATACACAGAGGCGTAAATAAATCAGTACTTCAATATCCAGATTTCTTAAAATATAAACAAGAACACAATTTGCGCTAGGTCTAGGCTCCAGACCGAATTAAATACCTTTATACATAAGTGTGCACTACTTAGTTAATTGTATGTGTCTATAATTCTTCTTATTAATTAAATTATTGTTGTTATTTGCAGGCTATAATAAGCCCCGATCACGAAGTAAATACTAACCCTTTTCGATTGATTAATTAAAAACAAAGTGAGTCGGGTGACATCAACGAATTACAAGACTGCGACGTATGGCGTCGAGCACATGCTAACCTAAAAATAATCTGCCATATGCACACAAAAACACCAAAACAGCATGCACTGCAAAAACCTAATATGGATCCGATAACCATCGGTTGTTCAATGAAAAACAAGGACCTTCAAGTGTTAAAAATAGAAATTAAATTATTTAAAAATGTATTTTATATTTAGAACGGGCGCATTGGAGCACAGACAAGATGTAGTTAGAGGTTGTAAAAAACAAATGAAAAGGGGTAAAGGAGTTCTTCCCTCCGAATTCAAATTTCGAAGGGGGTATTGTGGAACAAAAAGTGAATTCTTTATAAGTTATTTTCGGCCAGGTGTTTTTGAATTGGGAACGTCTTGCCGGAAGTATGAGGCGCATGTGTCTGCGCAACCCGTTCGCGGCGGAAACAGCGTTGTGCATCCCTCAACTTCCCCTACGCTTAGTTTTTTAATATATTCTTTAACTCTTTTCACAATGACTGACATTAATTAGTTTTTACTTTCAGTTTATCTCACAACATACGTGAAAATTATTGATTGTTCTTTGTCCACCTTTTTTATGTTACTTCTCAATTTATACCCCATTCATTTTCCTATAAAATACAAAATCAATGCCTGTCAACTATCTATGTTCTCAATTTTTTCGAACTGACGCATATCTGACAATCTTTGTTTTATTTATCGGCAGCGTATAATAGTAATATTTTCATTACAACCAGCGGCATCCACTATAAAACATGACTTAATGACCTTAATAGACGGAGACAAACATTTAGTCGGACTTTCCCTAAGGGGATGTACTTACCAATAAATAGTATTTTTTATTTGTATATTTCAAATTATGTTTATATAATAACTCATAGTAATAAGCATTAAGGTAATATAATATCTTCTGTATATATTAATTCAGATTTCACTTTTTGGTGCACCGCTATATACTTTTATAGCAACTGTCATTATGTACCCCCACGACCGGTGCTTTTAAAAGTTTTATTTAAGCATTTTATATATTATATAAAGTATATTCGATTGATTGATAGATTAGTAATCAGAATAAAATAAAATAATAGTAGTACGAGTATACTACGTTGAACAATAGAGTGCGCTTATGGTGACACTGGCAAGTGCAGCGTCGCCACCTGCCAGTTAAGTACCAAAGAGGATATTAAACGAATTCGAAGGTTTCCCTTGCGTTATATCATCATTCTCATATCATCTTCACATCATGATCGTTATACTCTCTGTAGGAGAGGTAGGCCTGAGCCCCTGCAGTCGGGACATATAAAGGCCAGTGATGATATATATCATCATCAGTCAGGAAACGTCCACTGTTGGACATATGCTTCCTCCATGGTACGGTCCCAAGCCACTTGTATCCAGCGACTTCCAGCAACCTGGTCTAGGTCGTCGGTCAACCTAGTAGGGGGACGGCCCGGTAGACGTTTCCCGGTACGTGGTCGCCACTTGAGAACTCTTACTCACCATCGGTTATCCGTTCTTCGAGTGATGTGGCCTGACCATTGCCACTTCAGCTCATTCAAGTGATGTAAGTAGTTGACAAATAATAGCTGTAAATGGGTTAATTTATAAAATAAAGCAAGAAGAATTTTTCCTATGTTTACGTGTTAATTTTGTGATTTGATTGGCGCTTAAGTGACACATGTGGAATTGTTGATGATGAACTAATCTATAAATGCCCTCAAAATCCTTGATGGTCCCTAGTGACATGAAAATTTTTGACTACGAGTATTACTTTGAACTGAACTGAACAATTAAAAGTGTATCACGTTTTCAACCAAATTAATCTTAATTTTGGCCTGAAAACAGAGAAGTAACTACACAGATTTGTCTTGGCCAGTGGGGCAGATACAGCGGGTCGACAAACTTTCCCACGTACCGAGTGTAGCAATGCAAGGCAAATCACTAGTCATTGATGAAGGTGTCTAAAATCTATGTCTAGACGTTGAATCAATAGAAAATACAAAGTTGAAAGTAAAAATCGTGTTTGTAGTTAATTCGTGTGAGACAGGTGCATCTATCTGGCTAATGGACCGGCAACGGTGAAAGTGATTCCACGCGGTTTCGCACTTTGACCTGCCACGGTCCAGGGCGTCCGTATTCTGAGAACTCAGATACGAACATATTGCTAAATCTGAACAACATTAATATTGCTAACACTAGGGAACGTTAAAAATTGAAATATATTGGCGAATGTAATCATGTGGTGGTCGATGCGCAAATAGATCTTTTTGCCAGATGTCAAAATGTTCAGATAAAAAAAAAATGTATTTTCTGTATGTACTCAATAACAGGTTTCGTTTGTTTCTGATCATGATATTTTGTTCTCTCTTAGTCCTCATCTTTTTTGCATATTTTCGGGTAACATATAGTAACTGCAATAAGCCAATGTGAAATAATATATCATTTGCGAAATAAGTTATTCAATCTGAGTATACTCCACCGTATAACACGAGGATTTATCGAAATACGACAACTGGAATTATAGCCCTGCTTTATTTTTATTACACAAAGTCGGGTTTGTTCTAACACTTATAACTCGAGAACGGCTGGACGGATTTTCATGGTTTGTGATTTGTATTTGTCTCCGTCCCGAATAGCAGAATAACTATTAAAACATGGGATAAATTCACACCAAATTTTTTTTTACACGTTCATGACCAAACAGAAAGTTTTAAATGACTTGATTTTTTGAGGGATTGAAAGGCCAAGGAAAGACATAGGCTATATTTTATACCAATTGAACGAGCAGTTCCCATGGATTACATTCTGAAGGCCACGCGGGCGAAGCTGCGGACAGAAGCTAGTATTTAAGTTAAAAATTGCTCGATTATACTGGTAATAAGAATTCATGACTATCAACAATGTCTGTCAACCTTTGCCATATATGATATGATATGATTATGATTATGTACCAACTGGGCAAGTATAATTCCTTTTTTTTTAAATTTACATTATATCGTTTCCACATTGTATCCAAAAGAAACAGAATATAACTGAAATTGTCTAAGAGAATATTCAGAGTGTACTTATAAGTAATTGATATGAGTTAGATACATTTAGCAATGAAACATTAGGTGTTCGGATGATTAATATTTATTATAACGGACTGTGAAAAATTGTATTATTTTATCGTCAGTTTTACACAACACAAATTGATGAACATTATATAAACTAATATTAGGGTAGTTTAAAAGGGAAAGTGTATACCTCGATTGAATTCTAATCGTGATATATTTATTTAGATACTTTTTTAAATAAGCGCGCGGATTCTCTTTTTTTCAACATATTTTTGTTAAAAAAAGATTTAATATCTTATTCATATCATTTGAAAATATAAACATTTCTGGTGTTATCTTTTCCAAGAGATTTGCTTTAGAAGTGACCTTTTGAAGTGGTTAAATAAAATCTGAAATATGTTGACACTGCTTTCTTACCGAAGTGGGACGAAAATTATACACATTCTAATCAACGTCAATAGGGATGGCTGTGCATTCACTGTGATAATTAAAAAACTAGCTGCACTTCCTTGTTTTTGTGGAGGCAGCTGCGACGACGACGGCTCGGTGGCGCGGCGCGGCGGCCGGCGGCACGTTCTGCGCCACTCAGACCACACAATGCTAGTTCCTGTCTGTTCCTGCTGCTCTCTACACACTTGTGACGCTCTTCCCGGCTCCTCTTGTCCAAGCAAACAATACAAATGTTGAATATACCCAGCCCTTACATGGATATCTCCATAAGAATTTTACTTGTGATTCGTGTGGTATGTGAAAGATTGCTACAGTTTTTGTGTTACATTTTAAATGATTGTGTTATTGAGACTCGGATTAGATAGTTATTACATTTTATGCAACTGAAATTGTCACAGCGGAACAACAAAATTACGCATGTGTTTACGAGTATTTCATATTTACATTTACACAGTATTGTCTTCAATAGAAGTAATAGATGTATAAATTGAGTAAATTTCAGTGGAAGTTTCAGACAATTGTAATTGATGAGTATACGAGTATATTGATTAAGGCACAGCAGAGTGTTATTATATATATTAACCTCTCCCGCTGCCCAAGAAAACGATAAAATCGGTTCATCAATTAACGTGGCGGTTGTCTGACAACAATCAGTAAACTGCCAGCAATTTGGCGTCACGTCAGTCAACTCTTCACACGAGGGCGTGCGTCACCCGTGCCGCGTGCTAGAGTGTTGTTACCTTTTGACACCAAAACTCGTGACCAAGTTAGTTTTGGTCAAATCGTACCAACAATTTTTCTAACATTAATAACTTGATGCTTCGACCATTAACAATGCAAACGACCATTGAAACGTAAATAGGTACTTAATAACATTGACAGATGGTGGTATCTTTGCGGCGCGGCCGGCCCGCCGGGGCCACGGGTCAACTCGAGAGTTACCATTAATATACCTACTATACGCGAATAACTGTACAACGAGATGCGTGCTACCATTGTAACACCGTTCTTACACTTTGATGACTACAATACAGTTTACTATTCATAACAAATCGAAGAGTACATTATATCCCCGTCGTGGGCCACATAAATTGTTCTGGCAATCCAGAGGTTGCGTGTTTGATCATCATCAGCTAGGCACCTATATGTTTGGTTGGTGGTAGGGCACTTTTATATGTCTACTCAGTTTCACTAGATTTCACCATGTTACCTTTAAAGTACCTCGTGTCAATATATGGCTAAGTTTAAGAACACTGAGAATATAATAAATACGTAACTGATGGTCAAATAGAACAACAATATACCAACATACATAATATTTATCTTATGGATCTAGGCAGTGAAACGTACAATCGGCGATGTCTGCTTTCCCCCAAACCTTGAATAGCCATAACCTACTAGCTAGACGAGACCAATGTACATTAGACGCCATCGTCGGCTACATCGTCACTGTCACTTACAATCAGGTGACAAGCACAGCAGTTCCATTGATTTTTTGAAATAAGAAACAGCTTGTTTAGTTTAATAAATAAATATTTCATGTGAAACACGCTTTCAAATGCCTTGATATAAAAAGAAAATTATACTCCATCATTCTTAAGTGCAGTATATTTCAATCAAAATGAAAAAATCAGAGTTAGGAAAAAAACATGGTAAAGTATGCATTCAAACCTTAGCACGTGTTCAGCGTCACATGTGCTGTTAAAAAGAACCAGCTTTTTAATTTCAAAAGGAAGAATCGGAAGTTCTATATTTGAATGAGCCGTATTTGAATTAAGAGCACATGTTGTTCCGCCCTCCATGGTTCCAACGATCAATGTAGAGCAGTCTTTCTTACCTGCCAGTTACACTTGATTTTATATACAAGGTGTATAATAAAAAATACTATAAGTTTATGAAGTCTACATTATTTTTATAACGTACTTACTCGTTACCTTAACAAAATTTGTGACCATGGAAAACCTGCACGCTAAAATCAACTTTATAAAATCACCACATACAGGTGAATAATCTTTATTATTAATGTAATTAGAATGACACAAGCGTGATTAATATTTCAGCAAGTTAAAGTTCTGTCATATGTTTTCCTTTTTTTTAATGACATTGTGTTTTATTTTACTATTCCAGTTGTATGTTAATAAAGATTATAAGTAAATACTTACAAAAATCAGAAGAAGTTTTTCCTTGTAAAGTAACCAAAACATACGAAACACATGTGTGCTAGTATTAAAATATTGCTGCCGTAAGTTTCATGAACTACTTATTTGCCGATTTGTTGCGGCTCTGGAAAGATGACATAACTATAAATTGTCATACATCCAGAAGTGTATTTTTTATAGTACATGACTTCTGTTATTAAATGTCGTGTTTTTGTTTTTGATATAATTGGCCTAAACAATCTTGAAAAGCAGTTATCGCTTGCAGGTTGAGTCGTGCTATTGAACACTGAATTAATTGGGCTTGTCCAATTATGACATTCCAATCCAACATTTTTTCTAGCATGCAGGATATGCATTTTATAATGATTTATAATGTTTTATTACATTACATGGACAAGCTGGTATATTCGATGATTTCTAATAAACATACTTTGCGCTTAGCCTGTAATATAAGTAATAGGTATATACTGGTAATTTAGAGTGTAAATGAAGTAATCTGACAAATTATATTAAGTAAAAGTTTCCGTTTTAAGTCGTAAAAAGTGCTACAAACAATATATATACAACAATGAGCGCATCAATGAAATAAAGTTAAATTTGTGAATCGATGTGTAATTATTTGGCATTTTTATATATTAAAATTGGATATTCTCAATACATACGGCTTTATGTAATACATGAACTGGTTATTGGCCGTATAGATATACGCCATTAAACGATTGCGAATGCACTAATAGCTTGGGCGCATTGAGCGTGTTGTGTAAAAAAACCGACTCATGCGTCTTACAGATGTCGACAGATATTCGTGTCAAACATAATTAATTTAAAAAATGTCATAACGAAGCTAATAGTGGCGAGTGACTGACTAGATTAGTTATGGTTTCGAGAAATATTTTTAACACCGCAAAATAATTCCGGTGTTACTACAGATTTTATTACTAAATTCAATTATAGCAATGTTACCTGTAAGTAAGATATTAATTGTGCGAAAATGGATTTACAAGTAATACAGTTCTTCAAATAGAGGACATTATTGAAAAAGCATCCATGATTGATTCCAATTGGCATGCTGAAAGCAGTGAAAATTCTTAATTTGTGTATTTCTTCAAAGAGAGAGACGGAAACAGCTCAAATTAATCTTTAGATTTTGATGTTCCTGCATAATCATCATAGACCTCCGAATACGACAATAAGTTTTTTACAAGCAATTTGATTTCACAAATGGTATACTCGTACATTTGCCTTGCCAAGTGAAGTTTATTATGTACATATAACATAATCCAACATTTTAAGCAATTCTACGCGCAAAAGCGGATTTAGGGTCAAACACATTTTTATATCCTCGTATCACGATTAAAATCTAACACATGGGAGCCATTTCTACGTGCTTGCATTAAATTTAACAATTTGTAGTCTTTTTTACAACTAATGGTTTTTACTAACTTTAACTATATTAGTTTTAATGGTGTTTTTTTTTCATAATTTATTTTTAAGGTCAAATATTGTTAAGCTTTTCTTTTCACATTGATATTGCAAATTCTTTTTACATACTTTATGCTTATAAACAGTCTGAAATGTATTTCATTAATCAGCCTTCTGCTGCAGCTATTTTCCGCGGGGAAGAGTGGGGCCTCCTAATACAAGTATTATCTATACTTAAAAGGAGGGCCCCACGAACTGTATACAAACATGTATAAAAGTTGTAAATGAAAAAAAAAAATATAGTTAAGAACTTTATAAATATAAAATTCCTAATGAAATAAAGAAAAAAGTAATTAGCGTCGATTTAACTAATCTAATGCCAATGAGACGTAAAGATATTTCATTCATATATCGCCACGCTTGTAATAAAGCTTGAAGTGTCGCATGACGCGGTTAAGTCTAGAATTCTAGCTTAATAATTGCGAGCAATGCTCTGTAAGAACAGGTTGCATAATTTATATTATAATCACGGCAGGTAGTAATTCATCATCATCATCAGACGGGGGAAGCATCCACTGTTGAACATAGTGTTTCCCAATTAGCGATTCCAAGCCGCTTGCAGCCGCTCTCCGTAACTTTATAGTGGGACGTGTATCGCCCTGCACTCGTAGTCTTATGTTTCCCGGGTGCTTAGTTCGTCAACAGCCTGTACGTGTCCCCAGCGCAGGGTCTCAGACCTACTCTCCTACTGAGTGTATCTGTCGCAGTTGAATTGCTTAAAAGGCTGTTTTACATAGCCGCTAGCTGTAACACTAAACAGCACTGTTATATAAAGCAGCAGTAAAACGTCTAGTTGGATTGCCCCTGCGCTACGTTTGACGTTTTGGAGAATGAATTGTTTTGGTATAGGGTGACCATGATGAATTACAAATCAAGAAAGTATGACATTTAGTTATATATTTTTTTATTTTTGTACATGACAATTACAAATATAATAAAGTTAACCCTTTAAAATTTTACTTAGTTTATTTATCAATCAACAGTTTATAATAAAAGAAAACAGTCACACAGTTTTTGTAGCTTAGTTAACTACATTTAACTTTTTATTTTACAACATCTGAAAAACCAATATTCTTGGTTTTGCATCACAAAATTATTTGAAAAAATATATAATGTATTTTTAACGACAATCCACTCATAATATTTCCGTACATTTCTGTTGCCATAATCTTTTAAAATAGAATAGCTGATATTTACGTAAAAATAGGAGATCGGATCATAGTGTCACGAAATGAATATCAATAATGTACAACTTTATTGTCAGCTACAATAGCTGTAACGCATCTAATGGTGGTGGTAGGTGGCAATTTAAATATTAATCAAAAATAGTGTATCAAAATGGAAATTGTGACTCATTCTGAAGTTGTATGTTAATGATACTCATTTTGCGACATTACAATCCGCTGTCCTATTTTTAGATAATTGCCGCACAAAACTAGCTATCTTATTTTAAAAGACTAAGATTATAGTAAAAATAATTAGTATGAAACTTTCATTCTCCATGTCCACACTGTTTGTGTATTTCCAGAAACAAGTCAAAATAATCCTCCATTGCAATTACCCAGACTGTAGGGTCACCAGGTGATAATTTTTTCAAAATAAGATAATCTTGTCCGCAAACCGGCATTGTATCGTACTTTAACATCCTTTAGTGTTCGCTAGGTGTTCGGCGTACACCAGAACTTACGGCCACCTTACCACTTTTGATTTGTTTTATAACCTCTAAAACTCATTGCTCGGTCCACGGCTTTTCTATGTTCCCGCACTGACTAGCATAAAACTCGGATAACTGTTCTCCTTAAAATCACTGTTTTCGGGGTTATTTTCACTTGAATTAGTGGTTTTATTGGTAAATTTTGACGAACTACTCACGCCATTTTTGTTGTTATGATATACAGCGCCACGAGCGACCAAATTGAGAACTAAAATCTACAATCTGACGCTTCATTGACCCGCTGCATTGATTAATGCAAAATGTTGATTCAATTTTGCGTGTTAAAGTTCAGTTGCTTTATTTAACAGTACTGTTTAGTGTTACAGCTAGCGGCTATGTAAAACAGCCTTTTACGCAATTCAACTGCGACATATCCACCACGCGGGAACAGTGCGGATGGGTAGACTTCACACACACCTTTGAATTCCTTCTCAAGAGTGTGCAGGTTTCCTCAGGATGTTTCCCTTCACCGGAAAGCCAATTGTAATGATTTTATCTTTCGTATATAAATTCCAAATAACAAATTGGAACTCATTGCTATGAGCGATCTAACTCAGACCTCGATTGTTCAAGGACTGACGCTCTACCGAACTGACCTACCGTGGCTTATAACTTATATCACTTAAAAGTCATGGTAGCTCAGTTGGTGCTTAGTTGCTACTCGACAATTTTGTAGTAGTAACTCGGATAAATTAAATTATTCATAAATATCACTTAGCGAGTCCATGTTTGTGATTGGGGAATCGAACCCAGGACTTCCTGATTGTAAGTCCAAGCGTGAAGCCATTAGGCCACGGAGGCGGTTAAATGGAATGTTTTTTTTAAAAAGTATTTTTTTTCTTACTACATCTTTGGTGATAAGTTTTTTGCATCCTTTACAGTGCGTGTTTTCCTTCTGTTAATAAAGTTCGCACCGAATTATATTTAAATGACTGTAAAACAAGCCGTCGAGAATTAACTGAATTAGCACCCTCTGTGTCATATAATAAATGAAGTAGTCATGTTATGATTTTGTTAAAGGCATATGGGTAATATTTTTAGAAATTCCATTAAAAAGTTGACTATAAATCATGTGGCATCTGCCCCGCCCGCCGGCATATCTGTCCATTATTTTAAAACAGTGTCTGTGTCCTAGACAGTTATCGGCGGAATGGGATAAAAAAATAAAAAGTCACGCGATGATGCGTTGCCAAAAAACGAGGCAAATGGCACCCGCTTTCAGACAGATCGATGAAACACTCCTACGTATTTATATATACGCAGAACAATATCCTTTGTAGCTAAGTTTGCAGCTTGTAACAGTTACAGAATATGTTTGTTTTCTTCGAAGGAGCAACGATGGAGGAACAAACGCACGAGAAGGTCATAGCTACTACACCTCCTGCTGAATAAGCAATCGCCATGATGGGCTTTCTTTGAAGGGAATTGCCAGGTGTATAATTTTTTGTCGTTGGTCTTAACGAGATTAATCTCAGAATGCCATAATCTTTTAAAATAGAAAAGCTGACTTTCATAAGTAATAACCTAAAAATAGAAGATGGAATTATAGTGTCGCGAAATGAATATAGGCATTATGCAGCTAAGTCCCTAGATGACGCTTTGAAAAATATACGAAAAATAGTGTGTAAAAATGGAAACTGTAGGAACCCTAGGAAGTTAATGATACTCTTTTCGCGACGTTATAATCCAATGTAATATTGTTAGATAATTCCATCACAAAGCCAGCCATTCTATTTTATAAGATTATGGCAACAGAAATTCAGAATGAAACTTTTATCCATCGAATAACCTTCATCTCAACTGATGGTAAGTGACGATAAGGCCGTTGGATAGTAAGCGTGCGCACCCAAAAGCCTCACGCTAATGGGGCGCTGCAAATTGCGCAATTCAAAATTGAATTAGACGCTGTACTTTTTTAATAGTACAGTTTTCGTTGTATTTATTGTGGCCAGTGGTCGCCTAGTAGTCGAAATTGGACCATAAATATAGATTCTGTAAAAGAAGCTCCCGACACCGTTACGACTATTTCAAATGCACTGTCGTGCTTGTTTCGGGTTTGGACATAAAAATTGGGCAATTTTCGCATTAAATTGGCCAATTTACAGTTCCCGAGGACAAGTTTCGCAATAAATCCTGATGCTTATCTATTTGAGCTATTTTTATGGATATACAAGTGTATTTACGTTACGTGTATAGTCATTCAGTGTCGCGGGAATCACGTCATTAACGCATTTAATAACTTAATCAAACTGCACGCTAATGTTTTAAAGGGCGTGCTATAAGCACGATAATTCTTTACTAGGATTTCACTCGTAACGACTTTACGTACCTATTAGTTCTTACATGGATGATTAAACAGACTTTACATTCACCGATAAATAGATAGCCGCCGTATTTTTTTTAATGGCTTTAACCAGTGGTTATCTAGCCAATGACGAGTCAAATTAGGTGAACAAATTTTGAGGTTATAAACTATGCCGAAGCCATTTCTTCAGCTTTCTCAATCAAATGTATAATGTGTACATTTTATCGCTTAATTTGGATTCTTGACGAGAACTTCAAAGGCCAGCCTTGGTTTCAACATTATCCGAAAGAGTCCATATGCCGAATGTACTCGACATGATAAACTCTTCGGATCGCGTCGAAACCCTCGCAATTTTGCGTAATTGATACTATAACACTGTCCGTGACACTTTTTGCACTATATCACACCATTATAACACAAAAAACACACATAACAGTATTATAAACGAATTACTAAAATTGCAATGAACCACCATTTTACAAGTTCGCGCCAAGAATCCCGCCGTATTGTTTCAATGTCTGAATAGAGACACGTCTTTTCCAGAGTGACTGTTACTGATCTAGTAAAGAAAACCTGAGCCAGCGAGCGTGGTGATTTAGGCAAATCTTTAAACGAAAATTAGGCACCTATTTAGGCACTTTCTAGCTAGAAAAACGCGTAACATCATCAACCTCAACGTGACTTAACATCAATTGAGATTGAGGTCAAGCGTTGATCTATCTTTTATAACAAAAAATCTATATATGTATCAATAGATGTACTCTCTATATATGTAGATCCGCCATTCCGCACGAAACGTGGAGTTTAATTCCATCCCAGCTTCTGGTTCCCGAGCGCTAAAACCTGGATGTCTTCAAGGCCAGAGTGAATAGGTTATTTTGAGGCAAGCATTTTATATCATAATAATCAAACTCGCACAAGAAGGATTCGAATTTTCGAAATTCGAAATTTCCTAGCAAGAGACTACAGTACTATTTTATATTATATGAAAAATAAACGGCCTCGTATTCTTATCTGATCAAATTTAAGCTATAAAAGTGTGCATTATAAAACAATTGTCGCTGCTTTTTGCGGTAATGAGGAGTTGAGGAGGCGGGCGAAGGCCGAGGTACATCATTACGTACGCTCATTATTTAGAGAGAGGGCTTGGTAAGGGCGGGAAGCGAGGCGATCTGAGTAAAACTTTACATTAACCAAGCTGGACCCCTTTGGAAATGATATTCAAAAAAACATCAAACTTTACTGGTATGACGATATACAACAATGTTGAAACATATACAAATTACAATCAATCGAGTATCTCTGTATAAACAAACGTTTGTCTATAAGACTGACTGACCATCACCACTTGGGAATCGTAGTACCTAGTATCCAATCTGTGATGGGGTTTAGAATAGGAAGGTAGAACTAATTATCGCCGGGGTCAGGAGGCACTATCTTATGATACATATTACTAATAAAAGATTTTCTCCGCAACGTTTAAAAATAACTTCGTGTTTGTCCTGTCCTATCTTCGATTTAAAAAGGTTATCATCTAAGTTAATTTGCTAATACATTGGAATACAATTTGGTGTCCTCAAATTTATAATGAACGGCCAAAGATATTTAACATTACTATATTTAAATATCTCTGTGAACAGTAAAGTGTGTGTGTAAAGTAATATGTACTGTCCAATAACCATACGAGTATTGTCACCTATCGTCAGCTTCTAAGTCCAGCGTCAATGTATTTTTGTGTAGAAGATTACAATAAATAATCGTGAGCATTCTACTTTCTGCACACAATCAAAGAGTTTATAAAGTAGTTTTTGTAAAATAATCTAGTGCTAAGCCTCAGCTTTAAGAATCGATATTCATCTGGTACTACGAACTAACTACTAAGTCAACAACCATTCCGGATAGTTTTGATCACAATTCCTATCACTCTTATCAACATCCAATATAATAAGAAGTAATTTACAATTGTGCCCCTGAGAGACATTTAAAAGGCCATATCAGGGAACTCGCACCAATAAATGCATAGTGAAGAGATGTAACCGGAATACCGTGCAAGTGTAGTGCAAGTGGATCGGAATTTCGAATGCACTCATTCGAAAACATGAACAGTTATCGTTTTTGCGCGTTTAATTTTATCATCGCCCTTGTTCGCATAACGGCACTGCGCGACAGATCCCAAATGTTAACAAGTTGTTTACTAGTGTATACGTCCTCAGATCAAGCTTTCTTTAGTGGTACTCTAAGATGTTGCAATAAGCTTTGTAACTCAACAAAAGTTATCATATTGATCTTTGCCTGCGTACGGCCTTCCCCGCATCATCATGTTGACCTTTCTTACGCACCAAACAGCTGGCCTAACTTACAGCAACAGGACAACTTTCGTAATGTTTGTCTCTTCTTGTAATACTTTCGGTGCCCTAACTAGATTCATAAAAGACAGAATTTACGACTGTACTCTAAAGTTGTTGTTAACCATAAAAGTTAAAGTTTATTTTTGGTTTAGTTTTTAAACAGACGAAAAATTTATTTATTACCATTTCTTAAAAACTGAAGAATAAGATTTAAAAGCAAACTTTTTAACAGATTTTATTGTCAGTTCCTACAACCCGAACATCAGGATTCGTCCCTGACCTTTATATTAAATCAAAGTTAATGGCTGTCGACGGAATCGTTCTTCGTCGTCCCAACCGTCACAAACGTCAGGAATTCTCGACCACCGTTGATAAAGCGCCTCCACGGGTAAATTAGCGCGTGTCATCTGTAATGACTGCATTAAAAATCCGCAAGTGTCACACGAAGTACACACACACACTCGCGCCCAACGTAGAGTATCGCCCGTACACCATCGTAATAAGAACAATCTGACAATCGCATTCTTGAAATCGATTAACGGATCGCAGTGATATTTTTACAATTGAGAAATGATTCCCATGGTTAGGTAGGGTATGTTTGATGCTCTGTCTTGACTCGATATTCCATCTTTTTAAAAATGCCTAAATCTTATTATACTTTCCCCGAAATTACTGGCCAGTAGAAGACCTCACGCTGTTATTCCACTGTATACTTCATAAATACGTAATCACATATTTTCTTTGTTTGTTTGTATGACAGCTGAATGTCTATTGTTGCTGCTATATTTAGTAAACATAACATTCCGTAATGCAGAGGCACGTCACCAGATCGTGGCGTCAGATTCCCAGTAGGTAGCGTTTTGTATGGAAAGTGACGACAATCCGGAAGATTAGTACAAACGTTCAAAAACAAGGAAGTTGTGAGAAACTTGAGCTTGTTTAGTTGTAAATTGGTATATAAAGTAATATGTGTGTATTTTAAGGGTTTCAATTGGATAATTTTTGAAGTGAACTAAGATGAAACTGCCGTCAAACAGTAGGTATGAAAGGTAGCATAGCCATCGATTCATTAGGTTGAGGTTTCTGGGTGCGCACGCTTACCAGCCGACGGCCTTATCGTCACTTACCACCAGGTGAGATGAAGGCCAAGTGCAAAACCGATCATACATTAAAAAAGCGTAAGGATAAAGCTTGTACGGACTAATACAATCGCAGTGACAAATTTAAAGAAAAGTACTACCTATTCCCTTACAAACCTTTTCACTTATTTGCTATACGAAAAAGCATGGAAATGAAATCCAAAAGGAACGATATTTGTGGTGTCGGTGTCGATCAATTGAATGGTATCGGATCTCCATCAACATATGACCGCTCACTCTACAAATATAAACTGCATGCTCGTAGCCTCGGCGATGTTTTGATGGTAAACACATAATACGAGCAACATCACACCATCAGTAATTTCAACAGCTGCCTGTCAAAACTACTTTTGTTCAAAATAAAGCTGTTTACAGACAAAAGCGAGTTTTCACAATAATAGTTCGTCTGACACTATCTAATTGTTCCATCTTTTTATCCGTTTTGTAATCCCGATATCAAATTAAATTGAGTCCTCACTGTAGATTGGACTGTCGACGCCACAAGTCTAGTCAATCGAAGAGATAACTTTATTCTCGATACATTTGTCTCTCGTTGTTATTTATTAGCTTAAAGCGATTAGATTGTAACAATGATATTTCATACCGATCCAGGAATTTAATATTTTACAGTAAAACTACTACGATATATAACTACGCTACGCTTAAACATAATTTTGATTTCATCGACTGGATTTCTCAAGTTTTCCTGTACTTTTGTACGAGTCAATCAGTATAATAAGGGGTTAAGCACAAACTACAAATGTTTAATTTGAAACAGCTTTTTGTACGCAAGTATACACCGTGATGTATTAATTTTGATCTCGTTTATAACGTGTTTATAATAGGAATGATTTGCGGTTACTCGACGTTTTTGCAGCCCGCTTTATAGGGGTAACGGACAGAATCTCCGTTATGGAAACTTCCTAAACTTGTTTCTAACTCGAATTGTTTAATTGCATTCTTGTAATACAGATAGTCATTTTAAGCTCTCGTATCATATGTGTACATACATTTATATACAAATAGGAACTCTATCAGGGTACATAAAAATATTTTATTGCAAATTGCGATGTCAGCAGTATAGAAGAACATTTATATGTCTATCTATACGTATGCAAATTTTATAAATTGTTATTGTTACTTGGCTGTACATTAGAGATATCTAAGAAAACACAAGGGCAATAGAAGCCAAAACAATAATTTGTTTCTGTCTTTATATTTGTGCGAACAGCACGCAGAAACTACTTCACGAAATCGGATAAGGTTTCCACGATTAAATTGTTGGAGGTCTTACTTAAAATTAGTTTCATCTTGAGACGCCTAGAAGACGAGTTACATCACATTAGTCAATTGCACTCGTGCGAAGCAAGGGCGGGTCGCTTGTTTGAAATAATTTTCCATACATTATTTAATGCTGTATTAGACTGTCAATCTCTCTCATAAATTAACACGACGGACGGTAGTTTCAAAACGTGATTTGGCATAATCACTACGCTGGGATGTTTACTTGGTTGGGTGCAGACGATGGACATGCTTTAGAACTATCTAGCCTGAATAGCTACCAACAATATTACGTATGTATGCCTAGCAATTTTGCGTATCGTTCATTATTAACGCAAGCAGTGTCTCGTTAATTCGAGGTCTCTAGGCGAGCTCGCTTCTTGGCCCCAAGACCTCATCAAAGGCAAAGACGGGAATACGTGGGGACGTTGGCAACTTGGCAGTGGCGTGTGTTCATTGGGTGTATCTTTTAGTTTACACTAAGCTTAATTGAAGCCTAAAATCTAAATCAAATACACGTTAAGAGGCAATAAGAGTACGTCTAAGAAACTAAATCGTAAGTGCCACGGCCACGGCCAGGATGTGGTTGCTCTATTGATCGTCATGACCCTGACGGCTACCATAAACACCAAACCACTTCCCTTAAACCATCAAATACGTTCGGATACAATACTGTTGTGTTGTGTTATGATGTATAGTCTCTTTACACTTTTATTATTTAAGTGACAATCGTTATTGATTGTTGACGCCCATCCATTATCGATGACAGGATTCATAAATGGTTTTGAATCTTTTGTCGTACTTTAAGTAAAGTAAAGTAGTAAAGTAAGTAAAACCAAAAATAAAAACGGCTGATTATTTTAAAAAAATGTGAGGTGATAATCGGAGAAGCCCACTGTTGATCATAAACTATCCAAGAGAACGCCGCCTACCACCTATCCTTTGTAGGACTGCAGGGACTCAAAATTTATTTTACCATAATCTTTTAAAATATAATAGCTGGAAAATTAAGTCGCGGAATGAATATTATTAATGTACAACTTTATTTAAAACTTTATTTATTAAGCCATGGTAGCTCAGTTAGGTAGAGCGTCAGTCCTTGAACAATCGAGGTCTGGGTTCCATTCTGGCTCGTACCAATAAGTTCCAATTTGTTATTTGAGATTGATGTACGAATGATAAATATCATTACCATTGGCTTTCCGGTGAAGGAAAACATCGTGAGGAAACGTGAACACTCCTGAGAAGGAATTTAAAGGTGTGTGTGAAGTCTACCAATCCGCAATGGGCCCGCGTGGTGGATACACTCAGCAGGAGAGCAGGTCTGAGCCCCTGCAATGGGGACATATGCACTCTTGATGATGATGACAATTATTATCAACTACAATGGCCGTTACGCAACCAATGGTCCCTAGAGCCATCTAGGGTTTTAAACAATAATTTAAAATAGTGTGTAAAAATGAAATTTGTGGTTCATTACTCATTACGCGACATTACAATCTCAAGTCCTATTTTTAGATAAATACTACACAAAGCCAGCTAACATATTTTAAAAGATTATGATAAAAGCAATTTAGTATGAAACTGTTATCAACAGTATATACAGGAGTAACAGTAGTCCCGATGATATATTCTCCCTCCCAAGAGACGCTGCATAATGGGCCAAACAACTTGGCATAGATCTGTAGTGAACGACCAAAATGACATACGCCTAAATAAAAAAATCAACAGTATTGTATGAATACTTGTATTTGCGACTAATGCGCGTCGGTAACGTTTCTGTGGAGCCCTATTTCTTGGTCTGTCTGGTCCACTGCCGGGGAGTGGGTTGTTCCCATAAAGCACGTCGTTAGCGCAGCCACCCGCCAGAACGCGATGTAGGAAGCCGCCGCTTAGCGAGGTGTTGCACAAACGAACACAACGGACGTTACAGTTCTAAATCGTCGTAGAGGTGAAGGGAAATAAGCGATGTTCTATAATTGTTGTTATGTTGCTTTTTACCGTTCAGAATATGAATGCGTTATTGTGATATGACATACAACAAAACCAACTACAAACACATTATCGCTGATATACAATTGATTGCGTACCTACTGTCATGCTAAATTGCAGCGAATTGTCCTCATCAACTGCCAGGAAACATCCACAAGTTCTCGATCATCGTGTTTAAATTTAGAAAACAATGGCACATTCGACATCAATGCATCCTCATCAATAATCAATGATCATTATTTCTCTTCTTTCCTTCGCTTTGTACTAGAAATTCACAAATTGCCACGATGTCCGCTCCGCTCGCAAGTCAGCGCGGTCACGCGCGACGACCCGTTTGATGCACGCTCCAAGAAATCCTGACGTTACCATATACATACCATGTACAAACTTATCTATGTATATAGAAGAAACTGTTATTGTCTAACCATCGAGTTTATGTAACCTAACTGTTTACCAGTTTAGACTCACATAAGTATTTCATATTATTTCGACAGGAGCGAAGCAGAGCTTAATTATAGCTTTAGTTTTTTTTAGCTGAATTATATATGATGATGATGTTAGTGACAATGTATTCGTCAATTACGCATTGCCATGGACTTTTGAAGATGTAATTTCTTCGTTTGAAGACATCCTAGTTGTAATAGTAGAGCATTACATACTTTATTCTACTGTGTACGGGTTTTGTTGATGCCTTGAGATCGTACGCACTCTTGGAACATATCCAGGGTCAAGAGGACCTATGCAGCACAACACTACCACAAAACTACATTTAACAACCTAGTCCCTTGACAACCTTTAATTAAGGTTCCGTACCCAAAACGTGCCTCAATTACGAGTACTAAGCCTAAAATATCCATCCACTGTCACCGGTCTGTATCTTTTAAACAGTAATAGGAATTTTCACAGAATATCTACAGCCGCTATAATAACAAATAATAATTAATTGAAATTAAGAGGGCTGCCATTTCTTTTTCTCGGAAACTCTTAGGGTTAGTCTCTTCTTCTCAGGAGGAGGTCAATGTGGCGGGTCCATGATTAGCGGTTTTGTAAAACCGCGTGAAATGAAATGTCAGATTTTAAATTACATATAGTTATATGTTTTACCGTCGTCGGTGGTTCTGTATGGTAAAAATGGCGTTCAAATCAGAATCTAGTTTGTCAGAATTAAATAATAAACCCAGAAATATGAGTGAATATAACCCAAATTTAAATGTAAACTGTGATTTAAACGTTTGTAATTTATATAATCATTATTTAATCGTCTAGAAAAAACGCTTTTTGTGATTGCAAATAATCAATTATGCAACGTCTAAACATCGATCGTTGTTTTGTTAAATGACTAGGCTAGCTAGCTGTTTTACGTAACTGGGCAGTTTTTCTAAACAGCTAATGGTTATGTAAAACAGCTTAGCAATCCAACTGCGACATATATACGTGACTGTGATGATGCGACGAGAGAAAAGTGTCAATAAGCTCAAACTTTTAGATCTGAACCTGGCACCTGCCTGTGTGGCGGATGCAACCATAAGTACAATCGTTGTGTTCTCTTTTTATACTTACATTATTTCTTACAATGTAATTTAATATCGCAGGTGCCGTTTGTATGAAGATTCTTTCTATGGATTTTGAAAATTTACAGAACAAAACATGCTTCAATCTTCTTCTATACTATAATAAATCTGTAGAATCGACGTGTCTGTACATTGAATTTTTTTGTCAAAAACTGATTGAGGGTGATGTAAGAAGTGTAACAGAACACAATAAGACGATTTTTAAACATTTTGTCTGTCTGTCTGTCTGTCTGTCTGTCTGTTTGTCTGTACCGGCTAATCTCCGAAATTACAAAACCAAATTTGATGCGGTTTTCACAATTAAATTAGTAGTAGGTCAAGGCAACATCTAAGCTTTATTTCATCAAAATCGGTTCACGCAATAAAAAGATATCTTCAAAAAACCTGTAGAATCGACTTACCTGTATATGGAGAATCGACGCATCTATCTGTACATTGAAAATACTTGCCAAAAATGGTTTAAGGGTATACAGAATACAAAAAAACAGCCAAGTGCGAGTCGGACTCGAGCACCGTGGGTTCTGTACAGAATAACTACAATGCCTGATTAATTTCAAATAGCAAAGACAAAAGAAAGTGCTTTAGTGGTTAATGTTTAAAAGTGATTTTAAAACATTACCTCAGTGTTTGAAGTGACTGATTGATTTACACGTGTTTTTTTACCATAATCTTACCTGATGTTAAGCGACGATGATGTCTAGGATAATTCACGGTTGCCTATAAATAGTCTATTCACTGTGGCCTTGAAGTTATCTTAATGGTATCGCTTAGGAAACACAAAAGCCGGCAGGGAATTCCACTGCTTAGCTGTAAGCACGTGGTAAGTGACAATAAGATAGAAATTATGTTTAGCCAGGAGACTCAAACTAATAGAGGTACTCAGGTGCTCTGCTACCTCACACCTGTAGAATGGCTACAATGCCTGACTAATTCCAAATAGCAAATACAAAAGAAAGTGCTTCAGTGGTTAATGTTTTAAAGTGTTTTTGAAACATTTCCTCAGCGTTAGAAGTGACTGACTGACAGACGAAACCATGTATTGTAATGAGATTTTGCAAATATTTTCTTTTTATGATAGTTCCGCAAAAAGAATATGTGATGCAAGTTTGTGTTAAAGTTTGCGATTGCCGTGTAACTACACATTAAACTATGATTGGATTTGCAACAAGCACCACTGTTGGTAGGCGGATTGGTGATCGCAGTAAGATTTTGTAGTTACATAGCACCTATACAACTAAGACCTAACGGAATGTGAGGTAAAATTAGCGATGTAAGTTTGTATAAAAAGTTCGTAAATGGTTGTTTTTGTATGGGTTTGTATTTGACCTTCATCTAACATGTTTTTTTTACATTCGATAGGCTTCCGTTTTATTACAATCTCACCTGATGTTAAGCGACGATGGGGTCTAGGATCGTTCACGGTTGCATAGAAATAGTCTATTCACTCTGGACTTAAAGTTATCTAGGTTGTATCGCATGGGAAACACAGCCGGCAGGGAATTCCACTGCTTAGCTGTACGCACGTGGTAAGTGACAATAAGGCCGTTGGATATTGGCTCTGCTACCTTTCATACCGGAACACAATAGTGCTATTAACAATTCTGGTTGGTGGCAGACTTAGGTAACATGGAGGTAGCGAGCCAGGCAGACAAAAAATGTCTTACCACCAACCAAACCGAGTACCGATAGACACTGGGAATCGAACCATAGACCTCCGGATTGTGAATCGAACATTTAGCAAATAGATCACGGAGGCAGTAACTAATCTAATTTTAACGAAAAACAATACAATTCGAACAATATTCACATAACAGACTAAATATAATAAAAGCCTTCACCATCATCAACATTAGCCAGGAAACGTCCACTGCTAGACATAGGCCTCTTTCGTGGTACGACACACCGACAGGTCCCGAGAAAATGCCTTACCGCCATCCAAACCAAGTACCGATAGGTATGGGACTTATGGTCAAAACTGTATGCCATTTTTAAGACACGGAGGCAGATAATTTTTTAAACAATAGATATTTTTTTAGGTACACATTTTGATTGGAATCTTATATAAAATTCAAAGTCCTGACTAATTGACTTATAAATCAACGCACAGCCTAAACCATTGGTCCTATAGCCATGAAATTTGGAGGCTGCGTTCTTTGTAAAGTGAAAGTATCCGCTAAGAAAGGAGTTCTTGAAATTCCACCCCTAACAGAGTAAAATAAGGGATGTAAGTTTGTACGAAAGTCCGTCATTTTTGAAGATAAGTTTGTATGGGAACTCTGTTGTTTTTAAAGTCAATATCATGAAAATTGATAAGCAGCCTTATGAAATAAAATTAAGAGTGACGTATTTAAGCGATTTTGAAAAAATCAACCCCTTAAAAGTGGAAACAGGGATACAAAATTATTTGAAAGACAACCATTTTTGAAGATAATGCTATGAAAATTGATATGTGGTTATATTCACTTAAGAGGGTATACCGGTGTCAAAGCGCCCATACAAACGTAGTCCAGTCATATTTTGAGTATTAAACTATGAAAATCTATGAAATTTTCAAGACACAATCTAGAAACAAATATCTGTGTCGATGGTGAGTCAGATTTTCGATTAAATATATACTTCCAGAGTTACAGGGCGTCAAAGAATTGTATTTTACGGAAATAAAAAGCCCCAACTTTGAACCTGATTTACAAGAGTATGAATCAATTTAGAACAATTTGGAAAAACCACCGACATCTGAAATTACATTAGTACACTGTATTAAAAAATGGTTACATAATATACTGTATCCTTCAAATGATCACTGGACTACGAAACATCCAAATAACGGGTGGATAACTTCGCGTAGTGTATGCTGTCTCACCGTACGCGCTCGGGTAGGATAGGGCTCGGATAGGGACAGCTACAAAACAATCCAAATTTGAACGCGGCCACGTGGTCTAACCAACAAAGTCTCTTAATGGGGATGAAAGGGGGGATGGAAGTTTGTATGGGAACTCTGATGTATTTGAAGTCAATATCATGAAAATTGATACTAAGGCTAGATTCGAAACAAAGAAATACGTGTTCCACAGGTTATTACGAGTAATGGGAGTGGTTCATTTTGTATGATAACTCTGATGTTTTTGTAGTCATCAACATGAAAATTCATACTCAGTCTTATGAACTACAGTTAAGGGTGACGTTTTTTGTGTTTTAGAAAAATCATCCCCTAAAGGGTGAAATCAGAGATGGATTAAAATTAAAATTTCAGTTCCTCATTTTTGAAGATAATAACAAGAAAATTGTTAAGTGGTTGGAGAGTGGAAACAGATAAATTCGTGTTTCCGCATATTTTTAAATGGGGGTGAATAGGGGTTGAAAGTTTGTATGGGAACTATGTGTTTTCCGAAGTCATCAGCATGAAATGGGTAGTTAGCCTTACTGATAAAATTAAGTGTGACGTAGTTTCACACATAATGAAACAATCTAATATATAAAAATGACACGGTTTTTGTGGTCGCACTGCTGCGAAACGGCTTGACCAATTTTTATGTGTGAATCTTTCACCCTCTTACCCCCACCTCTTACCTATATTTTATATCGATTTTAGAATTGCAGTATGAATAATATCCAAATAATTATTCGTTGCCGGAAAGCGTCACGTCAGTTTCATATTTGTTATGTAGTTGATTTATCCAATGAGATAAATCCTAAAGTCCACGCGGGCGAAGCCGCGGGCAGAAGCTAGTATTTAATAAAAACCTTGTGAATACTTATTAAAAATTTATGTTTCTAAATGTATATTTAGAAAAAATGTAAGACTTATGATCATGTCTGTCGATCCGTCAGTCACAGCTGTTACCTATTACTAACGCTATCGACTTGAAATTTGGAACAGTTATGGGAAACGAAAGGTGCCGCAACTGAAATAATTGATAAAATTTTAAAAGGGGCCTAATTAGTGGATCGTAATTTCAAAGTCAAGACACTTGGTTAAATGGGGTATCATATGATTTCATGGGGCTTCATTTGTACACTCGAGTACAAAATTTGTACCCATTATTGTACCATTTACTTGAGTGTACATTCTAAAGCAGACTTTTTATGCTTTTGACTTATCATGAAAAATGTTAACAAAATACCATTCTCTCCCTCTGTCTCTGAAGATTCCAAAGTCTAAAAACTGTAATAATCACAGTAGTATGACTTTGTATAAATATTACAGAAAATCTTGTATAGTTTTTGAGAAAACATTAAAAAACACATTACAAACAAAGCTACTTATGCGATTGGGAAAATGAACCTTAATTCAAAAAGGTCTGGTTCGGAATCCGCGAGTCCAACTCTCACCTGGCCGGTTTTAAACTTTTGAAGCAAGCCTGACAGCGCCATCTATCGACGTCTCGAGTGTACTGCCTCAGTGTCTGTCTGCCTACTTACAAAAGAAACTGCGATTGAACTTAGACGGCCACAGGTCAAGCGCGCGCGATGGCGCGACACACATTTCTTACTTTCTTCAGCAACAATGTTATGGAATGGGGTAGAGTTCTGGTCGATCGAATCGTGACGACTAAAGAAATATATAGCCTTGTTTAAACGTCCGTAAACCCATCGTAATAAACCGTCCATAAACGTAAAACCATCTGAAACTTTTTACCTATCCCTCTTAAAAAGCCGTAAAACACAAATGAGAGATAGAGAAAAAGGCAGCAAAGCACAAGTCCAGAAGTGGACCTATGCAGCTGACAATGATTAATAATGATTCTTGTAACATTCGTTCAACAGATTCATTTCGGAGTTTCACAGTCAAACAAAAATGTATGAAACCAGGGGGAAGAGGTAAAATGAATTGTTACAACAACACTGGGGAAAATATAGACATGGTAATAAATCAAACCATCTACAAGAGAGTTTTCACTTCAAAAAATACGTTTCCGGGCATAAGAATGAAATTCTCTTGAGAAATTTCAGAATGAATTACTCGTATATCCAAACTGAACTATCAAAGTACTTCCATATTAAACTGCCTTCAGACAATTAAAAATTGCAATGCTTGGCAGAAACAGAAATCTGGCCGAAGATTCTGGAACCGATCAAAAGAGAAAATGGCAGGGATATCCCGGGGGGTCTGGCCCCACACGCCGGTCCTGCCTGCGGACCTGCGCAAAATGTGGCAGTATGCAAATGACATGTAGGTATGTGATTATTATTAAAACGCGGTAGCACGTCACTAACACTTATCGAGGGGTTCGGGGTACGAGTAAACAGGCGGGGGGAGGGTGCCTAACCTTGAACGCGCGCGGGCGCAGCTGCCGCGATGATCACCTGCCTCCGTCGACGCCATATTGCCTTCCGACAACTAGGTATTGTCGGGAATTAATTTAATATCTTATTTTACTACCTGCTTAGTGTTAATACTAATTCATGATGCATTTCATTTTGGAATCCCATATCTTCGCGTGATTGACGATCTTAATCTTTCTGCAATCCCACCTGCCAACTTAATATGGCAATTCCTCTGGGAGCTTCAAGTTCAACACTGATTGATGACGATAAAGTTTTGCTCCCATTGTTATTACGAGTATTGAATATATGAAAAATGTACCTCGGCATAAACTTCAGCACGTGCTAAAACCACGTGGTCCGTTTTAACTTCGCGGCATAATAACGGTATTGGCAGTTGCAACACATGTACATATTTTATGAAAGAAGGTCTCATCATAGATCACAGTTATTGTTTGCGTTACAGGCTGTTTAATTGTACAATGATCTTCCTTCTGAACTCAAATGCGAACAAATACACAAGGTAATTAAAAACAGATTAAAGGTATTCTGGTTTAGAATCTGTTTTTCTCTGTTAGTCAGAATATCTGCCTCGAAAATAGGATAAAGCAAGTGTTGCATTGATTTTTTTTCTTCGAGATTATCAACCTATCTAACACTATCGCTTTTATATAAACATAAATATAATTTGATCAAGCTATTCTCAAGTTTCTCTTAGCTATTTTATGCAATGTGTATATAGGATAGGATAAAATGAACTTGAACTTGATTTACGGACGATCTTTCTACGAGAGGATTTGACATAATGTCCTTGGCAGGTGGGTTTGTAACAGCGGTAAGATGTATGTGATACACAGGTGGATACTTCAGCCCCTACCATAAGACACCCACGTTAAGACATGGGGTGGTTGATAATGCACTTAGACTTCTTCTGACCTCATGGTTAGTGCCCATAAGGTCGTGTAATAGAAGCATGATCATTGCTCACACACACACAGACGCCTCAAGTTAGTAAGTTTCTATTCTAAAGCTGAAACCACCTGGACAATGATTCAAGTAGAAAACAAAAATTTTTAATAACCTGGTGCAACCTGCGCAGGAGTTGGACACTAAGCATTTGCAAAGTTTTTGTCGACTTCCTGCACTGAGTCGGGCGAGGGAAGGGCAGCAGGCGGCACCGCATCCGCGCCGGAAGTCCCAGATGAGATTCGGGTGGTTTTTGTTCAATCTCTGTTGTAGTATTTCCGGTGTTTTCAGGTAGGTACTTGACAATCCTCAGTGAAGGTGCACATTGACCTTGCAACCACTTGCACAACAAATATATGTGTTTGAATGAAATCTTAGATTTGCTCGCAGATGTTAAGTACTGTCTATTCTTAAGACCCACTTAAAATCAGTTTGTATTTTCTTTATCTAAAATATCTTTGTAAAATCATTATCCTCCTACTATTTTTAATTAGCTAATCTCAGAATGATACACTTTGAACAGATGGTAAAAATTTTATGGCAATTTCATTACACGATTCGTTTTTTCTTCTTCTAAGACACCATATGCATAATGCTGCGTTTCAGAAATCCCCTTTTTTTAAGTAAGCCCGTCATATTTGCATCCGAGTGACACATGTCGTCTCCAAACCGAAATTTAGAAAAAATCTGAGATTCTATCCAAAAAATTGTAAGAAAAAAGCTCAAGGAGCGACAGATGTACCTCTGGCTACGAAAAGAAACTTAGATGAGCACGTGCCATCTGCCAAATCTCTTAAGAAACACGCACACTGCGATGGAATAGACTCGAATGTGCACAAAAAATCGTATAAGGAAACGCACACAAATATACAAGTGCGCGATCGATCAAAGCGAGCGCACGCGCCACGTGCGGCATATGGTCCGATCTGATTGGTTGCAGGACCCAATACTGAGTCTGCACAATGCCCTGATAAGGAATATATGACTTATTGTCAACTACAGCACTCTTCAGTTTGATTTATTTAGTGTAGGTAACCGTTGTATTTGTTAAACTGCTAAGGCGATCTGCTACTGCTCTGCACAAAGCTATTTGAAATCAAAGAATACGCATAGATACTATGACCTAAAGAATTCAATTTGGAATTGCACTTTTTCAATTTAAAGATTAAAATTCAAAAAATAGGTAGGAAATTTATTTTAGAAATCATCGATACAACTGTTCGACGTAATATAAACCGAACACAACGAATATCAGTGTTAATTGACATAAACACGAGTGACTAAAATAAATATACATTAATGTAATTATTTTGTTCGATAGAGTAAGGTGTATACAGACGAAAACCAAGAAAAAGACCTCACGAATGTAAGTACAAGATATGAAGAGCCTTAAAAATGAAATTGTAAACATCATTATTGAAATACTTAAAATGTCTACGTAGTGGAATGTCATATGAAGGAAGGGTCACAGTTTTTTTAAAATTATTGATATCTCACACCTGTCCGGTTCACTGTTCATTGGTTGAGCACTAAATGCGGCGAGCCGACATAACACCGATTTACAAACTGGACTTACGAGTACATGTTGAATTTTAGCCAATTCCATAACTCATATTTTAACAAACCCGACCAAGCGCGAGTTGGACTAGCGCACCGAGGGTTCCGTACAGAATATTTAAAATACGAAAAACCATAAATATGCACCGAAAAATCTCCTAACAAATGCACCACGATTTAGTTTTGCTACTCGTATAAATATCACACTAATATTATGAATTCATATGTAACTATGTTTGTACATACCTTCTGTCTACATGTTGGCTTTTATATACTTTATACGTGTGCAATTTCACGAACGCAGTCTATGAAATGAAGAAGGACATGGATATTTCTTATCACGCTAACAAATGTGATCACGTCGGCCACAAAAAGATAAACATATAATTGTTTATTTCAAACTGAACTCCACCTGAGTCGCGAGTCCAGGAGATGCAGTCACTAAGGACAAACATCCTCCAAAGTTGGTCGTACCAACTTTGCCAACCTTCTCAAGGGTGTCTTTGCTGATATAATTCGATATTGATCCCTGTGTTGCTTAAGAAACTAGTTATCGTCAAACATGGTTGAGCTTGAAGGAAGATGTAAGGATGTTTTTCTATTGTAAATTGCACTCCGAGCTTCCTATTGCACTAAAAGCACTGTTATTCATTCAAAAAATTATACGCTCCAATAACATGCCAACCAAAGATAAATTCTAATTTTTAATTTAAAAAATAAATTTAAAAATTCTTTGAAACAATATCAATACAAGTAAAGAATACAAAGAAATGCAAGTAAATGGTTTGTATTTTTCGTTGTGTAAAGTAAGTTAGGTTAGCTGTATTAAAAGCTTCGTAACTAAATGGAAGACAAAACACAGTATACGAAGATAGTCTAATATCTAAGCAACGGTTTATACAAAACTGAATACATCTTCAATATATTGAAGATATACAAAAAAAATCAATAGTCACAAGACGAACATCGAAGAAAGCCTCGCTACCTGGCCCGATGAGCAGCTGCGAAGGAATCGACCGCTTCTCCTGCTACGTTGACAGCCGGATCAATTTTTTTAAATATTTTTTCTGTCTAGCAAGTACTCTTACGGCAGCAACGTTTTGGAGGAGAATATTAAATTTGAGATTATTTCTGAAAATTCTGTCTTAGCTTTACTTCGATTCATATAAAGTCATACAGTTTTCCAACGCGGCCGTACATAGTCAGATTGACAGACAGCTGCCTGTAAAATTTTGTTTACGAATTTAAAAATCATGAATAAACATGCGAGTAAATACGAAGAGCAGAAATGCTATAAAAATTAAATTAATTAGACAGATTGACAAGACGAGAGAAATATTTTACAAGTCACTTTTAATTGGAAATGTGCTACTCTTATGATAAGGTAACGAATGGTCAATGTCTACGTGGAATACAAAATAAACAAACATACACTAATATGGTATTTATATTTTGGTATATATCTCAATCATTTTTGTATTATTATTTGGTAATCAAAGTTAATGCTCATATAATTTAAAAAAGTTTTTTAAATCAAATTTTGATACATATTCTAAACAAAATATTTTTAACTTACCAGATAGGAAAATATCAATACTGCCCTATAGAGCGGGACAGATAAGGTAAGATAACTTTATGTTATATTAATTCTGTGTTTATATGCATTGCATGTTTGCATTGGACACAGTATAATTTGGTTTTATTACTAATTAACTACTAAAGTTACTTTACTTGGAGTCTTAGATTACAGGAAACAATAGCTTCAAACCGATGCGTCCGACATAGCGTTATTTTTAACTGTTAGTCATAATTAACAAGTTAAGGATGAATCGGTGCGAAGAATCGGCCTCTCAAATTGGAGGAACTAACGTGTCACGTGCTATTAACGAATAGCATTCTCTTAAGGGCGTGTATTTTTTCTTTCGGAATTGAATATTTGAGTGCTGATTGGTATTTGGCAGCAGATTTATATAACATGGTTGTAACTTGTCAGGCAATATTCATAACTAGAAAAGATTCGATTCGATAGGTACTAAAGACAATGAACTCCTGTCCTGTTCCATCAGGAACAGCGAAACGAAGGAGAATGCTCTAAATTTTGGATTAGTGAATTGAATGTGGATTAGGCCTACTGGGGATACCACAATAAAAACACGCGCCTCTTACTCTTCCTCAAGTTGGTATGGAAATGATTTTTTGGACAAACAAATTGAAAAACAAATCTTACGTAAAATGTAGGAAATAGTGTGTATGTTCATTTTGTACAGTAATGTTGTATCATAAAATGAGTCAGATAAAATGGGGCATTTTTTCAATACGGTGACACTACGAGTATCGGCATAGCTGAAATTCGGAAAGAGCACATCAAAAGCTATAGAATTGTCAATTTTCGTAACTCTCGGAAAACTTTCCAGCTAAAACTACCAAATGGCTGGACTATGGTCTGCTGTCTCTATTTAGTGTTTATTATTATGTTTTGTATTTTATACTATTTGTTACGTAAATGTATTCTGTTTATACTTTACATACGAGTATGTGTATTAATTTTTTATTTAAGCAACGTGTCGTTGAGGAGACTCCTTTTGTCTATTCCAATTCCAATAAATGTTATAGGAAACTACTACAAGCCTTTAACAATATTACATGGTGAAATAGCTATAGTTAAAACGTTAACTAAAAAGTTAGCGTTCTCTAAATTAGTGTAAAAAAGTGCCGGAGATCACGCGATGTTCCGGTAAGGACAACAGACGTGTACCGACCGCCGCCGCGCAGTGGGCTACAGAGTTGGTGTCAGAATGCGATACTGCTGGTACACAATACACCGGAACCAATTTCTAGTGACTATTTAATTTATTATAAAAAATATATACATACATCGAAGAAGTTACATACAAAAGGAGATATTTCTTGTATATCCAGAATGGAACTACTCGTAAATCTATGTTGTAGACAATATATTTTATAGCGTGTGCACAAACTATTTAGCTATCCTTCTTATCTTTATGGACGTTTCTAGTTTTAGTCGTCGATAAGTGTATTTTAACTACCACCTATGACACAAATATATTACTATGATGATGGTTTCAATTATACATTTATGTACCAATCATATAATATAAATTAGTTTTGTCCGATCTAAGTTGAAATACTTATGTATAAGATGAGTAAACTTATTATTATTATTATATCACTACAACAGGCATCTGGATTCACCCGCATATCAATGTGATGATTCTTGTGGTATATTTTTAAATAAAATAGGAACGAAACACAAGAAAAGCACAGATGTTAACGGCAGGTTCCAAACATCAAATATCATGTTGCAAATTGCAGTGCTCCTAAATAAAGGAGTCGTTGCATCTCTAGATGTATAGTTAACAGCCGTGCATTTCAATTTCGTCGAACTATCGCCAAAACCACAGCTTGTCGCAACAGATGTAAAGCACCGGCGTTATAAGGAAGCTTCAAAAAAAGTAGCACGTGCTGCGCGTGAGTGAAAAAATATGCGGGCTGGAGTTTTCTGTCATGCATATTGCACCGTTCAAAAAAATAGGCAGCAAGCGAGAGCGGCATCTTGCGAGATCAAGTGAGCCGAGTAGCTATTTGAACATTAGTATGCCCTTTTCAGGTGAGAAAGTGTATTTTTAGAAATGGAATCCCAAATGCTAGATTTTTCTTAAAATCAATAAGTCTCGAACCTACAACTAACTTTTTTCACATTGTGCTAAAAAAGATTTTACCATATTGGAAATTTACGTCAAATTTGCTTCAGGAAGCATTAGCTCTTCAACGTTACCCTAAACTTTTCTATGGCAGTTCACTAACTAATTCCGGAAGCAGGACAATCGGTGCTCTGACATGCGCTCACGCGAGACCACCCACCACCGCCCCTGTCCTCGAGCCACTTGTCACTATCTGCCATCGTCACATAATATTTGTAAACAGTGGCGTTTGATACGGGCGCTATACATCTAGTTCAAGAGGCACGCCAGTACAGGAAACAAAGTCGACTCTGAGCTCATTTTAGGGTTCCGTATTTAAAATACGATTTTGGCTATGGTCCAAGTCGGTCTTGCATGGTTATTTAGCGTACACATTAACATCGGCTCTAAAAGAAAAACCTTTTTGGGGGGGAAATATTGAAGAGGCTATAAAACTGAACTGGTTTGAAAGGTTACATTCATTCTTGAACAATCTAGTATTTTAGGATACAATGTGTACTCGTATTTATGATTTTAACTAGGCTTTTTTTCGATGCCTTGTCTTATTAACTAGGTCTACATTTTACCTGTTGGTAGATGTCAATATTTTAATTGTTTCAGTTCCATTACGACCGGTGTCAACTCTGACGCATGTCTCTAGCAGACTATGAAATAGCTAATGCTCTTACAATAAACAAGATTTTACGTTGTTTCAGTTTACATATGTCAAAATTCCATTATATTACCTAAAATCATAATTAATTCATAATATATTTCCTGGAAAATTTATTCAAGCGTCGAAGAAAAATTTCCCCAAAATTACATGGATAATACAGAAGTATTTTGTTTGTATGAGTACTTACACTATACTTACAACTTTATCTCATTCATCAGACTATGTAAACTGTGTAAAATATTTTGTAATGCACCTGTATAGTAAAAAGTAGGTATATTAGTGAAGCTATAATATCTAGCTATGGGTGTCGTAAATACATCGTCTAGATAAGGGCAAACGATGTGCGTTACAATGACTGAATTACATAAGACATCATTTATAAATGCGATCATTCGTCTTTTAGTCCGAGCAGGTGCTCCCTGCGTATCAAATAACAAGAAACTCAATGTTTTATTATCAACAAACTTTATAATAAATATTGTATTGTATACTATACTTATGTATTTCAGGAATGGGTGTGAATAACTTAAAATTAGAGAAGAGAGCATGCCTTGGTCTTGTAATTAGATTCAAAATAACTCGAACTCTAATTAGGTTCCAAGTTTTAGCAAATATTTTACACAAAAAGTCTTATTTATTGCAAAAAAATACCTGCGTCCGACAGTTCATTTATTTAATAATAAGTGTAGTTAATTTATTGGTACTCAGCATCATCGGGTGTGTAATTTTGTTGGTCTGTCACAGACACAAGGTGTGTAGCCCGCGCGATGCTCTCGCCTTAGGCGGCACTGCACCGGCAACAACCAGAATTCCGTGTACCCGTACGATAAATAAATAATTTATACTCATTTATATTCACTTATTGTATGTAGTCTTCAATAATAATAATAAAATTTTATTGCAGTCCAAAGAGACGTCCTTATACAATGCAAAAATAGTATAAGTAGTAGAACAGGATGTGTAGGAAAGGAAATAGTCCTTAAAACTTGAGTTTGGTCTTTTTACGAAATTAATCGAAAGCACCACTGAGAAAAGAGTAAGTTTTAGCTGCAACGCCTACCTTTTTATACTTTTATTAATGAGTTATATTAATTAAATAAATGTCAGGTATCAGGTATGGCTGGTAAGCCACACAACCACATATGCTTTTCAATAACAGCAAACCGTGTTGCAAAATAAGATTACGAATAGCGGAGTCACATTGCGAAGTCACTGACAATACTGGTTCAACAATTAATTATTCATATGAATTACGGGTTAGTAAATCAGACTCAGCTAAAATAGAATCTGTAAAGTGATAGATATACGATAAAGTAACAAGCTAACTTGCAAGCAGCAGCGCAGGCAAAGCTGTACACAGTAATTTGTTACTTCACCCTTAGGAATGTGACGTACAACAAAAGTTTTGTTTGTTATTTTGTAAGTTTTAAGGAAAAACACAGGCCGTCATTCTAGTCTCACTTACTCATTTGTATTTGAAGTGTCAATACCATTATCATCATCGTCATCAGCCTGGGAACGTCCACTACTGAACGTAGGCCTGCTCTATGGGGAGATATAGCACTAAAATTATTACAAACTTCTGTACGATATAGTTGTATCCGGACGTGAATGGATGCGTAGAGCAGAGAACCGAATTTATTGGCGTACTCTGGGAGACACCGATTTCCAGCAGTGGACTGCCGCAGGCTGTGCATGATGATGATGATGATAGTTGTATCCATTAAATACATCAGTGATGTTAAGAACTTTGATATCGTTTCTCCCACGTACACTCGAGTACAAAAATATGTATCCACTTTTGTACCATGTCACATTCACCCTTGTTTGTTCCTATGTAGTGTTTTGAGAGAAATTTCAATTAAAGATGAATGTGACATGGATCAAAAATGGATACATATGTTTGTGCTCGTGTGTACTAACTTGTGAAAATAAATTCGGGCAACGAAATACTTATACGTTGCATTGTTAACCCTTCAAAGCAACCACTTACTTTTTTTCAATTTAAGTACCATATTTGATTGGGGAAATGGAGAACCTAAAAAGGTAAAAGTAATATTGCTAATTACCATTGGCACCGCAAAAAGGCCGGTCCCGTTACATTCCGTACAGGTGCGAAGTGCGCACACGCTCCGTGCGGTGACCATGTGCGTTAGCGACACAACCGACCGCGATCTTGTGTCAAAAGACGCAAAACGCGCCCGGCTCATGCTCCCCAATGTGATTCTGCTGGATGATTTATACCTTTATCGGCGTCCAGAGCCACAATCAAGGTCACTATCAAACTATTGTTTATTGTATATATAAAAATATTACACAGACAATCAATCATAACTAAAATAAAATTGTACAATTTACGAGTACATGTATACAAACCACTATCCAGTCAGTAACCAAAATTTTTAATACCGTGGCATGTCGGTCACCAAAACTTTACCAAAAATTATTATTAGAGGTGTAAAATATCTAAAACAATCAAAAGTTCAGTTCACACTTGAGGAGATCACTGATAACAGTCTATTACGACTGATACAGAGTTTTCCGTCGGCATGAATTTAAAATCAAATGCCAATTTCGGTATAGATAGTTTTCGTCATCAGCTGAATAAGTCTACTGTTTAACATGACCGTATCTCATAGATCACGTCGGTTATAGTGAATATTAACAGTCTTTGTTATTAATCGATTGACAGGCGAGTTTGGTGATTGAAGTAAAGCTAGTGACACATAGGTAGAAAATACTCATTTGATGATTTTTCTTTCAGACGCCTATTAAGACACCCATTACGGGGTGACATGGGGTGTTGCCGAAATCACACGGACGCGGTTTAACCTTTACATAACAAGGTAATAAACTTAAAAGTAAATCTCCCTACCGTTATCGCATCGATACGTGCTCATTTAATACGAAATTGTATTAACCAACGTTCCTTCCTACCAGCTTTCGGTTCAAAACCAGCAGATAAAATAAGTAGTCCTTTTAAAACATCCAAAGGTAGGTAGCCGAATCATTAATTTTGTGACAAGCATTAACATCGTCTTAACATCTGCCTCTAACTTTTTAAATACTCACCGTTACAACCCTTTATCTGCTAAGAATAGATTTTTTGTTCACGAGGAAGGGTTCGACATCTTGAAATCAAACAATCTTCATATTCTGTCGGTTGGGTAGTTAGGTACTATTCCACAGCGAACACTCTCTCTACACCTAAAGTTTAAACTATATGTGACTGCTTTAGTAATCATGCTTTCCTTGTCATATTTAATTTTTTTGTATAAATTACTTACCTAACTATTATATATCTCACGAATGCATGCACTTTAGAAGATGATGCTACTGTTTTGACAACATAAAATGATTACATAAATATAGCCTTGCTTACATAAATATTAAATACTAGCTTTTAATAAATAATCTAAAAGTGAACATAAATAAAACCAATACACACAGTTTCGTTCTAATAAAGGCATTACACAAGGTAGAAGAAACATTACCAAAAAATTAAGGCTAAACTTGGATTGCCAATGCAAATGGAAAGCGCAAATAAGTAGTGTCTGTTCAAAAAGAAATAGTTTTGAATATTATCTATTATCCAAAAACTCACTCATGCTGAGTATCCTTACATCCTTAAGCTCAAGGATATATTTGATAACATCTTTAACGTCATCGTCATGATCCTTGTTGCCTAGGAAACTAGAGAGATCGTCCGCCTAGGTTGAGGTTTGTAATTATGTTTGTCCTTATTGAATTGCACTCCTGGACTTCATGCGGATTTGTAATATTATTTTCAAAAATTCTTGTCAGTATTTAAGTAAATTTCAGTACATTTGTAAATATTTGCTTTTTCTTTAACTTTTAGTTTTTTGACTGTGCCCATTTCTAATATAAAATATTGTCATGTGTGTACATCTGAAAAGGTAGGGTTTGGTTTGATGTAGATGTTATAAAAAGTGGCCTATGTCCTTTTCAGGCTAAAGTCATTCTGACTCTTCTTTACGACGTAAAGGATGGACTAACAAGCAAACCCACTTTCGCGTTTTAAATATTAGTGTGGATGGATACATAGATAAAATAAGTAATAACAAGATTTTAACATACATTCACAAACTATTGTTTAACGACGAGGCCGGTGAGAATGAGGCAACTAACTAGTTTATTCAGTTTAGGTTCTTAAAAAAGATTAGACCATTTTAAATCGTTCGCCGCGGCGTTAATGCTGTGAGTGGCTGTGAGCAACACCTGCCATTCGCGTAAGCCCTGTTTTTTTTGTCAGATGCAAGGTGTTCTCGAAACGTTTTAAATTTTGGTAACATCAGATTTGGTCCATCTACCCTGTACGTCTCTGTATATACCCTACAATAGCTTCATTGAAAATCGTTTATCGGAGTTGAACACCTTTAGTACTTAAGCAAACACTTTTTGAGATAACGGGAAAACGCCAGCTTTGCAGCTGATATGAGTTTCAGAGGTGACATAGTATATAGGTAACTAAAGGGACTGGATTTAATGATCATCTAACTAACTTACCTCATGAGTGAGAGCTTAGCATACTGTAACACAGGGTCACACCTATCCCAGACACCAGTCTGTCAATTGTACACTTATTTTGTAATATTTTAGTTGTACCTATATATGTATATTAAAAAAAGTTTGCGTAGTGACAAAATGTATTATTATTAGATACGGTTTCCCAAAACAATAAATAGGTTATTGAAGCACAGGTAAATGCTAATGCTCATCTGCAAAACAATCCCTTGCTTACCATTTAAGACACAAACTGACCGATCATATTCAAAATAAACCCAGGGCCGCACGTCTACTCAGCACCCTTGATGTACTGTGCAGTAAATAAAACCACTAACTAAACCAATTGATGTAGAGGATTGGAGACTGGAAAGAGTGTCGTGCCTTGGCAGAGGCATGTCTGAGCAGCGGAGTGACACAAGCTGATTAGTTAAATCAGATAAATCCTAAGCCCATTGATATAAATGTCACTCTCGACATATTTCGATTCGCTGTACTTGTATTCACATTGCATTGTATATTGTGAAAGTATTCATTAGGAAGCCCGACAAACACTTAGCGCTTTTCAATAATTCCTGTATCAAGAACAGTGACGTGCAGTTTTTCCTACACTATACAGTTTTGGCCTTGTTGTGTGAAAACATCGCGGAAGTCCTGTTAGCTTCTTGTTTGCGATTCAATAGGTATAAGTTCGAAAGTTTTTTATTGATTCTCCATTATTTTATTTATATTACGAAACAAGGTTAAGAATAAAATGGGTGAGAAGTAGTTATTAAATAATTCAAGACATAAAATAGCATCTTTGATAACTTGTATCTATGTTAGAATTACATAGAACCCAGAAAAGTTTGGCAAATGACACGTTCCGCGAATGTATAGAGCCAAGGACTGGACTTGTACACTTGTAATTTTAAAGGCCATTATCAAATAAAAGTGATTAAGAGACTTTGACCCATGACGCTGACGCTTAGTACAAAAAATATATCATTTTGTACAATCAAAATAAAATTAAAAATGTAGTCCTAGTATTTTACCATATATATTTATAATATTATTTGATTTTTTAAATAGTTTTTTTTTCGAATGGACTTGATGCTGTTGGTCCTGCGACCTCTACAGCTTCACCCGAACAATGGCGAGCGCGGAAGGCGCTCAACCGGTATTATTATTAATAGCAACAGGCCTAAGGGCGCCCGCTCGGGCTCGTCCTCGGCTTAGGGCGTTGCTTTGTGGTGAAGAGATCGGAGAGAATGTGGTGAAGAGATCCAAGTGCAGGCTGAATTAGAAACGTCTCGTTTTCTTACTAAAATGTAACATTTTAATACTACTTTAAATGATACTCATTGGCACTCATTAGTGCCAGTATTTGTTTGAAACCAGCAGAACCGATTGTCATTATATTTTAACCATGTTCATCATCATCATGCGGCAGTCCACTGGTGGACATAGGCCTCCCCCAGAGTGCGCCACTTTAACCATGTTAATGACACGAAAATCAAATTGGTCATTAGATCAATCATATATCGAAAGTATCAATTACTTTGCATCTTGCAACCAGTACAATTTACCTGGGCAAGCGGGCACGCCGTCCAATTAGAATTTTATTGTTTAACCAGTCCTTACTTTAAATCAAATTACGTACCAATTTAAGGCACAATACGATTGCTATTATATTAAGTTCAGTGGTTGAAAAAGATCGGATACGCGTTATGATGTCTATAATAAAATGATCAATAGCCCTTCACCGGGCAGGGTGTGGGTAAAAAATAAATTACCGCGCCGCGCCGCTCCGGCGTGATTCGTAGTAAGGCCGGTATCTCACGACTTCTTTAAAAATAAAACACGCTCCCATAAGAATACCGACATGGAATCTACTTGTAATGACTAGGAGTCTATTGTAAAAAGATGGTTTTACTGGATTTTTAAGTAAAACAGTTCAGGTACAGGGGCTCATTACTCGTAATAGTACAGCAACATGGAATTGGTAAAAATAGGTAGGTGTATGATTATTATCCATCCAACGGATTTTTTCGGGCTTAATTGACTGAGTGAGCGAAGCGAACTTCCTTTCGACTACTAGGGCAAAAAGCTACTTTCTGTGTATTTGTATGTTTTCCTCTACAGGTCGCATTTCTCAAACGATCTGAACGTAGCTTGGTACATAGGTTAAAAGATTTTTTAGAATTTTTCAGTCGTCTGGGATATTTGATTGGAGTGCTGCTTTGCTTCCTCCAAAAATTGGTAAAAAGGGGTAGTGGTAGTAGTGGTAGTAGTAGGGTATATATATATGATATCCGATTTCGATGCAATTTCTTGTTACATATTTGAAAATTTAGTTGAAAAGTCAGGAAAGGCCAAAAAATTGAAAAACGTCGAAAATGCCAAAAAAATTCAAAGAGTCAGAAAACGTCGAAAACGTAAAAAAACGTGAAAAACGTAAAAAAAAAACGTCGACAGCGTCGAAAAAAAAATTTTTTTTTAAAGGTCGAAAAACTCTAAAGAGTCTTAGTAGATGAGTTATGGAGTAGCTAGCTTTTAAGCTAGCAAGCACTCTATGATTGGTAGTAACTAGAAATCGTGAGTACGAATGATGACATAAGCTGGGAGTATCAATCAATTTATTATCATTGAAATCTGAGAGAATTCAAAAAGATATATTGGGATATATAGAGAACCTGGAACCATCTTCTCATCACAAAACTAACTAATAGGGCTAAAACCAATTAATATGTTCTAGGTAAAAAAATGTGATCGCGAGGTCTACAGCTCACAGAGCCACTAGTAATATGTTGGTAAATATTTGTTGTATCTATATTATCTAAACATTATTATATGACACACCTCCCAACAAATGAACCCAAAGGCTTTTTAAATTTTTTACGTATAAGTATTCGAAGGTCTTCCAAGTTTTTTTTTAAAAAATGTGTAACCCTTTTTCTATTACAACGTTTACATTTGCCGGGTTCATCTTCAAAATGTCTAATTTTGTGCATGTAGTTTAAGAAATTGAATTTTTCCAAGTTATACATTCTATTTTAGACAGTTATGTTACCATTATACTACACTTCTGATACAACCAAATCGACTTTATTCTACAAGGCAGATTTAATGTATTTTACGACCAATATTTTATACAGATTCTGGAAATTTAAAATACAGGTCGTATAACATTTAACATGCGTCCAAAAGAAAGAGTTTTACAATCTAAAGAAACGCCACATTAAAACATTTAGAACACTCTTAAACATTTAAAGACCCATTCCATGTTTACACTCAATAGAAATTGCTTACATATGTATAGAAAACTTAATCAATATTAATGTGGTATTTGGCAATAAAATTGCTCATAAATGTTGGTTACGTGCCTTGACTGATACAGACGCGGCAATTGATTAGAACAGCCGCCATTTTCCATAACAACACAGGTTAATGCATGTAAACTGCAAGTGTATCTTTAAATGTGCATAATATAACACTTAATGACATAAACAAGTGCATTGCAGCAATAAAGAGGGATAGAAGGATCTAGAGCACTGCATACTTGTCGAATCCAAACTTATACAGTATACGAATAATAAATAATAGTTTTCTGTGCAGTATATACAGCAGAGCTTCAGAGCGAAAGTTCTGCTGATGAGCACGCTTCAGTCCTAAGGCCTAACAAATAGTCGAGTGATATTACAGTGACCGTCTTTCTAAACCGGAGCACAAGAGTGATATTAACACTGCTGTTTGGCAGCAGACTGGTCTAACATGGCGGTAGCTACCCAACGGGCAATGGGTAGATTATTACCAAGCTAAGGAGCCGGTTCAATGTTTATTTAAACCGCCAAATTTGTGATCGTGAACTTTTATCCTAGAACATCTATACGTATAATAAAATTGTTAGGGTCAAAAAGTATATACATTGAACTTCTACAGGATAAAGACAATTGTTCAAAGCTGTAAATAAGCTTCCTTGCCACATTGACCGGACCTTTACTAGGTCGTAGCTACGAGTATAAAGACAATCAGGACAATATGTACAAACAGTGAAAATCCTTGTTTTAAAATATACTTGCATTGCAACACAGTACCGAGTGCCCATAAGTAAACGTATTGATGGTTGTCAATACTTATTTGGCCTTGTGACTGTATCGTACCATCCGAACTGTCCTTGACTGTACCTAATTTTAGTATGAATGAAAGCTGCTTTAGAAACCATAGAACCATTTATCATTTTTAGGCTGTGTTTTAAGGTTACGTTGGACTATTGATAACGATACAGAATATTCTGTTATACTAGGTAATGATAAATAAATATCTGATACGAATGAAATAAGAGTAAAATAAAAGGGAAATTAGAAGAGATGGGCAGCACCATTTAACTAAGAATCAACAATATGTTACCGCGATCAACAAGCCGTCTGCCACGTCGATGCGGCATTCTAATAGACGCTGATTAAGAGTTAAGCTGTACGGTACTGTTTTATCGCGAATTTTTTCATCAAGTAAACATTGAACCGTTATAAAAAGTTAATAATTGCAAGAAGCAAAAAGGTTTGGAAAAGTAACAGAAGCGCTAATAATACGAGAAAGCTATAAAAATCATTAAAACAACGTGGCCAAAGCACCGTCGACGGACGATCTTAATTGCATGTAGACTCTAAAGGAGAGTACGAAACAATAATGGTCAGTTGAGCACCAAAGATTTCGGCCAGGGGCTGCGGCGCAACGCTCGCGCTCCCAGTACGGCAGGCGGTGCGCGGTGCGTCGCGTCGTTCACCTGCGCACACGCACGTGCCACCTGCCGCGTCGCAGCGCATCTGACACAGATGTAGACTAGTGCGTGACCACCTCCGCGTGAATTGGCTAATTTGTCGATATTTATTTTAAATCTCACATCGATAAGCTTTTTGATTTATTTTTGCATATTAAAGAAAAGTGATCACAACATATGCCATTCTTCTACACTCTATTTGAAGCAAAAAGAAACGAGTACCAGTAATTTACTAATTAAATAAATATGTATTACTAATCAGTGAAATGTAATTTTAAGTGTATTTAAATTATTTTTATGTCCAGTTTCTACAAACAAAATAAATATATTAATTATCCAAACTTTCCACCGGTAATTAGGCAATTGAACCAAACATATTTTAATAAAAGGTTCTATTTATTTATATATTTTACAGCAACTTGTTACTCGATTATTTAGTACTTATTTATTTCCTTATACTAGATGTGAAGAGCTTTCACAGCCCTTTAATAAAGGATAATTTCTGTTTTCATCTATGCAAAAATGAACTTACCACTACATTATTTATAGTGTGTTTTTGCAGCAGATAGGTTCCTTTCAAGGCGGAAAACCATAAGACTCACTTTTTAAAGAAATGCTAAACTTTTCAGTTTTAATAATAAATTTGTTGTAACGAATCTAATTGAAACTTGCTTTCTTGTCCGATCTACAGAATGATTTAGTCATTCTGATAATACTATTATCAGAATTAACAATATAAAACTATCGATAGTGCGCCACTAGCGTCGTCTTCATCACCATAAAGTAACATTATCTCCTGAATAAGTGCAATTTTGTTACTTTGATACTGGAATGGCGGGACATTTTCATTTCAGTGATTCTTCTTGAATTGTTTGTCTTAAGGGTACCTTATAACCTGATTATACTTTTTACTTGCTTTGACTTGAAGAAATTAATAAAAAACACGCTATTGTTACACAAAATTGTTTTCGAACCAACTTGTTTAAGTTATCTCTGTATAATTTTGCTTAACCGTGTTTTTTCGTGATAAAGCTATAGAAAAAAGATTTATATGTAAGCAAACATAAATACTCTCTACTCTCTGTTGATGGTGGAAACATAAATAAACATGATTCAGTTTATTATGATTATTCCTGCTAACATTTTCAATTTGTAGTGTCAGGCGCATTTGGTTCCCGATTCTATACATCACAACAGCATGTTGTTACATGGAACAGTTTTTACATGCAAGGAGGGATTTACCAAAATCAACTTTTGCTTTGTGTGAATACAAAAGAAAATACAAATACATTTTAATGTATTTTATCCGCTTGGGCCTCGAAACGCACCGGGGCAACGGTGGGTGATTGCAACCAGTTGCAATCACCTGGCGTTGAACAGATTGCGTGCACGGCGCGGTGCACAGGCACCGCGTCGACACTGCGAGTGCGTGCTGGTGCGTGCGATTCACTTACTAAAGCTCGCATATAAAGTAACATAATATGAAAATAAGATGCCATAAACAATGAGCCCACGATCGTAAACGCACAGCCCTCTTGTCTTCGTCAATCTTCGGCATTTTCAAGGATCGTAAAGCTTATGAAACGGTACATATTATTATGTATTTTAGCCCGAAACTGGCACAAGACGATACGTTATGAAATGAGACCCAGAAGTGTGCCGGAGTGAATCTTGCGACATAAGACTTCAAAGCTACAAATATGCTGTGCTTGTCCAACATCGTACAACACAGTCAAAAAGTATCGATCTTGGTACCACGTCTAGAGCATAATTATCAAGAGAATTTTATTATCATTTAAATATATAAAGTGGCATAATTGACGCTGACGCTATAACGCTGACTGTGCATAAACAAGACCGGCAAAAGCTAATTCTCGATGGATTGTCATTGATTAATGAATAAAATTCTTTGCATCGCAGCAAACAAAAATAATTTGATATTACTTAGGTACGTACCGATAGCCGTAAAAATTATTTCGATAACTACACACGCAACCAAACAGCAGACTGAATTGTGTCACGTCACGACTAGAAGAAATAATGGCCCTTATCCATCAATCTGTTTATAAATAATGTGGCCTCACTCAATTGAAAAGAAAGTCCAGGTACGTGTTTACATTATAAATTTTTTACATTGCGTGATATTAAGTTACTAATTCCTGTCTCAAAATTTGCACAACATGTTGCTTAGAATTATTAGCTTAATTTTTTTACTATATACAACGTGTACAAAAAAGGAGTGATAATACTTAAAGGTGTGTATATATCCCTTGTATAGAATACACTGTGAAAGTAGCAGCGTTGTAAAGGTTAGTTTAAATTTCCATACATTTTTATTTCATAGGTGTAACGTCGTAATTTTTGACAACCCTATATGTTTGTTTACAAACGCGAGCACTGGGGTCAATGATCGCAGACCTTATCTTTGGTTTTAGGGGTTATTGACACATGTAGAACTAGGATAGGGATGAAATTCAAAAATTTTAGTCAATATTTTAAATTCGTTTTTCTCCAGATTCGTACGGTTTACAGATGTCTACTACCGCTCCAAAGGTAAAGCCTTACCTAACATATACCACACTTAAGTTTTATCACTCCTTTCTTGTACACGTTGTATATATATTACAAGCTATATACAAATAACAACAAAAACGTATACATACAAGGTGAACACGTCGTTCTTTTCATGGACATCTGGAAATTTCCTAAGGCTTAATGCAGGTGGCTATTATTATACATAAAATATTTATCACTCACACTCACTCCCTAAAATCAAATCACTATGAGTTAAGTAAATCAATATCCACCCAAACGCAGTTGCAGGCAAAATGCTCGTGAAAATAAAAATTAGAAAAGTTTTAAACTTATTTAATATTCTAGTAGACAGTGGCATTCGTTTATGGCGTGTCTGGTTTATCAAATAAGAATTTTCTTCCAGACGTTAAAGTTGGCCCGGCCTCTGCGGTACATTTAACCGTGCTTTATTTTATCCTGACGTTTAATGGAATTCGTTTTTGCACAAGGTTTGAATTGAACACGAAACTACTGTTTCAAAATTTATTTACTAAACTTTAACATATTTATTGTCTGAATTTGATAGAAAGTCAAAAAAATATTTTGTGTTTGTGTCTTTGTTAACCATTTTCAATTTTCCCATACTATATTTCTTTCTTTTAAAGTAACTGACTTTGTGCCGTAATTTATCTAAACAAGACATTAGATTGTAATGTGGTGTAATTAATGAGTATTAATCATAATTTCCATTTTAACACAGTATTTTTGATAGATTGATTTGTTCAAAGCGTGTTACATCCTTTTTGAAACAGTATAATGTATTTACTAACTTATTTTGAGTCCAGAGTTGTAAAGAGCAAGTACATGTAGCAAATTTATGGCGCATAGCATAGCATATAAAATACTATTATCGCATTTGACATGGCAACGCAGTGATAACTCCGGCTGATGTCAGGACAGATCGGAAACATGTTATGTTTTGAAGCAAAGTTGTTATTTATATGAATGAAGTCGTTTAAAAAGTCGGCGGTATGTAGCTTTTACCCGACTACGCGAAGCCAAACGAGGGTTTTGATTTTAATAACCTCGGTATGTTTATCTGATCAAAAGTTAGTAGGAAATTGTAATATCACCCCGTTACCTCAGTTACCGTTACCGTTATCTTTAATCTAAATATGTAAAAATCCAAAAGATTAACTTCTGCATTACAATAATAAGAAATGATATATTCATTTACACCATGTAATAACACAATGCGATAAAAATACGAGTGTATACTGAAGCACAGCCGATATATTTAAATTTAACAAAAATGGATACGTAAATATTAATAAGTCTTGATTTTTTTGAGAATAATCTAATTAATACATGACAAATGCCTACTTACAATACAATGGATGGGCAGGAATCAATTTAGTAGCGTAAAACTTCTTATCTGACTACTTGAAAACAAAGTGCTGTAAAGAAAACTAGCTCACTAGCTAGAGGAAGCTGGGATCCTCGGGTAAGGTTGATCAATCAAATCAAATCGGGTAATGTATTGGAGATAATAATATTCATTTACTGAACACCACTATCCTATCACACCGGGGGCAGGAACCTACCTACTTCTAAGCTATATTCTTTAAATCGAGGCGTAAAAGCCTGGTACGAGTATATCAATTTCTCGAAATTGGCGAAACCCTGATAGATTAATATTTGAACAAGGACCTAGAACTGCAAAATATTTAAAAAGTAACTTAGCGATGAGTATAAAATTATATAACAATGTGCCAAACAAATTCAAATAGCTGAACATTAGATTATTTAAAAAGCAATTGTTTGAATGGTTGGTGTCCCATAGCTTTTATGATGTTAAATAATTTCTAGACTCTGTTACTAATTGACTCACTAAATATTGTGTATGGCGTATAGCATAATGACTCATCTAATTTTTCATGCCTAGTATAAATATGGCTTAACGCAACGCCTGTACTGCAGAGATATGCGATCTCTACAGTACCTACAGATTACGTGCCGTGAGACAGTTAAAGTAACGTGGCAACAACGGTTCGTCCATCCTCCCTCATTCGGTAGTCCTCCAAGCGGAAACATTATTTTTTAAGGAGACTAATACCCACTTAGATTTACGGATCTTATCACAAGATAATAGCCTGGTATATAACCACTGAAATCTGAAACACCATAATATAGAATTACCTCAGCCAGTGCGCTAAAAGCTATTAAATTATTATATTGGTATTTATTTTGGGGTTTCCGTAAATTTTGCTACTGCTTGATTTTATCTACACTTTGATAAAGCCTTTAAACAAGTTGAAACATTTATGAAACCCTTTATTTTGATACCCCCGATTTTATTTTGATACTCGATAGGTTTTAAATAAGAAGAAAAAAAGTTTTTTCAAGTTGTATTCCGTTATGAAAATCAGCAGAGCCAGCATCTCATTAGAACTGACGCTTCTGGGTGTGATAAGTTATAAGATAATACACTTACAGATCTTCACATTTTTATTCAATTTTACACACATTATTACCGATATATTTGAACATTGAATAAACATCAAATAATATACAAAAAATGATGAATGTAAGTTCTTTATTTTTCTTTTATTTCTGATTTATTGTACTACTAGCCTATTTCGAAGAAATTCCAAGTAATTTGAATTACTCATATATGTAGTATTCTTCTACATCATGTTCGATTTTTTGTGTATAGAACGAGTTCGCACAGGATTTCGATTGGACGACCGACGCAGTGACTGTAGAATTTGTCTGATGGTAAGTGTTTGCGTGTCTTGATTCGCATGTAACAGTAAATTTACCGAGGTTTATACTTGTAATTACCAAAGATTACCGTGTGCGAAGTGCGATGTTCCCAGCTGATCTTGACTCGACGGAGGATGGCGTGGGTCAGGGCACCCTGTATGTGCCCTGACCTAGCTGGTATGACACGACTTATACTTTAAAAAAACGCCTACCCGGTCAGCACGTAATTTTGTTATTTTTATTTTATTTTAATCCCAAAAAGTGATTACCGAATTGCATTTTGACTGAAGTTTGAGTTTGCTAATGTATTTTTATTTGTTAGGATACAGAATCGCGGAATCGACGCTAAATCTTATAATTTGACAATGCCAATTAATTGCGAACTTACACTATTAAAAATTATTAGGTAAACGCTTCATTTATATTTTGTTGCGGATGTTTTATATATATCTAAATAAATGTATTTACCTAATGTTTCTTTTTCTTCAAAATAATTTGTAACTTTAGTACTTTTCTATGTGAGTAATTTTACGTTATTTTATGCGATTGAAATTTATTTAATAACACAAGTTTACATCGTTTAACATGTGCATTATCTTAAAGAAAAAAAGGGTGCAATACAGGATGTACAAAAATTATCCCTTTACTTTACTCAAGGTTTCACTTGATATGTGTAGGATAATTACTGGAATTAAATATAGAACTCAGCGGTCGCCTCATGTCTCCGTTTTATTCAATCTACGTAGCTACAAGCTGAGTACATTCCTACTGATCATACGGTATTTATCACACATGATGTAAAGTAACGAATGGCCATCTCTCTTATACTATCTTTCAACAAAGGTACAAACAGTGATACCAATACTTCTGTTTTGGCAGCAGACTTCGAGAACGTTGTGGTGGGGGCATGACAAATATAAAGAATTAGTGACAGGAATTTCATATTCTGCGGTGTATATACAAATGCTCTAGGTGTTGTTTTGGCAAACCTGCACCCTATTACAACTGTATCTCCTAAACAATTTTAATACGTTCGCTATGATCAGTAGACATATACGTTATATGTAACCGGGATATCTTGTAGATACGTCTAACATTATGCTACCTGTTTAAATAACCGATACACTTACACTGATGCTCGATACAATACATCTTTATCAGTGTTACTTCCGACCAGGGAGTTGAAATAAATTAGAAGGGCCTAATGTCAGTAATGAGTGCAGTGGATTTTATTGTATTATCATCGCTTGACCACAATCTTACCTGTGATGTTAAGTGACGATGTGGTCGAAAATGTTACGCTTTATTCTGGAAGGTTCTAGTCTGCTTGCTCTCTGTTTAATCCTCCTAAGTTATATACTGAAATTAGTATTCCATATTTTAGCTATGTCCATAGCACGATAAACGAAAAAGCGAATTTTGCAGCGAGTTGGTCCCGTATTTGAATGCTCTAGCGTACACTCTGCAAAATGTACGGTATCTGCAATAGACGTACTGCTGCCAGGAATTTTAGACTCCTACGAGATAACCACACAGCACATATTAGTATATCATTTAAATAAATGATCTATAAATAGGTTTCCCTAATATATTGGTACTCGCCTATCATAGCAAGCCCGTCATTACCATGAAAGCAACATTTGCAGTGGACTTATTCAGTTGATAATGATGCCTATGATTCATGAATTTACAATGAGATAAGTGCTTACATTTGATCTGTATATATCACATTAGACTGGGAGTTGAATCAACTCTTTAAAAAAAATTAAGTAGGACTGCACGAGCCCCTCTACATTGGTTTATCACTTGCTTCCGACTAAGAATTCGAATTTATTTGCGACATACTGTAGGAGCAATATAACAGAACGTCGGCGGCGCCCGTCTTATCGTGTCAATATTAGCTTGTACTGAAAATGAACTCGGTCTCTTTAATGGTACCGTAGCGTATCACAGTTCGATTTACAACGGATTAAGGTAAAGTTGTTGCTCAAAATAAGCATCCTAAACTTTTTGACAGGAGTACTGTGGGCAGGATAGCAAGGATTACGACAAAGTGCACGAATCAGACGAGAACTTCCGTCCTCGGAGACTTGAAAGACATGACGATAAAATCGGGGACGTTCTCTAAAAGGCTGTGAAGTGAGAATAATAAGAGGGTCTGTATGAAAAGGGGCAAGGAATGTTAATGAACCCAGAAAGGTTTGTCAAGATCGTATGAAATAGCGATCAAAAATGTCGACCCTCACGACCAAAGGGAACTAAAACAAATGAGTTCGTTGATACTTAATTTATTGAAAAGTAGATCATAATGAAATTATTATTTTAAATGAAACATATATACTAGTGAAAAAATTGTATCAGATTAACAGCAATGCTGACACAGTAAAGACAAAATTTAAACCGTACAACCGTACGAGTAGATATAGAGTATATTGAAGAAACAAAATACACCTGCGTGCGTGTATAAGCATGTGTGCTAGACAGATAGTGTCAATCTATCTGTAAAATGGGGTCGTAACATAGAAGAAATTCACGTTTTAAATTGAATTCATATGCGTAAAGATTTACACACGAACCTTTGGTATGCAGTATTAATATCTAATCTATACCTTTGGTTCAAAAACACATCATTCGGGAAGCAAAATATATCAAGTACGTGTGGTTTTTCTTCTTCAATGAGTGGAATTCTACACAGGTAAGGGGCCCCTGCAGTGGGGACATAATATATAGGTTGTTGATGTTGATAATAAAACATAATTAATTTGCTGGTAGAAACCTGAAACTTTTCGAAAATAAGCGGGAATTGTTTAGCCGATAGTGTATTCGTGAATGGGTTCATCTATCTATTTCGCTTTAACATACTCATGTGTACGTGGTATTTCTCTTCATCATTGTCGATCTAGTGGTAGCATACCGATGCTATGCGTACAACGTAATGTTTGTAACTTGCGTATTATGTCCAACTGGGTGTTCGTGAGGAATCGTGAGGAAACCTGCATGTTTTGAACATGTGAAGTCCGCCAATCCGCACTATGGTCCATACACTCTCTGTAGCAGAGTAGGCCTGAGCCCTTTTTTTACGAAGGGGAATCTTCAAAAGATACCCGACTCCTTAGGTGAAGAGTCGGGTTATGTGAGATACTAACTCACTAAACCCCTTCGGGGAGCTCTGGATCCTCCAGAGGAACGTCGCCAGTGCTCCCCTTGCGCGATGCATTGTGCTCTTCCCGAGCTGATGTACCAGCCCTTGCACTCTCGCAGAGCGGACTCCGCAGAGGAAAAGGGGCCACGCCATTTCCACTGCCCTCTCGGGATCGAAGCAGGACAGGCGGAGCCCCTGCAGTATATAGGACGTATATAGGCTGTTGATGATGATGATGGGTGTTAATGAGAAGGCAACAGCGGACTTACGCAGCTGATAGCGATGTTTATGTTGCAACATCGTCAACACTGACTTCAGTAATCATCAATCTATCATCAATAGCCAACGCATTATTAGCTTGAGGTGCGCACTTTAAGCGTCGTACCGCCCGTCGTATCGTCACTTACCACTGTCATATGAAAGCCAAGTGCAAAACGATTATATGTAACATACATAAGTGCGAGTCGGACTCGCGCACTGAGGGTTTTGTACAAAATATGAATGATTAAAATACTTAAAACCATGCTCTACCGAAAATATAAGTCCGATTGAAGAACCAACTTTTCTATGCGGTTACCCGATGTATGGCTTTCAACTACAAAGTTAAGCTTGTAAACATAAAAAAGCTGTTTTTTCTGTGTTATAATTTCAAAATCTTGGTTTTCAGATTTATTCCTATGGTTATGCTGTAAGACATTGCTTCTTGCCAATTTTCAAGGTTCTAGATCAACGGGAAGTACCCTATAGGTTTTGGTTCTATTACATTCTCTAAGGAAATGGTCTAAATCTTTTTATTGCGATGACTAAGGGGCAGCGAACTTGAGTATGCGATATTAACTTCAGCTTGATATCTTCACGCGTGTCTGAGAAAAAAGGTCTTGACAGACAGACAAACAACGTGATCCTATAAGGGTACCTTTTTTTTTGAGTTACGATGGAAACCTAAAAAAAGATCGGTCAGGTCAATTCTGTCTCTCTAATTATGTGGATTCACTCTGCCAAGGTTTTGGTATGTAACAGGATAATTCACAACATAATATAACTTCCTCTGCCGGGAAACCACCACAGCTGAACATAGGCCTGCCCCGTGACGTACAGCGTTGGTAAATGGGTACATACACATTTAATTAATCGTTCTCGTTACAAATTAGAACAGACCAATACTTACTAACAAACATAAGTAAATAACTGTCGTCATATATATTTGTTCAGCTGCACTTGTTTGCCGCCTGCTCGCCGCGGATCGGTGTTAGGTCAACAATCATTTGCGGGCCGGAACAAAGCTGCTGCTGCATTCATTAATAAAAACTTGTGTTTGCATTCGACTTATTATTGTAAAGTCATATAAAAATACATTTGTTTGCGTTGGTTTGTATCATACCACTGTTTCGTCTTTTAATATTACATAAGAAGAAAAGTGAGTCACAGTTTGCCGCTGCTTTCTTTTACCATGACACTCGCTGTAAGACAAAATTGTTTCTCTCTCCTCATTGAATAAAACAGCATTGCTTGAGCCAATATTTTTCACATATCTTCCGGAAGTAAAGCTTTGTCAAAGAGCCAGGCAGCTAATTTGAGAATTACAATAATCGAACTTGTTTCCGTGGAAATCTGCAACTGTATCAAATGCGAAAGGAGTGAATTATCTGAAGGCAGGGTCCAGATAGACTAGTAGTTATGTATTCTTATATTAATATATAAGGCTCGCCGACAGCCAGGATTGAATGAGAAGCAATAACATTAGCATCTATACGATTTACACGATACACTGTTTTAAATGGTTAAGAGGGCTCTGGCCGATGTCACGACGATCGGGAACAATGGGGCACGCGACGTAGCACGTGGCACGACCCGCGGCTACGAGCCGGTATCGTGACGTGCGTGATTACTTGTTACTCGTGTCAATATTATAAATATTATGTTAGATACATACTAAGAGGCAACAGTATGTTATTTTGACCAAACAAAAACGATTAGGCCTGTCCTTCATCGTGTCGTCCCGCTGTCCTTATGATGCCAGTTGAAAACAATATCGTAACAGTGTTTTAGATGGCGACATATGAATAATACTTACCTGAGACTAATCCTTATGTGTTCTCTTTCTAAAAGTACGGGGTACCCAGGTAAGGTTAATGCCATCTAGATGCCATAAAGCAGGAAATATATGGGAGTTAATAACATTTATATTTACGAATGTAACTGGCTTATCACACTGGGGGCAGGAATCTATTTCCTCCTTCAGTAAGAAGCCTCTATAGGAATTTTCTTAACCATCTGTTTTCTGTGACATTATAATAATTTCTAGATTTTTCTACACGACAGCTAAAATAAAATATTCAAATTAATACAAAGAGAACGAGAGCAACCTGCCTGTAAATGGATTAATATCTGACGGGTGGCAATAATAAGAATGACGAATTTTGTTCGGATTATGGATTGCATTCCAAAAAATAATTGAGAAAGTCAATATCATGAAGCTAAAAAATGTTACTGTGCCGGGAGATAATATTTTTACCTTCATGGTCAATACGACAAAAATATTCGAGAATATATACGAAATGATCACTTTGATCATCATCATCAGCCGGGAAACGTCCACTGCTAAACACAGTTCTCTCCCTTGGTACGTCACAAAATGATGTCGTCGATCCACCTAGTGGGGGGATGGTTGGGTTAGGTCTGTTTGTATTCGGGGCAGGGTGTGTGCTTACCTGTCACATATACTGTGATGGGCCTGGCACTGCCCGCACAGTGAGGGTGATGGATGTGTGTGACACCCACATCTAGCTGGCGATCGGCTGGATGTGATTGATACACAAGAGAAATGACGGATGCAGGAATGTAAGGGATGTATGGGGCCGCCTGCCGAGTTGCGGAAGAGTGGTAAGTTCCCGTAATTCGGGAAACAAAGGCGAGAGAGGGATACCGGAGTGGTTTTAGCTGGTAAGAATCCAGCATAACCCCTTCTTTTCTTCTTTCTTCGAAGTCTTTCCCCGAAGCGCCGGTTATCTTTTGAACATTCCCACACCGTAAAAAAGGGTATGTTTGTATGGCCGCAGTTGAAAATCTATGCAATATAAACATGTTCGCGTAGATGTAACATAACTTTATTAATTCCGATCCAAGTATCCAAATTCCAAACCTTGCAAAAAAAGATCGAAGTCATGTGCAAAGATAGGAGTAGGTTCAGTTTCATCATCGTTTAAAAAAATATTTCTAAGGAATGATTAATTTTTAAATTAATTAAATTCAAATAGCTTAAAGGAGGTCTATGTCCAGCAGTGGACGTTTCCCGGCTGATGGTGAACTTGAGTAAGACGGTTGTTCGATATATACATATATTGCAGGTCTTAATTAACAAAGATTACCGTTGATGCGTTCTACATTAGTCTGTCGACACATGCGAGTACCAATTAAGGAGATTAGTCAGACCGAAGCAATCCCAGCACATTCGTAATACTTAAAAACAGACCGCAAGCCGCAGAAAAAGCAATTTTTCACAGTTGATAAACAAATATTTGGAGCGTAAACAATCGGTTTACATATGCATCTTTTTACGTACCTACAAGATGAAGTAAAAGTGGCTCTCATCCCATGATTCTATAAAAATACGTCGGGGCACGCGGCTTCTAGTTCATTTATTATTGACTTATTTTTGGATTTAGAATAACTTATGCTTATTTGAGACTTGCGAAAGGGAATTCTTTGAAATTTGAGCTGTTTCCAAATACACGTTTCGGTTCACAAAAAGAAATACCAATAATAAGCGCGAGTTTACTGTTACCAGTCTTACGAGTATAACTTTTATGTCAAGCGCACAAATATTGCTCTTCGTCTGTAGAACTCCATTAAAATATATTATTACATTTACTTAATATTTAAAGTAGTAAAATTAAATTTGCCAGCTCTCCTTTTCTGTTATCCTGAACGGATTTTACCGTAAACAACACAAAGGCATAATGCACATTTTCAGCAGTGGACGTTTCCCGGCTGATGGTAAAAGGGATTACCACTTGAATTTTTAAAACGTTTTACAAATACAATACAATCAATATGTGTTCTGGATATTTAAATCACATTATTATCTAAACTTATATCGACACAACACTCGATGTAACAAAAGGTATTGATCTCATAAAGATTTTGTATAAAACCACCGAAAAACAAAGGTATTCTACTTTAACCACTCTTGACAAAACTGGTACCAAATTCCTACTTTTTGATATGTTGTTTGATCAAAAAGACATTATGTTCGCAAAGTACTAAGTGTGAAATGTTTCCAAGCCAACATATTATAATTCTCTTCGCTTTGCATTGCATTTGTCTCATATACAAGTATCATTTAATCACTACCGTTTGTGTATCCAGCATTATGCAGATTTCTTCAAGGAAATGCCGAAAAGCGTGACTCGGGAGCGCGGTACGGTATCGGGGACTATTGTTAGCCCTGAATAATGTTAACTGTTCCTCTATAGCGAGCTAGCTCGGGACCCTATAAAACGATTTTGCAGTTTGCTAAATAAATCTACGTGCCGAGTTTGTACTGGGGATCTAGAGAAATGCCTAGTGTACTCGTAATCCTATAATTTAAACATTTGTCGGATAACCGGTTAATCGTGTAATCCACGTCTTTCGAGTGAGATTTAGAGGTAATACGAGTATCATAGTCATAGGCGCTTTAGGTTACATGCTACCAAGCTTGAAATACAAAGCAGTTAAGTATCAACAATTCAGTTCAGAACATGTGAAAGTTTTAGTAACCTTAAAATGTTCGTAACATATGTAGTGTACCTAGTTCTACGAAACTTCGGAGTAACCGTACTGACCTTGACTACGATAATGTAAATATCATATAAGATTAGGAAATCCGTAAATTAACAAATTCACAGACTAACTCCGTGTAGAATTTAATGGACGGATTATTTGTTGTTTGCTATTGGCTATTGCAGTATTATTTTGTTTGGAATGATGTAACAACTTGCCACCATAAAGAATAGAAACTTCATAATAGGGACCTACCTAACCTACTTTCACAAAAAAACTTAAAATTCTGTGTGTTAATTTTATTTTAGTTATAACCTTGGTAATTTAGCATCAGCCACATTTCTCATGTTTTTTAACTATAGGTCCGTAAAAGTCTCTGTACTGTACTGGCATCTCACACCCAGCTGAAACAATCAAAAGGAGCAAGATAATGGATACACTCATCATCCTGATCCTATCGAATATTGCCTCGGTCATAATATGATCTGAGTTCAAACACGAAAGCAGAATGCTACAATTGTAGAAGCAGACAAATCGTTTAACTCTGCCATGTCTTTCATTAATAATTCGTTATTATTCTAAGCTCTACCGTACTTTTTATGTAGTGTGGAAATAAAGTGATGCGGACAATTCGAAAGTGGACAGTTTCTAGAGACATCAGTATGGTGGAATCCCGAGCGGTGCAGATAGCACATACAACAGCGTGCCCAATGGAACACGAACCTTTCTGGCTTATACATACACATTATACATTTACAGTTACATTTGCCGAGGATTCTGCTTATGTAAATAACTATTTCTCTAAATATTCAGAGAGTTTCTCGCAAATAAATCGACAAATACGACTCATCCTCCATTGCCATCTTCCAGTCACTGTCGCAATAATAATATTTTCTAGACAATATGTTATGACATTTTATGATTTCACTTATCATCACGATCCTTTGTTTCTACTGATGTCTATATCAACGGCCACCAATTGCTACACACTAAAATCCTCTGAAATGTTAATACCCTTTGCCCATCCGCGTACCAAATAGGCAAAAATGTAACTTATCATGAGCCTACACAGGATTTGGCTACACTGTACAGGCGTCATCGGCCTACATATTTAACTTATCTGTCGACTAGCGTCGGCTGCAGCTTCTCTCTCGTTGTCTCTCCGGTTGAAGCGTCTACCTCTGTTTCTTTCACTTTGCTAACCGCCCATTGTCTCTCCTATTGAATCGTCGGCTTCTGTTTCTCTCCCGTTCTCTTTGGTTGAAGCGTCAACTTATGTTTCTCCTGTGGACGTGTCGACCTCTGTTTCTCTCACTTACGCTAAACACCCGTTGTCTACTATTGAAGCGTCAACCTCTGTTTCCCTCACTATTCTAACTGACTATTAAAAATCCCTCCTTTCTATAACTATCCTACTTCACTTTTGTCTTTACTGTCGGAACGTCGACCATTGTCTATTACGTAAAGTATAAAATACTCAACTTGATCTAATGAAACGCAGCGGGATTATTTTGTTAATTTGTTAAAGCATTCTTATCGCAAATAGTTTGTAATAAAAAAAATTAAACAACTCTAACAAGCTGTCACCTAGCCAGCTAAAATTAAGGCGGCGATAAAACGATTTAAGTATCAATAAAAGTTAATACAATACAAACGTCAGGCATCGGGAGTGTACGTGACGATCACTAAACTACCCGGATCATACTTAACACTCGCATTATTACTCTGTGTGGACCCACCTACAAAAATAAGTAATGGAAAATAGTTTCGTTCTATTAATTTTTAATACACTGTCCAAATGATCACCTATATTTTACTAAAGATTCAATGTCAGTGTCGACATTTTGCAAAAATTGAATATACCAGTACAACTGGTTTCAGCTTCTGATGAACTTCCATTTAACATAAAGTGCCTCGTTTTCAGAGAGTAAAGCATCATCATCAACAGCCTATATATGTCCCCACTGCAGGATCTTAGGCCTACTCACTTACAGAGTGTATAGACCACTACGAGGGCTCAGTGCGGATTGGTTGACTTCACAGTCATGTTTTGAATTTCTTCTCAGGAGTGTGCACGTTTTCTCACTATGTTTTCCTTCACCGAAAAGCCAATGGTAATTTTTTTAATCATTCGTTCGTAAATTCAAAATAACAAATTGGACATCATTGATACGAGCCAGGATCAAACCCAGACCTCGATTGTTCAAGGGCTGACACTTTAACAAGCTGAGCTACCATGGCTTACAGGCGGTGACTAAATAGATAATAATAATTAATAATACAAGTCAACGTTCCGCCTTCTTAACATTAAAAGATGATCGCAGCCGAGATTTATTGTGTAGTGTGTGTGTATTGTGTAACATTTGTTTGTTAATAAAGTAACAAAATGGCACGTGACGAACAATATATTAATGCGCCTTAACTAATAATGGGATTTGCGCAAACCCTCACAACGCTTGCACATTGCGAGACTGCAATCAAGTAATATCTCAAATCCTTCGATTTAGTTGTAAACCATGTGCTGGATTTTAATGGGGGAATATAACGATTTTCATATAAATTATTTAACTTTGGTGATGAATAAATTTTACATTAGATTGGTAAATGAAGATCATGGAATACACACAGGCATAGATTAGATATTAATACACAGGTCAACAAAGCTGCCGCACGTGCCTCACGTAAATTTTCAAACAATACGGATCAATTGTGCCTAAAATACTCGTGCGAGCGCAAGAAGCCAGTTAGTGCTCAGAGTTCTTTTCAGAGACGGTCAATATTCGAGCCCGGTCTATGTTCTAAGTAGTGTGTCTAAGTAAGCAAGCATGCTTTGCTTTGATAGTCAAAAAATCCCAAAGGCTCTTGATTGGAGGCGGCGGGAGCTAATTCACTCGGATTAGCCACGTGCTTAAACATCCAAACTTATGCATTGTTGATAATAAGATTAAGATATAGAAGATAAGATAAGATTTTGCTAATGAAAGTGACTATGTCTAGCAGTTGACGTTTCCTGGCTGATGATGATGAATGAATGAATGTGACAGAACTATGTGCGGACGACAGCAATGTGGTGAGGGATACGCTTGAAGCAATGGTTGGTAGTATACCGGTTCCCCAGGCCGTCGTATTTGATTGGCAACCAAAATATACTTGCCACGAGATGCCTTCCAAATTGATATTTAAAAATTTGTGACATTTGTAATCAATCGTTGTCGTAACAGAAGGGAATTTCCAAACTGGACAGCGACACAGGAGTGTTTTTCGGAGTAATAAGACAGAGCCTAAGAATAAAAATTGCTATGTAAGGTTTTAAATTATGTAGAATATCTGAAATGAAACAAAGTTTAAACTTTTGTTGTTTTTATAAAGTTTTAATAGAATAAAAAATATGCAAATGAAACGGTTGAACCTTTAAAAATACGTACTATCACCAAAAGGGTCTAGTCGTCTGGAATTTTGTATTCGGAAGAAAATAAAATGATTATAAATATATTTAAAAAACGATATACGAGCAGTTCTCTAAAAACTTATACATAAATAATTTCAGTCATAACAAAATCGTCGCAATGAACAACACCGGTTTTGTTATTTTAGTTACTTTGTCGGTAAGACGGCAGCACGAGGGGTGACATCGGATACGTCACGTTTTTGGTAATCTTTTAACTTGAGCTGTAAAAAGAGGAGGGTGAGGAGGATACACTTATCTTTCGCGCGAACGATATGTTATCGCTTACCGGTAGACGCTTCCCAAACTTTGGTGAATTGTCAACAGGAAGTCATGAAATGCTATGCCTTTTGCTATAGGCTTGCGCTTGACCTTAATCGCAAATACCTGATAGTAATGAAAAATGTAGTGTGTGTGTACAGCACCGAAATATCATTTTTATGTTTAATAAGTTTACACTTGACCTTCATTTCACCTGATGTTAAGTGACGACACGAAAGTTGGATGGAACGCGTACTCTTCCAGATTTCTCAATCTGTTTACTTAACTTTTACCCTGGAAAACCACAGTGCTATTAACTCTTCTATATAGCGGTAGACTTAGGCAAAAACAAAAACTCGAGTACTAATAAAATATGTATCTACTTTTGAACCATGTCACATTTTCCTTTAATTGACATTTCCCTCAACACACTACATAGGAACAAGAAAGAGTGAATGTGACAATGTGATACATATTTTTGTACTCGAGTCTACATAACTTTGTTGGTAAAAATTACAAATATTCGCTCTCAAAGAGGCATAAATCTATAACATAGCTAGCGTGATCTTTCATCTGGGGCCTCTGTACACCGTTTTTAAAGAAAGGTAAAAATATGAGGATTACTTTACAAATTGTAATGATCAGATTATATGGCTAATACGTGTACAAAATACTTTTCTTATTCTAGATCAATTTCACGTTCATTTTTAAATGAAAGCTCGAGGGTAGTTCCGACTACTAAGCATTTTGCATTGTCACAGATTCGTTCAAAAATACACGAATAATATATAAACCATCTGTAGTTTAAATAGTGCATTCTCAATTCTTGCGTGTTTATTTCTAACGCAGAGGTTGGTAATCAATTACTACCATATTGTTATATATTTAGAACGATAAAATAGCTACTTTATAAACCATATCTATGGTATGGATCAAAGTGGCTCAGTTTCTGAACGCAGACAGCGATGTTTTGACAATCAAAATGGCTGGCATGCATGACTATAACAAAACATAATTAAATACCTATATTTCATGTACACGTTTGACTGTGACAGTCCGCCATTCGGTTAGATTTATTGAAAATAGATGATCAAAAAACACCAATATTATATTTGGTGTACATTGACCTGGCCCAGGCTCCATACCATTTTGAAATTCACCTTTATGTTAAGAAGAAGTGTAGTGCCTACTTTTCCAGTTTCTACAAAACTCCAACAACTCCTTTGGACTCAGGATCATAAGTGGATACTCCAAACGACCTTGATTAAATTATTGTTTTAGAAGTATTAAACCACAGTTATGCGTACTGCGCCCCAGGTCAACTGAAATAATAATAAAAAATATTATAGTATTTATTATTTCATACATTTATAGAGATAACTCAAGGCTTTCAGCAAGTTGAAAACTACCGTCTCCTAAGCTCCGTTGACAAATCCGCTAGCTTGTAAAGACATCTGTCATTCCACACTCGGCGACGATTTAGCCACCCTCCGTGTTTTTAACACGACACTCTCAGCCCCTGTCATTACGAGTATGCATGCATTATTATTTTAAAATTTTATGCACGTATTCGAAGTATAGAAATGATCTTATGTGATACCGAATTACTGATCGTACAACAAGATTTTAATAGCCAGAACAATAATATCTACCAACTTTAGTCCTGTACGACACTGCAGGAACACATAGTATGGGTGAGAGTCCGAATGACTTTCTTTTTGTACAGGGATACATAAAAGGCCGACAGAGTACAGGCTACTTTTTATCCCGATCATACATGAAGTCGCGGATAAAAGCTAGTATTTAATAAGTCTAAGGAAATGGTCTAAACAGCCATATCTTTCTATTGAGTTGACCTATAAGTTCGATTTTAAAAAAAATTAGAACACGTACTCGTACGTCAGATTCCGCTTCCGTCAGATCATTTCTTTTTTCCGTATAGGTCATAATTTTGAAACTGGTGACGAAACAGCAATTCTAGTGATTCCTCGTTCGTCAGAATTTAAATATCTCGTGGATGATCAAATCACATTTATACATTAGACTATGCCCGGGACTTCGTATGCGTAGACTACAGATTATAATTCAATATATTTATTTTATTTGGCTATTTTTACAACATATGTAATCTTATACGCCAACATTCGCCAATTACAAGCTTCCACATATATAGTAATATGAATTATCTTACGTCTTTGTCATGGTCTATCTGTATGCAAAATCTGAGTCAAATCCGTTCAGACGTTTCGGCATAATTGTAAAATACAAACTTTCACATTTATAATATTAGTGGGATATAGCATGAGGGAGGCCTACTGGCCTATGTCCAGCAGTAGACGTTTCCCGGCTGATGATGATAGCATGTTTTAGGTTGGAGTCGCAGGGATTCGCTGGATGCAGGTGGCTCGGGACCGGTCGATGTGGCGTACCATGAGGGAGGCCTATGTCCAGCAGTGGACGTTTCCCGGCTGCTGCTGCTGATGATAGCATGTTTTAAGACATTAAAGTATATTTTTAAAATTTTGTTTTAATGGTCATGACTATCACTAATTGGAATAGTATCTTCTTTTTTTATCCCAAAAGAAGGAACTGGCGGATTACTACGAAAGCGGAATCCAACGATAGGGTCATTAGAGGTTATCGACATTCGTAATTAATGCCAAAACTGAACTGAAATTATTAAAATAAAATAAAAAAACAGCTTCTGACGAAAGAGGAACTGACGTATTCTAAATCGATTGTTTCACACTCAAGGAACTGCCAACTTGTACATATTAGATATTAATTTCAACTTCATACCTTTACGCGTTCCAGAGAAAAAGACTCTTAACAGACAGACGGACAACAAAGTGATCCTATAAGGGTTCCTTCTTTTTCCTATTGAGGTAAAATCTTTGGTACAATGATTGACATGCAAAAAATAATAATTAAAAATTAATACATTTTCAATGGTTCTCACACCTCTATTATTGTTCTCATAAAAATGACTTCACAAATGCAGATTTATTCTTATCGAACTGCAAAAAAAATCTACTTATAAAATGTTTAATAGTCAGTTCTATGACATGCATGACTAGATGAGGCATGCAATCATGCATGACAATCGCTATTTATAGCAAACTCAACAAATAAATCAAACGATATGCTTTCCCACCTCTGCATCGTCGCACATCCATCACCGGGTAGGCGACAGCTACAAACTGGCGAGTGATCGTTTTTGCTACTATACATCATTACAAACCGCCCTTAAACATGCCACGTGTTCATCTGTGACACTGACGATGGCGGTTGGTGTTGCGCTAATAAGTGGATAAATGAACAAGGAAGCCAGTGTAAAACCCAGAATAGACCGTAGGATAGTGACTCACATGCTGGGCCACCAGCGGCGATAGGTAACCACTGACGCGACTGGTGCCCGAGCCACTCGTACGAGTATACTTACGTACGCGCCCTCCGTCGTCGTAGTACGAGTAACACAGCCTAGTATTCCGTCTTGTTAGCATAACAATAAATAATCAATATAAACACAATTTACACACAATAAACAAAAATTCGACCCCTGTCGAATAATGGACGGAAATTTTAATACATCCAGCCACTAGTGGGTACGAAGTGTGGCCGCGCAGACACTTGACATCCGAATACTATAACAATAGAAGAAAACTTAGACGAACCAACTTCCTATGAGAGAATCAGTTATAGTCACCCTTGAGAGGTAGAGTGGTGACCGCAGTAATATGATGTTGATTACATAATTATAAGTAGATGATATCTATTTCTGTTACATGCTCGGGATATGGGAGGAGCATTATGGTCTCGCATTTAGATGACGATCACCTCATGTGATCACACGAGTGTCGTTAAGCGACTAATAAAAAGTTCTGGAAAAGGGCAGCAGAATCTGACATCAAAGGCATGTCCATTTCATCCCGCGGGTGCTGTAGAAGGGGGGTCCCTTTTAAAAAACTAGAACATCTTTTTACGATGAACAATTCGCCTGCGTGGTATGGATGGTCTGCCACCAAAGGCACCAACATGGCCCGGTCGCGGACGTATGCGGCAGCAGTCATTCATCAGGCACCTGAAGCGTTAACTAGGCTATCTAATTAGTTAACTCATGTACACGGCCAGTTTCCGATTCACTGAGGTGTGAACGTTGCTTTGACCGTTGTTGTGGTTCAATCGGATGGATTATACAATTATATTACGGTCGATTAAATCACTGAGTTTATATTGTAGTTTTTTATTATCCACATTGATGTTCATCAGTGTCGATTATAAAAAAAATCTTTTACCATAACATTTCAAAAAGGAATACATATATAATAAATTATACGTGGTCGCCACTCGACAACATTTACTACCCAACGGTTATCGGCTCTTCGAGCGATTTCCACTTCAGTTCACTGACTCGTCGATCTATGTTGGTGACCCTTGTTCGTCTAAAGATTCCTTCATTCCGGATTTTATCACGATAGAAATTCCGAGCATAGCACGATTCATTCCGCGTACCGGGCCGGCCCCCTACTAGACGGACAGACGACCAGGTTAATGTCGCGCGGAGTCGCTGGATGGAAGTGGTTCGGAACCGGTTAATGTGGCATACCTATGTCCAGCAGTGGACGTTTCCCGGCTGATGATAATGATGAAAATTTATATATAATAACTTAACCTAACATAAAAAATAGGACACCGGATTCTAATGTCGGGAAATAAATATCACTAACAACTTAATTGAAAGATAGACGATGGCGTTTGAACAATAATTTAAAAAAAGTGTATAGAAATGAAAATTGTGATTCACTATGAAGATGTATGTTATGATACGCATTTCCCGACATTAAAGTATAAAACCGATCCAACTACATGCACCAATTGATTAAAAACAAAACTACTTCAATACCCTCACCCGCACACTTACTCTTTTGAATACCCTACCATTAACTTGCAATGTTTAAATGTCTCTCGTGTAAAATAAGTTATATGTTAGCCAACATTGTCTGCCCGCAACACAGGTCTCCTAGTGCGGCAGCTAATGTAAATTTGTATATGTGTCCGTTTTATTGAGAAAATCCGTATTTTTGAGAAATAAACATTTTTATATTTTTAAAATAAAAACAAAAATCGGCAGTAATATTTATTTTTACACATTGAATTCTGAATTATATAATTAATTATTAAATAATATTATAATTATAACAAATACGAAATGTTTAAATTCTTCTATGCAGTTCCAATACATAAAATGAAAATTCTCCTAAAAACTAAATAAACTATAAATTAATTCTAAAGTTTTATTGAAGTTATAAATCAATACAATTTTGTCAAATTGTCGATGTCAAAAAAATAATATCAAATTGTCAATGTCAAAAAATATGTCAAATTCTAAAACAGTAATCAGGTAAAGCTTGTAAAGTGGGGTGACGAGTACTCTGTCTTCAGGCAGGATGCAGGTTGAGGCACCTCCTCAACCTCACCGTTGCTTTTCAATTTGTATGTAAAAACGCTGATTGTCGAGCTCAGCGGCATGTATGTCGGCTGTCACGTGGACGGAGTTTGCGTCAATAACATTAGTTACGCAGACGACATGGTGCTGCTGGCCCCGACAATTAGCGCACGCGGGAATCTTATGCTAGTGTGCGCTATAATGACAATAACAGTGAACAAATGGTTTTTAAGGCAGGTAACAAATGCCCAGCATATGATCGTCCTGTTTTTTTCAATGGCGCACCTTTTAAACGAAATTGAACGAACAATTGAAGGACTTTGTAAATTACTGTACGATTTACATTGCTTCTTTAAGCTTGTTACCCATTACATCGGAATTCTTTTATTGGCAGTCTATACCACACGTGTTATGTACCAAACAGAACATTTGTTGCGTTCTGTACCAACAGCACGTGTTTTATACATTTGTTGTTTTATTTAACGAATAATCATTTCGACACAACATATTTACTTTTTGCTCGATCTCTACGGAGGGGGGGCAAGAGGTACTAATAAGGGCTCGCGCGGTCTTCGAGGCCGTCTCGTAGGGCCCCTTGGGACCATGACCCGAGACCTGGGCCGCCCAGGGCCGCGGCGACTGCGAGCCTCCGTCCCGGGAGCTGTAGTCGGCTCGATTATCTCTAGAGGAACATCGGATTCGAGTAGAGCAGCACCTACAAACAAAATAAACATTATGTTAACAATTATACAATACTAGCTTCTGCCCCCGTCTTTGTCTGCATGGGATTAAGTATTTATTTGATCTTGATAAAAAGTTGCTTATGTCCTATTACGGCCCTATAAAAATCCCTATATACAAAATTCTGTCATTCTGAGTCTCGGTCTGTTACGTCGTGAAGGAAACTAAACAAACTCACTTTCGAATCGAATTTATAATATTAGTTTGAATTTTAGCATAAAGCTTACTGCTTACTAAAAATTCTCAAGATGCTATTATTATTTGTTATATATTATCGGTGGCTATGGTTTTCTTTCAATAGCGAAACACAAGTGCTATTACCATCGTTGTTTAGAGGCAGGATCAGATCATATTATCGTAGCTAGTCAGGCAGGAATAGATAAATAATTTATCTGCCATCAACCCAACCGATAGGTTTCTAACCCTCCTGAATTCCGTCCTCTTGATGGTCAGTGCAGACATTAACCTGCAGATGCAGTTAGTTGTTTTGTCGGAGGTCGTAGTTTCCCGGCTGATGATGATGTAGAGATAATAAAAACGATAAGCTATGAAAATCGATGTTCTAGTTTATTTAATAATTTGTTATGTATGTATTATATAGGCCGTAAATGGATTCAGAGAGTAAAGGACCGAATTGAGTGTCGCACTCTGGGAGAGGCATATATCTAACTGTGGACTGCTGCAGACTGTACATGATGATGATGTATGTATTTACCAGCAGCGACTGCCTCGGCGTTGTCAGCAGGCTTGGGTTCCGGCCTCCTGGTCGAGGAATGTCGGGAGCCGCGCGGCCTGCCCCGTCGGGAGCCGCGCGACGAACGCGCTATCCCCCACGCGTGCGTGCGTACAGCCGGCGAGAAGCCTGCCATACAAACACAACGGTATAAATACAATAAAAAAATTTAATACATAAAAAATTATTTACAGTCGTGCTATAAAAAGACACGATAAGAAGCCACCAATGTCGAAATTGCAATTTTTTAAAACGGTCAAGTGTGAATCATTCTCACGCACCGAGGTTTCCGTACATAATGCTCTAACGAATGCGTCTAAATTAATTCAAATAAAAAATGACAACCAAATAGATATCCTAAAATTCTGAGTTTAAGGTCAAAGTTATAAATAGCGAAATCTTTTTTTCTCTCTAGTTTTAGCGAGGTTGGATGACTGACTGACATTCTACATTTTAACATCAAAATTTGACCATTGAATTCATTTCAAAGATCTTAAACTGATTTCTACCTTAATGAGATAATGTTGCAATAAGCCATACTCATACATAACGGTACTTACTCAAAGGTGATACTGATAGTGGTGGTAGCGGAGCGTCGACTACCAACTCCGGTTCGTCGTCCACTTCCAAAGGACTGCCAGGCTCTGATAGAGAGTCGGTCTCCCGCTTCGGTTCCACGAGGGGCGGCGGGGGCGGTTGCTATAATAACAATGCGTCATCATTACGTTCAAACATTGGTGCATTTGACATCTAACAGATTTTTGGCCTGCGGCACTTACATTATGAATAAATAAAACTTGTCAAAATAGGTAGTTTTCAAAGTAAACCATGTCAAATTACTTACGGGGTCCCTCAAGTGTTGATACTACTCCACTCCTATTCTTTATTTATATCAACAACGTCCATCAAATCGGATTACACGGTGAACAGACACTATGCGCTGATGACACTTGTCTGTTTTAGTACGTTCAGTAGTCATAGATGAACTAATAAGCTTAGCTCAAACTGACTTGGACAACCTTCTTCGATGGAAACAATATAATCTATTAACCATAAATGTTTCTAAAACGTCCTATATAATCTCCAAAACAAAACAAAAAGATCCCGTCCCATAAAATTACATTGATAAATTCCACTCCCTTTTGTTGAATCAAAGGAAGAAAATTATCTTGGTTTCAAGCTGGATTCATCTTAACTGGAATGCGCAAATTGATGACATCTCAGCCAAAATTGTAAGACTGATGGGCTCTCTCTATCTTCCCCGGTAAGTTCGACTGACAATCTAAAACTCTCAAGTTAAACCGCACCTTTTATATCTAATCGAAGGCAGTGCTTCTAAAACGAAACTATCGGAATTACAAATTGCACAAAACAAAATAATTAAATTACTCTTCCATGATCCATAAGAACATGACCGTTACTACTAAAATATTTCAGGAAACAAAGTTATTGAACATCAACCAACTGTACTATAACACTATATGCATACTAATTCCACCACTCTGAAATTACCCTTGTTAAACAGTTACACCACACAATACACACAAACGTAATTTGCGAATAGCGAGCCATCTCATCTTACCCAACACAAGGACAGTTTCGGAAAGAACATACTGTTGAGGGAGCACAACTGTATATTCCTACCTTCTAACATCAGTCATAAGAATTTCTGAGTCATTTGAGTCGTTCAAAAATGCATGTTAGTCAAACTTAAATTAGAATAATGAGATGCTGCTTTATTGTTTCAGTGGCCTCGTGACGCGACGATGATTTGCTTCAAGTCTACTTCAAGCCTACTAACGACATAATTTAATCGAAAACCAGTAGGGTTCCAAGAAACGGCATGGCAAGAGGCTAGTTGGCTTGCTCCGTTTACATGTCGATTATAACTAACTAAACACCCTAACGATTGTCAGCCAGACTGTTTTGTTCGTAAACACATTTAGTCGCTCTCTTCAGTAGACTTTGTTTTAGCTCAGAATCTCTTAGCTTCTCTTACAATTTTGAAATTTCCAGGACTAATATAACAAATTGTCAGGGTTTATGCACTTCAGATTACATAATCCACAGACCCGAATTCTGCAAATCTACTGCTATTTCCGGAAAAGTATAATTTTGCATATAAGAAGTGGAGTATGAAATTCTACAGCTAAAGCAGGTTTCTTTAAATATTTTTGGGAACATCCTAGACCAGTTTTGAATATTCCGGAACATTTTGTTATAATATTGTTTACAAACAAGTGTTGTAATTAGAATGTATTGTAGTTAGAATATATTTTCAATAAAAATATTGTAACTCTTATATTTTAAAGTTTATCATTTTTTCCAACTACCACAAATCTCTCTACCTAACTACCACAAAACTCCCCGAGCGAAGACAAGTACCCTCGCTACTTATTAAATATTATCGGGATCCCTCTCCGGATGTTTTTAGATAATTACTGCACAAAGTCAGCTATTCTATTTTAAAAGATTTTAGCAACAGAAATTTAGTATGAAACTTTTATGGAGCGGGATCTCGTTATACCACAAAACCCTTTTAATTGTAAATTTTAACCAAGTTACAAATACAACAACTACTGAGATTAGATATATTTAAAAAAAAGATACCTGTGGTAAAATTCCTATTTTCTTTTTTCTTTCTCTTTCTTCTATTAGTTTCTTCTCTTCTGATTTTTGACGGTCTGCAATAAAACACAATTTAATCTAAAGTCAATTTTGTATTCAAGTATATTATGGCATGATAATGAATTGTATCAACTATTTCAACTGGCAATGTAGGTATTGAACTTTTTGGGTGGTATGGCATGTCCGCCTGATTAGCTACCACGATGTTACCTAAGTCAGCCGCCAAACAGCAGTGTTAATAGCACTGTTTTGTTGCGGTATGAATGCATTGCCAGCACCTCTTAAGCCTGTGGTTTCTATATACTAAAAAAAGATATCCGTGCATACTTTAACTTTGATACAGTTTATATAAGAATTTTATACAGAAAGACTTGCACTTAGATAATGATATAGCTAGCAAAGGGGTCATCGTAATAATTAGCTACTCCGCTGTTGATGAGGGGATTTGTCATATACGCCACGCTTCTTGGGCGGATTGTTGATCGCAGTAGTTATTACACTCATTGAACCACACGGCTAAGAGGACGTAGAAGTGAAATATCACCAACCAAACTGAGTACCGATATGAAACAAATTTAGAAACTTAGGCCTCTGGATTACTATAGGCAAACCGCTTAAATGAGCCCTCGCCCGCACGGTACAGGGGCGCGGGGGTACGGTGACAAAGGGGATCGAGAGAGGAGCGGGCGGCAGGACATTATGCGCGCGCCAGTGTACTGCGCGGGCGAGGACTCATTTAAGCGGTCGGTCTATAGGCTAACGAAGCGATCGCAAAATAATGACTATATTTATCTCTTATACGTTTTTATCTTAGTTCAAAATTGTAAATATAATATAGGAAGACTTACATTTAAGTTCAATTTCTTCATCGTCCAACAGCAACGATACCACTTCTTTTGGCTTCAATGTGTCCGGCTTAAAGTTTCCACCGCTAATCACCATTCTTTGAATCTGGGAAAATTTTGAAACGTAGTGCTTAATATACGATTTTTAACTCTAAATCAATAAAGCTGAAATATATTACGCGCTGTATCCATCGCTGAGCAACAGAGCAAGAAACAGATTTTGTCGAAGACATCATCTTAATCATAGATCCACTGGTAGACATAAGCCTCGATCACAGATCGCCATTTCTGTCTTTCCATGAGTTTTTTTGATGTATGATAGGTTTTCACTTGGCCTCAATCTCACCTAACGGTAAGTGACGATAAGGCCGTTAGATGTTTTTGCCATATTCACCAAGCTTGGCAGATGGACTGGTTATCACAGTGAGATGTTATTTTACGCTGCTGCATTGCATCATACAATTGCCATTTTTATTAACGCACTAAAATGTTGACAGTTGTTATAATCCGGAAAATTTTCATCTTCGCTGTCTTAGTGGCGATTTGTCCACTAGATTATCACCATTACCGCAAGAGGTAGATTGACGATTGCTGTAAGCTGTTGGTGATACAAAGACTGTCCATCTATTACAATCAGTTCTAAGTTGCCCTTTAAGGCACCCATGATGACATAGGGGTGATCCTATTCTACCACGCGGCTAGTATATAATGCTATAGACATAAAATATGCCTTTAATTTTACTAATAGTATATTGACCTTACCTCGCTTTTCTCTCTGGCTCTCTGCATGATGCGTTCCTCTATTGTGCCCTTACATATGAGTCGGTAGACGGTGACCTGTTTCGTTTGCCCAAGTCTGTGGGCCCGGTCCATTGCTTGTTGGTCCACAGTTGGGTTCCAATCGGAATCGTAAAATATCACCTGTTGTTAATAAACAATACGATGTCATTTCATCAATCACTTAAGATGAAATAATCAGATTAATTTTACAAATGCGAAAGTGAGTTTTTTGTTACCTCTTGCAACCTCAAAAAGCAAATCTTGATGAGAATGACGTGTTTTCCATGAGATAATTACTAAAGCCTACGCTGACGAAGTAGCAGGCAAATGTTGGTTTGTATAGTGATCATTATTTTAAACCAGGAACGATTGTACATAAAAAGGCACAGTCTTAAAAAGGCGTTTTAAAATGTCATGCAAAATTAGCAATATTGTGATGTCATCTAATACCTCACACATGAAAGTGAGACAAAACATCATACATTTAAGTGTGTCATATTGTCTAAAGTGTAAAGTATAAATTACTATTACGCCATATTTTAGAGACACGTAAAAACTTGACAAGACCCAATAGTTGCTGATCGCAATCGAATTATAATCAATTCTAAATTTAAAATCTAATCCAAGAAATCAATACTACATTCGACGTTGTCTCTTGTAAATATCTGAGTCAGTTTGCTTCCATTTTTAGGTTAATTAATTTTGGTAACGTATCATCACCATTAACTAGTCTACTATGACTTGGTGCACAGGTTTCGAAATGAACATACTGTTCATGTTGAAAGTAAGCCATAACCATGAGCTCGTGTTTAGGATGTTGAAATATGTGTGGGTAGGTACTCTTAAAATTTTACAGCACCATAGTGCAACTTAATGAAAATTAATTAAGATAGACTTACAGTGTCAGCTGCTGTCAGATTAATACCAAGTCCACCTGCTCGTGTTGACAGCAAGAACACGAATATATCCGCTCGGGCCTGACAACAATAAACAATACCGTTATTTAGTTTTATACTCCAAGTCGCGCGTGCGCGAACTATCCGCGATCCTACGAGCGGCTGACGTCATTATGACAGGGCTTCAGAGGGGCGGGGTTGGGGGCGTAAAGGGGTTAGGGGGGGGGGGGCGCAACTGGGATACACTTACTATTGATACCTCGCCTCCCCCAACGTCTGTCACCATTAGGGAGGGTCGCGCACTAACTTGTCAGAATATAGTTATCAGCTACATAAGTCCAAGATCAAGTATGGTGACCTCAGATTCGATATTATTCTGTTAATGCATTGAGATGTTTGAGTTTCAGTAATATTTAATTTGAATACTTTTTATTTACCTGAAAATCAGCGACCATGTCTCTTCGTGCTGAAATTTTGCTCGAACCATCCAAACGCATGTATTTGTGTTTTCTATACCACATGAATTCCTGTAAATTAAATAAATAAGATTTTCAGATGTTTTATCGAAACCAACCGTGTTTTATTATTACTACAAGACAATGGGTCAAGATGTAAGGCACTAGGTGGTAGCATTCAGTAAATACATAAACCAGCAAGGTCTTTAACTCTTTAGTAATGTACATAATCAATGATTGTCAATAAGTAAAACTATAGTTATACGAATTTGATAGACAAAAGTAGAAATTTTACCTCCCCCTTGACCTAATGGCTACAAGTTTGAACCAACTGTCGGGATGACCCTGGGGAACCCATCGGTACTCATTTGGTTGGTGGCAGGGCGGGCATTTTTATTTCCGCCTGGCATTGTTGTATCACGTTATGAAAGACAGTTGTGCCAGCGCCTCATTAGCTTGTGGCTTCTGGATGCGCACACTTACCCTACCGTCACTTACCATCAGGTGAGATTAAGGCCAAGTGCAAACCCATCATACATTTGAAAAAATCAACAATCATTGTTACCTCCAATAGATCAATCATCTTAGTCATCTGGCTGTATATGAGGACTCGATGTCCTCTCTCTTTCAGTCTTTTTAGCAATGAGTCCAGAACGGTCAGCTTACCAGCGTCACTGACTAGCTGATTTTTGTCTGAAAATATAGTGTACATTCCTCCTTAAAAAATGAATTTTGCAAACAAAGACTCATAATAGAAAATCGCAGATATACAGCAGCCCCCGCCTATATAAACAATATCTTAATGCAATTAAAAATGTACCCGCTAAGCGTGGTGATCATATTGATAAATGATTTGGGCATCCAAAATATTAATCTGCTTATTACGAAGATGACACGCTTTTGTTTATTTTGTTTATTTATTAACTTTGTCCTTCTCGTCCCTGTCTGTTGCCTTATTACGCCTAAACCAAACTTATGATATTTTCCATAGACGTAGCCTATGGGATAGATTGGAACATAGGCTACGTTTTGTTGATTTTTACGGTTCCGAACGCTTGATGAAAAAGCGGAATCCTTATAATCTCTCTCTGGTGTCTGTCTGTCCGTCGGTCACACTTTATTATCTCAGAAACTACAAATCCTATCAACTTGAAATTTGGAATAACTTAGTTCGTACATTCTAAAGCAGAGTTTATTATTTTCTTTTCAGAGAGTTTTCGACTTATTATTTATAAAATGAACGAAAAAGTCCCCCACTCGTTTCCAAAGTGGAAAATCGTAATAATCACAGAAGACAGGAATTTGTGCCAATATTATAGGAAAACCAAAGCGAGGTCCCAATCTTGGAATTTTTTTGAGAAATTTTCAAACAAGCTTAAGTTATGCGGAAGGGAAAATTAACCTTATTTCCATTGAATATATATACTTTTCTTTTCATGGTTCGGAACCCTAGGTGCGCGAGTCCAACTCGCATTTTAGGATACATTGAGTCCAAGTATTAAAACAAGTTTTCTGGCCTTTTGGTCTTCATTTGAACGAGTGGTGAGTTAAACTGTAGGGTCAAAGCGTGCTAACTCAGAATATAATGAACACGTGTTTTTAATGCGCAAACAGAAGTGTAAATAATCAAAAACGTAACAAAGTAAGTAGTAGTATAAGCAGTAGTAGTTTACCTGGCACTTGTATGTAGGCCCAACCTGTAGGCGCTCTGGCAGCCGCCACTAGCCTCGCGAGCATCTCTGATCCCTCTCGACACTCGCCATGCTGGTGCCGTGTCATGTGATAAGCGAAGCTACGGGACGGCGAAAAAGGCGTGAGAGTAGGGGCGCAGACCTACAAACAAAAAAAAGTATCATTTGCCGCAAAAACAGACCAAATTAGTGATTCCTCATTCAAAATACTGGATAAGAAGACTGGCTGGCATCAGGCTAAATAATTTAGTCACTGCATATATTTATGTCTGTGTCGTAAAACGGTTAAGTGTAAATTATATGAAATATACAGCTTCTAATTTTGATCATACCAACCTCGGACTGCGATCACTAATCCACCTGCTAAGTGAAGTGTGCAAAATTATGAAAAGCAATCTCATAATTTCAATGTTTGAGGGAAGATAAAGCTCAACTGTGGACCTAGTTCAGCTCACAATGAAAGAAAACCAATAGACACAATTTTTATGTGTCAGATTAAGCACTAAGGTCTGGTATGATACAAATTTATATTTTCAATTGGGTTCCATTAAGTTACTTCGAACAATTTAAATGAAGCAAAACTTCACGCATCCGAAAGAATCCGAAGTATGCCAATCCACCCTAGGCTCGCGTGGTAGACAATAGTCAAGTTCGCAAAGTCACTAGCGACAAGAGAGCTAAACATCTTTACGGGGTGGAAGATTCTAGTTACCTTAGGTTGAGCGTTGTACAGGAAGACAGGCATGGCGGTGGGCATGTCGGGATACACCAATGGCGCCCGCTCCACATGCTCGAACATCTCAATAGGCTGGATCAGGGTCATGCCGCCTTCCTCAGTTTTTATCTCCGTCAACATTTCCTGTGGTTTACACACACCGTACTTAGATAGACACATACAATGGACTACATTTCAGTCGTCAGGCCAGCCGAGAAGTGAGAGCTCACTTATCAACTCTATTCCTGATTTCGTGCAAGGATAATCCAAGCATAGCCCTTCCAACACTGCGTTTTTTAGATTAACCTTCAAAGTAAACTCAACCGATTTTTGTAGTATAAGTAATTTTTATATCGTGTTCTAAATTCAAACTATCATCACATTATCCAGCAGACAAGATACCATCAGGTGAGTTGAAATACATGCCTATTGAGAAAAAAATTGTGTATTACCTGTCCTTCGCTTTCCGCCAGATTTCTCATACGAATCGCTCTATGTTCAATAGTTTCTGGCATGTAATGTACAACGTGCTCTGTATGCAGTAACACAGGCCCACCTGCAAGTTAATAAGATAAATGCATTTAGAAGAATCCGTCCTCGTTATTAACATTCTGATCACAGCAACCAATCAACGGATTCTTCTAGTAATTTCCAATAGTAGTACATAACCACTACACTCTTCTTTCATCATTATCATTTCTACAGCTATAGTTGAAAAATCACTACCGGTTTCTTTATTTCCTGAAAGTTCTAATTTGAGATACCTCGTATTCTATAGGCTCTCTTCTCGAGGCTGCATATTTCGATCATCATCACTAAGGATCGGATGAGACTTACCATTTCTTCCACGGGTACAGTTCCTCAAACTATGATTATTCCATCTAAACTAATGGCATAGCTATAATATTTTCTTTGCATGTCATATAAGTATAGTCATACATTACAAATTTTTAAAATTATAATACCTTCACTCCACAGTCTGTCCGTAAACAACAGATCTTTCCAAATCAAGCTATCGTGCCGTCTCGCTCCAATGACGTCACCGTCGGGACACACCAGCAGCATGTATCTCGTATTCACTTTATTATACGCCACTCTTGATCTCGCATCTAGATGTTTAGTTGACCACCATATCCTCCTGTGGCGGAGCTTCTCATACATCTCCAGAGCTTGATCGATGTGTTGCATGCTGAAAGAAACAAGCACCGTGGATTGAAAATCGATTTACACCCCAAAAAATTGAATCGTGATGCCATTTTTGTTCAATTTAGCATAGTGTTCGATCGACTTTTATATACATAGAATAGCTTTGCTAAGATATAAATATTAATGCTTATAAAAGCTTATAAAAAAAGTATGTCTTTCGAAAAAGTTCAGCTGTGTTACAAAACAAACGCCGCAGGAACGTAATTGCATTATATATTTTACAATGTAAATGTCATATTTGGAAAATTCAAAATAATAAGAGTAGATATATTTTTAAGTTATCCCACAAAATAATATTTCTATTATAATTACTAATATTTTACATTTATTACTGTGAATTGAATAAAAAAAACATAAACAAGATTTTTTATCGATAGAACTTTGAGTAACTTTGAGTAGGTACACAAAATTAAAGTAATAAGAATACGTACACATGCAACCAACCGCATAGCATGACCCTGTACAATTCCATAGGTGACAGACCAATGAATCTCGTGAATGAGAAGCATTTGACACCGTCCCTGGTGTGTTTATTGGGTCTGTTCTCACTGCCCGATAGGTCCCTGTGTATATACTCTGGCGTAACAATGGACAGTTTGTTGTACAACAGATGTCGCTTGGACGGGATCGAGCGCAACAGCATGCCTTCTTCAGCCACTAACTTAGGCACGTGGTAGTCATCTATCTGCATCGCGAAAGGAGACCGCACGTCACGTCTTTCAAACAACTCTGGGTGATTGCAAACCTTTAAAAAAACAATTACACAATTATAATGTTGGATTTCCGACAGGAGGATCGTATATAACTTGCCCAACTACTAGGTAGTGAACGAATGTTCACCGCCCCCACCGATCCGCGATACCTCTCCTCTCCCCGCAAGAAATGGTTTGGCTCAGGTGTAGTAAGTACGTTCACTACTTGCTCATCCGAAACACAACAATGAAACTTACCTTTCTAAATTGCATGACTAAATTCATAAGATTCGACGTGAAGTTTTTGTCCACGTTGTGCCCTGATTCCGCACCGACCGAATAATGTAGCAGCTCCTCGATTTTGATCTTCTTCTTCAAAGCTGCAAAGTCACACATTAAAAGGAAATCTAAGTTTTTCCAAGAAAATCTGTTAAACACTAAGTTTAGCAATTGGCTGTTGGTTGGATTTGCGGAGTCAGTATAAGAATATGATTACCTCAAATACAGTGGCCTTAGTAAGGGAACTAAAATACATGTACAGGATACTAGCAATAGCGTGAACCAATGTTAGTATCATCATCAACAGCCTATATATGTCCCCACTGGAGGGGCTCAGGCCTACTCTCCTACAGAGAGTGTATGGGCCATAGTCCACCACGCGGGCCCAGTGCGGATCGGCGGACTTCACATGCCTGTTTCAGACATGCAGGTTTCCTCACGATGTTTTCCTTCACCGTTAAGCAATCGGATAATGTACTTGAATTGAAAAACAACTCATAGGTACACGGCTGGATTCGAACCCGGTACCCTCAGATTGAGAGTCCGCGCCTTATCCATTGCGCCACCGACGCTTCGACGATGTTAGTATGCAAGGTTTTAATTACATCGAATGAATACACTACATTATGAGACAAACCAGATTTAAGATTTTTAAGAAGGTACTGCACGAGATTTTGTACATTACAGTCTACTCCTATGCGCTGAATTTGTGAAATATATGAAAACAGCATGTATCGTTTATTAATTATTATTTATATAAAATGTCACTATAATCGTGCCCTTGTTTAAGTATCGGGCTAACCTAAATAAGTCATGTCAATGTATGTAACTAATTCAGCGCATAATAGTGACTTTAATTTTCAAAATTTCGTGCAATACCTTCTTAAGTAACATACATTTACGCGTACGTGTACAGTTGTTAGTGGTTATGACTCTGACTTACCTATATAAAGCAGTTTCTGTCTTATTGTGAGCGGGCAGTGTACCATGATCTCAATTTTATCAGAAAGTTCGTTCTCGACATCCTTCTTGATACGTCGCAACATAAAAGGCTTCAGTATCATGTGAAGCCGCGACAAATGTTCTGCAGACAAATGTAATAAAGTTATTATTAATGGCTTGCTACAGGAAAGTTAACAGATCAGACCTTTTACAACATTGTTTCATTTCAAGACAGACATATGAGATTACATTTGCTTTTGAGGAAAGTTAACCTTACAAAGTTCGACCTGCAATGTTTATATATATGTACAGTATTTTCAGAGGATTACCTTTCAGAATTGTATTCCGTGTTCTTAAAAATAGAACCATATTTTTCCTCGGGTTTAGTGGAGGGCGATTAAGCATCGTCAGTAAAAAATATTCCCAATGAGCTAAATCCGTACTAATCTTATAAATGCGAAAGTGCGTCTGTTTATTTGTTTGTCCTTTAACGGAGTGAATGACTTGCTTTTCTGTATACGGATAGCTAAAGAGTTAGAAAAGGTCATAGGATACTTTTCGTAGGGCACGCGAACAAAGTCGCAGCAAACTCTAGTAATATTATAAATGCGAACGTGAGCATGACCTTGCTTTACGTCGTAACGGACATCCAGACTGACTTGAATTTTTCTATCGGAATAGTTGAAGAACTAGAACAGGACATATGCTACTTTTTATACCGATCGAGCAATAAGTTACCGTGGGATAGTCTCTGAAGGTCACGAGGACGAAATTGCGAACAACACGCTAATATTTGATATTGCCACCCCTGCAGTGACAGTGGCTCATTTCGAAAAAGAAGAAATGGACCGTCTTGAACCCTAACCTCAGGATTGGAAGTTACAACTTTAAATAGCTAAAATATTATTTCTTACTTTCGTCGATAGTGCTCTTGTTCTCAGCATGACTTTCAATGTCTTTCGAGAACCACTCATTGAATTCCTCGTGTGAATCAAACAGGGTCGGCATTATGAAGTGTAACAACGCCCACAGTTCCGCCATACTGTTTTGTATGGGCGTGCCTGAAACAAAACAAACCTATAGAAAAATCAAGGGTTTCTTATGACTTATAAACTTAACACTTAAAAAAATATTTCCATTTTTAACCCACCTCCTTTGTAGAAAGCCTAGCGAAAGTACGACTCAATCAGTTCATCAATTATTAATCAGATCTAAGCAAAATATTTTGAAACAAGCAAATATTCAAGGTATCTAAAACTTAAGTCCACAACGCTACGACTAAGCGTACCCACAGGTGCAAAGGTAGCTGACCCCTTTTCTTATCTTTAAAAATACATATCAAGAATCAAGTGAAAACAAAGGTATATTATACATAAATACCCAAAGCTCAGTTTCTTAAATGGTAATAGATCTCACCTGATAGCAACAGCCTGTTCCTGCAGCTGAATCCTAGAAGGAGCTTCCAGCGCATACTTGCGGAGCTCTTGATAGCCTGAGCCTCGTCAAGAATCATGTACTGCCAGGACACACGGTTCAAATACTTGAGATCAGACACCACGATTTGATACGACGTCACCACCACATGAAACGCGGCTTGTTGTGTGTGCAGGTCTTTTCGCTCCCAAAACTGCCTTAGAATCCTTCTCTCGTTCGGACTACCCCAGTATGGAACCTTGACAATAATATATAGGCAATAAAAATACATTATCATTGGCATTACTTGTGTCTGCCTTGTGTAAATCATAGTCATATTTATAAATGCCAAAGTTGCTATGTTCGCAGCTGTGTCCGTGTTGGTTGGTTGCTGCTTCTCATGAATGCTCGACAACACATAGTAGCATAGCGCAGCGTAAATGAGTTTTGTCCGTACAGGACTGACGTAGCCAGAAGGTCAAAAGCATTAAGTGAATATATAGCTATGTTCGTTTGTTGCCTATTCGGGAAGTCTAAAATTACATTAAAAATTTATAATTGATTTGATAGCATTCACCACCAACGGTCCTAATTTGTACTGTCTAACTTAATGTGATGACAGCAACAGCTACTCTACTAACCACTTTAAAGTCCGGTACAAATCTCTGCATCTCTTGTTGCCAGTTGTGTAGAGTAGACGCAGGTGACACGACAAGGAACGGTCCCCATACGCCCAGCCTTTCTGCTACGTGACATAGGAATGCTATGCACTGCACGGTTTTTCCGAGACCCATTTCGTCAGCTAGAATACCGCTTATGCCCTGAGAAATGAATAAAGTTATTATAAAATCAATTTTATTGTCCAATAGACACGAGCGAATAAATCTACTGCCCCAGTGAGAGAGGGGCTAAGATATAGGTTACGCGATAAAAATAAAGACGGTGCGAGCTTTATTTTGTGGTAGCAAGAGTTGGAATTGGTTCAAATGCCTGCGAAGCGAACGTTATGTAGTATTCAGTATTCTGCTGTTATACAAAATCTTTACAAATTTTCATAGCAATTTGTATACAAAATTTCATCCGTGACACACAATGAAGTAGTACACTATTACATTTATACTTAATATTTTAAACAAGAAACAAAAAAGAGTAAACTCTCACATGATGACGGACCCATCAGCCATTTTCTACATATTTGAATTATTTCTAACCTGATCGTAAAGGTTGGCTAGCCAATTCATGCCCTTGAGCTGGTATCCTTTTAGCGTTCCTCTGAAGATATCTGGTTGGTCATAGTCTCCGCCTCGCCTATCCCCTTCTCCTTGACCCGAGTCCACGCCTGCCGCTGCATCAAATTGTTGAGTACGGGCTCTTTCCGCTCTGAAAGCTTCACGAGCATTCCTAGACGCACGCGCCTTCATCGCCTCGCTGAAATTCAATATCAATTATATAGAAGTTAGCATCAGTAGCCGTGAAACGTCAACCTCTGAACACAGTCCTCGCCAGTAGTACGCCATAATCACCAAAACATTCATTATTTTTTGCTGTAAAGTTCACTGTTGGACAAAAAATTCCCTTATAGATCGCCTCGTCGATTTTTGGATGATGGTATTTGTTACAATTACCACGCCTGGCGTTGGTAACTACCTTTACATATTTATCATCGTCAGCCCGCTGATATATGTATAGAGCATTTTGGTCACTTGAACCAAGCCATAAACAAATATGACTTATCCACTAATCTAACCTGCTTGTGTGCGAAACGGCAGCGGATTATTTTTGGACATGTTCCAGAGGAAAGATGAACGCCATAGAAATAATAATACTCATAGGAAAATTCATAGCCATACGAAGAAAATTATTCATATAACAAAAATACTGTATCATTCGGCTGGTAATGTGTACGGCACTTTTACGGCAACTTTAGTATGGGGGGAAAACGTGCGCTATCCCCATAATTAAGTATTTTGCTCGCAGCTTCACCTGCGTTACATTCAAAAATAGTCTCAAGGGAACCCTTTATCTGGATAAAAAGTATCCTACGTCCCTTTTCGTCCCTAAGGCTACGAAGTGACAAATACATATAATAAAAAACCATCAAAGAAAAGGCAACACCCAGTCTATTTTCGAAGTTCGATGTGATGTGGCGATCATGATTTCAGATTTTTAATGTAACTACATTGTTTAGATTCGCCATAGAGAAGATTTTACCGACTTACGGTTAAATTATATTATTCCGTATATACTTATACTTACGTGTCGTAATTGTCAATGGAGGCAAGCCTTGGGTCCCGATCCTCGTCTAGTTGTCTGAGGATCCGATCCGCACCGCTGTCACCTTCCTCACTCATTTTCTTTTGCATAAAATGGGCGTATAGTTCAGTTTGCGTTATTAAAAAGTTCAACTTGCGGCGTTGCCTTTTCGCTTCCATTAATTCAACATCCATCTGAAAGGGACATACATTTTATTTCAAAACAATGTACAATAGCATGGGGGAGATAGCTAGTGGAGAAGGCATAAGCACAACTCACCGATTTACGGTGAGAGTGAGAGGTAGGCAGCGACCAAGCCAAAGTATAAATCAGTGTATTAAAACGAGACACCAAGGCGCGCGACTCATAAATATAAATTTAGTATACATATTTTGCTTAACAATAACACACAATTGGACACTACATTGTGCTCCTTCCATAAAGAAAACAGATTCATTGAGAACCTACAAAAAATCGTGCAGTAAGACATCTAAGTTTAGTCATTTCATTCATCATCAGGGGCATAAGTCTAATGTTGGATATGATCCTTTCTCATATCGCTGTCACACTTTCTAAGAGGAGATTTGGGGTTGAGCAACCATGCACCCTTACGACAAAATGTTGCATTATTTAAAACACCGTTATTATAAAATCAGACACTTAGCTCCATCTCTTGCATTTTGATTGTGTTTCAATGTTAACGTAATGCAGTGACGCTCGATTAAAATTATTAATTACGAGTACACAAATTACTACCATGTCTACTTCCGTTGGTGTGTCTATAATAAACATGTACAAGTTCTTAGAATACGAAATAAACATAATAGAAACCGACCTTTCTCTGCTCCTCGGCCTCTTTCTCCATCCGTCGTCTAGTCTCCCTTTCAGCTCGGTCGTATCTTCTCCAGTACGCTTGCATCTCACGACTGAGTCTCTTACATCGCCACACAGTCTCTTTCATATTTTTCTGAGACTGTCAAACCAAATGTCAAAAAAACAAGATAAATACGTTATTCATACGAATATTATAAGTACGAAAGTGAGTCCCTTTGTTTATTTGACTTCATTTTTTTATAGAGATAGTTAAAGGTCCGGAAAAGGACATAGGCTATTTTTTCCCGATTAAGCTTGTAGGTTCCCTTGGGATACTTTCCGAAGTCCGCGCGGACGGAATATAAGAATTACAAACATTAATAGGATATAAGATAGAATAGGCAGAGCAGATCTATTTCTTAAGATCTGAAACAAACACCTATCCACAATGTCCTCGCATATCTCCGGAACTACAAGTTCGATTTTATGAACCATACAACAAAACAATAAACTAGGTATTGTTCAACTTAGGGAACACTGCAAGTTTTATCAAAATCGGTTCAGTAGTTTTTGAGATAGGGAATGTTAAGTTTGTTTGTTACCACAGAACTTTTGACTAGGTGAACCGATTTGAATGATTCTTTTTTTATTTGAAAGCTGGCGCTTCCCGTCTGGTCCAGTTCTAAAAATGACATCTATGAGAAAACGATATACATTTTAAATTTGCCTTCATAAGAGTAGACTTTTAGGGCAGTTTAAGTTGGTTTCTATTTCTTTTTGAACGCGTTAACTTGTTCGCGTCTTAGAGTGTGCGGAATTTTCTTTTTGGGTAGTAATCAATACATTAATAAATGACATCGAGAAAATTTGATGGCTATTGAACTTAGGTGTCATAAAGTTATGACCTTTTTCAAGGATCAGGCTAATCTAAATAAGTCCTTTCAATGTATTGAATTAATTCCGCGCTAAGTAGTATACGTCTATTTACTAAATTTCGTGCAAGTAACCTTCTTAAGTAGATGATATACATATGTAATTAACTTCCATAATTACAGCTTTGTGTGTCAAAACAAAATATATATATAAGAAGCAAATTTTAAGGGAAAATAGATCGCTATTTTCAAAAACAATATCGTAATGTACTAAAAAACTTGATTTAACGATACCCTAGACCAGTCTAGGCATTTTAAATCTGCCTTTACACGAATTGGCGCCCCCTTAAATTTGTATAATTTTTTGCATTAATTTGTGATTATACTCGTAAGTAATAGTAAACTGAAATATAGACGATTTTATTTCATTTCAATAACAAATAAAATATATGGTAAGTCTATTTGTGTAGGATCTAACAGATTACCCCTGACAGATTGACAGACAGATGTGCCTAAGCTATAAATACATATTTTTTATTTTAGCGAGGTGCTATTCGATAATCCCTATACCACTGCAATCATACCTAAGAATTATTCACAGCTCCTTCAGGAGTATCAATGCTTAAATATCATGACTCACTCACTTGCATAGCAACATGGCGCCAGTGTTTACTGCACAGGGTGGCAACACGTTTTCTTTGTAATATCATCTCTCTGTGTGCTGCCGCTCTGGACCTCTGGACTTTTCCAAGTTCTTTTTTTACTAACATTTGCCAGTGTCGGCGCCGTCGAGCAGTCATTGCCTCTGGACTCTTCATAGCAGATAATTTTTTTCTGCCCCTGTAACAGAATTTTGTTTGTTTATTTCACGAAAGCCCTTGGTACATATCCAGACTCGATTTAGACCAACTGCCACCGATTACCTTTAATGGAGTCAAAATACCGTACAGCAATACGATAAAAAATCTAGGTGTTCTTTTTGATAGCACTCTTTCTTGGAAGTCGCAGGTTGCTGAAGTCAGCAGGAAAATATTTTTCGCCGGTAAATCGCTTCGGCGATTAGGTAACTTACTCCCTACCAGCACCAAAGTTTTACTTGCACAAACTCTTCTTCTGTCCATTTTAGATTATGCAGATGTGTCCTACCTTGATTTGACTGAGGAGCTGCTGAGTAAGTTAGAGCGCCTTCAAAACTACTGTATTCGCTTTATATTCGGTTTACGTAAATTTGATCACGTATCAGAATACCGGACTCAACTCAAGTGGCTCCCAGTCCGTCGCCGTAGGGACTTACATATCCTCTCCCTTCTCTATTCCGTCCTCTTTAATCCCTGTACCCCTTCATATCTCAAAGAACGCTTCAGCTTTCACTCGTCTAGTCTTAATCGTGTCCTCCGCTCCTCAGAAACGCTCACACTTGACATCCCTTCCCACCGCACCAGCTTCTACTCTGACTCCTTCACTGCGCGAAGCGTTAGATTGTGGAACTCCCTTCCCGAGGCTATCAGGCAAGCCAAATCTATGGCCACATTCAAATTCCAACTTAAGTCGCATTTTCTCAATAATTAATCCTATGTAGTAATCCTATGTACTAGTATGTATTGTATCCATAAAATAACGTATATTTAATTTGTCTGTATTTATTATTATTATTTAATATTATATATTATTAATATAAGTATACATATGTGTTTATTCAAGTATTTAATTATAATCTATCAATATCTGTCACACCTCCACCCAAATATTGTTACTTATTTCCTCTACCCAAAGGTTGTCTGGTAGAGATCGCTGTCAGCGATAAGACCGCCTTTTGTACATTTTTTATTTATTTTTATTTTATTTTTAACTTAAGCTTTGGTGTACAATAAAGTTATATTGAATTGAATTGAAATCGATATTGTAATTATTGAATAGAAATTATGGTAAAATTGTACAACCAGACCACTATCCAATCAAAGAAGCATAAATAAATCATTAAAAACCCAACTATACTTCTTTTTGCCATTTAAAAACCTTTTAAAAATTAGCAACATTACCTAGAAAAAATTCCATAGACATGCCATTGGAAAAAAGATAGTGAAAAAAGACTATATTACCTGACACCCGGTTTTTCAATTATGTTAAATTCTTCATCTTTTTCCTCTTTCAGATTCCGAAGTTGTTCTTCCCAGTCGACAGTACCATCAACCTAAACAAATATATATATTTTTAGTTATTCTTAGTCCTATTATAGTTTGCTAATAACTATTTTGTGTTTTTACATAAAATTAGTATTATGGAGAGTTATAAAAATGTGATGTCAGGGTGCCAAAGCTTTAGGCCCTGAATGTTTGACAGAGGACAAACGAAAAGTGTATATTTCTCAAATATGAAACTATCCTATACTTATTTCTGACTACTCCAATATCTGTGTATTTAAAACGCAACTATAAAGCCGCAACAACTTTTTACACTACTTATGCTTACCATATCAGGCGGATTGGGGACAACAAAATTATCCTTTGTTATTCTACCTCTTCTGGGCTTACTTGCGCCTCTTGTGGAAGTACCTCTATCAGATGGTCTGCCCCTACCTCGTCCTCGTCCTACAGTTGACGGTGCTGGCATGGACCGACTTAACATATGTTCAGGATGTCGGTCCACAGTGGAGAGAAGACCAGCACCATAGTACATGTACCGGGAGTTCTGTTAAATAATAAATGACACTTAGCTGCATTTTTATATTAGAAATATAAAAATTAACAAATAGTTTATGTATGTTCATGCAACTTATTATTTTAAATTTACATTTGATATTTTGAAAAGCTTAAAACAGTGATTACCCCCTGATCTTTGTGATATCTTTTGACATATTTGTTATGGTAACGCCTCTCATTGAGCAATCTCCTAATAGTTTTGTTCTCAGCATCAGGAGTGTCTTCATCACTGCTGGTCTTCGAATCAGATGACAAAAGAACATCTTGTAGCCATTTCCGCTCCTCACCAACCGCAGAAAAATTATAGAGACGGAGGCGATCACCCTGGCGTTCTAACGAAAACATAATAAGAAGTTATCTAAACTTAATAGAAACAAAATATAATTATTTATTTTGTTACTATTACAAAAGATTTTATCCCCGTGACAACAATTATGTACATATACCATCCTCCTTGGCACAGTTGTCTGAGCATTACACTCAGATGTGCAACACAAGAGCAAGGTCCAATTTGATTCCCGCTGGGGACATTGTCGAATATCACTTTGTGAGACTTGATATATAAAACCCCAGTATGGTTAGACATTGCAGGCTGAATCACCTGATTGTCGTAAGAGTAAGTTGGCTCCATGCATTGTAAGGCACGTAAAACTGTTGATATTGGCTGTTGTCTTTGAAAGAAGTTAACAAGCCAATTTAGAGGCTTTTGGGCAGCCAGCCAGCCTATGCCCCCAAGAGGAAGTAGCTTTCCCCCAGGGCTTCAGGTTCAGATCGCAGTCACTTACGTAAAAACTAGTACCTACACAACATACACAGGCCTCCCCTAACAACTCATAACATTATCGACCTCATCATCACTTAACATTGGGTGAGATTGACGTCAATCTTCCATAAAAAAACATTTTCAACCGACTTCAAAAGAGGAAGATTCTTATGATTCTTTTTGGTTTGGTAGATCATACTTTAGAAATGGTCTCATATAAATTTTATCTAAATTAATGTAGCACTTTTTGAGAAAATCAACAAGAGCCGAAATATGTACCCAGAGGGTTAGCATTTTAGGGGACGAATGCTGTAGGCTTTTCGGGCAGTTGAAGTCAGTTCCTTAGTTCTTTTTGAATGTGTTAATTATGTTAGGTCATCTTAATTTGGCATCCTTTATATCTAGGGTTTAGTTGGCCAACCCTATTTGAGGAAAAAGGATGAGGCTAAGAGAATGATTATTTATTTAGCCAAATATTTTTAAGAATTTACCTGGTTTAGTTACTACAACACCACTAATGTTTTTGTCTCCTTTAAGAATTTCATTTGATTTTGAATCTGAATCATCACTGTCACTGCTATCACGTGAATTGAGGAATCTTTCAACTTGGCTCACAAATGGTTGAACATCCAAAGAAGCTTCAAGTTTCTGGATATAGAGGGGATTAGCCACTTCATAACTCTTGAGGGGTGGTCTTGCACCTATTAGCTTATCAGTCATTGTTCTTCATTAGTAACTGAAACATCAAAACATCATATATTATTAAACTAGCTTTTGCTAATTATACATCATACGACTAGAAATTATCTCCTGGGAACTACTTGTTTTATCAGGTACAGTACTCGCAACCTATGTTTGTCACTCTGAAGTATCAATTACACAGGCCAACGATGAAAAAACTTTTTCAATAATTTTAGCTAATTTCTATATAATTGGGTATACTGATTTCGAAAAACAAACAAACAATGGTCGTATCACCCACCAATTTCTCACATTTCAATATTTAGTGAAAATAAATTTTACGAAACAAAATGTATAAAAATATTTAGTTAGACGTGTTTTTATAAATTCTCCTAACGTTTTTTTGTTATATACGTGGTAATTTTGTAATTAAAAAACATCAAAGAAACATTACTGACTTTGTAAAATAAGTTTACTTGGCATATTTTGGTGGAGAAATCAGTAATCAAGATAAGTGTTGGGTTCCTCATAAAGTATGTTATGTTTGTGTCGAGGATCTTAGGAAATGGTATAAAAAAAGAGAAAATAGCTTTTAGATTTGCTGTACCCATTATATGGAGAGAGCAAAATAATATATGTTACTAGATATAAATAAAAAAATAAAAAATTGCCTATCCGAACATTACTTCAGTTGATCAGCCGGTAGAACATGGTCGGAGATTTCCTGTCCCTGTGCCACCTGAGTCTATTAATGACGTTTTACAGTCTAGCCAGTAATACAGTCAAAGTCCACCGACTGATGATGATTTACAATGCTCTCTAGAAAATTTTAAATTTAAACTAAATATCAAAATGATGGGTGATTACTGTTGGTCACTTCACAGAGAACAGCAAAACGCATCACATCCGCGAAAAAGCTATTCAAGAAACTTTACAGAGAAAAGGGAGAGTGAATACAGAAAATATAAGCATATTGTATTCATATTTTAGTAAATAAATATTATTGTAAAAGAAAATTGTAACGAAATAAAAAGAACTATACATTTTTAATTCTTATATATAAAATTTTCCCTCTTTTTTAAAATATGTAATCGATGTTATATTGTAAGCGAATGGTGGGTGATAAAAAAAACTGCTATCATATCCGGTTTCAGTATTCAAAAATGCATAAGATTTAGGTAAATTCGTTTAAAAAGTTTTTACAAACATTTTTTTCGTTGGCCTGTGTTATTAATGTATCAGTGAGAGGCAAGGCAAGATAGCGGATGGGAAGAAATATCCTAGTGTTTTATGTCATCTAGGCATAGTTATTATCGAAAATATTACACACACATTCCATTTGTGCATGTTTGAAATTGTAGAGAGCTAACTTCAGAGGAGCTAACTTGGTGAGTACTGTAAACAGCCTTTCCAGCTCATTAACTGTCCCTATACAAAAAAATCAAATCGTTCTAACTCTCCATTGTGACGTTATGACAAACAAACAGGCTGTGTTGTGTCCAGGTACACAAATGTACCGGGGTTCAAATGCCCCATGGTTAAAATGTACAACATGCTTTAGTCAAAATGTTCATACAACCTGAACGATCCCATGACTATGGCCCATTAATCCAGGCACTGTATGAGGTAAGCTTATACTCAGCAATGGACTTATAATGCAGCTAAAATAATGAGAGAGATCTAATTGAATTGCTTAAGGCCCCTTGTCATTATCACATAGCTGAAAGCTATTTTCCCCAGAGCTCGGTTTTTTGAAAATTGGCGGATTTCCCGAATTCCTCATCTACATCCTGCCTAACCTAGACATCGTTTCTTTATGAAATCCCTTTTCGCCATGGCGTGGGCAAAAAAAAACATGTAAGGATTTCAGCATTTTAAATTTTAAAATTTGCTATCGATAGAACCATTAGTACCTTTACACTTACAAAATAAGATGTTACAACCAACCGCCAAATACACAAAGAATTAAAACTGAAACACAATCTGAAATAAAACAGTGGCGCGCACTTGACCATACACTATAATGACATAACCCAATAAACAAAACAAAAATGTTTTATATCACTTTTGTTCATTGCACTTAAATGGAATCAATTGTAATTTAACCAAATAATAGCAAAAAGACAGTGTACTAACGCTGGTAACTAGAGCCACTATGTAACTAAACTACTATACATAATAACTTAAATTATAATATTTTATTCTACTCTTGTACTTTTCAGGCCGGGCTGACATCTGTCATTCATTCCTAGGAGCATTTAAATTCATTCTGACTGTTTCATTCAATCAAGTTTTTTTGGTGGCGCGCGCACTGAAGTCTATCCTCTATGGTAGACATCATTGATCGATTCTCAAGGTGGCACCACTGAAAGTAATCACTGTGTGAGTGGTACTCACAGGTGGCACTAAGGTCCTTATTAATAAACGCTACTTAAGCTAGAACTTAAGTCAGTCTTGCTAGAGATCTGCTTAGCGTTGAACAGCTGCTTAAGACCTAGATTTATTAAAAAACGCTACTCATCGTTACAAATTTGAGATCATTTCTATCACAGAGCATATAATCTTCTTTTTTTGTAAGATTTTTTTCTACCAGGAAAAGGCAAAGGCAAAACACCGTACAGTCATGACTTTGATAATGATATTCTCTCTTAGAATTTTAAGGTTATAAAACAATGCCTAAGCCAATTCTTCAGTTTTTGCATTAAAATGTATAATGTGTACATTTTATCGCGTGCCTTTACGATTCTTAACGAGAATTTCAAAGGTCGGTCTCTTTGGTCTGTGAAAATCTCAAGAAAACGTCATGAAAATTTGACAGGATGTGGTTTGACAAGTCTCAAACGAGACCGAGGTTGAGATTCAGGTCTGAAGTAGTGTTTATTAATTAGTGAGCCATCTCTACGTGGTTCTCAAGCAGCTGCTCTACTTGAGCAGCGTTTATTAATACGAGCCTATGCTCACTATAGAGTTCTGTCTATGGTGCCACTCACTCTACATTTTCTTTTCTTCCACTCCTTCTATATGTACTCCATCAAATCTTAGGACCTAGGAGCATTTAATCACTACGTTTTACAATGTAAAGAAACAAACATTTGTTATGCAATGTACAAATAAAGTATTTACTCATATGATACCCAATTTGACCTAGTGACTCTACTTCCGACACCTTTATTTTTGAAATTTTCAAATGTGAATATTTACACAATTATTAGGTAACAATTTCCTGCAACTATTCCAAATTTCAAGTTGATAGAGATAGTATTTACTTAAAGACATTTAAATTATTACTATATATATTTAAATCTTTTTGTATTTACTGAGATAATCAGTAGTGACAGACCATTGACAGACAGACAAGACACGAAGCTGATTTTATGATGAATGAATGTTACTACGTATTTGAAATTATCATGTACAGCCTGCGGCGGTATCATCAGATAGGGATCAGTTTTTGATAAAAAGCAAACTGATCGATACTCTTTTGGCACATTGGAGCTTATAAAACATGATATTGTATACTTACCAGTGAAAAGATATAATATTGGAATTTTTTGCTCAGTGTGCTAAATGCGCTTATTGCAGACTATTTACACTACACCCACTCATAACAACACGGTCCTTTTCATATATAGTGATCTGTGGTCCTTTTCTTGGTAAGACTACAGGTAAGACCAAACTGGTCATACCGAAAGTTTGACAACCACCTGGCAACTCTATTCGCGACACACCTGTCAAGAGTGTCAAGTTAGTGTAGTGTCAACTAGTGTGTGTCAAGCAAGAGCAAGTCTCGAGCAAGTCGATCAAGCAAGCACTAAATAAAGTTTTTATTCATTCACTAGCCAGTAACAAATGTTAATTTACACGCCACTTATGTAAATAACTGTGGACATGTGGTGGACTGTGATGTGACAGACGTTCTGTAAATCGAATTCATCGATAGGTTGCTGTTATCTTCGCCAGTCGCCGGGTAAGTAGAGCCTATTACGGTGATTTAAAACAAATCAAACTCTTTGGTATGATAGAATGGAGCATGCTGTGATTAATCGACACAATTGAATAAAAACTTAGTTAAATTGTAACTGACATGACCACCCAGTGTTTGAAAAATTAATATAAATAATTATAACTTACGACATGAATCGATTATGCGTCACCTCACCGTCATTGAAGCTTGGTTTCCTTTTGTCATTAGATTCAACTTTCTTAAGTTTTAGTCGATAATAATTACCGTAGTCACCATGTGCCTATCACTTCATTTCTTAATCAAGTAGTTTAATCTAGACTTGAATCAATCTTGATGGACTTGAAGTTAGAAATCTTCATAAATATACCCAGAGGAAATTTCAGGATTTTTAAATGTTTAAATTTGAGTCTGGTTAGAAAGTGTGACTAGACCTGAAAATTAAACCTAACAATAAAAATTCATAAAATATGCACAACTTTTTCACATGTTATATATTTTTATTCCTGGACTATTCTCTACCTAATCTATCTATCTGCATTTTTTATCTATATAAAAAAAAAATTTACTTCAGTCCTTTTTTTTTTACTATTAATTAACAGTAATGTTTATACTATTGTACCAAATGTGTATTTATTTATCTATTTTAATATATGTATATTTAAAATTTAGATATTCACTAGCAATTGATAAATTAATATTAAGAATACATGAGAAATAATCAATGTTGTGGAAATTAACACTGAAACTTAAAATTTTATTCATATAATCTATAAACAACATAAACTGTGTTGGAAATTAACAATTACAACAATAACATAAAGCAATTAAAAATTTATAAAATATATGTCTACATTAAAATAAATGCAATTATATTTCTTAGTAATCTATTTGTAATTCATTAAGTGATTTATTAAATATTGGAGTTTCATGGATCAGTTTCATATCAGTAGGCAGATGGTTAAACAACCTCACTGTCTGATATCTCACTGTGATGAGACAGGCTGCGATTATCATTATTAAGTCTGCTACTCAATACAAGATCTTTTAAAAATCAATATTAAGGTCTTAAATGATTTTGTCAGGATTTTTTTTGTTTAGAACTAAGTGATTTTATAAAATATAATTTTAGTCAAGAAAATAAATATTTTATTATTATCAAGTAATTATTAGCTTTTTTAATTTTATTGCCCATATACTATTGTGTTTGTGAGTGTTGGCAATTAATTATTCCAGACTTATATTATTTTAGTTTAGTTTATATTTTTTTACATTGCTGTCCATTCTTCTACAACTAGTCAAAGATTCATTGTTGCTCTATGTGAACATTGTAGGGATACAACAACTTAGACATAGACACAACTTTATTTATATTTTTGAATTATTTTAAAAAAAAGTAACATTGTAAAAGTGATGTTGGCTCACCATCACACAATTTTGTCACACAAACATCCATCCATACTAATATTATAAATGCGAATTGATTTTTTGTATACGGACAGTTAAAGGGCTGGAAGAGAACATAGGCTACATTTCATCATGATCGAGCAAGTAGTTTTTGGAGAGTGTACGAATGAGGTATTTTTGTAGATTCCGCTTTCGCTATTTACGTACCGGTCAAACAGAAGAACGGCAGACCTCCACACGTATAGTACTCGCAAAGTAAGTTTGCCCCTCTCAAGTTAGCCACAAAAAACCGCGAAGTATAAATTATTAACGTATAATGGGAGGCAAGGCAAGTTAGCGGGTGAAAGGAAATGTCCCTAGTATTTTATGTCATCTAGCGATAGTTATTATAGAAAATAATACACCGTTTGTCCATGTTTGAAATTGCAGAGAGCTAACTTCAGAGGGGCAAACATAGCGTGCGATATACGTATACTGTGAATATTCCTACCTAGCGTTTCGCTGCCACAATTTTCATTCATATAGCTAAAATATGTAGAATGTACTAACGGTTTCTGTGTTACCCGAAAACTACAACTTGAGAATCTTAAAACGAACAGTAAATAGGCACCTTCTAGACCATCGCATAACATCGTCGACATCATCGTCAGTTAACATCAGGTGCGATTGAGGTCAAGCGTTGGTCTATCTATTATATATATTAAAAGTTCCCGTGGTATAAGTTCTGAAGTCAACGCGGATGAAGCCACATGCAAAACGCTACTTGCAATTTCGATATTAGATTAGGTGAACTGATTGAGAACTTTTCTTATTGAATCAGTTTTCGTATTCAGAAGAACATGGTTGCAGCTCCTGACGCACGGCTACACATCCAGATATAAATTTTCAGTCTAGGCCAACCTCCCTAGTAGGTAGTTATGTGTACAAATTGTCAAAACAAATCAACCTCGATTACGCCAAAATTACTTAAAAGCACCGCCACTGCCAGCTTACGCTCTCGACATAAGTATAAGACACATTCATAAAACAAAATCCGGTAAAAATTTCATTAGTATAGTCGCTGGGCAAAGTTATTCCGAGAAATTTCATTTCAAATAATAAATTTAATCACTGGGTCTGTCAGGGTTCAATCGGCTGGCGCTGCGCTCTACACTCGCTGCGCGGAACTTATCAACCAACCATTAACAAAACAAAAGAGGAGGGTGCATTCATTTTGCGAGCGCGTCGTATCAGCGATGTATCGGCTGGTTGGTTGCGTGACTACTGATTCATGCAGACAATAAAACATTTAGTAGATTAGTAAAAGTATCGAAGCTTTGATTTGATAATTATATTTTTACGAGACTTTGGTCTCTCTCCCGCGGGATAAAAAGTAGCATATGTCATTAATTGTACCGCTTAGGCGCTAATTGGTAACCAACATAATATAAATAAAGAAACTCGCGATCATTATATTAAATATTACCATATGTAATGTATAAGATACAATAGTGTATAATTAAAAGTTGGACCTTAATAGTAGATTGTTACACAAGGGATGAAAGTTATCAATTGCATCCCAAGATATTTAAAGGTAAACGCTCTACTTTTCATTACGACTGCGAGGAAAGGAAATAGAGAATATGTGACATTATAAAAAATACACTTTATTTAGCAAAACCAATGCAAAGAATCTTGGAGATCACTCACCGCTAAACAGTTGCGCGTCAATATAATGCATTGGTCGAAACCAAATATATTGTTATTTTTGCTAACAGTAAATTTAAGAAAAAATAATTCCTTTAAAACTGTAAATTTTTATATTTTAAATCTTGTACTTTCGTAACACGATCATACGAGTATTAGCATGAATATAGGCTTTGAAGTATGCAGAGGTTGTAGTGTAGCCTCTTAGACTTTTTATATATAATCGATAGACCGACGCTTGACCTCAATCTCACCTGATGTTAAGTGACGATGAGGTCGACGATTTACTCTTCGTACGGTTTGGAGATTCCCCAGTTGTAGTTTTCGTGGAACACGGAAACCGGTAGTACCTACATTCTATATATTTTAGCTGGATGTTGGCTGAATGCATGATAACGCGGGCCCTGTGCGGATTGGTAGACTTTACACACACCTTTGAATTTATTCTCAGGAGTGTGCAGGTTTCCTCACGGTATTTTCTATCACCGAATAGCCAATGGTAATGATTTTTATCATTCGTACATAAATTACAAATTGGAACTCATTCAGGCACTGACGCTCTACCCAACTGAGCTACCTTGGCTTTTTAGCTCATGGCCCATACAGTCTCTGTAGGATAGTAGGCCTGAGCCCCTGCAGTGGGGACTTATATTGGCTGTTGATGATGATGATAAATGTGGAAGCGAAACGTTTGGTGCAAGCTGAACGGTACTTGCAATAAGATATGGCTGATTTTGATTTAAAAAAATTACTAATCACGTCAAAATGTAATGTCAAAATAGACAACTATGGGTAAACCCTGGCAAGGAGACAACCCTGTAAAGGAGATAAACAAAGGGGAGTAAAAATTTCAAATGTCATATACCTAATTCATTGGAACCTCACCCTATTCACAGTGACGTATTTTACGTATAGCCCTATGTGCGGATAGGTGCACTAAGTATACTCGTAGGCCTTTGGCTTTCACTTCGGGAAACGACGATCACTTTAAGCACCGTATACGTTTAAACCAGATATATAAGCTGGGATAGTGTGTCATTGGAGAAAATTAATTAATATTTATGCATAACCGTAAATTACGTGTGTGTATTTATTGATGTCGGCAATTTATTAATTACATTTTCATATGATACACAATCAAAACCAGATATATTAGCGAGATGGATGATTTAGGGTGCTATTTGTGTGAGACCATAATCGATTTTTCGGTAGTTACTTGAATTGACGTGACGAAGAAAGCTCATGTCCTACTGTGGACTTAATCACACAATTTTTTTTTAATATGTCAAATATTTTATGAAAATATTACTTATATATTATATTACTTATATATATATATATATATATACAAACAAAAAAGTTCGCGCTCAGTTTATACTTTTTAAAAAGTTTCTTACACATATTTCATATAAAAAGAATTCTATATTTGTATTATATTCATGGGCCCTAACCAACTGCAATCAATCACTCAAATAGCCTTTATTCAGATCTATTTACATAAATGATGAAGCTCTTTAATCTAATATACAATTATAAAATTTCTTTCTTGATAGTTTTAGTATATCTGTTTGCCAGTCGGGAAAGACCTCCTCCAATCTCGTCTTCGCTCAAGCCTACAATGTCCCATTTGATTTGTTTTAATGCATATAAATTCTGTGAGTTTTGTGAGAGTGAGAGAGTACACATTTTTCAGTGTAGGTACATTGAGGGCTGCGACGTACATTTTATTATTATTATTATTATGTCTGTCTTCCTGTATTGTTGGAGGGTTGTAGTCTCTATCCCTAACCAGGACCAGTCGGCTTGGGGGAGCTTTTTCATTCGTCAGTTTTCCTAATTTGTTTGAATTTTCAGTTTACCGGTTATCTATTGCTGATGTTTGATCGAGATCTCATTACATCGAAGGCGTTGGTCTTATTAGCTTTGATAGAGTTTATCGTTTGTTGTGTTTTGAATTGAGTTAAAATTTTTGAGTCCATATGTGTAGTCCAGTAGATGGTTTTCTTTTCCTGTTGTCGGTGTTGGGGCCTTTGACTATAAGTTAATCATATTTCAAAAAGGGCAGTGTTTCCCTTTTTCCTCTCTTCAAGTAGTTGTGGTTGCAAAGCTCTTCTTATCTCTGAAACATCCTTCGAGAGTCCATACATAAATTTTCTTGAAATTCTTTTTATTCTTCATAATTTCTACTCTTTTACATTTGCTAATTAAAGACAAATCACAGGTCTCGGTTTGCTTGAGACTTTATTTTTTTCTCATTGGTATATTTTGTATATTTTGTTAACCAACTTAATAGAATTCAAACGTTGACTTTTATGTAGGTATGTATATAGAGGCTACGATCTAACAAAATGTATTCAAATTCCGCCAGTGGCCACAGGAGCTCGGAACAGATGTTTATTTCTCACAAATTTTCTTGCGTGACACGCGGCTTTGAAAAAAATTCGTCGCGTCTAATACAAGTGCATGTTTACGCAGGTCGCCCCCCAAGAGAGTTTTAAAATTTAATATGTTTACGTTTGTTTGAGTTACAATCGTTAAAAGCTTGATGTTGCCACGTGGGGTTTTCCTTTTTGTAGATCGTTTTAAACAGCAGATTGAATTTCTAGTTCAAGCTTTTAACTATTGCTATTTATAACATTAATTCCTGAAGTACCTACTCTTTCAAGCATCTTTCAAATAATTTTTAACTAGAATATCAGGTCTCCAGTTTAGAATAGGATAGTGTCATCCCGCGAATGACGGAAAAGGACAAAGAGACGTGTCAAATAAGGATTTAAAAAGCTGCAGCGTCTACCTACAGGTCTAACGTACAACCGAGTCTGTACCTGAGGTATGGAAGCGGTACGGTAGGGTGTCTTTACGGAACGTTAAATGACGCACAACTACATAATTGCGTCGTTTGATATTTCGTAAACACACCCTCCCGTACCTCTCGCTTCCATGCCTCAGGAACAGACTCAGAACAGACAGATGCGTTAGATCTATTACAATGATAATGAGATTTTTGTTAACGGGCCAGAAAAGGACTTAGGCAACTTTTATCCCGATCGAGCATGTAGTTCCCGTGGGATATTTTCAGAAGTACACGCGGACGAAGTCGCGGACACTAGCTTTTGCCTTTGCTTTTGTATAATAAATCCCTGAAGAATGGGAATGGTAACGAACCTTGATCTCTATCTTTGTATAACGATGAACAGGCTTCTAAAATAAATTTAGTAGCTTTAGAGATGATGTCTCAGCTACGAGTGCAATTGAGTTACTCTAGTTGTTTAGTTTACGAGTCGAACGCGACTGGACAAAGACGAGTGTATCCTCTGTATATTTGTACCAAAAAAAGGATAACTGTTTTCTTGCATATTTTCAAAATTCTACTAGAGTAAGAGGTCGTACTCGTACGTAACGCTCTCAACATGAACGATTGCGTTCACTTTCAAGAAAATTTCTTTAATTACGTGAATTTGTGATATAATTTCATCATGCACACTTACGTTTGCGTGGCGTGTTTATGAGATATAAATATTTTGTGACGTTGGGGTAGTAATCTCTGCGAGGGTGACTTACAAATTTCATTAGGGGCGCATTAAGCCAAACTTTCTGCTGTGACATGCAACAATGCACAGTACACACGGCTACACATCAAGCTATTCATATTCAGTATAGTCTAAACTCGCATTGAATGGACTACCGCACGGTGCCGGCTCACCTTATACTGGAAATGTATAGCTTGACCTGTAGCTGTCCGTAAACTGACAATATTTTCGAAAATTATGTTATTTTTAATTGTTGTTAATAAATGTATACTACGAAATACAATCAATCTATAATCGCGCCTTTAGCGACAAGCTGTGTGTGTTTTATTATTATTAAGCTCTTCTAAAATAAAAGAGATATGCTTTTAACATGTAATCTTGCGATGGATAAGTAATACATACGCGGAAACCTTCTTCCAGTACGATATTTGCTTTATTAAGTCGTATTGACTAATTTTTGTTGAATTAAAAATTTTAAAACCTACTATAACAATTGAAATCTGTACTATAATGTGCGGTTGTCATAACATAACTTAGCTTACATATTTGGACGTTGAAGCAATGATTGAACGATGATTCGATCGCCATTATTTTTAATCAAGCGAATAGAGAGTACTGAGGACTATTTCTCTTAACGAACGCGGTTGGTGTACGTGTAAAATCATTATGTTCAATAATTCAGTCTCGTGAGTTGATGTCTTTTGTTGTATAGATAGAATTACTGTTAGAACTTGATTGTAGCTTTGTGGTACGTGACTATCGATTTTGATTTAGATCGTATAATTCACGCTGTGGTGTAGTTTTAACGCGCTGGTGATAATTTTCCATCGATCTTGGCACGTGTGGGTGGATATATTTCTCCACGATCGTAGATATTTGCAGACAGGTATTATATATTGATTTGTATTGTTTTATTGGTTTTATGTCACGTGATTGAAATGACAGGGTTTCTCATTTTACATTTTATTTTATTTTTCTATTGTATGATTTGTAAAAAATAAAATTATAATGATATTTTCAAACTCAAAATCAGGTTTTAGGTGTCGTCCACTCAGTGATCATTATTATAAGTTATCATACAAACGCTTTTTGACGCCGGCAGCATTTCAAAACTGCCGAGATGCTCTATCAGCACAATTTGTTAGAGGTCGTATCGGGCCATCGAATCATAATATTGCCGTCGTCATTAATTTTGAATCGTGGAAAATAATTGTAGTATTGCAAATTTTAAATAGATTCTTGGCGCGAACTTGTAAAATGGTGGTTCATTGCAATTTTAGTAATTCGTTAATAATACTGTTATGTGTGTTTTTTGTGTTATAATAGTGTGATATAGTGCAAAAAGTGTCACGGACAGTGTTATAGTATCAATTACGCAAAATTGCGAGGGTTTCGACGCGATCCGAAGAGTTTATCATGTCGAGTACATTCGGCATATGGATTCTTTCGGATAACGTTGAAACCAAGGCTGGCCTTTGAAGTTCTCGTCAAGAATCCAAATTAAGCGATAAAATGTACACATTATACATTTTATTGAGAAAGCTGAAGAAATGGCTTCGGCATAGTTTATAACCTCAAAATTTGTTCACCTAATTTTACTCGTCATTGGCTTGATAACCACTGGTTAAAGCCATTATTTATAAAAAAAATTTTTTAAATATATTATTGATAAACTGATTTGGAGTATTCTTTTGTGCTTCAGCAATAAAAGGTTTCAAAGAATGTTGTAAATTTTCTAAAATGTATCAATGAACCCGCTACCTGTTTGTACAGCTGTTTAGAACTCCGATTTCAGAACTGAAAACAATCTACGTTTCAAGTTGCCCTCCTTCGGTTTTTGTAACAATTGCCAAATAAACGTTAGAAATGTTAACACGTGAATACACATGTATCCGTTGGGAAAGACAAAAGCTTTGTGAAAAATGGACGTAAACATGCGTAAAGTAAAACTCTTTAGTGATTCGCCGCTGAGTGAAAACTGAAACGAATGAGATGGGGCTGGACAACCCGATAAACTGGTACTAGCTTTTGTCCGCGACTTCTTTTGCGTGAACTTCAGAAATCATCCCACGGGAACTGCTTATTCGATCAGGATATTATTTTTGACCCTTCAACTATCTCCATCCAAAAATTAAGTCATTCTGACTCTCCGTTATGACGCAAAGGAAGGACAAACAAACACACTCACTTTCACGTTTTTTAAATGTATTGTGGGTTTGAACTTGGCCTACATCTCACCTGATGGTAAGTGACGATAGGGCCGTTGGATAATATGCGTGTGCACCCAGAAGACTCAAGCTAATGAGGTGTTGGCTCTGCTACCTTTCATAGTGGAACACAACAGTGCTGTTAACACTGCTGTTTGGCGGCAGACTTAAGTAACATGGTGGTGGATATCCAGGTGGACATAGAAAATGACCTACAGTCAACTAAATCAAGTACCGACGGGTACAAACCCCCACTGGGAATCGAACCCGGGACTTTTTATTGTTAGTCTAACATTTCGTCATTAGTCCATGGAGCGGTTAAATACAATATTAGTATGGATTTAGAGATGTAAGGCACGGAACAATTACCGCACAATCAGTATTAGTTAAATGACCGCAGTTAAATATTTATCTTCGAGAGTATAGAATATCTACTTTGTATACTGTATTGTATGTCTACAACGTTACCTCTGACATACCGTTAAATGAAACTTACCTCTGCTAGCTTTCCCCTTTTCTAAATAGAAAATATCAATACGAAATAAAGCTATTGACGTGGTTCTTAGTAATCTATAGGTTGCCTAAATAATTCATCCTAGCTTGAGGCGAGGCGAGTAAGACGATGTCTGTTCGACATTTACCTATTTGAGAGAGCAATAAATCACTTTCGTTTACATTACAGCCTTTGGCCACTATTCGACCTTTATTACTGGCTGTGTATAGAAAAGTAAAACGCAAATGTGCATTATAAAACACTTAATTTTTTACGCACACGCAAAAGACATTACTCGACGTTGTGCGATCGCCATGTTTGGACAAAACATAAAAGACCGTTACTCTCATTGTTATTTAGTGCTCTATAAGTAACTCTTGTTGATACTGTCAGCAGGCGGCACCAAAAGATACTGACGTAGGTTTCTAAATTTCCTTTTTCAAAACAGTCGTTTGACGCTTTTAGAAGAAAAAAATTCTTTTTTGTCTCCAGGTGTAACTACTGTTTGTATACATAATTTGACTATTTCTTGCATTCGCATTTTTCAACCGACTTCAAAAAAGGAGGCGGTTCTCAATTCGACTGATTTTTGATTATTGAATGTTACGCGAGAACTCCGAATAGAACTCAATTATGAATAGATTTTGATGATTTTTGTTTGTTTGGTAGAGTATACTTCAGAGGTCCCCCATATACATTTTACTGAAATTGATTTAGTGCTTTTCAAAAAATCTACAAAAACCAAAATATGTACCCAGGTAACAGGTTTCTAGTTCTTTTTGAACACGTTATTAAGTTCCCAGATCAACTGGGTCTAAAATGGGTCTGATGAGTTTTGTTACCATAAAGATAGAGTGATGAGTTTTGTTACCAAACAGGTAATTAAATCAGTCTCGTACAATCACAGGTTCTTTAAAGGACAGACTCAAATGGCTAAAAAAGCTTTACTTGTATGCAACTTAAAATCATCAAAATTCCTTCTTGATGATATAGGTTACGTTCATGCTAAACTTCATGTAGATCGGTTCAGCTGAACAAACAGACAAAGCGACAGACATAAAGCTACATTCTCATTTAGTATATTGTGTAATTTAATTTAATTAGTAATTACATTTCTTCGCGGAAAGCATAGCGCTTTTTAGTGGGTCGCGACGAATTGGGAATGGAATTGTCTATGGTCTCATAATTATATTACATACATCTTCGGATTATGCCTTCGGCTAGGCTTCTAGTTGTCCAATAGTATCAATCGGCTCTCGTACTCTTATATAATGTAGCTCTGCCGTTATCTATTATATGACTCTACCTGGGCTCTACCTATCAGGTTCTTTAAAAGTTGTCTTCCATAAAGCAGTTTTCTTCCTGCCGCAATATAAGAAAATAACTTAAGGGCAAATTAATAAAACATTTAAAAGGGTGTCCTGAAATACACAAGGAGCTGGCACGACGCCAGCGCAGCGCTTGCTGCGGTATTTCTTAGATTAGAATATGTTGGACTGTGGAAGTAGTGGGATTATTTTAACTTGAACAAAATCACACTATCTCGCTGCCGTGTCCATAATTATATTTTTTTATAGTATAAATATACTGTTGGTTAAATTAATTTTTTCCTGACTTAAACTAGTCAAGGAATCTCTATTTAAACAATGGTGCGTATGTGTGTCATGGGGCCAAGTAGTACAATTTAGGACCTTATTTTTTAACAATAAGTTATAGATTCCAGTGCTCTAGTGTTTATTTTGAAGTATCCACATTGAACGCTTGTTTCCTAACATTACGGGAACGCACTAATGTTATTGACGCTCAAGTTTGTTTGTTTGTTATTCAATTACGACATAACTACCGGAGCGTACAGTTTGAAGTAAGTATGGAGATAGTCAACAGATTAAATGAATTGCGTCTTTGGTCGGTTTTCATGTTTACTGTGCTTATTTGTACTTCTGTGGAACTGTTGTGTGTAACTCGATAGCTAACGCAGGTTGTATGACGTAAATTAAAGCGTTGTTAGACTTTAAAAAAAATGGTTATAAGCGACGTACGAAAGAGGAGTTTAGTATCATTGAAATTGTCAATTTTTTCATTATTTTGCTTTATATGCTATTAAAAACAACTACGAGTATATCTAAATTGCACATAATATTTTTTAAATTAAAGAATTTCTTTTCACCTATCCTACCCCCCTACCTATGTACAGCATCTTACTAACATAACCAATTCACCTGGCATGCGTGGTGATTCTGGCAAATTCGCTCATGGAAAGTTTGACAAGGCGACTTAGGTGCGAGGCTCATGTCCAACAGTGACTTCTTAGCCGATTTTAGTCCACCACTTTTAAAGGTTCGATTCATTGCTTACAATAATTGCTACTAAGATTATGGTTGTGGATTGAGAGCTGACCGTGTGCCGTCATTCAGTCACAAAGACATTGATACCACCAGAGCGGTTCTCATGGAATGCGCTGGAACTCCTACCATTAATAAATCTTCGCCACAGATTTATCACAACAATCGTAATAATAATACGAAAGTAGATTGTCTTAAATTCACCGAGATACCAAGCCGCGGAGCGTAAAATGAGTTTGTTCGTGCCATTAGCCGTGAGCCAGTGAACCGTGGGGGCCATAATGTCTTTATCTATGGTTCACCTTTAGTCTATGCTCACAAAATCTTACCAGCTACACTAATTTACATATCGTGTTTCTAATCTGTGCAATACATGTTCAGTTAGCGATTCAAAAAGTGTTATTGTTATTCGGTGGTGAATAAACTTGATGGCATAAAGTAGTCCGAATAATATCCTACAGTTCTACTGTAGGTACGCACGGCTACAAGTCAAGCTATAGGTCAGCGTATGCAAGGCTTGATATGTAGCCGTGTGTACGATCATGAACACAATTAAGAGGCTATGTTGGTTAGACCACGTGGCCGCGTTCAAGGTTGCATTGTTTTGTAGCTGTCCCTATCCGAGCCCTATCCTATCCGAGCGCGTACGGTGAGACAGCATACACTACGCGAAGTTATCCACACGTTATTTGGATGTTTCGTAGTCCAGGGATCATTTGAAGGGTACAGTATATTGTGTAACCATTTTTTTAATACAGTATACTAATGAAATTTCAGATGTCGGTGGTTTTTCCAAATTGTTCTAAATTGATTCATACTCTTGTAAATCAGGTTCAAAGTTGGGGCTTTTTATCACCGAAAAATACAATACTTTGACGCCCTGTAACTCTGGAAGTATATATTTAAACGAAAATCTGACTCACCACCGACACAGATATTTGTTTCTAGATTGTGTCTTGAAAATTTCATAGATTTTCATAGCTTAATACTCAAAATATGACTGGACTACGTTTGTATGGGCGCTTTGACACCAACATACCCTCTTAATTTTAAATTTTTTTTGTTATTATTATTTTCGTCGATGGATAAAGACTGCTCGAGACTAATCGAAATAATAATCGCAAAATCGAGTTCCCAGCTCAAGCCTCCAGATTTAATCTATAACGCGCGGAGAAGCACGGCTCTTGTGATACCTCATTTGTCCTAATACGACGAGTGATTTATGAGTTTAAAATGTTATTAATATAAAGTGTGATACTGTGTTTGGTATGTCTTAACTCTCGTATCTATGAGTCTGTCGTCAAACAGCAGTGTTACTAGCACTGCTGGTTCCAAGAATGAAATAACTGAGAACGCTTTCCATTCTGTCTGTCCATTCCACACTGTCACTTACCGTCATGTGAGATGAATGACAGGTGTAAACCTGATGTACATTTTTGTAAAATATTATTTACTGTTCTTGCACAGTAAAGTAATTTATAATGTCACAGCTCTCGATCGGTTCATATGTATTATACTTCCATGAAATTTTATTGAAATGCCTTCATATGTCGGCGTGTGTCAGTTTAAGTTTAAATAAAGGAAAACGCTGAGTCGAATTTTTTTCGAGTACCGTTTGTAACGGTTGTGCAATGCTTGTAGTTGCTCGTTTTGACAGTGCTCAAAAAGCATTGTCGCATAAGGCTTTATGTTCAGTTCCAATGGAGAATGGCACGGCATTCCTACATAATATTTTCATTCATTAGACTCATAAAGATCAGCGTTAAACAATTTCGAATGGCTATCTTGTTGCGTATATGAACGTGACGGTACGCACACCGTATTTGTTGTTTTTGACATCTGCTGCGCCTGCGTGCATTATGTCGCAAGGTGCTGACGAAATACCAATAGGTTTATGACAACCCGATGGCATTTAAAAGTTAATTGTTACCATGTGTATATTTTTTGTCACATTCAATAGGTTAACTAATTCTTTCTTGTTTAATCGACTGTCCATCTTGTGTCTGATCGGAATATAATTACAATGATTAACTTTGAATAACGTTAATGCAGACGCTGCGGGCGCTATGAATGTTATGATGTGTAGTAATCAAACATTTATAGACACGATTGTTTGATTTACTGTATGTGATTTCCGTGTGGAAGTCAGAATATTGTTGTGCTCTTCTGATGTAGACGTAAGTCGAATAGGCAGTAGGTAACGATTTAAACAAAAACTACCTATCATCAATTATTTTGTTGTTATTGACTATAGCTTTCTATTTATCAACTGTTCTGACGTTGATTTAAAAAGAAAACAGTTTTTATTTCGCCTCTTCTAAGCATAGGATTTCTCGTATTTCGACGCGTTAATTACAGTCACAGTATATCCTGTCATCAAGACTATTGTCACCGGCCTAACCTCTTTTTTGCTGCTTGCGACATCTTCCACGTCTATTTCCGGAATGGAATGCACACTTTAGCATGACTATGTCTGTTCTAATGTTAGTAGATTTTATTGTTAATCAAACTATATCTGGCACATTAAACCCAGGAAACGTCGGGCGGTGTTGTAATTTTTCCAGCAATTAAAATATTTCAGCTCTGTGCTGAATAGTCTTCCTCTCGAGGCAACGCATCTATCGATGCAATAATAAAGATTGATGTTCTCCGCTACTATTTGTCTTCTTCCAAAAGGGACAATCATAAAATACACTGGGATAGTTTTTATTTTCATTTGTTACTAGCTTCCGCCTTCGCCTGGACTTTACGATTAATACAATGGGAACTACTCATTCGTTCCGGATAAAAATTAGCATATGTCCTTTTCCGGCCTTTCAAATATCCCTCTACAAAATTAAGGCATTCCAAATCTCTTTTAGGTCGTGAATGTATGAAAAAATGAAATTTTTGTGAATTTAGTTGTAGTAGTTATTTCAGTTGAAAGAATTAATTTATTGAAAGTAACAAACAAAAATATACATAAGAAGTGTATTTATAAATATATATCGATTTAAAAAAATATATGAGACATTATATGATACATATAACTTAATTTGAAAGAAAGTTTCGCCTTACAAATATAATATAATAAATAGTTTTCGAATGTAGTCTTTGGATTATTTAATTCAATATGTTTTGAAGAAAAGCGAACAAAGTAAATTAATAAAGTACGAGGAAATCTCTCGCTATCTTTTAAACAAACCTATATACATGTTTAGGTTAGCTAAGGTATTTAAAACAACCTTTAAAATAAGGTTAATGTATCTTTGATCAAGCGAATACTAAATAAGTTAAATGCATGTTTATTTAAATTGATAAATATTATGTCACGGTTTACAAATATAAAGTGACCTCGTTCCCCTCTACGTTACATATTGTCACGTTGAGCAATAATTCTCTGTTACCTACAAACTACAAACATATTTTATGGACGATCCCAAATGCGCTTTGTGTGTTTGGCGGAAGCGGAAAGGCGGAGTCTACCTCTTTCATGTTTTCTTTTACGTATTCGACGACTTGAGGAGTCCTAGATTTAGACGTATGCTGCTCGCGGAAGCAACCGGCTAATTCTGTGATGATAAATTGCAACAAAGTTTCTGTTTTTTAACGTAAAAATAAATAGTAAATGTTGCATGGATCATAGTGAACCCGAAAGTCTATAAAGACTCGGTTATGGAAGCTTTTCGTCTAATTTTCCATTAGTAAGTTAATTTAAAATACTAATAATTAGTGCTACATAAATGAATGAAAGCGTCGGTGGCGCAATGGATAAGGCGCGGACTCTCAATCTGAGGGTACCGGGTTCGAATCCAGCCGTGTACCCATGAGTTGTTTTTCAATTCAAGTACATTATCCGATTGCTTAACGGTGAAGGAAAACATCGTGAGGAAACCTGCATGTCTTGAACAGGCATGTGAAGTCCGCCGATCCGCACTGGGCCCGCGTGGTGGACTATGGCCCATACACTCTCTGTAGGAGAGTAGGCCTGTGCCCCTCCAGTGGGGACATATATAGGCTGTTGATGATGATGAAATGAATGTCTCATCATTCTACAGATTCTACATATGTTATACTTAAAATTAATTATATCGCATTTTTCATTTATATTAGTGAGTGATTAGGAGTCGAAGCACACCTCTATCCACACCCTGTCTCCATCATCAGACACTCTTCACTAAGCGTAATGTACCAAACCAATTGATCCCAAACTCGAGGAGTTTAATAGTACCCCTTGAAGAGTTCCACTTTTTACTTCCTGGCTTTTTCACCAGACCATGTCTCCAAGTGTTGAAGTCGTCAAACCAAAGATTTAATAGCCAATAATTTACTTCCTGCCTGCGTAGCAAGAGACGCGTGAGAGCGGTGAGAGTGTGATGTGTAATTTTTAAACGTCAAAGCATATATACAATTATAGGCATAAAGAATAAACATTATACAAATACAATACAAACAGCTGTACCTGTACCCTGAATATATTAAAGCCATTCCATTCCAGTACTCTGCGGCAGTAATAATTTTCCATTTCAATCCTTTCTGGTTTACTAAATACTCGCACTGCTGGACATACTAGTAGTCCTCCTCCATGGTACGCCACATTGACCGGTCGCAAGCCACCTGCATCCAGCGTCTCCCCGCGACCTTATATTGGAAATATCACATCTAAATTTAAAATACCACTTTTAACTATAAATAGTGCAAAGATCATAAAACTCTAGTGCATATCATACGTGTTAAATGGAAGGCACTTTAATATCTGTACGTGCATGACCATCGAGTACTAAATTATAGTATCGAGTGTGAGCATGTAGCGTTCAATCGCCTGAGGTGCATCGCATGCTGCCCGATCCACAATACGAGTATAGGAATGTTATGATATGGCTGAAGTTTACCATACATACAGCTACCTTACTTTAGTCCTAAATATGGAAAATTCCAATGAAATTTTAAGTTTGCTGTTAGGTTTCGTTTTAAGATCTCTGTTCGACTGTCATAGCTTGAACTTAGGACTTGAAATGTAGGAATTCTTAGAGATATATACCACAGGTGAAACCAAATCAGGGGAAATCACTAGGTCATGTGGGGTATCATATGAAAGTACTTTTTTGTACATTCTAAAATATACTTTTCTTTTTTCTTACCAGAGTTTTCGTCTAACGAAATCCAACGATTAAAAAAGACTGAAAATGTATAATTTCCCCCTGTCTCTGAAGTTTGCAAAGTGAAATATTTCAAATATTTATATTCAAAACATTTATTCAATAAATATAGCACGATAACCTAAGTTAGCATATCTACACATATCTGGCGTAGTTATTGAGAAATCAGCAAAAGCTCTTTACAAATAAACTTAGTTTTGTATCCATTGTACAGAACCCTTGGAGAGCGAGCCCACGGTTTTTTCAGGTTTTGGTCAAAATGTTGAGATGAAAATATCCCACATCTTACTTTTTTTTCTCAAACGTAACTATTCCACTTCTTTGCTTCAAATATTTCAGTTTGAGGACGTTTTTACCTTTAATAGAGTCAGTTCGAGTATCACTTTTCATTTCATCACATCCTGGCTGCACAGGAGTTCCAATTGGAGTGTGGAGGTTAGAGATGCTAGTGTCCCTAGCTTGTCAATACTAAACTAAAAGCCTGGAATAATTTTCAATTGACCTTTGGACGTTGAGATTGATTTACATAATTTACTCATCACACTCTTTTATTTCTACTCGTATATTTGCTATTGTATTTTAAAGCAGTACGTGGAAATCTTGTCCGGATTCTGTATGTTTTTAAATTTTATAAAATAAGATTGTTGCCATGGCATGTCATTGATTTGTTTCGTATAAGTGGTGTAATAACAAAATGGATGACATTTTCTATGAATTTATGACTGTAGATTTCACTAGCTAACGTGCTTTGTAACATATATAGCTTCTAATCACAATGTTTTGACACTCGTTAAATGGTAACATTTAATAAAATATATATTATGAGATTGATGATAGTGAACTTGTGTATTTGGCAACATTTCCTGTTAATCGAAATAAGTGGAACTACTTTCTTTTACGACAGTCCACGTTTGAAAGCAACGATGGTTGTAACGCGCATATGCACTTATTGAAAATCGTTTTATGAAAGTCATGTCAAGATGCCGTGGTATAGTAAGATTAAATTTATTGGTTTTTAGGAGTAAACATGTACTCGAAAATCAAAGTCTAAAATATATACGACGACGAGTACAATTGCTGTCTATCTGTCCCTCTACCACCATTTTATCTGCTGCCAAATTGGGATCACTAACCAAAAATTTAAATCTGTTTTAATTTGTATAAATAAAGCCCTTTCGTATGTTTGATACCCCACTCGATCTTGTAACCCCCGTCTGAATATTTCGAACCCCATTTTGGTTCCACTTTCAATGAAAAATATAAGTAGGTGTGATTCATAACTATTCCAAATTTCAAGACTATACAATATTGTTATTTGTTAGGATAAACTGCGTTTGACAGATTGATGATTGGCATAGAGGGACTGGTTCCGAAACAAAAAAAACCACAACCTCTAAAAATATTGCATTAAGCTGTAGATGGCATAACAGTGTGCTGATTTGCGAATATTCGGTGCAAAAATTAAGAACATTTCAGAATGCCAATGTTGGCTCTAGCATTATTATTTGTGGTTGTAGCATTAATTTCCTGTAATAAAGTGAAGTAGTAACAGAGTACAAATTCTTTATCCGTTTTTATTAGTGTGGAGTTTGTAGTGTATCTTAATGCTGATATCGTAAATCATGTTCACGCTTAACTGCTCAACTGCATCACTATTTTTACTGTTTCGTAACTATTGACACTGGTATATGTAAATTTAAACAAGTTTTGGTCACGCATCACTACTTTTGATTATCATGTTCAATGTAGAGTACGCTTCATTGCCGATGGTCGAAAATAGTAAGATTTCCACGACCATCCTCAATTTTGAGAACCTTTTAAAGTTTTAATAATTGGCATATGTTCACGTTTAAAAACTAAGTAAAGTATAAGGGTCTCAGCGTTCCGTTAATATTAATTACTGCACAGAGTGGTCCTGAAGTAGTAACTTTCTTTATTTATTCAAATCTAAACAAAGTCGCGGGGAGTCGCTAGATGAACGTGGCTCGGGATCGATCATTGTGGCATACTATGGAGGTGGCCTATGTCTAGCAGTTGAGGTTTCCTGGCTGATGATGATGATGAAACAAAGTTCTTTTATTTTCTTCAATCTAGTCTTTTTTTATTGAATCTTTTACTTAGCACTTTTACGTAAAGTTGGACTGTTCGCGGTTCGGATCTTTGTAGAATATTTTGTTAATTGTTTAGATACACAAGTCATCACAACTGTCACGCATTGAAACGTTTCTATGTAGTGACTTATGCTTTCTAAGCGTGAATGGTTATATCTGAAGGCAGCTGCCAGGTTGCTGTTCATTCATTCATTATACGAGTTCATTTTATTGTGCGGTACCCATCTAGTGCCGTGTGCCACTTGTGGTCTCTCGATTTTGAAATCGCAATCTCCCGACGCACATCGATACAATCACGGCTGATATCGCTTATGTTTTTCCATTGATCGTGGCCTTATCAAGCTTTTACCAATATTGATCCGCAAAAGTCACTTACCATTAATTTCTACTATCTGAAATGTGATGTGATGATGAAAAGTATCATGTATGGTAACGTATCACACCTTCGTTCTACTCAATTAAATCGACACGTAATCGTTGCATGCATACTGTATACATGTATGAATGTCATTTCTTGAGAGCCTTGCTGAGGTAGTCTGCCCATGTATGTAACTTGCAGTATAAGTCTGCGAAATATTGCAACCTCGTAAGCCTTCCAATTTGAAAATGACTCAAAGCCAGTGTTGTTATGTTTACTGTTGGCGATTTTAACTCGGTCGGGTAAAAGTTGAAGTCCATTCGGTTCGGTTAGACGCGGCGCATGGTTGCGCACGGAGGCACCTCAGTTTGCTTGCGCTGGCCGTGCAGCTTGCTCGTGTACTAACTCTCTATATCATCCAAACTCAGATTAAGCCATGAATTTGGGACGTTTTTGACCGGTAACGTCGGTTTAACTGTCGCGTTTAAACACTGACACTTCTTGTGAGTCACAAAATTTCGCATAGTTATTGGTACGTTCGATTGCCTCACTCCGGCTTGATAGAGTTTAAGCTGATAATTGTGTAGAAACAAACGTGCTTTCAGCATTACAGAGGCAGTATTAGTGCTCTGTTTGCGGAGAAACGAGAACATATGATTAGTGAAATGTGCGAAATGTTACTGTTTGGTTTCGTGAGACAAAAAGTGGTTTTGTGATCGAGTTCATGTTACTACGAGAGTATTGATACACATTGCTTTCCCTCCGTCCGGATCTTGATTTATGGTAGGTAAGTCATTCAGTTAACTTTGCGGCGAACTAAATTTTAACGTCGTATTTCGAAACACGACATATCCTCTAACGCTTCTTTTCATTTGAAAAACTAACGACCTTTTGTATTATTAAATATCTTTTTTATTTCGATATAAATGTTAATATTACCGGTTCTTTATGAACAGCGTAAATATAAATATTTTCCCAAGGCTTCTTCGCTCGAGGTGTTGTGTTTTTGTTTGATGACTGAGGTCAATGTGCATACTGGCTAATACCCTAAGTGTGTATAATTAATTCAGTTTTATACTTAGACTTCCTTCTCTGTCTAACTGCCTTTTAAAGTTGTATCATTTAACAAGAAAGTTTTCCCTTGTAACGTTTATAAGGAAAGTTGTTTTGTGCTGTGAGAAAAGCGCGCAAAATTGGAGCTCGGCATATTGTTCAGAAATTGTGTTGCGAATGTGCATGAACTTTCGATTAATTGCCTTCAGTTTTCTATATTCATAACTCTGATTGCTATCGACGTTTAAGCATTTGAGGCCTTTTCTGAAACATACGGTTTACTTACGAACGGGTGATTAATGAACGTGCTACTTATTATCTCATTTTCTCCAGGTTCTCCATAAGCGAATTAGTAAGGTGTCTATGACCCGGCATTGAAAGTGTTCCTTCACCGTTTCCATATAACTAAATTATAGGCAAGAGAGACAATACAACTTTTGGATTCATATAATAAATAATTGTAAGCGTTCGAAAACGTCTGTAGAAATCATACTCCTACTGGTGGCAATCTTTATAGTTGTACCACAAAATAGGTAATTGTCCAATTTGTACGTAAACGTTAGAGCATGCTTCCGGATATCCCAGTTCTTTCATTCTTGCTTTTCAAGTATTACCAGCACCGACCGGTATTGAACACGTAGCTCCAGGCTCTTTTCGAGAAAAACGACAACAACAACTACGAACTGAGAATGAGTGTACATTTCTTTGAAAAACTAACCCTGTAGTCTGATAATATTGGTTATGAAGATATGGTTATATATCTATGAACCACATTAATGTATATTTCATTAATGATAGATCAACGCTTGATCACAATCTCAAGATCACTTCTGATTAGATGTGCAATGATAGAGTAACTTTCGTTCGTCACCAAGAACAATAATATAAACAAGTGTTCAACTTCAAGGAAATGATGAATAGTTACGAATCGTAAATGAAATTTCGAGATTTCCGGTTCATATAGGTGATAAATCGGAAAAAGAATACAGAAACATGACTCTGTACTGCATGCCCTAGAAAACACGTGTGCATAAACGAATGGCCATGTAAAACATAAGTAATAAGTTCGGAATACGGGACATTTTGCGGAAGGGTATTGCCGTAAATGTTCTAAATTGATTACATATACGTACTTTTGGTGACTTAGTATAGACTTTATAATCAGTTAATAATCTATTCATTATAATGCAGTATGTTTAATATGATAAGTAAAACAGCCGGCACAGCAAATACTCGGCGCTTGCACCGTGTCTAATCCTGTTTTTGTGTCGCGCAAATTCGTTTTAGTACGTTCGATAACTGGTGTAGAATTTAACTAAAATAAGTGTTTGATCTTGATTCAGTGAGGGGAGTAAACAAGAGAAATCTATAAGCAGCCAGTGTTTATTCAAATAAAACGCAGTTATGAATTACAAGTTTTTGAAATACCTACAAAATACATTTGTAGCGGTAAAAACTGCTTTACGTATAATTCAGTATATATTCAGTATATGTTTTTCCAATGATACTAACCATCAGTATTATTGTCGCTACATCCAATACAAAACCAATAAATTAATCAACTGTAGTCTCATAATATGTTTCATTTGAATTAACACCCAAAATTATGATTTTCCTAAAGTGGGGGCACGGCGGTGGCCGCACGTTTGGTACGTACGTACGAAAGCAAGATTTAACACCTAAATTTATTACGATAGGTTGGACGGTCGTGCGATTAGTTTGCGTTGATTATAATTTTTGATCACACGATTAAATTGTATCGCGTTATCGTGCGACCGTTTCTCGATTAGAACGAAGCCTTGATGAAAAGGATTTGCAAAGGATGCTCTTAAATTCTTCAGGTGAATAATTCCATGGTCGGACACTAACCTCTCTTATAGCTACGATTAACAAAAAATTCGTAATATTATTATATTTTATATTATAAATGAACCATCGTACTTCTAAGTTTACATTATATACCCGAACGTACCCTAGGCGAATCGAGTTACGGTGCCATACCGTACTTCATAAAAACTGTAGAGTCTAGTATAATAACGACGTGTATTTGCCATTTTTGACACGATCTGGCATCCAGCGTAGATTTCATTGAAATGTAGCTCTTAGTACTAGTAGCTTTCGTGTGATACTCGAAATGATGGTGTAGTAGTATTGTCTGACTCCCGTTAGTCGCCGTGTGATGATAGACGGTCTGTGTCCTTCGCAGCCCTAAGGGTCTAAGTTATACTATACATCCGCTGAAGCTGTGAAATTGCTTTGTAGATTCTGATATATGCATACACTGGCATTGTACTTGTAGCACGACTAACAAGAAAATGTTTTAAGGAACAAGGGTTGAATAGAGTAGTTTTCGCTGGTAGGCCGGCCAGCTGGTAGAGTTTCAATTAAATTGTGTTATTTGATTTTGTATTGGTTTTCGTATTTCAAAAGAAAAAAGTTTAGTCCTTTAGCACATACAAATATATGTACTCCCTATCGAATTTGTCTGTCTGCGGATCTTTATGCTAAGACCCTTTTTATCAGAAATACGTGGAGGAGTTCTCAAATTGAAATTAATATCAAACAACCAAATCTGCTGTCCCTTGGATCTGTGAAAAAATAAAACTAGGTCAACGCAATACATTTTTTTTGACGATTTGCCTTGAATACGCATAAATGTGTACATCCCATTGACCTTATAATCCTGAAATTTGGCAAGAATCAATTTTGTTTGTAGCTCGTTGATTTTGGTCAGACGTTTGTTGGTGCATTTTTCTTTAATTATTACTTATGTTTTCAGTATGTTAATTACTCAATAAATACTCAATGTAAAATCCGGAATGCTTAAATCCATATACGAACGGGGGTCACCGACATAGCTCGACGAGTCAGTGAGCTGAAGTGGAATTGTGAAGGCCACATCGATCGAAGAACCGATAACCGAAATGGGGTAAAAATTATTGAGTGGCGATCACGTACCGGAAAGCGTGTACCGGGCCGTCCCCTTACTAGATGGACCACCGACGACGGTGAAGGTCAATGCGGCATAACATGGAGGAGGCATATGTCCAGCAGTTTCCCGGCTGATGATAATAGTCAATAATTGTAATTTCCATTAATAGTATACAAAAAATAATATAAAAAATTTACGAACTAAAAAAATCCGTTTGACTTTGTTTATTTATTTGTTGATAAACAATAAGGATCTGTGCGTACGAGATTGAGATATCTCCAAACGAGATAAAATCACAAGTCAAGTTTAAAATATAATTCAAGTTTATTTTTAAAACGTCGTGTCCTTTTTAGTATTAAAGCTATTTATTATGAACATGCAAACTTGTTGTCTAACTGGTTTTGTTACTTATTTATGCGATGTCCCGGCAAAGACGTAAAAGTAGCGACGGTATACCTATAAACTTATAGATTGACATTCTCAAGTCAGGCGAAAATTTATGATTTTACTCCTATTTCGTATTTATATATTCTTTCAACTTTGAAAACTAATTGCGATAAGCTATAATACTAAGTGATAGAAACCTTACTGGTCTATTCATTAAACCACGACCAAAAGTTCAAAATAATTTGAATGGTTTATATTAAAACCTGGACTTTATTTTGCGAAAAAATGGTTCTTGATAAAATGATGATGGCGAGAGATATGTGACTTTCAAACTAGTCTAGTTCATTAAACTAGAGCAGGAATTATCCCATGGTAACACGTGTCCGGAATAAAAAGTGCTCCTTGACTTTCCCCTGTTTCTAGTCGATTCGTTGCTGCGTGAAAGGAAGACAAATCTACAAATACACTATCGCATTAATGATCTTAAACTAGGGATGTCGAAAAGGATTTGACGTTTTAACATCGCTTTTATTATTAAAAGTGTATTAAACTGGTTCTTACAATGCCATTTTTATTATACCATAGTACAACTATTGCTTCTTGTTTATTGCTGATTGAAATCAAATATATTATTAAACATACAAAATTCATAACTTTTGTCGGAAACAGTTTAAACACTTGTGAAAACTGGTTTAAAATCTATTTAGTATTTCTCGAGATCAGCCCTGTATGCACGGCAAATAAACGAATGAGAATACGAATAAAAATAAAAATGTGGACTCCCATGAACTCAGTGATGTGATGAGCTTTGACGAAAGATTGACGGCAAATCGAGGCCACTTTTGAACGTGCAATAGTGCCTTTATAGTGTTCAATAGTTTATTAATTGTAAATCAGCGGACGAATGAGACCTCTATTGTGTTCGAAACAAACTGGAACTTGAGAATTCCGTTCACTTTTAAATCTAGACTGGTTTTTATTCAGACTGCGAAAATAGCGTTCTGCCTGTATCAGGGGTCTGCATTGCAGCGTTGCTCAAGTACGCACTATTAGCGGCGATACTTCGGTTGAAAAATAGCACTTACTGCAAATTAATTGTTGTTCTAATGCCTACTTGACGTGAGGTCGTTTAATCGGAGCAAGTAAAAATATCACAAGATACTACGAAATCAAATACTACGTAGGTATGTACTTAATATTGGGTCTATTGCGCATTTTTCGAAACTAATTATTCTCGTAACTAACAAATATGAAACATAATCTGCTAAATACTTTGTGTCAACGTTTATATTTCTATTTACTTTTACTTCGATGTATTTTTCTGCCAAGTTCCAAAACAAAAATTAGTAGCTTGTATAGTCCATTCCACTTTATCAACTATTTGAGCAACGTGAGTAATTGCGAACATTATTCAACCTAATTTAAATTGTCTTTTGCGTTTGTTCAAACGTTCTCACTTTATATCCTTTCTCCTAACATCGTGAAAGGCGTACAAATAGACTTTTGTCTAGAATTATCAGACTGTAAACGTTTGTTTCACCAAGGTTCGAGCAGTGCCCTAGACTAGAGAGTTTGACCGCAAACTTTGCCGGTGACCTGAGATGTACGGAGATATGTTACTCCACTAATGTATGTCTAACAAACAAGAGAACACACTATTGATAAATGATCTTTCAGATAACTATGTACGTGTGCCCAAATATTGTACATACACTTGTCTTTACGAGGGATACTTTATCAATCATTGCTTTTTTTGGGATATGTGCATATATTAATTTGATACCTTCAGTTATATATTATTGCTACTCCGGACGAGATTTTTGTTAGGGTATTTTCTAGGCACAATCACTATACCATGTTTTTTCTAAAAGAAATAGAAGTCGCGTAAGTATCTTGTATACAAAATGTCGGCTTTAATCAGCTTACTGTCATGACAACATTACCTGCTGACACTGATATAAAGATTGACCGGTGCGTTATTCGATACGGATTAAATATGCTATTTTAATGCTCTTTTTGTTTTTAAATACATAGAAACACGCTGATACATAGGTACAGAACATTGTACTAGCCTTTCTTACTAATACTCGTTTCTAAATATCGTAAACACATAAAACGATAGTCATATTGAACATCAAGCGTGATCTCTTTCATTTTGTAACGAAAGAAACCGCAATCTGACGTTGATAAGACAAAATCTCTATGATATACGATACCGGGCTGTCAAAGTTGATTCAAAATGTTATTTTATGAGATGTATTGCCCAACCTCCGCCGGTATAGTTCAACGGGAAACAGATTTATATTACATAAAGGTAAACATCGATTTATGTGTCGTTCCATTTAACATCTGAGAACAAGTGCGCTATTTTATAACCGATATTTATGTAGCAATTAAAGTTGTATTGGACCGCATTAACGGGTTTAGCTATGGTGCAGTGTCGGTACTCGTACTTGGCTAGCAGAGATGCAACCTGCGGTTAGTTAGGTAATCAATATTAAACTCGCATGGAGCATGTCTGGTATTAATAGCGACCGTGCGAAACCCGCTAATCCTATACGATACGATAAAATGTTATCGTATGGTATTACTGCCGTGAGATGGCAGCCGAAGAATGTTGCTCGTTTACCGTCACCTATGGAACACGTTTAGGGTGCTGAGGGCAATTCATCGTCTATTTCTTGGGCCATAGTTTAACATGCGGGCGACCTTTGTATTGGGTGAATGCAGGTTTTCTCGTGGTGATTTCCTTCACCAAAAGCATGGTAATGAATTATTATTCGTACTTTAGTTTTTAATTATCGGAACTTAAAGCAAGAATCGAACCTAGACTTTGGTCAGGATGAGGATTAGAGGTTGACGATCTGCTCTATTCTATTAGGCCACGAGTACATCCGCGTATCACAAAGGTGGATTTAAGTTGATCAAACCTTTTTACTGTTCAAATATGTGTGAGGTTTATTTAAATGTTATAACATTGAAAATGAATACTATATGAGAGGCCTGTGTTCATTGTTCGTTTCCTAGATGGTGACAATAAACTCATTCCACGAGATTGTAGTCAAAATTCTTTCTCAGCCTTTTATATTCTTCTTCATTTAATAGTGCCATTTTGTCTAAATACGTATAGTAAGAAATACCTTTGCCATGCTTTTAAAAATAACTCTTTTACTCCTAAAGAATTATTTTTAAAGCATGGTAAATGTTAGTGATTCATTTCTTCAAGGTTGAGCAGAAGTCGAAATGTCTTTTGAGTACTAGTGTTTGACGTTGAAAGATCTGATACTGCAGTTTATCTTTAAACTTTTTCAAAAACCTTATGCCACCGTTAAAACAACTAATCGAGTGAAATAACTATTGTAAATGAACCCCTACGACATTCGACACAAAACATTGCATTTTCTGCGAGGTAGGGATAGTGCGGTCGCAGCTGTGACAGGCACTCGTACAAACGCTGCGGTTTAGTAAATAGTGCAGCTTTAATTATGACATCGTACTACAGGTTTACCTACGCCAAGTATAGGCTTTTGTACTATATAAAGGTACATAGAGAAGTAGGTAAAAGCTTTACCTAGGCTAGGCTAGTTCGTGTATGTTTGCGTGAGAATGCTGTAATTGGTTTACGTCGCCTACGAGCTAAAGTGCTCCTAATAACGTAGGGGTTACTGCAAAGGAAGTCTCGTTTATTAAGTCGTACATGCAGTGCTCCACGCCACGGTGTTTACGTACTTAAGTATTTCCAAAGAACTGAAGATGTCAGGCTATACATTTTCTAATTTTCCATTTTCCTGTTTTCATTTAGAGCTATCGTTCATATCATGCTATTTTTATGAACATACATATAAAGTACATATATTTCTGGCATTCGCAGTAGATCACAACCTCTTCCATTCAACGGTCGGTTGATAACTGCATATCCATCAATTTTGCTCTCCTTTGCTCGGATTTTTAATTTAATAGACAACATTCTGCCAGAATTCGAAAAACTGACAGCTTCACTGCTATGAGGTTTTGGTAAGTACTTTTCCTAGTTTTCATTGGAAAATTTTAGCGATGGGTCAAAATAAATTTTAAAAAAACGTCTGAATATAATATAATATTTATTTATAAATTGCATTCATTTATTGACGCTCTGTCTTGATTGACTCGATTTTCATACCTATGCGACATTCCTTTATACACATTGTTTTGGTGCTGTATGTATAACAACGATGAAACGAACGATATTATTTTACTCGCTTTTCCCACGGTGCTCATGCTCATGCTCGATAGAGATAAAAAGTAGCCTATAACTTATTCCGGTTCTTCAACTATTTCTACACAAAACGTCGAGTCATTCTGACAGTCTGTTACGAAGAGAAGGAGGAGCAAACAATTTGTTTGTTCAACATGAAAACCAACTTAGCCTGTACTGTCCCACTTCTGAGCAAAGTCCTCCCTCTTATTCCTCCAGTTCTCTCTATCTCACGATCCTCCTTCGTCCAGTCGTCCAGGAACGAGTCCAGTGCATCTCGACATCTTTCGTAGTCTGCCGCGACATCTGTCGGTGTCCTGTGGCTGGGGACCATACCAACGATGGCAAATAATGTGTGTGGCAAACAACACTTTAACCTCATTATGTTACTCACCCAGACACTTAACACAAAATCAGTCTAAATGAGTTTGTATTTGGTCAAGCGTGTGCCGCACACGACGGTAAGAAGTTGGGGTATTACGGGAAAATACCGTGGGGGTATTTTTGCAAGTGTCATTAATACCTATTAATTTTGTGTCTCTAATTAAAAATCTGCTAAAAAAAAGCTTTTTTAAACACACTTGAAAAAAAAAGGAAAATTGAAGCTCACGTTCTCCTCGTCGCAACGAACAGAAGCCAAGTACTGGGGCCTCTCGGTCGGGGTCCATTATAATAATAAAACCAATTTTTCAAGATACAATAGAGATATCTGCTTATTAACTTGGGATTGTTTTGTCGTGCTCGAAGGCATTGTTTTTCTTTCACCGAAATCAAACTGCGGACAAGGTTATTGTAGCTGCTATATTAATTCATTGTTAATATTACTCGTATGTGTAACCTTTGTGTCACGTTATTGCAAAATGTCATTCGTGGGAATTAAAACATTTCATTGTTCTATTAAATTAAATTGAAGTGTGTCGTGACGGGTGTTATTATAAAGAAGAAAATAATAACGTCTTCCTATATCTTATATGGACTATATACAATTACGATTTTGATCGATCGCATTCCGGATATTTAGTAATCAAATTCTAATATATTATCCATATTTAATCACCTCCTTGGCCTAGTGGCTACAGCTTTGCTTACAATCCTAAGGTCCTGGATTCTGTTCCCAGCGGGTGTATCTATCGGTAAGTACACGGTTTTGTTGGTGGTAGGGCATTTCTGAACAGCTAGCTACCACCATGTTACCTAAGTCTGACGCCAAACAGCAGTGTTAATAGCACTGTTGTGTTCCGGTATGAAAGGTAGGAAAACCAACGCCTCCTTAGCTTGAGGCTTCTGGGTGCACATGCTTACCATTCAACGGCCCTAGCGTCACTTACCATCAGATGAAAAACAAACCTATCACACAACAAAAAAAGATTGAATGATAACAGACTGGACAAACCTGGTTAACACCTGCTTTTGGGCTTGCACAGTAAATTAATTTCAATTCAGTTCAATATGTGTTCTGTGGGCAGACCCTAAAAAGTGGGTGTCAATATTTTTCTTTTGTCACGACTAAATACTAACTTAATAAATATCCACTTGATTAAGTGCATACAGCACAAAGAATAGAACAATAATTGTCTTAGAACCTTGGCCTGGTTGATGACTACCTACTCGCACATACAAAATCAAGGAAGCATTCATTCATCACGTCAATACAACAGGGATGGATTTAGACAAAAACATCATCAGCTGAACTGTCTTTTGACCTGTGGGACTATATATAAAAGCCTCTGATCGACACTTCATTCGACAAAAGAGAAAAAAGGGTAACGTTTTTCGGCGTATCAAATTGGCAAACTTGTGTACTTGGCTTTGATCTTATCTGATGGAAAATGACAATAGGGCCGTTGGGTGGAAAGCGTGTGCACCCAGATCTCGAGCTAATTAGGCGCTATCTCCACTACCTTGCATACTGGAACACAACCGTGCTAATCACACTGCTGTTTGGTGGCAGACTTGGGTAGTGTGGATGTAGCTAGCCTGGCGGACGTAGAAAGTGCCGTACCATCAACCAAGCCGAGTACTAATAGGTAGGCTCACTGGGAATGGAACGCGGGACCTCCTTGTTGTTTTTATTTGCCCTATTTTAGTCTCGATAGTTGACCAGACACTTTACTGCCTTACGCTTACTTGTTCTTACCATGGAGCTTGCGAACGGATGGATCTCCAATATATATATATATATATATCTCGTGTTATAACTCACGATAACAATCATGAGGCACCATGAATGTAAAAAAGATTATCTCCCGCCCTTACAGTATCATCTTTTTAGCTTCATGTGGGCACTTACTTTTTAGGGTTCCGTACGAAAATACAATGCGACTGGGACCACGATGAAATGGGACCGCGGTTTTACATAGTTGTCCAATGACCTTTTGGAAACGGTCGACTGGGGCCAAAAACTACGCGACGTAGTCTGCCAATGAAAACATTGAACTCTTACTTGACAACTACCCGACAAGGATTCTTTTCATCTTCTAGCGATGTCCGATTGTATCCAAATACATCTTAGTTCTGGTTGTAAATACTTCTTGTATTTACATACATTTCTTCGTCATTTACTAAGCTGTAGGATAATTATTCTATTCTTTTCTTTATCCTATTAATGTTATAATATGAAAGTTAGTATAACAATTGTTTTAGCCAATGCAGGCAAAGTTGTGAGACAAGTACATCTTACTTCCGGTCGATCTTAAGTACATTAATTACTTCGTGATTGACCAAACTGTAGGAAAATTATCGTATTCTTTTCTGTTTCATGCTACTGCTGTGTTAATTTTATTCATACATAACTTACTTATGTGAGAGCTTTGAGTAAAATCTATTAAGTTAAATGTTGATGTGGGTTGAAAGAGGTCATCGTGGTGCTCATGACTGTAGAGATTGGCGACCTCAACTGTCAACATCAGGCACTCTAATCCTTGAAAACACGTGTCGCCGCGTAGGGACATTCGAGTAAAGTACGTAGATAGTCTTCTGCCGCCAGCTTGCTCAATCACGGGTAAGTAGGCGATCTTATCGTCCGTCGGCATATTTTTTCGTATCTAGGCTCGACGATAACGTGACGTAATGGTTTATAACTGCCGCTGCCGCCGTGTAAAACGCCCTACTATGACGGTGCTTAACCTGCTTTACAGCAGAGGCAATGTTGTAATACTTTTATGCAAATAAAGTAGTTTTGAACAAAGATGCTATGAAATCGTTAGGTGCACGCAGGCGGGAGGCGTCGTACAGGAAAAACAAGTCGTAGTAATGCTTGCTCGTGAATATTCATTAGTGTACAACTGCACATGTATTGTAAGTTATTAATATTATAAATGGTTTTAAAAAGTAATTATATTATCTCCAGACAAAGTGTAGATATAGTACATAAAAGTACAGACAAACAATAATTAACAACCTTTTTTAGACTTCCGTACTCAAAAGATTCTTAAAGTAACACATTAAGTTTATCTGTTCCTCGCTGAGATTCGGTTTATAGAGATGCGAGTGTGGTACCTGCAAATAAAGTTGATTTTCCTTTTTTGTTTTGTACAATATTGTCCGGAGCCTTCCATTTGCTTATCCGTCTCGCATTTAGCCAATTGATTATATTTTTTGTTTAATTAATATAAAAATGTTATTATTAATGTAAACGTTTCTTAATTATTTATCTTTGTTTGTTGCATTTTCACGACTTAACTGCTAAACCATGGCACACATGTCATGAAAAGGACTTAGGCATTTTTATCCCTAATAAATGGTGACGTTTTTATTCCATCAAAATGCGATAAATTTGCATTGTGTCAATCCTTTCAGTAGACTAGATGACTGATTAAACACGGAATAAACGAAAAGATATGAATTGGAAAGTCTTTAAAAAATTAAGCAGCTAATGCGAAAAGAACGTAGCGAAAAATTTGTATAATCGAAATGTAGCGTCTGCTTTGTGTCAGTACGAGTGTAGAATCAAAATCAACCGGATTCTTAGGGTTAAGGAACCAATAAATTCGAAACGGCCAGCCATTCGTTGACAATACGTTTCATGGTCGCTAACGGTTTGATATGTACGCAAAGAGCGTACTGCTGAGGAATTCACACATGGACATTGTTGAGAAACGTTCCCTCTATTGTTATTGCATTTCGGAAAACAGTGAGTCAAATTAGCGTCAAACACTTTACGGTATGATTTCTCGCTCATTGTTTCAGGTTTAGATGTTTAAAAGTAAAGTACGTAGTTATTTTCACAAATGTCGTGTATACAATTTCTGAATTTCTCATACCCACGGTACCCGATCTATTGTCAAGCGGAGGCATCTTATGTGTTTGCAATAAGTCATATATTTCTACAGTAGTTCATGCGGGAACTAAACGTGATATACACCTCCACTTTTGTTTCTTCTCCTTTTTCCGAGCTATGCTGTCAGTTTTACAAATTCGTTATAGACGTACTATATCTATACCAGTCAGCGGGCTTATTGTCAACCTAGACTGAGTTTAACAAACATAGGACTAGTGGGGAAGTTAAAAATTAACGGAGCAATGGATCGGACGCGATTTTTTACATAGTAACTAATTTTATTATCTCAGTAAGTTTTAAAAAAAGTATGATCGTATTACACTCGGCCTCAGAATTACAGAAGCCTCAACCTAATAAAGCGCTGACTTTGCTACATTTCATGTACGCTTAAGTAAAACTAGCTAGCCAGGCGGACATAGAAAATGCCCTACCACCAAACACACCCAGTACCGACTGTAAATCGAACCCGGTATTATTAATTTATTATATATATATATATATATATATATATATATATATAATTATATATATAATTAATTAGGCCACGGAGACGGGAATTCCATCAGCAGTTCCTGACATTCCCAGAGTCTGTCCTACTCTGTATCCGACGATCTAGAAACTGACGTACATCGACGAAAGGGGTTAAATGTTCATGTAGGCGAGTCGCAGGCAAAATGTATTCTATGATATTAAGTCCCTTGACGTGATACCGTGTTGTTGTGGACAGGGGATTTAATTATGGACAGTCTATAAAATTACGAATTATTCGTTCAGGGTTATGCAGAGTGCGCTACGGTATTGGCATTCCAGTTTGGTTCGTCTACATCTATTCGTATGTATATGCTCGTCGCGTCGGTTGAGTGTTGCGCATCTGACCTCTGAAGGATATTTAACCAATTTGGTCTGCGTGTATTCGGCTCAATAAGTTGGTAGGTCAGGTACTAATTTGATAGGATTTGCAAGGACACGTTTATCAATATGGTCAGCCATTGCGCTCTTTATTTGTTAAATTTTTATTCAACTAGAAAATCCCGTTTTGTTAGTAAAAAAAGTATCGGAGGCCGTGTATGAACAAGTAACAATGATTTGTATTAGGCGCTATATCGTCATTTTAGTTGGACTAAACGCTGGTTCTTATTTGGTCTAGAAATAAGTTGTCATTAATTCTGTATCTTGTATAAATATGTATACTCGTAATATACCTGCCTCTGTGGCATTTCGTGGCCTAATGGCTACATACTTGGATTAACAACCTAGAGGTCCCGGGTTCGATTCCCAGTGGGCTTACCTATCGTTTTGGCTGGTTCTGGCTACCACCATGTTACTTAAGCGGCCCCCAAACAACAGTGATAATAGCACTGTTGTGTTCCGATATGCAAGGTAGCAGAGGTAACGCCTTATTAGCTTAAGGCTTCTATTGTCACTTTCCATCAGGTAAGATCAAGGCCAAGTGCAAAACCATCATATATTTTACAAAAGTCCTCTGTAAATGTATCTGTACATTGCCTGAATTTAATTAAATTTCTATGGTCTCATTAATACCCCACTCAGACTTCCTTTTCCTTCGTACGTCGTACGTCTAATATACATTTTCTATTACAATGAGAAATGTTGCCATTAAGCGAGTTGTTGTTAATACGCTAAGTATTCTAAGCGATGACTAAATAAATCAGTATGCCAATAGCAGTGTCTGCGGCGTCAATTGATAAGTGCCCGTACGTGTTTCATCAACATTCTCTGAGCCTTGTATCAAACTGCAATGTAGTTACTAGGCAGTTTACTTTAACAGCGTAAAGATTATACTGTCGTACGATATCTCTCAGGAAAGGGTCAATTTGACCCCTTCTAGCGGTTTGTAGGTTGTTAGAAAGTAAACGTTTCGCAGTATATGTTCTCAGCGGTACAAATACTGTGATCGGGCAAAGGTCTAACCGTTGAATTCAGTCACTAAACCATCGTTGTAAAGGGGCAACTGCAGACTTAATTTTCATAAATCGGTACATATCGTGTAATGTAGTGCATAATGCACAAGTGGGGTTAGGTTAGCTAGGTTAGTTTCAAGTAGGCAATGTCGTCCAGCAAAAGGAAAATACAAGGTGATGCCGCCCTTCGTTTAATGTTAAGTGGTGGAACCGTGATTTAATAATTTCATAGTTTCATACGTCAATATTAGTGGTACTCTTTCTGAAATCCTTACGGCGTAGCGAGTAAATTATAATCACTTTGTTTTATAATGACATAGAGACACAAATAATCATATATTAATTACAGAAATGCTTTTCTAGGTCAACTCGTCTGCCAAACGATTATAGCAAATCTCATTAAAGCTAGTGAGCTTATGCATAGAGATCTAGGAAGGCTCAGGCCAACAGTATACTTTTTCGCCGACAGAGAAGCAGCAGGTGATTGGCATGAATAAAAAAAATTAGTACTTGTTTATATTTCTCTTTTATATAAGTTACGAATTAATACGACCGGCGTTTATTGAATGTTACCCTATCACGGCAATGAACTCTAATTGGTACCGGAGCGAGGCAAGGTTGTGGTGTTAGTGGAACCACGGCGATCGGTGGCGAAGCCCTGCCGCGCCGTGCCGGACCGATTTGTCGTGTAAATCTGTAAATTGGTGGGAAACTGAGGAAAGAACATCTATCTCTGCTAGAAATTGACGGCTTTCGATTGCTATGCCTTTTGCACTTCTTGTGAAAACAATTGATTTTTGCTCGGAAGCTAGAAAGTGAATGGCACGCGATACTGTAGTATCTTATAAGGCCTTTGTAGTGGTCACGTTCTACAACATGACATAGCTTGCATATTTTGCTAACTAGTAAGTTTAAGATGTTTAAGAAATTTTTTCTTACATCTTCGTTATTACTTCGCTTGTGCTGTAATGCTTTTTAGGTCTGTCTTCTTTGGTTGAATACAGGTTTAAACGGAAGTGATATTTTATTTTATATTATGAGCTTTTTGTTAAAGTAATGATAAATAATATGAAACATTTTATTAATATCCTATCCTATTAATATCTAGAACTATTTTGATAGTCAATCATCAGGACCCTGGATATCATTAAGACCAAAGTACGTGTGACAAAATCTCACGTGCTCAAAGTATGGGGCTACGTGGTTTCGTTACACAGTTACTGGGCTTCCGTCCTCATCTAATATACAAGCTATGCCAACATTATATTGCATTGTTATACGATTAACATACGAGTATGCATTTGAATGCATGCATTGAAAATTTGAAAACATGGGAAAGTGGATCCAATCTATCTTGAAAAATTTCATACTCACTAACAGACAGTCGGGACAGGAGAAACTAAATAAGATCTCGTAATAATAGCATACTACAACACTTTGTATTTATCTTTCCAGGAACGGGACGGCCAGCAACCAGCACACGGAGAGGGCAAACCAAATCAACGAAATCCGAAATATGACCACCGACCGTCCAAACAAAACCAAAACGCGCTTCAAATTCATGAATCTTGCCACACGATTACATGATTAAGTTGCATCTATGATAATTATTTAAATTTTAAAATTCAACGAATCTAGTCGCCACAGCACTATTTAAAACTCGAAGCAATTTCGACTTACAATAAGAAGAAATAAATACAATACTTATATCAATTTTTTAAACTAGTACAAAGAATAAGGAATTGATGTTACAGTACAAACAATCCATGGGAACACTATCGTCGATTTAGAAATAAATTGATTAAAGGAGTGTTCAGCAAGAGTACCCGAGAAGATCGCCAAGATGTCTACAAGTAAGTGATCACAACTTAAATATATAATACAGAATGGGTACAGACAGATTTACTGAATATGAATAATTAACATACTGATAATCATCAATTACAGATAAAGTAATACGCAACGAAAAATGCCCTAACGAATGCGCGTGACAGTATAAACGAGCAATTGTTAACCAAATATCATTAAAAATATAGCGAGAGGCGCTGGAACAGTTTGTAATCTTAAAAGCGATTTTAATGAGAAATAGTTAAAAATTATGCTTTTCAGATACTATACTTGTACTATGAAATGCCTTGCTTCTGTTCAAATTTCAGGATTCTAGGTCAATTGGATGTACTCTACAGGTTTTGAGGCGCTTTCAAGGGAAATCGTTAAATTAATAAGCGGCATAAACTGCCTTATCTTTTTTTATTGCTTTGACTTGGAAGTTAGATATTTTCAAAGTGAAATCTTTTGCACATTTTAATTACGTTTTAATAGCTAGATTTAAAGTTTTAAGTTGGATTAAGAATCTAAAAGATATAGCTAGAATAGAAATAAAAATCATAATTCGGCCTGTCCGGTTTAGTTGGACTCCAGACAGGTAACGTTCAAAATCGTTCATGAAGGTAATCTTTTAGGGTTTCGCAGTCAAACTAGGAACCCTTAAAGTTTCGCACTGTCCGTCTGTCCGCGGCTATGCTCAAAGATGCCTGCTACTAGAAAGCTGTAATTTGGTATGAGTATAGACATTAATTACGCCAACAAAATCGTAGAATAAAAAGTGGAAAAATAATTTTTTTAATGGTGGCCTCCCATACACGTAACTTAGGGATGAACTATTTTTTTCGCGTATACCCCATTGTGTGCGGTATCGTTAAATAGGTCTTATTATTTTTCGATTTAGGGAACCGTTTGCAAAATATTAAGCTTTAAAGTGATAATTTTTGTTCGAGTAGGGCTTGCTTTTAAAAATCTGAAAACAACAACAACAAAACAGTAGTAGTATGTATATATATATAACTTAAAAGAAAACTATCACGACTAAGGTGCCTTTACAGGTTCACGCCTAATAGTCGACCAAATTGTAAAATATACTTGAAGTGGTCCAAATGATAATTTCGTATAAATTTTATTCAAAATCACTTTTTATAGAACCAGTTCATCTACGGAGCCCTACACTGCGCGTGGCCCGACACGCACTTGACTACTTTTTCACTTCGCCTCATGTGCAATACTCTACCACACCTGTCACACTCAATTATTACAAACCGTTGAACTTAAATGAAAATATACAGTTACAATAATTGAGCACCAGAGAAAAGTCACATTTGATAGCTCAATTTGTGCAACATAACTTTTTACTTCTTGTTTTAGACAAGAACTGTTAAAGACAATACTCGTATAACTCGCACGCAACCGCGATTCAGTTTAGAGAACAGTTTTTAAAACCATATTATATAAGTAAAAACATTTTATAAAATTTATTTATAGTTTTTCATGAGATTTACATTTTTTGTGTTCGTTACCTCATAACTTTCAACCTGGTGAAGCGATTTGGATAATTCGTTTTTTATTTTAAAGCCGGTGATTCCCATTTCAATTTGGTTCAGTTCTTACATTGCCACCAAGGAGAAACCCCATGTAAGTTTTAAATTTGCTGTATACTTTTAGGGCAGCTGATGTCTGTTTCTAGTTCCTTTTGAACGCGTTAACTTATATTTTATACAAATTGTTTGAAATGACTTGGATTGTTGGAGTTTTTCAACCATATACTCGTGCATTGCGACACGATAGTAATCAAATAAGTGGCATCTCAGTAAGCGCGCATGCATCGTATGGTTTTATCGTAATTTACCATCAGTTGTGGTGATGGATGGCCAAGTGCAATCCCATTCTGCACTCAAGAAAGCCATAAAAGTCATAGGAATTGTGACATCAATAAACACAACTTGATTTCACTCACTTTTGTTATAAAATTACGCGTATAGGTGCAAAGAACGTCCAACAGCTCCGTGCCAGACCAATTTTAAAACACATTTTGCAATGCACAATTGCAACACATTGTATTGTTTACATAAGAGAGCACATGTAATATAAGTGCACATTTTTACATTTATCTACCTATCTTTATTTGCCAGTCATATATCCATTGGTATTTGATTGTTTATTCCGTAGCACTATATGTAGTCTTATATCCTTTCAAGCGTTGTCTCGTATGCTACAATAAGATTGTATTCTAATATTACCGTTCCGTACCACAAAAGGAAAAAATGACCGTTAAGGTATTTTTGCTGTCAGTCTGTCTGTTTGTCAAAACGCTTTTTCTCAGGAACAAATGGAGGTATCAAGTTGAAATTAATATCGATCGAATACTCAAGTCTGCAATCCCTTTAAGTTGTGAAAAAATAAAATATGTTCATTGCTACGCAAGGGAATCAAAACCTATAGGGTACTTTCCGTTGACCTAGAATCCTGAAATGTGACCAGGATTTTAAAATTATATTACGGAAAAAATAGCTTTTCTAAGATTACAAACTTACGTTTGCAGTTGAGAATTGATCAGATCCAATTTTTTCAACTGCAAAGTTAAATTCTTCAATACTCATTTTCGTAAGAGCTTTGTTCGGCGGTTGATACCTTGCTATTATTTATGATGTCCAGTATGTTAATTATTCACATTTTGTAAAGATCCCTCGGTGCGCCAGTCCGACTCGCACTTGGCTGGTTTTTCATTATTATAACTGGCTGTATAAGTCGACTGCTAGATATGAGCCCCTCTCACAGATCGGCACATCTGACCTTTTGATGAGGAGATTTGCCATGATCAGGACACATGGCAGGCGGATAGTGATCGCAGAAAGATATTGTTAATCGGCAGATTCAGCGGCCTAGTCTGAATATTTTTCCATTAGTCATTATATATAGACGATTCCCGCGAAATGACATGGGACGGCGCTAATATAAGAGCGAAATAACATGTTCATTTATGGATCAAATACTCGTATATCCGGCCGTAGGATTTCTAATTAAAGTTAAAACAAATATAAATGTTATGAAACTAAACGGTAACATGTTAAAGGTTTGAAAGCCATGAGCGCATGTCCACTCGTTTGTTAGGGGAGAGGTTATGTCCGTATATGGGAAACGCTATGTATCATTATATCCATCGCCGTACGCAGTATAACAGGAAGTAGGGACGTGTGTGCGTCATAACATTTACATTCAAGTTACGAGGTGCAAATTATCATATTCGAATAAGAGTAGCTGTCTGCTGTTCAACCGATTACAAAACTGAAGAAGGTTCTAAATTCGATTTTTTTAAGTATGTATGTTACGTGATAATTCCGCCAATTATGAATAGACTTTTATGATTATTGTTGTTTGATAGATCACACTGCAGATGAGATCCCAAATAAAGTTTATCGATATTGATTCAGCGCTTTATGAGAAAATCAACATAAAAATCCTACGTGATTCTACTTCTAAGGGTGAAACATGTAGGGGTTGAATGCTGTAGACTTTTATGGCAGTTAAAGTCGGTTCCTTAGTCCTTTTTTAAACGCGTTAATTGTAATTAAATCGTCATATTTGTTATCAACGCCATAAGCCCATTGCTCAACATGGGACGCCTTTACATCGCTATTATGATAGGGATTTCCATTAGTGGAATCGCCATAATCACGACGCTTGTCACGATTGGTGATCGCTGTGATATGTTAGTGTTTCCTAGATAATTGCTGTTCTATGTCTCGTAGAATTTTCCGTTAGTCGCCTTTTACTACACCTACGGGAAAATATTTGGTAGTTCTATACTGAGACTCTTATATTATGTGTAACTTGGTGTCTGCCTATGTTTGAAGGCCGTGGAATACTGATGATGAAATGGGTACCCACTTGAAATTTTTTAATGGGATTGTATTGACCGCATTTCGATAAGCAGTTCAAAAAGTTAGAAAGTCGCTTTTGTAATGTACAAAAGAAATTGATAAAAATAGAGTTTACATGTTTATTACAACTTTACATCTACATCAGTTTTGTTCCTAATGTACTCCAAGTTTTTTTGGTTGGAAATTAAACAATAGAAAATATTGAGATAGATGTCAATTCCTTTTAAATAATGATTGGATGATGATGATAAATCATGAATCTAACGAGCAACTTAAAAAATTCTAAAAACGCATTATGGTTACTTTTCCGAATACGAAAATTTATTTAATCCTACATCAAAACGAATTTAATGAAAATAATTTCAAAATAAACTAAACAACAATAATAAAGCATACTGAAACTAAAGATTACTAAACTTGTATAATAATAGCCATTTTCGCTAAATTGAAGGAACAAAGACTCTACATCTGGCTAGCTACTAAAAATGTTTATCCTATAATTGTTTCAACAGTCGAATACGAACGGGATTTTATGCCATTCTGTAGCACCATGTATGAACGTTGCTTTTATCAGCGGATGCCATAAAAAAGCTGCGGCCGGAAGTATAGTACGGTGCCTTATGAAAAATAAATTTTTATCTATTTCAATAAACTTTCATCGAGAGAGTTCTATTCACAGAACTGAATGAATCAGCTTGTTGTAGACTGAAGCTCGGTTTGTAAAAAAGCGAGTCTTATTAACTGGCGGGTATCAACTAGGCCGCTAGCTTTTTAAGGCAAGCGTGGCCTGGCTGTGGTTAACAATTTGCGAATGTAACAGAGTGAAATTATACTATGGCGTATGTGGCGCTATGTGGCACAGTGACTTTTCAAAGTCATCGGAAAACGGTATTATTAGTTAGTGGCTTAAGAAGCTGTTTTCGACAGTACGGTTTTAGTTATTGAAAGGTCATGAGTATTTGAAATTATTAAGTACGTAAAATAGGTAAATAAAGTTACTTTTGGTAAAGCCTTGCAAGAGTTACTTGTCCAAATAAAGCCAACATGAAAAAGACGATGTTTTTATGTAACACTGATTAGAACATTTGAAAACTTCCAGAATATTATGTGGCCATTATAGTTAAAGTTATTTCAACAAGTATACGAATACACACGCGCGATAAAGAACTCTATGTCACATGCTAATATAACTTGTATGTATGTTATAATAAATCGTAAAATAAATCATCGCTCAACCACAAAACTCCATTAAGGAAACCAAAGGTTTGAGTTTAGCACGCGAACGAAAATGACATAATTTACCACATATTCAACGGACACAGAGAGAAAACAAAGTTTGGTTGAATCTGATCAAACCTTGTTCTTTATTACTCGTTATCGGATTAAGTAAATCAATTATTACTTTTTTGTATTCTATTTTGTGTATAGTCAAAAGGGAGTTGTTATAATTTCTACCAGTCCATCCGTCACTACCCCACAGTTTATACAGCTTTAGACCTAATCTAAACAAAATTGTAATGTAGTCATGATTTGTGAAACTCATATGACATGCTCAAACAATATTTTAATATAGACCGAGATATATAGGTGGACCGACGACCTGGTTAAAATCGCGGGGAGTCGCTGGATGCAGGTGGCTCGGGACCGGTCGATGTGGTGCACCATGAAGGAGGCCTATTCCTAGCAGTGCACGTTTAGCGGCTGTTGATGATGATACGAGATGGATAGGATTTTAGCTCGATTTTATTACTCAGTCGCTCTTGACAATACCTGTCTTTTTGTAACTTGGGTTTAATGTACATAAATAACCTCATGATTTTATCAGTATCATTGCAACACAACTCATACAATGCTGATACTATGTAAAAATATAATAGTGTAAACCAAAGAATACAGGAGCAAATTACAAAACAAATTCATTAAACACTTCATGCAAAATTAAGCTTATTCTTATCTTATTCTTCAAAGTTTTTACGCTTGAAACTTTACACTTTCATCCTCAGATCATTACTAGTACTTGTGTATTGTAACAGGAAACAATAAAAGCTTAACATTTTGTTTAACATTTGACTCGTAATTATCTAATATGATGGTATTTAACGTTCCAGGTTTCGAGCACTCGGCTATGAAGAGCAGTTTCTCACTGTCATCGTTACGGAGTGCGCCCGCGCCGCCGGCGAACGGGTGTGAGCACCTTGAGCGGCCCTACCACAGCCTTACAAAGAAAAGGTCACTACCATTGATTTTTAGATAATTGCTTTCTTACCTGCCAGCGCCATCTCTTGATGACTTTTTGGCTGTGCTAGAGGCTAATGTAAATAGACCGTACTCAATCAGTCGATCTCACGATCAGTTGAATGCCAAAATAGTTTCGCATTTTGTAATTACTTTGAGTACCTTTTGTTTTCGCACGATCAGTATTTGTTATTATTATCCTGTGTAGAAAGCTTCTCTCTCTGAAACGCCCAGCTTTTAACACTTGCGCTAGGAATTCAAAATAGAAATGTCGACCTTTCGACAATGTTTACTGCAACGTAGGTTTTCCACTTTTTCCACTTGAGCAAAGAATCATGAAAACGACTATTTATTTTACTAAGCCCATTTTAGAAAGCCAGCCTACCGCTCTAGCTCGTATAAATCTACTCCACGAATCAGTTGAATGTCAGAATGTGTCACTTCTAGACTGGCAAACTTGAGATTTTGGCAAACCATTTTCTTGTGATATTGACGTTGTACAGAGTTATTTACAAAAACTCCTTATAAAATCAATGGTTTTGTTAAATTTGATTGCAAATTGCCACCGAACGCCAACTTATTAACTAAATTTTTGCGATCAAGTGTGGACAGCCATTGTGTCATTTTAGAACTATGTGACCTTTAGGTTGCCGACCGCTGCAATAACGGAAACTTGAAAAATATTGACGACTACTACGATTTGTTTGAAATATTAAAAGTCATACACAGTATCAGGCTAGAGCTTGTATCTTTATAGGCAGACGAACCGTATTAATAAACAACTTTAAATACCATCTTATGTATTGAACTGCCTTCATAAAAGATATTAGCAAAAGCTCAGTTAGGTCGGCCCGGCTCGTAAAACGCGTCTAGAGATCTCTTTGAGTCACGTTTTTCATATGCGGACGTCACACTTTCTAGTCCTCGAATGTTTTGACTCGAGACAGGTCTATTTAAACATTAATCTTGCAACTAACACATTTTAATAGCGATGTTATTCGTTCAACTGTCAAAATTAAATTAAAAAATCTAATATAATAACTGACATTTTGTTAAGTCGAAGGTCGTCAGAGTAGAAGTTTTTATACTCTCCATATGCGACAACAATTTATTCAAAGGAAAATGTGTATGGTTTGGTAAGTACACTTATGTTTAAACAATTAATTGTAAGCACACAGAAGTACGACAAAAGACACAACCGCGGAGAAAAATTATAAACACAAAATGAGCAGCTTATTTTGAAATTTCTTATAGCAGTCATTGTAAAACTAGAAATCGATAACTTTAAAATTATACCTAAACTATATTTTTTATGAACAACACAATATTCAAACAGAAACTAATGTTGTTAATTCTTAAAGTAATCTAATCGCAAGAACGATTTCCATCTCGAAATACGTTCAAAATAAATATGACGAAATCTTTGTTGACATCTATACGAGTATACCGTAAGTTTCGAAAATGCGTTATGCAAAGAAGAAAGCGCGGGAAAAATATCATAGATATTTTTTATGTAAAAGCACTTGACAATATGATATGTGTGAAGAGCTTAAATCACATAAATTACATCCGAGCCTATTTGATAAATGTGGTCATCCATAATTTAATGTTTTGTAGCTTTCCTAACGAATTTGTTTTTCATAGTTGATTTTAATTTGGTTTAGAAAAACTTAGATTATGGCATTTTGTTATTAAGAGGGAACAGCAGATAAAAAATTTCATATGAAATTAAGGGTTTGGGATATAGCTGTTTTCTCAACGAAACGTTAGCCAAATTCAATCATTTTGATCTTATTCTCTTTATCAAAGAATAATCTAGGCCCGTTGGTTTTGCTTTTTTCAATATTTTGTCTACAATTAGAATTATGGGCATCTCAAAACTCAAAATTTCAGAAAAAATTTCTTTCAACTTATGGTACTCATTATTTAGAGTAAACGTAACATTTTCAGAAAAAGCAAAACCAACGGGCCTAGATTATTCTTTGATAAAGAGAATAAGATCAAAATGATTGAATTTGGCTAACGTTTCGTTGAGAAAACAGCTATATCCCAAACCCTTAATTTCACGGCAAAACTAGGCAAATACCAAAAAAAGCTTCAACTGTCCTTCTCGCACAGTTCGGTTCGGGAGGCAGGGTACACTATATCACAACTATATACTGTGTATTATATGTATAAAAATAAAGTAAGCATGCATTAGTGATGTCAATAAGCTTTATCGATTTTTTCGACTAATAGTGGTGGGAAAAATATATCGATAGATACCCTTTCTCGAGCTATAATGGTTTTACCTGTTAGTTTTAATGTTTAGATTGATCTAAATAAACAAATATAAAGACAAATAATTCTAAGGAAATTTATTTTATCTCTAGAACAGAACATTTTCCCTGAAATTCTTAGTTGTTGTTACGTTTTGTTACGTGTAAATAATTAAATATGATTTATGAATAAGTGACTTATGTTTCAAATATTTTTTTAATGTTAAAGTTCGAGTCGGACTCGCATACAAAGGGTTCCGTACCACTGTAAAATATCTAAACAGAAAAAAAACACAGAAAAAACATAACATTTATTGCATGGACATCCGTTTATTTATAACTTTTTTAAAAGCTTTTTTATATTATTTTTTGTTATTTATTATTATTGAAAGTCTTGAGAGAGAACGAGAAGTTATATGGACATCGCATGTACAAATCGCTACGGAGACTATATGACCCGACACAGATATCCCGGAGATCAGCCAGCAAGAGCTTGAAATGGCTCTCCAACAACTCAAAAACCGGTCAAGAGCAAGTCGGACTCGTGCACCGAGGATTCCGTACAGAATATGAATTAATGACATACTGAAAATCATAAATAATAGGTATGGTAATATGCACCCAACAATGCTCTACCGAAAATGAAATTCTAAGCTAAATTACATATTACGAAGTTAAGTTTGTAAACATTAAAAAATCAATTTTACTGTGTTACAATTAAAAAATTCAGATTTATTCCTATGGTTGTGCTGTAAAACCTTTCTTCTTGCCAAATTTCAAGACATTAGGTCAACGGGAAATACCGTATAGATTTTGGGTTCATTGCATTTTGTACGGAAATGGTCTAAAATACAGCTATATCTTTTTATTGCGTTGACCTATAAGTTTCATTATTTGACAGATCTAAGGGACAGCAGACTGGAGTATTCGATATCACAGTGATCCTATAAGGATTCCTTTTTTCCTTTTGAGGTACTTAAAATATAATAGTATAATATGAAGTATGACAGTAGGAAATACGATAGATTTCGACGATATTATTATTCATGTCGACAAATAAAAACTTGAAATATTTTTTCCCAGTTATACATCTCATACACTTAAGACGGGATTTTTAACTCGTCTATTCTATTGTGTGAGGTGTCGTGAAATTACAGTTTTTTAACCGACTTCAAAAAAAGAGGTTATCAATGCGACCTGTATGTATGTAATATTTCCAGAACTGCCCAGTTTTCATATATGTTAGTCTATACCAGCTTCTAAAGAAGTGTGCCAAATTTCTAAAGTGTATGTTTGTTTGTCCTCGCATATATCCGGAACACACACACAAAAGAAAAACACACATAGGGTTCGTGGATTTCAACAAAGCATTCGACACACTCGAACATAGATTTATCTGGGACGCACTGGAAAAACAAGGCGTACATGCAAAATACATAAGAATACTGAAAAACATATACACAAAAAGCACCGCACAAGTGAAGCTAGAATCTACAGGCGAAGAATTTTCGATTGAGAGAGGGGTACGCCAGGGAGACCCAATTTTACCAAAAATATTTTCAGCTATCCTGGAAATGATATTCACAAATCTGGATTGGACGAATAAAGGACTAAATATAAATGGCAAAAAGCTGAGTCACCTACGCTTTGCAGACAACCTGATCTTACTTTCGGAAAACCCGAAAACCCTACAGACAATGTTCCAACAGTTAGCGGAAGAGAGCGAGAAAGCAGGCCTGTCAACGAACTTAACGAAAACAAAAGTAATGTCAAATTCCTCACAAACAGAGCCCATAACAGTAAATAATGGAGAAATAGAGTATGTAGAAATGGACAAGACTAATAACTGAATGGCAACCACGAGATAGCAAAAGAAAAAGAGGCAGACAGACTAGAAGATGGGAGGACGACATCAGACAAGTGGCGGGTCCAACATGGACCCGCATAGCGAAAGATAGAATAGAGTGGAAATCCTTAGAGGAGGCCTATGTCGAAAGACAAGCTGAAATGTAGGAACGACCGGTTACTGATACTTAATATAAAAAGATAAGTAACGTATAAAGTAAGCATATTTTTAAGAAAATTAAAACAAAAAATTAGTTCAGCAATAAAGGCTATTTTATTTAATTTATTTTTTATATATCCGGAACTACAAGTTCGATTTAAATAATCCCTTTTTTGTTTACCTAGGTATTGTAAAACTTAGGGAAGACTGCAAGTTTCATCAAAATCGGTTCAGTAGTTTTTGAGACTGGGAATGTTAAGTGTGTATTTCGGCGTTGCAGTGCAGCAGAGCAAATTTAAAATTAATGTTTTAACTGTACTGTAATCTGTATGCCGAATAAATTATTTCTATTCTATTCTATTAGTTAAATGTTTGTTACCTCAGAGCTTTTCACTGGGTGAACCGATTTGGATGATTCTTTATTATTTGAAAGCTGATGCTTTCCATGTGGTCCCATTTCAATTTGGTCCGGTTCTTAGAATGGAATCCATGAGAAAACAATATACATCTTAAATTTTCCTTAATAAAAGTAGACTTTTAGGGCAGTTGAAGTCGGTTTCTAGTTCTTTTTGAACGCTTTAACTTGTTAGTCCTTAGACTCTAGCACTCTAGGTACTAAAACACCTCTAGGTCACCTAAAGTATCGTTGGAAGACGAACGTTCGGATATGGTGAAACTAAAAGGTTTCTTTGTTGACCGTAGAACCCTAAAATAGCAACGCCATAATTTATATTGTATTTATATGTGATAGGTACTTACTAGTCAATTATATCAAATACAACCACAGTATGTCGAGACTAAACCAATATGCGAACAATAATTTCTCAAAACGTAAAACAAGGGTTGACGCACGCTCACGTCAAGTTTATTATAATTTTGAAAAATACACTCTAGCCCAGGCGGAGGGGTAGCGACTATGCGCGGCTCGCAGGGGCCTCTTTGGGATGTTATGCAGCGTTATTTGTGTGAGTGAAAGCATGTGAAAGGCTGTATGTGTGCGTACCGAATCGCGACAGCAATAACATATTCAAATACCTACTATTCTACGGAGACTTTGCTTCATTGGCGTCTTAAATAATACATTAGACCCAAGCAAGAAGTAAGAACCCATGTTTTGCGATAATGAGCCACATTCGGATTGTTTTGCTACTTGTAAATTTATACAGTATGAATGAAAACGACGACTTTGATTCTGTTGTGCCGAAATATGATATTCTCATAGAATGTTTTTTTAATTTTTTTTATTCGATTTAGTTTGCAAATTATGAAATTCTAGTCAATCGAACAACTCCAGTAAAACTACCTAAATCTTGATTTGGGTGGAAGACAGAACAGTAATAAGAACATATAATTATAAATATTATGTACTTTCTTTCTACTACTTGAAGCGTAGGTGGCGCAGTAGATAAAGCGCGGTCTCTCAATCTGAGGGTTCCGGGTTCGAATCCAGCCGTATACTTATAAATTGTTTTTCAAATCAAGTACATTATCCGATTGCTTAACGGTGAAGGAAAACATCGTGAGGAAACCTGAATGTCTGCAACAGGCATGTGAAGTCCGCCGATCCGCACTGGGCCCGCGTGGTGGACTACGTCCCATACACTCTCTTTAGGAGAGTAGGCTTGAGCCTCTGCAGTGGGGACGTATATATAGGCTGTTGATGATGATATCATTAGCCGGGAAATCTTTAAATACAACAAGTATTTATATTTTCTAATTCTACCCATGGTTGTGGCACAGTAGTAGCTTACAATTAGGAAACAGGAGGAATCTAGTGTCAATGTTTTTATCGTAACTCCAACTAAAGCAATTTGAACTCAAGAACCATGGCAACCTTCTAAGGTAACACCGTTACTCAACACAATGTCAGTTTTCGACTTTTTTAAACTGCTTCTGTCATAGTGCCATGTATTTAGATGTAAACGATAAGAAGGCTGACGTGATATGTTGTGACTGGTAGGATTGTATATGTTGTATAGTATTTAGGAGGTGAGACTTTAAAATAAAACAGTTCGTCTACCAGTCACTAGCACACAAAACATCAGTGCAGGTTAGATATTTTTAGTTTTGCTTAGGTATTCTTAAATCTGAACCCAATTTATATGGATTAAAAGAAACCATTTTTGAATAGCCTGTTTATCTTTTTGTAGTTTATGCATACGTTTTTGGTGTTATTATCGAGACCTGTATTGAGAGGAGGATGTTTTAGGTTTCAGATAGAATCGATGCCATGTGCCAGCTTTATAATAGTTCTGCAATCCCTTAATAAGTGCTAAAATTGTTTTTGTTGTTCAAATTGCAGAAAAGAGCCTTGTCGTGAAGCATGGCGACGTAGCTGGGGTTCCGCTGCGAGCGGCGGCAGCGCTGGCGATGACCTGTGGCCTTTGCTGCAGCACCACTATGACTACATCATGGACAATCAGATCATCGATTCTTGTAGGGTGAGTGTATCGAATTTCAATGCATTATATCCATATGTTGTCCATTGGACATGAGCCGTCCTGATATATCGTCGCGTTGGACTTTACATCAGGCGATTTGCCATAATCGCCACGCTCGGCAGGTGTATTGATGGAAGGACGGAAAATGTTGTTGTTACATAGGTACACATTTTTTCCAAGGCTTTTGCGATACCCGCGAGGGACACATTGGGTGGTACTATTCTGAAGCCAAAACCACACGGCGAAATTATCTTCGGGAAACCCTTTGCTCTATAATAGGCTTATACTGCTAATCTGATTTAGATTAGCTCGCAGTTTGTAACAATAACGGGTAACAGCATCTACCTGTTGAATGTCATCAGTGGAGGCGTATGTCATATAGCAGAGTAATGCAGTCAGAACGATCAAAGTACACATAATAGATGAGCAAAACTGCATAAAAATTTGTTTAGGGTTGTAACTAAATGTTTGGTTCTAAAATTCTGACTTTGAAAATTTCGGAGCTACTAAAATCACTAAAACAGCATTAGAGGGCGCACACGATTCACTGGCTACGGCTACAGGTGTCTGTATCAGTAGCCATCCACTTTTGCAGCAGTGGTAATGGCGCACGACAGCCACTGGTGTTCGGTGGCCGCCACAATTTATAACCCGTTCGTCACGTTGCACTTATAGCATTAGCATCCTCGTCCCCGTTTCGCTGTTGGCGTTTATTATAGTAGATAAAATAGATTTATAGTCCAAAGTAAATTGCTCAGAATAACTGCTTTGTTTTATTAAATACATGTAGTTTACCGTTAATGTGATGTCGTTAATTCTGAGCATATACATTGCGTACACTTTGTACAGTGTAAAATGCGTAACTTTTAAGTTAATCGAATTTGTTAAGGTTTATGGTTTCCCCATATGTTCACGAGTAAAGCCCAGTGTTTTCGAAGGAAATTAATACTCATTTCATTTTATTGTTTCTATTTATGCGTATTTGCCTTTCTTACCAGCATTGTTCTAGTTCCACTTAGGGTTTTAAAACTTTATTATCGGTGTTGAAATCTTAAAGTTACGTAACGTTCTTTGTGTGCCACATAATGTATAGTTTAAGATTTAAAACAAAACATTCCAATAGTTATACCGTGAGATGGCTGACAGTGTTGTTTTAAACTATTGAAATGAAAATATTTATTTTTAGGATTTTCTTGAGTTTTTGCCTAGATTGTCGAATAAATACCCTGTAGCTTGTGGCTCTCAAAATTTCATATCTCGGTATGTTTAACTTTTATTTCAATTGTCAAGGAACTGGCATAATGTGATATGTAGGTGACAAAACTCATTGTAGGTGACACATAACTTCTATAAAATTTTAATTGTTGCCGTACAACGTCAGTTTAAAATAAATCGTAAACGATCAATCGTTATTAACTATTTTTAAATTCGTTATAAGAATTGTAACATATAAGCGTGGACAGTATTTTTAAATTGTATAAAAAGTAAATGTTATATTAAGAAAATAACAACTGTGTTGTTATAACTGTACAGGAAGCAAACGGCGAGTTGTTGTCGCACAACTCGTCTGTATTGCACAACGGGTCGCTCATCCTCACCAACACGTCGGGGTTCAACCGGCAGTGGTCCCTCAGCCAGCTGATCGCGGAGTTCACTGAACTCTGTCAATGGATCACGCACGTGCAAGAGGAAATATATTCTAGTCCCGAGAATTTGTCCAGTAGGAAGTTGAGAATGGTAAGATCACTCCTAGTTGCTATTGAGTTCAACCGTTTATAACTTATCGTATCATAATGAAAAATTCGCCCGCGTGGACTTCGGGATTTATCCCATATATGACAATGATATTAGATGTAATTTACTTGACTCAAGCTCTAAATATACGAGTTTTTACGACATTGGTATATTTATAACTAGTTAACAAACTTTTATACAAGATTATTGTAAGAATTTTTTTAACACTTTCTTCTTATCAGACGCCTTTTCAAAAGCTCCTGTAAATACAGTTATTAGATTTTTGAATTTGTCTCCGCCCCGAATAGCAGAATAACTGTAAAAATATGGAATAAATACGCACAATTTTTGGGGGGATTTTTAAACATTCACGACCGAACAGAAAGTTTTAAATGACTTGATTTTTTGTAGAGGGATAGTTGAAAGGGCAAGGAAGGACATATGATACATTTTATCCCGATCGATCGATCAGTTCCCACGGATTCTACAGTTTCATATTAACATCGAAACTTTAAATAAACGCAGACATGCACAACAGGCGGTCGTATCGTTAAAAGAGATTTCCATCAGACATCCTTTGTGTACAGTAAATAAAGCATAATATTTGGGGTGCAGGTGTCACTAAAATTGTGATAAATAATAATTAAGCACTTGAATAATAAATACAGACAAATTAAATATACGTAATGTCATGGGTACAAATAATACTACAACATATGATCAGGTTCTCATTGTTCTTTTCTTTGTTGTGATCGTCTGTGTCGTGATGTGTCCTCCCATTGCCGTTTAAGCATACTGCCTTTAGATCGTCTAATAATCTTTTCCCTGATTTTATCCTGACTAAACCGTTCCTATGTATTCACCCATAGTATCTTCGTTCGTATTTACGTAAGGTTACAACATAATTTAGTTAAATTGCTGGTGTGTTTTTATCGCAGGCTCGCATGTCAGAGCTGGTATCAGTGGAACCTCGCCGGGCTAAGTTTATGGAGCAGGCGTCAGCTATAGTCGAGCGAATACCGGAGGCGGGAGTCGAGGTAACACATATACAAATCTGTGTTATTATATTTATATATATTTAAACAGAATCTGGATGTAAGTGGCTTGGGACCGGTCATTGTGGAATACCATGAAGAAGGCCTATGTCCAGCAGTAGAAGTATCCAGGTCAAAATTGATGATGAAAAATGGAATCTTACCCCGATTTATGATGTGCTTTTACGCATAAGGGTTTTGCACTCGGCCTTCATTACTCCTGATGATAAGAAACGCCGTGGAATTGAAGCATGCTCAACTAGAAGCCTTGAGCTAGTGAGGCGCTCGTCATGCGCCACGCAAACTACTCTTTGGGACGGGAGCGGAGTATACCAAAAGCACACTCCCGTCCCTTACAGTTTTAATTCACGAACTACTGTTAGGCGGTTGGCTGGTTGACTCTTAGCTAGCCAGCCGGATATACAAAAATGTCACTACCACTAATATAGCAGAACCGAGTATCAGAGATACCCGTAGTTGGAAATCAAACCTGCGACTTCCGGATTGTGATTACAATTTTGTTGTTTTACAATTATGTCTGTACTAGCTTTTGCCAGTGACATTCCCCAAATTCCTTCTGAAATAATCCCCCGGGAACTACGAGGGAATGTAGATTTGACACATAAAAGTAAAATTTAAATAAGTCTTTTTGTTGCATGTACTGCATTAATCAAAATGACTCGACAAATTCTCATTAAACATACCGGATTAAGATTGAGCTAGTCCAGATTAAGCTAGCTTACAAATTTTAAATTTATTTAAAAAAAGAACGTCCAAATTCATCCATTTGGGAGTTTGGAGCAGACAATGTCGTCAAACTACGCTTAGTTTTTATTATTGTCGGGGACAAATTTATTTGTTTGCAGGTGAGCTGGCGTGTAGAACACTTGAATGTGAAATGGGAGGGACTCCATCTGTTGTTGAACCCAGCGCAACAGCACGTGGACGGAGATGCTTCGGATACAGTTGGTACGTATATCATAATGCTATTTGCAACGAAAAATTAAAACATACCCAATACCCATACTACGTGATCCATTTTTCGTCAATTTTGAACCCTCTCTCTACCCCAGTGACAACCTGTAGTATATGCCACGAAACAACCATCTAGTTTTCACGTGATAATTTGAAAATATGGTTTATTTTTGCAAAAAGAAAGTTACAATTACAATTTTTTTCTTCTTTAATAAAGCTTTGAAGCAGTGAGCAGACAAATTTGAACTATTAATGAAAAACGCCCAGCAGACAATTTTTTTTACCACAAATGTGCGTCAACGTTGCGCGCCATCATTAGAATACAGCTCGAAAAAGCGCGAGCTTTCACTAGAGTGACTACGTGACTAACACCCGCCCCTGTGACCAATCGAGGTATTTTGAAGACCCCCATGAATCGGTCAAGTAGTATGGATACGTTCCCTTAAGAAGATAATGAGTTGTATACAATAGTTATTTTACGTAACAGTGGTTTTTGGGCGAGTTTGACTATATTCACAGAGTACTATATTTCCCGAGCTAACAAAGTAGTCTAGAATTGAATCACGACCGTTGCGAGAGATTCTTGTTTAGACTACTGAAAACCGCGAGGAAGAATTTTCAACTCTACCAGCGAGTTTTAAGATTTCCTTTTAGGTGATACAGAAATATCTTTGTCACTATGTGGTCACTACATGCACTCTTTCCCCCATAAAAACAGTATTTTTTCCCTAAGGGAAAAAATGTATTTATGCACCCTTGTAACTATTGTTAGTTTAACCCGTAGTACATATATAATAGTGATCAGTGGTTTAACCTAACTAAATACGTTGATAACGCTCTCCTAATCTAATCCAGACTGCATCCTGCCCACATATCACTATATATCCTTTCGCCTATATTCCTGCCGCCTACAACTGACCCAACACATCATTGGCGGGGACGCTGGGGACGCTGTCGAGCCCGCCTATGACAGTCAGGCTCACCGCGCATGCAACACAGCGCATTGGTTCCTTTCCAGAGCGCAGTAATCGCAGACTCTGTTTTGTTTAGATTAGCGCCACCTATCGGTGGAGCTGAGAACTACTACAGCTAGCTTTGGCATGAAGTAGTTTTCAAGCACATTATATTTTGAATCTTTTAATAATATTTAGTTCAAACACAATGTATATATTGCCCATGAATCAATAAATGATAGTAAATATATGTAAAAAAACTTAAGTAAATGCCCTCTTGCATGTTGTAGTGTACGTTGAGTGTACGTATTTGTCTACTTTTGTTTTTGTGAACAGTATGGGAAAAGATAAATTTCAAATATCGAACGGCTATCCGAATATTTCTACATGCAAGACAACATAAGCTGAAGAATAATAATACCGGAAATCGTTTTATGTTTTTTCTTCTTCTAAAGAAGTACTTGATATTTTTAAAGTGATAATATATATAATTATTAATTTCGTTAAAAATCATCATCAACAGCCTATATACGTCCCCACTGCAGGGTCTCAGGCCTACTCTACTACAGAGAGTGTATGGGCCATAGTCCACCACGCGGGCCCAGCGCGGGAAAACTTCACACACATCTTTGAATTTCTTCTCAGGAGAGTGCAGGTTTCCTCACGATGTTTTTGAATTGAAAAACAACTCATAAGTACACGGCTGCATTCGAACCCGGAACCCTCAGATTGAAAGTCCGCGCCTTATCCACTGTGTTAAAAATAAAAAGGTGCAATTTATGATTTAAGCTAAAATTATAAGGCACTGCGAGATTCTTGGCGCGAACTTGAATAATGGTGGTTCATTGCAATTTTTCGTAATTCGTTAATAATACTGTTATGTGTGTTTTTTTGTGTTATAACGGTGTGATATAGTGCAAAAAGTGTCATGAATGGTGTTATAGTATCAATTACGCAAAATTGCGAGGGTGTCGACGCGACCGAAAGGGTTTACCAAGTCGAGTACATTCGGCATATGGACTCTTTCGAATTATGTTGAAACCAAGCCAGCCTTTGAAATTCTCGTCAAGAATCGTCAAAACAAGCGATAAATTGTACACATTATACATTTTATTGAGAAAACGAGGTTAGGTTAGGTTTCATTGAGAAAGATATATTCAGAGTAGGCTGTATGGCTTTGTTCCTTTGCCTTCCCATTCGGGAGAATAAAAATAAAAATAAGGCACTGCCATATGTCTTATTTAGTTTCTAAACGAATTTATTTCAAAAGTTGGTTTTCGAAATTCGAGTCAAATTTTTCACACTTGCAGAAAATAATTGACACTGTTGCAAGTTTTTCGTTAGTTTTTGCGTTGAAAACTGCGTGCGTGCTAAAATATAAAAGGTAGTGGTGGAGAGGTGAATATTTTCTTTTTGCTGACGTTTGAAGACGAACTTTTTCCTACTTGCATAAGACGCTCTTGAGCAGTTAGAAATATTATCATCTCACCAGATTTTCAGTTCATCAGATCAGATCCCTACTCATCAGATCAGATCCCTACTCATCAGATACTAAATTCATTAGGTTGTCAATTCATACTCTTTTGCTTAGTGACTAAAGGAAAACATATAATGTATTGTGTTCTGTTTGTTCAGATACAGCCCACGAATTGCGCTGTCTCCGCCGGTGGCTGCATGGCATGGAAGGTCGGCTGCCTCCACCATCACTAGCTGCTGCCAGGTCAGCGTCCTACCACGAGTTGATGAGAAAACTGAGAGAGCATCAGGTGAGTTTTTTGGGCAATATTAACTGTAATGGATGTTTGCAGCTGGACTGACGGTAGAAAAATGGGTTACCTCGAACGATAACCTAACTTGGAACCAAATCCGCACTTTCGCAAAGGCAGCTAAATTTGGCGATTTGTGTTTTTACTATAGATACGAGTATTATCTATTACTATTTAGCAACTCAACAAGCCTTTACATTGATTAAAATGTTGCATTAAGCTTTTTTATGTGTATTTCGTAAGCTAAATGTACTTTTTATAAACAAACGCACATCATATCTTTATGAGTTTATTTTTAAAGATAGTTAAATACTTAATACATGAAAATAACAATGAGCGCACTTTAAGGATACGTTTAAAAGCTGTGTATATTAATTTTTATACTGTACTATACCGTGTTTTTTACTGACAGATCTTAAATTTTTTTAAACTGATTAAAACAAGCTTTTTCATATAATTTTAATGAAGGATACACAAAACATCGTTCCGTTACATAATTCATAAATTAAGAATAAATTATTATTATAATATAATTATTATAATTATAAATGATGTAATGATGAATTCAATTACGTCACAAACACTCGTATTGAATGAGTAATTTTAACCACGAGACTAAAGTTGTTTTTCGACGCGAATCGCAAAAGACGTAGACGAACTAAGGTCACCGACATAGCTCGACGAGTCAGTGCGCTGAAGGGACAACAGGCAGGCCATATCGCTCAAAAATTATTTTCAGATGAGGTGTAAGAGTTCTCAAGTGGCGACCACGTGCCCGGAAACGTGTACCAGGCCGTTCCCCTACTATTATAAATTTCAAATCGATAGTTTTAGCAGTTCCTAAGACATCAGAGTGAGATTATAAGAGTTCCGTTTTTTCATCGGATGCTCGGTACCCTAAAAATTAGAAAAGAAAGAAAGATGTCGAGCTGTATTTAGTAGAACAGCGTCTTTATTTGAAAAGTATCGTAGCAAACGCTATAAAAGTAAAATATATGTACCATATCTTAGCAAGACTGGTCTATCTCGTAGAATGTGTCCTAAGATATACAATAACCTTCCCTGATACGTACTGCAAATTGACAGTGTAATCACATTTAAACACAGACTTTATGAATTTTTGACAAACAAATGTTATTAAAGTATATATTTATATGACAGAAAATTTTAATTGTATAATTTTGTTATAGTGATTATTGTTATAAATTAGTTTTAATTTTTTTATATATATATAATATTTGTATGCCGAATGCCTGAACATGTTTAGACTAGAATATTTAATATTATAACATACCATGCTTCACAAATAAATGATTTATGATTATGGTACAATGAAGAATAATAATCAAAAATCAATTTATTTAACAGCGAGTCCACCATGCATTTATAGGCACGATTAAGGATGTACCGGCATTAAATATTGCAATTCTAAATAAGGCTTTAATCATAGATTAGACTTTAATTCAAGGCTTTGTATTATAATTATGTGCTTAATCAAGTATATAAATAATCATATAGGCAGTAAGCATTCCTCCACTTCTCTTGGTTCTTGTTAGGCAGCTATGGTGCAGTTTTCAAATCAAATCAGTCAAATCGTTTATTTTCATTTCATGTATTTATTACATTTCTATCTACATACCTGGACGCTGTTAGCAAATTGTATAAATCCTTTGTCAATTTGTTAATTTTATTTATATAGTAAAAGCTAATGTTAGTACTTTAAGACAGGGTTAACTCTGATCAACTTCCCGGGTAGTTAATACCCCTTGGTCTCCTGCTGAAAGTAAGGGAGGTTGGTCGCGATGGGTGGAAGTGGGTGGTTGTGGGTGGCAAAAATATGAAAAATATATATCTGTCCTTGTCTAACTCATGTGAACTTCACATTAGAACTTCTGGAAAGTTCTCGAAATTTCTGTAACGATCTAGAAATATTACATTTACTCTAAGTTTATCCCAAAATAAATGTCCATCCGTGCCGAGGCGGGCCGCTAGTTTAATCTAAAAAGCAAAAGTTGATCAGACGCCACCTATACCACTGTGGTATTCGTTCAGTCACCATCCCGCCTAAGGAAAGGGTGATTATGGTGATGGCAAATCACTAATCGTATTTTACATACGAGTTTACTAGAAAACCTGAGAAGAGATGTTCCAACAATAGAAAACTAGGTGCCTACGGTTCTACTTTATTCTGAATCCGAATAACCGCCTCCGTAGCCTATTGACTATTGGTTTACGAGTAATTATCCTAAATTATATAAATTACCCTAGCGAAGGTCTATAGGTACGCGATATGGTTGCTAGAGCACTGTTTCTGCGCGCTATTACTATATTACCTAAAGTCTGAAGTCAAATATCACTCACGTTTGATATGGCCATATCGTCACTTACCATCAGGGAAGATGAAAGTCAATGGCAAACCCATTGTGTGTATAAAAATGATTACTTACTCCGGTGTTGCAGCAACTCAAAAGTGATTAATGCCATTAATCCGACAACAGAAGGCGTCACTGGAAAAGCTTCGGTTTGTTGATCTTATTATTGACTATCCTTTCCTACGGTTACATAATCTAATGCAAACTGAAACTGTATGCTTGTAAATTAGAAGGTAAGCCCATGGTATACCGTATTCATACAAAAAGTTGTTTTTTTGCCAAATGAAAATTAGCTATACAAATTGTTGGCTATGTCTATATCTGTGTCATAAATTATAGCTATGAATTTGAAAGAGTATACATTTCTTACCTTGTTTAAAATCGTCTAAGCCAACGCGTCGAATCGTCGACATCGTTAATATAAAGATATGAGATATGATAAACATCATAGTTGTTTTTTCGTTTAAGTACACTTGCATAAATTACTCCCAGTTTTATGTTGCAACGTCCATCAGTCAATATATAGTACATGTCTGTAGTGTAGGTATGTATACTACTTCTGCTTCGTTTACCACGTAGCTTGCCCCAATGTTGCTTGACCTGGGGTCGAATACGAACATAATTTTGCAAGCCTATATCTTTCCTCTAATCTATGGTATCTCCGACTGTACCATATTCGGAATTGACTTTTATGGGGTACTCCGGCGCTCCATTACTGAGCTTTATTAAGCATTACCTTGCTTCTATGCGGTAGCGATATATGACACGTGATATGTTTAGACCGTAAAGCATCTGAATAGAACACATTTTCCAGCGACAGTGTTGGCTTGAAGTTCGAAAACATATTTTTTGCCTTTCACTTGCCCTCAACTGCAATACCAGCGCAGTGAGCATGCCGTATAAGATACCGACAATCATAAAATTAACCTAAGCAAATTGCGTACAACCTCCTTTATATTAGCACTTGTGTTTTGCCCGCAGCTTCGTTTGTGTTCTGAGGTTTAATCGCGTCTCATGGGAACCGCTTTATTGATCGAATAAATAGCCTTTGATAGGAGGTTTTCATAGAATGTACAAGCTCTTAGAGGCGCAGTACGTCTTGGCCTGTTTTAGAAGAAGAATAGGTATATGAAACGTAACTTTCAAGAGCTTTTTGTTGCCTAACTACATGATAATTCTGCTACAAGAAGATAGAAATGGGACACATGATCATGACATAAAGGTTCTTAACAAATCTTGCTATAATATATTGTACAATGATTAAAAATGTGACAATATGGCCGTAGGCCGTAGGTTGTACCCATACCTTAGTTTAGATGTTCAGTAATAGATGTTCTATTTTCGGTTATTGGCGGCAAATTTCAATAAAATGTATTTGATCAAATCATGTCGGATGAAACAAAGTTTGAGGTTTCGATAGATTTCTAATACACAGCGAACACTTCGCTTACTGTCCGCAAACTATAGTGTTCATCTGTGAAACAGTGGCGGCCTGGATTATTATAACAGCCTAGTAATAAGTGATAAATGAATTTATCGAAGTGTAAGTGGTAGGTTGGTGCGAAGGCTGCTTTCGCTCCCCCGGGCGGTGATCCTTCGCGGTTTACTTTACAATAAATTAAAGAGAACGCGTGCGAAAAACCCTCTCACTTCTACAATTTTTGCTCTTAGTAAACGAATATGACATTTAACTTGGTAGATGTTTTAAAAGTACTGGGCCTATGTCAGTTGTAGATATTTTTCGGACGGTGATTATGTTAAGTCTCTTATGGAATTATATACTTTGGTCGGCTGTAGGGTAGTTTATTGGTACTTTGGATAGATAAAAACCAGCATGCTATTTAAAGCCGCCTATCTGAATCAAATAGTCGGTTGTGCTTAAAAAATGCTGATTCTCGATTGTTCGCTTCATGATTATTAATACCATTAATAATTTTAGGGACAAGAAATTTCTTCGTTTCTTTACTAAACTTTAATTTGTTAATTTACGAAATGACTTAAAACTGAAAAAATAGGAATCGAGTCATCGGTCAGTTTCACGTTAGTTTCTTTTTTTTTTGGTATACGTTTTGATATAAATAGCTGCGCATCCTTATCGCATAATCTACACTAATATTATAAAGAGGAAAGTTTTGATTGTTTGTTTGTTTGTATTGAATAGGCTCCGAAACTACTGGACCGATTTGGAAAATTCTTTTACCATTAGAAGCCGACATTATCCCTGATGGACATAGGCTATATTTATTTTTAGAAAAAATTAGAGATCCTTACTAAAACTTCAATAATGTAAACCAAGGTGTAATATTTTTGCCGTTGTGGCGGGTTTGCGCCACGCCACGCATGCGCGCCGAGCGCTGTCAGTTGATCTGTAACTATGACTACGAAAAACAACGGCTGCTATTGTAAAATACACTAATATTATAAAGAGGAAAGTTTTGATTGTTTGTTTGTTTGTATTGAATAGGCTCCGAAACTACTGGACCGATTTGGAAAATTCTTTTACCATTAGAAGCCGACAGTATCCCTGATGGACATAGGCTATATTTATTTTTAGAAAAAATTAGAGATCCTTACTAAAACTTCATGTGTGTCAAGACCATTTTTCTCAGGGACGTTGGTCGCGTAGAGATATGAAGCTGAAAATACATTTACGCTTATCCAAAAATGTTTAAAAAATAAATGTATACCCGTGCGAAGCCGGGGCGGGCCGCTAGTTTTTGTAATAAAAAGAAACTGCACTAAAAATACGTCAATAGAATTATAAGAAAATATGCTACACGATGCTGCTACAACTTTTAAATCAAAAGAATAAATTTTCTGATTGAATAAGAATCTGTTGAAATAATATTTGAATAAAGTTGTAATCCCTCTAGTAACTTAACTACTCGTATGATTTGTGTTACTTTTGTGTCTGGCTTACCGATTATTTCCTTTTTCACTTTCCTCTTTGGACACCAGATTTTGGCAGAATTGCCATGAAGTTGGTAGAATTGAATTGAATAATATTCTCTTTGACTTTGAAGTTAATGTTTACGTTTTCGGGCTTAATATTTATTACTGTTGATCTACTATTATTTAACAATAGACTTAAGTTGTTAAATTCTATTTTTAAGCGCAGCTCGTGTTGATTGGCTCTGATTAATGAATTAGTACATCTTAATTAGTCGTGATATGAATATATTTAAAATATGTTGCATTTAACATTGTTTCGATTGTTGTGTGTTGTGACATTGATATTTATCTACGTGGTGCTTCTGACTTTGCCTACTGATGACGAAACGAGAGCTTTACATACATGGATGCCAGATACTGACATTTATACCGGCAAAAATCATACAAGTATACTTGATAAACTTCAAGTGAGCGACAAACCTAAAGTACCAATTATTGTTTGGTGGACTGGAAATTGGCCGTGGAGGAAAGTGCTAACATGCCCTGGCAACATAAAGTGTCATGTGTTCCCTTCATCGTTTGATGTAGACTCCGAAGCTTACTTATTTCAAGGTTCCTCTATAAATTTTACTAATTTACCGTTGCCCAGACGCGCTGAGAGTGTCATTTGGGGATTGTCGTACGATGAATCGCCAAGGAACCATCCATTGCTGACGTTCGAAAATGTGCTAAAACTTTTCAATTATTCCTCGACCTACAGTAGGTACAGCGATGTACCATTTCCATTATTCCACGTCGAGTCTTTAAAAAGTATTTCAAATAAAACTTATTTCGTAGAAACTGCGAGAAAGAATCTGTATATTACGGAGGGATTGGCGCCTGTTTTATACATCCAGTCTAACTGTGACACATCTACTGAAAGAGATGAATACGTTAAAGAACTTTTAAAATATATCGATATTGATTCATACGGAAATTGCTTGAACAACAAAAAGTTGCCAGATTTCAAAGCTACAGACTATTTAAGCAATTTCAACAACGAAGAATTCTTGAAATTCGTCGCCAGGTATAAATTCACTCTAGCTATCGAAAACGGCGTTTGCAACGATTACATAACCGAAAAGTTTTGGCGTGCGATCAAAGTAGGTTCTGTTCCGATTTATTTTGGATCTCCAACGATAAGAGACTGGTTGCCGAATAAGAAATCTGCAATACTCTTGCAGGACTATCCGACGCCTAAAATTATGAGTGAACACATTAAGAAATTGCTGTCAGACGATAAATTATATGAAGAATATTTAGAACATAAAACAAGTGGAATTATTAGCAACAAGAGATTTTTATACGAATTAACATTCAGATCATACCAAACTGATTCTAAAAAAGTATTAGAAAAGTTTGAATGCTTCATTTGTGAGAAACTTTATAATGTAAAGATTAATCCTACAGTTCAAACTGTGAATAAGAGACATCATGATTGTCCGTGGCCTATTTCAGCATTGTCACTAAAAACAAATTTTCTTAGCAAATGGGTGCTTATGGGCATTACTGATGTTTTTCGAACAGAAGCTATATACAATTATGTTGCTGGCATGAAGTAAGCCTAGATAATGTTTGAATTGAGTGTTTACGAATCTGGAATTTATCTATCATCTATACAATATTATCGTTGACTTTCGTTTTGTAGTGTTGTTTGTATAATTGCTTAGTAATACGCAGTGAAATGAAAACCGATGTGTTTCTGTCATGTCGCTTTCAAGGTCGAGAGACATTGGCTACACTATTATATCACTACGACAATAAAGGCGGAAGTTGGCTGTTTGTCCCTTTTAATGTTTCGTACGTTACGTACCTCAAAAAGAAGTTCCATTTTCTTTTCCCTTTATGATCACGTGGTGGTCCGTCTGACTGCCAATACCCTTTTTCTCAGAAACGCGTGGCATCAAATTGAAATTAACATCAAGTACTTAATTCTGCAATTCATTTGATCTGTGAAGAATTTTAAACTTCTAAGTCAACGCAATAAACAAATACGGCCGTTTATGTTATGTTTGGTTCGTGATATGTCATTTTTTATGTCCGCCTGGCTAGCTACCCCCGTGTTACCTAAGTCTGACGCTAAACATCAGTGCCAATAGCACTAGTGTGTTCCAGTATAAAAGGTAGCAGAGCTAGTGCCTCTTTAGCTTGATGCTTCTGGGTGCATCCAATATGCTTTCCATCCAACGGCCTTTTAGTCACCATCAGGTTATCGTTATCATCACCATTAAACATTTTAAAAAACTGGTCTTTTATAACTGAAACGTAACAGTGCTGTTGTTATTAACTTTACTGTTAATTTTTTGTAAACAAAACATCAAGATGCCCCATGTACACTCGTGTACAAAAATATATTTCCACTGTTTGACCATGTCATATTCATATTTAATGGACATTTCCCTCAACTCATTGCGTAGGAACAAGAAAGGGTGAATGTGACTTAGTACAAAAGTTGATACATATTTTGGTACTCGAGTGTACTAAGAGAAGCTAACTACGGAAAGTTTTTAGCTTAATAATATTAAGCATGATGTGAATCTAAGGTGTACCCCAAAACTAGCCCGCATACGAAGCCGGGGGCTGGTTACTACTATCAACGAAATATAAGCGTACGATTTCCTCGTAAGTATTTCGACAGCATGTAAATTGTTTAACAAGCGAGCCCCGCTTGTTCCTGCACCACAATGGAAGGCATTGAGACGCTATCCCATTAGATTGGGATCTACACGTGTGAGTGAAACGCGCCTACCCACAATAAAGGCTACGTTCGAAAACTTAGGATTAATATCTTACAAGAAATAGAAAGCGTAAGAGCTGCATTTGTTGTGTGTTTCTGACATTAGAATAGAGCCACTTCACTTCATATCTTCCCGTGGGTGTAGTAAGTCATTTAATGTAATGGGGAAGTATAATAATAGATAATCCCCCAATAAGTTAAGACGTTCAATGTGGTGTTTTATGAAGGACAATTATATCTAGCAGGGACACGATTTATAGATAGGGGCATAGTAGAACTAATATAGGTAGAACTGATCTTCAAGTCCCAATAATACGTGATTTTATGTGGTCAGGAACTAACAGAATCGCTACTACCTTTTATTTTAACCAGGTCCATTTTTATCAACTCCAAAAAGGACGTTTTTGTTCGATATCAATATGTGAGTGAAGTGAAGTGAAATCTTTTATTTACTCGTACTTAGACATTTGAAAGTTGAATTACAAAAAACAATATAGTAAGGATAAGATTTGAATGTATTCTCGTCTTTCGATGTAATTTCAAATGCCTTTCATTAAAATATGCTCGTTGTAAGTGTAAAAAGTTATAAGTTTTATGCTCTTTGTTCAGCAGTGGGCGTAATTGTGAACGGGTTTTGTGTGTGAAAAAAATATTGAAGATTAATTTGCGATCACGCTCAAGATTTTATTTTTAGCATTCGAATACACCCCGAGCTATTTTGGTATTCTTCTGCATGTGGTGTCTGACTACATATGGACGACGAAACGCATTCGTGTACTAAACGCGGAATAATAAAGAAACGGCATCCTTATAAACATGTTTTATGATTGTGGCAGATCATAAAGCTATACGAATTTACGATTGCAGAGCTCGTCATTTTTACCCGACTGCCGTCAAAGCCCAAGGGTGGGTTTTGTGTTTATGTTTGTAATTTGGCCTTTGGACACCTAGTCTTTGCACATATTTCTGAGTTCATAGATTACATGAATGGACGATACGTCCTAGATAACATGACTTCACTATTAATGCGTCGAGGCAACAGCTGTTAGTTTTATCTTATTTATAAAAGAGTATTAGTGGTGTAATTGGGCTATTAGTTTTATAATATGTAAAAGGTCTCGGTAAGCCTGTGCAAAAGCAAGTCGAAACCGTGTTTACGTACATTTTTATGCTGTTGATCGTCGAAATACCTGCGCCTAACAATTGGTACCTAAATATGTCTGCGGCTAGGTTTTACCTCCGTGAAATCTGATGTGTATGTATACTGTTATATGTAGGTGTACCAGAATCTGAAAGCAAAATAGGAAATTAAATTGTGTGGTTAGCAACACTGGGGGAATTGGATTAAGATTTCTTGATACTTTATTTTATCTAAACATCAATCATATAAAAAGTATTATTACTTAGTGTGAGTGAATATTGCATCTGTTTATTATATTACATTACGGAAATAGTACTCAATCTGCATTGGTTCTTCATCAGACGAAGAGGATTACGATGAAGACAAGAGTGTTTATAATGAATCGTTCTTCTTGCATTTCAACTGATCTGTATTGCTCTGTGTAATCATTTTCAACTTTTATGACATGTTGGGAACATCTTCTCCATTCTACTGCACCAATTTGTGAGAAAGTATCTTCTGTCAGTGATATTATGTACGTCCACAATAATTGGTCGTATAGTAGTAATAGAAACAAACCTCTGTTAACAAGGCGTAATAAAGCATGCACTATGTAGGAATAAGTTCATAATAAAATATTAAAAGTAGAATGTCCTACTCACCAGTCAACATATGCACAATAGTATTGCCATGTGAAAATATTTATTTATTTATTATGCCGTGAGATTCTGGTACACCTATACAAGGCACCATACGGCCCTAAATTTGACGGAAAAATACCGAATACGGCTACGGCTTTTCACCGAACAATTTCGAATTATTATTATTTGAATTTACTTGTGTATGTTTTTAAGTGTTATGTGTTATGTTTTTAATCTCACGCGAGTAATTTTATCCTCAAAGTCAAATTATGCGTTATTAATAAAAGCAAAATAAATAAAAGACGAAGTACTACAACTTCAAGTTATGTCTTTCATGTTGACTCTTTCTGATACAATGATATGTACATTGTTTCGTAGCTTACCTCGCCTCCCACCGTGAGTCGGTGAGTTTTGTTTGGAACGAAACCGCGGTCACGTTCCCCCCGGCCCTTGTTACACGTGCAGATGCTGCTGCATGATTCCTGAATGTTTTCCCCTTAGTCGCCTTGTACAACAACCACGCACGATATCACGTGGGGTGGTCTTATTCTAAAGCCGAGACCATATTGCCATTATTATTCATAGCGACTTACAACTGTTAGTATTTAACTGGCAGTTTTTGTGCAAGTGCAATTTTGAATAGAGAATCTTTTGGTCCTATCGTTTAATTGAGAAAGCGATCGCGGCATTGAGGAGAGATGCTGGTTTGAATCCCGTTGGTAATGATTTTTCTGAGTATCCGTATCTCAAAAAGAATACGGAACCCTTCCAGAATTTCTTAGTGGTTCGTCCGTACGACCGTCTGTCCATACCATTTTTCTCAGGAATGCGTGGAGGTATCCAGTTGACGTTAATATCAAATACTCAGATCTGCAATCCATTGAGACTGTTGAAAAATACAATTTCTAAGTCAACGCAATGAAAAGATACGAATATGCCACATATTTGACGAATTCCCTTGCGAGTGCACTAGACTCCTTCTGGGAGAGCATGTTACATTCAATCACCTAGCGGAAAATCATTGTGAATATATTTACTGCAGACGAAGCTGCAAGCCAAAAAAAATATTTTTGGGGTAGATTGTTGTAATATCATATTCCTAAGGGTGTACTTCACAAGTTGTAGTGATCGATAGTATTCTTAGTCACTCGCGAACTGTATTCAATGTACGTACTGGTAGTTAGGTAACTACGAGTTGTAGATTTAGAATTTTCATGTCGGCAACGTATTTCTCCGGTGTCGCAGGGTTTATCACATTTGTTTATCAAGGTTCACTTTATCTCAGATCTAAAGTAGGCTACCTAGGTACAGATTTATGTTGTTTGTGTTTGTAATAGCGTAAACGCTTGTTTAATGCTAAACTTTGCGTTATTATAGCTGTTCCATTCAGATAAGCTAATTTGACGGCTGAGATTAGAACGGAATGGCGAGTCTAAAGTTATTTACATTAAATTGATTTAGTTTGACCTCTGCCATATACAAATGTTTATATCTTTTTACATGATTAATGAGTTACCTGTAAATGAAGTTATAAGTAAGGTTATAAATATCTCATTGCCTTTTAGTTCATCCCTGTAGAGTCAAATGATAATATTCTAAAGCTAAACCACACGGCGTTGCTAGAAAGCAACAATAGAAGTTTATACCAATTAACATGAAATTCACCAACATCGATAAAAATTATGAACTGAAATTACCGCATTATAATGTATCATTGTCTTTGATTCATATAAATTTTATCGTTCGTAGCGACGTAATTATTTATAGGTCCAAGTCGTAAGATGATTCATATTTCTTTTGTTTATTGAGTGTGTATTCAGTTTATGTTTAATTTGCGCATAACATAGCCTGCCTGCCTCGGTAATATTTTGCGTTGTTGCGTACTGGAACTTACTTTAATCTTCCCGCGGATTTAGAAAGCCCGAGAAAGTGGCTGCACAACGCATTGCCTGATAACGTAATGTGGCAAAAATCTTCAACAACAGCCCGCGTTGCCCCCGGGCTATTGCTTAAAACAGTGCGAAAATCTGACGGTATTCGTATTGTTGTATTGCTGCTATTTGCGACATTTCTTATTATAACCTAACACCTGCTTTCAATGCGACGCTAGACTCCACGGCAATGGGTTAATTTGCTGTTTAATGGCTCATTATTCTTGGTAAGAGTTTCGTTGCTTAGTTGCAACTGCGGTAATTAAACGAACTCAAAGATAAGTACTGTCGGTTGTAGATTAGATAAATAAAGGAGCATCAAACACTGAGTTTTGTTGAGTCCCTTCCGTGAAGTACGAGTATCATACACACGACTTCCGTAAATATTTTTCTGTTTCTGTTTCAATACAATTCAGTCGGTTCTATCAGTTTTGGATTCGTAATAAATATGACTGTGTGAATATCTCTTTGTTCTTAAACATTTAATAAATATTAAGTATTGTAGGAGGTCTTGTCCAGCAGTGGACGTTTCCCGGCTGATGATGATGATGAAATATTGTACGATTATTGTATACTTGGGTTGGGATATATAAAAATAAGTACTTAACATACATACGAGTAGTCCTTACTGCTCTGGTTGTTAATATAATCAAGAAATACAATTTCTAATATATTATTTTATTAGTTTTAAATTGATGAATTTTTTATACTGTTTAATAATTATCTTTATTAAATAAGTAATTTCACTTTTTAATATCAAGCTTGATCTAAATCGGTACCACGAAATTTTTCGAAAAGTGGAATTCTTACTGGCAATCTGCTTTTACAAAGTAACTGTTGTATTTAAAATTATTTTGTAAATTCCATATATCTTCATTCTTTTTTTTCTTCGAAGGTCTATGTCTCGATGTCTGTTTTTAAAATTAGAATGAATGAAGAATTAATAGAAAGGAAAGTTAGACATGTTGCCTGTAAAATATTGAAATATGGACATAACAACGGTTGTAGGATATGCTTGGTCGGAATAAAACTAAATAATGCAAAATTAAAGATAAGTTACAACATAATGTCCCACGGCTATGCCACGCGAAGGGAAGGTATTTATCATTCAATAATAATCACTATGTACGTATTTTTTGCTGAATGAAATAATAATGATTTTATGAAATATATAATTAATTCACTACTTTAGAGAAGGGATAAGTAAGAAAATTCCACAAATTTTGTAAATGTTTGTGTATTACACATGTGCGGTTATGTAGCATTTTGTACAGTAACGGATTTCGCTCAGGGTAGAGAATTTATCCTGGTTGAGGCGGTCAATTTGGTGGTTTCAGTTGCAACCTTTTCAAATTATGTTTCTTTTTCTGAGCGTCTGAGCAGTCTTTCGTGACGTTTTATATATTGAGCTAAAGTAACTGATTGGAAACGGATAACACTGTCAAAATGTATTGAATAACAAGTATTAAAAGTTTGGCTAATTGAGAGTAATCGCTCAATTGAAAATAATTGGTATAGAATTTCCCCCAAAACCCGGTTTTCTTCGACGCGTGCTTGCGAAGTAATTGTCGTATCTTAAGCAAGGAGTATTATGCAATTACAAGCACGTAGTTCCGGAAAGTTTTAAGGCACAGTGGTAAAACACATGCAGAAACGACGTGTTTTATGGTTACATTTTGATTTTGAAAATTTAGCTCAATTGGAACTGTATATTCTTCGTCTCAATTATCTTGGTAGTAAGAAAGATTGATTTATGGATTCATTGCTATATGTTTACACAATGTCTTCGTGTTTGTGTCTATGTATGTAGGTATTATTATCAAAAATCTAAATAATAATTGGTTTTCCTGGAATAGGGGGCCTCTTTATTATTTAACTATAGGTTAGTTAAATAATAACTAAGGTTAGATAGGAATTTTTTCTATTTCTCTCTCTAAAATAATCACAGCGAATAAAGAAAATTATGTTTTTTTTTTACACGACAGTAAATGACTATCCACATTAAAATTCCCCCTGTTGTAATTAAATTGTAATTTTGTAAATATTTATCTAGGTATGATGATGTACGTATATTAAGGCAGATTAAAACATTCGGTTAATCAAAGTTTCTCTGGAAACACAAGTAATATTTACGAGTATATATATCCTACATCACCATTTCTTAGTGCCGTTTTAGAGTCATCACAGCTCAAATTAACAACACTTTAGAGTTTATTGTTTCCTTTGGCTTTCGCCCCTCAGCTTTAATAACTGCCCGAGTTTAATTGATTTATAATTGCAGTGTTGACGTCCTGCTAGGAAGGAGTTGGTAACTTTTTAATGGATATTACTACAATACAAAGTGCACAGTAATTTAACAACGGCAGCAATCGAAATTTACGAAATTCGAGTTATTAAATTATGAAATACCGAGTTCATTAACACCGTGGCACCCTATTCGGCTTACAACATTTGCACAGTAAAGTACCTGCGTAACACAATGCCACTTTCTTAAACCGCTAATAAAAAGTCTTAAGTAACATAATACCGTGATCGCGAAGTAGGATACACCTTTTTGAAAATATAACCCATATGTATTTTCGGTCTGCGTTGTACTTTTACCGGCGATTAAACAGCTAAAGGAGTAAATTCAGCGTCTATATCGCTATAGGCTAAGAATTCGTCGCTTTTTAGGGTTCCGTGCCAAAAGAGTGCAACGGCAAGGCACCACTGTATGTCCGTCCGTACATCTGTCACAGGGCTGTTTATTTGAACCTTCTTAGGTAGAGACTACAAATTTTTGTAGGGATACACACACGCACAAATTATAATTGTAAAAGTTAGTATTTAAAAGAGGTCCATATACAATGAAAAGCTACAACTTGGGAATCTTCAAAAGAAGAGTAAATAGGCACCTTCTAGACCAACACGTAACATCGTCGACCTCATCGTCACTTACCATCAGGTGAGATTGAGGTCAAGTGTTGGTCTATCTTCAATATATATAAAAATTATCATTTTTTCGGCGATTTTTGGTCGATCTTGTGTTAAATGTTGTACTGTTGTACAATCCCGGAACCCCTTGGGTGCGATTCGCTCTTGGCCCGTGATTTCGTAAGGGTTTTTAAAGCGATTAGTCGTAAAAAATCTCAGATATACCGCTTTTGAAAAAGCGATGAAGCGGCTGCCACTCAGTCACTCAGTTCCTGTGAAGCCTTTATTTTAAAGACCAATGAGACTGGAGAATTGTCTGTCTGATAAAAACAGCCTGATGATGAATGAATGATTTGTAGCTTACGTTGATTTTCTTGAGACGATGTGATGCTGTGCATATCTCTCTTTGTCGCCAAGGAAGTAAGTATCGCTATTGCTCTCTCGCGTGCCAACGAGAAAATAATCAGTGAGGTGTCTTAACCATCTCGCCATAACATTGCTGCTGGGAGCAAGTATTATTGAACCAACAATTATTAGTTTCCGTTTCATTTCGTTTTCAGTTAGAATTATGACTGTTTAGAAATTGCTATAATTTTGCAAGCTTTGCACTTGTAATACGTGTGCACGCTGCGGCTATAATAAATCGACAACAAGCCTCCTTCTGTTACATATAATTATAATAGTTGAAAAACTTTAGATATACTTCCATGTCTTATTATTTGTATGTATAATTGGATATATTTAAAAAAATATCAGCTAGGCTTCCGTTTGACCACAATGTTAAGTGAAGTTGTAGCACTTTATGGTCTAGGATGGTTCATGGTTCCAGAAAAAGCCTTTTCACTCTAAAAATAAACTCTCGCATTCTCACATAAAAGCCGGTATTCTTAGCTGTAAACATAAATGAAGAAGCAAAACGCTCAGTGCGAGATTAACACAATAATCATAATCTCATGCTAGATAGGCGAACCTGACGCCGACTTATGGAAACCTGTATATTTACGAATACGAAGAGTTAGTATCATTATCATCTTTATGAGTTTCCTTTATAAATCACCGTGACCAACGTTTGCGTTCCATTACATAGGACTTGAGAAGCGGATTGGTGGAAGTAGTCGTATCGTTTATTTTCTCTTAGTACGGAATTACACGAGAAGATAAGAGCTTTAAAATCGGGGCCAACTATAACCAACATAAGCAAGAAAATAGGAAGAAATATACTTCTAAGAAAATGCTTCAAATAATACAAAGAACTCTCGATGCACGGGTAAAACTCGCGCAAGACCGATTTATTAATTACTGTTTCGACAACAATCTCCAGCATCTGTCAGTAGAGGTCTCGCCACACAAAATGCATTCAATGTATTCAAATGGTCTCGCCTTAGGCAAAGTGCATTGATTTAGAGACCGCTGCATACAAGCACTGAGAGAAATGTTTTAATACAAACTTTCAAAGTCGATTTGTCTTCAACGAATCTTAACGAGTCCCACTGTCGGATCGTGGTGTTCTGAGTTTCTATTCCTTACTTTGAATACGATACTCATGTAAATGAAGGGTTCGTTTACTCAATGTAATGGTTACTTCCTAGTTCGTCTGGTGTCCTTCTTGTTTATTACACACGGATAGTGAAAATAGATGTTTGTTTAATGCCGAGACTCCCTCGTCGGTCTGTCTATGGTGGTGTCTTTATATCGCTTCTTTAAACAGTTCCTTTGTTTATTCTCTTGGCATGATATACATTTTTATAGACTTTTGGAATTGTTTGTATTCTTTTTAAGGATTTTTTGTTTTGTCCTATGCTTCAATGAATATTTCTCTATTGAAGTTTTTGGCCTTAGTGCCCGCCTGCCATCTAGTTGTTGTTTTTCAAGTCGGTAGCACACAATCCTGCAGATGTATATTAACAGAGGACTATTGTATAACAACAAAATGTAATGAAATATAGTGGCCTAAAACGACACATTTCCTAGATATTTTGAAGTAAAGATGGACATAATAAGTATGACGAAAATTTATCCGTTTTTCCTTTTATCTATAAGAAATGGAAAAGCAGAATGACAAAATTTTCGACTGAGAGTTCGGTCCAGAGAGCGGCAGCTGCTTTTTGTCTCGGGACTGTATTCCCATGAGATACTTTCTGAAATCCACGCAGGCGAAGTCATACATTAGTTTCTCATTTATGAACTACTTGTTCAAATGTAATATAATGAAATAGCCAATGTTCTTTTCCGACTCTTAAATCCGTTGTGTCTCGTAAATAAATAAACAAACAAACTCACTTTTGCATTTATAATATTAATATTGAATTAGGATTGAATAAAGTCTGAAACTTGTTGACGACGGTCTTAAACTTCGGCCTAGAATGGTCCTTAATTACTGTAGAAGCGAAACGCTTTGTATGTGCTATAGTAATATCTACTGTGTCTGCCGATCTTCTGTTTGAGGAAATAAACTGTCATAAACAAAGATATAAAAACATGAGCCAGAACATAAATAGCCTATCGGGCTAGCCATAATCACTACCCTTAGCAGGCTGATTGGTGATCGCAGTAAGATGATTATGTAATATGGGTAGGTGCTGCGGCCCATCATCTGAATGTAGTCTCCTTCAGTCGCTTTTTACGACACTCCCGTGGCATGAGGGTGGTCCTATTCTGAACCCGAAACCATACGGCAATAATATCGGCGTACCTTCATGATGGTATCTTTGTCTGATAATTTTGCAATCGGGCTTATAATGCTAATACCATTTGCTGAGGGTCTCCTATCAATGGGTCTGGGCATTTTTTCTACCTTTTTCAACAGCTACAATTTGGTGTAATTATTCTATAGTACCTACAAAGTGAATTGTGCCACTTAATTTTCGATCTCGACAGAATAAAATCGAATGTTACTGGCGCCACTACTGTTACGTAATAATAGCGGACCACTTGTTCGTTTCGTCATGTTCAAAATGATTGTTTGCACTTGCCCTCTCGTATAGTAGCCGTCATCTTATGGAATCAGTCATGAATACAAAGCTTCGAGGATTGATTTTATCGAATGTCATGTTATTGTATACTTATGTACTTAAATACAACCCGCGAAATAAATTTTCATTTCCATTTGAATTTTGAGCACTCAAAAATAGCTCAAATAAAAACAAAATTTTCAGCCGATTGTACTACACACTCTATACTTTGTGGCGTAGTCGAAATATAGTGTAGCAAAAAAATCATGGTGGGTAGAACTTGAAAAAAGATTTATTATTTGCAATGGAAAAAAATACCGCACGATCTCGGTTTTTTAATAGTATTATCCTACGCCATCCCGTGTGTTCCTAAATGGCGCCTAATACAAAAGTATATAGAGATGAACATCTTACTGCGATTAACAATCCACCTGATTATGCGTGGTTATTGTGGCTATTATAGTTCACATCTATCATAACACAACACACGTAACTTAACACATCACTACATACATTACATTTATGTCATCATGGACACAATTTTCATAAATTACACAAATATTTCATTTATCCTTCTTATTTAATAAAATGTAATAACCAGACTTCTACCTTCATACATACGACTTACAATGTATAACGCCTCATAATGAAAAATGTTTTAATTATTTATATTTTCTTTGTTCGTTAACTCGTAAAACTAGCTCTATTTAACTGTACTATTCGAGAAAATTTGTAAAGGCTTGATATCTTGTGCTCTATATATGTCTGTATATTTACTGTCTATAAGCTGTTAATTTTCCAACAAATAAAAATAAAATAAAATGAAAAGTCCAAAGTTGTGTCTATGAAGGAGGCTCTTGTTCAGCAGTGGACGTTTGCAGATGATGAAATAAGGTTCCAGGTATTACGGCTGAACATCAGCCACAAGCCATAGGCCTTCCCTGTTGTACACTCTATAATTAATTATTCTAACGCTAACAAAATTACGCGTACCGGAAAGTTATTTCATACAGATGTCCATTACGATTACAATTTAGAACAAGTTTCGATTCTTATCAGCTCTGTAACTGTCTTAATTTTAAACGTGGTAGATTAAACTGAAAATTTAAAGTACTTAATTTCAGTACAACATTTATTATTAAAATAAAATCATGTTCATCCATCATCAGCATCATTCATTAGTTTACCACATTTTTCCTGGGTGGAGTAATGTCAAATCAGATACATTTTAGAAAGAAAGATGTATTTATAATTTAGAAATGTTTATTTGGTTTTATTATACCTAACACGACATTAAAGACAATAGAATAGGATATGAATATAAAACAACAACTAAATAACTATTATAAAATAAAGTACTACTGTAACAATACTAAAATATAATACGCGTAAAACATATGTTATACTCGTAAATATATTATAGTACAGCACTTGTGGTATTGTGTCATTTTTAGTAAGTTGTTTGATTTAAGATAAAAGGTAAGCCCAAACTCAATTGTACTTTAGTAAAAATATACGACACGAAATCCGTTTTTGGTTTCGAAATTTACAAAAACGAATTCCTACTTATGTTCTTAATGCGAAATATGGTGGTTGGTTCGTTAATGCATCTAACGCAATAACGGATCTTGCATATATTTGATGATTTGAATACGTATAATAAAACTGTGTAGGTCAAATTTATGTACAATGAAAAATAATATGCTAAAAACCCAGTCGGGAGGATGTAAGAAGTGAAATAGAACTAATTTAGATATTTAAAAAAAATTTGTTTAAATGTTTGTCCTAATGTTTGTTCGGGCTAATCTCCGAAACGACTGGACCGATTCAAATGAAATTTTGTATGGTGGTAACTTACATCCCTGGTCAACATATAGAATACTTTGATCCCGGTAAATCAAAGCGTTCCCGTGGGATAATTTGAAAAAACTGTAATTAATTTAAAAAGCTTTGTATACAACTACTTATGAACTTAATATATTAATATAACGTCTGAAGTCCACATATACTGTCGCTAGCTGTAGCTAGATATAACGTTAGTACATTGTTTGAAGACAAGACGGCATAGGGTGGGTTGTGTCTCCATCGGTCGGACAATGTGACAGGAGAAATCTGAACTCGGAATCCGACGAGGAAGAACAATAAATAATTTACGCGACAATAACTCATGGGTGACCCAGGTGGTCCGTGCCCATGATACATAGTCATGTTATGCCTTGTAAACGTGGCCTTACCATTATATCGTAACGTGTTACAATGATTTACTTGTAACTCATATTCCACTAGCTGCTATTCACGGCTTCGTGCGCGGTGATTTTCAGTTTTATTTGCCCTAAATTTATTTGAAATGGACTATTTACAAGGCAGGCTCCGTGGCGCAGTTGTGACGCGCAACACACGTGGGAGATTCCGGGATAAATTCCCGGTAAGGACATTGTCAAATTGTGAGACTTTCCCTGTCTGATATAAAAAAGCTACCTTTCCATTCATACTTCTAGCTATAGTTATCGGTTATGATTTCGCGTCGATAGATTAATTAGTTTAGTGAGTTATAAGTAAAAATAAAAACGTGGTATTTTGCGCAACTATTGTGTTTGTTTACTACCCAAATGTTTCCTCACAATTTCTGTTGCACATTATGATTTGATTTTTATAATTGTATAGATGCTAACACCTACGTCGTTTGACGTTTGCCCTTATTACTGTTTTACTTTATCTTTTGACCGATATGAAATAAAACGATAAAACTAATCAAATCTAACCGAACGACGTAGTTTGATTATTTTGTAATACTTAGTACACGACGGGTTGTTTTCAAATATGAATCTTGCGTTACATTTTTGAACTCATTACACCTGTGTCATCGTCAGTTTCATGCGTCCACTTTTGGCCCAGACCCTCCATCATAAATCTGTTATTATGATATGTTTATGATACGAGGGTATTAGATACTGCTACTCATCTCCTGTTTTACATGGGGTCAGCCTATAATAAAGCTGAGCTCTCACTGTCAATCTGCCTACATGCCTGTACATCTTTTGGAAAATTAGCCGCTTCTGAGCATAAAATGAAACATATATCCAAAGAAGGATGAATTTAGTTTCGGTTTTTAACTGTATTTGATAAGAAAGTAATTGGAAAACTGTTGGTTACGTTTCGGGTGTGCCAGGTTTCTGCTCGCGTGCAGTTTATTTGCGTTGAATGGTCACGCACGCATGTTTAGAGCTCTCTCGATACAGCCTACAATATACCGGAGCGACTTTTTATGGCCAAGATAAATTCGGGCCTCGAACGCTAAACTGCAACATTTTCGAATGCCATGCAATGTACGAGTAGGTATGGTGCGTTTGTGAACGGATGTTTGTAACTTACAACAGCCATGTGACGCGTTTAGTGTGGGCGCGGAGGGCATCGAACTTATCATACCCGCCCTACAGTTTTTCGTAACTCAGGAAATAATTAAAGCTAACTATAAATAATATCAAAGCAAAATCAAATGCTCTACACGTGAAATTATCTGAACAAAGAATAGTCCAGCTGTAGTGTGGAACGATAGTACATACATATAGACCGACACATAATTTACATTTAATTATAGGCTCTCCACATGTACTCAAAGCTCAGTAATGAGAGTTTAAAAGGTGATTTCATGTGATACGAAAAGATAATTGTCGTTAGCGGAAGTTCTAAAGTGCAAATCAATGTTTGTTTCCTTGCCAGTTTGATTTATTCTAGTAAGAAATTATAAAAGGTATTAAAAATGTAAATGAAGTCGCCTATTTTATACATATTTTTTTAAACTAATAATTTACGGACCAGCAACGTCGCCGTTTTCTGACACAACCACTACTAAAATGATCTGAAATATAAATATATGGTTACACCACATTTCGGTTTTGTATGTACCGTATAACTTCACTGGCAACACGCACTGATTAAAAAATTGTATTTAGACGCTGATGTATTTTGGACTAGAAGATATGCCGTAACTTCTCGAAAGCTGCCTAGCCGGGTTAGATTCTTAGGTTAACTCATTGTCGAAATTGAACCAACCCACATGCCTTTTGGCCGAATAAACAAGCTCAAAGTCACTTAGCGAGCTATGAAACGAATAGCTCGGAATTTATCTACGTGATAAAATCCGGAATGAGGAAATCCGTTACGAACGGAGGTCTCCGACATAGCTTGACGAGTCAGTGAGATGATGTGGCAATGGACAGGCCAGTTCACTAGTGGCGACCACGTACCTGGAAGCGTGTACCGAGCCGTCCTCCTAGGGAGTCGCTGGATGCAAGTGGCTCGGTACCGGTCAATGTGGCATAACATGGAGGACGCGTAATTTGACCACAAATTAAGTCTTTTTATGTTTTATAGTTATGATTTATATTTAGGTTATTTATTTATACTAACTACAAATACAAACCGAAATTTTGCGATGTCAATATGCGAGTCCGACTTGCTCTTGGCCAATTATTATTTAATGGGCATATGTCTATTCCGACAAAAGGCTTGAATATTTTACCTTCGATTTCACAATATCGTTCTAAGCATTTATGTTGTAACGAAGGTATACGACTATATACGTTATGTTACGTCGAGTTTTATATAAATGTAAATTGTTTATCTTATTTTATCGTGGTGTTATAATAATACACAATTACCGGTTTCAATCAGATGTCATAGCTAACGAGATGCGATTATCACGGGTGCAGAACCGTGGCTGTTAATCGTTAATTGTCTACGTAACATAAATTCAGTAATGTCTAACCTAATCCACCTGTTGCAATCATCTTGCAACAGAACACCCACCGTTCTGCACGGGTCGTTTCACACAAGAGGCGACACAGCCTTGAGTCGAATGAATTAACAACGCCATCTAGCCAGTTCGGGGATTGTGGCCCGATGTGAAATACCTACTTCGACAACGGATAGAGGAAATCGACGATTTCAACGGATTGTTCTCTTTGTTTTCACGCTTTCGTAGAAGCAATACTTTTCGTCACGGCGAATGTCATTTGGTGCAAGCACTTATGTTCAATTGTAAGGATATGTGTATATATGTATAAGATGAAACTTGCTTTCTAGAAGTGATCTGCCTTTTTAGGGTTCCGTACCTCAAAAGGAAAAAAGGATCACTTTGTTGTCCGTTTGTCTGCCACGACTTTTTTCTCAGGAACGCGTAGAGGTATCCTGTTGAAATTAATATCGAAGACGCGAGTCTACGGTATTCTGCACCTGTGAAAAAAATATACTTATAGGTCAACGAAATACAAAGATATAGCTGTATTTTAGACCATTTCCATACAAAATGCAAGGAAACCAAAACCTATAGGGTCCTTCCCGTTGACCCAGAGTCCTGAAATTTAGCAAAAAGCAAGGTCTTACAGCACAACCATAGGAATAAATCTGAAAACCAGAATTTTCTAAGTATAACACAGTAATATTAACTTTTTTATATTTACAAACAACTTAGTAGTTGAAAGCCATACATCGGGTATGTAAATTAGCTGCAAAGTAAAGTAGGTTTTTCAATCGGACTTACATTTTCGGTAGAGCATGATTCTAAGTATGTTGATTATTCATATCCTGTACGGAACCCTGGGTGCGTGTGTCCGACTCGCACTTGACCATTTTTTTTCATTTAACAAGTAAAATTACTAGAATCAATTAATAGCGTCCGTTTTGACTGTTGCGTTTCATAATAGCGGTTATTATCTTGCTTCATAAAATGTTATCACTCTAATACTCGTATCCTAAAATTATAGAGCTGCGTCAGCAAAGCACTAGTCTGGTCACAGGTCACTTACCTGACTTGGCGCTTACTGATCACACCCGACCACAGGTCTCATGTATCATTATGGTTCGTGCTAATAGATCGTGCTCAAGAGTGATATGAGTTGAATTCATGTATGGTACAGATAAGACAAACGTCACTACCTTCTGAAGGAACTGACATAATTATGTGTGTTAACCGGTGGACTGATTTTTAAATACAATTGATTTTATTAGTATGCGGGCGTCATGAAACAAAAAATTTCTTTGACTAAGTTATGTTATCTTAGGATAGTTGGCACTCTCACTTGGCTGATTTCACTTAACGATAAGCAAATATACTCAGCTTTTTGAGTACTGTGTTTTGGTTCACGTCTACAGTTTTAGTTTATTTTGCGCATTTTTTATTTATTAGATTACTTTTACACTCAGGTAACCAGAGCGGGGTCACTTGAGACAGGTATTTGTATATTTCCGAAGTGACTCCAAACTCAAGTTGTTAGCTATAAAATTGTAAAAGGGAATAAACTTTTTTTTTCATCAACAATTTGTTTTTATAGTTAATTGCGCAGTATTTGTTTTGAAACATCGAAGTTGAAGTTGTTCGAAAGAATTTTGTTTGGTTTTACAAGTTAAGACTCAACTTATTTTTCTCTTAGCTTCGGGACCGATTTCACAATTTGCATTCAATGTTTTAAAGCTGTATGTTGTGAAATTACAAAATTAGTTAATGACTCGGTAACATTGCGTAATCAGTGGTGCACATCCGTGGGCGCGACTTTTGTGGGCGTTTCTTGCAACACTGGAGTAACTGCAGATGTGCACGAATCTGACGGAAATTATCCTAGTTGTGAGCTACGTAATTCTCAGCTTATTACCTTGTGGTTGTTGTAAACCTTCTGGCCTCTGTCACCAACGGTGTGAATCATGATGATGAAATGCAATTTAGGTTCACAACTCAACGGTTTGACAAAAAAAGTATTATGTATAAGCGAATAATAACCCCTTGCTCTACTCTCTGTTATGTTTAAACTATGCATATAGTTATTTTATTTAGAGCTATTTTATGCAATGACTTTGAAAAATATTCCTAACTACTACATATAACTTAAATCTCTTTGATTTCATGTCGCCCTAAAACAGAAACGTAAAATTAACATAACCTATGGAGTGTAAGCTTTTACGCGGCAGTTTACATTTCCCGTATCAGACTTATTTATTGAGATCCTTTACTTTGAAGTTATTGCCAATCTAACAAATTACCTCAACAATGATCGTAAACTAGAAAGCGAACTTGGCTTTATAGACGTAAAGACGAGACTGACGCATAGACAAAGGGCAGCTTAGATTCCTGTTATCTAGGTAATTGTGCATGTAACCATCTTTTAATTATGTTATATATATTTATAAATAATACTCGCATAATATTCTGGATTTTAAACTTCGCGATTTCCATTCATTTTGTTCAAGATATGAGAAAAATATATCACATTTTGACATAAAATGTACAACCCTCATTATCCGGTTTATCATACACTGATCATACCGCTATGATACGTTGTAGGAATTTATTAGTAAAGGATACTTATATATATATCTTTCGGCCTACCTATTGTAAAAATAAAAATAAAGTGGTCAATTTTAATACTTTTAAAAGTATATTTAACCAGCGTAGTGAAAGTCCAATCACTTTCGTTTACAACGGAATTGCATCAAAAGGGCTTAAAGTTATTAACATTCCTTTTTGGGAGTCCGTCCAATACGAACACAACAAATTATAACTATTGTCATCACGGCTCCACACGTGAGTTCCGCTCTCACTTTTTAATAGACACAAAGTTATTATTTATCGAATACCATGCTGTAATCTATGTTACGTAGTCGTATGTTATATATAAAGTAGAAAAAAGTTGTGGGGTGAGGCGTTGTGCGTGAACAATGTGAAAAAACAGAAACAATGTCTTATTAAAGTAACTGCGTGGTTGAAGTCTATGGTATTCAAGAAAACTTATATGCTAGTGAGAGCATGGCAAACATATGCATTAATATATTTTTGTCTATATTACAGCTTAAACTGTGGAAAGTGAAATGTACATATATCGAATTTTGTCTCTACTTGTTCGCTTATATGGCACTGTTAGAAGCTACGATGACAGCTAATTAGAAAATGTAAATCATTTTCATAGTCAACAAGTGCGAGTAAGAATCGCGCACCAACGGTTCCGTACAGAGTATGAATAATTAACATCGTGAAAATCATAAACAGATAATATAACGGAGTTTCTTGAAAAGTCTAGAAAGAATTAAAAAATACAGTGACGGATGTATATGCTTCGAAACATGTAACGGCAAGAAATTAAAATCACTGGGAACATTCTGGAAACGTCATCGACAGGTATATAAGGATTGGAACGTGCATCGAGTGCAGTTAAATTCTATGCAGTGAACAGCGAACAAAACTGAAGAAAAAGAAACCAGAAGAAGTAAAGCGAAAGTACAGTGAAGTGAAAAAGTGATAGTGTACTAGTGGTGTCAAGTGGTGCAGATCGGCGGCATGGCGCGGCTTCAGTGGTGTCAAAGGACTCTGTACGGAGGATCCAGGTACGAACTCAGTGCGGAAGACTCGGACCCAGTGAAGACAGGGAACGCACTCTGTTTCACTCTGTTCTCAAGTTTAGAAGATTGGCTTGTGGACCTGTGTTACAATAAAACTCCGAAACTTTGGACACGTTTTTCTTCGATTCCTCGAACCCTGCAGCTCGCAATAGTAACAAGCACTAAGCAATGCCCTAACGAAAGTATATGGCTGATTGAAGTACAAACTTCGCAGTTAAAAAATATTATTCAACTCACTTGTCTATATCACGATCGAGATGTTTGTTTGTAATCGTATAAAAATATATTTTACCCCTTGCTTCTTGTAAAATTTAAGGATTATAGATTGATGGTTTTGATTCCTGGCGATCACAATGGAAAACGTCAAAATATGCGGCATAAACGGCCGTATCTTTTTTCTGTGTTGCCTTAGTAGTAGTCGTAGTTTGAATTTTTTCACAGATACTAAATTCAACTTTATACCTCTACGCGTTTGTGATCCTATAGGAGTTTCTTTTTGCCTTTTGAGATACGGAACCCTAAATATAAATCGTATGTGTATAAATCATAATACCCTAAATCTAAAATAAACTAGGAAGTTCTACAACATTTCGAATAATCCGTAGTTAATAGTTAATTTGTTGGAAAATTTCTTCACATAATTCTTACTGAATGTATTTCATTTCATTTCCAAGACTTAAATGTAAGTTGCACGTTCATAAATCATAATTTCATATAAATCTGGAATGTAAAAGTTCATAAAAATCTTAAATAAGTAGTAAGTAGTCCTCCTCAGTTTGTAAATATACCCTCTTTTTGTAAACATGTCTCTTTTTATACATGTTTGTTTTACCTGTTAACTGCTTTGCATGTGCAGTATTATCTTTAGTGATCTATAGTATTTTAACTAGTGTTTTAGTTTTATTGAATCAGTTTAAGTGAAATGTAAAATTATCTTAGTAAATAAATTTGTATTTAACCCAAGTTGTTCGAAATTTTGCATAATATTGTAGATTGTTTCAATTCTTTCGCCAGACATATCCCCTGACCAGCTTTATCATAGCACGAACAAACTACAGGAAGGAATCCCTTAAATAAATAATTTGTTTTCTATTTAAATATTGTACTCTTACGGACACATACAAATACGTCGTCACTTATCCGAAGCGATCGTAAAAAGAGAAAAGTCCCTGATGATAATGCATTGACTACGAAGGGCCGAGTGAAAGTTCGGAAGATCTTTCGTAAATCAGTTCACGCTATTGTTAATCTCGATCCAGATTCTTTTGTATTGACGTTTTTTTCTCTCTTTAGGAACACTTTCGTCATGTCATGACACGACGTTTGTATTCGTTGTTTCGTTGGAGGTGGTTTGTTTTCAATGCAGTTAATTGCCCTTTGCTTTGGCTGTACTTGAAGGTATTTGGAACTAGACGTACTTAATTCATGTAATAAGGCCACTGGATGTATGGACAGACAGATTGTGCAATTAATAATACTTTTGATTTGTACTTTTGTTGATACTTTTTTTCAAACAGCCAAGTTGGAGTTGATCTTGCGCTCCAAGGGCTTCGAACCGTGGAAAGAAACATACGGATATTATTGAAATTAGTTTAGTTTTCCCGACTGCATACCTAAGTTCGGTAAGTTTTTTGAATGATTTCTCAATAATATTAAAATTATAGAGACCTCGCTTAGGTTTTAGTTTAAAATTTATAGAAAGTCTATTGTGATTATTTCCGAATTTTCATTATGGAAACTTCGGAGATAGACAGAGGGTGGGATGTTATTTTTACACATATTTTTCAAAATAATTCATAAACTATAGTAAATTAAATCAACAAAAATCCGTTTTAGAGTGTAAAAACAAGGCCTTTTAACAAGATATTTGTTGAAGATTGACCTAGTGACTCCACTTTGAAATTTAGAGCGCTACCCCTATTTCTCCCCTTTTGAAATATGGATTGTAATAAATATTTTATCAATTATTTCAGTGGCGGCACCTGTGGGTCACCATTTACCATAACTATTAAAAATTTAAAGTCGGTAGATAGCATTAGTAGTAACTGAGATAATCGACTGTGACAGAAGGACGGACGGAAAAACAGACATTCACCAGGAAGAGATTGTGAGCGTTTCTTGGTTTCATCGGATCTGCGGAACCCTAAAAATCGCAGATATGGATACTTAATTTAAAAAAAGAGTGATTATATGTTAGGGCGTTTCTTGAAAAGAAGAAGACTTCTTCAGCTTTTTAATTTTTTTTATTGTATAAAATAATACGAGGGTAGAGTTATAAGTCTGGTAAAAATCGACTTATGAATAAAGTTATCGCAAATTGCATAAAACCTTTTTCTTAAAAACTCTTTAAAAGACTAAATTATTATTTTCAACCAGTTCTGTCGATTTTTTTTGACGGCCATAAAAGAAAAACAAGAGAATGCATTTTCGCAAACATGGAGAAAAGTGAATTTCGTGTGTTGATTAAACATTATTTTTTGTATAAAAAAACATTACGGAAACAAAACAAAGACTTGACAAATATTATGGGGACTCCGCTCCGTCGATTAAAATGATTCACAAGTGGTTTACTGATTTTCGTTGCGGTCGTACAAGCACAAGTGATGCTGAACGTCCAGGACGCCCAGTTGAGGTGTACGACTCCAGAGATGATCACCAAAATCCACGACATAGTATTGAATGACCGAAGAGTAAAAGTGAGTGAGATAGTGGACATCGTAGGCATCTCAGACGAACGTGTGCGCAATATCTTACACCAACATTTATATATGAAGAAGCTCTCCGCGCGTGGATCCACCACTACACACCAGAAACCAAACAACTATCGAAACAGTGGATAGCTTCTTGCGAACCTGCACCGAAGAAGGTCAAAGCAGTTTTATCGGCCAATAAAGTGATGGCCACAGTTTTTTGGGTTGCACGTGGCATAATCCACATTGACTACCTAGAGAAGGGTAAAACGATTACTGGCCAATATTATGCCAATTTATTGGACGATTTCAACAAAGTTTTACAAGAAAATCGGCCTCATCTAACTAAGAAGAAAATCCTTTTTCACCAAGACAATGCACGAGTGCACATCTGCGCAGTTGCCATGGCCAAATTCCATGAGTTACGCTACGAGTTGCTTTCTCACCCACCATATTCGCCAGATTTAGCCCCCTGCGACTATTTTCTGTTTCCGAATTCGAAAAAATGGCTGGGTGGGAAAAGATTTAGCTCCAATGAAGATATTATGCACGAAACCAATGCCTATTTTGAAGGGTTACCAAAGTCTCATTATATTGAAGGGATCGAAAAGCTGGAGAAACGTTGGATGAAGTGTATTGAGGTAGGGGGAGACTATGTCGAAAAATAAATAATAACTTTTAAAGTTTTTTTATTCCTTGTTTATTTTTTACCAGACTTATCACTCTGCCCTCGTAAACGACGCTGATAATGGTTTGCACTTCGGTGAATTAGCCATACTGACAATGCTTGGGAGGAAAGTTACTGATCGCTGTCATTGCTACATAACCGGTGACAGCCTGTCTTCTACAAGTTCCTTTATCGCCTTTTAACCGATTCACCGAGATATTTTTTATCCTAGTATACCAACCATTCTCTAAATAAGTTTTATATGTGGTATTACGTATTTTGTATATTTGCAACACAAATCAACAATTTTACCTTACTCGTAGCTTTCGCCTGCAAGCCTCAACGCGGCCCGTAGTGGACACAAGGCATTCACTGTTGCGACTTCATGGTACATTCGCAGTTTCACTACTAATATTCATTGAAATTTAACATTCGTCATGCTTAATGTTCAGCGATCTGAGATGCACTTGATGCACTCTCTACGCATAGTAAGAGAGCCCACGACCAAATTTTTTGTCCCATAGCAATATGGCCTCAACTGCATCAAATTGATCGATTCGATTATCGTGAACTCGAAAATACCAGTATCAGAAATTATTCGCGTAGCGTTTGACCCGGCCAAATTTTCAAAAAATGTTAAAAAATTTTACCGGCCCGTATCATAGCAATCTGTCTTATTTTTGGACTGTAGTTGGATGATAGCTGTAAGATACCGAAAACAGGTTTTTCAGAAGTCAGTTGTGTCACCTTTTTTTTGACACAGCAGAAATGGCCTCCCACGCAGTTGCTACACTTCTTGATGTTATTATCCACCTAGTCGGGTTCAGAATCATATAATTTGACGATTTTATACAGTTTCGACCGTATTGCTAAGATACATGGTTTTGGTCGTGGGCTCTCGTACTAGCAAGTACTGGCGACATAGCGGTGCATCTATGGCAGCTGCGTCAACAGTGTTATGCCTCTTGGGATAAATTAGGAACTACTCGTACCTTTCCGCAACGACTTATTATTGTTAAATCGATCCACTTTGAACAGATTTTGATGTATCTTCAATATTATTCACTATTAATCACGTCAACAAAGTGGTAAAATAAAATCTGGAAAAATTGTCTACCCGGCCGTCGCCATGCACCTCGCGCGATCATATCGGTTGAATGTTTTATTTTGCAATATTTTAGTTAGTTCTGTCTACCCACAACGATTTTTTAAACGACTTCATTTAAAATATGCTTTTGTTGTATAACATTGTTGCGCACCTCTCTTTTACTGAACTACAATATATTTGGTGTAATAACGTATTCTTTCCGAATGTTTTCTGTGCAAGATTGTATTTTAATTTTAAGATTTGTGAGTGAAATTGAATTTTTTTGAGAATAAAATATCTTTAACCCCTAAAATATATGATTATGGTAGCTCCCATACACGTAACGTGGAGGTGAATTTTTTTTGGTGTCTACTTAATTGGTATCGTTGAATAGGTCTTTTAAAAATATTTAGGGTATGTAACAATACTTTTCGATGCTGGGATCCGTTTGCAAAATATCATGGTTTAAAGTGGTAATTTTTGTCAGAGTCGACTATAGTATAGTATAATATAGTATAGTCGAGAAGATAATATTTATCCCTTGAGGGTAAATCATTAGGGGATGAAGCAGTGTTACTGAATATCTTCGCCATTTGTGGAAAGACTATAATGATTTTTTAAATTAAATGTTTCATTAAAATTTTGCAGAAAAGTGGTTTTACTTTACGAAAATTAGCATCTTCGTCAATTGGGAAACGATTTTATTGATTTTATCATGAAATATGCCTGGCTTTTAATTCTATCTTTCAAATTAAATTTCTAGAGATTATTGCAACCTGATCTGATAAACGGAACTTTACCTTTTGGGTATATTTATCCTTATACAGACATACTGACTGACGGATGGACTTAACACCAGGGCTCCGTTTGGATCTTTCGGATTCTTTTATTCTGGATTTTTTATGCTCGTACTAAGTCTCTAGTTGATTTAAATATAGATTTTGCAACGCACTGAACGGCCTGCAGTAATACTACTACGAGTACAAGCTAAAAGTGTAGCTTATCTTATTTTAAGCAGTTCAAATAAGTACTATACACAACGTGCAGAGTTAAATGTATCCTTATGATTGAAAAACTTACTGTGTGGAAATAAAAATAAGTTTTCACATTCGGTTTACAATTATTAGGCATCCTGTAACCTGGGGTCTTAAAATTTATGTCAATCCGAATTGAACAAGAACTGCAACATATTGCTAGAGAAAGTGAACAGTGAGCTCACATTAGATGACCAATTACGTTTTTCTTTAGTCGGCATTCCCGTTTTCTCGGACAATAAGACATCATGCGATGTTCCGTCAGTTTCGATACGATCAATTTTAGATTTTCTCAGTTGATGTTGTTATAAATGCGATACTCGAGGGTAGAATATTGTTGCTGTGTTAAGATTAAAAAGTCTACGGTAAACTAAATCATTTTTAGTACCCTAATTTTACTTTCTTATTCAGTGATATGCATATCGTTGGTCTTTTTTTTTTAAATTACCACAATGGTCGCCAAAATGAATTAATTGACTCGGAATACCAAATGTCCAAATGTCAATTTTTCTAGGCAACTCTTCCAAAATTTCGGATGAAATAATAGCCAAATTCGTCAAAACGTTCTCAAATGATGAGCTAACACATGTTACGTTGTATGCAATCGAAAATCCAAATGCCGATTTTCATGGCCTAATCTTTAAAAATTATGAACTTTCATAAAAACGTGCATCCCATATTTTAACCCTTTATGACTTATGTTCAAATAATTATAGTTTAAAAAACTAAAACACGCTTTACGAGTGTCGTACTAAAAAGCTTTTTAATCCAAAACAACTTTTATACGAGTCCGTATTTATTACTCACACTGACTTGATTGTAGAGATGGAGGACGGACCTGCAGGCGACAACTATAAACTGTATTAATTTATTAAATTCTTTCTCCTGTTGTAACTTGGTGCATAATTCCGCAAATAGCGGCTTTTTATTAGTTTTTTTTTTCGTTTGACAAATACAGGAGTGACAGCGACGTCGTCCCAAGAACTGTCAATCAAACTATGCTCGGAGTCTGGATTTTAAACAGAAGACAAGCGCTCTAATTTAAAAAAAATTTAGGGGCCTAGGCACAGAATTTATCCATCCAACTCCTTATTCTAGGGTCGTGTAAAAAGAAACCTACTGTCAAAATTTCATTTAATTCGCTTCAGCGGTTATGGCTTGGCGCATTGTGATCAAGTTGGACAATATTATTTGACACTATTAATTAGCTCTAAGGTCTGCTTCTATAGATGATTTGTTAAAATATAGCAAAAACAATAATAGTTGCATTTATTTTTGGTACATTTAACGGTAAAATACAAAACCAATATAAGTTAACACTTTCTTAAGAAGATTTACTACGTGTTAAGCCAGCTTCAAAAACATAATTTCTACGATAGAAAACATTTCAATAAATAAAGGATTGCTGTAAGAAAAATTCAAAATTATAGTTTTAACGTAATATAATAACGTAACTTAGAACGTAACCTATAATACCAACTTATAAATACTTATTTTCATGGTCGGAATCATCAAAACTTGGCAAAATGATGTTACCCAAACTATCTTTATGTATACATTATGTTTAAAGATATAATGTCCATCACATCAGGCTGAAATTCTTCCCGCAACCGTAAAGGTATTTGCAAGAAAAATTAATAAAATAGTAGTCCTTACCATCAACTTCACGATCCATCACTAAATATATAACAACTAATTTTATACCCACTTTGAAATATCGACACATCAAAAACAGAAAGGTAAAAGATTCAGCATTCCACCTGTGATAACACTTAAAAATTATTTATTTATTGGAGGGTACTTGCACAAAATTATGTCCGGAATAGTGACTGATCTCGATAGTATCTCCTACTGCTTTTGCTAATATTATTATAGAATTGAAGTAACCCTTTTCAAACGACTTCAAAATCATATTTTTAAATTAAATTATTGTTTTTCAAATCAAAACCAATTTTTTTCAGTCGATAATGGTTGTTTTGGAATACACTATAAACATGTTATTTCTTAAGTTTACATGGAAATCCTTTCATGGAAAGCGCGACTACGACGTCATGGCGATATGAGGGAGGCTCGTGTCCAACAGTAGACTTATGCAGCCGGTTATGACCGACTGATTTAAATAAATCATATCTTCATCATTTCAAAATGACTTATTCAAGAAAGTAGTCAAGGAAAATTTTTAGTGTATGTCGTCAAGTCTTTTGTAGGACAGCTTTGCTACTTCCGTTTCATAAATAAGAAAATTTATCTAGTAAAATACGTAACGTTAATGTCTGTTATTTGGCATTTATTCTACAATTTCCTCAAGTTACCGAATGTATATATTAATTACGAATAATTATAGGTTAATTTATTATTTTGGTAGAAACCTATTCAATCTAGTGGATTCAATTAAATTGATAAATAATATTATTCATAATTATCGTCTGCTTGTGAAACAATAACTAACACCGCATGGCGATCACCAAATCTGCCTTTCAAGCATGATTACGACAAATCCACCCATGGAGAGCTCGTCGTTGCGTTGTATATGTATGTACGAGGAAGGCTCATCATCAACAACCTATATATGTCCCCACTGCAGGGGCTCAGGCCTATTCTCCTACGAAATGATGCCACTTACAGAAACGAAAAATAAATTTCATAATACCCTACATCAAATGTACACCTGTGAGTTAGTAACATGTTTTCGGTCGGGCCACGTAGGGAGCAGCACAAACATTTTTTGCGCGCCCTCTGCCTCTGCGTGTTCTAAGATGCTAACTGATCCCTTTTGTTGAAAATGATAAATATGAGTCTTCTACATGTCTTGGTGTTCGTTTCATTACGATAAACTATCCAAAAATGCATAACATGTAAACGTGGATGTCTATTTCGTTCTGTCATTTAGTATGATTTTCGTGAATGGTCTTACAGTTTAAACACGACACGGGCCTTTTAAGATTCGGACAGTTCCTCACGTCGCGCTATGTTTATCCAGCGATAAGACTCGAGTAGCTCTTGAGTCGTATTATGTCTCGCTTGCACCTAAGCATTCATAGTTCGATGAGGGAGACAGAGAGAGACAGGGCGCCCCGTGTTCGGTGGCTGGCGGGCGGTTGATGTTTAGCGGATCGTAACAGTTCGCAAGTCGCCGGCAACGCGCGTGGTTGATGGACGCATACAGTGAATTACGACGTCTACTCGTGACTTCCTAACCTTTATTAAAACTTTATATTACTAACATTATACAGTGCCAGGACAATAAGCTAATGTTGTGTTAAATGCTTGGATTGATGACTTTGTGACACTGTAACCAGATGAAAAACAGCGTATGAGTCTTGACGCACGTGTGACCTTTTGGTAATTTTTTGCAATATTCATCCTTACTATATCTTTGTTTTTACCCAATTTAATCTCTGATAAACTGTTTTGTGTTACATTCTTTATCTGTGTCTGTAATTTTTGCATGAATCTTTAATAATAGTGCACCAAAACAATTTATAAGTCAATGCACCAAAACCAGTTTGCGAGTGCGATTCGGCTGTGGTTATCCTGAGTTATGTGTACCTACTTAGAGCATGCGGGCCCCTTTCTTGTGACGGAAACTCAATGCATTTATGTATTCCTTTTAAGTTTATATTAATCAAGGTCGCGCCAGATTACGGTTAACTTATTTAGGCCCGATTTCACCAATGACGACGTTAGTTGAGAGTAACTATTACAAGTATATAGTTACTCGCAATATTTATTCTCAAGCGTCGGTGGCGCAATGGATAAGGCGCGGACTCTCAATCTGAGGGTACCGGGTTCGAATCCAGCCGTGTACCTATGAGTTGTTTTTCAATTCAAGTACATTATCCGATTGCTTAACGGTGAAGGAAAACATCGTGAGGAAACCTGCATGTCTTGAACAGGCATGTGAAGTCCGCCGATCCGCACTGGGCCCGCGTGGTGGACTATGGCCCATACACTCTCAGAAGGAGAGTAGGCCTGAGCCCCTCCAGTGGGGACATATATAGGCTGTTGATGATGATGAATATTTATTCTTAAATAACTGTTATTACGTTTCACCAACTTGTAACGACTTAAATTTAGTACAAGATTAACTATTCTTTGAAATAACTTTTTTCTTGTCTGTGGCATTTTGTAAAAGAGTGAAGGAACATGGAAGGAACGAATGAGCAGAGAATACAGTTAAATTGAATACACAATTTCTTGTTAGTGCTATGAAGGATTAGACGACTTTTTACTTACGTCGGGTTATACGTCAAGCAAATTCAATACAAGTAACCTAGAAATTTTGTTTTGTTTGAATTGTGGTGTATTCGTACAATTAAGTATTTTGCGTATTTAATTATAAATAATCACAAAAATAATAATGTCAGAACGTAAAAAGAGTCCAAATTGGCAATTGTCGGAGAATTTTTTTTTTTGTAGATTTAGTAACAAATCATTTTGGCATACTCAACGCAACGTTTATTTAGCTATACAATTGATTAGCACAAAACGACAAACCAATAACTTTGTGAAATTCTACGCAACAATGCCTATGCTTTACGTTTACGTATATGTTTGTTTACAATTTGACGTGCTTTTGACACTTGGCAGTAGATCAACCAGCTGAGATCATGGCGGCCATTTTTATCCTAAGTCTAAGATCCGTATACCCTCAAAAATGGCGGTATAAGAAGTTACTCTCAAATATCTGTTTATTTCTAGATTAAGCAGTTGGTGAAATGTAAATTTGGATATTCGAGATTAAATTGCAAATTTATCCTTGTAGTAAAACTTATCCGACTTTGGTGAAATTGGCCCTTAATGTTATTGTGATATCTTTATTGTTCCTGAAAGTGCTGAAGTCGTTATTAATTGGAATGATGATTTGTAATCCAAAACTTCCAGAATTTAGTCGTAATGTTATGTTTATTTTACTGCTAAGGCGTTAACTGTAAATTATTTATCGCCTAAGATAGCAAAAATAGTTTTCTACTACAACATCAGTATATAGCTACAAATATACAGCTTTGGATTTATAATTCGTCATAGCTTAACGTTAACTAGACTTATTCGCCTTGACCATTTAACCCGCTGCCGATGCAGCCGGCGAGTTTGTCTCGAGGCTAACCTAATCCTGCTTGAGCGAGCACCACTTGTATACCTAATTACCTGCCAGCTTGCCTAGTTAACACGCTCCAAATTATCTCGTGAAATCTCCATTTTCATCGTGTTCGACGGGTGACGTAGCCAGACTGCGTGGTGACCGCTCGCAGACTTTGCGTCTACAACTACAATTTGCGAACAACCGGTTCACGACCACCTAGTTATTATATCGTATCCTATAATAGGCACATTACCCGTACACACCTCCGCATCTGTCACTAAATTAACATCTCCGCTCGCGAACAAACATCGATTAATCGTACTCAACTTCATATTTGATCATTTGTCAAAAGTGTCGGCAGCTCTCACTGGCGCCACCTATTTGCTCCGATGGCTCTGTAATTACGCCAACTACCTTTCTATTATCGTTACTTAACTCTACGCACCATAAGCTATAAATCTTTCTGTCTTCCTGGATCTGTCGTCGTCGTCTTTACTTTATCTGTAACGGTGTCTTTTAAATCGTCTCTAAGAAACTGCCTTTACTTGCGTCTCGGCGCTGGCGGTTTATGTTTTTGTGGCTAAAAAACCCATACTCGGACCAAAGCGCTGTTGCTTATCAATACAGTATATGACTAAACATTTTAAAATCTATGTTCAACACTTTGGTTATGTTTGCTATTCTGTGACATTTCAGTTGATTTGAATTTAAACGCACCAAGCTACGACGTGACGTTTATATTGGTTTGCTACTATTTCTTTTCTTTCAGTCTACGCAACCGTAAAAATACTGATCATCCATTCTTTTAGATCTTTGTCTTATATGGTATAAATTTTAGAGAGTGATCTGTCCTATCATCTTTCGAAAACAGTTATTACGTGCTGCCTACTTTGTCTCTTCCATTAAAAACTGTCGTGTTATTTAATTTCTATTTATCAAATGCCAACTTTTCAATTGTTCCTTTCCTGCTAGAGATAATATGAAACCAGTTTGTCTCTGTCTATGATTGTCTGATAAGTGTTAAAATTGCGTTATGATATGTCTAGTATTAGCCGTATGAAACGCCCGCTTACCCGTTGATACTATTTTGTTACTTGACCATGCATTTTATGTTTCCTTCTCCCTAACAATGGTGATATCACTTTACAAAATGCTGGCTTTCCAATATGTTATTTTTAAGATAAGAACGGGGATTATTTTACTGCAATGCATGCACCAACCAACTAATTTGGATAATTTACAAGATTTATGATCTCGACTTTGCAACTGACTGTCCAAGTATTTATTCAACACTTTTAACAATTACTAATTTACCTATATCTTAAGTCTGCACTTTAAGTAGCGGGGCTTGTGTTTAATAAAATACCTTACCTCCTATAACTTCTGCTGCTAAAATCTGTAATGACGTGAACAATATAAACAGAATACAATCGTTACACAAAATCGAAGATATCTGCCGCTACTGTAGTCACGACGCATTCTACGTTTCGCAATGCGATACAAACTATTAGGTAAGTCTTTTATGTTGACTTTGTGATCTATTGTGAGTTACTATTTTCCTCATATTTTAGCCCGTTCCATACTGCTGTTGAACAGCAGATTGTTTCAAATCCCTCCAGTTTGGGTCAAGAATTTTTGACTAACAGCATATTATTTGTACCTTTCAATTTTATTGACGTTTGCGATTTTGATTGCTGGTTCATTGTTGAATTCGAAGTGTTTTTTTTTTACATACAGGAACAGCTTAAGCAAAAAGAATGCTGTTTTAAGTCTGAGCCTCGAACAAAATTATGACCATTTATACATTGCTGGATATAATAAGCTTTTCAATTCTTATAACTATAATAATGCCAATTCAAAATGAGAACGTCCGATCTTTGGTGCGCACACAACGGTCTAGAGATATCTGTGACAAATGTACAGGCGGCTGGATAACGAAGTATCGCTATTGGGATCGAATTCGCCGTTTTTGTCAAACGTCCTATAAAAGGGCACGGCCTGAATTAGTTGTAAATGAACGCTCAACAGCATGACAGCACGTCAACCTATGTACTCGTACGAACGCGTAGATACGACTATGACTATAAGGAAAATGGCCCCGATTAAAGGAAACCCGACAAAATGAAACAAGTAATAAACTGTTGCTCGTAACAGCTGACGAATATATTACATAAGGCATTGTTTTTATGAATCAGTTGAACCAACAAGTTGTTGCTAGGTTTCTATTTGCAAACCAAAAAGTGTACAACAGTGGCCCCCGAAAGTGGCATCAGACGAAATAGTAATCTACGTTTACCGTTAGACATTGTTGCAATCAGTTACTGCCCGCACCGGGTCAGTTTTTGTTGTTCTCTGCATTTTCATGCTGACAGATTTTGTGTTACGAGTATAAACAGATTCTAAAACAGCGACGATGCTTTAGTGGTTGGCAATAAGGCTGAAGGCGAAACTTCAAAATTCATGAGATTTGCAACAACACTAATTTTACCAACATTTATCATTTCAAGAACATGTTGACTATTTATTTCAGAAACTTTGATTTCATATTAAGTGCAGGTTGTCTTCAGATTACTGATAAATTATGATTGATTAATACAAAAATAAAAATGTTATTTGTGACTTCGACAAATGATCTCTGTTCTAAATCTGTTAAGGTTTGTTTAGATTTGGGTCGATAAATAACAAAAATAATACAAAATGTCCAGCAATGGACTTATGCAGCCGAATATGGGCGTAGCATTCATGACAAAAATACTTGAAGAATAGTATACACTAAAACGTGACGCTAAATAATGGTTTATCCAGCACTGGAACAGCGTCCTTGCGGAAAATCACAATTTTAAAATACAATGAGACGTAACGAAATGTTTCGACAACTCGTGACAATCCGACAATTGCGTAAATGTCAGGAATCTGCCCGGAGTGATCACGATACGAGTATCTAGATAGTCACATAAATGCCATATGTTGTTTGTATTGCATCTCGGCTATGCTGCACGACCGCCGCTGCGCCGAGGCGTTTGGTAAACCTGACCCACATCGCGCTTGAAGTGCTAACAGTACAGGCGGTACCTCAAATATCGTGATCTTTACATCATCGTTGCATCTCTAAAACACGGGGCAAGATGTACAACACTCGTAAGAGATGCCTTGACCTAAAATTGTTTGTGTTCTACAAGAATGTACCAGTGTTATCATTTGACTCTTTAGCATTACTACTGATTACCTAACTAGAAACTGACATGACATGTTGTACTCGTACGAGTAACTCCTCTGAACTTACAGTCATCAAATACTTCAGTTCCGGTGGCGTCATTTTGCCACACGCCTTTCTGCATGTCAGTGTGAGTGATCTGGCAATCGCTTCCATAGCCAAGCACGGCGAGGATTGCCAGCAATTGATTTTCGAACCCTTTTGTTAAACCCGACGTTTTTTACTACAGCCGTGTAGTTGTGCATTTTGTTGTACATACGTACTTGCTTAATCTATTTATAGCAATGAATAAACTTCTGAGTAACATAATGAAACATCGTGATTCAATTTGAACGGGTTTCCGCAATTTGTAGGTGCCTTTGTTTGTGTGTGAAAACGAAGGAAGAACGCGGAATCTTGAACATGGGAAGTGCTTGATCATAATTCAATGAACATTTATCTCATTTAAGTTGGTGCAGTTGGTTATAATTTAACGAAACAAAACTGTGACCTTCGTGTTTTATAACTGAATAGGTACACATAACCGGAAATGGGAATTCAACTAGAGATTTATTTCTAATAAATGATCACGCTCATAGTTTAGAACGAAGACAGCAGCAAACCTTGACAGAAGTTGAGAGAGGAAGTAGGTGCAGTCTTTCTGTAGCGTCGAATTACCTTGAGTGCGATTGCGTGACTTCAAAAGTCGACCAGCTGTAATTAAGGCTTTTAGAACAAAGAAACTTTGTTCTCTAAGATTTGTGGCCAACCTCCAAATAAAGTACTCCTGTGTGATGTTTCCCAACTGGTCCATATCGGTGTATTCATAAAATTTACATCTTAACCGAGTTAACAGTACTAAACTTGGAACATTTCAATAAGTCTTTCTTTTATTACAATCTTGAACCTTTACAAATTATACTTTTTAGTGAATAGGTAATTTACAAAACATTACTTTATATGGTAGTGCAGGTAGAATTCTGCACGTGGTGTTAATGTTATAATTGTCTTCGAACTGGCTGCAGGTGTTTTCCAGTAAGATTTGAAGAAAATTGCTTATGTTTTGTTACAAACTAAACATCAGAAATTAGTCAGATTTTTTGGGGCTGATTAGATCTTTGTGTCACGCAATTCTGAAGTATTGACAAGTAAGTCTTAAGTATTAAGAATATTTTAGAAAATGAGAGTTTATGTTGGCTGTTTTCTAATTTCCGTATCTATATAAAAACTAAGACAAAATTAGCACAATAAAATCCTAATGGCTACGTTTATGTTTGAGATCATTCAAGAAAAATTAGTAATTCGAGTAAATTGTTTTCATAAAACAGAAAATAGTACATCGCTTGGATCAGATTTCATCTGATGGTAAGATTCAACGTGGGTGAATATAGTACGCGTTGGTTGCAGCTTTGTAGGAATAGCCGCCGCGCCGGTAGTGCATTCCACTCCCTGTTATTATTGTATTAGAGGTAAATCAAGATCATCACACTATAAATTCCGCATAATTCCGTCCGCACGAGTTTAACAGCCGGCGTTTTTGGTTACGATATAACAATTGACAAAATTTATTATTTCCGACCACCCGCAGTTTCTAGTTATCGGACTATAAAATAACATAGACTGCAATAAACAACTCAGCTCGTTTCGTATCCAATAAGAATCCAGCCGGGATCAACTTCTTCTATCCAACCAAATAAGATTTCAACCGCAGGTATTATGATTGTATCTGAGGTAGAAGTGAACATGTGACCTCGGAGAGTGGCAGCGAAATATGTACCCATCAATCAACACTGTAGAGTTAATGATTAACCTCTTCCGGGGATATAAAAAATAATCTGTTCTGAGCATTTGTTAAGAGGCTATGTTGGTAAGACCACGTGGTCGTTTTCAAGGTTAAATTGTTTTGTAGCTGTCCCTCTCCGAGCCCTATCCTACCTGAGCGCGTACGGTGAGACAGCATACATTATGCGATGTTATCCACCCGTTATTTGGATGTTTCGTAGTCCAGGGATCATTTGAAGGATACAGTATATTATGTAACCATTTTTTTAATACAGTATACTAATGAAATTTCAGATGTCGGTGGTTTTTCTAAATTGTTCTAAATTGATTCATACTCTTGTAAAACAGGTTCAAAGTTTGGGCTTTTTATGACCGTAAAGTACAATTCTTTGACGCCCTGTAACTCTGGAAGTATATATTTAAACGAAAATCTGACTCACCACCGACACAGATATTTGTTTCTAGATTGTGTCTTGAAAATTTCATAGATTTTCATAGCTTAATACTCAAAATATGACTGGACTACGTTTGTATGGGCGCTTTGACAACAGCATAGCCTCTTAAATGTAAAAAAATTGTATCATTCCACTTGTGCATCATTGTATGAATATGAAATTGTTCCTTAGGAGATCTATCTGCAGACTGACGGTATTCTCTGCTTTATTCAGTACGAAGCAAACGGGCTGCCGACAGAAGTAGCGTCAATCTGTCGTAGAATTGAAGCGTTTTTACTTAAAGGAAATTTGCATTACTTAAAGAAAAAGTGCATTCGCAATATGATCTGTACCAAATTCAAACGTTACTGTTTGTCGGTTTCCGTTAGTCGAACTTTTCGCCGAAAAACTGGAACTGCTGTGCAGGATGCAAAATGTTTGTTTCGGAATGAATTAAGACAGAAAACAGAGCATTTCTATAAATATTATATTCGTTATTGTTTCGCATGCACACGCATTATTTTAATTAAAATTAGGTAACTAAGTATTCTTAAAAAAAACTTAACTGTCGCATGTTTAATAATTCGATCATAGTTCCTTAGCTAATACCCTCTATGTAATATTTGATGTACAAATATGTCTTATTATGTGATATATGACGACTATCGACTACCGCCTAGCTAAAGTTTGTCCAAAAATAAAATGTCATACAAGATCACTCACGAGGGATCATCTCAGTTTATTCTCGGCACTTGGTATTTTGTTGCGCGTACGTCTCATAAATATATCCTGTCGATGGTACTACTAATACCTATGATGGCCAACGAAAACTTAATAGTTTCCTTCTCTTATTTAAAATAGTTTAGGCGTGTTTCCTGTGCAGACGGTCGTGTTGTGTGTTGCATGAAAGTTTGGGTTTCAGACGGTGAATAGTTGAGAGATTACTAACGCGTTCATATTTTATACACAGTAGTTTTAAATTAGTAGTAAAAGTAGCAGTAATAAATAAACAAAAAATATGATAATAATTTGACAGTTGATTCTATACTAAATAATGCCATTAATAATATAAAATTTGATGGTTCAACATACTTTTTGCTTAAGCTTTATATTGTCAATTGTCCATATTTATTTATCAATTATTTCATGAATCAATAGTGTCTTGCCGTACATTTACAAAACCTATATTAGGCGTCATAATAAATCAAAATCACTATTCAACGCTACTTGGAAAATGACCTGGAAAAGTTTCCCTCCTACTCTGTCACTAAGTATCTACAATCAGGCCATCTCTTTCAATGACGGATAATTTCTAGCCGGCCGCAAGCGCGACACAATAATATGGCTCATAATTTAATAAAACCTGAGCATGGAAAGAGCCACGGCCCACGGCGCCGGAGCATTATTAGGGGCAACGTTATTATCATTTGTTTTGCTAGATATTTAAAGTGAAAGATTTCGGAGTTGACGATTAAATTGTCGGTTATGAATTCACGGTGCGGTACGGATTTATCGGCCGATTAACCGAATTACGATATACCTGTTGACGACGCGACGAAGAAAAAGCATTGGTTTGTTAGTCATGCATTCCGAATATTTTAACCGTAGATAGTGAGGTGATTGTTACAGCAATTTTCAATATCGAATATCGAGAAAACAACTGTACCGTTATGGTCACAGGGAAGTATAAACAAATAGTGTTGTTCGCTGACCGGAACGCAATTTTGCACGAGCGAAATTACAACTAGTCGCCATAAAATTTGCTCCCGTTTCGATCCTATCAGGCTTAGTAATCAGGCTGACACCAGAACTACCAACATCCGGTTTTCGGCTCAGGCAATCATGTTCTAGTGTGATTTGTCTACGTTCCGGTTCCTCTTACGCTTGTAATATATACATAAACCTAAATGTCTTGAAAATACGAAAGCTTAATTTGTTGAGCTGCATAAACTGCAGGCTAGTTTTGACTACAAAATAAAAAAAGGATCCAGCAACTTCCGTTAGCTTCCCCTCTATTTGCCGATACCCGGATCCCGTCCGGTCGGAAACATTACAAAAACCGGCAACCCTGTGTTCCGTTCTAGTGATTTGTACAATTTAGTTCTGACGGACTCGCGACATTGTTATTATAATGAATTGAAGCCAAAATTTACGTTCTACTTAGCTCTATTTTGTGCACTATAACGTTCTAGCAAAAATAACCCGGCTAATTGTCCTATTGATATGTTTACTGACAAACTGGAACACGTTAACGGTACTAGGAGAGCGTGATTCGGATAATCAGTGGTGTCTGATGTTGATGTATGATGGATGTATGAGCGTGTCGGTGAGACGTGCGTTTTTGGCCTTTAACGTCTACTAGTGTCAGAGGACAAATTTTGACGTTTCGGTTAACGGTCGGATCGTATCTGTCTTGTTACTTGTCAAAGAGACATTTGCGTGATTGGGATGTTATCTATAGAAATCGATGCGATTCAAGCGATTGTCTAGAATTATAAAGACAGATTACCTGTCAGTTTTCTACATCCGTTTAATTACATTCCTAGTTTACAAAACAATGGTTTAACTTTACAAGTGTTGCAATAAAAATAATATTTTTATCTGGAAAGTTAATTACATTAATATATTTTTTAATTAATTAATTTTGTTGCAAACAGTTCAAATTAACGCCTGTTGTTGCAAACAGTTTTCTTGTTCAGTGTTGCCTATTTCCTTTCAATCGCAATGCAATTATCTGACACATATTCCGGAGCGTAATCTAAGGTTAGGCTTTTTCCAGTAAGAAGGCATCATTTCTATGTAATGTAACGGTATAGTCCATACGAGTTTCCGTCACAGTTCCACCGGTTACTTCTATCCTCCGTGGCATACCTCTCTCGAGGTAATTATACCATGTGCCGTGGCGCGGCGTGTATAAATAAAATACCGCCACCGATTTGTTTAGGAGCTCTAGTAAATTCTAACTCACGGCTCTGTAATTATACTTAGAAAGCATCAAGTTTAACTTTCGTTTTAAATCTACGGATTATTAGCGGAGTAATGATCGGCGGGTGATTTGAAATTTGAATTTCTCATGTGTGCAAATTAAGACTTTGATTGATTGGTTTATTGGAAATTATATTGATGTACGTGTTTATACGGATGATACTTAAAGATGTGTAGAGATGAAATGATTTAGTACCATTGGTGATCACCATATTATCAAAAGATTTTCAGTATGTTCTCATCATAATCACGCTAATAGATAGGTGCTAAAAAGTAACTATTTCCTCGGTCTGTTGGTTGCCCAAGTTATAAGCATCATATGAGCACTTGCGTAGCTTGGGGAGAGACATAGGCTATTTCTTATGACGATAAAGTGTTCTCATTAGATAATTTCTGAAGTATACGCTCACAGTCGCAGTCAAAAAAATAGTCGTGCTCCTTGTAATTTTATTACTTCACAGATTTTCTTGAAATTAATTTAAACCTATTCCTTTTATACATATGTCAGGAGCTACGTGGTTTTTATACCATGTTATTATGTTCAAATACACTAATTAAAAAAAAACTATCATTGGTTTGTCAAGCTTCAAGTATATACATTGCAATTTGAGACGTAAAATCATACCTACGCTTGTTACATTTGATAATTGCTCATATGTGCTTGAATGTACTTGTTATGTTCGAATGCCGACCGTCATTTTTGACCACGTCCGTGCCTACTTGAGTTGGCGATTGATACAGCTGGTTGCGCGTCTCAAGGAGACGGCAACGTAACAGTAGAAGCGCATTATTAGTTAATTTAACCGTCACTCAAACTTGTCTTTTGTAATCCGACCTTAAATACGTTTTTAAGATCAGTAACGAACCTTTGTAATTTCACAATAGATTGTTTAGAAAACGTTTAAATATTATTGTAGCGGATAGAAATGCAATTATCACGACGCTCGGGTATATTGTATTTGACAGGTATATTGATAGGGTTCGGTGTCCGTATGACGTGTGATTTATGTAGCTTATCTATCATTGATTGGAGTTGTGCATTTTGATAATAGCGTTAGTGTGTTTGTTGCAGGTAAGCTAGCGGCGGATTATCTTTTATCGCTCCTTTGGTAAGACAACAAAGTTACGTTTTCACTTTTCGGTCGCAGATATAAGGCAACGTTTTCGCTAGCAAATATGTCATCTCTCTGAATTATCCGGCGGCCACATTTCCGTGCATGACGCGTGAAAATACCTACCTTTCACTGCATATTTTGTCGGCTTCTCAATGCCGGGAAATAAGAAAACGCGATGCTATGCAGTTTTTGTTTCTATTCACTCACCGATAAAGCGTTTATTGTACTTGAGAATTTGGTACTAGCTAACACTACAGAGGCTCCTATCTCTACAATTGTCACGTATTCGAACCATAATCATTTACAAAGAAACAAAAGAAACAGAAAGTCCAATAAACACAAAGGAAAGAAATATGTTACACAATTGCCAGGACAATATGTACCGACATACTACACATACGTATAGCTACAAAGTACTCTTGTCCATATATGCCACATGCAGCTGTTGAGGCTTGTTAACATCTGTATTTGTACATTGGTAAATACAACTTGCTACACATATAGCACTGGCTGCAACAAATGCAATCTTATAGGGATATCAACAAACCTGTGACATATCTTTATAAACGCAATAATAGCATTTTTTGTAAACTAAACCGTGAGAATTCGATGAAAAATAGTCAATTTTATATTTTGAAACAGATTTTTTGAAATCAAGTAATTAACACTGTATTGTTTCATAGATACTCGTATAAGATATCGTCCTAAGGTCTGTGAAGCTCTTGAGACAGGATTTATTAAAAATTATTGTCCTAATTAATCCTATAGATCAATAAAAACACGTCTTACAGTAGCGTTCGTACAAACTTGTGATTACAGCGTTCTGGGATTGAAATAAACACTATTCACATACTAAGTGATCAAGATGCGATACTTAAATGCGATTATAAACGACTCGTTAGCGTCTGCACATACAGCAATTTGCAAGTAGCTTTGTCACCGTTCCGGTGGAGATATGGGCAGTAGTCTGCGTTCTAAGTGTGGTATAATGTTTATCGTCCGCACGGACGACGACGGCGCGGGAGCAATCCCACGGGGGCGTGAGAACGAGCCAACATAGCCGTGAAACGACATATCTCGTTTTGATTGGTTACTTGTGATATATGATATGAAGGATTTGGTACACTGATGTATAACTGTAGCTTACTAAAATCTATAAAATTGTTGGTCGTAATCCTGTTTTTGCATACTCATAGTCTTCTACGATCGGTACGAATCCATTATAGACGAGAAAGTAGTTTGTTTTTTACTGCTTTGGTTAACGTCAAATCAGAGAGTCAGAATACCTTGACTTTTTTGTATAGGGGAAGTTGAAAGGCCGGAAGAGGACATTTTTCAAACAAGTTGCCGAGGGATAAGTTCAGAATTTTACGCGGTCGAAGTCGCTGCCAAAAGCTAGTTTATAATAATGGAAATATGAATGGTTATGGACTCTGTAATTGATATCCCTAAGTCTCAAACAAAATGTAAAAAATATCTAGAAAAGTAGAAATTAAGAGCAATACATGTTACTTTTCGGGCTATCAGTTTAAAGACTTGTTTATACTTCCCTCTCTCTTCAACTCATCTAGAATTGTAAATAATAAAGTGTACGGGAAATCGATACGAACCAATGTAAGGTAGCGAACCTTCAGACCGTTTAGATTTATGTACAAAAAGCTGCCGCCCGCCCTATAAGTGTAGGGTCAACGACCGCCCGCCGGTTGTGTCGCCACGCGGTTCATAATTACGACTTACAAGTCACCATTTCTAATAATCACTATGGCCAAGCTATTATCCCATATCCCCCTAGCACTGAACAAAAGTCACGCACCTACATAATATATATACCTACTTGCTGAAAGTATGAGTTCGTATAATCATTGTTATTTTATTATATCGTATCGTATAACCAAGCAAATTTTTAACATTTGTCTAAAGTAGTTTATTCGTATATTAAAACCGTTCAAAAGGTTATTTTTATTCTAGCCAAATGAAATATATTCTAAAATTGCACTCTACGTCAGCTTACTTTAAATAGCTGTAATACGATAACAGCAGTTCCTGCTTCTCGTCATTAAAGTTCATTGCACATTATGCATTAAAATCTTTGTTGGATATTGTTTAAATCTCGAAAATTTTATCGATATAAATCTACAACTTTGAACGGGTTTGTTGTGTATATATCGCAGCATATATTAAGCTTAGTATGTAGTTTAAACTAAAATCAATTTTTTTTCCATTAAATTTGCTATCGTGTGTGATCGTGTCATAAATGTATACATTCGTATGAAGCTGTCACTGTCGATAGTTTTTAGCATAAATGAAATGCGTTGAGTAATCGAAAGCAAGTGACATCTTAACTTGTTTCCCAAGTATGGTGAGGAGTCTCTGCGGAATGTAACGTACGTATTACTGCGTATACATACATACCTAGATGTGTCATGTCGAGTGCACTGAGGAAGGTGAATGTCACGAACGAACGGACAAGGATACTGGACGATCAGACACCAAACACTGTAGGTGTCAGCAGAAGCACAATCGATATGTGTCAATTTTGCTGTCGACTTACGATTGAACTTTTTATATCTACATTCCTGCTTCTTAAAATTGACAGTCTTATAATGCTTTGTTTTAAGTGTAAAATTATTCAACAAACAATTATCCTACATAAAATCTCGAATAAGACTGCAAAACGTTTTCATCGAACTGACTCGAGCAGTAAGAACAAAAGCAGTTTGAAGTGACAAATTATAGTACGTATGAATGACAAAATCCTTTCATTTTTGTAACAGTGGTTACCTTACGCCGGTTTAATGTTTATCACCGTACTCCACTTTCCAAGTAAGTGTTACACAAACTGTACTATTTCTACGAGCGGTTAGGTTTAACAAATCCGAAGTGAACTCCGTAATTTGGTTTTGGTTGTTACTAAACTTCAGTTTCTATTTTATGTAATGCGTCGTAACATAAGCAAAGTACCGCAAATAAACAAAGACGACGTTATTAACTCTTCCTGAAGTTACAACAAGTAAGCAAAACATTCATCCTAACGAACTCCATAAACACTAGCTGGCGGAAATGGGACGGACACGTGTTCAGTTCTCAGCCCGACGACGGACCGACCCCTCGCCCCTTGCTTCCTCGTGCCACTCATGCTCTGCGTCCAACTAAACTGACGTTGTTTTACAAATATGTTATGAGAAAGAACACTGTGTTTATACGAATTGTAGATTTTAAACTCTTGTCTATGACTATAAGTGGATTGGGTAGCGCTATTTCGAATGTTTTATTTGTTCTTCCGTGTGCTTTTTAGGGAATGGGATTGTGTGAACATTATAGCTAAAAGTGATTGAGAGCATTTCAGTGGCTTTTATAAATCTGCTTAATTTCAATATCAGGATTCAGTTTCAATAGTGACTGACACGAAATTCGTAAAGATTTTTGTTAAATTTTAAACAATATGATTTTGTTGACGTCCATCGAACCTTATCCAAAAACATAAATCTACTGTTTATAACTATAGTTGGAATTAGTAATTAAAGGCCATTGATATTAACACATTTACTTTGAACATATTTTAAAAGATCTACAAATGTGCTCCGATGCTTTATCCTAAAGAGCCATATATATATACTATGTGGATTTTCATGTTAACCACACTTTTTTCAAATATACACCTTCGAAATGCGAAATGAATGTTGACAATCATGGTGATGGCTGGTCATATTGTTCGTAGTTACATTTTGCTATGAATTGTAACATACGTTTGTTGAGTTGACGAGAATGGTGAGGCGTTTGGTGTACTCTTACTCGTACATGTTCAAATATGCACCACATTTCACGTTAGATCGCTAGCAATACACTTATAACAATTTCGTGCAGTAGTTTTTGCTTGTTGCACGTACACAAATACAGACAGAAGGACAGACAAAATCTAAAAATCTTTTTTGGCTTCCATTTGTCTAATAATTTTATCTTTGTTCGTATTTTAAACATCGTGTATGTGCAGACATCGGCCAGTTACAAATTTATAATATGTCTATGTCTATGATTCTGTCATATGAAATAGTAAAATACTTTTGAAAAACTTAAATTAGTTCGTCGTACGTAGGACTAATAAAATTTAGAAATGTTCTTACACTAAAATACACAGACTGTCAGCATTCTGTAACAGCCATTTTACAATGTAACTTATGGAGTTTAACATCAATTACTATACAGTTACAAAAGATTTTGGCACAACATTTATGATCTCTAGAAAATGTGGTCAATATATTCATAACTTTTAAGAATGTCAAGTGGCTACTCGCTTTCACTGCACTTTGTAATTTGTACGTCCATTTTGTTTTCATGTAGTCATAGCACATAGCACGCATTGCGACTAACGTTGCTCGGATCAGATTATCTGTGGACAGACTCTTTCTTAGGCTCGAGTATCTCCGGTTCGTTTTGATTGAAAATGAACTAATGTCGTATAACTGAAGTGACACACATAATTTGTGATTATTAATACTCATAATCTTTTGTTTTTTGTATTGCATTTACAATCTACTGGTTACAGTAACATTTACAATAACATTTCTGTATCAGTTTTCTTTTGTTTATCGTTTATTATTAATGTACAATGGACTCGCACTTAATAGTAACGACCACAAGTTTTGCGGTGCTGTCCATGATATCTTGTATTCTCGGAGTACAAAATTGATTCATATGAGTTACGCCCCGGAAGTACTTATAAGTCATTTCATAATGAAACTTAGAGGTAATCAATAATTTTTTAACATACTAAATAAATAAAATCGGAAATAAGGAAATCAAATTTACTTTTCAGATATCCTTTTAGAAAACTTATGCGTAGACGGACTGCCTTACTTTTACAAAGTCTGAAATCGTACGTGACTTCAGCTGCTCTTGCGCAGGTTATCGTCCTCCAGAACACTCATGCTACCTCAGAATACTGTACATACACAACACTGCTCGAAGTCCTTCGAAACAAAGCGCCATAAAATCGAGAGTCTAAAGTAGCTAACAGTTTGGGGTGCTGCTTGTCAACGATTTAAAAATATGTTTTTTGTACATGCACAATGTACGTTTCTTAGTAAATAATTACACAGATGAAGTACTATTGAGCAAAAACAACTGTTAAGGCCCCTCATTTATTCACATTTACAGATTTTTTTGCAAATCGTTCAGGAAAGTGCTCAATGCGTCCCGTCATTTGCTTCAGTCTCCCACGACGCAGTTTTATCTCTAAAACTTATTTACATTTGGTTGATCTAAACAGTCTAGACCAGTATAAGTAAGAAGTAAATACTTTCCAGATTCATGGCATCAGCTACACTATGTTCCATACATTTTAACCCCAGTAAACGTTATGTAAAGATAAATGTATTTATTCCGATTCTTTTCATCGTTTCACTGCTCGGTGTTGAATGCCATTCCACGGTTGTTTCAAATGTTTATTATTGATCAACATTTACATGTATGAATGTTAATTTATACGAAGTTGTTGCTTTGTTTCTTAAATAACATTTGTTTTGCTTAGCAATACATACGGGTGCATCATAACTCATAACATTACCTTCTAGGAAAAATTCGAGCATGTTAGTTGCTACTTGCAGAAAAATATGCGCTTTCAGATTCATTTTATACTAGCCTTTGCCCGCGACTTTGTCCACGTGGATTTCAGAAGTACACGAAGAACACGGGAACCACATGTCCATTTACGTTCCTTCAACTATCACTGTACAAAAATTGAAACAGACATTATGAATTTATGACCCTCAGTTACGACGGGAAGGGAGAACAAACAAACCGACTCACTTTCATATTTATAACACTAGTATAGATTATTTTAATTTATTCATTAAACATTGAAAGATATTGACTTGAAATTCAATTCAAAGCCCAAAATTAAACTAATAACACTATCATTACACTAGAACTAAAACATTTATAAAAACACCTCGAATAACAAATGATTAAATAGTTAGCTATGAAGAAATCAACGGTGCCTGATACGAGTATTATATTAATATCACATTTATAATATTACTATGAAAGTACATAAACACAAGATAATATGCAAATCATAGTTATCCAGCGAGGCAACAACGCAGAGCACCAGCAAATATACTCGTATCACGATACCATACGAACATGCTTAGGATGAAGTATTCATTCGCCTTACGTGGGTATGATTTGTATTTTATTTATTCTTTGTTTAAAGCTTTTGTTGTTTGTACAATGAGGGGTGCCTATGTTCAGCTGTGGACGTCTCCCGGATGACGATGATAAATCAATTTGGTATATTATTTTACGTGTAACATTAACTGTTTTGTATTATATTGTACTCAATTCAAAGTTAATATTTCGCTTGAATGTCTATTGGTACCGACATATTCGTTGATACGCTTTCTTTAAGTACTAAGTTGATCTCCTTCTCAACGGTTAAATATTAACACAAAATGTGTTTTGTTCCCATTTTTTTGTTTATAATCAACATATGGAAAAGTTAACCGTGAAAACGAGAAACCCGCTCAGATTTTTTAAATGTATGATGGGTTTGTACTTGGCCTTCATCTCAGTGAATGGTAAGTGTGTATGGTATGTAATGGTAAGTAAGCGTGCGCACAGAAGCCTCAATCTAATAAGGCGCTGGCTATGCTACCTTTAGTACCGGAACACAACAAATACTACTAGCTATTTTGGGGCCGACTTAGACATGGTGGTAGCTAGTGAGGCGGGCATACAAAATGCCCTACTACGAACCAAACCGAGTAGCGGTACGTACGTACTCCACTGATAATCAAACCCGCGACTTCTGGATAGTTAGTCCAACATTTAGACATTAGGCCACGGACGCGGTTAGATACTCGTGGCAAAAATGGACTTTCCACGTAGGAATTTGCCATAATCACAAAGATTGGCAGGTGAATTACAAATTACCATAACATGTTGTTGGTATATTAAGACATAACACGAGAAGGTTCTACACAATACACAATTCCGCATAACGCTCTAAAGTAGCGTAAAACTTGTTCTCCAAGAGAAAGAGATAAGAATTTATTGTCGACAGAAAAGATTTACATGTCGGACATTAACATAAGATATAAAAATAAATAACGGGCAGCGTCAATACCTCATTGATGGTCGACGTAGATCTATACCCGTAAATTTGATATTTTACTTTCAAGTAGTAGTAACTAGTAATCACCAGTCTGATGTTTTAACGAAATAAAAGGCACTCCCAATATGCTTTACCTTACTGATGTTAAGCTAAAAGTTTTATCCATCTTTTAAAATGTAAGCACAATAAAACAACATGTTAAAATAATGATTGCTTGTCAAAATTAAGTTATTTAGTGTGTGTTCTATTCTCAATGAAACTGTAACCATGATTTTATGTGTCTGAACTCCGTTTATGTGCGCCCGAAGGTAGTTTGTTAAAATCTAGAGAGAGACTAAATAAGAAGAATGCCAATCAAAGTGAATTAGTGAAGTGAAATTTTTCAGTAAAGGCGAATGTTTGCTATTGAGCTTTAAAATTTTCGATTAAAACGTACTTGGTACTTACCACATATGAAAGCATTTATTCCATTGATGTCGTTTCAACGCTTGCAAATGAATACCCTCCATACACGCGGTCGTAATTCGGTACAATCGACGTCGTTTAATTTTGCTCATGCGGCCAAAGTCGTTAGGAAGGGTCATGGACCGAATAATTGTTTTGCCTAGAAATTACTTAATGAACTCTAAGCTAGTAAAGTACAGTTGCGTGCTTACCGGCAATAGATTTGGAGTGAAAGCTGAAAAAATTAGTGTTATTCACCCTGACCTTTTTAACCTTGTGCTTGTGACTCGAACTGCATGGTGAAAGGACCATTTAATAAACGAGCTAAATTATTTAATGGACTAAGTTGAGGTCGTGGTACAGCTGCATCATTGTTTGTTGCTTTGAATCCTATTGAAACAGTTTTTGTATGGAGTAAATAGCTACGAGGGCTCACAGTAGGCCTTTGCTTTGTTGGAACCAAAAAAGCTGTTCAAGTCAAGCTCTCGCACTAGGTCAACAGCGATTCCGGAAGGACGTACTCTATACCGCTCTTTTTCTTATACCTACTACAAACTATACCGCTACATGTAATACAGGAAAACCATTAAAGATTTTACTCTTTGTGCGGTGTAACTGTCCTTTTTAGGCCTGTCACTTTCTCTAAGGAATGATTTCGTAATGCGAAATAATTAATCAGATGATTAAAGCTGAAGTTTATTGCTCTGATAGTCATTAATTGATCTTTTTCGATATAAATGTTGACAGGAGCTATTTCTGTTTTAATCTTTGGCATCTTTAATTAGCGTGATGACTATTCTACTACGTGCACAGTCCGTAACTAAAGTATCAAAGTCGACAAACACATATTACTTCTACAAGGAATATACCTGGAGACCAAAACTATACTCGTAGATTCGATATCTAAAAACCGGCCAAGTCTCCAAGACTATAATATTTACAGGAATTCCTGCCTAAAATAAAGATTTTTATTCCGAAACATCGGAAAAGAGGGTATTTTGTAGTAATTTTTCAGGATAATTTAAAAAATTATGCTACAAAGAAAAAATATATGTTTAAGAATGTTCCAATGTAGCCCCCTTTTATGAACCGACCGGTATGTAATTATTTTTAAACGCGTTTTTTATATGTACGAGTATGATACCCCACTTGACTCTCTACACGACTCAACTTTGAAATTTCGACCTCTATTTTGACTCGTTTTCAAATAAAAATATTTTATTAATTATTTCATTTTATTTTCATGTGAGGGGGTGGCTGGCTTGGCTCAATACACGTATAATTAAATCTTAAAAAGGTTACATTTTCTTCTAACATGGAAAAGAAAGGTTTCCATGAATTGTTTTTCTGAGGTCTAGAACCGAATGTGCTATCAAATTTTTGATAACTTTCAAAGTTACATGGGCTCATAGATTTGTATAGCGATCCGAAAAAGACCTTATTTACTAGTTATTCATTATTCCTAAATCTGACCAACCACATACAAAATATTTGTTTCTAGATTGTGTCTATAAAATCTGTTGCCATAAACCTTGATTCAGTCATTTAACAATAAAATCATGTCGCTTACGTCATATTTGGTGAACAAACGATCTATTTTGTAACAATTGTCACTTATTCCCGTTCTTTTAGCGACGCCGCGTCGCTGCATTGACGGCCGTACCAGTCTGCCGAGCGCGATGAAAATCCGTGAGTGAATGGCATGGCATTGCCATCCCGCAGTGCACTGTTATTATTGTTATTTTGTTGCCGAACGTGCGGAACGGTTAGTTTGTTTGCGCCTCTTCGACGGCCAGCTGCCACCCCGCGTCCCTCTGACCCTCAGCTGCGATCCGAAATGTGTTCGATCACAAAGACTGACGCGTGAGCACGTTCCTGACTCTTTCTTTCACCAAAATACACCGTGTGCTACGTTAAACTCTCTGTACCTTTAGTCGCGCGTCTGTTGATCACATTTAAAATTCGTTTAGGTTTGGGGATTTGTTTCATTTTGAGTACCCAGTACTAATTTATTAGTTGATGACCAATCAGTCTTTCAGACCTTAAGTTTACTGTTTATATTTGAAAAAACCCTAAATGTGGGGGTAAATCTTCATTGTGGTGTCACTAGCTCAAATAGGGTGTCAAATGAAAGGGCTTTGTTTGTGAATTCTAAAGAATATTTATTTCTTGGCAGCATAGTTTATGACTTATCTTGAAAAACGAGTATAAAAATAACACAAATCTGGAATAATCTCAGTAGACACAGTCGTGTAAATATTACACAAAAATTTAAGCGAGATATATTTCTAGTATGGTTCTTCATCTTAAGATAATACTGGTAGATGTAAATAATATCAGTACGTTTGTTTTGCAGGGCACGGAACCCCTTGGTGTGCGAGTCCAACTTGCACTCGTCCCGTTTTTAATTAAAAGTTGTATTTTGCGCAGCTTTAATCGGGTCCTCTGACCATCGGCTGCTGTTCGAAATATGATCAGATTACAAATAATAACGTGATCAGATCACGTACCCAAATTTATATAACAAATATTGGATCGTGCTACGTTTTGGACGTGTTGCCCACGAAAACAGCTAAATGCTTGACAGGCTCTAGCTATTGCTAATCAGGGCCACTTAAAATTCAATGAGAAGCTGCTCCAATTCAAGTGTATGGCTAAGTTTATTGCCAATCAGTTTTAGGCGACGACTCTTGTCAAAATATTATTCACATAAAATTATTATTAGGCTATAGTTAGGTTAGGTTTATCTACTTGATGGACCGTCGACCTAGTAAAGGTCGCGGGGAGGCGTTGTATGCAACTGGCTTGGAACCAGTAATTTTTGCATACCATGGCCATAGATTTAATACTGTACTACCGCACTGTGCCATTCGGCTTTGTTCAGCAGTTGACGTTTCCCGTCTGATGATGATAAGGTTTATCTAATTCGTTCTTGTAAGTTCAGAATTAGTTGAAAAATTACTTCCAAATATTTTCTTCACTCATTTATCTACTTCACCATAGCGATACAAATAAAGAGTTTTGTATTACATACAATATGTAAAGTAGAAAGGTGATTTATTTGTGTTTATTTTGACATTTTAAATTAATTACGACTTGGTAATTATGTTCTTTTACACTAAAAAGTCTGAAAGAGACCGATATTTGTAAAAAAATGCCTTCGAATGATTTAAAATGATGATGTCGTATGTGAAAACGTGAGAATACGAGTATAACTAAAGTAAACGAGGTGAAAAGTAGAAAACTGATAACCACATGGGGGCAAAACCGAATAGTCCTGCACCAGTTTCTCGGTTTAAAGCCGAAGTCTTAGTATGTAGTAGTAATGGAGTTTTATCCATTTGAGGAAAACATTTATTACACAATATATATACAACACATATGCTCAAATAAGTACGCAAAGAAACAGTGAAATATTAGTGAAATTTATTGTACAAAAATTAACCTTTTTTATGTGGATGGACAGCACATGTCGTGTTTGTCTAATTGGCCCTGTCTCAGCATGTCATGCAGCAGAAGACACAGCGCAAGACACAGCGCTGATATTTTGACGAGCCTATTATTTACATTAAAAAAATTCTAATGTAAATAAATCATTCATTGTCAGCCAACAAAAACAAATGAATACAATTTCAAAAATGTATGTAATATGTATGTAAATGTAAGGAGAATGAAGTGACAATAGAATAGAAGAACGAATAGAGAGAATAAATAAATACACTAGTATACAAATAAATTAGAATAATTTTGTGTCGCAGGTGGGTCAATACTTTGCTATCATTATGTTATCGACCTGATAGGATGAGGCTAGTCGGATGGCTGAGAAGTTTCTACCCCATTATCAAGCCTTTGTTTTTGTTGTCTGTTGAGAAAACTTGAGACGTCTCCCAAGTATAATGCTCCAAAGATTTCCGTGTGATCTACCACTGAGTGATGTTTGTTGACTGTTTTAAAAGGAAACGCTAATGAAGGATAGTTTCCTTTCTAGGAATCGCTTCATTGTATGCTGGAATTCTATTTCTGTACCTTCTAAATTAATGAGGGCGCTGCAGCTAAGATATAAGGTGGCTTTTTATGCGATACTAGTCTCGTTAATGCAAATAGCTTAAATGAAATGTTTAAAGGCGGCCATTTTGTAATGTTTTTATATTTTTATTTATTATAAAGTTAAAGGAAAGCCATATGACTAAGGAGTTATTTTTGGTAACTTCTCGTCAAGTGATATCGTAATTCGTAGCTATGCACAGTTCTTTTCCTCTCGGCGCCTAATAGAAAACTTTAAAACTCTATTGTTTAATAGTATGGGAAAGAAGTTATTCATACTTCACAGAGTAACTACTTCCGCGTACCAGTTCAAGCGCGTCTTCTGTTACTCGTAAACATTGGATGAATTCAATAAATTGAAGTGGCTAGTCATTTTATTATAACAGTATTTAGTATGAAACGAGTGAGTGAAGCGAATGGGTACAGATACGGATGCTTAATCGAGGTAACCGTCTGTACGAGCACCGCCTCGTACGTCAGTCATCCAACACATTAAGAGAAGACCATGATTACGCTTTTTAATCAAGAATAAATAAAATAAATCCGTTGAAAAAATATTACAAAAGTAAACAAAAATCGGAAACTAAAACGTAAGATGTAATATTTAAGTACTTTGTGCCTATCACCCAACATTATAAAGGTGAAAGTTTATTATTTAATCACGTTGTAACTACCCGATTTTTTATGGTTCAACATTTGTACTTCTGAATTTAACGCTCTAATGCGATCAAATTCTGTCGGATGTAAAACAATTTTGATAAATGTATGTTGTACAGTACTTCAGTATCTATTAAACTATAAATATAAATAAGTCCTGTTAAACATAAGCCACCCAGTCGGAATTTAACGAAGGAATTTGCCATGATCACGCTTGGACGGCGGATTCGTGATCGCAGCAGGATGTTGTTTTCCGTACTGCTGCACATCTCGTAATCATTTTTTCTTAGTCGCCTTTTACTATATTTGCGGGATGACATGGGGTCCTATTCTGAAACTGAGATCATAAACTGTCATGATGTAATATGGTATTGACTATATATGCTGACTAACACAGAGCTCTAAGTGTGCGAGGTCATTACGTCCGGCAGCCAAAACTTCTTAATGCAATGATGATTTAAAAAAGATTAATTGTTGATTTCATATTTTAACACACCAGTCTAAACTGTTGGTACTGAATCGTTACAGCTACTATAATCCATATTATAATGTAACTGCAGCTGATATGGAACGTAGTGAATGGTGTCATGACTCCTAGTTTGGTATGATAGTTCTCTCCCGGCCACATCTCTGTGACTAACATGAAGCATTCTGTAACCATGTGTTGCTGTAACAGTTAAAACATATACAATAGTATGGGTGATAGTTACGTTTGACCTGGTTTCCTGGTGCAGGATGCTAAGATTGTAATACTTATTTTTAGAATCCTAGTGCTAGAACTCAGTCTAAGGGACGGAAGATGCTAGTCTATATATTAAAGTGTTATGCTGAAAAGAGATACACATATACCAACAGTGTTCCAAGGACGGTAGAGCGTTACGGAATATTTGGGTCAATGTGTGTTTAACAGTTTAGCGCGGGCTCGAGGATCTATCAAAATACTTCTAGTTGTGTTATGGTTTAATATTAGCCCAAGAATATAAAAAAGGTTGAAGACGTTGTGACTATCACTGCCACTTGGGTGATCGTGTTGTCAAAAATAGGTTTTAAGTATATTAGGATGTAATGGTGTTGATTCCCAAATTGAACTAAATACTTGGCTAAAAGCAGGCTAAAAGTATTACAGTTGGTTTTGGCTTTAAATAAGTTCACGTAATCTCTCACCTAAATAAGTTCCGTTGATGGCAATAAATTGGCGTAGAATCTGATTAAGGGAATGGAATATATATTAATTATGTCTATTTCCCAAGTGTAAGCATATTCGTTATGCCGTTATAGTATGTATTACGGGAAGCATGTATTGAACTTTTCAGAACTACAAGAGAATGTGTGCTTAGCTGAAAAATACGAGTTTATGTGTTCTAATGTATGCCAACTATTTTAGTTTATGTTGAACAACTTTTTTTATGATCTGTATTGATTATGGAACTAAAATGTGACAAATAAAATAATAGTATGTTTCTCGGGTCTTGTAAACAGTCAGGTACAGTTTATAATATTAATCAATTCTTTATTTCAGTTATACATCCATCCATAAAATATATTAATAAAATACTACTCTAAAAAATAAGAGCAGCAAGTAATGCTAATATTGTCATCTTTCTTATTTCTTATTTGCGTTCTGGTGACCACCAGGCCAGTATCAGAAAATGGGTCTGGACATATCCTCACCAACGAAAACATATATTTCTTTTATATGTTTTTTTATATATATTTTTCCATGCAGTAACTTATTCATCGCCATATACCCATTAGTAAATATATGCATGTACCAATCGATATAGAATTTATAGATACACATATTGTTGCATTACTCGGATTGGTTACATGGATATCGTTTAGGTATCTGATACTATAATGTATGATTCGGCGGTAAGCTGGTAAGGTAGATTCAATTTCTTCAAAACAGGTAGATAAGTATGTATCTACATAGTCTCAAGGTGAACTTAGTATGTCCTCTGGCTGTCAATGGATGCATCAAAAACAGAACACTTATCTCCAGCACTCGTTAGGTGATGTCACCGCACTTTATTTCAAGTTAGTATTCTAATGAATTGATATTCTCAGACACAAATAAATACTTAGATTCACACAAGGTTACTTTTTACCAAGACTTTGACACTTTGCTTACGTGACTCCACTCATGCGTTGAAAGGCGGACTTCAATCGTTTTACTTTTGTAATATATAATCGACTTCATATTTTTTCTCAATTCTTGCTTTCGGTTTTGTACAATCTATTTTATTGATTCAAGAATTTAACAGTTTTCTTATACTAAAAATTTAACACAAAATAAAATTAACTAACGACAAGCATTCCCATTACACAACAATTATTATATTTTTCAAAGATGCCTAAATTTGAAACTAAAATTGAAACTGATTGCTTGAAGCATTCAGTTTCAATTGAATATTAAGCTTACTTATGTTAATTGCTTATTTTAATACTCGTAAGATCGCTTTATAAATGTAAGTGTGGCAGAACTCGTGACTCTAAAAGAAAAAAAAAGTAGTGTGTTTCTAAGGACATGAAGTTCGAGAGTTTTCTACCAGTGCACATGTATTGTTTTTCTATGAAAACAGTAACAGGATCTTATATTTGTAGGCAACAGTTCAGATGTAAACAACAAATAATTGTTTTCGTGATAAATAAAATAACGATATATTACTTTTTCTACAAAGCGAAAATTCCAGACCCAGCGTAAAACTTTCTGAAATATAGCACTAATAGTAACCAGTGTAAGGTTATTGTTTAACTTACGATATATACTAAAATATAAGTGGGAATTCTTTCGCGACAGCGCTTTTTAGGTTTCCGTACCCAAAGGGTAAAAACGGGACCCTATTACTAAGATTTCGCTGTCCGTCTGTCTGTATGTCTGTCCGTCCGTCCGTCACCAGGCTGTAACTCAGGAACCGTGATAGTTAGACACATTTTCACTGTTTATTTGTTTCTGTTGCCGCTTTAACAACAAATACCAAAAAACAGAATAAAATAAATGGTTAAGGGACTCCCATACAATTAACGTGATTTTTTGCCGTTCTTGTAGAGAATGGTACGGAACCCTTCGTGCGCGAGTCTTGGCCGGTTTTTTCTTCATAATTAGAGTTGGCGTTATCGAAATAATAAGAACTTAGCTTCAACATCTGACTTGTCGAATGAAATAAAATGCTATCAGAACCCTGGTGTGTTGTTAATGATTCGATGGTATGGTACTTTACGGCGTTATCATCGAACCATGCATTTTAGAATGTTGCAGTGGCAAACAGCTGTTGGGAGACGATACTCTACGAAGTCGTGTATTATGATTTACTCATCATGTTTATTCAGAGTTTGCTAGCAGTGCCGTGACCAGCGACTGCAACATGATATCTACACATGTAAAATTACAGGGTTTACTTGAAAACTACAATTAAATAAAAACTGGCATTGTCACGGGACCTTTGTCTGGGGAAAGGCGAGAGATGAGGCGTTAATGCGATAAAGTATCGTAAGTTTGAACATGACCACACATTGACGTCTCGTGATGTGAACAAGCACAGCTATTTGCTAATGCTAAATAACAATACGAAAAGAAACTAAAAAAGAATCAAATCGGACTTCCGACAGCACTTCTCTCTTCGAGCGTACTTAGTTTTTGTTTGAATATTATCGACTATTTTGAACGATGATTATAGACTTGCGAATTACATCATCCCTATCTACTCGAATTTGTTGTTAAGCTTTTTCTTCGGTGTCATTACAAAAAAGATGATTTGTCAGCTCCTCGCAGCGTAAGAATAGCTCTGGGCAATAGCAGACCTACGAGCTTTCTCCGCCGCCGCTTTGAACTATGACTTTGGATTGTTGCTGCTTGATTATTTTTATTATTTTTTTACGCATTACTTTTTCGGCTTCACTATTTATAGAAGAAAAATGTAAGTTGGTACTAGAACTGACCAAATCATTATCGAAGGGCCTAACAATGACTTGAAAAAGCAAAAGACAATATTAGATTTTTGTCCACAGACTAAGATTTTTGTCATTGAATGACCAACCAAATTTAAAAAATTTCAAGCCCACATTTACACTAAAAAATGAATCCTAGAATGAAAGATCAATTTTGCTGAATGAAGTCTAAATAAAAATTGTGCCAGCTTTGTAGGTGCTTTTGTATAATGAAGAAAAGTTTATGAATTGTTTGAAGTAGTGTGATAAACTACAGAACCGATTAAAAATGTTTTCACTGTTCGGTGAGTGGATGACTATGCTGTGTTTTTTTTGTAGGAATATTAGCTAGCAAAAGACATGTTTATATATTTTACAAAAACAATCGTAAATAATTCTCTTGAAAATGTACAATGGCGATACGGTGTTTCGATGTTAGAGGATTTCGAAAACCCGTCAGAAGTATCCCATAAGCGAAAATTTTAACGCTAGGAGCGATTTAGTATGTTTTATAATACCCAACTTTCACATTTTCGACTATCTTTTTATATTATAATCGTAATAGGCATGACACGTGTGAGTTTTGTTCGCGATGATACTTCTTTAGAGTTCTTTCGGCCTGTGGTATGTTATTTTGTAACGTGAGGCGAATTTTACAATGGCCTCGGGCGAAATAGTTAAGTCAATTGTACGGGTTAGACGTGGCCTTGAATGGATAACGTTTAATTATAACATGCCACTGTTCTTTGATATAATTACATTTCGGCTTCAACATGTTGATGGTTCTTGATTAGCTATAACAACCGACTTGTTAAGTTTGATTTATTTCACTGTTAAAGTGCCTCACTTGGAGACTTACGTTACCGGCTGAACTCGAAAGACATAACTAGTTTTGGGGCAGTTGAAATATGCGTACAGAAAGTGTCCATTCCAGGTGTTCTCAAACTGTTCTCGCACAATTTGGATTAGAACTTAATTTGCCTACTTCTAAAGTTATTCGAATGAAGTAACAAAGTATGGTTTGTATAAGTATACTCCTGTGCAATAAACATCATTCATGCCACTCATATACATTGATTTTGAAACTATTCAATGTTTTTTGGAATAAAAGCAATAGTGTTTTACTCGTAGTTCTGCATACTTGTATAACTAGGAATATGATTTTAATAATTTCACAGAATCTTGAATGTGTTGTCAAGTTTAAGCGCAATCAGATCAAGTTAAAATTCAAATGAGAGATTATAATAATGATTTGAGCTGTGCAGGAGTAATGTAAGGAGGAAGCAAAATAGTATAAAACATTTCATTTCAATCATCAATCAATATTTATTGAATTGAAAATTCGAATCATCCTGGGGTTATTCTTGTTGTGCCACTTTGTGCTAATTTGATGAAACCGAATTATTGATTCCAACATTATTTAAGATCAATCACAAAATTATTTCTACACGTCCTTACTATGAGACTTGGCAACGACGGATCTCAGTTGCAGCTGCAAAAATTTTGGACACAGATATATTTACCCACTCAATGTGAAATGTTGATAAAGAAATTGTAGTAATGGGACAGAATACAACACTGCTACTCAACATGCTAAAACTTGAGTACTACCTTCAAAATTATACTAAAAAGTTTACTAAACTTTGAGTATCTCTCGTGCAATCGAATCTCTTAATCTGCCACTTGACATAACCCATTTTATTATTTTTGCGCACTATCTATTGATCTAGCAAGCAATGTATGTACCGAGATAAGCCTGTGGACTGTCATGCAGAAATGATGCAACATTCGATCACAGCTTGCAACATGAAAATGTCAAAATCTTATCGGTTTTATCAAAACTTATAAGTCTGATTAGATTCACAAATATATGCAAATTTGTATTTAGTTTCTGAACATCTTATAAATTAACTCGCCTTTATTTAATGAATGACAGTCGATCGTGGTGAGTTACTCGGGCTTGAAACATCTTACCGAGGGTGTTATTGACGACAAAAAGTCTGATTATAAAGTTAAATCAAGCAATTATTTTGAGTGGGACATCAAGTTAGTGCTAAGTAACTAACTGGAGTAACTAACTAACGAACCTGGAGAGGGAAAGTGCTACAGCCTTTCCAGGTAAATGTGATGCACAAATGAACAAAGCATTGGGTAACAAGATACTTGATCGAAGAATGCAAACAGAAATTTCTACAGACTATAATAAAAAGGTTAAAAGTTAGCCCTGTTTTAAAAAGTGGAAATCAATCTCGTTAAACAATATTAAGATTACCCCGGCTGTTGCAAATAAATGAAAAGAAAGTGGTGACGAAATTTCGTAGTTATCCAGAAAGTTATACGTTGCCTGCGTCTACGGCACTCTCGTAAGATAAGCATCGTACTGCGGGCGCGTTTATCATACTTATCGGAACGCTCAATATCACCACTTCAATATTATTGATATCATCATTCACCATTCGCAAATTATTTAGATCATACGTAACATACTCAAGCTGGACCTTTTTTAAAATGTGTGATATGTGTGCACTCTACCTTTTAATCTCACTTAGTGGAAAGGGACATTAAGGTCGTTGGATGGAAAGCGTGTACATACAGAAGCCATGAAGCGCTGGCTCATACCGGAACACAATCAACACTGTAGTTTGGTGGCCATTGGCGGCAGACTTAGGTACATCTTGGTAGCTAGCCAGGCGAACATTGAATGTACATACGAGTATGTACGTATCAAGCACCACAGAAACTGACTTCCTCGAATCCAGGACCACACTACGGATTGTGAACAACAAGTTTGTACCCATTAGGCCACGGTGGGGGTTACAGTTTTTGAATTTTTTAGTTTACAGTTTAATATATTACGGTCATAAAATGTGAATAAGCTGCTTTTTACTTTAGAATATTCGTAAGGGTTCTCCCTTTTGTAACTTCTTTGCCTGGAAAAAATCATACAACTAATGTAACTGACAAAGGCTGGTCATTAAACTGAAGTGGCAATTGGCTACTTAGCTCTAAGAACTGATCTGAATAACGACTCTCGTGTAATATACGTCGGACCGATTAAGGTTCATGATGATAAGGATTAAAATCGAAAAGCTAGTGTCCTAATATCAGCCTTTTGAGTTATTCATGGAAAAGCTGGAAAAATCAATACCTCTGTTTTTAAATGTCAAACCTCTGTAACTACGTTAAGTATACGCATGGCTGACTCTATTAGTAAACATCAAAAACGAACCACCCTATTCTGTAATTATCGAACCCCCATAAACATTTATCGCTGATAAGTACGTACTATCAAACCAACTGGATGAAAGATATGAACACCTTTCGACCGCCCGACGGTAAATGGAGCGAAAAAATCGATTCTGTCTACTTTTTGTTTCGTAGTATACTTTTTATATCGAATCAAGTAGAAACGGCTATTTAACAGAAATTAAAGGGGGAAACCTTTACAACACTACTTATGTTCCTGTTTTAACTGTACAATACGGTGGTTTTATTCGTCCTCAAAGTAAATACACACTGAAAGCTCTCGTTCACTGACCTCTTATTTGAAAAGGGGGCGATCTATAAATTATAACGCGCCGCCTGAGTTATCAATTGTTTATTTTAAGGGCTCAAGGTCTCTGGAAATGTTCCAGATTTTTTAAGAGCGGCTGTTCTACTTATGAGATGAAAGTATTGGTTCTATAACTATGTGTTTGGCTATAAAGTAGGTATTAATATATGTATTATGTTATCATGCAAGTATTAACAAAAGTAGTGAACTGATGGAGGTTGTTATGATAGGTTGCAAGTAACAAACGGTAACTACTGAAATAATATTTATGCAGTTGATTTCTTATAATTCTGGGAACAATTTAAATAGTATTTTATTATACTCTTATATCTTTTAATTACTAAAGATTCTAGCTAGTGCATTTAATGTTTTTGGGAAAGCTGTTATCAATTCTGTAGGCCAGGTGAAGAGTCCAAGAGTCGACTGATACTCGTATAAACGAAAACCTACTTTCATAAACTAACACGAGCTCAATTATTTTAATTATTTGATATAAAATGTATTCATAACAACCATCTCTCAAATTTTATAACTGAACTGTGCCACTTTTGGCCATACCACCATATATTGATTGCTCTCGCCGCCGTTTGATTTAGTAACGATGTATGGACATTTTAATAATAACAATAAAAAACTGTTATATTATAGACCAGAACTAATTTGACTACAGCCAACCCAATTTTGTTTGTTGGACCACTATAAGTAAATCCAGTAGTTTAAGATTCATGATTGATCTGAAGCAATATCCCTCCACATTCTGTTGGACCTGATTAATTGCAGAAGTGTTACGGAAATACCACGGCATACAATGAGGGACCGTATAGCTTTGCGCAAGTAGCACTCAAGACATATTTTATCTAAAAATCGGCATTAAATGTCGGTAATTGTTTTGGGTAGTAATTTTCTTAGTCTGTATCTGGTTTAACGGTGTTTCTTATTTTGAAAGGACAGACTCCAAGTGATCCAAGTGAAGACTCCCTCGCTAGCTCAAGTTCTCGATTAGTTTATTTCGATCCCCTTGAACACTACATCCTCTGAAGAGCTTGCGGAACCACTATATTCATGTTGGGAAACCAGTTATGGTTTTAATTATTTACGAAGCGCACACCAGTGTAACGTAGCAATTTCCACAAAACGCTGTAGTGCTCGTATATACATCCTTTATGAGTTATCACGTTGGAAAGTACCTAAGTTCCCTGTTTCTGTCAGTGCGTAGGTGAAAGTAGATCGGCAATTTGCCTATAATGCATTATCATAAAGCTTGCTTAAGCGAAGTGTTATCTTATTAAGGGTATCAGCTGTTATACTTCTAGTAATAAGTACTGCCAGTTATGATGGAAGAAATTTGTACTGCGATGTTTTCAAGACAATTACTATTGAGTTTGCATTACTCTTAAAATTACATCTGTTTTTGTTTGGATCAATTTGCTATTTTTATAATGATGCTAAACTATGAGAAGAGGTATAAATGTGCTAACAGTAATTTCCGCGTAATGTCCACCGTTTGGCCTTAATCTTACATGGAAAAAAGAGACATCATAAAGAACGTTCTAGAAATCGTGTAACCTAGCATCGACGTTTGGATGCATTGTACTGTCAGTTTAGTGATGCTACGAGTGCCCTGATTGATGTGAACAGATAATTTACGATTTACTGACATAATTTTAGAACTAACATTCGAAAATCTTAAACAATACCAAAAGCTATTTTAATACATTTGGTATTTATAGTATCAAGTGGCATATTGATGAACTAGAACTATTTTTGTTCAATTTGCGCAACCGATAATTTAATTATTGTTCATCAAAAAATTAATTTATGGAATCATCACGTAAAAGTAGAAATATTCTTGTATTAATTCGTTTATACAAAATTAATTTTCGTATTTTTGTTAATCAAACTAAATATACGCATTATAAATTCATTTAAAGCCAAAATCGAAATTCATTTGTATCGGGTGCGTTCGCTTTTCTCGTAGTATAGGTATGTAGTATACATTATCTTGCTTTCATCGAGCTCTTTTAATAGGGCATCGGGAACAGTGTGGTATTCCTTTCGGTCACGGAAGGAAAGTACTCGGTCACGGCGCTACTAACAAACGTAATCTAGACAATTTTGTAATACGCTGATAATTTATGTGTCACAAACAGGGCTGTCGACACAACGGTATTCGTGAGCATATAAATACATCATAACTTTCCGAAAATATTCCTATACTCTACAGAAAATACGCCTGCTGAAAATCTGCTTCCGCCGTGGAGATTTTCCTATTCGGTGATTATCCATGCACGACAATCTATTTCTCATGTTTGAGAAATAGATTGATGGTCGCAGTAAGTTGTTGCCGATTCCCTAGTATGTGTGTTCTTTTACAATATATACACTTCATAAGAAATAAAACGAAAGGGAGTGGGTCCACTTCATTGCTCACAAGTTAATAACCTGAGGTGAATCGTGGCTTTAGCTACTGGAGTATGCCTATCGCCCACAACGTTGCACCTCTTTGTGCAACGCTCGAAATTTTTGTTTTGTTTATTTATATAAACAGTAGTCACCGTTTCCGTAGCTCTAATTCCCATCAGAATCGGTTTTGCTGAATTCCAGTGAATACGTTACATAGCTAATTACGGCTATATAATATGATATTAAAAGAAACGCTATTGGATCACAGCTTATAATTAATAAACTTCAATCTTACATCAGTGCATATTAGTTCAACTCTCGCTATCGGTACATTGCTCTATGTAAAGAGGATGATCTTATAATAACTTTAATGTCTAATTGATAATTCGTAGTCAATGTTAGTTACACTATGATCTGTATATGTCTTTTATACTTTATTTATCTTTTGCGTCATATCGCATACTGGCATGGTGTCAAAGTTTTAAATAGTGTAAAATTACATGTATACCAAACGATCACATAGTTTTACTCGCTTTAAATGGTATCGTTCAAAAATTTATTTACATTTAAATGTACTAATTACACAAAAGGAAACTTTAACAAACTACAATTAACTTATTTAATTATTTACAAAATAACGGACTGATGATTCGTTCAAAATGATTCACACATGTCCTAATTACTCTTATGCTAGCGGGTCAAAGTCTACGGCTAGGCAGCCCTAGTCTCAGTTGAAGACTAACAGATCTCAAGATAATTGTTTCCTGACAACGTGATGCATAAATCGATTCGAGAGATTACTAATCTCAATACTATAATACCCCGGTGTGAATAGGGAAGTTGAGTTACATATGTTCTGTTTAAACGCACTTTCCGAAATGCATGCTTACAGTTGTCACACTAGATGCTTAGCATTTTTTAAATTTTGCAGACTGTTCCATGTTAAAAAACGATACTGAATAAAGTTGCCATCATTGTACTTAGTTTTATTTCGTTTACATATTTTCAAGAATCGTTAAGAAATTTGTTACGACTTTTCATTTTGGTCTATCTATACCCATTACTCACCGTATATGACTGATGTCACTTTCCTTTTTATTATCCATTGAAATGCTATTCAAATGCTCTCGTAAACGATCGAATTCAGGAAAATTGTGTAACTTTCCTATTTCGCGATGCGACGACAGTAACTTGCAGTTTGTTGCAATGCGATGTCGCTTCAGGCTATATAATCTAGGCATATTGTATTGTTATTCATTGAATAAGCCTAGGCCAATTGTTGGTGTTTGTTTTGTTTCGAGAGGTAATAGCAGTGAGAATCGGAGAGTAGTTCAAATGCTTTCTCTTGTGAACTTTAGTACCTATAGGTTTTCTGGATGAATTATTGGGAATTTGTTATATTGTTTTTGTATATTGTTGTCCAATAAAGAAGTATGTAATTTATTATTCTCGTCAAACAACACTTAATGCTTTGCACTTGTGCTGTTTTCGCCGGCTGGGATCGCCTGAACTTATCTGAGCATAATCATGCACAGAAATTTGTTATTAGGCACAATAGTCGGCCATTCAAACATAGAAAAAAAATGTTAGGTCAGCGTTCCTCCCTGCTAAGTTCAGATCAAAGTACGGTGAACGCTTTGGAGTGGTTTCTCCTTAGTAATCTAGTTTATCGAAGGCTTTGATTAGGAGCACTGAAACGTTCGTGGAGTTCCCAGGGCTCCTCGACTTGCCCAAAGGATGATCACCGAAGTGGATGGAAATTGTCCACCAGTGAACTTTATTAGCAGTGATGATGATAGTGATGACTGAATTTGCAATGTTTTTGATCAATCTGAATCTGATGGTTTACGATGAAGTTCTTTCCAATCCTCGTTGTTATTACAAATTACTTAGTTAAAATAAAACGTCGTTTATTTTTATGTTTCAGGAATTAAATTATATATCACATTCTAAACATTTCAATTTTTCATTAAACCATTTACACGACCACGTCTTAGTTACTTTACTGTTTATTTTTACGTCACGTAGTGGGTCCAATGTAAAAGTGTTGCCAGCCAGTAAATATCACTTTCGAAACGATCCAGAGCAAAATCTTTAGTTATCACCTTAGAATCTATTTTCTCCTTGTTTATTTATGGCCGCTCGCCGAGAAATATAGTTTGCTTTGCGGTATGGCCAAATCACGGTTGTTATACAATGGCTAGTACTAGTTATCCGTCTACTACAACGGTATATTACACCTTGATACAAAAAATAAGAAGATTAAGGCACACACAAACGAACACTAATGATGTATGATTCTTGATTCTTTGAAATTGTTTATTTAAAATGTTGTAATATTTACAAATATTGTCTTTATAATCATTTATATATCAATGTCATATATAAGCATTCAATGGGTAAAGGCTATTTTCAGTTTGTAAATGCATATACTATTGTGGTATATTCTTTAAAATTTATTGCTGATAACTTTCTCTCAAAAGGAGGAACAGTTGCATTCGTGAGGGTCGATCGATGTTTACGTATTTGTCAATGTTTGAACAGCTGGCGGTGCTGGAGCTAGGGTTACGATCTAACCTTTTATAAGATAGAAAATGCATTAATCTACCTTGATTACTTTGCTTGCATAAAGGAAATGCTATATAGATGTTTGTTACTCTATCTTATAATAATCATAGTACAGTTCTAAGACTACACACATTGGCTTGGCGTTGTTATTGGTAGTGTATTGGTTTGAAAAGCTGATTCAGATGTTTCTAGTCACTGGACACGCGTTGGTGGTCTCCAATGTGATTCCAAATGTATTGTTATTACCAAGACGCGTGATTGGAAGTGTCCAAAATGTGTCCAGGTCAATGCCTGTTGCAGAGGTCTTGGTAAAACCTTCGTTTAGCTCTGAATCGGACCGACAAAAAGCTGCAAATGAAATAGATTATACAAAGGAATAAAAAAAACACGACCATGGACAAAAAGTAAGTGCCACGGTAACACAACAATTACTTGGCATCTTTTTGAGCTGAAGTGATGTTTTGAATGCGAGCAAATTCTTTTGTATTACTCGATGCAGGCACAGTATGGCGACGAACGACGGTTTGCATATGCTCTTCTAAACATTCATGTCGTTATTCATGTACTCGTATTATATAGTGTAAAATGATAACCGTTTTATCTGGGTTTTAAATCTAAAATCACACTAATTTTGTAGAACCTCAATCTATGTGATCTAACAAACATGCTAGGAAAACCAAATACGACAGTAATGCACATTTATCCGCCTGTAACTGCTTGTAGTTTAAGTTTTACTAATTTTGATTCCGTTAAGAGGGTATGCTGTTGTCAAAGCGCCCATACAAACCCAGTAGTCCAGTCATATTTTTATTAAGCTATAAAAATCTATGAAACTTTCAAGACACAATCTAGAAACAAATATCTGTGTCGGTGGTGAGTCAGATTTTCGTTTAAATATATACTTCCAGAGTTACAGGGCGTCAAAGTATTGTATTTTTCGGTAATAAAAAGCCCCAACTTTGAACCTGATTTACAAGAGTATGAATCAATTTAGAACAATTTGGAAAAACCACCGACATCTGAAATTTCATTAGTATACTGTATTAAAAAAATGGTTACATAATATACTGTATCCTTCAAATGATCCCTGGACTACGAAACATCCAAATAACGGGTGGATAACTTCGCGTAATGTATACTGTCTCACCGTACGCCTTCGGGTAGGATAGGGCTCGGAGAGGGACAGCTATAAAACAACCTTGAACGTGGCCACGTGGTCTTACCAACATAGCCTCTTAAAACGAAATCCCGGTGTTCGTCTATAAATAGGAAGATGTGTTCGTTTAATATGTAATGAACTATCCCACAGGTGAAAGCTGATTCACTGTGGTGTAGGTTGAGTTATTCTCTCACTGAACTAAGATACTGAACCTATGATCATATAATATCTATCCCAAACAAAGATAGCAAATTATTCACTGATTACTGCAAAACGAGCTTGTTACTAATTTTACAATGTATTTAATAATGTCATGATTCATCGGTTACATGGTGGTTTTTTGAAGTGTACAAAGACATGATTATGATCACATTGTTGAATTTTCCGAATGACTTGCTAACAATAAGGCGTCAAATATAAAAGAAGAGGTTACATAAGCTGCACAAAGAACCCAATAAGCTCTTCATTTCAAATCAGACTCGTAATGGTTCCGAAATCAAACTTTCCATTCGTCTAACTATGTAGTTGAACGTTTTCCGAGCGTAATGGAAATCAAAATGACTGCCAACGATATCGATAAATTGTAATTTGGTCAGCAATCACTGAGCCCATCTACTATGTAGGTGCATAGTTGTTATCAAATCTTTGTTGTGGAATCCATCTCCTTTGAATACGAAGCAATTTCATTCCATATTCATTAACTCGGTATGCTCAGGTGTAACACCTACGTTGTCTACTTCGATTTACATATTTTTCATCAACGGGATGGTCAATCTTTTTGATGTGCGTTGTAAGTATAGCATTTAAATTTTTGGTAGGATCTTCGTAATTTGCTCTTTTATTTGATGCTGGTTTTTGACGGATTTTTATCTGTATCGTAAAAGCAAACTATACAACCACTTCCGCTGCACATTTTTCACATAGAGCGATTGTTATGAGTTACCTAACAACATTATACAAGTTAAATGTTATCTTAAATAAATCATTGACTCTTCAGTTGCTTTCATTCCCGTCAGTTTTGTATTGTTTATGTTGATTAGCTTGAGATCGGATCGGCTTTAATGCATTTCCGAATGGACTCATTACGCGTTGTAAGCGTATATCTATGCGTTTGATCACGTTTGTTCGATCCACCGTGCTTTTGTTGGAAAAATCTAAATCAGAAACAATTTTATTCGTTATTACTTGAATGTACTTTAGGTGTCATCTTGATTTTGATGTCATTAGCTATTACAAAATGAATTCGAATTCTCGAAGAAACAGCTGTAATTAGGTTTTTGTAATCGATTGAAAACATTATGATATCTTCATTATTTTTTAAATAAATGTCTGCAAAGAATAAGGGATCTTGATTTCGTAAAACGTAACGCTTCTATAGTAGAATGTGGTGTCCCACCAGGTACTATTTTTGCCCATTTACTTTTACAATAATCCAGATAAGGAATGACAAAAAGCTATAAAACCGCAACTGGATTTCCCAACAAAATTGTTTGAATATTTAATATTACTTACAACTTTTTATCACAAAAAATAATATTGAAATTTATTTTACTGTTTGTGTAACTAGTTCTTAACAAAATATACATTGTGTCAAGTTTTGTACACATATTTTTGCTCAGTTTATGTCACTGTAATTGCAAATAAACGAACATGGAATGTGTTTGAATAGATTTGAAAAGTATGTACATACAAACTACAACGCGAGGCAGGGGATTTAAAGGCATGAGACCTCAAAAATTTTGCTCTCGCGTGAAACTTATACTTTTCACCGCCACCAGCGAGAGAAATATTAGGTTCTAATTAAGAAACACACTGAAGTTCCAATATTCACACATTGTTCCAATTATTTATCTAATCTTCAAAATTAAAAAATTAATCATAGTATTATCAATTTTAGTTTTAGTTATGCATCACATCACATACAGCACAATATGACTGTTGTAATATTACATTCGAGTATAATGTATATTGTTAATGAATCAATAAATAAATTGGTAGTTGTTTTTAGTGCGAGTGCGAACATTAAATATCAAGCTAGCGAAGTAGTTTAATTAATTGTTACTGCGTGATATTGTTCTCCAAAGTAAAGCATATTTTTAGGACTAAGTTATAGTAGTACAAAGTCCAAAACAAGTTCAAAAGTTGGTGTTCGAAATTTGAACGACATTTGACTTTGAACCAGATTCGTTCAAAAACGAAATGAGATCGATGGATACAAATATTAAATTTTAAAAAATTAATCTTCTTATATGTTATTTCAATAAAAATTAATAATTTTTAACTTTCTTGTAGGTCGTATTTAATATTATAAATAGTGGTATGAATTACTATCGCTTCAAAAATATTACGCTTTATTTTTGATAGCAATGGCAAGCTATATGATTTCTGAACGAAACTTTAAAAAAACATAGTTCAAAATGCCGGGAATTTTTTGTTGTATTAGATTGTTACGTATTATGTTTAAGTTGAGTATTCCGTGATTGTATAGGTTCGAGCTAACGATTAACCACTGCGATGATGTTTGTGCGTGTGATTGATTAAATATTAAACTGTAGCATGAACTTTGACGTAAATTCATTTGATGCCGAGGTCTTGCCGAGGTCATTATTTATTGAAAATAGAATCCCATTTCTGAAAAAGATATATCGTCATTATACCAGTTCTTGGGTGTTGGATCCATTGTTTTTATATTTATTGTTTCAGGTATTGCAACGTGACGTGGAATGTCATGGGCGGATCGTGAGCTCGGTGGTGCGTCTGTGTGCCGGTGGCGAGGCAGCCAGGGCTCTCGAGCGTCGTTGGCATCTTCTCTACTTGAGAGCCATCGAGTGGCAGTGTCATCTGGAAGCGTGCCTCGCCAAGATTGACAACCAGGCAAGTACTCCTTGCGATGGACGTCGGAAAGAAGACTGAAGGACGCTACTTCCATAAGCGGCACTTCAGTTTTTTCTCGTTTTTTACAGAGCAGACAAGTTGCGTTAGGCATTCAGAAATTGTCACGAGACTCGGCGAAGAAGCGAGGACACGACTCGAGACAAAAACGTTTTGGTATTAAAGTACAAATGCTTCGCAAGCGTGCGCCGGCAATGAGGCCCGACCCGCTCGGTCGCCGCGCCGCCGTGAACAATGGCGGGCTTTGCTCAATGCTTTTAAGGGTTTCACTGTCAGTCTACGAGCAATTATTTCCAGCTAGTGGCAACACAACTGGAGCAACGCTTTTAAATGTACATCGGCCCTGTGCCGACACTGTTTTTATTAGCGAAACATTTTAGCATTACACACTCGGAACGGTGTGCGGTAATTGGGAATCGACCATTGTATGTAAATTAATTGCTCTCTCTCCTATTAAATTCCATTTACAAGAAGATAACGATGTGTTAGAATTGAATATGAGCACGTTAGCGCTGTTCCGAACGTATGATTCAGATAACCTTACCGAGAGGAGCGTTATTTATGAACGACGCTCCGCGAAGCGGGTCCCTGCCTCTCGTTCTATCTTCTGTAGTCGCGAGCGAGACAGTGCGGATGGACCGACCGACATGTCATTCATTAGCTTGGCGAGATAAAGATAGCAAGACCCAATGGTAATCTGAGTGATGAAGACGCAGGATACACTGTAAACGAAGCATTTGTATTAACATTGTTTAGCACACTTTATCAAGACACTTTGGAGCTTTGTAGTATGACTCATTATTACTATCTTCGATCGGACTTAGGCGGGCCGAGTCGCGTCATTTGGGAACTCGTCAAGTCTGTCTATCTCTCGTCTCATAACGACTACCAAAACATTATCAAAGTAAATGGGAATTGTGCAAAAAATGAACTTGTACATGACTCATAGTCACCTGACCGTGAAGCAATCATGACACGATGTAATCAAGATAGGCAACCTGAAATAGAATATAACACACGCGTGGTGTACCGAAACTAGAACGCTATGAACTTATCGATCATCTATATGTATCAAATGGTATTATTAGGTTGGGAAAAATATCCTGTACCGATAAACATTATTGTAATTTGCAATGATAAATATTAATTTAAATACTACTAGATTTAAAAAAATCTTTGGTATTCCGTCTGTGTGTTTATTCAATCTTTGTTTGAAACATTAATATGATGTAGTTGAAATCAATAAAAAACTTTCTACACACGTAAAATCGGTTATAAATTAAACGTTGTTTAAACGAACGAAACGTTGTTTCGAATTATACTCTCATGTCTTTGCTCAACCGAGCTAAACGAGTCATAATAGATCCGCTAGGACCGCTTACAAGCATTTCCGGCTACCTCGTTCAAAAAGTGCCTTGAGCTTCGAACAGCAATAAACTTTTTTTATATGAAAATCCGGTTGACTTCTTTATAAAGCGATAAATTTAGCTTCACAGCAACGCTCGTTTTGTTTCGCTCAACCTACATTTATCAGGGTTAACAACATGGTATGGGAACAGAGTATTCCCTACTGAACAGTTACAACGCGTGAAACGATGTTACCCCATCCATTATGAGATGAACCACTCTTAAAGCGTTTCGTAATTAGTAGAATCTCTAACATTTCTCACAGCTGACAATTGTACAATCAACCACCCGCTGCTGAGCTCCCCGTTTGCAAACATGACACCCGTAATTAGCTCCTAAATGCGCAACTTACCCTCCCAATATTTTTAACAAAAAGACCGTCAGCCCTATAATGTTTCTTGATTTTCCAATCGATCTGCTACGCTACACCTCTATGAACACCACATATGCCACCAAATTCTGTACTATAGCTGTAATTTTTGATTTTGCTATATTATTTAATGATACTTGGAACGCAAGATACGCACGCAAAGACTAGAAAGCGTGCTTGTCCGTTAACCAAGATAAAATTTGTCGTAATGAAGTTTCATGTTTTGAATTTCTACTTACGATGGTTGATAATGCAATTTGTCGATAACTGTTTCAATTTTACTGCAATATAGATTGCAGACTCACGGGAAAGCCCTGAAAATGAAAATCACTCTTTATTTATTTTATTTTTGTCCTAAATTATTTTTCGTATCTTTTTCAAGTCCAATGTAGCAAAATAATTAGGAATAACGCTAACAAAAATACTATCCAAAATAGGATCGCCTTTTGAATAACTTTTTAATCCTAGGATCGATCACTGAAGTATTTGTTACTATTTCTTAATTTACAATAAAATTATTTGTTAAGGTATTTATAAGCATAACATTTACACACGTAATTGTTATTAATATTGTTGATTGGGATATAGATCATTTGCTTGCTGCTAACATATATAAATTATGATATTAAATCGAGAGTAACAATAAAGGTTACAACTTCAAGTTTTGTATAAATGTTACAGTGCGCAGCGAAAGAAGAAGCAGTCAGCGACAGCGACTCGGAGCCGGCTCTAAAACAGCCGCGGCTGAGCAAGCGTGCGTCGCCGAGGCGCTTGCGCACGGTCAATGCTCGCCAGCGAGAGCGCGCCGCCAACAGCCGCTCCGCTTCGGAGGTGAATAGCTAATTGTTTAATACCACCGCGAATATATTGCCACAATAAATGTTAGAGTACGTATGAGGTTGATGCGTTGGTAGTATCTATTATGTTTTATGTTACTCCGTGTGGCATGATTTTTGAAACTCTATACTACAAGTACGAACACATCTACCATTACGTGCCACGTATTCGTTTGGTTTATTCTAAACGGATTTTCCACCTTTTGGGTTTCAATATGTAGAGTTTAGATTATCCATTTAGTTCTAGTTTTGATTTGAGTGAATTTTGGGGGTTAAGAAAATCCTATTAAAAATTGTACCCTTATAATCTCACTTCTGTGCCTGTTTCTGTTCTGCCCATCTGTCTGTCACAGATGATTATCTCAGGAACTTCTAATGCCATCGTCTTGAAATGTGCATGGGAAATAGTGACCCATGAAATATCTGTACGTTTCTTTACACTGTTCGGAATCTTTGTTGCGTGATTCCAACTCGTATTTAGCTGTGTTTTTTCTGCTGATTTCTTTATTTTATTAATGATCATCAATGAAGAGTGTATACATGAAATTAAAAATGTTGCATAGTAGTATCATAATAGTTACTATTACAGGAAAGTTTCAACTTTAATAGGCAGTAAGCCATTACTTAGTACATAATAAAATATTGATCACTGAGTAAATGCGAATGTCAATCCGTTACAGGAGGACCAAGAATATGCGCTAGCACAGCATTGGCGCGGTTTCAGTTCGGAGAGCGAGTCACAAGAAGAACAAATCTCAATGGAAACCAAGATGGATAACGAGAGACGAGTGCCGAGCTCCTGCGAAGACATGGACCTTCCCGCCACTGACCAAACGGTGCCATCCAGCATGGATCGGCCAGACGGTACGTTTTTATTTACCCATAACTTTATAAGCGTAGACGGCCGTCTGCTCTGTGAGTTTTTATTTGCTCAGCGAAAATATCATTAGTTTGTCTGTTTTATGTGTCCTAATTTATTTAAACAATAAGCGTTCGATTTTCTCATTTCTCAGACAATATGCCTAAAACTATCCTTTTCGGAGGTTCGTTCATATTTTGTGAATAGGTTTGCTTTCGTACTTTGTGTGTCCACAATGAAACTTGGAAATATCCGAAGGCGTGGGTTGAGGGGGTGGAGATGACATACATACACACGATGGCTGATCGTGACAGCGAAGATCAACGGTAAGTTAAAGTTTTAATAGTATTGCTTGGCGAGAATATCAATTAAACGAAATTTGGACTCATTTTATTACTTGTTAGTATCCTTATGTTTTAAACAGGGATTCGACGAGATTTGTTCTGGTCTACATTCCGCAACAAAGTTCCATGTTGTGAGCAAGATTAGTGAAATGATCTGCTAGCAGCGATCGTTCTAAATATTTTCATGATGTGTGTTTCAGTGAATTCATTTGAGAACTTTCTCACGATCAAATAAATGGTCTCGATGATACAAATGCCATTGAAACACAAAAATTTAGAAACATAATTAATTTCGTTGAAATTATTGTTTAATTTAATATAAATAATTGTGCAATTAAACTAGAAAGCGAATGCGTTTTTTATTTAATTTCCTCTGACCTTACAACGCTGTGCGTGTCGAAATCACGAATAAGGCTAATGTTTTATTTAATTAAGCTGTACATATTGGAATACAACATATTGACATAAATGTAACCTGGTCGTTAATTTATATATAAAAAAGACCTTACCACTGGTTGGACCCGTGCCCCTGTCTAATCAAATTAAGCAATTACAAAACACTTTTGAATTTAGATTAATTCAGTTAAAGAATGCAAAACACATGCTATCACTCTCGATACCTAAGAATGCAAATCCAAAAGAATATGACAATCGAATCTCTCTGCCGGATTTGACTTCAAAAACAATAGCACAATAATCCCGATTGTCTGAGAAATGCCAAACGATCGTAAAAAACAACATTATGTCATTCGTCGGTCAGAGTTGGAGCAGCGCGTTCATTCGTTTCTCGTCGTTACAGGCCCCGTAGACGATTGTGCGAAATCAGATCAAAAGATCATCGAACAGAAAGCAAAACCGCCACAAGTGATAAAGAGGAAAAAACCAGTCGACACCTCCAAGTTCAACCAGTCCGATCGTAAATCTAAAAATTGCGCAACTTTCTACTTCAGACACCACGACACAGATTCCGACAGACAGATGATTGAGAACGATGACAAATCACAAGAAGAATCGTCGGAAGAGGAGTGGACTTATGTCGGAGGTACCAACCAAGAGACCACCGATCTGATGACGCCATCAGTTGAAATTCAATGCGATTTACCTGTAGGTGAAAATAAAGACAAACAATCACCGAAACTCAAATTAGAATCGTCGACTCCGGATTTGCTGCGAGTAGATCAAAATTCCAGATGCAAAGACATAGAAAGACTGGTCATTCAAGCTGAGGAACTGGTGCAGAAACAGGCACAACAGCAGATGGCAAAGAAGAAAGGCTCCAGAAATTTCAAACCGCTGCTACTAGAGGAAGATGGAATTAATGTAAGCAGAGCGAAAATGTCTAGAATCAAGGAGTGGTTGAATCAGAGTACAGAAGACAAAAATGCTAATAATCAGGTTTGTGACTTTTTAATCAAAATTTAACGTACTTATGTAGACAAAGAAATTATAATATTGTATGTACTGCTCATTTAGAATCTTTCATTTTCTATTCAGTAGCTGTTTAAAATATTTAATTACATTTTGTTACACTCAGGAGCATAAAAATTAGTCAAGCTTATCGCACAGTATGCTCGTTGGTTACCTACAAAACTAAATTGCAAGTAATTTTATTCGTGCTATCGATCGTAAATTGCGATAATAGAAAGACAATATCGCGAACGGTGATCAACCGCGACAAATATCTCTATTCAATCTGCAAAATCCGCCTATAAAGTTATAAATAAGTGGCATTGTGTCCGATCAACCATGTGTTTCCTACGACTTGTATTTATATAGGGCATCCTGTGAATCCAGGATTTATCGATTATACGATTGATAACATTTCTTGGGTATTTATAACACAAAGTATTTGCATTAGTGTTGGGTTCAAGATGACTGAGGCGTTTCTAAACGTTCTTAATGTTATTCGCTCGGTAAAAGTTTCATACTAGATTTCTGTTTTCATAATCTTTTTAAATTGAATAGCTGGCTTTGTGCAGTAATTATCCAAAAATAGGACATTGGATTATAATGTCGCGAAATGAGCATAATTAAAGTCCAACTTCCCAGGGCATAACAATTTACATTTTTACTATTTTTCGATTATTGTTCAAAGCGCCATCTAGGGACCATTACGTTGTTACCAGTTGTACGTTAATGATATTCATTTCAGGACACTATAATTCCATCTCCTATTTTTATTAGGTAATTACTTATCAAAGCCAGTTATTCTATTTCAAAAAATTGTGACAAAAGAAATTTAGTATGGAAGCATTCTGAGCGAATTCCTGTTAAGAATGATTCCGTATTTATTTAGGTATTCTAATTTTCTACTTATGAATGGATTTATATTGCCGTGTGGTTTCGACGTTATAAAAGGGCCACTTCATTTCCTTGGAATAAAATAATAATACTTGGAATAGAAACGGACACGTGCTGGCCGTATCATTGAATCTACATATTAGTGAAATACGAATATCTCAAACTAAGACAATATTATAATAATTAACATTTATAAATTGTTAAGTAAATCAAACTAAGAATATGAAATATAATGAATTTTAAGTAATTTTAAATGTAATTGTATTACAAGCATGTGCCTGGGCACTTTGGCAGAAAGGAAGAGAGAATTTGAGAAAATTAATGTTGCAAGAAAAAAATACTAAAATGTTACACCAGTACTGAGCAAAAATTATTTTAGACTAAAATTCCGATAAGTATTTCGTCCTTGTTCATATTTGACCATGAAGGGGTTGTAGAATTGGAAAATGTTTTTATGGCCAAAATATTTCAGCTCGAACTTTAACATTTGAAACTTCGATACAGTTCGCGAGTAAGGGAAACAGTAAGTAATGAATTCTCGCACTGAAAAAGCTGCGGTGGACCTGCTTACTAGTCTGTAATAAATCCATCATAATTCGACAGGGCACTGAAAACTACGACGCTTCCGGCGAATATACGACTGAGAGTGAAGTCGATAACTCATTGACGTCAGAGGAGCGAAACCTGCACTCTTCTATGGACATGAGTACCTCCACCTGCACAGTCACTCCTACCCATCACGCCAAGGTAGACAAATCACTTTGTGTTACATTGATATAGGAACTCGTGTATACCTCTACACAAATACATCATCATCACAGTCGATATTGTAACAAGTAGAAAATGCTTTTTACAACAATGAAATATTTATTTTATTGGTTTATAAAGATAGCCATGTCTTTATCAATAGAGAGACAAAAGTCTATGTTTCATAGTTGCAATATAGTCATAAAAATAGGCATAAAAGTAGATGAGAATCATCATCTACCGATGACAATATCATCTTACTGACAATAGGTGACAATGGCTATAAGCTGTGACCACATTCTTAACCATATCCTTATTTCTGTTATGAATATGTTATACACACAGGTGCAACTCCGTAAGAAGCGAGCTGGCAACAGCGCCCGGCCATGGTCAGTGTCCTGCCTATCACAGCTGAGCGGCGCGGGCACTTCCCTGGTGACGACGCCTGCGGCCGGTGACGTTGCCGCTATGTCCCACAATATGTCCATATCTGAGTCAGCTTTGAACACTCTGGCTGCTGCGCAAGGGGTCACTCCAACTGGCTCTAATTCAAAGCTCAGAGGAAGTTCGACCACCGTACAGGTATTTTTTTCTACGGTTTTAGTACATTGAGACTTATATAAGTTTTACATTCCATTTTCTGCCTAATTTCTGTTTACTTATATACGTTACGATAAACAATATTTTTGTTTTAATGATAATATAAGAACACAAATAACTAAGTGATTTTAAACATTGACCCCACCGGTAATCGAACCCACGACCTTGCGCGTATGTTGCGCCTGAGTCTAACGCTCAGACAACAGCTCCACGAAGACATTTTAACTTCGGAGAACGTGATTTTGATTCCTAGTGGGAAGCATCTCTAGATACTCGGTTTGGTGGGTGATAGGTCATTTTAGTATCCGCTTGGCAGCTACGACTACGTTATATCTGCTGCCAAACACCCGGTATTGAAAGACAGTAAAGCCAGTGCCTACTTAACTTTAGGCTTCTCGGTAAGCTAGATGTCCTTAATAAAAGCCCTTATCGTTATTTACGATCATATGAGCTAAAGGCAAAGTGCCAACGTATTCATTTTTATTGTCAGCGATCAAGGCACAAGTAACAAACCATATTTTTTTACTGACAGGGTCACGTTTCAAGCACAAACACCATGACGGAGGCGTGCACGTCCTGCGTGGAGACAAACGAGAAGCAGTGCTGGCTGCGCCGCAAGCGCTTCAAGTTGCGTCGACATAACAACCCCCCTGATGGAAGAGACCGCCTCGTCAAGTCCCTCTCTTTCTGCGGAAGGCTGAGCCCCGAAATAGAAGACAAGAACGAGAGGAGCGCTGCTAGCGACCCCGCTGCTAGCAGGAAGAATAGGTAAACTACCATCAATTTGTTATTGTCATTTTAAGGCGTTTTTTACAGAATCAGATATGGATTATCCCTCAAAAGTTACTCAGCTAGCAATGGAACGAGCAATGCTCGGAATTCCTCCACGGGGTAAAATCTGGAATGAGGAAATCCGTAGACGAACTAGAGTCACTGACATAGCTCGACGAGTCAGTAAACTGAAGTGGAAATGGGCAGGCCACATCGCTCGAAGGACCGATAACCGATTGGGAGTTCTCGAGTGGCGACCATGTACTAGATTGACCGACGACATCGTTAAGGTCGCTGGACGCAAACGGCTCAGGACCGGGCAAAGAAGCACACAATGAAGAACCCCTATGTCCAGCATTGGACGTCTCCCGGCTGATGATGATGATGATCTGGATTATTTATTGCCATTAGTAGAAATTGTGCATAGCTAGAATCCAGGATTTTCTATTTAATTAACTATGTGATGATTGATTTTATTTAAATATAACACAGTAAAAATAGCTGTTTTACGTTTACAAATTTCACTTTGCAATTGAAAGCCATACATCGGGTATGTATCTATGTAATGTAACCGCAAAGTAAAGTTGGTTCTTCAATCGTACTTACATTTTCGGTAGAACATTGTTGGGTTCATATTATTTACGATTTTAAGTATATTAATATTCTGGTGGTGCGTGAGTCTAACTCCTTCACCGGGTTTTTTATTTGTTCATTATAGTTTAGACACTAAATAGTCGATTAAATTCAATTTTCAGATTTGATACGACGTCGACGTCTGGTAACGACAGCGATGAGGAGTTGATTAAACATCAGCTCGCCACGATGGCGAATCTTCGCAAAAGTATTGAGAAGGCGCATATCTCTACTATAGAGGCAGGCAATGTGATCCCGGAGCAGACCGAGCCAGAAACAGTAGCACCCAGCTTCAAATTAGGCCCTGCAGGGGGATCAGTTAGGCCCAGACTCACTAAAAGTATGGAGAGGGAACGAAACTTCATCACGCTGAGCTTGGGCAATCCCAGCCAGCTATGGGACTTGACAGTAGACAAGGACTCCGATATTGACAAAAGTGTGACGGCTGGAACTGAGGAACATAGCTCGTTTTCCGAACAGGCTTGGGATTTCTATCAGGTAAGCAAAAACTATGTCATACTTCTTAAAGTCTAAAAAATATGGCCAATGCTTCACATTTACTTTATAACTGTTCAATGCAAATCTATACTCCATTACACTGAAATACAAACATTACACTGAAATATGCCTAATATCCAACTGCTTTTGGTTAATTCAACATCAACCTATCTTCTTTTCAGGAAAAATATAACTCTGAGACATATTCCGAAGCTTTGGACTCTGATGCGGCGCGGCGCCTGCTCGAGTTCGGTGACGACTACCGAGCATTCCTCGACTCGCAGTCGGACTGCTGCTCGAGCCTGTCCGCGCAGCCCGACGAGGCCAGCGCCAACGGCACGCGCTCGCGGCGGCCGCCCTCTGACATGTCGCGTGAGAGAAGTCTGCCGCGGTACAAACGTCCGCCCACTGCCTCGCCAGCTGATACACCGGCAAGGAAACCCAAAAAATCAATGTCCAGTGCCGAACGAAAGAAGTCGCTTCTCGACAGTCTCGAGCGATCCAGAAATAATACCAGTATTGAAAGCAACGACGGCGTCCGCAGGCGTAAACCGTCAGAATGTGATCGCAAGAAACGTGAATTTGATATGTCGGGATCACAGGGATCCTCTCGAAGGCGTGCAAGCTCTAATTTAACAAGCGACGAGGTCAACAGTTCTTTGGAGTATACCGAAGTCAACAATCGACCGGACATTTTAGACTCGTTGAACAGACAAAGGAGAAACGTAGATAAAGATGGAGGCTCTGAATTGCAGAAGGTTGCTCTGACAGAGCTGCGCCGGCGCTCGACAGAAAGCTTCGACTCCGAGGACGAGTCAGCGAGTCCGAAGAAACATACGAGGAGAGACTGGGGAGAGGCGGATTCCGAGTCTGAAGAAGTGAGATCGTTGGTGCGGCGCTCTAGCTTGCAGCTGGAAGCGACTGAAGCACTGCTGGGCCGAACCGAGGCCTCGCCAGACCTGCTGCGCGCGTTCGACTACGTAAGAAATTATGATAATGATTTCAGTAGTAGCTATTCAGAGACAGAGGATGACCTGCCTGCATGTGTCGCAACTCGCCGACCTGGCTGTTTGCGTGCCAAACTATGCCTGGCTCTAGCCGCCTTTTCGATTTTAGTCATAGTTTACATACATCTACAATGATAGGCTTTTGCTTGTGTGATATTTATTTTTATGTATATAAGTATACAGGTTAAGTTAGCTTCGATGATCACAAGACCGGTTTTGTGTTTAATGCATTATAAAATTATCACAATCTTACATTTAGTCACATGGGTACAAATTTTGATAAATGATTGCTCCATTGATGTTTCTAATTCAGCATTTGTCTAATATGATTAACTGATTATGTTCAATACATACTAACATAAAATTTATTAACATCACCGAGTGTGTCTAAATTAATAAATATCTATATGGTGGAGTTCTCGAGAGGACGCATTTGAAAAATCGATTTTTCTACTTCTCGGCGATCCGTTTATACACCATGTTTTATGTTTTCACTTCTGACGTAATTTCAATTTTCATTTATTGATTTCAGAACGATTTCAAAAGAAATTTGTCCAAACATATCAAATTCCATTTAAAACAAACACTTCTGGGCATCCTTCTTAAAACAGTTAAGTATCAATGAGCGGCATCTCAATCAATTTTAAAAATAATGATTGGAGAATGGTTATACTTGGGGGAAAAGACAATTAACAAGAAAAGATATTAAAGAAAATAAAAAGAATATACAAAAATGAGATATAACCAAAAATACATTTAAAGAAATGGTTAATACGACGGCGACGAGATGCGCCTATTTCAATGTAATTTTTATACGTATTCTTTTATTTTCGTTTGTTTTGTTCCTTTGGAACTCTTGTTTGTTTGTTTTGTGTGTGTGTGTTGTTTTAATAGGTCGCTAAACTCAGTCCACGCCCGGATCGATTCAGAAGTGCTGGAAGGACGACAAAGGGAAGGGCGGCCGGGTGCAGTCGCCTGCTCCCCGGATATATTTCCTTTGTCGTCATTCACATGCTTTGGAATCGTGGCGGCCGTGGATAGAATATGAGTGGAGCGACCTACCTTTAGTTGACTGTTTTCCCTTTTATCCTTGTGTCTGTGGAGATCACTTGTGGTGCTAAATCAGATCTAACGGTGTTGTCTTAACAGTTTAAATTATGTTAGGTCAAATTGATTTGATTAATGAAAACTAACTTCAACAAATCGAATACTTTACTATTGATAAAGGAAATAAGTTTTGAAAGTAGAAATTAACCTATTTCAATTCTTATATTTTTGATAGTTGGATGATTTTGTTCCAAATTATAAAAAGTATTCTTTCTTAATTCTCAGTAAATCGAGTACTCGTACTCAATAGTTTTTTGTTTCATGAATTCTACGATGCAACGAATATGTTCGAGAACTGTATTTTTATTGTTTTGCTTACATATTGTTATCGTAGCGATTTTAGTTGTATTTTTCTACATGAGAGCCGTTTGAGGACAGTCTCCATTAATGCAACTTGATGAGCTTGTAGGTTTACGTATCTTTTTCATATTTTAGTTTAGCTAAAGTGTATTATAGAGCACATCTTCAAGAGAGATGAACGTAAACGGGAACTGTCATATTACTGTAACATTTTGGCTTAGTTTACTTAATTAACAGTTAAATTATGTTTTGTATAAATATTATTGGCTTCGCTTTTATAGGCAACATTCCTTATTAGTTCGTAGTTTGACTGAACTCCGTAATATCTCTTACTAGCTGAAATTATGTTTGTACTAATACTATGTTGAATAGGGCTAGGTTGTTAATTGATTGTAGATTTTTTAAAAAATGTAGAAACAAAATAAAAAATATACTTGTCTATTACGAATAATAAACTATGCGTTATAAAATCAAATGTGGAGTTTCAGTCAATTAACACCCTTCTCTATCGACTTTTTGTTTACGTACTCCGAATATCTATATAAAACTTATTAATGTACTTTCTTATAAGTTTTAGATCAAGTTCGTAGAATTTGCTAGACATTTGTGTTGATTCTAGAACGCTCTCTTTAAAACTAAGCTAAATTTGAAGGTTTTATATTTCTATTCGCCTTTTTCATGTTCTTGCGATTATAAAAGAGTGGTAAGACTTAGATATGTCAAATAACGTCCTAGAATTAACACCATTCGTTTATTTGAGACTTTTACTTTGTGTCTTGGGTTTATGATTTCCTAAAAGTAGTATTCAGTAGTTGCATGTGTGGATCTAAATAATTTCTAAAACTGTGACGGAAACAAATTCTCACTGTGCTATCTGTGTGTTTTCAATATCTTCATGAATGTTTCGTTTAAGTGACGTCATTTCAAGAATACGTTGTAAAATTGACAGTTACAAATAAATTTACAGCTATTTCTTTCAGATAAGAGTAGAAAAGCGCAAATTGGCCTGTGATTATTCTAGGCCCATTATTTTACCTGAAATGGGTTATGGCGTTTCGTAAAATGTATAATATTGTATTAGTAATTCAAAAATATATATATTGAAAACATTTTTACAGCAACCATCTTGAACAAAATTGTGCATAACAATTAATAATTATCTAATTAAAAGTAATTTGTATTTAACAGTTCTGACGAACATTGATCGCACAGTGATAAAGATGATTCATCAGATCAGATTTTCAGACCACCAACAAGACTCGTATTAATAGATCGTGCTCATGATTGTCTGAAGACATGACAAATGTCAACGTTACTTTGACACTTGAATTCTCATTACTGTGTGCGATGTATTAATATGGGCCTTAGAAGAGACACTGCACGATTTGGCAACACCGCTATTATATTAAATGGTCAGGTCCTACATACTTTTCTCGTATTTGACTAAGTAAAATAAAAATTATCCGACCTAGTTATAAAATACCTCAGTTAGGTCGTGAAAAGAAATGTCAATATTATGCTAGCTAGCTTTTGTGCCAATGTTGGACCTTGGTGAGGGAATTATGTGGCCTTTTCCAAGAATGGAAAATTGGATTGTTGATTGAAATCCTAAACCGTCACTCGGGCCTTGACCAAAAATATGTTGTCAAACCATGCACTGTTCTTTTCTTACATGATTTCTGCACGAAATACTAACTACAATAATAGAGCTCGCACTCAAGCGCTACAGGGGTCAACGCCAAATATCACGAAAATCTGTTTCATTTCAGGGCCACACTAAGACATAGTAATAGCAAGCACTATAATTTCAATAAATTGCAATAAAGATTACTATCAGCCCATGTCATCACGCGGTTGCCATAAAAAGCTACCAAGGGAGAAAATTCAGGAGTCGGGCCGCTGGATCTACATCAGGAACATTTTCGATTACCATTTATTCTGCCAATCTTGGTGATTATGACAAAAGCCCTAAAGCAAAGGAAGAACCAGCAATCTTTGAGGGAGGCTTATGTACAACAGTTTACCCATGAGGCTGTTAATTACTGTAAGAATAGGTATACCCCAAAGTAGCATACTCATTAGGTTGAGGTCTGAATGAGCGCGCTTTTACAACGGCATTGTAGTCACTTGCCATCAGTCGAGATAAAGGCCTAGTGTAAAATCAATTGAAAAACAACAACAACACCTTAGATACTCTTAAGTCCACTCTTAGCAATGAAGTCGAGATTTGCCGTAATAATATCGCCGTTGTCAGGCGTATTGGTGATCGTAGTAAGATGTTGGTACATGTATATCCCATCTCTTTTTGTTACCTTATTCAGCTTATTCTAAAGTTGAGGTCGGCTCAGTATATTCTTGAGCACGATCTGTTAACATAGAGCAGGTTTTCGGTAGCTTTTCAGTTGAAAAAATAAAATTGCCTACCCTCCACATGTTTATGTAAAGTCTTATCAGTTTCTTTTCGATGGTTTTATATTTCATTAGTAAGACTTAAACCTGGTCGTTTTCCCGTGCTCTGGTAGATGAAATCGGACTCTAGTGAATAAATACTAAGAGAATATTTTTACTACTATTTACTATAATAATCCTGGACCCGAAATTGACCATTACTTATAGTATCTATAGATAGATGCATACTAGAACACCCATGACATGTTAGAAAGAATGAGGCTATTTGGAGGTATTTTAACGCTATCGTTACTTTAATAATTAAACTGATATTCTTATGTTACGCATATTTTCTGTAGGTACACACACGTAGAACACAAAAGGATAGGTGAATCTGGAAGCCACAATCTGAACACCTATTTGAAAATAAGATTTTTGACCCCGAGCATCCTTTTAACGATTTCGTTCCACATCCATCTCTTTCTAACTGTCCGCGTTCGGTGCGCTTTTGAGCGTGGGGACACACCTGTCTTTGCCGTCCTGATCCACCCAGATCATCCGGAGTCCGGAAGGCTATAATGACATACAAAATGTATCGATCGAGACACACCTGTCTACCCGTACCGGCAAGCACGACCGGACAGCAAGCAAACGGCCAGCATCCTCGGAGAACGCGATGATCGGTCAGAAAGTGGCGCGAATTCCATACTAACTCCATATACCTGAGAGAGAGAGAGAGAGATTTGCATCAGTACGCCTGTAGTTGTGCAAATCAAGAAAACCTAGTCTAGGTCATTCTAGGTAGATCAGAACAGCAAAGACAGGTGTGGCCCCACGCTTAGTTTTTTGAATTTTTTAACTTTATAACCCTTTTAGATTAATTTTATCTGTTGATAGCGTTGTAATAATTAGTATTGCTTATGACTGCTACCTTTAATCCTTATGACTGCTGCCTTTAATCCTTTCAGCTGGGTCTCTTGGTATAAAATATACGAAAATTGAAAAAAAGATTAATTAAGATTTAAAAAACGGAACTAAACATCAAGTTCGCCGACACTTCGTATTTAAACATTTCAAATAAATTATTATTACATTTAATTTAGAAATTGTTGCAGCGCATGTTCTTGAAGGTAGTAATTCATAATTGCATCCAAATAACGCTGTTGTAACGATCGAACCACGTTACGGACGTTGCATCGCAAAAATAAGCGACTACGATTTTAGTATACGATGCGTCGCTTTAACTTGCGATGCGGAGTCGCAATGCAGTAATGCGTTCGGTCCAGTATTCTCCGTATCAATTTAAAAAAAAATCAGTCAAGTGCGTGTCCGGCCACGCGCAGTGCAGGGTTCCGTAGTAGGACTGTTTTATAAATATTAATTTTGAATGAAAATTGTGGGAATATTGACCATTCCAAAAACTTTTTATAATTTTGTCGACAATTACTCGTTCACCTGTAAAGCCACCTCAGTCGTGATAGTTTTCTTTTTAAGTTTCGTCTATTTATAGATACGAGTATTTTAAAGCAACAGTTTAGAAGATAGAGGGGGTATCCCTTTAAAGCTTAATATTTCGCAAACGGATACCGGAATCGAGAAGTAATGTTCCTAGACCCTCAATGTTTTTTTTAAATACCTATTCAACGATACCCCTCACAATGTGTGACGAATTTTTTTTCGTTCCCAAGTTACTTGTATGGGATAGGAAACACGCTAAAAACGGACAGACTAACAGAACGAAACTATAAGGGTTCCTTGTTTGACTATGGAACCCTAAAAATGTTGCATGATATTTATGTGTGTCATGTTAGATACTTATTGAAGTAAGCGTTGGTCGACACTTTTTGAGAACATAGAAAAAACTATTTACCTACAAACACTTTGCATGCTAGGTTTGTATCTGAAGATGTATCGTGTATTCCAAACGGGTTATTTTTCGGTACACAGACGGAGGTTGTTACGTACTGCCGAGTCAACATCAATTTGTTGGACGCAGCGCTCGGTGCTAGATCGCTGTCACCTACCCTGCAGAGAGATGTCAAAGGTAAGCTATTCTTATAGTACACTTATTTTCGGCTAGATTTTTAAAACTCCAGAATTATTGCTTGACTTTGTATTGGTTTCCATCTAGCGGTCTGGCATATACTGCTTTATTAGACTGATGGCTGAAAAAAAGAGTTATTTTCTTTTTTTTTTAATCTCCGCTCTAAAAGTATGATATTGAAAAAATTACCAATAATGTGACATAAAAATATTGCATGATCGGATACTCTTGAGGTCGACGTCTAATACGAGTTATTTCTATGGATTATTGTAAAGCTATACTGCGGACAGACAATAGTGAAGAGACATTAAAGTCTAAGTTTTATTATTTTTCAGCTGAAGTTTACAAAAAAATTGTCTGGATTTGTCTGGGTAGATTTTTTTGGTTGGTAGGAAAATGGTACAAAAAACACCTTAAAAACAACTTTTTTTCCATTACAAGGTACCTGATTTGCTCTATGATTTACTATTGTACACAAAATAATAAGTAATCTTGTTTGATAGAGCAAACAGGAAATAGCTCGCTTCTACGATCACAATGGCTGCAATAAGGAAGTTAAACAATTACGAAATGGAACATTTTACCGTAGATTTAACAGTAAATTATGGTATATTAATGGAACTGTGGCGTACCATGGAGGAGGCCTACATTCAACAGTGGACGTTTCCAGACTGATGAGAAAGACGGCAGAAGAAAATTAAAAACAGTCAAGTGAAATGTTTACAAGCATAGAAATATTTTAATGCATATAGGTTTTTACTTGTCCTTTATGCTACCGACTGTTAAGGCCGTTGCATGGAAAGCGTCTTCACCCAGAAGCGGCAAACTAAAGAGGCACTGGCTCTGTTAATTTTTATTAGTAGCACGATGTATCTATTTTTAACCGAACTTGAAATTTTTACAATCTCTCCTTTTTGACAAGATTACGACTTCTTTTTTTGGTAGCTAGTCGTTTGTAAACCTGGTAAAAAAACTGTTATGCTACTTGCAAAAATGTAAGAGCATATTCGGTTGCTAACCGCAGTTCGGTGGTTGGGTTGCATGGAAGCAACCGGTTTACCAAAGAAGACGTTGTCACAATCTGTGCAGTGATCAAGGTTGACGCTCTACATGGAGCGGACTGAGTGCCCGCAGACTTGTATTTATTTTTAATTGAACCCTTTTAATATACCGAAGCGAGTTTAACGAGAAAAATTTGGATCGAGTACACTAGGTTAAATTTCAATACCTTACTAACTGCTGGTCGAACCGAACTACTTTGAGAAAGTATAGTTATTCGCTAATGTAGGTCGAATAAATCACCAATTTTCTTTGGAAATTTACCTGAGCGCAGCTTTTTTTTGTATATACATTCTACGAACTATTTAAATTGATACAATTCAAGAGAAGAAAAAACTATTTGTATATGTGGGTTTGAGAAAAATTGCGATTTGTAACATCAAGGTTGTTTTTGTCGATCAAACGTCTTTGTTCGCTGAAATTGCGCCACGCACAAACTTTTTATGTGATTTTCACCGCGCTCTAAAGGCAGTTTCTCTAGTGAGATCACCGCTTCTAAAAAATACTGTCTCTTCGGAGCGGAACAGAGTCATAATGGGCATGAATATAAGCGAGCAAACAGCGTTAATGTTTTCTCGTTGAAGAGGTGATTTGATCTATGGGGAAATGTCATGATGGGACTTATTTACACCGCCTCCGTAGCCTCATGGCTACACGCTTGTACTAACAACCAGCGTTCGATTCCCAGTGGGGTTACCTCTCGGTACTCGGTTTGGTTGGTACTGGTATATATTGACAAAGACAACGTCCGCCTGGCTAGCTGCCACCATGTTACAGGTCTGACGCCAAACAACAGTGTTAATGGGTTAATATCCCTGTCTGTGTTCCGGTATGAAAGATAGAAGATCCAGCGCCTCATTTGCTTGAGACGTCTGGTTGCGCACGCCTACCATACAACGGCCTTATCTTCACTTACCAGCAGGTGAGGTAAAGGACAAATAAGGTGTACGGAGTATTGCTAAACTGGCAACATTTCACAGTTTTGGCAATCAATCCAGTCAATTTATGTTGGCTTAAACGTCCACATCGCGATTCTTATTACGTTTCTTTTGATTCGCCGTAGTTAGATGAAATATGCATACATACTCGTATATATTTAGATTTCAGTTTGTGTGTGTGAGAGAGAAAAAAATCCTAAAAAAACTATATAAGAGACTATATGATAGTCTTACTTTGTGCCAACGAAAGGGTGTAAAAACTCGATGAACTGATTTTTGTTATGATTATGTCTATATTACTAATTTACTACGTAAATAAAACATGAAAGTTGAGTATTACTCCGTTTATATAATTTTAAATACTTATTTCTTACTCTCTTATTTCGTCTACGCAGGCTTCAGAATTTATCTCACGGGATATAATAGTTCGATAGTAATAAAAACTAACCTATGTCGTTTTGCGAACCTTCAACTATCCCTATTTTAAAAAAAAAACAAGTCATTTTTCGTTAGAACGTAAAGGATGGATAAGCCACCATATTAACTTTCTTATTTATACAATTTGTATAGGTTATACGCATGTACAAATATGTATGTATAGTAATAGAGCCGCATGCATGACTGGCACAGCAGTGGTGTTACGAGACATCAACTTGTCGATTTCTATCTATGAGCATAACACCGCGCCGGCGCCGGCTGCCGCTGTTACGCTCTCTGGAATTGAGATTGGTTGACCTCGTTCCTAGGGAATTCTACTATATATGTCTACTATTTTACAAATGCCCTCCTGTACCTGGGCCCAAAAATCTTATAAAATTATGAACATATAGGATACATTCATAGCGCGGCTCGCGTTGGATTGTCATCTTACGAGTACCTAACGTTAGCGACACTTACATTGCACAAAGTCTGGTAACTATTATCTCATAAAATTGCTAGTCTAAGTTGTGTCCTGGCACCTATACATATAATAGTTAATTCTGCACTACAGAATCTAGTAAAATTCCTTCACTGACTATAAGGAAAATCACTTGAGCTAAAACCTTGAAATTTGAAACATCGACACAGCTGGGCAAGCTAATAGTTTTATATTTTTCAGTGTTTTTAGTTTCTCTGTGAAAGTCATCAGTTATCAATTATTCGTTTTAATTTAATAATTAATTTAGACGCAGGACATGCCATAGTAACTACATATTATATGCTCTACAAAAGTATAGTGCTTGACTGATCGTTTGTGTCGACAAAGTCAGTTTATTTGTTGAAGATGATATCATTCTAAAAACTTGTATTAAATTAAACCATGAAGATATTTAATATGAAGAGTAATATTGCTGATGTACGTAAATTGCTGTGTTACAAGATATGATATGTTACCTAAAATCTTTCTCAAGTTTTCCCTCTGCAATCTCTCTATGACATTTTAAAAAATCTAATCGATAAAAGAGCGGTCTTTTACCCCGTTTGGTGAAGTTGTCAGAAATGAAAGCTATGTGACGTAATAAAGTGTATTCAAAATGACGTAAATTTCCTTCTATCAACAAAAAGATGTCACTTCTACTGAAGGATTGAGAAGACTGTACGGTGCAAGTACGGTGATGTTGCTGTCCAATACATTTTACGGGCAGATGTAACAAATGTCTCGATCACATTGCCGGCTCCGCGAAGTTTCAGCGCTTATTTTCGGTCTCCAAGGTGTTGACCAAGGTGCGCGTGCGCGTGTTGAGTATCATATCATAGTAGATCAGCTGTGCGCTGCGCGAGCTACGGACGTGCGTTACAAACACGCTCGCTGCTTTATCGTTTACAAGTCGCGAGTGATCCATAACATGTTTATTATCCTCTGATTAACTGTCAGTGACATACCTTTTGTTTATCTTTTTAGTATTATTTGAAATGTTTGAAAAAATTGTGCAAATTGACCATGAGAGAAACTGCGCTAGAGTGTCGACACTTTCGCTGGTTTACGACAGTTGCAATTTAAATATCTGCATCTGTGTCCTAAATAATTGGATAATATAGTGTTATGTACATAGGTATTTTACTTAACAAACTACTAAAGTAACTACTTACGTATGTGTATTGCTATCAAACAACGAAATACACAATCGTGTATTTACTGGGTTCGGTTTATTTGTTTGAACACGACCTTCATGCGAGTCGCTGATAATGACGTTTGCCAACTGTTAACACTAATCAAAGAAATACTTTAGTATATCATTTACTTGTATATCTAGTTTTCAATTTTATATACTCGTATATTTCAGAAAATTAAAATTCTTCCTCACTAAATACAAACGAACTGTAATTGTAACATACGAGAACATATGAAAATTTATAGCTGTTCAAGGTTATGTCATGAAGTGCGTTTTCACATGTGAATGTTTAAGAAACATTACGCTATACGTGTGGGAACGTTTATATGGTTCTGTACCCAAAGGGTAAAAAACGGGACCATTACTAAGAATCCGCTGTCTGTCCGTCTGTCACCAGGCAGTATCTCATGATCCGTGATAGTTAGGCAATAAATTCTTTAAAAAACTAACTATAAAATAAATATTTAAGGTGGCTCTCTTACAACAAACGTGACGTTTTTGCTAGATATTGATAAGGGCATCCGGTAGACACTTTAAATATTCACAGAATCTTTAGTATTAACTTTAAAAATTAATAATTAAATTAAAATAAAACAAATATTTAAGGGCTCCCATGCAACACACATGATTTTTGCCGTTTTTATAGATAATGGTACGGAACCCGACGGTCACTTGGCCGGTTTTTATTGCCTTTAGAATGGGAAACTTCCAGTAGTAAATATAACGCAAAATTGTCTTAATTTACCATGTATATTTATATAATACTTGTAGTTGTTGTAATACATGTTGCTACAACAATGCGTTAACATTTGAGAAGTTGTATGTAATAGATGGTTAGCTAAAAGTATTGTGGTTTGCTTTCAATTCAATTTTCTTGTATTCTAATCCATGTTTAAATTTATTCAGACATTCTGATATTGTATTATCTTTGGAAGCACATGATTGTGCAGTTCCTGAATCAAGTGAATTCATTTCACGGTCTTTATAATTTTCATTTGTCAAAATGGTTGTGTAACCAGTTTCTCTTTGTGTAACCACCTGATAACAATGAAAATCAAATTGACCATTCAGTGCAATGACATAGGACTTTTCGCAACTACTTTCATTGCATACAATTTTTGTTCCATAATAGATAGGTAGAGTTTACTCAGATTTCTGTTACGATAACACTTCAAAGAACTTACGTTTAGGACAATTGAATCCTTACTTATTTCAAACAAAAATAAATTTTATGAATAGGTTGTTGTTGTTTTTTCATTTTGAGAATCTATGCAAGTAATTCGTTGCTGCAAGGATTCTAAAATAATAATAACCTTGTAATTTGAATCTGGTGTTTTGAATCTTAAAACTGTGAAAAACTATTGAAGTGTCTTCAGAATTTTTGTCCCTGACACAGACTAAATTTTTTGTAACAATAAATTACTTTGTACTATCTTAAATTCAATCTCAATGCACACGAGCACATTAGTGCTTGAACGCGAATTCACGATGATCGGTCCAAAGTATAAATACTTCGGTTGCCAAACGTTATTATCTGTAATTACGATTTACGACGTAACCGGTTTCGTAATTTATATAATTATAGTACAGACCACGTTTAGAAATGTTTCAAGAACATATATCTCGACAGTTTAATCTTTGTTTAGTCCTTATAAAATATTGGTTGCTTGCTCCTAGTCTTTGTCTAATAAGAAAATAACTCTAAGTTTTCAACTCTCTCTTGAAAATCAATCAATTCCATCATTCCATAAAGTGCGAATATTTTACATTTAATTTGATCAACACGTAAATACATATATAATAATAGTCGTTGAGGTGTTTAGTAATAATACTCTAAATATGGACATAGAGATGTATGCTTGACCGTCTGTTTGTATTGATACAAGCTGCATACGGTTGATAGTATTAATTGCATGTCTCTAGCAATAACGGTGTCGACCCGCCATTCTAGTTCATCTTGTATGTATACCGTTATCTGGATGTGTAATCTTATAACTTAGCGGAATCCTTGTACCTACCACCGACTCTATTTTGCTTACATGTGTCTATGTAAAGTAACTTTCTTTTTATCCATATGATTTACACCAGGGTTTTGTGCCCGAAGATTATTCTACATAGGATATTTATATATCTATTCAGAAACCCCACAATTTTCACAGTTCAATATTCAGTTGCCGCAGTCCATTTTTTACAAGTCTTATACTTGGTTAAAAAATTGCTAAGTAAATGCTCTGGAATATTATGAAATTTTATTCAGGTTTATTTCTTCTTCCTTAATTACGTTATTATGGAATGAGACTTATGAACATTAACAAACGATTTCGTTCAACCGCGTGTAGAATCGACGACAAGCACAACAGTTTCCCCAGGCACGTAGAAACTTCACGTCTTGTCAATAGTGGAAGCGAAAGGAGTGTGAACCATCAGCATTGTGACGTAATCATAGATAAGTGTACCTAGCACATTCAGTTCATGTGCATCCAGTTTCTCCATTGTCCAGTAGCGGCTGACTATTATATTTATTGCTGTCTGTACGACGCGAGTGTGCCTGCTCGTAATTATTATGAGACTATGGCTCTATGAACTACTCCAGTGACTGTGAAGTAAAAATTGTGTAAAAAGATACTATAGTGATATAAAAGATGCTGTCCGTGTCATCTGCTTCTAATGGAAATGAAGAAATAGGTAAGGTTATCGTGTAATTAATGCTTATATATGTATAGATGCCTCTTGAGTTGTCTGGGAATAATAACATACTGTTAAATCACGAGAGGATTGAAACAATCAACTTTCTAAAATGTATTTTGTAACAAGATAATCGCGGCAATCTTGGATGTTCATCTTGTTTCTAAAGCAGTGATGTCATTGGTTTTTTATTTACTTTTTTCTTCTTCTTATTATAATATTATATTAATTTTATAATACATATAATAACAGTATAAAATGACAATCGTTAAACCAATAGTTACTTGAAATCTACCGAAGTTAATTATAAGTAGTTTAGTACTCCGTTTTCCTCATACTATCTAGATACCTGTCTATCTACCTGTGATGAATATACGAGTATGTATACAAATAGTACGTCTCGAATAAGGCTCCGTGCAAAATCGCAAACTGAACCATTCTCACTAATTCATAATTTAAAAAGTATCGCCGTAAAAATATTGGCAAATAAAAAATATTAATAGTCTCTGTAAATCACCCGTAATTACTTTTAACTAATAAAAGTCATAATTCGAGTTTCCAATTTTAGTTTTTAGCAAAGTTAATCACAACTTCGCTCGTCGAAATCATAAACTGTAAATAGGCGTACTTATCGGTACTAAGTATGGTTTTTCTATGACATAGAAAATGTCCGCCTGGCTAGCTACCGCCCTGTTACCTCAGTCTGCCACCAAATATCAGTTTTAATAGCTCTGTTGCGTTGCGGTATGCAAGGGAGCAGAGACAGCGCCTTGTTACTTTTGGGTGCGCAGTTGCGCAGGCTTACCATTCAACGGCCTCATCGTCACTTACCATCAGTTGAGTTGAATGCCAAGTTCAAACCCATCATATATTAAAATACATTTAGTCTCAATTTCAAGACTTTATTAAGCAATATTCAAAGGTTTTAGATTTGACAGGTTTGACCAAGACAGGACTTGCTTCTAAGAAATTACTGGTACGCCATAGAGGCCCCATTTTCATTTTCTCCTTTTCCGGGCCCCTCATGGTGAAACGGAACTATTGAAAATAAAGAAACTCAGGGCTTTTTAAGTTTGCGTGACAATATTATGCATATTGCCTTCTTAGATAATGAAAATCCAATATATCCCTCTGGTATGTATAGGGCACGTGACTGTTTCTTTAACATGATGTTTTCACTTCGGCCAACAAATTGTCTTGTTGATCTAAACAAACATGATACCCACGCGAAGAACTTGACCTGGTGCTGGTAACTTGTTCGCCCACATCAAACAAGGTCGGCCCACACCTTGTCAACATTAGAACCTTGCTGATTTCTCCCATTTTAGCGAAGTGCTTTAAATAATTGCGTCAATTGAAAAATAGTCTTTACCACGTATGTTAAATAAGTAGCTTTTAAGTTTACCAATATTAAATTGTTGCAAATACTCAAACCATATACATGTCTTAAATTCTAAAAGCCCTGTCTTGTCATGTCGCTTATATTCAAGCCTTCGTTTTCCACACTGCATGATATCATCCGTTCACCTTTTTGAGCCTCCCGTAATGTCTGGTTCCGAATGTAAAACATGGTTACCGCAGAGTAAACGTTTGTATCAATTCATTTCTTTTAATTGTATAAATTAACTAATACTTCGGTTTCACTCTTGAACCGGGAAAGTCTTTTTTTCATCATTCATTATAATTTACATAAATTGCTATCGAATCAGATTGAAATAGTTGTTCATTAATGTTAAATGTATTAAATTAATATAAAAAAGCCATGATAACTCAGTTGGGTACAGCGACAGTCCTTAAACAATCGAGACCTGGGTTGGTACCGATGAGTTACAATTTGTTATTTGAGATTGATGTACGAATGATAAAAATCATTACCATTGGATTTTCGGTGAAGGAAAACATCGTGAGGAAACCTGCACACTCCTGAGAAGAAATTCAAAGGTGTGTGTAAAGTCTATGTGTAAAATCTATCAAATCGGCACTGTAGGAGACTATGCCTGAGCCCCTGAAGTGGGGACATATATAGGATGTTGATGGTGTATTAAATTTAATCAAAATTGAATCTGAATTTTCTGTCAGTTCCTATGAACTTTTACGCCAGGGAAAACAACGCATCTCTATAAAGTTGACTGTAACAGATGGATGGGAAACAGACAAGCGCAAAAGGAGCATTAGTTCTATTATTAGCGGTGCACGGCAATAATACGGGAGTAGGTCAGTCAGACGGGACTTTGTTCAATTCGGCTGTAGATCGTTCATCTGTCGACGAGACGTCGTGTTGCAACTGCAACGTCGTTGTTGCACAACATCTGGCAAAAAGTAACCCGTGTCGACCCAACGGGAACATTGGCGTTGCACGGATGTGCCAATCTATTTATGGATCACAATAGATCTGTGTCCCGGTTGGATTTGTATCAATGTTTTACGTTCAAAATAACAAGAAAAATGTTTTAACGCTGCCGCATTCCGTTCTAATTTTGATTTGGATTATTGAATTCATAAGTTTGGAGTTGAACCGAGTCCGTGGCATAGTGCCACTGTTGGGCTCATAATCCAGAGGTTCGATTCACTGTGCCGGGTATCTCAGATACTCGGTGTGGTTAGTAGAGCATTTTTTTATTTCCACCTTGCTAGCTACCACCATGTTATTTAACTCTGCCACCTAAGATAGAATAGAAATAGAAAAGGTAACATATAGCGTCAGCCTCATTATTTCCATCTGAAATATCCTCATCGTCACTTACCATCAGATGAGATGAAGACAAGCGCAAACTCATGTTTCTTTTTTTAAATAAGCGTCAAACAAAAGCCTTGTCGGCATTACATTAGAGGCTTTATAGTTGGTTATCTCTGATCATATGAATAAATGATGATTTTAGGAATCTGACGGGTCACATTCTTTGTATAAACATGCAAAGAACTACAGGTCTATGATATCAGTTTACTTTTAGAGTAGCGTTCTGAAGCGAATACCAACACCTCCTTGATGTATGTTTTGTTCCACTAATACGATAATGGCGTTCCGAAGTGAAATCGATGTTACGCTTTCTGAATTCATCAGTGCGTTTTCTTATCATTATCAGGCGTACGTAGTTTTTACATTAGAAATTTTAACGAGTACGTACGCACACGATGGCGACTACAAAAGAAAATAATTGTTAAGTATTTGGATGGATCATGCTCACCAGAAAGCCTCAAACGCACCTGAGATGAAGTGGCGTACAATGTGCGGTACAGTTATTTCAATAAATATGGTACATGACAGGATATTCATATTTGGCAGGGGCTCACCATATTCAATTCTATAAGATGACATTCCGTAATTATTGTATCTGCTCCGTGGAATAATTTAAAAAACTAAAAAGAACTACTTGTTTTAATTTATTAGCAATATTCCAGTAATTTATTTTTTTATTCAATGCTGATTTCCAATTTGCTTGTTTTTTTATGGTATTGTATCATTGCTAATAAATTCATAGAAGGGCGCCACTGTACGTGCACACGTTTCAGCCTTAAAACATTGCCGAATGTACAAATACTGAACCTCTCTCATATGATAATTTTACTAGCGTTCCGTTGTAAACAAGCGACAAGGATAACTTTTGTTTGCTTGTAATATATTACCATGCATTTACATTAAAATTTGCATTAGGTATGATAAAGGCGGAATAAACAGAGTTTTGCAAGTCTTGAACTGTGCATTATGTCTACTTAAGGTACATGAATACAATTTACTAAAACAAAACACAAACAGCATCTTTTGTAAAAATACGTGTATGTTATAATGTTTTTCAGGGAGACCTTTGTTTATATCTGGTCATTTCTCGGATGATGACGATGGTGTTGATGATACTATGATTCATAGAGTTACGGAATATTCGAGATAAAAAAGTCATTAAAAGTCCCTTTAACTGAGACCGATCCTTAAATAGGTTGTTAGGCGTAATTTTATCATTAACAAATTACATCATACATACCAAAAAGATAATTGGTCTTTTGTACGTGTATAGCTGCATTACATTACAATTGTCTGTCTGTCAGGAAATGAGTGAGCTCACTGATCCATCACACAGAATGAAAGAGACGACACTGTTTACAATAATGCAACATAATTTTCACCGTCACTTATGGGGCGCAACCGAGTTAAATCTTTGTTGTTTAGATGTGGTATGACCTACATCGTGGGTTGATAATAATGCCAATGGAAGAGAATCGATCGCTTTCATTGCCATATTGAAGACCATGAAAGTAACTGTTTGCTGTGATTAGTTATCTGACATCGAATCTCCGGATGCTATAAATAAAACGAGCACTGCAGTTTCGACCTTGCCGCCCGCGCCATGTTGAAGTTGTCATTTCCTTGCGTTCGTTAAATGGATTGGAAGTACCGTTTGTGTATCATAAATCTAATTTTTAAAGAGTTTTTTTATCATTTGTTTTTCAAAATTCAAACTAGAAATACAAAAAGACAATTGGAAACTGTTAAACACAAATGCGTCAGCCAGTTTCAACACACATTTGTAGATAAACGCGTTGAAAGATTTCTAAGATCCCTACACGCTTGGTCTATCAATCAGGTCCCGGGTTCGATTCTCAGTGGAGGTACCTCCGGTGTGTCGGTACTAAGTTTAGTTGATGGTAGGGTATAGTATGCCGCCATACAGAAGTGTTAATAGCACTTTTGTGTTCCGATATGAAATGTAGCAAATCCAGCTTAAGGATTCTGGGTACGCCCGCTTACCATCCAATGCAACGGCCTTAAAGTCACTTAACACCAGGTAATATGGTGGAAGTGCAAACAGGTGCAATGACGATGTATGTACAGTCTCGTACCGTTTTTTTTTTGCTGTGCGTTTTTTAAAATTTGTAATATCTTCAATATTAATTTAAATGATATGGACGAATACTATTGTTGTTGTGTTGTATTGTTCAAATAGCTTAGGAAATAATCTTTATATTAAACAAAGTTTAAGAGATGAAAATTATTAATGTGGTATATACCTTTAGGAAATACATATCCACCACTGCGGACTTTAACGTTGACCTTTTTAAGATAATTAATTCAGTTATACATAATTTTGATGAATCTTGTAAGGTTCATCCAACGTTTGAATGTAAGAGACCGAAAATAGAGTTTTGGACGTGGTTTCAAAACATCGTCTTTTCTCTACATTCTATAAGTCATAAAATATAGTTATACAAACCTACCGGAATAAATTATCTAAATGATGGTGTGAACGTATCACATACCGTTGCGCAGTATAGAATCTAAACTACGCAACGTTCACTAAACTTTGGAAGAACAAAGCGCACAGTCAGAGAGAAATAGCGACTTTGAGTTGTGTTTTAATGTGAATAAAACTAACAATAATTTGTGTTATGAGATAATATATTATGGAACTGATAGTTTGTGTGTAAATAATCAAGACCGGATTGAATGATATATTCGTATTTTAGTTTTTTATTGAATTTCTCAATGTGAAATCCATAATGGAACGAACGACTTTAAAGTGGAAAGAGTCAGGCCACATCGCTCGAAGAACGTACAGCGTACAACATAGAACGCAGTAATAGTTAGTTAGGCGGTCACTTACCGGAAAACGTGTTCTGAGCCGTCCTCATATATGGACCGACGAGGAGTCGCTCGACGCTAGCGGCGCGGGGGCAGTCATGGTGGTGTACCATGTGAGGGGGCTGTATTCAGCAATGGACGTTTTCCGGCTGATGACGTGTTATTTCGTTCGTAAAAACAACAATTCTTGTTTGCAACATAAATTAATGTTATGTCTTCAGCAAAACGAAGTTTGAAGACAGAAGTTGATCACAATGGCCATAAACAGAAAAGAGCCTAACGTCCCTTGTGGAACCCCACTATGAATAGTTGTTAGTTGTACAACAGCTTGAGAACGATTTTTAAATAGTCGTGAACTCATACATATGAATGATAATGAGTTGAATGCAGGTATAGCGGCCTCAACAGTAATGTGTAAAGACGTCGGTTTAAGAAACAATAAGTCTTAAGTCTAAGACATAAGTCTGAAAGTAAACCACTGTGGTTATTGTAGCCACGTAAATGTTTCATCAAGTTGTCCAAATATATGATCCATCACACAGTGCATTGTAACCACATAATGCAAATAAAATGGGTGGAGCACTTTCAAATATTAAACTGACCGTGTAAGACGGCGACAATTTCAACATCATTTGTGTAAATATCCAACACATAAACGCCAAACCTTACATAATGTAGCTTCATTAAAAATTACTCATAAATTCATTTAATTTCATGACTTTCTATTTATTTTAAAGTAAAACTATTTGTTTTAGTCGGAGGTTTAGTTACTTGAAATTCGTTAATTGAGCCATAATTTACTAGTGGCACGTCATTTTAATGAGCATTATATGTTCGTGTAGCTATTTTTATTGTATTAGAAGTTACCCAACAGTCTGTCGATCGTTGAATCGTTGAACAAGCTTCGGTTTCGATCGTAAACGTTAACTGCATCCGTACGGACCCCTTGGTGGTGACGTTTAAGGTCGTCGGAAACGTAGCCAATAACTGGCACCAATCGTTGTCATTGCTAGAGCCAGCTAAGTTAGTTACCTAGGTAGACCCTTCTTTACTGTTGAAGTCACAAAGAAATCCGGTTTTGATATTCGATATCAACGGAAACAATAATGTTCTAACAGATCGTTAGATTGGCTTACAATTCCAATTAGGTTCACTATCGCGGGCTACTGGCAATGTGCAAACCCTCTATTACGCATTGCTCATAATCACACTGTTATACAATTCGTGGGCTTTCACCCGCCGTAGAGGACGTCAACTTAAGGTTTTTATTACCTGTTTTCCACGCAACCTGTTGTGGCGAGACGTTTATTTTCTACAGACTTGTTCTTACGGGACGAGTTAAGTGAGTAACAACGGTCCAGCGAGAGGTGGATTCGATGAGTTCTTAATACCACTATGGTACCACAAGAAGTTTTTTCCCATTACTTAGTCTAATTACAGTTATAATTTAAATTTATTACTTCAATCTATAGACATCATCTACTTCATATTGTATTGGATTATTAATATACATGCATCTATGAATGGTGGAAAATTGGCTCCAACTTGTCACATGCATGGATGTGCATGGAGACAAGCGACTTTTATACACGAGTCCAGATTAAATAGATGCACAATGCATATACTTCAATTGTATAAATGACATTAATTGGTTACTGTAGAACGTTCTGGCAAGTCTTGTACATTGTGTCTCCGTACATACTACTCGTACTTAGACGACTTTGACCTCAGATATTGAATGTCATCGACTACTAATCTTACCGCAATTGTACCTACTGTAATAAATTATATCAATGAGAACGCAGAGTACTAGATCTAAAGTCCGTCAACTTTCTGAAAATTTGCAATTCAAATTAATTATATTAAAAGACCACGTTTTCATGTCGTACATCGTCACTAGCAACACTGGTTCAAGCTCGCGCGTCGCGCTAGAATCATACACGTAGCCTTAAATCCTTATTAGCAACAAGATTTAATCATGTGTGAAACCTGATTCTTCTACAGCTGTATCTGCACGATGGTCGGTGCTGAGGACGGCGGCTTCGAGGCGGTCCAGCGCTCGCAGACTCCGACGCGAGGTGACGTCGCTGAGGGAGGCACTTGATGAGATCTGCGAGCCTGGTGACTGCGCGCCGCAGCCGCACACCAGGGCTCAACTTAACAGGAGGATTGAGGAGCTCAAAGTGAGTGACACCTTTCTAGGCCAACGTGTAAAATCATCGACCACACCGATTTGTATTTGTCGACCGGCCTGATTTGTAGCCGACGACTGTCTTACCATGGTTTGTTTAGATATGCGCATTACCCCACCATTTGATGACTCTTAGATAATAAATCTTTGAGGAAATATAACAGTGTGTCCCATTCCTTGCCCGGATGTATGATTAAGGTTACAATCTGAATCATTATGAATTTAACAGGCGAAGTTCAGAATTAGTTTATTTATATTTCCATGTAGTAAGATGCGGTATCGCAATATGTAGCGTGACTAATTGTTCCTTTAATTATAACCTTCCGGTCTAAATACGCAGTCTTTTGATCTTTTTAAGTTAAGTTGGAAAACGTTTGACAATATTTTAAAATAACTTTTTTGTAACGTCGTTGTCTTTTGTCGCGGTTATTACTATCAATAAAGCCCTCTAAGGTACACCTTATACCTATTCTCAGTAGTTATCTAATATTTTCCTTTTAAAATGATTTATGGTGTGACATAAATTTTATTAAAACCTCGAGGACTTGATTGTTTCTTTGCTAGTTATATGTTTTGAATTGTTTAGCGAAAATTCGTTATAATGATTTATTATAATTTTTAGGAGCGTTTGCGTCGGCTTCTAGAGTGCAAGGTCTGCATGCTGAAACTGACGGTGTCAGTCCGACGAGCTTTGGATGAGGTCGACACTGACGACGCTGGTCTAGCCACTGTTCTGACGTCACTGCGTAGCGCCTGGGAGGAGGCTCATCAACGGTTGGTTTCCTTTATCATGTAAAAGTCACAAAATAATTTAAGAGACACGGATAATGGAGAATACTTGGTGCCTAGTTTTTTCTTGTTCTTTCTTCAAATTATTGCGACCGCCGTAGTTTAGTGGCTTCCAAGTTGGGCTTGTAACCCGTAGGTCGTGGTTTCGATTACAAGCGGGTCACATATAGTTAATCGGTTTGATTGGTGGTAGGACCTTTTTCGATGAAGTTCATAGATGTCAGCGGCTTTTGTGATTCCGTAATGATATGCAAAAAAACATAGTTAGTCCTTTATGATACTTCGAGACTATCATAGAGTCTTATTGTCACTTACCATCAAGTGAGATGAAGTATTAATGCACTCGCAAACCCAACAAAAATTTCAGAACCATTGCTATGGTTAGCCTAGATGTTATAGGAAGCAAAGACAACTTTACATGTCTAAACAAAAAGTAAAACAAAAGAATTCAAACCACCGACTTGAGTATTGGCGAACTAATGCGAACAATTACCCACAACCCGAAAGAATGAAGCCATTTCTTAAGTAATTACACGCGTACTTAGCGCTCACTAATTGAATTGTTCTCTCTTCAGCACTGCCGACGAGCTTACCTCTTTGGAGAAAGCTCTTAGCGCCTGGGCAGAGTGGGAGAACGCTTTGCGTGAGTTGCAAGGAGCTCTGAGAGGTGACCTGGCAACCCTTCAGTCGCTGAGAGACCAAGGGGCGTCCGTCGAGAATCAAGATGAGATCACCTCACAACTACGTCAACTGGCCGCTTTACTCGTCGAAAAGAAAAAGGTATGGAATAAACAAAGCAAATAATTAAAGACGTAACCCTGATTGTACACATATATTTCGATTTATCTAGATATTCGACGTGCTCCTGGTTTGTGCAGGATATATCAGTATCTTGTTTGATTGATCGTGAAACAACTCACATGATTTAGATGACACATTTACAAAAGTAACGTACACCGAAATGATGACGATAGAGTTTCTGGATCTTCACTGAAATTACTTTTGCGACTGAATGGTAAACTGGCAAATAGCTTCAAGGTGAATTTAAAAGTCGGGCGTAACCATTCAAGTGAAACCGGGTTATTGTTTATTTTTATTTAAAAAATTTCCTAATGCCAAGGATATTGTTTAGTGTATGTATTTGGTATAATCCAAGATGAGGATTTCCGTAGACGAACTAAGGTTGACGTAGATCAACGAGGCAGACTCTTCACTTCTTAGAGCAATCTCTAAGAAGTGTTCTCCAGTGGCGACCACTTACCTACTGGGAAAAGTGTACCGGGTAATTTTAGATTTTTTGTTTATTTCAACACCAAAATAATTTCTGCGATGTAGTATACAAAATTGCTCTACCGAAATCGCGTTATGATTTCGTTGTACTTTATAAACATTAGCTTTCTTATGTACATTGTGCATCTTATGAATTTTGATTAGGTACTCACTTAATACATGTAAATTTTCGTGACATTTGCAACATACAAATTTTAATATTAATTGTCGTGATAAGATATCACAGCCAAATGCGATGTTATGCGATGCGATCTTATTTATCTAAATCACATAATTAGTTTTACGAATGTAATTTACGCGTCATATGAATGAAGAAGACGAATTTAAAAGTACTTGTTGTTAATAATGTAATACCTATTCCAAGATGGGTTATTCTTTCTATACGCTATTTATTCATTTCTGCTTTTAACAAATCCCCAAAAAACAATGAAACCAATAAAGGAGAACAAATTATTTATAGGATGCTAAGCGTAGTAGTTTTGGCAGATTTCTATATTTATAGTCCTATGACGTGGCGATCTAAATATGTCCAAAAGTGGACTAATGCAGCTTGTAGATGATAATAATAAAATTTGTAATGACGCTCAAGGTATTGATTCTAGCTTTGCTCGCCAATAGCTAATTGTTAGCGAAATTTCTTATTGTAGCGAATTTACCTTGTCTTACGGTTTATCTTTTTTTCAAGTTTTTTCTATTATCTCAACTAAAGTTATAATGATGTCTTACGTATTACCCCATCTAAAGTGTTTTGGAAGGCTCCCAACTTGTAATTTTCAGAGAAAGAGAAGCTATCATGAATTTTTACTGTATTTTCTCTGTCATAATGCTGCTGCCGCTGCTGGCGTCCCCTGTTCCTATGTCTTTTAAAGAGAAAAGAAAATTGTAGCGTTATTTATTTTACTATATTATTTTATAATTTCAATTTAGCTGTGAATGATCTGTAAACAGACGAACGCGGAGGTAGTTCGCGAGTTTGAAATTTTAATAAGTTTTATGTTTCGAAATATATTATTTTCCATTAAACCGGCTAGTAACTTTTCCATATTTATTAGATCTCTTTTGTCGCGAAATACTTGAACAATATTTATGTTCCTAATTCAAAATGCACTATGCCAAAGTCTTTTGCAGAAAAATACATGCTTTGCTTGCACTTAGAACCTGTAATCGATTAGGTGGAATTTTAAAAACCTATCTAGAGAGATTACTGTATAACTGGGAGTAAATCGTACACCAGTGATTATGGGTATAGCATTTTATTTTTGCCGCTGACATTTGATTAAATTTTTTGAATATTTGAATATATACTTGGACTAGGAACATACCAACAAAATGGATAATTATGTATATGTACATAATTTAGTTTGAATTCTTCCAGGGTGGTTCGACATGCGATTCTCTGTCAGACTCCGGGATTTCGGACGGCGATACGGACGGCGCCGGGAGCCGCGCGCGTCGCCTCACCGCGCTGCGCGAGCTCGCACGCCGCCTCCAAGCTGCTCTCGATCCCAACTCTCCTGCCCACAGGACAATTACCAAGGTAATACATTTCTTGACAAGTTCTAGCCTTAGACCAAGCGAGACCCTTATGGGGTGTTCCTGCCCGATATCAATTGGCCTTCTTTTAGTTGATTTTCCAAGTCAAGTTTCAGAGTCCGAAATACAAAAGAAAAATAGCCAACATTTCGACATAACACGAATTAATTCCACCCTACCCCTACTACAACAATCAGCCAACCAGAATATCGACAGTGACATCCTTAATATTGTTAAATAAGTTAACTCGTATTGTGTTTTGAATGGCAAAAGGATCCCAGGGTGAATAGATTCAAATTTATCTGTTTCACAACTTACTCTTGTTTATAATGGGTTTGCACTTGGACTTCATCTTACCTGATGGTAAGTGACGATAAGGCCGTTGGATGAAAAAAAGAGAAGCCTCAAACTAATAAGGCGTTGGCTACCAGAACACTTTCATTAATAGTGATGTTTCCAATCCGACTGTGCAAGCGTGGTGATCATGAAAAGTCCAATGTGTGTTCTATAAGGGAAGCTCATGTCCAACAGTGGACTCATGCAAGTAATAATGATACAATAATTTGTGTTTTTTTACAGCGTATGGAACAAACTGAGAACGAAGTTCGGTCTCTTGAAGAATCTTGTCGTGCACTAGTAGAACTGAATATTCCTGACCTGAATATCACAGAAAAGTTGTAAGTATTATACAAACATGCTATTGAAATTAATGTAGAAAAAAACCCGGACAATTGCGAGTCACATTCACGTGCCGAGGGCTCCGTACAGAATATGAATATTAACATACTGAATGTAGGAAACTGAGTATACTACATTATTGTCTAAAAGTGTCATGAATCCTGTTCACAGTTGTTTGTGAACATTTCTGAACAAATGACACGGAGCAATGTTTAAATGTATAATGGGTTTTCATGTGTCCTTTATCTCACCTGACGCAAGTGACGATAAGGCCGTTGGATATTAAGCGCGTATACCCAGAAGCCTCAACGCTAATGAGGGCGAGCACTTCTGTTTGGCAAGACAGGTAGCATGGTGATAGCTAGCCAGACGAAAAATATTTTTATTATTTTACGCTAATTGCTTACAATATATTTAACCGAAGACCTTAAAAAATATTCATTTTTCAGGAATAAAGGTGCCTCTCGTGTCGAGAGCAGCAAAGCGGCTTCAAGCGATCCTGAATATCCGAGTCGTGGCAAATGGGTGTGGCGTGTGGTGCGTGCATCGCTGCCGATACAGTTTTGTCTAGTTGCCCTGTTACTAGCCACGTGGTTATTCGACCACCCAAGGTGTTGCGATGTGATCAACTCACTCACAGAGTCGCTCACGCCTCAGCTCCGCTACGTAAGAGGACCTCCGCCGGTTTGAGCGGTCATCGTAGCGTCCATATTAGTCCGTGAGCACTTAAAATGAAATAGGATTCGGTTCTCGGAGTAGGATTTGGTTATTGCCACAGTCACGCAAATACAATATATTTTAGGTTTAGTTAAATTAGTAATAAGCGGAGGGGTGCATTGTCGACTAATAATGCAAAATTTCTGGTTAAATTGGGAATTAGTTTAGATTTCAGTCGTTTCTCATAATTTACATTACTTGTTTCCTTGTGACAATCACCACTTGTATCTGTGAAGTTATACATAAGCACGCTCCAGAAAGAAACCATCTTCGTGACCTGCGTGAACATGTATAAGATATTGGCCTTTATAATATTTTTTTTTCTTTTTACAAGGACATGACGCTTGCGTTTTGTAGCAACCATCCTGGTACGAGGGGAGGTCAATAAGTTCGCTGAAAGGGGTTGAAATTAAACATGAAACTATTTTTCCTTTTCAATATATTCTCCCTTAACCTTTATACATTTTTCGGATCTCTCAAATAATTTGTTTATACCATCGAAGAAAAAAAAAGATTTATCTTTCCTATCATTCCTAGCCGAAATTGCAGACTTGACTTTTTCATCGTCGCCAAATTTTATTCCACGCAGCTCTTTCTTCATTTTTGGGAACAAATAATAGTTGCTGGGGGCCAAGTCTGGACTGTAAGGTGGGTGATTTAATTTTTCGAATCCGCATCGGTGAATGGCAGCCGTCGCAACATGGCACGTGTGGATGGGTGCGTTGTCATGCAAAAAGAGCACACCTTTTGACAGCTTTCATCTTCTTTTTTTCTTGATAGCTTCTTTCAATCTGTCCAGTAAAGAAGCGTAGTACTGTCCCGTTATAGTCACACCACGATCTTTATAATCGATCAGCAAAATGCCTTCTGTACTCCAAAAGACAGTCGCCATGATCTTTCCGGCCGATTGTGACATTTTAAACTTCTTTGGAGGAGGTGTGCCTTTTTTATGCCACTGCATCGACTCTTGCTTCGACTCAGGTTCATGGTGGTGGTTTCATCTCCAGTAACAATCAGAACTCTAAAAACTGGCGAGAACACTCGACACGCTCGCTTTTTTGAAGTAGCGTGAGCATTCTTGGAACCCATCTTGCACTGACCTTAGTCATCCCAAGATGATGATGTAGAATATTTAAAATAAATGTTTCGGATACTCCAACCATTGCTGCAAGCTTCATTTTCTTCAGCCATCTTCCAGTACAAGTTTTTCTACTTTTGGGCCGATTTCCGGTGTGGTGGTCAATTGGCCGTCCGGAGCGGTGGTCATCTTCAATGGACTCTCTTCCTTGTTTGAAAAGACCATGCCACTTGTAAACCATGGTTTTACCAGGGACAGAGTCCGCGTAAACTGCTAACAGCTCTTGAAAAATCGTCTAGAGGGGATTTTCCTTGCTTGGTGAGGAACTTAATAACGGTGCTGTGTTCAATTTTCTGCATACTCGCTGACTTCTTCCCGATTCACTTGTTTGCAGGTCGATAACTAAAAAGTTAATGACCCGATTTTGTTCAAACTTGGTATATATACTTTTAATGAGGTGCTCAACTAGTGACTACCTGGGCGAGTAAACCAACCCCCACCAACCCCTCCATTCCGCGAACTTATTGACCTCCCCTCGTATGACCATTCAGACATATACAATATCAAAATACAAAAGCAATTATTGTTTACAAATTTATAACTAAATATATATATCGTTCAGTTGCGTATCTGAGTAACTTAATTTGATGTGACGTCGTCGCGCACACCTGCCGGAGATGTTGTCATATCTCTTCGTATAGATGTCGCTGGTAGCCCTTGCACCGGATGTGATCGTCGGTAACAAACTCCAACATTAGCAGAAACTGACCAACCTTTGCCTCTAGTGTGCTTTGGCGCGATATTTTCTGTCATATGAATATAACCTATTTTACCTGACAGTCGAATCCTATTTTAAGTACTTATGAACTGCATGGACAGCTAAAGCGGCAACGTAGTGTCATATGCGCTTAGCAAACAGATGTGCTATTTAGTGTTATCTCAACTAAAAGTGATTACCGGGTGACAGGACAGTTAGTAACGGTGACTTGCTGAATAGCTGTTCAGTTGTGATGACAGTCATTTTGTAAATGGAACGGCAATAAGCGGAGTTGGAAAACGGGTTGACCCCTTAATGTAAATATATCCTAGTGTTAATGGGATATCACGACATTCGTCAGAGCCTTTTGGACAAATCCTTTTTTAATCGGGTGTGGTATTTGACAGTTCCTTTTTTGTCAGATCCATTTCAAACGTCAAGTAATTTTTTGGGTTCGAAATTGTTACATAATATGTTTGTAATATCTCTTTTGGCTTCAGTGAATGTACTACTCTTTTGGAAAATCATTTTTATATATATCAAAACCTTTACTCGACCTGATGAATAACCTATCTGACCTGACCAACCTCGGATCTGATGTATGGATAACGGATCCGAAGAATAACCGGATCTGGCGATAAAAAAACATACATAGCATAGATACAGCGAACTGTATCATAACTTATTCGTAGTACATTGGTGAAGACATTAAACATAAATATTGCAGTTATTTTGAAATTTGAGGAATAATTCGAATTATGCCCAGCTACGTCAAACCTGCCCGATTGGTTCATATAAGGTTGTGATAAGTAAATCGGTTGTGGATTTGCTACACTGCGTTTTTGCAAAATCGGGTTAGTAAATGCAATTAAATTTGTGTGTATACTATTGTGGGTTCCGTAGATTAGTCCCAGCTAGGTGGGGTTTACATTTTTCTAAAAACTGTTATCAATATATATTATTATCCGGAGTTACGAGTACTGCGGAACCCATTAGGTATCCTGACACAACGTTGGCCGGTTTTTAAGTCATGTTTCCAATGTCAACTTTATTCTTAAAGAGATGTCTGTCTATTCAATAAAGTTGATATTGATTTGATATTTTTGTAAAACTCGTTGCCTTGCAGAAATCTTATGGTCTGCTGCTCTTGATTTCGTTTATCGGCAACAACCGTGTAATTAGACCAATGAATAGTTTCCTCTTACATTCAGTACTCATTTTCTTAACGTTTGATCGAATTGAATAAAATTAACAGTTATATTGGAATGAAATTTAAATCGTTCGAAACATTTTGACTTATTTTTTGATATGTGTTTTGACTAACGTGGTGTCATGTTTGATGAATGTTTTTAAGTGTACCTAACTAGTTTAACGGTGTGTATTAGAAATTTAGAGATTGACAAATTTGTATAAAACCCCGTTGCTCATTATAATGGTCGAATGACTTAACAAAAATAGGTGAAATCATTATAAAGAATATGCAGGGAATTATTTCTCTCTAAAAGTTGCTTTTACAAAATAGTACAAAACAAAAACATTAATGTATTTCAGTAAATGTTTTGAATAAATAACAGATGACACAACGGCTATATATACAAAACTAATAGCTCTAAAACTAGAATTTAATGTTTAAGAAAAATACAAAAATATATCATTTTTGAAATTCATCTGTATCAGATGACTGACGTATTATTATTGTAGCGTATATACTAACATTGTAAGGACTTAAAGTTAATTCGTAGAATAGAAGCATGCCTACTTTAGTACAATTATATTCATAAACGTGCATTGAGTATGGTTACTTCATATTGCTACAACGATTGTTCACTACAACGTGCCTTATTTGACATTCAATATTTTTGGACATCATTATACCTGTATATTTTAGTTGAAGCCCGTTGAAAGTTATTGTAACAAAATAGTCATAATTGGACTATTTATTTTATTTTTATTATATTTATTAGTAACTTGTAACTATCAAAACAGTTTTTGGATGAAAAACATAATGTTATCAGTTAATACGAGTATCATTCATCAAACTAGCTTTGCCCAGAATGTCACTGTCTACTATACGGTTGTGGCACTTCTCCGGCTTTTGCTGCGGCACACTCGTATCCTACAACATCTAGGCAAATCTTTATTTGTGAATTATAACTATTTTTCCTTTGAAAAGAAAGACATTTTCAACTTAAAACGGGATTCAACGTTGACATTATACTTATATTTATCATTTAAAAAATCCTGTATTCCTTGACTTTATAATATTTAACACGTTAGTGTATCTAATGGCAACCACAGAGGCCTTACAGCAAATAGTAGAACTTATAAAGACTGATACATAGTAGATTGACTTTTCGATTAAATGTATTGTCTATTCTGCCCTTAGTAAATATATTATAGGTGTTGTTCCTGTTTACTTCTAATTAGTTTATTGCTGTCTTAATTAATAAAATACAGGCGCTCAGTGCTCTAGCACCCATCATGTAAAACCAGGGTGTGGCCCGCCCTCATATGCTTTTAGAATTTCATAAGATATACACAACTGACATAACTAGAATTTTTCTAAAACGAAATTCAAAAATCATAGGGGGAGGGGGATTTGTTCTATAAACCTCCTGTGATTGTTTATAGGATGGGACACGATTTTCAATAATTTTCTCTCTACATTTGATGTGTGAGTACTGTTTAAGATAAATTAACAGTACCTACTGTTACTGGCTTATACCATATGTACAACTCCTAAGTATTACTTTTGTGTCAGGCGAGCGTTTCATTCATTATCAGACTATCAGTATACACTAACTTAGTTTTGATATCAGATTATTAAAAATTTAGTAAAACTTCCAAACGATTTAATTAATGTCTTGAAGCGAAAAACTGAGTATTTCGCTTCAATTGTGTGTCTTAGCCATCTTCAGATTTGTCATAGAATAGTTGGAAACGCTCTCCTTTATTCCCCTCTAATGATTATATTTTTCATTATTGGAGTTTTCTATATTTTAACAATCGTTCCTAATTTTTACCTGTTCCTATTGGCTTTTTGGTTTGGTTTCGGTAACAGGGTAGGGAGCAAAATATTTCGGTCTGCCAGTTCCTTGTGGTTGCGTTAATGGCGATTAATGGAAATCTCCAAAATATATGGTAAATGCTCGTAGCTGAATATAGTAGAAATAGTGAGTAGGTGTTGTATTCATGACAATTATGTAAAAATGCCCATAATTTTGTTCACATTTCTTAGTTAAAGATGATCTACGATCGCAATATATATTTTTTGCCAGCAAAAATATGTTTATTTCTAAAAAAAAATAATCAAGAAATCTAATTTTTGTTGTTAAACAATTATAATAACGATCATGGATTGTCTATAACTACGAAACTCAATTAAAATTAAGGTCAGTTTTTACATAATTAACATAAATACAACAGCTACTTACTATCTCTCCCACGGTCAGACATTTACTTTATCGGGTTTTGTGTCATGATATTCGATAACTCAAGTGGTGCAGGCAGCCGTATCATTTTGCATCAGGGAGGTACCCTTTATTCTGTCATGGAAGAATAGTCGATTTAGGAGATCGGCCCCTAATTGTCACGACTTCATAATAGAATAAAATGCCTGTACAACCGAGACGAAAATTGGGAAAAATTGTTTAAATTGGATGCTGTCAATTGTTATACTTCAAAGTATTTGATTATTTATAGTTGTATTAGTTACTTTAGCCCATTATTTGATATATTTTTTCGTTAAACTTTTATCTTTCTGTCAGAGATTTCATTTAAAAAAAATTAAATAGAAGAAAGCGGTCTTCTAGTTATATCGACACGATCTTTTTTTTCTTCATTATTGCCTGAAATTGCACTTTTGTTTTGTTAAGATAAATTGATTTCCAATGAAATAATACCTTTTTGCTGATTGACTTTTTTCGTTTAAATTAATAACTTTTTTGGATATTAAGAAATGTCCAATCATTTATGTAAACTGTTGATTTAAAAAATAAATGATATAAGTAGAAGTATGGATTTTTGTTATTATCAAATAATATTACTTCTGTAGGAATGAGGTAATATTGTGTTTTGTCTAAAAAAATTAACTAAATTTTTGTCTTTATTACTTTATGAAATCCTGGTAGTTGTCAAAAACATTTTACGTCCCTACTCGTATCTGTAGTGTGATTACAGTCTTTAATTGATTGTGTGTGTTAAAATGTGAAGTAAAAGCATGATGTCAATTAGTAAAATATATTTTTAAGCTTTCGCAATTGGTTTGACAGATTTCATTAAAAATAAATAATAAGCAACACTTTAAAATTTAATTCCTCCGAAACGTTTGAGAGAAAGTAAGAAAAAAAAAGAAAATATGTACGTTTAGTGGTCAGGTAAATACTTCAGTAAATATTATATGCTAACTAAAATTGTAAAAGAAAATAATTAAGTATATAACTCAGCATATATATCAATGACACGTATAGTCATTATTAAATATATGAAAGCGAAGTGCGCACGTGTGAGTAACTATAAAATAAGTTTTGCTTATTAATATATTTTATGTGTGAGTTTTCCACCGAATGTCCCTGCAACTGCGAACGCTACAACAAAGATAAAAATATATGTACTTTATTTGGTTTATTACCACTTTCACAGTTGTTTAAGCAATTTTGAAGAATGTTTGCAACAACATATTTCGTGCTTTTATTTCACTGGCACGTGACAATAACTGGGTACTTAAGATTTAAGTAGAATCAAAGTAGCTTTGTATCGAATAAATGTGTATTGTACATCGCTACGTCTAAAAGCGATGTTACTTTAAGCATTTAACAACAATGCATTTTGCTAGTTGTAAAATTACGTGAAATCAATCAATAAAAATTAAACCGAAAAATCTCACCAAACATGTTTTATTGAAACCTACCTATCTCTGTCCGTACTCCGATCACAAAACAGGAAAAAAGAAATCGTCATCAATACCTACCTACCGTTTCTGTTCTGTTCTATATCGATTGATACCGGAAGACTAGAACACGATACAAAATATATCGATCGTCACACACTCACCGTCCCGAGCAAGCACGAATTTGTCCGAACCATTTTAGGTAGATCAGAACAGAATCGGTAGGTTTGTAATTAGCCATAGTCAACTGGCTTGGCAGGCAGGTAGATTCTGCTGCCTATCTGAACTTTTCCTTGAGTCAAGTGTGTGATACTCACGGGATGACCCAAAGTGACCTATCTAAACGTGACGAAATCGCGAGCATTAGCTAGTTATTTTATTGCAATTGTCACTATACTTGTGTTCCGATTTTAGTGTTCCGAACATCGGATGAAAAAACAGCCTGAAACCCTTTAATTTCAACCTGTAATGTCATTTGACTATCCGTCGGTCACACATGACTGTGATTATCTCAGCAACTACTATAGCTATCGACTTGGAATTTGGAACAGTTATGGGAAATCGTGACCTATAGGTTCTGCCGATGAAATAGTTTTATTTAAATGGGGTCGAAATTTCAAAGTAAAGTGACTAGGTCAAGTAGGGATCATATAAAAGGGCTTCATTTTAAAATTGTAAAACATATTTTTGTTATTTTCTTTAAAGCATAGTTTTTGCCTTATTATGAAATATGTGTGTAAAAATGACTATTTAATTTTATGATGTGTAAATGTTCATAATAAAACATACACATACAGTTAAAAATGAGTGTCGTTCCATTACATTTCGGTTCGAGGAATTTCCTGTGGGGTTTCTCAATAACAATGTCGGAAGAGAAAGAAATCGGTTAGGAGGACTGTTCATTTTCATTTGCATAATAATACTTAAATCTTTTAGCGGTTTAATCCTCCATAGAGGAGTCGAATTAATTAACCTCAAGGGACTTAGCATATTTTAATCGGAATAGCAATTGTGCCGACACCCGGTGTCCGCTGTTAATCCGCTGTGTCGTTGTTTTCGTCCCTAAAATTTTGAATCTAAGAACTAGAAATAAATAAGCAAGTATTGAGGTGAATATTTTTCATTTTACGGGTTTATTACCCTCCTCACTTTATACTGGCAGCTTGTGGGTCAAATATACACAAAAGTCCTACAATGCTCTGTGAGTCCAATTCAGCGGTTTTGTAGCGCTTCAACTATGTTTGCGGAGGCGCGAACAGATGGCGTCGCTGCTACGTAGAGATGGAGGCAGCACTAACAGCGTTCTGAGGGTGATTGCGGGAAGATTCAATTGCCCACTGATGTGGCATCTTATTACAATAACTAAGTCTGTAGTAGAATATAGGTACTAACATAGCTAATAGGATATTACTAACAAAAATGGATCATGGTTGTCTGAATATTTAATAAATAAATAAATAAAATATTGGCAGCGCGATGTAGGCAGATTTCAGATGACCAAGATGCTGCTGGAACAAGTGGTTAATAAAACCTTTTCTACATACACGAATAATAAAGATAAATTAAAAAATCCGATGTTATATTTACCCTTGCTCCTTATTTATTTAAATATTCGTATCATTATTATTAGTATCATAAATTAATAAGAATAAAAAAGAATAATTAATAATAATAAAAGTTTTTCCCATAACCCAATATATATGTAGTCTCTTTTCTCTAAAGATTTTACCTTCTTTTCGTTTTTTGATATTGTGAGTGCGCTATATCCAACCTGATGTTACCATTTTAATAAATATAAATACATTCAGTGTTGCCCTACGCCCGTTACTCCAAAATAACATTTTTTCTCATTGTTTCTTTATTACTGAAATGCACACAGTGTAGATAAACAACAACTGTAAGAGATGTCTAATTATATGCACTCGATTGTATGGCAGCATCTCTTTCCTCTCATACATTAACCCTGTCAATTCTTTTTGGCAAACATCAATGTGGCCAAGACCATAATAATTAAAAAAGAAGTAAGTATATAATAAAGTATATAATGTTATACACATGTGTAAATAAAATTAGCTGTCAATGTCAATGTCATGTGTAAATAAATAGTAATGTCGGCCAAGTTTGTGTGTGCGGCTATGTTTAGTTTAGTCATTTATATTACTTACAGAAATATACATCAAAATGTCTACAATATCCGACAACTACATTAAATCTATCTTGTGTAAAGTTTGCGAAGTTTGTGGTATAACAGAGTGGAAATATTCCAGACAAAAGTTTGAAGTTGTAGCTCAAAACTACTTTGGAGAGTTGGTGCCCGTGGTTTTGAATGGAAAAGTTAATGAAGTAGAAATATGTAAATGTTTGGTTCTAAAATTAGCTCCAACAGATGAAAGATATCGAGTAAGCGGTGCTATAACCTTGATGTTTGCGAGAGAAATATTTGTTTATGTTACCATACTTGATAAGTATAGATATCTCCAAGAAACTATACCGTTAACGCGTTTTATCGCTCCAATATGCTATTACGTATGTAAAGAGTATTGTAATGAAGTAATTGTTATGCAGAATTTGACTTCAGAAGGCTACAGACCGTATACTAAGAGTTTATTTCTGGATTATATTCACATGACCCTAGCATTGGAGGCTTTAGCAAAATTTCATGCATTGTCATTTATACTCAGGGCAAGAGATCCAGAAGTGTATACAGAAGCTTCAGAAATATGTTTACCATTGACAGCGAAAACTAATGGAAGATTTATAGATATTTTATTGGACAGACTTAATAAAGCTTTAATGAAATTTGAGAATACAAATTATGCCTCTCTATTAAAACAGCTCCAACAAAACTGTTTAGAATATGTTGAAGATATATCAGGATCAGTGGAGGACACTTGTATATGTCATGGAGATATTTGGAAAGAAAATATTATGTTTCAGTATGAGGTAAATATAACATTTTGTTGTTTATGAATTTCATGATGTTTTGTTTGTACAATCAGCTTAAAATTTTGTAATTACTATCTTTGTCATACATCGAGTCCTAAGCATGTTATAGACAGTCACTGAGGGTGGCTCATGTATACAACAGTTCACTTATTCAGTTGTTTATAATATGATGATCTTTTAAATAATAAAATATGTAACACAATAATAAAAATAAAATAGCTTACCTCACTCTTAAACCTATGAACGATGCCCATCTATCCATAGCTCCATTGCTGTTAGAAAGAAGGATAAACTGACTAATAAAATCATATTTGTATGCTGCATATAATATTAGTAAGCTGATACAATTTTGCATCTTTGTAATTCAACAATACTAAACAGCTTAAAGGATTTAAAAATTGGCATCCAAAACATACAAGTATTCTACTAGATATTGTTAATCCAGGTAATTCATTCCAGTACAATATTCTATGAAGGCCTTGCAGACAAAGTGATGTGGAAAGGCTATTAGTCCATTCATGGAGTTTTGGACAAGTTTTTAAAAGGGCTTTCCACATCATAGCTACACACTGTAGGATAAATAATAATGCTAGCTATAATATTTTTTAAATACATGTGCTGAAAAAGTGAAACATTTCATAGCTGGTGTGCTATAAGTTCATGATTTTAGGAGGTTGTCTGAAAAACAAAAAACACAGTGCTTTTTTCTTATTATAATAGTTATAAATTAGTACATTTTCGCACGAGTTTTGAACGACGATTGACTTCAGTTCGAATATTTTTGAAATAAGAAACTCTTTTTATAATCTAGACACCAAGCTCGCTTTTTAGTCTGCATTGTTCTGTGATCATGTCTTGCGAATTTGAATGTTGATAATGATTTAATTTAATCTGTATCATTCATTTAATTTATATATAACATCCCTTTTCACCATATTTTAAGCTTATTATAAATTCAATCTCATTCTGACTTGTTTGCAACAATAGTCAAAACTCGATAGAATTTATAGTATTTTCCCAATAGTATCAAAATGTATGATAATCTATGTTTAATTTTTAGGATGACAAACCAACATCTGCCTGTTTGATAGACTACCAGACAGCTAGAATGAGCAGTCCTGCATTTGACTTGCTCTACCTCATCGCAAGCAGCACAGATACAGAGTCAAGAAGACATCATTACTATGAATTCCTGAACATTTATTACAAAACATTTCATCAACTTTTGCTTGAAGCAGGCTTGGACTCCCAGGAAGTTTATTCAAGACGTAGATTAGATTTGGACCTGAAAATGGTTGCTCCAGCATGTTTTATAATAGCCAATACAGCACTTTGGTTGTGGAATGGTCTGCAAGAGGAAGGTCATGTAAGAAGTAAACATGTTTGGTCAACACAGGAAGAGAAAAATACAGCAGTGGAGAAATATAAATCTGTCATAAAAAATATAATTGATGATTTTTATAATTACAAATATTTCAGTACATAGATCAATATTAGAAATAAATAAAAATATGATAGAATTTCAATGGAGTTTTTTTTAAATATTTCATATTTTTTATGTCTCAGGGCTGATAATTAGGAATGACGACTGCAAACTTGTTTGTCAATAAAAGATATAGCCCCTTTTGTGGTGCAAAAAAGAAGTTTTTTGGGCTTGCATTGCACTTGACCTTAATCTCACGTGATTGTTTGGCCGTTGCGAGGGAATGATTTATAATTATGATATACTAACACGAACAAAGTTTTGCTTAAAACGTTTTCTTTCAGTTGCAATCCCGTTTATGAGTTACGACGTAAATAATAGAATTATCATAAATAATACTTGAGGTTCATTTCAATTTTTAGACGCAACCGTCGTCGACGGGAAAATTATGCAGCGTTTTAATAGACACGTCGATGTACTCGGCTAGTCAGAGCCAGGGAGGGACTAGCAGCTCGTAATCACCAACCGCGTATTGAAAATAAAAACGTATCTTATAAAGTTATCGTAAATTGGAGTTTTTCAACCAACTTCAAAAAAGGAGTAAGGTTCCCAATTCGTCTGTATGTTCTTCCGCCGACAATTATGAATCGTTTTTATTGATATCGGTGAAGCCATTTCTATACAAAATGACTGATGTAAGTGTTGTATAATATTGACATAAAAGTATCATAGATGTGTCCGCCCATGGGCTCACGACCTGCAGCAGCGTGGCCACACAACGGGCGACGATCCTAAATAATCAAGGAAGCGAGCAGCGACTTCAAGCGTCTTGCGCAATTCTGTGAAGAGATCGGCTGTCTGGAATGGCCGCCACCACTTCCATCCTATTCACGCACTATGACCAACATATTGTAGAGTGCGGTAATCGTCCTAGAAAAAAAACGACACATTCTCCTCTTATTCCATAAGTAGGTAGGAAGCTTTATAACGTTTGACGTTTTAAAAGGCTTATAAGTTTGTGGGTACTTGGTAAAGTGTAAAATATTCTTAAAATCCATAATAATATTATAAATGCGAAAGTGAGTTTGTTCGTTCATCTTTTCCACAGTAACGGAGGGTCAGAATGACTTGATTTTTTGTACAGGGATAGGGTGTAAGGGAAAAGGACATAAACCTCCATTTATCTCTCTCTAATGTTAGTTGATCGTATTGATGAAACAAGCTGCCTCAGATAGACTTTAAAGTGTAAGCACTAATGTAATGTACTTATATAACACTCACATACACCCTTACCGCTCCCATACCTCAGGAGCAGTCAGTTATTTGTTAGACCTGTAATTCAGCTGTCAGAAATTACACCACAGATTATTTATATACGTGAATTACAGACTCATTTGTGCGTTAGACCTAGTTAGTCTCACTGGAAACAAAAAGTTTGCTTTTAAAGTTAAGAAATTGTAATTAACGAAAAATTAATAAAAGTCAACAAATTTTGATTTTCTCATGGATGCATTTGTCAGCACTGAACCAAATGGGACGACGCGGGAAGCACCAGCTTTCAAATAAAAAAAGGATAAACTCGGTTCAGCCAGTCAAATTTTTTGAGGTAACAAACATAAAAACAACAAGAAACTACATTAACATATCCGTCGAATTGAAAACCTCCTTTTTTGAATTCGGTTGAAAACCAGAATCGTATTTATGGCTAAATACTCGTATTAAAATTCAGGTGTTTTGGGTATAGGATTATGCATATCGCTCTCGTATTCAAACTGCAAATGAAGTTATTTGAATTTCATGAAATAATCAGTTTATGTTATAATTTCTTAAAAAACACAATGACATTCATTTGACCCCACGTTCATACATTTCGTAATGAAACAGATTTCTAAATACACAAAACTTCCAAAATAGGATTGACATTGATATTCGACACTTTTTTTGACATACTAAGGACACCGTATTCATTTCATGATTTTTATTATTTTTAATCAAACTAACACGTGGGTGGTTCGCTTCATAGTGTATAAACTTATGACGTCATAAGTTCACGCGGTGTCGTGATCAAGGTAGATCTAAAACCAATAAATAAATCTTATATCTTGTGGACTTAAAATCAAAATATTCAAATTAGTTTCTTAGATTTGTGTTTTCATCCAAAATATGTCATAATATAAACGCGAATAATTTGTTGGACATATCCAATTTAATTTAAAATCATTTGTCAATTTTGATTGGTAAAAGCTTCGAGAGTAACTGAAAAACACAACAATGAAAAGCAATGTCTGCAGATGTCACTGCTACAGGTATGAACATAATTGGATGTTTCGAGCAACTTGAACTTTCTTCATCAGTTCACTGTTGGTTTAAAGTTACTCTATTAGCACATCACATTCAAAGTCAAACAGGCATAGATTTGCGCATTTAATCTAGACACACGGCAGAGTGACAGCCAAGCTCGGAAAAGAAAAGTGTGACGCATCGGCAGTGTTTATATCTATATAAACCATTTAGAGCTACTGTTTTCACACCCCATATCCGCACTATGTGGGTGGAGGACTCACGTTGAATGGCAATGGCATAATTGATTAAAATATATGTATCCTGTAAAATACTAAAAGGCAGGCAACCTAACGTCTATGATCAAAGCTTTAGAACTTTGCCTAAAGTATCATAGCTCGACGCTGCACCGAGTCCAAAGCAGCTAGTTGATAGCGAGCTGAACCATCCGAAACACGGCAGAGCTAGAAAATGTTACCTATACGTGTTTTATGGACAGTTTAAACTTGCCATGTGTAATTGTATATCAAACGTAATACATTCTCAATTGAAAATAAATTGAAGAACATGTAAATTCCTCAAGCTATAATAGTATTATTATGGAACTAAGCACCCGTAAATTTTTTACTTTCCTATAGTCGCCCACCCGTAACATCGTTTGAACTTGGCTCCCGGTTCACATTTATGTATTTGTTGGGATGCTTCATTAACGAGGCAAACTTTCCTCATACAAAGTTCAATTTCATGCTAGTTATATACATCAGCTAAATATGAGAACACAAGTGAAAAATCGTTTTATACTGTTGCCGCACCAGACGGCCGTTTATAGATTCATTGATTGAAATTTCAACTAGAGGTATATTCAAATTTTTCACTGACTTGAATGACTGAATTGAAGGAAAACGCGGCTTATATAGTTTCCGCTTCCATGTCATCACGTGCTTTTAGTAAAAACCGGTCAAGTGCGAATCGGACTCGCGCACCGAGAATTCTGTACAGAATATGAATAAATTACCGCACTGAAAATAATAGTACGGTAATATGCACACTTAACGTTGCAGCTAAATAATATACCGTTTTCAGGGGGTGAAAACCCGATCTTAATTAGTCCCATGTCTGGGAAAACGTGTGGTTTCGAGTTTCTATGACATTTTCATATTTTTTTTCATTTGTTGTCCATCAGTCTTTCTTTCTCAAAAACGCGTGGATATATCAAGTTAAAATTAATATCGAATAGCGTCTGATGTTCCTCGAATCTGTGAAGAAATCAAAGTTATAAGTCAACGCAATAAAAAAGATATATGTATAGCTGTATTTCAGACCATTTATATACAAACTCTATAGGGTACTTCCCGTTGACCTAGAATCCTTAGAAAATTTAGCAAGAAGCAAGCACAACCATAGGAATAAATCTGAAAACCAGGACTTTTTTATTGCTTTTACAAACTTAACTTTGTAGTTGACAGCTACACATCGGGTATGTCATGTAACCGTAAAGTACAATGTACATAGAAAACACTGCAAATAAACCAATTGTTTAATATAACTTGTTCTGGAATTAATTCGAAAAGATGTGTACATGAACATTTTATTGTATTTTTTCAGTTCTTTAATGTTCAAAAATATGAGTTTATACGTCAACATCCACTAGATCTCCCTCGATTTAATTTTCAATAATCAAATACTTAACCGACTAGTTTCGTTAATTTTGTTTGTATCTATCATGTATCAGATAAGGCGTAGTATATAGATTAAAATTTGTGTTTGTTTTTCCTATGTGATAAATCTTGAAGTCGACGCGGGCAACGTTGCTGGCAGAAGCTATTATTACATAATCAGAAGAAATAGTTGAATAGAGTGAGAGTGCGCTAGAAATAAAATAAAAATAATGTCGCACATTGTTAGTGAAAGGCCAGCATCTAAATTGCATCTGCATTTTAAATTGCTCGCCGTGAAAGGCGCCGGCGCTGCTGCTGGGTTCAAGAAAACTTCGACTCCTTTTATATCATGCCGTATCTAGCCTATTTTCTGTAATTGTATTTTCAGTTGCTCACGTTTCCTTTGTAAAAGGCTGTGTTAACGATTCTCTGCACAAGAATATTTCTATACAAAGAGAATATGTCAAAACTTTGTTCAGACTTATGATTGTAAAAGTGTGGTTATGTTGTTTTATACCCTTCGTATTAAGAGAGTTTGTAATTATGAGTATGTATGTAAACAAATCTAGCGAGTCAATTTTAACCTACTTCTAACTGTCGTTCTTCTAACTGATTTAAAAATTTACGATTGTATTTAATTTGAATGACAATCAAATCAAATAATACAAGCTAATTTTTTCCCCGATGACCTATGAGGTATCCCAATTTATCGAGGTCAGTGTTTGATATTCTGGTGTCTTGCTCGTAGTTTCCGTCGTCCATGTATCATTATGTCGACGGCGGACTGCACTGTCGGAACTTCGACAGATTTTTATTAATAGCTAGGCTTATACGTCATCTATAGTGTGGAAATATTCCGTTTCTCCTCGATTTATCTGTCTTCTTTTATTTATATAATTTATTCGAATGTTGACTAGCTTCGTCTACGAGGCTTTATTCTTTGCGGGGCACCATCGAAAAAATGCCACACGAATTTTAGCGCTTGTTCACCAAGAGGATTGCTCAAAATTGGTCACTTCGGGAATTGAAATTGGGGCAATTTGAGATATTCTAACTGTGGAAATGGCAACAATTTTATTTTATTTTTGGAATTATTCAACGAAAGACCCGACATCGCTCAGTTACAAGTATGAAGGTAAAAAGATTATCGCCGCGCCGAGCGGCAAAGTAACATCTTTTTAGCTTCATGGTTACAAGTTTATTATATGTTTAGATAATCCGTTGTACATCGAAGCAAAAGTCAGGTATAAGTACTAATGTTGCAGTTGCAATACCTATACCGTTTTACAGTCACACGTGTCTTTAATCTCATTTCGCTGTCTTACAACGGGAAATACGGAGAGAACAACAAAGGTGAGAACGTGCAGGACAAGATTATTATTTTGAAATGTTTATACGCTTGACCACAATCTCGTGAGATTGTGTCTATATTTACTATAGTGTGAGGACTTTCAATACATTTTAATCTATAGGAAATGCGGAAACGTGCGGCATGTATAACTATGAAAAATTACATTCAATTTTTACACAGCAGTTTCTTGGTAGATAGAATGATGATTCCCAAACTATAGTACGTATTATATTGATTACAAACCAGAAATATTATCGATTCCAAGATATTATCAGATTATCAGTTATCAGAGGACACTTTTCATAACTCGATAAGTCTGAATTATTGTCAAACAACTTCAACTTGTGTTTGCCTAACTATTAAATTACGATAAACGAGTCTTGGGAACCACTAAGTTATAAATGACAAGTATTTTTAATTTTGAATACTTCAAGACATGTCAAGGGGTCAGTAAGACTACTGGCTAGGGTGGCAGTGCAGTTGCTACTGCAAACCTCATCTAGTGGCGCAATTACAACTTCTTTCTTTATAGGGCGATATGGATATATTTGTGCTGAATAAATGACATATATGTTGAGGGCTATCCGCCTGGTCGAGGCCATGGGTGAAAATAGATCTAGAGTTAACAGTGGGCTATGCTGTCAACATTCAGAGCATTCGATCCATTGGAGAGGTTATGGAATATGTGTTAAAAATGTGTAAGGATTTTAGCGTAGATAGAATATGTTCTGGATTAACACTCAGTATACTTTGATCCCGTCGATGTATTCCCGTGGGATAGTTTCTAAAATATACGCGTACTAAGCCGCGGGCGGAATAAAGCTGTTAGATAATATGCGTAGTGAATTTCTCGTCTGTTTTAATTAGCGGTGAGTTTACCGTGCACATCCCACACACTCGTAGTTAGAGAACTGACGTCATGAGGTACTGATGTATTCCTCGTCCTTCGACGTATCCCGTTCATAGCCTTATAAACATAGATTCAAGGCATATTCCACGATCAATCAAATAAAGTAGAGACTGATGCTAACCCGCAAGGAATTGGATGACTTTGCTGAATTGCATAAATAGCCCGGCCTACGTTTTACTAGGAATATACCATGTTACAATTAATACCTTATCGCCGTTTAATAACGTATATTATTCGTCAGAGAATAGGCAGCTGAATAGACAAATCTTTAAATGGATGCGACACGATATTCTCCACTTTAATACATCAAGTATACGCATAGAGCGGAACAAAGGCTCCAAGTTGTTTGCAAAAGATGTCTGTAGGGCAAAGCCAACTGACGATTCTAAATACCGACTAGGGCAGCATTGTTTCGTCAATACCGGAAGTTTTGAGAGTTATCGAGACGTTCTATGGACAGCTGTACACATCGTCACGGAGACCAGGCGCAAGCCCGGTGAGTGACCGAAGAGCCATACTGGCCTGACACTATACCGAAGATATCCCGGACGGCAGCCTGTATGAGATTCGAATGGCTCTCAAACAACTCAAAAATAACAAGGCGGCAGGTGAAAACGGTATCACATCAGAGAGTGAAAGCGGGTGGAAAACCGATACTTGTAGTCCTTCAGAAGCTCTTTCAGTCCATCATACACGAAGTTACCACACCAGGAGTTTCAGTACTATATGCATACAATACAAAAACATAAAAAATAAAATAAGCAAAGTAAATTCACAATTTATTACTGAAAAGGTGACCAGCTCAGCATGTGCTGCAGCTACAGCCACGGCGCTTGTTTTCAGCTGGACCTACTACTCATTGACTCACCTATACACAGAATGGCCAGTTGATGATTGAAAACGTATCAAAAAGATGTTCCTTTCACCTATCAGATATCGATCGTCATAGTTGTAATATTAAAGCGTATTTGAGTAACATTGCTTCAATTATTTGGAGTTATAAAGTTAATTGTTTCATTTTTTATGTATAATGGATTTGCACTTGAGACTAAGGCCGTTGGATAGAAAGTGTGCTCACCCAGAAGCCTTAAACTACTGAGACACTGGTGCTGCTAAGGCATACTTAGGTATAATGTGGTGGTATAGCTAGCCACACATATATATAAAACTCTTTACCACCAACCAAAAGTATATTTTACACTTTGGATATGCATTTCAAATAATACCTCTATGTTATTGTGCTGTTTGTGTGCAACGAATAATGAGAACATATTTATTAGTCATATGCGTACAGTCGATAATGTAATAACTAATTATTTATTAGATATACATGTGTTTATATGTGTTTATATTTGCATATCACAGAATATTCTTCCGGTAATTATCTGCATTTTAGTGTACGCCGGGTAAGCCAATTTAGTGATTATTCTACAGTCCCGCTCACAAATTCACGCTGCGATGATACTCGTATCCTTCTCTAGGTTGCGATCTCACTAATTGGTGAGTTTCGGTTAGGGTTGTTACAGTTCGGATTAAATCGATCCCTCTTTCATTTGTAACAGATTACGATTTGGAGATAGAAAAGATTTTTGAAAAGTTAATAATATTTACAAAGGTTGGATATTAAGCTATTTGCCCTATCTAAACTGACCTATGTCATCTCAAATCGATTCCACGGTGAACCGCAATGGGTGGCATTTCAAAAATTCCTTAGCAAAGACCACGTGTTGGCTATGGCAAATATCAATTTGATACATGTTAATTAAATGTTAAATTGTTAAAATGTTAAATTTAAAAAAAAAACAAGCGTCGGTGGCGCAGTGGGTAAGGCGCGGACTCTCAATCTGAGGGTACCGGGTTCGAATCCAGCCGTGTACCTATGAGTTGTTTTTCATTTCAAGTACATTATCCGATTGCTTAACGGTGAAGGAAAACATCGTTAGGAAACCTGCATGTCTTGAACAGGCATGTGAAGTCCGCCGATCCGCACTGGGCCCGCGTGGTGGACTATGGCCCATACACTCTCTGTAGGAGAGTAGGCCTGAGCCCCTCCAGTGGGGACATATATAGGCTGTTGATGATGATGACATGTTAATTGCTCTGTTCTATGACCCAGTCTCCTCTTCAAAAGTTGACTTATTTAACTTGTACTGTTTATGAAATCCCACGTGGGACAATGTGCGGGCGACTCTAGTGTTTATATGATCATAATTATGTTACATTAAATTCTTTCAGATATCTTTATAAGCCATCGAAGTATTTTGTGTTATTTTTATAGTAATAATTTAAAACATTTGCGTCCAAAATCTGCTTCAGAAGAATAATATTATAAATGCGAAAGGGATTTTGTTGTAGTTTATGCTGTTCATCCCGTTGTAACGGAAAGTCAGAAAGATTTTTTGGATAGCGATAGCGGGGATAGGCTACTTTTATTCCAATAGAGCAAGTAGTATCCGTGGGATACGGGATACGGATCGTTAGGTGTACAAAATAAATTCATTTCAAATGACAGCACAATTAGCCTTGTAACCCCACGATACTTAGCGGCAGACTTGGATAACATGTTGAAAGTAAAGTTAGTGCTCTACAAACAAACAAACCGAGTAACGATGGGTATACTCCATTTTGAATAGCATTGCGGAGTAGCACTTGAGACGGTCATTAAGCTATAACAAAAGGAATTGTGATAATAATGGAAAGAAAAAGAAAAAAATACGTGGAAAATAAACTTTTCTAGCATGGTGTTTTCGAAGCGGCGAACTAGTTTGATTATTTTGATATAAGATTATATTGTTTCAGTTCAGTTTTCAGTCCACTGTTGGACTTGAGTTTTTTTTATAATGGGTTACTTGGACTACATCTGACTTGATGGCGACGTAAAAGGCGTTTTGTGAATCGTGCTCGCCCAAAAGTCACAAGCTAATGAGTCCAGGAGCTCTTGTTCCTCTTATACTTGAACACAACAGTGCTATAATCACTGCTGTTTTCCAGTAGACTTAGGTAACGTGTTGGTAGCTAGCCAGGCGGACATAGAAAATACGACCAAACAAACCGAGTACCGCTAGGTGCCGCCACTGGGAATCGACCCGGGACCTCTGCGGTGTAAGTCCAAGTGTGTAGCCACCAGTCCACAGAAGCGAAGACATTCCCTCACAAATGACCATGTTGGACTCTCCATGAGGGAATGTTATCCCGCGGGTGACGTAAATAGCGACTAAGTGACATACTTTCATGAGATAAGCAGCAGCATCTATGTAACAATAGCATATTTGGAAAAATAATTTAATAAAAGCTGGAGAACTACTACAAGCTCTTATAGCAAGGCTTATTCATTGAACTACATTGCTATTACGTACTATGACTTCATCATCGCCGAGAAGTTTACGTTACAAAACTATAATTATAGCTTTCTAAAGCCCTTCGGAGAAGAATGTACAAAATGCAAAATGTGCAAAACGCAAAATGAACCCAACTTGCTGTTAGAGTACGGTCATGAGATAAAATGCGTTCTCATTTTTTACAATGTGTCACTTTCTATTGACATTTCGTTCAATGCACTGTATGGGAATATTTACATGGCATGTATTTACGTAGTACGAATTTTGGCAGAATTTGTCGTAAACGAAACTGCTCCTTAAATGGCTCCCTTATTTCATCATATCACCGTAACTTAATATCTTATCTATGCCGTAACTCTAAAAACTATAACAGGTAGAGCCATCTGAGTCTTAAAACTGCAGTGGTGGTTATTCAGCAATTAAGAACTTATTTAAATATTCTTTCAATAATGACTTTAACTCTGAACTTAATCAAAATTATAAAAGTTTTGTTAAAGTCAACGAATGTTGCCCCAATACTGGGCACACCCTAACATCTCTCTTTACGGTCTAATTTAAAAGTCCATTTTTTAATTACCTTGGAAACGGTCTTGATATCTTTTTACTCATTTTCGATATTTGTCGACACAGATTGCGGCTCTCGTCAAGTCTCTGTTTTCACACTAATTGGGAACATGCTATATTTACAACTGATGGATAACTAGATAGATAGACAATCATTTTTTCATCACATGTTCTGATACCTACAAATGATTACCATAATTCGTTTATTGTCATTTTAAGTTTTGGTCCTACTATATAGTATGTTTTTAATACGTTTACTGCAGTTTAGTACAACAACAAGTACTGTAAAGTTTTTTACGGGTTAATTTATAAGTTCCGAAAAGCAGTCACAAAATTTTATAATAATTTTATAAAGTCACACCTTAACATTTGCATTTCTTTGTAAGCATTTATTTCTTGTTTTGTACATGTTGCGGTACAGCGATCTCACTTGTTTTTTTTAATTATGCCCTGTGGCAGTGTTTCGTTACAAATGAGTCTCGTTGTTTTGTTTATTTTTCGAAGCTTTTCAAAAACTTCTACGAATATCTTTGCCTCTAGTCGACGGTTTCAAATATTTTTGTTTGACCACCTCCATCTCCGACACAGTACACTTGCTCATAAACATATATACACAAAAGTATAAGCAATTAATCAATCTTAAGTCCAACTTTAGAGGCCTTTGAGTACTATAAGCTGGGTCTCATAGCATAGCCCAAACAAGTTGCTTCGCAAGGACGTCGTTACTTACGAGTGACCTAACAATATATTTAATGTAAGGGAAAATCAATGTAGATCTATGAAGCATTTTACTGTCGGTGAGTGTGCAGTTCGTGATCGGTCTACTGTAGTGGTCCATGGTCAAGTTTTCATCCACTGATGATGTTCACGTTAAACGGGATTTAGATTAAGGGGCGAAGAGAAAACATTCATCCAAAAGCCACGAATACTTTGTATTAGGTTAATTTGTTTTAGTTATTTAGTATAAGGTACTATGTGATGTGTAGTTTTCATCCAACTTTCATAAAAGGAGGAGGTTCTCAATTCGATCGTATGTTTTTGTATGTATGTTACGTGATAGCTCCGCCAATTATGAATCGATTTTGATGTTTTTTTTATAAAGAGTTTACTTCAGAGGTTCTCCCTTGTAAATTTTATCGAAATTGATTTAGCGTTTTTTGAGAAAATCAACAAAAAAACAAATATATACCCAGATAACTATCTCTAAGGGTGAATTTTTAAGCGATGAATGTTGTAAACTTTTGGGGCAGTTAAAGTTGGTTTCTAGTTCTTTTTGAACGCGTTAATTATGTCGTGTCGTAGAATTTTAAAACAGTGCCCAGGCAACATTACCATTGAATTTCATAACCGGTATAACAGTTTTAAATCGTAATATTATTAAAAAGGCAATATGACCTTAAGTTGAAAAAAGTTTAGGAGTAGACTAAAATAATGCATGAATTGTGTTGGATGCTTCCACGACGGTAGATGCATTGCATACCTCTTCAGAACATCTGCATCAGAATGCAATAAACGGTCAAGATAATAATTCTCCTCACATTTATTCAGACATGGAGTAAAAGGAAAACGAGATAGAATACCAACAGTTCAATAAAGGACATGCCGTCGATGTTTCTAAGTTTTGTTATGAAAAATTTGCTTCAATAACTTTTGGACAGTTTCCTTTCACTGGCGGATATTATCAGAAATTCATACGATGGAAAGTTTTTGTGGTTCACGGAATAACGGACTTGCCTCAGGGTAATATGGTCGTCTGGACGGACGCGGCCCTTCCGAGGTCGCAATTTTCGAAACACCTTCATACTGACCCTACACGCCCTTTGGCAGATGAACTTTTGTAAAAATTTCATGTCACGTACGCTGTAAATTGTAGGCTTACGTAACTTCTGCGACGATGTAAACGACAAGAAACACTATTTAGTGAAAGCCTGAGTTCTTCTGTATTATTATGCCGATGGGTGTTGCTCATTTTTCTATTATTTAGAGTAAATTAATTTTTTTGAAGACAAGGTTTTAGATTTTTCAAGCCAAAACTTTTATCTTTTTTTTCCTTTTTAATCTTTTTTAGGCAACGGTAAATACCGTCCGTCAGATAAATACATCCTTCATAACAAGCAACAAGTTATGCTGTAAAAATCTGCTTCAGAATAAACAAACAAAAGCCCTATGATATAATACTCCACATGATACTTTACTTTGAAATTTGATCCTCTAATATTGTCCCTATAATATTAGATTAATTTCACTTGGGGCATACTCGTATGTGGATGATGACGTATGTGATTTCCATAACTCTCAAATTTCAAGTTGATAGTCGTAGTAGTTGCTAAAATAATCAGCTTTGACAGACGTACAGACAGACTGAGACAGACAGAATAGTCTCTTTTTCTTCTTATTGGGATGCTCGGAACTTTAAAAATCCAGTTAAAAGCCGTCAAACAAAAGTTGAAAATTTTCATTCGATATAAACCGTCAAACGACCGATCCGGCTAGTTTTAATATAAGTTTTATGAGAACAATGGTGCAACAGGCAGGGTCGGTTAGTGATCGCTACAATTAAGACAGGACCAAAGTTTTTATCTGACGGCTCTTCATTAACTTTCACAAAGCCGCCTGAGAAGTCTTGATTGTCTTTCCTTGTCTTTCAACATCTTTCTGTTTGAGCTTTGTGCTATGCAACCCTGTTTACTTTTCGTTTAACTAACAAGTACATTACAACTGATTATGAATTTTCAAGTTTCAAACTGTTTAAAGATAAGTTCGATAAAGATAAGAAGACCGAGTAAGATAAGAAGATAATCTTTTACCAATTTTAATAATATAGTGGTCGCCCTCTATTTTTTTTTAAATAATAGTATTCTGCACTTCTTTTCTATTAAACTATAAGTGTATTTTCAAAAAAAGGGGTACAATGTTTTTGCTTCACGTATTATAAAGAAGATAAATCATGAACTGGAAAAAATTTCCAACTTTGCGTGATTTCAGTCAGTCAGTGAGTTAGTAACAAATAAACCATCAGAATTTCGCACCTACATAGCTCCATTGTGTTTGTGATTAAACGACGTTTGAAGGAAATGATACCCGATATCATAGACTTAAAACTACTGGAACACAACTGTGTCCGATACGCCACAGATGCAAGAATTAGGTGCCATGCTACTATGTTCGAGTAAGTACTATTTCGACGTCCCACACCTAACTTTGTTTGACTAGCATTCGTAGTGAAGCTCAGGCACGCAGATAGTTTTCAATAAACTCTGAAATGTGAATAAACATTGGCACCCCTGCAGCGGCGCTATATAGATTTGCTGATGTCTATATAACACCACTTCGGTAACCGTCCAAGTACAAAACCAACAAACAATACCTATCCAATTCCAATCTGAGTTTACGAACATATTGAAATGCTTCTTCAAATCTTTGGTTTGGACTGGTCAGGAATATGAACAGTGCGTACATTTCCACTTCAAAGATGAAATATAAAAATAATAATAAAAAAACTTTGGCCTGCAGGAAATGCTGTATTCGAGCCTTGGAATGGGCTTGGAAAAAACTAAGGTTATATTCCGGTAATAGTCGATGGAATAACTCTAGAAATTGTTCAAGAATACTTTTTGATTCAGGCGTACGATGTGCTGAGGTTGAACTGATTTCAATATAGAAACTATTAAAATAGGATCGTTGGGGTGGCCATTATTTGTCAAACTACGATATTTCGTACATCGTTTACCGTAAACAGCGCATTTCCTCAAGACAATAGTGTGGTGTCAGTGCTGATATTAAGCTGTAATGGCATACGGAGCCAGAGGAGGACTGATCCACAAATTCAAACTGGAGTCTCTTCTGATTGACCGCATTTGAATCGAAGTAATCCGTCAGAGGACCGAAGTGATATACCTTAATGGAATGTCGAGCTGAATTGGCAGTAGGTTGGACATATTTGTCGAATTTGACGACGGGCACCTACTCGTCATCGTATAGAAGAATTCAGACGTATCCATAGAATTTAGTTAGTGAATGCCCATTATATTTCGATTTGCGCCATATGACGCGGCATCCCAGAAATAGTTGATGGCAACTACTACTTTCTATTTCCTTTTTCCTGTTACGTTTCCAATATAACCAATACAACCTCTGTTTTCAACCAAGCATTAGATCGTAACTATATGTAGGTATTATCGGTGATTGTGGCTCTGTTCAACGATATATTTTAATTATAACTTAGGGTGTAATATAGGTGTAAACATTGTTGATTCTGTAGATATTTGTTTGACGGGCTTACGGCAATCCTTATAAAAATTTCGTCACTGTGCAATCGCTGCTACAGAACGGCGTGGAGGTGTGACTGATTGGGCGTGTGTTCCGCATGCAGAAGCGTGGGATGAGGGCGGTTGCACGGGTGGCATCCTGACCCTCCTCAGCATCCTAATATACAAAATCGCCATTAATGTGCGAGATAACCTGGACAGCTAGATGCTACTCGGTGACTGCCATTCCCACAACACCCGCCATGCGGGTAGGCTACGCGCTGTTCCTCACAGATTGACGAAAACTGTAAGGTTAACCATATGATGGGGCCAGCGGTATTTTATATATATATATATATATATATAAATATATATATATATATATATATATATATATATTGTGAGTACTTTAGTGTATGTTATGACATGTACTCGTAGTTGTGTAATATAGACATGTAACTAGAGTTATTAAATATATTGATTACTAGCTTCCGCCCGCGACTTTGTCCGCGTGTACTTCAGGATGTATTCTACTTGTTCGATAGGCACAGGTTTTTTCTGTTACGTAGTCTAATATTTTAAAGAAACAAAATAAATTTTAATAACTGACGTAGTACATTCAAATAGTCTTCACGCATATATTATCAAAGAGAAAGTTTGTATATACGAATTTACATATCTATGATCGGTTGCTATGCAACGCGTTTTTGTTATGCCAAAATTGCCCATGTAATCCCACTAATATTATAAGTGTGATTTTGGACAATTTACACAATATGGCTTTATAAATTATAGCCTATATGTTATTCTGATGTATAAGCTATATTATTGTAAAGTTTCATTCAAATCCATTCAGTAGTTTTTCCGTGAAAGCGTCACAAACATCCAAACTTTCACACTTATAATATTAAGTAGGATGATTAATATGATAATGGCCTTCTTAGATGTTTTAGACAATTTTGAGGGTTCTGTTTTACAAAAGGAAAAAAGAAACCCACATGGAAACAATCTTTTACATTCGAGTACAAAACTTTTATCTGTTTCTGTACCATTTCACATTTACCCTTTCTTGTAGCTATGCAGCGTGTTGAAGGAAATATCAATTAAAGTTGTACTATGATTTTAAAACTAAAATATACGCTCAAGGCAGGATTTGTTTCATTCTCCATTTTCAGTACATACATATGTTTTCCCGGTTTCTATTTTGTTCACTGCTGTATTCTTAACGCATGTTTAACATTGTTCCCAACGTAAACAATTTTGTTACATAATTCCCTCGCCTTATTTACTTTTCACTTAAATGTTGTGGTTAAATTGTTTGCTTGAATATATCGATATGAACAATGTTTACTGAAATAATAAAATGCCCGCCCACCGTCTACCTACACGTGTTTTAGTTAGGGTTGCATAATATTTCGTATATCCTAATCTACAAACATACTCTTTTAGTTTCAGCTTACATAATATGTTAACAAGTTCGGCGAGTTAGAATAATTATGATTAGTTACTCGCATCAATCAGTAAATTGAAACATTCAAGGTCCTTGGGACTGATCGTCTTTATTTCAATCGATTATTATCTATTATGCCCTATATAACGCCATACTCTTCCTTAAGTTCTTTTCTGTTATACTGGTGTAGTAACCTGTTGTAGTAACATGACTGAAGAATAATTAACGCGTTCAAAAGGAACTAGAAACCGACTTCAATTGCCCTAAAAGTCTACAGCATTCATCCCCAAAAATGTTCACCCTTGGAGGCAGAATTCTCATATTTGGTTTTTGTTGATTTTCTCAAAAAGTGCTATACATATTTTCAGCAAATTTATATTGGACCACTTCTTAAGTATAATCTACCAAATAAAAAAAGAATTATCAAAATCGGTTCATTATTGGCGGAGTTATCGCGAAACTTACATAAAAAGAAAAAACCTATTAGCGTTGAATCGAGAACCTCCTCCTTTTTTGACGTCGGTTGAAAATAGGACTTACATTTTATTTACAGAATCAATGATCTACTCGGATTTTAATAAAGTAAATATCTCAGGGATTAACCTGAAATCGTTAGTCGATCCCAGGTTAGGCCCGAATAAATAATGTATGAGTTCACCGGAGTGCTTAACAGACATCGATCACGGACATTCCAGCGAAAACGAATCAAAGATCGAGCTCGCATGTGTTCACTTCGAAATGAGAATACGCAAGCAAAGAGGTATTTAAGACCATTCAACAAAGTTTAGTTGTGCAAGTTCTATTTAATACTATTTCTAATTCACAAATCAACTAAGTTGGCTATATAACTTAACGAGTAATAGTCGACCAAATTATAAAATATACTTGGATACGAGTATGTCAAAATGAGAATTTCGTACAAATTGATTTACATTTGTAAAAAATTACTTTACATCGTCCTGTGTAGGTCCGTTTTAGAAGTCATTAGGATTAAACAGTGAACTTATTGTTCCGGGCAACTACGGAACACTGCACTGCGCGTAGCCCGACACTCACTTGGCTGCTTTTTTACTTTTGATGTTTTCTGATACTTTTACTGTACGGTGAAGATACTCGTAGTAGCAGCCCAATTCTAACTGTACGCTACATGGAATATATATTCTTTCATTATTTCGAACTGAATAGTCTCATTTGATGCAAAATTTCGATATGCTGAATGAAACTGAAAAATTATTGGGCACACGGACCCAAAAACAAAAATAAAGTTTCCAGTCAATTTTCACGTTGAACGCTGAATAGTTCCAGAAAAATACCAATGAGAAGAAATTCTGTTTTGGAATTTAGGTAAAGGATTCCATAACAACCACTACGCACTACTATTCGAACCAACTACGGAAAGAGAAACATACTATTTGAAGGAGCACAGCTATACTACCAATTACCAAACGATATAAAGGAAATCAAACCTTTTCTTCTATACAAACGCGTTTATGAAATCTCGTCGACTATTGTTTTGACATGTAATAGTTTAGCATTTTGTCTTGTGATTTGTTTTTATATATAAGATAGGTGGATTTCAATATCCAACCTACACACTAGTAAATAATAATTACAATACTACCCACTGTATTTTGTATTTCACAATAATTGTATTCTTTTTTGTGAAATAAATGTCTTAAACCGTAAACCGTATAACAATATAAGAACTGTATGGGGTGATTGATACATGTACATTGTCTCACGTGTAAAACACTCAATTTCAAACACTGAACAAACGATATGAAAAGCGATTCCATTCCAGTTTTTATTTGTTTAGAGAGTGTGAGACTACGTACCAACATAATATATGTATTTGCAAAGGATTGAGCCGTACGTTATTATTGGGACGTAAAAATGTCACGACTAGCAATACGATCAACGTTTTAGGCCATAAACTCAACTTTACATGGAGTGGACCGCTTGAACAATGTTGATTTTTATCGGAAACATTCACTCACGGTTTCTCAGGAAACACGTAACTAATGTCTTCATAAAAACCTCTTTTGACAGATGAGTTCCGAGAAACGGCGTTTTTTGTACTTCAATGGTCCTAAGTAGGATTTATTTATACAGACTTGTCTGCATCGAAAAGGAAATTACATTACTGAAATCGTAGCAATGGATAACAAAATCTCCGAAATAATATAGCGCCACCCTTTCAGTGTTTTTTTTTTCTTCTTCTAAGAACGGAGACAACTGAATCTGTTTTACAAACTAAAACAAAATAAAAATTGAGTGAAATATATCAGCTAGATATTCTAATTTCATTTAATTCTCGTTACTCTTCCTAACCACTTCTAAAGTCTTCTAAATCATTAAAAAAACCTTGACAATCCAACTCAGTTATGCGGTCGTAAAAATGGTTGTCCCGACCGCATTACTAAAATTATTTTTATGGTTCGGAACGCTTGATTGGCGAGTCCAACTCGCACTTTTCCGCTTTTATCATCATGTAATATTCACCTTTAATTGACAGTTATCTTAACACACTGCATACCAACAACAAAGGGTGATGTGACACAAATGTGTGCACATATTTTTTTATTTCAGTGTATGTACATGAAATACATTTATAAATTTTGAACCTTTTATTGTAAGTTTTTGTTTAAGAATATAACTACACCGCATCTTCCCGTGGGTGTTGTACGTGGAAGTGGACTGCGGCAACATACAAAGCAACAAACAAACAACCATTTTGTTCTTATCACCATTTCACCTACCAGCGGCTTGGTGATTATGGCAAATTCCCGAATACATCAGTTACGACGAAATTATAACGGGTTTTTATGGTGTGGGTAAGTAAGGAAATAAAATCATTTTGGTTGGTTGTAGGGTATTTTTAGCCCCCGACGCAAAGAGAGGGGTGATATAAATTTGACGCCAATGTCTGTGCGTCTGTCTGTTTGTGGCATCGTATCTCTCAAACGGATGGATGCCGTTTTTCACGTGAATGAAAGTCTCCTTGCGATGGTACTTAACTATATTTTCGATGAAAATCGATTATGCAGTTTGAAGAGTATCATCTGATGTTAGGTATTTTCGGCATAAAATGGATTTTTTATTATTTTCACATGATCATTGCGTGCGTTTGTTTTAATTTTTAAAATTCAATACTTTTATTTATTCGCTGGGTCAAAAACACAGTATTTAAAGCAATATTTTAAATAACCGTTCGAATCAAGACACCAAAGTTGTACCAACATTGTAAATCCGAACAAAATAAAATAATTGAAATTGAGATTTCTGGAAAATGAGTGATCACGTTTACGCTTGTCTACGGTTTTTATTATAACTTTCCATCACGTGATATGAAGGTAAAGTTCGTACACATTGTATAAATACAAGTCTACTTAATGTCTAAGCATGAGATCAAGTTTCAGACCATCCCTTAGGATACTCGTATTTGGAGAATATAGATCATGAGTTATTCCGATAGAGGAGCCTAAGTGTCATCGAATTGCTTGGTCATCTATCCATTTCCAGGACCCTTCCAGGACTTATCGGAATAAGGTACAGTATGGAACGCAGGACAATGGGAAGCTACGGCTGATTAGGAATTTATGTGATTGCCCTCCATTTCGTTACGATCTTAATCCTAACTCTCGTTACCCTAACAGAGCTCAACTCGTAATTGGTGATTCGTACTGAGCTTTTATCAGACGAGGAATTTAGGGTGCTTTTTAATATTGACGGTCTTTTGGTACAGAACGACGATTTTGAAATCCTTATTTTAATAGAATCCGATGTGAGCACAGAATGATAGTGTGAATGTTTCCCGATGAATAATAAAATGATTTAAGTAATGCGCCGACGATAATAAAAAAATTACTGACACACATAATGTATAATGTTAAAAAGATAATATAATTCGTTAGGTTTATCCACTTTAGATCAATGCGATCATATACGGAGGATAGATAAATTATTTTTGGAAGTACTTTTACTATTTAATCTGTAGTGTGAGTTTTTAACCGATAATATCGCGTTTGCGTTACGTCAGATTTGTATGAAGAATTTTGCAGCGCCTCTAGCGGCACGTTTACGAAACTACGATTCTTCATACAAATCTGACGTAAACGCAAACACTCAGTTAAAAACTCACACTCTTTTTATCTAAACTTTTTTTAAATAGGCATTTCGAAAAACAAATTGTGTTCTCGAAAGTAAGTACGTCAAATGTCTTGTACGACCGAGTGACGTGCCATGACACTAGGCTGCGTTTTTTGTTTGATTATTTATGCTTTTTTACTGATTGGTTGAGCTCAAATCGTTGATACTACTGTATCAAACTGACATCGAAGTTCATCCCTAACATACTGTATTTTTCAGGACGCTATCGTCGGAGGGGTGGGAAGTTTTCACACATTATTCGAGGCACTATTCTGAATACGCATGCAAAATTGTAGCTGGATAGGAAGGATTTCATGTTTAAAACCTGTTAAAAAAGTCCTGGGCTAGTGAGCGTATATGTGCTTAAGTTATGTATGATTTCGTAGTCAATCAATGTCTTATTTTTTTAAATATGACCTGAATTTAAAAAATATCCTCTTTTTTTCTCTTAACTTTTGTGAACAGAATAGCACATTCAAATACAATGTAGTAGGTTTGTTAAGGTTTTCTATTTATAACACCACAGTCGCGTTTATTACTTTGTTAACATTTACTTTGGATCTTTGAAGGCGCAAGTCCCGTTCATTTCATGAAATCAGCATACAAATTAGGGTCTTTGGGCTTTATTAAAATTTTATTATGGTGCTCTTACATTTACGGCCCCGTTTTTGTTGGTAGAGCCATTCGTGGCCTGCATGGATAATAAGTAACTTGTTTGGAGAGCCAGCTTGGTACTTATGTTAGGTACATCATCTTAATTATAAAATAACACCTACGCTACGCACGTGCAAAAATATTTAAATGCTCTAATGCGATATCATAAATGTGAAAGGTGAGCTTGGGTAGGGTAGGCCTCTCTTGACTTGTTTAAATGAAGTGAATAAAATTGAAGAAAGAAAAATTAATGAAATCAAAATATTAATCTCATACAATAGAAATTTGTGGTATTCGTATATCTAAACTAAACATTGCCTCAATATCTGCTTAACGTACGTTTCTGTTGAATTCCGAAATAATTTCTATTTGTTTAGTCTAAAACGATAATGAATGTGTTTTATACATACCCAAATAGCTAAAATGACCCGAAAGAAAACAAAAACTTAAAGTTTAAAACGGTTGGATAAACAATGTGTTAAGGCTTTTGCAGTTACCATCATTATCAGCCAGGAAACGTCAACAGCTGAGCGTAGGCCTCTGTACGTAACAATGACGGTAAGGGATAAACATCGTATTTAAAAACATGTTATACCATTCTTCCGTCAGTGTTTAATTGCAAATGGAAGTTTAAAAAAGTTAAAAAATTACGGTTTTCACACTTACTCTTATACTTGTAAGACCTTGCTTCTTGCCATACAGGATTGAAGGTCAACGGGAAGTACCCTGTAGGTTTCGATCCTCGCTGCGAGTGTCAAAAACGTATCTTTTGAATGCATGAGTCTTCGCCTGAGCTCCACGGGGGCGTTTAAGATTGATTTTTCACATCTCCAAGGGATTGCATACATACTCATGTTTTATATTAATTTAATTTGATATTTCCAAGCTTTCTTGAGAAAAAGTGTATTTAAAGACAGTTTCTTTTTCTTTGAGATGAGGAAGCCTAAAAAGTGCATATATTAGTTAATTTATTTTTATTATTAGTTCTTAGGGCTTCAAGACATCCGCGATAAAATACTATTTTACTTTATAAATATCGTTTAGTTATAAACCCAGTAGCCAATATGTCTAAATGCGATGAGAATTAGTTTTTTGTCTTTCCTTCGAATCATAACGGAACGTCAGAATGACTTGATTTTTGTGTAAGGATAATTGAAGGTCTACAAAAGGATATATGCTGCTTTATATCCCTTTCGAACAGGTAGTTCCCATGGGATTAATTCTGAAATCATTCCGATGAAGTTGTGGACAAAAGCTACATAAAAGTAGAAAAATGAACTGTACATGATACAACGATACTTAAACACTTATAAATCGTATAATTATATAGATATTCGCTGTTAATCTTTACATCGATAGAATTATTGCTTATTAAATTATACGGCACGGTTACCCGGAATAAACGTTGCAAGATTTTCGCCACATTAGGCTTGCGATAAAAAGGCAGAAGGGTCCCTTTTGTCACTGATCTGCATATTTTACGTACATATAAGCGAACCCTTGTCCCTTCACAGCAAAAAATCAACGTAAAATTTGGCAAAATCATATTATTTGTGGGGATTCGCTTTTAGTAAACGGTTTTCTCGAATTGAAATGATATTATAAATGGTCAGGAAATGAATTTCAGTTCATTTCCTAAATACTTTTGTGACGCAAATTAAAAAACATTAAAAATTAGAGACGCAACCATCCCACTGATACAGAATGATTGAATGAAATTAAATGAATTTTATTTTTTCCATTTTTACGTCGTACACCATAGTACTACCGACAAAGCATTTAATATTTTAAATAAATTATTGTATATAAAATTCATGTTATTTTCTCAACAGGTGTTTTACTAGATGTACCGATGATCTATTTAATTTCGCGGGAAGTCGCTAGACGCAAGCGGTTAGGGACCGGTCACGGTGGCGTACCATAGGTCTCCCGACTGATTAAGTGAATTTAATATTAACTAAAATGAAAACTTACGAAGCAAACCTCATCATGATTCATTATAACTTATTCAACTGCTCATGAATGACAGTGTCACCAGTATAAAAGTTTCTACAATTTACCCCCCAAAATAATATTTTACCTGTAGTTGTGCAAATATTATGGGTATAAGGTAAAGGTAGAAATATTACGACTACAATAGTGACACAGGTAGGCGCTTTTCGGGTTGGTGCTCGTCAGGTATACCTAACGGTGTTGCAGAACTAAGAGTGCCACATTAAGTGACGAAATGGGTCGAATCCAAACAGAGGGTGACTATCGAGCGACCGTTCACCAAAACGAATGCTAATTAGGACACCTAAAGGGACATTATCAAACCTAATTAAGGGACAGGGTGGAGCCGTTTCATGAATATTCACGGATAGTGGGAGACTAGATTAATGCAGATGGAATTAAGCTGTTGCACATCGTACCACAGGGGTGAGTAAAACTCTGGCGTAGTTGAGCTACAATCGTTCTGAGGTGCTATATGAAACGGATTTCATTAGTTATTGTTTTTTGAAATTTTTGTATGAATCATAAAAATCATTACCATTGGCTTTTTGGAGAAGGAAAACGTCGTGAGAAAACATGCACACTTCAAATCCAAAGGTGTGTGCAAAGTCTAGCAAACTGCACTGGACCCGCGTTGTGGACTATGGCCCGTACACTGTCTGTAGAAGAGTAGGTCTGAGCCCCTGCAGTGCGGACATATATAGGCTGTTGATGATACAAAAATATATTTAGGGATACCTGAAAATGAAAAACCCTAACAGCATAACTACTAAACCATAACTTTACTGTTTGTTCATTTGTCTGGGTGTCAATACCCTTTTTGTCGCGTGGAGGTGTAAAGCTGAAATGGCGAAAAAAATCTAGTATTAATTTTTTTTAAGGATTACGGTAGGCAACTATTACATCACTCATTAAATTGAGGTTTCGCTGTATCTTTACTTACAATCAAGTGAGAAGAAGACTGGCTGCAAGCATTGCCTAAAAAGCATTATTATCGTCAGTCATGAAACGTCAACTGCTTACGAACTGCCTATAAATTTAGGCGATTTCATTATCATTCTTTGGAGAATTCAATTCCAATCGTTTAATTCACACTCACACTCACCCTACCTAGTAAAGCATGTTTTTTAAAATTTTAAAAATATTGTACAAAACAAAGCAAAATGTCATCCATAGAGAGAGCCTACACCTGTCGCACAGGACTGTATGACTATACTATTGTTACTCAATTGTTTTATCCAATAAATATTTTTGTATTTTAAAAAAATTGCATTCATTCTCATACAGTCAATTTATTTTAATTACAGTCATTTTGAATTAATATACGTACACACTACTCAGTTTGTCGGGCAGGTTTTTAAAACTAAATTTTGTTTAATTAGACTGGAAATAATAAAATCTTAGTTATTAAAAACCTTAAACATTGACGACTAAGAATAATGAACGCTAAATTCCAACATAACTTTTTAATTTGTTATCCTTCTCGAAGAGCTGGAATGCTAGAAGCAGCGCCACTAGTAAAGACAGACACAGCAGTAGTCGGTATTAAATTCTTTCATTATTTTATAACGTTCGGTTTTGATTGCTATCGTAACTGGATCGTCATGCAGGCATGGTGGCAGTAATAGAGCAAGCAGTGAAACTTTCTCCATCCAAAATTGCGAGAGATACTTGAATTATTAGAAACTAATTTGTGTTCTTACATATTTATATGGCAGTTTCACGTTTCTAATGTAAATTCTGGTATTCGTATTCCATTTCTATAATAGGATCACCGACAAACACAGCAGCGTCTATTATTTAGCCACCAACATCATACTGCAATCCGCAAGCCTCCCAAGTGCAAGTGAAGTGAAAATGTAAAATCACTTCATGGACCGTCTGCTCGTCGTGTCGTGGCAATCTACTAGTCCACTTATGAGTTGATATTCATAAATACAAGCAACACTTTAAAAATTAATATTTTGCAGGCCAATTTAGGTCAACCATAAAATTTAAAATATTGATTTTATAACTAACCCCAAATGCATCATGTCCGACGCCAAATTCGTACCTCCAATCCTGGTTGTGTTGTGTAGATCAGTGAACAAGGGGTGGACACACTAATTGAGACTGACTCTTGACATGATTGAGCCAAATGCAATCATTTTCTCACCCAACTAGATGCATGCTACTGCGTCTGTAGTCTGATGTGTTTAATTTATCCTTAGGAAGCTTCCCAGTAGTATGTACCACATAAATGGGCAATATTTTCGTCGCCAAATCTAATACATGTAATATAGAATAGCTGGGTTTGATAAGTAATAACCTAAAAAGATGAGATGAGATTGTAATGTCGGGAAATGAATATAACTACCGTATACCGTATAAAAATATCAGCTACAATAACCTTTACGCAGATAATGGTCACTAGATGGCGGTGTGAAAAATAAAATGTGTGTACAATGAAGTTAGATGTTTATGAATGATACTCATTTCCCGGCATTATAATCCGATGTCCTATTCTATATAGCTACACCACTAAGCCAACTATACTTTTTAAAAATATAACAATAAGAAGGAATGTCTAAACTCTGCTGAAAAGAATCATACTGAGGGGCGGGCGCGGTCGGAGCGGTGCGGTGCAGTAGGCGAAAAGCAATTGAGAATTTAATAATTTTAAAAATTGTTACATAACACACTACAAGCTAATTGAGTCCAACCGTACCTCTAGTGTGAGTGGTTAACCGATACTATCGTCAGATTTGTATGAAGAATTGTGCAGCGCCTCTAGCGGCAGATTTAAGAAACTGTAACTCTTCATACAAATCTGACGTAAACGCAAACGAGATAGTATCTAATTTCTACCTTTTAAATTCTGTTATTGATTTCATTGCTTCTTGCTGTGTGTGTAATTTTAATATAGTTTGACATATTCACTATTGACTTACTACGAGTATTTTAGACATAATGTAAAATTGTTTATGAATAAATTATGATGATGGTTAAAAACGCACACAAGAGGTTCTGGTGTTAATAAAATAAACGCGATGCTCAAAGACAATAAACTTAACGCTGCATTCTGGAGGTGTTTTATTATATATGATTTATGATATAATATGAAATATTGAATTAATAACTATATATTTGGTGTTTGAGTCAGGTGTTTTTGTTAATATTCTTCTTTATTGTTTGTCAGTTACAATAATTAGTAAAGAACATAATAATGTGTTACTAATGTCTAACGATCACGGTCGAGTGCTAGACGTCAAGAGAACATTCTATAGGATAGATAACAGATATAGCTGTTCACCTATCATCATCAGCCGGGGCACGTCATCAGCTGAAGAGTGGCGTACCATGGAAGAGGCCTACCTCCTCAACGGTACGCCACAAATAACAGGTCATCTATGTTCTGACATATGTAATTGCTCTGCTGGTTCATTCATTCGTTGTATTAATCTATAAGAGACACTGGTTCTGATATCTGGTGTGGTAGAAAGCTGGTATCGGTAAAACAGTGTGTGGAAACCTTAATTTACATAGCAAGCTTAAAGGATAATGTGGCTGGAATTGTTTACAATTGTCTGGCTTTTAAGCTTCAAGTTTTTGTCTTAAATCCATCTAAAAAGGCAGTGCAATTTTTACTTTATCCCAGCGTAGACTGCAGAAAATTGGAAACATTGATAACTTTACTTGAGCATTAATCCCTTGGAGGATGAGTTTCTTGCTTATAGCAGTAAAAACTTAAAAGGTATTATATTAACGTGGACTTGTGGACCAGCAGTAGACTCGATAGTGATGGTGATACATGAATAAATTTTATTTTACTACTAAAATATGGTGTTTTAATATAAAGATAAGTGCGCGCCGTTACCCTTAGCGATAGCGATTTTCAATATATACCCAAGGCCATGAAAGTTTTTGTCAATTGTCACGTCTTTTATACATTTAATAAATCTATTCAGGAGGATTTCGTGATTGAGTACATTGACGTAATAATGTTATTGACGTCTTGAGTAGCGGGTAATTTTAATCCGGCTTTGTGATAATAAACTCGCTACTTGGAAATAACAGGTACTCGTACTGTTCAATCCCTGAGATTATACGTGATTTGTAAATAAATCGATACGTGAGAGTACATGAAAATGTTTAGTCAATCCGACGTCTCCGTGTGGTGAAATTTCATTAGAGTTTTCAGGGGTGCATGAACCGACCGAAATTGGCTGGCGTTCATGGGTTCGTGCTTTTAAAGGTAGGTAATGGAAAAACTTCGCTTATTAGATTTCTGCAATTTCCCTGCAAAAATTTGTAATTGGAGTGTGAGTTCGTACAGCTCATAATAAGTATGACAACAGATTAAATCTTAAACTGATTAATTTCAGCAGCAAAAGTTCACCACTATGCGTGGGCTTCATTTATCACCGCGGGGTTTTCATGAGGCGATTTGCCATAATAATCACTTGTAGGAGAAGGGTCGGTGGTCGCAGTAATATGTTGATGTAGGTGATAGTCATAACATGTCTTCATCACTTACTAGTTACGACACGTAATGGATGTCATGGGGTGGTTTTATTCTAAGCAATAAGCAATTTATACCAAACTGCATGAAAACATTCTTGTGTTCTTTTATGATAGGTAGCAGAGACAGTGCCTTATTCGCTTGCGGCTTCCTGGGTGAGCATACTTTTTCTCCCACGATCTTATCGCCGTTATAACATGACTATGCATTTGACGACATTCCGATACAAATCTGAAATAATTTAGTTTGTTCAGTGTTGTTTCTTGGAAGTGTGTAAGCAATATTTGGTGGCATTGCATAGAGAATAATAACAATACTTTTGTCATACATGTACATGTACATTATTTGTTAAGTTTTGCCCTAAAACATATAAAACGAGTAGATTCCTTCCAAATTGGAACACTTACAAGTTATATTTTATTTAGAACTAGCAGCCCGTCCCGGCTTCGCACGGGGTAGACAATTATTTATTTTTGGAAATTTGGATATAAAACACTTTTTTTCATAAATATTATTATTTATTAAAAAATTATTATTTATTAATTATATATTAAAAAAAATTATTTCAGTGCCCCCTCCACCCCGCCCGCCGCGATACCCGGCGCGCTTTTCAGACTGCATCGCAAACAACGGCCACGGCGCTATGGCGGTTTTGTTTACTGTTTGAATTTTTTAATTCGTAATATCTTTTGAATAGAAAGTCCAATTTAAATAATTTAAAAACTATTTTATAGGTAGTTAAATGGTCTTGACCATAAAATAATTTATTTGGTTAAGGATTAATATAAACACATAAATAGCATGGTTTGAATTTGGTTAGCATTTTCATTAATGTTTAAAATGAAAAAAGTTGTTGTAGTGACATAACTACAATAGTTGGACATATGCTACCGCGGAGTTTTTTGTAGACATTATGATGTTCTTCAATATTGTTGTACATTATTTTGTTCTATCGCTAATAGTTTCGGCAGCGCATTCGACGAAAGACATTTTAAGACTCATTTTTCTACACCTTCGGTTACATTGTTCAAATTTTACCAAGGATCCCTAATTTTTTCAAAATGAAATGTAGCCTATGTCAAATTGGAAGAATGTAGCATTCTATTGGTGAAAGAATTTTTTAAATCGGCCCAGTACTTTTTGAGCCTATTCATTGCAAACATACAAAAATAGGTACAAATCTTTCCTCTTTATAATATTAGTGTAGATACTCCTGGCGCAATAAAAAAGATAATCTGAAACGAAACCGGTTTGATTTATTCCCAGTTATTAACCGACTTCAAAAAGGAGGAGGTATTCAATTCGATGGGTATGTTTTTTAAAAATGTTTTTCAGGTAACTGACAACTTTGACTGCTTTTTATTTGAAAGCTGTTGCTTCCCGTGTGTTCCCATTGGTCTAGTTCTGACAACGGCATCTTTGAGTAAACGATATAAATCTTAAATCTGCTTTAAGTAGACTTTTAGGGCAATTGAAGTCGATTTCCAGCTCTTTTTGAACGCATTCACTTGTTGGATATCTAATCGGATAGAACCACGTCCTGCTCACCTATCATTCATTTATCAAGAAACCTCTGTGACTCTAAAGCCTAAAAATTGGTTGCCTGTAAAGTCGGTATACGGGCGAAAGTTTTACGTGACAACGACTTTGAGTGGTAAAATAATTTTAATGTGAATATTCATTCAGGGACGCGTGCCTTTCACTTTTTATGTCTGTCTCTCTCGCTCTTAGGCGGGCTAACCATGCCCGAGTGGAAGGGACGCGTGCCTCTCACTCGCTCTCATTGTGAGCGCATAACGTGAGCGGAGCGTAACGCAGTTTCTTGAAGTGTCACCCGGCAAACCAATTTATAAGACGTTGTCACGTCAAAAACTTTGTAAGTTCTTTATATATCGTACGCGCTTACTACGGCAGAGTCTAAAAGAGTTCAATACCGTTGGGACTGTGAATGGGGCTACTCAAAAGTACGTAAAACTGAAATTATAAAGCCCCATGCATACAACTACGAATATTAGGGGGCAGGTTTATATGAGACAGACATTTGATTAGTGAGCCGTTTCGAAATTCTGCCCATTTTATGAGTTTGTGTTTCAAAAATAAACAAAGAACCTGAATCACTTGATATATCACAACTAGATCCCTAATATATTTAAATTTATTTTACTATGTGATAGCCAATATATTCATTTTTAGGGTTCCGAAATTCCTGACCCAACTTCAAACGACTTCATTTCATTAGTTTCCAACAACGGTATCGGGATCATGATTTCTAAAACTTCTCCTTTAAGTCTTCGTTGGGTGAAAGGTCCATTAAAACGTGAAGAAATAATATCTCCTTCAAAATGATCCTGGGTTGGATCTGTAAGATCGTGTCCTATCAGTAATTGCTAGGTAATAGTCTCCAATAATGAATGTCAATTGCATTATTATAGTCAGGTTTTATCTCGAGAGACAAATAAATGGTGTTGGACTTTGCTGGTGGCTGGTGGTTGTTGGTTATATATACGAGTAGGTAATTTAAATATGTTGTTGCCAAGGAAGAAACCGACCGAGTAGAAGTCGGACTCGCTTATGGTTTCCGTATAATTACAATAAAATTCGTACCATTCATATTGTTGCTACCGGGACCGGTTCACTGCTTAGAACTAAACGATGACAGTGTGGACTGGACGATATGGTCGATGTCGTTTCCAGAACGTTGCCATTGTCATTTCTCATTATTTTATTGTTTACTTCAGGAATGTTCTAGGCACGTCACGGGTTCTAGAATGTCACTACTCGTTTCGAAGGAGTTAGATCCTTCTCTCTCTTTTTTTATTTCTAGACCATGTCAAGAAGCTCTGTGACAAATTTACCACAATATCGAGCAAAAAACTTCACACGCTCCCCCAATTATGGCAACTTATTATTATTGTTATTTTAATTCAATAATTCTAAACCATTTCAAATTTTGAAGCTTTAATTTTTTTTATGACATACACGTTTCTTATGTACTGGGGTGGCAAATTAATATTGGACGTGAACAAAAAGTAACATAAACACTTAATTTCGATTTTCCCTTTCACGCAAAGAGATTTAAATATATATAGTATAGTAATAATTTAAAAGTCTTTGCTTTCACGATATAGAAAACCGAGTTCCAGGAATAAGTAAGAAGGCAACTAAAATAAAATGAACTGGCATCCTGGTGCAAATAGCGGGAAATGGCTGGAAAAGCTCCCAGGGTAGCAAGAATTGCAATAGAAGTTGCGTAAATCCATCCGTGGGTGGAATATATTTACGATTAATCTAATGAACTGACTGAACTGAAAATCTTTACTTAGATTTGTGATGTTGTCTGGATTTTAATGGTAATAAATGATATTTGACGTCACATTATACTTTACCGGGACACAAATTACCAGATCATTTTATATATTCGTGTATACTCGTAGGTTATACGACATAAATCTTTTTTCTTAGTAATCTAATATAGAATATACTTCAAATGTCAAATAAATACATAATTCCATGTAACTATACGAAATATGAATAGCAGGTACAATGCAAGACACACAAAACATCATTTAAAAACACCATTACAAATCCTATCCATTCCTTCAGTTACATTGGTATGACGTCTCAGTACATTCTATAACTGTCACTTTATTACGAGAATACTGCAGTTTTTAGTACGAGTATGATTTTAGACGACACACGTGTAATGAGGTAAAAGAAAAGCACGTATATCGAAAGCGAGAACGTGGCGAGACGGCTGCAGCGTTCTGAGCGAAAACAGCTGCAAACGAGATTAAATTGAGTTGTGACTACAGTTAGCTCATAAAGACATAATAAAAGGCCTGTAGTTTGCCTGTATTAATTATACAAATGATTTAGCTTCGGTGAATTGAGTCCACAGACTGGCTAAAGGGTCATTCCAAGAGGCAGGCACCAGGCACTTTATTTAAGGATCACTTTATCTAAGGATTCCGACCACAAATAAGAGACCTATGACGAAGAAAATATGTTTAGAATCGACGACTTTGTCATTTAATAAATTGTTATTTTTTATTATTAGAATAATTAACGCGTTCAAAAAGAATCGAAAATAGAAACCGACTTCAACTGCCCTAAAAGTCTGCAGCATTCATCCCCTAAAATAAGTTAATACTTAATGCAGATTTAAGACTTATATAGTTTTCTAATGAAAGACGTTGTCAGAACTGGACCAAATTCAAATAGCCAGCCATATACCACACGAGAAGCACAGCTTTCAAATAAAAAAAGAATCATCAAAATCGGTTTCAATTAAAAATGTTATTTCAAGTCAGTTGAAAACCCCAACTTATAGGCCTCAAAAACGAAGATTAGTCTACAAATGATTGTTTTGAAAACCAGTGAGTCGCATATGTATTGTATTAATATTAATCTCTAAGAATATAAGCTATATGAATTATCAAAATCTGACACAAAACTTACGGTAAACATAGGCCTCCTCAATGGTGAGCCATAAAACCGAAGAGTGTTCAATACTTTTTCTTCCTTCTCAGCAACGATCCGAATCAAAACTTAAAAGTATTTTGTAAAACATCAATGACCATCGTCATAAAAAATTTTGCTTCTTTCAATATTGTATAAGCTTCGTCTCATATTATTTTCAGGACTTAAAAATATTGTTATTGTATCTTCATAGGAACGGAAACTTTTACATTTTAAATGTTCGGAACATGCGATGAATAACGGGACCCTAATAATCTCATTCTGATGTCTGTTCAAATATCTGAAATAAACACCTTCGACAGGGCTTTGTGTAAATATTACACGAAAATCTAAGCAATATATCTAGTATAGTTTTTGAGAAATCATCAAAAACCGTGACATACGGTAGGTTGTGTTTACGGAAAATTAAACAGATAATAGCGACATTTGAAGTTTCGTAAACACACACTTCGTACCGCCCTCATACGTAGTAGTAGTATGCGATCGGGCAAAATGAACCTTATCTCAAGATATATCTGTTCCATTCTTTTTATAGTTCGGAACCCTTGGTGTTCGAGCCCTGCTTGCACCTGGACGGTTTCTGTTGTTAGAGTCGACTATTATTTTTTGCTGAGATTTTTAATGAGCTTACTTCCTTGCAATCCTCTTAAAGTCATCGGTGGGCGGCCACTACATAATACTCAATAGCTCTTTCTTTTCCCTGCCTTTAAAATACTTGCAATCGAGACTTTCTACTTTCAAGCTTATTTCTCTGCAAGTAGTATTTTTTAAACCGCGTTTCAATAGGCTTGTATTTAACTGACTCCACAAAATATCCGTACGTACATACGATGTACGGATCAGATGGAGCTGTAAATCTTAAGTTGACAAACATGGGTTAGTAAACGTTGGCACTGAAACAAAAGATGCGGACTTTTAGGAGATTCAACGTTATTTAGAATTTGTGATATTTGGATATTCCTTTGATAAGTGATGTGATGACAGTGAATATTGATAAAGAAATTGTTTATTATGAATTCCTACAGAATACCGTACTCGCTTTACTAATTCAATATAAAATATATACTTACTATAATAAAACTGTAGAATCTTTGTGAAATTTGGAAATTTAGTTTTATTAAATGCGTTGCAGTTGGCTGCCTGACTGATGTTCTCCTGATACTTTTTTTGATTAGTAAAAGTTAACTACTGATAATGAGTTCTTTTTATATAGCCTCTAAAACCAAAGTTACAGTACGATGGTAAATTGCAGGAGAGGTGACTTATATCCCGTAATCTTATCGCACTTGGTCTTATCTCACCTGATGGTAAGTGATGACTATACCAGTTATCTTTATAATAGCACACCCATTGATATTAACACTACTGTTTGGCGTTAGACTTATTAACATAGTGGTAGCTAGCCAGGAGGTCATAGAAGAAACACCTACCACCAACCTAACTTATTGTAAGTATCACTGGGTCCCCACTCGGTCTCTTGTTAGTTTTGGCAAATCCCTCTGCTTCCTATTCCGTTAAAACAAAACACTACACTCTAGTTTTACTTTACCAATTCGTTCATAATTTGTTTTTCATACCATTCGTTACAATTTCAGTAGGACGTAATTTACGAAATTTATTTTCCTTTGTAAAAAAAAACTGAATTTCAACGTAAAATAACAGAAAAGGGAATCGCACATGAGTGCCACTCGAAGCGTAATCTGATTTTGTGGCCTTTTTACAGTTTCATTTTAGTTCGATAGTGCCTTGTTTTAAAAGCCTATTAGTGCCCTCGGCTACAGGAAGGTCTCGTATTTCAATAGCGGCACGGCTTTTGAAAATTCAAGTACACAAACCACTATCCATTAACACAGGAGCTACGCGATATTTTTTTCAATGTTTTCAAAAAATGCAGTCATCCAATATGCGGACATACGTAGGAGTCTCGAGGACAATTAAGCTTTCATATTGCCTGGGGAATAGCCAGGGTTCGGGATTCCGGAATTTTGAATAGTTTGTGTTACAAAGAGTGTACTCGTATGTACAACAAAAGTGCTTTTATATATATTTGCTAAGGATTTGAAATTGGCGTGTTGGTTTGTTTAAAAGATAGACAGTGGAACTGTCAAAGGTTTATACCTTTGACAGTGGAAAACAATTCCACTGGCTTTCCACCGAAGGTGGCAGGGTGAAGAGTGGAACAGCGGGTCCGAGCGTCTTCACCGGCTCTTCTGCTCAGCATGATGATTATAGAAATTAACTAATCAAATAAAAATCTATCATATAAAGGTTATGTTCAGCGCTTCAAGCTAGTAACCATATGGTCACATTTGTCCCACAGGATTTCGCAACCAAGAGGATTTTGGTGTTCCAATAAAATTGAGGTAGATTTAATTTACTCTTATATGTATGTATGTTAGTGTAGCACAACCAGTTCTGCTTAATGATTGCAATCTATTGAGTTTAACGAGGAGGGACTAAACTTGACATGCCGTCGGAGAAAACGGGGAAAATGAAATAAATGCCTGCAAAAATTCCCTTCCAGCCTTTTTGCTTCAATTTAAATCGTTCGTGACTTTAGAATTTTTTTATATGCCGCGGGCACATGGCGTTTGTCAATCTAGTATCTGTTAATTTGTAATTAATTATTTGGTTTAGATCTAACCAGAAGGTTTAATGAAACCTTTTCGACGTACAGACGATATCAATACATACCGAGATATATACACGTCTGAACATTTACGTGGATTCAGTTGGGACGTTTACGTACAAAATTAAAGCAGCTGGCTTTGATAAGTAATTATCTAATAATACTCGTAGGATATCAGATTATAATCTCGAGAAAAGAATATCACAAATTTATGTACAACTTTAATGACAGCTACAATAGCCGTTACGCATCTAATGGCTCGTAGATGGCGTTTTTAACAATATTTATAAAAGCAGCCAAGTGCGTGTCGGGCCACGCGCAGTGTAGGGCTTAGTAGTTGCCTTTCACAAGTTCAAAAGTTTAATGAAAGAAAGAAAAACTTTATTTCGACACGTTAGACTAAAACTATGAAAGTAGTTTTGAATGAAATTTGCACGAAACTTTTATTATGACGCCTCCTAGTATCTTTTATAATACGGTGGACTATTACTCGTTAACCTGTGAATTTTTCTGAATTTTAAAAGTTTATTTTAGCAGATAGAGAGTAGGGCGCTCAACTCTCACTAAAATTATCATTTTAAAACTTGATGTGACTACGGAACCCTAAACCTTCTTAGGGTGTAAGTGTAAAATGAACATTGTGATTCAGTATTAAGTTGTATGGTAACTTATTTCCATAACATAATTCTCTGACTGATTTTTTGTCTGGTATAAATATATAATATGGTAAAATAAATTGGTGTTCTTTTCTAAAGCCGAGACCACACGGTAGAGCAAGCTAGGAATTATCTAACATTTATGTCACTATCCGAACGACTAGGTTATTCCTTTTTTTCAATCACCCGCGAGAACATGGTTTTAACTGAGTATTTCAACAGTCTCGATGAATGTCAACTTGAACTGAGTCAAGTGACTTATATTCTAATTCGTTCGACCAAAGTCATAAAAATAGAGCTTAATGTGGTTCCGCCTTAACATTTTGTTTATCGAGTTAATCTAATTGTGTTTCGGTAATCTAAGATTGTTCTTCATTAAGTAGAGGATTTCAGATTTATTGTGAATGTAAAAAAGCTGAGTCTTTAAGCTCCTATCCTAATCGATTCATTTGTGGATAAGAACTAAATCATGAATTTATCGTACCAGTTGTAATGATATAAATTGGGAGGTGTATTTGAGTTACTTTTGAATGATTTTATTTTAGTTATATTATTTTGTATCGATATTTTTTACGACGACGGCTTTACCCTGTTTAAGTTATGTGTCAGATTTTATCACATACTTTTTGTATGAACATTGAATAAGGAGGGGTGGGAGCATATTCTGCAAACCACGTCAGAGCGTTATGAATCTTAAGTGACGGGTCAAATTAAAAAGAGATCAAAGGTGACAGCATGATTTACCTATACATCGATAGGGGTAACGTATGCGGTACACGACAGGGTCGTATGAAAATTAATAATTCCACCACCCGATAATTTTTATACCTACCAACCTAAATAATAATATTTGTTGTTATTTTTTAAGATTTTTCAATATTTTGAACATCATTTACTTTGTTCTGAAAGTGATAATGATGCATTTTTTAACTTTGATAATGTAATATCCTTCAAAGAGATTATTTCAAATTTGGCCTCGTAATCTTTTAACGTTACTTCTTCTGTATGATCGCAAAAGTAATTGTCTCCAATCTCAGAATTATTAAAAATTAGATATACTTTTTCCAAACAAATTGGCAAGCTTACATCCTACGCAGGGTGCGGGATCATTGTCGACATCAACTTGTTTAATATGACTGCCACTACGCGTCTACTTCCAAGAATATTACTACTGCATGAATGGGAGCAAAATAGCGGAAAAAACGTTGTTGCATTTTTTCATGTTGAAGCCGAAACATATTTTTGAAGAAAAAAAAAGGCTTCAGTATATTTTAGAACTGTCTTTAGAATTTTGGTTCCGTTCAAGGCTGATTGAATACGACAATTACTTCATCGGAACTGGTTTCCATACAAGTAATTTGAAAGTCTCGTACGAAACCAGTTCTGAAACTTAGGTTCTATAGATTGCTGAGGGGCGCAAAAATGCAAAATTATATTTAAATACGTTTCCATACAATTTTCAATGGTTATTTTATATACAACTACAGATCGTATCGAATTTCCGTTGTTTTCATTGCGTCACTCAACTCCATCAGACTCCAGTTATAATTTGTCAAGTGCCCGATTTAAGGACTTCTTAAAGAGACATGTAATGCTTGAATTTCCCCCTAATCAGGGGATCAAAGGAACGAGTGGTCATTTCAGATAGGGCGAGTCTTCAAGAGCATTGCGGATTAGGCTGGAGAGTTAGTGCTCGTTAGCTCATTCGGTGAGAAATTCAAATGCAAATATAGCTAATGTAAGTATATATACAACGCGTCGGTAAATAAAACGCCACGGGGCTCTGTATAACAGCCAGGTTCCTTTGATCGCGGGCAATCAGAAACGGGTTAAGATTAGGTTACCTTTACCACCGCCTACACTTTTGAGAGGTCACAATTTACTTTATAGGGTTACGGTTTAAAACAATTTTCATGCGATCGTATTCCTATTAAAAATACAAATCGAAATTGAACGAAAATAATAATTTGAAAACACATTATCATACTTTTAGCAATTACTTTTACGTCAAACAAAACCTTTAGGATAAGTCTTATTTTCAAACGACTTGTGATTCGATGCTCTGGTTATCCTGTCAAATTTTGTTGATGATTTTTGTTTTACAGACCCTTTACCTCACCTTTTTACTGATGGTAAGCCACGATAAGGGCATTGGATGGAAAGCGTGGTCACCCAGAGGTTTCAAGCTAATGAGGCGCTGGCTTTGCTACCTTTAATACCAGAACACAACAGTGGTATTAACATTGATATTTGGCGGCAGACTTATGTAACGTAGTGGTAGCTAGCCACGCGGACACAATACCACTAACTTGTAAGTACGTCGTCGTTCCACAAAAGTTCGGTTAAACCTGTACAATTAGTGACTACGTGAAAGTCTTTTTTGTTGACCTCACGAATTAAACGACGTGGAATCCGTATATATTTAAAAAAATCTATGGTAACTGACACTAATCTTTTATGTCACTTGTCAGCCTAATTTTAACTGTGGTATATATTTGAAACTTTGTGATTTTATGTTACTCGGATGCAGTAATTTGGCACCATCGCGTTGATCTGACCCTGAAGTCAGGAGGTGGGATAGAGGAACTAGAATTATGTATTTTTTTTATTAGTTTAAAACCCTATTCTGTCAGAAATTCACTACTCCAAAGAAAGAGGAAAACAATAGGACAGGCGTTAGATCTATTTTGACACACCCGAGCCACGAGTCGCTAAAAGGAAATAAAGAGTTTATTCAGTCGAGCAATAAAACACTTTGGGTTTATTTCTAGTGTTTATCACGAGAGTTGTCGTTATGCATAAAAATAAAGTTATGACAGTTTTCATTTGTTGCGAACTCAAACGAGTGAATAGCTGTCAACAGAGCCGTAGTCAGATTATTTTTAAATTATTTTAAAAATTATAAAATAGGCACTAAGAAAGTCTATTGGGCTTAAAACACTTCAGTAAGTGGGACCATGGACATTAATCTTTATTTTCCAGTCCACTATTAGACTTCATGGCATGGCTTCCTTCATGGTTTGCCACATTGATCGGTCCCAAGCCACTTGCATAAAGCGACTCCCCGCGACCTTAACCAGGTCGTTGGGACGGCAGACGCTTAAAGGTACGTGGTCGCCACTCGAGAACCTTTACTCCCCACTGGTTATCGATTCTTCGAGCGATATGGACTTCCTATTTCCATTTCAGCTCACTGACTCGTCGGGCCATGTCGGTAACCTTAATACGTCTACGGATTCCCTCTAGCATAGCTGTTACATAGATGCTGCTGCTCATCTCCTACATATTTTTTATTTAGTTTCTGTTTATGACGGAATGACAGAACGGGAACGGGAAAATGATATCCACGATGTAAATATTTCGAGCTCATAAAATCATAAAGTTATCCACGCTCCCAACTAACATATAAGTACGAAAGTGAGTTTGTTTGTTTATATCTCTTTTCTAGCGGATAGTCAAAATGGCTAGACTTTTTGTATGTGGTTACGTATAGGTGAAGGGGAGTTGGCATGTCAGAAAGAGAGGTCGCCCGCGCTCTCGGCGGCAGGACGAGATTGTGGCCAAAGCAGGAAGAGAATTGATGCCACCTAAGACAGAAAAGAATATAATGTTTTTACCCTCAAATTAAACATGCATGTTTATAAGTCTTCCCTCATAAATCGCTTATGGCTTTTCATGAGGATATTTGCTATAAACACTTCGCTGGGCATACATATTGTTAATCATACTGAGATGTTATTGATACACAGGTAGATGCTGTTGTCCAACACACGAATTATTATACTCGTAAATTCTAAAGAACGTCTTCATCTTTAACAATTTATGTAGTTCCATATATTGTGTTTTGTCTCATAACTAAGCTGATTTGTCTATGACGTGGAAAGTTCGCATGTTAATTATTATGACGATAAAGGTTCCCTTTTGATAATTTTGTAGTGAACGTAGATGAAATCGCTGGCAATAAGATTATTTCTAATAACCTGTTTATACGAGTACGACTCCTATAAACTTCCAAGTAAGCACTTTAAATTAAATACAAGAATGAAAGCTATAGTTCTAATAATGGTCATGAGCTGGCCACCTCGAAGGAGAGGAGATGGAGGCGGCCGAGTGAGACATTGCACTGGGAAATTCATCATGCTGTATTAAACTTTTTTTTATATCCAAAACTATCTTTTCCCGTGACTTCATCTTAGTTAACTTTCACAACTCTCGCACGGGAACACTACCTGGAGAAAAAGTAGCCAGCGGCCGTTTACAAACGTTATACCACGTTACGTGTGTTGCAAACTTCATCAATATTGACTCAACAGTTTAGTCGAGAAAAAGCAGACATAGGTACAGAGTTACTTTCAAATTAAGGTTATTCGGGTATGTACACTCGAATACAAAAATTTGTATCCACTTTTGAACCATTTCACAATCACCTTTAATTGACATTTCCTTCAGCACGTTACATAGAAACAAGCAAGTGTGAATGTGACATGGTTCAAAAGTGGATACATATTTTTGTGCTCTAATGTATACATAAAGTACGTTTAAGATACTTACCTGTTCAACATCTTAACTCTCCGATCCTTTTGTAGGTTAATTTCAATCATTAATTTTTAAACAGCAATTGGTCCATCTTTTTGTGAGCCCAATTATGAAAATTAATGTTGTATTAAATCAGTTTCAATTGGTCTTGTTATTCAAAACAATATCAAGGTTTCCCTTTGTTTAGGGATTCTTGCTGAGAACCTATCATTAAGAGAGGATTCCATTTTTACATAGACCTTTAATAAATAATACACAAATGTTCATTTGAACTGCTTATTGTTACATAAAAGTATAGGGATGGCTATTACATTTTTTGAACATTTAAATTTAATTTTGTAGAATTTGTACAATTTGGTGGTTTTCTAAATATAATTATTTTATGTGAAAACTACGTTTATATTCTAGATAAACGAGTACCTTTCTCGACTAAATTTTCTCTTTCCATTAGGTGAGATTCTGGTCAAATATCGAACTTGGTTAGGGGGTTTATACTTATATATTATACGTAATTTCAAAATTAACCATGTCCCTTGGCCTGTTTGTGTCTCTGTCTGTCTCTCCCTTTATCCCTATGTCTGCTTCTTTCGACGAGGTCGTATTACTGATGGAAGACTCTCATGCTCATTATCTGTTTGTTTCTATGTTAATACTCGTAAGCACCTTCGCCTACGATCGTTGGAGACATTGTTATTTGTTATAAAGAGTTGTTTTATTTCGAATTTATACGAACAAAACTTAAAATAAACTAAATGTTCCCATTTCATTATTGAAATGTTGTTCTTGGAAAAATGAACTCGTTCTTTGTTTAATAATACCAAATCTATTCAATAAGATAAAATTTTGAATTTAAGTAACAAAGTTTAAGGTATAATAACAGTTATTCTTCATTTTGCGGAAAAACGAAACAATGAAGTAAATAGATTCATTAACAGTAAAATTTTCAAGGTTAAAATCATTGGCAAGTCATGTCAAATCTGTTCTGCGTTTATGGCTACTGTGAGATCTTTCTACTAGAGGATAGGCAGTAGAATCCACCTGATTACCACTGACATCTAACTGTGATCACCGGGTCTATACAAGATCAATCACGCAAAAAGTTTAAATTAAACTAAAACTTGTGTTATAATCATCATCTTGACCTTGACTAGGTGGTTCCACTTAGTACAGGGACGGCCCGGAAAACGTTTCCTAGTAAGTCATCTCCACTCGATAACTCTTAATCCCAAATGATTCGTTCATCGGTTATGCGATGTGGCCTGCCCATTGCCACTTCAGCTTACTGAATTGTCGAGCTATGTCAGTAATTTTAGCTCGTCTACGGATTGCTTCATTACATATTTTATTATGTAGAGAAGTTCCGAGTACAGCCTCTTCCACAGATTGCTGAGATTTAAAATTCAGATTTCTTTAGATAAGTTTAAAGAGTGTGGTGAAATAAACATACGAAAAGATTCTATTTGTATTCACATTAACAGCGAGAAAGCTGTTTCGGTCTTCACTGGTCAGCTTTCAGCTTTTAACATGACTTGTTCCTTCGCTTTTATCATATAACACAACAAACTTGAAAGGGTAAATTCAGTCGGTTTTTAACATCAAGTCCGCAATTCAAAAAGCAGTCTTAAGTTTTCACTAGTCAGTAAGATGTGTTTGAGTTCTTCAAACGCAGTATCTCGTATTTATCTTGAACTTGTTGAGGTTTTCATTCACCATTTCACTTGAGAAACTACAACAAAATTTAAAATATCTTTTGCGAACCATGATGGAAAAACACATTAAATAAAGTGTAGTATTGGTAGTGTCTAGTATTGTTGTAGTTTATTGTAATTGTATTTTTTATTTATGTGCGACCCATGGCTTCTCACAGATGTAATGTACAACGTATCTTACCGGCTTCTAGGTGGCGTATCAAGAAGAGAATGGAAGAAAGTTGGTTCCAAAGAAAGTCCGTTCCACACAGGCAATAAACGTTGAAATTCCCATGAAGTACTATAATGCTTATTAGACAAATAGTTGCAAAGAAATACATCATCTTTGGCAACTGGTTGTATAGCAAAAATGATAGTTCCTCTTTGGCAACTAATTGTAAATATCAGTTGCCCTGTGGCAGGGGGAGGAAACATGCACCAGATTTTAAGTTAGACTACAGCAATACAACCATTAAGACAGCATCCAATTTCATGCAGTAGTTTTTGCATATCTCGCAAAGCGTAGCTTGTTCCATTGCTCGCTGAGTCACTTCGAGCTTGTTTATTCGGCCAACAGTAAAGGTTTAAAGCCACGTTTTAGTTGCGTATGTATCACTCGCAATCAGTGCGCGTGATTACAATTCGAGTTAGTCATCACCAGCCGGGAAACGTACACCGTGACTGGACCCAAACCGTTGGCATCCACGTTCACCTAGCAGTGGCACGGCCCTAAAACCACACGATAATAGGATTCAAATGTTTGAAATAGCGTAACAACATGGTAGCTGTGCCTACCCAGCAAGTAATGCCTCTGAAAAGAGTCCAGACACTTCTTTATAACAAAATCAATCCATCTATTGCAGTTACTGGCTATAACACATTTAGTTTTACTTTCTTACACAGATTGACTTTTGACGCACGCCTAAGTAAGAAGTATTCAGATAAAAGCGGACAAGCCCTCATTCAAGGTTGTGACTACGAGTAATGGGTTGTAGATAGGTCACTTAAAGCTGGGACCCTTCTTAATATGGATAATCTAGGGAACGGTTAAATATTTGGCACTGATTGTAAGTAATTTAGCTTAGTACCTCTGGCGAAGGAATTAACCTCTAGAGACCCTTGGATCGGACTGCTGTCTTAACTAAATGTCTTTTGCGCAGAATGAAATGTACCTTGTATGTTTTCTGTTTGACTTTATCTACTCGTATTTATTCTGTTTTGACTTTTGGGACTCAATTCTCATTGTTTCTAACTCTAATAAGCTAAAGCTTAGCTTGGTCTGGAAGTGTAGAGAAAATGTAATAGACTTGTAGTAGTAGAGCATCATATTATAGCAATATATCGTCGTGAAGCTTCACATGTTTTGATTCTCTCACGGTTATTTTCAGACCGTATTATTATCGTAACTGACAAAGAAAGCAACATAAATGAACGTGGACATACATATAACCACGAACCAAACCAATATATGTATATTCGATTGAATATTGAACCTGGGACCTTCTGATTGTGAGTAAAAGCATGTAGCTACTAGGCCACGGATGCTATTGTAGTTATACCAGAGCGAATGTCGAGTTGCCTAATGGAAAAACTTATTTTCAGTTTAAACTTTTCCTTTTTACTTAAAACTTAAAACTTTCCTGGATATTTTAAGGATAAAAAACAAAAGCTAAAATTCTTAAGTTCACTTTAGCCAAGATTATTGATAGTCATTAGCTTGAGTTTAGGTTAAAAAAAGACACCACAAGACAAGTGACTTGTCCAATGACTTGACGTCCAATGCTGGACTAATCATATTCCGTGCTATGTCACTATTACCAGTCCCGGGCTGGCATCCAGTGACTCCCCGTAACCTTTACTAGGTCGTCGGTATATCTAGTCGGGGGACGGCCTGGTACTGGTACCCCGGTAAATTTAGAACATTAGATTTCCTCGCTTCGGATTCTATCACGTGGAGAGATTCCAAGCAAAGTGCGTTTCATAGCTCGCTGAGTGATCAATAATTACAAAACAAAAATAAGATTCGAAGGCACTGATGAACATTGGACTTTTTGATCAGTCCAATCCTACATGATGTAGTGTTGTTTTGGGAATGGATCTCCCCAATGTATGTTGTGTGCTGCTCCAAGGGTCAAAATCATTTAAGGAATCAAAATTGCATAGCCTGGAACTCCGAATGAAAAAATATCTAGCCTTTCTTTTTTCTGCAGACTTCATTTCGGAGAGTATGCACTATAAAAATTATAGAGGTACAAATTCTGATACATCGTTTCCTTTCTATAATCAGTCAACAAGGAGGACGGTTGGGTTCCACCCTTTTTTTAATGTTTACAATGCTTTTTTTGCTTTTTCATTGTCTAGTGTTTATGAGTGGATTTTTCTCACGGTTTCTGTTTTCAGAGAGATATAACTTATGTATGTATTCGAAATCTTTCGAGCGAACCATAGTGAAAAGGCTATACGAGCGTGTACTAGACAATATTGTCACTAACCGTCAAATGAGATTGTGGTAAAACGGTAACCTAATTTCCAATGAAATAATAATATTAACAGTAGTTCCGTATCCATAGCGTTTGTAAGTTACGAGTATTAAGATTTATTCACATTCCTTGTCCGCTCAGCCCTGTAAAAGTTCTGCAGTTGAAAGCTCTCAAAGCAATTCCTCTAGGCTAATAAAACATCAGTGAGAGGTGGCTTTAATACTACCTATCGTTCTATTTAATCCACTTCTTGATTTGAAAGAAACATTGTTTCTGTATGAAAAACAGCTGCACATTTTTATACTGTATACTATTATAACTAAATGAACGGAATCAAGAGCTGGAGATATACGAGTACATATATTTTAGAGTCTGAGTTTTGATGAAAATTTATCTGACATTAACAACAAAATGCTATTGATAAATTTTAACATTAATAGATCTTTAAAAGTATTGTGACTTGGGATTAACAAGCTAGCACATAATGTCAACTACACAATAAAACATGTTTAGTTTTTCATACAAATTGAGCGAAGCACAACAGAATTAGTATCCGCAATGATTAGCTACGAAGCTGCTACGAGTTCCGGGAGCTACGAGCGCTACGCACGTATAATGGTGACAGCAAATTATTTATTGGAAGCGTCCGTAGGCAGCTAACCGACAGCTTACATGGTAGCGCAAGGTTTCATGCCAATGCGATCTATGGGATGTCCAAACGCTCAAGGTCATGTCCGTGAACGTACACCACACATACACACATAAACCAACAGCCGCGGTTTGCGGACACGTCCTGATAGCACTTTCATAGCTCATGTCATGAGTAATAAATATTAAAGTCTCTAGATGTTTAGAATAGAGTGCAAAACTTTCCCCTTTATCCCCAATCCAGGCATTTTATATAAGCATGAAAAGATGAGCGTTGACTCGAAATTCAGTTCCAGAGCCGGAAAACAGGTAATAAATATTTACTGTTGTAACAACTGGATTGAATTTATGCAACAGTGCATAATTATATCAAGGCCCTTTTACGAACTGTGGGGTGGAGTTATTATATTTTCCCTCAAAAGGAACTTCGAAAATTTACATCGCTTAGGGCTATAATATAGGGGACCGAGTTTTATGAACTCTTCAAACTCTTACATTTTGTTTTGGAAAAGTTTCATATTGTGTCTTTGATGATGTAAATAATATCTAGAGTGCATGTCTAGCTCGTTCTTTTTATACCCGTTTAGTTAATATTGAATGCGTTGTTCCCAGTAGACATAATGATTTCGCGACACCGGTTGGAGAAGAAATTCATGTGTATGGAATTCAGGCATTTTTTGCAGCTTCTATACATACTTTAGTACATCAATAGTAAGTGTTTCGTTAGACCCAATAGTATAAAGAGTATTAATTGCTAACCACATTACGTCCGTTCGAATGCAAATGCTTGCCGATGAATATAGGGCAGTCTTTGTCACGGCCAAGAACGAATATGTATTCCCTTGGGGGAACTTCTGAAGTTGACGTAGACCAAGGCACATGAGAAACCTACTAAGCAAATCGAAGTAACCGTAAATATATTTATATATATTTATTTAAGGGCAGTATCTACATCTAAACAACAATATCTTACTGCCATCACCAATTAATCTGCCAGGCCTGGTGATTACGGAAAATCTATGGAGATCTATGAGGGAGTATCATGTACAAAAATGAACTTTTGTGAAAAACCGGACACTTTGTATAAATGTCATGATATTCCCATACATCGAAAGCACGACGATATACCCGCATGTTTGAGTGAATACGAGCGCGCGATACTACCGACCCCTGAGCTACTTTTTTCCACCCACTTGTGGCGGTGGCTGTTAGTTATGTACGAGTACATCATCATCAGCCGGGAGACGACCACTACTGGACATAGCCCACCTCCATGATACGCCACAATCCCGAGCCACTTGCATTCAGCCCGGTAGCTTGTTTTTTGCTACGTCGTCGCCACTCGAGAACTTATTCTCCTCATCGGTGATTTAGCGATGGAGTGTTTCAGTTGGGCTAGCGACACGCTCAGATTCATAGAAAATAGTCAACTTGCCCCGTCTAATTATATTCTGGTATACGTGGTTATCGATATCACAGGTACTTACCGTATCTATTTATGGTGATTTCACCCTCACCATTCAGATATCTGGAACCACAGTCCTCGACCCGTACCTAGTCGATATTCCAAGTACTTCCACTTGTATCACGTGTGCGGGATTTTTAAATCTTCTATTTTATCTTAAAATTATTATTGTCTTCTAATAGATATCAACATCAACAGTCTGGAAACCTCCACTGCTGAACATAGGCGTTCCTCTTACTCATCTCTATGATATAAATATTATCAACATCATTTAAGTCATTTTTTTCTCATCATCGTCACTTGTTATGATGAGACAAGATCGAGGTCAAACTTTGATTTCATAGTACGTAGAAATGAGACAGTGAGTTTTTAAATTGTTGTTAATGATTGTTGATTAAAACAAAATTAACTTATTTCTTTGTTGAGATGGGAAGGGAACTAATTAAATGAAATAATTTATTTGCCAAATATTTCTTATATTATACATATAACACTTGTGATTGTTACATAATGATTTCGAAATTGTTACACTCGTTGAACTTTCTATGTAATTTAGACGAAATGTATTTACGTCTTTTTCGAATACGAGACAACCTATCTAGCACAAGCATTGTATTTGATTGTAATAGCTTTATGTATTCAGTTGACAGTTTTTTTTAAATCCCCGATTTATTTAAGGATGGAAATAAGATTGGGATAAACTGCTACCGTCGCCAAATTTACACATATTTAAAGGTAACCCGATGTTAGTTGGTAGGGAACTAATAAATGGCATGGCTTAGACTACTATCCTATCACTAATAATTACTAACCTCAGAAATTTGAGGCTTTGGATCAGCACGCTTTAGCCATACGGTATCCTGACTTATAATCAAGTGTGATGAAGGGTTAGTGTAAAAACCACAATGCAATGAACAATAGGGAAGATGCAACCAAATTACATTGGGTTGAATTGTATTTTATAGCATAACGGATATTAAAAGAAACACACCAGAATAAAAATACGTAGTAATTTTTATTTGTATTTGTATTTTGCAAGGACTAAATGTCTCAAAAATTTAGTTCCTCGAATAGTAAAATGATTATTAGATTTACTTTTCTCCTAGCATTTTGAACATTTTATTATAGAGGTATATAACACATAAACATTATTTTACGAAATAACTCAAAATATCGAACAAGCTCCATACATTTTAACGCTATAAAAATAGGTGTGACGTCACTATGTCACCCGATTTATATGGAGCGTTTTAGCACCGCGTGACTAGAATTACTTTTTTGGCGGGTTGTACTTAAAAAGTATTAGTCATATCGAAAAAAAAGGTTCAGACAGAATTTATTTAGGGCGGGAACTGGGCCCAGAATTTTTTCTACTAGTTTATTTGTTTGCCCCTCTCTCACGTAGCAATGAAAAAAAAGGATTGGTGTGATTTTTTGAATAGATGTAGTTTGTTTTGATAAAATAATTTATTTGTTTGTGCTTTAAGCACTACTGAATTTTTATTACTTTTATATAGAGTTTAACTACAGCTATTTTAATATTATTATTTCATTGAGGTTTGATTTACAGAGAATATGTGCAATGTGACGAGTATTTTAAAGATAAATGTTTCTCCGAAATAAATTTCATACAAATTGAGGACAAAAATAGATTTATTATATTTACTTTCATAAAATTAATACATAAAGTGAGAGAGATGAGCAATGAGCATACACGTTCAACCCCGGTCACAATACTTGTGAAATGTTACGAGAAAGTGCGGATAGTACCTACAGTTCATCCGAGATTAAAACACAGACTTGAATAGAATTGCAATGGCAATGCGTTTTATTTGTCCCAGTTTTTTGCTGTGGTAAAACCATTTGATTAAAGAGCAATAGATAAACCTACACGATGACGTGACAGCGAACTATCTTAAACACTACTAAAGTCTACACTACAAAACTAAGTCATTTTAATTTAGCATACCTACCGATTATGTTCTGTTCTACCTAGAACGGTATGTCCGTTTCTTGCTTGCTCAGGTCAGTGTGTGTGTGACTATCAGTACATTTTGTATTGCATCTAGACTTCCAATTTAAAATCTTCCTACAACAGCACAGAATCGGTAGGTGTAGGACAAGGCTTAGTCTTTAGTTGTCAGTTTTAACAGATTGTGTAGCAACGAGGTAGAAATCGACGATTGATACGACGACTGATAAAAAATTGCAGTATTGCTTTTTTTTTTTCATTGGGCAACGAGTGCGCAATTAGGGTGGATTTAAAGATGCAAGTTATTGCTAAATTAGATAAGTTTTTTTCTTCTGTGATTCACACGAATTAGTTTCGACAAGCTTTCCGCCAAGTGTGAGGACATTATTCGTAGTATTGTAAGCAAAATCCTAACATGTCAGTGCCTTCATTGCCTTGTTTATTATTCAGGGGAAAACATTACGCAGGCAATTTATACAAGTGAGATAAAACAGACTAAATCATTACAAATGCTTGTGCTAGTTAAGACTGATTCCAAAACAAATTATGTAATATAATTATTTGTAAAAATATAAATTGCAGCGATTGATTTGGTCGTGATTAAATTAAAGGTACAATATCAAGTAGTCCAGGGATCATAAAAAGGTACAATACTTATTAATAGTGTTAGGTTAGGTTATTACTACAAAACTAAATTTAAAACAAATTGAGCAAAACAATGTGACTAGACTAGATTAGAGTTTAAGAAAAGTCTAAATACAATTATGTTTTGTTTTCATTACTCCTTTTCTGGAGAGGGTGGATGTCGCGACGTCCAACCTCCACGGACGAAATCTCCGTGGAGTGCAAACTCCGCGGCAACAAATGTCATTATTTAAGAAAAAGTAAGAAACTAACAATCGACTGACGTTTTTCGGTGACTTGAAAACTAGACGAACATTAAGACGCGATTAAGACTCAAAAAGAAATTAAACTTCTTTACTGTCTAAAAGTGGTATAATTTCAAGTAGATATAAAAGTGGTATTTCGAGACAGACCGAACAAAGAGGCTCGAAATGATTGTTACACGTTACATACAGCCATTTCGGATGTTTATCCATTTTTTCACTTTTTTAAATGTACATTTTATTCATGGTTTTTTATTTTTGACGAAAACTTCAAAGGTCAGCCTTGGTTGCAACACAACGAAATAAATTATGCCAATTCCATGGATAAATTCCGATCTCAGTGAAACCATAACTATTTTGCGTAATTGATATCTCAATACTGGCCGAGACTCTTTTTGCGCTATATCACACCGTTATTACACAAAAATACAGTATTATTCACAAATTACTAAAATTGCAAATGAACCATCAGTCTCCTAGTTTGTGCAAACAAATGTCTAAATTCAGATTCTCAATAAAAAGAGTTTCAACTAAAACATGTAATAAATATTATTAAAAACAATAAAAATATCTTATTTAAATTACCATTAAATATTTAGGTATATTATTAGTAGCAGCACAATAGTAAAAACCAGGAATTCGTTTTTTGAAAAGTTTTGAGAGATGAAAAATATTTTTTAGCTTCTGATTTTATTGATCTTCTCACTGATTTTGATAAAACAAATATTTCTTTACTGTAATAATGTATCCTGTGACTGAAATAGTGAGAATAACTGTAAGTCCTAATACAATTTGTATTTATTCGCTTTTTATGTCGCTCTTTGCAGGACCTACGTACGAGTATATACCGCTTTGATATACCGTGTCAAAATCTATTACATATTTGTCATCTTCTTTGACTCTACAATCGAGGATCAGTTTATTGAAATTTATTAATGTTCCACCGGTAAACGTTACAATTTTTAGAAATCACTCACTAATCCCAGGTGACTCGTACAGAGTTCAGAAAAACTTGGCCAAAAATAGGATCTGGATGTTAATTATAAAATTCGTTAATTTTATGAGTTTTTCTTCTGTTGCTAAGAAAATAACACGGACTAAAAAGTAGTATGTTGCTGTTTGGAATGTAATAATACTCATAGTTATTACAGGTCCTAGCGCTTATCTGAGTTGGCGGTTCCTGAGGTGTGGTAGCTTCACGGGGGGTGTGTTTTTTTAATGGCAAACGATCAATTAAGCTTAAACGCTTTGTTTGACTTTCCGTAACCGCAGGGACCGACTTAGTTAAGCGCTAGACCTGTAGTTACAAAATACAACCGTGTTTTGGTTTTTAAAAATGGATTTTAAGTTGTTTTATTTTTAAATAAGACTGAATACCATTCTTTGTTGCAGCGTTAGTGACGCAGATAATGCAACGTAGAAGTCGCGGAAGAAAGTTACAACCATTTTATTATCATGCACAACAATTTTTGCTAAGGACCAAATAGAGTTTTGTTAGAGAGTGATATCCTTCAAGAAAAATAATAATTGACATTTAAAAATAAAATAAACTGAAGACGAGTATGTGTTTAGTTCTCTCTATATGTATAACATAAGTAAAGATTATTGGTTGTTTAATGACGTGCTAATTCGGTTACATTTGTTTTTTAGTAGCTAAACATTTAAGTAAATTCTCTACACATAAATTTTTCACTAGAGCTATGACAGGGATTGTTGGGTTTAGGCCTTTATTTCAATAGGATACGTCATAATTTTGTAACAGGATCTAGGGGAAAAATTTATGTAAACATCGAGTAAACAGAGTGCAGTTAATGTAGCTATGAATTCATAGCCCCATATATCACTATAATAATACAACTACTTCTGATTGATGCATTTGGTGGGATCCTAAAATACACAAATATTTGTGACAAGGTGATCGTTAGTCACAAGCGATGTACGTAACATTATGCTATAGAGCTTCATTGTAACTAAATGACAATTTTGTGTCTTTTTGCATAACTTATTTAATAATTTGGTTTTTGATGACTGATTCCATGATTTAAGATTTTCTTTTAACTGTAAAAAGCTTGGATTTGTCAAAATATCATTTATAGGGTAGGTAACGTCATCTGAAATGCAAAATGGTGAACTAACTCCTATGAACGTTTTTTGTCTCCAATATTACTTATATCATTCGAATAATGGTGTTACTAGAGGTAATGACCTTGAAACTATCGATAACGTTGTTTTAATAGATGAGAATTGAAAAGCTACAGAGCGCCGCGACTTCCTTATATTTTGGTTTGTTGAAAAAGCTGGAACTATGAATAATGATGAATGACTATTAGAAAAGTAAAGCAATAATTCGAAAATTTACGGTGTTGCAAGGTACAATCTTAACAGGTTACTGCGTGAAAAAAGGCTATAAGGTCAGAGGAAAATTTGATTTTTTGAATCAAATTAAGTTATAGGATTTATGTTTAGCTGGTAATTTTTTGGTGGTCTTCTTAGCTACCTATTTTCACGACCAGCAGTGCTAGCTTAAGCTTCTGCATAACAAAATGGCGTGACGAAATTATGTCTTGGCCTTCCTGTTATCTGTGCAGTTAAATAGTCGTCAGACATTGAAATCTTTTGAAGAACTACGTTTGATTCTAGTAACACCCTTAATGAGTTATTATGAATTGAAAATTATAGAAAAAGGCCAGAATTCATCGTTAAGTCTTAGACTTAAAAAGCCAGTGTCTTATTAATTTGAGGCATCTAAGTTCATTGACAAGGCCCTGTGATCATTTTCCATAAGTTGAGATGAATCATAAGTGCAAACACAATATGAATATATAAAAAAACAAGTATGGACATTAAATACACTCCATCACTCAATGATTTGCAGTCTCTCGAGAAAAACAGTATTTCTGAGTATTCGACTACAGCATATTTAAAATAGAATAAATATTTCGGTTCATTCGTAATGCCTAAAGCTTGAACTGAATTCTTAGTGTCATTTGAAACACTGGGATATTTCTGAAAGCTTGCTGCTTCACTTGTCTTAATTTTCTCGTCCTATTTTAAATGACGGAATGGTGGGACGATGTAACATTTATTGTTAAACCCCGATATGCGCAAATGAAACTAAAATACAGCTGAAAACCAATTATTTTGTGATGCGATTAAACTACATAATATTTGCTTTCCGTATCTTTTCACCTTGTGTGTATCTACGAGTGTTAATGTAGCGTACGAATTGTTTTGATTGATATGTATTTGTCGATTAACTATTTCTTTCAATCCTTTAAAAATTCAAATAAAACAAAAATTCTAGGCATTACGAATATGAACCCAATCCACTTAATAACTAATAGCATGCATTTGTTTACAATTATATGTATAGTTAATAAGATAAGGCCGAGTGACGAAACCACACGCGGAATTGATGTGACAAATAAACTAAACAGGTATAAAATCATTAACAATCACAAATCCATCTACAGAAAGGTAAGATTTACAGATTATTTTTAAGCATGACTGAATCCGAAGACAATTCACGAACATCAACGTCAGAAATATAAACTTAAGATCAACTCAGTCTTGAGCTATGAGTATGTAGATTCTGAGAAAAGCTATCAAACAATATTAATTTAGAATTTGTCACATGTCAGCAACTCAAGCATGTCCATTAAAAAGTGAAGTGGTTTCACAGTAGTAGTTTTGAATCTACCGATGACTTTGACAGATTCATAAACAGTACATTCAATGAAGGTTAAAACGTTTGGTTTCGTCCACACGGCCTCTGTGACAACATTGAAACACTAATATCCTGTATCCATATAACCTTATAATAAGTACGATAGACTGTTAAATAAATAGACACTATTAGTCTCGAGACACCTAATTTTATCAAGGGCGCAGCTGAGCAAAAACTTATATATGTTTCATTTCGAGCTATTATTATTCTGCGGACTTATAAAATTATTCTCTTACAGTTACGAGTATAAAACAAGATTTTTAACTAACTAATGATTTGAAATCTTGTCGCCTTAGCTGGTGAGTTTCAAAAACCAAGCGATAATCTTTGCATAATTTTTACGTAAAAATAAATCAATATGTAATTAAAAATACATAAATGCATTACAAAAGTCTCATGAAATACGAGTAATTCGTTAATTTGCTGCGCCCGATTCTACTTTTAACTACTATTAACATTCATTTGCAGAAAGAAACAGTGAATTATTTGATTGATTATGATTACACTCTTATGATTACACTATTTCTTTGGACACAACATCGAAACTTATTTTTAAACCAACTTCATACGCTGCAAACTATTCAAAAATGCTAAACATTTTACGATCCCTGTTGCAATCATATATACAAAAGTACGGATTTTACAGCCACTCGTACATACAACGATTTGTTAGCGTCCACACGATAACAAATCAACCTCACTGTGAAACGATTTTTAAGATTCGAACCCATAGCCAATCGAATGATTTAGAATACTGGTTTTAACAATTTCGGCCTCACACTATTGATATGGTGTAGAAGTCATAGAAAACAGAACAACCAGAGTTCGTTTTCTTCTGAATACGTATGAATGAACTACATCAGACACTTTTGTTTGTTACACACCAAACATGATCAGACAATCGGTCGTCTATATGCAGCGCATGTCATTGTCAATTACACGTGTGTATGTGTTTGTCGAGACGTGGCGGAATCTGTATATTCTTTACAAACCCGTGGTTAAAGTTTACTAAATCAATCGATCATTCACTGCAGCCTGCAACCAAATAACCAACCGTATCAACCAATATATACGAGTTATTAATTATCTTATGAATGATTTCGATTTATTGTTTATTCAATGATACGTCACAAAACTTACGTTTAACATTTAAGTATACACGATAAATACCTTTTTTAAAATTTGAATTTATTTTTGATTATGTATATATGCTTGAATATTGTTGAGAAAGAACATTTAAACACATAGATATACGTTTGTTATGTTTAGCAGAACATTCACTTAATTTAGCGATTACATAATATGTATGTTTTATAATTAAATTGTACTTCTGTGGTAATAAAATTGTACTTTTTTGGTGCTCTGTCGGGCATGTTCCGAAGATAATAATTTCAAAAAAAAACTTTTTCAAAACGCACATTCACACGTTACTCAAAAGTTAGCAAATAAAAATGTGGAAAATTTTTAATAATATTAAATATTAAACCAATAAGTAATAAGTATAGCTGCAGTTGTCTGTATATGAAGAAAAGAAGACAGAATAACTAACTCCCTAAATGCGTACCGATATTACGACTGCGAATTGATGCTACGAATTTATCACTAACATTAGCTGGGAAACAACTGAACATCACTTCCTCACAGTACGTTGCAATGACCAGTCCCAACCCACATGAACCCAGCGGCTTAGGCAATATTTATTAGTGGAAACCAGGAATAGTTGGAATGCCGTAAGTAAGGGGCTTAATTTCATCGGCGCAATCACCACACTTGCCAGATGGTTTGGTGAGGCTGTGGCAAGCCTATTTAATTTTCCGTTTGTCATATCTTATGATACTGAGCGACGAGATGGAGTGTTCCTATTCTCTAACGGAGCCAAACTTAAACGACACCCACACGGGAAGAGATGACGTCGTCCCATTCTCTGCTGTAGCCACACGACAACGACATGCACACGGGAAGATATGAGGTGGTTCTATTCTCTGATGGAGCCATACGACAATGAGACGGGGTAAACGACATCCATGGGAAAAGATAGGATACTTAAATATAAAACAAGTTAACACCATAACATAATCTGAAAACACAATTAATGCCAATATCGAGTAACGTGATCTATTGCGAAAATAACATATATTATGTACAATTTACTTACGATATCAATACATGTTTATGTTTGGATATTTATAATATTGTACAAAAATAATCTTACCTAAAAGTAATATTTTCAATACTCATCTTTTCAAAATACATATAAGTGACTGTTCATTGGTTATTAATTATTTGCTATTAGGTTTATAGTTTAAAAAATCTCCTTCCTGAATACATAATTAGTAATCAATATGAATTTATGTTTCGTAATTTATGCATAGGGAATATCTTTTAACAGATTTTATGCAACATAGAAGATAAATAAATATTTAAAAATGTCTTTTAGACAAAAATATGCACTTTTGATTACTCTCTCCAATAAATTACATAAGCCTTTTCCTAGGGAAATCTATCATTGAATGTTTTAAATTCGTTTCGAAATCCTTGATTTAAAAATTTATGAATCTATGTATGTGTTTAGACTTTCAATTTTCTAATGAAGAATTTATAAAATAATTAAAGTTGCATCGAAACTGTTTTACAGCTGTCAATGACATTATTACTATTTAAATATTTTTATTAACCTAGTAGAACACCCATTTCATGTATTAATAATTTTACCCCATGCTTAATATTAGTTCAGTTTTCATCACTGAAACTATTACTATGTAATATTATTTACAATTTTATGAGAATATGAAAGGACACGTGCCAATATTTACATCGTAAAGAAGCGCCTTAGTTCCCACATTAGTAAACGTTTGAAAATACCAGTCCAGCTACGAGTAGAAGCTCGGAAGAGACTGTATGATGTCAGAAGATGCACTCAGTTTCTTATCAGCAATTCGCCTCAGATATGGGAAATTAATACACAAGTACTATTTTACTTTTTATTAGTTCCTAGCTGTATTTATACGAGATGTTTTTTTGATATTTACAAGTGTCTGTGTATTAATATTTATATCAAACTAACAAAACCAAAATTCAAAGCCTTGAAAGTGTTTGTAGTGATATTGAGTTTAAAGTCAAACGTTTATGTCTCCCAGGAAAGTCCACTGCGAGAGCCAATACCAAAATGAATTGATACTTACAAAATGAAATATAAATACTTCCCCTAAAGTTGTTATTTTGATTTCATTTGTTTTCTGCCAATGAAAAAATATCTTTCCAAATACAGAGTATTATGTGTAATTTTTCGTCTTTGTTTCCTTTATTTTTGGTGCAATAACATCTAATTTTTACAGCGATCTTGTAATATACGCTTTTATAAAATAACATTACATAATGTATGACGAAACAGCAACTCATATTATTGAACTTTTGGTTAGATATTAATTAATGACTATGAACAACTTATATTTTAATGAATATGTACTTACTACTACGTTTTACAGATTTTACTATTCACATTTATCTTAAGCGTTACCAAAAATATTCATTTTACAAAGTTTGTTTTAAATTGTGTATGCGATGTAATAAATAAATGAACAGACTGTTTAATATAAATCAATCAAAACCTATGTACTTTCGTACAATTTGAATTCAAAGTGCTAACTAAATCTTAAATAAGGAAATCTGATTGTAAAGTGAAAAATATACAAGATTTAGTTGGTTTAATGACTATTTACACAGCTAATCCTTTAATCACAGCGCCTGTTTGAAAAATTCATCATTTACAATTAATGTTTAATTTGACTATAGCTTGATTAATACTAAAACATTCAGTACAATTATCACACTTAATTGTTACGCTACTTAGTGTTTTTTTTGAGATTTTTGCGATGCGGTGTTAATACGACTACGGATTTGTGTTTATATATAACAGAATAAGTTTTTAATTTATGCTAGTTCAGGATACGACACAGAACAGAATTTTTAAGAAATTCAAAATCACTTAATTTATTAAGTTGAATTTTAACCATTACTTTAACAAGTATATCAATTTTTTAATTAGCCTTTTGTTGGTTTCAACGTTTTTATTTGGTAAAATTTCATATGAATTGTAAAAGTAATGGCTATAATATGGCTATTATAATAATTACTATTCTCCGAAACGGCACGTTGCTAAAAATGACGAAACTTATCTGACATACTATTTTAGTTGACGCATTTATAAAATAAACATCTAGAAATTGTTGATTTGATACGTGACCTTCTTGTTCTTGCCCTTTTTACCTTTGCCCTTGCCCTTAAAGGACACCCGTTGAGGTTCGTCCTCCAGGTTCACTTCACATACGGATTCGGCGTCGTGCTTGCTGCAAGAAGGCCCGGCTGCGTAAGGGTCATATTTGGAAGTACTGGGCTGAGGGTCGAAGGCTTGCATGGATCGGTAGTTGTCAGGTCTAGTGCTAGGTCCTGGTCGAGGCTGGTACTGCGTAGTGGTTGTGGTGGTTGTGATCTCGATGAAGTGACACTCGCATGTACACTCACAACAGCAGTGACCCCTCTGCAACCTGCACGGGCATTTCTCCACCTGATGTTACAAATGGTAGTATGTTACTAACGAGCTATTTGATTCCAAGCACAAAAACTCGAATCTATACGATATTTTCAGGGTTCGTAGGATTTTATAGGTACGATTACTACAATGGTAAATATTGGATGTGGGCTATGACGGAGGTTTCATCTAAACTTTAGACAACTCTTCCGTGCAGATCTGTTGAAGCTTCTAGGCACGTAATAGTAATCTATATTTTACACTAACGTTTCTCATAGCCGGTTAAAAATAAGAACTCTGATCGGAATTTACGACATATGAGATCGTTTGTTTGCTTTTATGTTTGAATTCTTACTAGAGTACATGGCAACTCGCGTGTTAACCAGATGCAATTCCACGTGCGCATGTCTAGCTTTAAATATATATATATATATATATATGTGGTGGCTCCGTCTTCGTATATCTGTATTAATATGATTTTCACTACTATCTCGCATTTACACGTACTTAAAGATAATGAAGAATTAAGATAAACGCTCAAAAGTAAATAAGACAAGGTACAAACTTTTATTTACATTTTGAAGGTAACCGTACAACGAGTGCTATACTGTTTCAGGATCATTAACACTAAAAATTACGAAGACATACAACAAGGCTTTCAAAATTATCAGCTGACCTTCTTGAAAATAGTTAGGCCACTTGAAACAACGACATAATAAGTGTCCTCAAAGTTCTATTGTATTTGGTGCCCCTGCTTAGCATTATAGATTGTAGAAGGGGTCAGCACTCGGTGACATTGGCAGACTAACAGGTGATATTTTTTTTATCATAAGTTCTCCAGAGTAATCTAAAGTAGTGGCATGGTTAAAAGTATAGGTAATAGCGACCTTCTAATTCAAACCACACTATGCAACGGGCAATAAAACTGGAGTAAAATTGAGAGTTTTTGCTAAACAATTTATTTTAAATATATTTTATTGTGATAGATGTATTGGATTAAAGTTTTCATAACGAGTTGCAAATAATCTAGGTAGTGTGACATAGCCCTCGCATGTTTTACTCCAGTTTCCCCAAATTGCGTAGAGACAGTGCAGATAGACGGTGGCGGCACGCGTACCCGCCACCAACAATTTTTGTGCCAGTCACCCAATTCGCTAACTATGGGAGTACCGTTGTATGAAACATTTTTGAACCAGAATTTAGGCATTATTTTTAGCCGCTTTTCTTCTCGTGCCAATGATTGATGATAGGCTTTTTGTATTAAGTGATCCAATGTCGATTACAGAGCACTAATCTGTTTTATGGTAGTTAATTATTCATGCAGCCTTAGTAAGGGTCAATTACGAACAACAACATAAAATATGCAAGTTATATGTTATGTATGTGTTTTTATATCAATGTTTATGATTTAAATAACTAGAATAGATAATAATTTCAGCCAGCAACGATTTTAAGTGTCGTGAAATATTATTATATCTGTATTATACTTAGAATTGATTTAAATATTAGATGAAAATATTTACTTATTTTCTGTTGACCGACATGCAAAAATACGAGTATTATGCAGGACGAAATCAAATAATGCTTATACTAAATGGATGAAATACCATTAGGAAATTTATAGACTAAAATGCTTAACATACATGTAGTGTTCATGTGGTATTACAACGTTTTGCTGTCATCAATCAACATCCACATATGATTCGTGTGTTATTTAATTAGTTGATTTTTGTGAATCTTATGTAGGTTAACTGAGTGCGTGCTTTGTTCGCGTGATGAATCGAGACTACTCCAAAATAGGCACATTGGTAAAACGAGAGAAAAATAGGGCTGGTGTACGTAAAATAATTTCGCACAAAGGTGTTGCCACACCATTAATTACAAGTACAGTGCTTCCACTTCAGCCAATTGTTTTGTTGTTTTGCGTACAAAAGGCTGAAAATGACGATAAATAAAGCTTTAGTTGGGGTTCATTTCAAGTGTAACAACAAGGATTTTGCCAATTGCCTAATATAATTCACAGGTTTAAAGAAAGTTTATTGTTATTCAGTAAACATTGTTAACCATAGAACACTGTGATTACCATTGTGAAAGTTGTATCCGATTCGTAGGTAGAGGTAAATCAGGATAAAGAAAACATGATGTAAGAGTATGTGTTAGTACTGATAGCCATAATTCATTATGTAGAAGAAAAATGAGTTGTTGATGTTTTAAATGTCGTAACCATGACTGTAAGATACACATTAGAAGCTTTCTTTATCCTGTTTCTAGGTTAACATATTTTGAGGTTAGGTGTTTTGCTGCATATTGTGAAATGAATCCTCAAATGGGAGCGCTGAACCAGGCGCCCAAGTAAACACATGCGACGGGGATAATTTATCTTTAAACAATTTCAATTTTAACACGTCAGGCAGAGCTATTTAATTAGGTTTTTGAAATGTATATTAATAAACGTGAAATATCCATGCACTGTGAATTAAACACAAATCTAATCGTGGCGGGAGCAAACGATATCACTGTTACACAGCTTAATGAATATTATCACTGTCATGAAGCTTATTGAAACTGGTGCGAAGCCCAAAACGCTTTTTGATGTCGTATCCGCTACTGTGTAGTACCTTTGTTTCACAACTTTAAGGAACATTTTACGTTTATTGTTGTTGTAAAACATTAGGGTTAAGACAAAACGTTGTTACGGTTTCACACCAGTTTATTACATTTCGTTCAAATATTCATTTTTGAATGCCAAGTGCGAACAAGACAAACGAGCGGTAACTTGTGAAATGTGCATGTATGTACCAGTCGCCCACATACCTATGTCAGTCCACAATTTTGATACCGGTGTTAAGTCTCTCAATAAAACGCCAATCATTCAAATACATTGCGAGAAACGTGTGGAGGTAGTTTGCCCGAACGAAGATTTCGGGATAGAATTCCGAGAAGGCACTTGGAAAATGAAATGATGAACTTTTATAGGTGGGTAAACGGCAGTGTCGCTATATGTAAGTTTGTTCGCAGGAGTTTTGTCTGATCTGTTGGATACCCATCAGTTCACTCGATGAATAATAACGTCGTGTTGTGCGGAACTGAAAAGTAAAAGAACAGGTTCGTGACGATAAACACAAAGACTGCGAATTTACGTAAACATGTAAATAACCACAAAAACTGTATATTGTATGTGTAAATTATGCGTATTGAACACAATAAAAAAATCTCTTAGTCTATACTTGTAGAAGCAACAAAACAATTGCTACCGGTGTTTAATACTCGTAATAGGTCTAAGAAATCAGCCATGTTGCTCTCTACCTCTAGACATTATGACTAGATTGTATCTATAGTTTGTGACGAGTGATATCCGAATAACCTACTTACTGATACAAATTTATAATAGCATCAATAGCTTATAATCGACCACTTCCAATTTAAGAAATCCGTTTTAGTATAAATGGTAATGAGAATCTCGATTATATGATGACGAGAGCTTTGGCGGAATCTGATAACAAAATGACATTGCAACCTGCAAACATTATGATTTTAAAAAACCACACAAACTGTGAACAAATTGCTGGAACTACGAGTAAATTCAAACTGTTACAGAACTAATTAAAAGTTTTGAACACTTTTCGTTTCTCTTTCCATTTTGTATTTGAATACGACAAAGGCTAATAGAAAAACCACATTACTCACCCAACGAGTTTATGAAAATGCATGTGGGTACAGTACAGGGATTCACTTACTATAAAATCAAGTTAAATAAAACATCTACTTTTAAACGTAGTTTAATAAACTTTTGCAAATTATATAAAATGTGTGTCCAAACGAGTTGAATCAGGGATTAATTTCGTATGTAGAACGTTCGAATACATCAATTTCGCGTCCGACACGTACAGAACTCAAACACAGGTAATCATAGTTTTGACAATAGCGATAAATCATTCAGAATTACGTCGCTCCGTAATATAATTCACGTGAGATTCGCAATACCATTTATATTAAACAAATATTTGATTGAGAGTTTAGCTTTGTACGTATTATTAGCTGAAACTGGACTTTTAGTAGTAAGTTGGTCAGATATTAGCTACGAATAAAATATGTCGCTGTTAATGCAATAGGATTAGAGGCTTCCGACTGTATCAATTATAGTGTTAAACTTATTGAACAAGGGTGTTTATAAGCTTTGTATTACAGCTACCAGCATATGGGCTCCATACTACCAAAAATCCAATCTTTAATCTTATAAGTTAATATTGCATTACAATTTCATTCCATTGGTTGAAGTTAAAGGTGTGCGCTGACGTCAAAAGAGTGCGGGCTGACGTCATTATATTTTCATTGGAAGCATTATGAATTAATAAGAACGCGGAAACAGGTATTGTAATGGCAAGTCAAAGGTGATCACGCGTAGGACGCTATCTGTGACGCTATCAAAATACTATCTAGTATTGTGTTGCTGTTTCAATTGCTATAACAGTAGGTCATGACAGGTTTTTCTCCACAACTTCATAACCTCAACCCCTGTGGCCTACAGTGGCACTGAATACAAAAGTACTGATGGTAGAAGCGTCGCATAAGTAAGACCATCCTAGTTTAAGTCTCAAATGAATTTATTATGAAGTTTGAAAGACGATCTCATATACTTAATATTTATCCTTATTTTGTATATATTGCAGTTTAATTACGCGTTAGTTACACAATATTTATGCGTGCTACGAGTATGAACAATGAGCTCGTCTGGATCAATGCCTGGCTCATACATAATCAACCCGGACAATATAACATTACGTTTACATTACCTTTGAATATCCCTAGCTCAACCAAATAGTGCACATAGAGTGTTAACTGTGAACATTGGCTGTTGAGTGGTTCATTGGCTGAGCAACATCAGAGCGGTTCATTTGCTTGAATTACGCTTTGACCGAGCACCAAATTCTTGTCAAGCCACCGATAGCCACGTTACAAAACAGCGATTGGATCAGCTGGCTTACGTTCTTAGTCAATTTGTGACTCGTATTACGTTACATATAAGCGTCAGCACACACCTTCAAGCTTTGAAAAAGTGATATAATGGACATTTACCGATTATAATTACTTTTGTTTTTTGATATTACCTGCGACTGTTTGAAGCGAAGCTGTGGCTGGTATTTCCGGCGAATGTTCCTCGGGCAGCATTGGCAGATTATCCTCAGAAAAGCCCTGGAACAAGAACAAAGTTTCTTATTCAAATTAACTCCCCTTCTTATTGAGTTAAAGGGTAACTTTTCATCGGTGCTGGTGATTCAATTCGGAGGGGTGCTAAATGGTTTGTGGCTGAGTAATCGATTTGATTATCTCGACTTAGAGATAATTAAACCAAGACTAAACGTTAAAATTGATAGGGTATTACAAAACACATAGATTGATAAAGAAATTGAATGTCAGTTGATATTATGTTTTAAATTTGAGGATCAACGTAATCCCTTATGTCATGGCCTTTCTGGGCAATGAGATCTGTATAGACTTTATCAAATGTCTGTATTTCAGTTACTACTGTCACACACACACACCTTTTAGGTTTTCTCTTTTACTTACTTTTTATCAGATGTTTACCACCTTTTGCAAAATGAATGTTTGTTTATGTTTTAATCTATAGATACATAATACGACAGCTCGTAATATAAAACCATCTATCTCAACTTTTTACTATTCCGTCATATCAAATTTATTACATTATTTATTTATTACATTTTGTATAGCTTGAAATAGGTTCAGTTCTTTTTACCAATATTGACATATTAGTGTCAAAAATATTGAGTAATTGTAATTTTCCAAATTCTATCCAGTAGAATCCTATGTAGATGTAAATCTCAAAATGCGAAATCAACAGCAAAAGTGTCTTCATAAGTCTTTAACCTATTTCTATGGATTCCTTAATCTCCGACGATTTTTTGAGGAAACCCCACCCCACAAACTTGATTTTTGCCCTTTGTTAAATCTATTTGGTATTGTCTAACCTTCTAAGCTTACTTTCATCAGTTTTCACAGTTATTAAGTAAACTAGATAAGTTGAAGTCAATGTAAGTTCAGGGCAAAGAAGGGTTCCGCCATTTGCTTGGCCAACTTTGCTGTTAGCAACAAATCTAAAACAGAAAATCATGTCCGAGTTGTTATAAAATGTAATCCAAACTAAACATTATTAAGACAAAAGAAACTCACTCTATGTTTCAGGTAGCACCCAAACGACTATAACCATTTTTATGAGTTTTGGTATGGATATAGAAGGACATATATGCTACTTTCATCTCAGTCTATTGAGTTGTTAGCGTGGGATATTTTTTAGTGTCTTCGCAGACGTATCCGTAGGTGTGATTTATTGTGGCGTAGGTAGTGTGCTTGTGGTGAAGTTGAATAAAACCATTATAAAATTCTAAACAATTTTTCCTTCTTTAATACTGAACGTGGCGATGTCCAAATTATTTAAGTAAATATATTCAGTGATTTCTCTACATTTCTGCTTTCTCTAATTTTCTTTACACAAAGAACAATAAATGGTCAAAACGGGACAAATCCTGACAAACAGTTACGTAACTATCTCAAATGAAAAATGCTTTTTCCGTGTTGATAAAACTAAGCCGGGCAGGCTGCGACCCCATACTTAGCACCTTAATTCATGACTAGCAAAGGGGAAGTTTTGTATAAAAAGCTTTGGCGGTGTTCCAAGATTAGGGTTCAAGGGCAAAAAACATCAGCTTCTGAGGGACGACAGTAGATACTTAGAGGGCAGGGGAAGGGCCCGATAACGGAAAGAATCTCTTAGAAACAAAAGCAATTCTGTCTCGTTTGCAGGCCCAGATTAAGCTCCTTTGTAGAGAAGATGTGGTGTAGTTAATACTCTAACATCCCAGTGTCACTTTTTTTTAAAAAAGATTCCACATCTTTTTATATTATAAACTTGATGGGTAATTGTTAGACGAGCCATTGATAAACCTGTACCACGTCATCTTTTCCACTTTAAATTCTAAAGAAGCCATCGTTAAAAATATTTCAAAAATGCAGCTGAATTTGAACTGTTTCTTAGTAACAATAGTGACGCCGCTTCGTTGTCAAAAGCGCTAGCGATATTTTTCATAATTGGGCCCCTGCGCTCTGCAGGGTATCTCTTATGGGAGAGACCAACGCACCCACCCACACCAAGCAGGCTAAGAATGAATTGTCAGATCGTATCGTTGCGAGAATTGTTCTATTTAGCTTGCGTAATATCTTTATCTGTTATCGACATATTACAACATAGGTTTTTGGTTCAATACTTATATACATACGAGTGTAAAAGAGAGACAACTAGGGGCATTGGTTTTTTTGCAACTACATCTCGTTCACGGATTTGTAAATAATACATATACGGTTGGAACCTCGATTAATAATGCGTGAGGTAAACAAAATCCGCACACACGTAGATCTGATAATGACGTGCGCTGCATATTTACGGTCGAGTGTCTGATGTCTGATGTACGTTTTCATATACCTTGTGTATAACTTGTGACCAGTGGAACACGGCGCCTAGATATTCTTATATCAGTAATTTCGTTATAATACTACGAAATCATCGTTTAAAAGTTGAATAATGGGCGTTGCAAGTGTAAGTGGCGCCCTCTCTCTAGTCTTTTATTAAATTATTAGCAATTATACAATAATTTAAATAAAAACCGATCAAGGGTGAGTCAGACTCGCGCACCAAGAGCTCCGCACAGATTATGAAGAATTAACATACTGAAAATCATACATAGGTTATGTAATAAATAGGTAAGGTAATATTCACCCAACAATTCTGTATAGATAATATAAGTCCAATAAAGTCCGATTGACGAAGCAGATATACTATGCAGGCTTTCAACTGAAAAGTGAAATTGTAACCTTCAAATAGCTATTTTTACTGTGTTATAATTTAAAAAACCGAGTTTTTTAGATTTTTTCCTATGATTGTGCCGGTACTTTGCCTTGACAAATTTCAGGATGGTTGGTCAACGGGAAGTAGCCTATAGATTTTGGATCACTTAAATTATCTAAGTTATCTAAAACTGCGACTCACACAGGAATATCTTTTTATTGCGTTTACCTAGAAGTAAGATTTTTTCACAGATCCAGGGGACAGCAGATAAGAGTCATAATCATGAGCCAGGAAACGTCCACTGCTGGACATAGGCGTCCTTCATGGTACGCCACATTGATCGCTCTCGAGCCACTTGCATCCACCGAATCCCCGCGACTTTAACCAGGTCGTCGGTCCACCTAGTAGGGGGAAAACCCGGTAGAATAATCAAAATATTTAAATAAGTGTACAGCATAATCCATACTAATACGCAAAAGTGAGTTTTGTTGTTAGTCCTTCATTCACGTCGACGAAAGATGAATCCGAATAATTAAAAATTTTATAGGGATTTTTGAAGGATTGGAAACGGATATCGGCTTTTTGTATCCCTATCAAACAAGTATTTTATAATTCGCAGACGAAAACACGGGAAAACGTTAGTAGTTAATAAATTTTAATAAAAACCTAGTACTCATTCGTCACTGGGTTACTTAACATTCCTTGCAGTTTTAATTATGTCAATGGTTTTAATTAGGTAAGTGATTGCAGTGAGATATCGATCGGCACTAAACAACTCCACACTGCTACACTTCAACCGGTATGTTCTTAATTATAATAATAGAACTTTTAATTAATACACACGTAGAGAATACTTTGTCTAATGTGCTAGGTCACCCCATCCGATTATTAATATAAAATGCCTCACAGTAAAGAAATGAATTGTAGTGCTAAATATCTGTAAAATAGCTTTGAATACCATGGTAATAGAAAACATACTAAGAAAACAGGGCAAGTAGTATGATAATGCGTCCAGACCAGACATTTAGTCTAGACATCTTTGAAAATAACTTAGGTTTTCTTATACTAAGCGTAGAAATCGAAATGAATATATTGATTTTGTTACTATGTTGATGACAATCATCGATCGGGATAAATACCAGGGATGAAGCAATTAAGAAGAGGTCTTTAACTTAATTCTATCTGTTATCGTATCAATTTGAAACTGTGTTTGTATGTAATTAAGATTACAATAAAATATCGTTTATTTGAGGCAGTACGCTTACACGTCGGAAGGTTTCATCAATTGGTCTTTCTATAACTAAGTCCGAACATATAATAAAAAGTCAAACAACACACACCACCATCAACAACAACACAACCAAACTCGTACAGCTCATAGATTTAGAAAAGCCAGCGTTTGTTTTATACAATATATTTCTCTGCACTTTTCTGTGCTCCTAGTATCTCGTTTGTAAATTCGAATGTTACTGACAACGATTTAATTAGGATATCACTACTTAACTGCCCAATTACTGCCAATGTATGCTACTTTGCTTAATAGTCTTTTAAAGTCTGTTAAAAATGGATTAAATAATTTAGGAATGACAGACACCATATTCCAAGACAATAAAATAATTTGGCAACATCGTGCTGATCTGACCCTGGAGTCAGGGGGTGGGTAGAGGAACTTTTCAATGGGTAATAGGTAGCCCCTCGAATTTGGGCTCATTTGGTTTGGTTTGACGAGTTTAGACCATTACAAAGGGAAAACTTTGTGACCAGGGTCTGACGATGAAGCCAATAAGAAATTGGAACTCTTCAATTGATACTTTGTCAAGTTTGGGTTCATTAGGTTTGGCTCCGATCCGGTCCGGGTTATCGGCGCTTAGCAAGTATTGGTCAGATATTCATTAATAGTCAATTTAATTTGTTATTTGTATCAACAAATGAATGAAAGTATTAAAGAAGATATTTCTGTAGCACCAGAAAAGGACATCTAAAACATATTACAGTTTAGAAATTAACAAAATAAACTTATATACACATTTTTGTCTTTGGTAGAGGTGAAAAGTTGTACGTTTCACTGGAGAGCAAATGTTATGATCTTATTATCACTCGCTACGCTTGTGATTCAATTCAAGACTACTTTGCTAGCTCGGGATTTAATGTCGGCACTCACACTAAAAACAACTGAGCGTCCTTATTGAACAAAATAATTATTCTATGTCCATATCTTTAATATTTTACAATTCAATTAGGAACTTCAAAATGACTTATAACTTATTACAGAGTGAAGGTCATATTCAAGGTTAAATATACGTAACTAAGATAATGCATTTAAAAGAAACCGGAATGGGACGGCGGGACTCTGATAAAAGTATGCATAAATGGAAGACCCCGATTAAATAAAGGGAAAAAGCCACAGAAACCTCACGACAAGAGCATGCAAACTGCCAATTAGTTACACCATTAATTAAATCGTCCGCGGAATTGATGCCGGCACGAATGAGAGCGACGTACCTTATTAATGGAGGACTCTTCGCTACATTTGCTGTTTTCATTATTTTTTACAGCTCCCCAAGTACCTGCCCCTCAATTCACTGTAGCAATAAAGATGACTTCATGAAAGATTACACCTAGATCTCAATTTGTAGTATGTAAGGATATTTGTGCTTAGTGCATTGCACCCCTGGTGATAATTTGGTAATTCCAAACGTCCTCTTAAGTTTTAAAGGAAAATGAAATCTGGACTAGGTGGCCTTACTTACTTACTTAGTATTAGATTTTAGGGTTTTGAATCCGAAGGTTCCCTTCAGAGCCTTATTGTACAGAGGCAACTTCGTCCATCTATCAGAAGGTTATAGCTCCTAAATGGAAACAATAAATAATTTCATATAGGGTGTATAAACTGGTCAGCCATAGCAAGGCAGTCTATATACCCTGTAAAGTTACAAGGAAATACCAAATTTCATGAAAATAAGCAATGAAGCCACGAAAAAGGGCCATGAAAAAATTGGTCTTTGCAGTGACGCGATAAAGAGGCCATTTTTGACCCCCATTGCACCTATTTACCGTCAGAAACTATTTTATTGGTTTTATAATTAGTTAATTTATAAAACCTTGTCTGCTTAAGCGTATCTTGACGGGTGCTACCGGATGAACCCATTTTTTGTGATTACTGAAATGATTCTTTATAAATACAAATTGGTCTTCCAGCTAGAATCCCGGTAGTTTTTTCAGTCCAACTAATTATTGGGTAGGGTGTTCATTTTGTCGAATTTCATTTCATTTGTGCTGTTGTAACAATTTATGGACTCCGTCTGAAATAAACGTTTATTATTATTGTTATTTACAGGCTTTATATGAAAAACAAAGTTAATTCTGCGATCAAAACTTCAAAACAGAAAATAGCACATATGAAAAAGTCACACAAAACAATTTTACATATCTCAAAAACTTATCATTTTACTTACTAACACTTAACACTCAATTGAAGTTACTTTCAGAGTTTTTGACGCCATAGTTGAAAAGTTGGACCCTTGTTTTTCCTCTAGACTACCTTATCACAGGCCGGACTCTTCAAAAAAACGTCGTTATCGGTTCATATTTGCATACATTGAACGGATGAGGTTTATACAAACGCGCGTGTGTGAGTGAATTCGCGCGCGCCACACTATTGACCCTTGAGCGGGTCACTTTCTTGCGGGGAGAGATCGCGGATCCAATGTGTCGAAAAGGCTACTGACTGAAAATTTTATGAGTTGTGTAAAATATATGACGATTTATTGCTGACGTATTACTTGCATTGCCCAGCATAGTAATTATAGCACATCCGTTTATAGAAATACAATTGTGGCTGCTATTTAGTGGTAAACTTACGTGGGAAATGAGAAAGGTTGTCTTGAGCAATAAACTACAAATATAAGGATTTTCTTTTATCAAAAATTATTTTCTAGGGAGCTTTTAGGGTATGCCTCTTAAATCCTTAAGTGAAAATTAAAAATTCTTTTGTGATCAGCACAGAAATACTTATTAGCTTCCGTCTATCTATTACAAGTACCCTACATACTTTTTATCATCGGATGAAGTACAAGTAGAAGACCTTTGGTATCTAATTTCGTAATCCACTTTAGTTTAACCGCTATTTATCAGTCAAACAAATTCAAATATATAAGAGATATGCAAGAGTTAGTAATCGTATAAATATTTTGCAAATGAATCAGTCTACTTAAAATATTGAAAGTAACTTATTGTTAGCCCTAAAACAACAGATTGTCCGTAACATTAGCATGTTAATGATAATCAACCTCAGCCGCCGCAATAGTTTGTGTGTATATTCGGTTATTATTAATAGTTGAATATTAAATTATAATAGTCTCGCTTTCGTTTAGGAAACATTTTTATATAGGTAATTTATTATCCCCTGTAAGTTGCGGTTCCCAAACTGATTATTTCTGTAATTATATAATTAAGTAAGAATAAAAGTGGTTTGAGAATATGTTCCTTTTGACTTACTCTTGGCATTGGTAGATGCATGCTCACTCAGTAGCAATGTTGTGTTACAGGAAAGAAAGATAATATAACGAGAATAATTTAAAAAACCAGCCAAGTGCGAGTCTGGCCCTCCACCGAGGGTCCCGTTCAGAATATGAATAATTAAAATACTTAAAATCATATTTTATAAGAATAAGTTGTGACTGGCGAAATTTTTCCACATTACGATACAAATAACGAAAAGATTTATTCCTATACTTGTGCTGAAAGAAATTGTTTCTTGACGAATTTCATGATTCTAGGTCAATGGGAGGTACCCTAAAGGTTTTGATTATTTCTACGCTAAAAAATGCGGCTTAAACAGCCGTATCTTTTTAATTCGTTGACCTAGCATTTTATTTTTTAATACATCTTTAAGGCACTGCGGATTTGCGGATTCTATGTTAATTTCAACTAAATACCACTACGAGTTCCTGTGGAAAAGGGTCTTGACAGACAGACAGACGGACAACACAGTGATTATATAAGGGTATCTTTTTCTTTTTGGAGTACGGAACGCTAAAACAAAGCCTCAAATTACCAAGGCACTTTTATAGAAGTGTAATAAGTAAGTCGATTGAACGTTTTTGTCTGAAGAGTAGTGAAATATTTGTGATTAAGCATTTATATGCGTTGATTAACCAAATCTCAAAAGAAGTAATGATACTAGTATACATTTGAAGCATTGTCCGCTTGTTGACTACGTCATATTATTTAGTGGGAAATACGAAAAGCTACAGATTTAGAGCCTCTGTCTCGCATTATGTTAGCGTGTCTTATTCATTTATTCGAGGTTGTGCGTGAATGTGGGAGCTGTCATCGTTGTCCCAGCCTACTTACTTATAGCTATGAAAAATTTCAGACCAATGCCCTCATCGAAGCTTCTGGAGAACCAAGGCTAATCCAATAAAAAAATAATTCTTGCCCTTTCTCAACCGACTTCAAAGAAGGAGGAGGTTTTCAATTAAAATGTATGTTTTTTATATGTATATATTACGTGATAATTCTGTCAATTGTGAACCGCTTTTGATGATTCTTTTTGTTCTTTGCATTGTTTGTAGAGCATATGAGGTGGTCCCTAAAAATTTTGCCGAAATTTATTGAACGCTTCTTTAGAATATCAACATAAACAAATATGTACCCTGATAATTCTACCTCCAGTTACCAGTTTAAGTCAGTTTTTAGTTCTATTTGAACGCGTTAATTATTATAGAATAGATACATTCTATTTTATGTACAAATTCATAGCGATCGATTCACCTTGACGTGTATATATATAATATATTATATTATATATATATATATAATAGCAGCTGAATTATATTTTTGAGACATGCTATGCAGTTTTCAGGATAACGATAAATCGATAATAAGCGACCTTCAACCGGTATGTTCCATTCTTCGGCGAAAGTCCATTTATTTAATTAGACTACTTCCTTACGTCTAAAACTTCCCTTAACTGTCACGAGTCACTTTTACGGATGATGTATTATTCACCGGAATCAACTTATTAATTAATGACTAGCAATTTCCTGCAATAACCAACAACACCTAATTTTATTCATTGATTGATATATTGATATTGCTAGACAACATACAATAATTTATATCTACAACACCATTCAATATTAAACAAAGTACAAAAATTTTGCTGAAATAATCATGTACAGCCTGCGCAGTCCACTGCTGGACATAGGCCTGAAATAATAAACTTATATAATAAAAACGTGCAAGGGAGTTCACTCAGTTAATTTATTTATAGGTTGGGGTGCGTCAGTAGGGCGGTTTAGTTTCTATCCCTTAGATTTAGTCAAACGGAAAATTGATGCAATCTGATACTCGTATCAGACTTGACTTTGATTAACTCGGTCGGACGGCAGACTGCCGGCTTCGTGGTTTACTTGGAAATTTGCAATGAATTGTGTAAAAAAGCCATTAAATAATCATGTTTACGCCTATATATGGTTATGTGAGATAACAACGCAAGCCACATATTGCCATTTATTGCCGCGCCATGCCTACTCACACTTCAATATATTTTACGTATAAATTTGCTTACATGTATTGGTTTAGCCATGCTGTTTTGCGGTTATGTTCCTGAACTAGTTTTCGTTTGAAATTTATGTTTGAAACACATTTAATATCTTTACACAGTTAATATTTATTACTATCACGTAACTTTGGATCTCTTATACGCTTCCGATAATATGAGTGACACCAATATAAACACTTAAATTTTTATTTTCTAGAAATCCTCCTAACTCAGACGATCCCGAGTCGTTTTACAACAAGTTCGAGTACTACCATATTATCTAAATCTGCTGTAAAACAAATTTGATTTTTTGTACACCAGCCAGCAAATATGTCATTAAAAATTCCACAGATCATATACAATATTTATCAACAAGCATCAAGTTTAGGCTTCTGGACGACCACGATTCTATGGTACGGTCTTATCTCCACTGTGTATTTTTTTTAAAATCACTATTGAACGACACGACATTGATGTACTCACAATATAACACAGCCCGCGAACAGCTCTGTTAATTGCATGCACTACACTGTTTAGAATCGTTGAGTTGCTTGTTCACATAAAGTAGCAAGTATACAGGTAACGTCAACATTGCACGTATGTACTTGTCAGTTCCGGACGGGAGCGGAGCTGTACGATGTTCCGCTAGCTAGTGGCTGGTAACGGATGTAAACAGTCGGTGTTAGCTTGCAGAAGTTGCGGAACCTGGGCCAAGGTACCGCCTGCCTGACATTTCAAACGGGGCGAGTCAAGGTTACGACAACGCGGGAATCATATTAAGATCGCAGCGGGTGCCTTAGCACTCCTACTGGCTTAACAAACTTAACTTCATGCTAAGTACGACTCTAAGTTCCTTCCTACGCTAACCCAGAAACTAAAGTTGTCTCAAAACTTATTTTTTTATTTGTCAATATGTGAGGTGAGGTTCGTATTCAACTGTTCAATACGACTACAGTAATACCCCGGACTTACACGATAGGTGGGACCGAGCGATTGCCGTGTAAGTCGAATTCGCGTAAGTCGGGGTGCAACTTTGCATATAAATACATATAAAGTATGTTTAATCGGGACCAGAGTTTAAAGGAAACAATAATTTAGAAGAAAAATGTTTAATAAAGTGTTAGATAATAAAACAATTTACACTGTTATGAATAAAGTAACCTAAACCGAAGTTATTTTGATGTCGAAGGCTTCATATATTCTAACACTGTTGCCTTACGAGTTAAGTGTTTCTTCTTCTCACGCAAAATTTCCTCGTAGCATACCAGAAATTTTTTTATTCCCCGTTTTGTAGTAGAAACGCGTTCTTCATTAGAATCTATTTTTTCTAAAATTTCTAGTCCCTTTTCAATTGAATTGGGTCCTTCTGTTGGGACTGTTGATTCCGGTAGGTCAAATATCTTTGCCAATTCACAAATTTTAATTTTTGATTCAAAGTCTTTAATTATATTCAGTTTACACTCCAAAGACAGTGTTTTTCTTTTCTTGTTAGAATCAAATGAGTCATTTTTCGTTCTTTTAGATGCCATAATTAGAAATTATAAGTAAAACAAACTGCGCACGCAAAACAATTTCACGCGGAACACGTTCAAACCTGTCGCAAACTGAACACTGAGAGGGCGGAGCGTGAGCCGATGCGCGCGGCAATCAAATGATGAAAAACCGCGTATCTCCGAATTCGCGTAAGTCGGGGTAGCGTAAGTCGAGGTATTACTGTATATCAGGGTGAGCGTGTGTAAGAGAGATGGTGTGTATTATATGGCACATGTCTATAATTTTGGTGCTTAGTAATTTTGAAATAATAATAAATAATAAATTCATCCATCTTTAAGACTTAACCTTTAATCTTTAAAAAGTTTGTCGGAAAATTATACAAGATAATCATTCTTCGTTCGTGTCACAAGCTGTGTACTGTTTAATTTATAATATTAGTAAGGAAGGTATCTCAAAATGGTACCAGCTCGTTTTAACACTTTTCGTGATCAGAAAATAGTTCTGTATAGTAAAAATCTGAAGTAGTAGAATAGTACCCGAAAGATACCTTCACTGTAATGTTCGCTTGATATTGCTAAAATAAAACACAAAATTCAGAACTTGACAAATCTTTTGACACATATTCCATTTACACCTTTTTTGCTGACATCTGTAGAATAAAGTGCAAGGTTGTGCCACCACGCACGTAACCATACATATCGATCTTGTACTATTTTCAAGAAACAGAATAATTAAATGGTGGGTGAGTGAGTAATGGAAAGTTAGTTTATGCTATTTTTACTATTTATCGTCAATCATCACGATGTCACCACCTAAGAGGCGTCACATTATAAGTAAGGCCGACTTAGTATAATTATTATGTAATATTTTGAGTTCTTCCAACAGATATAATTTAGTTTTTAAATATTAACATATATTTAAAATCGAATTTGTACGTCTCTGGAGTTGGAAACGTTCCTAAATAAACTTGCAGGCTTTGATCGTGTTTACGTAAAGAGAAGCGCCTCATTGAAATAGCGTAGGTAGTCTGACAAACAACAGACATTCAAGATGCATACATCAGTGGCATAAAACAACAGCAGCGGTTGAATATGCAAGATTCGCAAACATCTTCAGTTCTATCCAATGTAAATTAAAGAGCAGCTATGCAGTTTCTGAGAATAGCATTTGATGCAAATGCGAAAGCGTTCCCGTTCACGTAGTTGCAAAGAAGGAGACCAACGACGCGAAACTTAATCGTTCAAACACTTAAAAGATCAATACTATATAGGTTTCTGGAGCGCTTCACTTAAAGTAGTCCATTGACTTGAGGTTTTTATTTTACACGGTATAAAGCGATTGTAAATTAAACTCATAACATATAAAGTGTAAACTGCAGTTAAGATGAAACTCGTTTGGAATAACCAAGGAGGGTTAAATTAAATTTTACTGTTTTAAAAATTATAAAGAACCACTACCAATTATTTTATTTAAATATAGTTTCTACAACTTTATTGAACATGTATGTTACCGGCCAAAACCGATTTTAGGTAAAAATAGTTTTGCCTAGGCCAAACCAATTCATCCTTTAAGCGTTAGAATAAACCGGTACAGACTAGGCTGAACTGGTTGAGCTTAATATGAATAAGTACATTTCAAGAAACACTGGGTTGGCCAATAGGAAAAAAATCGTATAATGTCATAATATTAACATGTCAAATACATATTTTAAATTAGATTTGTTGGTAAATTTAGCCTATATTAGTAATAGTAATAGGTAATAATAAAACACCATAATTTATGAAATCATGATGCATATATTAATTAAATATCATCAGTTTAAAGATATTTGCAGATTGTGCTTTGATGACATTTGGAATCGCAAAATTGTCCAAATTACGTTGAAATATTGCGACTGAGTCCGTTTTGTTTTCCATGGGATCACATTTTTTCTTTCCAACAACGTTTCACTTAACAAAGACACATGGGTCGGTCGGCGTAATAGCCACTTAGGAAGCCCTTTTAGGGACCGGATGCTCAGAACCACCTCGTCTAAAGCTGGTACGAATAGGGATTCTTGATAGACGGGTAGTACACAAAGTTAAACATTTACAACCTTGCAAACTTTTCGGAGAAAAGCTTTTTGCCTTCTTAAATATATAAATATAGGTATTTAATTTTAAAATGATATAAAATTATCGCTAGTTATAGTGATTGTATAGCTGAATAAAAGTGGTGATAATGAAATGATGATAAAATGGAAAGCCTTTTGGAAAGATTTCCTATTTTAAAAGTTTTGGTGTGTAATTTGCATTCAGTTTATAAATTGCATACATTCTGACTACAGCATTGTTATTTTTTCTGTTCAAAATTAAGTCAAATATCGTCGCCAACTGTTGACAATGACAAAATTTAAATCACCACGATGTGCGGGGTTTTCTACGAGATTTTTCTCCATATAAGACCAAATAATCTGTAATCAATTATATTTTTGGCTAACCAGAAACCGACCCTGTTTTGTATAGGAACACACTTGTGATATGGGTATGTTGCGGGCTTCGTATGTAGAACGGCCCACAATTTGCGGTATTGTCGGTTGACAAAGCCTCGTCGTTTCGTTTGGCTCCTTTTTGTGACAAAATCCGGGAAGTTATAAGTATAACATTTTTTTAAGTTTCTGACATTGACAACTCCTATATAAAAGTTAATGTGATTTTATTCATCCGAACCCTTCTACACGTTCTCGAACTTGAATATTTGTAACTCTACAAATACGATCACGAACTACTTATTGAAGATTTATGAGAGAGTGTTCTGCTGCTTATCTGTTATTTTGATAGCTAAAATCATGTTTGTCTAGGAACTTCATAATTTGGTCCTAACGATTTGTCGGAGAAAAGGCCTTCACGTGTGTAAATTCATTTCGTGTTATTATGGCAAATCAAGGTTGGCCCCGTGCTCACTCTAGCGTCTTATTCCTTAAAAAGGGGGAGGGGGGCGATTTGACCATGCACATGAAATTAACGAATTTCATCATAGCGAAATAATTTTAGAATATTTGACAATGTTTATGTTTATATCATTTGAAGAGTAAGGAAAGTAATACCCTGATAATGCTTACTACTATGTAGCCATACAGATACTCAAACACTTTTAAGCGTCTTGCCGCCGCCATTGTTGATAGATTTTAGCGAACCTAGCAAACAATTGGTATGAATAATAATAGAAGTGATCTCTAATTTATGTGAGACTTTGGTGTACAGCTTACAATGCATCTCACTCGAAAATCGATGTCACAAAGCTGTTCCCCTGTTCCGGATGTTGTCAACTTGATCCAAATCCAATGTTGTTTAGCTGGAGCACACTGGTTTCTACGAAGTCATTGTTCTTGTTCTCTAACGCTTGTGCTAGTGAAACAAAAGGCAGGCTAGCGTCAGTCACTGAAGTTTTCCACTCAAATACTTTTCAGAAGGTTAACCGTTTGCGGTTCATGTTTTGGTTATTTCTTGTGCAGGCTGGTAAATTAGAGAATTTTTTATCTTTGTATATTTATAAAAGAAAAGCTAACGATTGAGCCTGTTAATTTTAATAAAAAAAATCTGTCTAAGTCGGACTCGGGCAACAAAGGTTCCGAACTGTGGAAAAAATGTAAACATATAATCATCAAACGTCCACAGCTCCTAAATAGGCCTCCAGCATAGGCATCATTCATGGTATACCACATCGAAAGGTCCCGATACACTTACAGCCAGCGACCCCCACGGCCTAAAACTAGGTACCGTATGTAATCTTGAAAGAAAATTCTTTATCGTTATTATTACAGACTTTCATAAATTTTTCATGACAAGTCAACAATACAGCAAAAAACTTTTTTTGAATGAACAAATGAAGCAAATTTCTTTCATATGATACTCCATTTGAATTATTAATTAATTTTTTTTATTAACTTTATGTTCATACTTTAAAGAAATTGCATACATAATGCCTTTTAATCATGTAAATTCAGTTTGCATTTGGTCTTCATCTAACGTCATCCTAAGATGTGGAATAATAAAGTTTATAAATGTACCATGCAATAGTGAAGTCAGAACCTAAATTTCTTCATGACAGTCCTGAATCTCGGAGCAATCTCGTTGACGCTACAATATTTTTCCGTATTACGCTTTCCTATTCCATTAGAGGCTTCATAAAAATTGATAACGGGATTTAAATTCGAAAAAACAGAGGTTCGCCCTCGAGATATTCCATTTCCAGAAAGCCATCTCGAAGGTTGGTGATAATTTTACGCTTCAATTGCTACCGTAATTGCTGCCATTCACTTAGTTAACCAGATGTTTGTGGTGGACACCTCTTTTGTATTTGTCGTTAAGCCTTCGATAAAATAAGAAAAAAAAAGCATTGAAAGGCTTCACGTTGGTATTCTAAGTAGCCCGTTTCCTAGAGGCGAATGTGTTTTGCCAAACAGGAATCAAATTTAAAAAAGCAGACAGGTGGTTGTCGGGCCACGCAAAGTGTAGGGTTCGGTAGTTGTCCTTCACAGTAAGTTCAAACGTCAAATGAAAAGTAATTTTGAGTATAATATGAACGAAATTTTCATTTTGAAATCTCCAAGTGTATGTTATACTTTGGTCGACTATTGCTCGTTAACCTGTAAAGCCAACTTAATCGTGATAGTTTTCGGTTTAAGTTCAGTGTACATATAACTACTGCGAATTTTTCCAGATTTTTAAAAGCAATATTTCAATATTTTTGAAAGAAATTTTCAACGGTATCCCAGACGCTAAAAAATATCCCTAAATTATCGAGAGCCACCCTTATTGGTATATATACCCATACCAAATTACAGCTTTCTAGTAGTAAGAGTCGCTAAGATAAGCCGCAGACGGGGTTCCTTGTTTGACTACAGAACCCAAAAACAATTAATTTTCTTCATTAATACAACGAGACCTCTACAGTTTTACTAAGCTGAAAAACAGTAAAAAACTGGCAAAGACTTAATGCAAATTAATTAAGCGTTTTGCCTTTAAATAAAACGTAGTCGGGTGGAAAAACTAGCTTGTCATTAAATTAGTTTCCTTCGTTTCTTTTTACTTAATATTTGTCGACTTTACAAATAAAGCTTTTATTCATATTTCATTAAATGATTTCATTAAAAATGAGTTTCATGCTTCTTGTATGCTAGTACCCAACTTATTTGGTTCTATGTATAAATACGTATAAACAAGACAAAGGAATCCAATCGGGATTTTTATTTGTACCTATAACTGTACCACGACGTATATACCTGTCTCATAAAGCAAAACGTTATGTCATACCTTAACCACTATTCCAAAACGTTCGGTAATCTAATCGTTTTTTCTCCAAAAAACTCCCCAATAGTTGAAGATTACAGAATATTATATTGATTTACTTAATATGATACACTTATAATGGTTTTAATAGATGTTGAGTTCATTTGTTCAAAAGGAAATTAAAACATGGCTTAGGTTTTGTGACAAGATGCAACTTACAAAAAGATTACAAACGTATTGGATATGTTGAACTTGCTTTTCTGTGTGACTGGATAAATTTTATATTTCAAAATGTATAGTATAAATAAGCCCAGTCGCTAGTCGGTTAAGGGAATAGGGAAGCGCTCTGATCGAATCCTGAATTTTTTGAAACTAAGGTTGTGTATAAAATAACTGTACTCAAACTTGTTAGGTAAAGTCTCAATCTGCATACTTACTTATTTTTGACTACATTTGCTAGTGAGTAATAGTCAGATCTTTATCTAAGTTCTGCAATCTTTTTACCCTGCACACTTTTACCGAATATAGTTTATGTCAGCTGATTGAAGATTAAAGTATCTACTATGCTCGTCAAATCAAGACTGCCTTTTATACTACTCTTTTGTTTTGTGAACTCAAATTAATTTTCTAAATAGAAATTCTGAAACACAAATTAATGTTGGATGATTAGCTCTTGTGAGATGGTTTGTCCAAGCTTATGTCTTAAAGAATGTAAGCACAAAATGTTCTCTATTTTTTAATATCATGACAGCATACGATAATTTGAATACAATAACAAACAGTTAATTTTGGCGTAGTAAATCGAAAGTTTGAGAGCAGCGTCAATGTGTCCGCGCCTTATGGGATTGTGTTTGTGGGTATTACATGTCTCTTTTATTTCTTCCATAAAATATAAATTGTTTTTATTAAGGAGCCTCCTGGCGTTGTATGAAAGAAAATCCTCAATAATCATGATATTACCAACTATTTTATCAATATATCATTAATTAGATTTTTAAAGGTTTTTTAAAAGAATTTAGTTGATGTTAAGAGTTTGTTATTGTAATGTTTCGCGTTGAGCAAGAATAGGACTCTACTAGTATTTACTCTCCGTTGGAAGATAGACAATTTGTAATTTATCTTATACATTATTAATCAGAAATATTCCATGACAACTCACGGTTCAGTTTAATAAAATATGACTATATCCGAGTATATCTGCAAGCTGTTATAACCCTTCCTGTGTCTTAGGATAACTCATCTAAATCGTCGTCTAAATTCTTAATTTCTTATTCAAGCGTTTGTATATAGTGCCAAAAGAAATAATTGAGAATGACTTTTGTCCTAGAAGTTTCATGGAAATATTAGGATAAAAACTCGTCTGAGTGCGGGTCGCAAGACAGACTTCCGAGGCACTGGCACCGATGGATTCCTACAGGATATGAATAATTATACTGAAAATAATAAATAATGAAAATGTAAGTCCGACTGCATAACAATCGAACTTTGCAGTTGAAAAGTTCTGCTATAAAACATTGCTATTTTGTACCCTATACACGAAGTTTAAAAATTATCGCGGGGCGGTCGGCACGGCAAAATCTTTTTAGCTTCATACAGCAGCCTACAGGTTTTGATTCCTTTGCGAGTGTCAAAATATACGGCATACACTGTCTTTTTTTATGACGTTTACTTAGTTTGGTTTCACAAGTCGATGGGAATACAGACTTGAGCATAAATTTCTACTTGATACCTCCACGTGCTCCTGAGAAGAATAAAAAAGGTATTGGCAGACAGACAAACATACATCCTATGGGTTCTAGGCACAGAACTCTAAAAATTGCTTGATGAAAAAAAAAGTTGGGGTTTTGATTTTCTGGCATAACATTAAAACTTACATAATCCAGTGCCAGACCCAGCATAATGTCCAGTTATAACAGTTTATTATAGATCTGATACCACTGTGCTAAAATTAACTAACAGTGAAATCACATTTGCAGCTAGAACTTGAATGCATTCGCTTTGGCTTTTACAAAAATTTCTGTATTCGCATTTTATGCTGTGTTTTTTGTAAAATAAGGTTGAGTTTACCTTTCAAGTTAATCCCATAAAAATAATAAAAGCTTGACCAGCAATCTGCGAAAAGTTTCTGGAACAATACTTTGTCAGTTTTTTTTTATCTCGAAATAAAGAGATGGTTCAAAGGTTCATGTTCAAAAATATCGTAATGAATGTCTGGATTTTAAAATTGCAGACGAAGCCATCTTAAAACTTGTTGAGTTTTTAAAATTAATCTGCAGCTCTGTGTTGGTAATTCAAAACTTTTGTAGCGTCTCATAAAATACAATATCAATACAATAGGAAGAAAGGTTCTTTTAAATATCTTAAACAATCTTTTAAAGTTCTCAGTTATTTTGAACTAATCTGGAGGTGCTAAGCAAAGCTTATGGACGCAAACAGAACCTTATTATATACGTTTTTGTAATTTTTTACATAACCGCAAAGTCAGAGGCGAATTCGCACACGGAGGGCTACGTATCGTATTTTATATATTACTGCATATTTGCCATAAAATTTCTTTTATTTGATTCTCATGGACATTTACTTATTATAACTACTTTGTGGTAGGCACACCAAGTGTGAAGCTAGTGTGTTTTTATAGATTTTCCGAAACATAAAAACAAAAAAACGTTAAAAAATATTGTATCAGGATATGTGCCGTAACAGCATATATTATTCAACTTCCTATTACGGTTCAATTCAAGGTAAAACTGAGGGACGGATAATAAGGTAAAGGGCGTAGACTACGTACAATTTACATAATGCACTACGGCTCGTAGCTAATTGCAACCATGTGATTGATTATTTGAGTTAAGATGACAAATTCATCACTAATGTTTACTAAAACTAAAGAGCAAATCTTATTCCGTCTCTGGTTTGGAACATTAAATATTTCCCTTATACTCTTTGCAAATCCAATAACTTTGTCGTCGATGGGCACAATCACCAAGCTTTGATAGTAGATGTAGCAGACACAGGAACAGTCAAAGAATGTCCTATTGTTTACTTATTCAACAGCATTTTGTCATATCGTGCGCAGAAAGAGAGGAGACTGATAATCCTGTGCTTCATAATCCTACCTCGTTCGCCCCGTCCAACTTTAAATGGATTAACAGAGACGTTGGAAATAGCTCGGGGCCTCCACTGCTTCCCGCGGAATTTATAATTATTAATAGAATTTGCCTGATACATTAATGAAGAAAATAGGAGAATATTGCGGTTTTTTAAGTTTCATACTCATAACTTACACCGTTTCTAGACCAAAGCGCACAACCGTCGGTCATATTTTCAGTCAACATCAGGTGAGATCTTGGACAAGCGTTGTTTTATTTTCAGCCCAAAATCATTTTATGAAAGCCATAATGGACAGACGTGTACAACTGAAACAGATTTCGAACGTTTTTTAATTCGATCTGTGTATAAAGGAAAAATTTGCTATTTCATCACGATTCTAATTTCCCTGTCTGTGAAAAAATGTATACCAAAATTAACATTTTCGTATTTATGACCTCTAACGATATTGAGACACCAGATATGCAAAATGTTTTGAAATATTTGAAGATATTACACTTTTTTTAAATTGAAGATAGACCAACACTTGACCTCAATCTCACCTGATGGTAAGTGACAATGAGGTCGACGATGTTTAAACAAATCTCATGTTATTTAATACCGGACACCAAGGTATTTGGTAAAGCTAATAAAGCGAACTAAGTCAAGCTTATTGAAGTATAGGATAAATTCAGGCGGTGTGTTTTACGATGCTCGGCTAGCTTTACGGTTCGATTTAAATTAATTTCGAGCAAGGGTTAAAGGCAATTAAACTCCGAAAATTTTTCTTCATGCGGCTAAAAGCTGGAATTTAAATTGGTTGTGCAACTTTGACTTTATTGAACTTTGTCTCATTCGTTACAAAAAACGTATTTATGTGCTTCCTTGTATTAACGATAAATTTAACGTTAACTTTAAGGGTTCCTAAGGTACCTAAAAGAACCTTTATAGGATCACTTTGTTGTCTGTCTGTCTGTTAAGAGCCTTTTTCTTAGGAAATTATCAAGTGGAAACTAATATCAAATACTTAAATTTTTATTCGCTTGTGTCTGTGAAAAATATTAACGATATATAAAGCCGTTTGTAAGGCATTTTCATTTCTTTTGCGATGAAAGAAAATCAAAACCTACTTACTGCTGTACAGATATTTCCCGTTAATCTAGAATCATGAAATTTTGCAAGAGGCAAGTTCTTACAGCCAAGTATAAGAATACATTATAGCCATATTTTTAGCTACATCACAGTAAAATCGCATTTTTATTAGATTACAAACTTTCATTTTCAGTTGAGAATTGATCGTGGTATGTATGAGTGTAAGAAATATTATTTTTTCAACTGAAAAATTAAACTTCTTTTGTGCGTACTCTACCTAAAATGATTTATGACTTTTAGTATGTTGATTATTCATATTTTGAATCTTCGGCAAGTGAGTGTCCGACTCGCATATGGTCGTTTTTTTTTTAATTTAAAAAAGAAATGCATGTAACTGCCACACCATGTAATTTTATTTTTCGGATATCAAAATGTCTAAACAAAACAAAATTCAATTTATTATATTTATAATTTCGCAACGAATGATGTTTGTATATAAGATTTTAAAAATCATAATTAGTTTAGAATTTGAATGAATGATTAAAATGTAACAGCTGAAAGTATTTTACACTTGTCTTGCATGTTGCTGTTATGAAACATAACAAAGACGAACAAGTAAATTGTTTGTATTAAATTACTCTATACCAACCATACCAGATGGCAATTTTCATGCAGTCAATGTATTTGGGTTTATGTGAAAAAACGAGGAACAATAATATATATTAATTTGTTTTGTGCTCGACTGAAGGTCGTTTACAACTCGTCTATGCAAGATTGCCAATTAATATCAGACGAGTATAATAAACACATAAATAACTGAACCAAGAGAATGAAGTGTGTGATAATGCGTCAGCGTTTCGTGTAGTTAGATAGCCCTCACGCGTAGGAGGCATCAGTTCGTAAAGCCAAGATCATGCTGGAGAGACAGAATCACTCCGGTAACAAAACACGGATACCATGGTGACGTAAATGACTCTAGATTGTTGTAATGAACGGCCTATGCATTGGAACTGTTCCAGTGCTCCTAATTATACATCTGAAATGATACAAATCTATCTTAGTGGCATCAGGATGTTTCAGTAGTTGCAAACTTGCAACTTGGTTGGAAGTAGGGCATTTTCTATGTACGCCTGGTTAGCTACCACCATGCTACCGAAGTCTTCCGCCAAACAGTAGTGTTCATAGCACTGTTGTGTTGCGATATGAAAAAGGTATCATCTGATCCAGCGCCTCATTAGCGTGAGGCATCTGGGTGCGCATGCGCACGCTTACTGTGAGATAAAGGCTAAGTGCGAACCCATCCATCATGTTGTTATACTCATAAGAGTTATTGATTTAATATATAATCATCAACAGCCTATTTACATCCCCACTGCAGGGCCTCAGGTCTACTCTCCTACAGAGAATGTATGTAGTGTGAATTACGAGTAATATATAATCACCGAAATTTTATTCCATACATATGAATCACTCAGAGTTTCAAATACGTAAATACAATATGCAGGTTTATGGTATAGGTATGCATAAAACATATCCATACTAAAATTATTAATGAGAAAGTGAGTTCGTTCGTTTTTTTATTTGTTTGTTAGGCCTTCTTTTACGTCCCAACGGAGAGTCAGAATGACCTAAGTAACATATAGTATGTATTTGTATTCTTAATTAGTAGCGGAAGAGCGGGGCCTCAAATACAAGTTTTTTAACTTAGTAAAAGGAGTGACCCCAAAACTTAATTTAACGTGAATGTGAAAAGAAATATTTTTTTTCATTGATGTTTTTTTATAGGGATTGTTGATGAGCCGAAATAGGACACAGGCTACTTTCACCCTGACTGAACAAGTAGTTTCCATCTAATAATTTCTAAAGCCTACATCTATGAAATTGTGGGCAAAAGCTACATTTAACATTGTGTTCCATTGGAACAGAGCCTGGGCTTTCATCCCGTATACAGCGCTGGTATCCTATGCCTATCTACTTGACACCTACCGCAAATGAGAAGCTCTGTCGGACCATTTGATTGGACCTGACACATTAGCAGTTCTGTTCGAGCTTGTGAACCGGTTTGCGCCGGGTCCAGGAATGTATACTGTAGCCCCGGCTTTATCTTTAGCTGGGGGCTTCATCCCCGAACCGAGTGGCGCGTTCAGAATAAGTCTAACTGTGCCTAATGAAATGCTCGCTATAATTCCATTTACGGCTGTAACGTAATATTATGAAGGAGCCAGCACACGGCTCCGGTGACCCCGGAGTAATGTAATCAAACCAACCTTGTTAACTTGTTTGTTGCCGACGGTACATTTTTCATTCGGATAAGACGAAACTAGACAGTTACGAAATTAACCTAATTCACAACAGTAGCTCATTTATAATATAAATCTGCAAAGTCAACGAACATAACACTTGCGCCATTATCAAACCTATACACAGAAAAAAGAATTGTCTTTCACAGAGAAAGAATATACATATGAGAGTTTTTATCGTGGGTATATGAAAAAATATTTTTGTCTAATTCGACGGACCATGAAAAAGATAAATAGCTCTATGATTTGTTTCAATAGGACTAACAATTTTTAGTACAACCAGCGAATAAATAATTCTAATCACGCGGTGCTGAAACGCTCCGTAAATGAGTAGATCGAGCGTGTTTTGTGACGTCATGTCACTATCGTATCGATTTTGAGTCATCTCGTAACATAATGTTTTATACTAGACCTATATAATAAACGTTCAAAATGCATCGAAAAAACTAAATCTAATTAGCATTTTACTGGTCGAGGGAATAATTTTTTGCATTTTTGAGACTTTAAATTCTTCCAAAATTAAAATAAAAGTGAAAAATATTACGTATTTTTATTTTGGTGGGATTTATTTTAATGTTCGTTACACTAATAAATATAATTCAATTCAATTTAATTTGGTTGCATATACCAAATTGTTTTATTAGAAATATTACATCAATATACACTGGAAAAGCACCTGCTGTATGCAAGAGAGTTAAATTGAGTTTAATGAAGACGAAGCATGCCCGCAGGTATACCTGCGGGCATGCAAATCTATTGCGAAGAAAACCGAGTGAAAATCCAATTAGCGTGCTAGTCTGGTCCTGATAATAGAGCCATCTAGGACGTAATTGACAAGCATATAAGGAACTGGTATTCCTTTTTTTCCATTAGCGTGCGACGCAGCCAGTGACATCCATCTTTAATTTTGAGAGAAAACGTATTTAATAATATAAATAGACGTTCGGTTCAAAAAATGCCGGGTTACTAAGTGAAGTGACAAGAGACCAGAGAGATTTAAATAAAGTAATAGGTTATTGGGAAACGTTTCATATAAACATTTTTATCTCAAAAGTCAATGTTATGTCAAATGTCTTTTACGGCCGCGTGACGTGATGTGACATTAGATTGAGTAACTTATTACCAATTGGTAATACCAATTGGTAATAAGTTTAGGATCAAAATGTTTGTTTGCTTTCCGGTCTATTAATATTAAATGTCTTTGCAAGAGACACTTATGACGGCCAGAAGGTAGATATTACGGGATGTGGAAAATAAAAATGGACTGGCTGTCACACCTATTCGATACCAGAAACAATTTGACAGGTGCAATGTCGCTCTTGTAAAAATATTCTGTCTATTGCATCTCTACACACTTTCGGAGCCGTCTATATGTTTTTTAACGATTGAGCCGATTGTTTTCGAAGTGTTCTAGCGAACTCTCTCTGAAAACTCTGACAAAAATTATCGCTTTAAAGCTTAATATTTCGCAAACGGAACCCTCAATGAAAATGTGGTGTTCCCAGACTCTCAAAGTTTTTAAAAGACCTATTCAACGATATTCCACATATTGACGTGACGTGAAACAATATTTAATCCCCTAGTCACGTCTATGGGAACCCTAGCAAACATATTTATCAAGAATTTATTATATCACTTTTACGGAACCCTAAAAATGAATACATGGTTAATGATTATGCTACAGGCGAACGTACGTTGCACATGTAATTGATGTTCGGAGTATTCATGTTACCTAGAGAGGGATTTCAATGTTAAAATGCATCGCAATTAAGAGGTGAATCCCGTAATGGCACGCGGTGCCTTTGAAACGGGATGCAATTCAATATTGTGATGGACTTGCTAGCTGCAGCAGTCCGTACATGAACACAAATTGTATACATGCGCTAATGACACTGCATGATCATCCTCTAGCAATATCGATTTTCTAAAGTTTTCCATTATTTTAGGCAATGGAAACAAAATACTCGTACCTATACTTCATTTGAAACAATAGCGTTCAAAAAGGCGATCATATAAATATGTACATTCAACAATGTGCGCTTTATAGTAAATTCAGGAATGTGATAGTATATCGTCACTAACCTTTGATAGTTCGGTGAGATGAAGGTAAATTGAAAATGTTATGTGTATTTTTTTATGGTCAAATGACTGAATATTATTTCGGCTTCTCTTCGTGTAAATGTTATTTTTTCTCGAACTCTAGAGATCATAGAATACTAACTAAACTACTGTGGGATACGTGGGCAACATGAGGGCTCAGATATTCATTTGAAGTCTACCTACGCTGTGAACAAATTACTTGTACAATAATTATAAATATTAAGATTTTCAGCATTATATAATTGTATTTAATCGCAAAAAATACTGCCTTCACAACGACGTCCTTTCAAAATATTTATAAGAACCAACTCATTGTTTAATGCTGGTGTAGTTATTTAAAGTAGTTTCAAACTTATTTCGGGATGTTCCTTTTCTGTGTCTAGATTTCCTAGTAAGCATGAAGGGAAAAAATGTCCTTGTAAAATATTTTTATCTTCATGCTTGTATATTGTGGTTATGTACAACAAACACATGATTACAGGCCATTGTCGATCTTTTATTGTTATTAGTTTGTTCTGTCAGTTTTATAATTACTAAGCGAAAGGTCCAAATGGTGGCTTAGCAAAAACCAAACCAAAGAAATATAATAATTATACATTTTCTCCTAGTAAAAATTAGCATGTTTTGCGCATTTTTATCTATTTCTGAGCAATAACAAAACAACAATGTAACTTTTAGGTCATCATCAACAGCCTATATATGTCCCCACTGGAGGGGCTCAGGCCTACTCTCTTAACAGAGAGTGTATGGGCCATAGTCCACCACGCGGGCCCAGTGCGGATCGGCGGACTTCACATGCCTGTTCAAGACATGCAGGTTTCCTCACGATGTTTTCCTTCACCGTTAAGCAATCGGATAATGTATTTGAATTGAAAAACAACTCATAGGTACACGGCTGGATTCGAACCCGGTACCCTCAGATTGAGAGTCCGCGCCTTATCCATTGCGCCACCGACGCTTCCCATTTACTTTTAGGTACTTAAGTAGAATTGTATCCAATAGATACATATAATTTGCCACGCTCTCAAGTTAACTTTAATTAAAGAGACAAAGTATCTAAACAGAAATAATAACAAAGATCAAAGGCCAGAAAGGGGACGGTCTAATAATTTGTTTTGACTATATCGAAGATCTTTCATTAGACGAGTCAGACAAACGCCGATGACTATCTTGGAGCAAAACGAAATAAGTATCTTTTATTTTAGTAATAAACCTAAACATCTCTTCTATTAGTACCACAAATAAACGGTTCTGTACAATAAATGTTTAGATATAATATCAAAATAATTTATCTCTACATGTCTTCTCATTCGGGCCTAATCTTCGTCTCCCTGTTTATAAAACCAGTCAAATAAGTTAATGCCACTCTAAAAATAGGGTCCCGTAGAACAGAAGTAGAAGTGAATTAGACACTGAATGTTTGGTATAGAGATTAGAACAGATTGTACGTGTTTGAATGGTTTTTCGTATGTAGTGAAGTGTAGGAGAGAATAGTTGCTACAGAAGTTTCATTCAAGTTTCATTCAAATCCATTCAGTAGTTTTTCCGTGAAAGCGTCACAAACATCTAAACATCCAAACTTTCACACTTATAATATTAGTAGGATATTCAAGTCTTATGTCTCTTGGATCTGTAAAAAATCAAACTTATAGTGAAAATGTAAATGAAAAATATTTTATTCAATAAACTTAAAAATTTCAAACTTATAAGTTGCACTGGGTCTTCCTGTTAAGATAGTTTGAAAAACAGAAAACAAATATGTCACCCTTTTTTGAAAATCTTCTTTGTTGTTCTGTCCTGTCCTGACTGTATTCTTTATGTTAGGTCCACTGCGTAAACAAATCGAAGCGATTTAAAATTTTTTGATTGTAACATCATCATCATCAGCCGGGAATCGTCCACTGCCAAAAAGGACCTTCACCATTGTACAATTCACTATGACCGGTATTCGGTCAATCTATTATATAATTTCAATAGAAGTTTGTAGATATCAAGTTTATTCAAGACGACCACTTACACCGTGGCGCTAAAAATAGAAATGATTTTCACGTGAGGCAAGAAAATTTAAATACCTCTCTAGTATGCAAAAATGACACCAACCACGTCACTTACTTCCGTAAGTTAAAGATATCAGAAATATACACTTGATAGCATCCGTTTCATTATAATTTACTTATTAGAATACACATTATGTATTACCTACGATAAAAGTTTTGTGGGATGCTATTACTTCCCTACGTTTGTAATCGTATCAATTTCCTTATTTAAACAAAGTAGAACAAAACGTAAGGCGTATTGGCATCTATTTATTTTTGTAGGAGTTTTTTTGATCAAGATTTATGTTTGTATCTGTGGGTTGTTTATATAATGTAGTTGATCCTAGCGTATCTAAGTCGCTATATAGCACACAGGCTAAGTTCATATGCACCACTCCTTGAAACAATATTTTTGGGAACATAGTCACAATAAACTGGGTCACTAGAACGATGGTAGAACGTTATTATTCAAGCGTTAATGGTTCTGCCTTCGCCCCTGCTCCCTAATAAGCAGATTACCTTTAAAAGGATACATCATAACATAACAAAATAGCGACAAAGTTGTCAGCTTGCGCGCTTGTCAGATAAAAATAGATTTCAAAACATTCGTCCAGAACGGATGACTTTAACAGGTATGGTATTAGAAATTCATTTCAAATTACAAGTTTATAGGGAAAAATACTAAAAAGCACTTTCTGTGTGGTTGAAAGTCCTAATGAAACTGTGATATTTGCGTAGCTAAAGGTGAGGCCAATTTTTTTGCCAATTTTTCCAGTCAGAGCACTATTGTTGAGACAGCTTCGTCCATTTGTCTGTCTGTCGGAGGCTTCTATCTCTTAATCAGAAATAAATACATACTTAATACTTATACATAAGATCAGCTACATACGTCTACTGTTAGACATAAGCCCTCAAATATTGCCAAGTCAGACCTCCCTCGAGGATATAGTCACCATTCATGGCAGGTGAATTTGTGACCGCAGTAAGATTTAAGTAATACGCAGGTAAACGCTGATGCCCATATCCTTATTGTTTCCCTTTTACGACACCCATTGAATCGAGTGGTCCTATTCTGAAGCAAAGATCATGAGTCGAAAATTAAGTGTTTAATTTCTAGCATTTGGTCGCTGTAATTCTGAGTTTCTTTAACCAAAACAATCGCGTTTGCGTTTACGTCAGATTTGTATGAAGAATTCCAGAAACGTGCCGTGCACTGCACAATTATATTAGATCACATCGGTTAAAAACTCACACTAGAGGTACTGATGTTTCTGATAATATCTACCACCCCGTCACTATCCACCCCGTCGCCACGGGGATGCCACGCCACGTCTGTTCGGGGAGGACGTTTTCCGAAATGTGATTGTCACGCGAGAATCTTTACTCTGCAATTTTTGGGCGATGTGGCTTGCTACATTGTTACCTTAGACAATTTTCAATTGCCCGAAAGGAACCGCTTCCCTAACGGCAATAGAAAAGAAGAGAGAAGTACGGCCCAATGGTAAAAAATGAGTACATATTTTTGTACACAATTGTACCATGCACATTGTAAATGTAAAAATGGAAAAGATCAGAACAGTGAAAGTGGAATAACATAATCTCACTATCAGACGATTATAAGTGCAAATGTTTTATTTACGTATAAAGTTCGTTTAGTGACTGATAGTGTAAAGTTTTCCTGTGGAATAATGACTCGTACTCACGCTGATAAATACAAGCACCTATTAAATATTTCTTCTTTCTTTTACAGTTTCTATAGAATTAATTACTACAGTGGAATTACGGATCATGTTTTCAGTCTTTCGAAAATTAAACGAAATTCTTGGAAAACTGATATTCAACTACGATTTGAGCTTGTAGCGTAAAGATACAAAAGTTGTAAAGGTCGTTATTATTTCACTGTTACCCTAGCCCTTTGTAGAATTTATTATTAGTTTTACCCAAAGCGGGTCTGTCTACCTGACTACCAGTTCGTTGAATACAAAACTGGCCAAGCGTTTCGGGAATGCATAAGTGCGGCTCTGTAATTCCGAGCATTGTTATAATCCTCATCCGCTTCCTATTCATATTCAATGGAGTTAATGCGTGAAAATTAACAAGCGCCACATCTATGTTAAAATGTTTTTATTTGAAAGCTGAATACGGAAACAATCCAAAAATGGTATACATATGTACTGTTAGAAAAAGTCAAACCACAGCTCGGCTGCTTGTAATAATAAAGGCGGCTTGTAGTTCTTATCTACGGTACAGATGGCGCTGATTGTGATTGTTGCTTCGTGCACATACAGTATTTGTGCATGGGGGGCGCGCGGCCGACGTCAAAACTCCCCGCGCTGCCCCCGCACTTTCCGACGGATTGCGACAGCTCTTAGTAAATGAATGTGTGCTGGTGTTATTATTGTCTGTAACTCTAAATTTACTGAAATATAGTTGTGTTAATAGTAGATACGAATATGTTTCCATTTATAAAGCTGAAAGTGTATTGAAAATTACAGAGAAATACTTTGAAAAAGATTTTCCATATTTTTCTCATGCTTGCCTTACATCACAAGGGGTTGGTAATAAGTACATTTGCCTCATCATCAGTCGGAGGACATCTACTTCTGAACAAATGCGTCCTTTATGGTACGCCACATCGACCGGTCCTGAGCCACCTGCATCCAGCGACTCCCCACGACCTTGACCAAGTCGTCGGTCCATCTAGTAGGCGGACGGCTCGGTAGACGTTTCCCGGTAAGTGGTCGCCACTCGAGAACTTTTAGCTCCCCACCGGTTATCGATTCATCGAGCGTTGTGGCCCGCCCATTACCACTTCAGGTTAGAACGAACTAAGGTCACCTACATAGCTTGACATTCGCATACTTAAGTCTTTATAGGAGGAGTTAGGGGCACCCTTCATCACCCACACTTATTTCTACAACCCTAGGACATGTATTTCGACAGCTTGAATCGAATGAATATGGTATAAGTATCAATGTGGTTTTACTAAACAATCGAAGATTCGTCGACGACCTTATACGAAGACTCATAGCCTACCAGGTATGATCGAACAGTTTGTAAATGAAAACGAAGGTTGGATTATCAATGAACACAAATAAAATAAAAGCCGATGACAAACACCCTTTTATCTTTCTCCTCGCCCTGGTTGACTGGAAGAGATCCCTATATAGGGATAAGTCCGCCAATTCGACTTTTGTTATTGTTTTTAAAATTTAATTATTTAAATTGATATATGAATAAAGAGTATTCTAACAAACAAACAAACACCGTAAAATTCCTGTTAATTAAAACAAGACTGAATTATAATATGTAAACGAGTAAAAATACTTTGGCCAAATAATATCTCCTACAGACCTTTCAACAAAAGAAATCCAAATATAATAAACATAGGATGGAAAAGATACTTGACTCTTAAAGATGTAACGAAAAACTCATTTATGCCAACCGAAGAAAAAATGACAATATTTAATACACCCTACCAAGCATGACCTGCGGATGTTAGACATGGAGGTGAACAAACAAAAATGTAAAATCACCAGAAGTTTACCGACACAGAATGCCAGACTAAGTTCGGGTTACAGCAATAAGAAAACGAACCAAGATTTTAGTTATAAACTTATAAAAAACGAAACAATTAAAATGCAGAAGGACTGGACAAAGGACATATAATAAGAAATAAGGCAGAAAAAAACGGTCAAGTGCGAGTCGGACTCCCGCACCGAGGGTTCAGAACAGAATATGAATAAACAACATACTGAAAATCATAAATAATAGGTACGGTATATATATGCACCCATGCAACAGTGATCTACCGAAACGGTAATTCTGATTGAAAAACCAGCTTTACTTCGCAGCTAAATTACATACCCGCTGTACTGTACAGACTTTCAACTACAAAATTAAGTTTGTAAACATAAAAAAGCTACATTTACTGTGTTATAATTAAAAAATCCTGGTTTTCAGATTTAAACCTAAGGCTGTGATGACCTTGCGTTTTGCAAAATTTCAGGATTCTAGATCAACGGGAAGAACCCTATAGGTTTGGGTTACCTTGCATTTTGTATGCAAATGGTCTAAAATACAGCTATATCTTTTTATAGATTGCGTTGACCTCTAAGATTGATTTTTTTACAGGTGCAAGGGACAGCAGATTTGAGTAGTCGATATTAATTTCAATTTGATATCTCCACGCGTTCCTCAGAAAAAGGGTCTTGACAGACAGACAGACGGAGAACAAAGTGATCCTATAAGGGTTACTTTGTCCTTTTGACGTACGGAACCCTAAATATAGGCCAAAGAAGTGATGGGATTGTGTCCTAGATACAAAGAGAGTAGTAGACAAGATAGGATCATGTCCAACAGTGGACTTACAACACTGCTTCAGTATGCGGTACCTATTTGTATGTGGGTGTTTGATTTTTGTCCTTTTGTTTAAACGGCAGCAAACATAATGCGTTCGCAATTGTACTTAATGAGAGCAAATTGCGTTCTCGTTATTGTAATGAAGGTACATAATGTGAACAAGTTAGTGAGCGGTCGGCGAAATAGTTGCCGGATTAATTCTAGACTAGCGTTAATGTAAAAGTATGGACTGTATGTACTGTTTCAGTTTTCACTAGGTGCGTTGACGCTACAATCGAATTAATTAAATTCCTTCCTTAGACTATTATCATGAAAGGGATCGTCATTTCAAGTCCCTAGCCAAAGTGGCTTGCATTAAAAAATCTCAATTCTTTCAACGGGTTGAATTTCTGAAAGAACTTTCTAATGAACGTTCAAAATTGTATGTTTCTTGAGTTAAGAATAGGACCGCCACATGTCATGTCGCGGGTTTGTAAAAAGCGACTGAGCAATATTCACGAGATGGGCAGCGGCATGTGCCAATCTAACAAGAACATCTTACTGCGATCAGTAATCCACCATCCAATTGTAGTGACTATGGAAAGTCTGACGTGGCTATTTATGAGGGACACGTGTCCAACAGTGGACTTATGGAGCCGACTATGAATCTTCATGAAATATGCACGAAATGTGATTTCACATCTACACTTTGCAACTACGTTTCAATTTTAATTCACATCTCTATGTTCGCTTTAACTAGCCAAGTCTGTTAAAATTTACGCGATTTGTTGAATTGAAACCTGAATGGAGAAAAAAGATCAAATAAATCAGATTTACGGAAAATGAAGTTACTAGGAATCGGACTCGTGGGCGGAAAGTCCTGCCGAAAATAGGATTCCCGCGTCCAAGACCCTACCCATTTCATTTCATTGTCGGTCAAAGTGTAATGACCGCAAAAAACAAAAGACGTCATTAGAGAGCGTGAACAATATCGCGGGGCGTCCGATACATAGACATATGAATGGAAATGATTCAACAAAAAATAGACCGCGGTCAGACAAAGCTGCCGTCAGCGCAGCGTGATTTCCCACAAATCTAATGATTTAGGGGAGCTTTCTGTCCGTAATCAGTATAATATGATTTACGGTGAGTTCGAAACTCGGGTCACGATCCCGATACACACTGTCAGACGACGGATTTGCGATTATTGACGGGATAGACTTGTGGTTACATATGATTTATGTAGGTACCACGGCCGTGATATTGTTAGTTGTGATATTATGATATTGGAAAAGTTCAGAGTGAGGCAGCCATTACACGAAGGACGAGTAGCTATGATCGGGTCAGTGAATGTCATACTCAGACGTAAGATTTAACTTTAATGTTTCAAATAATAATACTCGACTAACATAGATTCTTCCAAACAAATTGAGTTATATTTGTATATGAAATAAAGAAATTTAAAAGGGTTTGTATTAATTCTACAATTGGTTTTCTGTTTAGACTTCAACTTCTTTGTTCACGTATAACGATGGCCATATGGTGGGAGTGGGCTTACCCAGTAGCCATAAAAATTTTAAGTATTAGTAACCGCCTCCTTGGCCTAATGGCTACACACTTGGACTTACATTTCGGAGGTTCCGGGTTCGATTCCCAGTAGCGATATCTATAAGTACTTGGTTTGGTTGTCGGTATTGTAGTGAAGTTCGGTCTTCATGCTCGCGCCTATGTAGATGCGCACTGGCTTGCACGGTTCTCTCGAACTTTCTATTTATATTTTGAGTTTAGAATCTGTCGCGGAGACGACAAATGAAATTTATCAACAGAAGATCAGTCTACAATGTATTGTGGTCGAGTGCACATCTAATTAAAATATAGTTAAAATAAGTGTGTTTGGTTCGCGTGTCCGCCCCATTTGTTGCGCAAGTAACATTGTTTTAATTTATTAAACTGTCTAGCTGAACTGAGCTGTTTCACTGGTAAACATCCCGATACCACAGCTACGTTACCTCCCACTCTCTACAGTATGGTTTTGTCTATGTCCGCCTGGCAAGCTGCCACCATGTTATCTAAGTCTGCCGCCAAATAGCACTGCTATGTTCCAGTATGAACGGTAGCCGAGCCAGACCCTCATTAGCTTGAGGCTTCTGGGTGTGCACGCTTTCCATCCAAAGGCCTTATTGTCACTTAGGAGGTGAGACGAAGGCCAAGTGAATTTTTACTTTTTTGCTATTATTATTTAGTTAGCAATGAGTAAAGGGCGGTTTTATATAAAGCATAATTTTACCGTAATTTTATAGTAAAAAAAATAATACATACATATACATACAGATACATTCTTAAAGTGAAGTTCGTTAGGAGAAGTAGACGTCACTATTTTATTTTCGTTGTAAAAACGCTACGCGAAAAGGTTTACCTGGTAGTAAAACTTTATTTAACAGCAACGTTCGCATCTTACTTCAGTATCAGGATTGTCCAGATTGATGAAAAAAATATATATGTTCGTTCTTATTTTAAAAATCTACCGACAAAATCTATTTACCTTCGGAAAAAAATTGGCTTATCTTTTGATTTTTTAATGTAATTTTTTGACATTTACTGAAATATATAAAAAGTTTGGAACATGCAGCTAAAACAATCACTGTGGTGCAATAATGCCTGCTTCCCTTATATATATTTTTACCGTCATGGTTTGGAAACAATAGAATTGTAGGCCGCTAAGTGGGGAATTAGGAAACCCGTAGACGAACTAAGGTCACCGTCATAGCTCGACGAGTCAGTGATCTGAAGTGGCAATGGGTAGGCCACATCGCTCGAAGAACCGATAACCGGTGGGAAGTATAAACATTCTCGAGTGGCGACCACGTACCGGGAAACGTCTACCGAGCCGTCCCCCTACTAGGTGACCGACGACCTGGTTAAAGTAGCGGGGAGTCGCTGGATGCGGGTGTCTCGGAACCAGTCGATGTGGCGTACCATGAAGGAGGCCTATGTCCAGCAGTTGACTTTTTCTGGCTGATAATGAAGTAGGGACATATTTAAAAAGAAACTTAAATTTTGAACTACACTGAAAAACATTATACACTTCGTCTCTCTATAATAATCATTTTCACCAGCTGCGAATGAACACTGATAGACATGAGTCTCTTAGCATTTCAATGAGGGAATCGATAAAGCCATTTAATACACTTTACAATGCATAGCGTGAATATAGCGTGCTATTAGTCTGTGTTCAAGCTTTGTTTAAAAATAATCGTGAAATAACTTTTTGTGTCTGGGATTTTCTAGACCAACGGCGAAGGGATTTTATCAGAAACACAAAGTTCACCATTATTCCATGGACTATTACGAGTGGATCAGTACGCTTGATTTTAGAATTCGACGAATCCAAAGAATTTCACATTGCAAACGACACGTTCTCGCATGGAACCAAGGCCTGGTCTTGTACACTTATAATTTTAAAAGGCCATTATCAAAGTGATTTAGTTAACATTTTTGTATTTTTCGGTTTAGTTCATTTGTACAAAAACATATTAAACGCACGAAACAGCTAAGACTTAACGTAGAAAACAAAGATGACTCAAATAAAATTACATTTGATGCTGTCACTTAGTACGAATGATTTCTTACAATTAAAATAAATCTAGTATTTTTCAATACATATTTAGATTTTTACTTGATTTTTTTAATAGTATACAAGTACAGGCCGAATTTGAAACATTTCTTTTCAATTGTGCAGTGAAATGTTACTAAAATATTTTACGAATTGTTTGGCATTGTACGTGTTACTCGTTTCTATTTGCCCTATCAATTGCAGTAAAAACTGTTGTCAATGTTACTGACATGGATGAATTCTGAAATTGAAATGCGTTTGTAATAAAAATAATTTACTTTGGTGTATTTGCCAATCATAACACATAGATATTGCTTTTTAATTGCGCGCGGCGTTTTTTGTAGTAATGTTTTGAGCGTATAAAAGTTAATAGTACATTACATTAATGATATGTGGAAAGGATTTTTGAAAGGTAAGCCGGTGGGAATCGGCTTGTATGGACCCTTCGCCACTGTAACACAGGCTTATATTATTGATCGCATAGAATGTTGTTGATAAATAGTTAGATGCTGCTACTCGTCTGGATTGTTTCTGAGACTCTTGAGACTACACGGCGAACATAGGTAAGGCAAATTAGTCGGACGGACAGCCTGTATACTGGTCACGTAGCCGCCGTATTCGTAAGGTTATTTAAAGTATGGAAATTAAATACCACACGATAGTCGTTAGGGCACCTAATACGGTTATGGCGGTATTATCCAGCCACCTGATGAGTTAACGCGTTCGATTGATTCGCCGTCTAAATCGGTCGTAGTACTGTATCTCTCTAATATATCTTGATAGTCACCAGATGTAGCTTGAAATTGCGTACAGTAAATAGTTTAGGCGTCATCGCTAAGTATGAATTTACTTATTTACTGTTTTAGTGATTTCAACGTGACTGCTTGAATATATATATCGATTATTTTTATTAGTTACGTTTTGTTGAAGTTGATTTCATTAAATGAAAAACTCTTTCTTTTTTGTTCTGGCTACGATTCCAGTTCAACGGAGTAAAGTGCAATCATATTTTCCCCTCGATCGAATACCGATTCAAATGAACCAATTTATCCTGAATAAAAGGAAGTTTATTTTTTAACGAGTAGAAGTTATAGTGTTTATTGATTGAGTAAGGATTATACCTCAAATAAGAAACATAGTGATTTAATACAAAAAGTGAAAGTGTTAGTTATCGTACGAAGGGGTTCATTTAAACGAAACCCGTCCTGAGGATGGCTCTGAATGAGAATACCGACAGGTTTGTATAAACGTCAACCCGTCACGTTTATATTGACGTCGCTTTCAATTTATGGCAGAACATGAAACGCGTAGCAGATAAGAATTCACAAGGCGAATAAAGTTTATAACTTTGAATTAAATTAGAAGCTAGACAATGTTACATATGAAAGTATAATGATAACATTATTTTATTACAAACCTCCTAAAATCTCGGCTCCAGCAGGCGTAGATGACAGGATTCATAGAAGAGTTGACCCAGCCGAGCCACGTCACGATGACATTCACAATTTCAACATGTGAGATGCACGCCGAGCATATCCCAGTCAGCAGGTTCACCACGAAAAACGGCAGCCAGCACACAACAAACACTCCCATGACTATGCCAAGGGTCTTTGCAGCTTTCTTCTCCTTTGCAAATTTAGTCAGCTTCCTCGATAAAGAAAAGTTTTGTCTTTGAGCTTGCTGAGCATGTTTCGCGCAGTGCAGCCGGCTGGTAGAACGAGACAGTCCGTTGTTTAAGGCGTTGAGTTCATCGAAATCTTCAGGAGTGCAAAGTCCGTGATGGTGACACAAGTTGCTTCGCTCCCTCACTGTACCACCTCGATGTATCCGTAGAGTTAGCTCAAGTTCACCGCTCGCACGCAAAACTTGCTTAGTTCCAATCTTCAGAGACCGAGTCTGTATAGTAGCCGCTCGATAAATTCTATAATATGTAAACACCATCACGAAAAGTGGCAGGTAGAATGATATCGTCGACGAGAAAATAATGTATTCCAAATTTTCCGTGAAGGGACATCTGTAATCTGGAACTTCTTCTAGTCTTACTGCGCGCCACCACGCTATTGCAGGAAAGGATATGGCACCAGAACACACCCACACTGCCCCTATGAGATAGAGTGCTCGTCGTCCGCTCATTTTCATTGGATAAGTTATCGGATCAGTGATAGCCCAGTAGCGGTCCAGTGAGATTACACACAAGTTGAGAATAGATGCCGTGCTGAATAGAACATCCAGTGAACGCCACACGTCGCACCAGTCCACTCCAAAAAACCAGGTGTGTTCCAATACTTCATATAGGGCTGAGAATGGCATCACGACGAGCCCAACAAGACAGTCGGCCACTGCTAGGGAAACCACGAAATAGTTCGTCGATGTGTGAAGGTACCGTTCCCTGACAACGGCAAGGATTACCAACGCGTTCCCGAAGACGGTGGCTAGTGAGAATAATAGCAAGAAAGTGACGAGCAGAGCTCGGTCTTGGAGCAGTTGTATGTATCCACGCCATACTTCCTCTGAATTGTCAATAACGTTGTCAGTGGCAGGGTTGGTAGCTGTGGAGTTCAACTCCAAAATAGCGTTGTACATCCGGGTGGCTGTATCTATGGTGTACTCTGGTCCTATATAGTCTGATTCCATGTCATTCCTTTCCGATAAAGATGGATCGCTGATGTTCATTTTATTTGGTTACTTGTTTGCTATCATTTTGGGTCAGTGGTATATTTTTCTCGTTTAGCCGGCTGCCGTTCCCAGATTACTTTCTTGGCAGGCATTGTGTTTGAGTATTCCAATTTCTGGCACATGTTTTGTTTCCATGTTTTTTGCCCTCACCAAAGTCTTATGTTGAGTATCCCCGTTCTGTAACAAAGAAACTGATGTTCAATATAAAGAATTATTAGGCAGTAATATGTTAACGGGATTCAATAATTAAGTTATGTTTCAAGACTAATAAAGTACTATTTTAGATATTTTTTAAACATGTTTACTACGAATATAACTGAAAATAATGTTCAAGTTATAGAATGAGACTATTAATGTCAGATTGTTTTGAAATCACTCATTACTCGTATTTTGTTTTCAGATTTAGGAGATGGATCCGGCTAATAATGCATCCTCGTTAAATTGCTGTTTATCGGCTTTTCTTATCAGTACTTGAAGTGTCACAAACACTCCCAAACATCAGGTTGTAAGCATATTTCGCAATTGCATCTGCGACTTCTGGCGCCAGGCAGTAATAGCAGAAACTTAACTCGAAATCTATTTAATAAAAGTACTGGCGGCCCACCCCGACTTCGCACGGGTGGACACAGGTGGACATTTATCTTTTAAACATTTTGGGAAAAACGTAAATGTATCTTTTTGCAAGACATAAGTAGTTTTTTCTGATTAAATTACCATTTATATTTTTAGAGTTTCAATTTTTTTACTTAATCTAAAGTTTTACATTTCTATATTTACATTTTTGTACATTTTTAGAGATCTGTAACTGAAAAGGAAAAAAGGGACCCTTATTTATCGGATTACTTTGTTGTCCGTCTGTCTGTCTTTTAAGACCCTTTTTCTCAGGAAGGCGATCTGTAATATCTTCGAAAATAAACATTTAAATTACTCTCTGTAAAGGTCCATATTGATATATATTAAACGCACAATGTGTCTAAGGTACTTAAATGGATAAGGATTAATGCTATATATTGCCTAAGATCTCTGCAAAATAAGCCGTTATTTCTCGGAAAAAGTAAAGGATAAAAATGGTTACTGTGGGTTATCCTTAAGAGGTAGACATATACCATCGCAAACTTTTTTGTTGATCTTTCTAAGGTGTACAATATAGTAGTACATTATTTTGATCTATCTGGTAGGGTTTAGCCAGCGTTTGCAATGTAAGCGCAAAAATATGTGTTTATTTACGACATCACATTAGAAACCCCTACAATTATCGGTGTTGCTCTACTATATTATGCATGTATTATATATATAAACCTTCCTCTTGAATCACTCTATCTATTTAAAAAAACCGCATGAAAATCCGTTGCGTAGTTTTAAAGATATATACATACAGACAGCGGGCAGCGACTTTGTTTTATACTATTTATATTATATATATATTCAATAAAAATACTCATCAGTCATATTTATACAATAAAAAACTATTTCGCTTCTCGAAATAATAACAATACAAAGTACCAGGAATAAAACAAGATAATAGCAAATTATATGTCAAAAATTCTGCAACACATGGAGAGTTCTTACCCACCTGGTTAGGAATTAAAATTCAGTCACACACTTTTTACTTTCGAAGTAATCAACTGAGCTCGAAATAAAACACATTAAACGTGCATTACGGGTGAAAACAATGCTATTTCAGCATTCGGGGAGTAATTGTTGCTCTGAATGGAAAGTTTTGTAGCTTTTGAGTTAACAATATTACAAGTATCAATGAATAAAAACTACTGGCATATCCCGAACTCTGTTAATATAAATTTGAAGGTTGGATTTTACTACGTATGCAATTACCGTGTAAAGTCACGGTAGCGTAGGTTTATAAGCATAGAGAAGAAATAACTAAAAGATCAAACTAAATAAGACGCACGCAGAATAAAGCACACACTCGTAAAACACGCAAAAGCCAAGATAAAGACGCCACAAAAAAGTATTGATTACAATCCATTGATAATAATTCGCGTGCAGCCATGGGAAGGTGTCCTTGGGGGGTGGGCCATAAATAGCGCTTAGCAGGAGCGGCGAGATCAAACGAATTGTGCTCCATGGGCCGTGAGCAACTCGTCCACATGAAGGCGCCTGAACCAATCCCCCTCTACCCCTCTGGCGCGCCGCACCCGAACAAACTTCACGGCGACATTGACATTGACTATATTTTGACTGCTATACACATATACACTACGTCCACTGATAAACATGTGGACTTACGCAGCTCATGGCGACGATGATTTGAACATGTGGTTTCATTAACAGCTTAATGGTTATTTATAAAACATGTTTATATGCTTCAAAAAAGTGAACTGACTTTTTTAAAGTATGGTTACACCTAGAAGTATGTATTCATTTAGTTTCGTGAGAAAAAGTTTATTGTGTGAAATTAAAATCACTTTTGTATTTTATTGTGCTATTTGTTGTTGTAACCAGTATATTTACATTTATATTGTTACGAGCTTCCAGGTTCGTTTAGATTGAAGAGAAACAAGAGTCCAAAGTTCCGGAGTTTATTGGTAACACAAGTGCACACACCAATCTTCAAAATCACGGGTCCCCCCAAACAGAGTACGTCCCTGTCTCACTAGTTCCGAATCGTCTGCACTGAGTCCGTCCCTGGATTCCACGTACAGAGTTCTTGGGCACTACTGACGCCGATCTGTCGATACTGACACCACGTGACACACTAGTACACTAACACTTTTCCACCTCGACTGTACTTTTGCTCTAAAATTTCTTCCGGTTTTCGTTTCTTCACTTTTTATCGCTGTGAACTCAACTTAAACTGAACTGTCCTCGAAACTCGGCTCGTGCCTATATATACCCGGTATTGTTTCTAGATCCTTAAATCTAGAATCTTCAGGAACATTGGAGAGTATTCGACACGAAGGAGATAGATGAATTGTTCTCCCTTTCGCACTTGACAATCCTTATGCGAGTATTCGAGAACTTTCAACGATAGCCATTTGACAATATCCGACACGAAGGGGATAGATGGATACGCCCCTCTCTTTTCTTTATCTCTAGACTTTTCGAGCAGCTCCGTGACAATATATTAAATTCAATACAAGATCAATGTTATTTTCAGTCAAGTAATTGCCAATTTTCCCTTCTCATGCCTTCCACAATTGTTTGAACTTTAAGTACAAAAATGAAACGCGGCCAGGGGAGATTAAGGCAAGTGCAAAAACATTAGACCTTTTTAAAAAAACTATTTATTACCTTTACCTATCCAAATAATAGCAAAGGCGTGGGCTGAAAAGCAGGTCTACCTTCCGGCGGCTTGCCGGCGGTAGAACTGAACCCATCGGCCGATTTTCTTCGTTAGTTTTTAGTCAGATCTACCTATAGTTATTGTATACCGTGTAACAAAGAGGAGCAATTAAAATTATTTTTATTTAATTTTTTATTTATTTTAATTGTAACACCAGAAATATTTTATTAGTTTTTGCTAGATTACCTGTGACAGCACGTGTGGATCATAACATATTATAAAACAAAGTCCCCCGCCGCGTATGTCTGTCTGTTCGCGATAAACTAAAAAAATATTAAACGAATTTTCATGCAATTTTTTTATACATATCAACAGAGTGATACTTCAAGCCGGTTTAAGTGTATAATATGTTAAGGTTTTGTGTAAATTGGTTAAAATATGACAATAATCGTTGGAGAGGTCGGATAAAATCAATCCGTCTGGGAGCGTTCCCCGAAAACGCTGCAAAAACTGAGATAAAAAAAAACTATGTATGGTGCGATTGTTGATCTTATTTAGGTCTACAAAAACATCAGTCATGGTATATTTTAAGGATAGCTTACCATAAACATTCAGACTTAAAAAAAAGATCACGTATAATGTGATATTTCCAAACGCTGTCTAGACGGGTACAGTATTAATCCTTATCAAAATAAATGCGTTGCCTACCTGATGCAAAAAATGTAGGCATAGATGTGGTATGAAATGTAGGTATATTATTACTACCCGTGCGAAGTTGGGGCGGGTTACTAGTATATTGTGTTTATGGACAAGATTGATTCTGTTGAGTTCAGTTTTTTTTGTAAAATTATGTAAACATTGCATTGCAACTATACAAGTCATGGAAAGCGTTTTGATAATGTGATAGAAAAGGAAGTCAAAGCTTACCAATTGGCTAAACAGTTGGCTAAACTGGCGAGAATAATTGCCAATTTTAATTAGTTGCAAGCTCTACTTTTTAATACAACTACATATTTAAATATACTCTTTGGTCTTTCACAAAATAACATGACTCAGCATAAGTAAAATTAAGTTAGCTATTAAATCGAATTAAGTTTCTTACTAAATATTGGGGTTCAGACATACGGGAATTTACTAGACCCTGATCGAAAAACTCATCGAGAAAGTTCGAATAACTATTTCACCCCATAACTAGTTGCCTGTTGGATATACATAAGCATATATGACCTTGTTACAAACATGGCTACATTTCACTCAAAGATTTCATTTAAATACAATATTTAATAAAAGTTTAATAAAGCTATGTTTTCGATAAATGTTGTCGTTGTTGAAGTTCTTTGATTCCTAAGTATAGGAAGGAAATGTATTTACTTATATAAGTGCATATTTTGTGATTGCAAAATCAAGTTTGTTTGTGCAGAATTTCTGTTGGTGTCTAGAAAATTTTCTGTGATTCTGTGTCATTATCTTTGACTTCTTCATCACAATTTGAAAATCGACTCACATTTCGGCCAGTACGCTGTGACACAAAAGCTATTTAAACATTAGTAAAGGTTTCATACATTCGAATCAGTGGACGAATGAAGTCATGGCTCTTGGGAATTTTGTGTGAAACAATTTCACAGGATAACATTTCACGGTGTGTTTTTATCTACAAATAAATATTATTTCAAAACTTTCGAGCATATCTCATTGTGGGTTCCACCAACCATAATCTAATAATACTAGTATTCCGCATCTGACTCGTCACGTCATCTGAAAAATCAACAGCCCGTAATTCAAAGCTGATTGAGGTAGCTAGTGATGCGCATTTGCCGTGTAAATAACGTTTGACGAAGGCTGGATATATCAGCGGCCGATTTGCTTTGCAAAGCACACACCGATTTCCTGTAAACAGTTCGTTTGTATACACCAACCTATTTAGAATTTGAACGTACACGTCTGTGTAAGAATTTTCATTGAGGAGCCTTTGACGTACTGACATAGCTTGGACTGCAGACCGAGACGTGGCTTCTTCTTAAAGGCTTGTGATTAGAGAGAGGGTTTGTCTTAGCAGGCTGATTGGTGATTTTTTATGTCTACTACTAATAATATTATGTTGATTGACCGATGTTGATTGACTGATGTTGATGAGCCCAATATCGAGGGGTTTACCTTCTAATCACTTCCTGGGTCCAGGGTCAGTGCAGCTCGATGGTCCCGAGTTATTGTATTTATCTGAACTACATATATTTTCAAAGTTCCAAATCGAGACGCAAATAAAGTAAGAAGTTGGTTAAAGTTGACTTGCAAGATTTGTTTATATATGCAGTAATATGTACATTGTACACTTGAGTACAAAAATATGTATCCGCTTTTGAACCATTTCACATTCACCTTTAATTGACATTTCCTTCAACACACTACCAAGGAACAAGCAAGAGTGAATGTGAAATGGTTCAAATGTGGATACATATTTTTGTGCTCGAGCGTATATACATATATACCCGTAATTTGTTAGCTACATACAAGTAAACTATAAAGCGTGTAAAAAGGATTTCGTAAATTCCCTAAATCGTTTTTCAATCTAGTACAGAACATTCGAGACTTTTTGAATTGTTTTCTCTGTCCATTCGTTTTACACATTCCCAGTTGCATTTCAAGCTCATGCAACGAGATACTCTTTCGCGACTGATGCTACGAGGTGTAGCACAAAGCTACGAGAAAATACCTCAACTCTGGAATGCTTCTATGAAATTGTAGGTATTCGCAGACGGTTTGTTAGTATTTGTTAAATCACATCTGTTTATTTAATTGTGTTTTGGGGTGGTTTGTGTCTGGGATTTTATTATATTTTTTTTCTTGTCTTGATTTGAATAAGGATCTAGGCAACAGAATAAGAAAGGCGATCAACTGGGTACGTCTCGAGAGTTTTTTGGGAAACAACATCAGAAAAGAAGATATATGGGAATGGAATAAATACAACATAGTATAAAAATATAATATATTATTTAAGTTTTTTCTTTTTAGTGTGTTAAGTGTATTCTTTTTATTGTAATTTCTGTGCCAAATAAACTCTTTTCTTTCTTCTTTCTTTAATAAAATAAAATATACATAAAATAAAAACAATATGATTTAGCTTTTATTTAAAAGTAGCCCACCAAATGAATTAATATTCCGACATTTTAATGATGTTTGATGCGATAAAAAAATTAATGAGCACTTTAAAAAGCTTTACCGAGTGTTGCATGAAATAGTTCTTTCTGAAATACAGGTTAATCAATCCGATTTCGATGCTTATGAAACGGTGGTTGAATCTCAATTTGATTGCATACGCGGTGTATAACGAACGAAGTTGTACACAAATCACTCTCATATCCGTGCATACGAGACGAGGCATCCGCTAGGGGATCCGTTTGGCATAATTTCAGTTCATTTCTGGAACTAGACCGGTGATGAATGAATGAATGGAACACGTAATCATTCCATCACTCAGGTGGCGTAGTCGTTCGAGTGTCTAAGCGGATTAATAGACTAAAAGATTGGTTAAAAGATTTTTCTGATAAACGTCTTTAGTCGTGGAAAAAATATATGTACAGAATATCTTAGTCACACCTATCTCAGGCACCAGTCTCACATATACTGAAGAAAAATTTTTACATTTTTAATAATTAATTTTCTAGTGGTTATTCTTAAATTCAGTTTTTACACATCAATGGCGTAGCGCATTATTGCTTCTATATTACCACGAATGAAAAAATCCGTAAGCGAAATCGAATGCAATATTCGCTCTAGTTGTCTTTAAAAATGTGCGCGTTGTTTTATGGGACTAACATTATAGTAATTAATCTATTGTGACTCTAAATAAGGAACTGGATCAAATGTTTTTTCCCAGGTTTTTCGTTTTGACCCTGTAGTATGCGATATTCATTGCGTTAAATATGAACAACACCTGCGGTCTCAGTCCAGCCGACTGGCAATAAAACGCTCCCCAAGGAAATTAACACAAAACGACTTTGGTTTACTATGACAGCTGGAGAATCTGTGTAAACAGTATGAAGTTTCAAAGACTGTGTAATACGTTATTCTATTTCATAACCCGACTTTTATTTAGAATTAGAGGCGCTTTACTATAGCATATATATATGACTTGGATTTAGATTTTAACAATATTGATAATATAATTAATATACACACATTTAAAACTATTATGTTGATAGTAGAATAAGTCAACTGTTGAAAATGACCCGCTCTCATAGACTTCGCATGACAGTAAAATTTGCCATTATTACCTAATTATTACGCCAAAGGGTTGGATTAGTGATAGAGTATATACTAGTAGAAGCACCATACAAAACGCATCTATTTAACTAGAATTTAGTTGCGTTTTGCGACAATTTCCAATAGATTTGGAGTGGGTCAATTCTGAAGCCAAAACCACACATTGGATTTATTTAGCTCATAGACATGAGCTATTCGCTTTTTTTCGTCAGTGGATAGGCGTGTTTGATCATTATGAAGTTTGCGCAGATGGAGAGAAAACGGCAAGGGGAAGGGTCGCGGTAGCGTGGAAAAATTCCGCTGTGAAAATAAATATCGGAACAGAATTTAATAAATTAACATTCACGAGAGAGTCGCGTTTGCCTCGCTACGTTATAATCAGTTTACATAAAGGTTACACCGAATCTCAGTGTTTGTACATCGATACGTGATACGCGCTGGTATACTGGGAAAGAATTACCATCGCGCTATATGTATTTGGCTTCGGATCCAGTGTGTTAACTAAATGTACGCCAGGAACCTCATCTTATCTATCTGGATATTATTATTTTATAATGCTCCTACTGCAACACATAGTACAACTACAACACACAATTGTATTACGGGAAATGAATCTACTAATGGTAGTAGTGTCCCAGACTCTATGGGTACCTTAGGAGAATAGGTAGTAAACTTTTGAAATTAGAATAAAATTTGAGTAGATTAGATGATAGTAGGTAGCAACGGAAAACGAAAAGTTAGAAAAAATGATAATTAAAAATAACGTTATTGCTAAAATACCAAGCTCTGTGTATGGCTTAGAATTCCAAATGTAAAACTTTCGAATTACGAGTACTAGTACCATCATATATTGGCTATGTGCCTTCATATTAGTATAAAGGGGAATCACAGCCCTTTTTTGGCAATGGAAACAAATCTCTAATTTAATACTAAGAACATAACATAAGAAAGAACATAAGAAAAGCTACTATTCAACTGATTCGTCTGTTTTACAAAGCCAAGTAACGAGTAAATATTTTAAAGGAGGCATTAAATCAAAGCCAAACAGTAAACCGAATAAACAAACTAAAAGTCACTCAGCGAGCAATGGAACGAACTATGCTCGGAATTTTTGTACGTGAAAAAATTTCGGAATGAGGAAATCCGGAGACGAACTAATGTCACCGACATAGATCGACGAGTCAGTGAGCTGAAGTGGAAATGGGCACGCCACATCGCTCGAAGAATCGATAATCGATAGGAAGGAGTAGCAACCACGTACCGGGAAGCGTCTACCGGGCCGTCCCCCGACTAGATGGACCGACGGCCTGGTTAAGGTCGCGGAGATTCGATGGATGCAAGTGGCGCAGGACCGGTCATAAATCAAGTCTTAATTAATACATGTATCTTACTAGCCCGGCAATTTATTCAACTGTTGATTTAGGACTATACCTATGTTTGTTTTACTTAGTTTGAAGCATCATCGTACATCGGATGATATGGTATGGTATGATATGGTACAAGTCAATTTAAACCGACTTCCCGTAGTTTTTTTTTTGCGATTTCTTACTAAAATCTTAAAAAAATGCTCTACATAATTTTTCACTAATGAAATAACGGGCACTAAAATTTTACGCGTGTAGCAATTTACATCCTACAGTCTAACCTCGCTGTTTTTTTTTTTCAATCTGAAAAATATGTACACTCGAATACAAAAATATGTATCTACTTTTGAACCATGTCCCATTCACCTTTAATTGACATTTCCCTCAACACACTGCATAGGAACAAGCAAGAGTGAATGTGGCATGGTACGAAAGTGGATACATATTTTTGTACACTCGTGTACAACACTAGAATTGTTGGGGCTTTGCCCGCGAGGAAATCACTTTCTGAATGATGGTATGGAAGAACATACATTCTCACAACCTCAAGGCTCAGGGATATTTTCTTTGCTGGCGTCGTTTGATATCGATCCTTGTTGCCAAGAAAATTAAAGGCACCCTCAGCAAATAAATAAGAAAGTCGTGAGGTTTCAAAAATATGTTTGTCCTAAGTGACTTTCCAAGGACAAAGAAATTAAACGAAAGCAACACACTTCTTTTCAATTATAAACAAAAGTACTAAGAAGTTATGTTCCGTCTGTTATATAGAATGCTTAAACTTTGGTTAAAACTGATAGCCTGAAAGCCTGATTATTATTTAAGCCTCAGTACCACCGAGCTCAAGATCAAAGGGAGTGTAGGACACACTTTTATAAAACAGCACCTACTAATCTACATTTACACTTCCAAATACAAGTATGAAGTATGTACGCTACTGAAATGCTGCTCAACAAAAACTGACTTACATATGAAATTACTTTCAGATAGGCAACAGATTTTATTTAAGTTTGCTACGAAATTTCTAACTAGGTACGGTACAAAATGCGCATTTCCGGTGCCGCCGAGATTAAACAGGTCAATGACAATGTTATATGTTTCTATTTATAATATAAATTCATTTGTAATATGAAGACTCCGCAAATATTCTACTAATATTATAAGTGTGAAAGTTTGGATGTTTGGATATTTAGATGTATGGATGTTTGTGACGCTTTCACGGAAAAACTACTGAATGGATTTGAATGAAACTTTACAATAATATAGCTTATACATCAGAATAACATATAGGCTATAATTTATAAATCCATATTGTGTAAATTGTACAAAATCACACTTATAATATTAGTGGGATTACATGGGCAATTTTGGCATAACAAAAACGCGTTGCCTAGCAACCGACCATAGATATGTAAATTCGTATATACAAACTTTCGCTTTGATAATATATGCGTGAAGACTATTTGAATGTACTAACGTCAGTTATTGAAATTTATTTTGTTTCTTAAAGCTATTAGACTACGTAACAGAAAAAAACCTGTGCCTATCGAACAAGTAGAATACATCCTGAAGTACACGCGGACAAAGTCGCGGGCGGAAGCTAGTCATTCATAAATTTATATAAATCAAAATAGAACCAAATATTATTATTTATGTCCATTCCTAGCATCGCAACATTGCCAGCAAATCTCGGGCACACATAAATTGTGGAAAGTATGGCTAAAAACGTAAATCACAAAATAAAGGATTGATAAATATTTGCCAATATATTTGAATCTAGATCTCATTAATAGTTCTGTGTTTCGTGTGTGTAGACCCAATAAAGGCTTAGAATTTGAAATACAAATGAGCATTTGGGCAAACATATTTGCGCAAATCCACGAAAGATATTAATCTGTTTCTTGTTGTTTGGATCTTTAGGTATCATGCATGGGGATGTAAATTACTTATTTAACAAATGACATTAAAATTACGCTGATTCAGCAAAATACTTTTCCGGACTAAGTTTTAAATATTCTTCTCACGACCACTCCATTTGTGAGACAGAGCATGCTCTAGAGGTTCCTACATTGTGATGGATCGCTAACGTACCTGTTCCTCCTTACTAGAACTAAATACTTGGTCAATCGATCACACAGCGTTTCATACCAGGACGTGTTGATAGCTACTACTCATAGGGCACAGAAACACCGATCATAGTGACTACATCCATCAAACTTTACCCTTGACTTGAATTCCCGGCCAAGGCTCGGGGAGCACGATGGCTCCAGGAAATAAACAACGTGGTAAATAGGAAATAGAAAATTTTTATACAATAAAACTTAGTCAAACTGTTGATATTATTTCTATATTCAAGTATCACTATAAAGGAATTGTAGAACCAACGGAAGCTTATTGAAAATCCCTGGAACTATATCACCTGCTCTCACTTCGTAGTCCAAATAAAGTTCTAGAGTGAACAAAATGTACCTCCTTGTAGAAAACCTGCATGTCTTGAACAGGCAAGTGAAGTGGGCCTTCGTAGTGGACTATGGCCCATACACTCTGTAGGAGAGTAGGGCTGAGCCCCTGCAGTGGGCACGTATATATAGGCTGATGATGAATAAATACATATATATATAAATGTGCGAATAACTTCATCATAGTTCGAATTGAATTATATCACTTCAAAATATATCTGATCAACACGGCACGTATCGGTATGGGTGTTGACAATAAATACGTATATTGAATCAAGTTTTAAGAATGAAAGTCTTTAACCATTAGGTTCTTACTGTAAATGTTAGTCCAATGCAGTTATTATAGTGTAATTCACAATGCAGTATTTTGTATTCAATATTTTAATTTAAAACAATTTAAGGCGAATCCGAATCATGGCATAACATTTATGATCACTGTCTCAGGAAAAAGTACAAAGCTAGACTATTACGGTTTTGTTGAAACCCTTTTTAAACCTTATACACCATGTGTGTTTCACAAAATATTCGTTCTAAAGATCACTGTAATGTGAGCACTGCACTAGAACGGCTATACAAAGTTCGCTCAATGCTCGAGGCTTGTTTTCTATAATGAGCTTATTCGAGTCGACAACAGTCACCCAAGTGCAGGGGTTACCATGCCAGGAAAAAGAGTAAGTGGACTAGCCGGAACAATCATGTAAGCGAACTCCACCGCACCGTAAACACTGACCGCGAGTTGCAGCACTCCCTAGAGTACCATATAATAGTATTAAAGGTATTGTTATGTGATTTGGCTGTGTATACGACATATATCAGCGCCCATAACAATTTGTGAATATATCGTCTCGAAACGGTATTCTGAGAAGTCGTAACTGACTGCTGCATGGTGACAAGCCGCATGTTAGCACAGAGCGGTATTTAACCGTAAAGAGGGTGGTTCAAGTAACAGTTTAATTTAAATATTTTTTATACTTTATGTCTCAATAGTAAAGCTTTAATGAATATTGTTTCTAAAAATTGCAAATAAAATCTGTGTTTTTCAAAAAAATCAGTTGAGAGAAGAAAAGCAATTGTGAAAACAAGAGAAAAAATCATAGAAGGTATTTTATTTTTGGGTAGAGGTGGTACATGGTACACATTAATATACCCATAGTTCTTTATTTGCTGAAATAATTTAGTTTTCATTCATGATTTTGATAAAAACATAACGATATTTTTGACAAAAATTACGTAGCTCGTGTAACTCAAAATAAAATAATTATTATAACCCATACAAATTGAGATAAATTTGTTTCCTCTAGTCTATCCCATGGGTTAGGGATAGTCGGGGTAGGTGATTGTGTGAGTTGTTGTTGCATAAATTTTTAGTATCACATGTGTGACGTCATCTGCGAGTTATTATAACCGAAATATATGAAATAACTACCCAGAAACTTACGAAACAATGTTTTTCAGGTTTCTTGGAGTAAAATCAAATTGGTTTTCGAATTAAATTAACATTTTGCAATATTGTTCCAAATTGCATTTGTTGTCAACGATATAAAATGTAAGTTGTGCAAAACAGAATAATAATAATAAACTCGGTGTGCCTTCACTACCTGTTAGTGAATTGCACTCCTGCATGAAGATACTATGTATGGCCAGTTTTCTACTCGTAAGTACCTTTTAAAATCATTCTAATATTATAAATGCGAAATTGAATTTGTGTGTTTTTCCTTCCTTCTTGTCGTCACGGATGTCTTTGTTTTTGCAAAAAAAAGAAAGGCTATTTTTTAAATTCCGATTAAGCATGTAATTCCCAAGGGATACGTTACGAAATCCACGCGAATATTGAAATTGCAACGTTGATTATAAGTTTTAGTTTTACACGTTCGTTAAGGGGGCGTCCATAAATTACGTGAGTTTTTTTTTAATTTTCTGTCCCTCCCTCCCCCCTGGTGAGATGTCGTGAGATTTTATTCAACTCCCTCCCCCATCCCGCAATCTCGCGTGAGATTTTTCAAAATGTGTTTTTTAAATATAATTATTATTTAAGTATTTGGTATAAAACAAATATGGTGGTTTGACAGTCAGTAGATGTATAGCGTCGAAGTATGAATGAAATTATTTTCTTTCAAACGAATTAGTGAATGATCTTAATCGTATTACGATTACGCTTAGGATTAAATCTTAAGCATGTACAATCTGGATTAAATGGCCCAAAATGGTATTATTTTTTTTCAATCGGAAAAAAGAATATAGCGTGATATTTGCCGAGAACCCCCTCTCTCCAACGTAAGATTAGATGAGATTTGACTCAACCCCATATTTCTTGTAATTTATGGGCCAATACCAAAGTGCTAAGGTAACAAACAAATTTATAATAGCTAGCCTACAATTCAATTTATATTTTTGTTCAATGTATACTTTCTATCTAGATGTTTTGTAGCTCATTGTTAACTTAACAAGCGGTATTGGGATTTTTCATGGTTTCTTTTTCATTGTCGTCAGGATGGAAGCTGACCGCGTCCCCTTGAAATTTTCCTTTGTTACCCATTATGACTTATCTAGTTAGTCTAGAAAGTTCTATTATATTGCTGGAAGCTCAAGACCAGCTATAATACACCTTGATCAATTGCTATGACGATGCATCAGGTCGTTAGAGATGTGGCAATTAAGGGCGCGTTGATAATTCACTGCTGATTCATTGTTTACGTGTTATTTTGTGTTCTCAGTCGAAAGCAGCTGACAGCGTTCAAATTGAGGCAACCTGAGAAGGTTGTGTAGAAAATTGGTGACGGAAATAAATCTGTGAGTAACGAATAGGAGACACAGAGGGACAGAGCTACTTACGTATTTGTACTATGTTGCTTGATACACAAGTTAAGTACATTTAGGAAGCTCCGTTTTAAAAAAAATAACATACACTGATCACCCGTATCTCACTTTATACTTTCATAGATACATATCTAAAATACGACTTAAACCAATGAAGCTCCAGATATCACCTACGTATAATAGTAAAAATACAAGCATAGATGTCACAGCTCAGTCATTCTGTGTAAACATGCGCGTATCGGAATGAATAGACTCACGTCAAACACTCTAGGAACCATAATCATTCTTTTGTTGCCGTACGAATGACATTTAATTTAATCAAGCCGCTGACAGCGCTCCTTTGGGGGGTGGGCGATCATCAATCATAGCGTGACTATTATCACTCGTGGCACTAGCATTCCTACATAACTATAGAGCAATACACAAATAGGGCGACCGGGTAAAGGTAATCGTTCGCAACAGAAGAGCCTTAAAGTATGTAAAGAGATCATAAGCATAACTAAGAATAAAACTTTCCGAGGGTTCCGTACAATATATGAATAATTAACATACTTCACATCATCATGCTTGTACCGAAAATATAAGTCTAATTGAAGAACCAACCTAAATTTGCGGTTACATGACATACCCGATGTATCTCTTTCAACTACAAAGTTAAGTTTGTAAACATAAAAAGCTATTTTTTACTGAGTTATAATATAAAATCCTGGTTTTCAGATTTATTCCTATGGTTGTGCTCTAAAACCTTGCGCCCTGCCCAATTTCAGGATTTTAGGGCAATTCCAATTCGATACCTCTATGGGTTTCTAATAAATAGGATCAGACATACAGAGGGAAGGATTAAACGACAGACAAAGTTTGCGAGATGAAAAATTAGTACTTGTATACTGTGTTTGTGTCACTCCTTGTGTATCGCTTGCGTGATATATCATAGACATTTATTTAATCACTGGCATACATAGGACACGCCAAAAGAAGCCATAGTAGCTCAGTTGGGTAGAGCGTCAGTCTTTGAACAATCGAGGTCTGAGTTCGATCCTGGCTCTTACCAATGAGTTCCAATTTGTTATTTGGAATTTATGTACGAATGATAAAAATTATTACTATTGTCTTTTCAGTGAAGGAAAACATCGTGAGGAAACCTGCGCACTCCTGAGAAGCAATTCAAAGGTGTGTGTGAAGTCTACCAATGCGCACTGAACCCGCGTGGTGGAGTATGGTCCATACACTCTCTGTAGGAGAGTTGGCCTCTGAGCCCCTGCAGTGGGGACGTATATAGTATATAGGCTGTTGATGATGATACATAGGACACATATTGTTAATAATATATTAACAATATACAAAAGAGGACACGCACAAAAACAAATCAAAAAAGTAGAGGCCGTGTGTGTGTTTGTGTGAGAGTGTGATTGTATGAATGATTGCGAAAAGGTATTGGCTCAGCATAATGTTTCAGTGGAATGACACTGCAATGCTGTTATTCTGACGAAACCCTACAGGTGGCGTGGTCGTGTGATTAGCAAGTTTATGAAGGTGTATAATTGTTCTTATGTATGTTTGGCTCGAGTACAAAAATATGTGTCCACTTTTGAACCATGTCACATGCACTCTAGCTTGTTTCTAATGTATTTGTTCATTGTAAATGTGTTCAATTGTATGTGACGAGAATACGGCTATATACTAGGCTAGTCTAGGAACTTACTAACAAAATATGGAAATATGTATGTCTGAAATAAAATTATAATAATAATAATATATGTATCACGTTCTTATTGCATCACAATCTTTGTCTGCTGTGATTAGATTACATTGTTATGCTTGTAATAGATTCGAGCAGAGCAGCTAGGTATTACTGGGTCCGTTCGTAGGCTGTGCTTTGTTTCACGTGATATCTACTCGACCCCCGGCGGTTGTTGTACTAAGTCAATGTTGAACAGAATTAGGAACAGATTAAATTATGTATATGTTGCAGTACATAACTGCTAGCTGTTATGCTAATCAGGTCCGTTATGTATAAATGCTGAATAACGTTAAGCCGGTTTCATTATGTTCTTTAACACGTAGAATTGAATGAAACTGTAAAACAGCGTGAAATGAAACGTCGGATTGTAATTTTTTTGTAAAATTATGTTTACGAGATATGTGTTCATTAAAATATGTATGATGTATAATGACATCATCATCATCAGTCGGGAAGCGTCCGCTGCTGGACATAGACCTCCTTCATGGTATCGAATTTTTATATGAAAATCGTGCCTTAGCTAAAAACGTACGATAGTACGAAACTAATAAAATAAAGAGTAAGTGTTTGTAAATTTGGATTTTAAAGCTAAGGCTAAAACTGCTTATCCGATTCAAAAAAATACAGACAACTGTATCCTTGATACAGCCGTAAGTTTTACGAGAGTACATCTACTCGTATGTATAAAAGGGCATTCTGTCAATTTGAAGAGTTGTACTTCACTCATCGCAATGTGTCGTCGTAACAATTAACAATCCAAACCTACGCCAGCGAATAGACAACCTTACATAATAAATAGTTGCAGATTTTATTTGATTTAAAAATACGCATCTGTATTTACTGACATAATTTAAATTTCATTCATCATATTTTTCGACGATAATGACGTAGCTCGCGAGGCTCAAGAAAGTATGAGATTAAAATCGTTAAAAATAATTATTATTACGGTTCACATACATGTAAATTGGGATAAATTTGTTTCCTCCAATCTATCCCATAGCTTTTGTGATACTGTAGTTGGGGCAGGTTGTATGATGTGTGTGGAGGAGTTTTATAATATAACGGTTATTAGTATCGCAAAAATTCTGTAACAATTTTTTAAGGTTCCTTGGAGCTAAATCTTAAAATAGTTTTAAAATTAGATCAATTTAAAATTTTGCAAGGTAGTCCATTGTCGATAAAGTATATCTCATACTTATCGACTTAGTTCATATATGTACACATACGGCGCTGGCGCATAAGTTCTTGTTCACGAAATGAACCATATTACAAACGAAAATATGGACTAAGGAAAATTGTCGCTTAAAGACGTATCAATGTATATTTATAATGAATTTCGAAACTGACATTGGGCTATTTAATAAATAATTTTCGTTTCCTACGCACGCAGATCAAATCGTTGGTTTCACAGTGGCTACCGTGAAGAACGCAATATTGTAACAAGTTTTTGATTATATAATCTTAAACCTCTTCACATTTAAACTTCAGGTTACATTTTTATGGTATGAAATACTGTTATATAAATTGTTATTTTCAAATATGAAATGGTTTTACTCTTAGGATTTACAGTCGGCAGTCAAATGGAGAAAATATTACGAACCAAAACCACGAATGATTAACGTTTTATACGCCTCATCCAACCGCCAACCGTTTAAGCCGGATGTGAAGTTTGCTGCTTCTACGTCCTATATAAGAGAGCCAACCATCAACGCCAGATATATTTACGACGTTTTCGTTAACTGCTGCTACTATTACGCAAATCAATTTAAGCCACACTCGTACTTTATTAAATCCTGATGACAAATTAAAAAGCAGCGTATAACGACCGACTTGATTCACATATATAAAGCAAATATTAAAGCATTGTTTTCTTAGCATTGTAATGCTTTGGTTTAATTAGTTCCATTTCATTATAACAGTCGAGATATCTAAGTATTAGACTGAAAAAACTGTAAAATTATCAATAAAGGATTAGTAATTTTCAGGTACGGAGATTTTTTCCATGAATTATTTTGTTTTCTCGTTGTAGGAAAATCACTGACACGATTCGATAATGCTGATGGATGATGCTTACGTTATGGAAAACACAGTTTTGACAGGTTATAAATTAAGTAACATTTTGCTTAGTGAGAGAAAATGCGTCGGTTTCTCGGATATCTTTTGAGATCAGAGACAAGTCGAACCTCTAACGTAGCATCTTGTTACGAAGAACTTGATTAGTGCATTTGTATGCTTCGCTCGTATTCCTATCTTGATCGAATCGCATGTGTTGAACAAGGACAGTCCCTGAACTTCGTAGATTCCACGATACGATCTAAGCCTTTGAAAGTTTATTGGGGGATGAATGTTTGAAAGATTGTTTACAGAAATATATTCGCTTTCGGTTTGCAAGATTTGTTCACACTAAATACTTTTTGTTCACTTTCCACCTGACATATTGGTTCAATGAGAAGAAATTCAAAGGTGTGTGTGAAGTCTACCAATCCGCACTGGGCCCGCGTGGTGGACTATGGCTCATACACTCTCTGTAGGAGAGTAGGCCTGAGTCCCTGCAGTGCGTTATATAGACTGTGTATGATATTGGTTCAAAGTACAGCTCTTTTTCTTCTCAGCAAATTTTGCGATTTTTATCACATATAAAGATAATTTATTTGCATCTAACATGGTACATATGATGCAAGTCAGAAAATTTGAGTTTCTAACATTCCATATTTTGAGGCATGCATATATTTAAATTTGTTAAATATTTTAACAACATGGTTTGACAGCACATCATAAAATTCTAATTTAAGAAAGTTCATCTTAATTAATTATAACGTCAAGTACCACTTCGAATGTAACGCCACTTAACTTTTATGAGGATATTCTGCAGGACATTCTCTCAATTCTGACCTTACCTGTAATCGTGGTTCGTGGCTTTTCTCTAATTTACATCTTAATTACACTTCTCTTCCCTAATAGCACCGCTTACAACGGCTATGAAGAGTCCTTCGTAACCTCAAAGAGTGGAGGTAAAATGCCACAAATTATTCCCTCAAAAAATTTGATTTAGAATTTGGGGTAAAAGTTATTTAAAAATGTAACAGGTAATTTGATTAATTTTTCTATGCGTACTTTGTACGTTATTTATTTACTTTGGTTGCGAATCAAAAATATCTGAATGTATCTCAAAAGATAATTAAGGCCACTATGCCTGTCTGTCATTTTACGGCTTATGTTGGCACTAGCTTTTTTCCGTGACTTCGCCCTCGTGGACTTTAGCAATTACACTCGTGAACTGCTTGTTTAGTAGGAAGAAAAGTCCTTTCCAGACCTTTACTATCCCTATACCTATCTATACAATAAATCAAGTAATTCTGACTCTCTATTACGACGCAAAGAAAGGACAAACAACTCTATTTCGCATTTATAATATCAGTATGGATTTCCGCTGACTGGTGGATTTTTAATATGTTTTTATTTATTTAATTTAGACGTTGTTTTCATTACTCACGACCGAACGGAGACGGTGTATGCGTTTAGGGTGAGAGATTGTTTGTATGTTTGTTTGTACATACAAACCAATGTTCCCACGTATCTGCAGAACGGCTTGACCGATTTAAATACGTTTTTTTTTGTAAATGGTTGCTGATACGTCAGCGACGGTTCTTAGATAGGTGGTATGATGCTAACTCGCCAGGGGGTGCTACAATCAACATTTTCACTCATTAAAATGAGGGACCGAGACCTTTGAGAGGACTTAGGGCTACTAGATCGTGTTTGGGCTCTTATGAGAGTTTTTGGTGAGCAGAACATGCACATGAACTTTTCAGGGTCTGATGATGGATCAAAATAACATTGAGGTGGACTTTGCGAATATTCAGGAGGACAGACAAATTGATAGATATATACAACAACATATTATAAATTATTTAAAAAGTATAAAGTAAAATAAAAAATTTAAAAATCCCACGACAAATGAAAATGTTGTCATCTTTTTTTGGCATTCAGTTTCAAAAAGTTCTGTTACGTTACAATATTTTATCTCCCGATAAAACCCGATCTAGCGACTAACGCTCTGTTTCTTATATAATGTTATGTACTTAAAGCTATTCACTACCTATATTTAATATCTATATTCTATCTAAAAAATCTGTTTCATAGCTTATTTTTTAACTCAGTTTTATTAGTTTTGGGAGTTTCTCTCAGTCAAGCGAGCTCATTAAATATTCATTTAGTCGAGGGTTTCCCAAAAAATATTTAACCCTTTTCCGATTACAACTTTTACATTTGCTGTGGTTTTTTTTTCTTCAAAAATTTTAATTTCAATTTTTATTTTATGAAACCTTATTAGAACTAAGAGTGTCTGTTTGGTATATTAAACCAATTTAGATATGCACGTTTCACCATTAAATTCTAAGAACAAAGGTTGAAATCCAATTTCGTTAAAGGTTCTCAATGCTCAAAATACTTAAATAGCATTTGAAAAACTAACGATTTCTCTCGGAGGAGCGTTAACGTTGGTTTTTATTTCAATCGGTGATTTTACATAATTTTCGACTCTATCCACGGTAGTTTTATGGTTCAAGTTTGTGCATTAGCTACGTCATTTAGGAGGTGATAATTTCAACACGGAGTGTCTTTCATAAAACAGTAATAAACGGTGTTTTACTGGGGACATTTCAATGAAGTGAAACCTATTTAGGGCACGACTTACTTCTCTGGTTTGGAACACACTTAAATAAAATTACAAGCTATAATTGAAAGCAGGACAGTTTTATAAACAAACATTAGCTGTATATTATTTTGGCGGGACCACGTTACGTTGACCCCTTTTGAAGTTTATCATGCTACTTTTTTACAATGAAATTGTACAATTAATGTTACTACATCAAACATCGACTATCTTAAGACTGTGTCAATGTTAGCTTGAGGAATTAACGTGTTTTGCCTCTTTTTTGAACATTTGTTATCTAGATTTCCTAAACTTGCGAATGCTAAGGACGTCTGACACTGGTTAGGACTCCAGATTTATGGCCTTCGGGTCACCAATTGTGTTTTTAGGAAGATAAAACAGATTTGAATTCTACGCGAGGTTTGAATTTTACAAGGTTTTTGAGTAAGTAATTTCTAAAGATTTTGTTATGGCTTAAATTTGGAGGATGACTTCACACAATTTCAAACGAAACAATAACAAAAAATGCACATGAATGTACCTATAGATTTTAAAAACTCATCAACTAATCTGACGTATCTACATATAGCTGGCAGAAATCATGCCGTATTAGATAAATTTTTATCATCCCCCTTTTTACAATTTATCTGTGCCCAGACGTTTTTGCTGGCTAAGCGAGATCCATGTGACATGGCCAGGGTACTGAGGGTTGGTCTCTCGGACATGAGAAGCGCTATCCTAATGTTGAATGGTAGATGTCACACGCATTTTTCTTCTTAGGGGTCTGCTCACGTTTTTTAACACAGAAAAGCCAGTATTGACACTTTTCTTTCCTACTTCATGTTGCCTGTCCAACGGCGTTTTTATAAAATAAGTTATATGGATGTAAGTGAAAAGGTAAACCTTTTGTTGATTGACATTTGATTCATAAAATATTATTTTTAAATCTACTCCTCGCAAAGCATCATCTACCACAACATCAGAAAGCTCGAAATCCGTTTAAAATACCTATTCGAATTTTAAATGTGATGTAATATTTCAATAAAAAAAATTAGTCTTCTAGGGGCAACAGAAATACACATTATGTGAAAGTCTCAAGTGTATACCATTACAGATCACGAGATATAGCCTGCTGACAGACAGACGGACAGCGGAGGCTTAGTAATAAGGCCCTATTGATTACCCTTAAAATCGTATCAAATCTTATAGTAGGTGCCGGTGTAATAAGTAGTAGGATGTTGATAATTGTTTATTATATTTTAACCCCCGACGCAATAGAAGGGTGTTATAAGTATGTGTGTCTCTGTCTCTCTGACATCGTAACTCTCGAACAAATGGACCGGTTTTGATGCCGTTTTTTATCATAAAAAATACGTATATAAGAGTATATAAAATAGTTATACCATTTTTTTTCCTTGTCTTATAAGATAGCCGAGAAGAAACATGGGAGACAGTCATATTCTAATGTCCTAATTCTAGAACAACAGCGGCCAGGTTCCAAGTAGCAATTTTGTACAAGTTTTTATTTTTAAGAATACATATTATAAATATATTCAATTATTGATTAATAAAGAAACATTGAAGGTATAATGTTAAAATGTCATGTTATAAATGTAAATTTAAAAAAACCTTTACTTTGGCTTCTCTTAGAAATCAACTTCAACAAACTTTCATGTTACGTTATACGAATTCTAGTCACGTATTTCTATTTGTAGTGGGTGTATTGAAAGGGTTTCGTTTCATCCAGACCCTTTATTTACATCAAAATAATGTTCTTACCCGCACAGTTCTTTGAGGGAATGCATCACGCTATACTAATACTCGTATGTTATGAATACGAGAATATGGTTTACTTTTCAGTGATATGAAATGAAATATTTAGTTGAAAAAGTGCCTGGGAGTAGGGCTTTGACTTGAACTGAAATGACAACTTAAGATTTAGATCCATTTACTTCGAAATATATGTACATAACACAAAAAGTAGATCCTTATATTCTATAGACCAGTCTACTTGGCTGGACGATATATCCTTTGTTCGACAATGTGTCATTTATATGTGTCATGTGTTATTTGTGTGTAAAAATGATAAGTTTTCTATCCTAGGGTAAAGATATCATTAGTCTTATTTATTAAGGAATAACAAACAAAAAAAAGCAATGTTAACTTTTAAAACACAGTACAATGTACAATTCGTGCTCTGAGTTTCCATACATAATTATACACTACATATTAAAGAGACTAGCCAAATTTTGCCGACACCAATCGATACTAGCAAGACATCAATTCGGCGAATGTTTTAAGTTTAATTTTTGTGTAATATTTCGTAAAAGACGTTGCAGGGAAAAAAATTGGGGGCTGGGATCAGCGTTTGCTTGCACACTACATCAACAGCCTATATACGTGCCCCCCTCCTGTAGGGGCTCAGGCCTACTCTGCTAAAGAGACTGTATGGGCTATAGTCTACCACGCGGCCCCAATGCGGATTGGCAGACTTCACAGGCCTGTTCAATACATGCAGGTTTCCTTACGCTGTTTTACTTCACCATTAAGCAATCGGATAATGTGCTTTAATTTAAAAATAACTCATAGGTACACGGATGGATTCGAACCCGGAACCCTCAGATTGAGAGTCCGCGCCTTATCCACTGCGCCACCGACGCTTTTATTTTTGCTTGCGCTTGCACACTGCTGTTGGATTAATTTTCACTAATCCGTTTCAAAACCCAAGAGATATCTATATGACAAAAAATGGACAAGGAAAATCATAGAATCGACTGAGTCAATCAGTTACAGACGTAACCTAATTCGAAAATTGTGTTTTTTATTTTCTTTCGACTCAATAAAACTTTTTTCGTGATGGTTCGACGCGTGATTGAAATGAAACTGTTTAATTCAGCAGTATGTTTGGCAGCGGGTGAGTGTTGGAGCCTTAAAAACTTTTCACATAAAACATCGTCATACCGACAAGGCGGAGGCGCGGAGTTACTAAATTACTTGGGCAGAGTTCTCCAAGTCTTCCATTATATCGACGATAGACAGACAAACGCCCTTTTAATATACGCAAGATACTGAGTTACAATCTTGGACTTTCAGTTGTAAAGAAAATAGATAAAAATATCAGTCAAAAGGTTGCTATAAGTTTGCTATTCAGTTACAACAACAAGAACGTAATAACTAAGGCATAAAAAAAACTTTCTCTTCATTTGCTTTTGTGCCCCGTGTTTTCACATATAATCACCATGATTAGCATGCGGATTGGTGATCGCAGTAGATGTTTTTATTACATAGAAAGATGAGGATACCTAATTAGCCATCCCCTAATAATTTTCCGTTAGTCGTCTTCTGCGACACTCGCGAGATGTTGAGGCGGTCGTTTTCTAAAGCCGAGGCCACTGCTGCTGCGCTCATTAAAAACTGCTTACATGACAGCGTCTTAACATCTTACGAGTAAGTCTGTAATGATAAAGGAATACTTTCATATTTTCATTTCGGTTTGTCAAATCTTTCGCCACAGGAGTTTTAATCTCAGTTGTAAGCTGTGAAAATGATATCTATTTCCCTTATACGTATGTGGTGAAATTGAGGAAGGTACCAATTGAAGGAGGTTAAAGCTGGGGGATTTGATATATAATACCGTTCCGCTCTGCTATGAATCAAACATTCTCGTAACGAGGAACTAAGGGTGCGTTCCCACGATAACTGAACCTCATAGAGGGTTCGTCGTAAACTCAACTAAGAGCTCTTTGTTTGCATAGCTAGGCTATAGGCTAGCTTTGGTTTCAAGTAACAAGAATATAAAGTTTTATCGAACCTACATACATGAATTGGTATCTCTACATTAAAAAAATTAACAACCCGCCTAATTGAAAATTATATATTACGCTACTAGTAAATCACTGCCAATATCAATATGATTTTGTTGAGGTAAATTTAAGGCACATAATTAGTATAGGACTAATTTGTGGAAGCGGCAATTATGCATATAAATTGATATTAAAGTGGGCAAAAACTATTATAGGGAAAAAACCAAGGCATACATAGTGCCTGGACTTAATAAGAAATACCCTATACTATTAACTCAAATAAAATAAAGTTAAAAAATTACAAACTATTATTAATAATTGTTGACATTCAATTCAAATGAACATTAATATCAACATTTTGATATATGTTCGTAGACAACATATAAGTTTCATTGACGATTTAGGTAATACAAAAGTAAACTAAAATCTAAATTTGTTGATCATTTTCTCCGACCGACCCACTTATAGACACAGTCTCGGCTCGTGTGAACCATGTGTTTGTGAAGTGAAACGGTTATAATAAAAAAATATACAATAACGCCGCGAGGCGCCATTTACTCGACAAAGAGGACTGCCAGTTGTCGTATTAAGAAATAAAATAAGTGCCGACAGGGCCGTAGGCAGTTAGGCAGTGACGTACAAATCGACAATAGCATATCTGTAAAACCGAGTAATCTACGAGTATAAAATTATTGTTTAAAATAAAAAATCTGCTTAGCGTTTGTTTTTTGTTTGTTATGTTTTTTAAGTGCAATTATATAACCACTAAGGAAAGAATTTATAAGCGCGCAAAGCCGCGGGTGGCTAACTAATTGTATTAGTTTCATATGTATATGGTATAATTAATAATGAAGTTCGTAAATTATGTTTCATTTTTTTAGTTATGATTATTAAAGACATAATTCTTAGGACATTTTTACAAATTGCGATCTAGTGACAGACGGATGTCAGCAGGTGTGCAAGTAAAATGTGTAAGGGCGGCACATGTTCAACAGTGGATACACTGCTGAAAATGAACATACATAGTCATTCCTGAACTTTTTTATATTTTACTTGCATGTAATTCAAGCAAAAATATGATAAAGGCAAAGCAATTTAGATGGCTACCATGCTTTTACCATTCGTGTGTAACTGACACCCCAGACTTTGCTTGGACCAGAGTGGATTGGCAAACGCGTAAATGCCACATTAAGTCTTCGGGCGGAATATTTCATCGAGCAGTACGAGGGGCATACCGAAATGATCGGGAATATAAAACAATACATACAGGAAATAACTAAATTTATTTTTATTGCTTTTCGAAGTATTCTCCGTTGCAGTTAATGCACTTTTGCATTCGTTCGAACCAATTATTATAGCAGCAATTCCAGTCCGAAGTTGACATGGTCAAAATCGTCGATTTGTATGCTTCCACTGCTTCTTCTGGACCTTGAAACCGCTGACCACGCAATAAATCTTTGATTCTAGGGAATGTAAAGTAATCATTGGGACTCAGATCAGGGCTGTATGGAGGATGATCCATTAATTCAACGTTTTCCTGCTTCAAAAACTCGCTTGTTTTCTGAGCGGTGTGAGAGCTCGCATTATCGTGATGGAGGATTATGCGTCGTTTCGGGTTACCTCTACGGAGTTCGGATATCATCTGTGGCAAACAAACCGTTGTATACCAATCAGCGGTAACCGTTCTCCGTTCCTCTAAGGGAACTGTGACTACATGTCCTGTTTTCGCGACAAACGAAGCGACCATTTTCTTCGATACGCTGCGAGAGCGGACAACTTTTGTTGGCTTGATCTCACCTGCGAAGACCCAGACAGCCGACTGATGCTTTCTTTCTGGCTCATATGAATAGATCCATGATTCATCACCAGAGACAATGTTATAAACTGCTTTTGACTTTCCTCCGTTGAAGCGTTGCAGAGTAGACCGGCACCAATTGACACGAGCCGCCTTTTGCTCTTCGGACAAATTATGGGGCACCCAGCGGGAAACTAGCTTTCTCACTCCCAGTTCACCATGTAAAACAGTTTGTATCGCAGTCATACCTATCCCTAAAGTAGCCCGAATCTGCTCATATGTAATATGTCGGTCATCCTGTATCATTCGGCGCACAACAGCGACATTTTCTGGTGTAACCGCTGTTTTTGGCCGGCCTGTGGAAGGTACGGTGCCAAGAGAAGCACGTCCACGCCGGAATTCAGAATACCAGCGATATATTGTCGTCTGGCTAGGCGCTTCACTCTTGAATATAGATATAAGCTCAGCGAGACATTGTCCCTGAGATAATCCTCGTCGAAAGTTGTAAAAAATTATGGCACGGAAACTTTCTCTTGTAAGCTCCATTTTTTTATCGACCTATCAATTTCAAACTGATATTGTTCTTTTAAAAAAATTTTTTTTTAATTCTGTCAATTGTATTCGATTTTCAACTAACCAGTGTTTATTCATCAAAAAGAGTTTTTAATCTAATTAAATCGAAAGTACTCGATTACCGATCTTTTCGGTATGCCCCTCGTAGTTTTCAAAGGACTAATGTACTTTGACACTTTTAATTTACTTGTCTCTTCTCGTCAAAATACAGCTCTGTGTAAAGGAAAACCGTTGTAAGGAAGGGGCGGGAATACACTTCCTGTCTATAAACAAGTCTATTACATTGTTCGTCGCGACCTACACTGTGACACGTGCCAAATGAGATTTGGTATTTTGCATAATGGCCGGTCTCCGTTGCCTGGTTAGGTGTAAACCGGGCTTTAACTAACTAATATTAGTTTAACTTCCTTTGTAAAAGTGGTCCTATTTCGTGTCAGATGGAACTTATTGTAATTTACTGGTACTGTTATTTCATAGTTATTGGATGACAGTTTCGCAACTACCGTAGGGTATTCTCCACGGTATTTTAAAATTTCTTTAAATTGCCTTAAATTACACTATGTAGCTACTACACGCAAGGAAACATATTTTAGATTTTTATTTATGAAAAATAAATACATCAACAAAGTAGTAAATGAATTGGGACCAACGAGCGAGCGTAATCACGTCTATGAATTTGTTGAGTTGAAATGTTTCAAAAATAAGCGAGAAAGTAATAAAAAGCTTTAAAACAGAAGTTGGTGCAGAATGGTTGTTCAATTGATTTTCAGCTGAGCGAAAGCTGCTGCAATTTTTATTAATAGCGTTACTTGAAGCGGCTCAGTTGAATAAAAGTGCCCCATTTTAGAGAGGAGGGCGAGCTTGTAACGTAACGGTTTTTTAAGTTATTTTTCCAGACATAGAGGCACGGCGCACGTGATTAGCAGTCAGACATTGCTTCTTGCTCTGGAGCTCGATTTTTTATTCACCCGATGCACCACGATTTCTACAGATTTTCGCTCCACTTTCGAAATTGAGCATTTTGGAATCACTCTTCTGCGTGTAGTGGTCTCAACCGCTCGTTGCTGGATGCAAGGTATAGACTAAACGTCAACTGTATACACTGATTGACGTTCTTTCAGTATATGAGTACTTTGCGTTGTCTCATTGCGCGAAATATCCTGTTTTATCAAGAATAATTAGAGTCGATTTTCATTTACAGTTTTATTCTATTCGAACAAAGGGCTCAAATATTTTATATCTACTGTTTATCCATTCTAATTTCTGAAATGTGTGAAACGAATAAATTCTTAAACTCGAATTATTTTGTCCTCACCGGAGAAAAATAATTCCAAAATTTGGAAAATAATTTTCATGATACTTGGAGTAAATCATCATTGAAGTCGCATATAACGATATTTTATCACACGAGTGAATCAAAAATAGAGCTCCGGCTATGCTGCCGATAGGACTAAGTATGTAATGACCTTTAAAAATTTTCTCAGACATATTTTTCTTTGTTGAAATTTTCAAGACAAAATCGGGTTGTCGGCTCTTTGTTTGTTTTTATGAATAGACTGCTAATGTGACCGAGCTGTAAATGATAACGCTTTGATCGAATAAGCAGTCCAAGTGTTTTCATTAAAATTTTATAAATTTATGTAATTACAGTACATGGAAGATCTATTTTTAAGTATGGATAATACTTATATCATATACTATATACTACAATAGATCTATAGGTCGCAGTGACACGCAGGACGACAGGACTGCGACCCTCATGCCCAAATATAAAAAAAGCATATACTCGTACGTAGTAATTAATCAGGCTTCTCGAATGTACATTAAGCAGTTACTACCTAGGTTTATGGCATACAGAGTGGAAATTGTTTTATCGACGGGTGTACTTACGAAGGACGAAGAATCATTGAGACGAAACTAACACAGCATATCAATTATATCTATACTTGAGTTGTTTATGTATTTATCTACATATACATATACACATATCTCCAAAGAGATACATTAATTATGATCGCCAAGAATAGCCAAATATTATTAATATTACAAAGAATCTATATGTATATTATTATATTTTCTTCATTGGGCCTAGCTACGTGTAGACATGGAAAAGGCGAAAGCTTTATACGTTTTAAAGGGAAACCAGAGTATACATGGGATTGTCCCATTACGTATTCTATTACGTAAATTGTTGGAATAACAGAGAATGCAAATTATGGAGCGACAACTTTAAACTAATGTAATATGCAGATTAATAGGATACCACGTCACACAATAGTCTAACGAATACGGGACGCGTTGGATTCAAATGGTTTAAAAAATACACTGAGTTCCGTCACTTAAGACTTTCATTCTGTATATAGACAACTTATCTAAAATAAATATTTTTCTTAGGAAAACTACCAAATCGAAATTTCCTACTGAAATTGCGTAAGACAAGAGAGATCTATTCAACTTTTCTCGTCTATCTTGAGCGCGATCTATTCGGCAATATTTTAACTAATAATATACTACAATAAAGTAAAGCGTATATATTTGGCACTTGGCCTTCATCTCACCTGTTGGTAAGTGACGATAAGGCCTTCGGATGGTAAGCGTGCGCACCCAGAAGACTCAACCTAATGAGGCGCCTACCCTGATACCTTTCTCACCATGACACCACAGTGCTATTAAAACTTTGAGGCCTTCTTAGGTAAAATGGTGGCAGCTAGCCAATCGAGTACCTATAGGCACCACTGATGGGAATCGAACCCGAGACTTCCGAATTGTTAGTACAGGCGTGTATTATGTAACAGGGGTGGTCAAATGCATATTATATATATGTGATGTTCTTTTGAGATAAGATAGGTATAAAACAGTATATTTAAAGATAATTGGTAAATAGGCATCGCACAAACCAACGTGTAGCATCTTTAGCCTCATCGTCATTTAGTTGTCCTGTATAAGTTTAGTGTGTCAGGAACAGGTTTGTAAAATGACTTCCATCGACTCACAGCGTGACAGACTGTTTAAATTAAAGCTTTATGAAATAACAATACAAAGTTTGTGAGCGTAACATAGCATCGTCCAACTGGATTGCATAAATCACTGACAGTCAGGTCCTCGTGGCGAAACTGAAAGATTTGTCAACGTCGTCACGAGTAAATGAAAGGGCTCAGATAAAACTTGTCGTCGGGTAAAAGAAATGGTGCTAATAACTCATGAGAAACACTGCTCTGCAGTGCCGTTTAATGATCGTGAAATAGAGAGTGCTTCAGCTAAGTGTATCAGTGGTACTCGTACTTCCTTGGATTTAATAGACTTGTAAATATACTTCTCATTAGAAAATCGAAAAAATGTGAATTGAATTTTATTTTATTTTCTTCGGAAAGCAAACAGCTTTATTTACAATATCATATTATGTTATTTATAATATTATTTACAATAGTAATATAGACAAACATTGGCCTATTATAAGCTTCCACGTATTAAAGATTCCTCTGAAGAGGAAAAAGAATACTAAAAAAACTATATAAAACAAATCAGATATATAAAAACTAAACAGACAATAAAAACTAAATAAATACGAAAGAACATAGTTTTGAGGAGCTTAACTAATCCAGTATGACAACAGTCTTAAAATTCACAACACTACCATATAACAGATCTATGTAAATATTTTGACTAATTGTATTAATTGACTTACAACTTCGTGGCAAATAACTATTATTTCTGTAATGAACGTGACTACGTGGGACATGTAGGAGAACATTAGTACGCAGACTTCTGGGTAGGACATTAAGTTGTATTTAGAACATTAACATTAGGATTTGAAAACCTCATATTATTTACGACATTTGACATATATTCCTAAATACACACATTTTTCTGATAATCCTTACAAAACATAAATTTACAAGGTGTTTCGATTTTTCTAATGAGAAGTATATGATTTGTTCAATGCTTTTAAAATTATAGATATTATTTAATCATCTTATTAAATTAATTTACTACGCTTATTTACATACAGTGAATTTCCGTTCCGTTCGATTAATATTTAAACAGTGTTATTTAAATATATTTCAATAATAAAGATCTGACTTTCTAAGGTTCAGAACATCCGATGTTTGTTTGTTTGTCTGTCCTTCCGTCCATCGTAGCTGATCTTCTCAAGAACCACTACTACGATGCTAATGTTTTTATGTTGAAAATCGTCACACAAAGGATTACCACCTGAGACGAAATTAACTTAGGGTCGTGACTGTTTGTGTTCCCCTGGACAAGCTATTAAACTACCTCACTGAGCTAATTTGGCTTTTGTCGTATGTAAACAAACACGGATGAGATAGATAGGTAGGTTAGCTCATTCTATTGACGAATGAGTTTGAATAGTTTCGTAAATCTTTTGTGTAAATATAGCCGGGAGAACTTTGGTGACAGAGAATGATGGTCCCAGTACGTGAGCTACATTTTTGAAGAAAAACCAGGGCTACCAATAAAAGATTAATTGAGTATGAATCTTTGTAGCCCTTACAATTGTCAATCGCGTGGCAAAAATGTAAGCTAGGCACAAAATATAAACGGAACTTACTTAAACTCTCAGACATAAGTCAATAAATAGTATATTGTTACACAAGGGATGAAAGTGATCAATTACGTCCCGAAAAAGCGAGGGCACCTAATAGTTCGAGGGTGTAATTGATTCTTTCGTCCGATTTAAAGACTCTGCTTTTCATTTTGACTGTGAGGACAATGTGTGTCACAATAAAATGTATGTTTAAAATGAATTAGTGAACATTGTTAGGAAAATTCGAGTTTAGTCAAAGAAATACTTTTTTCTGCGGTGCAACCTATATTAGGGAAAATAAAGACATGAAACTTCGAACCGCCATGTGTTTAGATCTATTTATTTTTAAATATAACATTTTAAATTCTCTATTATATAATAAGTATCTAATAATAAATCACCAATTTATTTATAGTAGTTTACGGGACTTATACTTTTTTTTAGATTCATGAACGTGCACTTGAAAAACTCTGTCATTGCGGAGCGCAGGCAATGAGTTTTGAATCTGAGAATGAACGCGACAAACCAAAACAATGATTTCTTCCCAAGAGAGCGAAAAAATAGATTTTCATCCCTTTCTTTATTTTGTCCTACCTACTATATAACTCTTTACGTCAAAGTATGTCGTAAGGTTAATATTTTGAGCCCCATTCCCAGTGCTAGGCAAATACCACTGTTTTACCATCACCAGTCCGACTCGCACTTGGCCGGTTTTTCAAGGAAGAGTCTAATTCATGACGCCATTTTTTCGTGGTTTGCTGTAACATCAATGTTCGCAAGTATAATGCACATAAAAAAGGTAAAGTAACGATGACCTACTTGGCAATTCTGAAGAAATATATTTATTATATATGTAGTCCTAATTAAGTTAGGATTGCTTGTTGACTAGATAGTCAACAAGCAATCAAGCAAGCAAAAATAATATTAACATATCTATTTTACCCTCATATGACTATTTTCTCAGAAACTGTTTGATATGGAAAAATGATACCCGGTCCAAAAGAAGTGATCAAACCCTACACTTGTATGTATCGTTTGTTATCGATTGGTATAGTTTGAGTCATCAATTTTGGTAACAGTGTTCTACCAAAAGTTTCGTGCAGCAGGTGTTCGATAAACCAATTGTTAGAAAGGAAAAGATTTGAATCTGATAGAGGAAAAACGCGGTTTGAGATATTGTCCGCTTAGCTTTAGCGATACCGAGTATTTGGACGGTACTCAGGGATGAATCAAGTTCTTAAAGTTTTTCCCTGAGTAGTTTTAGCGCTTTTTAAATTTTCGCACTCTTTCGGTATTTCGTAAAATATGTTTTATGTATATATAATAAAATGTTCAAAATGCAATGAGTAAACTAAATCTATCTAAGCATTTTACTGTTCGAGGACCTAAATTTCTGAGACATTTAGTCGTTGCCAAATCCAAATAAAAAATAAATATTATTACTTATTTTTGTTTTGGTGGGACTTCTTTTAATGTGCGTTATTCTATAAAATACAATTCAACCCAATCTAATTTGGTTGCATCTTCCCTATTGTCAGAGTTGTAGGACATACATAATTAGTTGTTTCAACTTGGTAACTTTGTATTAAAGTCCAGCTGCGGCCCTGGGTGGGCTCTGAATGGGGCGAGATCCCGCGGCTGTCCACGTCCCGCCAATAAAGGGAATTTTCATGTTCGACAGCGGTGCTCTCATAGCAAAGCTTGGAAAACCATTCCGAGAATTTTCGCTAAATTGAAATTGTAATTCTTATAAATTTATGTAAGTATTCAGACTACATAATATCCATTTGTAAATCGAATTTTAATATTCCTATGAATGGAATTGTTAGAATAGTTTGACAAAGAAAAATCTATTTAAGTTCTACCGGTGACGTGACGTTGAAACGTTTTCCAGATTAAATATTGAAACACATTCTATAACTGGATGATAAATATTTAACTAGTATCATGCAAAAATTTAATTATGTAAATGCTATTTATTTCTACTTTAATTTCTATTTACTACTCCTTACAATTGATGAAATTTACAATAGCTCCTATTTTTACTGCCCGAAAGAGCAATATGTTACGCTTTATTTACTGCAAACGATAAATTTACTTTTATGACTGTCTTTTCACAAAAGGTGATACACCTCAATGGTGGGATCGAAATTTTCCGCTGTGTTTTGTTCTGCTTTTTTATACGATACTTTCCGCCTTCGTCTATAAAGTGTTTTATTGGTGTTTCGTAGCAGACAAAGCTTCCAGCGTGTTTTCACGGGCAGAATGCTCCTGTCAATTCCGCTCTGTTCAATAATTGCCAGGTTCCAGCTGTACAACATACAATATATAAAGCACTCGTATTTTCTAGTTTCGTGTCCAATAGAACTACACTCCACTGATCACTAAAATGTTCAGAAACCGTCGGTTTGTCTAGTCTCTAATGCTGGATTGCCCAGTATGAAATTGTCGTTTAGGTGTCTTTTTTTTTAAAATATTGTTAGTAATTGAAATTTCCGCTCTTGCGGTGTTGTTCAAATTAAGTTAATTATTTACATTCACTGTTGTCACTACGCGTATTCTGTAAGTGATACCAACTTACTTCTTCATCCGTGAGTTGTAAAAAAAGCTTTTTACTTAAATTGGTCAGAGCCTTCGATAACACTTTATTTAACATAATTAAATTCTAGAAAGTTTCCGGGGTGTGCACAAGCTTGGATTGTGGAACGTATGCCAACGGAGCCGCGGTATGTGGGTGTTGTATTTAGCAGTTCATAAACTTTACAAAGTTCGTTCGGCACAAAATTGGGTTCTGAAAACCTTTTTCTGTTTCTATGACTCAATTTTCGTTCGTCGTGCAGTTAATTACTTTAGCACAGTACAGCACAGTGCTTTAGTCGTGCTACTTTCTTAGAACCAGGCGAAAATTTAGCCTTACAATTTCACACACTGTAAAACTATAAAAAGAGAGTGATGTTTAGTACTTACTAGAAAAATCCCACCCCTATACTGAAATTTCACACGACTTCACTTCAACTTATAGTTTATATTTCTTATTTTTTAAATTAAATAAATAAATTATTATAATAATAATAAAAGGAAATAAAATAATTTTAATTATTAATTGTTATTAACAGTGCCAAAATTATAATTTACAAATTATACATGAATTAAATTTCTTAAATTGTTAATTAAATAATAAAAAAGAATTAATTAATTACAATGAACGATCTTGATAAGACTTGTTTTTTTTTTCGGGTTCCAAGTTTTGCCGACCGATAAAATTTGCTACCCTGGGCACTAGCCCCAACTGCCCCTAGTGTAAACCCACCCCTGTTTGTACGAGTACGACTTATATGATTGAGGGTTTACAATTTGGATTCTGAGCGAGATGCTGTTGATTATATATTTCAACAAGAGTCTGTAATAATAACAGTGATACGAAAAGGGAACGTTTGGAAACATAAGTCAGTGTACCCTGGGATGAAGCTAGTAATTACTTGCCCGCGTGGGTGGCTACCTACATAGCTTGTGCAAATAGGCTACAATTTACATAATTACACGACCATCGACCTTTAATTTTGATTGCCGTACATTTTTATTTCCACAGTTGCAATGTGGTTTAGATTTTATTATGGACCGAACGTCTTTAAGTTTTTTATTGTTGTAGTACTTGTAAAATTTAAACAGTTCAATACTTTTGCTATACTCTGCAATAACATGTAGTCTAACGTGTCGATCTATGATTCATATCTACCTGTGGGCGTGTCATTTTTAGGGTTCCATACCTCAAAATGAACCTTTATAGGATCACTTGGTTGTCCGACTGTCTATTTGTTCTTTATTATAGTAAAATTTCATTATTTAAAATATTAAAAGTTTCCCAAAAAATGTCTTACTTAATATGTCCCCACTGCAGAGAGTGTATGGGCCATAATCCACCACGCGGACCCAGTGCAGATTGGTAGACTTCACATACACCTTTGATTTTCTTCTCAGGAGTGTGCAGGATTCCTCACGATGTGTTTATTCACCGAAAAGCTAATGGTAATGATTTTTATCAATCGTACATAAATTCCAAATAACAAATTGGAACTCATTGGTACAGGATCTAACACAGACTTCGAATGATCAAGGACTGAAGCTCTAATTACTTGTCGCCTCGGTTAACTAATGGGGAAATTATTTTTTCGTAGATACAAATATTTTTCTGAACTAGTTATCTATTAACAACGCTTTTGGAACAAATATGAATAAATGTAGTTAGCCGCCGTTTGTTATACAATCCGACTCTAACCGATCGGTCCGAGCGACAATCTTATCTTTCTACACAGACACGATTCTGAGCGCTCGCGAGTCCATGAAAACATTGGGTATCATAAAATTTGCATTTTATTGGAATTTACTCGAATTTGCATTTGAAAAGAAATTGATCGCCACCCCGGATAACAAACAAGCGAGCGAAATCACCGTGAAGTTACACGATGATATTGTAAAAACATCGCATTAATTATTCAGTAGTCTCTGGCCGGATATTTTACAGACTTTCACGTTCAAGTTTCATCTGACCTTCACCCAGTCACCGAGATTGCAGCGCCTAGAATAATGCAGCGTCAATATGCGACGTGCAGTACGTGCAACGGTGATTTCTCTTAACTTATTTTTTCATAAAGTGTGGTTATGTAATCAGCCTTGATAATCCTGAAATGATACTAATTTGAATATATTTTGAATAATCAAAAAAACACACACATAATAAAACAGTTTTTGCAACAATGATCTTTGTAATCAGCCAAACAATTTGGACGTAGAGCAACTTTTACCATAAGATTAAACCAGAAAACGGTTTTTTACTAAACATATGCCTTTATCATAAACCAACTATTCCACCAATTTATTGATAAAAGGCATCCATGGTGCATTAGTCTGAGCGTCACTTAGACGCGCAACACGTGTGTAAGGGGGCGGATTCGATTCCCAGTGATGACATTGTCAAAATCTTTTTATGAGACTTTCTCCAGTTTGGCTAAGGCATTGCACTTCATTGTCTGAAGAGTAAGATCGCACGTTGGTCCCGGTTACTACCTATGGCTACTAGCTACTGGTAGCTACATTAACCATGTCAGAGGTGGTGGCTCGAAGGGTTGGTTGGTTGATTGCTCATCGACCTTATAGAACTGGCCTACACGATAAGAAGAACATTCCATAGGGGTGAGCGGATGTTAATAATACAACCACCTCGTTTCTAAAATGTGAGAGCAATATTGAATAGATCAAAATGCAAATACTATGTTTCTTTAGTCGCCTCTACTACACCCACGGTAGTAGATGGGATGGTCCTACAATTTACCGCAATGGTAAGTACATGTTTTTATAAACTTTTTTTATATCTGATACTATATTGCAACCATGACAAAACGAGCAATATGGTAGAAATTCGCCAAGTAAGTTCAGTAAGATTAATTGCTATTATCTCAAGTTCAAATTAAGTCTGTTGGTACTAAGGAATCAAGGACAAACCCAGTACGAGTGGAGGCGTATCACGGACACTCCAAATGCGACAATATTAAATGGGGTGATTATCCTAACTTATAGTGGGGCCACTAGAGCGGACCGCCTACGTTTTGTTAATTGCCTGGCCAGATTGTCTTGTTGCACACTACCATGTTTTTTTTTTTCGTAAATGTATTTCATGTCTTGGTAGAGGCTTTGTCAGCACGATTTTTCTTTTCTGTATTATTATTTTGTATTAAGGATTAATATAATATTAATAACTATATATTTATCTTTTGGTCGAAACAATACCGATCCGTTCAATGTGTTATCATACGGTTGTGATTACCACAATATGTTCCAATAAAAAATACAACTCCTCCGAATATCGATGGTGGATATCACAAAAGCCTCATAAATCTCGTGACGCACCACTTGGATTTGCGCACATGAATAAAGTAAGAGGAATAGATATAAATAAACAGTAACCAGGAAATATCGAATGTAATTTATTTATAGAAAAGAGATCCAAACCTGAGAAAACCAGTTCGTTATTGTCAATAAAGTGCTGCCTTTACGATTGAGTCTCACTGTGAATAAGTGATTGGGTGTACCCACAATAGTCGACCCTACAGTGCTCTGGACACAAAATATCGTTTTTGCGTTCCATAGACCCATTTTACATGAAAAATATATCGTAGAATATACGAAATAGTTGGATTAATGTACTATAACTAGAAAAAATTTAATTATTTGATCAACTTCCGTCAACACAAACCAAATCATAATGACAAGGACTTATATGTGTAAAATACTAAGACTTCACTTGTTCCGGAGTCAAATATTGACTGAGCAAGGTACTACAATATACGTCTTTAACTATAGACTAAAAATCTGTAGACAGAGCTTCATTATCTATTTGAAAATCATTGATTGGTGTGGGACAAACATTTGTTTATAATTTTTTTTAAACCGGTCATCAAAACGAGAAAGCCACTGCTGTAAAATGTTAACATAACAGTTTCATTTTATTAAGTCTTAAAAACAATAAAAATTTCAATTGACATGTCATCCATAAAACTTGCTTATGGTTTAAGATCCGTTTAAGAACGATCTTTAAACCATATGTTTAAATGAGTGGGTTGGCTAGCAATATCCTGGCAAGATTATGAATAATTAAAATTAAATAGTGAAAATGTATTATTAGTAGTAGTATTTAGTATTACATTTGAACTACATAATGTAAAATAAGTTAGAAATAATAGTTGCAATGAAACGAAAATTCATTGTTTTATTACGAAACGATCTCTTGGAAACGCACCAAAAATATGTGTTGATAAAAACATGTTATTGTTTTATCCATTCGGCTATAACATCAATCTGTCACCGCTGCTAAAATTATTGACCATGTAACATGTTTTGCTATATTCAACTCTAGCTGTATATATTGAAATATATCTCTAGCCTAAAAATATTTGTCTGAACGTGTATTGTTCTGAAATATTGTATGTATACATTGACATATTTTTGGCGGGGACTGCAGCCAGTTTCAAAATATTGCCTGTTTACAAACTTTTTGCATATTAAATTTTCTAATATATTGCTGGTCCTGTAAATCGTATACACGAAGCACAGATTCCTCACATAAACGAGTAAATCCCCCTTCAAACTTCCATACGCGAGGTCATGCTAATTCCGCTTTAGTAAATCCTACTTTTAAACTTGTAGGTAGTTTGGTCCTAATCCCTGTTAGCGATGTTGCGCTCCTTTCTTCGGTCACTCGTGAATCGATCAGTCATTCTCCAAAACTTTGTCAATCCATCGTTGGTTGAATGATGTTTTTCGATTGAAAATCTTTGGTCTGCTTTTGATACTGATAGTATGAATTATGCTGTTATAGCCCCAGTACGTGATTAACAATTGCATAATTCCTGCTAGTAACGAGACTCTTCTTAGATATCCAAGATAACCGGACTACGTTATGGGATTTAGCATAATGTGAATGTTTCCGAGAGCTAGACGGCGTTGATAGTTGATAGACGACTAACTGTCTAACGAATTGAGGCAAAGGGCTTCAGTTGTTCTGCTTAAGTCGAGTGTAAATTTTTTATAATATAAGATATTACGTAAAGTAACTTACTTAAATGTGACCAGGACGTATTTACCAAGTTATATTTTGTGAAATGAGCCGAACATATCATTGTGCACTTACCTACACGGTGACAATTTTTTTTAAAGTATCTAATCTTGCATCTTCTATCCACTGAAGTTTGACTGATTCCGCCTTTGGAAAACGATGTACCTCTATATGTTCACAACTATACACAATGAATTCACCATGCATAATTATCAAATTATATCCGCAAACTATTATCGATTTCACAGAAACGTCAGGAGGATTTAAATATTTCCCTGTAAAGTCCAAAGTCGTAATGTGGTAAATAACAAACTTTTTCGTAGAATACATAAAGAAGGTCCGCTTTATAGATTGTCTTTGACATATGCTCTAAAGCGTCTGGTAGCAAATATGGAGTATAGCCATCTATAATAAAGCTTTAACTAAAAGTTAAAAGAAACATTCCCATTAGCACGTACCACAATATTCTTGATACATTTCTGGATGCTGCAAAACATTGAACGATTATAGGGGCCGTACCTCCGTACCTCAAAACCAATAAAGGAATCGTTATAGGATCCCTTTAGTTGTCCGTATGTTTGTCTATCAAGGCACTTTTTCTCAGAGACGGTTGGAGATATCAAGTTAAAATTTATATCAAATACTCAAATCTACAATTTTTTAGAAATTTGTGAAAATCGAACATCGAAGTTAGCGCAATAAAAAGATAGTATCGTTTATGACGAATCCCTTTGCGAGTGCAAGTGGTTCAAAACATAAAGTGTAATTTCCCTACATAACAAAGTGATGAAATTTTAACAAATGTAAAAAACTTGAGAATTTCATGTATGTAAAGTAAATGAGTAAATAAGTTTAGTAAAGCGATGCCTAACTCCAAAATGCAGCGACCAATAAATAAAGCTAACCAGATAAAAAATATTAAAATGCAATGGTAGTATATACTCGTACTTTCATATTTCGAATCTGGTCTACATCAGACAGTACAAGATCCAAGTATGTCCATTTTATGTAGCAAATATTCGTGAGATCGCGGCTTGAGCTAACCACAGTACTGAAAATGCTAGTTCCTATATTAGGTATGCAACTAGTCTACTAGTTATGTGTGGCGAAGAACTCGAGATATGAAAGTAGAGGTACATATTTTATGATAATGAGCAAACTACCCAAATACGAGTATGAGTACAAATAAGATTTAGATTTTACAAATTGAATACGAGCACACGGATTTGTAAAGTTCAAATTATTCAGATTCAAATTAGTCTAATAATGCTTGAAATAAAAATAAAAACACGTATAACTGACACTCACGTGAACTGCACATTGACGGTCGAGTGTCAGAGCACCTACAACGAGATGCGACTGATCAAAATCAGTTCAAAATTCTAATTTCGGATTTATACAAATTGCATCCAATCCGAAACAAAGACGAAATGAAATAATCTCGTGGTTGGTAGGGGCCTGATATTATTTGGCGTACAAACGTGTCTGACGTAGTTCCTTCATAAGTTTTAAGTGGAACATTACCTCTGGATATTCGATCCTCTTTATACGAGAACTGTACACATACAGGCATACTTATTCTTTGCTGCATAGTTTCTTATTTTATGAAAAATGTAAATAAAAATACGACTACAATATCACCAAAGTTTCCTGAGTAAAATTCTTAAATAATCATCAATAAATAATTATTATATTTTTATAGAGAAGGAGTGTAGAATGCTAATATTTTTTTAAAAATTATGCGTTAAAATTTTACATTAACTATGGTTGAATTTCGGCTATTTATAATAAAGTTAGTATGAATTATTATTGCAAAATTTATTTTAATTTTATAATGTGAATTAAAATTATTATGTGAAGATTTTGCATGCTAAGACGTTAGCGGATTATGACATATTGTTATAAAAATGTACTGTAACACCTTTATAATATGTATCCAAAGCCAATACAGCTTATTTTTGTATAAAAAAGTGTTGTCAGAATTGAACCAAATTGAAATGGGAAGCACCTGCTATCAAATAAAAAAAGGAATTAACCAAATCGGTTCACCCAGTCAAAAGTTCTGAGGTAAAAAACATTTTAAAAAATCGTCGAATTGAAAACCTCCTCCTATTTTGAAGTCGGTAAAAATATCAACAGCACTGTTGTATTCCATCAATGAAAGATAACATAGCCAGAGTGTCTCATTAATTTATGTTTCTTGAATGATCATACTTCCATCTTGGCCTTACCTCACCATTAGATAAGATAAAAGAGCCAAAAGTCAGCCCATCGAACATAAAAACTCTCCTCGTTTCAAGAAGTAATCAAATCGTGTTAGGATGTTTTGAGAGCTCTTGAGGCATGTTCGGGGAAGTCTGGACGCGGCCTGAGGTCACTACATACTAAGCGAGTAATGAGTCCCTAGACGAATCGCGTACGGATTCATTCGGCACAAATTGTGGGTCCTAACTAACTACCCTTCAGGGATCCATTTCATTATGAATCTTTATGTTTATAGAGTTCACAGCTTTGTAGTTCGCATTAGTGGAAAAATAAGTGATATTTATTATTTTACTAGCTGCTTACTCTTATTGAGAAACTGTTAAGTATGCATATGATATGATAAATGCACAACAATGATTTGATGAATATTCAAATCATGTGTGTATTTTATTTATATTATATTTTATTGTATCTAGGTAATGCTCGTGAAATCACTATAGCTTTTAGTAAGCCAAATTCGATCTATATTAGGTTTACTTGTAAGTAACATAATAGCTTACTAACTACCTACTGACGAATACGTTACTTCTGTCTTATCGATATGAAACTTTGGGATTTTATGTAAGTGGGATGACAACACAGTAATAGAGCACCATCCAGCTGATCTGACTCTGGAGTCAGGATATGGATAAGAGAACTCTTTCATGGGCACTTGTAAAACCTTCAAGTTTGGGGTCTTTTTTATTTTATTTTACGATCCGACACATTACATTTGGGGACGAGCGTTTGATGAAGAAGCCAAGAGGTAGAAAGTTAAACTCTTTCAATAGGCTCTAATAAACCCCTCGAGCTTGGGATAATTTTGTTTGTTTTGGCGAGCCGACACATTATTCTTGCTGACGAGAGTTTGATGATAAAGGCAAGAAGCAGAAAGGGAAATTCTTCAATGGGAACTAGTAAACCCCTCGAGTCCTTGCAAAACATGAACAAGCAAGGTGTTTCGATTTTTTTGATGAGAAGTATATATTACCTATTCGGTAGATACGTACAGGCAATCGGTATATCTATATTATTTCAGTTACGGCACGGCACCTATGGGACAAAAAATTTCATAACTATAAAAAATTGGCAGTCAATAGCATTAGTAGTTTCTGATATAGATTCCCTGTGACAGACGGACAGACAGAAAGATACCAGAGTGAGTTTACAAGGTTTCCGTTTTTTTATCGGATATTTAAAACCCTAAAAACGCTTCGAATGGGAAAGCTATTCATATAAAGATTTTTTTTATATACACACATTTTTCCCACATTAAATTGCACCTAATTAGGCGGGATGAATGAATAAACGAAGTCGGACAAAATGTGGACCATTCTCAAAATAGCTGTCCCTAAACGCTGTAGCTACACACATATTTATTATGCACAGACGCTTCAACCTTCTAATTTTAGTAACGTTTCGCTTTGTGAAAATGTTTTGAGCTCCAGCAAAATTACCTTAATTAGGAACTAAATCTACCAAAACGTTTCAACGTGAAATGAAATGGCGTAGTAATTCATAACTCTCGTATTTTTGAATAAACTAATTAAAACCTAATAGAGAAATCAGTTGACGTAATTTTACTTTCAATATGACAGACGTTTTCAATTTTTTATCTAATAAAGTTAATACTGAAACAATCACACGTAGTATGTTTTGCATTTAATATGTTATTCATGTAAATTAAACTACATAATATATATAAAACAAAGTCGGGTTTATTCTAACGCATAATAATATTAATAACAGTCTAATAACTTGCGAACGGCTGGACCGATTTTCGTGGTATTGATTTGTTGTATATATCTCCGTCCCGTATAGCAGAATAACTATTAAAACATGGGATAAACATACATTTTTAACACTAACAGAAATTTTTAATTGACTTGATTTTTACAGGGGTAGTTGAAGGACATATCCTACATTTTATCCCGATCGAACGAGCAGTTCTCATGGATTACATTCGAAAGTCCACGCGGGTGAAGTTACGGGCAGAAGCTAAAAATATAAAACTAAATATATTTTCCTGTGCCTGTGGCTTTTGGATATCCATACCACGGGCAGTAAGTAGTTGTAAACTGTATATATTTTAACAGCAAATTCTCAAATTTTATATAAAAGTAAATCATCAATGTGCTGGAGGTGTGGCACGAGGTACAACGGAGCCTTGTGCCGGATAACGGAATGTTGAAACCGATTCATCTGATACATGTGTGAGACAGGATGGATATATATCGCCCTTGCTGTTCAAATTCTTTGTCGGCGAACTGTGCAGGAAGCTGACGGACCGGTGTAAGTTGCTCAATAAACTGTGTGACCATCAATAACCCGAGCTACGCTGATGATATGATGTTGTCGGCACCTTCCATCTGCGCCATCCAGACGCCATAACGTACAATACAGACCAGACTGTGGTGATGGTTTGAGAGTCAGCCAAAATGCCACAGGCTGTAACTCAAGTTACGATGAATGGTGGTCCTTCCAGCCTGCTGCAGCGCAAGCAGCATGCACTGTGCGTTACGCATTCCGATCTTTTCCGACTTTTTGCGGAGAGCGCGCTCTGCCACGGGCTGAACGCGCATTCACAACTCCAGCTACGTTCTCGAACAAAGCGTCTACTGGACACGAAGTTTCATCCTCGAAGGGTGTTGCAAATAGATATTATACGCCTATAATCTAGCCTTACGTTTATATTGTACCTCATAATTATATCGTTTCTATTTGCTTACTACGGCTGTGTACTGGATTAAATGGTTTTGATTTAGTTAAACAACCAGCTGCTTTAAACGACTACAGCGAACAAATTGGGTAAGAATTAATTGTTCGTGCCATCGTCACAAAAAATCGTTTCAAGGCAATTTTGTGTATATTTCGCGTTTATACTACAAACAACTTGTTATCATCGAGGTGATCAATTGTGTTGTTTATATGTTACCTTTACTCGCATTGCGAAACGCTTTCATCAATTTTAACCTCTAGTGTCACAACCAGTGTGTGCATCATTCACTCAAAACCAATCAGATTTTGCGTAACTGGAGTACGCAAAATTTAATGGACTCGATTCATTCATTTAAATACGTTGGTTCTATTTCAAAGCCATAACCACACTTTAATGTAGTGAGACTGTGAACCACGATGCATCTCCCACAGCCCACGATGGGGCACGTTGTAAACTAATCCTATCGCCAAACCATGCTTAAGTGCATCATATTTGCAGCTTCAGAGTTACCGCACCGGAAAATTGTTTCAAGGCATTAGTGCAACATATTGATTTTCATGGAATATTTCACTCATAAACACAGTGATAGTATCCGATCTCTCTACTACAACCAGGTGACCATGTTAGCAGATGTATGATTAAAACATGATTATGACATTTGAGTGTTCTCTCCCTATGAACAAATATGTCTGTCTGTAAACGTGTCTCAGGTTTGTTATGACAAGTGTTCATTTTGTGCACTTTTTTAAAGACTGGACAGATGAACATTTTGACATGTGTACTGTGTGTGTGTATGTGTATGTGCCAAAATAATCTAGATACCTAGGCTAACATTAGGTACACATAGTTGGAGTATATTTTTTTAACATTCCCTTCAGCTTTTCTTTCGAAAATACCATTCCACGTTACTTCTTATTCATAATTAATATAAAATATAACTTATGACTTGCACAACGGCAGTGTTGAAATGTACCTCTACGAGATTAATATTACACAGGATTATTTCCAGAATAAAATAAATAACTAACTAAAACATAACTTTGCTTCAAAAAATGTTGAATAAAGTGTTTGTCTACAAAACTTCTGTCAAAAACTTTATTACACTAGGCAAAATCTTAATAACGATTTTTTAAAAAAATATTCTACACTTATTGTGCAAGAAGCACTGGAGTGTTCGTGAAGTTCCCGGGGCTCCTCGACTTGCGCAGACGATGACCGCCGAGGGGGTTTTAGTGGATGCAAATTCCACATAACCCGACTTCTCTCCTAAGAAGTCGGATATCTGTGAAAGATTTCCCCCTCGAAAAAAAAAGGATAAGATATTGGAATTTGGCTATATAAGTTTTTAGTATATTTTGAAATAAAATGGTGTTTTTTTTTTAATTTTATAATCGTAGACAAGATTAAAACAGAACATAACTATTAATTACCCGCGATTCAGATTGTAATTAACTTTACGAGTAACAGCCTTTATACGTCCCCACTGCAAGGGCTTAGGCCTACTCTCCTACAGAGAGTGTACGGGCCATAGTACATAACGCGGGTCCAATGCGGATTGGTAAAATTTACACACACCTATGAATATCTTCTCAGGAGTGTGCATGCTTCCTCACGGTGTTATCCTTCACCTAAAAGCCAACGGTAATGATTTTTATCATTCGTACATAAATTCCAAATAACAGATTGGAACTCATTGGTACGAGCCAGGAACGAAGTGAGACCTCGATTGTTCAAGGACTGACGCTCTACCCAACTGAGCTATCACAACTATCATGCTTTAATACAGATTCAAAATCATTAACAAGATTTAACATAACGTTAAAATAAAATGTAAATTAAATTCCCTGTCTAAGGCAAGAACCTATGTTTACTCGCTTTGATCGTTACTAAATACAAATATATATCACAAACTTCCTGTTTATCGGTCTCGTGTAAACAGGGGGTTAATAAGCATTTTAAATGCTGATGATGAGTTTCCTCTGCTAGACGATCGACTTAAGTGTCGAGAGACGACCGGATATTGCTCTCCTCTTGCAAAACAGCTACAGACTTCCCATCCAGACACAGTCTTTGGATAGCGAGTAAAGACCGTACATATATGTAGCATCGCGTCCCGTTCCGAGGACGGAAATTTGCTACGCTACTGGGTCATCGTAATTCCCTTGCTAACGAGACGATTTTTACCCAGTGGCGCCGCGGCGCAAAGACTAAAAATTGAGCAACTATGAGACTAGCCTTGCTAGAACACGGCCAGAGAATATAATTACTAGTCCAATTTTCGATATTCAACCCAGATATCTTATTAATTTATGAAACATGAATTGTAACTCAAGTGATTTTTTTAAATAAAATTCTTATATATATAATAACCAGTTAAGTAAAACCAGTTATTAGGCTAAATGCTAAGTATATAAGTTGAAAGATGAGTTTAGTACGTTTTTGATGCTTAGAATAAAATTTAGAACAGTGTTCCCAGTAGTTGGATATATAATAATTAAAAGAAATTTAATCAAAAATATTATTTAGTATTACAATCTCATTTATGGTAATTTTGAAAACCTGAGTAGACAATTTGTTTTGATTAAAAAGCCGCCCACTATTACGTTCCTTGTTCTAAACTAAATTAAAACGATTAAAACAAAATTAGATTCCGATAGTTTGTAATATCTTCTCTGAGTAACGAGCGACAAAAACGTTGTCAAATTAATAAAGGCCCTCTATAAATCACGAGTATCTCACGAGTCTACCCAACTCTCTAATAAATGAATTCCCGGAAAACTCTCCCTAATTTTCATGGCGGGCGAGAGTCCATCGATCAGTTATTACTTTCTGCTTTTTGGTTAAGCATCTTTTTAAATACAACTTCGAGTTTTTTTTTTAAATTTTACAGTTGTTACGATATGATTTACTTAAATTATTATTATTACACCGAGAACATTTCAATGCTGAACATACGCCACATACAGCGTACGTCATAATGCCTCTAAGCCGTCTGCATCAAACGAAACGGAAAATGGAATATTGAATCCAATGACTTTATAGGAGTTATACAGTGTGTGGCATATAATAGGGGCAAATACAACAAATGGATGTTCTACAGAGTATTAGTAACTTATCTAAAATGATTCTAGACACTTAAAACCCACACATTACACACAATACTTTTTTTAAAATCTATGTTTCTTAGAAGTTTCATAGTCAGTGTATTATACATATTTCAAATCGCTAACGTGTCGTCAATTGTTGACGAGACATTTCGACTGGCGTGCGATGCAGAAGAGACAATCAAGTAGAGCCGAACTTTTTTTGCAATACATTGAATTCACGATTAAATTTGTTAGAAATAATCAAAAACTAAAGTTTTTATTTTGATTATTTGGTTACATAATGATTTAATTACTGGTGACTTAAGCCTCCGATATATGCTCCAGTTCTGGGCCATAAACTGTATAGTTTTACAACAGATTTGTATGTGTCTTTCAGAATGTACTTTATTACAATGACAAAACTCATTAAGAGAATACACCAGGCACATTTTCGAGAGAAAAACAACTAATGATTTTGTTGATAAATAAAAGTTTTTTTGGGCATAATATGATGGTTGTTTTATGTGAAGAATTACTAAAGAATCAATGACGATTACTTTACAAGAAAAGTCTAATAGAATCTTAAATATTTTTTATATATAATCGATTGTATTCCAATGGCAGTTTTGTTTATTTACGGCACTTTAAATTTTGTTCCGGTCCAACAGAAGAGTCTGCTCGACCACTTATTCGATTTGATTGCCAATCTCGATTCAAATTTCATTTAGCAAAATGATTTCAATATGATTTTCGAGTTGAAAATCGAAATGAATTTCGTAGCTCTCTATTAATTGCTATAGCTTTATTAACGATTTGGTTTGAATTGTCATTTGATTGTAAAAAAATTGTTTTGGGTTTAAGAGGGTATGCTGTTGTCAAAGCGCCCATACAAACGTAGTCCAGTCATATTTTGAGTATTAAGATATGAAAATCTATGAAATTTTCAAGACACAATCTAAAAACAAATATCTGTGTCGGTGGTGAGTCAGATTTTCGTTTAAATATATACTACTAGAGTTACAGGGCGTCAAAGTATTGTATTTTTCGGTAATAAAAAGCCCCAACTTTGAACCTGATTTACAAGAGTATGAATCAATTTAGAACAATTTGGAAAAACTACCGACATCTGAAATTTCATTAGTATACTGTATTAAAAAAATGGTTACATAATATAATGTATCCTTCAAATGATCCCTGGACTACGAAACATCCAAATAACGGGTGGATAACATCGCGTAATGTATGCTGTCTCACCGTACGCGCTCGGGTAGGATAGGGCTCGGAGAGGGACAGCAACAAAACAATGCAACCTTGAAACCGACCACGTGGTCTTACCAACATAGCCTCTTAATTGTGAATCCTTATATGTTCTGGTTTTATTATTAAACGAAAGTGCGGTGTTTCGGAACACATTTTTGGTATATGAATATAAATTTTTAGGGTTCCGTACCTCAAAAGGAACCCTTATGTGATCACTTTGTTGTGCCGCATATTTCGATGAAGAAAGAATCAAAACCTGAAGGGTACTTCCCATTGACTTAGAATCATGAAATTTGGCATGAAGCTAGTATTGAAACAAGTATAGGAATAAATCTGAAAAGTGTAATTTTTAAATTATATCTCATTAAAATTTCACGATCACAAGCGATTGAAGCGTCGTAATATTAATTTTAATGCGTAAATTAAAAAATTTTTCGTGAATTTCAGCCAGGCGCTTAGACTTATCAATTATGATTTTCAATATGTTAATTATTCATATTCTGTACAGAACTAACAAATAGCATCAACGTACTCTCTCAACAGTCGCATATTGCTACATCTTTCATGTCTTCCGTTATTGGGTGGAGTCTTAACTTAAAAGCAGCAATTGTGATCGCAGTAAGATTTGTGTGTGATGTTGTATGATGTAAAAAAACTTTTTCGTCTCTTTTTACTACGTTCACGGGAAGATATGGCCTCACGAAGATCACAAGGCCAGTCTAGACAAGGATTTAATAATTTAATACTGACATTATTTAAATTTGTAGTGTATAATGGTCACCGCTTGGCCTTTATCTCAAGGTATGGAAAGTATGCTCACATAGAAGCTTCACGCTAACGACTTTATTTTATAACTTAAGATAGATGAACAATCTCACCTCGCTCATCTAAAAGAATGGCTAAAGAATGCTTTAATTTTAATTCTACAAATCCTCGGCTTACGTGCTCGACAGACGACGAGAACTTAGCCGGTTTTTATGCAGAAACAGGCTTTTGAATTAAACATGAATTTAAACCCACACCTGATTTTCAGTATTTTGACAACTAATTTTAAATTAAAATAAGGCCCAAAACAACAAACAGGGAGCGCAACAAAATTATTAACTACGCAAAATTCTCAGATTCAACTTCTTGCCAAGGATTTTTAGTTTAAAATGTCAGGGTTCATATTTTAAAAATTCAGTCGTTCAACTTTTTAATAGCCATCTAGAAAAAAGTAATCCAGACTTGGTTTGCTATCTGGGCTAGATGAAAATGAAAACGGTGGCTTGGAGCGCTATTTTATGTTAGGAGATTGGGAATCAGAAGTAGTCTTTGTTCAAATTTCTTGAATACAGATAGTATTATCTCGAGATATTATTTTCTCACAAAGCACAATGCTTATCTTCTAAAAAATTTAAAGTTTCATAAGATCTTGTGTTCGTTTTTATTTCTATCAGGGATAACTGATAAACCGTATGTCAGCTTCCATAAAGAATGCCTCGACCAATGAGGTTTTCATTTGAGGATCTCCCATAATCACCAAGAATGCTGCTCAGACGCCCTCTACGACGCCTTCCAAAAGCCAAGCAGTAGTATTATTTTCAAGCCAAAGCAGCAAAGTATTTTTTGAAGTAGAAGTCCGACGATATACTCGGAAAATAAAATAATAATGAAAAAGATTTTGAAAAGGATATCAATAAAATAAATAACATAATGTGTGGAGATTATAACATCGATTTCATCTGTGCATCTCGGAGAGCTACTCATATGTCCATCGGTGGATTGCCTCAGGCTGCACCAATGAAGTTTCAACACGTACAAGACACCACTAAAGTTTAGTTTAATTTCGGGATTGCGTTTATTACATTCCGAAGCCTAAAATCACTGACCCCCAGTGAGATTAACTCAGAGCTGTTTGGTATGGAAATTTATCAGGATCTATCCGGTTAATTTAAATAGCCGGGTAGAAACTTGCTCTAAAATTGAGGCTAAGCACATCATGCATATAATGTATTTACGTGTACATAATCAGCTCGGAAAGCACGTCGATACATGGCGTAATTTGATGTACATCCAATATTGGAGCGATAATGGCATCGAAGACGGAGAGACATACGAACTAATTACACGTGAACATTTTGCCGTAACATGGGCTCTTTTTATCCATGGCGGTCTGGTTTTTATGGTACTTTTCTATGTCCTTCGCGCTGCTCCTAAATATGTTTAATGCTGTGTTGAAAATATAACATAGTCAGTATTTTATTGTGTCTTGTATTGATCACGCCTTCGTCTATATGTATTGTTACTTTGTTACCGTTAGGTGAAATGAAGGAAAATATGAAGGTATGTGTGTTTTTTTTGTTATGGTTGTATATTTTGATAAGATACGCTTACTATGAGTATCAAGACTGAGCATTTTAGAAGTCTTGATAATTAGGGTTTCTTACCTAAAAAGATAACTCGCTTTGATTGTCTTCATTTTGTCCTTCCAAAATTTGGTTGTCTTTCTCTGTAAAGGAACTCTATTTTTATTCATTCACGTGACATAGCATCGTTGCATACGATGTAAGGCGCGATCGACAAGTCGCATGACAAACAAGTGTGACCGTATTTTTTAAACATTCGTCTCCGGTGTTGCCAATATAACTTGCTATGTTTAATTTTATCCGTTTCACGTAGAAAAATAAAACCGATAATTATTACAATGAAAAAGATACTTCAAATTTTAATTTTTAATTAGTGGCTACTTGAGCCTATTGTAATAAAAAAATTTAGTAAAACTATAAATTGAAATCAACTCTATTTTTATCATTAGCTTGAATTTTATTGATAAAACCAGCAAATCGAGCGCTCGTGGCGCGCAGAGCGAATCAAAATAGAGCTCAAGATCCTCGTATTTCTCAGAAACGCGAAAAAGTATCAAACTAAAATTAGTACCAAATATTCAAGACTGCAATCCCAAAAGCAAAGCTTTACAGTACAAGACAGGACTAAATCTGAAAAGTATAATTTTTAGGAATTAGTATAGCATACTAAAAACTTATGTCCCTTGGATCTGTGAGAAAATCAAACTTATAGGTCAACGCAATACAAAGAGCTGTAGACCATTTCCATGCCTATAGGGTACTTCCCGTCTGACTTAGACTGACTTAGAATCCTAAAATTTAGCAAGACCAAGATCTTACAGCGCTATTATAGGAATAAATCTGAAACCAGTATTTTTAAATTATAACACAGTAAAAATTGCTTTTATATGTTTACAAACTTAACTTTGTAGGTGAAAGCCATACATCGGGTGTGTAATTTAGCTACAAAGTTGGTGTTTCAATCAGAATTACATTTTTGGTAGAGCATTGTTAGGTGCATATTACCGTACCTAGTATTTATGATTTTCAGTATCTTAATTATTCTTATTACGTACGTAGGGTGCACAAGTCCGACTCGCACTTGACCGTTTTTTAAAATTTCGTCTCCTTATAATCTCCTTTACGTTTACAAAGTGTTCCAGTGCCTGTCAATATTTGTTTTTTAATGTTTAACTTCGCCGCCTGTCGAAACTTATAATTACAAAATATGATTTTCGGTATGTTATTTTTCATATTCCTCGGTGCGCAAGTCTGACATGCACGTAACCTTTTTTGTAATTCAAATGAATACAATTAAATTTTAGGCTTTTATTATTAAAAAGGGATAGAATACGGAGGGGAGATAAGAAAATAAAGCAAATTTCAAACTGACTGGTGGCAATCTTCCCCCTATGAAAAAGCGCATACACCCTTTTTAGACGATTTTTTATTGACCTCTCTATTAATCGAAGTGAGGGGTGTCCCTCTTGTTAGTGGCGGGCGTAGACATTTATTTGTTGGAGCCACAGAGTAAATTTATAGAAAGTTCATGTTGTGCGAAACATCTGTTCTGCGGACAACCAGGAATTTATTATCGTCGGGTCAGGTTTCAGTTTAACTATGTACTTAAATATATATACGGTTTATATAGGTAGATATACATTTAAATTCAGGGTCGGATTAGCCATACATGCAAGATGGCGATTGCCACCCGGGCCCTCTTGGCTTAATGAAATATGAAATGAAATAAATGAAATGAAATATGAAATGAAATGAAATGAAATGAAATGAAATGAAATGAAATGAAATGAAATATTTATTTAATGCCTGTCTTAAAAAATAGTTGACCTTTGTGAGGATATTTTACCTACCTCACATTTTCTTGCATCTTCTTTCAATGCAGACGAATGTCTGGGGCCCAGCTGTACATTTATAGCTTTTGGTCTCGAAGCCTTGGGACCATGGGGCCCAGTTCTATCTTCATTATATCTTACTTTAAAATATCTAACATTTTGCGAAAAAACACTTGATACCCTCATGACAGGCGGCGCAGGACCTCAACTGATCTTGCCAGTCCAGTCCAGTCCGACCGTGTTTAAATGTATTATAATATTTTTGTACGAATTACAAAGCTTGATTTGCTGCTTGTTTAATTGAATTTGCTTTCATTATACCCAGTAATCACTGTAATGCTTTATTTTAGCAGCAGCAGAATGATAATAGGCTGCATAATTAGGCCACGATTAAATATCAGCGAGCAATTATACAATTGATATATTATTATAGCAAGAAGGAACATACTAGCAGTTATTAAGTACTATTGTTTGGTACGTAGACAGCATAGTGGTATCTGGTATGGTGGTTTGTTTAATGTATGATGGGTTTTGCACTTATCACTTGATGGTAAGTGACGATAAGGCCGTTGGATGGTAAGCGTGCGCACCCAGAAGCCTCACGCCTATTTCATACCGGAACACAAAAGTGCTATTAACACTGCTGTTTGGTGGCAGACTTAGGTAAGTGGTAGCTAGCTAGACGGACATAGAGAATGCCCTATCACCAAAGAAACTCCAACTGGGAATCGAACCCGGTATCCGATTGTGAATCCAATATTTAGCCATTAGGCCACGGAGGCGGTTAAAGGTTAAAGTTAAAGGTATCTAGAGATCTGTATTAGATACGAGTATACTAAAATTGTAACAGACGGATGATGTATGTACACAATAGATATTAAAGAAAAACTAATTGAGTTCTTTGTAAGAGCAATAGAAGTCAAAACCACACTTTATAGAATTTGCGAAAAACTACCGCACGGAATTGAGTGTAGTTTTCACAATAGCTGGGGGTCTAACTATAAATCCGGTGCAGGTTGTATCTTGATCCGCCTAGAAGCCGACTTAACTCACAGTACATCGCACCTAGCAAGGACAGATCGCTATTTTTGAATAAAAAGAAAGGAAAGCAATACACAACCTATCATAGAAACTTACAAAATAATGATGGCCTTCACTAAACTTGCCCACTCTGTGGTGCTACGATACAAACTACTTTCGAAGACCCACATTAATCAATTTCAATCCCGTCTAAGTAACAGATTTCTCGATTTAATCGAACACTCCCATGCAACACAATTTGTTAACTTGATAACGTCTTTACGTATTATTCTCTCGCTAAGAAAGACCTTAAGTTGTGTTATGTTGTACATATGTCTCTCGAGCTTTTGCGAGAGCATTTTAGAAGGCTCAATTCTGGAGAGGCTTGAGATGATGGTTTTTTTATCATTATTATTCTAAATATAACAGCGCTTGGACACTATTACACCTGATGATAAGTGACAATGACGGCAAATCAGGGTACGAGTTGGACTGAAATATCCTTGTTATTCCTTGAGTTGAAGACTCTTTTTATCATTGGATACAACAGTCTGGAAGAGCTTAAAGATTTATTTGTACTGACCATAAAGAAAGTTTAGACTTTAAATGTCAGTTAAACGCCCTAAGCACTCAATTTTAAACAAGACGGAATTCGAGGTATCGATCAATAGCTGTTGGGAAATGTCCACTGCTAAAGTTAGGCCTTCCCCACGGCTATAACACAATGACCAGTCCCGCTTGCATGCAGGGATTACCCAGGTCGTTGGTTCATCTAGTATGGGGGCGGCCTGATACACGTTTCCCGGTATAGATCGCCTCGAGAACGGAATTCGTCCCAGTCCGTCCAAGTACGGAAATAATATAACCGTTTGTTAATATACGATGTAAACTAGCTCAAAAAAGTGTGCTCACTTGATGAGCCACTGGCTACCACATCGGGAATGCAATCCATTACATTCTAAATACGAATCCCAATTTGTACCCACTTTGGCTACATACGTGAGAGATAGAAATAATTAATCAACTTTATATTAAACGTTATTGTTATTGAAATGCTCATTGTGAGCCGTGATGACGGATCCCGATGCTAATGATAATGTAATAATGGATTGTAATTTATTATTGCGTATTTTGGTTATTTAGGTTCATACCATGTCATGGCCGTGTAGTCTTGGCTTTAGAATAGGATCGCACCATGACATTTAGCAGGTGTCTTAAGTAGGTACTTCATGAATTTTCGTAAATAAAAGTAGCTGAATTAGTTGAATACATTAAAAGGCCTTATTAAGGTGAGACCGATGCTCTTGTTGAAATTTGATACAAAAACATAAATAATGAATAAACAATCCATAAAGTTAGTGTCATCTTGAAAATTTTGATATTTTTTGAGGCTGCGGCTCATTGTATTTGTTTGACCACTAAAATTCGAATATCAATTGAAACGCTTAAACACCGGCATCGACCTTTTCGATTTGGTGCGAGTCGAAGGTTAAAAGAGTCATTAATCTTGTGGAGATTTCCAGGAGAGCTCGTTGCTCGTAATCCGGGGTGTTACTTTTCAATCGATAAATAATAACATACTTATTCGATGAAATATCTTGTATGCAGAACTTACGATGTAAAATTTACGATGGAAAGCACATTTTCTTTAAATCTGTTGGTATTATTTTCCTAATCGTAAACTTAATTAATCCGAGGTGTTACGAACTCCTTGAAGGCAACCATGAAAAGATACATTTACTAATTCCATATGCATACTGTATTCAACAGGTATATTCTGACAAGTTAGTGCGCGTCCCTCCATAGGGGTGACAGATGTTGGGGGAGGCGAGGTATTAGTGTATCGCACTTGCGCGCGCTTCCATAGCTCTCCCCCGCTGACGTCCTGGTACTCCTACCCTCCCTATGTCTCTCACTTCTAGGGCGGGTCGCGCACGTACTTGTCTGACTACACCTAAACCCGAATCATTATCTTTTTGCACTTTGTGTAAACAAAAACAAACCTTGAGACACGTCAATAGGTTACTTCCAAGGCTCTCAACATTTTTCTTCAATTGAATGAATGAAATATTTCCAGTCACTTGTCCATTCAATTGAATGATATAAAATGTTTTATACATCTTGCGATTATGATGTTTGAACATGGGTTTAGTGTTGCAAGACTAGATTTACGGTAATTTTGAGCTAATCCATTAGACAGCAAACTGGCCATAGCAGGCAGTGGCATATTTTTTATTGCATAAATACTATACAGTATTGATCTATATGATCGTTATAAAATAGTGAAATATTAAGTACAATTATTTGGCAACCTATTTTAGCAAAAAAGTGTAAACGGTTTTTTTTCTTCAAATATGGCCTTGTTTTCTGAAAAATAAAACATATTTTATTTTTATTTTAATCTACAACAACCTTTAGTGTTATGTAATGTAGTATTATACGATTTATTCTGAATTTACGTTTTATCTGATCCAACGCAAGTATGTTCGAACTGCAGATAAAGTTGCGTATATCACTTCAAACCACAAAGTAAATAGCTTCAAACCCGTAAAACCATCACTTTTGTTGTTACGTAGAAAAATAGGAACCAAGTCACATACTCGTAGCTAATATAGTCATAGTCGGACAGACAGATGGGTGGACAGCGGAGGCTTAGTAGTAGCGTCAAAAAAAACATTTATGTAAATGTAGCTGATTAAATTAACTATTGAGGCGCTTTCATACTTTTATAGCCAAAAATGCACCGTTTTAGTGATTATTGATTAAATAGGAAATAATTTATTGTGACACGTTTTTTTACTCGTAGCATTTTTCGAGGATAATCAATCATATTAGTAATAAAACATAACAGGAAAAAATTGGCTGTATGGTCATAATACCTTTGCCTCTATTTCGTTCATGAATGGAAAAATAAAACACTTTGAGAATCTTTGCAAGTTTCACAGATAAAAAATTTACGAAAATTAATGAATTTTGTAGTTTTTTAAGTTTTATCAGAATTGTGTTTAGAAAACAAGTTTAAAAGTGTGTCAATAAAGTGAATCATGTCAATATTAAAATGATTTGTGTATGCTTTACCAGGAAATGTGAGTATTTGTGGAAAGTGAGGTTATGTTTACATGAATTGCAAAAAGATAATGATTCGCGTTTACATGTAGGCCAGGAGAATGAAAGACGCTCGTATTTTTTCTCCATTAATATATCCTTTTGTATTATCTATTGTAAACCTGGAAGGTCAGCAACTAACAATGAAACAAAATCACCACGTTAAACGAACTCTACAGCCGGTAAACGTCCACGGCTGAACATATGAGAACGGCCCAGTACACGTTTTCCGGTACGTCGTCGTCAATAGACAACTCACAAGCTTTAAAAAACTCACCGTTATTGGTAATGGCAATAATTTATTTAGAGGTACAATCGTGAAAGCTTTTGCTTGGCTCCTATGGCATTATACAAAATTAAGGCAAGACTTCCTCGGGTAAACATGATGTGATCCTTATCTAAAGGCGAAACCACACGATAACTTGACTTGAATAATTATTTCAAGCATTAAGAAATCACCGGCGATACTTGTAAGGGCAGCCGGGTGTCAAAACATTCCTCTCAAGTTAATCAAGAGCTGGGATTAAAGTAAACAGTTTCGAGACTATGATTGAAAAGTTAGTGATCTCAAGTCGAGGGCCGGGTCGCTGAAAAGGAAACTATGTCAGGTGCTTAATTACTTCAAGCTGGGTTAATTGAGTAGCTACACTGGTTATACGGAACTCTTTCTGACTGCTTCCTGAGGCAAAGGTAAACTTTGCAATTCTTGTTTAGAATTCAAAGAAACTTGAAATCCAAAGTTATGATGTTCAGTACGGTATTGTAGAGGCTAGATTCGAAATAGCTATATGCAATTACGGTACGGATAGAGTTTTAAAATTGAAATTTTATCGGATTTTAAGAGAATTTTTTTCAAGAAATCCACAAAAACAGATAGAGACGTAATAAATGTTTATTTAATGTTTCCTGTGATGGGATTACTTGGACTAAGCTGGTGTCCCCCTTTGTGCGTGGACGGGCTTGGCTGTCCCGTTTACTAAGCCCTAAGAACTTTACGTATCTAGTACCGTTTAGTGACTTCCCGTGTGAAGCCTTCGCAGCCTGTATTTATATTTTGAATCAAGACTCGGATGGTTTTAAAACCTTTACCCTCGTGAAAGAGTAAGCGTTATATTATATCTTGTCTCCGCTATCGATTCAACCTCTCGGTGCCACACAAAAATAGCTTTTCCTGATAAAATTAATTTCCCCTCTGACAATTAATATTTCTTTGGTTTCATATTTGTCATACTTCATAATGGCAGTTGGTATAAGTTTCTTTCTTTCTGTTTATTCGTTATATTTGTTTTAGTTAACATTTTTTAAATGAAAAGGTGAAAAGGTACACTTTTGCACCAAGATCTGCAGAATATTAAGACTTGCCCTGTGCAATTGGATATTTGCTTTACTATACTCAAATACATTTTTTTATATTAACTTATATAGCCTAATTATTAGCAGTAAAATACTTCTGAAGTTCCTAAAACATTGAGGAGCAGTGGTTGAAGATTCTCAGTTGTATGATGTGAAATAATTGACAAATTATTATTATTAATCAAATAAGTACTAACCATTGCGTCACCAGTTCTCTGAAACATAAACTAATTGAATGATCTGAATTATAAAGGAAAGAAAGTTAAATTGATTACTTTACTTGGTTTCTACTAGACACAAAGAAGAAAATAATAGATATTGGAGTAAAGAATCTGTAGGGACGACGGAATTGGGGCTGACCCAAAAATTTAGAGTAATGTATAATCAATGTACATAAAATGTGATTTTGAAACTATCCCATGGTATGACTATAACGGGATTTCAATATCAACTCGGAAAAATGCTTGGGCCATTTGCGTCTCACTCCTATTGTGTTGAACCGTTCGATAGACATTAGCCGAAATTTATGACCGGCCCGATTTTAGACAGAATTTACGGCATTGTTGTAGTCAAGTTCTAAGTTGAACAAACCGAATATTCCGATAAAGCAACAGAATAGAACACGTATAAACGTTTATTTAAACTTTGAAATTATAACAGGTATTGTTTTGAAACGTACGTAGATGTGCGTAATGTGCCACAACAACGAGAACTTTGAGAAAGCTAAATCTGTTCAACTCGTCTGGAAGAGGTTGAAGGGGTTTTCCCTGTATAAATTACTTTTTACTACACAAACTTGTGCACATGAAGTTTTAATCAAACTTTAATTAAATTAACATGTGGCTCCGTCATCTTTGTTTTGAGATTTTGTTTAAAACATCATCATCTCTTACAATGTTGTATGTATTTATGTTGTACTGGTAAAGTAGCAATGGTCAGGCCACACCGCTTGAAGAACGGACAACCGATGAGGAGGAAAAGTTCTCGAGTTGTGACCACGTAACGGGAAACGTGTATCAGGCCGTCCCCCTAAAAAATAGACTGAGAAGGAACGCCGATCTTGTTAATTAAGGTCGCGAGGAGTTTTGGACGTTCTCTGGCTGATGATGATTTCTATTGATGTATATACCTCTAAATATGTATCTTGTATTTATGTAATTGTATAAATTAACTTTATGTTAAATGTACACGCCTAACTGCTCTCCTCTCTTCACTATTTCTCGCTAGACTTGTGTAAGAAAGTTCTAATAGAAATAAGTTGTTCTTCTTCTATACATATAAAATTCAAAGTCCTGACTGACTGAGATATCAACGCATAGTCTAAACCACTGGTCTTAGAGACATGAAATTTGGAAGGTTTGCTTTGTACAGTGTTGTAAATTCCACGCCTAACAGGGTAAAATAAGAGATGTACGTTTGTATGAAAGTCCGTCATTTTTGAAGATAAATCCTTGAAAATTTGTACGAAGCTTTTCGGTCAAAAATAACGAAATAAGTGTTACACAGTTTTTGGATATTTATAGATATATATATTTAGATATATTTGAAAGTTTGTATGGGAAGTCTGTTTTGTTTTTGAAGTTAATATCATGAAAATTGATAATTAGTCATTAGCTAAAATTATTTGAAAAATCCACCCCTTAAGGTTAAAAACAGGGATGCAAAATTATTTGAAAGTCGAAAGTTAAGACAATTCAAAGAAAATTGTTAAACAAAGCAATACGTATTTCCACATATTTTTAATGGGAGTGAAAAGGGGATAAAAGTTTGTATGTGAACTCTGTTGTTTTAATAGCCAATAACATAACAATTAATACTTAGCCTTATGAATTCAAAGTAAGGATAACGTGTTCTAGCGTTTTTGAAAAATCAGCCCGTAGATGATGAAATCAGGGATGCAAAATTATTTGAAAGTCTGTCATTTTTGAAGATAAATGAAAATCTGTATATGGTTAAATCAGAAACAAATGAATACGTGTTTCACTGATTTTTAATGGGGGCGAAAAGTGGTTGAACGTTTGTATGGGAACTCTATTGTTTCCGAAGTCAATAGCATGAAAATAGGTAGTTAGCCTTAATGATAAAAATTTAGAGTGACGTATTTTCGAATTTTTGAATAATCGTCTCCTAAAAGGGATGAAGTTAGGGACGCAATCTAATAGATAAACTTAACGTGGCACTATTTTTGAGGTTGCACTCTTGCAAAATGGCTCGACCAATTTTGATGTGTGTGTTTTTGTGTATATTTGCGAATCTTGCACCTTCTTTCCCCTATCCCCTACCTTACCCTACCCTATATTTCAATAGCAATTTTTGAATTGTGGTATGAATAATATCCAAATAATTATTCCTTACGTAAAGTCATTGACGGGAAGTGTCATCACATCAGTTTGATATTTGTTATGTAGTAGTTTCCATGGGATGAAATGGGATAAAGTCAACGCGGGCGAAGCCGCGGCTAGAAGCTAGTTTTATATATAATATATTTATCAATTTTTGTTTTGTTTTGTGTAATTGTGTAATTTTCTATGTGTAATAAAATATTGAATTTTTAAAATCATTTCAATGATTTTATCGATGTCACAAAATTTTATTTAAATTTGAGGTATTGAAACTTTGTTGAATTTGAACTTGTTATTAAATAACAATAAAATGTCCATAGATTGAAAGTGAAGCTAAAGCCAAGTGAAAAATATCTAAAACAACAAACGACATAAGGAACTAATTTTGTAATATCATAGATAAAAAATTGCGCATTTTTCATTGAATTACAAAATGCACATATTAAAACACGTGAAGCAATCTTTAAAAGGTTTTTCAACTTATTTTAATTTTCCTGCTCGCTGTTTTGTAAATCCTAATTCTCCGAAAGTGAAAGCCGACCATGAAAAAGCATTACCCAAAAAATATAAAAGTAATTACAATCTCATACTAGAGTGGCTACTGAATCAAAATAAATTAACTCACTCCCCGCGAATGAGTTTCACAAGCGATGTAAAACGAACCCTTACAAAGATTAGTCTCATTTGCGTCTCAAATGGGGAATTATAATGATTCGTTTTATTATTCAGCTTTGTTCCTGCGTCTTCGTAAAGGTGTCCCCCACCCCTCCCATATTAAGTGGTGTTCCCGTTCTGGGCATATTCTCTCGTACGTCGGTTATCGTCTGCGAGTCTGAAACGACAACCTCTTCAAGAGTTCGGAAGTTTATTTGAGTAATACATTTAGAAGTTTTTGTAATAAAATGATGACGGGATTTTTGTTGATAAACAACTAACATACACGCACGTTACTGACGAATATTTCAAAGTTGGACAGAAGATTTCACCTTTGGATCGATCTAACTTTGATAATGACGTTGGCCGAAGAAGCCAACTCGTCTGGGCATCGCTCGTGCAGCTGCGGCATATATTTACTTCGTGAATAAAACAATGTATAAAAATATAAGTTTTCTACCAATCTGTAGTTCTTTATTTTTGCCGTATTAACAAGTTCAAGGTCACTTAGCGATCTTTGGAGTGTCAGAAAAGGCGTCATTTCCAGCGTTTCTTTAGGAGTCCAAATTTAGAATATTGCGCTACTTAGTCCGGATTTACTCCAAAATCCACCCAATAAGATGAAAAGGAACCAACAAAAAGCCTACAAATATGTAACCGAGGTTTTGCGTGTTACTTGGTTCATTCGTAACGACAGCCTCATTTTCGCATATCGGATTCCTTTAGTGTCGGGATATCGGGAGTTTTTCCTCACGCCCACGCTGCCATGAATTGCCAATAAAGTGGTGGCTTCCAATGTCGCAATGTCAGACACAGTCGACCTTCTATTTCTGATATAGTCCTGAATTAAGCTCTCCAGTTGTAGAAAAACAATAACAACTAAGCTGTCCACTTTTATGGTTGACAATATCGATCGGAGTCAAAATCCCTACTAATATAACAGACGGGCAGTATAAATTAGTTAGTCCTTTATAGGGTACCGTACCTCAAAAGCTTTCAAGTTAACGCAATAAAAAGATATGAGTACATGCCACATATTTCGACTTAGAACGAATCAAAACCTGTATAGTATTCCCGCTGACCTAGAATACATACTGAAATTTGGCAGGAAGCAAGGTATTACAGCACAAGTATATATGGGAATAAATCTGAAGAATTTGTTATTTATTAATTATTATTAGTAGTATTCGGTACAGAAACCTCGGTGAGCGAGTCTGACTCGAACTTGACTTGGCCATCATCCCCTGATGCTAGGTGACAATATGACCTTTGGACCGTGCACGCTTACCAGAAGCGTCAAGCTAATGAGGCGCTACCTTTCATGTCGCAACAACTATGTTGTGTGTTGAGGGATATATCAATTAAACGTGGATTTGACATGGTCCACCAATGGATACATATTTTTGTACTCGAGTGTACTTATCTTCAAGATGTTTTGTATAAAAACAACCTATGTCAGCTCTTTCGTATAAATATGAAGTCTAAACTCACACATAACTTTGTGATCATTAAAACATGAAAAGAGTATATTTTGCCCTTTCTTGGATATTCTTAAACTTTTGTGAGGTATCGTGTTGAATGAAAATAATGAGTTGCAGGTTCCTTTTATATTAGACAGCGCAAGGCTTTGTGCGCTATGACGTGAAGATTTTGACGTCAACGAATCTCCCATCACTATCTTGTTTACATAGTATTTTTTTTGCAGAAACAGATCACGGAGGGGAAATGAAATTGTCGCCAGCTGTATGACCAACCGTTGAAACGTGGACATAGAAACTCTGTAGTTTCGAATTACCGATGTCCGGTTTCGTACGGCCCTAAGGGACTCGGCCCTTTGACGTGAATCTTACGCGCGTTACTATTTCTGCCACCTTGTTTCCATCGAAAGGCCTGCCCATTCAAACCTCTCGGGAAATTTAAATCTTTCGTGGTTACTTCATCTGGTCGATGTAAAATTTATAAAAACATTATAAAGTATATATTATTTATGTATCCACACCTTTCTACGCTAAAATAAAAAGACGTTGAGTTCTATAGATCGTATAGAGTTTTTAATTTTTTTGTGGTAAAACATTTTGTATACATCGTGTATGTTGAATTGTTATTTAATACAGGCGTATCATTTATCCAGATATAGTTTACGACCATACAAATCATATGTGTAAGCAATTTTGCTTAATAGCTTAATTAATAAAGAGTTAGTCATTTTTAAAGTAAGACCGAGCAGCATTGTATTGCGTCCAAATTGACTTGAAAAAAGATTTATTGAACGGTTTATTGAACTGCCATAATATGACGTGTAAAAGAACCGCCAAGCAGTCAATAACTTTAGATGTAATGAATATATTGCATACTCAATTATTTTGTATGAAAAAATAACACAATTAACTAACGAAATTTATGTAAATGTGAATGAATATATCCACACCCTTTTCACCAATGACATGTAGAAATAAAGCTACCTTTCTGCCATCACTTTCTTCATCCATGCCAGACGCACGTAAATAGATTTTAAATGACTGCACCCATTTTTTCCATTGTTGAGCCAAGACTTGACATTCCCGAAGGTTTCTTGATCTTTTGATTTTCATTGGTCATGACGCCGACTTTTTACAATGGATTACGAACATCCACTTCTGACACCATGTGTTGGTTGAACATTGTTTTATTAGATCAATACAATTGTGTTGGTTGAACATTGCTTTATTAGATCAGTACAATACAATTAATACATTTTAAGAATCTAATGACACAATAATGTAGGTGTGGCTCAGGCGCCATCTTGACATGTGCTAGTGTTGTGACCTACTCATAACATTTAGGACCAACAGTCATTGAATGAATCAAAAACACGGTGTGTGTATGCTCGAAATAGATAATTTCTTAAATATTGTGTTCCCACCCAAAACAAAGAACGGTATTTGAACTATTTATACGTAGCTCATATTCATATTGATATTATTAATGCAAAAGTAAGTTTGTTAGTTAATTTTTTCTTCACGCAGAAATGAAGCAATGGCTTGACGACGTACTTTTGTGTATAGAGTTTTTTGTCCCTGTCTCTTAACTCATCGTACACGAAAAAGAAGGATAATTTTAGTAAGTCATAGTGTAAATTATTTTGCTAAGCCAGGTCTCGGCTTTAGAATAGAATGACTCAATTTAAAACGCGTGTCGCAGCGTCCTCATGTTTATCGCCTCATGTTACCTAGGTCACCAATCCACTCTGTGTGTTAAGAGGCTATGTTGGTAAGACCACGTGGTCAGTTTCAAGGTTAAATTGTTTTGTAGCTGTCCCTCTCCGAGCCCTATCCTACCCGAGCGCGTACGGTGAGACAGCATACATTATGCGATGTTATCCACCCGTTATTTGGATGTTTCGTAGTCCAGGGATCATTTGAAGGATACAGTATATTATGTAACCATTTTTTAAATACAGTATACTAATAAATTTCGGATGTCGGTGGTTTTTCCAAATTGTTCTAAATTGATTCATACTCTTGTAAATCAGGTTCAAAGTTGGGGCTTTTAACTACCGAAAAATACAATACTTTGACACCCTGTAACTCTGGAAGTATATATTTAAACGAAAATCTGACTCACCACCGACACAGATATTTGTTTCTAGATTGTGTCTTGAAAATTTCATAGATTTTCATAGCTTAATACTCAAAATATGACTGGACTACGTTTGTATGGGCGCTTTGACAACAGCATACCCTCTTAAATAAAGGAAACAAAAAAAGGATCTATGGGAGAGGTTAATGTCCAACTGTGGACCTATGCAGGTGAAGATTCAAAATACTTAAGTAACATACGAGTAGTATTTTACACTTTAAATCATAAAATCTGCTATAATGGTCTTTTTTTTTTACTTAACAGGATCCTTTTCCAAAGGTCTCCATACTAAATTTCTGTTGCTATAATCATTTAAATGCTTTTAGCTGGCTTTGATTTGTTAGATCTCTTTACTTAAATCGTTACTTCCTTGTACTTTTACTTTAATGAAAGAGTTTGAAACTTTGATGGAGTGGGATTCTGTTAAGATCCTGATAATTTTTCTGGTAAAAATTAAAGTGCGTGGAATAAAACACGAACTATGAAAATATTTGATACTACAGGTCTAACAGGTCTTATTAGACCTGAAGTTTACGACACCTTGCAAGTATAAAGTTTCACTTGCAAGGAGTAAGCAACATAATATATTTATATAAAAGATACTCGTAGCAACACCTGCTGCCGAGGCATTGCACTAGTAAGAGAATAGAGACATCTATCGAGAGGCATTGTTCTTAACATTTTCATATATCCAAACTTTGCTACACAATGTCAGGAAACTATCCTTTGGCACAGTATTCACATTACAAATATTTTTGTTTCATTTATACTTCTAAAATGGAAGTGTATTTTTTAGAATATTAACTAGAATATTAATAGATTTTTTAATAAAGCCAGATATCGATTTTATCGATTTTATGACTTTAAGCTAACAATAGGGATGATGACAAAAAAATATTTATTCCCTCATTCGAGAGACCGTGTGAAGAGATAAATGGCCTTGTCAAAGATTTTTCGATACGGCTGATAGTTTTCCTAATATAACCCGTCGAAAAGTGATTTTAGTCACGTGGTCCAAACAAATTGGTACCTAGGCGTGACGTCACGGTTGAGTATTGAAGTATAGATAATGTATGAAACTTTTAACAATATTTGAGTTATCGGCGGTTATAATTGTTACCGGCAATAACATCCGGTGCTAGGGCTACCACCGACATCTATATGAAGAGGCATGACAAGCATCTCCAGCAGGAGCTCGCAACGACTTCACATCAAATGAAGTTACCACAAGTTACTCGGATACGTGACTGAACGATATTTATATTTAGTTATAAATGTTTAAACAATAACTGCTTTTGACATTTTATATGGGATTCTATGATTTATTAACGAGAAAGATATTGTATAATATGTCGTCGGCAATTACTTCCGGTGTGAAGGCGATGCACGCTGCCTCAACCAGCTCTGTTTATCTAATTTATAGGAACAATCATGTATTTAAATAATGTGAGCCTTTAGTAACAAATATCGAATATAATTATCCATTCTGGAATTTCAGTATTAATGTAATTGGTTATAGGGATTAATTAATATTGTATAACTGTGCCTGTTTTGATTCACGATGTAGTAGGAAGTAGGAACTGACGATGGTGGTAGCTATGAAGATCGTATTATAAAACTGATGAACACTCATTTTGTAAACCATTCCTGTTGTGAATTCTGTTGAAATAGTACTAGTAAACGTTACTCTGCCCGACTGTGTGTTGAGAATATATTGGAGAATATACAATTATACATGCCTGATGGATTGAATCAACTAAGAGTTTTATTACTGAAAATACTGAGCACACACAATGTGCCTCTATGTAAAATAATGTTTTTATGTGACCATTCCCATACAAAAAAATATTCACAATGTAATTACAAAACAAAACGTAAAATACAAAATTTTATACGAGCAAGTTGGTTTTTTGGAATTTTTGCGGGCTTTATAATATGTAAAAGTCCAGAAAAAATTAAATAATATTAGATTTTTTTTATAGGAGCTTTATAATGACCTTTATGGTTTAAAATACAATTTAGCCCCAATCTGATTTGGTGTCATCTAGCCTATTACATCATTTGACCACATTTGTTATTATTCGTATCCCTTTCCAAAAAAAAAGAAGCTGGATTTTCTGACGGAAATAGACGATGAATGTTTTTTTTCTTGCGTACACAAGGACTCGACGTATACTTATGTCTTTAAATCCAGACAATGTTGGATTCGTTGATTTATTTCATTTTCAGCTATTATCCTATCATTGATTTCTTGTTAAGATGTTAGTTATATCAAAGTCAATCCGATTTGTAACTACCACCAAACAGAAATACGTTAAAAAGTAATCTCTTTCTAGAGGTAAAGTTTTAATAACAAGCTCGTTTTCAAGTTAGCCAAGTAAAGCCAGGTAGAGTACACCGCAGGCAAGTAAAACGCGCAGAAAGCGTCTAAAACAATATCTCACTTGGTTGAAGGTAGATATTGATGAAGATATACTTTATGATAGAAAAAAACATTACAAAGCCAAAACGTAGGAACTCCACGGTTCTCTTAGTTCTATGAGTGTACGTTTCTGTACAAAGGTGTCTAGTGTTAAGTGTTGTATATGTATCATCATTATCATCACCTTTATCATCAGCCTGGAAACTTTAAATTTTTAATCATTTAAAAGTATGAATCATTAATTTTTCATTCATTCGTATACCGTTCTATACTATACTGTTCATAAGGAATAAGACCACCCCATGTCCCAACGGTGTCGTAAACGGAAAGCTGTACAGGAAATGGACCGCAGCAGCGTATGTAACAACAACTAATCAGCTTGCCAAACGTGGTGATTATCGCAAATCTTAGAAATTCCAACGCAACCCTCAATCCACATCTTCAATAGTGGTATCATTCGTTCGAATACTACCACTGTTTCTTCACATGCAACATATTACACGTATATCGAACGTAGAGGCATTATTTGACTACGAGTAGCAAACGGTTTCTTTTAAAACATATCTTAATATACAAAGGCTTCGTCCCAAAAGACAATAACAAAACAGTATTTGTTCCGCATTCACTACTTCATACGTTCAGCTTTGTCTACACAACCAACATACGTCTTCCCAACCCCTTACCACCGCTTATTTGTATAACCTAGTTTCATTGAAACTTCTACTTTTATGTAGGATTGGAACCAATGCAAGAGAAATCTTCGTCCATGACCCAAACAAGTTTACAGTTTCTGCTGTAATTGTAGTGGGAATTCCTTAGGTTACACAGTCCACAGGTTGCCAAGAACTTTGATTAAGGATGTTAGTGTCATCTAAGATTGCTGCGAATGCCACTATTTTTACCAGTCTATAGTGATATGTCGTTAAAAAGACTAAGAAACAACATTCAGGAGATAGGCAGTAGCATCTACATACCTATGAATGTATACCGTAATATCTTACTGCGATCACCAATCTGCCTGACAAGGGTGGTGATTATGGCGAATCCCCTTATGGAAAGTCCAACGCGGCGATCGGTAAAGAAAGCTCATGTCCAACAGTGGACTTATACAGATGACTATGATGATGTGATGCTCCAAATATTATCAATCTAATAAAAAAGTAGGTCCGTAAATTTTTAGGATTCAGTAGAAAACAAGTTTCGTCTATCCATCCGTCACAGGTCCACAAATTAAAAAACTATATAAATATTAAAAATATCTACATGAAATTTGAAAATCAATAATTCGTTAATAAATATAAATAATACCAAGTTAATTTACGTTAAAAAAAATCCGTTTGTAATATCTATGTAATACTTAAGTTTAGTAAAATTTCGAAGTTCTTTGTTGTTAGGGTTTCATGCCACAAAAGGAAAAACTCTTACTTGTCTGTCTGTCAGTCGTCGTGCTTGCACAATCCCGGCGGAGAAAACTCTGGATTAAATTATTTAATATAAATGTGTAATAGTGATGATTAAATTTATAATTACGGAACTCCACCCGTAGTGCACTCCAACACGCACTGTCTGGTTATTTTAGCGTTTTTATCTCATACACATACATATACGAAAACCATGACTGTGTTAAGTATTTCCTTTCTAAGAACAAAGTTTATTACTTTTAGAGATATGATTATAAAGTCAAAATATATTCAAACCGCAACTGTATTTCTATCTAGCACTAAATGTGTAACGATCTTCACTTTGGCATTGTTCCCAATAAGTAAGGCTAACAAGCAAAAGCCAAGTTAAAAAGAAAACGTAGAATGCGCAAGTGTTTTAATGAGAGATATGTCTTATATAATGTGAGAGCCTCTTGCTGTGTCTTTATAATTAAAAGTCAAACAAAAATATACTTTTTTTCTTCCTTTATTCAAAGTTTTGTCAACAATATTGTGTTTCAGATTTCCTTAACATTTGATCAAATAAACAATATAGATATACCATCTAAAAGTTGCCCGAGGACTTGTTTACAATTTCATATTTGCAAAAAACACACTTTGTGTTCGCGGAGTCTACTGTTCGCAGAACTACTTGTATGCTTTATTTGTATATCATATGCAAAAGTATCTCAAGTCACTTTGAAACTAGCCTGAATCTCACAAAAAGACGGTACTGTCTGTATGACCGAGGCCATTCCAAAGCAATATAGCGTTTAGAGAAAATAAGGGGACATTCGAGAGCATTTGCGTCGCAAACAAAAACTGAGATAATCTGAAAATCTAAGCAAGGTCTGAACTGGGTTTCTGCTAGAATTGCGTACTTGTTTCTTACTGTTAACTTTATGGAACATATAGATTTATTTTGTTGAATACTTGGGACTGCTGTTGATATGAATACAAAAAAAGCTCACGTTTTAAAAACCAAAATGTAACATTATGCTTTCGGGACCATAAGTGGTAACAAAGTAAAATCAGTCACTCGTTTACGTATTTGAAGAAGTTGAGTTCTACTTGCTGTTAAAAACTAGAAAGTTGAGACACAATATTCTTAAACATTTCCATGAATCTCACTGATCTGGCTTTCTGTTTGGCAATAGTTATATAGTAGCAGATTATCCGAAGTTTAGTTTCCCCAACGATGAAACTTAATAAACTTTTACCAAGATGAAGGTTTAAATTATCCTTTAAGAGATGAGAAAGATTGTTAGCAAGTTTCTGTCTAGATAAACCGCTTCTCTAGAGATATTTGCATTCTGTAGCGGAAATTAGTTCATAAAGTATAGAATTCACAAAGTGATCTCAAAGTCCCCAGCTCACCATCTAGGGCTTTTACGGAAACCAGATGGCACTTACACTATCTCGGCAGAGGAAACTCTGAGGCTCATGGCCGGAACTCACTTCCCGGGATCAATACATATTTCAGAAGGAACTGAGGCTCCACGTCAAATCCCCAAAAAGGTCCTTCCAGACATGGAGGACTGGAAGAGAGCCTCACAAATATTCAAACCCGACCGAGTCAAATGGGCCATTAACACCTTTAAGCCATTTAAGACCGGCGGACAGGATGCTATATTCCCCGCTCTGTTACAGAAGGGAGTCGACGTCATCCTTACAACGCTGCTTAAGATCTTCAGAGCAAGCTTCGCATGGGGATACTTACCAACAGCGTGGACAAAGGTAACAGTCACATTCATACCTAAAGGAGGTGACAGAGACAAGTCGTTACCGAAGTCCTACAGACCAATAAGTCTTACTTCCTTCATGTTAAAAACAATGGAGAAAGTATTGAACCTTTACATCAGGGAGGAATACCTGACAAAGGCACCCTTTCACGCTAAACAGCATGCCTACCAGAAAGGAAAATCTACGGAAACGGCTCTCATGGAGCTTGTAGATAGACTCGAAAGAGCCGCAGAGGAGAAAGAAATTGCACTCTGCGCATTTCTGGACATAGAGGGAGCCTTCGACAACACCTCTACCGATATCATACTGAAAAGTATGTCACAACGCAACATTGATACAACATCTATTCAATGGATTGAAGCAATGTTGAGAAATAGGGAAGCGTCGCTCACACTCATGGGAGAAACCATACGGGTAAAACTCACACGAGGATGCCCACAGGGTGGGGTACTGTCTCCCCTGGAATGGACCCTGGTTGTTGACGACCTTCTCAGGGAGCTAAACGATGCTTACCTGGACACACAGGGCTATGCAGATGACCTAGTGGTGACCATTGTGGGAAAATGCGCAAGCACCATAACCGATCAAATGCAATCAGCCTTGAAACGCATCGAACGCTGGTGTAGAGCATCCCAACTCTCAGTAAACGCTTCGAAAACTTATAGTACCATTCACCAGAAAGCGGAAATTGGACGCATTAAAGCCTCCGAAGCTATTTGGGAAGACTATTAATTTCTCCAGTGAAGTTAAGTATCTAGGCATTATACTAGACCAAAAACTCACCTGGAACCAACACATCAATTTTGTGACCAAGAAGGCTAAAATTGCTTTGGGTACATGTTGTCGAATGGTCAGGACCAAATGGGGCCTTCGACCGAGGGCTGCCCTGTGGCTTTACACGACCATAGTGAGACCCATGGTAACTTATGGCTGTGTGGCTTGGCAGAAGAAGGCCTCACAGACAACATGTACGAAAGCGCTAAGCAACCTTCAAAGAATGGCATGCCTGATTATAACTGGCGCCATCTCTTCCACACCCACGGCATCTATGGAAGCACTGCTAAACCTGCCCCCACTACACATTCATGTGAAGAGAGAGGCAGGTTTGGCAGTGATGAGATCACGGGTCCTCTCCAACAAAAGTTGGAGATCAACTGCTATGAGAAAACTAGAAGAGGATTTCATAAGCCAAAGAATCATGACGATGCCCTCGGACGCCATGCAAAAAGTATACAACTTCCAGAAGTTGTTTAAGGTATACTTACCCGAGCGGATTGAATGGGACGAAGGCATGCCTAGCGACCTCCAATCCGACGAAATAATTTGGTTCACAGATGGATCAAGGAAAGATGGGCAAGCAGGAGCCGGGATACACAGCGAGGAACCCAGGGTGGACAAACACTTCCCCCTGGGTGAGTACGCGACTGTTTTCCAGGCTGAAGTGTACGCAATAATCAACTGCGTTCACGAGAACCTCCTTCGCTCATACACCAACAAGAGAATCACAATTCTCTCAGACAGTCAAGCTGCACTAAAAGCATTGATTTCATACGAATTTAACTCCAAACTCACGTTAGAGTGTGTCCAGATACTGAACATTTTAGGCTCGACCAATGTGGTTACCCTGGCCTGGGTACCTGGACACTCTGGCATCTGTGGCAATGAAAACGCAGATGAACTAGCTAGGTCTGGTGCAGAGAGCCCGCTGGTAGGGCCAGAACCGGCCTGCGGCATCTCCTTCCGCACCATAAAAGATAATTTTAGCCAGGAGGCGCGCCGACGAGGACTGCTGTTCTGGAAAGCCACACCTGGCCAAAACCATTCTAAAGCGCTTCTGAATGGCTACAACAACTCGTACGCAAACGAAGCGCTTTCGCTCAGCAGGAACCAACTAAGGATCCTGACCCGGACCCTAACGGGGCACTGCAAGCTAAGCAAACATCTCAGCCACATGGGCCTAAGCGACAACATAGCTTGCAGATTTTGTAAGGAGGATGAAGAGACGCCCATCCATATCCTCTGCTACTGTGATGCTCTTCATCACAGTAGGAACAGACACCTCGGAGGCCACACTGCCACAACGGACAGTATCAGGACCTCCAAACCCAGATCAATCGTACGGTTCATGACCGAGATTGGCCTTGGGGAGGTGATTTGATCCATAGGGGACTGTCACAATAGATCTGCAAAGGTCGCGGTGACTTGCAGGACAGACGAACTGCACCCCTCATGTCCAAATAATAGACAGCAACGAGATTTAACGTCACTATACTCGTTAACGCGTTCAAAAAGAACTAGAAACCGACTTCAACTGCCCTAAAAGTCTACTTTTATTAAGGAAAATTTAAGCTGTATATCGTTTTCTCATGGATGCCATTGTCAGAACTGGAACAAATTAAAATGGGAACACACAGGAAGCGCCAGCTTTCAAATAAAAAAGAACTATACAATACGGTTCACCCAGTAAAAAGTTCTGCTAGTAACAAACATTTAACTAATACACACTTAACATTCGCTATCCCAAAAACTACTGAACCGATTTTGATGAAACTAGCAGTCTTACCTAAATTGAACAATACCTAGTTCAACAAAAAAGGATTATTTAAATCAAACGTGTACTTCCGCAGATATGCTAAGACAAACATACAAATATATATACTATTATATATATAAATAAATGAAGTTTACCAAAACTGAGCAGTTATGGAATACATGTAGGTCGAATTGATAACCTCCTTTTTTAAGTCGGGTAAAAAGGTCATATTGCTTTCATCATCAACAGCCTATATACGTCCCCACTGCTGGGGCTCAGGCCTACCCTCCTACAGAGAGTGTATGGGCCATAGTCCACCACGCGGGCCCAGTGCGGATCGGCGGACTTCACATGCCTTGTTCAAGACATGCAGGTTTCCTCACGATGTTTTCCTTCACCGTTAAGCAATCGAATAATGTACTTGAATTGAAAAACAACTCATAGGTACACGGCTGGATTCGAACCCGGTACCCTCAGATTGAGAGTCCGCGCCTTATCCATTGCGCCACCGACGCTTACTCGTAGCGAAATAAACATATTGCTTTACTCGTAGCGAAATCGTAATAATAATAAATTAAATAAATACCTTAAGTCCTTTATCAGTTTATCGAGATAAAATGTATATACTAGCAGGCATTCTTTACCAACACACAACAGGGTTACAATTTTGTTGGATAGGTACTCGTATTACGCGTCGGAATAACATAATCCTGACAAAAGTCGCCGCGATAAACTCAACCCCGCCTAAAAATGGCTCATGCTTTCATGATCACAGCTTCCTGGTACCTTTTCCAGCACGAAACATGAAAGTAATAGTAACCAGATACCGGCTGTACAAAGAAACTTTTTATCACATATATGTTGGGTATTTTTTATTATTATTATTTTAGAATCATATTTAATCAGCAATAACCTTACATAATAAGCGTCGGTGGCGCAGTGGATAAGGCGCGGACTCTCAATCTGAGGGTACCGGGTTCGAATCCAGCCGTGTACCTATGAGTTGTTTTCAATTCAAGTACGTTATCCGATTACTTAAAGGTGAAGGAAAACATCCTGAGGAAACCTGCATGTCTTGAACAGGCATTTGAAGTCCGCCGATCCGCACTGGGCCCGCGTGGTGGATTATGGCCCATACACTCTCTGTAGGAGAGTAGGCCTGAACCCCTGCAGTGGGGACGTATATATGCTGTTGATGTTGAACCTTACATATCTGTATGAAAGTTTGTCAATGTGTGAAGAGTACAGTGTCCTGATATAAGTTTTTTAACACAATAGAAGTTACCCAGAAGCTTTAAACAGTTGCAATTAGTGCACCCTCAGATTACCGATGTATTATTACAGTAAAGACGTGTAACTTTTTGTTCAACAAAAGGCAACAAAGCATACATAAAACTCCTTGTTTAACTAATCAAATTGTTTCTTTATTTTTTCAAGAAAAAAGAGAGAGGATTTTTACCACACAAGCACCTTCTTATCGGCGTGTAAAATTTGTAGAGAACTGCCTCAGTTAGTAGTATAGAGAAAATATTTTCTTACTGCAGTAAAAAATAAAAAGCAGTAGGTTTCAAATTAGTATGCAAAGGAACGTCACTGTGGATTCCGTGTCGCGTATTAAAAGGCAGTAAAGTGTAAATATTACTATGATGACGTTCTGTTCGCATACACACTATTTATTGTGTTTTTCATTCCTAGTATCGTTATATTTTGATTACTTATATTCGATTTTTGCTACTCATTATTATTCATGTGTGATATGTTTGTGTGGTTTTGTTTGAGAACAGGCCCCACTCCATGTCAACCCGCGGGCTTCGTAAAAGATAACTAAGGAAAGTATGTTCCAGGCTACCTAGTAACAATTTCTTACTGCGATCACAAATCCGCCTGGCAAGCGTAGTATGGCATAGCCATTTAACCTCTTGGAAAGTCCGACGTGGAGTGAACTATGAGAGAGGGTCGTGTCCAACAGTGAAATTATGGTGCCGATTATAATTATGTTCGATTTATTCTAAGACAAACAGTAAGCTAAATTACGAATGGACGGGTCACATCGCTCGAAGGACGGATAACCAATGGAGGGTAAGAGTAAGTGTCGACCAAGTACCGACAAACGTGTACCAGGCCTACCCCAAAACGTCATTTTAGCTTACCATCGTGGAGGTAAACCTTTTCAGTTGAAGCTTTCAGACTGATGCTGATGATCTATCTAAAAATTTAACTTGTCTAATTTGTGTACAGTTTTTCCAGAAATCTAGCCATCTAAGACGCTAAAAGAAAACCTAAAAGTTGTGTTTCTAACATTTACTTCGAATAAACTACCTACGAAGGTTAGAATAAGCTGATCTACGATAGGCTTAAGAAGCAGTGGGCTTATATAGCTGCATTTATAATAATACAGTATTGAGTTTCCACCGTAGGCACTAATATGTAGGTCACATGTCATTTAGCTCATAGCTCCACATCCATGGAAGTGTCCTTGTACAAAAGGTTATGCCAATAATATACAGGCACTGTAAATGACAATCAGTGTTTATCTAGATGTCGTATCGAACTAACAAAGAGACAAACATGAATATAGAATATCTATGCAAATGAAAATGCATGACAATGCAGCTCTGTGTAAATATGTTGTAGACTACTTTATGGCCCGTTGCATAATGACAATAATACGAGTCTTCTTGTCCTACTTTAATGCTAAGTTATCACCAAAAGTTTCTCATTATACATTTTAATTTCAATATAATAATAAGTTAATGTAAATTAAGCGTGGCTTTAAAATAAGGCCACATCATATCATATCACCCGTATAACTCAGGTATATTTTCAGGGAATGAACTGCAGCTGAAATACTTTTTCTACCTATATCGAAGTCTATCATTCAGTATATTTCCTACGATTAGCAGGATTGGTAATCGAAAGACAACAACAATGAAATATATTTTTAACCACCTTCAAAAAAGGAAAAGGTAATCAATTCGACGGGTACGTTTTTTAAATGTTTGTTACCTCAGAACTTTTGGCTGGGTGAACCGATTTGGATGATTCTTTTTTTATTTATTTGAAAGATGGTGCTTCCCGTGTCATCCCATTTCAATTTGGTTTAGTTCTAACCATATCATTCAGCATTCATGAGAAAACTATATAAATCTTAAATTTGCCTTAGAAAAAGTAAACTTTTAGGGCAATTGAAGTCGGTTTCCAGTTCTTCTTGGTCTTGATTGTTTAATCAATTTACTTGATTAAACAATCAAGTGTGAACTTGAAAAGTATTGATCCAAATCTAAATAAAAGACAACTGCACATGAACATCGAATGTAGTAATGCATTTTTTATATAATGACCCCGGCCTTCGTAATTGTAGAAGGCCACTTCAATAAGTGTATTAACGGCAACTGAATGTTACACCGTAATATTTTCTTACTATTTTAATACTTTCTTACGATATTTCTTCAATTTTTATGGTTCCGTACCTCAACAGTAAATAAGGAACCCTTGTAGGATTACTTTGTTGCCCGTCCGTCCGTCCGTCTGTATTATATGCTATAGACTGACAGACAGACGGACGGACAAAAAGTGATCTTATAGTTCCTTTTTTCCTTTTGAGGTACGGAACCCTAAAAATGAAGACATTTAAAACTTTTTGTTAGATAATGAATTTATGAAAACAATAATTTTTGTGTAAAATTTTCCATGCTTTAGAAGTAGTTCTGCTATTTCTCGCAGAGACACATACAACAAATAAAAAACCTTGAAAATCGGTCAAGCCGTTCTCGAGTTATAAGTTTTCGAACAAACCTGACTTTGTTTTATATATGAAGATGGTGATAATTGAGGATAACTCAATTGAAATAGAATTTTCATCTATATTACCCACACACTCTCGACGGCATCCTCTATCGGTTAAAACATTAGTCCCTCTTCATCCTACGGCTACGTGACATCAAGGTTAACTTTCAAATTTAAAATAATAGATGGATGTGATAATGATTACGTCAGTGATTTCGTCACTCGGATCACAACAATACCATCGCTGTGACATTGCTTCACAAAACAATCAGTGTTGTGTTGTCTTCGCTCAGAAGTACTTTAATGAAATTTAACGTAGCATGTGTAAACTTTACCTGCCGGAACACCGAGTGATTGAACAGAATTAGATAACGTAGTGCTAGTCTGATGGACATAGAATGCAATGCAAACCAACCGACTAGCAAATCTACCACGCCGGAATCCGTACCCAGCATGTTTCCGGTTACCGTATCAACTCCCAACTGTCTAGGCACTGTTTGGCCCATAGAGGTGGTTAGATGGAGAGTGTGCATATGCACCTGGATAAACACGGACCATGGTCCGATCAAATCATCAAATAGTCACTTACATGAGATTTGGTAGCTGGGTATTTTAAGGAAATAAAAATAAAGAAATTTACGTTGTAGTCGGAATTTAATTACCGGAACTTAACAAAATTTTCATTTTACATTCAACTGTACATAGAAACTCCTCCTTTTTTGAAGTCAGTTAAAAATTCAACTGATTGGCATGAAACTTTACATGCTTAAAACCTGTATAAAGAGTATAGCACTAGGGATAATAAGGTGCCATCCAGGGTATATAATATTCAAATGTGCTATAAAAACAAATTGGAAAGCTATAAAAAAACGTATATTTTTAGAGATAAAATATCTGCATTTCGTTCAAAAAATAAATCTAGTTCTATGATTCACACCTGCTCTCGTAAAGAAATTCGCTTTGAAAGTGAACTCGTTTATGCAAACTATTCCCTTTAGGCATAATGTAGCGAGTCGTACTTGTAGAGGTATATCAAACATACGTAACTCTGTAATCTTACTAATAGCACTTGTAATACAAAGTTTTGTTCAACTGCATAAACCCGCCTCAAAGTTGTATTTATTTTTTTATAGTTTCTGCTCTGTTACACGATTATTTATACTAATTATAGTCACCTTAATTTTACGTCCAATTGTCAGATGTCAATGTGGTAGAATGATTTTTAATGCGAAATTGTTTTGTTCTGTCTTTTGTTGTGGTTTCTGTAAACATGTTAACTGGCTTCAAATGTAGCTTCAAAAAATTATTACATTTAGGGAATACGAGAGTGAGTTTTAATTTTATCCCATACATAATGCTGACCTTTTATTAGATTAATTAGCGTATTGAGAATAACTGGCAAGTAGTATTTAATTTGACGATTGTATTTTGAAATACAATAGCTGTTGGATGTTTCGGTCAATGTATAATGACACAGGCCTATGACGTTTCCCGGCTAACGATGATAGTGTTTTACAAATACATACATAAATAAAAATATCATCATCATCAACAGCCTATATACGTCCCCACTGCTGGGGCTCAGGCCTACCCTCCTACAGAGAGTGTATGGCCATAGTCCACCACGCGGGCCCAGTGCGGATCGGCGGACTTCACATGCCTGTTCAAGATATGCAGGTTTCCTCACGATGTTTTCCTTCACCGTTAAGCAATCGGATAATGTACTTGAATTGAAAAACAACTCATAGGTACACGGCTGGATTCGAACCCGGTACCCTCAGATTGAGAGTCCGCGCCTTATCCATTGCGCCACCGACGCCGAAAATAAAAATATGGGTGATGGTATCAATATAAAAACTGCGACAATTTGTAAATTTCCATCATCACCATCATCAATCATCAACAGCCTATATATGTCCCCACTGCAGAGGCTCAGGCCTACTCTACTACAGAGAGCGTAACGTAACGAAATTTACTCCTTTTCATTTTGATTCAGTTTAAATTCTGAAATTTTTACATCAAGCCTCTCTTTAGTATGATAATATATGTATTTACCTCAGAGTGTACAATAGGAATGTTATATGTATATATTCTTGGAAGCTCCCGTTTTACAATACTCGTATTATCGGTGGCTATCCGATTCAACCCTGTCGCCTTCAGTCCTCAGATCCAATTTATCGAGAGTATTTGGGACTATTGAACGGGTCCTTAAGCGGAGTTACACACCAGAGATTTTCGCGACAGGTCGCCGTATCAGGGTTCCGGTTTTCTATTTCAGTTTACTCGGTTTCATTTCATTCGAAAATTCTATTCTTGTAATATCTTACATAAATGTAAGTTCTTACATAAAATCTAAAAAAAGTATCACAAAGTTTTGATAACAGTTATAAAAGTGTTATAAGCTTTAATTAAAACATAATTGAAATAATGTTCCTACAGATTGATAATGCCAAGCAAGCTAAAGTGGGCTGACAGGATTAGTTTCCCATACAATGGGTAATACAAAGAAATTATTTACAACATGAATTAAATTGTTACGCTAGGTTTAAGTAGTTTGTCTACAATTAGAAAATGATGCACTGTAAATTTAATAATATTTAGATTCGTTTAAGAGGGTATGCTGGTGTCAAAGCGCCCATACAAACGTACTCCAGTCATATTTTGAGTATTAAGCTATGAAAATCTATGAAATTTTCAAGACACAATCTAGAAACAAATATCTGTGTCGGTGGTGAGGCAGATTTTCGTTTAAATATATGCTTCCAGAGTTACAGGGCGTCAAAGAATTGTATTTTACGGTAATAAAAGGCCCTAACTTTGAACCTGATTTACAAGAGTATGAATCAATTTAGAACAATTTGGAAAAACCACCGACATCTGAAATTTAATTGGTATACTGTATTAAAAAAATGGTTACATAATATACTGTATCCTTCAAATGATCCCTGGACTACGAAACATCCAAATAACGGGTGTATAACTTCGCGTAGTGTAATGCTGTCTCACCGTACGCGCTCGGTACGCGATAGGGCTCGGATAGGGACAGCTACAAAACCATCCAAATTTGAACGCGGCCACGTGGTATAACCAACAAAGTCTCTTAATAGTAATACTTAAGTTACTTAAGTACAAAAGTTGAACGCAACAGGTTGTTTTTCAAAAAACTTTTAACCTGGTCGTGACGCAAAGTGCCTAAACTTTATAAGTTTGAAATTTGCTGGATCAATACGAAGAATAATTGAAATTTGAAACAAGGAAAAATAAAAAAGTTTATGTACGAGTATACGGGGGAAAAGTTTTTCCGGCTAACGAAATACATACTCGCGTGGAGATTGATAATGTTTAGCTTGTACTTTACCGCTATCAGTGACTCTTCAGCTTTTCCGAATCATTAAAATTTTATAATAGTAAGTTTTATCACATAATAGATTATCTCTAAGAGACATTTTGAACTTTGTTTTGTTAGGATGAAATATAACAAAAAGTTTTAATAGTTATTGCTACGAGTATCCAACGCAGTCATAACATACTAACAAGGTGTAAAGTTCAAATTTAATTGAATGAACCCTATATTTACTTTAGTCTCAGTTTACTCAATCTTATCTGGTAACCGGATACGGAACGGAGGTGTCTAGCCGCTCCGATCCCCCTCGAAGCAAACTCCGTCAGGTTAAGTACCGAATTGAATCTGTGAAAGCAATGTACTCACAAATTACAAAAATAAATACTTGTCACTTAGCATAAAGAGACCTTCGTGTACCTTTATAAAGTAATTAATTTTGTAAACAAAGGATTGCTAACAAATTATATGAACATGATAAAGTTTTAGCTAAGCACGCTCTTAACGCTGCGAGGCGGAAGGCACCCGGAAATAAATTGAAGGATATTTCATTAATTTATACAGTTTCTTCTCTAAACAATGAATGATGTCCTTAGAAATTAGCAGTTCTTTTGCAAAACGTAGATTGACTATGTTTTTAAAAAATTAGAATAGGAATATCATTTCGTAGTTTAGTTGTAATTGATAATATCATACAATTCTCCATTTAGTCGCAAATCTACTGCATCACTTAAACAAAACTAAAATTACAACGTCAAATTTTACTTAAATATTTTAAACTTTTGGCAGTCAGTGTGACTTTACTTAGATTAACAATGTCAAGAAAAATACTTTAAAAATATGTGTTTTATCGTTAAACAAGGTTTCCGGCTAATCTTCGCCACCCGTCCTTAACACCGAATATTTATTACATTGATGTGAAAGTTATACTGCCCTAAATAAACTTTTCTTATCATTTCGTGTTAAAATGTTTGAACAAAGTCTGTTGTTGCTGCAAAAAGGCAAATTTTGATGAAATAAGACCACGTAAAAAGTTCCAAAGAGCTTTGCAGTAAATGCCTGGGTATTAGATGGGTTCGGCGTCTACGCCGCTCCAGGCTAGCTGGTTTTAATGCAAAAATAACCACCGACCTCATTTTCGTCTAACGACAAGATGTACACTCACAAAAGAATTTAAAAAAAATGTCTTACTGATGACGAGTCTTGTCTGAAATATTAAGCACTGTTGATTGGTTGTTGGTTCTTACCCTAATAGAAAATGTAATGACAGCTCTCAGTCAAAAGAAATCACATAAAACATATAATTCAATAACACCTTCACAACCCGACATAAGTCAATAAATTTTACAATAACATTATCGTTATAGATTGCCAGTACATACGGGCTTTAACTGTTATTCTTAATCATAAATGATATTATTGATTCGAACCCTATTACTAATGCTCCGCTGTATGTCCGCCTGTCCGCCCATTTGTCACAGGGCTGTATTTTTAAACCGTAAATGGTAGATACTATACATTTTCACAGAATATGCAGTAGTATATGACTGCTACAACAACAGATAATAAACATTTCAAATAGGCAAACATTACAGGGTGATAACCTATTAATATATCGGCGTAATATTTCAGAACTGAAAAAACAGTTTCTTTAATGGGAACCATTATAAAGGCTGTCTATTTCAAGCTTTTTTCATACGGCAGAAGAAAAATATAAACGCGCCAATATTTTTAATAAAGTAAGTAAGGTTTAGCTTACGTTTAAAAGTTTTTGTAATAAATAAATGGTAGATCATAAACGCTGAAATAACGAATCCGTTGCCTATGTTTTATTCTTAAGCATTCTTAAACTATAGACATTTACGACGGGGCTTGTGAAATCTGAATCAATGACCGCTCTAGCTAATTTTGGGCCTTAACTTAAGACGGCAAAGCTTTGCCTCGGTCTTCTCTGCTACGAGTTAAACGAGAACCTCAATTTAGATTAAAATTAACTTTAATTAAAGCCCGAGTTCTACCTATTATGTATTAACAAAATTTTGAAATTAAACACTTAACCGCTCAGGTTTTGTTCTTAGAAATCGAGAAAGGTACTCGTACTTTAAAATGTTCGATTGCAAATTAAAGCGCCATTTTGGATAAACCGAAGTTTAAGAAACTTGAAATTGAACAACTAACTTCTTTAAACATTGTTTAACAACTTTTTGGTGCATTTATTACAGAAAACAATCAGAGCTAAAATACTGAGGATATGGTTACTTACCTTGTATTATATACCTCTATAGACATTTAATTAAAATGAAAAAAGAGCTCACGATATGTTAAACTTCCTTAAAGATGTGGTTTTAACCAGATAAAGTTCTATCCAGAATATTACAACACAATTACATTCCAGAATACATTACATTACCGATGCGATACAATGTTGTATTTGTTGTAGAATGTACAATTAAAAATGTTAGTTAGGTATTGACGATGTATTTGTACCTACATCATGTAATGTTGATATTGATAGCAATGTACGATTCCAATCAAACACGAGGGTTCCCGTAAATGGAGTCGTCGGTACAATAAAGGGATATTTGCGCCAACCGGATAATAACGAAACCTTTTAAACATATCAATTCCTTTTAATTAAAAAATCGACCAAAAGCCGGACTCACGCGCCGCGGATTCCGCATGTTAGTTTTAGATACTCGTAGATGACATACAACGAATTGATCCTATAAAGGTTCTGTTTTTTCCTGACGAGGTACACACGTGATACAGTCGTCAAAAACTGCATTCATATATATTTTTTTCTGTCCCTCCTAATATCTTTTTAAGTCTTTCTAAACGTAACTCTCCACATATAATATCTCGGTGATATACTTATGTATAAATATGGTTATTTTATAATATTCTATATGTTGAATTTTTTCGGTCTTTTTTCTTTGTAGATCGTTTTTCCGAAGGGGTTGTAGTATACAGCACAGATTTATGGTATACAGTGTGACGCTACTTAGTTCCAAATTATTTCAAAACAAATTGTATGAAACATGGCAAAGCATCAAAGGCGCTACTAGCGGGACCAATGTGATGAAAGGAAGAAGGAAGGAAGGATGTTGATTTTGCCCCGTTTGAGATTTGGTAAGTTTATTTTCGCTGTATGGAGTCCCGTCTCTTATTGAGTAGTATACGTATATTACATACTCTTTGGTAGTATATTGGAAGATGTGAAAATATATACATTACAATTTTGAATAAACAATGTATAGCATTTCAAAATTTTAAATCCATTTCAATGCTTAGCTCCGAGGAACATGAAATAAATAGTTTCAGAATTTTCTCGATAGTAAAGAAGAAACCCGTAACATTGTGAAAACTCTCTAATAATGTGATGCATGTGGCTCCATATTTATTCAATTCAATTCTTGATATTTATGGCAACTACCAACTTCATGGTAAGCACCTAGGAGCATTTAATCTACTATTTATCTATATATATTTAATCACTATAAGCACCACTGTCCATCACTTGACAGTTGACTGACTGACAGATCAAATAAAATATTATCGAAACTTGAATATAAATTTTCACGTTGCCTCTTTAGTTACTCTTTGGACACCAGATTTTGGCAGAATTACCAGGAAGTTGGTAGTTGCCATAAATATTAAGAATTTAATTATCATTGTCATATTCCATTCGATTAGTTCAAATGAGATGCTTATTTGAGTATGTAGGATAAACGGATCAGCAGAACGGATAAACATCAAACAATGACAATGAATGCCATAGAGAAAGAAGTTAGAAGCTTCGTTTTGAAATCTGTACTGGAAGTGAGGCAAAGGTAATATTACAAACGACTGACATCCACATAGAGAGAAGTTTTAATAGGAGAACATGCCACCTAAGCTTAGCCGTTGATCAAAAAGATAAAGCCCAATATTGAACTGCGCAGTATTACATATCCATTAAATTGCCACTGTTCTAGTGTTCATTTCAAATATAATCTAGAGGTAGTTAAACTCATAGCTTTACGAGTATTACGGGGAAATAAAATAAAAATCAACAGACTCCTAACATCATTATTCTCTGTCCAATATTGAACATGAACATAGATCAACACGATGAACTTTCCGTAATGGGATTAGCCATAACCACCACGCTTGTCAGACGGATTGATTATTGCAGTTAGATGTTGTTGCAAAGCTAGATACAGCTGGTCTCTTTCGTTTTTCGCTTAGTCACCGTAAACGACACCCTCGGGACAAGATTCAGTGGTCCTATTCTAAACACACGCGATATTTTTATTTTATTTTATTTTCAGTATTGGAGAAATAACAGTGAACAGATTATTTTGAACTTAAATAAATTAAATTATACAAAATAAATAAATCTGCCGCCAAAAACATTCTCGCTAAGGTTTATATATACATTTAAATTATGCAAGGATATACTTAACCACTAACAATTTAACCATAATTTAATACTTTTAGATCCAGTGTTAGTCTTTGTGTGTAGGGATTGACACAGCATTATATAATTGATAATATGGTAAGTGCGTACAAATACATTTTCAGTTTTTAGGGTTCCGTACCTAAAGAAACGCGTGGAGGTACCAAATTCAAATTATTATCAAACATTAAGGTATGCAGTCTCTTAGATTTGTGAACAAGTAAATGCGTTCAAAAAGAACTGGAAACCGACTTCAATTGCCCTAAAAGTCTACTTTCATCATCACCAGCCTAATATATGTCCCCACTGGAGGGGCTCAGGCCTACTCTCCTACAGAGAGTGTATGGGCCATAGTCCACCACGCGGGCCCAGTGCGGATCGGCGGACTTCACATGCCTGTTCAAGACCATGCAGGTTTCCTCACGATGTTTTCCTTCACCGTTAAGCAATCGGATAATGTACTTGAATTGAAAAACAACTCATAGGTACACGGCTGGATTCGAACCCGGTACCCTCAGATTGAGAGTCCGCGCCTTATCCACTGCGCCACCGACGCTTCGTAAAGTCTACTTTACTCAGGCAAATTTAAGATTTATATCGTTTTCTCTTAGATGCCGTTGTCAGAACTGGTCCAAATTGAAATGGCACCACACGAAAAGCAACAACTTTAAAATAAAAAAAGAATCACCAAAATCGGTTCACCCAATCAAAAGCTCTAAGATAAAAAACAAAAAAATTAAAAACATACCCGTCGTATTGATAACCTCATCCTTTTTTGAAGTCGGTTAAAAAATCAAACTTCTAGGTAGAAGAGATTCAGAAAAAGACAGACAATTATAATTTTTTAATAATCCATTTTAGTTCCAGTGCCTGTCGGTTTATTCTTAATGCTAACATTTTTGTTAACAATAGCTAGTAGTTGTCAGGCACATTCGTTATAGCATTTTTCGGTGCATCCGAATCCTTATCCGTTATTTATTATTTTCAGTATGTTAGTTATTGATATTCTGTACGGAATCTCGGTGCGCGAGCCTGACTCGCACTTGAACGACTTTTATTATTACTAACGATGTTACATCAATAGATACCTTATAGTCTGTTGATCAGTGAACCTGTCACGAAAATGACAAGTCTATCAGGCAGCTGACAGGCAAACAAATTAGTATTGAAATATTCAACTAACTTCATCTATGTACTCGTATATTTTATTATAATGTACATCTTGTTTACGTAATTTTGTAAGGTGGATTGCATATTAATTTACAAACACGTATACTTGATGACAGGAATATCATGATTGGCATTTAGATTTAGTTTTCTATAACGAATTGTTTAACTAATAGCAGTTGCTATTAATTTGTTTCAAACTATAACCTACTTTATCCAAAGGCAGTTTCAAGTAACCATTTTATTTTCTGTAGGAAATGGAGTAGTAACCACAAACTTAAAGGTCTCCTCCATATGTCACAAAAAGTCAAGAAAAATGGATGTTATTTACAACTAGCGAGTTCCTTATACGAACACATATTGTCTCATGGAATACAACTAGAAATATCTAGAAATATCAGATAGAGTAAAACAATATACGTTATTTAGTTTAGTGGGCATAATACTCGTAACTCGAAGATTCGTGATTCTTTGTATTTTTCATGTCTTGAACAGTTAACCTTCGAGCTGTTCTTCGAGTACAACATAAAATTATTTTATACCTACGCGTGCTGGTTATAAATGACTCTATAAAATATAATGGTAAGTTCTCCAGTGACAAATGCTACGGGATTTCAGGAAAGCGGTAGAATTATTTACACGGGAACAAGAGATTTTGTTCCCATATAAAGTTGTTAGCAAAAATTGCTGATGTCTTCTTGCCGAGTCCGCATTTGTTATTTTCCTCTGAGACATTCAGACATTACGCGACAAGTTGTGTCATGTGACATGTTGTCAGGACGGATGCAATTTCGCAAACCTTTGAGACTGTGTCCGCTTTAGCCGTACGATGCAATTTTCTCACTTGCGTAGGATTTGAAACTGAGTTAAATTAATCTCACAAACATTGTCACGGGCTGATCTTGCATAGAAGCGTGACCGAATGACCGTGACCGGAACGTGCTAGTTTATTACCTCTTCTTTAATCTAGACGCAAATCACGTGTTACGATTATTAGGTTTAAAATTACGTTCAAAATAGGTATGTAGTTTTGAAAACATTGTTTTATATATCCATCGGTTGAACAGTAAATTGTAATTTTCATAAAATGTTGATTTATGTTAACGGAAACCTTGAGACTCTAGTAAATTGAATTTTTTATTGGTTACTTATATACACACACAGCTCTAACGGATTCTACGAAACTCTATGTGTGTAACTCAGTTGTGTCTGACCACAAATTTTAAAGACAAATAGCCTTCACAATGGGAATGAAAGAGCATGAGACAATGTATCAGCGAACTGTCTAAAACATCAATAAATATGCTCGGATTCTCTCTGATGACCCGTATTCGCAGCAAAGTGATCCGTTACAGAGCCAAAATGACTGAGCTCACCTTATTAGCAAGCTGAAGTGGCAGTGTACTAGTCATATTTGCCAATGGACCGACAAGCGCTGGAGCAGACAAGTCCTCGAGTAGAGACTGCGTCTAGGAAAACGTAGAGTAGGACGTCCCCGACTAGTTGGAAGGACGACTTACGTGTAGCCGGACGTGAATGGATGCAGAGAGCAGAGGTCCGAATTGAATGGCGCTCTCTGAGAGAGTCCAGCAGTGGACTTCCACAAACCCTAAATGATGATGAAATGAAATAAAAAATGCCATTAGGTTATTGCATTGTTTAAAATAAGAGGTAATATCATGCTCAGTAACTGTAATGGTCATGCTTCTCATAATATATCCTGAGGTTCATACTAATACCGATTATCGGCTAACTGTAACTAAGTTAATCTAGAGCATTTCCGTCGGGACCGAGTCGCGGTATTATACTAAGTTATAAATTATCACGAATTTATCTTAGTTAGTTCAGTTATAACCAACTATCAATTACTACCGAACTCCGTTTAAGTTGATTTGATTAAGCACATACCGGGGAACATGATACCATTCTGAACATTTGTCTTGAGCGGTGATGTTCGGTTCAGAATACTTCATTGTTCATTCGTTGGAGGTATCACTGCGCGGATTTGTGATCGCAGTGAGATGTCATTCTTTGATACAGAGCTATTTGCCGGTGCCTACGCACCCAATTCATTCCCTTAGTCGTCTTTTACGACACTCGCGAGATATGATCTTTTTATCTGGCCCTCACGATCATTACTTGCTTTTTGATTTACGTTCAAAATAAACTAGATTTTGCACCCATATTGTAGTGGCAAGAGAACAACACTAGCAATGAATAATGATAGATCATCACCGATAAGTTTCTAACATATTAGAGCATTTTTATGTACCTGTGTTGTATTTGTGTGAATATATCCTTTTTTATCCATTAATAATATTTTCATATAGAGTTTCTTCAGTTCAATAAGAGCTCAATTTGCATTGTTCCCGGATAAATTAATTCAATACAGTTCTCATATTAATCAAAAACTAGCTATCGTCCAAGAAACTGACTAACGAAAAACAAATTGAAAATCTAAATACAGCGCTTCATGCAGCAGCAACGAGCACCCCTCTGAGAATAAACCCTCAGTCTCCAGATTCTCTAACATCATTGTTAGTCTTACTAATTTTAGCGTCATACTTGTATGTACCTAGACTAATTGAAGTGTTTGCATCTAAAACAACATTTGCCTAAAACGGTATTGTTTCACTGAAAGGGTAAAGAACTATTGGCAAAAGAACTGAATGAACAAGGGAATGAATAATCATAATATTCTGAATTAAGAATAAATAATATTTCGAACAATAAGTGAAAAGTAAAAAAAAACTTCTATTGATTCAATCAGATTTTCTGACCAATGTAACATTTTAGTTTTGACCCGAGTGAGGACCATAATCATCTCCATAAGTCCACACTTAGTCTTCCTCACTGACGTGAAGGGATATCCAGTAATCACAACGCTTGGAAAGGAGAATGGTGATTCTAAAAAGATATAGTTAATGCCTAGGGTGCTGTTTCCTATCTCCTTAAATTTACCTATATAGGCCATTCATGATAGTCATGAGATAAGTATATAAATATGTGACCACATGGGAGCAAACAACCATGTGACTGTTGGAAAACATTTGCTCGTTGTTACGTTCAAGTGAAATTTGTACTCGAGTGTACAACAATATATCCTCACCATTGTACTATGCCATATTCACATAGCAATAAGAAAGAATGAAAGTGTCATGGTACATAAGTGGGCACACATTTAGACCAAAGATTTTGAGTGAAATGACTGTAACACACGGACATACAAACGGAGTTTTAAGGGCTCATGGTAGACTACGAAACCCTAATGAATTACTTCCGCGTACACAGCGCAACATTTAGATTACGGTTTAGTGTGATGGAACCACAACTAGAAGTTAGTCAAAGCGTGAATCTCAATGTAATGGGTAGTGACTCGCAGCAGAGCTTGTTCAACGGATTTCACTCGGCACTCGGATGTTTGACTTCCAACGATCGGACTAGATTAACTAAATAGTGCACTCCCACTTTCCGCTTCCCTTGACGCTCGGTAACAGTGAGTTATTGAGTTATAATAGAGTCAGAATAATATAATGTTATCAAAGAATGAACTTCAATACATCAATTACTGAAATTTATACAAATATAATACGTCTACTGATCGATACGTAGATTACAGTCCACAATGGTATAAGGTTTAGTAAGATTCTGCTAATACAGACTTCATCCGCGTGGGATTTTGGAAGTATCCCACAGGAACTGTCGATCGGGATAAAAACTTTTATACACCAGCCCATACAAATATCAAGTCATTCTTATTCAGAAGAAGGACACCAACTCACTTTTGCATTTATGGATATGAGTAATACTTATCATGGCAAGTATTTTTAAATTAATTTAAGAATTTATTTTCCGTTTCGATTTGAGTACGACCAAATTCATAAGAAGATGAATAAAGTTATAAAGCTTCATCAAATGCATCTTCTACATAAAAAAATGTTATACATGGAGCCATAGCACCATAACCTAGATACGAGTATTTACATATATCTGAGACATAGCTTGTCTAACGTCAACCATCACTCTACCAAACTCAGGTGATATTTAATTTAATTTGAACAATCGTAATTTTAATTTGGTGTGCTGAAACTTTTAGATTAGGCGTTTTTAAAGAAAAGCTTTGGAGGGTAACAATTAATATAACAACATCATCAAATTTAATATTAAACACATTAAGGAGTTAATTATGTGAGTACGTTCTCGGTCGCAATGCTAAGGAAAACCTTCGCGTTTAGAACACGTCTAAACGGTTTACGACGTTGAACTAGGTCATAAAATTATTTGGTAAAACGGATTTACTGAGAATCGTATCGTATAACACAACAGCGATATCAAAATAATTTTACCTATTACCCAAAGTGAATACCAAACTGTATTTATTAGCATTCGTTTGATAAATTATAGCATTTTATATTGGTCTCAAGAGGTAGAATTCACAACGAAAGTTGCCAAACCAAAAAAAATATTACTGAGCGTAATATTTTTCCGAATTAAAATTATCTTAAATATATTTATTTGTGTTTAGGGTGGCACTGAACTATATAACATAAATAAACGATACAGGGTTGAGAGTAACCTGAGCCGCACGGCAGAGTTTCTCCAGCAAATCAATTAACAAACAACTCGCGTACGAATAAGTAACGATTAAAACTTCCACATGGAATGATGTGGGAAAGTTTATCCGTGACAGGAACGCGGAGGGAAACCTGGTTCCATCTCGTATGTGACAATTTGATATTCAACTCGGAATTACGAAAATACAAATAGGCTCTTGGTACACATTTTTATCTCCGCAAATTACACATTAGATTGTAAATTTTTAGGAAAAAGATACGATATATACGAAGATATCTGAACAGGTACGAATATTAGTAAAAACTAAGCCTGCATTGTCCACCCATCCGTCTGTCCGTCTGTCACTAACAGTTATTTGAGAGTGAGTATTAGTTAGTAGTAGTACAAATAATAAAAGTTACGATGTAGAATTCGACGTACTGTAAAAATAGTATAGTAGAAGTAGTTATGTTATTCATTCGATAGATTATGTGTGCGAAAGCAGAATAGATTTACAGGCGCAGGTAAATGAGTTATTATAATAGCAGTGCGGTGCGTAGTTCTTTCATGTACATATAAGTTTACTATTTTATAAATTTTAAAAAATGAATCAAGACAAGTGTAACTCAAATAATTTGCACTTGACATTAACGAGGTTCTAATTTGGAAAGATAAAAAAAGCGAGTTCACACATGGATGAGGGCTTACGCTCAACGAGGTAACAGATGTAACTTCGCGCGCCGTGCATCTACCATGAGTTTACGCAGGCGATAACGTATATCGTTAACTATCGCTCTGTCCTCGTCACCCGCATCTCGACTAAGCAGCATTTCCAATAGTATTCGATATACGTTACCGTCTGCGTAAACTCATGGTAGACGCACTGATCTCAGTGCGCGAAGCTTCTATTTGGAATTGACGCACTCGTTAAGTCTATGTCCTTACAACAATATCATAAAGCAAAAATATTTTTATGAAAACCAAATCGAATGTTTCAAGATTAATATTTCTCGTAATGAATGATCATTAGCTGATTCATGAAAAATAGTTCTGATCACGAATTCCAAGTCTGTCTGTATATAAAATGTATGTATGTAATCTAGAGCGGCAGTCTCACCCCACTTCGTTCTTTCTTGGCGAGTTTTGTTCCACCTTTTAGTACAGTGGCAGTCCGGGAAAAGTTTCATGCGACGCTGCATTAATACATAATAAGCCACATAAGTACCCTCACGAGTTTTGTTGGAATTAGTTTGTATCCAGTGACGAAGCTATCGACGAAAATACTGTTTATTCATGTTTGTGAGATGGCACAACTCAATCAATTTGTGAGGCTAATTAAAATCATTGGAATGTAAAAGCTAAAATGTTCTAGAGATATACTAATATGTATGCGACTTTGATAATTCGAGTGCAGCATGTAGTTGTACGTACAGAACGGACATTCACGGCCTCCCACCGATCCGCCATACCTCACCTCTCCCCGCAAAAAAGTAACCGGTTCAGGGTTGTACCTGCCACGAGATGTGTTTCGTTTCGCGTTTGTTCCTGATTGCTTTTGAATTGGGTGGAAATTGTATGAATCTGAAATTCTAATTGCAATCAATTTTCGATCGGTGATCTAATTAATTTACTAAAGTTTCTATTTATATCATTCAGTTTTCTGTGGAGAACATTAGGGACCCTTAATGCAAAAAATCCCCATACATAAAAGAAGAGACTCTACGACCTGTTAGTACTAAGGTTTTTAATGAAATAAAACCTTTTGATTTTTGATTTGATTGACCGTAGCCGGGAATTTTTTGCGGGTTTATTTGTAAAGCCGGATGCCGCCGCCATAAATATAAAATTTTGTCTAAAAATAAAAACTCATTGGTCTGGAACAAAAAAGTGTTTGTAAAAACTAATTGGTAATTGTTTATGTTAAATATACTTCTCCACGGAAAAATCAAAACACCTTGCAAGTTTAAGTGTTTTGTAAAGATTATCAGAAAAAACAATGAAAATTTAATTAGAATTTAGAAGATTAAGATTTGAAAACCTCATATTATTCACTATTAAACTACATTTGACATATATTCCTAAATATACACATTTTTATGATAATCCTTACAAAACATAAACTTGCAAGATGTTTCGATTTTTCCGATGAGAAGTATATGTTAGTCATAAACTATACAGATAATACAATAACACTGCACTGCACTAATTGCTGATATCGTACTCGTATCAAGTAGCCTTCCGTTGAAATGGTTGTACTAACAAAACAAATCCAACAATATTGTCATTCATTTGTATTAATTGGTGCATGCATGTGTCTCCTTCAGAGCGTAGACTGTATACGAATAGAATAATACGGTTATTCGGTGTTCCAATCCGTTTCCGCCACTCGGAGCCAGTTAAACAAATAGTTCGCGAGCTTGCATGAATAGACGGCTACTACTTCAGTCTTTCGTCTGGGTTGCAACCGCATATTCAACTATTAATTACACGTAGTTTTCAGAGTTGGTAAGGTCAAAGCACAATGATTGTACGTTTTATGGAATAGGAATTGTTGGAAACCCTAAATGTAGCCTCTCGACGAGTGAGTCTGGACTAAACTAAGGTTATGTTCAATGATCTCGTCGTTCCGCGACCGATAATCGTCAATAGACAATCCGAAGAGGGGATACAGTTGGAGTAGGTAGCATTTGGGAAACTACTTCAAGTCTTTATATCGTTGATGTGACAGTGCCTGAACCAGTACTCCCTACCCTTGATGACTTACAGGGCCGCAAAGTGGACTTCAAGACACGACTGATCTACAAATTTAAAGTCAGCTAATGCGGGCTATGGAAACGGCTATGTTCGGAGTCTCTCTGATCGCATTCGAACCAAAGTGACCGACATAGCTCACCTTATTAGCAAGCTGAAGTGGCAGTGTACCAGTCATATTTGTTGAAGGACTGACAAGCGCTGGAGCAGACAAGTCCTCGAGTAGAGACTGCGTCTAGGAAAACTTAGTGTAGGACAGGGGGGACCCGCTAGGTGAAAAGACGACTTAAGTAAGATTGCTGGACGTGAATTGACGCGGAGAGCAGAGGACCGAATTCAGTGGCGCACTCTAGGAGAGGCTTACGTTCATCAGTGGACTGCACAGGCCCTAAACGATTATGAAGATGATGAAATCTATATAAAGTGACTTTCGTCTATGAAAACACTTTAATACAGTACAACATAATTAGTTAAAAGTAAATTAGTCTGTGTATCATTTACTTTGTTAACACTTGAGTTATGCAAGGTATAATAATATACTCGTATAATATGACTCCCATCCTTAATTTGTAAGTAAACTTCACTTTGTATTATCAACTATAAACCGTCCAATGCTGATCATTTACCTCGGTGTACGTCGAACGAATGTTTTATTAAATGGTCCCTTACCAGAGACTCCACGTGACATTCATCCGGTTCTCGGTCTATCTAACGAGAACCGGTCCAGCAATACATTTCCCGGTACGTGGCCACAACCTTTTCAATATTTATCAAATGATATATTTGAGTTTCAGGTTAAAACACTTATTTAGGTAAAAGGTATATTTTATTATGGAATGTAAATTTCAGTATAACTAGAAGAAAAAGAAATACGAGAAGTGCCAATATTTGATTCGATTTTAAAAGTTTCATATAAATCTGTAATGATAAAATTATTCCCTCAAAATATTAAAATTCATTACTAAATTCAGTATGTATTCTCTTTATTAGAGCTACATAGTATGATTTCATACTTCATATCCTATTCATACAGAGACACAAAGGATACCTGGGATTCCCTGTAACATTTAAACGCAACTCTCTGTTATTAGTGTCTCTTTAGCTAGCTAGAGTGTTTAGGTATTAGTTCAAGCTACAATGGCTTAGAGAACACTTAGTCTTACTTAGTGGGGCTCGCCGGCACAAACAACTTAGAATATGTTTATATCTGGATCGCGGTCTGAAAAACAAAAACAGACAACAATACGGTTCGGTTTGAAAACCTAACCGGCCAGTATAAAAAAATTCTAGATTCCGTTCTCTCTAACGGAAAACCTGTACATTGTCGCCAGAGTCCCAGAGACATGTAAAATCCTTACCGTCCATACACTAAATGCGAAAGTGGAAGGGAAAAAGAAACCCTTATAGGATCACTTTATTGTTTGTCTGTCTGTCTGTCAAGACCATTTTTCTACGAAACACGTTGAGGTATCAAAAACAAATTAATATTGAATACGTAAGTGTACAGTCCCTTGGATCTGTAAACAAATGAAGCTTTTAGGTAAACGCACAATATATTTTTTACGAAAAAGGTGTCAATACCTGTAGGGTTCTTTCCGATGACCTATAGTCATTAAATTTGGCAAGAAGCCAGGTCTTAAAGCACAAATGTGGGAATAAATCTGTAAAGAATTTTTTTAAATTATATATCATTAAAACTTTACGATTGCAAATTGTTCCTGTCGTTATTTTTATTTCAACATTTAAATTAACAACTATTTTGCTCGTGTTCTTCGCCAGGCACCACTTTTTATAAAATATTATTAGTATGCTAATTATAATCCGTACGGAATCCTCGGTGCGCGAGTCTGGCTCGCAATTGGCCAGATTTTCCATTATTTGTTTGTTTGTCCTTCCTTTACGTCGTCATAATGGAAAGTCATAATATTGAATGAATTTACTGCATATAGTGGGCAAAACGCTCTTTGTTCATACAATTGGATCACTCCATGTCATCCCGTGGTATTACTATATTTTGCCAAAATTTCAACCAACGGCTTTGCCCATAGATCTTGGGCGGGATTCTTTGAACTTACTCTTCCACATACATTATATGTATACTATATATATTAGATACAATTTATTAAGCCTCCACTAATCTACATACATGCTCCCCACTTGTTTTTTTATTTATTGTACGAGTATGTTTGTTACCATAGAACTTTTGACTAGGTGAACCGAATTGGATGATTCTTTTTTATTTGAAAGGTGGTGCTTCCCGTGTAGTCATTTCAATTTGGTCCAGTTTTGACAATGGCATACATGAGGAAACGAGATAAATCTGAAAATTTGCCTAAATAAAAGTAGACTTTTAGGGCAACTGAAGTTGGTTTCCAGTTCTTTTTGAACGCATATACTTGTACATAGTTTATTCGATATATATACAATTTTACATTTTATCATTTCACATTTTTATAATATTTCTCTAACAATATAACAGGCACCGTAGTGATAGAAGGTACATATAATATATTATATATGAGTACCTAAAAGTATGAATGTGTTTATTTATGTCATGTTAGATACGGGCGATATCATGTCACAAATAATAACGAGATCAATGAAGTATATCCCCAACGTTCATGAAATACAATGAAATCAAATGAAGAGCTTTCAGCGTAAAATAATCTGATAAAAATACAGACCATTCTTTATTCTATCGGACTTCATGAGAACAGATAATTGGAAATTCAGCCCCGTTATTGTGATTGTCCAAGCATTTAATTGGAATAAGCTGATATCTATCAGTTCCCAGAATTTTTTTATGTATGAGTATATTTTGTAATACATAATATATGTATATATGGATAGTAAACATTTGTGACTTGATCCACTTTTGAACCATGTCACATCCACCTATAATTGACATTTCCCCAACTCGCTACATAGGAACAAGCAAGACTGAATGTGACATGGTACCAAAGTGGATACATATTTTTGTACACGAATGTACATGTAAAACTGTACCAAAATAAATACATATAACAATTTAAAATATCATAAATTCCTTATTTTAGGCTTTTTAAACTTTATTATTTAAAATGCATTCTTGTATGACATTTGGTTTTAGAAAAAAACATTGTACTTTACAGCGAAGACAAATTTCACTTATACAGGGCACAAACCCAAGGTCTTATTGTACTCATACATCCCCTAAAACGACCACATTTCTCCGATATCTGTTAATAATTCGCCGTGAATCAAGCGCAGGCCTTTTTTGTCGCCTAAATCAGATGGCACAATAAATAACGCGGCATCTGTTCTCGTCCCGCGAATGCCTTATGTCTATTATTTTTCAAAATTAAAATCTCACAGTCGCGCGCAGCGAGTTCCCTGCGATTTATGATCAGTAATAACTCGAACAGCGCTCCTAATGTCTGTTACGTACTCGAATGAATGTGCCGAAGTGGAATTAGTTGAGGTGGGATTCCAAGGGGTTGGCAATGGGTATGACCTTCCTTCTAAGCTGACATTTAAATACATCATGGACTAGTACAAGTCCGACACGTCAACTGATGATTAGTGATAATAAAGCCTTATAAACAGGGTACGGAAGCACCGGCAGTAGCCGATAATGCTGTTTGGTTGTTGTATAACTATTTACTTTTTATATCGCAAAAATCCAACCATGAAGAATCGGCGGACTGCATAAGTAAAATTTATTGGATCTTATTATACACTCTAAAATTATGAATGTTAGTAAGTGTAGTACTAGTAAGTCACATTTTAATTATTCAGGAGGAGGAAGATTGTTTGATTTTATTATTATTAAATGCACACGCACTGGCTATCACATATTGTCACACAAGTATATAATTTCGGAAAACTGTGTGCCGAATGAAATAATTTGAAACCATTAGATAAATAAATCTAATAAAATTCATTTAAAAAATCCCCAATCCAACCATGTTCCTATGAGTTGTTTAACGATTGCTTAACGATGAAGGAAAACATCGTGAGGAAACCTGCATAGCTTAAACAGGCATGTGAAGTCAGCCGATCCGCACTGGGCCCGCGTGGTGGATTATGGCCCATACACTCTATGTAAGTGAGTAGGCCTGAGCCCCTGCAGTGGGGACATATATAGGCTGTTGATGAAAAAAATCAATATGACAATATTGTGCTACTATGCCAATTTTTGTGGGTCAAAATACTACAAGTTGAATTCTAATTTCAAAAGTGGGTCTTAGAACATAGGGCTAACAGAAAAAACTTGCAATCTATAAGGATAAATAAACTGAAAAAATATCGTTCTGCTTCAACTATATACTATAGGTACTACATAAGTATCTTCTTTTATGTCGTAAAATATATTTTAGTGCAGCGAAGTCAGCGGTCCTAGACCCTTATTCGCAATCTACGTTGCCTTGAGGGTCATTCGTTATCCAACCAAAAATTGGAACTACTGTTTATATTTTGTTTTTCGATAAATGAGAGTTTAAAAAATATTGAATGAATAACAGTTCCATCTTCAGGTGAAGTACGTACCAATAGAGTTTTCATTCATTCGCCAATAAATCGTTCCTTATCCCATCTGCCTCTACAACTTCATATTTGAAGTATATGTTAAATATAATTACGAAATTCAAATATTATATTCTACTTCTATTGGTTTGAATATATGTAGATATTTTATACTCATGGAATGAGCTTTTTAATATTGATTTTTTAAATAAAAACTGGGCAAATATAATTGAATTCAATCTGTTACTACTTTTTCTCAATATATTATAAATTCAAAACCATAAAAATCTGTGTCACGTTTCACCCTTAGGATATATTGAACCCCTAGATGGTTGGGCCCGATAACAAAAATACATGAAGTAACACAGGAAAATCAAGATATGCTACGAAGTTATTTATTGTATTAGTATTCCTTTACCTATTTACAGTTATAGATGTAGACAATCACGAGAGTATTTCACGCGGCCGTAACTGAGTTTTTTGTGTGTATGTACACTCTAGAACAAAAGGATGTATACTTTTGAACCATGTCACATTCAATCTCACTTGTTCCTATGTAGTGTGTCGAGGGAGATGTCAATCAAAGATGAATATGTCAAGGTTCAAAGGTGGATACATATTTTTCTACTCAAGTGTACATAGATGGACACAGTTTCAGTACACGGACAGACACAGTTATATAATAAAATCTAAAAGTAGACGCGTGTCAAAAGATGACACAATAACTTTGTTAAATAATGTCATTATTATTACCATTGTAGTATCCATGTATATAGATGATTATTACACACACCTGATTTTTGCAGAGTAACCATAAAGTTGATAGTCTCCAATCATTCCTGTTTGATAACATTATGTTTGGAATAAAATTAACCAATGGACTAAGAAAGTAAACGTTCAAATTAGTTAAAAATAATAATAAATATACAAAATTGAACGAAGAAAAGAAAATATGTATGACACGACAGCCAGTTTTATTTGTTACAACAAAAATGTTAATGAAATTTGACACCTATGTAACAACAACATCACCAATCCGATGGTGGTGATCTATATGGACGGCTTTTGTCCAATTAATTAAAGAATCGTGAAAATACATTTATATCGGTTCTTTACTATCCGTGATACTAATCTCTTTTAAGCCTACAATTGTGCCACCTCTGGATAAAATCTGTGAATCTTCTGGAATTATTAAAAGAACACGGTTCCAATTCGTTTTACTCGGTCGAGTGCCGCATTCCAAGTGTATTTCCGCATATCTCTCATAGAATTTATTTTGAAAGGAATCTAATTCAATGTGAAAGCCAGGCAATAATTGTATTTACTGGCGAATAATCTTAAACTTCGTAATATTTGTGCAGAATGTTTCTAAATTCAGCACAGCCATTCCGAGAATCTATTTCAAGTTGAATTGTTTCATTTTAGAGTCAAGTTGTTACAAAATTGTAATTACAATGTCCTCGGCAGCATATAATATAAGTTAGTTTATACGTTGTTGTATGTACTCGTATCAAACATAATGGTACCAAAGTATGACTTTGAGAGTTTCCAAGACTGTCACAAAGTTGGGTGGCATGCATGGCATTGCGTCGCTAGTCGTTTCATTTCAAGAAGTTGAAATAACCTATAAATTTTTTATTGTCTCTTTAAACATACTTAATTATGTGTTTAATTTGAAACGTGAGTGGCAGCAGCACTGCGCGTAACGTAATTTACTGAAGTAATTAGAAGACCTTCTATTTCATAATTAAGTTTTCAGTTCAATCCAATATGCAGTCCCAAAATGATATTTATACATTCATAGGTCCGAAAACACATTATTTCGATTATGTCAATTTCAGACAAATTCAATCAACAACAAATTCATGTTATGAAAATTATTGTCTAACCTGTACCTTCACCTACCGCGCCATAAAAATGGTACTAATAATTATTGTCAAAAATAAGTAATGCACTACTGAAAACGAACATGCTAAAGTAAAGCATGACATTCTGGTCAAAGTAATTTATTACCTAAACTATGTTTCACAAATGTTTTAATTGTAATATATCAACTACATGGTGCATGAATTGTCCAGTTTAGAATCAGCCATTTATTTTACAGCTTAGGTTCACTTTGTGCTTTCTCATGTCGATATATATATATATATATATCTACATTTCTAAATAATCTAAAAATGTGAAAGCAACACATTTCTTCCTGGTCAAAGTACAGTCCTACAAGACCTATGTACCACAATGATTTATTGGTTTAAAATATAGGTCAATCTTTACAGACTATAAATTTCTAGTTAAGAACAGGGTCACCTGTCACTTTATGCTTTCCAACGGCGATATATAGATAGTTTAGATGCACTATCAGTAAATTGGATCCCAAGAAAGTAAAGCATGGCTTTCTGGTCAAAGTATTTTCTTACATGATCTATGTTTTATAAAGATTTATTGGTTTAAAAAAGATCAATCGCGTGTATTTTCAGTTTATAATAGGGGTTCTATCCAGTGTCTATTGAGTTTCCAAAAGCGCTTCCAAAGGCTTAGCGCTCAGAGGCATTTGTGTTGATTTAAAAGAGGAAACGTATGAGCTCAGCCGTAAAGTATTGGTATTTAGAATTAGAGCAAATCCATATCTTACTAATATAATAATAACTTCTAGACAGTGAGTCCGCGAACAGCAAGTGAAGCTACTGAAATTTAGCAAATATGGCTCAGTTAGTCTATTAGATCGTCAGTGGTTAAGGTAGAGACAATATAGTTGGGTGTTAGAATACGAGTATATTGGAAAAACATACCAAGGATTCTACACTAAGAGCGTAACGTACAGAAATATATTTTTATGCTCCAATTTTGACACATTTGTTGAGCTGATTCTTTTAGGCGTCATTATAAGTTACCGAGGCCATGCCAGACCAGAATCAGACTTAATCTAAGAAAATTACAGCGTCCATCTATCTACCGGCAACTACTAGCCAAGACTATAACCTATATAACAAATTGGCTGTTTAACTCAAAATCCTCGTTTGGAAGCAGGATTGTTGTTTGTGTCTTCGTTACCAGACATCGTTATACGTCATCCTCCATCATTGATCGCCACTTCGGACTTCGACTTTTCAATAAGGGTTTTGCCATAATCACCGCGCTTTTCAGCCAGATTGGTGATGCCGCTGACACTCTTCTGAATTATTTCCTTTAGTCGGCTTTTACAACACCTTCTGGCTAAGATAGGGTGGTCCTATTCTAAAGCCGAGAGCCCCAATGCTTTTTATATTAGTATTACATAATTTGCATTTGCGACAATGAATTTTTTTACTCAAGCACTGCACGATACAGTTTACATTGTTTCTATGTTTATGCCACACTTGACTATCCATGTTGGTCAAGGCTAAAGAGATATCGTTGCCTGTTTCACTCAGAATCTAATAAGGCCAGTGCTGGACTCGAGCCTCATTGGTAATTTAGAGACTTTTCAACAGGTGATATGGCATAATCACTACGACTGACCTCTGGATTTTATTGCTGCATATATGTATGCCCACCCTATAAATAGTATTTTATGAATTTACCCATGCTACATAATATAAAGGTTAACGGTACATCAGACTCGTGTGTCCAGCAAGTAGACAAGAAATAAGAGGTACCATCTTCATATCCCAGGACAAAGTGTCATGTTTACCCTTACTCAGCTTAGTTTATGTTCAGCAGCGGATTATTTTGCATAAATATTCCACCGCACACCTACTCGTTAGTGACCTAGAAGTAGGAACTTTGTAAAAATAAGGAGAAAGCTGTCAGTAAAAATATGAACTTCCCAACTAATTCCATAAAAATATGGGCTAATTGCTCTGGGGCTAATTTTGATTGAAGCGGTAGGCTATTTTGCAGGTGCTCTGAAATCTTATCAATAAAACCACTGATGACCTTGGCTCTCACCTCAGTGACCGGAAAACTTATTACACGATATAAAAAGCGGGCCATAGAGTGACTTTCCTTGTATTGAGGTCTATTACATAGCTTTTCAAAGTTTTGCTATGGGATATAAAGTGTAAAGTTGTGTAGATAACTAAACTTTTGTATCGATATTAAACTGATGAAGCGCCGAACTTTGTCGAACTTTAAGGCACCACACTACACAATTCTAAACTTATGAAGTTATGACGCACTATTTTTAAGGTTCCGTTTTGGTCTTATTGTGGAACAGGTAATCCCTTCTACACGAATAAGGATACATTAATCTTAAGAGCCGTGGTTACTGAATTAGGGCTTTGTTGCTAGATTGCTACTCCTAATTTCACTAAATATATTCAAAGGACCCCTAGGGGGCGATTATAGTATACGTAATGTTGCTTTCCTTTGTGTGTGTGTGTGTGTGTGTGTGTGTGTGTGTGTGTGTGTGTGTGTGTGTGTGTGTGTGTGTGTGTGTGTGTGTGTGTGTGTGTGTGTGTGTGTGTGTGTGTGTGTGTGTGTGTGTGTGTGTGTGTGTGTGTGTGTGTGTGTGTGTGTGTGTGTGTGTGTGTGTGTGTGTGTGTGTGTGTGTGTGTGTGTGTGTGTTTAAATATGGCTGTATGCTGGAATAAATTGATTTTATTTATTTATTATTAGGGTTATGTGCCTCAAAAGAAAAATAAACCGTTTTAGGATCACTGGGTTGTCCATCCGTATGTCTGTCAGTATCCTTTTTCTCAGAAACAAGTGGAGGTATCAAATTAAAATTAGTATCGAGTAAAAAAATCAAACTTATAGGTCAACGCAATAAAAAGATATAGCTGTATTTCAAACCCTTTCCATATGTATATTAATTATTCATATTCTGTACTAAACCCTCGGTGCGCAAGCCCGACTCGCACTTGACCGATTTTTATTATTAGCCTGTAGCACAAACTCAGTTATGTCGTGTTATGCGAATAAGTCTGATACAGAAGCTGTCTAAGTTTTCAAGATCAACTAATAACTGCTAACTTCTTCAATTTTCATATCTACCTAAAAGATTAAACTAAAATATTTACACACAAATTCGGTCAAAACTTTTTGAACTTGATAAAGGAGGAAATTTACATTGTGAGTTCACTGACAGCGTAACTCTGACTGATAGCAAAAGTACGGACGATTCTCAGAATTTCCATTAGTCTTTCAGGCGCCTATCGCACACAAAATCGATTTTATCGTGCTCAGTGTTCAGTTTAATCTTTTTGTTAAACTGACCAATGAAATGTTACGTTTGTACAATATTGAAACGATTTCGACATACGCTGCCTTGTGGCGTTCACGATGAAGGTCATGATACTAAATGGGCAACTAACAATGTGTATAGAAACTCACATTATCTTTACTAATAATGCGGGCAAAAATCCGTAATCAAACAAGGAGGCCTTACAGTTTCGCTCTGTCCGTCCGCGACTTAGGTCAGAGACCCTTACTACTAGAAATTTGTAATTTGGTACGGGTACACGTATTAATCACGCCAACAAAGTGGTAGAATAAGATCTTGAAATATTTTTAGGGTGCATATAAGTATCTTGTGGATGAATTTTTTTTATCGCGTCTACCCCATTGTCTTTCAAAATAATATTAAGGGTCTAGGAACACTGCATTTCGATTCAGGGATCCTTAAGATTTAATTATTTTTTTCAGAAGTGTCCAAAAGTCAATATCTTCCTCAATATCTATCTGCTAAAGTGTTACTTTTAAAATTTTATTCGGTGCGTGTGTCTCAATGAATAGTATTATTAATTCACGAGGATATCCGATTACAGCTAATGGGCTTCAAACGTAGGAAGTAAACGTAACTGAACAAAATATTGATGTTTTTAAAGACTGAGATTTTTGAAAGAAAATTTTTGTAAATAATTGTTAGACTAACAAGCGGGATGTCTTGGGTCCTATCGGTACTCGGTTTGGTTGGTTGTAGTGCATTTTCTATGTCCGAGTGCCTAGCTACGACCATGTTACCTAAGTCTGCCGCCAAACTGCAGTGTTAATAGCACTGTTGCATTGCGGTATTAAATATGGCAGAACCAGGTCCTCATTAGATTAAGGCTTCTGGTTGCGCACGTTCTTAAAACTATCCATAGAATAAAGCATCATTGCGTCGTTCTGAAAGGTGTCTTAGTCCTTTTTGTACATTTTGCGAGTCGTGTACATTTTGCGTTTTGTACATTATAAGCCGAAGGGCAAGCTGCAAGCTGCAACCTGTCAAATTTTTCACCTATAGAAATTCTCAATTTGCTAAGTCCCGCACACATATATCCTTTTAAATGAAAAAAAACACATAAGATACTTCAAACTAGAGACTAAAAGCAGTTCAGCCTTCGCAGTTGCTTGTGAATTCGCCTTAGCAAAATGTCTTCGCAGTGAATTCAATTTTATTTCCCACGTTTTCTTTGAAATATCTGTGTGTTAGTAGACCCTTTTAGGAATAACCCGTTCTTTTATGTGTGTTTAAACAGAAGAACAAATGTGCTTTTCAGGAACAGTTTGTACAAGCTCTTGTTTTACATAATGTAAAATTTAGATATGTCAATTCAACCCAATCTTTAATTATTGCACATTAATATAACTTTTTACGTCTACAAACTTATATTTGCAATTATGAATTAATCTTGATTCTTGATATAGACAGATGTACGGGACATCAATTTTTCAACTGCAAAGTTAAGTTTGTTCTTCAATCAGAAATTACATTCTCGTTAGACCTTTGTTCAGTGCTTATGATAAATACATATTCTGTACGGATCTCTCCGTGCTCGAGTACGGCTCGCACTTGTTCGGTTTTTATGATTGTATCATTTTTTCTTTTCGTTTTTTCACAAGGAAGCTAAGATAGAATACTAATAATATGTTTTATGCATGTTTTTCTTTTGAAAGACGCTTTTATACCTAGATACTCGTAGATAACATAATAAAATAATAAAAGTACCTGTTGCGGATTGGTGATGACTAACACGAGGTGTGCCTCAAAACCTAAACACTTTTTCGTGACCCTGGGATCGAACCAAGAGCCAGTGGCAGTTAAACACGGTTAAACATGATGATAGTCATAAATAAAAACATGGTTTACTGTTCAGCCTCTAAACCTAACCCTGAATTGCGTAATGTGAGGTAAATTCTCAGCACTTGGAAAACAAATAGATTAACCACCCCACGAGTTTGATCATGCCCTTAAAAGATATATTGTTTTTTTCCTTTTCCAAAAGCAATGGCTATCCGACTAAACACCGTTTTATTATGAAACTTCCTCTCATAATTCATCGCTTTATTACGAAAAATAAATTGGCAAGACTCGAGGAAGTTTCATAAAGCCTACGTACTCGTAGATGTTGACTGAACAGATGACGTGTAGGATCCGTACATTAAGTACTTTTTTTAGCTAGCTCTAGATCATCATCATCAGCCGGGAAACGTCCACTGCTGGACATAGGCCTCCCTCATGGTACGCCACATCGACCGGTCCCGAGCCACCTGCATCCAGCGACTCCCCGCGACTCTAACCAGGTCGTCGGTCCATCTAGTGGGGGGACGGCCTGGTAGACGTTTCCCGGTACGTGGTCGCCACTAGCTCTAGATAATATAGCTCAATCATTTTTTTAATGTTTTCAATGTTTTATTTAGTAATTATCTTAAACGTATACCTAATATGTACCTTCACATTTTCCGAATTTTCCTAATCATTTTATAGCATTTCAGACCCACGTTGATTTGTTTACCAGTTCGGTTGAGAAAGCTCGCAAAGGTATATTTTAACCCTTCCGTCTAAATCCTTCTCTAAAATCAAATTTATTCGGAATGGTCTTTCCAATTTAAAAGCGGAAAACCTCCATGTAAACTTTGGCAGCTTAAAACAGGATCGTAGTTAGGACAAAAAACAATAGTCAGTACACTGTTCAAGTGTGCGTTGTGCCCATGGCTTCTTAGACTTCAGAAATTATCAAACAGAGCAACTTGCTCTATCAGTATTAAAAGTAACTTATGGCCTTTTCGGCCCGTCAACTATCCTTATACATCAAAATAAATTCACTCGGACTCTCGGTTGTAAAGGAAATATAATAAACTCGCGCTGTCGCATTTATAATATTATTACGGAGTCTCAGTAGTTCCGTTGATCGTATAGTTTTAAGACTTTTTCATCCAAGTAGTTTGATTGATGCCCTAACAATATTGTTTAGTCTCAGTATCTCGGTTGCTAGTATACACGCACGTGTAATTTTAGTGTTTACTTAAACTTTAAAATTGTATGAAGAAGAATTTATTAGAAAATATACACTTGTTGGAACCTTATGACTACGTAGCCATACGGAGGAGAAATCTGAAGTTAGAGCTAGTTGCTACTACAAAGTACATTACTTGTTTTGGCTTAAGATGTGTTATGTTTTTAATGCTGGTACTCAACTGTGAAGCTTTTTGGAAAGTAATAGTAGCGTGAACTCAAAATGTTATTTAAATAATAACTTTACGTAATGATTTCTCTTTCTAATAATGTTTTGGGACAACGTTAATGCATCACAAAAATAAAGATTTTACAAGCTATCCTGAATGTTAGACAGTTGAAAGCTTTTTGTTTGATAAAAAGGAGAGCGCTACTGTCTACGTGTCGTTATTACCCAGACAAAGACAAATGTGCTACACTGGTTGCAATAAGTTATTTAATTACCTACTAGCTACGACTCTGTTGTGGAAGCTGAAAGGCTACAATTAATTTAAACACTGAAAATTTACTTTCAATTCTTACTTTTAAAGTCAAAAGTAACTCAAAGTGGGAGAAACGTAACAAATAACTCGGATTGTCTTTTCATATAATAAATTAACATTTTGTCTCTAAAAATGTGGAACAGGAAGTAATTCTAAAGTTTTTTAGTCTATTCCGACGAATCCACTCACCCTTTACTGTTCAGTAATTATTGAACTTTTTTAGAAGGTTTTTTTTCCGCAGAGGTTAACGACTGAGAAAACAGTTCCGTTGAAAGCGATAAAGCTTTGCCAGGGGGACCCCAAGGGCGAAACAGCAGTATTACTTCAAAAGGTTCATTTGTTTTATATTTACGGATACCCTAAAAGAAATGTTATAAAAATATAGGGGCTGAAAAGTACCGAAACTTTGAATGCATACACTGCTTCGAGAATAATATAGTGGAAGTGGTTGCTATGACAACCGAAATTTGTAAGAATCACATTGTGTACAAAACGATGGAATCATTGATATACAAATCAAGGGCTGACCTTCGGGTGGATTTATTTCCTAGTGGGATATTCGCAAAATTTGCCAAAAAATATTTTGGCTATACGCCAAGTAGAAGGCTCACGCACTATATCGGCGGCAGAATAAATCTTCCTGTGGAACTATACTGCAGAAACATTGTGAATACAGGATTGTAGATAGTTTTGATTCTCTTACGAGCACAGTTTACTAAATTATGGATTGCAAAATGGTTTTTATGTTTTAGTTATGATTTGAATTTCATTTATGTGCAAAAATGGAGTAATGATTTTTTTCAACCAAGATATTGTTGTTAAAAGAATCTCCTTTCATAAAAATCTGTTGCAAATATTATTATAAACATAAACTAAATTTAGTTGCATAAATTCAAAAAAGAAATAACTTGTCGCTGCCTATTGTCTATTTTTTATTATTATAAAAAGATGTTTCACACACATACATACTTCCTAATCTTTTCTAGAGATCAAGTAAAAACAGTAGCTCTCTTAAATATGACCCTAGACACGACCCTGACCAACACACTGTAATTCTACCCAAAAATAAGATAAGGATAATAGCGAGTTTTGTATGTACGTTGTTTGTTATCTTGTACAAAGTATAACGTAGCAGCAAAAACAAAAATAATCAACCGTCGTACCTAAAAGCGTATTTCTATTCAAATGAAATGTATCAAATGTAACATCCTGTTGACCAAAGATAAGGAACAAATTTTAGATTTCAGTTTATTAAAATAATTATTACTTTAAGTTGTTCCGTGTTTCAGACATCACGGGTTGCTATATCTTTTCTGATTTGAAAGTTAGCGATGGGTTCTAAACTTAATCATTGATTCGCCCCGATCGAACCTTTTATGAGTGGTTTACTAATTGAACTCTAACAATACCAGGGTACTCGTCAGCAACAGAGCTCTTACAAAATTGTTGTTATGACTGATGGGTGATGATGATTTAACGCTTTCTCGGACACTCACGGAATTTATTTGTTTAGCAAGGCTTAGAGGTTTCTTTTTCTATTTGTTTAGCACACTCAAGTCTTCTTAATATTGCTGGGTTATAAAATGACAAGTGTCATTCGTCATCAGTAAAAATGTGACTCGGAAAAAATATAGCGTGGATATAATCCGATAAAATTGAAATTTCTTGAATCTGATGAACAAATGAATTATGTGAGCGTACTTTGAAGTAAAGAAAATTTTAGGGCGCAAACGTATTTTCTTGTAGACAAAAAGTTTGAAATAGTCGTCGTCTAAACGTCCACTGCAAAATATTTAATGCAACTTTAAAATGATATAGAAGGGCAATGCAGACTAGGATACGCGTGTATCGAAGTACAAAAGAAATATCCTCTCAAAACGAGACTCGCAAATCTCTCTCAGGATTAAGCCGGATGCGGCCTATTTATGAATACACCTTTTGTTCGACCAACGACGGCCGCGACTTCGGATAGCTGCCATCCTAGACGTTTCAATCATCGAGCTCTTTTGTATGACATGAGGTTGGTTAGCATACAGAAATAGCAATGAGACGCAAAGTCATTTCTCAAAGATACATCTACGTAATATTCATATAGCTAAATAATTTCCGACTGATTTCTTCGGACCCATAAAAAATTATATATACTTCTAAGGAATACTTTTTTGCCATTCCAGATTTTTTTAATTTATTAAAGATAGACCAACACTTAACTTCTAGGAAAATAAGAATTTCTTTATCATGATTCATAATGAACAAGCCAAAACGCGGTTATTTTATCGTAATATCTCAAGTGTGGTCTAAATAAATAAGGAATATCAAATAAACTAAGTCAAAGTATAAAGTTGAAACAAAGTATGAGCCATTCCGAGAAACTAGAGGTATAATGGCTCGGAAATGACTTCGCTATACAGGGTATCTTTAATAAAGTCATAAATAGCCTTCTTTGTTTATACGAATAAGTACATTTTTGTTTTTAAAAATATCACTGCCGGTGCCTTCACGTCACAGTACATGGATCTGTCATTATCTCTCCGATATGTCTCAGTAATATTCAAAGTACGAACACTGTACACATAAGAGTGTCGCATTGTTTGAAATACATACATAAAAGCTATGTGATAAGTATTGGTTATGAATATCACGAAGTATTTGTTATTAAGATCGGCGAGCCCCGCGTTGGGCGCCACAAAAACATTCGCTCATCTTTCCACCAATCCCCGTTTTGTATCGCTTGAAATTATTTAAAAAAATATTTTCATCGAGCATTAAAATGTAAATGTTGCTAAATTGCAAAATTATAAATTTGCTTGACAATAAGCATTTAATTAATTTATATTGTAGTAAGTAAAAAGAGGCCACTGAACAGATGTATATTTTAACAACCGAAGTATATGTCACCCCAATAAACTAGATTTACTTGATCATGTATATTGGATGTAGAACGTATAACCGACGGGAGTAAGAGTTCTCGAGTTTCTACCACATACCGATAAAGAGGGCCGACCCCCCACTGGGAGCGCTTGCATCCAGCGGCTCCCGCGACCTTTAACGACATCGGTCCATTTAGTAGGGGGTGAGCCCGCAAGACGTTCTTGATTGTAAAATTGAAATTTTAAAATAAAAGAATAATCCGCTGAAGAAGTTAGCTGACCACATGATACTAATTTAAAAAATCTGAATTGCCACTCAGTGAAAAACTTGAAACCATTCATCATGGAATAGATAATTTGTTTTATACTCTTCAAACATTGAGAGTAAACTGGTGCAATTTACTTCCTATTTAGAGATTTACATATAATGAAGATAATCATAATCAGAACGCGATTACAAAAACTAAGAAAGTATGTTTTAGGAAATTTTTGGAGAATTATTTGAAGTTAAAGAAGATTGATGACAGAATTGAATAAACTCAATGTTATGTGAAGGTTCAGTTTGAGTGTGGACCCGGATTTAGAATAGTCCACACAATGTCGTAAAAGACGACTGTGTACAAAAAATGTAGGATGTGGACAGCAACATCTAATTCGTCAACAGATTTCTGAGATCTGAGAACTGACTGTCAATGTTGTTGATTACGGCAAATCCCTAAATGGAAAGCCTGTCTTGGTGATCTTGGATATGTAATTTATGTTGTACCTCTAATATTTGAAATTTTTCGTTTATGTCCATGTATGTAGCTCTAATTTAAGTTCATTTTCTATGTGAAAGCTCCTTCATGTGAATGCTGGCAGAAATGTCTTAAGAGGGATAGGCAATTCAAATTACATTTAATTTTACTTCGCAGTACTCATTTAATTATATTTATCCTTGTAACACCCAAAAAAAAGTCACCCCAACATTTTTCGTGTAAAATTATTCAAATGTGCCAACTATATCTTTAATTACCCAGTAGCTAATTAAGTTATCCATTCAACTGTTAAAAGTCGAATTCACATCAATCAAACTGACATATACAAATAATTGTATCAACGATAAGGTTTTAATGAGTAACACCTTGGCACAGCGAACAGTGCTCAAATGCAGTTCAACCCTTGTAATTATGTCATCGTGTAATGAATGTTTTTGAAATAATTCGAGCGTCAATTAGGGACCGGTAAGATTCAACAATCGTTGACCTTTGGTGTATTTGAATATTGGTAAATATGAAGCTTCTTCCAGAATACGAATTTCCTATGTGTGATAAACACGTTGATTTCTAACTACCATAAATTCTTAGATTTAGATGTAATTACTAAACAGAGAAATATTATAACAAAAGCTTTCACTAACATAGTCTTATCTCATCATACATGCCATAAATACCGGTCCCAAGCCACTTGCAACCAGCGACTCCCCATAACCTTTACCAGTTAATCGGGCCGTCTAGTAGAGGACGACTTGATAAACGTTTCCCGGTACGTGGTCGCCACTCGAGCACTTCTCCCTATCGGTGATCCGTTTTTCCATCTTTAGTTCGTCTACGGATTTACTCATTACGGATTTTCCACGCAGAGAAAATCCGAGCATATCTCGTTCCATAGCTTGTTAACTCTTATCTACTTATATAAAATCGAGCACACAAGCAAGATTTTGAATTTTGGCTGAATTTTTCTGAGTATCTACCACACACTCAGCACACTACCATGTTATAAAAATGAGGTATTATTTCATCTTAACGGCAGTGTTAAAAAATTTAACATAGATTAGAAAGGGGAATTTATTACTGGCTAATTTTCTTCTTCAATATGTTTAGTTTGTATTTCCTGAATAAGTAAATTTTAAAAATGATCGCAGGAGGACTTTATTGCTATAGCTGCGGACGCTACTGCCATTTCCTAAGTGGATTTCAGTGACAACCGTAGAAAGACATGATTCGGATAAATTCTAATTCCGGGCTCACACGAGCTGAGTTAATTAAACAATGTTAAACAATAAATAATCATTACTTTCGTCTGTTACAACTTTTGTTGTTTCAGGTTTTTCAACATGAATTACTTCCAAAGTTAGATTTTAGCTGCAAACAGATATAAATTTAATTCAAGTTTGGGAGCTGTTAATCGTCCCAGACCTGAGTTATTGTTTCCGAAGGATAGCATTCCGAAAACTCAAGGAAATTCCCAACTTCGGCCGTTAGAACTGAAAGATTCGTTTATTCCTGGACAGTGAAAAAGGAATGCTTTCCTGAATTTTGGTTTAAAAAAAAACAATTACATTAATTGTACCATTAAAGCTTTATTTTAAGAAGCAAATTTGTATCTTGTTTTGACTACACTTTAATTTTTGTGTTAATTTTTTTTCTTCAATATACGATCGAGAAATAGTCCTGAATGGTTTATTCATAGTTATTAATAAATTTTATCCGGATATGTTTATAAATCCGTCTAAAGATGCCCAAAAATATTTTTTTTGTCAACCTGATACCTCTCTTCTCAACCTGTCTTTGACTCTTTTTAAAAAATTTCCATACAATATTTTGTAAATTATTTCAATAAATTTACAACCAAGTGAGTTTTTTTTTAAAACCTTCTAATCGCATAATTCGGCCTTCCTTCTTCTTTCTTTTCCTTTCGTTAAGTAGTTACCATTTTAAGAGAAATATTTCTTATATAATATTCATTATATATATTTCAGGATATAGTTGCTTGCGTTTTTCCACAATAATAATATTATATTTAGGTATCGTGTTTTTTAAGATTAGATTTTATACTTCCGCAAATTGAAATTGTATTTAATAATAATAAATTATTATTATTGCAGCTCACATTCGTCGCAAAATTAGTTTACTTTTTATAAACATTTATAAACATAAATATCACATAAAATTAATTATATTACTCGTGAGATTTTCCAATGTGTGAAATTGACAAAATTGTTCATAGAATTCAGAGATAGTTTATAATTTCGCATTTGTCCAAAAATTCATGTAACAATTTCGAAGTTCACACTCCAAATTGTAATGAAAAATACATAATGAAATACAAAAGAAAAAACGCCCAGCAATGAACACACATAAAGATACAGCTCTTGCTAACTATTCCTTACCTTTCTTGCTAGATCCCAGCGAGTTTTAAGTTTGTTTTAATTGTCCATTAGTCCTTAACAACACGATTAATAGTCAATATATTTATTTAAAGAAATAGTTCACGCGATATCCACACAGATAAATATTTACAGTAACTGGAAACCACAAGAACTAGAGATATCTAGACCGCAAAACTAAACTTTTTACCGACGCTAGAAGTTACGTAAAGTTTGATGAGAAGCTAAAAATGCAGAAAGGGTTCAAAGTTACACTGGGATTTGGTGCAAATTATAGGAAAAACTGTGCTAAATCTATGTAGTATATTTTTGTGAATTCTGCTCGCTGTCGCACGGGAATGCTTAGTTTGCAACTTGGGCCACGGATGTCGCGGCTGTAAGCTCCCCGGCGATCAACTGCGACTGCAGGGCGCGAGGCAACTCCTAAATTACCTTTGCGCCGTCTACTGCGCAGTCTCAGTCCGCGGAAACTCGAAACAAACCTGAATATCCCATACAACTCATGGAGATCGAGTACATACAGACTGCAAGTTACCAAGGCAACCATGCAATGGGCGGAGTTTTCACTGAGTTCGTTTTCTACAATATTGTGCACTAGGTGCAGTACCAGCACGAATAAACCATATCTGTGTTGAGCAAGGGGAAAAGAGCTGCCTATAACACCATAGAAGCATAGTGGTCCTGTAAAAAGTTCACCACCAACGCAGTAACGATTGGCTAGTGCTGTATCCTACGAGGAAAAAAGTATAGAAAGCAAAATAGTACATTTCGAGGCTAGTGCGAAAAGTCTGTAAATTCAACCGAGTTTTGACTATTTACGTCACTATTTACGTCAAAACGAGATTGAATTCACTTTTTCGCACTAGATTTGAACGACATTTTTATACATTAAAAAAAATATAACAAATAGTAAATAAAAAACATAGACATTAACCTATGTAACGTTTCTGTGTGAGCACGCTTCCATTTGTCGACTTTTAATCACTTAACATCGGATGAGATGAAGACGAAAGTACCAGGACCTCATACCTAAGGTGGAGTCTAACTACAACAATTCAAAGAGAGAAAGAGATATAGATATAGTCATGGCATAAGGTCTCTGTCATACCCGTAAAATTAAATGAAATCATTATCAACATTCGAATTTACATTTATGTACATTTAAAAAGAGAATGCCCTAGTTCTTATTTCAAAAATACTCCAACTGAAGCTAATTCTCTTGTAACATGTCAATGCAGCAAAAAGTATCTAATTAAACAGACGCGAGATCTATGTACGGAGGTTAGTGCGGAACAAACTGATGCTTCTGCGGTTTTTGATAGCCTGGTACTTAAAAATAGTTTTCATAATTTTATTCGGAATAAATAGTAACCTGCGCGCTAAAGAAATTATATTGCTCGCTCCCTTACACTTATGTCAACCTGGTATTCTGGTCTTCAGGTGGTGGCCAAGAGTGTGTTGCAAATACTGCCCAGTGAATAGGCAAAAACAATAGTAATGATTTCCTATGAGTTATAAAGAAAAACGCACGCTTGCCTTGTGTTTTTCAGACAACCTTCTGAAATCACGAACTTTTTAGCAGCTACAAAACGTATCACTTTTTTTGCACATGCATTAAAAAGTAATATTTCAGACAGTAAAATACAACAATAGGGTTTAATATCTAGGCACACACTATAAAATGTTAATTATCTTACGGTGTATTTTCACGCTGCTAAGCTCACAATCCTTTGAACTCATGTTTTTAGAAGACAATGCACGGTGTTTCGAGATATGAGTACGAATATCAAGCTACCTTACCGCAATAAGCGCAACGTAGAACAATAGAAAATATGTTATTAAATATGCACGTTATGTCACATTAACCATATCTACCATATTTTATATTAATATTTGTAGAAATGTATTTATGAAATAAATACCATTAATTTTGTTGTTCGGTGCTAGATAATAACAATATACTTATATTATGATCATTATTTTCACCGAAAATACCGTATAAATATATAATAGACTCTGGTCACGGTGACGTATCATGAAACCAGGGTATATTCAGCAATACATTTCCCTGCTGATGATGATATTCAGGTCCAGATCAACATTTATAATTTGGCATGTTTGGTTCTTTAAAAGATACATAAAAAGGTCATTGGATCAGCCTTTGTTCTATCTTTCACACTAAACAAATATTTCTGTTACTTTGATATTTGTTGTTGAACTCATAGTGTTACAAGGCATCATCATCGTTCATAGTCATTTCATTTAATAACAATAATAATAAAAACTGACTTCAACTGACATAAAAATGTTCACCCGTAGAGGTAGAATTATCTGGGTACATATTTGATTTTTGTTGAATTTCACAAAAAAGCGCTCAATTTCGATAAAATGTATATGGGACCACCTCTGAAATATGCTCTACCAAACATCAAAAAGAACCATCAAAATCGATTCACATCTGACAAAAATTGAAATTGAAAACCTCCTCCTTTTTTGAAGTCGGGTGAAAATGGTACGCCATTATCGAAGCCTCTTATATCAATTATTATTAGTTATTGTTCAGCTGTTTTACCACTTGCGTGTATCAACTTGAAGAAACTAAGATTTATTCATAGACAAGGTATCGTTTTTTTATTCAATACCCTCCATTACGGTGTCAATGGAAAATGCGCTGGATACACGTAATGTACATGGTAAAGGTGTTAATTTTTATTTTCCAATTTATTTTTATAGCCTTTATAAACGATAATACTTTTGATATAGGTAGCAATTACGAGCAACTTTATTGGAGATAGTGATATACTGATATGGCTATTTCGCTTAGGGCAGGTTTATTGCCGTGTCCTTTCTGTACAAACAGATAATTATATTTAATAGACTCTTCCGACCTTTCTTCTGAAAGAAAGAATTTTCGAGATAGTTAATAGATTTGGTGACGTTGTAAACTTGTTACGATTCAACAAACATTACGCCTCACAGTTAAACGTTGCAGACTATGAAGCTCTAAGAACTAGTGGAATTTAAAATAAAAAATTTCCATTATTCGTATAGCATCTCATAAAGCATCCAATATCGTACAGATGATATTTATGTATCAAAACACTGATACATTATTGACAATTTGATGATATACATCTACCGGCATGCCGAATAAACAAGCTCAAAGTCACTCAGCGAGCAATGGAACGAGCTATGCTCGGAATTTTTCTACGTGATAAAATCCGGAATAAGGAAACCTGTAGACGAACTAAGGTCACCGCCATAGCTCGATGAGTCAGTGAGCTGAAGTGGCAATGGGCATATCACATCGTTCGAAGAACCGATAACCGATGGGGAGTAAAAGTTCTCGAGGGGCAACCACGTACCGTAAAAAGTCTGCCGGGCCATCTCCCTGCTAGGTGGACCGACGACCTGGTTAGGGTCGCGGGGAGTCGTTGGATGCAGGTGACTTGGAACCGGTCGATGTGGCGTACCATAAAGGTGGCTGTGTGATATGTCCAGCCGTGGACGTTTCCTGGCCGATGATGATGATCTACTGGCAGGTGGTCTTGGCAGGGGTATGATTTAGGGTGCTAGCGGTCCTGAGTTCAAATAACGGACGAGTCCAAACTTTTGAACATTTAAAAAACAAACATGTTACGTAAGGATAAATACGAATTCACAACCAAATGTTAATAATGATTTATCTAGTCACAAAAATAAAATGAAATGAACACTTTTAATTTTAAGTTTTATTTAAATTAAATTAATTAATCTAGAGTATTATCGTGTAAATATTAACCAAGACAGGATACAAATGTTCCGTTTGTTACATCTTGAGCAATTATCAACTCGCTGCACACAGTAATAATTAAATAAAATATTCATTAAAACAGTCGAAGTTAATTACGCTTGTAAACATTATTAAATGTAAGTATGTTTGTAACATTGACGTATTAAGTAACTTCGAACGAAATACGTCAATATTTATTAAAACTAAAAACATATAAATGAAATCTAACTCGCTTTGCCAATGAACGATTCCCCGTTATTTCTAGTCGCGACTGCAATCAGAATTTTATTTCCTGTGAAGAGATTTAAGTCGTCGTATAACTATACAGTATAGTAAAATAACTATTTACGTATATATACATGTGTATTTAAAAGTATCTACCGACTTCAATCAAGACACATTTGGATGGACGGGGTAGAGTAGGGAGAGCTTTACATGCTGCGAACACTAAAAGAACGACTAAAATACAAGTTAAGCTGATATGTTATGAAGAAGAAAAATTATGATACTTCAAAATAATAGTATACACATTTAAGTTTACGACACGGCTGTTCATGAAAGACGGAATAATGTCCTGATTGTTAATGATTTTGTGAACAATTTGGCTTTCAACTCGGATAACTAAAGAGACGCGGATAGACGCATGCTCACCTAGAAGCGTAAAACCAGACCTAGTGGCTTTTGAAAATGCTATTTCCATGTATCATGATTTTGCACTTGGCATTCATATCACATGATGTTTTACCTACATTGTCATTTATGACAATAAAGCCATTAAATAGTAAGCATGCGCGCAACAGTGCTATTAACACTGCTACTCGGCGGCAGACTGATAACATTAGCTTACCAGACAGTCATAGAAAACTACAACTACTAACCAAACAGAGTACTGACAGGTACCCCCTGGGATTGCAACCCAGGTCTTCTGGATAGTTATTCAAAGCGTAGAGCAATTAGGCAAATTTGGTGACCGGAACAAATTTCTTTAAAAAAATATAAAGGTCATTTGGCTCAGCGAAGCAGATTTATCATTTTATATCAACAGTCATGTCTCAGTGCAGTTCTTATAGTTTATTGGTATATGAGTATTTAGTTGCGTTTCTTGAGCTGGCAGTCGTCGCGGTTGGCATTGTCAGGCCAGTCGCAGACGTTCAGTTTCACGTTGAACACGGTGCCGGGCTGACAGGAGAACTGCATGCCTTCGCCGTTCACACATCTCCAATACTGCGTCACATAGAATAATATCACACTTTAATACAGTAAAAGTGAAAGAGAGGTGGTTTATTGGTTTCGCACATCTAATATTGATTAAATTTAGCAAGCACACCTGTAGGACTTTGGGCCATTGGTCTTTAGAATAAGATCACCGCAAACCATCCAGTAGGTGCGATAATAAACGGCCAAGGAAAAATCATCAAATGGGCAGCAGCATGTACAACATGCTACTGCAATCACTAATTGCGGTCTTCTGCTATTATTCTGGTTTATTATTGAAAAATTGCCTCACGGCAAGTTCGACGTGTCGATCTAATGGTGGCAATGTCTAATGATGGACTTATGCAGACTATGATGTGCGGTATAGGAAGATATTAGCAAATATCGAATTTTCGTACAAATTCTACATTGGGAGGGGACGGATAGGAGGTGTATTAAGTCAAACAAGGAACCCCTAAAATTACGTTCAGCCAACCGGTGTCCTCAATTTCTGATTGTATTAACATACTTTCCAAGTGCATCTACTTGTGCTGGTCTAGTCTGAGATGCCGTAAAAATGGTGTACTGCAAGAGGTATGCTGCAAATTTTAAGGGAGCAAAGTGGACAATTCCTGCCCTATAATCACCATATAGCACGGTAAGCTAGCTAGACAGACTATATAGTAATTGACCCCAATACCTCTTGATGTTCAGCGCAGTGAACGGTTTACCTACTGCGTCAAGGATGAAGAGACAGTCCTAGAGATAAGGGTGACGATAATGTTTAAGCATCGATGGATACAAACCTTATCGCACTGTTTCTTGTCTGGAACGTAGTCTTCCTCATTCTTGCACACTGCGTCGGGGCTGTCCACTTCATTATCCTGAAAGAAAAGATGATGATGTGAAAATCATGCTTCATTTGGAGCATCAGACTAACTTTTTATTTGCCAAATAAAAGTTAAAGGAGCTAAGACGGACACAGACTGGCTTTTACTCACGATGGTTTTAGTAATAACTTGTAAATTAAAAGTCAAATACCGTAGGCTCTTCAACATCCGGGAGATCAGGTGTTTCGGGAGCAGCGGTACCCTTGTCAGCTTCTGTCGTGGTGCTAGTTGTGACTGGAGGCTTCTTAGTGGTAGTGGTAGTAGTTGTGGTGGTGGTTGGTGCTTGGGTAGCTGGCTTTGATGTAGTGGTAGATGCTGTAGGTATTGGCTCGCCTTCAGACGGGTCCGATGGTGTTGACGGAGGTCGCGCCCATTCCGGCTGAGAAATTGTTTAGTAAATATTTAATTTCTATTTCTATTAAATATTCAATGTATATACCCAGAAGTATTACTGTTACCCATAATCATCAGAAATATTATTTACATTTTGTTAAATTATGTTTTGAACAAAATAATAATTTCAAGTGATTATATAAAATATTAAACTATCTTTGAGACACATATATAAAAGAATATGTGTAAAAATCTGGAGCAAAACGAAAAGGCTGTCGAGTTTTCTACTGCACAATTTATTCTACGCTTACTTTTTTAAATGTATACCCCTACCACAGAGTAAAAGAGAATTACAAGTGTAGTCTAAGCAAAGAGAACGTCCATTCCTTATCTACATTTCGATGCAGACGTTCCAACCTAAATGAATAAAAATGTGGTTTTATTCAACCTATTCCATTCTATTATACCAAAGATTAGGTGTGGTCACGGTTCTCTTCACTCAACGTTTTAGTTCATTGCTTTTTAATGCTGAAAGAGATGTGAATTGTGAGGAAACTGTGCTCCCAACTAGCTATCAAACTGTGAAACAATACGCCGTGAATAACGAGACAGGCATTTGTTTCACTCAAGATTTATCGCCTGTCCGCACCAATCTCCAATAGAGAAATAAGCCAAGAATAGGTGCTTGCGTTGGACATAAAATGTTCACCAATATGTACGTCTAAAATATTATCATCAAGAAAACCATTTTTAAGTAGTGAAATTTGGCATGATTATATTCGTATTCTAAGTACGATGTTACGGAAAGATTTATTCGCTATTTTTTTAAGTAAACAAAATATGTATGGTTATTTGTAAATATCTAGTACTCTGCTAAAAATGAGTGCTCTGAGATTTACGCGAAGAAGGAGCTTTCCCAGAATATAATATTTAACAAAGTCACTCATACTCGGTATCGTAAAAGTGGACTAAGAGATAGGCAGAAGCATCTACTTATGTGACAACATTTTTCTTACATCAACAATACGGCTGCCTACCGTGGTAATTATGGCAAACACCCACATGGCAACCCAAGTATGATACAGGAGCTCCACAATGGATATATTTAGATGATAGCGATGCTCCCATGACTTATTAAAAACCCAATCAAATTATTCCGATAAACATGGTATATGGTAAGCCTATGGTAATCATAGATTCCCTAGTAAACATTCCGTCAATACAAGTAACAAGAAAAAAAATTAAAATGCACATTTTTCGACCCTCTTTCTTTGTAGGCTCAGTCCGAGTAGAGTTACAAAGAGTTTTATATAAAAGCACAAGAAATCATAGTCCACTAATCAAAAGTCTGTGTTCGGTTCTTTGTGATCATAATGAATGGTAGCCTGTTTGTTCTCTTTATAAAGTTTGATGTGGTAACTCGGTAGACTTGATTTTCTGATTTCAATATCTTCAAGTAACAAAGCCACCCACGTAATTGGAATTGGCGTTATTTAAATTTTTGAAAATGCTTGAGACGTTGTAAAATGAGGCCGAGAGAGCCTCTTCGAATAATTTACAAAGATCTCCTTTAAAGATAGAGATGTGAAATTCTTTGTTATACTCGTATACGACTCGTTAATAACTGAGTGAGTATATACAATATTGACCCCCCCCCCCCCCCCCCCACTGTATCGCTTACTGCTGTATTTGTCATTGCGAGACAAATAAATAAATTGCCCTTGTTTCAGATCTTATTGTGGAAGAGGCAACTCCTTCTACACGAATAGGATACATTAATCTTAAGAGCCGTGGTTACTGAATTTAAGTTTTGTTGCTAGATTGCTACTCGTAAGTACTCGTTTTATTCTATAAACGTAATGTTGCTTTATTTTAGGGTTCTGTACCCTAAACATTTATGTTAATGTTATATACTTGCAGTTTAAAACATCAATCCTTTGGAACCCCAATTAAAGTATTTGTAATTTTTTTAATAACACTGCAGGCTTGTGTTTTTGATAATAATTTTAATTTGATATCTCCACTTGTTTATGAGAAAAAGAGTGCTGACAGACAGACAGATGGACAACAAAAAGATCCAATAAAGTTTAATTTTTTCCTTTTGAGTTACGGAACCTTAAAAAGAAGGATGATTCCAAACTTTTCATAATACACCTCACGTAATAAATGGACACCCCCTAGTTTTACGTCGGTGACTATAGCATTACGTGGCCTAGCTGATACAAAATAACACCAATTAGTAATACACGTAGTGGTAAGTGCTGGCCATTTCTATGAATAAGAAATTCGAACATCCGCTCGAGTTCTCATTACAATTGCATTTTCTTGACATTTTCCGATTGCATAACAGGAAATTTTTAGATTAAACTCATTGCTTTACACATTTCCAAATAATTGACAAGGCAAATTGTACTGCTACTCCATAAGATATACTCAATTTTATGTGTTCAATAGTAAGAATTTTGAGTGCGAAAGTGACTTCCATTTCTAAAGAAAAATCTGGACATGGCCTCCTCCATCTAGCGACTCCCCAAGACCTTAACTAGGCTGTCGGTCCATCTAATAGGAGACGGCCCGGTATATGTTTCCCGGTACGTGGTCGCCACTCGAAAACTTTTAATCCCCATCCGTTATCCGTTCTTCGAGCGATATGGCCTGCCCATTGCCACTTCAGCTCACTGACTTGTCGAGCTATGTCGGCGACCCCAGTTTGTGTACGGATTTCCTGATTCCGTATTTTATTCCGTAAAGAAATTCCAATCATAAATTGTTCTCTTCTGCACTCAACTTACTGTTGGAGTGGAGGTTCCTGGTCGTGGAAGAGGTACAGTATATGTACTCATGTGCTTGTGAAGGAGCTTGATAAGCGGGTTCTCGTCACCACAGAGTCCTCTGAAGTCATCCATGTCTATAGCCCACGTCATGGCTCCAAGGTAGCCTTTCTCCTTAATGTAGTTCATTTTGATTTCGACACTCTTGGGATCTTCGTATCCAACCCATTGGGTGCCCTTATAAGCATAGGGGCACATGCCATGGTCATCCCATTTTTTTGTCCAGCCTGAACCGTCTTTGTCTACTTCTGTGCAAATCTGGAATCGAATTATATACAAATTATGTTAATGCGAAAGTTACTTATTTTGTTACATGTATGAATGGCTTGAAAAACGATACAGGATAGGTTACTACGACGACAGCGGCGCCTCTGCTCGTTCTTTTTTAAATTTCTTCACAATTATACAATAATTCCTAAAACCATGCCAAACTTTTCGTAGTTCTTGCTGGTTTACAGTTTACAGAGACATGAAGGATTCATATTTAGATTCAGTGGAGCTGCTAAGAATTGAATCGCCTAAAGTGGCCGCCTTTTTGCCGTTTTATTGATAGTAAATGCACAAAAGTCAAATAGGAATCAATGGTGTACAAGCCGTAAACCAGCAATGAGTACAAAAAGTCCGTCTATGTTTCTGGAATTATTTTATGATTACGGAGAAAGGTAGAAAAGATCAAATGAGGGCGCCACAGGTTCTATTCCCTAAGTCCACGCGGACGACGACGATCAACTTATCATGTATTGGGTAAAATTGTTATTAATTTAAGTCATATTTTTTACTAATGCTTTCAAATAAATAGGTATATTATTTTGATACCCGTCTTTATCGTTATTATATGTATAAACCTCAAAGCCAAAGCCTATGATGTACTGTGAGAACTAAAAACCTTATGTAGGTACTTTAAGTTCAAAACGCTTAGTAAATCATCAATAGATTGGTAAACAAATATATCATTGTGCAGATTTCCAGTCAGAAGTCCAGGTGAATGAAGTACATACCTCGTAATATGCCCAGAAACCAGTGGCGTTAGTGTAAGGAGCGGGATCGCCTCCACCAGCTTCTTTGTTGATGTAGGTACCTAAGTTGTAGTTATTGTTGCCTGCAGAGAGAGTGAACGAACGCCCGTAGAAGGGGATGCCAACCACTAGCTTGTTAGGCGGGCAGCCCTTCTCTTCCCATAAAGCTAGGCCGTCATTCTGAAGAAGAAGAAAAATGTTGTTTCGTTAGACTCTGTAGCTAAGTCTCGTTGGTTAACATTGTTGTACAATCACGGTGTGGAAATTTTCGTCACCATAAAGTATATTTTTGCTTGTACCACACAATAACGGGTACCGGCATTGACATGGAAAATGTACTCGCGGCATGTAAAGGGAAATTGATTGAAGTATGACAAATCGTTTCATACAGCGACTCTACATTGTCGCGGCATCGGCAGTCTAGTAAATTCAGAGCTGATGTATATGATTCTCAACATAAAACGCCTTTAAAAGAGCATTTATATGTGTCAGATTTTTACGTAATCACCGGGTTTTAGGTGAAGATAAGCAATGGATTGTTGTTATAATTGTGGTTATTTTTACAACACCCACGTACCAACGATACGAACAACTTTGTAACCAAAGTGACTGAAAATGTTAATATCATGTCCCGCATGTATAAATCTCTGTTTAAACTAAGCAGTAAAATATGCAGTTACCAATGAAATTCATGCGAAACTACATTTCTTAAAAACTTTCAAAACTTTGAACATGATGTCTCAGGAGTAACTGACTGTTAAAATGAGATAAATGCTGTTTTATATAGAAAGTTTGTTATTACTATTGCGATAACATGTTTATAACTTATTATTACTTAAACAAAGGGAAAATTCGAAATGTGTATTAATATGTATTAAAAACATTTTTTTCGATCACTAATCCCTCTATCAGGCGTTGTGATTATGGCATATCCGCTTATAAAAGGCCTGTACTATAGTGCGATCTATGAGGGCCCATGTTCTTGTTAAATATACGTCCTGGTAAATACATATACATATAAATACGAACAACAACTTGCATAATTACAGCCAACAACCTGAAACTCTTGCGTCAGAAAGCTTATTTTACACTGAAAAAAATCCGCAAAGGCTGTTTGAAGATTTTAAGAGCGCTCTTACCAGACCTCTTTATAGAGTAGCGCTGCCGTCATTGTTTATTCGAGCGGCTCTTTCTCTTCAGTGCGATATTTCAATGTATTAATTATTTTGTGAAACCACAGCGCTGAGTTTAATGTGAATCTACTATTTGATTATTATTCGAATATAGGAGGAGTATTTTATTATTGTTATAATTTAGATCACATTTAGAATATTGTTATAATTCAGAAAAAAACATTTTGTGTAGATCTACACAAACGATACATGTCATCCGTGATGTTTATTTAGATGTGAGGTCAAAAGGTCTGGTTAGAGTCGCGGGGAGTCGCTGGATGCAGGTGGCTCGGGACCGGTCGATGTGGCGTACCATGAGGGAGGCCTATGTCCAGCAGTGGACGTTTCCCGGCTGATGATGATGATGAGGTCAAAAAATAATTATATAAATTTGAGGCTGATATATTAACGAAACCTCACAACTCGAGAATGTATTTGCTGACATCATTCGGTATAGACTCTTATTTATTACCAAGGAAACTAGAGATATTGTCAGAGAAGGTTGAGGTTGTATGGATGTTTGTCCTATTTCACTCCTGTAATCATAGTCCAAACCCTTCTTTGGAATAATATATTCCTATCTTGATTTCACCAAATTTTTGTTTCCATTTTTTGTGTGCAACTTGTCCAATAATACACCTTACATTGTGATTATATAGTAAAGTCATGTAAATCATTCAACGACAACAAATATTTCCTGCCTTACCACATTGAGTTTTTCATACGCCCACTGATCATGAGGTCGCTTGTATAAGGGAGAATGCACATCAGCGAATCCGGCCCAGTTACCACGTAGGTCGTATGTCATTGCATGAATAGCGTCCAATTCCCTGAAAATATAATAATTTTATCTGTATCTTATTTCTGCTATTGTACCTAATTTCACTATTGACAGCATTTTTTCATAGATACGAGTACTTTGAATCCTGTAATGAGCCTCCTTTAGTCGCCATAGGATCAGGGGGTTTGCCGTAATGACTGAGATCGACAGGCAAATTGATTATTGCAATATGATGTTTTAAATTTCTTTATTCTTTATTTATAATTCGTAAATTTTACATGTATTGACTTACAAAATCCTATAAAAGATTTCTCGGCACATTTGTCTCGTCCCTTTTACATGTTTGTAACGTAACTTTTAACAACCTTCATATGATACTATAATATACTAATACACTGCACTCTCTCTGCTCTGAGTGTGACTGTTGTGTGAGTGAGTGAGTGAACGTGAACTTTACAATTGTGTGTGTGCTATGTACATTGTACAGGCTGTTCAGTATAGTTTGATTTCTTTTTCTTTTACGACTCCAACCGGATTACATGGGGCGATCAAAAAGTATAATTTTCTATATTACAGGTAGCTACGAATAATATTTATATTAGACCTATCACGCTAGTAATTCTGTATAATGTACTTGTACTTTATTTTAAAGTTGTGTTTGTGTTTTTGGGAAAAAAGATTTCCCTATTTCTTTATTTGTCATTATCTTTTTTGGAACCTTAGATGAAAGCTTTGCACAAAGAACCCTCACAACGCCAAGTAGCCTTAATTGCGGGAAGCTAAGCTGAATTCATTTGTGTGTTAATATGGGACTGTTATGTTCCGGCAATCAAAAGTAAGGGAGCTTTATTAAAAGGGATTGCTTTGATGAAAATAGATGTAGATACTCGTGCCCCTATACAAGCACTCACTGGCATAGTTCTGGTACGTGGTACCCCTCCATCAGTCTGAAGTTTGCTACAGGAACAGCAGCGGTCAGCTCCCACCCCTTTCCTGCTCTGATGAAGGCTCTCCTCAACTCCTGTACCAGGTAAAGGAACCTGTCCTTGTCAGAGAATGACCCGCCTCGATCGGCTGCACCAGGATACTCCCAGTCAAGGTCGAGGCCATCGAAGTTGTATTTGTTCATAAAATCTGTTAAAGAACGATATGTTTTATGCTTCATTGTCGTATTTATTGTAAATCTACTCTTTGAATCTAAACAAAACTTGAATGATTGGCGGAAGGCACTAGAAACTTAGTTGTCATAACCGAAAACTTGATACAAACCCGACTTTAAAAATTCCGATTTTAAAAATTCTATTAAATCCTCATATAATTAACAACATTATCGAAAACTTCATAAAATCACAAACAACGTTATAAAATTCGCATTTTTGACACAGCTTTTAAAAAATCTAAATCGCTAAATTCGCAATAGACAAAAAGCTTTATTTATATAAATAGGGTACCTTATTCGTGTGTTTGTAGATCTAATACAGTCTAGGGATTTAGTAATACGTGTGGTAAATAGGGGTGTTGAGACTTGAGATTTGTTCATAGATAAATTAAAATAATTCTGAAACTGCAGTAGAATAAAAATCTGGTCCCAGTTGAACTAATAGTATAACAGATCGTAATACAACAGTAGTATCGACACAAAATTTCTCAGTAATTTATAAAAAATTTCTAGACGAAAAATAGTAGCATCTACACCTAAATAATCTAAAATTTAATGAAATCACCAAGCCCAGGTGGCCATAAGCAGCTGTTCACTCATACTCCTTCTGAGGTCTCCTACTGGTAGAACAACGAGGACTATCATGTCTTTCTTAATTTACACCACGCTCCTTTTTCCAAAAATCATAGTCAATTGCGAGAGTCTTTACCAATATTCATTATTATCTTATCGACATACGTCTATATTTGTTTTAGTTGACTACATCAACTCTCTTAATAAAAAAACTCTAGTGAAGATAGGGAGCAAAGAAGCTCATCCTCAGCACATTTTCCGGCTACTAAAGAGTAATAAAAGAAGAAAATATGTTATAAGTCTGTTATTACTACAAACATATTGCAAGAATTTTCTATTAAAACTACAGATATTATCTACAAGCTCTCTCAGAGCTCTTTCAACCGCAATCATCAAATTGCTTCTAAAACTGGACCCTCCAGTTCTTAACTGAAAGTCCAACAGCCCTGAACGCGTGCCATATCTCGTGGAAATATGACGTTTATTTGCAGACTCAGGGAGACTAACACTGGAATATAAAAATTCCCGGTTCCCGGCCGCGAGCGACAGTCACGTAGAAATGCAAATGTTGGAGTAATATTTTTAATCGTACTTCTCGCTGCCTACTTTGTTTTTTATGTCAGCTATTCACATGTAAGCACATAATATACTTGTGCGTATGTTGATGTCTTGTTGCACCTTTCAATTTATAATATTACCGGCTTCTGCCCGCGACTTCGTCAACGTGGACTTACTTGTTCGATCGGCATAACAAGTTAACGCGTTCAAAAATAACTAGAAAACGACATCAACTGCCCTAAAAGTCAACAGAAAATTTAAGATTTATATTTCTTCTGGGTGCTATTGTCACAAATTAACCAAATTGAAATGAGACCACGCGGGAAGCAGCTTTAAATTAAATAAAAATCATCACCCTCGGTTCTAAGGTAACAAGCACAATTTGTTTAAACTGTCTAATTGAGAACCTCATCCTTTTTTGAAGTCGGTTGAAAAGTAGACTACGGCCTTTTTTGGTCTTTCAACTATCCCTCTACAAAAAATTAAGACATTATAACTTTATTTTAGGCCATTGATGTATGATAATATTAATTATTTTAGTGGATTTATTCCACGTTTTAATAAGTTATTCTGCTATTCGGGACGAATACCAATTCAAAAAATCATAAAAATCGGTTCAGCCGTTCTGGACTTAGTTTTGTTTTTATAGACTATGCATTTCAAACTATTCTCATATATTTTTTACGGAAACATTAGACCTAAGAAGTAACAAGTGGTTATTTGAAAAGCCTAGTGTTTGATGGTTGACATCGACAATTTCAACACGTGTTACTCGTAAGCCAATTTAGTTACTAAAATATTTCATGCTCAACTGCATGAGTCCACTGGCCTCCGTCATATACCCATACGTCGAACTTTCTATGAGAGGATTTGATATAATTACCACAATAGGCAGGTGGATTGGTGATCAAAATAAAATGGGACCACTTCTGAAGTATTCTCTACGAAACAAAAAGATAAGCATAAAAATCGGTTGACAATTGGCAGCGTAATCGCGTAACATACATACATAAAAACATACAGTCAAATTGAGAACCCCCTCCTTTTTGGAAGTCGGTTGATAAGATTTTGTCGTTACAAAAACAGGTGCTGCTGTCCATCTCCTGAATATCTTTCTGTGGTGATCCTATACTAAAGCCAGACCCGCAAGAAATATACGGATAACCGATTTAGCCCAGTACCCATTGTATGTACGTCTTTTTTAACGCTTCATAATGAATTTCAAACATTGAGTGTGCTTCACTATGAAGTCAGTGTAAACAGCGCGACTAGCTTCCTGAGTTATTAAGAGTAATTTCTCAAAGTCCTACGTCACAAAGACTAGGAAGAAGTCTAATTACTTACATAAGTGTCCACGCATCAAATGCGTAACACAAATGTGCAATTTTGCAGTGCACTGTACTGCAGCATGTTCCGTGTGTACTGTTGCACACAGATGTGCATAAATGCATCAGATATATGTCTCATGTACCGATGTTTGCACACGGGAATTGCTCCGATAACAAAACAAAACGCACGATTGTCGCCAACTCATTGTTTCAAAATCAAAACCGCTGCAGGTTCTTTGGGATACTTCACTTTATACTAATAGGCTAAATCGTATACATTTATCTTCCTTCATTTTCAATCAGAAAAGTCCACTGCTGGTAATAAACTAGCTTGCTGTTAAGTGTAATGCTTATAGGGTTCTGAACATCCAATGAAAAATGAAACCCTTATAATCTCTTTCTGGCGTCTGTCTGTCCATCCGTCTCTCTGTCACAGCTGATTGTCTTGAACACTACTAATGCTATCTGGTCCCATAGGTGCCACAATTTAAAGGATCGATACAATATTTTTATTCAAAATATGGAGTGACTAGGTCAAATGGGGTATCATATGAAATAACTTTGTTTGTACAATCTTAAACAGATTTTTGTTTTATTTGTTCCCTGCATAGTTTTGACTTATATTGAAAAATGAGAGCGTAAATACCACCCCCACCGCTCAATCTCCGAAGATTCCCAACTCAAAACTCTGTAATAATAACAGTAGACAGGTTTTTTCTGTACTCCTATATAACGAATGAAAGTGGAAAAGTTATCGAGATCTCTATATCTTGTATAGTATTTGAGAAATCATCCAAAACCTATCAACAAACTCGCAATTAGCCGGTTTATTTCAAAATTTTAACCACGCGGAATTACCGTTATGAACTGAAAATTTTATTTAGTTATGCATACTAACATTCTCTTAGCCTATTCTAGGAAAGTGTACTTAGGCAGATTCGCTATTAATCGTCACAAAGCAAAAAAAACGTGCAACTTATGTAAGTAACTATGTTAGCATTAGGCTGATTAATAATTTTAAAAATTCATGATTTCGTTATTCGCCTAAAAGAGATTCACACGTGTCACTTTACCAAAATTCTAATAGAATCCTCCAATGAATTGCACAAAAATAATACTCAACAGCTAACAATCAAACACGAGTATGTTTATAGTGCTTGAAAACCAATCAGACGAGTACACTGCGCGAGCTTAAAAGCTTAAAACACACAAGTAATTAATAGCTCTCATTTACTATTTGTACAGATAAAATGATCTTAAAAGTACAATCAATGGATGAGCTTAAAGACTGTTCAAACTTACTTTGGATCCCTTTAAGAATTAAAAATGTAGTTACAAACTATTTCTTCTTTCGTAATAAAATAATAAATTCTCAGAACTACATTTTATAATATTTTACTGATAGATTTTATTGTGCCACGTAAACAAGCATCTCTTTTACGTTATTTTCAAAGTCATTCATTAAATTAAATCAAAATTTTGTCATCGCTTGTGCAGTGTAGAATACTCCTAATTATTTGACTAGCGCTGAATAAATTTCATTTCGTCACCTACTATTCCATACAGGAAATATAACCGAACTGCATAGCGTAATTTACGCTAGTCTGATATTTCTCTAAGTATGTCCATACTTTACTTACCAACAACGCTCTTGACGAAGCTCATCCGTCCGTTCTTTTGTGCCACCATATGGGAGTATTTCGATCCGCCTTCAGCCCAACCTCCCACAGCAACCATGAATTTGACGTCGGGATGTTTCGACCTCAATGACGTGAAGTTTCTGAAACCTCCCTTGTCGACGTCCAGCTGGAATGGATCAAATTGGAAAAGTTTTCAGATACAGCCTTATATGAACTGGGTTGTTGCAGAGTTTTATTAGGGACGCCTATTATTTTCAAGCTGTGTATCAATGAACGAAACAAAATGATGCGTGCGAATTGTATGAAGCGTTTTTGCACCGCGTGACTAGAATTACATTTGGATGGGTAATGTTAGTAAAAGTTTTAGACGTAATGAAATATCTTTGACAGGATAATTTATCTTTTCCCATGGTCTCTTGAATGAAAACATATTTTTCGGTCAACACGCCTATTAAATGTTTTCAAAGTGAGCATTTGTGATTCGGCCCTTCTAACTTTACGTAACGAGTGTTAGTAATGCTTTCAATTGAAGAAAAAAAATGTTTTGCGAGAAGGAATATTTTCGTAGAAAGATCGTACACGGACACGAATTGTCATCAGAAACGACACGCAATAAACCACATTTGTATTAAACTTTGCTCGCAATTAAATATAGGCTCGCATCGAGGGCTCTTTATTCGGGTGCAGGTTCTGAAATCGGCAATCTGAACATGAATAAAGAGAAACAAGGCGGAGACTGCACAAATTGTTCTTTTCACGAGCTGTCAAACCCTCTCGCGTTATTTACATCCTTTATTCTAAAGACGAATACGAGATAAGGGTGCGACAGGGGAGCCGAGCAGGTTGCTACAAACGACATCTATACCGTACGGCGACGAATAGTTTTGCCTTTTTGCTCCAGAGCCGCTGATAGGGTAAAGAATGGATAAGTTTGTTGTTGCTTTCAATTGTTCCTGAGACATAAAATACGATATTAAATTCCGTTAAATTTGATGAGTTTTATTGTTGTCAGTAACACGATTTTTGATCGACGTTCCTAAGGTGAGACAACTCTCTTTATTGAAAATGGTATCTATTCAATCATTCAATCCAATATGAGGCGACTAAAGGGAAAATATTCAAGAGATGGGTAATAACTTCTACCTGAATATCAACAACATATTACCAAGTTATTACCCGTCCAAATTAGAGGTGATCCAAAATGCATGTTACGAGTATACTCGTACTCTATAAATATATTTTAAAACACGGCCCTAATAAAGCAAAGCCAACGAGCCTGAGTGCAAATTTTCCTTTGGCCTCTCATTCATTTAGAGAGGAGCAAATTGTGTGTACGAAGGACTAAAGAAAAATGGCGGCCAAGTGTAAGTCGCGCTTCTGTGGTGTTTCGTTCCTAAAAAATCTCTCTTATTTCTAATTGGGAATCTTTTGTCTAGCTTATACAATCTTTAAGTCAAGGGTGAGGCTTCTAACAAAGTTTACCGTTCATTATCGTTAAGTCTATAGCACCACACGCCACACATCAGATGAGCGTGCGTACATAATCAAGGAATATAAATTGGCTATTTAAAAAAAATGCACAAACATGAGAAGATTCCTAAAACTTCTAAATCTCTATTAATAATACGCATATATATATTTATAAAGTATACCATGAAAACTACGTTATTTAGAAATAAAGTCTAGAAAAAATTATTGAAGCTATTTTTTTTTTTAGTTACAAATATCCGATAAAACCCGGAACCCTTTTAAATCACTCAGATTGCCTGTTAGTTTGTCACAAGTCGACGATATCTAATCGAAGCTATAAGCTATTTGAAGATACGGAACACTGAAAAATCATGAAAAGATGTTACTAATTGGCTCGGCCCATCGTTTCTTCTCCCCGACACAACCGACACTTCGATCATTAGGTGGGTAGGTAGTTTGTTTGGGAAGCAAAATTTGTTTTCTTAATTATATGAAAGGAAAAATGTTTTACAAAAATGTCTAGAAGAAGCAAGGTTCTTTGAAACAGGAGAGCCATTATACGTGTCCGTATACCTATGTAGAAGAAGTATTCAGATCATTAGGTTTTACAATCTGGTATTTTTTATGAGATCTTTAATTTATACCGCGCGACTGGTGTCAACCAAAAATAAGGTTATTATTTTTACTTTTCAAACAAGCCTTATTAACTTATAGCTTCTGGGTGAGAGCTTTTTTCACCTTCTATCAGGTAGGATAAAGGCATAGTATAAACGCATAGTCTATTAAAATAGGATGTGATCAGGAGTTCATCTCAAAATTTGAAAACTTGCGAGTGACAGCGCGGGTTCTACACCTAGTAGGCAGTTGCTAAAAAGTATCTTACCTCAGGATCAATAATGAGAACTTGAGGTGTCTTCTCAGTGACACCGATGAACGAGTATATTATGTGCGTGCAGAGGTCAACGGGGATGTCTTCTATGCCATATCTACCTACTCCTGGCCGGTAGACCGCCCAATTACTGAAGTAACATACTATGCGCGCTCTGCCGTCCGCTGTTGAATAAGGGTTTCCTTCATAAATACACGTACAGTTATTTTCATGGTAAAATCTACAATCATAATCAGTCATGAAGATTTATAATGGCAGTGGCGGTGAATGGTATCTTGATCTGGTTAAACGTTTAACACAGGCTTTAGCCAAGTCTGGCAGTCTGAGGCTGGCTACGCTCGCTGCGTACCATACCATATCCATATCCACCATCTACCCATACCCGCATTGAGTGATAAAAGCTTGAAAAAGCTTGAATAATAAATGTGTTACTTTCAGGCGTACTAATTATTGTACTCTTCATATGAAAAATAAAATGGTTTTCCTCACATTGCACAGTGGTCACTGCAGCCAACAAGACGGCCAACGCCACTAGTATCGCTCGCATTTTGTACCTGAAAAGAATTATTACAATAAACATGTTAAATATATTTCTATGAATAAAATAATACAAAATAATCTCTCTGCTAGAAACTAGATATACTCTAGTGGGAAATAAAAACACTAATCTCTAAAATAACATGAGTATCTCATTGGGGCGTATAGTAATTTCTCTCATTATAAAGACAAAATGAAACACCAGACCACAACAGCCTGGATCCGACACTGCACGAATATATGAGTAAGCCACTTGTGTCCCTACGACCGGAAGAACAAAATTCTGCGCAGGTAAAGCAGCACGCAAAAGATAGTGAAGTGCTATAGCTATCATTCTGATAAATTTACAGATGTGGAGGCGTAAAGAAAGCGAAGCAAATAAATATTCATCGGCATTTCAAAAGGTCAAACCGTTTGAAAGCACCTTAATAAGCGGAATAATTTTACAAAAGCTATAAGTTTAATGATAAACGTCGAAACTTAAATTGTTTACGCGTTTCCCTCAAGATCGAATCAGTTTTATCGTAAACAAATTCACTAACTTTTTCAGTACGAAATGTTTGTAAAATTTGATCTAACATGGTACCTGAACGAAATAAACAAGAAACCACCAAAAAATACACATCATGAAACTGTTTTTCTTTATCGTTTTATTTTAGGGTCAGTTTTTAGCAAATTACTTGAAAATAAGCTCTTCCAAATGCACACGTACAATCGTACATACGTACAAGCTAAAACAGCACTCGGTTCACCTTTTAGTAAAACATGTTTCTGATCGAATTTGATTTGAAATCATTATTAGGTTGTCAAAGTGCTTTCATTAAAACCTCAAAAATGTAAAAACGTTCCAATTTGCGAAACAATTTCATAATGTTCTATATTAACCGTTATTTATTTTCATTTCGCGAAGGAAGCGACCTGGAATGGGCTAGAACCCGAGAAGGAATTTCCTTCGCAACAAGTGGTTTTTTTGCTAGCCATCCACACGCCCGCCGACGCTGTCTCTCGTCTCTAGGGTCTTGTTATAAAGCGTGCTTTTTATGAACTTTGTTAACAACTTATTTTAACTCGCGTAAGAGTATTTTACTTACACAGCGTTATGGAAAGTAGCTTGGTTTTGATAAACAGAGTTGAATGACCTATTGTTATGTTACACAAAGAAGTTAAGCATAGTCAACCACAAATGTACCCAATTATTTAAATAGAAATTACGTATCGAAACTGAATGTAAACAAACTGTGCCTGAACAAATAACACAAATAAACATTTCATATTATCTCGTTACTACCGAAGGCAAACAAAATCGGGCAGGTAGCTCCAATATTGGAACAGAAAGGTTTTCCTGTTGTATTCAGTTGGTGCAATATGAAATGTTTTGAAATACAAATACGCAGTTCCTAGAACAATTCTTCAATTAAGTGTTTAGTTTAGAAATTGTGAAATATAAACTACTGAATTTCTCTTTTCGTAAGTGTACTCAAAATAACAATTATCTCCTATACACACACACACGTCTCGAGCGCTAAATATCTTATGTAGACTGTTACTGGGATCTGACAATATGTTATCTCTGCTGACATAATTCCCGTTAGACTTGCATAGAGAGTCGAATAGACTATCATACTCATGTTCAAATCGATATACAGCAAAAAAACAGTGAATCAGTGAAGTCAATGAAAAAAAATATGAAAAAAATCCTGAAAGATTCGAATAAAGAAGATTCAAATCATCAAATGAAGACGTAAGAATAATCACGTTAAAAATTACTATTAGTATGATTTACACTACATTTCTGACAAGGGATTTTGGAAACAATTTATGTCAGTCAATCATATGTATTGCTATAGTAAACATATTATATATCAAACTAGTGACAAGAAGAGAGTCATTTTCTCACTAGTTAGACAAAACATAATGAGTCGTTTATTTATTTAATATATTTTATTTGAAGTAAATGAGATTTTTGGCCCTGAAATTCCGATGTCAAAAATCATCAGACAGACAAACACATAGACCAAGAAACTTATTCGATACGTGGGGTAAAAAGTACTAAAACTTAGAAGTTTCAGATAATAATTAATTTAGCATCGGCAGTTTAATTAAATTCAATAATTTGGACAGTTTAAGAAGTTTTTCAGTTGTTTGTCACCTTTTGGACACCAGGTACAACATAGCTTTTGAAAAATTTCTGAAAATTGTAATACGAGTACAGCTCTCTCCGAAAAAAAAGAGTAATTCATCGTATTTATGGTGTGTTTTCCATAGTATAATCTGTCATCCGAGTTAAAACATAGTAATTTACTTCAAGTTTATTAGATTTACTAGCTTACTAGCGACTACTACTAGCTTTGCAAGGGTACTACTGCGACATACTCTGCTTCTAGGTGGATCCAGATTAAACGTGTCCACATTTTAAGTAGATCTTCAACAATACATCTCCTATATATATATATTATTCATGCTCCAGGGTTTAAGTAACATATTCATATAAACAGGAATGGGTAAAGAAGAGCAAATCCAGGAACCACTTAATCACATTTATTGAAACTCTTTCACATTCCATAAACTGATTGATTTTTTTAGGTTGCAGTTTTCCATTGGAGTATTGGAAAAGTGAAATGAAAAATTGGATTCGTAGATGGTGTGGGTGTCGGAAAAAGTATTTAATAGAACTTTCAAAGGGATGGGTGTCAGCATCTACCAATGTTTTTATAACATCTTACTGCGACGACCAACGCGCCAGCTGAGCGTGTTGATTATAGCAGTAAATATCATCATGTCACACGTCCTAAAACGCGTGAAACCAGCGAGAGTAAGATGTGGTCATTCTTAGCGTCAAATCTTATAGACGTTTCATATATCTCAATCGCATAATCTCTTTGACATGTTATGCACAACTGTCCAAAACATCGTCGTATAAAAATGTTGCTAGAATAGTAGAAATTTTGATACCGAGATTTCACCTTTCAAAATATTATTCTTCGGCCATTTCATTAAAATTAAATCAGGTGGATCCCTTGAGATTTGGCAGTATTTCCACTGCACATTTATGTTGACAAAAGGTTGGGATCCCCCTGTCAGGGAGAGAATAATTATAATAATGGGGTATTCAAACTGATGTATAAGACCCGGAAAGTTTTTCAGATTCATGTTTTCTTTCTCAATTCGTTATTCTACCTTTTATTTTACCTATAGGATTTTATGAACCCCTTTATTTTATCCGTAGACTCACTGGTTGCATTCCATCCCCAGGATAGAGATAAAATATCTCTGCGCCCGAGCTTCGCTCGCAATCTTGCATTATTTAGGACTGAACGAAATTAAAAGGGTTGTAAAATCGCAACCTGAAAAGGCATTACATGACGCGAGCATGCGTTCTTTGTCAAAACCAATACCTGAACATGGTGCCATTAAATAAGATTTTGGTTATAAAACCTTTTTTTCTCGGAGTTATACCTGATAACATTCTATATATAGATAAATCCTAAAATGAAAAGTAGAATTTTCTCGAAGATACTCAGACAAATCTATCGCATCGATCGGTCAAAAGTAAAAAAAGGTTCAAATATGTAACAAAAATAAAAAGACATGTTATTGACATATTTGAACTGTGTTATTTAACCAACCACGTAAATAACAAACTCTTATTTGTTTTAACTGTGATTATGTTGTTATGTTTAAAAGCAGCCTAGGCTCGAATTAAGATTATAAAGGTAACGGTAGTGACTTTGCTTATACGTATGCTATTTATAACAAAATAAGACTAGTTTTCCCTTATCATTCCCACAGCATACATAGCTATAGTTGTACAATAAGAACTCATAATGGGAGTCATGTAAAACCTCGGGCACCAGGTCAGTAGGCAAGCTTGTAGTGAATGGTGACACAACTAGATTGCTACTACCGTTATGAGATTACTGAGTATAACGGACTGAGAGTCGCTTGTCATCGACCACTGAGGTCCCGTTCGGCATTATGTGGTGTACTTGCTCGAGTTGAGCTCCCTCTTAGCTTCCAGTCCCTTTACCATTATACTGTGCTAGCACCAGAGCTCAGTAATTGAAGGAAACATCAAGCAATCAATTTAGCTTTGTTGTAAATAAATAAGTAACCATCATCAGCTAGGAAACGTATAATACTAAAATAATTAATTAATAAAACATCATACATCGATTACCTACCTGAAGTTAGTATTACGGGCTGGACTTCTTTTAACATTAGTTAACATCACGAAAATAAGTTTAAAGTTTTATTACCTAAGTAGTTAAGATTAAAACGCAGTATTCACATCTGCCGCCGTAGGTTTCACATTTGTGCGAAAATCACATAGCTCTATTTGTTAATTTGGATTCAACATACAAGGGAGAGCACCTAATTCAATTACTGTGAAGCAGTAAGCTGTCAAAGGCTTGAGGGGGTCGTAAACGTCCTGTAGGTGCTCCACTAACGTCGTGCCAACACTGTCGTAAAACACGTGTAGTAGTGTTGTATATCAGGGCCACTTTTAGGCTCCAGCTTAATCTATATAAATAAATTAATAAGTAAATGTGTTGCTAAGCGCAAAACTCGAAAATAGTCAGCAATTTTTTAGCTTCAGTGTGTTTTTAATAGGCTGAGCTAGGTTTTAATGGAAAACAAATAAATTGCTAAATGTATTTCTAATCGCTAAATTCTAGAACGGCTGAGCCGATTTGGATGTTTTTTTTTGTTTCATGTTCGTAATAGTCTGGATTACGTTATTATGATGGTTGTATGGATGGATGAAAATGTAAAAGTTGCCCAAAAATATTGTAATTTAGACTGGAGAAAGTCTGGCGGGTCAACTAGTATATAAGATAAATAATAGTATTATTGCCCGCAACTTAGTATGCGTAGATTTTATCCTTTTTTTTTCTCAAGGGAACCTCTTGTTTAATCAGGACAAAAATAGCCTATATATATACATAATATATGCTTTTTTCAACCCTTCAACTATCCTTTTCAAAAACTCTCTGTTAACTCGTGAAGGAAGGACAAAAAACTCGCTTTCACTTTATAATGTTAGTATATGATACGGATGAATAAAATTCACATTTGTCAAAATAAAAATATATCTGATTGAGTATATTTGGGATTTAAATCTTTCAAAGATTCCATCTGCACGAGGAGAAGAAATTTTTATGTTAATGAAAAAATTTCCTGTTTAAATGGCCATTTGGAGTTTTAAGCTAATTTCTGAATTGAATTTTAATATTGTTTTGTAAACACATATGAAATTTAATTTGATTCATTTTGAAATCATTACTGTGTTCAGTTATTACATGCTTTAGGCAGAATGAATTAAATACATTTACTTGTATTATTTAGCGACGTCACTAAATTTAAAAGAAACACTGTTTATATTTTGATGATAATGAATAACCTCTCTGAAACCGTCACTGTTACGATTTAGTGGTCCCAGTTACATCCCTGTGGTAGCATGTAGTCATGAACACGATGTCAATAAAACCGTAATAAAACAACCCAACCATTACACATACAAAGGCCTGACAATTTTGAAACTTTTTTTATAATCTTCTGAACAATGTTTCAGCATTAATAAATACATGTATTCACGGGATTTTCTTGAATTTCCCTCACTGATTGGCTTATTTTTACACCTGAGCCGAAACAAAGTATCTGAGACTAAAAATATTATAAAAATTAGGTTAGGTTTACCTTGGCTTTCATCTCACTGATGTTAAGTTACGACAATGTGGTTGGAGGGAAAGCGTGCTCACCTACCAATGGAGCTCTGGGTGTATTACTTTTTATACCCTGACACAGTTTAGCGGCTGTTTCAGGTAACATGGTAGCGGCTAGTTAGGCGGACAGAAAATGGGCTACCACCAACCAAACTCAGTACCGATAGTGGAAATTTAAATCGAAACCTATGCATAGTAAGTCCAAGAATTGAACATTTAATTCTTTAATAAATGAAATAAAATATTTTTTCTGTCAAAGTGAGTCGATATGAAGACTATCTTTCTTAATCATTCAATTTCACCTTTAGACACTTGTCATTTTTCTTAAGAAACTGTAAGTTATAATAAATACGTAATAACCACACTAAATATTTTCTTGCAAACACTCAAAGCAATAATTGATTGCTATAAATAGCTTTTCATTGAAACTATAAAAGCAGAGCGATGAAAAAATCTGAGATCACCTATATTACGCCAATGTTGTCATTTCCCTTCGCAAAACAAGCCACATTGTTTATTTGTTTACTTTTCGATAAAAATAATTCCGATAGCAGTGAATGGACTGGTAACAATGATCCGAGCTGAAGAACGAGACGTACGAGTAATATGCAAGTTAAAATTTAGCCGTGCTAAGCAAAATAATTTAAATGACATCTTAAAAGTTCTTACTAATTTATCAAGCGTTATAAAAAGTTACAAAAATAAAGTGTTTGTTAACTCCACCTTCCACAAAACAACAAGCTCGATAGCACGTGTTCTGGAATGCATCTTTAATTTAGCCTGTGCCTTATACGATTCAAACATCAGATACATTACCATCATGTAAAATAAAGGGATGATGTAAGCCAATTTGTCAGTTTGTGTGTGTGGTTTTTTTCTCTCATCTATTTCAATAATTAGTTGACTAACAAACTAGAACTAACCGCATCGCATTCTTATAATATGTATGATGGGTTTGCACTTGGCCTTCATCTCCCCTGATGGTAAGTGATGGTTAGATTGGTACGCGTGCGCACCCAGAATTATATCTGCTATTTTTCATGACAGAACACAACAGTGCTATTAACACAACTGTTTGGTAAGATGGAGATCAGGCGGAAATAAAAAATACCACAAACCAAACCGAGTACCGATAGGTACTGAGGAATACCCCACTGAATCGAGCCTGGTTCCTCCGAATTGTCCAAAAGTCCAAGTGTGTAGTCCATAGGCCACAGAGGCGGTTAAAAGGCGATTGCTAATAGCACTTCAATATAATCGCAATGAAAGATATCATTCACAATATGACATATTAGATTGAGACTTCTGTATGACCACGATTCCATTACTTACCATCAGGTTGCCGGTGAAGGTGACAAGAATTTTTGCTTCTACTTTCTATGGAGCAACATCGCCGGCTTCTAAACGTAGCAACACACATATTCAATTGAATTGAATGAAAGTCAATAAAATGCGAGGCAGTAAAATCATTCTATCAACAAATACCACGACATAGCTAGATAATCAAACAAAATTCATTCACCTAGTACGAATCGCATTGCAAAACGGCATACCTGACTTATAATGTCAATAACATCACGATGTAATTCCGCCTGCGCTGGCGCATCGACCGACAGCCATCGAACGCACGGTCGCACACAGTGCGAGACTAGAATTTAAAAGAGGAATGAGTACACAGTCATGTCTTTATCCTTAACTAAGGTCGTCAACCGAAAGTGAAACCTTTGTTTTAGGTTCGCGTTATATTGACGTTTTACATTTCATAGCTTTTAATCTAAGACAAAACAGTCATACTCAAAAATGAAGAATAGGAACTATGTTTCGAGAGTTTTCGACTTTACAAATAAATGTAGGACCTCATTTAGTATATGGATTTTTAAGACGTATAAATATAGAGCTATATAACGCATATATTAAATAAAACTATTTTCAGGAATCATAATGTGGTGTGGATACGGAATCATTAATATTTTTAGTACCGTTTTGTAGTACCTACATATAAAATTTGCACAATGGGCCAAACAACTTGGCATAGACTTGTAGTGAACGCCAAAAATGCCATACGCCTAAATAAATATAAAATGTTATTGTAGATTAAAATGATTATAATCTTAAATAAATTGTAAAATTTTAAAAAATCATGGGAAAATTTGCACACTCCTGAGAAGAAATTTAAAAGGTGTGTGTGAAGTCTACCGATCCGCAAAGGGCCCGCGTGGTGAACAGTGGCCTCTCTCTGTAGGAGAGTAGGCCTGAGCCCCTGCAGTGGGGACATAAATAGGCTGTTGATGATGAATCTTAAATTTATAATCTATTTAGAACTGTACGGTATGTTATGAAATGTATAATATCAGTGAAAAATAAGCTTTGTTGTTGTCACTTTATGTGATTGTTTCTTCGAAATTCTTTCATGCTTATCCAATTCGAGTGCGGAAGTATTATTAATAAACAATATCTTACTAGTTGTCTAAGAAAGAGTAATAGAAACTTTTACTTGACCACATAGACATTATGGGGCCAAAGTTTTACGGAATAATCTTGGTTCAGATTTCTGTTTCATTTATTTCGACTTGTAGTACAAAATATTGTTCAGATTGTCTGATTTATTGAAACTCTATACAATACATACAAGATGCAGTGTCATCCACTCTAGGCAACACACCTCTAACATTATTAGGCTAGACTGTAAAGCCAGAAGCAAGTCCATGATAAAAAAAATTGTAGAATTGGACCTAAATAAATGCCATTACAAACTTTGATATTATATAAGAATATCACAAGCGAGTCCTCAAATCAAGATCGAAATTAAATTTTCGTAAAAATCAATGTCTTCATCTCATCCCCATCATAGTTAGTACAACATTTATTAGTACTTCTTTTTCATGGTCTTAAATATAAGTATTTACTTCAATGCAAAAAGATACAAGCCATACACTCCATGTTAATCCATCGCTTTGCAACGTATCACATCAACTGCCTATATTTATACGTCCCCACTGCAGGGTCTCTGGCCTACTCTCCCACAGAGAGTGTATAAGCCAGAGTCCACCACGCGGGCCCAGTGCGGATCGGCGGAGTTCACATGCCTGTTCAATACATGCAGGTTCCCTCACTATGATTTCCTTCACCGTTAAGCAATCGGATAATGTACTTGAAAAACCACTCATAGGTATGCGGCTGGATTCGAACCCAGAACCTGTGCCGGAACCCTCAGATTGAGAGTCCGCGCCTTATCCACTGCGCCATCGACGCTTTCAGCGTATGCTTGATGTTGATGTTGAATTTTTGATGATTATTATTAATTGAACACAGCATTAAAGCAACATTAAAGTTAGTTGAACATAATCCAAGAGATACAAGTGTTAGTGTTAAGAAAACACAAAACTGGTAGAAAGTTCTTGTTGCTGTTCAAACAGTAGATATCGTCAGCCAAGGTTGAGCTTGTAAGGATATTTGACCTTGGTGAATGGCATTGGATTGTATATTGTTATTTGGTGTTCCTGGCTATATAATTTGCCATCGAAGATGCCGTAAGATACAGCTCTAATATGCCTTACGGCAAGCTTGCACTAATTCAAATCGCAATGGCGCCAAAGGTAGACAAAACGGCTTCCCGTTCCATCGTCCCGTTCCGCATCCACCTACAAGATCCGAGCATTAAGTTCGTTTATGAAGTCATCTAATAATCAATCTAATAAATACAATAATTTGAGTTTAAACGAGCTCGAGCAAGAGAGGAAGCAATCTCCATAAAGATTATCGAATAACAGAGCCTAGCTGTGATCTTACATCAAATCCTGTGGTAGGATTAACGACTAAAGCTCTCTAAGCATCTATATTCAATGTATAATCGCTCGAAATCCTGGCTAATGTAGCGATTGTTGCTATAGAAACCTAGATATATGTTTAATTCTTTTAAGTCCCAAACAATTATTATATGTATAACTAAATAAAGTTTTGATGGTTTCCAAATTAGAAATGGAATATCGGTGGTTCCATCAAAAACATGAATAAATGAATATGAAAAGATCTGTCTAATGACTTTATGATTGCCATTTATCTGAAGATATACCAATGGCAACTCGGATATTTTGAGTTATCTCGTAGAAAAATGTTTATATATTTATGTTATAGTAAAATGTTCAAAATGCAATGAGAAAACTAAATCTAATGAGCATTTTGCTATTCGAGGAACAAAATTTTTGAGACATTTAGTCCTTGCCAAATCCAAATAAAAAATATTACGTATTTTTATTTTGGTGGGATTCCTTTTAATATCCGTTATTCTATAAAATACAATTCAACCCAATCTAATTTGGTTGCATTATCCCTATTACTGCTAACAAATTCCAAATAATAAAATCAAAAAGTCGAGATAGCTGTGACTGTATAATAAATTGCTCATCCGACCATTACTTTATATTCTTAAATAAGATTTTTTCTATAGAAAAACGTAAAAATATTACTTAGTACACTAAAAGTAAAACCGGGTACACAATTAAAATTACAATGTATGTAGTGGCTCCTCATCTTACTAGTAAAATCAAACATTGTTTATGCTCGAGATAATATCTAAACTAAATGAATTTTAATTGGATTTTCCACGGTAGCGGGATGTAGTCGGTGATGGTTTTAATGCTATATAAAGCCTCTTAATGATAAATCGTTTTAAAGAATGAGTTAATCCGGAAATAGCTAAAAAGAGGCAATTTTGTTACTATAAGTGATGTACCTCAAGATAGGCTCAGTTAATTTATTAATACAACCCCTAGGACTTAGATACACTTACAAATATGTCGTAACCGAAAACTATCAAAGAGAGTGCAATATTTTTGCATATACAATATCTAAATTGTTAGAATAACTCATTTAGGCGCAGGACAAGATTTTCTGCAAGAAGGAACCGCAACCGCCTTCGCGACCATTATCTCTTAGCAAGTGACCTTTTTTACTTTATCTTCTTCTTCTATCTTTATCTATCTATCTTTAAAATCATAGACCAACAGTCTCGTTCTCGGAGTGGAGTAATTCACAAATGGAATTCTTTGAAGTACGATAGTATGTTTCAAATTTATGTTTATAAAATTTTTGGACACATGTAAAAAGTTAAACAGCTGTCACGTCATGTACTTTCTATTGTACTTATGTTTCTTTCCCGGTTTATTACGTTCTATTGGCCTGTCAGAATTATTGCACTCGTGCACTGCATTGTTTTTGAAAAGCACATGTTTTATACTAAGTTATGAAAGTAGTTATGGATTGCGAATCCTGTTAATAGTTCTCTAGAGTAGAATTTAGATGAACCTTTTTAAAATGAGAGTTCACGTCACATGGGAACAGGCTATATACCCCAACTATTGTATTATATATATTAAATACAAAAAAAATACAAAACGACAGGTGTGGTCTCTGTCTTTGGATGACATTTTGCTTCGTTATGTACAATATTTTTAAAAATTTTAAAAACTTGCTTTACTAAGTTGGGTGAGTGTGAGTGTATGAGTGTGTGTGTGTGTTTAGGGGGCTGCCACCAAGTGACAGCTTTCACTTAACAATATAGATAAATAATGAAATGTTATGTGTCTGTATCTTGCAGCGAGCAGCCTTAGATGGTTAAATGTAGAGCATAAAATAAATCATATTATTTGCGAATTATTGCACGCTTCGACTTCGCATGTGTTGTTACTGGATCATTTACTGGAATAATGTGTAAAAGGCCTTACACTTCCGAGTCACAAACAACACGTTCCAGTGTTAGTACGTGGGTAGTACAAAGCGCGTGGGTAATCCCGAGGAAATGAAAAAACTCAGACTGTCACTCAACTCGCGTGCTATCGTACTTGTACATGGCAATTTGCTTTCTTTTCCACTACATTTCGCTAGTCCTAAAGGGTATACATACATTGGTAACATTCAAAACATACACGTAAACATCTTGTTTCTGATACTAGTAGCATTTAGATTGTTAAATATATTTTTTTAAATCATCAACAGTTTGAAAAGTCCCTGTGTATACAGGTTGAGTACAGAAATTTTAATAAGATTTAATTAGATTTCGATTTGCACGTCCTTTTGTGCGGTTGTATCATTAATTTCGTCCGACCAACCATCAAAATTTCAGTACACGTTTGATTTCATTTGGACGCAGACTTTTCCTCGCCTATTATGACATCGTAAATATAGTATAGTTGTTGTTTTAATATAAATCATTATCTATGTAAATATTTAGACCATGAATTTTCACTTGGACGGAAGGTGCCTAGTTACTCAATCTTTGTTAACATATATCCCAGTATGAAGCTTCAATCTTCCTTCCATTTCTTTCCTAATTTGTTTTTATTTTAATTTTTTATCAGCGTAATATTGCCCTAACAAAGTGTTTATAATTCCTTATTTTTTTAGAGTACCGTAAGATACATGATACATATGAATGTACCATAATGATTATTACAATCTGACATGAGCCTCCCTCATAAAAGTAAATCCCTCCGATATTCTATGAGGAAATTTGCGATAATCACTGCGTTTGACTGGTGGATTGGTGATCGTAGTAAGATGTTGTTGTTACATATGTAAAATCTGCTGATTGTTTTCCCTTAGTCGCCTTTTACGACACCCGCGGGATGATAATTCATCAGTTGGGAAGCGTTTCTGATTGTACGCCTACAAAACTATTTTTTGTTTCATCTGATTGTGCATTATTTTATTTAGATGTGTGTAGAACGACAGTAGTTGGTTAAATGACTTGTAACAAGCAAGATGGTCAAGCAAGCAAAATCTCACACATTTATTATTAAGACGATTTTGATAAATAAAATCAAAGTAGCAGTAAATAGATAAGTTCAGAATCTTGAATTTAATTATCTAAAACCAATATAAATATATCCTAATAAACAGCGGCAATTAAAATTATTTGCCATTCACTAGATGTAAAACCTACCTCATCTTTACTTTGATGAGCGGTCGGTTTTAATAAACTTTCTCAAAGCCGCAAAATCAGTCTGAGCGATTTCAAAGGCAGAAAACCTGTTGTTTTTAAAAGTCACTTCGATTTGCACAAATGAAGAATAAATAAACAAAACCGATGGAAAACGGCCGGCACAAACGAAAGCGGACTAAAACCTTGCAAGAAAGTAGCCCCTGTTTATTTTGCATAAATAAATAAACCAAAGATATTGTGACGACCATTTGTTCTCTGCAAATTTTCAACAGACAATTCAGTTAAAATATGCATGCCGTATAAAACCGGTGTCAAATGAGAGAGATTTTGAGATATATCTCAACTTTTTCTCGATAGTAGTAGTTATTTATGGTAGACGACTTTCATTATAAGAATTTTTATAAGTTCGACCAATTATTTAATTATTAACCGACCAGATCACCAGTATTACCAGTGGCAACTTTATTACTAGATTCAATTTTTAGTTAGTTTGTATAAAAACAGCATAATATAATAGTGCCATGGTGATGTCTAAAATCGATAAATAAGTACATAATCAATTATATAAAATTGTATGTTATCGCCGTTTCAAAAAAGTGAGGTATATGTTGATCTATACTACGTCCCAATTTAGTTGCTTTATGTACCTAATAAAGTACACGTATAATTACTAAAGTTTTGATACGAAGCTACAAATATTCTAGAAGAAAAAAACTCTGATATTCAATTTTCAAATTTATGGACAGTCTGAAATCATATTTTGGAAACAACACTGTGAATCTGCAGTTCGTGCCACTTGGACATGTGCCTGGATACACATACTATTTCAACCATACTTCGTAAGAGTGCTGGGTGCGGGAACTGAATAAACGCAGCCTTTGCTTGGGGCTTACTGTTCGTGTTGGGCGAAGGACCGTGAGGGTTAAATTTCCATTTAAACTTGAGATGCACCGAATAGCGTAAGTGGAATTTTACTTGGCCTGGTTGTATTTATTTTATGGACTTGGTTTGCACTTGCTAAGGTAAGTGGTAAAATTACCGTTGGTAAAAAAGCGTCCTCACCCAGAATCGTCAAGTCAATGAGGCCTTCTGAATTGTTTATGAACCAGAACAAATTATTATATATCCCTCAAGAATAATAAGTTCGGCGTAAAATATTATTCGACTTAATATTCGGTTTGGCAAGCTCAATACCCAATTAGCTGGATTTGAAAACGTGTAGCGCAATAAAAATCAACATCATCCACTGTAGAACATATTATGATTATTTATTTTGAAATTTTTCTCAAACAATCGGAAATCAATTGGACAGCATGTGTTCATGCTGTTACATTATAGTTATAACGATATAAAATAAATAAATAAATAAAAATCCTTCCCGTTCGAATGGTAAGCATTACATTAAGTCATAACATTTGCATTTCTAGAGAAGCAATAAATGTTTTTGTTGCAAAGTGTAAAAAAGTTAAAAAAAGATATATTATGTTTCATTATTTAAAATGATTATTTTACATCATTATTTATTTTTATTAAACACGCGTATACCTTTAAAATACATTTATTAAACACATGAAAGATTATATTTATTTTAAAAAACGGTACAACTTAATACGTCTCAAGAGCTATCAATAGTTTGCCACTTCGTCTTTTTAAATTATGTTCACCAAAAATTTAGTTTCGAGGAAAGTCTGAGTATTTTCTGAACTCTATCTGCCACTGAAATATTTCGTCATTTTATCCTATCTAATTTTAGACACAGCACCTGTACTCTCGAGCGTACGATTCTATATAATAGACTAGTACTCTAGTTTTCAGTTTAGATATAAACACTTGACTTAATAAATCGACGTCTAGATTATTAATTAGCAACGGTCTTTAATTACACTAATTGTATATAGGCATAAAATTATATTTTATTAACAATTTTATTAGTAGTTGATATTACTCGTACTTTTACGTCGATGAAATTTTTATTAACCAGTTGAGGCTTTAATTTCCTACATTACAACATTGTTGTATTCCTAGTAGTTCCACTGGCATTGTCCCATGGCTGGACTGTCGGGAATTTTATTCCCAAAATTTCCATTACTCATAAATTGCGTAATGAAATATTTGGGAATAAAAATTCCATGCAATTGGTTTAATCATAGAATTGACATTGACATAGACTTAAAAATCCGTACATCAAGACATGTAATCAAAACCTTGCTTCGACAATTTTCAAATTATAAGCAAAGTTTTATTAAAATGTATCTAAATAGAGGCTTCGAAAAATTAGCCCTTACAATATACACACATATATCTCATTCATTATACACATTTCATTTCGTATTGTTTAATATTCACTTCATTTCTTTAACAATTTTATTGTATTTTTCCTCACTATTTAGTTCATTCTATTCGTTAGGTTCATCAAATCTAATAGATCTAGAATAGAATCTAATAAATCATCAAAAATAGGCTTGCACTTGGCCTTCATTTTACCTGAAGGTATGTAACGGTAAGGCCGAATGAAAAAATCGTGCTAATGCCTCATGTTGATTAGACACTGACTATGTTATCATTTATTACGGTAGACAAGAAAGTGGTAAGTCAGTAAAGTGTCTTACCAACTAAACCTAGCACCAAAAAAGTTGGGTGGGAATCAAAACTAGAACACAGAAGCCGAGGCTTAAAGTAAAGGCTAAAAAGGTTAAAAAGAGATGTTTCAAATTCGTCCTGCACTTGTAACACTATTTAAAAAATGAAGTAATAATCTAAAGATGTATATCAAAATACTAGAATTTGCATTTTTGCATTTATTTTGATTGTACAAAATCTTTCTTTTTGTACTAAGTGACAGCGTCAAATACGAGTATAATCTTTATTTTCAACGTTAAGTCTTAGCTGTTTCGTGGGTTTGATATGTTTTTGTACAAATAAACTAAACTGAAATATACAAAAATGTTAACTTTTATTTGATAATGGCCCTTTATTGACGTGTCATTTGAATGTTGAATTTATAACAATTACTCTTACTTACAACATTACGGTGAGATACTAACAAGTGACGGATTAAAGATAAAAATTTCAGTTGTTACGAGTACCCTAGTTTATTTTTTTACCCTGACATGTATTAATTAACCGTATCAAACACCCGATTTTTATAATTAACTTTATCTTGGATCTCAAAGCTAGTGTTTAGAAACCCATTTTATTCTTAATTAAAAATGTCTGAATCTTTTATGAGGTATGAAACTCGTTCCTATAACAAGCTTTCAAAAACATTAGTTTAAAATTATTTACGAATCCACTTTGAAGCTATCCGTTCTGAATATTAATCAAATTTTCTAACATTAAACTAATTTTATTTACATTTTCTATATAAAAACGTGTAATGGGCTTTTCTATGATTTAGCTCCCTGTTATAGTTGATTACAAAAACCACACTCTACTTCAAAACAGACTGTTAGTTATTGTCATATGTTTTAGTTAAATATAAACATTACATTTTACATTTAAAGTTATGAAATATTGCAAATTTAATTGATTGGTTTGAAGGTTGTTATTTTTTCTTTTAAAATGCAAAATAAAATATCCAAATGTCTAGTTATTTATGTTTATAAATTCATTGAAAGAAAGTTAAATTTTCTAAAACACGTGAAAAAAAACTCCTACCATATCCTTATATTAAAACCATGCTTAAACTCTATTTATAATTCAATTTAAATCAACATAAGTGTGTATTTAAATGCGTTTGTACAAGCGATTATAAAATATGAGTATGTTACTCACGGTTGCGGTGCGGCGGCGTGCGTGCGATTGTCACCGCGCAGCGCTGCACCGCGAGTTTTATGCGCAAGAGCATCCACGGAGTAACCCGCGCTCATCACAGGATGTTCTCGTACCTAAGCCTTGTCACTGACATTATCAATATAATAAGAATTTGTACGATATATTGTATTGCCAAAAATAAGTTGAATATTACTCGAACTATTTTTTATTACAAGACAATGGTAGTAGTGTTCATTGGAGCATTATTTAACTTGTTTATTATATTTAATATGTTAAATTATGTTTTTAAAAAATTACGTGGTGACCCAGTTTTGTAGAACATCAGTGCTTGAATAATCGAGGTCTGAGTTTGATCCTGGCGCGTACCAATGAGTACCAATTTGTTATTTGGAATTTATATATGGATGATAAAAATCATTGCAGTTGGCTTTTCAGTGACGAAATTTACATTAATTTTTTTAGAAGAATAGTTTCCTCAATACACTTTTTATCTGTTTTAAATACTCTCTGATCTGATCTTTCTTTTTTATATGCATGGTTTGCACTTTGACTCTATATCCATGATGGTAAGTGACAATAATGCCGTTGGATGGGAAGCGTGCTCATCCGGAACCTTCAACCTAATGATGCTATATATTTCAATTATTTGGCATATAGAAATTGAAAAAGGTAAAATATATTCCTGTCGCAGAACCATCAGCCTGTATAATATTGCTCGATGACGGAGCACACTGGGTAGGGTAGGGTAATCTCAAAAACTGCAATGTATCAAACAATGAGATCGATGTTCAGGTCGGACAACGGTAACCTAACCAGTATGCGGCGAAAGGCTCCAAATATACTCCTTATGCGTTCACCATATTACTTTTAATTTATGCCAGCTTTAAAAATGTCCCGTTCATGGAGTACTCTAAAGCGCATCTTGTTCAAATTTAGGTTAAGAAGTCATTCGGTTGTTGTTCTCAAAATCTTGTTAAAAAGTTATTTGCAGTACAGATAAGAGATTAATTTAAATATTTAATCGTATAACATACAGACACGGTCAAAGTGTTTATCAGTTTTACAATTCTTTACCTTTTTATGTTGTTTAATGGAAACATAATAAAAGAAAAAACACACCTTGGACATAATAATTGACAGAAACCAAACTTTTTTCTTCTCGATTGTATGACGGGTGGAAAATGGTCCTTATCAACCCGCTTCCTTTGAAAATAAAATAAAAACGTAACTTAGTCATTAAATATTTACTATCTTTACCTTTATGAGATAATGATACACAATAAACACCTATTTTCTTACCGTTCAGGTTGTGGCAGTATCGCCTTCAGTTGTATAGGCCCTCATAGAACATCACATCATGAGGAGAGTATCTATAACCAACCCACTTGTTTGGCGGTTTGGTGATCGCAGTAATATATTGCTAATATTTTACACTCTTGGACTCAAAATCCGGAGGTCCTTGGTTTGATTCCCAGCGGTGACACCTCGGTTTAGTTGATGGTAGAGTGTTCGTGGAGTTCCCAGAGCTCGTCGATTTGCACAGAGGATGACCACCGACTTCTCTCCTAAGAAGTCGAGTATCTTCAAAATATTTCTCCTTCGAAAAAAAGGACTTATTCTATGTTGACCTGGTTAGCTTTCACTATGTTACCTTAGTCTGACGCCAAACAGCATTATTAATAGCACTGTCGTGTTCTGTCATGAAAAGTAGAAGAGACAGCGCCTCATTAGCTTGAGTCTTCTGGGTGCGCACGCTTACCAATCTAAAGGCCTTATCGTCACTTACCATCAGGTGAGATGAATACATAGAAAATTGATAGTTAGATACTGCTCTCTATCCCCTTAATCATTTCTTCTAGTCATAATTTACTACAGTACTAATTGATGCAGTGCCCACACCGACAGAGTTTTAACAACAAAATGCGTTTTATATTCGGAACCCTAAAATCAACACCAGTGCAATGGCTACCAGTGACAGCAACCTCCTACCACCGCTCTTAAGAAAGCAGGAAGCTCTATTGAGGCTGACCTAAAACTCCACAGCAGAGACAGATAGAAACAAGAATGAGATACAAACCCGCTCAAAGACGCTCTACTCAGTCTCGACCTTTCCGCTTTCCAGACGTTAGCGGTAACAGCTAAACAGACTACGCATAGATGTGGCTGGAGAGATTATCCATGTTGTGACTGCGACGCATTCGTACAGATTGTATGTAACCCACTTTATCTAGGAATGCCTGAACAGAAAATACTGGGGGTCTACCCAAGATGATAATGATCCCTCCCAAGAGATGCGACACAATGGGCCAAGCAAAAGTTTAACCAAATTCACATGTGACAAAAAAATGTCATACGTCTAAATAAATAAAAATTGAATGTATTGATTTAAATATAGATAACATAAAACATAATCCACAGGAGGCAGCGAGTGTTATTAGTGAGAGAGGCTTATTTTGTGGAGTGCAATTCAGTAAGAAATTTTTCAGTTTCCTAGGCAACATGCTTTATAGCAATTACAAATCTTGACTGAAAAAACACTCAAGTGCGAGTTGGGCTCACGCTCCGAAGTTTCCTTACAGCATATGGATAGTTAACATACTGAACATCATAAAAAATAGGGATAAGGTAATATGTACCCAACAATACTCCACCGAAAATGTAAGTCCGATTGAAGAACCAACTTTACTTTGCAGCTAAATTAATTACCCGATGTATGGATTTCAACTGCAAAGTTACGTTTTTAAACTTAAAAGAGCATTATTTACTGTGTAATAATTGAAAAATCGTGGTTTTTAGATTTATTCCTATCGTTGCGTTGACCTTGCTTCTTGCCACATTTCTGGATTCTAGATCAACGAGAAGAAGTGGTTACTTTGCATTCTCTAAGGAGTGGTCTAAAAATACGGCTCAGGACTGCAGACTTGAGTATTCGATATTAATTTAGTTTATTGTAGTCTGTTAAATTTTCCTTTTGTGTATACTTAAATGTAAATAAATCTCATATTTCAAGACAGACAGGCGAACAACAAAGAGATCCTATAAGGATTCCTTTTGGGATACGGAACCCTAAAAAGTAATAATTGACAGCTTAATTAGTCCATGAATGGGAGAGGCCCTTATAAAATATCTGTATACCAAAGAAAATATGGGAAATTGGCACACCGTGAAGGAAGCTTATGTTCGACAGTGAAAGTATCCCGGCTGAGCATGATGATCGAAAGACGATACAACACGTCTGCCTAGCTTCAACTTCACTATGGTATTTAATGCAACTACTTTAGTTATTGTTTTTTTATCAATTGCTGGGCTGCACGATATCAAAACATACTCCTATATACCCAGTAGCTTTTCTATTAAAAACACATTAGGGACTGATCGAATAACATCAATAACTACAAACCTACATTAATTTAGGACGATTGTTAAATGTTCCGGCACAATGATCCTCGAAAGTAATTTATTAATACGTATACTTTTTTTATAGATTCCTCCATGATTACTTATCTAAACTTGCAAGAACCAAAGTTTTTTTATATGAAATTCTAGGTCTCCAAATCCTACCTCCATGGGGCTACTTTAAAAAATATTGTGAATGGAATTGGACACATCAAACTATTTTTGATTAATTATTTTTTCGACATTTAAGATATATTTACTTTCTTATAAGCTATGTGTGTGTAATCAGATATTAGTGTATAGTGATAACACTTTGTTATTTTCTCTTTGTTATTAATAATTATCTCTGATTACGATCTTTCATGTTATCATCGGTGATCCTTAATTCCACTCTCGTCTTACCAATCGTAACTAATTGGTTTTGACTAATTAAAGATCGAATTATATTCCAAGGAATAGTCTATTTCAGGAATTCTCCAAATAAAATCTCCAAAAATCTCCAAAAAAAATGGTAAATATGCAATTATCAATAAAACACAAAAAGTTAAATCTATATCAAATTACGACAGCAGAGGTTTTATAGATTAAACCAGAGAATGTATTCAAACTTATTTGAGCACATTACCATAAAATACATTCTTCGGGTCTGCAAATAATATTATTAGTTTGAAAGTAATTACAAATGGCTGTAAGGATTTAACTTTTATTGATCAGAGTTAAATTCTTCTTCTTAATATTAAATTTGGTAATGTGTTTCTGATAAATAAATTGTCATATCTACGCAGACAAAGCAGCGGGAGAAAGCTATTTGCAAAATTTTACCCAAACCTAGATAGACCCTGAAATATCTGAGAATTATATCCGACATAGCTTTAATGCTAACTGGCAATGTTCTTTTTGGCAATGAAGCGTCGGTGGCGCAGTGGATAAGGCGCGGACTCTCAATCTGAGGGTACCGGGTTCGAATCCAGCCGTGTACCTATGAGTTGTTTTTCAATTCAAGTACATTATCCGATTGCTTAACGGTGAAGGAAAACATCGTGAGGAAACCTGCATGTCTTGAACAGGCATGTGAAGTCCGCCAATCCGCAATGGGCCCGCGTGGTGGACTATGGCCCATACACTCTCTGTAGGAGAGTAGGCCTGAGCCCCTCCAGTGGGGACATATATAGGCTGTTGATGATGATGATGAATGTTCTTTTTTAAAATACGGTAAATATTACCGTGTCATGAAACGATGTAAGTCTGGTTTAAACTCCACTGTTGAATAAAAATAAGGGTGGCTTTTTTTGTCCTCAATGCAATTTTGCTGTCAAAAGTTTCGTACAAAATTTCTTTACCATCATCTTTTAAAATAGGATAGCTGGCTTTGTACAGTTATTTTCATGTGAATCACAATTTAAATTTTTAAACAATCTAGGCTTTGGCTTCATAACGTCTGTTGTAGCTGTAATTGAAGTAGTACGTTATTGATATTCATTGACCGACATCATAATCTGATCTAATATTTTAAAGTAAATACTTATCAAAGTCAGCTTTTCTATTTTAAAAGATGATGGTTAAAGAAACTTTGTATTCTAAGTGAATACTACATTTCTATCTCTCAGATATATTGAACTCTATTCTTGTATCAGCTATTTTAGTGCATTATTCTGAAAGCGACTTGACAAAATAAAATTAATCTTTGTCTTTTTCAAATGGCAACATTAAAATATACACCTTATTGTATTGTCTTTGTCCTCAAAAAGTGCTCGGTCTTGGATGAATTGCTCGAGACATAACGGAAGGAAGCGCGTGCGACATTGAACTGGGCACGTAGATTGCAGTACGCGCATTGAGTTTCAACTGATCTTAACAATAGACTTCGGACAACTTCACTAGCATTCTAAATGAATACATTAACCTTTTCTGTTAATATGTAAAACCAGCTGACCCGACAGTCTTTGTTCTTTTCAGATTTCACTATGTAAGATTTTTGAGTGGAAAACCTTATTCAGGTGGAAATGCGCCTAAGTGGAAAATGGAAAATCATAGATGGATGTAACTACTTTCAACGCTGTAAGTAGTTATAATAATATATTATCGCGTGTTTTGAATGTATTTCATTTCTATGAAAATATGTATTATATTAAGGTGATACGAACGATTGATTACGAATAAATTATAAGTTAACTTAAATTATAATTTTACCTTTTTGTGTTTGTGATTTAAGTAATACCACAACACAAACCTGAACACTACCGACACACCATTACGTTTTGAGATATTTTTCGTATAGAACAGCGAAATAGTATGCTGTGGGAAGAGAAAAAAATATAGCAAACTTAATTTTTATATTTTGACAACAGACTAGTTGCGGAGAAATTGTTTCAAAAAGGTTTTAAAATGTTTTAGTGTCTCGCTCACGCAAATAATGTTTTTCCCGTATGGATTGCTATATTATATTCTGTAGTTGCTATTTCTGTGTAATAAAATTTAAGCCGCATTTTGACGTATGCTGTATTTGTTTGTATTATCACATAATATATTCATAACCGTTTGATTAAGTTTTTAATCAAATTACTTATTTAGATCTTAGATCAGCGGCAGAATAAAGTGTGAAATAGTATTAGTAGAAGTAGTTGAATAGTAAAACGTAAGTAATAGTAAAAGTAACAATTGAAATAAATACAAACCGCTTCGAAAATGTTTCCCTTACCATCATTCTTGGAATATTTCCCGAAGAGACGCCTACGAATAAAGCTAACTGCATTTCTTTGTGAATTTTTCATTGTGTTGTCACTTCCTATCGATATGGTTATTGTTCGGCGAGGCTCGGCACCGAATCACTCATCGCTGCGACAGTTGTCAAGTCAACACCTACGCGGCAAAAAGCTCGTATGCTCGTGAATATACTGGTACACTTACCACAATTTGTTATTGGTAACGGTATAAGATGCCTCGAATATCTTTAAATCAGCTACATTATTTTAAAGCAGAGTATTAAATGAGAAAATCGCTCTAAGAACCGATAGACTAACCGGTGAGGAGTAAAAGTTCTCGAGTGTTGACAACGTACCGGGAAACATCTACCGGGCCGTCCTCCTACTAGATGGACTGACGACCTGGTTAAGCGCTGGGAGTCGCTGGATGCAAGTGTCTCGGGGCCGGCCAATGTAGCATCACATGAAGGAGGTCTATGTCCAGCAGTGGACGTTTCCCGGCTGATGATGATGATGAAATCAAGACACTTCACGCTCACGGATCACGTGGATTAAGTGCAAACATGGTCAAGACAAATCTCAAACAATTTACAGACAAAACATATAGTTCCATTTTCAAAAAAACACGTACTCGTATTTGGTAACGACCCAGCACACCACCCCTTTATTGCAATCACAATCAACAATTTTAGTTTCTTACTTTCGATGTAATATTTTATGTTATTAAACCTTAAATTATACATAATATGGGTGACTTTACAAAAAACATATTTTTTGGAGTGTTTTAGTTGTTGGAGTGCAAGTCCGACTCGCACTTATCCGGTATTTTATCATACTAAAGAATATACGTAGTAAAAGCTCTTGGTAAAAAGCTAGTGGTATAAGTGATTCATCATTAATTACCAAACCACTCTCCTTTCTCTGATCTTATAGTGTTGGTCAACCTCACAAACCAGAGTTGTCAGTTGTTGAGCCGACATAGACCTCTGACATGGCTCTTGTAGTTACTACTTGTCGTTCCGATTCCGCCTGAAATGTAGTGCTAATTAACCAAACTGGAGAAAGTCTAACAAATTGATTTCTGACAATTTCCCCACCGGGAGTCGAACCCGGGACTTTCCGAGTATAGCCGACAACTCTCCTCCATTAACTTTAGTATATAATACGTATGTATAGAGTATACTACGCGCCGTGTAGAGTAAGAGCTAGAGCCCAAAATGAACAAGGCAATTAGAAATACAACTAATAAGGTAAGATATAAGTAATCGTATCTGATAAATAAGTAATGTACTCGTAAATAAAAGATAAGGTCAAATGCCATTAAGTTTAAACTCGTGACAAAGGGCGAGATTCCTATTTGTAAGGTTATTTCGAAATGCGTGATGTTTCAACAAGTGATTCGGATAAATAATGTACTCGTGTTTGAATTTGGTACCCTATTAAGCGTAAATTAAAACCTAAACGCTAAATCTACGGTTATATTATTAAAGTTTCTGGAGCGTACTCTTCGTAGGATAATTTGTACGATGAAGGTCCTTCGTTCGATGCCAAAAACTTTCTTGTAATTTTGATTCAATCATTTGTACCATTTTATCTGCGCAATAATCCACCATATTGGTAATGACGGATGCTCCCAAAAAAATACACAATCATGCACATGTACATCCTCCTTTTTATTTCGTCTTAGTCGGATATTGCTAAGTATACTTTTAGGGTTTAGCTTTATAATTGAGCTGTCTGTCAGTATGTCGAGGAAACAGACAGCAGAAAGCGTCAACTTGTGTGCCAACGAATTATTCCTATGATCTGCCGGTCTGCTAAGCGTGGTGATTATGTAGAATACCCTCCAACGTAATGCTTGTTAAACTTGGCGAAGATGGAATGATATTATTATGGTAATGTAAACCATAATTCTAGGTCATCTCAAATCAAAGATCAATAAATCCGGAATCCCTTTCAATATTCCTACTCGCAGTGTCGCTTTTACGACTGGAACTGAACTCTGGTATATATGGTGAGGGTGGCATGACGTTTGTCGCCCAATCGCACCGAATAACGCCGCGATAAAACCAAATTGTGTTACGCGAAAGTACCACGCCTTAATGTTCACTCCGCGAGGTAATTTCATCCTCAGAAATAAGATTTTGCGTGCGTAATGAGGAACACTGCGAATAAAACGCTTTACCTACATGTTTTCTTTATAAACTCGGGAATAGTAGCAGCCGTAAAGGCGTAGTGCGTTCTTTCAAAGTACTATCAAACATTTTGTGTACGACTAATTGTATCAATCACATGTAAGGTGGAAACTTCAAAAACACTCAATAAAACCCGTTTGTGGATGTGATTTATATTGGAGTTCATGTTCACAGTGGGAATTTAAAGTTGACATTGCTTAGTTGTTGTAGTTACTAGTTCATTTTTATTTGTGTATATATATATAATATATTTTTATATGGACTCCCCTTCGAATCCTTCTGACAGAACTTCTGTCTGATGGTCCAGTGGATTGGATCTGATTAGATAGATTAGAAGAAGTCACAGCGTAACTTTGGCAACGGATATTTTAGGAACTTGGGCAATTCTCCTCAAAATCAGTAATGCCATCACTACCAAAGTTTATAAGTTTACATACGCAAGTTTGCCATGTCAAACTTAAACTTGTATCTTTTCTAAGTGATTTATGAACAGTAATAGAGTCCTATTCAGAAGTTCATATAATACGATCAAATTTTCTCTGATAAAAAACTTTTTCCATATGTCGGTGCGCTCTATTTTCATGAGGCATAAATATAAGAGTACATAACAATAAGAGAATTACACAACGACCCCGTAAAAATGATACCTAAATACCAGCCCTCATAACAAGGTTTTTGCATAGTCAGTGATAAGGTGCCCACTGTTTTATTATTCTGACAGCCCACAGAACGCAAACACAGGGCCGGACCATGTCTGGGTGGTGTATCTAGGATTTGTAATAGCGTCTCTTTATTTGTAGAGGTCATTAAAATTGTTTTTCTTCATTTTATTCTGCTGCATTCATTTTTATTACTTGTACTCTTGTATCTTTTTTGACGTCAATTTAATCTTGGAAACACGTTTAAAGAGAAGAACGGGTGAAAGAAACTCTTCAACAATCCCTTTTTTTCTTCTTCTCAGAAATGTACTAAATTTTTACAAATTACGGGTTTTAACGGTATTTAAAAATTACGGGTAGGACGCACCTTTATCTGCAGACATTGTGGTATCGACGATGTAAAGACTTGATATATCAACTTGAAGTGTCGCATCTGATCTCGATTGGACTAAATTATTCTGTTTTCATCTTTTCATTCAATTCAAAATTACAAAGTTTCACATCGACATAGAAGTCAGAAGTAACACATGTCTTCCTAGTTTTGCATATGTACACTCGAGTACAAAAACATGTATCCACTTTTGAACCATAATTTTCCTCAACGCATATACATAGGAATTTTTAGCAATGCATAGGAACAAGCAAGAGAGAATGTGAGTGAGAAAGAGTTCGTCAGTAACATACAGCACGTATAATGCTAATAATAAAATGTGAACTCGGGTTAATACCTAATCCAGACTTCAGTGTCCAATCCAGTGTTTCAATTAAGAATCCATTTAAAGACATGAAGCAGTCTCCACGTGCAGTGTGTTATGTGTACGTCATCTGTGCCACAGACTTATTAAGAGGCTATGCTGTTGTCAAAGCGCCCATACAAACGTAGTCCAGTCATATTTTGAGTATTAAGCTATGAAAATCTATGAAATTTTCAAGACACAATCTAGAAACAAATATCTGTGTCGGTGGTGAGTCAGATTTTCGTTTAAATATATACTTCCAGAGTTACAGGGCGTCAAAGTATTGTATTTTTCGGTAATAAAAAGCCCCTTTGAACTGACCCCAAAAACTTTGAACCTGATTTACAAGAGTATGAATCAATTTAGAACAATTTGGAAAAACCACCGACATCTGAAATTTCATTAGTATACTGTATTAAAAAAATGGTTACATAATATACTGTATCCTTCAAATGATCCCTGGACTACGAAACATCCAAATAACGGGTGGATAACATCGCATAATGTATGCTGTCTCACCGTACGCGCTCGGGTAGGATAGGGCTCGGAGAGGGACAGCTACAAAACAATTTAACCTTGAAACCGACCACGTGGTCTTACCAACATAGCCTCTTAAAGCATTTGATTTTCATTGGCGAGACGGGTTGACTCTATGACACCGGTCTGAGAATACCAAACGCCGATACCGGCTGGCCTAAATCTGTGAATTTTAAATTGAATATTAGCATTCTTAACTTGGAATAACCTGCTTCGGTGTATCGAGCTAGCTTGGATGATACTGAATTGATTGGTCGTGCTTGTGGTTTCTGGAAAGTATTTTGATACCGTAGTCTAAATAAACTTGGTTTCCAGTTTTCCATTCAAACAGCATTAGGATATACATAAATATATGTGGGATGGATAGACGTATTAAAGATGAATTTTTTAAAGAAGAATGTGAATGAAAGAGAACGGAATGTGATTGAATGGATAAGAGCGAAAGAGACGACGAATGGCGGAGAAAAACAAGGGACCGACGACGAATGAAGGACGTGTAAAAAATACGTTAATAGTTATCCGCCAGTCTCGTCTTTACATATATGAAAAATCAACTGGAATTTTATATTTGTTTTCAGAATCATTTGGTAAGATTCATTGATACGTTTACTTACGTATCATAAAACGTAGATTTAGTTTGGTACTTGTAATATGTTGCTTTGTTATGCTGATTATTACGATTGGAGAGAGTGTCACTACGTACTAACAAAAATGTACTAACAGCTTTTATATTCTTTCATTTCAAAGCCGAACCGGTTTTCCAAAATACAGACTTCAACTTCTATCTAATAAAATCACTTTGGAACATAAACTAACGAGGTTTTGAAGTGATACGATTAGGGTTCTGTACAAAATAAACATTATATTCTTCATGCTTGACTTATTACTCTTTATTTTATTTCTATATGATGGGTTTGCATTTGACCTTCATCTCACCTGATGGTAATGACGATAAGGTCGTTGGATGGTAAGCGTGCGCACCCAGAACCCTCAATATGAGGCGCTGGCTCTGCTACCTTTAATACCGGAACACAATAGTGCTTAACACTTAGTTATGTAGGTTGGAAAATACCCTGCCACCAACAAACACTCACTCTAATGATACACTTGTAAAGAATGACTACCTCAGAGTAAATCACGACGAGTCTTCTCCTTTTTCATCACTAGCAAGGAAACACCCGATGATGCACATAGGCGTCCCCCGACTGCGAATACTCTAGAATGCATCAGTACTAAGCTATAAAGTAATATTGCAAGAAACATTTGAACTAGCAACGTTTTCATCCGAAGCTACTACTAAATTGGTACCTAATATTGCGGTTTTGCCGCCATGATCATAATTAGTGAGTTCATAAACAAACAGCAACACTATTAGGAGTAACTGTAGATATTCCTACAGCTCGCACCAAGCGTTTCGCTTCCACATGTATCGTGCGTACAGCAAAAATATGGAATGCACTACCGGTGTCCATGTTCCCCGAAAACTACAACTTGGGAATCTTCAAAAGAAGAGTAAATAGGCACCTTCTAGACCAACACGTAACATCGTCGACCTCATCGTCACTTACCATCAGGTGAGATTGAGGTCCAGTGTTGATCTATCTTGTATATTAAAAAAACCTAACACGAGTACATGTGATATTTAAAAACGCCTATTAGACAACTTATTTCAAATTTAATATAATTTCATCTTCCAGTGGTGATGGTGTTAGCACTCAAATCAGTCGAATAAGAAACGATCGAGATTTTTATTTTGGATTTCGTTAAGATCGTTTCAACTGATTGTTTATATGTTATAGTATATACTAAATTCAGATATAAATTCTACACGAGTGATTCACTTTTTAAATGAAGTACTTACTATTGTGAAAATGGGTGGTATTTAAAAAAAACACATTAATGTTTATTTATTTCATTTGAAGGAAGGTTTATTCAGAGTAAATGTACAATATCAATCATTAAAAATTAAAATACAGACTACGCAGGTGCTGAAAATTAGTATTGGTAAAACAATTAATGAATTAAGTTAGTATTGGTAAAACAAATTCACTGTACAATGTACATATAATCAATAACAGAGAAATGAACGAAAATAATACTAAAACGCATTTTTATTCGTCTTTCAATACTTAAAATAACATAAATAACTCGAGTATGGTACAACATATGTTGTATTAAATGATTATCATGGCATCGTCTTTATATTTTTGTCTACGTACATAATACCTATGCTAATATAATATATATCTAGTATAACAATCAAGGCCTTTACATCGAATACATTTTCTAAGTTAAAATACTATGCCAATGGAACCGATTCTAGAACGTATTCTCCAAACTTTAATCAAATGTGAGACATATCATCCTTCATTAATCAAATGAAAAGGACAACATGACTTAATTAAACAATTCGAAAGGTAGAGTTTTAGAGATTGCATTACAGAATTGTGCCATTGCCAACCTAAAACCAGAAAGTAGTTAAGTTTAGCCGATACTATCAACGCTAAATCCTGAACGACTCTTTGTTTCTTTCCGATTTTAGGCAGATATTGTTACACGTGATAAAATATTTGTATACTGACCTAAACAATTCCTTTATACGTAAAATATGTACTAAGCTAAGGCTACAGGGAACTATCGTGGAACTAACAGTTATTGACAGCAAACAGCAGGATAAAAAGTTTGTTAATTAGTGCAACAACAAAACATTATTTTATGGGGTAAATTATAAATCGAATATTGATAAAAGCTTCATACATTTTACGCTCCCTTCATTCATTCACGACATTCCGTCACAACGTAGGTCTGATATAACTTATCCACAGGTAATACAAAAGTATTAGTTGTGTCGAAAAGTATTTGACATACTCGCTCGCAGCTATTTATCTTTTTACACGGTCTCTCGAATGAGAGCGTGAATTTGTTTTAAATTAATTACCCGATCATGTATGTCTTTAGGTGTAAGAAATGAGTCTATCAATGCCGATGGCTGTCAATAAATGTACTATCCTTAACAACAGGAATGTCAAAATTGAGCACAAGCTGAGTTAAGTAAAGGAGTCAAAAAATGTATACTTACTGATAGTTTTACTTAAATTAGATTTAAGATATGCCGCTTAGGATATGTGCAAAAGCATTTTTCTATTGTTTTATTTAATTGGTTCAAGCATAACGTAAAGTTCCTCGGCATTAATTAATTGATTTTTCAAGCTCATTTTATACACTACGCTGTAGAAGTTTAGTTAGAAAAAAGTAACAAAGTATCTAAGTATAAAAATGACGTATGACCAACGTTAATTGACATGAAACTCATAAGATTTTTGCTTGATTTTTGTCATCGCAGAAGAGATGCTCGTTAGACATTTGGGTACCGCTTTACGAGTAACTATGTTATTGAATAAAAGCCTCTTGTCCACAAAGACATCTTGAGCGTAGAGTGGTCAGTATTGTTAAGTAGTGGTATGGAAGACGTGATAAATGTCTCAACCCATAGTTATTTTCATTATTAGAAATTGTTCACCGTATAAGGAGATCACATCTACTATACATAGGAGTTATGTGAAATTTGACAAAATATGAATATAATCGGATTGAAAAATCTCTATTTTCAGAACGTTTGTGTTACTTTCCTTTATTATCTAAAGCCAAGATAACTATTTAGAGTCAGCAAGAAACGTTCATTGGTCGATGTTGTATCTCGAAAGAATCCCGATAGAAAAAGATATTCAGTTTTGATCAAGTCATTGCGATCTCTTTTCGATACAGTTACCGTTATAATTAAATATCTGCCAAAGTTAATATGGCGAGCTCGTAAATGGCATTCAGTGGGATAGTAAGAACAACATTTATCTACTTAACATCTATCGAGGTTACAAGTCCAGATAATTGATACATTTTGATTATATTGATTACAACAAGTGTTAATAATTGAACAGCCTACAATCTTACGATTAATTTAAAGCCCAGAAGTGATTACATACTCGTATTTCCCTACAAATGGGATCAATACTTATTTACTTCATCATTTAGACAAGAACTCTGTGATCAATTGTTAAAATTATTTTAGTGGTGACAAAACTTCTGTATAGTATTTATTATATAGTGTGTTTTCCTAAGTACACAAAAGTGTTGATAGATATTATGAAAACATTGAACAATCCTTAGTTTTATGCATAGGAATGTCTTAACCCGTACAATAATCGCTAATAGAAGTCATAGAGCAAGATCACAAAATTTAACTTTTGCAAATGCTATAGGTATAGCCTGCAGTGGAACCCAAAGCAACATAGCCAATTCCACCAACGTAAAGAAAACTACACGCTTATATGACTTATGCTGAAATGAAGTTCTACTTTAACAGATATATTTACTACCTTTCTGCTTTTCTTTCTTTTCATTTAAATTGCCGTACGGATTAAGTCGATCTGTTGATTAAGTTGTCTATAAAATGACATGTAAGTCACAAAAACATCGATATTACCAAAGGAGAGTGCAGTACATTTGCCAAAACATTTAACCGTGCATGTTACATCGACTATGAAAATGTTGAAGGCCATTATATAGAGTACACTCATACTAGTTACGTGAAGAAGTTGTCCCTCTGCTGATAGATGGGAAGTTCTACATCTGGTGATCGATCGTCCAGTTCGTCGTCCGAGTTTCTTTGTGGAAGCTCCACTAGCGCTTTAACTGGTGGGAAAAACAAAAACCATTAAAAAGAGAAAAATATGTAGAAAAGCGTTCCTATAAATAGCACGACGCTCTCAAGACGTCATACTTTCCTTCGCTGGGTATCTTATCAATCTGTCCATAATTATTTTAAATTAAAAAAATAAATATAGAAACTTCGATATGTATTATACATAGAAAAGTTTGCTTTATGTCAAAAATACATACATACTTTTACTCCTTTTTTTGTATATTTTACCAAGACTGAGTTCTTTGAATTTTATATCATAAAGCTTATATGTAAACTGGTACAAGACACTCAGCAAATCTGTTGCTCAAAAAAGAAATCAAAGTGAAAAAATAAAACAAAAAGCTACTACTTACGATCAAATGCAAAAAACGAAACCATGCAGCCATATACTGCATATCTTCTTAAGGACCGCCCTGAGCAGAACCATCACAAATGTGTGGGAAAGGTTAATGTGAAAGAGAAAGATCTGACAATTAAAATGAGGAAGCGCTGCGTTCATAATAATTTGTACCATGTTATTTATTATGATTCTCTTGAAGCTCTAATAAATTAATTAAACACAAAGTTTCTTTTGTATTACTCGTGTGTTATGCAACCAGTTGTTGAACTGAACGCATCGTAGGGATGTAGATATTGTGTTGTGCTTGTGTTTGTTTTGTCGGATCAGTTGTTGGACGGTCCTTGGTCAATGTTGGTACCTGTCGAAAGGGGACAAACAACATCAAGCACACTATTAGCATGCGTGGACACACTCCAGTTAGTCACACGAAAAACATCATTGGAATTGGCGGTTTCAGTACTGCATATAATGTCAGAAATTTGGAAAATATTGGTGGTTCGTCAATTATTCACTACTAAAGCATTAAATTCACAATTTTTATAACTTTTATAAAATTTTGCATACATCCCTAAATTTAGACACCTTTCAAGTTTCCAGTACAAACTTTGCCACAGCAAAAAAGACAAATTCTAATCTTTATGGATTCATTTGCAAATCTGACAAACTGAGATAAAATAATGCAACCTTAATTTTACCCCTTAGAGAGTGATTGTCTATAAAGTTTTTGTTTAAAACAAGTCATTCGTTATTTTTCCAACACAAAATTTAAATACTAGTTTTCGATGATTCTCATTCAAAAATGAAAATCATGTGATAAAAAACACTAACATTGCATCCTTTATGTTTTAGGTTTTAGGCAATATTTTCAATGTACAGACAAGACGTTTCTACAGTTTTATTTATAGTATAGAAGATAGATAGCAATTTATAAGTCATACTAATATTACAATTATGTGATCACTTTCGTTTGTTTGTTTGTCCTTTCTTCCCATTGTTACGGAAGGTCAGAATGACTTGTTTTTGGTAAGGAATACGCGTCACACAAATTCTCTACGTTGACTCCCAATTTTGGTGATTTGTATGATGTTATAAAAGTAGCTGTGAATCTGATTAAGGTAAGGTTGAAGAACCAAACTGAATTAAAGCGCGAGAAAGATCAAAATAATTATACTTTTATTTTAAGTATGATATTCAAATTACTTCATAAAACCGACAATTCCAATCCAAAAAATATTAGCTGAATTCAATGGTTATAAAAAGTGCTAACACTGTGTCAAACAAAAACTTTGAAAACTAAAATGCAGCTAAATCAACAGTGTAGTTAAGGGTCATCTAGCGAAAATCAAACATCGAAATGTACATGAAGAAATCGCAAAGCATCAACGGGAGTGTATGGTTGACAGTTAAAACAAGGGTCCGTACATAAACCAATACTGAGACACATTCTTTTCTATCCTTAGTTTAAGACTGACTGTACTAAATGAATCATCTATAATTAAAATTTCGAATCGGCAATTGAATCGTTGCAATAAAAAGATTGATTCAAAAGCAAACACACATTCATTATCAGTGATTCGTTTAGTACAAGAAGTCTTAAGCTAAAGCCAAAAATGACACATGATCAATATTTTATCGGGCTTTAGTTTTAAGATAATTTATTACTCGATTTCCCCTTTCACTAACATTTCGAATATTGAGAGCCACAGAAATTTTGCCTTCGTCAACTGACGTTCCGCTGAAAATTTGAATATCGAATGCACACTTGTACAATTTATAAGGCAGGACGGACGTCAGAGCTCCAAATTTGATTTTATGGGGAATCTCATTGTTACTTTGCACTTTCTCTGTACATGAATGGACAACATCAAAAGCATTGACTGGATAGCGGTGTTCTTACCGGCGATGATTTTGCTCATTTCGGTGACCTGCTTGGCAAGAATCTGGTTCATCTGTAGCAGGTGCTCCCTCTGTCGCTTCTCCTCACCGTCGGGACTCTAACATTAAGTAACAGCCAACCTTATGTACTGTGCTAAGTTACATATTTACAGCCAACATTCGAAAGCTGATTCACATTTTACTATTCCACAAGCTACTTTCATTTCCTTGTAGATACAATATTGCAAAAATAACTAATAAATGCATTTGGAAATATTTGTGACATCGTTACTTTATGGGAGTTTTTTTTTTTCTTTCTAAAACTTTAAAACTTAATCTTAATCTGGAATTGTTTATTAAAAAAACTTTGCGATAACGATACAAATGAATGATAATGTTGTCTCTCTTGTTCAAAACATTTATTTACTTATTGAAATTGTATCTACAATTGCACATATTGATTTCATCGGCTTAAGACTTTTGATGATGACATACAAGTCAAGAATGATCATGCAAAATTCATTCAATACAACAATGAAAGCTGAGCAATGCATGATGGTATTTGAATAGAGTGGTATGAACGAACCGATGAATTGTATGATATATCAAACTATACACTAACTTTGAATTTAATATACGTGTCAGAGGTAAATTGAAGGTATTTGCTTTGCTGCTTGCTAGATAATTTATGTAGATAGTAGACATTTTTACATACGAGTTGCCTATTAAAAATATCTGACACTAGCGTTCCACAAACGCTTAGGTAAAGGTGAAACCTTGTAAGTGGATTAAAGAATGTTCACAACACTCGTTATAAGCATAACTGCCTTTGATATTATTGTTGATGCAGTTTAAACCATAATTCATGAAGCATTAATTACACGCAAACCTATATTCCTCGAATTAGAAAAATTTATACCTATTCTTATGTAAGTATTCTCCAATTACATCACTTTCATGACATAACATCTTCATGTTTGTATTGTTAACGTATGGCCTGATTACGTATTGTAAGGTATAGGCATTAGGCATATTTAAATAATTTTGTGTAGAATTTTAAAAAACTAATCATTATGTGTATAAAAATAATAATAAAAATTTTAAAATGATTTGACGATGTTAACTAAAACTAATACTATCAAGGACACAGCTGTCTATCTATCTAATACAATGAAATGATGAATTGTTTTAAGAGTTATGAACACCTTAACGATTCGTCGCAAAAGAGCAATACATGCATCGTTACGTCATTTTACTCTCAAGACGGCAGTTCGAAATTATTTCTTTCTTTGTTCTCCACTCTCTTATCATCTTAGCCACAAGCCAAAGAAAAATATCAAACACATGTTTACGAGATATCATCCAAGTCTGCTAAAAAACGAGATTTTTTCTCTCTCATATAATATCGTGAATTGTGTAATAGTAATAGCTCCATCCGGGTCCGGTGTGGGTACTACTTAAAACAGTGAGTAACCCGAGAATTCCAAGTGACACATAATAATTTTCTTTGGCTTCGGAGAATTCGAAATTTGTCATTAATATTTTAAAAAAGAGGACTTCACAAATGTGTCATGTATTTATATCGTGACTTTATGTTTTTTCACAGCAGAATTAACGAAAACTAACCTTGCTAGGGTCAGCTGAGGAGCCTGAAAGCATCTTCTTGATGGACTCTACCTTCTCTTGTCGCTTTTGCCGTTCCTCGGGAGAAAGTTCTGGAGGCTGAAAATATTTAGATAAATTTCTGTCAATGTGTAGTTAACATATTTGTTGAATAATGATACTTAAATGAGCACAATGCCAAGTCTGCGAGGTCGACTGAAATCGAATATTTAAAGAAATATATTCTCATGATATTAATGGGAAATTGTATCAATAGATTAAAAAACAATTATTAATTATGTGTTGAAGACACATTATTTCAAAATACAACAATCTCAAAAGAAATCATTGAATTCTAAATGAATAGGAACGTGCAATGGCTCAGCTGATTAACTGTGATCAAAATGATATACACGAAAACAATTATGATGAGCCATACGCGAGACCTTTTTTTTAATAATTAACTACATCCTTGGCCTAATGCCAACAAGCTTAGACTCACATCTATCTACATCTACACCACAAGATGAAGAAGAAGAGAGCGTGGTGATATAGTAAATCACATCGTGGTCAGCCCATTCAACTCGACCGTCAACGCCATCCTCAGGTCTTGTTCAAGTAATGATGAAATATGTTCTTACCTTCTCCGGTATATATCGTTCGGGAATGAGTATTTTCTGAGGAGCAGCCAGCAGCTGGTCGATGGAGTCAGCGTAGCGAGTTGGTAGTGCAGATCGAACGACATCAGGTGCCGGAGCGGCGCGCAAAGCACGTTCCATATCAGCGTCGTCGAGGGAACGACCCAGCTTCTAAAAATGAGTTCAATTTAAGTTAAAATTTGATTGTCGAACATTGCTTAAAAGTCTCCTCTGTAACCTAGTTAGTTGGTGCAAAGGTTATCTGATGATTCAGAGGCCGCTGATTCGATTCCTAGCGAAGCACTCTGTACTCAATACACGAATACGCCACTTTACGCCCTGCCTTATGAGGCTATGTTGGTTAGACCACGTGGCCGCGTTCAAATTTGGATTGTTTTGTAGCTGTCCCTATCCGAGCCCTATCTTACCCGAGCGCGTACGGTGAGACAGCATACACTACGCGAAGTTATCCACCCGTTATTTGGGTGTTTCGTAGTCCAGGGATCATTTGAAGGATACAGTATATTATGTAACCATTTTTTAATACAGTATACTAATGAAATTTCAGATGTCTGTGTTTTTTCCAAATTGTTCTAAATTGATTCATACTCTTGTAAATCAGGTTCAAAGTTGGGGCTTTTTATTACCGTAAAATACAATTCTTTGACGCCCTGTTACTCTGGAAGTATATATTTAAACGAAAATCTGACTCACCACCCACACAGCTATTTGTTTCTAGATTGTGTCTTGAAAATTTCATAAATTTTCATAGCTTAATACTCAAAATATGACTGGACTACGTTTGTATGGGCGTTTTGACACCAGCATACCCTCTTAAGTGCAAGTTGTGTTAGACATCCGCTAAACGCTTATCCTAACCAGACTGCCATATGTGCCACTTACGATTACCGTATCAAGTGAGTGCAAATATCGATACGATCCATACGTTCTAACGTTATATCATACGACAAAAAAATTAGTACATTGTTCACCGTGGGAAGGCGGTGGCCGATTACCGACGAGTGTGTAGTGTTTCTCCCGAGTGATGCGTGCCCATGCTTTATATATACTATACCTACGAGAAAATAGGCATCATCCAATCTTCGCTATAATTATTATTCTTAAACGACTTTTTAAGTAGCTTGCACATTGACAATTCAGGTAAAACAAAAGAAGGGAGCCCTTTTTGTATTTTGGCAATTACTGACTTTTCAAACAACTTCATAAACCTAGCACGTTAACAATGGATTTTCGTTCTCTTTTTCCGATTGCATGTTTAAGTGACAAAAATGACGTACTCGTACATACAATCAAACTCATTTTCAAATAAGTGTGGAGGTACTTTTTGAGCAAGTACAGTATTAAAGCATTGCCATCAAAAGAAAGATTATATGAATCCATTATAGCGAGCATAGTATTTATGTTTTTGTAGAATAAACGCAAGTCAAATTGAACAGTAAAACGAATACTTACATCCTGGTTAAACCCATCTTGAGGCATTTCGTTTAAAGTCTTCGCGCTAAGGTGATGCGGAGCAGTATAATGCCTTCGTTTCTCTTTTGGCACTTGCCTCCTGTGCAGGGATCCGTTCTTGGGAGCATCGCCGGACATCTCCGTTATTATTTGCTTTGCAGCTTCACTTTTAAATATAGGAGATAATTCCATATTTGATTTTGTCAAGCTTGCCACGCTACTGGTCTTGGACAAGGGATCATTGGTCAAAGTTTTAGAGCTATCGGTGGGGCTATTCAAATACTGAGTCGATAGAGAAGTGCGATCGTAGCCTGATTTATCGTAGCTCTTGTGATAACTGCTGCTAAGGGAAATATCTCGAGAATAGTCGTAATTAGACAGCGAGGGACTAGAGGGATACTTGGGACTCAGATCCATATTCTTATCGTTGAGTCGGAGATAGTTCGGTGGTTCCTGGGGCTTGGAGTAATACTCCTCGAATTTGCTGAAGTCCGTTCTTGGTAATGAGGATGACCGGGAATAGTTCGACACCAATTCTTCCTCAAGAAACTGGTCTATGTTAGCAATGTTGTTGGTTGGCCAGTCTGTCATAGGTTGTAAAGATCGTTCTCTATCACGCTGCCGTCTCTCGCTTTCTCTCTTAACAATGCGGACTGTTTTGATTTCTTGCTTCTCTACGTTTGTCAGGTTAGCTGGGAAAAAAAACTTTAATTAATTTATGTTGCATTTAATTAATCGGCTCTTCTAACGTGACCTAGTTGCTACGAGTATAACGTCGAGAAAGTCATCTGATGACGAATTAGTTTGCTTATGGTTAATTTATTGGTTGGTAAACTTGGTTTAGTTTGTAATAGGGACTTATTTCTAAATGCCTAAATATGACGCAAAACAATAACATAATCCTGTTCTATGTTATTTAGTGGACCAATCTAAAATCGATCACATTCGAATTTTAAAAAATCCATTCTGTTCCACAGCAGTGACAGGTAGTTTTATGGAGTTCAAAGACTCGAGGCCTCCACGCTTTCATCCTGTGGTCTTTTCATCACTTATTTAGTGAAATTAACGTCAAGTTTCCATCCATACATTCTGCATTTTTTTAAATATAACGTCACACAAAAGGCACTTGAATATTTTCTTCATGTACATTGCATAGTGAGCTTAAATGACTCACCAAAGCCGCCTTGTTGCATTTCCTCGCTAGTCATGGGTGACATGACGTCACTGCCTGCCCCCCTAGTGTCGACATATAAAGGTGTCTCCATGTTGTTGGGGTAGTGACCAGGAGGCAGCAGGGGTCCGTCATATTCGTAATCAGAATGGCCATGTTCGATAGTTAGACCTGTGTCCAAGTTGGTTTCTTGCCAAGAAGAGTTCGGCCGACGTTTCACTGTATTACATAAAAAAATTTGCTTAAGTATTTGAGAAACTAGTATAAATCAATTTATACGAACATACTCGTACACATATGGTGGTTTGGACAGGATACTTCAACGTTTATTTATTTTAGATTAGCTAACACCATGTCACCGAAATCTGCCGCCAACCAGCAGTGTTAATAGCACTTTCGTGTCACGGTATGAAAGTTAGCAGACCCAGTGCCTCATTAGCTTGCAAATAAATATTACACTACCGCCAACAGTAATTTAATGGAAAAAACATAGCCAAGCTAATTTGAAGCTTCTGTATGAGCGCACTTTTATCGTAAGTACTCAACCGCGGCCCATCTGCTCTAAAGAGTTCTATATTATCTATCACTAGCATTGCTTATCAACCTTTTTATTGTCATGATTCCTAAGCCAGCAATGTATTCTCAGATTGTGTAAAGAGGAAGAGAAGACACCCATCCACATCCTCTGTCACTGCAATACACTCCACCACAGTAGACAAAAGTACCTTGGAGGCCATATCGTCACAACAGACGATATTAAGGTCGTCCGATATATGATCACATAGGGGTCTCAATAGATCTATCAAGATCGCAGTAAGTGTTTGGGTCCCCCCTTGTCTCAAATATTTTCTTTTAAAGCAGCAATGATTGAGTAGTATAGTAGACAAATATATTTAAGAAGTCTCACTGGGTAAGGAGTCGTGTGTAGTCTGCAGAGCTTGTGATTGCTGAGTCAGGTGCCTGACCGCGCGACTCAGTTCTTGGCGCTGTCTTTGTAGCGCTGACACAAGTTGCTGTACTCGAGACACTTCTGAAAATCACAGAAACATAACTAAAATAAAGTTTTTGTTTAAAAATACCCTCACTTCATTGCCCTAAAAATCAATCAGCCTCTTGAGATTGAGACTATCAAAGTTTTTCTAGACTTTAATAGTCTAAAAAATTAGTTATTCTAATTCATACTTGAGAGCCTGTAGATACGTACATGTGAACTTATAACTAACCAATATAATAGCGTGAGTGAGGTGTCATATTACAGGGCTTAATTTGTTAGTAAAATACATAGACCTTATCTCCGAAATCACAAATGAAAAAAAAATTATATAAAAAATTTATTGCAGTTGACAGAATTTCATATAAAAATTGCAGTGAATAGCTCTTTTTATAAATCAGCGAAAATCCTGTACAAACTTATTTAGCTAAACTAGAATGAAAGGGTAAAATTCATTGGGGGCTAGTACTACTACTAACATAATACGTTTCATTTCAAAGCACGAACCCCTCGCCTCGGTGCGTGATTTCATATATTCTTCTGACGATGCACTAACCCAAAAGTTGTTTCGGCAGTGTCTGAGTTTTTACGACTCAAGATCTGATCATTCGTCGTTGATAACTCACCGTCTTCAAGCATAGCCGTGGGATGAGACTGGTGTGTCATCTGAGGAGCAGCCCGGCGTGCTTGTAATGCTCTTCGCAGTTGCTGCAATTCTCGTTCCAAGCGAGCATTGTCAGCCACCGTCTGTTCTAGTTTCTGTCAAAAGCAAATCAAGAAATAATGATATAATGGTGCGTAATATCAATGCTTGAGACATTCGATCTGAATTTCATTGGTGAAGGTAAAATCGCTCCGATGTCATTAACCGTTTTGTCTGTCCAGACTAGACCCTATAAGACCCTTGTACATCTTACTCAGATATTGATAAATACACGCTTTTTAAACAGACACGTAAAGGTGACGGACGCACTATACTGCCACATGGCGAATAATAATTAACTTCGTCTGCGTGGGATTTAGAAGTTATTCCACAAGGAGGCTGTGTATTGGAATGATAAGTGACATCGTTTCCTCAAAAGCCGTTTAGTGAGAAGACAACAAAGTTTGTAAAATCTAGTAAGAGATGCGCGTTGAAGAATCATGTCAATAACGAAACCAGTTCGATAACCAACAAGCGCTCAATTTATATTGTTTAAATAATATTCTACTCTCAATTAATTATATATATACTAGAGGTATATAATTTTCCAGTAGTTTTCTTACACACGACTAGTTACTTTATCATGCACGTGCAAACTACATGCAAAGATAATTAGAATTCAATGGTCTTGAAGACTTTTACGATATAAATTTTTTACATATATACTCATATTATTTACATTAAATACAAATAAATCTAACTACTAATCGAATTCCTTCTAAAACCCTTCCAAACCTATAGAATCATGCACTTGAGCTTTTAAACATTTTATTGTAATTACTATTCTAAAATTTTCGTTCAATTGTCCAGTTTTTACCACTGCAAGCGTCTCGCTCTTACAAGCATGAGATTGTAACTAGCTATCCCGCTAAGAGTTACGCGGAGCTTACGCGGAAAAACACACTCTTTCTAAAAAGATTTCATCTGAGTAGATTTGAGAAAAATTAACTCTATAATGTTCTATTACACGTCATTGACTAGTGTTTTTAATGAGTAAAGGATTGACAGTTTGACAATCTTAAAAACTAGAAAAAAAGCAATAAAATTTCCATTATTTTACAATATTTTATGATAAAGTGAAGGTGTATATATCGCGTTTTGAACCGTAGAAAAATCAACAATTTAAATAAAAACAACCTTTACTGTTACGTTATTGTTTAAAGTTGAATCAAAACATATCTGTTTTCTATTGTATATATGCGCATTTCAGATTACTGAGTTTTTGAACGCAACTGCGAGTGAGGAGCCTTAAGAGTTTAAGGTATACCTATATTTTATACGTGAATAATTTTAAAATCATATATGGTCCTGCTAAGATGAAACAATACATCTGGAAAACTATCTTGACAATATTTCCTATCACATCGTCATAATCGGTTACATAAGTCGACTGTTAGACAGTAGCCTCATTCACAAATCACCATGGCGGACTTTCCATGACGTGATTAGTCGTAATCACCGCATTCGCTTGGCAGGCGGATTAGTGACCGTATTAAGATGTTGTACATACATCCAGATAATTTATTTAAAATAATTACTTGAAACGCGACAACCAGTAATGCTAACTTGTTTTTAAAGGACACAAGGATGCAGGATCTCTAAAACATTCAACTGTGCTTACAAATATATAGAAAAATAAAATATAAAGTGCATGTATAGATGAAAACCTTATAAACCTTAGAATTGTCCGCCAGCATGGCGTGGACTCTAGTAAGCTCTGCCTCGAGGGCCCCTGGTGTAGTCAGGTTGGACCCTTGAAGTCCCATGCCTGGGCTTGCCAGGTCTCCTCGCTCCCGAACACTGTCCAACTTACCACGAACACCTGTACGTAGATTATAGATCTTAAGTAAGTCAAGAACAAAACAAATGAACATTAATAAAACGGTATTTGGTTGTATTCAAGCCTACATTCTTAAAATATAATATTAATAGGTACAAAGTTAACTTAAAGTCGATGGGAAAAGCACCCTAGTTGGACTGACGACCTGGTAAAGGACGCTGGGAGCTATTCGTTGCATGCAACACGTAACTGGCCGTTGTGGCCTGAGAGGCCTATGTTCAGCAGTGGACGTCGCTCAGCTGATGGTGATAAAGACCAAGTCATACTCCCATTTCATTGGAAAATATGTTTAAGCACGACCTTCGCAGTTGCAAACAGTAGCAAATAAGACAATAAATAATGTCTACTCATGCAAGTAAAATGTACTCTTGTATCATTTAGCCTCATTTTAAGTATTCTTTTAATTCTTAGGAATGCAATGCAGGCATCGTTGGTATCATGGTATCATTACAGGTATATTACCATGACGATACTTCAATCGGAAACGGGAATCGCTAAGAAAACATTCGCGAGGGTGTTGATAACTTTACAAAAACTTTCAGTCGCTCCGCATTTAACTCGCACATAAAAATGACATAAAGGTGGTACAATTTGTAGTAAAGTAAGGACTTACAAAGGCAAGAAATATTCACACATATATAAAAAAGATACATAAATTTGACTTAACTTATTGGAAAAAGTCTTAATTTAGTCGCTTTGCAAATCCTAGTTTTAGTCAAAAGTGGCTACAAAATAATTTACCTGTGATAAGCGATTCAATGGCATCCTTATCGGTCTTGAGACCCTGAAGTATAGCTGCTTCATCGGCTAATTCTTGTTCTAAAGCCCAGAGTTCAGCCACTCTTGCCCTAGCAGCCTCTGTCTCAAGTGGTTTGCCTACCGCTGCACATTCCAACCACCTGTATTTTATATAAAATGTATATATTTAGTTGTTTACTTACATTCTAACAGGAAATAACTCTGTTAACATTTTAATTAATCTTCTGAATAACATGTACTTCAAATTAGTTAATTAAATATCAAGGTTTCATTACGATCCATTGAAATTGTGAAAATAATGATGTAGCTAACGACGGTTAAGTTAATTTAGAAGTTTTGCTTAGGTTTACCGCGGATCTAAATATTAATAGTCTTTACAAAATAGACACGCCGCCAGCGCAGTGCGTTTCTCTATACATAGCTTTTATTGACAAACACAACACGTACAGAAATATAGACAAAATACTCAGTTCTACGCACGATAAAAGTTGAAGATATTTGAACGGTAGTTAGTTTTTATTTTAAACTCTATACCTCTGTTGTTCGAAAGCATGTTCTGCCAGCACTTTTTGCCGAAGTCTCTGGTTTCTCTCCAGACGTTCAACAGTAGAACCAGGTCTATTGTACAAAGAGCCCAGCTTCACCATATTGTCCACCAGTTGTACGAGGGGCTTGCTTTTCTCGTACTGATGTTCTAGTTCCATAAGCTGCATCTTGAGCTGTTCCAGGCGTTGAAGACTTTCTTCTCTTTCCATGGCCTTCAGAGAGCTGAGGCAGTCCTAGAGGAAAAATAAACATAGAACTTTTATAAATCTGGATATAGCTGTATTATTTATCCTTAATTCATAAGTAAAATATTAATAAATAGTTAAATTACTGTCAGCCTTCGCCACACGTATATTCCAGATATTGCAAAAAACATATAAATTCTCCAACAAACTAATTAGGCAAATTGTTGAAAAAGTAAAACAACATGCATATTAAAATTGATTTGTTTAGGATTTTTGGGTTCGGACTTATTATAGGGAATTGTGAAATCGCATAGCTACATTATAATTTAAGGAACAAGGCCCATAAACTACATATAATGAACTGCTTTTATGATCTCTTGAAGAGTGCATCGATTCCGGCGTTTTGCTTTGTTAACACATTCGCAAAGCATCACAACGCTGATGAATAAACGATAATTGAAAACAGTCGGCACTAATCTCGAAAACAAAGGGTTTATGAAATAATTGTGTTATTACATTAATTCGTTGTCCACTTTGACCAATTCAATATGCCAAGTGTTATATCTAGGGACTAACATTTTATATCTATCCTCAAAATTTCTCTGCATTTCTTTAAATATTTAAGATTCAAAAACATTGTAGCCTGTTAACGTGCATTGTTAACATGAGAACATATTTTCCATATGTAATCTTGTAATCTAACGTGTAATCTTTGAACGATTGCGAGTAAAAAAATCGATATCAAATTGGTTTCAAAAATTACACAGCATATTCGTTAAAATACATCCGCGTCTAAAGACAAAAATATTTAATCAGTGCGTGTTGCTCGAGATTGGCATACGGAACCTAAACGTGATACTTTGCTGTTAGCCAAATAAACAAGCTCAAAGTCACTCAACGGGTCAAGATCAGGATTCCTCTTGACAGAATTTTGGAAATTGCTCGACAAGTCAGTAACCTGAAGTGGCAATGGGCTGGCCACATCGCTCGAAGAACGGAACGAAGGACCAGATACTAAGAGTTCTCGAGAAGCGATCACTTAACCTAAACGTGTCCCGTTACGGACCGGTTCGGGACCGGTCACTGTGTCATACCCTGGGGAAGGCCTGTGTTTAGCAGTTGACATTTCCTTGTTGATGATGATGAACGGAGCACAAGATATAACACATAAACAAATAATAACAATTAAAACAAAAAAGCACAGTAACCACCTGAATGCTAGTAATCTGATCGCAGCACTGTTCAATGGCGCGGTGTGTGGCAGCGTGCCGCCGCCGCAACTGTATCAGGAGAAGCACCAGTTCCTCGTGAGTACGACCGAGGAGCTCTCCAGCTGTCGGCACCTCTCCAACCTCGCCTTGACCAGACCGCTGATCTCTCTGACGTACCAACATAAAATAACGCAAAACAAAATGATAAAGCTCAACTAAACATTGAACAAACAACACAAAAATCGCTAATAAACTATCAAAAGTCCTATTTTACAAAAAAAAAAACCTACAAATTTGATTAAATCTTACCAGATCGTCATTTTCAGTGTTCCTTCGGACTCTTGGACTAACAGCTCTTATAGGCTGTTGGGTTCTAGAGGGAGATCTAGCTGAAGCCCAAGAATCCTCCGTTGCGGTCAATGTGTGTAACTGAAAATGTTTTAAAGTATTATTAACTTCAGCTAAATTTGAATTGATATTTGAAGCCACAAATATCCTGTATATTGAGTACTCTATTATGAGCAACACAACGTTATAAAAAGGAAACTGGATTATATAGGATTAAAGACGTTTGTTTAGCAACTTCGCTTATTGCAACATTGAATACTCACATTTTGTTGAGACGTTGACATCTGCTGTGATCCATAATGATCATTAGATGTTTTATCTTCAACCCATCTAACTCGTGGGCTCACAGCACGTACAGGTATATTAGCGTCTCGGTTATTTCTTCCAATAGATGTGTTGCTTCCGAGGAACGATTTCTTTGATAATGCTTGTTGGTTAGACGAGTTACTTGTTACTAATTCTACGTTTGCTCCTGACATAGACATTGAAGCTGAAAGGGTAGACGTGGATTATGGTTGATTTTCAGCTCAATTGCTAACGTACTAACATCGCATTCGAATTAAACGAAAGTCAGTAGTAGGTCAGTTATTATGCATTTTAAAAGGATTTCATCTTGAAAATATAACAAAGAATGTATAAAACTAATTTTAATTAGTAAATTTTCAATGCTATTTACAAATTGAAATCAATGTTAATAGCATGCCTTGCCCTTGCAAATGTCTGTACACCTACTCATATTCTAAGCCTGCCTAAAACCAAGAAACTTTTCTTTCACTATTTGTCAAAACAGTCTTTATTTTCATACAATAATAATGACTTTGCTTTGCTGAATATTGTAATTCAAATGGAACTTACACGGTGTACCAGGACCATAGAATGTTAGATACCATCACTGCTTGCATTTTCAGGTCCAGCTTCTGAGCTACAAAGAGCGTCGCCCCCGCCCGCTACCGCGCCCAAACCCCGCACGCGACTTGCACCCTTCATTAGACCACTCGACATCAAATCCCACTGCCGAAGCTTCTCCCTATCTATCTCAAATCTTCTCTTGTCCTTTCTATTGCCAATTTTGTTACTCTCCAAACTATTAATAGATTGTGTAAGAGAATTTTCCGATGACTCAACAGTAAGTTGCTCATAAACACCTTCATCCGACTGATCTAAGGATATTTCAGCGTTTTCTGCAAGACTAACGTACACGTCGTTTTCATCTTTTTCTTCTTCTTCTTCTTCGGGACAAACGTTCTGAAAGCTGACGTTGTTTTCTCTCAGTCTTAAAACGAGATTCTGAACGTCACAATTAACATATGTCACATTTCGACTTACTTTGTTCGTAACAACTTTTTTCACGCGTTTTATACTATTCATATCGCAAGCATCTACACTAGATCGTCCTCGTGTACATGTCCCATTGGGTACTGAGTCCAAATCATCCATAGACCATGCATGCCTATGCGACACTCGTCTCAGATTGTCTCTCCACAACGCATCTTCGTCCCAGTGTTTTTCTCCTTGACTAATAACGTTCTCATAGGCACTGGCTTCCGCTTCTGCGTCATAATAAACAGTGTTTGATGAATTACCGCTGCACTGAGAAGACATACTAGCGTTGGACATTTTCGTGGATATGTTTAAACTGCTGCGACGAGGTGTATTAGAGTCTGGAGAAGATGTATCAATGTTGCTAACATTACCCGAATTTTTTTTGCACCCAAACCCTTGTATCATCATCATAGATTCAGGTATTTTTGAATTTCTCCCACTTGTAGATTCATAAATATTTTTCAAATCTATCTCAGGATCTTTATCTGCGGCACTCAAAAATTCAACTGAAACACTTCTCGCGGACGCAGCCAGTTCAAACGACCTATCTGACATCAACACTTGGTTACTTCTGATCGGATTATGTATATGTGAAATTTCGTTTTTCTTATGCACGGGTCCTCTTCGCCTTTGGTTATTTAGCTTTCGATGAAGGTTTGTGTTCTTGAGGAAATGAGAAGTGGGCAACATATTAATATGCTCCTGTGACGAGAGATCAGAATAATAGTACGGTGCACTATGCTCTGTTGAACTTTCTCTGCTATGAAAACCAGTAGTGGTTGAAGAAGCATTAGTATCGTTTCCTGTTTTTAATTGTACTTTCTCATTTTCAAATTCTTTTATTTTATTAGCTAATACATCGCTATTTAAATTTTTACTTAGTAATGTTTCCTCGTCAAAATTTTTACAGTAATATGAAATCGGTGATTTCGGCATACCAACAGAATTACACGAGCTTTGAGAACCTAAGAAACCTGATATTTGTTCACTTATGCTTCTACATTGTATTTCACTGTTCCTTCTTTCTTCACTCATTCGTGAAGTGCAAGCTGGAGTACTTGAACACCGTGAGTGAGCAGTAATCTGCAAATGTGCTGCTCTAATCACATTGTCTTTGTAAGTAGACTCACAAACCGACGTGTTTAGTTGAGAATTTGGATGACTATTATAACTATCACTAGTGCTGGGCTGTAGATTGTCTAAATACTGATCCAAATCAACATTGGATGTAGCTTCACTTTGAACAGGTGGATCAGAACTAGTTAGTTCAAATATAGAGTCATCGGAAAGTGGTCTTCTTTTAATGATCATTTCAATATCCCTGTAGCTACCAGGGTACCTTAAATCGATTGCAACATCACTTTCGTTTAAACTTGCTATTTCTGAAGACATATTAGACGGTATCAATTCAAATTTACTGCTTATATCAGATTCTAGCGATAGACGCGAAGATCCTCGATCTGCGTTGTAGCTCCTCAGAGAGTCTGTTTCAATACTACTTGATGTATATTGTTCAAGAATTGAGTTACTCAATAAAATAGATGAAGGTTCGTTGACTTTTTTTTCCAATGCCATATTAGCCCTGCTATTACGAATTTTCTCACCTCTTGAAAGTGTATCATGTATGGATGTTTTACTTCCGTAAATCATTAAAGAAGTAGCTTTTCTTTTGACCGTATTCATTTTTTGATTTTCACTTGTTAACATTTTAAGTATAGAGTTGTCTTGAGACATATCTGATTTGTCAAGTTTGTCTAAAATATATTTAGATAAAGCTTCATTTGATAACAGCTCTTTGGATGGTGGTGAAGAACTTGGTATGGGAGGTGGTGATAGAATTTCACTATCCGAGCTATCTTGTGCTTCTATGTTGGTGCTTATGCTTCTCAAATAATATGACGCTGGTCTAAATGTGTCGGATATACTAAATCTGCTGAAAGGTGCATCTAAAGAAATATCTTTGGATGCTTCGTCATCCGCATCAGAACAATCAGACCTGTCTTTCACAGTCTTTTCACTTTTGGAAGCTCTTTTCAGGGTTTGATCCTTTGTGTCAGCAAAATTAGAAGCAGTATCACATACAATTCTAGACCGTATTGCAGCTTCCTCAATCATAGTATTTTTGGTAGATACATTAGTTAGCTCCATATATACGGGTTCTACTTTACCATTATTTACACAAACAATTTCATACGTCTGTGTATCTTCATCGTCATTGCCTAAGTTCATTTCTACGTAAGGATTATCTTCATATCCCTGTGGCATCGAATCATCAAAAACACTTAAATTTTGCAGAATTGTTTTATGTGCTGGTTCTACTGTAGAAGTTTTTCTAGGACTCATGGGCAAATAATGATCTTCTCCAGGTGAACGTATTGGAGGAGTTTCCGACTTATGACCGGATACTTCCGATGTTATAATTGATGTAACTGCTACGGCATTATCTTCATTGATAATATCAGATTTATCTTCTGCGTCGGTTTCTAGCAACACTTCGTCTAAATCATTATCAGTATATTCTATTTGTGTCTCAGATTCCGCTTCACTTTCATGTGTTTCATAACCACTTCGATCTATTTCTGCTCCTACTTCAGAATATTTTAATTTAAGATCATTATCATCTTCAGTATGAGTTGTATTCAGAACAGGTACTGTACACATAATGTTTTCATACGGGTTTTCAGTGTCCAAACTCTTATTTTCATCTTTTATTTGATCCGTTTCGTCTATTCGAGTGGTGCAAGCCACGAGTGGGGAAATAGGTCGCATAATGATAGGACTTGTTAGATTCACTCGATTGGACCTTCCTGCCTGCATATCTCTCGGTTTTTGCAGATCAGTGCCCGATGTTTCCTCTGAGGTGCAAAAGTGAAACCGATAACTCAATACCTTCGCCGAATATATAAAATATTGTGTCATAAGGTTCAGTAAGTTGTTAGTAGATATTTGGAATTGGTTCCGATGTTAGGAAATGATGCCAACTACTCAATTTTATAACATTATATGAAACATATATTTGTTACCCACCACCGATACTAAGAATATATGATATTTTGTTAGTGGCAGAATGTCCCCACAGGCAGGAAGGTACCTTTCCGCAAAGCGAAGTCATCATACTACTGCAAATGTTCAATGTATACGATAAAGAAGTAAACGTATAACAAATAACTTGGTGTTACGGCATCTCTGTTCTAAACAAATATGTATTAGGATCTCAGAAGTAGGCGTTTATATAACGAGTGAACCGATATTGCACCCAGTAAATCGAGTAGTATTTATGAGGTAAATGTTCATTATACATTACAATACAAGATGTAACAAAACTGCGTAAAATCTGAGTTATTGGGCTTTCAGCCATTTTGATATTTTACTTTTGTATGTCATATAACAAATAGAACCTACCACATTCCAGAACTTTGTTGTTTGGAGCTTTTTCGTATTTTCAATTAATACTTTCAGCGACCACTTAAAAGTTTTTAATTACATATATAAGCTGTTTTATTATTATTTTTACAATTACCCTACTTAAACACCTTAAACTCTTGTATTATACAAATATAGTATATTTAAGTATTTTAAAAAAAAACATTGGTCGACTATTTTCTATATAATTTCAGCAAAATTATCTCAGATTCAAACTTGTCAGGTTACATCTCATAATTTTGGGAAAGAATTGGTACATAAATATTAAATATGATTTAAATTAACCTAACTCAAAGGACTCTTTAGGTTATGATATTATAATTACATGTATTATTATAGTTACACAATTATAGTATGGTTACCAAATTTGCAAATATTACTTAGGGAAATGTAACAATAAACAGACATGCTATTTTCAAACTTCATAATATACAATATAACTGCATGCTTAACTGCTGACATATTTTTCTTAAATGACAAAGAGGGTATAAAAGTGACGTGACTTACTTGAAAACAAAACAAATGACAAAAGTGCGTTTCTCAAACTGTAATGGAAGCCATAATATATTATAACTGAAATTCATAAACCAACTCTAGCGCAATAAATTTAAATGACTTCATTATCAAAATGTATACAAAGACTAAATAAATAACTGGCCAATAGTTCAGAGAAAGACATCACTCATAACTTTTACACAAGTTTGAGTGTTTATTATAGAGCCAGCAAGTAATATCAGTACCTCAAATACGAGTATTTTAAAAGCCTGTGGTTTTAATTGACTTGTTTCGAGGAATCAAAACATTAAACACCACTTCGGAGTGGGGTATATAAAACTGCAAGTGTTCCTTTAGTCACCGCGGAACACTAAAAGCTCTGTTTCATAATTCGCGAATAGAATTTAATTTCTATAGTTCATAATATTTCGCAAGATTGAAAATAACTAAGATTAAACCATTTCAAATTTCTGAAACTCTGTACCCAAATTTAAAAGGTTGAATATTCCTCTTGCATATTATTTCGGAGAAAAAATATAACCACAATATAACCATAGTGCTGACGAAATACTTAAGAACACACAAGACACAATAATTGCATACACAAAAATCTATCAATCTTATACCCTCCTGTTCTAGTCAGAATACTAAGTTTCATTTTGACATGCTACAAAATTATTCACATTGTCAAGGCACGGGATCACACACAAAATCACAATCACATTGCATACCTTCATCATCTGAAGAGTAACTGTTGTAAGATGCGTTCGTGTATATTTTGGACTTAAGCTGGTCTGATCTTAGAGACTGCCTGCTCTGATTAAGAGACCTGGCGAGAGATATAGTGGCAGGCGTGCTCTTACGTGTCAACGGTGACTGCAACATCCTTTGTTTCCATTCTAATAATCTTTTCATTGACTCTTCGCGCTGTAAGTGAAGAATCAGAGATAATTATTCATACGTACTGCCAATATACGATGATACAGAGTAGTGGTAATTTAAAAGGAAAACATATAAGGTTTACCAATATCTTTTACAATAGAGTAGCTGATTGTTATAAGTAATTACGTAAAAAAGATTATGGTAAGATACTTATGTGACACTCCTGGCTCCGTAAACTTCAAAAGTCACAAAAATATTGGATTTTAGCAAAAAATATGAGTACGTTACCCATACCTGCTGAAATTTCTTATCTCCCTCTTTTTCACTCGTTGTCGAAGGCAGCCTAGCACTTGCAGACCGCATGAAACCCTCAGCTGTTGGATCGAACCTGTTCACATCTTTAACAAAACCGCTCGTATTTGATCCATCACTCATAACACTTCCGCTTCTGTTCAAAAATTCTTTTTGATTCTCTAGAGATTTTTCTTTTAAAGTCCAGTTTGAATTCAATCCCTCCAAATCACTGTATTTCGAATTATAGCTAATGTTATCACGATTTTTCTGACTAAACTCTGTTTCGTAATTGTTATTTGCTACCTGCGGATACGGAGAGTTTAGTTGTTTTTCCGCCAACCCACTTGCATATTTAGCAAGCGGGATTTGTATGTTACGAGGCCCTAATCCTTGTTGCTGCAAGTATTGGGCAGACTGTCGCATTTTTTCGGCATAATTTTCTTCTGAATAATATCTATCTGAACTAGGGTCATAGTAAGAATTGATATCTAGACTAGATTTAGGTCTCTGAGGTTGCCTTGGTGGCTCACAGACTGTTCGAGAAGGCATGGTTTTGTTCAACATTTCATTTCTAGACTCATATTCCAAAAAATCTGCACTGTGAGGGCGTGGCATTTGAGGCTGAACGCCGCTAGATTGCATCTTCTTTCTTCTCAACACAGATGGACCACTGAAGGTTTTTTCTTGACTCTGTAATCATAATAATATAATTGACAAATTTTCATCAAAAATAATTAGATACAGTTCTAGCCAAACGAGTCCCTTTGTATGAAAAAAGCAAAAAACAAAAACTCAGCTTTGTTGTTAAATTTATATCGACAATTTAAATTTAAACTTTAGTTTACTCTTACAATATTTACTATAGGAAGTATGGACTTACGTAATTCCCTGGATACGTTGGAGATTGCTGAAGATTCCCAACCGCAGAGTCACGACCCTGTGGCTGATTCGGTGACTTTGCATATGTCTTTCCATATTGATTCTCAGTCGTGTAAGAAGCATAAACATCCTCATAATCTCCTACTTTGCCTTTGTAGGCGGACATTGAGGCAGATCTGCCGTAAGCATCGGGTGTTCGTCTCTCTATCAACAACCTTTCATTGATTGAGCTTCCTCTACCGGATCTCGTGTTCAGTTCACCATACACATCTTTATTATTATAGGAATTGCCATCTGCATTTCCCTTTCGACTCTCAGGATATAGTTCTTCGTACGCTGTCTTAGGGCGGTCTTGTTCGTTTGCTTTTGTAATTTTTTGATCGCTATCTTTGTTTGAGTCGACTGGAGTCAAATCTTGCAAAAAGGGGTTGGTTAGCTTTTGCTGTTTATCGTATATTTGCTCCTGCTTCTCCTGTGTGGCTTGCTGCACTCTGTTCCTATTATCAAAGTAAGGTGACTGTGGATTAGATCGGTACGCAGATGATGTGCTCGGTTGGTTCTCTAGTCTGTCTGTGACTGTGTTAGTCAGTGGTAAGGAGAGATGTTGGGTGTCGTATTGTCGTTTCTGGTATGGCTGTTGGGGTGGACTGCGTGGGTACGTGCTCTCTTGACTTGGACTAGCTGGGTAGTTAGTGTGCTCCGGGTAGCGAGTGTGATTGGTCTGGCTATAGTGTGAAGCTGGCTTTTTGAGTAGGTCGTAGTTTGGATCGTACCTGGAATTTTGTGTATTGTAAAAACAGACAATTTTTAGGCAATTAGTAAAACAAAGTGTGAGATAAAGTATGCTTTAGAAAGCTCTTTAGAAACATAGTTGAAGCCATTGGTGTCTGAAATTTGACATTTATACGTATAGAAAGTATGACAATATTATAAATGTGACAAAATGATTTTTTCTTGTAACTTGTCAGTCACCAAAACAACAGAATATTTTACGAGCTATAATAAATAACAAAGACAATTTTTACTTTAATGACGATGTACATTTTATTCGCTGCTGTGTTTTCCAGGTGAAAATTAAATTTGGAAGCACATAGGCTGCTTGCATAAATGTGTACCATATATGGTTTTCTATTTAAATGCAATTTATTTAAAAAATCCAATCTTACATGTCTGGACTAGGTGAGCTGTAGCCTTCGTTTGATCGTCTCGGCTTAGGTGGGGCGTTGGCGTACGTTGGTCCAGGGATTTCTTCACCATCCTAGAGTACAAAGAATAAAATAATTCAACGACAAACATCTTTAAATCTTACATCGATCTTATTTAAGTTCAATCACAATGATATTCTTCTTCTTTTTGTTCTATACAACCATTTTTAGGGGTGAATTTATATTTGGCATATAAGAGTTAATGTTAATCAATAGTTTGAAACATTCTTTTCTCATTCTTAAACGTGCCGTTATTGAATGGTGTGCCGTGCTTATACTGCCACAACTACTACAGTTATAGTAAAATTAGTAGAGTGCGTCCGTGTATTTTTTTTCATACAAATGTTTCCTGTATGGATCTTGTAATCTTAAGTATATTTTATTTACTTTGAAGAAAAAAAAACATTCTTAGAAAATTCACCTCTCGATAGGAACGCACTATATTTAATGGGAACTTAAATATTCAGCCTACTATAATGGCTCCATTGTGACCGTTTCTTGATTTATTACAATTCACATTTTCGAAAATGTGACGCAAAACACATTAAATGATTAACCAATTAAAAATATGATTTCTGTTGTACGGAAATAAGTGCTTTTAAAACGTGATTGATAAGGAGCGGTTCGAACAACTTATTTTAAAATGAAAAATGGTTCAATAATTGAGTATATTATCTAAATTGAATATATAATGATTAATCCAAACTGTCTTGTGAGTTGGAGTTTCCCAGCACTCTATATCTTCCCGAAAAACATAAATAAAAAAGCATAACATAAAACTAGATACATTGATCTAAATGTCTTGCTCGATTTAAGTGTGGAGTAAAAGAATTCCACAAATTATAATACATCGATGCAATAATCGCCCGTTTATCATACGCACTGGTGTCGCCGGTGTATTTGCGACGATACATCCATTATTTACAGTTGCATTGAGGACGTAATGGCTGTCCTTCGCTACGGTCTGACAGGTTAATTGGCCATCATCTGCGCAAGCGACCGGTGCGTCCATGAACACAATAATACCTACCTCTGGTTTAGCAGCCGTGCGCTCGCTCAGTTTGTGCGGCTGGTCACTGAAAATAGACATTCTATATTTAAATGTGCTCAATAGAACACAGTCAAATGCATTCAAGTCCAAGTACTAATTTCGTATTACGTAACGCACTAATAATGTACACCGTTAAGAGGTTAAGAACATTTTCAGTATAAACAATATCTCGGTTCAATTCCAGTAAAATCTAGGTAATATAAGTTTTTTAGCCACTTATGAATTCGCACTAACCAGAAAGCTTGGGTTAATAAAGCTTGGCTTATTTATATTTCCTTACCGGAAAACAACAGTGCTGTAACACTGATCAATGAATGAATCAATGAGCGGCACCATCAAATCAATCTATTATCCCAAACCGATTAACAAGCTCGGTGTTTAAAAATTGCAATTACAAATAAACCTCTACTTTTACAAAAGCTGAAATCGGGAAAAATAGGATACAAGACAAAATTAAACTGAACGGTTCACAGTTGATCTGATTGACTTAAAGTTATAATTTGTTGTGAAGGTTTAAAATATATTTAATAATTACCTACTATTCTAATGCACAACATTGTCAACCATATCGTCGACGAACAAAAAACTAAGAAATATCAATGAATTAATAGTTATAAAATTAAAAACCTTTATTGGTTTCGTTGACAGGTGTCTACATTTGTGAAAAGCACCTATCTAAACATGATCAGATCTCAAAGGTCATCTTACTTTGGGTTCTGCATGAGAGCGGCCATGGTCAGCGCCTTCACCCAATTTAACATGGCCTCTTGGTCCGGCGCCGCCAAAATGTACGTCCGCATATTCGCATGCTCCAGTTTAAAGGCAAACTTCCGCAAAACTTTATCTTCGGCAGTGCAGGCTGACACTTTGTAAGAAGGCAGGAGTACTGAACCTAGCAGCTTTTCTTCGTCTTGGCCTGTTATAAGTTTAAAAATTTATTTCAAATGGCATACAACTTTACACAAAGTTTATATCAAGTAAGTTACTCGTAATAAACATAGCAGAATATTTGAATTGCAAAAACAAAATGTTGCAATTAGAGGCATTTCTACAAAACAAAACTGTTTCAGAGACTGAATCACAGTATAGTAAAACACTTTTGAAAGCTCAGTAAACAAGATTGTTTGTAAAATACGACTGCTGCATAACGACTATGTTTTTACAAAAATCAATACAATTTACAAAGAAACCCACGGGCCAGGGTATCAAGTGTGAATAGGCATGCTGAATCTTATTATTTAATCTTATGTATATAGTTTATTGACTTAGGTTTTGCGGTCGCTTTTTTTTTTATAAAAACAGGAACGTCTTATCGTTTAGATCTCTGCGTATGCAATTAATTAGAATTTAATCTTATTACGAGTATATACTTCGAATACTCACTCTTGTAGTAAAAAAGGCAGTACTCGGACAGGACAAACCACCTCTTCCTCCAGACCTTTAGACCATCGGAGCCTTGCTTGTACAGTACACCCGACATAGCTACTGGAGCAGACGCACTGCGGTGCGCGATCGGGGATCGCAAAGCTTGGTTCCCGCTACTACTCCTTCGGCTATCGGAAGAGGGAGACTTCACACTGGGGCTGCTAGATTCACTAGACTTCATTGGCGATACAACACCAACGTTATTCTTTTGTACGTGACTAAAATCGGATGGTGGAGACTGGTTTTTGCCTTTTTCTCCCTCTGGTTGCTTCCTGTACCTTTCCGACTCTCTAAAGTCCATCTGATTAGACTGCCAATGTGATTCTTGATATTGCCTATTTTGTTTGTCCAATTCCTTGAATTCATTGTTCTTAACATACCTATCGACTTCTTTTTGTATGTCTGGGCTACTGTATTCCTTAAAGTCATTCTTACTGCTATATCGATCTAAATCCCTGTAGGACCCGTCAGAATAAATACTGTTTTGTAAATTAGGCGGTGGTTGAACACCGTGTATCTGTTGCAGCAGAAGCTGCCTCTCAGCGAACTTTTGCTGCTGGTGCATCTGTGCCTGGTTTTGATAATGCATTTGCTGTTGTAGTTTCATTTGTTGTATCTCATTGTATTGTCGTTTCAACAACTCCGTATTACTCTGCGGTCCTATCCTATTAGAATATGGAAGATATGGCTTCGAACCGTAATGATTCATGTTAGGCCTATACATAGGTTGGTGATTTTGGTATATTTGGTTGGTATCTTTCGGTGGGTTTCGTTTTAAATAATCCTGGTACACCTCCGCGTTGTACCCTTTGGGGATATTATGTAATTCGTGGTTTACATTATGATCCATGTGTAGATCAGTTCTGTCGAGACGTGGTGACGTTTGTGTGAAATTATAATTATCGTTGGCTCCGTATTGTCTAGCATAGTCGTGATTATGCCCTGTGCCATACATCTCGTGTCTGTTTTCCAGAAGTGGAGATCTAACGTTCATGTTGGAATGATACTGACTCTGCAAAAGTTGGTGCATAACACCATTTGGTTGGATCTGGCCAGTCTGGGTGGGTGCAATGTGTTGAGGCAAGGTTGGTTGCTGTGAATATATCTGATCTGGATGTACGTGTTGAACCATAAGCTGTTGCTGAGGGATCGGCTGTTGGGTCGCTGGCGTCGTCTTCTTGTTCTCCATTTTGTATTGTGACTGTGGCACTGGAGGATCCAACCTATAACAAACAAAACATTCATTATAACATTTCACATATAGAAATGCAAGTAACCTTTCCAAATTAATTATGTAAGATTTTTGATTTAACATCAATGTTTGTCCTTCCTTCGCGAAGTAACGGAGAGTCAGAATGACGTGTATATGTGAATAGCGAAACGATATTGTACCGGGAAACGTGTACCGGGCCATTCCCATACTAGATGGACAGACGACCTAGTAAAGCTACTCCCCAGCTGGATGCAAGTGGCTCGGGACCGGTCATTGTGGCGTACCAGAGAGAGAGGAGATTGTTAAATGTAATAAATTTGAATAGCACTTCATTTAAAACGTAAAATTTGCCCAATTTTCCGTCTACGATATCGTTTTAGCTGATCGATTATTGTGATGTTCATTACGCAACAACCATTGATTGAATTATGGAGTATGCGAGATTATGGAAGCCGTATAAAGGTAAAATACAACAATAATAACCATCGCGTGTAACGAATATCTTTGGTAATTTTAAGGATATAGCTCCATAGCATTATAATTTACTACTTATTTATAAATTACATGTTTATATATTACAGTACTTACTAACGTACAAATGACAAACTCAAACTCTGAAACCTTGTGGTCAAACAGTTGAATTTATAATCCGTAGGTAGTAGGTTCACAAGTTCAATTCCCTATCGGTACTCGGTTCGGTTGACTACCGCAATGTTATCTATCTCCTCAGCCGTCAAACAGTGCTACTAATAGCACCACTGTGCTCTGGCGCCATCGTATATTTAGAAATTGGGTGGTCTTACTTGGTAAGAAATAAATATCACCTATTCCACAATTGTTACCCGCAGAAGTACTAACAATATCTGTCTATATATTATATACAAATAAAATTATAACTGACCGATGTCTACATAGTAAATATTTATCTACACTCTGGTATATACCTACATGTTGTAGTTTGATTGCTTTATAAGGTTCTACAATACCGCAGCTGTTTTACCAAGCTGACGTTATGTCACAATGTATATTTAAAAAATTGTAGCTGGCTAAGTGTCTATAAATAAGAGATATAATTAAGAAAACTTAATATGAGGGAGCAGTAGCAATTCAAATAATTGTCTATAACACTTTTGTGCGTCCTGCTGTCTGTATGTTTGTTACGCTCGCGCTAAAACTATTACACCAAATTGAGTGTGGTCTTCACAGTTGAATTTCTAAAGGTATAACTTAAAATATCGTGCAAGTATCAGCTTTGTATGTCGTTTAGAAGCTGAGTACTATCTCATTAGTACATTGCACACGTCAGAAGCAAGGGCGGGTCGCTAGTTTGAAATAAATCACGATGCAAATTTTAAACAATACAAATAAGATTGGATTTTGTGATGCTATTCTAAGAGCTTGACATACGGCCAGGTAAAAGATTAGTGAAAATAATAACGAACTCCACGCACTTCCGTTTATGGAGTTACATATCAGCTAGACTTGTATGATGATGACAGATCAGTCATTACGTCCCGGTGCGTGAGAGGACGTTCTTGGGAGCCTAATGACCGGAAGCTCACGGTATACGCCGGGTTGTCACTCACATCCGGCCAACTTCCTCGGCGACAGTAACGACCAGAGATTTAATATTAATAACATAGCTATTGTATCTTAAGAGGTAATAGAGCGACAGTGGCGAACGCTTCGCTTTTTTCTACATTTTCCGCATTTATACAATGGTTTCGAAAAGCAAGCCGGACTTTCTGTAGTCATTGCTGCTTTACGGTTTATCGATACATTATGGATTCATGTTTAGATGTGTAGTTGTGTTCATGTTTTGTTGATACTCGTAGTAATTGCAAACAATCGATATATCAATTTCGTATATCGATAAACCAGCAATAACTAAAAAAACGCCGGCTTGGTTTTTGTAACGCAGAAAAGAGCTAATAAGGGTGCCACCGTCGCTCTATGACCTCTTAATAATGGAGTATATCAAATTTTTTAAGTCAAATATAGTATAGGTAGTTTAAAAATTACGTCTCAAACTTGCGTATTAATTTGAACGTCTCTAAATATTAGGAGAACTTTAAGATTGCATCGGGTCATCCCGTGACGTATTGTATCAAGAGATGGATACGAGTATCATCACCAATATCTCATTCATAAATAAATTAAATTAAATCATTCCTCGTGAAGCGACTATTATTAAACATAAAGGCTGGTAATGAGCACGAGAATTCTCAAAAAAAACGACAGCAAAATTGTCAAAGCACTAATGGAGTAAAAAAATGGCGTGAATATTTGAAGCAGTTTCCGGGAAAATGAAATTACATTCATTAAAAATAATATGCTTATAATGTGTACATTACAGATCACTTCGGTGAAGAGATGCGGACCGTTTACGAGTATATCGGGTATAGGTGGGTGTTCTGTGGTCTAGTTGGCGCTCTGCCAGACTAAATCCCTGTTTACAGCTCTCACATACCGAAGCCGAAGCGACGCCCGATTGAAACGCCTTTCAATGTCAATCTAGAGAGATTGACCCAAATCTGTTGATAAAAGACAGGGCTCAGCTTTGACACAAATTAGTCGGGCTGCGGCTTCGAGGCGATTTCCGAGTGTTGATTGAAGGATTAATCTGAGCTACTTCAGATGATGTTGCGCTTTGACTCTGTGAAATCTGGGCTACAGACAATCTTGTGTGCAATGTCTAAAGCATGTTTATAGTTTTTGCGATGTAGATGTGATCGTGGGTCTTAAGGAATAGTAATCGAAGGTATGCGAATTTACATACGTGTGTCACGAAATACAATGTTTGTCGCGTCAAATATACTCGTAACTATTTCTGTCCTATTTTTGATAACATGAGTCATCTCACGACTCCGATGTCTTTGAGACTTTCTCATAGATATATTCACCACATTTGTCAGACAGAAACAAAAAATCATCGCACAGAAACCATGTACCAATCAATGTCCTCCACCATGCCGTAGTTTACGTTTATACCAAAATTTCTGTTGGTTTAGCCGTTCAGTAGTTGTCGTGTTTTATTCCAAAGTTCTAATTATATATCCAACAAACACCTATTCACTTATACATAAATCATTTATATTGAGACTTAAGCAATATTTCATTGGTTAAAAGTTGTTTCGCAACTTTTCTATATATTTTTAATTATATAAATATTGCGTAACCGGCAATGGTTATGAACACCAGTTACGTAAACCGATCGAGTCGTAATAATGGAGGCGTCGGTTGTCTCTTGACAGTCTCGCTCGAGTGATGAGTTTATGAATAATTATTACAAAATCACCCTAGCTGTACTCAAGTCAGTGGAAACATTAGAAGAATCGTAGGAAAGGGCTTATAGGAATTTATCATTATTATGGTGTTCTTGTAAACTATACTGTAGTTGGTTATAAATTAAAATAATTCGAGTACAAAAATTTGTATCCACTTTTGGACCATGTCACATTCACTCTTGCTTGCTCTTATTTAGTATGTTGAAGGAAATGTCAATTAAAGGTGAATTTGACATGGTTCAAAAGTGGATACATATTTTTTTACTTGAGTGTCTTGTATCTTTGGTAACTTGGAAACAGAAAAAATATAATCATACTTAAACATGTCTTCTCACCACACAAGAAAATAAAAAAATCTGTAAGAAAAGTATTCCTAAAACCGTATTCGTTAGTCCACCAAAAGTCAGAGGTGTTCTAATGCGAGGAGAGGGAAACAATATTTCATGAGCTAAATAAAATCAACAATCATATAAATATTAATGCAGATGACAATTGTATCAATACAGATTGTAAATACTGTAATGTATAACTTTTATAGACAGACAATTGTTTGTACAATATTTTTGCTTCACTTTATAAATAAGCGCGAAACAAGACATTGTTTTCGCGTATGTTTAATTAAATAAATGAACAGAAATGATACAAATAAAGTTAAGAATGACGTTATAGTTCACCTGAAATTTATTTTAATATATGATGCGTTTACACTTGGCCTTCATCTCACCTGATGGTAAGTGACGATAAGGCCGTTGGATGGAAAGCGTGCGCACCCAGAAGCCACGAGCCAATAAGGCGCTGGCTCTGCTAGGTTTCATACCGGAGCACAACAATGCTATTAGAACTATTGTTTGGCGACAGATTTAGGCAGCATGGTGGAAGCTAGCCAGGCGGACACAGAAAATTACCACAAACCAAATCAATTACCGTGTTTAGTTAGTTTTACCAGTCATTAGGGCAAGTAGACAGTTAAAAAGCGGCGGGTAATAATCGGGTCCAGACTTTAACCGTGAGAAGGCAATAGACAGTGTTAGAGTCGAATTATTATTATACTCGTAGTTGTATTTTAAACAATATATCTGGCCACTGTCTCTAATCATCTGTAACGAACTGTTATTATTTATTATATAGACAAAGCCACTTCCCCGTTCATAATAGATACTAGTTTTGACACACTTGTGATGAAATTTCCCAAAATTCATATTCAACAAGTTTCTTGATTCATTTCATTAAAAAGTTTGATATACTTAATACACCTACAAAATTTCATAATCATCATCATCAGCGTGGAAACGTCCACTGCCGGACAGGCCTCCTCAACAGGTATTATACAAACAAAAAAAGGAAATGTACTGACTGTCGCACCAAAATTGAAAATAATAAAAGCTTTTAAAAATATACGATTTGGTAATTTTGATCATGAAATTACTTTGAAATATTTATATTGCTTAGAATGTCTCACTTCCATTTTCCATTCGCTAAAATAGTACATGTAGTATCAGGTATACGGTACGTATTCACATAATAGTGGAATCAGGTATTCGTAAAAGTGGTATACCTACTCGTATCCGTTGCATCACTAATATGACACATACCTGTCATAGTTCGGCGGATGCTCTCATCTAGGTAGATAATTTTACTATCTACATGTTTTAAACCTGCCTTTCCCATCATAATAAAACAGGTCGGCCAGTCCAATAAAACGACCACATCCTTGCAACTGACCACAACTGGACTGGGAGCTTTTCAACAATATTGAAAGAACTGGATTAGAGACCTGACACTTGTAGCTTGTATCATTTACCGTTTCGTCGTGCCTGTTACGATATCGTCTGTGACATCCACAACGATAATCATAATTCAGCGTGCGGCAGTCCTAATAACAACCCAAGACCATTCAAAAGTGTATTTACAAGACTACATAATATTAGAAATTTTGATTTGGTAACAAGCAATTGTATGTAAAAGTGAAATGTGTTTTATGTTGACTTCTCTCATACGTACTCGTATTAACTATAGCTTTAATATACAACTACGAATCATTTTATGTTGAATACACGCAAAATTATATATTTCTTTTTTCAAGAATCTTGGTTAGAAGGCAAAGAAGCGTGATAAAATGTGGGCATTATTTTCAAACGACTTTAAATAAGGATGAGGATCTCAATTCGACTGTATGACTATTTTCAGTCTTTTTAAATGTATGTCACGCGATAACTCCGCCAATTATGAATCAATTTTGATGATCCATATAAATTTTATCGAAATTGGTTTGGTGTTAAGAAAATCAACTAAAACAAACTGGTATTCAACTTTCAAATATCCTAGGTTTTATACCTTTAAATTATTTATAGTCATTAGTCACCGAAAAATCCTTTGCATTTACACACGACTCCAAAGTACATAAAGACAGTTAAGTAGTATCCAACATTAGACGCCAGGCATCCGGAAATTCCGGTTTCGGTTCCCACTTAGGCCGAATTAGAAATGTTAAGCGAAATCTTGGTTGTATTTAGATGGCATTTTAATGTTAGTTATTCAACTGTCGTCGACTAATGTAAGCCTTTCTTGAACCTAATCATGAAAATTAGTAGAGTAAAAGTCTATGGAATGGAACTCTAAAGTGCAATATTGTGTCGATGCTTTATTCGTTTTTTAGTCGTTGTTTAAAATATACATATGTATTATGAAAAGAAATTTTAACTCCACAAAATAAAATTAATGAAAAAACTTATGTTTGTTTGTTAGCTTAATATTGTAAAGTCAATATTGTTTAATTCATATCACTGTAGTTTAGTTTTTTTACAGGGGGTAAATATAAATTAAATATTATTTGAATTATTATTAGTTTATTAGGGGGATTTTATATTAGATTAAAATGTTTTTGTCAAGTAGATATTAAATCTTTAATTGCTTATTCTTCTGTTGCCCACATAAGTATAGTAATTGGAGGAATTATAACTATAAATTATTGAGGATTATTGATTAATCGTAATAAAATTAAAAAATAATTGAAAGCCCGCGACTATATGTAACCAGATAAAAATAAAAAAGCATTTGAATATGGGTTAATTTGTCGGGAGGTTAAATAAACAACTTTGACTTTCCTTAGTCTTTCCTACCTTTATATTTGATTTTTCGTATAGATAGACACAGCAATATGTACTACACGTATTCACCTACATATTATTATTATAAGCCCAAGAAAATCCGTCGAACACACAACATGAACATAACACAGACATGAAAATACTGAAAATGCGTGTCTCAATCAATCAAGTCACCAGACCAGCTCTATAGTCTACCAATCCGAACTAGGCCGGCGTGGTGGAATATGGCCCATACACTCTGTATGTCTGTTGATGCTTGATGATGAAATAATTTTTGAGGTTGAGATTGAAACTTAGATTGGAACATTTCATTATCAACTCGCAAACGCCGCGGACAGTTTCAAACAGCTTCTCGAAAAATGACTCCCGCGAATAAACATACCAATACATACATACTCGTAGGTCCATATTTAGGCAGTTTTGATTCACCACAAAGGCATTTAAGACGGTACCATCTGAGCACACATCTCCACCTAAAGTATTCTGACTAATCGAAAATATGCATCGCATTGCACACGCTTGGTTAGATCCGGCTGTGGAACGGCTGCGAAAACTGTTGTTCACAACAATAATGCCTAAAATATGACTTATTATATTAGTGTTGCTTATTATTTATTGATTTTTACGTACAGAATTTCAATGCAACAGATATGAAATTGTACTAATTCATATATTTGAATCTATGTGTGAACATACACATTTTTTAATGATTTCTTTCACTTTACGAGTAATAACGTAAAAGCACAAATATTATATTGTAATAGTCTTGTTGTCTTTTTTGTGCTGCCTAACCACAGGCTTTATTAAGAAAATCTATAAGGAAATTGTCTACTATTAATGTATCTACACCATAACTCAACGGTTCCACTTTAAAGATCCAGTTAAAGTGATGATTTAACACGAAATTGAATCAAAAATTCAGACAATAATCGTAACATGTTTTTGTATCCTTCATTCTGTATTATATTTAACTTGGCTTTTGTAATCTACGAATAATCTATGTATTATAGGTAAGTATGTAGTATGGATATCATAGAGTGGATTTCAAAATATCCCGCAGTATAAAGTGAAAGAGATATCATGAATCCTGAGTCTATAATAATTACAGGTGTAATCAAAAAACGGCAAAAAATTACGATTGTTGTATGGGAGCCCTTAAATATTTGTTTTATTTTACTTTAATTACTTATTTTTCAGAAATATATATTCTGTGAATATTTCAAGCATCTACCTGTTACCGTTATCAATATCGAGCAAAAACATCACGTTTGTTGTATGGGAGCCCCCTTAAATATTTATTTTATTCTGCTTTTTATTATTTATTGTTATAGCGGCAACTAAAATACATAATCTGTGAAAATTTCAACTGTCTATGTTCATGAGATACATCCTGGTGACAGATGGACAGACAGACAAACAGACGGATGGACAGCGGAGTCTTAGTAATAGGGTCCCTTTTTTACTCTTTGGGTACAGAACCCTAAAAATACCTTAAACTGTCACAGAATGTATCTTACTCATACTAAGTATTATTATATTAATAATAATCAAAGATATTTAATCATTCTTAGCTCATTTAAATTAGATAAGTAGGTAATCTCTTTTAAGTACATTACGGGACATTTACATTGACTTTAATAACTCAACCGAAACGAATAGCTTGATAAGTGGATAATTTCCGCATCGTTTCCGCCACATAGTCGTCGTGCGTTACCTATATCAACTGAAAAGGCACTCAGGCCGCAGCGGTCGGACTACGTTGCCTTGCCTCGCATTCTTGCCCCGAGGTGAACAACCGGCGCGCGCGTCGTCGTCCTTGGATCGATGGAGTGCGCCTGCGCTCCTTTATACAACTACCTACAGACTCCAAACGCTGGACCAACTAGGTATAATACATTCCTCATTAGACAGCGGGCGAATATGCTTTTATTATATGGCTTCACGTCACTTGCCATCACGAGAAATATATACATATACACAATATATACAAAATACATAAAACTATCAAAAATAACTAGGTAACTGGAATATTATCTTGTGTGTGACTTTTTGAATTTATTCAAAACTAGCTTCTGCCCGCGGCTTCGCCCGCGTGGACTTTATTTTTCGCATTAAAAAGTAGCCTATGTCCTTTCTCAGGGTCTAAAGATTGTCTGTGCCAAATTTCATCAAAATCGGTTGAGAGGTTTAAGCGAGAAAGCGTAACAGACAGACAGAGTTACTTTCGCATTTATAATATTAGTAGGGATAGAGTCAAGTAGAGTTCTCAAATTAAATAACACAAGATTATTTGCAAGAAAGATGTACGACTAAATGTTCAATGGTTAAATTACCTTGGTAACTGTGTCAGATAAAGGTAATTTCTGAGATGAAGTGACAATGGTGTGGTGAACAGTTGCCAGAAGACCGACACATGCGCTTGAGAACACGAGTCCTCTGATGACAATCACTTAAGCAATCTTAGTACTATTAAGAATACACTGCCAGTTGAAGACATCATCAAAACAACCTACGTGAATGACTGAGAAAACATCGAATTGAGTGAGGAGTCCAATAGTGGACTGACACAGGCTTCGAATGATGACAGATATGAGTTAACATGTTCAAATAACTAAAAATTCAATATGTCGGCACAAACAGAATGCTAATTACCGACTATATGTTTCTGTAATTTCATAGAAGACGCAATATGGACGGCAAGTGACAAAGTACCACATTTGCGTACATATTATACGAGCGTCTTAATTAGATTCTGTAGAGCCTTTGGATTAGATATCCCTGTAGAAACTTTGGTGATTTTTCGAGCAGTTAAACTTTTGCCGGAAAAAAGAAGTGCGAAACATGACTGCTGAACTATCCCTCTCGCATAAATCGACACGACCACTGCATTGGACGTACAAGGAAATTTATTGTAATCACTGCGATATAGCATAGATTTACTACATTGGATTTGGTGGTTCAGGTTTTAAACATAATTCATCGGTTTTCGGAGTAATTGTGAATTATAAAAGAGATGATTATGCGTGAGTCTTAACTTACTACGGTATAAAAGTAAAGGTATTGTCTAAGGTGATGCATAGTAACGGCATATGTCATCAAAAAGCTCGATATTATCAAATTGAGGAAAACGCACTGGTTTAACATAGTTAACCGTTTAACGTAACAAACTGGTAGACCATGAAAAGTTCACAAAGATCGCCTCATGCACAATAACTTGTGTTTTTGTTGTAGAGACGATTGTATTACTGACCAGAGACGTACCTAGGCAGAGCGACATAGGGCGTTATTAAACTTGCCACCTGTACAGGTGGGACTAAATATTAATGTTCGTAGAAACACGTAGAAATAAGAACTAATGCAACAATAGTTTGTACGTATGTGCTTTTGATAGAAACAAAACAACTGAAAGTACTGTAGCGCGGTAGCAAGTATATCTAAAATGCATCAACATGCATTTACAAATCACAATGGACAGCACATAAGTAACAAAACCTATTTTGAGATATAGTTCTTTCATATTTTGAAATGACTTTCTATTTATAACAATCACTGTCAGCCATATTATCGTAGGATTTTCAACTTTAGGATAAAATCACCCTGAACATTCAATCCAATCAATCTGATCCCACGAAAATTTTAGAGGTTATTTAACACAATGCATCACTGCGGTTATCGACCCGACTACGAATCGTGTTGATCATGGAAAATCTCTAATGGAATGCCAGTTCAATGCGGTTAGGATAACGTGCACTTATGCATCATATTAGGACATGTCCGAAATTGAAACCACATGACAGAAAACGAGATATCCATCAAATATTGCAAAAGAGGAAAAGGGGTCTTAAGCACCGCAGGATTCGTCTCAATTGATATGTCAACATAGAATAAATAATATTTAATAATAGTACCCAAATGGGGTACACATTCAAAAAAGTAAAAAAAAATGTAAATAGTCCCCCAATATAATTTCTGTCCTAGCTTCGGCCCATGGCCACGGTTTGTGTCAACTCCTCGTTCCGCTCTAGGACTAGAAAAGTGAAACTCCGGTAAGTTCACTAACACTTAAAAACAATACGAATAAACCAGAAACGTAACTGTAGACGGAATTCAACCGTCTGGTTTTTCTTTCCTTTGTATAATAGTACAGGTAATAACGATAGGTTAAGATAAAAGCAGCAAGAAAATGTTGTTGGACCAAACGGTTTTCGAGAAAACAGTCAAACACAAATCTCTTACGTAAATATATTTTAAAGTTAAATAGTTAACTGATGTCAGATCTTGGATTTAACTGTAATTCGGCAAGCCTAATCTGATGACTAGAAATTGATCATTAAAAATGAATAATTTTTATTATTAAATTTGATTCAGATAAAAATCCATAAATTTAATTCCAAATAATTGTTGTGTCAACATATCAACTTTTGTTAATGTTATTAAATGTCAGGAATTAATATTTGACGTATTAAGTATTTTCTTTATGTGTTCTAAAGACACTCAAAGAATATAAAATACCTCTCTACCCAATTTGTTCTCTTTTTAGGGTTCCACACCTAACAACAGGACAATATTTTACTAAGACTCCGCTGCCCGTCCGTTAATTTGTCACAAAGCTGTCTGTTCAAAATAAGAACCATAATTGAAATTTTCACAAAAAAATAAAATTAAAAATTTTGAAAATACCCGCGACAAATGTAAATGTTGTAATGGGAAAAGGGTTAAATAATTTTTTGAGAAACCCTCGACTAAATGGAAGTAAGTAACGAGATAAAAAGAAGCTTACATATTATTACAATAATAAGTCCGAAAAAATCCGTCGGGGGCTGCCATTCCCGTTCCTGAAGGAACTAAAATTTGCAGTTTTATAAATATGTCACTAGTTGAAATTACGTTGGGTACCTAATTTTTTTATGTAGTCTTGAATTGATACCGCCTTATTAACCATCTCCATTTTCTAATAGCTTCACATTTGGACTTAACGGACTAAACCGGACTTACAATATGTAGGAACTGGATTCGATTCCCAGTATCTCTTGGTACTCGGTTTAGTTGGTGGTAAAGGTATAGGTGGCATTTTCTATGTCTGCCTGGCTAGCTACCACCATGTTACTTAAGTCTGCCGGCCAACAGCAGTGTTAATAGCACTGTTGTGTTCCGGTATGAAAGGTAACATAGCTAGCGCCTCATTACATTGAGGATTCTGGCGCTTACCATCCAATGAATGAAATGAAGGCCAAGTGCAGACCCATCATACATTTAAAAAATGACTGCACCTATACGAGATAAAAAATTATTTTCTTACTCCTACATTTTTGTGGACGGATTGGAAACAGGAACTGATTAGGCAATGGCAGCCCCCGACGGATTTTTTCGGACTTATTATTGTAATAATATGTAAGCTTCTTTTTATCTAGTTACTTACTTCCATTTAGTCGAGGGTTTCTCAAAAAATTATTTAACCCTTTTCCCATTACAACATTTACATTTGTCGCGGGTATTTTCAAAATTTTTAATTTTATTTTTTATTTCAAGCTTTTTAGAGAATTCATATGTTGTAGTCTAAATATCGTGACTTGTGAAGTATCATGTCATGGCAAACAATATGTGCAATTGTATTAAAAAATCAAAGGTTTCCGTATCTGACGGAGTTTTTTTTAAATGTATAATTTCGATTATCAGGAGTTCATGTACAGATGCTAATCACCAAATACTCTATAAAGAGCTCAGGCACAGTTTAATCGCCATGTTCCTTCACAAAGTTCCCCTCAAAGTTATTCTGCTCAATCATCAGATCCTTAAAAGTTCATGTGCAGGTTCTGCTCACCAAACACTCTCAAAGGAGCCCAAACACGGCTTACTAGGTATTTGCCTTCGCAAGTTTCCCTACAACGTCGTTCTGATCCATCATCAGACCTTCAAAAGTTCATGTACAGGTTCTGCTTATCAAACACTCCCAAAAGAACCCAAACACGGCTTACTAGGTATTTGCCATCGCAAGGTTCCCTTCAACATCGTTGTGATCCATCATCAGACCCTCAAAAGTTCATGTGCAGGTTCTGCTCATCAAACACTCCCAAAAGAACCTAAACACAGCTTACTAGGTATTTGCCATCGCAAGGTTCCCTTCAACATCGTTGTGATCCATCATCAGACCCTCAAAAGTTCATGTGCAGGTTCTACTCATCAAACACTCCCCAAAGAACCCAAACACGGCCTACTAGGTATTTGCCTTCGCAAGGTTCCCTTCAACATCGTTCTGATCCATCATCAGACCCTCAAAAGTACATGTGCAGGTTCTGCTCACCAAACACTCTCAAAAGAGCCCAAACTCGGCTTACTAGGTATTTGCCTTCGCAAGATTCCCTTCAACGTCGTTCTGATCCATCATCAGACCCTCAAAAGTTCATGTGCAGGTTCTGCTTACCAAACACTTTCAAAAGAGCCCAAACACGGCCTAGTAGCTATAAGCCTTCGCAAAGTTCTCTGTCCCTCATTTTAATGAGTTAAAATCTTGATTGCAGCGCCCCCTGGTAAGCTAGCGCCATACCACCTATCTAAGAACCATCGCTGACGTATCAGCAACCCTTTACAAAAAACCGCATGTAAATCGGACAAACCGTTCTGGAGATAAGTGGCAACATTGGTTTGTATGTACACACAAACAAACAAACAAACACACAAACAAACAAACATCCTCTCACCCTAAACGCATACACTGTCTCCGTTCCGTCGCGGGTAAAAAATAAATAAACAAATAATAGTAATTACAGAGGGGTCCAAATAAAGTAAACGTGTTTAATTTCGCCATATCTTACTCGATCGACATGTGAAATATTGTACGGCGCTACGGAATCCTTCGGTTGTGAATCCGAATGGCACTTGGGCGGGTTTTTTGTACTAATTTTAGCTTGCAAAGTAGTTTGTGCTCTATAGAAAATGTACTCATATTCTAAGAAAATGACATCACCGTTGCTCATGTTGGTACAGTCGAGGTAATTGCTGAACGCTACTAGTCATTATATTGTAATCATAGTAACAAAGCAACAAATTATCCGCATTACACATATTAAGGCTAAAGTAGCGAAAGTCATGTGCTATATTTTCAGCTGACTTAAAAAGAAGTAGCTCCTCAATTTAAATTAGAACGGAACTCATATCTTCAAGTTGACAGGACGTGTGTACTTTTTTCCTCTAAAATTTACACTGCAGACTGTGCTTCAGACAAATATGATGTTCTATTGAAGTTACAGGTACAAAAACTGTAAAGAATCTAGATTACGTCTTTGAATAATTACTTAATTAGGCGTGTCACATAAACTTCATGTTCCGTGTCCCTACGATTAGTTACCATGATAAAAGTAAAACTATTTAATTTTGTAACAGTATTTATGAACTCGTAACTTTTTGTAATCAAGTAGCACTGGTTTCACTAGTGCGTAATGTAATATTTCGTATTTATTTTCAATCTAAGACGTCTTGTGTTACCTATTGCTTATTTTTATGTGGCTACGCACGTTCCATAGAAATGTAAGGTTGCAATAGTTCATTCTACGGAGATAAGACACGTTCGCTGTTCCATTATTTGTTCAAACGGTGAAGGTTATTCCACCTAAACGAGATTTCTAGCCCTAACATATTCTGTTACTGCAACTCTACAGTCTTGATGCAATTTTAGACAAAAAGACATCATTCATCATCGTTTGGTTTTGGTTGCAGCTTCGGGTTGGAGACTACGATCACCCCATATGTCGTATCAAAAGGTAATAAATTGAAGTTTTGGTAACAGTCAGGATAATATTCATGCAGTGTATACTTTGGGAAGGGCGTTTTAATCATAAATAATTTCCTCATTCCAGATTTTATTGTGTTGATGGCTGTCTTACTAGATGGACCAACGACCTGGTTAAGGTCGCGTGGAGTAGCTGGATGAAAAAGGCTCGGGACCGGTCAATGTGACATACCATGAAAGATGAATATGTCCAGCTGTGGACGTTTCCCGGCTGATGATGATGATTATGAAGAACGTGTAATATTATATTTTTTAAACGTGGATTGGGTTTACAAGAGAACAAACACAAAATAATATTCTTACGGCAATAGGCTGCAGAGAGTTTGACAAACGCAAGACTACTGAAATATTAAGTATCAAATATTTATATGTGCCATTCAATTATTTGGGATAATAGCCCTGCTGTGTTCCAACAATAAAATATAAAAATCATTAAATTGAGGCTTCCGGATTTTCACGCTTTAATTATCATCAGGTGAGATGAAAGTCAAGTTCAGACCATTACTAATTAATACTAACATCAAGTAGTTGCTTCTATTATATTTTGTGAAAATATCAGCCCGAGTGTCTATGCAACTGCAACAAAGTTAGGCGCCTAAAATTTTTAATGTCTCACAATGAACAACTATGTCGAAATCACACGTGGCTTTATCTAGAAAATATAAACTAGCGTTGACCCTCATTTTCTAAGAGCGGGCACGCGCGACAGTCTTATAGTAGTATCATAATGATTTTAGTGCTCAACAGACGGTCAAATTCACATCAAATCCAATCAATATTAAAGGCAAAACGTTTTACTTTTCGGGTTATCAGTCAAACGATATAAGAAATTAAAATGTTAGTGGACATTTGCTTGTTTGTCTACCGAGACACCTAACTGTCATACTGTCTTCAAACATCGACCGCAGTCGTGACATGAAAAGAAACAAAAACATTAAAATTAAAACTATTGGGTGATTCATTTTAGGTTTTCAATACGTTTCCAGGCCGAGGATGATGAAACCCACGTCTTTATCGTCATTTGGTGAGAGGTGAGATAAACCCTGGGCGCCATCTTATTTTCCGTATATGATACAAACATATTTTCTTAGCAAATAATTTGAAAATAACGTCATTTAGGTTAAAAATGCGTAAATTAATGTCAATATAAACATATTAGATAAATTCTTGTGATTATTTTAAATAATGAATACATGTATTACTCGATTGATGAAGTTACTACAGTTAAGATTTCCATCTAAAATGCAAACTAAACAGATTATTATGATTTTGTACCGTTTCAAATGTAAAAATTAAAGATAGGCTCCACCACGTTCGAGTGTATCTCTAATTGACGGAGAGTCACCAATTTGACCGTGTGATGGCACAAACGACCCGCGAGAACGACAACGACAATAACTTTCTTCTCTCACGACCGCGTCGTTTACCGACTCACGCGTCTACTGTTCGATGTTATCAAACATCGGTGTGGGCCACAAATGTGATTTCCAAGCACAATAAAATGCTATAAGATTATCTTTCGCGCACGTGTTGCTCGACTCCAGAGTCGGACCTAGAGAAACAATCCTGTCAAAATTTAATTAAAATATTAATACTAGAATAAAATTATTAAATAAATAGCAAAGCCAACTAACATTCATGTAAGTTATTGTATAAAATACGTTGTCATTAGCCTGGGAATGTGCACCACCTTTTGTATGGGAACGTAACCGGGCGATACCCCCTTAAGCTGTTTACATTCCGGAGAGTCCCACATAAAAAGTATTTGAGCAAACGAAAACGAATAAAGTAAGTTTTCTGAGATATGTTCCAAGAGTTTACAGTATTGTTGTCTCACATTTGCTCATTTGATCTAGAATCTAAGAAAACAGACTATTTGTAGTGATTATTGTGAAATATAGATTCATAAAAGAGGATTTCTCGACATCAATAATGTTCGTTTGTTACTATCATTTCTTTTTTAAATCGACTGATTAGTGGAATGCTACAACCCTCTAGCTACGCCACTGTTTGTCACGAGTGTGCGGGTCGCTTGACGGTTAGAGAGGCCTTACGGTGTTAATCTTTGTTGGTACTATTCGTATTTCGTACCGTATTCCAATCATTTCTAATGAATGTTGACGGATATCGGCGACGAAAACAAACAGAGTATAAAACTAGAGTACTCGTAGACCCGAAACGGATTTTCATTGTTAGTGACCACAATATACCGTTCCGTTCTCCGGAAATTTACTTTCTCTGTAACCAAAATACGTTAAACTTCAATCAGGGGTTTATCGGACACCGAAAAACGCTGGGGGCAAAAGTCGACCTACTTCCAAATTCGTATCGACACCGTATCGCGCCTTTTTAGGTTATTGCGAGATAAAGTCGATTTCAACGGCCAATTTTAGTAATGCGCCGTGATAATTAATTATATCTGAAATATTTTTCTTATAGAGTTACGAAGTTGGATTGTTTTAAAGACAGACACTACGCAGCAGTGACAGCTCTTGTTCAGCATTGGATTTAAAGAGAGATGCAAGTAAATCAGAAAAATATTGAACCAATGGCGATCTTTCATAATCAGCTTGAATTTTGTTTTACCACCTTAAGGGTCCAAAGAGAGATAGTGGCGCCCACATTTGCTCTTTTCTACATTTCTCCACAATTATATAATGAATTCAAAAACCAAGACGGACATTTTGTACTTATTGCTGATTTACGGTTTACTGGCATATCATGAATGGATATATCGATTGTGTACAATTACTATCAATAAAATATTTAAAAGTTTAGGCAGTTTAATTTATAGTAACCTCACAGAATCTAAATATGAATCCATGATGACTTGATAGTATGTACACCAGCAATGACTACAACAATTATGGCTTAGTTTTGGGAATTATTCTAAAGATGCGGAGAAATTTAAAATTGAGGACGCCACTGGCACTCTTTGGACCCTTAAGAGGCTATGTTGTTTAGAGCACGTGGACGCGTTCAAGGTTAAATTGTTTTGTAGCTGTCCCTATCTGAGCCCTATCCTACCCGAGCGCGTACGGTGAGACAGCATACACTACGCGAAGTTATCCAGCCGTTATTTGGATGTTTCATAGTCCAGGGATCATTTGAAGGATACAGTATATTATGTAACCATTTTTTCAATACAGTATACTAATGAAATTTCAGATGTCGGTGGTTTTTCCAAATTGTTCTAAATTGATTCATACTCTTGTAAAACAGGTTCAAAGTTGGGGCTTTTTATTACCGTAAAATACAATTCTTTGACGCCCTGTAACTCTGGAAGTATATATTTAAACGAAAATCTGACTCACCACCGACACAGATATTTGTTTCTAGATTGTGTCTTGAAAATTTCATAGATTTTCATATCTTAATACTCAAAATATGACTGGACTACGTTTGTATGGGCGCTTTGACATCAGCATACCCTCTTAAGTAACGCTACAGGAGATTTCGGTAGACATTATATATATATATATATATATACTTATTCATTACAATCATTAGCACTCCTAGTACGCTGACATACTGTACTCAGTTATTTTAAGCCATCCTGATTAATTCATTTCAGGCATAATAAGAAAAGTCTAGTATAAAATACCCAATATTTTTCAGTAGCAAAGAATAATTCGCATTAGCATCACAGTGGCATGTTATAGTTAAGTGTAAATATCAACTCGCATCGCGACTTTTAGCAATGGTAGAAATACGACTTAAACCTAATATGGAATTACACCTGCACAGATACTCATAGTTGGCCGTTTGATGCCGGCTTCAGAATAGGACCGTCCCTTGTCGTCCCGTAGGTAATCTTCGCGGGAATTTAAGATTCGAGGGACGGGAGACTCGAGGTAGCATAAGCCTGCTGATGTTGTACATAAACCTCCCTTTATACATTTATAATACTGACTGATTGCTGAGTTTACAAACGTTGCTGTGTCCAAATTCCAATTATTTTTGAAGGACAACTCTTGGAATTTTGTATTCAATTCCCCTCAAATTAAAACCTCATTCGGACGACTACTAACAATTTAAAATAAATAAATAACGCGTTCAAAAAGAGCTAGAAAGGAAACCGACTTCAATTGCCCTTAGAGATTTGGTTTTAATTAATTTTCTCAAAAGACCGCTGAATCATTTTCAATAAAATGTTTATGGGACCACCATTGAAGTATGTTCTACCAAATAAAAACAGGATCATCAAAATCGATCCATATCTGGCGGAGTTATTGCGCAACATACATACAAAAAACATATATTCGAATTGAGAACGTCCTCCTTTTTTGAAGTCGGTTGAAAATAGCCCGTATTGACCATTGATTTTTATACATTTAGATACGGAGGAAGTACTTAAGTGAAAAATACCAAAATGTGCACTTTAATTATTTAATCTGCAGATTACCAACTCAGCTAACGTACAGAGCAAAATCTTCTTTTGAAATAACCGTTTCAGCACTCAACGAAGTTAATTATCGCAATAACGAACTCCTGCCCACTAAAGTGCATTTTAGAGCTAGACGATCTACCCTGTTAACTAGGTGTTCAACATTATTTCGTTAGACCCGAAATTATTTTTGACATTTCTCATGATACGATATAAATATAAAATTGAAATAATAAAAAAATCTCTTTATTCTGTAACTAATTAACAAAGAATTTTAAGAAGAGTATCGGTTTCAAGCTTACTTAAATTACTAAAACTATATAAATATTTAGATGTAATTAAAGTTTATTATTCAACTAATTTAACATTATAACATTAAGTCTAAATCATTGTATTGAATGCAATAATTTTCACAATACCGTATACTGCATCGCAACCACAAATTTTTATTTATAAATGGTTGCTCTAACCAAATTACAATTTCTACTAAAATTTGCGATCCTGTCACTTTGTTTATTTTATTTTATTTTTTGGCCGTTGCCGCAGAGTTTACCGAATGGTTTTTATCCCGATATTAATATAAATAAATGTTTTTTAATATGTTCATGTAAAACTTATTACTCGGCCATTAGGGGGCCATCGGGGGAGCACAAACATTATCCTGAGCGTATTGGGGGACAGGTGGGACTCCCCGCTGCTGGCACACTGGTCACGTCTGCACACTGCACGTGACTAGTGGCCTGGCAGAGGGTATGGTCTTGATCTACACAATTGTGACATTGTGTAAATTGTATAAATTGACATTGTGTAAATTATAGCTTATTACTAACACTAGGTTAAAATTGACTATTTTATTTACTAACAACAATATGGATTATGTCTGAAACAAATAAATAATAATAATAATAATTAGAAAAAACTGCATATTAAATAGTTATTTGTAAAAATTATTTCAATAGATCAAGATTTACCCTTTTTTCACGAGCACAATTTTTTACGAATAAAAAAAATTAAAATTAAACTTACTTTTAATTAGATATGACAAATATGCATTCGAACACTAGATTAGCTATATAATCTGAATCATTTCTTTACAAACATTAACAGATTATTTTATCTATTATTTCTTATTTTACACTATAACTCATTTAAAATCAATCATATATTGCGGATTACCTTTTTTTTTAAGCGTCAAAGAAACAAAATACGAACTGGTAGAATATGTCGGCATAACTTATCTAATTCCTTGAATAGTTTCAAAGGGAAGTGGTCAGAACATTTAACCGTAAGTTAATCCCCGTAAGACAATACTAGTCTGTTAGTTAAAGCCTCTTAATGTTTCGGCCTATACATATATTGTATTGTACCTATACACCGGTTTTCGTAGAATTAACGGACGGGTTCGTATGTCCCGAGAAATATTACTTTAAACAACGATATTTAAATACTCTGTACCAGTTCCTTCACAATTATGTTTTATTCAACAGCTGTAATAAGATCCTTGGGAGTTGATACATTGAAATAATTACTTCAAACTTATATGTGGCTACGTGTCAGCAAGGGCTGTTGTTTATTTAGTTTTGAATTACTAAAACAACTTTTTAATTTGGGCTTTAGAATGGCACCTCTATAAAGAATATTGTGGAAATAGGTGGTACAGTGATGTTGGGTGTAATACATAGCATCTCTATTTCCTAGCCGAAGCCGTACAACATTTAAAAATTAAATCAATAAACTAAAATTAATACACAGATATAAACTCACGGCTGTTACGTCTTTTTCGTTATGTAGGCAGAGTCGCAGTACCTAACGCAACTCACGGTTAAATTATGTAAAAAATTGGGTTAATTATTCTTATAATTTTCCCCCAAAAAATATTCGGAGCAAAAATGAATCTTAGTATTTACTCAGAACGAACTATGTACGCCAAATCCAAATTAGTAGCTGTTAATGCTTAATTCGATGCTTAATATCCAATCAACGACACATACTCCCTAATAATATTCTCAGGTGTTATATATATATAATACACGGTATAATATAATAATATGGACCATATCTCTTTTATGTAATATGGGTGTCAGAATGTTCACTTGTTAAATGAAATGTTGTGGGAAATTGAGTTATCACACATTGAGAATATCACACAATTCAAGACTAGATTCTGGCAGGTATGTGACACAGCAGCACAATATTGTTTATTGACAGATTAGACATCAATGATAGGATAGATATTTTAATCACAATAGTTTGATGCGTAGAAGGCCTTTACCTCAGGGTAACTTTTCAGATAAGAAGGTAAAAGAAATTTATAAAATTATTGCATGAATTGCCCAAAACATTAGCCTAATTTTTAAGAGAAAACTTTTTCAATTTTAGGAAAATAACTCAAGATATGTGTCTGACAACAGGGATATTAAGTTTCTACGAAAACCGCAAACGTACACGGGCCACTGGCCACATTGTCACAACGCAATTACTTCACGGACAACTACGAGTAAGCTACGTTAAAACAAAATACATGCTAATGGGCATATAATGACATACCCTCATTTACATATACTTCTTTAATATGCATTTATAGTTCCTAGTACAAATTTCTAATGAATGACTAGATCTAGATAATATTTTCTTCAAATGTAAAGAAATATTATACTCGAAGGAATTCAAACACACACATAACAAATAGACCCACTAATCTCCTGATACACTAATCTCTTGCAAAAGTCCTTAGAAAGTTCCTTTAAAGCTTAGGCTAATTTGTGGATATCAAAGCATCTAGTTTTAATTCCTAGCAGAACACCTTAATCAGTATCATGAGCCGCTTATCTGCCCTTTTCTATGTAATCTCACAACAGCTTAGTTTAAATGTTTGTTAGTAAACATCGTCTTGTAGCGGGTGTAAAGATAAACACAGAAAATTAACTGTTTTGAGATAAAACTAGAGCGGTGCGGCAGGTGTCTAGAAAACAACTATAAACCTCGCTGCGAACTGTCGAGGAAAGGATGTAAAATACATTGGAAATCATATTCAAGATTACTTAGTCAGGTCAAAAGATTCTGTGAGATATGAAAGATTGCCAAATAGGTATAGCAGTTTCACGCAGTTTCCGATAATAATCTTGAAGCATCATAAAGTATTTATTCAATAAGGTGAAAGATAGCTAAATAATACCTAATTTGGATTATTGAACTCCAACCAATGTACCTCGCCCTCATGATCTTTATGGCCATGCGACTGTTACGTAATCGAATGCCGCAGCTTGCAACTATCGACCGCCTGGTGAACTGCATAACTCGCGTTCCCAGTGCACCTCGCACCTATCCACTATTAGTTACATGGTGAGAATACAGAAAAGAGATGGTACTAGTAAGACAGTCACTACTTTTATTCTTTGTTGTATGCACGTACATTAAATAGCATTTAAAGTACCTCCTTACTTATTAGAAAACGAGGTAGAATGTACGTCAGTACTGTCATTAAAATATGCTGGAGGAAAAATTATTGACAAGACAAAAAGGTCGGAATTCGCAAAATGATACTGTCCACTTGCGTGTTTTCTAAATTTTACAGACTATGTTATTTGATATGAATTTTTAATAAAATGTCTTCTGGCAGTGATATCGAAGATTTGATTATGCTTTTTTCCTCGTTGGTTCAGTATACATCACATAAATTTTGAGACAGTGTGATTTCATCTCAGATTTTATTCTACCACTTTGTTGACGTGATTAATATGCACATATATTCGTACCAAATTACAGCTTTCTAATAGTAAAAGTGTCTGAGCTAACCCGCGATAGAGCGAAACTATAAGGGTTCTTTTTTTGTCTATTAAAATTTCTATCTGCATCAGCACCCTGTTCTATCAAGAAAATCTCACTTGATCTTACTAAGATCGCCGATTCGCCTGCCCAGCGTGAAAAGTCCAACGTCGCGATGAGAGAGACTCATGTTGAACAGTGGACTATTTGAGCCCTTTATGGTGGTATTACATTAAAAACTAAATGAAACATTGGTTTCTCGCAATACTTTAAATTCGCAATACTAAACAGATAATAGTTTAAAAACCGTCGTAACAACAGCTAAACTCCTATTGAAATGAAACGAACCCAAATACCAATTTATACGCAATGTCTTCTACTGTTAAATTACTGGTAGGTATGAGTACTACGAACTCGTTTATGTTTTATAGCAAAATTAAATTTTCAGTTTCCTGTAAGTAAGTTTCCTGTAAGATTAAAACTAGCCTGAAATATAAATATATCAAAATTTGCCTAAAATCAACCTAAAATACTAAAATCCATTCTTATATACAATATATTCATATGCTATGTTTGCCTCTCTGAAGTTAGCTACAAAGGGCTGCGCAGTATCAATTATTAACGTATAAATGGGAGGCATCAAATCTTATCTAGATTAATGATATCCTACGTAATATAGTATTTCTTTGCGGAGAAAAGCCTTATTAATCTGCAATCTGTCTGCAATATTTTTTCCAGGAATCTCCTGACTCTAGAAATGTCCGATAAGTCAGAGTAGAGTCCTAGAGGTAGAGAGCGCGTGTTATTTTCCACCTCAAAATGTTTTGTTAACTAATAATTATTTTCTTCACTTTACAGCTTCCAGAAGTTAGTCCGAATTTGCGAACAACAGACCACCGAATTTTTTTATTTCTGTTTGAACGATGTCTATTTTTTCGATAATTATGAGATCTTATGCGGTCAACAATACCGGACATTATCTTGAACTAATAGGGGAGGCAAATATTCAAACGGGTGATGGTGAATGATATGCCTAGAACATATCAGCTACATCCTCTAAATTGAACAAAATCTCAAATTATATCATATTAATGTTCTATTAAATACATGTAAGTAATTATTGGATAATCCGATCAATTTTTACACCAACGAACAGAAACGGTTCGTTTCATTCACATTCGTTATCAATAGCGACTCGTCTCTGCATAAATTCAGTTATTGGTTCTCCTCACAGCATTCCATTCTCTTCACGCTGTTCAATATGCAATGTGAACAGTTTAAATGTCGAATGGGTGATTGTTTAGCCCGGCCAGCGCAATATGCGAATCTCGAGAGGATGAGAGAGCTTGATATCGCAAGATACGCTCACATAATAAAGCTCATGAACTCTACGAGTACAATAAAGGGTTGCATTACTCTTTTTTTGAAGCCACAGAATAAAGGTCAGACATTGAGTAAATTTTGGAGGTATACAATTAAAATTTATATAATAACTTTTTTTTAAATAAAGGACGTGCATACTACATACATAAATTATCATCGAATACGAGTAATGAGTAAGATAATTTGTATCCTTTATTCTAATAATTGTATTGATCCCGATTAAAATAAATCTAATTGCAATGTTTGGGTTCCGTACCTCAGAATGAACAACATCCTTATACGATAACTTTCCTCTCTGTCCAGACGTTTGTCTATCTGTCGTATGTATGTTTATGCCACATACAGGAGATATACTTCCCATTGACATATAACGTATACATACGTTGGCGGTAAGGAACTGCGAATATGCGAAAAACTAGGAGCCTGAATTTTCAACTGAACGTGAATAAAAAGGAGTGAGAGCTCTTTCAATAAAGGCGATATTATACTGGCATATTCGTAGCACTTGAACAAAAGCGGATGCCCAAGAGCACAGATAAAAAGGAAGTTTTTTGTGAAAACTGGCAATGGCGGCGGTCTGAACACAGTCGCGCTGTCCGGGCACTCACCTAGCGGGGAGAGGGGTGGGAGATGCAAGGGAACTACGCTTCTCGTCACATATCCCAGCTATGATCGGAGCCTATGTTTTGAACTGTATATTTCAACTCATTTTAAAACAGGAGGCACGTAATTTAAATAAATCTCTTTTTATTAGAGTTTTATCTGCAACATGTGACAGATGAAATGTAATCTTCAACCCTACTGATATGTATATTGTGGAATTATTTTATAAGGTAGTTTCAACTGTCTAAAGTTCTCACATCAACTAAGAATTTAGATACGACAAACAAAACAAAAGAACGTGAAGCACCAGCCCCACAAACAAATCACAGCCGCGTCGAGCGTTGCACGTCACCATTCAACCTCCCCACCATACAACAAAGGTCTGACGACAAAAAACCTCTGCTTGCGAAAGATCTCAGCTACCTGCTTCAAAGACAGGTCGCAAAAGGCCCCAACGAGGTGGGGTTTTCGAGTCTCTGGTGTTGATGATTAGGGCTGCCATATTTGGAAAGCTATCAGTGCTCTAGAGACTAGAATATGTATTTATCGCTATTCGCTGTGATGCTGCCAACTTTTGTCTAGACCCTAGACAAAAGTGCTACCCGTAGTTATAATATAATGGAGCAATACTTACGGAACATATAATGTTTTTTCTATTTTATTAAAACTAATGCAATGAATGGCTAGCCTAATCTTTAACACACGAACTGTTGTATTGTACAACTATCTTTGCCAGTTGGAGGTAAACGACTTTTTGTTGTATTTAAACCACTTTTTGTTGTCATCGTTGGTGCGAGGACATACATACATAGCAATAGAATGTTTGAGGGTTAAAATGAAGTTCCAAATTTTGCCAGCCCTGTTGGTGACACACCGCCCGTGTTCGCCTTATTCGATTTTGAGATGGAAATTCCGGACATCTTCACTTATTTTTAGCAAATTGATCTACGGGTATGACTCATGACGCAAAATAAAATGCAGAAGTATTTGTGGAACTCGCTAAAGAATAACAAAAGAACTGATGAACTCTCGGGTTTAACAAAGCGAAAAACCAATTGTATTATCAAGTGGTTGGTAACTTGTGTTTTCTCAACGTTATTCTTATTACATTGCTTCTTAACATTCCTTAATTTTGTAACTTTCTATGTGCTTTCAATTCTTGCAAAGCACTTTTGTACATAGACCTTATGTATCATGGCAAGCCGTTCCGCAAAACTTTGTAAGATAAGTTTTGTTGTTTGCCTACCGCTCACAACCTTATTAAACTGGTATTTCTATGTGCATAAAGGATTTGTAATTTATTTACTCTCCTCTGGTAAACACAGTTATAATTTTTAAAACTGCGTCAGAGTCGTCAGAAGCGGTAATATTTTGAAATCATTATATTTTGGGTTTTACCTTTTAAAAGGACTTGCGTAGTCTTGCATCAATGCCTACTTTCTGTCATTCAAAACTTTATAAAAATAGCATTAAATTTTGAGAATCTATATCAAATGCATAGTCATGAGAGCCTGAGGGAAAAACGCAAAACAGAAAGGAATGTAAAAAATTGGAGACCCCAATAATCTCTACCCGAACTCTGAGAGTATATATAATAGGGGCTGGTGACGCCGTCCAATGGCGGCCCCCACAAGAGATTCTACTTTGTGAGGTAATAAATACATTGAAAAAAAGAATAATGTTAAAGTAATCGCTAATTGTAAATGTCACTAAAATATTTTAGGGCTGAAATATGGAAACGATATACATAATAAATAACAAATGAAATATAAACCAGATAGCAAACGGATAAGTCGGTAAACATTAAAATATTTAATATTATCTTGATTATTTATGACCTATGATGATTCTCGACTTTTATGCCAGAATGCGCCAGAAGGAGTGGTATGTTTTTTGAATGTATGTTTGTATGTATATTTATATGGCACGCTCTATAGCCTAGACGTCGTGATGAATTTTATCGTAAGAGTTGTTGTTAGATTCGCCTTGATTGTGAGATTTTTTACCCGATTTTTGGCGCCAAATTATGTGTCAAATATAGTTTTCTTCAAAATCTAGCGTAATTTGTTTTGTTAATTTAAGGTTTTGTATGCCAAAACGGCATTTCATGAGACAGTTATAATAAATTTATTCTGTGACATCTATCCACATGAATCTAAACAAACAAAGAATTACTCTAAAAACTTTAACAATACATACGCGACTCATTCAGATTGTATTTCTTTATAATGGAAAGAGTTACACAGTTATACATCTAAATCGAAGAATGCAATGGAGAGAAAGAAACGTCGCATGTGAGGTAAGGGAACCTGTTCACGAAACACCTGGCACGCATTAGGCCGGCGGCGTGTCTACACTATTCCGTGAGACCAATGTTTATCCTTACTACAAATATTTAAACTACCGTGACCGACCGGAGATGCATCCAAAGTGAACGTTCCAACAGAACAAAAGCATCCCTTTTATAAGAAACACAATTTTACAAGCGTTAGGACTAGTCTGACTACTATCTAGCTAGTACTATATCCGGTTTGTACTGTACACACCTTTTTCGCTGGCGGCATCAAATCCTCTTCGAATGCGGAGAGTACCTCAATTCATTTAATGTTTATCTTCTAATAAATAGCTATCGTCTGTACACTTTTAAGTCAGATATCACATTTAAAATCACTTAACACCAAACTTTAGTAAAAGATTCGAATTATTAATAATAATAAAATTAAGACTGCGTTACTTTTTAATAAAATTGTTTGCTGTTTAGTTTTAGTGATATTTATTTTTTTCGTTTTGTATACAGTCAACGACGATTTAAGTTGAATTATTGTGGACGCTATGTTAAAAACGGAGCAAACACGCAGTCCGTCGGTGACTGCTAAAGTAACGTACTAGCGGCACTAGCGCGTTGAGTTCAACCAGCATCGAGTGGGAGGAGGGACAAGCGATAGGAAATACAAAAGCATGCAAGTGTGAAAGAGAAGCCGCAACACGTCATCGACAGAACAGCTATAAAGCAGCTAATGAAGGACTATCCACAAAGCAAATGAATCACTTACAAAGTCGAGTGGTTACAATTCAGCAGAGTAATACAGGTTTTACCTGTAGCCGGCCGCGTGCCGATAAGGTAATTTGAATTCCAGCAGAGTGAAAAAGACAGAGGTTGTATTTGACTGTACTCGTACTATACTCACGCAAAGGGTTACATACCAAGTTTGGAAAGAAAATTTTAATTTGAATATTGGATACGTTAACGGTCGCGAAGATCCATGCCATTGGAACGACGATGGAAGGTACCTTCCTTGTAGAGATCGGAAAGAGAAAAAAACACAAATATATCGTTTTTTGAAAAACTTAAGAGAATAGTATAGTATATGTAAATTTTAGTAGAGTAGTTGAGTTTTGTTAAAAATATAGGGCACAGGTTGTTGGTAGAGTATACGTACATACGTAGTAAATAACGTAGAGGTGACATTACAGGATAAGGACCATGTTCAATTTTTCCATAAGTCTATCATTCTAATGCCGAAATAGTGTATACTCGTAAAAGCACATAAGAGTACTAGCTACATGGTGTGTCTAAAGCGTAATGCCCTGGTAATAGGCTCAGGGAAAATTGCTTAAAATTAGTTTGGATGGATGGATGGATATTTATATCGTCTTAACACGCAAAGTATGGCCATGCTAAGCTTAAATATAGGGAACACAAGTCAAAAGTATAGAGTCCGTCAATCGCCGAACCCTGTTCTAAATAATAAGTAAATTGAAACACTTTAAAACGTGTTAGTTTTAAGGCGCGGTCTTTCGAAGTAAAGAATGGAGAGACCTGCGCCTTTTAGCTTCTGGATGAGTCCGCTTTCAATAGGCCTCAAAGGCCTTATCGACACTTACTATGACAAGACCAATGGACCTTTCCAGTTGATGATCGATTTAATTACATAAAATATGTAGAGAATTTTGAAACGAATACTCGTATCTACGAGTATCTCGCTTGAGCAGTCTGTCTGCACATAGCTTAAATTATATATATTTTTATGTGACATGTGAGTATAATTGAATAGATAGGGATACACTGATTAATTGATCAAAATATTGTACTGGTTTGACCCTCATAAACCACGTGCTGAGAAAATGAGAGTTATGTTTACCCACCACTGAACCGTAACAGGAAATATTTTACCATTTTTAAAAAGAAGCCGCAGTCCAGTTTTTTTAATAAAGTAATACTTTGGTAGATACTCGTATACAATAAATTTCAAATATTAATAGCGTCGGTGGCGCAATGGATAAGGCGTGGGCTCTCAATCTGAGGGTTCCGGGTTCGAATCCAGACGTGTACCTATGAGTTGTTTTTCAATTCAAGTACATTATCCGATTGCTAAACGGTGAAGGAAAACATCGTGAGGAAACCTACATGTCTTAAACAGGCATGTGAAGTCCGCCAATCCGCACTGGGCCCGCATGGTGGACTATGGTCCATACTCTCTCTATAGAAGAGTAGGCCTGAGCCCCTGCAGTGGGGACATATATAGGCTGTTGATGATGATTGATGATGATTAATATCAGTCAAACAAGTATCAGGCCACCTATCTGTAGAACGTGTAATATATATAGTTCAAAATAAATTTGTCTTGGCCTCGTTACTTTTCTATTCGTTTTTTTTCTCGATTAACCGATTGAATTCGCACTGCACAGAATATGCGCTGCCTAATTTGAAGACAAGTTGGGTGATCACTTCAAAGAAATTTTTTATCAATCTTAGATAAAAATATGCAAATCGTGCTATTTAAAATGGCCTCATTTATTCATGTTATAATGAGTGAACTGTCGGAATTATACGAGTATCTCGCAGGGAATAATTAATAAACTCTTCGTACATTAGCTCACTTTTTTCCGACATCAATATTACGATAAGACTTTCCCACGGATGCAAAACACAGTACCTTATTTCTTGTTCATATGCTCTACAAAGGTGACTAGTTACGTAAGCGAAAGTTCATTAAAAGTTATTAGATGAAATTAGCACTACACTATCGATAAATGACCACGTGGATAAAACGGCAAAATGGAGTTGAATCTGAGACAGAAATGGTTGGCCACTTTTGAACGTCTCTTTCTTTTTCGTTGCCACATAACATCACAGAGCGAGAGAGACACTAGTTTAGTTCTAATATAATTAAATATTACGAGGATTTTTTAAAATCTACTGAATATTTGAAGTGACCGATCCAATTAGCTTTTAGAAGTTTTATTCCAAATAAAAGTACAGAAAGTACAGTGCCATTTTTAATCATAATAAATATAGTTTATTTCAGACCATAAAACAGTCCATACAATAGTTCAAAAATACATACAACATATGATTAAGTTTACGCCGCACCAACTTTTTTGTAAACACACACCAAGCTGGGATGTGACCGCTAATTTGATAGACATAAGACATATTCAGTTACAGGTCTAACGCATAACTGAGTCAATTCCTGAGGTATGAAAGCGGTACGGGAGGGAGGTGTGTTTACGGAACATCAAACGACGCATAAATAATTTATAAAGTTTGAGCTTTTTTCATATGTTATAAATGTCACAGATGTCACATCAGTGGCTGTTTCGCCTGATACCACCTGATGATCAGGCATTTATTCTATACGCAACATTACACCATTGTCAACTGTTATTCACCCCGTGTACATCTATTAACGGAACACAGCTACTACGATTGTGATTCAGTGTCCGAGAACGTGGCATAACTCTTTTATTTGGCTTTCTCATTGGCGATGGACAAAAGCATCACTTTTACCAATTAGCCGGGCAGTGCGCGAGCCTCGCCGACAGAACACCGCCGCTTTGTTTCCTAAAACGAGTGAAAATCTTTCGATATCGACACACTTCCGTTAGATACGCGTTTCCAGTGATATACGAGAAAGCTGTATTGTAACAAGAACTACGACCGTGACTGATTCATCTAACTGTGCGAGATAAGACTGACCTTTACAGCTTTGAAAACTTCTCAGCTTATTTGCAGGCATAGTTATACAATGTTGTAAGAGGGACCATTACGCAACTAGGCACAGAAATTTGTGCTACGTCATCATTATTCACTGTAAAAATGTATATACCTATCGCAACACTTCAACAGTTAGAGCGAGAAACAAACATATTCTAAAAATCCGGTCAAGTGCCAATCGGACTCGCACACCGAGGGTTCCATACAGATTACATACAGAAAATCATAAACAATAGTAAGATAATATGCACTCAACAATGCTGGCAATATAAGTACGACTGAAGAACCAACTTTACTTTGCAGTTAAATTACATACCCATTGTATAGCATAGCATTTTATATTTATAAACATAAAAGGCTATTTTTACTGTGTTACAATTTAAAAAATCCTGGTTTTCAGATTTATTCATATAGCAGAGCTGTAAGACCTAGCTTGTTAAATTTCAGAATTTTAGGTCAACGGGTACAACGGTGTAAGTTATGGTTCCCTTGAATTATCCACAGAAATTGTCTACAAATGCTCCTTAAACAGCATCTGTGTATTGCGTTGACCTATAAGTTTGTATTTTTCACAGATCCAAAAGACTGCAGACATAAGTATTCGATATTAATTTCCATTTAATACCTTTACGCGTTCCTTAGGAAATGGGTCTTGACAGACAGACAGACGGACTACAAAGTGATCGTATAAGGGTTCCTTTTTTCCTTTTGAGGTACAGAACCCTAAAAACCATTCAAATTAGATTATTTGTTAACAAATAGTACTTTTAAGTTATCAAAGCTCACACGTGAGTAATTGCTATCTGTCATTATTAAGCTAAGTCGTATTTTATTACTCCTTAAAAATCATTATGGCATAGGCAAAACTAATAATCTTGCAAAATTATCATATTACAAACTATACTATAAAACAAAAACTAGTACATTTTGAATTTCGTTGCCTCTACAATACGCATAAAAATATCCAAAGCACCGAAAAGATGCTTTCTCAAATGTATGAAATAAAGGTAGAACTGTATCATACATGTACTCGTACGTCAAGTATGGTTTTCAAAATCAAATAGTGTACGTAATAAATACAAATACAACACATAAATATAGATCGTGGAGATATATTCTTTCTTGGGCGAGTGGGGCGTGCTCCTTTTTAAAGTATTGGCAAAATCGCTAACAATAAAGGAGTGCCTATTTTATAATTTCAAAGACTTAAGAAGATCGCATTTGAAACCATTAATTTATGCGTATAACACATTTTTAGAGACAAACGTTATGTAATTCTAGCTTTCCTACCTTATATAATATAATACTTCTCATCAGAAAAATCGAAACACCTTGCAAGTTTATGTTTTGTAAGGATTATCAGAAAAATGTGTATATTTAGGAATATATGTCAAATGTCGTTTAATAGTGAATAATATGAGGTTTTCAAATCCTAATGTTAATGTTCTAAATTCAAATTAAATTTTCATATATTTTTCTGATAATCCTTACAAAACATAAACTCGCAAGGTGTTTCGATTTTTCTGATGAGAAGTATATTACAGAATGTATATTGAGATATTGGATGTACTAACTACATAAAACTAATATATCAGACATAAAATTTCATCACTCACAATCTCAAAATTATGCGCATTAAACAGTGTTATGGAAACCGGCAATACTCGTAGAAGTTGCAAATGTGTACCTTTTTTAAGTACTCACGAGTTCAGATTGTTCTTTGTGTTTCGATTTATAATGATGTATTTCTTTTAATAGATAAAATTAGCTTCATCATACCAATTACAACTTATTTACAAACATGATAGTAACCGGAAAACTTTCGACTGTTAACTAACACCTACAACTGTTTTAAGTTATTTCGTCATGGTAGTGCTGTTCATTCTGATTGTTTATTTTTATAGGATTATTAATGGAGACAACTTTTTCCAAACACCATTGATTACGTTAATGCTGGATGGCCTTATAGAAAATCTTTTTTTTTCGGAAAAGTCTCCTTTATAATTAAATGATAAGAAGTATTTTCATACCATACGAATACCAATAAAAACTCTATATTATTTTCGCATAAATTTCCGTATTTAATTTTTCTTGTAAGAGCTTAGAAATTAAGTCATTAGAATGATTGGCGAAAACCACTCAAATACCTACAAACTCTCTCAAGGCGGCTTCAATAAAGTTGATCTTCTTTGACTTTTGTAACGCATGGCATACAAAGTTTAAAATTTGAATTTATTTACAAGGAGTCATTTTAGGCACGAAACACGGTTAGCGGATTACATTCGTGCATCCGTTTAACACGTCAATATTATGCCTGCTTTGAAGTCATTTTCTATTCTTTTCACCCTAAGTGAGCTGTTTGTTACTATCCTTCATACTAGATACCTGAAGAATAGGTATACTGTATCTTATAAATCTTTTGTTGGAAAAACTGTGCGTACTTTATGTACAAAATTATAATACACGGGCACAAAACAAGACACAATCTTCTAAAACGTAAATTTGCAAATTGTCGCGCGGCTTAATTTTATACAGTAATCAAAAGTATTTTTAGGGTTCCATAGTCAAACAAGGAACCCTTATAGTTTTACTCTGTCCGTCGGTCTGTCCATCCGCGGCTTAGTGACGAGAGTACTAGAAAGCTGTAATTTGGCACGGGTATACATATTAACCACGCCGACAAAGTAGTAGAATAAAATCTTGAAAAATATTTTAAGGGTGGCTCCCATACACGTAACGTGGGGATAAAATATCCTTTAAAATAAATATAATAATAAATCTGTATACTACAACATTCTATGTTCCATTCAACACTTTTGTCGATTAAATAACCGCCTCTCCTTCCGTTCGACGTTGATTGAAATTACGACTATAACCTTCTCCCTCTATTATATCTAAAATGATTTATTCAAAGTAAATAGTAGTGGGTTTCTAGTGATTGCGTTTTCAGTTTATGTCTCTTTTTTTTCTTCCGTCAATATACGAATGAATGAATAAGACTGAAGACGCCAGGTATGTTCAGCGCCTTATCAGAGTGAAGGGAACAGCAAAGACAGTAATTTTCGCCAGATGTCACCGCGTGCCTGGCATCGTCAAGCGGTCGAGTGGAAATCGAAGCCTCAGCCGGCTGACCCCTTTTCACGATGAATAGTAATGACCCTTCTTGGATGGTACACGACACGACACGAATCAAAACTGTCACCAAACCACGTCGATCAGTTGAATAGTGATGTAGGACACATTTTAACCGGATAGTGTGTGTCCATGCTAGCGAGTAGGGGCTCGTGTGTACCTAATTTGGCCACACAGCCACAACTTTCGAAGAATATACTGATTCCCCTGTGTATTCCATGAGGTTTCATCATTTTAAACTACGACCCGATCGATTTGATAAAATGATCTCCACTTTCGACTTAATCTTCAAAACACAGTATGTAACATTGTTTTAGTCACCTAGGCCGAATGGCTACACGCTTTTCAATCCAGAGGTCCGAATCCCAGTTTTCGGTACTCGGTTTGACTGGTGGTAACATTTTCTATGTCCGCCTGGCAAGCTACCATCATGTTACCTAAGTCTGCCACCAAACAACAGTGTTAATTGCACTGCTGTGTTCTAGCATGAAAGGTACCAGACCCAGCGCCTCATATGCTTAAGACTTCTGCTTACGCACACTTACCATATAAACCGACGTTATGGTCACTTACCATCAAGTTAGATGGAGACAAAGTGTAAACCATGATAAGTTTGCACTTTAAAAAAACCAGCTCGATATGACTCACGGCCGCGTTCATTGTTTCCTTCTTATAGTTATAATATTATATCCAATGCATAAATAAACAATTAAACAACCATCAATTTTCCATTACCTCTACATTGAACGCAACATCGATTTTATCATTACACTCCGGAGTGTACTCGTAACTGCGCATTTTGGTCGGTTTGGAGCAGTAATAAGTGTCAGGTCGAAATCAGACAGAAAAAAGGGCAAATAATTTTAGTTTCACGTGTATATTTCTTAGAAACATCTAACAACTGTTCAGAAAAGAATTACCAATGTTCGCAATTGAATGTATTTATTTCGTTCACAGGTTTCTATATGCTAGCACAACCGTTTTGGAGTACTAAAACATACACATGTTACTATCCCATAAATGTTTTGAAAATAGGAGTGTTATGCTTTTGTTATGGACTGTAAATTGAGTCGTACTGATCTATTGTTCGATTTGTTACCTATCTATTCAATTTATGTTATATTCCAAACCTCAATCGCGTTTACGGCGGACGGACGATCCAAATCCTATTACAGCCGTAAGAAGAAAGGTAATACATATTTATATTTTCAACTAATTTACCCCTAAACCTCGGAATAGCTCTTAAAGCTAGTAAAGATAGTGAAACATAATTTAATTTTCATTTACTGTCTGATATTTCTGAAACCCGCGTGACCTACTTTTCGTCTACGAATAAATTATTCGTATCATTTTAAGCTCCCTTAAAAATAGTGATAAGGCGTGAAAAAGTTCAAGTAAACAATCCGTCTACGTTTACGCCTAGACTACATTTTAGTCACTTCAAAGCAAAGAGATCGTTACATAAGAAAGCACTCTAAGTTAATTTGTAAAACACAGTACTATTTAAGCTACAGTAAATTTAAAATGATTTTGTGATGCCAAACTGTGGTTTATGTGCAGTAAAGTTATTAAAATTCCAGGTAATCGTGGCAAAAAACCAACCAAGTGCGAGTCAGACTCGCGTTCCGAGAGTTCCATAAATAATATGAATAATTAACATGCTAAAAATCATTAATAATAAATAAGGTAACAATTATTAAACAATACTATAACGACTGCGCCTGGCGAAATCAACAAGCAATAGTTAACAAATTAACATTAAGAATATTAGACCTGGCGTTGGAACAGTTTGTTATCTAAAAAGAGATTCTGATGAGTTATAATAAAATAGTATATTTTTAAGATTTAATCCTATACTTGTACTGCAAGACCTTGCATCTTGCCAAACTTCAGGATTTTAGGTTAATGGGAAGTACCCTATAGGGCTTGATGCGTTTTGAAGGGACATCGTCAAAATAAGCGGAATAAACAGACATATATTTTATTGCGTTGACATAGAATTTTTTTTTCTTTACAGATATAAGGGTTTGACTCGAGTTGTTGATATTGATTTCAATTTGATCCTCCTCGCATTCATGAGAAAAAGGGTCTTGATAGACCGACAGACAACCAAGTGATCATATTTCCCTTTTTAGTTACGGAACCCTAAAAACAAACTATTTTGGATAGTTGACACCTACAATCTTCACTTTTGTAGTAATTATCCAGGCGCAAATAACAGTTTCCACGAACGTCGTGTAATAATGCTTATAATTGTGCTTATAATTAAGGTGGTATATTAATGTTGTTACATCCGTTGCAATAATGACAGTTCCGAAGTAGAGCAATAGATACGTGATGATGTTATAAATATCATATTAAAAGGATTACATCTAATGTTTCATTAAAAACTAAGAAACAGAACGAAAGTTAATGCTTATACTATAAAATAGTAAAATCCAGAGAAGTTGGAATTAAAAGTCACTATTACTGAATTATTTAAATCCGTAATGAGTATTTAGATTCCATCAGCAGCAGCCAGGAAACGTACACTGCTGGACATAGGCCTCCTTCATGGTACACCTGCATTCAGCGACTCCCCGTGACCTTGCCCAGATCTTCCATCTACTTAGTAGGGGGACAGCCTGGTACACGTTTCCCGGTACGTGGTCGCCACTCAAGAACCTTTACTCCCCACCGGTTATCGGTTTAAGTAAGCTATAGAGGTAAAATATATATACATAAAATATAGTTCCGTTTTCAAATGAGTCGAAAGTATTTTATTTCCTAGGCAGCTATCGACGCTCATAAGATTGGAAATGAGATAAGGCTCGAGGAGAAGTTGACATCGTAGCTGCAAACTGAAAGCGTTTGACACTTTCAATTTCCTAGCAACTGTTGGATAACAGATGTTGAGAGACGCTTAAACAAATGAGTATTAAATTCACTGCTAAATTTAGAGTGGATTTCGAAACGCTTGAGTTTTGTTTCAGCCGTCAGCGATCTATTGTCAGTTTCTAACGTGTATATACTTATGCATAGAACTGCGAACAGCATCGTTTATTTTTATAAAAATCTCCTAAAAAGGCTGTTAACTTAGCGCATTTAACCTATAATTGCATGTATTTTACTATTTGTTACGTTTTCATCATTAAAAATTAAAATGTAGAAAATTTAAGATTCATCTATTTGCCTCGAAAATATCGTTTAGGTTTTCCAAGAAGGGTTTATTAATAGTCACCACGCTTGATTGTCAAGTTCGTGATATGAGTGGCATCTCTTTTTGACATCTCTGGGTATATGCGAACATGTGAATGTCGACGAATGGAGCCAGCTCGACGATCGGCTGGCTTATGGTGTAGAAATGGACCATCTTATCAATTAAAATGCTGAAAACTGACCGCAAAATACTAGAAAAAATGGTACAGTATTTATTTTTTACAAAAAAAATTCTGAAAATGTACTTAATCCTATTGGAAGGTTTATCTGTACACCGTGTGACTCGTCCATTTTACAATGCTCACACACATTCTATCGTAAATTTTAACAAACACCTTCATCTTACGATATTCGCCGAGTGTGGCTGGTGTGTGTAGTGAGTGTAAAGTGGACGTGTGTATGTGTGTGTGCTGTGTACAGAACGGGCATTTTTTGTATGATACAGTATAGTATCTGTATATTGCATGTATGTAACAGTAAATATATACGAGTATCGCAACAAGACTCTCATGTTGGTGGATTTACGACACCCAAGGGAATGTACTGCTCTAAACTGAAACCGCGCCGAGCAGTAAATTACGGAACGCTAAATGCAACTACTTAATTATGCGCCGCTTTTATTCAAAAAGCTTCAAAGGCTGGGAGCTAAGGGCCCTCGTTCATCTCGACACAGCGCTCGACCTAAAAACTCAATGCGGGTATTTTAGCGTAGACGTTAATTTATTGCATAAAAATTCAAAAATATTTAATTAAGGCTGCATTACGGATTACATTACGTTCAATCTTTAAAACTCTCCAATATCACCCTTTTTCCCGCGACTTCATCTACATGGATTTCAGAAGTTATCCCGCGGGAAATACTTCATCGATCGGAATAAAATGTTGCCTACGACCTTTTCTGTCCGCTCCATTCTTATAAAGTCAAGTCGTCCAGAGGAAAAAACAATAAAACCAACTTTCGGATTTATAACATTAGTTTGGATTAATGATTATCCAACGGAAAACGACAACCGCTGAACCTAGGCCATAGATATAGACGGCACGCCATTATGACCTCTCTCGTTGCGTTGGCTTCCACGTGACCTCAACTAACGTCGATCTATGTACTCGTAGCGTAGTGTTGGCCCAATAAGTACATGTTTCTCATTCTAGGTCTGACACGCGTCAGTTACCCGTTATTAGTACGATGTGGCCTACCTAATTAATACCACTTCAACTTATTGATTCATCGAGCTTCGTCGTCAGTGGCTTTACATAAGTATTATTTGCTTTATATTGCTACGTATTCTGACGATAGTCAATTATAATGTATTACTTATTACGAATATTGAAATTTATGAATAGCAAAATTCGAGCTTAGCCAAAGAAATTCCTTTAACTATGGAAAGTTTGTAGCAACCTATAGTAATAAGAAAAGGCAAAGATATAAACCTCATACAGCTGATGTCTGTAGTTCTATGTTTATTGGGCTGTCTAATATAGTTAATATTATACATATAATATCAATTTTATGTAATAATCTAAACTGTATTTAAAGTTGTGCGCGTGTTGTTATTGTTTTTTGACTTTTTAAGGTTATGTACCTCAAAAGGAAAAAGAAAGCCTTATTCTTGTTAAATTATTATTCTGTCAATACCGCTTGTAAATTTTTTTAGCTCACTTGATGGTAAGTGACAAAAAGCCCGTTGGATGTTAAGCGTGCACACCCAGAAGCTTCAAGCTACTACGAGTAAGTCAAATTAAGCATTTTAGGAGTAGTGGCGATCTATCTCTGGCGATGTATCTAGAAGCTCTGTTCAGCAGTATCTGTTATAATGATAACGATAAGTCACTCGTAATGCCTTATTTAGTAAATGTTTATTTAAAATTTATACAACAACTCCGATTTTTCTAGAAAGACTTTTGCAATTGCAATAAACAATTAAATTAAGAACCTCAACAACGCTAAATGTCCCCTAGAGCGTCAATTACACAACTGATTGTAAATACCTTAACTCGCTCAGTTGAGCAACTTATTGTCAATTAGAAAGCGTAATTAACGAACGCAATTAAAAGTCTAGAGTCCGATTACCAAAAATTAAAACCTAAATTGAAACCACAGCATAAATTGTTATTACTAAGACCAAGGTACAATCTAATATACCAGCGTTTGGCTAATAAGTTTCGTAACAGAATTTCCACAGCAAAGCTTGTCCGCAGGCTCACCGTTATTGACGCATAGGACACAGTTATTACCGCGTCTCTAATTATGTTTCAGTACATTTCTAACTAGTCTGGTGTTGACGGTATTAGACTAAAGACATGTTGGTCATAGAAACTCCTAAAATACACTTGATAAATCCGTCGTCGTTCGATTTGTCTTTATGGGTTTATGTCAGGTGACAACGCAATCTAAATATAATTATAAGGGAAATGGTATTTGGTCATTTTTACAATTGGACATTATTACACTTAGACATTATTAAAGTTGGATATTCTTATAGTTGGACAATTTTAAAATGGGACATTGCCTTCGAACATAATTATCGCAAAGGCAACAAATGCAGGACACAAACATTAATTAGCACTTGACTGTTTTTTTAAAATGGTTTTATCTATTATTTACAAAATTGTAAGTCAAACAGTTATATCTTGTTGTGTTTTTGAGATGTTAGCAACTTATACACCAAAGAGAATATAATATACTACCTTATACACTGGGGTAATCGCTCAACGAAATGTTGCTAGTTTTACGACACTTACTCGTAACTAATTTATTTTTCTTATTATCTATCGAGTCACACCTTACAACAAGGTTAATCCGAGAGCTCGAATCCCAAGTCAAAGTTCACCAAAGTTCAGATTTAGTTACCCGGAAGGGTCAACCATAACTAGCGGCGTAACTAAACCATAAACCTCTAACTAAGGAATAACTGTCTGTAACGAAGTTTGGAGTGTGCTAGTGTCCACGTTTAGGTATTACATACTCGTACATACATGGCAGGCGCGACTCGACAACCAAGAATAGCACAGTTTGAATAGCTCTGAATGTACTTATACTCCACTTAATGAACTCACAAATGAGTTTATTTGGTGTTCATAATTTATTTTACAGGAAAAATATAAAAATTTCGTACTAATATTTAATACTAGATTTTTTCCAAAAATCAGCCATTGTTGTATGAAAAAACTTGCTTCCGTCCGCGACTTTATCTGCGTGTACTTTAGGATTTATCCCACGGGAACTCTTTGTTCAATCGGAATAAAAGTAGCTTATGCACTTTTCCGGCCCATCAACTATCCCTTTACAAAAATAAAGTTATTCTGACTATCCGTTACGTCATAAATGCATGTTTTGTAAATGTTTTAATAGTTATACTGATATTCGAAGCAGAGACAAATATAAAAGATAAAAATCGCTCTGACCGTTTTTGAGTTATATATAAGTGGTGGTATAACCACAGAGTACTACAATACTGTATAACTAACTTGATGAATCCTATGCTAAAGTCTTACGAAAAGCCGTTCAGTAGAAGGTTTTATGTTCAGATGAAATTCTATGTGATCCTTGAATAAACATACATACAGTCCTAAAATCGAAAAGTCGGTCTGTTCCACAGTTTGGCGATTAATATATATATGTAAAAATTGTATTATTTTATAAAGAAATAAACGTATTAAAAATTTGGAGTCAGAAGGACCTAAACTACATATCGTGACCTTTTTAACGCCCTACGATAGGGTAATTTGGAGGGTTGATATTTTAAACTCTTATGTTTTGCTCTATCGCACTGTCGCCTTGTGTATCTACCTGCGGCATCGTAGCTCCTAAATGAAAGAACAGATTTTAATGAAATTTTGTTTGTTCTCTCATAATCAATTAAGCCCAACTTTTAATATGTTTCCTACACGATAAAAACTTTTCTTCAGAGATAAGAGACACAACTTCGAATATACTCTATGTTAAAGAAATAACAAAAGCATTTTGTTATTACGACGAAATATAAAGAAGAAAACATGTGAGTCTGTTTGAAACTTTCAAAGCTCAAAGGAAGCTTCAGCTCGACGAAAATACTATGAAAGTAATCCCTTTGGAAGTGCACTTTTCAAAGGACACTCTCACGGGTTATATAATAAACGGCTACATCACTAGTTTATATACGAGAATGAGTAGAGAGCGTGTATAGTCATCGTTTATGTATGTTTTCACCTATCAACTGAACGGTGCCGGTCGGTGGTTTCCCGTATCTACTCACGGATATGACGTATTGAAGGCAACACGGATGCAAGTAAGCTACTCGATCGTGTTTAAGAGAGTGCCTTTTCACTAGATAAATACGTACTGTCGTGTCGTAGAAAGGGTTTCCTTTCTCGCTTTTCTTTAACCATTGGAAAAGCACACTTTATGATTGAGCCTATCTTAATCAACATATTCGGGTTGTTAGCACTTAAATAAACAATTTATTGCAAGATAAAAAAAATTAAATACATACAATATAAATAAATACAATTTTAACAACATGAGACAGATAAATAGTATGCTGACAACAGGAAGACCGTCAGCTAAAATCATCCGATAGCTGCGAGTAACACTGGTATGCTAATTGCAGTCGTGGTTTTGATTTTAAAAATATACAACATATAATTGACGTAAACATTGATTGGAAGTGTGAAAAGTGCAAAGTTAAAAAACATTATCAGTATCTTATTTTTTAAAAAGATATGTCTCTATTATCTAACTTTAAGACCAGTAAAATGGTTTCGATCGGTAACCAGATAAACTTGAAATGGGGGTCAAAAATGTCCTCTTTATCGTGTCATAGCGAAGACCTCCATCTGAACCCCGGAAGACACGGGGATGAATTTTGTAGCGAAATTACATGCAGGCGTAATGCACACGTTATACCAGGCGTTCAAGGCAGGGACTCTTGTCAATTTAGCTTAGATGGTACTAGAGACTCGTACCTCTTCAGAAATAAAATGACGAATTTTAAACATTACTTTCAGCTTGATTAGACAATCCCTGGCAAGCATCCCTTTAGTATGTGGCTATTAAATCTCAGGAAATTATACCCATATAGGTCGAAAGTAGGGTACGCCAAAGCTAAGTTAATGAAAATAAGTATATATTGCGAAGATTATTAAAACACTTATATATAGGTCTACAATAAACATATTACATAAGTAAGAATACATAGTATTATGTCCCGCAGTTATAAAATGTTCACGGAACTGGTAGACCTGCGTTATAGTTTAGTTAGTTAGTTAACGTTGTAATATTTGTTGATGCATTAAATCACGTACAAACACCGACTCAATCAGGATGTGGAAACTATTTCAACTTGTTTATAATAGTATATCGGTTACGTACGCTAAATAAAATTAAACAGGAAAATTTTCACTAATTTATAACTCACCATTCCCACAGGTGCACCAAACAATCGAACATGACACATCCGTTTTCAGTGCTGATGCACGAAGCAGCCGGTGCCGCTGCAGCCATTATGTCTCCTTGCCGCCCCTCCAGATAAGCATCCGATATAATTTCACTTCATATGAGCATCTCTTCGTCTAATCAAACTCAGTGTTTCGACGACTCGCGAGAAATCTCACAAAGGTAATCTCTGGAAAGAGAAATGTGCCAATTAGTCTTAATGGAAGTGTGATGATATGAGATGAAAGTGAAATTATAAATGTATGTTGTGACATTATTTTATATCCCGAGGATACTTGTAAGTTTTTTAAATATCTGACGAACTGATCAAATTTAGGTCTGTATTTCTTTTTTAATATTTAGTACCTAAATTTCATGATTAGTCACGCATTGATATTTCATTTGCGAGTTACCCGGTCCGGCTCATCCCTGGTTTAAATTCACGATTGCACTTGTATTTGCATTCGTCTCGCCTGATGATAATTAACGACAAAGCCGTTGGATGGAAGCGTGTTCATTTAGGAGCCTCAAGTCAATAAGGCCCTCAGACTATTTTATATTTCGTTACCAGAACAAGAATCTCGTAAGAAGAAGCTCGTAATCCACGCAGATGAAGTCGCGGACAAACGCTAGTAAATTCATGTACCGAAACACCAATGCCTGACTAGCAGTATCAATCATACCAATTACTGTAGCACGAATCGCTATTCGTTTCACCGTGGATTCAGCGCTGAAACTTTACAGAATGACCCTTCAGCTCTCAACACTGACAACAATTTGATAGGGCATGGCAGGAATTCCGTTGTTTTACGGACGATTTACTAGAGGGAACTCGAAGCCCCGTTGTCTGTGACCACAACTATCTGTTCGACGCCGCCGGGTGAATTTGTGGCGGTCGTAACACTGTTACCAGAGAAATGTACGCGGTACTCTAATCTACTTACAAATGTAAGCCTACACCGCGTGAAAACTCGAATAGGGTGCCAAAGGCTTCTTCTCGGCAATTTAGTTCTATAAAATAGACAATGAATTCTCAACAATTAATTAGTGAGCCAATTTGGTGAGTATCCTACTTCTCAACGTCAGAATTACGATCAGAGGGTTGGTGATTGGATCCGCGAATATCCCCAATATGGTGCTCGTCATTGATGGTTTAGGGCATTTTTCGACACTCGACACACAACGAATCTCATATGATATCATCTCGCTAGCTACAATATTCGGTATACTTATATAAAAAGATTTCCCGACTTACTGGTATAATTCTTAACGCCAAGCCCGAACCGCTTGGGTAGACAATTTTGGGACATCGATCTATTCGTCGTAAAGTAACACAATGTCAAACATATGACTGTGACTTACTATTGAAAATTGAACATAATAAGAGTCTCATTGAATTCAGCATCAAGTCATGCTACAAAAACAATATGAAAGCAAATGAAAAATCATAGTGACGAAATATTTATAATATAACGTTTCGATTTGATTCATGTAGGTAAAGGTATCATATTTACACTACAAACGGCGTTTAATCTTATCCAAACTGGGCTTTTGCACGAATGGCGTTAGAGCACGCACAAGAAATCCAATTTAAACACTACAGACTTTGAGTGGTTGTCAATCGTTCAGAGTCGAATCCAGAATTTGGTGCCATGTCAATTAAGCATCACGGTTACGTGGGTAAAGTTAGACGGACTATGAATAATAGTGGAAAAAAATATTGCATCTACTAAAATCTTATGCTATTGTAAATACTGTATGGGTAGGGGGTGCTATGGGGGTGCCTATGTTCAGCAGTATACGTTTCTTGACCGACATAACTCTTTGTCAATAGCTAGGCCACATCACTCGTTGGACCGACGACGGCCGGGGTAAAGTTGCGAGCAGACGCTGGACGCAAGGGTATCGGGAACCGGTCATTGTGGTCGTACTATGGTTTATATTCAACAGTGAACGTTTCTCAGCTGATGATGATACATTAGGTTCTCGGAAGCGATTACCTATATTTAAAGGTAAAAGTCGACTTCAAATAACAGTGGCAGCTAAGTAACATAGAATGTGTCTCATCAACGTTATCTTCCAGCTTCGCTAAGGTCTTATTTTTAGGTTAGTTTAGGGGCAATTCAAGGCCAAAGAAAGGGATTTCGCCCCACCAACAACAAAAACCGTACATCCTTACTTTATGTATTCATTTGAAGCCTCCTCACGAGAAAATTAAATTAGTATTATTTACTTACTATACTATATTACTGTCATGTTTTGGCAGATACATTTATTTACTCTAACTACACCCTCTAGGTTTTCCCTAGCTGCGGCTCTGTAAGTGTTTCGCTCCATTTCACCTATCAATCTAGTATATCCCACAGACATACTAAGCTCTATGGACATCATAGCGGATCGATAATGCCTATAATTTATCGATTTACAATTTCCACTTCGGTTCTGAGTTACATAAACCGTTAAGCAGATGACTTGCGGACCCTCGTTTTAAGTAGAAAATATTCTAATGTAATATTTAAAATGATTGTAAACAATTGTTTACATATTCATCATCGAAGAGAGTATATTAAGAGGGTATGCTGTTGTCAAAGCGCCCATACAAACGTAGTCCAGTCATATTTTGAGTATTAAGCTATGAAAATCTATGAAATTTTCAAGACACAATCTAGGAACAAATCACTATGTCGGTGGTGAGTCAGATTTTCGTTTAAATATATACTTCCAGAGTTACAGGGCGTCAAAGTATTGTATTTTTCGGTAATAAAAAGCCCCAACTTTGAACCTGATTTACAAGAGTATGAATCAATTTAGAACAATTTGGAAAAACCACCGACATCTGAAATTTCATTAGTATACTGTATTAAAAAATGGTTACATAATATACTGTATCCTTCAAATGATCCCTGGACTACGAAACATCCAAATAACGGGTGGATAATATCGCGTAATGTATGCTGTCTCACCGTACGCGCTCGGGTAGGATAGGGCTCGGAGAGGGACAGCTACAAAATAATGCAGCCTTGAAACCGATCACGTGGTCTTACCAACATAGCCTCTTAAAAACACGTGTGTTTAATATCTTTTAACGCTTTTCATTGTATGGGACCTTTTCATTTTAAATAACATGAACCGATGTATTATTTAATGTGGTTCATAGTTTCCTTTGCGTGGAAAAGTTCGAACGCGAGTAGACAGTAACCCTACTGTTTAGGAAAGTATTTTTAAATGTATGATAGTTTTTGCATTTGGCCTTCATCTTACCTGATTTTCAGGGACGATAACGCAGTTAGATGGTAAGCGTGCATACATAAAATCCTGAATCTAATGAGGCGCTGGTTCTGCTACCTTTCTTACCGGAACACAGCAGTGCTATTATCACTGCTTTGGGGCGGCAGACTTACATAACATGGTGATAGCTAACCACGCGGACATAGAAAATACTCTACTGTCAAGCAAACCGAGTACCGACAGGTAGGGCCACTGGGAATCGAAACCGATTGTAAGTCCAAGTACCATTAGGCTATGAAGGCGGTTAAATATTGATGATGAAGATGTAAAACAAATGACAACAACCGTCACAGGAGAAATACGAGTAATAACAATACAATGTGCCACGTGAGCCAGGATGTTATAAGATAGAAATATGGCGTCGGTAATTAGACGACACACGTATCATGTTACGTAATTACAAGATGTGATATAAATTCCAGTGTAAGCACAAGATAAATGTTCTCGTCTTTTATGTGAATGTGCTCTCTGAAACGCACAAATACAATTTTAAGGTTGATAAAAAAAGAACCTTTTGTACATGTATGTGTTAATTGTATTTTGTATTGTATTGTGTGTGTTTTAGTTAAATAAATATTTTTCTGTTTCTGTTTTACATATTATTTTCATACTGCGTAAACTAATGTTTTTATAATGAGGAAATCCGTAAACGTACGAATGTCACCGACATAACTCGACGAGTCAGTGAGCTGAAGTGGCAATGGGCAGGCCACACCACTCGAAGAACCGATAACCGGTGTGGAGTAAAGGTTCTCGAGTGGCGACCGCGTACCGGGAAACGTCTACCAGGCCGTCCCCCTACTAGATGGAACGACGACCTGGTTAGAGTCGCAGAGAGTCGCTGGATGCAGGTGGCTCGGGACCGGTCGATGTGCCGTACCATGAAGGAGGCCATGTCCAGCAGTGGACGTTTCCCGTCTGATGATGAAACTAAAGTTTTGAAGGAAATGTGTAAAAGATGAAAACCCATTGCTAACTTTTGCCTGCGACTATACGGTCTTTCGACCAGCTGAGCGCCCTCCCCACTCGCTAAACTGTCTAGGTAAGCATCAAGTCCAATCGAAAAAAAAAGAAAAACTCGGAAAATATTAGGGACAGGATAATATTATGCGCCCGAAATTTATTCCGATCTATCATACTCATATTTGCTAATTAATAAGGCAAAGTATACTCAAAGCCTGCACCGAAGGAAACAAAATCATTTGCTCGTGTTACCAGAAACAAAGGTGAGTCGTTGAAAATAATCGTTTGAATAGAGAGAATACAATATTTGGCTCAGTACAACTATATTTCAAGGTTATTTAGCTGTGGAGTAGTCTGTAAGAGCAATACATAAAAACTTTAGTTTCGGAAGGGTAAACTTGAATGTGGAAGAGCTACTCGTATTTACGTAATCTCTGACATTTGGGATGACTCTGTTCGCTACCAATTACTAGCTGCTTAGGAATCTTTGGAGCGTTGGGTTATGTTTAAGATACGTCGGTAAGGAAAAATTACGATACTTTTTGTAAAGTTTTTTGTGTATTTTAGGGTTTGAACTTGCCCTTAATCTCATCTGATGGTAAGTGACGATATGACCAATGGATGGTAAGCGTGTGCACACAAGCCACCAGCTAATGAGGTGATGGCTCCGCTACCTTTCATACAAGAACACAAAAGTGCTATTAACACTGCTTTTTGGCGGTAATGTGGCGGTAGCTAGCCAGTCTGACGTAGAAAATGAGCTACCACCAACCACACTAAGTAGCGAGTACCGATAGTACGAGTATATGCAAGATATTTATTTTTTGGTATCATACAGCGATTTTTTGGTCTCATATCAAGAGATATGAGATTTGTAAATTAATATGAGGTAGTACAAATATGTGTACATATTTATGGTCCGGACTGTACATGATGTTGATGTTATTTCCGCAATCATACCTTTTTTTCCTTTTTCTTGTCTGTCGGTCGTCGGCTCAAAATAAAAATGATATGTAATTTTTAAAACATTAATTATCTAAGCTTACATTTCCTAAACAACACAAATTTAAAAAACTAATTGTGCGAATTGAAAATCTCTCATCCAATTACGAAATGGAGTTAGAATAATAAACTAAAGCAATTTCGGTACAAAATTCTCTGTACAAAGGTGTCGTATGTTACCAGGCAACTTGTAAATTATTTAGGTCGTAATGTCGCCCAAGGGACCTAACAATATTTTAGGGAAAATTGTGACAGTAAAGCAAGCCCACCTGAAATAGGACCTTCGCCTGGCGCTTTTGTGCTCGTCCAACAAAATTGAACTTATTTTGTTATTTTTTTTCGTCCTAATAATATTAAAAATAATGTTATGCTTCATATTTTCAACACACTGAGATTAGTTAGGTCGCGATTGAAATCAGTGCTATTTCCTAGCCTAGTTAGTCTTTTATTGCCACTAGAACATATGTGTTCAATTACCCGACTTAAAGAGGGCTGTTTTATTATAATATTGAAGCCTTTGTCAAGGTGAGCGAGTGGCATTGAAGCTTTCTATTTGATATGCAGTTTGATACGCAGTTCAATTTAGTATGCAGTTTTATACAGGGTACATACATACATGCATATATTTTTAAGAAGGGTAAATGAAATAATAGTAATCAAATTTGGATATAAATGTAAAAGTATCATCATCACCATAAGCCGAGAAACGTCCACAGCTGGACATAGGCCTCCTTCACAGTATGTCAAAAGAATATGTTTGTAAACTTATAAAATATTGACCCTTTTTTCGCATAATCGCATCTATTAATAACAACCTTTCACTCCTCATACCGATCAAAATATCTTCAATTACCTTTGATTATCGCTTTACTGGCCTGGATTGTGATTATATTAGATTTTTCACTTTGGTAACTCGATAACTCAAAACTATGCACTCATAAAACAATATAAATCTTGTTTCGAATGACAAACAAATGATATGATACCCCACTTAACCTTCTGACTCCACTTTTAATTTCACCCCCGTATTTTATCCCTTTTTAAATAAATATAAAAATATATCATCAAATACTCCTGAAGCACCTGTGGGTCACCATTTCCCATAACTGTTCCAAATTTCAAAGTATCAACTTTTACATACTCTTTTTTATTACTTTTGATCTTTTGATGTTTACTCTTTCATTCGGATTTCTGATAACTGGAGATGAGACATACTGACGTTTTGTACGGACAAGGTGATTATGTTTACGGTCTACGGGCGAAGGTTTCTCAGAATAACGTAACCTAGAGTCCAGTTGATTATTGACACGTTTAAAGCTTGAAACCACACATGAAGCGGACGCGATGTTCTAGAATATCTGCTATGTACATTTATTCTACCTTGCCACATCAGCATCTTATTTTCTGTGGATAGTACGGCTTGTTTTCTGAAGTAAGATTTGAAATACGAGTAGTCGTTATATTCAACATCAACCCAAGCCCTCGCGCTAGAGCTAGCGTATTATTGTCGATATAGTATATCTCATACTTACCGACTTAGATCACTTATGCACCAACAGATAGCGCTGGCGCATAAGTTTCTATTCACGAAATGACCCATATTACAAACGAAAATATAGATGTTTATGAATTAGTACTGGGGTTTAGAGTAGGATCACCCTATGGGCGATGATGGGCAGGGGCGTTTACTTTGGTATCATTCAACAACATCTGAATAAGGACACCAATCCGCCTGCCAAATGTTGTAATTATGGCGTATGCCCTGATGAAATCCTCGGTATGAGGAAGGTTCATATCCAACAATTGATAAATGCCAGCTGAATGCTGATTTAATGTTGTAAAAAATATGTACGGCCCTGCCTTTGAGTTGTCAAACGGGTGTAGTAGGCACAAGAGAGTGGAAGGGAGTTACGTGTATCAATAGTCTGAGATTCTACTGATGCAAGTACCAAGAATAACAGTTATTTGATGATCGGCTCGTGTTTGGACAGAGACCACAAGTGAAAGTGTCCCTACATGAAGTAACTGTACTACTGTTACTGTCGATTACTACTATGCAAGTACTCTACTCAAAACATTCATTTTGAGTCTCTTAACATAGATATTTAAATTAAATATAGATGTATGTATATCTCCAGAACGGTTTCAGGTGGAAGGTCATAGGGGTACCTATCAAGCGTAACGAGAACTGATGCTTCTTCCAGTGCAAAAGCACAGCCGCTAAGATGCAGTGGTGATCGTCATTTGCTGACAAGAAAATATAAATAGGAAAATGCATATGAATGCGAAATTGTAAATACTCAATTAATGTATATGTTACTGTTCTGCTGTAATATTTTATATAAGAACGCTAGAAATTATCACTATCGGGATGAACTTTTCATGCAAGCGAAAGTCCGCTCCATTTCTTCTATCTACGAGTATATCTATCTATAGTCAAATTTTATCCGCAGGTTAAAATGGCTATAGTCATATTCAAAGGTCATAGTTTCGTTTGCCTTTAGAATATTCGTCAGATGTGTGATACTCGTACCAAGCTTCTTCCAAGAGTACATAGCAATGTGTCGGGACGACGACGATGCGACGTCGGTAAACAACTTTCCACAGAGGCGGCGATTTTCGAGCGCATGGCAAGAATTAAGGCCGCTCTCACACGGGCCCACTATTTCCGCTGATAGGTACTGCGGTTCATAGATAACAAGAACGCTTGTTTGGCGGTCCGATAAAATAACCCTTAGTAGTACGTTTAAAATTAATACATTACTTGTAATAAAATAAAAAACGGTGGTCTGATGTAAAAACTGTCGACGTGTTTTGTCTTTGGACCATTTGGCGGACTTGAGAAAGCCTGTGGTGGGACCAATATATATGGTTGACAAATATTTTATTTGATTGACTGATATATCATATCAACTCCTAGACCATACACCATACTAGAAACTTGAAAGCAACATTGATTCCTTGGAACCTTCAATCATGTAGGTATGTACTTGGGGCGTGGCACACTAAACGTTTCCGGAGTAAATAAAAAAATATACTAAGAATGATCCAAAAATTATTATTATTTTTTCAAAATATGCACAGCTAGCCACTTTTTGCACGAATAATTCAATTATGAAAACACTTAATTTTCTGCTACTCCTCCTTGCAAACATGTTACGATATTACGTAATAACCTGTATAGAATGTTTGAAGGGAAATCACTTTCCTAGGAACACGGATATTGTCAGCATTCTGGGAGTAGCGTCTTACCTTCGATAGAATGACAAGTTTTTTGGTCACAGTATTATGTTACGAGTAGCAATGGACATGGATGTAACTCCTAAAATTGCAAAATTGACATCAGAAGAGATTTCTTATCCCTATAGTTCGTGGCAGATTTTAAGAGAGGGTATTGATTCTTTTTTTAAAGAAAGCAAGGTCAATTGTCTTATACCCAATCCGTCGTGACTTCAGCTACTGTTCATCACGCTCTAGCATCAACTGTCTGAGCGACCGGGCTTCAAGACCCAGGGGCCTGTGGGGCTCTTTAATCTACGATATCAAAGTCAGATTATTGATGTGCAGCAAAAGAAGACAAAATACGCTTGAAGGACACCAGCATTAATGCTGTGCTTATCAGGCGAACAGCCATCAGTTATTTATTTCCCGAATCGATCTATCTCTCATTAAGTCCGATACCGACGTGCGCATTATAGATTCAATACTTGCAACTCTTTTCATTTCATTCATTAAATTGCCATACTTCTTGTTAACATTTTATCTGACTTCGTCCATACGAGTATCATTATTGTTGCCCTGATCTATCCCGCTGCCTAAAGAAGAGAACAAAATAGTAACGTCCATTAAACAGCAATCGATTTTTCGAATTTGAACGCCGTTTTCACCCCTCTTAAGGGCTTAGTCTCCAAAACCTCGTGAACTGAACACCAACGTTATGCAGACTACCCTACCAAATTCCAAGTTTGTAGTCTGCATAGTTTCACTCTGTAAAGGTTTGAAGTGTTTTCAATCTTTTAAATGAGTATGGAATCTACTTGTTGGATTGCAAAGTTTTAGTTTCTGTTTCGTTATTCAACATTTGAACCCATGTGTCACCGCCTGAGGGTTTAAATTTTTTAAAGTCTAACATATAGTGCCTCAATTTTTTGAAAAGATTTGCCGAATTCCATTCCACTTGTAATAAGGTTAGTGAGACGTTTTTCACTTATACTATACATAATGTATAAAATATAAGTTCATTTCAGTTAAAAAAATCATTATTAAAATACCTATTTTAAAATGTGTGGGCCCGGGAAACACTAGAAAAATCTTCAGGGTAAGAACACGAGAAACTCTCTAAATAATTTTCCTGGTTAGCCATTTAAATGTCACGTTGTTTAAACTCAATTTTATTACTACTATCTAAATTTCTTACAATAATTCAACTGTTCCAAATGTTGAACTATCTTATTTTCTTTTTATTTAGTAGGGAATTTCCATTCCCGTGGCCTGTCCTTTTCCAACTTTGATATTGGCATATACAGCGATTATTCTGTGGTTTGTTCCCTCGGACACGCAGGCCAGTTTTGGCACGTGTCGAGGGGAGGCGACCTAAGACAGACGAATTCACTCCACGATTCTAACGTTTCTGTATGACGCAGTTAGCGTGCGTGCCTTAACATACAAATTTTGCTTTAAGATATATCCTGTTTAATAAGACGGCACAGCATTGGGAGATATTCTATGACCAGCTTTATACAAACATCAGTTAGATATTTATTTACGCATATTTTAAAACTTCTATGGCCCAAAAAATGATTAAAATATTTAATGATTATCCTACTACATCCTACGAGAAATTAATAAGCTTTCTTGAACAATAAAGTTGAACCATGCATATTTTTTCGTTTGACATATAACAGTAACTAAACAGTATGTATGACAAATTAAATATGCTTTCTACATGTATTCTTTCTTATGATTTTATTATATTTAAGGCCATACTAGGTGCACTTCAGTAATATCATCGGAAATACATACATATGTTAAGCTATAATGAAGGATTGATTTTCTAGGCAAACACTTAAAGAGCGCTAGGCCGCGGTACTGCGCTCAATTCCTGAGTTTCGCTGTAAATTTTAAATGTGAATATTATCACATATCATTAGTGTGAAAATACAAAAACGAGCCCTTCTTTAAAGAAACAAATACGTTGAAGCGAAACGGTAATTCGTTACACGTAAAAATATTACGTTCATTTTGCTTGCTAAAAATCCTCACATTAATAAAATTTTAGGCACATAGAGTAACCTCATTTGTTACTGCAGTACTATGTTTAATTAACGAGTACATGTGTTAAGTTAACAGTAACGTAAATTTAGAGAACGGCGATGACCGTAACTAGGTCATCACTGCGTGATAATAACTGTAACACTCACCCAATTCGAAGATGTCTGGACGCACTCGATAATAATATCGGCTCGCGATTCCGGTCGAAAATAAATCAGTTCTAGTTGTTGTAATGTAGTTGTTTCGATAAGAACAGCACGTTTGTTGTTGTTTTAAATTGTGTTGAAGCGTGGGTATCGATTGGGCGGCGCGCGGCCGCGCGTTCTGCCTCAGAGTGCCGCCACCCTGCCGCGACCACCGTTGCGTCCTGCGCGCTTTTCCCCGCTTTCCCGCCTCCGTTAGGGGTGGCAACTTGTATATCTATATGCTACAGCCATCTCACGTTAACCGCTCATTTGTGATACTTCTAGCCTTTGCGCGGGGAGGAAGGCGACGCGTCACCATCCCCCACGATTTGTATTTCTTATTCTTTCTTTATGTATGTACTCGTATAATGGGTATGCACTTGACGTTCGTCTCACCTGATGTCTAGCATAAAAAGCTTGTTCATCCAGAAGTATCGTTGGTGCCGGCTGTGTTATCGTTTATTACAGGAACAACAATGCTATTAAATACATATGACATCTTTCCATGCGGACTATAAAAAAGTTACCACTAACAAATTGTATACATCAGAGATTGCATTGGGAATCAAGCCCGCACCCTCCTGGTTGATATCAACTGTGTAGACACTAGGCTATGGAGGAGTTATTTATAGAATGTGTGACTGTTTAGAAGATTTCGATCATTTTATGAGTGTCGAAGTTTTCATATTTTATATTTATTCAAAACCATTGATTTCAGTAAATGCGGCAAAAAAGTGGCCGACTTATACACCATGGAATCGATCCCGTATTTTGTAGTCATCAGGCATAGCGAGTCGTTCGATAGACATGTTATGTGAGAAAGAAGAAGAACAATGTATTTCAATAGAAATATGTAAAATGTAACTTTTGGAAAAATATAATACAACTTGATTGTTGTTGATGTTAGATTTGCAGAATGTTATCTTAATAGTTGTACATAATTTACGGTGGGATACAGCAATGGAGGAGAGATATTTGGTATAGGTTTACCTGTAAGGGTTTATTTAAGGGTGACGATACATAAGTTAATTTAAAAATTATATTATAATATTTACAAGAAACTAAATTAAGGGTTCCATTCTAACGATCAGTGACAGACATGAAAATTGTATACAAAAATGAAAATAAACAAATACTAAGTAATTTAATAGTATAACTTTTACCCTAGACTTAAAACAAAACGGCCAGTTTAATTACGGACAGTAACACGTACGTAGTATTTACTCCACTAATTGTCGTATTGTTCACCGCTGATTGGAGGCTACGCGCGCTGCAATTACACCCAGCACCGTTTACAGTAACGTGCTAATTGTAAATGTAAATAAAACCAAGTTTTAAGTGAAATGGCATGTTTCAGTATGCATGTACAGCATTTTATCTTACCTGACCTAAGTAATCAAATATCGGCGTATCGGTCAAGTTTGACATTCCATCTGTCTCAATTACAACTCATTTTCAACCGACTTTAAAAAAGGAGGAGGTTCTCAATTCGACTGTATGTTTTTATTTTTGTATGTTTCGTATCTACGCGATAACTCCGCCAATTGTGAATCGATATTGATATGACTCAATATACTCTTTTTTTGTTTTTGTGAGCATATTTCAGAGGAGGTCCTATATAAATTTTATCAAAATTAACTAAGTGCTTTTTTACTACCTGCTATTAACTAATTAAAGCCATGAGAAGACAGAAAAAAAAACATTAGTATAATAGGGGAGAGGCACTGAGTGCTAAAATATGTACAGATTTTTATGTAGCTCAGCAACGGAGGCCTTGATTATTTGTTTTGTGCCGTTTCCTAAATGTAACTAGTATATAAGTGAAATGTAGAATTTGTTTTTTTTTTAATATTATTTATATTCAACTTTTTATTATATCATGTGTTGCATCGAAAGTTGAAAGTAAAAGTCTTATGAAATAATCATACTGCAAGTTACCTACTGTAACTTACATTACAGTCCTCTGTGCTGCAAGTTAGCTAATATAAAAGCGAATTTTGGTCTCAGCCCGAGATGTTTAAGCCGATAAGGGAAGGGTCGCGCCTTTAGGGTTGGGGTGGACAATGTTGGTTCACAACCCCTCCCCCTCTCTATCTCCACACGCATTGCACGTTCGTTACTCTCTTCTTAGACTAAACCAAATACGAAAGAGATGTATGGCACATTCCTATTAAAACAGTCCCCAACATCTTTTGTTAATCCATTGAAGACTACTCTAGGGGAAAATAGGGGACGAACAGCTACATTTTAAACCATTGAAATCTTACAGTGCTTACTAACCCATAGTGACTGAGGCAAAACTTTTATGGAAGCATCATTGAGCGACCTAAAAGGTAGACTTATTCCATAGAATTAGACTAAGGAAATATAGACTTATTCAGATGTAATAAATGTTTTGATATGGTCGTGGTTATTGTTGTACTTGGAGGGTGGGGTGTACATTATAGGCTCATCTTTTCCGTGAAACTTGAAAAATATAAGTTGTTCAGATGTGAATGAAATTGACAGTAAGAATGAACATTAAAGATCACACTTCGATCAATATCGATCATAATCGATATTTATTGCTCTTTTTAGCTACTAGCATATTTAAGCATGTGTACTCTCGATTTGTAAGACATGCAGTCGCAATGTAGCGTGCGAAATGAAACGTCTCGTTTTAGTTTTATATGTAGTCTGAGTGCTCGGAATGTTTCCACAACAAGTTGAGAGCACTAGGTTCGAGCACTAAAGTACGTGCTCAGAACGTCATACAAAGCAACGCAATTAAGACTTTGCATGTAGAGGTGTTTTAACTGTAACAACTCCTAACAAGCACGTTCGTAAGTTTTTTAAATGCACAACGAGCTCGATATTGTTCCTCATTTCACCTGATTATGAATATAGAGCGTAGGTTGGACGCGTGCCCTACCCATAAACTTTGAACTGATAAAGCACTGGCTATGCTATTTCTGCTTGATGGAACTAGAGAGATGTATTTAGGATTTAACATTTGGAGGGAGCTCGAGAAATTATGATAGTTGCCGATTATACATTTTGATGCGAATTTGGAAAGAGGGTAGGAGAGGGTTGTAGAGTAATGCATTTACTATAAAAACAATTTCATTATATTATTACCTATTTTAGTTTTGAAAATCTAAACCAAAAAATATATTAATTTGAAAAGTGTAGGAATGGATTGTAGCATTACATAATAATTTTATTCTTATTCTAGAAAAAATTCCAGAGCCATTTGAAATGAAGTGTCATCAATCAAGCTAACCACAACTATGCATAATTTTATTTTCTAACGTAATTCGAAAATAAACGAGCAAGGAAAGTGACAACCACCAATTTTCAACGCAACAACGGTAAATTAACCAACAAAAAGTTTGTTTTATTAGTGAAGGCCGACATTGCAAACGCGGACAACTTTCTATTTGCTGCATAAAACTTAGGTCCGACATTTAATGAAAATTTGCCACTTGAAATTCACGCCTTATTACTCGTACTAACTTAATTAGCTTGAAAGAATTACATTAAATATGTAAAACGACTAGCTGACCTGGCGAACTTCATACCGGTCAACAGTCGTGTTACCTTTTTGGTAAACTTAATTTAGTGTTTTATGAACGCAATACAATAAATACAAAAAAGTAATGAGTTCAATTCAGTTCAGTTTATTAAGATAATATATATAAAACATTATTCGAACGCACCTTGATACATTTAATGATTATTAACATCTTAACATACAATTAAATATAAATGAATAAAATAAAATTTAGAAGTGATTTAAATAAGCAACAACAAACACAACTGAGTACAAAACATAAATACAAACAATAAATATCAACTATGTTCCCACCGAAGAGATTTTAATATATGTTCCCACACACATTCGAGAGATAGCTTACTATAATTAATTAAATAAAATAATATAATTTTTAACAAAATACCTAGTTTATTCATTGAAAAAGTAACAAATGATTTTGTGTAAACTTTCTTATGCTTGTTTTGTCATCTTACACATTCTTTTCTTATTTCAGAGTCTAGAAAGGTGTAAAGGCACCTTAAATAAATTCAAAGTCGTAAAAAATAATATATCGTTATGGAGTTGATGATCTTGGTATTGTCTAAATCTTGAGTATGTTCTGTTTGGTTTCAAGGAAGACATCCTAGAATCAACATCATCGTATTACGTGTCGTCACTTGAAACAAACTTACAATCATCAATAGCTTCCAAATTCAAAGATTGTATCCGAACTCCTTGATCCACTTTAGCCCGTCCCTAGTGTTTCCAGCTGGTTTATATTCCAGACCTATCCAGTCATCATAGCCATTGTTCTGCAATTGATTCAGTATGTATTTGTAATTAATTTCACCGGGAGTATCAGGCTCGTTGCGACTTGGCACCTGTGCTATCTGAAACAGATAACAAAATTTTTTCTTAACAGGATCCTTCTCCATTAAAGTTTCATACTAAATTTCTGTTTCCTTAATCTTTTAAAATATAATATCTGGCTTTATGCAGTAATTATCAAACTTCACTTGAATCAAAATTTTCATTATTACACACTTTTTATTCTTCTTTGCTTTCTTTGACCATTAGCTGCGTAACTGATATTGTAGCTAACAATAAAGTTGTAAATTAATGCTATTTATTTCGCGGCACTATCATGTCATCTCCTATTTTTAGGTAATTGCTTATCAACTCCAGCTATTCTATATTAAAAGATTATGGCAACAGAAATTTAGTAAGGAAGCATTCGGAAAGGGATCCCGTTAATTTAGTAAATAGTTGCTAGTAAGATTAAGCCGTTTTCTGTACACTTATTTCGTCTTCTGTTTTGACAATTATGCAAAGAACGGCGTAATATATCATGTATATTTTGCTTTAGTCAGTCTGTTCCACGTTAGGAATTTATTATATTACAAGTTTTTTCATCACCTGAAACTAGTCCCAGCTCAGACTAACTTCGCACTGGAATATGCAATCTTTCCACTAAAAGTTCTCAAACTTTTTTTCTTTTGATATTGTTCACATTTTACGTAACTCATACTGTCACGCACGACACCAGAACATCATATTCACATTATGGAATATTCTACTATTAAATATTCATACTAAATTGTAAATATGACTGTCATTTCTAGTTCACCAGAGATCCAACTGAAGGTTTATTATGAGTATATAACTATAAAATAAACATTTAAAACGTGAGCCATGCATGGTTGGGCTATGAATTTGACCACCACAGATATTCATATAGATTTTGTAAAAAGGTGGTTAAGTGAAACAAGTTATTCGGATGAACTTATTTTTAGTCAATGTTAAGTGTCACATTCTATTTGGCTGCCTACTCCAAAAGGGATAACAGGCAATAGTTTATGTATGTAATTTTATTAACAATACCTGAACATGTCCCACATATGGCATGAGGTTCTTGATGTTGTAAGATAGGTCTCCGCAGATGTGTTGTAAGTGGAAAATATCTAGCTGGAGTTTTAAGTGTGGGCTATTAATCCGCTTGATAATTTCTACAGCTGCAACAATATATGAAACTTAACGGAATGTAAAAGTATTTTTTAACGTTTTAATCGGCACATTTCTGATGTCACTGAATCAACTCTCATTTATGTATGCAATTTGTTTGGTTACTGGTGTCAGAGTCATTAAAGGGTGAACATATAGCTTCATTTTAATGATAAATCAGTACCTGTATGAAATGTTTCTATGGTTGTTTGTAATGTAAAGATAATAAAATGGTAGGCATTTCTATTTTAACGCTACCGAAACACAGGCATGTGTACTAATTTAGAAACAAGGTCTCTTTTGACAACTAAAGATGTAGGCAAAAAAATATCAAATATTGAACCATAATGTTTTTCTAAAACAATGAAAATTACTGTCAAAAAATTATGAAAGATAAATTTAAGAAATGTTTTAATGTTGTACCTGTATAATTAAATAAAAAATTACATACCGGGACTGGTATATCTCACCCTTAATGGCTCCAACACAGCCGTAACTGCACACAGTATAAGTTTTGCAGAGAAAAATATATTTTAGAATAAATCGGCTCTTGTCCGTCACCTAGCATGGCAGTAAGTAATGATAAAATTAAAAGAGATTTACGCGTGATGAACAGAACCATAAATTTTAATAGGCACTGTCTATGTTAACCAGAACACAATATAATATAAATACTGTTGTTTGGTGGCAATTAATAATGGTGCATTTTATACCTCATATATCTCATCATATATTATAATTTAAAAAAAATTTAAAAAATATGTGTATCATTATCAAATGTTTAATAGAGCGAAAGAGTCGCCCTCTTTCGCCCTTTTCTACATTTCTCTGCACTTATACAATAATTTCAAAAACCAAACCGGACTTATTGCACTTTTTGCTGGTTTACTCTGACTCTTACATGATAGATCTATCATGAATTTATATATCGATTGTGAGCAGTTACTATCAATAAAACAGTTAAAAGTGACCACTTTAGGTAGTTCAATATAGAATAACTACACAGAATATGAATCCCTAAACCGTAAACCAACAATGACTATAAAAAGTCTGGCTTAGTTTTTGAAATGATTTAATACTAGCAGAGAAATATAGGAAAGAGCGAATGAGGGTGCCACTGTCGCTCAATGGCCTCTTAATACCTTTTCCAAAATCACTTAGAAAGTATTTAGGTACTGAATGTTGGTTAATAGGTTCTATAACTCCCAGAAGACCATCGCCTTTCAGAAGATCCACAGCATATTTTAAATTGTTTTCATATGTCTCCCAATTTTCTGCTGAGACTGAATCCAGTTTACCAGCCATTATATGAATTTTCTTCGCATTCACAGCCTTGGCATAGTCTATAGTGGTCCTTAGATTGTCCCTGAATTCATTTTCTTTTCCAGGTACAGCGGTGACACCTAGCTCCCCTTTGGTGACATCTCCTGAAATTACAGAATATTAAGTTTATACATTATATGTTTTATTTAAACATGTGAATTGCTCCATGTCTCCTGTTGATATCATAACCAGTAGAGCGCTTGCAGTAACAAATGTGGAATATTTTTTTCAGTAGATTGCCTGTTTTATGTACAAAAATATGTGGATGTATGTGCTCTATAGTATATGGACCATGGAATTGGGCACCAGAGCGGATAAAATAAAAGGAAAAATATCTTTAAAGATGGCAAGCAGCATCTTCCTACATAAAAACAACATCTAAATGTGATCATCAATCCACCTGGCAAGTGTGGTGATTATGTGAAATCCCCTCATGAAAAGTCCATCATGGTGATCTATGAGAGAGGCTAACATGTAATAATGAACTTATGCAGCCGATTATCATGAAACTATGTATTACAAATAAAATAAAGTCTATAAGGTGATATTTAGTATAACCTATATTTTTAAACCACCTCTATAGCCTGGTGGCTACACAATCAGTCTCATAATCTAGACTCTAGAGGACTTGGGTTTGATTCTCAGCAGGACTATCAGAACTTGGTTCTATTGGCAGTAGGGAGTTTTCTATGTTCGATAATTTAAAATTTCTCTTTTGTGTACCCCAACCTCTGTGCCTCTTTAGCTTAAGCATGCATGCAGCATGGTTGGGAAAATGATATAAAACAATAACAACAAAGAAACAAATGAGCCGTTACTTCAAAATATACTTCATTGACTATACTTATACAGTTTTAATAGTATTATTATAATAGTTAATAATTTACCTGTCTTCAAGTTAATCAGAACTTGTTCTATGCCGGCGTTTTCTTTCGCTAGCTTTACTTCTTCTAATGTGTGACCGAATGGGAATCCTGTCTCAACAGCTTTAAAACCAGCTTCTTTCGCTAAAGCATATCTTTCCAGGACCGAGGAGGCTTCCGCAAACATAAAAGCTAAGTTTGCACAGAACTTCATCTTTTTCAACTATTGAAAGTTACTGGTTTCTTTGTTGCAAAATGAACAGTGATGATATAACTTTTTGTAATCACGGTTTATATATATTACAAACATTTGATAAGTTATCAAAAACCACATATATTTATATTATGTATCCTAATATCTTATCAGTGCCGTAGGTACGTTCATATTTTCTGTTTCATTCAAACCACAGATCACTTTTTTTAAATAATATGTAATACCACATGTCACCACATGTACTACGATTCAACATTCAACCGAACGATAAATATGATGCCGTCTCTCGACATTGGGCCATGATGGGTTCACTGGCAAGTAATCTGGATGGGCAATTTACTTGTCGCACGTGACGACGGACGGGCTGCTCATCCAGACTAGACACACTAGACAGACAGTCGACGAATTGCTTTTTTGACATTTTCAATGGTAACATATTTACATCTAAGTTAATTAAATCCAATTAAATCTATTTGTTGCTTACATGAAAAAATATGCATTGTGATAAGTTGTGACATGTCGTTAAAATTACACATTTATTTAATTTTATTTATTATATTGTATTATAGGTTATAAACCGCTATCTCTATGTGATCTCTATAATTATGGTTTGTAGTTCGAATATAGAGGTTGAGGAATACGAACTTTATTGACAATAATACTCGTAAATCTCATTATTGCAGCAATACTTGTGTAAACACACTTGTGTAGTTTGTGAGCAAGATGTGCTTAATAACTCGACGTTGATGTGGCGGAAGCATAAAATTGACGTATGTACATTCGTTCATAAAAGAAAGATGTTACGAAGATCTTATGGATGAATAAATCAACTTTAGTTTTTTTTTTAGTTTCTTTAAAAATATATAGTATACCACACATGTATTGAAACTAATGTCCAAATTCAAATTTGCCTCACTTAAGAAGGGCTTCATGCATACAATCATATAACAAATGAAGAAAAACCGCAATACCACGTTTTTTTTGTTTGTTTTTTTGGACAGGGAGCACAGGTGTTGTTTGTTCGCAAAATACACTATAAATAGAATCGTGAGCGAGTAACAAGATGTAACTAGCTTTTGCTGTCATGTGAACAATTATTATACAACCACTGTTGAGGAACTCGATTATAAAATTAACTTTTCACCTCCAACCCGTACATAGACAAAGTAAGAGAACCAGTTTCTGAGCGTTTGATACTCCGTGGTTTTGGCGTATTTTCTGTGGTTATGGCGGGAAATTGTAAAAGGAAACATGGCAGGTTCACAGAAAATATTTTTATTCAATTAAATCAAAATGCGATTATTTAAAGTTTCGGATCCGAAAGATCCAGTCGGAGCCTTACTTGTTGATGCAACTCCATTTGATGGCAATAGTTCAAACTTAAATTCGGATCCCTTGGTATGCGAGTATGACTAGTGATTTGATGTAGTGCAAAAAGAGATACGGATGGCATTTTGATAATATTACGCAAGAATGTGAGGAGCTATTGTTAATTATTTGCACTATGGCGCATGTCATCATTTCGCTCTCTTTGAACACTGGTGGAGCCAAGTCAATTATTTATTTCATATCAAGTATGAAATCGGCACCCTATGTACTTAATAAAAGTAAAATTAAATTTTGAAAAGCCTCAGCTATATTCCGTTTGTAGGTTTCCAAAATGTTTGCAATGTACATTTTTTTTTTATATTTCGTGAAAACTTTTTATTTTTATTACATACTTACCTAATAATTCATTTGACTCGGCTGTATATTATTTCAAAATGCATTTATGTCAGATAAATTATTTGAGTAGTATATGAAGTTAGCAATCTGTCTTACTCTCCCTTATCTGTGGTAGTATGAGAGATAGTAACCCGAATAGGGTGGGTACCAGACAATTCCACCCAAAACGAAGATGCTGATTCACGTCTCTTCCGCTTCAGACGAACAAACGGAAGGAGTTGTTTGAATCGTTCACATTCGTAACCTTTAAAAGTTATATCGGTAATACGATTTCAGTTTTTCATCCCATCCTTCTTCGTGTCGATCGTTAAAATTAACTCAATCCTATTATCATCAAAAGCGACAAAGGAATCAGGTCAGGAGCGACCACATTTACAATACTAGGTAGCTGGTCGCAATTGTATAGATATTTCTCATAATATGATGTTGTAAATCGCTTCCGAATGATTCACAGCTTGCGGTTGTTATTGCAGATTTTTTTTACAAAATGTTACCTTTGATCAAATAAATAAGGTGAATCTCATTTAGCCAGGCAGCTATGGAGCGAGCTTGATCTGGAATTTTTCTACGTGATAGAATCCGGAATGAGGAAGTCCATAGACAAACTAAAGTCATCGATATAGCCCGATGAGCAATAAGCTGAATTGGTAATATGCAGGCAACATCGCACGAGGAACGGGTAACAGGTAAGAAAGACTACGGTAAGACTACCTACCAAGATACGTGTACCGGTCCGACCCCCCACTAAATTGACCAATGGTCACCGGGGGACCGCTGGATGCAAGCGACACTAGGTCGGTAATTATTGCGTATCATCGGGAAGGCCCTACGTTCACCAGTGGACTTGTCCTGACAGAAATTATTCGACATGGACATGGATCTCTCCCAGGGTGCGCAACTCCATACGGTCCTTTGCTCTCCGCATCCGTTCACGTACGTAAGTACATTCCTACGTAAGTCGTCTTTCCACCTAAGCTACGTTTGGCTAGACGTTGTCTGTCTCCTCTTGACCACTCGATGATTAATGATGATTACGTATTAATAAAACAATAACTCATGAAAGTCATTTATATATTTTGCTTAATCTAAAACACTAGAAAGCTTTGAATGTGGAATAATCAATGTAACTGACGATAAATCATTCTAAGTTACAAAACTATAATTACAACAACATAGAATGGCATCATTCATGTTCTGAAAAAATAAGGGAGCAAACATATTGCAGCTATGCAAAATCGTATCGCAAACAGCGATTCGCTGAAGATTTGTACGACTATCTCCATACAAATATCCGTGCTCAATGTACTATACCTATTTGGACCTATTAAAACGTAAAAACACCTCTTCCTAAAAATCGGTGAGATTTTACGTCACTTATATAAGGGCCTGTGATAAAAGTACAATAGAATCTAAAATGAAATGATATAAAAATCGTCATAAATGGGAGCATTTATATATGGGAATGATGTAAAATCTTACTATAGAGATGGAAGTGTACGTTTGGTTAAAAACGTATTCAATCAACGACAATTCAATCAACCAAAAAATAAAGCATATGAAGGTGGGTTCATTAACTATTTGGTTTTAAAAAAAATTCCACTATCAATTTAAAGTATACTTGTAAATGATAGTTCATTATACTTCCTTGTACCTACGTAAAAATAGGTTATCCCTCCTTATATGTACAACGCATGTACACTGTACAGTGGGAATCGTAAAAGTTGATCTACGAAAAAAATGGGGAATATCATCACATCAAACATCGTCATTGACAGCTGCATAAGTTCAATGCTTAACGGCCACCCTAGGAGACATTATACAACAACCTGCCAAAAGATGGCGCTGTTTTACAAAAACATTTAAACATGTGTTATGGAAAACCAATGCTTCAGGGAGTGCAATGAGGCTTACATAAATTTGATAGGTCAGTCTAACGTAATAAAACCTGGGAAGGAACACAAGCTCTTCAAAGTCGACGCGTGTACACTTACGGAATTCACAATATCGTATGAAGGCACTCGTACGTAATAATGCACATATTTATATACCGAATAAATGCATCGCAATTATCTCGATTTATAAGGCTTAAAATGTATTTAGAAACATATACACAGTACAGTGTCCTAAATCAGATTTAAACTACAAACTAAGTTACTTAGTTATAAATTGAAACAAATGCATTCTGTAGCAGTCTTTAAACACATAATTTTTAAAGAGGTATTTATGGTTCACATAATTTATAAAAATATGATTTTTGATATTACACAGCCATATATTACAAACTAAAATCTAGTTTATCGTATTTTAAATTGTTAAAATACAGATTAAATACATATTTTTATATATGTGGTGTATTATTTAGCATTATTTATGGGTACGGACGTTTGGACACCGTAAAATCTTTTATAATACCCTGTTTGCTTAATAGCAAAGCCCAACTTGAGTTATGTCTCATCGGGATACTTATCGAAAAACATCGTTTACTCCTTTAAATAATTATTCGTATTTATTATTAATTTTACTTCGCATCTCGTGTACATTCTTAAAACACGATACGAAAAGAGATTTTAAAAAAAACTACTTGCCTGAATTAAGGCCTTTACGTTTACAGCAAGCAGGTCTTTACATTCTTGAACTGTATGTGGTAATTGAGGGAAACCTGTGACTCACTAATGCGACTGTCCGTTTGTAGAAAAACTTATTAATCGATGAGTACGTACTTAAATTGATTACTAAAACGATAAACCCTGCTAGTCACAAGAACGCCCACTTTAGGCACTTTTTCTATATGTAACTACAGCGAAATACATTTTAAAATTGATGGTTTTCAAATAAACTACAGTATCTGTTCTAGATTTTCATCGTAAGTTTCATTTCATTTAAGTAAGTAGTCGGCTAGTAATTAAATTTAAACTAATGAGGGCGCTAATGAGCTGCAGGAGCTTTAATAAAACTACATTCAGTTCAAGAACGTAGAGGCTTCGGAATAAACAATTGTAATAAGTAATAAACCTACTCGTATGTATGATACTTACCTAATGTAAATCACAATGAAAATGACAAATGAGAAAAGTTACAATATAACAAATCATTATAGTAATAAATTCGTCATAAAAGTTGACAAAAGGTTTTAGATGTGTACGTAAAGTGGTACATACGAAAAATGTTGCTTTTAAAACGCTTATCTGAAACGAAATTTATGTAAATGACAAATCTAATGGCAGATTGTAGAGACGGAATAAGTTTCAGACTTGTCAGATTTAATTTTAATTTAGAGAATACGTTTCAAAAGCACACTAGTGTACACCTGTTGTAAATGATTACAAGTCAACTAATCTCAACGATACCGGCGACTTTGGAGACAAGAGAAAATCGAACTGTACGTCCAAATCTCCATCAAACTCCACTCGCCACTTTTGCAGTATCTGTAAAAAGAAAAATAAGTAGATTAACGATAACGATAAACTTGGAGTGGTTAAAATGAAAATTTCTTACAATTTTCATTGAAAATGACTATTTATAAAACCAGTTCAACAACGGTACCCTACACTGCGCGTGGCCCGACACGCACTTGGCTGCTTTTTTACAATTATTGTTAGGCTGACAGGCTGGAAGGCTTTCTTACAGGTAAAGTGTGTTTTTGTTACTGCATAACTCATACTGTTAATTGTGAATCTTACATGTAATCTAATACAATAAAATCTTTCTTACAGTTAAAGAAACCCAGTTGTGTTTTACTGACGGTATAGTCCAAATCTCTAAGAATAGAACTTCTTATATATTTATAAATGTATTGTAGTACCGAGTCAAATTTGTCTCGCTTCGGGATTAAAACCATTAAAATTTCTACTTAAGTAAAAAGTCAAACTTAAGGTATTCCTCTCCAAAGTTCTCCATATTAGAAAACGCTAATTTCACACTGAAACCCCTAGTTATTGTTTGCCACGACGAGTTTGTAACGTGGAATGGTCAAATCGTTAAATGCCACGTTTTATAGATTTCATAACATCTGTAGGAACAAAAGAGCATAACATGTGTATAACAATGCCCTTTCCAATTTTATAGCACTCTCTGTAACCCGGGCGTGACTTCAATTAATATCAAAGGGGGCAAAACTAATATAAGGAAATTGCGATCGTGATCGATCGAGTGCGATCACACAATGGTAAACTTTTCTTGTATTTTAAAAACATGGTATATACTTTTATATCCAAAATACAGGATTTGTATGTTAATAATGTTATTACTCGTGTTTTTACATTTGAATTACCCGTGACATCTTCAACCAGAGTTTTTGAGAGAGTATCGTCTCTTCTGTGTCTTTCTTCATAATTCCCAACGTCTAACATAATTTTCATAAGGGTTTCAGTAGAAACTACGCCTGGCAGGCGCACTAATAATCCCATTAATGTTTTGATACTACTGCACATCTGATATTTCACCAGACTACTTTTACGAGACTCCCGGTTTAATATTTCGGTTGCCCTATTCAAAAGCCAGCCGAACTGCCATATACCTATACATTACCTTAGCTAGTATTAAATGCAGTTGTAGCTCGACAAATCTCTTTCCTGGGCACATGCGTCTGCCACGGCCGAACGGCGCAACCAGAGACGATGCGTGAGGCTCGCGAACGTCAATCCATCGTTCAGGAAGATACTCCTGCGCACGCCAGAAATTCTCCTCTCGGCGGCATGCAGCACCAGTGTGAGCGAGAACAAAAGTCTGAAAATGATGAATTACTACTTTTAACATAACAATTCGACACAAAATTACGGAAGACAGTACTCGTAAATGACAACCTGGGCGACACAGTCCCAGGACATAGATCCAGGATCTTTCGTTAGAATCTTGAGGAATTGGGGTTTGGGTGCTTCCTGCTCTTGGCAAACCTGTGCTCCCCTTAGAGCTGGATTTGACTCAAGACTTAAAGAGAAGATATAAGCATGTATCATTTTCGGCCCCACCGTGGTGTTGGCAACATCAGATAAAACTGTGGCCATACACCGTAAGAAGGTTTGTATTGATTATGATAGATCTGAAATTTTCTTACCCCTGCATGCAATTTGTGGCCTGCTATTGACATGGGGGAATCGAGCAGGCGAGCCAGGAATGGTGCAGTAGGTAACAACCGGAATGCTTCGTTGGCCGCAGCGCGGACAGCAGGAGCGTTCGCGATGTCATCAGCGTTCAGTTGTCCGCATTCCGGCAGCTCTGAACGTATGCGTTGTTGCCAGTCTGGTCGTCCGCTCAGTAAGTACAGCAGAAAAACTAAGCTGTTTGCGAGCTGTAACCAATAATAAAATATATATATATCAGCGAATAAGTAAATGAAACGAGATATGTAGGAACAATTTTAATCAAAATTGCAACTAAGTTCAAGAACTAGAAACCTGAAACAAAGAAGAAAACAATCATCAAAATAAATTCATAATTGGCGGAATTTTCGTGTAACATACTTTCAACCGAATTCAAAAAAGGAGGAGTTTCTCATTTCGACTTTTTTTGTATCTACGTCACGCGATAACTTCGCCAATTATCAATCGATTTTAATGTTTTTTTGTTTTGTAGAGATACTCGTACGGTCCCAAATATTTTTTTTCGAAATTGATTCAGTGCTTTTTGAGAAAATCAACACAAACCAAATATGATAATTTTATCCCTAAGGGTGAACATTTTATGGCATAAATGTTGTAGACATTTAGGGCAGTTGAAGTCGGTTTCTCCCGAAGAAAGCTTTTCGACAGTCATTTTACAAATATTGTTATTAAACGAATACCATAGAATAGAGAATATAGTACTGCGCTGATACAGATTGTCGGTAGATGCTGTGTAGTTTCGCCTTAATGTATATATATATATATATATATATATATATATATATATATATATAATAGCACCACGAGGGTGTCGTAAAAGGCGACAATGTGAAAATTATTCAGGATATGGCGGACATCTAAAAGCAAACACCAACCCTCTTGAAAGCGTAATGATTATAGCAAAAGCCCTCACGGAAAGTTTAACGTGGTGATTTATGAGGCAGGCTCATGTCATACAGGTAACTTATCTAGCCGATAAAGAATGAATGTATGAATGATACTGACTGTAACTCTCAAAGTCATCATCATTATCAGCCGGGAAACGTCCACTGCTGGACATAGGCCTCCTTCATGGCACACCAAATCGACCGGTTCCGAGCCACCTGCATCCATCTCTCTTAAATATCAAAGTATTATTCTCATATTGCACAAGAAACTGCCTATAACGCCTAGAATTGCTGAACACATACGTAAATGTTAGATGCCAGCTTACGGTTTCAATGCCGGCTGTGATAAAGTCGATGATAGCAGCTTTCTTGTCACGCACGTCAAGATCTGGATTCGCGAGGATCTTAAGGAAAATCTCTTGCATTGCTTCGTCTTGGGCAGACCCGCGTTTCATGCTTTTTGCTTCCTCCATAAGCTCTGATACAATTCTGAAATAGAAACATATTTCAGATTTATTCATTTGGATGAAACTAAAATTGAAGCGGCAATCGTTTATAGTATTGACATGTGAAATTAGTGAATAACAAAACGTGAACTTTTGATTGACAATGATTTCAAATTAAATAGTAACAAGATTGTGTCACAATTTAGTGCGATCAGCTTACGTATGAATAACTTCCTCGCTCCTCACAAATGTTCTGTACAGCTTGGTCGGGGCGAACTTCCACAATGGTGCTCCGTAGTAGGAATCTCTTTGAGCTCGGAAATGAGCCTTCACTGCGGACGCTAGGGCAGCAGCTCTTCCAGACATACGTTTCTCAAGGAACCCCAATCTCGTACCCAACATCAAGCTGCAAACAGCTGAAAAAAGTAAATTTCATGTTACAATGGTTTAGGTTCTAACTTAACAACTAAGTACTATTTACGTATAAACGCTAAATATTTCAACTACTATTTATTTCTAGCAAGAAACCCTAAAGGGCAGTTAGATGTTTACATTTTATCGCTAAATTATACATTCACAGTACTACCTGTATGACAGATTTCATTAGATAGGTTGTGCTAAACAGACAAGCAAATAAAAAACTTAATTTCATTTAGCAAAATTACTAGAAAAATAAAAAACTAGTCTATAAATAAAAATTGTCTCCGGAAGATTTAATTATATACGCAGATATACTTTATGTGCAGATATGCATTTATGCATATCAATGAAACTATATTTGAGGTCATGAACACTGGAATTTATACCAAAAATCCAGGTCAAGAGTGTTGTTATTGATTAGAAACCAATAAATAGTATTCCAATTTTTTGTCTGTTTACACGTGTAAACGTCACTTGAAAATTACTATAAGCGCATTTCGATGAACAGTTTACTGAGTGCGAAAAATCATATACCTCTAATTCATCAACAGCCTATATATATGTTCCCTGTATATGGCTGGGGCTCAGGCCTGCTTTCCTACAGATAGTGTTACAATATAACACAGAGCTATATTCAGTCAGGTTCGGTAGTTGACTGAAAAATTTCATGATCTCGATGTTTATTACCGTTTCCTAATATTGACAACATTGAAGAAGAATATCTCATAAAATAGTTTCCAGTCAAGTCGATAGCATTAGTAGTACCTGATTTAATCAGCTGTGACTGTGACAGAAGGACAGACAGACAAACTGACACCAGAGTGATATTATAAAGGTTAAGTTTTCTCATAGGATGTTCGGAATCCTAAAGACCTCTTAATTGAATCGTACAATAAATAACATAAGGGTAAACTTGAGAAAAAAAACACCAAAAACAAACAATGTGTTTGTCTATAAATAATACTTGAATTCAGGCACTTTAAGAAAAATAAAAGTTATATTTATATAGTATATATAGTTGAGATTAGTCCTTAGGAACTGAAGCTTCATATGTATATATAAACTTTCATGTACATCATCTTGCTGGGGAGCAAGAAGAGATTATTAATTCAATTATTCCCACCGTGACAGTAAATCACAATAGGCATGTGCAATTGTGCATTGTGCATCATGCGGGCAGATATGTCATATCGCTGTACTACGAGTACCTACATCTATGAGATATCTGACCCATTTTAACTCTTATCTGCGGCGTCATATTATACCGTCACAGCAATGTGCTACACAAGTGCTACATTCGTGGCGTCACATGCTAGACAGCGTTGTAGACGTTTATTTAAAACATTTTCTACGCACAGATTAGTATTTGATAGTACTTGTAGTATAAATAAATTCATAGATATAGGTATTATCTGCACAAGAATACGTTGTATACATTATAGAAGAGCGTGGTCTCCTAATACAAGCTATCTTTAGCTTATAAGGAGTACCCCAAAACCTGTATATGAATTTTAATAGATGATCCAATAAACATTTTTAAATTTCTTTTTTTCCTTTTTAAATATCTACTTTATCTATATTTTTCTTCTTCTATACAACAAGAATAAAAAATTCTAAAATCAAATTCTTACTTTTATAATAGGGCTAGCTGGTTCCCGCGACTTCTTCCACGTAGGAAGACGCTACAATAAACTCTTTATTTTTTCTCTATATTTCTTGTTGGCCTATCTATAGGATGTTTGCAGGCAGGCAAGATATTCTACTTATTGCTAGTATATTTTATTTGTAGTCATACGCTACTGCCGCTGCTGGGCAAAGGTGTCCCCCGTTCCTATGCCTCATATAGAGAAACGTTCATAGTAACAACATAGTAACGTTCACATAAGCAGTGATAGGTATTGAGACTTTCCAGTTCCGATTCAGAGCAACTTCATATACAAAACCTATCTGAAAAATTCCAAGCTTGTAGTTTAAGTTCTAGTGAGCGTCTACGCTGTGCTAGGAAACAAGCTGCTAAATGTCAAGTTTGTAAAGTTTATAGTTTTGGAGATCAGTCAGTCATTGAGCGAGTGGTATATGGCTTAACTTCTCATGATAAAAATCGAAACATCTTGCAAGTTTATGTTTCGTTTAATAGTGAATGTGAATATGAGGTTTTGAAATACCAATGCTAATTACGAGTATGTTCTAAATTCTATTAAAAAATAAATAAACTTGCAAGTGTTTCGATATTTCTGCTGAGAAGTATATATTTAGATGATATCCTAATACCCTATCCTGAAAAGTTGGCTACCACCACATAAATATAAAGGTGTCTCCGCACATGTTACACTAGTAGTGAGAGCAAGGAGTCAGTGCCAATTGGTCACATCATCATTATTATTTGGACGTTCTTTTTCGTCAAAGCTAAATATTTGATAGAAAGTACGGTTAGCATCACAATGTATAACAAATTTTAACGCAAACCAATGACTGGTGGATGACACACGAGTCCTTAGAAATTGAATGATTAAATAAAAATTTGACAGGTTGCTGTAGTTTAATCTAAAGCCATATATAAAATTAGAATCATACAACACAACTTACACTCCAATCCCATTCTGTTGGTGAGCTGTTCGAAGCCCACGACTGTCCAGTCGCTTCGTCTACAGGAGCGCAGCAACTCCAGAAAATCATCACAAATGAAGTTCAGCTCTGGCACAAACCCTTGTATAGTGTGAGGGCTCGTCAGCTCGGCTGTCAGATGCCGCCGTAGGTGGTACCATTTGTCACCTTGCCTAATGATAATAAAATACAATATATAAAGAAACGTCAAATTGGAAATTAATCTACGTTTAAACTATCATTTACGTACGTATACGATGTCAGCTAACAGTCAATTAAAAAATTATCTTTCATATATGAGAGAAGCTTTCGTTTAGAAGTGGGACAGTTTACAGTCTAGTTTCAGTTTTAACCGATACGATCGCGTATGCGTTTACGTCAGTTTTTTTTGTGCAGCGCCTCTATGCTTGGCAAACGAGTGGGTAATGGAAGTAGATTTCTAAATCTAATCTAAGATTCTCTAAACTACGACTTGCCTACTATGAAAATCATGTCAATTTTATCGGTAACCCGCGAATCAACAATAACTACAAATATTCCGGCTAGATTTGTGAAATTATTGTATAATTGCGGAGAAATGTAGAAAAGAGCGAATCATGGCACCACTGTCGCTCTAGGGCCTATTAAGGTAAATTAAGGTACGTAGTGTCAGTTATTTAAGTAAACAGCTCCAGTTAAAATTTTACGGATAAGAAACAATTATCTATTTAATACACATTACCGTAACGAATATTTGGTTAAATCGTTCCCTAATGTCATACTCGTAAGCATAGGTAACACTTTTAAACGTGTATAAGACTGGTTGTTATACGGGTTTACTGTAGTCATAAAGTTTTTGCTTCTCTCCTATAAATAGTATGTAAAATCCGAATGATTGTAACAATCATTTTTTCACCATTAGTTCATTCATTCGTCAAGGATATTTTTTAAACGACGTTGGCATCATTTCATAATTCTTCTCATGTTTATTTTTATAATCTCTTCATATAAGTAATTAAAAAACAAGTCTCACTATCAATTTGCCCGTCACTGTGTCTATGTCGACTACAGCATTTATCTCTCGAGAATAAGTAATTCGATCAGGATTAAAAGTAACCAATGTCCTTTTTCGATCATTCAACTACCCCTTTAAACCCCTTTAAAAAAATTAGTCTTTGTTACGACGTGGAGGAAGGACAAACAAAGAGTCACTTGCGCATTGTTCTTTTTTTCGTGTGAAAACTATCAGTGTGGATTTAATCATACTACCTACTTACATATCAGAACATATTGTCAACTATTTGAACTAATATTAGCTTCTATTCATATTTATACAACACAAACATCAATATCATTTATATCAATTTATATTTACTTTTATTATACTTATAGAGAATCCCCTGACGCGTAATGGGGTTGTCATACTTGTAATCCAGTTTTGATCTATCAATCTATTCTAAATAAAAAGTCAAAGACAGGAAGTTCTATCAAATTCAACAAAAAGCTGTCTAGTCAATGTCAACTGCGCAATTCCCTGTATGCTACGTGACTGGCAACTGAAATGATATCCCAATACTGCGACGCCACACAATGCCCTCCTGTATCCAAAACAGCGCGTGATACGTCATTTTCGCGAGGTCAAGACAAGATATACTTTTAACCGCCCATGAGGCCTGGTGGCTTCACGTCAGGACTCGTTATCCGGGGTATGGCGTGGTACCTATCAGGTACACGGTATGGTAGGTATTTGAGCACTTTTTATTATGTTTGTGCTTCTGTTGTGCTTCGTTAATGGAAGATAACATGGATAGCACCTAAATAACGTACGACTTCCATCCTGCTGTCTGCCACTTACTATCAGGCGAGGTAAAGGACAAGTACGATCCTTTTTTTAAACAAAATCTTTAAGGCTGTTCGGTTATTACATATCTAAAAATCTAACTGTAATGTCGCTAAATCAGGTATCATTAACATACAACTTCATAGTGAATCACAATCCTAATTTCTACATACTATTTTCGATTTTTGTTCAAAATGCCACCTAAGGAACATCAATTGCGCTGACAATTAAATTATACGTACGTAAACAATTAAATTCAATTCGCGACTATTCTGATCTCCGTATTTTACGTAATTAGAATTACTTATCAAGGCCAGCTATTCTATTTTAAAAGATTATTAAAGAAATAGTTAATAATTAAATTTTAGACTAGCTTTCAAATCTCAGCATCCCTTATATCCGATTACAGCGAAGCTAAAAGAAGGATTGTGATTTAAGGATACTTTCTATCTATTCCCCCAAACCATTCGTCGCATTTCGACAAATGAAGCATCATTGAATCGTCGTGTTCTTCCGCGGGTTATAGGTTCAATGACGTCACATAAATTTGTACCGGACATAAAGTGCTACCAAAAATTGGTATCGAAACTCTTAAGGCCCTTACCCAAAAGAAATTCAATTTTTTATTTTTTCAAGTTAGTTTCATTATGCGTTGATAAAGTAAAGTTTGTTTAAAAACCATGTTTTTATACTATATTAAAAACACACATTATTGTTTTGGAATTTAATTGTAAATAGTGAAGTATCATGAAACGTGTAACGACGGCTGTCTTATCATAGATAATTATTATATCAAATTAACAATCATGAGTATTTTAATTAAAAGGGTATGCTGTTGTCAAAGCGCCCATACAAACGTAGTCCAGTCATATTTTGAGTATTAAGCTATGAAAATCTATGAAATTTTCAAGACACAATCTAGAAACAAATATCTGTGTCGGTGGTGAGTCAGATTTTCGTTTAAATATATACTTCCAGAGTTACAGGGCGTCAAAGTATTGTATTTTTCGGTAATAAAAAGCCCCAACTTTGAACCTGATTTACAAGAGTATGAATCAATTTAGAACAATTTGGAAAAACCACCGACATCTGAAATTTCATTAGTATACTGTATTAAAAAATGGTTACATAATATACTGTATCCTTCAAATGATCCCTGGACTACGAAACATCCAAATAACGGGTGGATAACATCGCGTAATGTATGCTGTCTCACCGTACGCGCTCGGGTAGGATAGGGCTCGGAGAGGGACAGCTACAAAACAATGCAACCTTGAAACCGACCACGTGGTCTTACTAACATAGCCTCTTAAAAGTCCATATGATCATTCAGAGGTGTCTGGTTCATGGAACCGTTTTAACGTTTCATCGTCAGCTAGGAAACGTTCACTGGTGAACATAGGCCTCCTTCATTGTACGCTACGCGGAGAGTCTCTGGATGCAAGCGACTCGGGACCGGTCACAGTGGCCTACCATGGTGGATGGTAGCTATTTTTTACGTTTACATTCCGATTACTTATAATATATATACTATGTAGACATCAAGCCCACAAAATGAGTTTGAATTTTACGGCTCCTATAAGATTCTTGTCATAGTCAGGTTATAGTTATTTAACGGTTTTCTTAACAACATTAAGGAGATAAATAGTATGTAATAACATATATTTTTTGAGACCATCGCGCACAGACAGACAGACGCCGCGGGTGACTTTGTTTTTTAATATTTCAGTGATTAGTGATGCTGATGATAATCTTTTGTGTTCAAATCCTTACAGGCTCTGACATTTTGATTCATATAATTTGACTTTAGGGCCATGTTTGTTTTTTAAATCTGGTTTTTATTGGGATTTTTATCCTTCCGGCAAGACAATCCCGTAGGGCTTATTCTATATATTTACACCTACAAGGGGGTCACTGATGAGTATCGGTGAGCAATGCACAAACATCTCTTGCTATAATCTCTGCAGGCTCCGAGAGAATTGTCTGCAGTACACCTATACCCAACAAATTGATGAAATGTTTCGTCATCAGTGCCTCCCGCTTATCTTTGCGCTTAGGACATTCCAACAGCATATGTTGTACTCGTATATCCTTTACTCTGTCCACACACACATCGCAGTTCGGTGAATCTACTTATTTCATTAGGAAAGCAAACTTATTTGATGGATAATGTCCTGAGCCATGGTTTACTAGATATCTTTATCCATGGAGTTATAATTTATAAATCGATCGAATGCAAGTCTAGTACGAAGTACGTTAAATTTCCTTGACTTTATCAGATAATGTAAGTTATTTATAAAGTAGGGCCATATTTGAAGTAGGCCAGAACCTAGTTTCATAAATCTAGCTTCGGCCCTGTGCATCTCCACTATTCATAGTTGCGCAGAACTAGAACAGCGAGTTTTGCGTAGCGAATACCCAAACAGGGAATTCCAATCAAAACTTGTTTTTAAACGTCAATAAATTAATTGATTGTGTTCGGTATTCAATTTCCAACCGACTTTAAATGGAGGTGATTAACAATTCGTCGAATATTTTTTTTAGTTTTCCTTTGTATACGTGTACAATGAATTAACGTAAACGCGATCTTATTAGGTAACAGAGAATTAGGATATTATTAATTGTTGTTCAGTACACTGGGTTTCCACTGGGGTTTCCTGTCACCGTATAGTTGGTTGGAAAGCGTGCTCACCCAGAATCAAGTTGATGTAAATAAAACCACCATGTCAATATTGGATATGAAATAGTTGATGACTATGGCAAACCTCTCACGGAAAGCCCGACTTGGCCACGCATGAATGTGGGGAGAGTCGTGTCCAGTATTAGTAGACTTATGCACTTGACTATAATGATGATTTATTCCAGCTCGCGTTTTGTAAACCCAGGCGTGTTATTAACGTTTTCATGGGCCTTAAAATCGTGACACTGAGAAATTTACAGCTATAGCTTTTATTTTTGTTACCTTGCAATTTTTCATCTTTTCGATAGTATCCATTAATTCGTTCGCGTCTAGAACGCACTGAATAGATCGTAATCGGAATGTAAATGCTCTGTGCACCCTTACGTATATGTGTGCTCTAGGTTAGTGGCTTAAAATTAAATAAATAAAGCCATTGATGGAACTTACTCGTTGACAAGTCCAGTGGATGCGTATCTATCAGGGCGGCTCCTCCGGTACACTTGCACGATCTCAGTGGGTGGGCGGTAGGGGCGCTTTGCTGGGGTCCGGAGTACCGCCTCTAGGGCGCCACGTTCCGCCAGCGAGACAACAATAGCGCCCCCTGGAGTCGTCTCCGCAAACACCGGCCCGTACCGCCTGAACATGTCTGCGTGCAATGTCTCTCATTGTGACAGCTAGGAAAACTATAGCTTTATCTTAATTATATATAGGCTCACGTTTGACCTCAATATTACCTGAAGTTAAACGACGATGTGCTCAAGGATGTCATAGGTGAGGAGGTTGGTTGGTAGGTGCAACATACATAACACATAGAAGAAGAAAAACGCTCAGCGAGTATGTAAGTGTTTACTCCACCTCACAATGTACACATACGATGTATTGATTCTACATTTAGACTCAGGTCCATATGAAAAAATTGAATAGACATACTCGTAACAAACAACAACAAAAACCTCGATTGCAAAAGCTGCCGAAAATGTTACCTTATACGTAATATACTGCCTCAGCCACATTAAGTTTACTTTGATGTCTTTGTCGCTTTGCCAATAACAGTCGAAAAAATCACAATCAGGTAAAACCATTTATACAATACTCAAACACACTGTACTTTCTGTTTCTGTTGAAATAATTCAGTAAGAGATATTTATTCAGACTTTTAAGAAATTCCCATTAAAATTTACGACCCGGTGAACCCGTGACGACTCTGTTCTAATAATCCAGATTTTACTGTACTTATATGTTAAGTACTTACATACAAATGTTGATAAACATGGACTTACGCGTATGTTAAGCGCACAAAACTAGGCCATCGCAAGAAAATGTCGTAGTATTTAAATACAGACGCATGCGAGTACTATTTCATTCATGTTTTGTGTGTTTACTTCACCTTGCGGACGTCAGCGAATACTCGTACAACAGCGCAAGCATTCGCAGCGAAAAATTGTTTATTCCATAAAAAAACATTCACATGGTTTCTGAGCCGAAAACTTCGCTGTTAGCTTGTTTATTGGATAAATTACCTTCATAAGCCTCGTGCAGTTTGTTCATCCGGTAACGACTCCAGAAAAGCCACCTTGTGCCTAGAAATGGAAGAGCTGGTGGGCCAGGGAGTCTGCACTGGTGCTTGACGTTGGACGGACGGGCCACAAGAGCTGTAACGGCGGCCACCACTGCCATCACTGCCAGCACTAACGTTGGCAACCCAGACCAGTCGACTAGTGGAGGTGGAGTCATCTGTGAGAAACGTTTACATATTTTAGTGCTATAAGCAGATAGCGATAGCCACCGCCTCAATCTAATGAGGCGCTGGCTGTGATATCTTTCACACCGGAATATGAATATCGGCAGAATTAGGTAACATGGTAGTAGTTACCTAGGCGGACATAGTACAGTACCACAAATCAAACCGAGTATCAATAGGTACCCCGACTGGGAGTCGACACCGGGACCTCTGTATTTTGAACAGATTAGCCGAGAGTAGCCACTAGGCCATGGAAACGGTTTAAACATGAAAATTTTCTTTTATGAAATATAATGTTATAATAAAAATCCATAGACATGTTTGAAGCCATTGTATACATGTCCCTGGCATTACAGTTTTTTTGTTATATCTATCAGTCTACCTGAATTTTTTATATTTAGAGCTGCAGACCAATAACGGTATTGTTAGCGCAGCTGTGGTATCTGTGGTGTGGAGGCTCCTGTAAGTCCTAATCAAAATTTGGCTTCTGTGTAAGCACGCTTCCACACTACATTGTGGTCACTTTGGTCACACCAGCAGATGCGAACCATGGAAAGAAGCCTTCAGAATAATATTGTATTAATGTAAGGTTAATTTTTCCGACCCTATAACTAATTTATTTGTCAAGGTTTTTTGATGATTTCTAAAAAATATATACAGGATAGAGACCTTGCTTATTTTTTTTATATATTTACATAATGTCATTTCTACTGTGATTACAACAGATTTTTCACTTCGCAGATAACGGGGGAATGCTATTTTGCATGTACGAGTATGTATGGTATAAAACTATGAAGCATAAAAAATCAAGAAAACTTTGCTTTAGAATGTACAAACAAAATTTGAATAGAAATAAAAATGTTTTATCAAATATGTAACTGGCAAAACCTGTGGGCTACCTTTACCCATAACTTTACCCAATTTCAAGTTAATGCCATTATTAGTTCCTGAGATACTCCGCTGTGATAGACGCGTGGACTCATAATGTAAGAAAGCTTTTAAATTTCTTGTCATTATTTTTAAGTAATAATATATTATTGTTACATCAATAATAAATCAACTTTATCTCAATTTCTACAGTTTACATCATCCAAAAACTTCAATTAAATCTCATCGAAACATTTAACATTTTCGTGCTACCACCACGAATTCAGCGCTGAAATTTTACAGAACGGTCTCGCGGGATCTACGGTGTTCCCTTGAAATTATTTTCCTTTACATCATTATAATCCAGGAAGCGTTCCGTGACTATATGAATAATAACCACTGCGCTAAACCATATCTAAAAATAAATATTCGGCGTTTGGTTTGCATTCGCTATCACGGTCGACGACCCCCAGTCCACGACACTGGCGCATTTGTTGGTTTGACCACCGTCGGTAGCGCGATCTTGACATTGGCTCTGCAGCATAACGCGGTCTTACATAAGTGACGCCACAAGCTGCTAAAGGTGCGTATAAACCTAGCTACACAGTTATTAAACCATCCGAATGAATACTGCTTTAATGAACAGAGGACATTTTTATGGAGCGAGAATGGGTTCTCACTCGGCCTTCACCGTACTCACCTGATAGTAAGAGACGTAAAGACTGCAAGCTGACCAGTTCCAAGTATCCACGAATGCATGGTAATATCCCTGGGTTCCCTCCTTAACGCTGTGTGTAGTTCTATTGTGAGCCAAAATCTAGCATTAAGTACATACTACACGGGTCAAACTCAAACTAAATCTTATTACATTTTAAAAAAATTTATTTTAAACTGTTACTCAGTGTAATTTTAACCAATTTATCTTTCTGGTCAATAATCTAAGTGACCGGATTCATATTGGCATTTTATCAATATAAAAACAGACTCTCGATGAAAAGTGGGTAATTAACAATCAGTATCGTTTAGTGGTTACGTATATTTCAATTTGTAAAACTGATAAGGCTATCCTAGTCCAGACGGACACTAAAATATGCGAGATGAAATTGATTTTATATAACAAACTATGCTGAAAGACAAAGAAGCTCAATTTTGCATAATGCTTTGGTTATCATAGAAGACAACTAAGGTCTTACTCCATGGAACGGGACCATTTCCCACCTCTTTCTACGATCACAAAATCCTCCGATAATCGTGGTGATCAAGGCAAATCCTCATATAGCTCATTCATAACGGCAATAAATCAACAAGGCTATGGTATCCACTGGACTTTTCTGCTCGATAATTAAGATGTACAAGTCCTCGTTGACAATTCATTACTGACAGATTCGCATTATTTTTGTCAGCTTCAAATTTTGGACAAATAGGCCATCGTCATGGATCGTCAGGAGATTGGCCGTAATGGCTTGATAGTTAGATGCTAATATCCATCTTAAAATTTTCGCGAACTGGCCTGTTACGACACCCACGGTATGATTGCTCTTATTCTACAGCCGAGCCCACATCGCCAGACTCCTGATCAAGCCAATATAACCGCACCGCTTTGGACAGGTTTTTATCAACAAGGTAACGGAACCTCGCATCTTAACAAGTGATAACTTTTCGTTCGGTGCTGCAGATGTAACGGGATTTCTTAAAATCCTGTTGTTTAGCATACGACAGTAATATCAAAGTAATATAGTGTGGTTTGACTCTGGGAATCTTAGTTGAAAGTAATAAGTTAACATTGCGTTGTTTGTTATTGCAGGTCGATAATAGTGATAATTCCCGACCCAGAATAGACAGAACATTGATTCCTCAGAAAATTACGTTACCATCTAAAACTAAAATTCATGTTAGGCTTATAGGGATAAGGGTAAGCATATAAAAGTATCTTGTAAAAGTACTTTTATTTACTATTAGAAATATCAATTTCATTTCATACATACATTACATTTCATATTTTAAAAAATGATGAATTCTGAATTCCATGGAGACGAAGTCGTGGGCAAAAGCTTGTAGGGAAAAGCTACACATGCCCACACAATTTTACGCGTACATACCGCGAACAAATTACATTCCTTATTTCCTAGCAGTTTTAAGATTCTATTATCTTATTCGACTTCGGAAGCATACTGTTTATTAACAAAATATGTTTACTGATCACGTTTAAACTAACTGCGTATATGACCGAGCCATGTAGGTACTTGCATTTATTAATATCTTTTTGGTACAGTCAACTCTCTGTAAGTAATAATTGTACAGCTTTATCTATGTCGAGAAAGCGTACCTGCATACCTACCAGACACAAAAACTAAACATGTTTGCTGAGACTGATATTCATATTAGAGGTAACTGATTTAGTTATAAACATCGTGAGTTGAAGGACAGTTCAACAGTTTGAAAGAAACGTGTATCACTAAAGGTATGGGCCTGTAGATAAGATAAAAACGTACAACCACAGACATCGTACATGACAAAACATCTTGTTATTCTCTGCATACCTATCTGCCAATGCTCCACATTTGGTGGACGATCAAGGACGAAATAATAAACGCAACCCTTTTGCAAAATAAAACGAATCATTTCACTCGGCACTCCCACTGTCTCGCGTTTGGTTTTGCTGTTTCTTTTTGCAGTATAAAAGATTTATATACGAAAAGGATGTTCGAATCTTGAAGAAATATACGAGTTTGAACTGTATGCCTTTAGCCCCGCCAATCTATACTAGTATCTAGTGTTCGAAATTTTAAAAATTATTTTTATTATCACAAGCATGTATTCAACTTGTAATGTTTGTAGGTTTTCTTTAGTATATACATAGGTTCAAATTTGAAAGAAAGCTGCATTAGAACCACTTTCTCTAAACCGATTGAGCTGTATGTAAAGAAACATTCCTTCATCATCTTCATTCAACTCAATAACAATGCAATTACAAAATCTAGTCTATAAAAATGTTGTATTAAAAACAAATATTTAACAAAAACTTAAATGAATTTAAATAATAAAATCAAATACAATACTCCAAAAAGGTAAACTGGGAGTCGGACTCGCGCACCGATGGTTCCATACAGAATATTTTCTTTTTTCTCGGAAAATTTACAGCTTACAATATTTCAAGTAAATTATCTAAAACTATGTGCTAATCTACAGTTTTCGCTTACAAACTGTAAGTTACACGCTCAATTATTACAACAACAAAAAATTCAAAAAACTGTCTCAAATTAACGCTTTATATATAATTTGAGTGAGCTAATTAAAACAAGCTATGCTTGGAATATCTCTACATGCATAGCCCGTTGTGTTTTTTTTGGAAGTTCTATCTAATAAAAAGTTTCTGTGATAGTTGGTGCTGCTAGATGTCATACGTAAAGGCATATTGACATAATCATATTCATCATCATCTCAATAAATCATATTTTATAAGAATAAGTTTTGGCTTGCGAAAAAACAAGATTTTTTACACTTTACAATATACTGCACTGGAACAGTTTTTAATCGTGAAAATGATTTAAATGGTATATAATTAATAAATTCTACTTTCCAGATTTATTTCTATACTTGCGCTGCAAGACCTAGCTTCCTGCCAAATTTCAGGGAAATATAAAGTGCCCTTGAGGTTTCGATGCGCTTTCAAAGGAAATCGTCAAAATATACGGAATAAATGGCTGAATCTTGCGTTGACTTAAGAAAAAAGCGTTGACTTAACTGACTGACTTAAGAAAAAAAAACTTCTAAAAGTTAGAGTTTTTTCACAGCTTCAAAGACTGTAAACTTCAGTATTTGATATTGATTTCAACTGGATACCTTCATGCGTTCCTAAGAAACATAGTATTAACAGACACACGGACAACATGGTGATCCTATACCGGTTTTTTTCCCTTTTTAGGTACGGAACCCAAAAAAGATCATGTTACACATACGAGTTTGCTGGTTTAAAATTAACAAGACTTACACACAGGTAAGCATTCGATTTATAGAAAATCGGATTAATTCGCAGTTCATTTTAGAAGAATAATTTATAACAATATTAAGTCGGGGTTATCTTCGTTAATAGATAGAGAGTCAATTAACGTTTATTTTTATCAAAGTGTTTGTTGTTTGTACTGAGAAGATGCCTAGGTCAAAAACCTCATAAAAATTTGTGGGCACACGAGTCTATCTAATCATTCATTTGGTTGAGACGTGATTATGTAGAAGTCTCTTCAAATTAATACAAATTAAATCATTAAACACATCTGACGCTTTATAAATCCATCGGTCGGCTGCTCATGGCAATCGTGTAAAATATTCACCAATAAAATATATTCGACTAATAGGTTACAAGCAACAACAAAAAATACAGTTTTAGCATTCCAAATATCATCTTACAAAGCAAGCATCCCCATGTTCCATGGTTTTCGACGTACTCATAGTAAATTACATCTCACAGACAACTTTCCTGATTGTACATTGAATGTTTTTGCCTTTTTGTTACATAAAGCGTAATTATCCCAACTGTGAGTTCTGTAATCGGTCAGAGGACTTACATACGAACATTCCATTTTGCTATTGGTTTGTCTTCCACTCGCCTAAAGGGGATTCTCTGGAAGAGGTTTTGTCAGGTTCAACTTCAAACTTCTGTAATATGTTCTTTTGTTTGTTCTAAATTGAATTTGGTTATTCAGTATAAAGTTGTTGCTAATTAAATATATATATATTAGAAAAGTATGAAATCAAGCAACATTTAAATGTAGCAAGATCAACATAAAGGCTTTTTATTTTTATTTATTTTATTTATTTATTATTCAGTATAAAGTAAGATAGGAAAATAAATATACAATAAAAAAGCTACTGGCTACTCCCAATATCGTTTAGTCGGCTTCACACCTACGTGATATGTTAGGTTTTGTCATTGTGAATTCATCATAGAAAAATATAGTAGATAATAACTATCCAATATATAGCGAGTGACTGAGTGACGGAAAATATTTATCCATGCCACGTATATCGACACGTATATCCTTTATCAGTCAGAATATAACATCTCCATGACATACCCTCTACGAGAAGTTTATTAAATCAGATCTAAAATACCAAAACTTATTTTATTGTTTCAAGTTTTTTGTGTTTGTTTACCAGTTAATACGCAGTATAAATCTCAATAAATATAATTGCTTTCTTTAATGATTTATTTGATAATGCGAACCTATAGAGAGGGTTATTCAAAGAGAATGTAATATTTAGTACAGTTGTATCCGTCTTTTTAGTTAATAAACTATAATAATAACTCTCTAACCATCATTCGCCTAGCTTCATCCCTTTCTCAATCGGGGTCGGGTCTACCGAAACCCAATGTATGATATGAAACCATCATTTCATTAATATTATAGATGCCAAATGTTGTCATCGATCCAATCTTGGTTAAACTAAGACTTATACTCGTAGATAGGTTAATAATTATCTCAATGTAGAGTCTCCCTAAGATAAATTCTGAAGTCCACGCAGACGAAAACGCGTGTAGAAGAAGGTAACAAATAAAATCTAAATACATATAACAATAATTTCAAGTGCAGCTTGCTCTTGGCCGATTTATTAATATATTCGTAAGGTAATTTCGTTCACCGATATCACATACGTGTAATCTATTTAAGTACTTGTGCTTACAAACACTCCACTATCAATGACGAATTACTCAACAAACAAGATTTTCAAAATAACCTATTTTAAAAATATTTATTCGCAAACACGTGTTTTATATTTCATGACAAATATTTAATGAATCTTTTATTTTAAACCTGCTCTTGAAGCCAACATACAACCTCATTTCAGTATTACTTTAAGTACCAAAATTGTTTTGGAGCCGGGTGGAATAAAAGTACGTAAATATTTCTACGTTTAATTTTGTAACTAAAATATTTTTGGAGCCCGGTGGAACCAATGTATGGATTGTCACAGTTTAGAGAACAATGGTTTTGGAGCGCAGTGGAATAAGCCAGCTCTATGCCATAAACCTACCTTTTTATCTTACCTAATATGGAATAAAATAAAACTATTTCCACGCCTTATGACAACGATTTATGCTTGTTTTACAGTAACAGATTTCTAATATGAGATTTTCCTTCAAGAGTTATCCGCAATTCTTATGTTACGACGCATGAAAAATCTGATCTCAATATTAGAAAAATTACAAAAATCTATCTGCGGTTCTTATGTATATACTTACGATGATCACCCATGAAACATCCGTTAAAATTCCGTGACGAGCAATGAACTAATTCTAGTATCTTATTCTACAGGAAGTAGGGTAAATTGCATTTTCTTACCCAATGTCAAATAAGTGATTACACCAAAAATAATGTAACTCTTACTCGGACTTTACGAGCTCTCTACGTTCGCTGAAAATAAAACATCTGGTACTTTCAGAAATTTACAATGTAGGATGGAAAAACGACAGCTCTACAAGTTTCTTTTAGTAAATAAGACCAATCGAGTTACAAACGATATCTCAATTTCAAAAAGTTTATAATAATAATAACCTAGTTACTGATAGTTAATGATCTAGTTACAGATTGTGCAACTAAGATAGTGATTTTAAACAAAAACCTGATGCCTACAGAGTACAAACCTCATGCGAGTAATATAACAGACAACTCCATTAAATATTTAAATCATTTTAGGGTTCTTTAGTCAAACAAGCAACCCTTTTTCCGTTCCCCTTCACTGCACACATTAATGTGGGGTGAATTTAGACACAGAGAGTGTAGACTGGTGGACAGTTCGTTCAAACCGCGTCCTAAAAGTCTGAAACACTTATAACGATATATTTCGATTCGAATTCTAAAGATATGTAATATATCCATATAATGTAGACTGGTGGACAGTTCGTTCAAACCGCGTCCTAAAAGTCTGAAACACTTATAACGATATATTTCGATTCGAATTCTAAAGATATGTAATATATCCATATAATGTCTGGTCCTGTAGGCTTTCTACTCATATATTGATGACGAAATAATCATAGTGACGATATACTCGTGCGTCTAATCAACAAATATTTAAAGTATTGTTCTCTTATTTCGTACATCGTTTCTGTACAAGGCTACATTACATACATTTATTATGCACTGATCGCGGAATGAGACAGATAACAAGTCATGGTCTCGTCTGAAGGATAAATTACTATTTTAAAAATAACGTTTTTATTGTGTGGCAATGAACGGGCGGCTCATTATTATGTGCCTACAAGTAGTTACATACTAATTGCGCTGCTACATAAGTATTATGTAAGGATTCTTCGTTTGTGGAAGTTTAATCTACATATTTTAAGGACCTCATACAACCATGAAATGTAACAAAAATACTCGTTTTAATTTAAAATTTGGCAAACAACTTTGAAATCATTTGGTTGTATGTGAGTTGGGGATAGTCCTGTCACTTTTATATTATTTATGAAGACAAATTCAATTTCTAACGCTGGAATTAATGTGGCATTCCTTGAAGGAAGCCTATGTCCAGCAGTGGACGTTACCCGGCTGATGATGATGGTGAATTACAGTTATACCGGTCTCAGTTTTAGAATAATATCATCCCATGTCATCCCGTGGGTGTCATGTTACTATAAAATTCTGATGATGGCAGCGGTATGTGTGAGGCTTAGGTCATCAGAAGACTGAATTACAATTAAAAATATTGTTATTGTTAATAACTTGAAATACGAGTAGTCCTACAATGATTAAACTAGAGTTTTAAATAATTGAGAATCTCGGATGTTGTGATTTTTCAATAGTTAGATAAATATTGCTACTTTACTCTGAAGAAGTCACAAAAATGAATTCTAGTTGCGAGGAATATATACAATGTATTTAATGATAGGTTATAATTACAATATAACGAACAAGTGTATAATTTAAAAAATTAAAAGAAACCTACGCAATAATCATTCATCATCTTATACGTCTGTAGATTTTTGCCAAATATAGCTAAGAATTATACATACCAAAAAATGCGAAGTTCAATTTTTAGCCACCAATAACGATGTATTTCATTACCATATCATCAGCCATTGAACTAAAAAGCTCAAGAAGCTTTAGACCTATAATTTAAAATGAGCAGGATATGCCCCTAAGATAATAATAACATCAAGAAGATCACAAATGCACACGTATTTACCACCCCATTCAAAGAATAATTGCGCATTTAAAGATATAAGATAAGATGTCTGGGCTGGGTCTGATGTGAAGAAAGAAGCCCTCTTGAACAATTTCATTGGCGATTGAATGTATCAATTTTGCCGGGAAGATGCAATGATTGCCAAGAGTGTCGTCGGCTGTCTGCCTGCGTGCCACGTCGTCTCTTCCGCATTATATTGAGGCCAGTTCAAGCAAGTTCAACATTAAGTTTATGATTTTATGATAATTTCCCAGTAAAGTGGTCGTTGGTCGGGTGCTCTCATCTTTAAGGGAAAACATTCAAGAGATGGGAATTCAGCAGTTCAAAACATACTTATGAAAAAGTTGAAATGATATAATTAAAATGTTCACCCTTAGAGGTATTTGACGATTTGGGTAAATATTTTATTTTTGGGTAATTTTCTCAAATAGAAGAAGAAGAAAAGAATCATCAAAATCGATTCGTAATTGGTGGAATGATCGCAATATGTTACGCGAATATAAAATTAAAATAATAACATACAGTCGATTTTAAAACCTCCTCCTTTTTTGGTGTCAGTTGAGAATTTGCAGACATTATCGCAGTGACAAGGACTTGCTGACCTCACCTCGCACGTCCTTGTTTACTATAAAACTAGCCAAGTGCGGGTGAAACTCGTGTATGGGACGATGCACCTTACCGTAACGGAAGAAACAAAACTATGATAATATCAAAAATCTCTCAATACTGACACGCAATTGGCCGATTCGGTAATAGACTGCCAGACTCGCCTCAACAATAGGAGTCAGCGTCGGTCAGAGTCAGGAGCATATTAAATGCATCCACATATGCATTTAATATGCACTTAATCTACTCATACTTAGCAGCGAGACTTCATAATCAACCATCCACCCCTGTGCTATTAGCGTCCGTTTTGTTTCCCGAAGGCCATCCAGTTTGGTCATCTGGCCGCGTCGGATGTGTGTCAGAGCCACAAAAACCTAAATAAACTGACAATAGAAGTGCCATCCCTGTCGGAGACATACCCACCGAACTCCTAAAGTGATGACAAGTCTCAACTTCCATTATTGTGGATTACCATTCATAAAACATTTAAAGAAAAGAAGTACCATTTTGTAAAAAGAGCATACATTTTGTAATTAAACGTTAAATGAACTGTACGAGTGGTCCATCAAGCACGTGGTCTGCTTTGAGGGAGTTAGATAAAAGGCTTCGTAGTTTTTCTTTTACATTGCAGTTACCGATTTATAAAATGTGTCATCAACATCTAAGAAAATTGCTAATGTCTTTTTAATTTTAATATACAACAAAATATAACACCAAAACAAAACCACGGCGTTTAACGGCATATCTATCTATAATTCTGTACACATAAAATTCAGATTTCCGTAATCCAAACATATATCACGACATGTATAGTCAGCCTCCCTTTGTAACCTCCAGACGGGTCCCAAGATCAAAACAAAAACATTCGAACCACTTGCACAGACAACAGCATTTTTATATTTTATGAATACATGTGGTTAACGAACAGGTATAGAGGCTTGTTCGCTTCAAGATCGAATGTTTTATACTACCTATTACGTCACGTTAAATTCAAAGCGAGTGTTAAATATAAGATGTTACCCGCACCCATCATAATCATTTCGTAAAAAAAATACATCAGATATGTCATGCCTAGTCCATGCCTAGCCTAGTCCTTTCCTCTTATGGACTAAAATATTCGTAATTTCGTTTTTAGTTCTTATAATTTTCCAATTATCTATTAGTGAAGACCTATAATTGGCATTCTGTTTAGTTGTTACATTATGTTATACTTGTATTACTAGCTGTTGGTCTTCCGTCTTGAAAAAATAAAAAATTTAAAAAAAATAGTTTATGTATGTCAACCGCCTTAGTAGTCTAATGGCTACATACTTGACCTTACAATCTGAAGGCCCTGGGTTGGATTCCCGGTGGTCTAAGTTTAGTTGGTTAGTAGGCATTTCTATATCCACCTGGATAACTACCACCAAGTTACTCGTACCTAAGTCTGGCTCCAAACAGCAGGGTTAATTCAATAGCAATGTTGTGTTTTGGCATGAAAGGTAGCAACGCCTGATTAATTTGAGGCTTATGGGTGTGCACGCTTACCATCAAACTGCCTTATCGTCACTTACCATCAGATGAGATGAAGAAGACCTATCATACATATAGAAAAACAATACATAACGTTTATGAAATATCAACAAATCAATAAATATCCAATTGTCATTAACGGCATGTATTGTTTATTAATTATTTAGGTATTTCTATCCAATTTCAATCAAGGCGGCACTTGTTCAAGGATTGGGCTAGCCTAAATAAGTCCTTTCAATGTATTTAACAAATTCAGCGCATAGTAATACACTTTAATTTGCAAAAATTCATGCAGTACCTACTTAAACTAAGCAGAACTAAGTATAAAACATAAATGCCAACCCAACCTTATCAAAAACCTTTGCAAGTGGTTTGGTTCACACGTGCGGAACATTTCCATAACATAAAAACTTTTGTACTCCTTTCCCACATACTTATAGCAATTTATATGCCTTATAGTCAACTAGACGGGTACCTGGGACTACGTAATAAAAATAATTATATCCGTCCTTGAGACAGGTTCAAGGCGCATGATGGGCACGATACGCACATCTGTTCTAACCCTTCGTTTCGTAAACTAAATCCACAAACATATATCCAAGACATCCGTATGAAATGAGTGCTCGCAAGTGAGCACTCTTTAATATTCGACTCACTGTGTTTTACACTTATCCACTGTTTCACTCAAGTTTAAAAGGGTATAGTTATGTCAAATGGGAAATGGGAGTTGAGGAGCTGACACAATCACCAAGCAGATATTGCCGAGTTTTATAACAATATCACTTATCAGAACCATAATTCAGTACTTATTACACAGATACATCGAAAATTGTTGCATAAAATGTTACAGACTATTCAATTTCATTCGCCTAAGTATGTACGTGGTTGACTGGTCAACTAGACTGATTGTTGACTTGGGAAGAAAAAGGTGAAAACCATTATGTGTCGATCTATTCGGGAGCCACGTGTCCACCGGAAGTCTTATGCAGCTGTTTATGTAACCATTATGTAGGTAGCCAAATATAAAGACGTAAGGCATCGGAATACTCAGTAGATCGAAATACGTCTCTACAAAGATAAGGTATAGCAAATGTATTTGTAAAGACGTATTTATCTACCTAGAGATCTATGCATGAAAGATAAGCGGTTCCTGTGCCAAATCTTATTCAAAGGGTTAGTTTAGATTCTGGTTTGGTAATCTGTTATCAATATGATCATACTAATCGACCGTTGAATGACTAGTTAAAGAACCTATTGAACGAATATGTGTGACGTAATGAAAATGTTGTTGAGAAAAATACTCCGACTATGGTGTCCTATTAAGTAACTCGATATGTTAGTTAAATGTTAGTTTTCTGATGTTTTAAACTGACTGAGAACGGACAAAAAGAGTATTCTAGGTGAGTACAAAGAATTAAAAACCACAGATCTTTTCTCTCATTTTAATATTAAAAAGTATAATCCAACATTAAAGCTGTTTAATCATTTAAAATCCGCTTAATAAGATGGTCTTGTTACCTGAGTTATTCCCAATACCACACAATCGAGTTTTACGAACTGTAGCTAAAGTTCTGATAGCTTATCGCAATCGAAGTTCTACTCCTACTTACGCTCTCGTGCTTAATACTCGTATTTGGTTTCTAAACTTCGATAATTATAACAAGTACATCGTAATCATCGTTATCGTCCACTGTTGGACACGAGCCTCCATCATAGATTACCACGTCACAATTCCCATGAGCTAATTTACCACAATAACTACGCTTGGCAGCCAGAGTGCTGATCTATCGTAGTCAGATGATTGGCATCTCCTTAAGAGGCTATGTTGGTAAGACCACGTGGCCGTGTTCAAGGTTACATTGTTTTGTAGCTGTCCCTCTCCGAGCCCTATCCTACCCGAGCGCGTACGGTGAGACAGCATACATTACGCGAAGTTATCCACCCGTTATTTGGATGTTTCGTAGTCCAGTGATCATTTGAAGGATACAGTATATAATGTAGCCATTTTTTCAGTACAGTATATTAATAAAATTTCAGATGTCGGTGGTTTTTCAAAATTGTTCTAAATTGATTCATACTCTTGTAAATCAGGTTCAAAGTTGGGGCTTTTTATTACCGAAAAATACAATACTTTGACGCCCTGTAACTCTGGAAGTATATATTTAAACGAAAATCTGACTCACCACCGACACATATATTTGTTTCTAGATTGTGTCTTGAAAATTTCATATATTTTCATAGCTTAATACTCAAAATATGACTGGACTACGTTTGTATGGGCGCTTTGACAACAGGATACCCTCTTAATTTTTCCCTGGTCACCTTTTGCGACACCCACGGGATTAAATGAGGTTCTCCATTACCAGGCAATCGAGTTGCTCCATCTCTTTAATGAAAGTTTTGTTTAGCTTTTATCGCATTGTTAGTATGAAAACTGAGGCTTTAAACTTCAGCAATGTATGCTTCAAACGTGTCGTAGAAGGGGACTAAGTTATTTTTAATAGATTAGTATTTACGAGAATATCACAACAGCGTGAACTTCTACAACAAGAACATTATAATTAACATTATAGCATATACCTTGCTCAACCTGTCTGATTGAATTTCTTGAAAATTGGTTTTGGATTCGAAAAATCTGTCTGTCTTTTGTACTACCTACATTCAGCACTATGTGTAGTGCAGTACATTACTAGAGCAGGTTTTTTTGCTGATACAAATGAAGTTATTCGCAATCATTCTTAATTATATGTAACAAAAAATCAACCTTGAATCAGAAGCAGAAGTTATAGCGACTGAATTTTAAGCACAATACGATGAGTGAACAGCGCTGAATATTTAACGTTGCGGTCAAGTAAGCTCACGCAGGACTCCGGCGCAATACCTACATAAACCATCAAGCAACAGCTACTTAGACTGGCCGAGATGCGTGATCGGTAATTGGAAATGTAACATTGGATGTGTGTGGCACTCGCAAAAAAATAAGCCTAGCGTCTACAACTTCTACGATACGCTTTACCATTCTTATTCCATTATTTCAAAGTGTACATTTCCCGTCTGAATTAGAGAATGATTATGATGAATTAATGATAAACGCTTTATGAACAACAGTAAATTTATGTATTTTACTATTTTTTAAATTGAGATTTTGTCTTCTTGATTATGTATTCACAAAATTAAAATGCATAAACCCTCGATCAGCGCCAGACCTAGAATAGGAGAGTTTAGCGGTCGCTTTAGGTTCCACAGCTCACAAAGAGGCGCCAAAATGCCAAATCTAAAAAGCAACTCAAATATGATTTTTGCAATGAAATAATCTTAGTCCAAAGTTCCAAAGGACGCCGAAAGACCATCTTTCTCTACCGTAATCAGAAGCTAAGCCGCGCTGTCGAAAGCTTATTTGTTAAACTCATTAATCTGTGCAACTTTAGCTGCAATATTAATACTACTACGAATATTTCAATTTTCTTTAAATATTTATTCCAGTTCAAGATTTAAGAGTCACTTGTTGTACATGAGTTTGATTCTTATTAATACACAATCACTGCACTAACAACGTACATATGGAAAATAATGAAATCGTAACAACTAATTCAGTAAGATATATAGCTAATTTACGCTTAAATTCATTGAAAGATTCAGCATTTTTTGGGGTTCCGCAGTCAAACTAGGAACCCTTACAGTTTCGCGAATAGGTCTTTCAAAAACATTAAGGGTCTATCAACACCACTTTTCGATTTATGGATCCGTTTGCGAAATATTACGCTTAAAAGTGATAATTTTTGATCTGAAAATATTCACAATAGTAGTATGTTGTTAGGTATACTGAACTTCAAAGGAAAACTATCACGGCTAAGCTGGCTTTACAGGTTAACGAGCAATAGTCGAAAAAATTATGAAATAGAGATGTCATAATGAAACTTTCGTACAAATCTCATTCAAAATTACATCATGTGTTGGCTAAAATACGGAACCCTACACTCCGCGTGGCCCGACACTCATTTGGCTGCTTTTTTATATCTGAAGGTAGGTTATTAAAAGATTCACTCCTTCGTGAGTAAACATTCAAACAAACAATATTTAAACTTTAATTCAAGTTTTTTCTCATTATTTTTTATGGACCGATACAATTTCCCTCTCTCGCAACAGGCTTGTTTCTGAGATAAGAATTCCAGAATATCATGAATTTCATCACTACCCGCAGCTTAATCCTATTTTCGGACCTCCTTCATAGATCTTCTATGATAGAGAGATTTCCCATGACGGAGGGATTTGCAAAATTTTTTGATACAAAATGTAGACCACCTACATCTACATTCTAGAATTTCTCCTTAAAATCGCACAGACAAGAGGCCACACACCCAATTTAAAAAATCCCTTGTAAAGAATTAATCGTGATGATGAAAATTATAATAAATACATATATGTATTTCTTAGTTGGCCGCCTCTTGGACTTACGATCCGGAGGTCCCGGGTTCGATTCTCAGTAGGGGTACCTGTCGGTACTCAGTTTGATTGGTAGTAAGGCATTTTCTATTTCTGCCAGGCTAGCAGTTTCTGTTCCGATATGAAAGGTAGCATAGCCAGCGCCTCATTAGACTGAGGCTTCTGGGTGCGCACGCTTACCGACCAACGGCCTTATCGTCACATCAAGTGAGATGAAGGCCAAGCGCAAACTAATCATACATAATAATAAATCTCTGGCACCTAATAAACCTTTAAAAAATTTATTAAATATTCAGTCTTTAATTAATTCCATTTCTCAGGCCAAAAAATAAAATATATATCTATTATTTTATTATTCTCGGTACCTCTATAAAACTCTACCTTTACAAAGGTCTGAACCTAATTAATTTAGCACAATTGTCATAGTGTTTCAAAGGTCGGAATCATACGACAATTATCAACATACTTTCAAAGCAGTGAACTTTAAAACGCGCTCAACCATAACTTGGGCTACGGATGAATTACCGAGTTTACTTATTTGTTCGAACGTGAAAATTAACATGTTACTATGTGTGCTTTCATTAAGTAGAGCAATTGGAAGTACATAGCTACTTGTATGTATAAGTTGAGATAGAGTAGCGATTAATGCGTAGCAATAAAAACTGGAAATCTGCTGTAAACGTTTAACCATTCTAATCACGTCCACTGATACACGGACAGTCCAAGCATAAATACGGCCTCACTGATTCATCACCGCCAAATTTTTTATATTTCAAAGTAGGTGAAAAACTTCATTTGGAGCAAAACATTTTTGGCCGGATTGACTTGAGTCTCAGCTTAAATACTGTTTAGGTCTTATTCTTCAACTGCTGCAAAGGTCGCGGTAGTAGTGTTGATGGCGGACGCTGCTCCCCACCAAAATCAGGAGATTTTTGCAACATCTTTCTGCGATCACCAAGATGCGTGTCAAGTGTGAAGATTATGGCAATTCCCCTCATGGAAAGTACTACGGGGCGATGTATACGAGTCGAGCGTATTTTCGCCCGTATCATCATCAACAGCCTAAATACGAGTATGTCCCCACTGGAGGGGCTCAAGCCTACTCTCCTATAGAGATGGAACATTGTACTTGTACAACACGCGGGCGCAGTGCGGATTGGTAGACTTACCACACACCTAAGGAGTGTTCAGGATTCCTCGCGATGTCTTCCTTCACTATTCTAAATAACAAATTGGAACTCATTGGTACGAGCCAGGATCGAACCCAGACCTCGTTTGTTCAAGGACTGACGCTCTACCCAACTGAGCTACCAAGTCTTATCACTAAGCCCGTATTACGCTCTCAAAATACCCGACTAAGTCGGAACCAAAAGGAGGGTAATGATTTAAGCAGGCTTTGTATGTGTGAGTTACATAGCATATCTTCTTTGGTATTAAATAAAAGGAATTGATAAGTAGATACATTCCGAAAACATAGTGGTAACATATATATAAATACTTATATATTTTCATAAATTAACATCCAAAAGCGAAGTTTTAAAATCAGTATTACGTTTCTTGTTGTAGTCATGTTTTAGTTCTTTCTATTATTTCACGGAACTGTTTTGACTGATATTATTTGTTATTCAATATCGTTTTGAATGGCGTAGACGTAGCTTAGGCGACATAATTAGCCTAGAGATCAACCCCATTACAAGTCTTCAAAAGGCGACTAATGAAATGTTTCCCGAGCTCTTCAATCCCTTCAAGGCCAGATTGACATGGTCATCGACCACACCGTCAAAGAGAATCTCTCTTTCACGGATCTCTTGCACCCCTGGTGACAAACTGGTGATTATTGCAAATCACTTGCGTGGGAAATTGGTTTGACGTAACGTCGATCCATAAGGAAATATATTGTTCAACTGCAAACAAATGAAGTTGTCACTACGCATATTGTATGTATGTTGTTCAGCAGTGAGCTTATTCGGCTGACATTATTTTTAAATTGATCTAATTTGAAATCCATTTCGTGATATAGCTCCAATGGACCTGAAAAAATCGTTTCTGAATTTTCTGGATTGTGATTTCGGAGAAACCGGTTATATTATAAAAACTTGGAGATGACATGATAACACAATCTTTCGAACGACAACCCACACACACCGCTATACCTAAAACATGGCATAGACTAGAGTCTAGAGGAAACAAATTCATCCCAATTTACATGCATGTATAGGTATCCTAACAACAATTATTTTTTAAGATTTTAGTTTAAACGAGCTACGTCATTTTCGTCGGAAAATATCGTTATATTTTCAGCAAAATCATGAATGAAAATTATATTTAATTAGTAAGTTTTTCTGTGAGTTAAAATTTTCTGGTCATTAGCAAAGTGGCCAGCCACAGCGGGTTTCACTAATTCGGATTATTTTGGAACATTTAATAACAACTATCCTAGTCACAAATAAACAAATACAAAATATTTCATAAATAATATTTAGGAACATAATTTCTTTCAATGCAATGCCATATCTGCAACTTAAGAAACAAAACTTAGATTTAAACCAACTTATAATAAGTAACGTTATCTTAATAGTATTGTGTTACAGACTGTTGCAGCAATAATAGAGATACTTAAATTACAAACAAAACTTTTAAAAAACTATTGGTTTTAATGTAAGTTAAACTTACCCAAAAGCTTTCCACGTAGTTAGCGAAAAAGAAAACTCCCGGGACAGACATGATAACCAGTGTTAGATCAAAAGAAGTCTGACAGTACGAGCTCAGGACAGTTTTTATTTAAACACTTTTTCTTTACTAACATTACAGGGCGCACTTTATCGGTCGCGATCGACGTGAAGTTGTACACGGCAGCTGCGAACACCACTCACTAGCCCTCGACACAACGCACTGAGGACCCGCCAGCTTGTTGGCTGCCTATATACTTACATATCTCTTGCTTTGCCGCTTCATTTCACGCTCTATATCCACTAATTATTATCTATGGATCTTGGTTATCGAATTGCGAGTAGTTGGTGCATCGGCTGCTAGGATACAGCATATATCAGCCTCATTACCTCGTATATTTTTATTGTAATATTTTCACCACCTGCGTGGCCTAGTTGCTACCCAGTTGGACTCGTCGTCTTGTGTTCGAGGTTCGATTCCTAGTGTGCGGTATCTATTATGCCTTGTTTGGTTGGTAGCAGGGTATATTTATGTGTCTTACTAAACTAAGCTATTAAAGCTAACCATGTTATCAAAGTCTGCAGCACTTTTACGAGTATGTTCCGATAATGAAAAAAAGAATAGCCACCTCGTCATAAACTTGAGGCTTCTAGGTGAGCATACTCTTCCATGATATCGCAATCCAATGACCTTGCAGTTACTCAACATAAGGTAACAACACAGAAATGTTTTCATGAGCTGGCTTATATTAGATATAGATTTTTTACTTTTACAATGATCAAGTAGATTTTTATGACGTTGTGGAACCTACTTACTGAGAAAGGCGAAGCAGAGAAAAAGCAAAATATACAACGCATTTTCTACTTGGTAATTAATTATATTTTAATTATACACTAGCTACTGACACGTTCTACGCATTTCACTTCAACTTTTATTAACTATGCCAAAATACGGAATGACCAGTTTGCACGTTCTTTAATGATTAAAACTTAAGGGGTCTTCCATCGACGATTTTAAATCCCCTTAGTGGAAGTGGAAGTCTTAAAACGCGACAAAGGCCAGAGTAAGACAAACAATCATTCTGTACATATTATCTTCCATTCCACGCAAGTTTCGGAGATCAGGGGGAACAGTTTTTTTTAAAATTCACAGTCATGACCTCTACAGTACAGTACTAGAGACTGGAAATTTAGAGTGTGTTCTATGAATTGTAAGTACCCACTAATAAATTATTTATTTTTGAAATTACACCCCTAAGATGGTAAAATAAGGTATGTAAATATGTATGAAAGTCTGTAATTTTTGAAAATAAAAATAATGAAAATTTGTACGTGTCCGTTCGGTTTAAAATAATGAAAGACATTTTTCACATATTTTGGATCAAATCAAATCGTTATACCTACTACATTTACATTATTATTATTTAAAAAGTCAGAGTGGATAAAAATCAATCCCTCGTGGAGTGAAATGAAGTTCAAAGTTTTTTGACCACAACAAAATACACAAGGTCTAATAGTTTCTGCGGGGATGAAATCGGATGTATTAGCTAACCATAATAATATGAATACGAAAGGGTATTTGTTAGTTAGTCCTTAATTTACGCCGTACGTCAGAATGACTTATTTTAAAGGGGTAGTAGAAGCGAATAATTTAAGAATAATTTAGTTACTACCCTAATCACAAACAAATTAAAATATTTTCATAATAGATATAGTATAGGTACACTCGAGTACAAAAATATGTATGTACTTTTCTTGTCATATTCACCCTTACTTGTTCCTTTGTTTTATGTTGAGCGAAATGAATGACAATTAAACGTGAATGTGACATTGTTCAAAAGTTGATACATATTTTTGGACTCGAGTGTACCTTACCACTTTCAATGAAATGTCATATATGCAGCCACTGAGTAGAATGATACTATCGTTCTGTAACTTTAAAACTTAGATTTAAATCAACTAAAGTTACTTACCCAAAGGCGTATCCATGTAGATGGCGAAAAAGCAAACTCCCAGGACCAGGTTTGGAAAAAAAACTATGTGTTTTTATGAAGCGAACAAAACAAACAGTTCAAAATGTTTAACACTTGTTCTAAACTTGAATTTTGTATAGGGCAATTTCCAGATTAATTGATATTCCCTAATTTATAACAACGGTACTAAGTAAGTACACACGACTAGGTATTATCATAAGGTTCAAGCATAAGCTGACCGCATATCGTAAAAGCTATCATTTGTATGTTAAAGAGTAGAAGAGAAAAACGTATAGTCCGTTGATTCTCTAAGTAATGGAAGAAATAATGCCAGCCTGATGTTTTCTTTATAAATAATATGTTGTTGTGTTTTGAAAAAAAAATTTTTTTACTAGTATTTACAAATATGCAAATACGGGAAAAGATCAACAAGTTGAACAAGCGCCACCAACAATCATTTTTACACCCCAAAAAACTATTACTAACCACTACAGGAATTAATATAAGGCAAATCTCATACTCATTAAATTTTTATTCATTAATATAATAGTTGGAATAATCAGGAATACAATTACACTCTAATTCTAATTTTGGTGTAAAATGGCAGCCAGAGCCGATTTTACAAAGCTCTGATAAACGTCATAAACTTTTATTATTCATACAAATAAATGTGTATACATTTTTTTAGCAACGTTCCATTTTCAACCTTATACACTGTATAGACCTTATCTAACTATATTACTATACCAATCCAAGATAACAATCATTAATAATAAAAATAATATAAATACAATTTACTATTTATGTTAACGCTAAAGTGAGAAATACATTTATTTATTGATACGCTGTGCTCAAGTACTGAGCGAAAAATTATTTTCGACTCAACCGAAAAATAAAAACTTACCTTTATTCCATGAACCCGTTTTGTTTCGGTTGATGATATTAAAGAACTACTGCCTACTTGGGACAAACTAAAAACTATATACATAAAAACGATGCAAAGAAACTTTTTCTTGATTTTTATGAAACAGAAGTTAAATAATCTGATATATAAAAACAATTGTCGCCTATTATCTCCCATTGTTTAACTTTATTGCACAGCATACAAACATATACGGCAATGTAATTCAGTTTTCATTGCAGTTCATAGCACCAATACCGAAAGCAATGAACTCGTGATTCTATTGAAGTGTGATTATGTAATCATACTTTACGCCGACACATATTACGTCTCCTTTTCTGTTCTCCTATTCTAACTAGATATTTCGTTTGGACCATCTAGTTGTTTTTTCTCAAATTTAAATTGTTTTAGGTTAGGTAAGAAGGTCCATATTATTGCTAATGGTTGCTATCTCAGGTGGTCTAGCGACTACCGTCCACCTAAAACTTAGATTTGGCCCAATCTTAAAATATAACACTGTTTACTACATCTCATGATGTACCATCAATTAAATGAAATAGTTTCTCGACATTGTCAACTAGTGCAGTTAGTTACTTCATATGGCCAAAAGCAATGTATGTAACTGAAACAAAACTCTCTCTCTGAACGCTAACATACATTTCCAAGGGAAGTTGACAGTCTTTGGGATGAAGTCTGCACAAATGCATAATATAATTTAATAGAGCGAGTCTAAAGTGCGCGAGCGTACCTCAGACAATATTAATAATAACTCGATGGACCAGCACTACTTACTCTAAGCCAATATATTTAAAACTTAAAATAATGTTAAATTCAAACACATAAAAAATCTTTCAATGAGGGTTTTTTAAACCGTTTTTTTAAAACTATGTATATATATGTCGCAGTTGAATTGCTTAAAAGGCTGTTTTACATAGCCGCTAGCTGTAACACTAAACAGTACTGATATATTATAAAGCAGCAGTAAAACGTCTAGTTGGATTGCCCCTGCGCTACGTTTGACGTTTTGGAAAATGAATTGTTTTGGCGTGACCATGATGAATTACAAATCAAGAAGTATGACATTTAGTTTTTTTTTTCATGACAATTACAAATATAATAAAGTTAACCTTTTACAATTTTACTCAGTTTATTTATCAATCAACAGTTTATAATAAAAGAAAACAGTCACACAGTTAACTACTATTCTAAGTTTTGCATCACACAATTATTATTTGACAAAAATTAACGAGAATCCGCTCACAATACTTCCGTCCAACATTTCTATTGCCGTAATCTTTTAAAATAGAATAGCAGGTTTTGAGAAATAATTACGTAAAACTAGGAGATCGAATCATAGTGTCACGAAATGAATATCAATAATGTACATCTTTATTGTCAGCTACAATAGCCGTAACGCATGTAATGGAGTTGGTAGGTGGCAATTTAAATATTAATCAAAAATAGAGTGTAAAAATGGAAATTGGGACTCATTATTATTATTATTTATTTAAGTCAGATATACATCCATAGTGTTAGTAATCTTAGGTCTATGTTAGTAATTTAACTTATAACTATAACGTCAGCCATGCTACTGGGACACTGGTGCATGTAATGACAGCCAGTGTCGCAGCATCAGCATTATGAAGTTGTATGTTAATGATACTCATTTTGCGACATCACAATCCGCTGTCCTATTTTTATATAATTGCCGCACAAAACTAGCTATCTTATTTTAAAAGATTATGGTAAAAAATAATTAGTATGAAACTTTCATTCTCCATGTCCGCACTCTTTGTGTATTTTCAGAAGCAAGTCAAAATAATCCTCCATTGCAATTACCCGGACTGTAGGATCTCAGGTAATGATTTTTTCAAAATAAGATAATCTTCTCCACAAACCGGCATCGTATTTAACTTTAACATCCTTTAGTATTCGCTAGGTGTTCGGCGTACATCAGAACTTATGGCCACCTTACTGCTTTTGCTTTGTTTTATAACCTCTAAAACTCATTGCTCGGTCCACGGCTTTTCTATGTTCCCGCACTGACTAACATAAAACTCGGATAACTGATGTCCTTAAAATCACTGTTTTCGGGGTTAATTTAACTTGAATTAGTGGTTTTATTGGTAAATTTTGACGAACTACTCTCGCCATTTTTGTTGTTATGACATACAGCGCCACGAGCGACCAAATTAAGAACTAAAGTACTACAATCTAACGTTTCATTGTCCCGCTGCATTGATTAATGCAAAACTTTCATTCAATTTTGCGTATTAAAGTTCAGTTGCTTTATTTAACGGTACTGTTTAGTGTTACAGCTAGCGGTTATGTAAAACAGCCTTTTACGCAATTCAACTGCGACATATATACGCGAAACTTAATAGAACGTGTAAATTACGATTTACATGCGAAGTCGCGGGCTTGAATGTTGCTATAACTTGACTGTTTCCTTATTTTGTAAAGTTGTAACTGAAACATACTTTTCGCCCACTTACAATTTTACCTCTTGCAAGCAGACTTGGTAACAGTAAAGACTACTATATCGTACAATAGATCTGGTATGTTGACGGAGGCGTGGTCCCGAGACGATATCTCATGTTCAACAGTAAGTCTAAGCTAGGCTAAGAAGCTTGGCCTTCAGTCTCTTTGACGCTCTAGACGAAAAGAAAAGTGGACTCACAATATGAGTTAAAAGTTACATCCCCCTCAATTAATAATTCTTGAAAATTTCTAACCAAACGGCTAAATATCTACTTTTATCTTATATGCCTTGACAGAATTACCATACGAACTTTGAACCGCTAATTTGCCTCTGTATTGGAAAATTTCCGAAAATTCTGAAACATGAATTTCATACGGATAAAACCAAAAAATCATAAATTACATTTTACCTCTTTATGGTAATAATTTTCAAATAAAGCTTAAGAAATTACAAGCTTAAGTTCCTATCAACGCCAAAAAATAGCAAACAAGTGAAACTTTTATCGGCGAAATCACCTTCAACCAAACAAAAACCGTTATAAATACATCGCTATCGTTTACATTATAATCTGCGGTTCAGGAACAGACAAAGCTATAGACTTGTGCGGCAGTACTTGTCCACCGTTCACGTAGAGTTCATCCTTTACTATGACGTCCTCTCCGAGAACTGTTGTATTCTCCATGCGCACCCATCGCCCCACCACGGATCGCCAGCCCACTATGCTTCCTTCGAGCCAGGCATGCTGTCTCACGCACGCGCCACGCAAAATTGTGCTGCGCTTTATACATGCACCTGGAAAATAGTACACATATACCTATTATTAAGTAGCATTTTCCCACAACATCGTCTGCGTAGGACAAAAACCATTCTGTACCACCGTACAATATTTAACACAAGATTGAGCATAAAACAGACTCCATTTAATTTTTAACTTTGTTTTATACATTTTTATTTTATTTATAGCGGCCATAGTAATAGACACTCAATGAAAATTTTAAGTGTCTACCTTTTACGGTGCCAAAGATACATCCCTATGACTGAATGTAATACTAAATGTACCGATCGTCACACACCTACCGACCCGAACCGACAAGAACCCCCTGACAGCAAGCAATAAACGTTGTAGGTAGATCCTAAACAGAACAGAAAGTGTGTGACGGGGCTTAATCCAATAAAGCACTCAAGACGCAATGGCCTTGCACTTGGCTTACATTTAGCCATGGTCAGTAAGGATAAAAACAATAAATCAAAACGCCCAAATAAATAACAATAATTTTAATGAATATTTATTTGACCAAGTATCATAACCTTGAGTAAACCGAAACTAAAACTTTCTATAACCAAATTAACACTTTCTCAGAAAAAAATCAATATTGGCTGCATGAGTCTACTGATGTACTCGTATATGAGCCCCTTTCATAGATCACCACGTTTGACTTCTCATGAAATAATTTGCCATAATCACCACGCTTGGCAAACGGATTAGAAATTGCAGAAAATAGCCTTTTAAGAAACCCACAGGATAACATGTCATGACGAAGTTTCGTAAATGTATTGACAGATGACAGATTACTTATCGGAACCCATAAATATACTAGCTTTTGTCTTCGACTTCGACGGCGTGGACTGGAGAAAGTATAGCAAGGGAACTACTTGTTTAATAGGAAGAAAAAAAGCCTATTTCCATTTTTTCCCATCCCTATACAAAAAAGTATTTTGATTCTTCGTTACGATGTAAAGGAACAACAAACAAACTCAATTTTGCATTAGTAATCTGGACATGGACATAGACATTTACAGAAACGACAAAAACATTATTTTTGGCTATACTTTAGTTCGATCAAAAGTAGTTATTTACCGTCTTCAATTACGACATCAGGTCCAATTGTAACATTTGGTCCAATACGGCAGCCTTTCCCGATCTTGGCCGACGGATCTATAAGAACATTCCCAACCACACCCTCTCCATCGTACAGTTTATCCGAGTTTTTCTGTCGCAAGCTTGTCAGGTACAAACACATCCCTGAAATATAACAATTTAGTGTTATCTGAGGAAAATAGTAAACACAAAAATATCCTTATCACGGTAAAACGCAGGCCTTGATGATTATGCTAACATACAACATTGATTTACAAAGATACCTTAAGAAACATGAACTTTTTTAATTTTCAAAATAAATATATCTGTTTAATGAAGCTAAAGACCCCCAAAAATAAGTTATAAAAACTTGAGAGGTGTCAAGGGACACCCGGATGGAACGAAGTTCTTTTCGATTAATTAGTGAAGGAATTGTAATAAAATTTTACAAATTTTCAATAAGGTTTGAACGGATTTTTAACATTATATTTTAAATATGGTTTTGTAGGTGTTTTCATTAGATTTTTTATGTACGTGATACGTTTTGTTTTTAGCGACATCTGTCATTGAGTAGCGGCAACTAATCAAAGCCATCTGTCGTCACATAGCTGTACTGTTGGTATCGTCTTACTACTACGTACGTCGTACTAACAGATGACGCTAACTTACTATAGCAAAAAGTGTCGGTGACAACTTTTCGTAAGAATTTTTTCCGTCTAGCCCCCTTTCACAACGCGCGATAAGGAACTTCGTTCCAAAAACATATTATTTTAATAAATGTCAATATCAAATACAAATAAAGTTATGAGACACACACACACACGGACAACACGGCAAACACGGTCTATTTCATATATTTTGGTTCTGGCGTTACAAAATCAATAGGACCATCGCATATCATCCCGCGGATGTCGTACAAGGCGAGGAAGGGAAAAATATAACCTACTAGCTTCTGCCCGCAGCTTCGCCCGCGTGGGCTTTAGAATGTATTCAACTGCTCGTTAAGTCGTGATAAAACGTAGCCTATGTCCTTTCCTGTTTCCTTTCCTATGACTTTTTAACTATCCCTTTACAAAAAATGAATGAGTGAGTAGTCACTTTTATACACTTATGAAATTATGCTATCTAAAATTAATTAAGGCGATCCCCCTCCATCAAAGTTTTATACTAAGTTTCTGTTGCCATAATCGCATAAGTCGCGAAATGAGTATCATTAACATACAACTTCACAGAGAATCACAATTTTCATTTTAAACAATTTTTTCGATTATTGTTCAAAGCGCCATCTATGAACCATTAGCTGCGTAACGGCTATTACTATACTATAACTATAAAGTTGTAAATTAATGATATTTATTTCGCGACACAATAATTTCATCTCCTATTTTTAGGTATTTACTTATCAAAGTCAGATATCCTATTTTAAAAGATTATGGCAACAGACATTTAGTATAGAAGCATTAGGAGAGGAATAATGTTAATAAGTATATAACTCTTAATCTATACGATAAATGTCGACACAATAATCGCTAACAATGACAGTTGCCGCAAGCAATTCAGAACAGCTTCAAATCAAAATTTTATAACCATAGAAACAAGTACTATAAGGTCAACTAGTGCTTTGAAATATTTGTTTTAATACGTCAGAAACCAAATTCTCATGATTTTTTTGTTATCTTTGATACTGGTCAGGTCAGGTTGTGGCATGCATGACACCTTCATGACGCGTGTCTTTTTAAAGGATGCAATATATATACATAAGAAGTCGCCATGTGCATTGTGCAAGTGCATATTTAAAAAGTAAACCATAAACCATTCAGTCTAGGTATAAATATTGGACAAATATTGGATAAATATAACTGTATTACATTTATTACATTAAATTGAATTTGCAGTTAAAAACAAAATATCTAACCAATTTCGAAAAAATACTTATTTTATAGTTATTACGTAAAAATAATGTTAAAATTTTTTTTAATTTGGGCAGTTTCAGTTGGGCAAAAAAATTTAGAACTTAAAATCAAAAACAAAAACCACCGTAAAACAAATTATATAAGTCATACAAAAAGATAAAGCAAGTTCATTCATGTGACACTATAACAAAAGGAAAAAGTACTTTATACGTTTTAACTTTCTATCATCATCAACAGCCTATATATGTCCCCACTGGAGGGGCTCAGGCCTACTCTCCTACAGAGAGTGTATGGGCCATAGTCCACCACGCGGGCCCAGTGCGGATCGGCGGACTTCACATGCCTGTTCAAGACATGCAGGTTTCCTAACGATGTTTTCCTTCACCGTTAAGCAGTCGGATAATGTACTTGAATTTAAAAACAACTCATAGGTACACGGCTGGATTCGAACCCGGTACCCTCAGATTGAGAGTCCGCGCCTTATCCATTGCGCCACCGACGCATTTCTATACTCTTAATATAATATATAATAGCTTTAACATGTAAACTATCAAGTATGATATTATTACTTTACCATTAACTATGAAATTACCAATTATACACAATGAATGAATGTCGCTTTAGGTATTACGCCAATTAACTATTTCACATCGCTACTTATATGCATAATTTAAAAACTAATTTGAGAAGAAAAACAATTTATATGAAATTTCAATTGCTTCTGAAATCCATAAGAGCTCTGCCTCATTAAGACGCCGTTAACGAAGATGAAATGTATGGTACCTAACTCACTTGGCGATTGTTTGGCAACCATATATTTCAAAATTAACAAACATCATCATCATAACTGCTTGGCTACATAGCTGGCGACGTCTCAATGGCGTTTAATAAGGCATCAGCCTTAAAGTATGGGTTTCTAATTACTTTCTAAAGCTAATTATTTTTGTTAAAAGTGGGATATAAATGTAGTTTTTTTAGTTAGTAAGAATTGGGTTTTACTATAACATATTAATCTTTTTATTTCATCAAAATACATTAAACCCCTGGCAATTGGCTTGAACAGCTACAATACAGAAGAGATAGTAAATAATTGTAACAAGTGGCTTTTTATCTCACCAGTCAAAAAGTCTTTGGGCTGCCCAACATCCATCCAGAAGCCTTGAAGTTCCATTGCATGGAGTTGGCCATCACTTGCCATGAAGGGGAACACTTCCTTTTCTATGGATGTGGGTCTCAATTCTATTCTACTCAAAACTGAAGGATTTAGAATGTACATTCCTGAAATAATAAAAAAATTCATGGTAGAAAACATTTTCAAAAAATATTCGGCAGATTTATATTTCAATCAGATTCTACAAGGTCATCAAATAATCGATTTTGACTTGATTACTATTTAACTTGCCTGCATTTATTTTATTTGAAATAAATTCTTGAGGCTTTTCTATAAAACTCTCAATCTGACCATCTTCTTTGTATACCACTACTCCATATTTAGAAGGCTCTTCCACTTTTGTCACTACTATTGTACCTTCCTGAAGAAGAAAAAAAACACCTGATATTATTCAATCCACAACGTTTGAGGTTACGGCAAACCAGTTACTGATATTAATAGAAGTGTGAGTAATAACCTAATAGGTTGTTGTTTTTATTGATAGCGTCTTTAAACATTAAAATAAAGGTTTCTGCAACTGTGCATGACAATATAAAATTATGTTATTAGATTTATCAACCAAGTAAAACCATAAAGCCTGCCTGCATTAGTACTTATATACTTTTTAATATTTGATGTAATTGGTTGTACTTTTTGTGATGAAGCTGGTGTTATTGATGATGTATATCATCTGTGGATGAAGTGTGTTCTGCACAGGCCAGGGAGACAGGCAGTCAATTCGTCCCTTTAAATTAATAATAGGAACATTGGCTTTGGCAACATATCAGCTACATGGAGTTTGCGTGTTTTCAACACAAAAATTCCATAAAAATTATTGTACTTGTTTACTAAGATTTGAACTTCAAACTACTATAAATCATCACTCACAGGTGAAAATGTAGCCAAAGAGTCGAAACATTTTGTAAACCTCAAATTAGACATGACAAGTAGAAGTACTTAATTTATTTACACTTACTTTTCCATGACTCTTATGATATCTAGCCAGTTCTTTAAATGGGAAGTCACAAATAACATCTGAGTTTAAAACAAAGAATGGTTCTGTGCTTGCACTGAGAAGCCCTCTAGCTAGAGCAAGAGGTCCTGCTGTTCCAAGAGGTTCAGTCTCATGAGAAAACGTCAGAGACACTCCCAGCTTAGACACTTGGGCAGTTAATTCTTTTTCCATATCTTCAGCTCGATATGAAACTGCAAGTATCACCTGAAAATTTTGGATATGTTGGATGAGTCCTGTAGTAGATCTTTATATAAAATGATGTTGGTAGGTAGTAGTCACTATACTAACAAAAGTAGTATTTATAACATTTATTGTATTATTAGAGTTTGCAAAAAATATTTCTATATCAATGTTAGTGAAAATATTTACGAAAAGCTAGAAAATGATTAAGTCAGCCGATTTTCAGTTGTGGTGAACAAAAGGGACGCTAAGTACACCCTAACAGGTTTTTCTATTTAGAAATCATGCAGTTCCTTCTTTTAATAACATTTGCTATAAACCACTTGCAGTCCCTATGCCAGTGTAGTAAGTTATCAATATATATAGTAGTGTAAGGATTTTGATCAGACTAAAACCAAATCATATGATGCATCATACTGTTTCATTTTAGTAGTTATCAAATAAATACAGCAGTGAAGCTAAATTACACCTTCCTAAAAATCAAAACACAACCCAAATAAACACATAAATGCTAGTCAAGGGCAAGCCAAATTAAAACAAGGTATTGGTAAATGTGACGGGTTTGCACTATTTAGTTAAAAGCCAAATGAATTACAAAAAAATCTGTGTTGCTTGCTTGTGCCAAGAAAAGCGGAAGTTCAGCTCGGGTGTAACAGCCTATACACCTATATCAGTTCCGGTAAGTTTTTGTTAAACTATAGACATAGGTTCTCTTCTAATGGAGGTGTCAGAGGAAGGAAGTTGTGGTGGTGAATAAATGGAGTTCCCCCTCTCAACCCTCCTTATATGTATAGTTAGAATATGTTAATTACCTGAGTGACTCCAGCATCCACTAAAGCTTCTATTTGATGCAATAGAATAGGTTTGTTGGCAAACTCTACAAGAGGCTTGGGTCGACTTAAAGTTAACGGTCTCAACCGAGTGCCATAGCCTCCAACCAATATCAGGGCGCGCATCTCGCCTAATTTCTTATCCGAACCACACATTTTAAATTATAAATATTAAATGAATATAAACAACAAACAGAAGATTCCCCAGCGGAACAAGAAGAGTACACAAAACTGAAGCCGATACGTGGCTCTATTTATTTAGTCAAATCTAGAGTCAAATGAGACAGATGCTGTCAATGTATTGGTTATCGTACGTAGAGTTATTTGAAAAACGTCAACAAAGTTTTTTACAGTCAACTAGACACGTAACCCAAGTTATCTAGCTGCAAGAATTTATTTATTTATTATTACTTTGTCTATGGTCTATACCAGATATTTTTTGTAAGATCTTTTTCTAACCAGCAAAAGGCAAAGGCAAAAACTATACAGCCAAATCTTTAATAATTATATCTTTAAAGTTATAAACAAGGCCGAACCCATTTCTGCAGTTTTCTTAATAAAATGTATAATATGTACATTTTATCGTTTGTTTTGGATTCTTAACGACTATTTCAAAGGTCAGCCTCGGTCCCAACATATTTCATAAGAATACAAATTCATTGGTTTGTATGGAGTGACGGGGGCCTGGATACGAGGTCATATCCATACATCACAAAACAATATAATAAACACTAAACATCATAGAGCACATCCACGAAGTGCGCAAAAAAGGTAACTAAAAATGGCATGGCCCGCTTTTTATGCACAAATTGAGCATATTTTGCGTTTCGTTCCAATGTTATATCAAAATTGTTTACTATTTGTAATGCAGCGCTTTTTTTTCTTCACCAAAAGGTATAGTATATTCAAAAATTTAAATAAAATAGAAATTCGCGTCTACGGCAAGAAAAAAAGATATGCAGGGTTCCAGCTCAAGTCCCTTAGCTCCCCACATTCATAGAAACATCAGATTGATGCGACCTGTTTCGAAACCCAACCTGTAGTATCTCAATCAGTAGGATCAGTATGGAATCCCACAAAAATTATACACCCGATTGAGTTTAAAATAGAATCGCCGCATGTCAATTTTAAATTAATTTTTTTTTTAAACTTAAGTTGTGTCTGTAACGGATAATATCCATTACTACCTCCTAAGACAAATTAAGAAAAAAATAACAATAACGAAACGTAGTATTTGTCAATGTCATGAAAAATAACTAACAAGTCTAGTCTATGGACAGGCATCTAGTGATCTGTGACAGGCATTACGTAATGGTCAGTGATCTGTCAGTGTCACGAAATTATTTTGGAGCCCTTCCCTGTTTGTAGAACTAAATTATACCTAATGGCTGTGCCGATGCGGATTATCTCCAAATTGCGAGGTAATTAATAGCACAAACCTCTGAATTTCTTATAAGTGAGGTGTTTATGTTCTAATTTAATTTATAACCTTCGGACTAATATTTCGTGACGTACTTTAGCGGTTACGTTAATCATTCAAGTATGTAGTTAGATTTTGATAGACTCAATCTGGTTATTTAATTTTCACTAATTAAGTAAAATGTTCAGCGAAAGTTGCAGCACCAAATGGTTACGTCAGGTTTGAGCTTCGATTATACAAGCATTAGGTACCAATGTCATTTTTATTAGGGTTCATATAACCGAGACCTTCATCTAAAAATAGTATAGTTATTTTATTACTACATTGATAGCTGAACATATAGTAATTTTAAAGTAGATCGAAACAAATAATTGACAGTTCAATTATATTTACTATTATATGTACTGCTGGCTGCAGTAAGGTTGATTGAATTGAAACTAGATCAATAAGTATGTTGACCTTTGGTACTGATCTGAAGTTATTTAGAGTCACTTTCTCTCGCTTGTAAGATAAACTTGATGTTTGCTTCATTTTTTGACCCAGACTTCTTATCAGTGAGAGGTTTGCATTAAACAATATTTTTGTTCTTATATGTTTAAATTATAGAACTAACTTGGTACATTATTAAATGTTTTCCTAACTGTAGGAAATGTATATCTGTCATCTTACTAATAGTATAATTGGATTGAAATGCAATCTGCCACATTGGTAGAAAATGTTCTAGATTATCGCATATCAACTTTTTATCCTGGAAAAGGTTGCCTGAGGTGTATAATTTCTAAAATTTGCTCAGTCGAAGTCAAGGATATAAATTAGTTTACAAATAAATGTTCACAGTATGACTTTCCAATATCTTTTTGATGTATTTCAAAATTACATTGTATTTTATAGTAGAATTTTTTAAATATATTTTATTATTGCTTTTTTTCTAGTGAATGTTTAAGATTACTTTCAGGTAGTTACTTACTGATAATGCTGCTAGAAAATATATAATACACAATATCAAACTGAAATTTCAAACAATATGCATCCAAAGCCACCTTTACCAGAAGCCTCTGAAAGTTGTTTAACACCTGTATTGAAAAATAACTATCAGTTTAACCAAAAATCTCCCTTTAAAATGCATATTAAATTTAGACTCATAGTTAGGCACACCCAATATCCATAGATATAGAAAATCTAATCTATCTATAAAATCTAATCTAATAGGATTAATCATGGCGGGACCAAGAACAATATCACCTGTGTGTGTGTATAAGCATGTGTACTAGACAGATACGGTCAATCTCACAAATGTGATTGAAAAATAGAAGAAATTTTCATATTTCTGAACATTTTAAATTGAATTCAAATGTGTAAAGATTTCCATAGGTAATCTTGGTGGTAATTCGAAAAAATTACGTTTATAAAACAAAATATTCCCATGGTATTTACATGTTAATGTGTAATAATGTGTGTTTTCCTCACGATGTTTTCCTTTACCGTTAAGCAATCGGATAATGTACTTGAATTGAAAAACAACTCATAGGTACACGGCTGGATTCGAACCCGGTACCCTCAGATTGAGAGTCCGCGCCTTATCCATTGCGCCACCGACGCCTTGTCTGCATGTCTTGAACAGGCATGTGAAGTCCGCCGATCCGCACTGGGCCCGCGTGGTGGACTATGGCCCATACACTCTCTGTAGGAGAGTAGGCCTGAGCCCCTCCAGTGGGGACATATATAGGCTGTTGATGATGATGATGAATGTGTGTTTTCTGTTTAAAAGTCCAGGTTCAATATAGGTGACCATAATTAATCACATTTCTTTAACACCAAGTAATTGTTATACTTACAAATTCTAAGACTTTTCTGAATTAAGTAATAATTGTTTTGTGCACAACTCACACATGGTCCTAATCTAAAAGGACCATTCGAAGTTCTATTTAAGTCCGTGTGGTAAACTATGACCCAGGGATAGTGTTACTCATGTCTGCAGGAGTTGCCATCAGTTCTTTACTAGTTCATGGCATACATAAATTGCCATACAATTAAATACATAATTTATTTCCTCAGATGGCGTTATGCTCAACTGCATTAGATACTCTTCCACCACCAGCCAATATGCAGAGACTAGAAAAAACTTGCAATTAACATCTGACACCAAAGTTATTATCCAGGGATTCACTGGTAAACAGGGAACATTCCACAGCCAACAGGCACTTGATTACGGCACCAAAGTTGTGGGTGGAGTGTCACCTAAGAAAGCAGGTCAGCAACACCTCAACTTGCCAGTTTTTGGGAGTGTTAAGGAAGCAATGGCAGAAACATCTGCCCATGCTTCCGTCATTTATGTCCCACCACCTGCGGCAGCTAAGGCCATCCTGGAAGCTATAGAAGCAGAAGTCCCACTAATTGTATGCATTACTGAAGGGGTACCACAACATGTAAGTAACACTTGTAACATTTTACATGGTTCACTTCATATATGGTGTCTTCTTTCGATGACATGACATGCCAAGATGTTATGTAACAGTAAAGTGTACTGATTGTATCAACAAATAAATGAAAACATGCAGTGTCATTTAACATGCTTAATATATAATTAGCTTTTCTAACTATAGTATACACAACACATTTGATATACTATATACATAATATAATTCAGTATATAAAATACATTTGAAGATTTATAAAAATTGTTTTGAAATTCATTAGTAACAGAGTGGTGGGGGCTTGGAACAAGTTTCCTGAGTATGTTATGGAAGCAGAAAATAAAAATAAAATACTAATAATAGGGGAAACTAATAAAATGCAGGCGAACAGCAATTGCACTAATTACTTATTTTATCTAGGACATGGTACGGGTCAAGCATGCTCTGCTGAGGCAGAATAAATCTCGATTGGTGGGTCCCAACTGCCCTGGCATCATTGCTCCAGAGAAATGCAAGTTAGGCATCATGCCAGCAGCTGTGCACAAGAAGGGCTGCATTGGGGTTGTCTCAAGGTCTGGCACTCTGACCTATGAAGCCTGTCATCAAACTACTACTGTAAGTTCAACATTTTCTAGACATACGATATAGTTATATTAGTTGTATATTCATTTTGTATTGTCAGTTAACTAATGTTTTAAAATTGCTATGAATAATCTCTCTTTGGTCTGTCTGTCAGTCCATCTGTTGCAGATGATTACCTCAGCAACTACTTGAAGCTGAAAATTAAGAATTGTTATGAGAAATTAAAATGATTGATAAAGTGCAAAATTTTTAAGTAGAATCACTAAGGTCATATGAAAGGTCTTCATTTGTACTTTCTATTCGTATTCGTTACCTGGCAGGTTCCCCTCGCCTATTTTGGGTGATGGCTTAGAGCAGAAATGGCTTTTAGGGGGAATATAAAGTATGAATGAATAGTGTAGGATAGATACCTTTGTTTTTTATTTAAAAAGTGTTTATTATTTATTCAAGAATGTTAACTTCACCGCTGGACAAAGTCGCCTCTAGCTAAGAGTCACTAACTTAATGGGAATCATGTCTCATTATGTGTAATGAAAAGTGTTAGACTGGACTAACTATAAAGCTTATTGTAGTGTTTCACAGCTAAGCTGTCGTGGAAAATGGATGGAAAAAAATTCCTTTAAATTTCTTCCTGCATTCTCTAGACTAGACAATCATAGCGAATGGATTAAAAACGACTGCACCAAACCTTTTTTTGTATAGAATTGATTTTATATAATCATATCTGTTTATTTTGAATTTATCAGACCGGCCTGGGACAAACTCTCTGCGTGGGCATTGGTGGTGATCCGTTTAATGGCACAGATTTCATTGACTGCCTTGAGATTTTCCTGAAGGACCCTGAGACCAAGGGCATCATCCTTATTGGAGAAATTGGTGGTAATGCAGAAGAGTTGGCATCGGAGTATCTCATTCAGCATAACACAGTGAGTAATGATTATATCTATTAGAATGATTAAATCTCTAAAATAATAGTAGTAAACCTATATGCAAAACAAAGGACGCAAAGTTTATTTTAATATTTTTTTGTTCAACAGAGCAAGGTAAAGGAGATAATTTTGAATGTGAAACAAAGGTTTTTTGATTTGAGTTGTTTTTAGTTTGAATTAGAATAGAGACTCCTGTATTATGAATATTGAGTGGATATTTTCAGTTATCATTTGAATGTTACCCATGAAACAAGATACACTTGCGCTCGCTTTATTATTTGATCTGTTGTTTTACTTGTTTGGTTGATTATTTAGCTGTAATTGTTCCAAATAAAATAAATAAATACATGTCAATCAAATATGAAACTACTTTTGATTTAGTGAATATTTTTGTATTGACTGAAAACTCCACTCAAAAGTTAAGTAAATAACTCTGCCATTCATTATTTTAATTCTTTTACAGTATTTTACAGCTGAGTCATCTTAATTAGTTCATTATCGTATTTTTTCATTACGTACTTATTCGTATTTCATACGTCATTCACGGCTCCACATTCTTGAACTATTTAAAATACATTTCATAACTGTTATTGCATTTGAGTGCAAATGTCAGTTTAATATGTAAATAATGCAATCAAAATTAATTTGTAAAACATACATTGCCGCTTCATTATTGCCATGAGCAGCTGCACTGCGTGCATGTTTTTTTTGATATATGTATTTTGATTTGTATTCCAGGGTCAAAAAGCGAAACCTGTTGTTTCGTTCATCGCTGGATTAACGGCCCCACCCGGAAGGCGAATGGGTCACGCTGGTGCCATTATTTCTGGCGGAAAAGGAGGCGCCATGGACAAAATCAAAGCACTTGAGAAGGCCAACGTAATCGTCACTCGCTCGCCAGCCAAAATGGGTGTCGAGCTCTTGAAAGAAATGAAACGACTACAACTTGTCTAAACTGCGCTTATACATTTATTTAAGCAATCTTATACAATACACTATATTTTATAGTCCTTTAGTAATTATATGTATTGTTATATACTGTTAACTTAAACATTGTGATAAATCATCATCTTCACATTGTTGTACAATTCGCAATGTCGCGATGCTAAGATATTTCGATAATTTCCCTGAATATTGAAAACGGAGATAAATATCAAATTCCATCATAGTACCGTTATAATCATAATTTTTTAATTCAGCCCAATAAATTCCAAGATATTGTTTGCTAAAGACAGAAGGCTATTATTTCGTGACACTCAATTATCTTACATTAGCCTCTGCAGTAGGTACTAAACCAAGTTGTATTTTTTATGTTAAATCTCGTTCACGTGTAGGTGTACTTCACAAGAACATAGAAAAACACACATGTTTAAAATAAGTAGCGCCATGAGATATGAATTGAATGTATCTATAAATATTGTAATAATCAAATACTTATTAATGTTAAATTATTCGATGGATCTTTGGATTGTTTCCTGATTAAGCTTATTAACCATGCATGGTTACATGATGTATTATAAATACATGCATAATAATACGTCCAAGACTATTTTTTACTTTGTAAGAGTGTTGTAGAACTATACCTGCCTACGTAGCATGAGACGCGTGAGAGTGGTGAGAATGAGATGTTGTCATATCTTAAAATCAAAACGTATAGACATTTGACGTTTAAATATGACATATCTCACTCTCTCAGGCAGATGTGGTAATCTAGTTGACACTCAACCTTGATCCCTTAATTATCAGGTTCACAATAATTTCGATGTAGCTAATAAAAGTCAGATGGTTATCCAATACCTAAAAATTTTAAGTTCAGCAGACGTTTTACACAAAAATTTTACATTCTAAAAAGTCTGCCTGGCGAACATAGAAAATGACCTACACCATATCTAGTACCGATAGATATGGTACAGACAAGAACACAAATATCTACCCATTTTTTCACCTTGTTATATTCTCCGTGTATAGCAATAATTAACGCTTTCGAAAAGAACATAAAAAACGACTTCAATTGCATAAAAAAATTGTTTTTGTTTATTTTATCAAAAATTGCTCAATCAATTTCGATAAAATTTATATGGGACCACCTCTGAAGTGTTCTATACCAAATAAAAAATAATAATGCAAATCGGTTCACAATTGGCTGAGTTACCGCGTAACAAAAATACAAAAAACATACAGTCGAATTGAGAACCTCCTCCTTTTTTGAAGTCGGTTGGCTAAAAAGGGTGAGAGAGTAACATGGTACAAAAGTGGGTAATTACATATTTTTGTATTTGACTATACCCCACTGGGAATTGAACACGGAACAAAGTCCGGAGGCTGATTTAGTTTCATCTGAACACAACTTCAATGGGACACAGTTTCAAACTGACAAAATCTCAGATGGACGCATTGTGAAAAAAAATTAAATATGTTGATTGACTTTGTTATATTCAGTACAGTATGAAAATTGTCCCACAGTAAAGGACCACATAGGCGTACCATGAGGGAGGCCTATGTCCAGCAGTGGACGTTTCCCGGCTGATTCCCTCACAATGCGTAATCGATACATTTAAAACACACATAACAGTATTAAAATTGCAATGAACCACTATTTTTCAAGTTCGCGCCAAGAATCAAACCAAAGATTATATTATTTCATTCGTTCACTTTTATGTATGGCCCATGTTGTTGGGACCAAGGCCCACTCTTGTATTCGACATATCGTTCCATCCATACTAATATTGAATAATCATGTATCTTACGATATTGATGATATGGATCATAATCTACAGTTTGACAAGGCTTCAGGTGAAAGCGGTGAACAAAAGAACGCTCTTAAGGCGAAGTCGCAAAGCCTCGAACATAGGCATCGGGTTGCCTGCTTTTCGGTATTTTACAGAGTACGTTTTGGAGATGGTGCACATGAGCTAGTTTTGTTGATTTGATTGTTTTGAAGAACCGCAGACCTCCATCCATATACTGAGGATATTTCTAAAGCTCGCACCAATGTTGGCGTCACCTTACCAAATGGTTGGCACAGCGTATGGTGCAAATATGTAGCGCTGCATACCATAGTGTAGATAAACGTTCTGAATGAATTGACTCATTCGTTAGTTCATTCTGACGTTAAAAAAAACAAGACATTTGGGTCTCCTACTCACCTCATCTCAGATCTCATCCAATGCCGTGCTAGCTAGCTGTTGAAATTGTACTCTATAGGGAGAGAGAAGCGCGTGTGATATATAAACATCAGTCGAAGACGTTTTTATCTATTGTATTGTTGTGTTATGAGACTAAACTTTGCATAAAGTTTCACAGTCGAGTGTCTGACTTATTTCTTTTGTAGTTTTATTGTGTGTGCGGTTTATTTACGATGTAAAGAGCGAAGTAATAAAGATAGCATCACAACAAGCGCCGCGGTGCGTCTGCTTTGGTTTTAGGTAAACTAAACTACAACGATTCAGAAAATGAGCAACTGGGCGCGTAGGATCCACCGGCGGGCTACCACATTGAGCAATGTGGTCACATCCTGCGGCCACTCAGACGGCCAGCCGAAACCTCGACGCGTTGAAAAAGTGAGGTTCGGTTTGCCTCTGTCCAAGGTATTCAAGAAAGACATACCGGGCCCATTACTTGTAAGTACCTAAGTTATTAAATAGTTTTTGAAAACATTACAAGTACTTCATCATATTAAAAATTTTCTAAGTGATTTTAATCTAAGTTCTGAAATCTTTTCAAATATAAGTTAGAATGAACTTTGAAATGAGAAACAAATGCATGAAATATGGAACAAAATGCAATTAAGTTACTAGTTAAAGTGCTTTTTATTCTTCATAAAAATTCTATTGTTAATGCACTTGTTTTTCAGATTTTCAGGTGATCTCTAAATCATACACAAATGTAAGGTCACAAATCAAACATCAGAAAAGGTCACAGAAGCTGCCTTTCGAAAATATATTGAAATGAATCAACATATACTAGAAATAAAACACCTGTGTATAAACATAGTCCATCTTGCTGTACATATCTTCAAGGTTGTGGTGGCAGCACATATCATACACAGTGTTTTCAATAAAACAAGTTGTACCATTTTAACACTGTAAATCATTTGGGCATACCATTTTCACACTAGGTGGTTTCCATACTACATTTTAGACATCATATAAAAACCACCCATTGTGTGCAAGTTGTTCTTTCTTTCATTTATTTAAGTCTATTTATAAGCCAGAATAGTCCACTTCTGAACATATACCTCATTTAAAAAAGAACAATTTTAAACAATGTACATAGCTCCAATGTCATAATATCCCTCATGTCCACATAATAATATAAAAATGTGGGTACTTTAAAAAAAATATTACCTCTCGTCATCACTAACTGCATTGGTAGTAGCTCTCCTAAACAGTCCTTGGGGAGGTGATGTGATCCATAGGGGAATGCCACTAAAGATATGTAAAGTTAGCAGCGTGTGTACAGATTGCATTCCTCATGCCCCCCCCCCCCCCCCCCCCCAAATGAAAATGTGGGTACTTTAAAAAATATTACCTATGTTATTACTAGCTGGATTATATAGTATACTAGTAGGATATTTTCTATGTCTGCCTGACTAGCTGTTACCTCAGTCTGCTGCCAAAGAGCAGTGTTAATAGCACTTTTGTTTTTCGGCAAGTTTTGTTCAAAGACTGCAGAGCCAGTGCAGTGCGTCCATTAGTAAGCAAGCATTCCATCTATTGGCCTTATCATCACTTACCATCAGGTAAGATGAAGGCCAAGTGCTATACAAATAAAAAAGCTGCATAAATCCACTGTTGGACACCTCCCTCAAAGCTTTTAGGTGCAAAATCTTGAATTGTCCATTGGTGTCAGAATATCCATATTACGAAATGTCCTCAAAAAGCTTCAAAGTACATCATCATCACCTAATAAATGTTCATAGCTGAATAAAGCCTCAGTTCCCACTTGATAGTTATATTTCAAGTCAAAACAAAATAATGGCCACCTACATTTTTTAATTTTTGCTGAATCATAAATACGGCTACAGAAAACAATTAAAATCACTAACAAATCAAGACACATACAAAAAACAGTTACAACAATGTATACAAATACTGAGACTACTTGGTCTTATTATCAGCGGGAAATGTTCACTGCTGGATACAGGCCTCCTCCGTGGTATGCCACAATGACCGATCCCAAGCCGCTTGCATCTAGTGAATACTCACGACCTCTCCTAGGTCACCGGTCCGTCTAGTAGGTGGATGCCCAGTTACACGTTTCCCAGTACGTAGTCGCATAAAGGACAATGTTTCAGTTTATTATGTAATATCTGGCAACACACACTGATTAGAGGCTTTTGCCTTTAGATTCGTGAGTTGTTTGAGAGCCATTAGAATCTCATACAGGCAGGGATATCTTCAGTACAGTGTCGGGTCAGTTTGGCTCTTGGGTCACCCTGTGAGGGTGTGTACAGCTGTCCATAAAACTTTGGCTTTGACGAAGCAATATTGCCTGTGTTGGTGTTCAGCTTCCTCAGTTAGCTCTGCTCTATAGATAGAGCTTATGCAAACACCTTAGAGCCTTTGTTCCATTCTATCGCTATTGTTGTTAATAAAAGCTAATTTTGTTTTATTTGAGATTGGGGTCAAGGATTGGACTATTCTTAATAATCGAAAAAATAAAAACTTTGAAGTAACCATTACATAAGATTTAAAATTAAATTAAATTTTAAAAATTATTTGAAACACAATTTAACTTTCAAAATCCATAATTTGCTCATCTTTGTTCTAGGTTTTAATCTTAAAGTTAAACAAAGAGGCTCCGCTGAAGAAGGATGTTTTTCGTGCTCCGGGACATGAAGCATCTATCAAAAGATTGATTGAAATCCTGAAAACCGGACGAATGGTCAATGTCGACACATATTCTGTCCACACTATAGCCAGCGTTATCAAGAAGTTTCTAAGGTAAGATGAGTTACAGTATGTTAACATTATATTGAATTTGTAATGCATATACAGTTTATTATAATGTATGTATATTGTATAAATAAATAAATAATAACAGTAAAAAGTAATTGACTTATTATCTATTGATTTTACAGTATTGCAAAACCTTACTACCTATCTAAGATACAAAATTATGTTCAATAAATTTTATGTATTATTATATAAGATCAGAATGTATAAAATTTGAAATTTAGTTTTTTTCACTGCAGTATAAAGTCATAATAATGTACGAATTAATTATTTTTTCAGTAATATTGATTAAGCCACATTTAAAAATATTCTCGTACAAACTTTCTTATATTCAAGTATTTTCTCAATTAAGTTAACTATTATATGAACTTTTTAGATCTTAGAATGTTTTTCTCTGTCTGGTGAGTGATGGTCTGGTATTAATTAGATTTCTGTTGTTTAAAATGGGTTTCAATTTTTTCAACAGAAGTTTTTCAAATTAAGTATTAATGATATTTGTTAACTTAACAACTCATGTTAAATGATGCAGAATTACACGTGTGATTAAGTCATACCTGGTTGATTGGTTTTTGTTTATACTGTATTGTGTATTTCCTGCAATACTTCCTTTGTATAACAGCTTAATTTCTTCATCATCTTATGATATTTCGTCTGTAGTCAGTTCAAGTTGTGGGCTATCATTAGATTGAAATATTCAGTTTTCCACCACTCAAGCACTTTAATTTATTTCGCCTGTATTCAGTTTGCTACATTTCTTTTACATTAATTTGTGTAGACAATGTGTTATCAAATGAAAACCACTTAATGACCTGATGTCATGAAGACATCAATCATCCATTACATAGGTTATTGGCGTGACAAATTCCATCGTGATTTGTTTTGCCATTGAGGCGTTAAGAGGTTATCCAAAAAGAAGAAAAAAAGTATTCCTTTTTGATCGAGCGAGCGCGAAGTGCGAACGTAGCATTTCCGTTTCACCTTCCGTTTCTGAAAGCAAAATGCTTTCGTATGTCAGGATAATCTCTTTTACAGCTCGCAATTGTCAACTGATTGTTGTGAAAGTTTGTGAGCAGTTTCGATAATTATATGGCTTCTCGCATGATACATCATAAAGGTGGGCTCCGAGCCGCGTACATCCTCGCGATTTTTTCGTAGATCATCCCGGTACACGTTTTCGGTGTGTGGTCGCAATTGGATAAATTACTAAAGTTTTGGCTTTATCAAAAATAAAAAATTCATAAATTGTATCGATGGACAAGTTGGTATTGTACTTGCGTAAATGTTGTAAAGGCGTGGCACGCCACGCCTAGGCAAACGTAGTGTAGGACGTCCCCTGGCTAGGTTGGCTGGCTAGGGAAAGACGATTTACGTAGGGTAGCTGGACGTGAATGGAAGCGGAGAGCAGAGGGCCGAATCGAGTGACGCACTCGATACATGATGACATGTTGTAAAAATGCTTCGGATCGGTCGGTCGATCAGTTATTCGTTCCTGCCCAACACGCATCAAGAATTTTTTGTTATTTCTTAGATATTAAAATTTAAAAAGTGAATTACTTGAACTTGGCCTTCCTTTCATATCAGAGAATCGATAAACTTGATGCACCTAATTCCCGCACAATGCTCTTATCTCTGTAATAGTACATTTTCTTATCACCGTGTAATATTGTGATATTCTTTAAGTACTATGATTGATACTATCTACTATCAATCATATGTTATATTATTAGTGCCGACCCAATAAACATTTTTAACCGATTTTCTTTATCTTGAAATTGTTTTCGGCTTCTTTTATTAAAATTGTATATACACGAAACTAGCAGAACATCAATGCCGTTTGATGGGAAGAAAAAATATCCGTATAAATATAATTGAGACCAGTACTACTAGTAACCTGTAATTTGGTACGAGTATACTCGTACATACTAATCACGCCGACAAAGTGGTAGAATAAAATCGCGAAAAATAATTTTTTAAAGAGTGGCGCCCATACACGTAATTCGCGGATGAAATATTTTTTCACGTCTAACCCATCGTGTGGGGTATTGTTTAATAGGTCTTTCAAAAATATTTAAGGTCTAGAAACACCACATCTAGATTCAGTGATCCGTTTGCGAAATATTAACTATGAAAGATAATTTTTGTCCAACTCGGGCACGCTGGGGGGACCCAGTTGTGTCGCGAGGTCATTGCGTGTCTCCACAGTCGGTCCTGATATTTCTTGCTAAATGCCGTAATTTCCTGTCGGACAGTAGCTACCTTGGTCCATGTGGATATTTTATTACTGATATAGTAAAAGATGTTGAACATCATCCACGTGGCTTTATTTTGGAATCGTTACTGTTGCCCCAGAACTGGATTCCGTAAGTCCAGATTGGTTTCAAAATAATTTTGACAATTGTCATTTTACTTTCATTTGAAGCTTTTGACGTCCGTCGCATTAGGCAATGTATGCTCCTTAGTCTGGTGTCTAGCTTTCCAGGTACATACTCAAGTATCTTGCATCTTATGCTATTGGGTGTGGCGGTCGGTATTAAAAAATCAGATCGCAAAAAACACTCCAACTTCACCCTCCTTCCCGTTCCCCCCAGTTGGAACCAAATATGAACATTTACAATTTTGTTTTAGGAAAATACCTGGTGGCGTGTTTGGTGTTGATGGAGAGTTGAAATTATTCGCCGCCATTGAAATGCCAGAAGAGCGCCAAAGTGAAGAATTTCGAAAGTAAGTGCAATTATCTTACATTTTTTCAGCGTTTCAAATTGAAATTTACTCTATATTACCTATTTGTCATAAAGCATCAATTCTGCTGGGAACGTAGAAGCATAGCACACGAGCTTGTATCCCTTTTGTCTTCTCTCCGTTAATTTTATTGTTGAAGTGGAAAATTCAGCGATGTGATTCCATGTGGTTTGCACGTGGTAGACCGAGTTTGGGATTTATTGGTAATGTCTAGGTACAGCGTGGTCTCATCCCAACCAACCCGTCTTTAGTAAAATGATCATTTTGTGACAGCTGGTATTAGTGTAAGAATTTGAAGGAATGATGTACATTTTTAAGGAGGCCATTCCGGAATTCCACCCGTAAGAGGATAAAAAGGGTGATACGTTTTTTTTATTAGCCAACCATTCCAGTTAAAACCTTTACATTTCCATTTGAAATTTTAGAGAACCGCTAAGAAAGGATTTTGCATGTAAGAAAAGCCGCGGGCGAGCGATAATAAATATCTACTGAATCAGCCATGTCAGGCTTACGATGTTTAGCCAGAAATGTTTGCACGCATGCACTCAATGGCCAAACAGACATGCTTTGAGTAACGCGACATCCTGTTCCAAATGTTTATTTGCTGAGTGCACTCTGTACATTGGTCTGCCTGAATCTGCCTGGGAGTTATTTGTGCGAATGTTGCAGTCGCTGTGCGCTCTAATGTAATATCCTGCGCATTTGCGAATGACAATAGGGAATGTTCATAACTTTTAAAACACCACTCATACTAAATCTTGAATAAAAGAGAAACATCCGCTAGCACTGTCTTCCCATGCCAATTCATTTGTCCATTAATGATCTTTGTTCCTCGACATTGAAATTGATGAAACGATGCGAATTCTCTTAAAATTTTCTTTATTCTGACTGATTTCTGGATACAATTTTGATGATGTGTATTATTGCTTGCTTTGCCAAATATAATATCGATAATAGTGCTGATAATGCGATCGTCTACCTACATAATTTACGTAACCGCCGATTGATGCCATCATCATCAGCCAGGAAACGCCCACTGCTGGACATATGCCTCCTTCATGGTACGCCACATCGACTGGTTGATGCGATAGTTAACAATAGGTAAAAATTGTCTTACTAAATATGTTTAAATACATACCAGTAAACCGTAATATAAGGCTTATAGAAATGACTGTTGAATTCTCATCTTAGCGAATACCGTCGTCTGAACAGCGCGTATTTCTTTTAAAGAATATAAAAGTAAGTTTTAAAATGTCCAAATGATGCCCGACGAATTTGATATTGTTTTTTGAAGATAATTTTATAATTATTTCATCCGCAATAACGATGGACAGCATTATTTATAACTGTTCCAAATTTTAAGTTGGTAGCATTAGTAGTGTCTGAGATAATCAGCCGTGACTGACAGACGGACGGATAAACTCGTATCATGAGGGGTTCTTTATTTCTGGTTCGGAGCATCGCGTAAGTCGTCTGTCGGGCATTTTACTTCCTCATAGAACGCCACAGTTTAAAATACCATTATTTTTGCCTTAGGGGCTAAAACAAAAATATTCAAACAAAAGTACGAGTACTAATTAATGTTACTTGACATGAAAACTGGCGAGGTAGATTAGTAACGTGCACTGCACACGTTAATTTGCATGCATTAGCATGTTTGTAATCCATCCTAATGTACTAGTAGGAACTGAGCACCTACAAATCCATAGCAAGCGAATATACGACAATGGGCACGATGACTAAATAATTATGCTCTAATTCTAGAACTTTTTTGTTTATGTACCTGCAAGTCCAAGATTCTTCAATACGACGAATACTTTTCCAAAAGAAAAATCCTAAAGTAGTTCTGGCCACGCGATGTAAAAACGCTCAATGGTAACAAAACGGGAGCGGCTCATGACGTAACGGGACGGTGTTAGACCGTGAAATGTATGAATCCTGTATCGATATATGAGTTGTCTCGTAAAACAATGTATGTGTTTAATATTTACCTTTATTAGAAAACGTTAAAAATGAATAATCTTTGTCTAATATGCTTTTCACCATTACAGTAATTTTGTGGTATAAAATGCAATTGCACCCCCCAATTTGGTGTCAACTGCCTATTTATTAAATAGGCTATTTAATTTAAGGCTGCAGCCGCCACCATACACCAAATATACATTTATAATACCTAGTATCAATAAATCGATGCCACGCGTATGCGTTGCATGCAGATCCAATGCGCACGCGCGTCACCCGCTTCCCGCATTCAAATTCAGGTTGGGCGCGTCGTGTATGTATGTAAACATGTATTGTTCGATGCCATAATAACGCCGCATTGTGAAAGCGATGCCCGTTGCCATCGTGTCTTTGGACAATGATGACGCCCGTCACTACTGTGTATAATGTCATTCATTGCGGCCACTGAGACGTATATTTTCGCCTAACAGGATAACGACCAATTAAGGCCCTAGACAGACGGACTGCCAATATTCAGTCAGAGTGCCGTTTCATTGCAGTTAACAAGCAATCGCAACAACCGAGTACCTTTGTAGCGCAACTGTATTTGAACAGCAATATTGCAGCTGGCTTGCCGTTCAAGACCTCAAGAGGATACCTTGATGCATATATCCCGAGGCTTGTTAAGTGCGAAAAAAGATGGCAATAATGCTGTTTTTTAGGGTTCCGAACATTTGATTAAAAAAAACAGAAACCTTATAATCTCACTCGTCACACGGCGTCTGTCCGTACGTCCATCTGTCCGATGATTATCTCAGGAACTTAATTCGGAATAGTTATGGGAAATGGTGACCCACAGGTGTCGCAACTGAAATAAACGTTAAAATGTTTGTTTTTTTAAATTTAAAAAGGGAAGAAAACGGTTCCTGACGACTTTTCAAAATGGAGTCACTAGTTCAAGTGGGTTACCATCACATGAACGGGCTTCATTCATTATGAAACAAATTTTTATTATTTTCTTAGCTGTGTAAAAATGCAACTCCCTCTATTCTGAAGTTTCTAAAGTGAAAAATATGTAATCATCACAGTAGACTGTTTATATTTTGTTTATATTTTTATACAAGTAATATAGTAGTTGTGGGAGAGCTGGTTCCCAAACTAAGTTCGAGGCCTGTGTTATGGGTAACCAGGTCTCCCTAGACTAGAAATTGTGTAAATATTACTGGAAAATCTAAGCGAGATCGGTATGGTTTTAAAGACATCATCCAGAGACCTTGACAAACAAACTTATTTAGACGGTCAAGAAAATTTACCTTATTTAAAGCTAATAACCCATAAAAATAAAATAAATAAAAATAAGTCCGACTCACATTTGGCCGTTTTGTAAAATGCACCGAATACATATTAGTGTCCCCAAAACTATCTATTGATCGACACTGTTGCATGAGGTATCTTGAAGTTAAGAGGATCCTAAGATACATTAATTGAAAGATATATGTAAGTTGTTGTTCGAGAATCAACCATGACACCATATGCGTTTAATGTACATAAGGTGCTCTACCTATGACCCTTCCTTTGCTTTGCTTTGTAAAGTAAAAATAAATTTTGATAAAAAATTACCCTGTCAGATTTTCTTTAATATTTTCCGTAAAACACCGAACCGTTGTAGGATTGAGAAAAGTATTTAGAGATTAATTAAAACAATAGTCTAAGGTTCCTTATAGGTGCAAAACATTAAGTCAACGTAATCAAAAGATACGGCCGTTTATTGTCCAAATGTTTACTCTTCTCAACTATACAACGTTTGACAAGGCAGGTCTCACAGCACAACTGAAGGAATAAATCTGAAAACCATATCGTTAAATGCCATTGAAATATTGTTTGCAACCTTCTGTCAATACTTCACAGGCCCCTATTGAAATTAATATCAAATACTAAAATCTACGGTTCCTTGGTATAAAAACCGGCCAAGAGAGAGTCGGATCCATACACCAAGGCCTGTACAATATTCAACACAATATCGAGCAAAGAACGCCGGATAAACATTCTTTAATGTTTTAACTTTTTTATTTGTATTATTTTTTATTATAGCGGCAACAGTAATACACATTGTCTTTTACGGTTCTAAAGATACAGCCCTGAGACGGGATAAGGCTTGAGGTTTAGTGAAAGGGTCCCGTTGCGTACGTAACCCTAAAAACTAAGCGTCTAAATCAATGCAAGCGAAAGATAAGGTATGTAAGTATATAAAAACAATAACATCGAAGATTCGAAAAGACATACTAAGAAAAAGAATGACGATTTACAAATAAAGATAGAAAAACATTAAGATGACTGAAGCATAATAATACATTGTATATCGATAAGTTCCTCAGCTATATAATAGTTTTGGCAGTTCTTAGTGAGCTTAATTTATTACTAACCGAGCGGATAGCAATTATAACCGTGTTTGTACTCTACTTTTTCATTACCGTATTCTCTTAACGTAAACTAGAATTCACTGCTCAAAGAGAAACAGAATCTTCCGGGGAAAATGTAACTGGAAATGTTTTGAGTTATTATAGAAACAGTTATTACGAGAGGAAAATTGTTGAAGGAAAACTTGGCAGGATAAAATTTTAATTCTCGATTGTGTGTAAAAACTATCTGACTATGTGTTAGTTTAAATCGCTTACTTTACTCGAAATTTATCGAGACTATGTACCTTGGACTGTGGTTACTTTGGCAGGTAGCTGGTAAGGTGTATAAAATCGTACCTAGTGTAAAGCTCAGTTTTTATATATTTTCTTTAGAATAATATTAGAAATCACGTCATTCATTGTCAGACACTTAGTATAGTTTTAAAAAATTACCAGACACCCCTAAACCTTCAAAAATTACGATTGAACTTTCGTCATTTTGTAAAAGCGTATTTTTATAGTATATGTTACTTGGGGGGCTATTATAAGATGCTATCTCAGTAGATATAGAGTAGTAGTAGCTATGCCAGACACGTTGAAAGTCTGCCGCAGGTGCATACTAATCACAAATGCGAAAGTGAGCTTTTTTTCTCTTAAAGGAGGGTAACGGAGGGGCAGACTGACTTCATTTTTAAAATAGTTAAAGTTGAAGGGTCGGAAAATGATATAGGCTAGGTTAGTTTTTATTTTGATCGAGTTCCAATTGGATAATTGTTGAATTCAACGCAGACGAAGCATTAGCTAGTGATAAAATAACTAATGTATTCCGTAACTGTACACTCGTTTATAAAATTACTAGCTTCCGCCCGCGACTTTGTCCGCGTGTACTTCAGGATGTATTCTACTTATTCGATAGACACAGGTGACGTATACGACAAATTATTATACAGCATAAGGTACAAAATAGTGTTTATTCTGTTACGTAGGCTAATAGTTTAAAGAAACAAAATAAATTTCAATATCTGACAGTACATTCAAATAGTTTTCACACTAATATTATAAACGCGAAAGTTTGTATATACGAATTTACATATTCTATGGTCGGTTGCTAGGCAACGCGTTTTTGTTATGCCAAAATTGCCCATGTAATCCCACTAATATTATAAGTGTGATTTTGTACAATTTACACAATATGTCTTAATAAACTATAGCCTATATGTTATTCCGATTTATAAGCTATATTATTGTAAAGTTTCATTCAAATCCATTTAGTAGTTTTTCCGTGAAAGCGTCACAAACATCCAAACATCTAAACATCTAAACATCCAAACTTTCACACTTATAATATTAGTAGGATATATCCAATTTTGAACCATGTCACATTCGCTCTTGCTTGTTTCTATGTAGTGTGTTGAATGATATATCAATTAAAAGTGAATGTGACAGGTTTCCAATGTGGATACACATTTTACTCGAATGAACAAAGTGATAGTAAAAGCTATTTTTTATCAAAATTGTACTAGAGTGAATAAAAATCTGGCTTCACACATGTTTTTCCTGTTTTAATGGGTAGTCTACTATTTCCTTAAAAAAATAATTATAGTTCATCAAATCTAAACATGCTTTTGTAGCGTGCTCTCAGTTTCTTTTTCTATATCTGGGCTTCATTATCAGACCCTCGGAACAGAGTGTTATGAGTCGAACTCGCCATAACAAACAAAATGAGCAGAAACTTGAGGGGTTTACTAGTAGCTCTGAGTTTCACTTTCTACATTTTGGCTTCATCATCAGGCTCTCATAACAAACCAAACTCCTCAAAACAAACCAAATCAGCACAAACTCGAGGGGCTTCCTAAAACCTATTGAAGAGTTTATTTACCCACCTTACCCAATTTATTGTGTTGTCATCAGGATTACGTACAACCGTAATAACTTACGACAGTCAGAAGTAGTCAAGAAGTATAGTCAGAAGATTGACTTGCTAGATTTGTTTACATCCCTACATAGTGACTGACTGATAGTTAAATACAACTGAATCTAATACAGAGCGTGTGAAATGCTTATAAAATCAACTAAAGTTCAGTCAAGAGTCAATAACTTTAAACATTAAATTGATTAAAATTGTCCTAAATGTGTTCTACCCCTTTATTGTTATTTATATACAAATCAAAACAAAATTCCATTTTATAAACAATAAAGTTAATAAAATTTTAATGACAAGGAATCAATAACCGTGAAGCGTTTCATTTATATATGTATAAAAAACTAAATACCTTCATCATCACTCATGATTTTTACTTTTAAAGAAATATTTGTTCAAGTTTTGACCTAAATTTAGTTATCTGTACCGAGAAACAAAAAGTGTAATCACGTTTATAATATAACAATACTAGATTTATAATATAACAATACTAGACTATGTAAATAATTTATTCGGACAGTTTTTAATCGCATAAAAATATTGTAATGTACCTTCAGATTAAATCGAAAAACAATTATCAACTACCCACATTTGCGGAAACTCGATTTATGACCAAGCGTTCCGTGCTACAGGATCTACCGTGCGACGCTTATACTTTGTGTTGCAAACTAAACTATGCACATCGTGTAAACACGTTCCTGTTCAGTGTACCAACATGGTGCACTGAAAAATGCTGAAACTCGAGTGAAAGCATAAGTTACACAATAGCACTCGCTATTTCAGAAATGTCAAGGCATTCGCGTTGTTCTGCCACGACATTTAATAGTGATGACCATGAACCCTGTGCAGGATGGGTCCGTTACGAATAATTGTGTTGCCACTTTATTGGATTAACCAGTTACAGAACACGTGGACAGTTACAGAATACCGTCCACAAAGGAATTCTTTTATAATTGCTAGTTTTACCCGCGACTTCGTCCGTGTGAACTTCAGAAATTGCCCCACGGCAACTTCTTACGAGATCGAGATTAAAAGTTACCTACGTCCTTTTCCGTCTCTTCCACTATCCCTATACAAAAATCATGTCATTACGGCCCTCCTTTACGAGGTAAAGGAAGGACAAACAAAGAAATTAACACATTTCACTTTTACACACATTACACACCGGCACAATTAGCGGAACAGAAAAAAAGTGAGACTATGAGATAATAACGCATATATTTGACGAAAATGTAATTAGACACAAAATAACAAATTGATTAACATTTTTTAACAACGATTTTGAAAAGTCTTCGTTATTTTTTATTGAAAAATAAAGAAATTTGAAATAAGTGAAATTTTTTGATGATTATGAACCATCACAAAAAATAAAAAAAAGTAAACATTAAATGAATTAACAATAAAATTAAAGAAAAATTAATAACGAGTGTTTCTTGCTCTGATTACGGTTTCCATTCGTCTGGACACGCTACAGATTATGTTATCGATGATTTCTTGAGGCAACCGCTCCCACTCCTCAAGTAATGCGTTTCCAAGTTCATTCAGATTGTTGGGGGGTGGCATTCTGGATTTAACCCTTCTTTTTAGCAAGTCCCAGACATGCTCTATCGGATTCATATCGGGGGAATTTGCTGGCCACTGCATCACCGGTATACCTACGTGGCTCAGATATGCCTGTACCGATTGTGCACTATGAGCACGAGCATTATCTTGCATTAGAATAAAGTCGTCACCAATAAATGGGGCAAATGGTATAACATGTTCTTCTAAAATGTCTCTGATGTATCGATCTGCTGTCATGGTCCCTCCTGTGACTATCACTAACTCCGTGCGAGCTCCCAAACATATCCCTCCCCAAACCATAATCGAGCCGCCACCATAATCCACTGCGTGTTCAAAATTAGACTGTATGTGGCGTTCTCCTTTGCGTCTCCATATTCGCTGTCTCTCATTGATCTGTTTTAAAAGAACTCTGCACTCATCAGTAAAGAGTACCTGCTGCCATGCGTTCAAATCCCAATGACTATGTCCTCGCGCATAGCTTAATCGGTTTACGCGGTGACGTCTCTCAAGTTTTGGGCCTTTGGCAGGTATATACGACCCTAAACCAACTTCTTCAAATCTCCTGCGAACTGTACGCTCACTTACTCGTACTCCTCGATCGTCTTCCAGTTCATTTCGAGCTTGTACAGCCGTTAATCGCGTATTCCTACGAACTCCAAGTTGTAAAAAACTGTCATCTCGCCTCGATGTACATCTTTTTCTACCTTGACCCCTCCTCCTCACAAGAGAATTAGACGATCTGTACCGCTGGATGCTGCGATGAATCGTTGATACTGGTCGACGAAGCCTTGAGGCAATCGATCTGTAGGTATGGCCATTTCTTCTCATTTCATCAGCCCTAATGATTTCCAGTGATGTTAAGTCAGGCATAATAAAGAGCTTTTAATAAACAAAATTGGCTATAGAATAACAAATTTATAAAAAACCATGAAGTGCAATTTTTCAAAAAAATTACAATTACGTAGTTTTTACTCGAAAAAGTTGACAAAACGTATTGTTCGGGAAAATAAAACAAATGAATGAAAAAATCTAATTTTCTATTTTCAAATTTGACAATAAATTAAAAAAATATAACATAACTGGCCAGTTCCTCAAGTAAAAGATTTTAAAATCCTGCTTTTTTGTGTTCCGCTAATTGTGCCGGTGTGTATATTATTAGTATGGATTTAAAATAACTTAGCGTTGACTTAACGCTTGACCAAAACTTCACCTGATACTAACACTTTGGTTGAATACGTTAGACGTTGGTGTAGAATAGAAGGTCCAATTAGGTATAAACAATAGTATAACAATTCATAGATTTAGATAAGAAAATAAGCCTGTCCGAATACGAGTATGAGTTCCCAGGCTGAACTTGGAGGCATTAAGTTTTTTGCCACTGAAAACCAATGTAGCCAAAATAGCTCATGAATTTTGTTTTTAATTAGACACTTACATATGTTTTATTTATAAGTTTTCCGAGTAAATATATTCTGAATAAAAACTTTACATTTTTATCCAGAAGAAAGGCATACTTAACAAATTGACGCAAGAGTGAGGTTACCCATACACTTTTTCATAAACTGTCCCCCGCTCTCCTCAATATCAAAACAGCTATAGGCCACTTTGTGCTGGTAACTGGTGCGAATGTGTGAACGAAAATGTGCCTGTTTACATTGCTGTTACTGTTTGACACTTCAACTGAACTGAATGATGCATTGCATTTTGCCATTTTTAGGGTTCCGTACCCAGAGTGTCAAAAACGGGCCCTATTACTAAGACTTGGCTGTCCGTCTGTCACCAGGCTGTATCTCATGAACCGTGATAGTTAGACAGTTGAAATTTTCACAGATGATGTATTTCTGTTGCCACTATAACAACAAATACTGAAAACCAGAATAAAATAAATATTCAAGGGGGCTCCCATATAACAAACGTTATTTTTTTTGACGTCTGGTGTAAAATACTACTAGCGCCATCTAGTGTCGTACTCGTCTACTACTGCTACTGCGATATTAAATTGATAACGAAAGTCGAAGCGCATTCGTTAGAGGATTGTTCAGTGCATATTATTATTTATGGTTTTCCGTATTTTAAATATCCATATTCTCTACGGAACATTTCGTGCGCTTGGCTAAATCTCAAAAATAAATATTGTAATTTTCATAGTTTGGAACAGTGTAGTGAAACAGCTCGTGAAATTAATGATACTGACTAATTATAACATAATGTATGTATGTAACTATGTAAACATGTATACAAATCTAGCAAGTTTTATTCGAAATCAGGTGTATTTCGATTCAACTTTGAACAATCAAATATTGTTAGTTTGGATTCAATGCCAATATATGTTGTAGTTTTATTAACATTATTGATTATTGCACAATTAAAACACGATGTATATTTCCACCTTGATTCGATCATAATATTAAATTAAATTTAAAATAAATAACTCTTTTTTAATCCTTATTATCAATCCTTTACCATTAAATTATAATTTTTAAAAAATACTGTAGAAAAATAGGCAATGACGTTTTAATAACATTCTAAAATCACTTTTTTCCCCTAATCTACTCACAGGGGAGATAGTACTATATATATACGAGGGACATACCGAAATGATCGGAAATATAAAAAACTACATACAGGAAATAACTAAAATTATTTTTATTGGCTTTTCGAAGTATTCTCCGTTACATCTAATGCACTTTTGCATTCGTTCGAACCAATTATTATAGCAGCAATTCCAGTCCGACGATGACATTGTCAAAATGGTAGATTTGTATGCTTCGATTGCTTCTTCTGGGCCTTGAAACCGCTGACCACGCAATAAATCTTTAATTCTAGATTAGATATATATAGATTCTCAGATCAGGGCTGTATGGAGGGTTGTCCATTAATTCAACGTTTTCTTGCTTCAAAAACTCACTTGTTTTCTGAGCGGTGTGGGGTCTCGCATTATCATGATGGAAGGTTATGCGTCGTTTGGGGTTACCTCTACGGAGTTCGGATATAATCTGTGGCAAACAAACCGTTGTATACCAATCAGCGGTAACCGTTCTCCGTTCCTCTAAGGGAACTGTGACTACATGTCCTGTTTTCGCGACAAACGAAGCGACCATTTTCTTCGATACGCTGCGAGAGCGGACAACTTTTATTGTCTTGACCTCACCTGCGAAGACCCAGACAGCCGACTGATGGTTTCTTTCTGGCTCGTAGGAATAAATCCATGATTCATCACCAGAGACAATGTTATAAACAGCTTTTGACTTTCCTCCGTTGAAGCGTTACAGAGTAGACCGGCACCAATTGACACGAGCCGCCTTTTGCTCTTCGGACAAATTATGGGGCACCCAGCGGGAAACTAGCTTTCTCACACCCAGTTTACCATGTAAAACAGTTTGAATCGCAGTCATACATATCCCTAAAGTATCCCGAATCTGCCCATATGTAATATGTCGGTCGTCCTGTATCATTCGGCGCACAACAGCGATATTTTCTGGTGTAAACGCTGTTTTTTGGCCGGCCTGTGGAAGGTATGGTATCAAGAGAAGCACGTCCACGACGGAATTCGGAATACCAGCGATATATTGTCGTCTGGCTAGGTGCTTCACTCTTTTATATAGATATAAGCTCAGCGAAAAATTGTTCTTGAGTTAATCCTCGTCGAAAGTTGTGAAAAATTATGACGCGGAAATTTTCTCTTGTAAGCTCCATTTTTTATCGACCTAACTTCGAACTGATATTGCTCTTTGTAAAAACTTTTTTTCCCTTCTTCTATCAATGGTATTCGATTTCCAACTAACCAGTGTTTATGCATCAAAAAGAGTTTTTAATGTAATTAAATCGATAGTACTCGATTACCGACCTTTTCGGTATATCCCTCGTATATATATAATTACTTGCAATCTCTGTTTGTAAACGTTTGCAGTGGGATAAACTGGCCTTAACCTACTTCTAACTGTCGTATCGATTTGAAACTGCGATTGTATGTTATTCGGATGACAATACAATAATTTGGCACGTCGAGATGATCTGACCCTGGAGTCAGAAGGTGGATAGAGGAACTCTCAACGAGTCCCTCGAATTCTGGCTCATCTCAATACCATAATATCAGGTTGACATTAATGCAAGGTAGCGTGAAATATCGTTTCTTCTGCGCAGGTTACCTATTATTCCTAACAAAAGGCTATAAAAAACCGCAGAAGTTTTAATTTGGCTCCCACGCGGGTTTCACTTCAGTTTAAGTAAGGCTTAATTTTTTTACAGATTTTAAACTTTCTAGTCCATCATAACCATAGATAAGTGGCTCTGTGAGCTGTAGACCTCGCGAGCACATACGCTGCCCCACAGAGCCAGTCAGATTTTTTTAAAATATCGACGAAATGGAGGCATAAATAAAAAAACACCCAGTACAGATTTACGCTAAGATGTAGTTGCGCTACCTAGAACATATTAATTGGTTTTAGCCCTATTAGTTAGTTTTGTAATGAGAAGATGGTTCCAGGTTCTCTATACATCCCAATCTTTTTGAATTTACCCAGATGGCAATAAGAATAAATTGATTGGTCCTTCCAACTTATGTCATTATATTAGGCACGATTTCTAGTTACTAACAATCATGGGTTTAACGTAGCTTAAAAGCTAAACTTTTTCGACTTGTTCGTTTTTTGTGTCTTTTTTGGCATATTTTGACTTTTTCGATTTTTTTTACTTGGTCTCTACTCCATAATTCAACTAAACTTTCAAATAATAAGAAACCGCATCGAAAACAGATATCATTTGGCGGAGATATCCAGTACCCCTTTTTATCACTTTTTGGAGGAAGTACTCGTACCCCTCAAATCAAAATTCCTCAACGACGAAAGAATTCAAAAACTCGTTTAACCTATATACCAAGTTTCGTCCAGATCCGTTGAAAAATGCGACAAAACACCCAGAAAGTAGCTTTTTGCCCTAATTGTCGAAAGGGATTCGCTTCGCTCACTCGGTCATTTAAGGAACTTCGCTCCGCTATAGATAAAATCAAATTTGGCAGTTTATAAGTCTGTTTTCGCACATGTAATCTGCCGAAAGATAAAACAAGACTGCAACATTTTCATCAGTACGTCGAATTTTACCTCATTACTACAAAATCTGCCTTGACCTAATTTCATTTGTATTTGACGATTGTAATACATTTTCATAACCTAATATCATGCTTATATTCTAGTGAACCGTATCTGATAATGAAGCCAGGATGAGGACAGAGGAACTTTTAGATTTTTAAACTATAACAGTCTTACCACAAAAAATATTTTAACTCATCAGTTAAATACCAGTTTAGTTAGACAGTATTAAAAAGATAATCACTGCATAGTCACACATACACTTCTTTTACACATATATTTAATGCCTTACATACTATATAGGGCTTTTCTGAAAACCAGCGCTATGGCTACTGCCATAGCAGATGCTGAGATTAGTTTCTGTTTCTGTTTTCTGTTTCATAGACAATTGTTTAATTTTGTTTACCACAAAACCATATCCAACGTTTGTTTACTTAGGCACGATTTATCTTGACGTATCTTTATTTTATGTTGACACCTCTAGAAAACGTTTCATTGAAAGCATTTTTTTAAATTTAACATAATTTTTATTTATCAAATTGATTTGATTCAGTAATTTCTACATTATAAAAATATACGAAATATATACTTTATGTAATATATAAACGCACGCTTGCTTTTGTTGCCGTACATTTGGTGGATTGACAATGCTAAACTTTTTTAAATAAACAATTTTATACATCCAATGGAACGTGATTTTCACTGACATGAGGTCAGTGTCAGGTGTCAGGTTAATTTTATTCTCTCAATCGAATCTGTGAATCGAATATTAAAATTGAGCTATAGTTTATGCTATCGTGAGGAATATCGTCCTTAATTATATCAACGATTATTCGTCTCGAGTCATGCGTGGTTTCGTGTGGACGTGACTACGTTTATTTTATTATAAATTGCGAAGCGTGGCGCTAGCCGCTGCGACGTCAGCGTCATGGGCGAGGAAAAACTCGTGGCGAACTCCTCGTGTTCCTGCAACAGAAGCTGGATGTGATGGACGAAGTCAGAGCGTTGCAGATATGTAAGTCAAGCTTCAGCGAGGCTGACATAGCTGCGGCGAGGAAGCTGCAGTACGCGGCTCTCAATAAGAGCGACCAGATGATGTCACACAGACGTGAAGGGACACCGAAGAGCCTGCAGGATATCATCACTGTGCTTAAAGAGACCGATCCTGACGACGTGCCTACGTTTGTAGCGAAGGAGTTGCACAAGCTGCCTCCCGTCACCGTGACCATGTCGACGTCACCAGCCTCCTCAGCCTCCAGTGAAACAGCTTGCTGCTGGACACAAAGAAGCTGAATCACCGCGACGTGATTTTGCTTCAGTGGTTTTCGTCGCTAACAAACGAACTGTTCAAGCCCAGCAGCCGGTGTTACCGAAGGCGCAGACGACCACGAGCCAGCAGCGGACGCGCGTCCGATTTGATGACACGGACGAGGATGTATTTCAGAAAGTCAAGACGAAAAAGGCGTACCGTAAACGAGTGACTCGGAACCGCTGCGGAACCGCACCCACAGGGCCCAACTACCTGCTGCGCGCTGAAGTTCCAACCACGGCCACGTATCTGTCACGCCTACATTTCATCACCACCATGCAGGACGTCACAGAATATATATAGCAGAGGTCCAACTAGACCGTGAGGATGGCGCAGCTGGAGTCACGCCACGGTACATCATTCAAGTCGTTCGTGGTTCGAGTCCCGACCTGCAAGCTGACCCGTCGCTTCAGAGGAAAGATAGCGACCAACACCACCAGAGCGGCACCAACGTGCCATAGTAAATAAGTGTGCAGAATATTTTTGTAGTGTGTAGTAGTTTAACTTAATGTATTTTATTGTATTGTATATATCCTTATGGGTCATTGTTACCTGAAATAAATGAATAATAATAATAATTTCCCCGAAAGTTTTACTAAATCTGTAGCGTTTTCGAAAGTTGCGCTCGTTGTAATGTTCAAATGTATTTATTCGCACTGTTAAAACGGTCACGATAGTTGTCCATTAATTCCACGTCTTCAAAATCATTAAAATCAACAAAGTCTACGAAATCTATTGCGAATTCCGGCAGAGAATGTTATGACAGGCTACAATTCAAATTAAAGTTTTATGTTAAGAGGCTATCTTGGTAAGACCACGTGGCCGCGTTCAAGGTTGCATTATTTTGTAGCTGTCCCTCTCCGAGCCCTATCCTACCCGAGCTCGTACGGTGAGACAGCATACACTACGCGAAGTTATCAACCCGTTATTTGGATGTTTCGTAGTCCAGTGATCATTTGAAGGATACAGTATATTATGTAGCCATTTTTTCAATACAGTATATTAATAAAATTTCAGATGTCGGTGTTTTTTCCAAATTGTTCTAAATTAATTCATACTCTTGTAAAACAGGTTCAAAGTTGGGGCTTTTTATTACCGAAAAATACAATACTTTGACGCCCTGTAACTCTGGAAGTATATATTTAAACGAAAATCTGACTCACCACCGACACATATATTTGTTTCTAGATTGTGCCTTGAAAATTTCATAGATTTTCATAGCTTAATACTCAAAATATGACTGGACTACGTTTGTATGGGCGCTTTGACAACAGCATACCCTCTTTTAAGCAGTGTCTAAGCTGACATCGGCTAAACATGCATTTGTGGTAACATTTTTTCAAAACGTGTGTCTAAAGTTTGTTTATCTTTTTTGTGGTAAGACTGTAATTATTATAGTAATTATTCATTTTGCTAACGTTGACACCTATGTGAAGGCTTGTCAAAGTATTAAAACTTATTACAGGTGATATTTACAGAATAATTTAAAATCTGGGTCGCTATTGTTGAACAATTCCACGTATAATGATTAAAATTTAATTATTTTCATAAACCAACTAGTACTACTTGAAATATCGTACAATAGGGATGAAATTTCAATGAAATACGAGCTGACGCTGCTGTTAAAGTTCTCTTAGAATAGAATTTAATAATATGAAGCACAGGATTTTCAACGAAGCTGTTCCATAAAGAGATTGCGTCCTTGTAAGTTGTCGTGCACGAGCCAGCTAGGTATTAAAGCCTGCTCGCTGCATCTCGCTTGCAATCAAAGAGGAGTAGCGTAAAAGATTTCTACTGCACGGAAATATACGCATTGGTGGAAGGAAGCTGTATGTGACTTTGAAACGTTCGGAAATGAAAATGTATTTTACCGAAACGATTGCGAATTGAATTTGTGCGCAGAAGGTTCCGGACCTTTTAAAGATTAACACGCCATATAGTTTTGTTTACTTTATTACTTGTACTAGTTTGTTTAGCCACTTTTGCAAAGAAATAATTTTTCAAATATTTCACTTATTGGAAATGCTGGTAACCTTTATTTGTAAGTAAATTACGAGTCGTCCCGGCTTCGTTCGGTTTGGTTGGTGGTATACTCTTATGTCCGCCTGGCTAGTTACCACCATGTTACCTAAGTGTAAATATCACTGTTGTGTTCTGGTATGAAAGGTAGCACATCCAGTGTTTAAATAGGTTGAGACTTCTGGGTGCGCTCGCTTACCATCCAACGGCCGTATATTCACTTACCATCAGGTGAGGTACAGGCCAAGTGCAAAAGCCATCATACATTTAAAAAATTATGTTCCATGTTGTGGTTGTGTGCTTCTTTTCCTCCAAACTTAAATTATTGCTCATTAAAGAAAAACAAACACAGAAAATAGGTAAACGAAAAATGTGAGACAAACATATTCCCAAAAAGCACGGTCACGCACTTTCGCCTTCGACAGAGATTCACAACGACAAATAATAATATTTAATTAAGCTAAAATCATTTGGTAGAAATTAATAACACTGCGCTGTAGAAAATAATAAATTTGAGGGTAGTAGGATATTCTTTGACGGTCTAAGTCGGAAGTAACCTAAATGAGTATTCAATACATAATTGAATCAAATAGTGTCATCGTTAATGACAAAGCTACGGGATAGTTTGAAACATAACTTAATACCAACTCAACTATGCATGTGCCGGCCATAATTCCTCATCGCTCTGAGACTTAATTTCTCTGAGACTTAATTTGCTTGTTGAAACATCATTTACGTAGCTCCGCTCATATCGCTAATATTGTGCACGCGGAATAAGTTTTTCTTTCTGTTGCCTTTTCACAACTAAACTACTAAAACGATGTAGTGAAATTTAGCACGCTTTTAACCTATAGCGTAGAGATTGATATTACCTAACCTAACCCTTGATAAGATGGCAATGAATGCAGACGACGGCACGGGAAACAGCTCATCTTGTATGCTACTATTTGCTACTGTAATGGTTTCATACGTGTTTCTTGTAACGGGAGGTATCCTGCGATGGAGATGAGATGCATCGTATCTCGTGTATTCGCTAAGTAATAGTAAATTGACTCAATCACAGACAAAATGGCCGCTTTGTTATCTAATGGACAGCTTTCCAGACACGTTACTAGAAATACCAAATAGATGGCGCTGTCCATAGACTACATTAACTTTTTGGACAATAAGTAACTAAATCTAGCATTTAATAGCATATAATGTGCTATTTTCCTAATGTCACGTGAGATATAAAATATTCCCTATGGTCATGTAAGAAAAAACATTACTAATATTTAAATTTAAATACTAAATTAAATAAATAAAGTTATCAGCCCAACCAGTTTTTTTACACTGCCATTTATATTAGCAGCAGACAAGTCGGGAAAAACAGTGCACCATCAATGTTTTTCGTAAATGTTTTTGTCGATATGTTAAATATAAGAAAAATGAATCTAATAGTTTTAACAAGGTGAAAGTAAAATACGGTTGTATACATTTTAGTATGAAACGAGACAACTTCACTCCCTATGATGCTACGAGTATGTTAACGCTAGAAAAGCCCAAACATATAACCATGAAAACTGGATCAAAGACATTTTAGATACTACGTAATATAATTGTATAGCGCCATCTATTTGAGTTTTGTTGTGACATGCCTGGAAAGCTGTCCATTGTTACTTTGTATGTTTTGGTCTAATTTTGTTATTTTTAAGATTCCGTACCCTATTTCTAAACTTACGCTGTTCTTCCGTTCGTTTCACTGTCATAGGGATTATCTTTTGAACCTCAATAGGAAGACACTTAAAGTTTTCACAGATTGAATCTTACCACATATATACTTCGGCCGATATAACAAGTAAATAAAAATAAATAAGAAATGCGTGAACGTTTACGTGAACAAGAAACTCATTTTGTCTAGTGTTGTTGATAGTCAGAGTCGCACTTGTCCGATTTTTAGTTACTAAAATCTTGGCTATTAATTAAAGATTGTAAAGAAACTAGAACATGGTTAAACTCCAAAGTTGACATTGGACGCCTGTTCTAGAAAGTCGGAAGGGGCTGCAACACACAAAGTTGTAGAAGTGCAGCTTGCTGTAGAAGTTATAATTAATGACTTATAAACTTACATCGACTTAAAAACATGCTCGTTATGAAGCTTCGATTTTCCAATTCGATATTATGTCCGAGCATGGTTCTGCAATATTTTACCTATATTTCATTTACTGTTATCCAGTAGTTACATACTTTTAAATTTATGTTGAATATATGGATATATAAATCACTAGAGATGGGAGCTTGAAATTTGAAGAAACGAAATTAATTTCAAATAATAAAAGTTACCTATTTCCCTAAAAAAGATTTCATACATGTCTTTAGATTCTTGCTTTTTGCTTCCCAAAAATGTAGGTAAAGCACGAAATATTAAAAGTTAAATATCCAAACTGCCGAATATCTCAACAAGATTCTCGCTTCTCATCGTTGTGTTATTGCCACGCATTATGCGATCTGTCGTTCAATTCATGTTCATTTATACTAATCGTATCCCGGCATGAGCCGTGCCCAGTGTTCAACTGTTCACAATACTCAACAACTTCAATTTAGACGCTCTCGGAGACCCATTGTGGGCTAAATCATAATTGTAGGTCGCCAGCTTGTGGATTTTTAAGATGCCGAACATCCGTTTAGTAAATTAAGCACTCTGAATTTACTCTGGTGTATGAATGTACGTCACTTACAGCTGATTATAACAGTAACTGCTAATAATATACACTTGGAATTTGGGACAAGAATGGAAAATGGTGACCCACATATATAAATGAAATAATGAATGAACTTCCCCCTTAACGGTAAAATTATAAAAATATGTGAAAGAGGTGTCTTATTATTCTTATCAGATTCGTTTTTCATTGCTTTTTCTTAAGATCTTGCATACAATGCTGAAATATTTAATTATTCATTTAAAATAATACTGCTAAATACGACAAACTTTCATCTCTTACACACTAAATATCCAAAATCCTGGAAACATATATTTCGTTTTTTCTAACCGAAAAGCTGAATAACAACTTTTTATGGATAATATTCTTCTTTTCAACGGAACTATGTCAAAAACTTTTAATATTCGATTTCATGCCTCAAAAGCTCATATAGTACATCTATTTTAAAAGATCCACATATCCTTATTTTTAATAATAAAAGACAAAATTAAGAAAATAAGAACACAATGTAGGATATATATTTTTCATTACATATTTGCTCAAATACTACACACGTTACGAAAAAAGTATATTGTGGAAAATTATCATTCGTTATCTGACTTCATTCCTTTGAACTGTAGCATGCGTCGATCTACCTAGAAAAGTAATTAAAATGGAAAAGCGCTCTTATGAAATGTTGAAAATAGTTTGTATACTTGTTGGCTCCAGCTCAGTTGTTGACATATTTTTAATTGGAATAGTTGTTATCAAACAGCTTGTTCCTGGAATTTAGCTAGAGGGCAGGAGTTCAAGTTCAACGAAATTTCATTGTATTGTATCCGGCAACATGCACGTGTACGAGTATTAACAGATTTTCGATAGAGGACAGAAGTTCAAGTGCAACTGAATTTCAATGTTTGGTTTTCGTTACATGCATTTGTAGGATTCCTGAAGTATTTATTGTTATTAGTGTAACAATAGTGCTTTTTAGGGTTACGAATTTGATGTATGCAAATGGAGACCTTAACCATTAATTAATGTAACTCTATCTGTCTGTCAAAGGCTTTTATCTCTTAGATACAGACTGGATATTTTCAAATATGGCCTAGCGTTCAAAGTTGAGTCAAAAATACGTGGGCTTAAAATGAAATACCTGAGCTTGTGAGGTATCGTTGAATAGAACCCTTGAAGTACACTACGAATTTGTGTTTAAAAAATATCCCGAAAAAATACAATTTATGAACCTTCAAAGTATTTTTTGTTGTTACGGGTACATTTCCAAAATAAGAAGCTGGTATATTCTTAGTACAGTTTCACAGTCACTATATAAACAAGAAGCATATATTGTCGTATAGTAAATATTGCTATTTAAAGGTGGCGCCCTATATAATACACTTAATATTATATATATACATATTTGCTACTTCGGCAAATCAATATGCTCAATTTTTTTATTTTAGGCTGGATTCATAAACAAGCTACTTGTATGCAACAACAACAATAAGTTGGTTTATGTTTTTGTTGTTTGTTATGGTTATAACTTAAGTTTAAGGTGATTAAGGCTATATAGCAGTCCAAAACTAAATTCCTAAACCTAAATATGCGAGTCTGACTCGCCTTTGGCTAATTATTTTAATTGAAGTCTAGCATGTTCATTGGAATGTAAATATATTGTACCTGCGGCATACAATTGCTGAACTTCGCTCAAGGCGCGCTATTGAACTCAGCATTTATCTGAATCGCGTCTAGCTACCCTTTTAATCGTCTTTCCACCTGGCGGGAGGGTTTCCTACATTGTTTTGGCGACACGTGATCTCAGCTCGACGAATCTTCTGCTAAAATGCTGATTTTACCAGGCCTACGACAAATATACCCCACTACCACTTTATCATGCTAAAAACTCGAAACAAAGGAAGTTTATCATCATTAATTAAAAATAGACAAATAATTTCAACTGATGGTTAGCGACAATTTGGTGACAAGTGATGTTATAAAAGCTCTTACATTGTGATTATCAGTGAATAAAAAGTATTACTCCAAATCACAGATTATGTATCATCATAAAAGGGAAACGAAGTGCTTGGTTTGAGTTGTACGCAATCTATTTTTTTCGAGTCCAGGTTTGCCGCATTTAGGAAACAATGCGGTCGTATTGATTTAATCTAAATTCTCTTCAATTTTGAACATTCAAATATTTTTGAGAATCGTTAGTTGATTCATCATTATGAGCTACATAAGTTCCGAGCTGCTGAACATCAGCCATCCTCTTATTTTATCGGTGCCTATACAAAACCAGTTTTCCGAAGGGATTTACAGATTATCACTTTGCTAGCGTGTTTTCTTATGTATAGTAGGGATCTACATCATAGTTGCGAAGTTCATTAACGTGACGTACGTTGTTACGAAAGTTCTCGACTGCGATTTAAGTTACTGCCAAAGTTTACCATTGCGACGTGAGTTGTTGCGAAAGTTCTCTACTGCGATGTACGTTACTGCGAAAGTTTACCATCGCGACGTGCGTAGTTACTAAAGTTCTCTACTGACATGTACGTTACTTCGACAATATACCATCGCGACGTGCGTTGTTGCAAAAGTTCTCTGCTGCGATTTACGTTACTTTGAAAGTTTACCATCGCTACGTACGTTGTCGCGATATTTGAAATAAAATGAAAAACAAACAACAAAAAAGATATCTAATGCTATTTAGACATCCACGAGAAGATATGAGGTGTTAGTTTTGGGTACAATGCGCTATTAACTGATTGGGAAGTATTTAAAATCCCATCTAATTTATGCCATGTGTTCTTCAAATTTCCGGTTTTTGATATCATCAAAGTGCAGCACAGTAAAGAAAACGTAAATACGTAACTACGTTTTTTACGTGTAGTCGCTAACTTGATAACCGGAGCAACGTAAATAAAGCAACCGTTTACAAGAGATGCAATTATACGGGGACTCGGAGATGCGTTAAAAATGTTTTATATAATATAGTTTTAGAATTTTTTTGCCAACTCTAGGTCGAATTTGGTACAAGGGTTATTTTAGGCAGGATCCTGTGTGCAACCACGAATAATTGAAGCTGATTAAAATATTTAGTATTTAAACTAATACTGGAATAGGCGGATAGAACTCTTTTAAAATAAACATTATATTTTATGTTTTCGGAAAATCTGTCCCTAAAATTTTGGTAAGATTGGTAAAAAAAAAAAGATTGGTAAAATTACGGGATAAAAATTCATTGAAAAAATAATGCAAATTAGTATTTGGCTTATCCGTTAGTAATGAAAAATGTGTTTACAAGTTATTTAATGTCCATCCATTCATACTAATATTGTATATGTGAAAGTGAGTTTGTCTATGTGTTATTTTGTGAGAATGTCATTAATTTTGGATTAGGGATAATTGAAGAGGAGGAATTTGACGATATATCTCAATCCAGTGCACGCAGACAAAGCCGTTAAATGCTTTGGTACAACATTTACATGAATGCACCACTAGATATCAAAGCCCTGTCCACGTTGTAAATTGAGGTTGGCACTATTCAGTAATTAACGCTGGAATTGCTTTTGGGATATCCTGTATGGAGGATTCCACAGCGAGAGTTCCCCTTTGTGCGCGCAGCTAGGTTCCACTATATCGATAAATTTCTGAATTGTCTGAAGTTAAGTGAACTGTAAGCTGACAGATAGGTAATCGAATTTCGGGATTTATTTTAAATACCGAAATTGGAATACTGATATAGACCGTATTGATTTTTGGCGAGCATGAAGCTTTCGTGAGATGCATTTACGGTATTTTAACGCTGGTCGCACCAACAGTTTGCACGTGTCCTTCATCGTACTAGTGGTCCTAATGAAGTGCTGGTTCTGCTACCTTTCATACCGGTGATGTAAACACTGCTGTTTGGCGTTAGATTTAGGTAACATAGTGGTTGCTAGCCAGGCGGACATACAAAAACTCCCTACCATCTACCAACCCGAGTACGGAGAGCTATTCTCGCTGGGGATCGATCCCAGGACCTCCACATTGTTAGTCCAACATTTAGCAACTAGGCCACGAAGATGGTTAAAATTTTAATTGATAAAAGGGAAATATCCGTTTTTTTAAACAGATGACAATATAAAAATATTGAATATGTGTGAACGTGTGTGAAATGGCTTTCTTCTTCATTTTACGAGTCGTGTACATTTTGCAATTTTTACATTCTGTTCTGAAGCGATAAATAGCATGTAAAACAAAACAAAGTTCAGATTAACTCTTTCTTTTCATAGGTCAGTAAAACCTCGCGTCCATGTTGCTATATTTGCTTTTTAAACAAAATATTGTACATATTAACATGTGCTAACAACAAAAAGCTATTTACGCCCATTTCATGGAGTCAACTGAGTCTAAATTCTTGTGATGAGACCGTATTTTAGACTGAAATGAAATATGAGCAATACTACTATACTTGGAAAATGTTTCTCCACTATGATCCTTTGTTTTTAGTTATATATATAACTACAGCATTTACAGTAATAAATGATTTATGTTTAATTACGATTTAAAGCAATATATCACTCTGTCTGTGTAATCATTCGAAATAGATTAATTTGTATTCCAACTTGATAGGTTGAGTTACTCTTAAAATTGAACGTACCGAGATCAACGTGTTTTCTCAAACATACTACAAAACTTTTATATTTGCTGAAAACGAGTGCTTCACTATAAATACATTTATTCGAATGCGGCGCGCATTACATTGAAGCGGCTTGCAATGTTCTGAGATATTTTTCGCTCGGTCGTTGTTGGGTACACAACTCAGGGAATATAGGATAAATTCGGTACACAACTCAGGGAATGTTTTTATTTTATGGATGGATGTGTATCTGAAATAAATAAAGAATTTATTTATTATTATACAAGCATTTCCTAAACGATCCAATTTAATGAAATTTTTTACTTTTCCGTTGGAAACATGTTATAACAGACATGTTACAATTTTTCAATAGCATGAAACTAATATGTAACTATAAAAACTAACTATGATAGGAAATATATACCTTTTTAGGGTTCCATACCTCAAACAAGGAAAAAGAGAACCCGTATAAGATCCCTTTGTTGTCTGTCACGACCATTTTTCTCAGGAACGCGTGAAGGTATCACGTTGAAATCAATATCTAATACTCAGGCCTGTAAACCCTTGAATGTGTGAAACAATCTTCTTCTAAGTCAACGTAATAAATATATACAGCCGTTTATACCGCTTATTTTGACCCTACCCTTGGAAGTGCATCAAAACCTATATGATACTTCCCATTAACCTAAGCTAAGAAGCAACGTGTATGTAACAGCGCTAGTATAAATCTGAAACGTATTATATTTGTAACTATTGCTCGTTGATTTCACCAGGCGCATTCGTTCGAACATTTATTGGTGCATATTACCTAACCTATTATTTATCTATGATTTCAGTATGTTAATTGTTCACGTTCTGCATGGAACACTAGTTGCGCGTCTCTGACTCGTACTTGGCCGTTTATTTTTCTATTATCCTCATAATTTCTATAATAATTCTATTTTTATTTAGTTTTTTTTTTGTGTTTTTCATCTGTCTTCATTCTAATTAACTTCGAAACAGAGATTTCTCAATTCGACTATTCATGTTACGCAATATCTTCGCTAATTGGTATCTTAAACTTTGTTGAGTAGTGGTGGACGAATAAAGGTGGGAAATTGATGAGTAAATCCCGTTTATTGAATTTCGACACTTTCCGTCCACCGATTTTGACAAAACTTATAAATAGGGAATTTATAAAATTTCTTGAACAAGTTGAGTCGGTTTCTTATTTTTTGAGTACGCAATAGTTATTTAGTTCGACATACAGGAGATCTAAATTTCTTATAAACTATTATTAGCCTGCTGTTTCCTGTTTTTAACAAAGAACAACAATTTTTAATATGATATGATGATATAATGATGTGCTAGATAGCTAGTTTTATTACTTACAACATATTTAAAACACAAACGTAAACTCAACTCATTTACGAAGTATATTTTAATTGCAGAATCTGTTGCGATTATGTTCAACCATTGAGATTTAATAACTACACTAACTTAAAAACTTCTTCAGTGTTAATGTTACGTATTTCGTTCAGCTCTGACCACTTCAAAAGCAGCGAGCACGTACTCTTCAACAACGTTCGGAAGTACTTGAATATTTTTAATTAGGGAAGTTGCAGTTGTAAATTTCAAGCAAATACACGCTTAATCGCCCAATCAGGATCGCCTGTTTTATGTATTTTTTAACATGACGTATTAAATTCTAGCTCCAACCACTAATGATGGGCAGTTTATTAGGGTTCCGAAGCATTTTTAGGGTTCCGTACCACAAAAGGAAAAAAGGAACCCTTCTAGGATCACTTTGTTGTCCGTCTGTCTGTCAAGACCTTTTCTCTCAAGAGAGATGGAGATCTCCTCTCATGGAGATATCAAGTTGAAACTAATATCGAGTTGAAATTAATGTAACGCTGAAGGCCGTGTCCGATTGGGGCGATGCCAATTCAGTCAAGTTCAATTTTACCTTGCTCCATCTTTCCAAAATGTATCGATACCAATAAGGAACCGTCTCCAACTCTTGGGATTGGAAATTTCATCTGATCTCAATTTTGGGTGTTATATCGAGTCCATAGCAAAAACTAGACATCCTATCGAAGGTCAGACGGTACCTCCAGCCATAACAGCTCTTGAGTCTAATACGAGTTCAAGTCCGATCATGCATGGAGTACCTCTGCCATTTTTGGGATGATTCAGCTCGCTATCAACTAGCTGCTTTGGACTCGGTGGAGCGTCGAGCTATGATACTGATAGGTAACAATACGATACTTAATGCGAAGTTTCATAGCCTCGAACTTAGGCGTCAGGTTGCCTACCTTTCGGTATTTTACAGGATACATTTTGGGGAGTGTGAGGAGGAACTATTTGTGTTGATTCCGCCTTCGCCATTCAAGTCAAACGGTTAAACTGAACGGCAGACCTCCACCCGTAGACTGTGGATATTCCTACAGCTCGCACTAAGCATTTCAATTCTACATTTCTCACGCGTACACCTAAAATATGGAATGCACTACTGTTTTCCGTGTTCCCCGAAAACTACAACTTGGGAATCATCAAAAGAAGAGGCCCCTTCTAGATCAACGCGTAATATCGTCGACCTCATCATCACTTAACATAAGGTGAGATTGAGGTCAAGCGTTGATCTATCTTCTTTAAAATAAAAGAGTACTCAAGTCTGTCGTCCCTTGGATATGTGAAAAAATAAAATTTATTGTTGGTTGCATATTAACGTACCTATTAGTTATAATTTTCAGTGTATTAATTATTCACGCGTGAGTGCGACAGCGACTCGCACTTGTTTTAATTATCTTGATTTTTTATTACCAAAGATAAAAGAACAACGCAGACCTTATATACTAGCTGCTGCCCGCGACTCCTTCACGTAGAAAGACGTTACGATAAACTCTTTATTTTTTCTATATATTTCTTGTTGGCCTATCTGTAGGATGTTTGGAGACTCCCAAATAGTAATTATCTGAGAACATGGAAACTGGCAGAATATTCTACTTATTGCTAGTATATTTTATTTGAAGTCATACGCTACTGCCAAAGTTGTCCCCCGTTCCTATGCCTCGGCAGCAGTGATAGGTATTTAGATTGAATTTAAGGTAGACATTTTTGAAGACAATTCCATTAAAATTTGTAATTGGTTAGATTCGAAAAAAAGGAATATGTGTTTCACGGATGAAAAGGGGGATAAAAGTTTGCGTGCGAACTCTGTTGTTTTTAAGTATACAGCATGAAAATTCATAATAAGTGGCTAGATTTGAAGCAAAGAAATACGTGTTCCACGGGTTATTAATGGCGGTGGAAAGTAGATGACATTTTGTATGATAACTCTGATGTTTTTGTAGTCAATAGCATGAAAATTCATACTCAGTCTTATGAACTGCGATTAAGGGTTACGTTTTTGTTGTTTTTGAAAACTCAACACCTGAAGGGTGAAATCAGGGATGCAAATTTAAATTTAAGTTCGTCATTTTTTAAGATAATAACAAGAAAATTGTTACGTGGCTAGAGTGGAAACAAATTAATACGTGTTTCCACATATTTTTAATGGGGGTGAAAAGGGATTGAAAGTTTGTATGAGACCTCTGATTTTGCGAAGAAAATTGGTAGTTAGCCTTATTGATAAAAATTTTGAGTGACGTAGTTTCGAATTTTTGAATAGCTATATCCTAAAAGGTATGAAGTTAGGGAAACAATCTAATATATAAACATTTCGTGTCTCGGGTTTTGTGGTCATACTCCTGCGAAACGTTTTGATCAATTTTATGTGTGTTTTTTGTGTATTTAGTAGCCATGAGGATCTTGCACCCTTTCTCCCCCCTCCCAATAATATCCAAATAATTATTCTATGACGGAAAGTGTCACATCAGTTTAATATTTATTATGTAGTAGTTACCATGGGAAAAATTCTAAAGTCCACGCGGGCGAAGCGGTGGGCAGAGTTGGCCTAGTTGCACTGTTGTAGAACTGCACCGTAGCAGACTAATCATACCTATCTAAATTATCGTTCTTTTCACAGGTTACTGGGTTCCCTCCCAGACAGCACGCAAAGAATGCTGGTTCTACTTATCGGAACGTTCAAAGTCATTGCCGACAGTACAGAATCCCCTGGTAAGTGATATTTTAAAGATACGCTTTTACTTGTTCATTCAGAATATCACGAATTCCGTCCGACACAAGTTTTTCTCGCCATTTTGTTCCTCTACTTTTCAATTTACCGGTAAAGTGTTTACTTAATAAAAGTCTAACATTTTAGTATTATAGCTAGACCTTGTGCACACAGTTTTGTAAAATGATGTTTTTAAGATTCCATACCTCAAAAGGAAAACAAACCCTTACAGGATCTCTTGGTTGTCCGTCTGTCTGTACGTCAATACCATTTTTCTCAGAAACGCGTGAAGGTATCAATTTGAAATCAATATCAAAAAGTCTGCCGTCTCTTGGGTTTGAGAAAAAATCAAACTTCTAAGTCACCGCAATAAAAATATAGTCGTTTAATTAGCAAGTTTTAACGATTTCCTTTGATAGCGCATCATTACCTTACTTCCCATTGATCTAGAATCCTGAAATTTGGCAACAAGCAAGGTCTTACGGTGCAAGTACAGGAATAAATCTAAATATATTTTTAAAAATAATATCTAATAAAAATCGCTTTGACGATTACAACTGTTCCAGCGCCTGTCGCATATTCTTAGGTCCGTATTAATAAACGCTGCTTAAGCTAGAACTTAAGACAGTCTAACTAAAGATCTGCTTAGCGTTGAGCAGAAGCTTAAGACCTAGGTTTATTAATAAACGCTACTCATCCTTGCTAATTTGAGATCATTTCTATCTACCTAGGAAAAGGCAAAGGCAATACACTATACAGCCATGACTTTGGTAATGATATTCTCTCTTAAAATTTTAAGGTTTTCTAAATAAAATATACACCCATAACAGTATTATTAACGAATTACTAAAATGAACCATAATTTTTCAAGTTTGCGCCAAGAATTGAGCATATAATCATTTCGATCTCTATCTCTAGACTCAGAATTAATAATTACGCATGCCATTTTGAAAACTAAACACCCCAGTTTAAAGAACTGTCTACGGTTTAAAATTATTGTCTTGTAAAAACATTGACATGGCCTATTAATATTCTACTAGAAATATTTAAACGATAAGCAAATTCGTGATTTATCACCAATATTTAAATATGCTACATATCAAATAGAAAATTGCTTTCCCGCCATTATATATTCCAAAGTATGGCGCGTATTCAATGAAACTTGCCTGAAATGACGCCGTGGTATAAAATCTTAACGTCATTAATACCGCTATTTCTGGGGCAACAGGCAATCTCCTGTTGTCGGTTGGCGCTCTTAGGCCAATTAAATCAGTTTTAAAAAATATCGACTCTTGTCTGAAGCGATTTTTTTTCTGAATTTATCCACAGCAATATCAAAAGGGTTACAAATATCCCTCATATATATTTTTGTTAGCCTGTACCTATCCGGCCATTATACTTCATCATATATTTCAAGTTCGTAGTAATGGTTAATTGCCGAAATAATTCTTTCAATATCCATTTTTCCCGAATACCACGTTTTGACTTAAGTGATCAAATTACCGTACTCAACGTTGAGACCGAAAATCTGTGATATTATACTCTCTTTGGTCTGTGAAAATCTCATGAAAACGTCATGAAAATCTCCGCCGTGCGCAGCTGTTTGACAGGCTGTGGTTTGACAAGTCTCAAACGAGACCGAGGAGAGCGAAGCAGGACTAAAGTAGTGTTTATTAATTAGTGAGCTGTCTCTACGAGCTTCTCAAGCAGCTGCTCTACCTTGAGCAGCGTTTATTAATAAGAGCCTTAATGCTAACAATTTTGCAAACTATTGCTCGTTGTTTTCGTAAAGGCATTTTTGGTGCATATTACTTTACCTTCTATTTACGATTTTCTGTATGCTAATTCTTAATATTGTGTGTGAACCCCTCGGTGTGCAAGTCTTACTCGCACTTGACCGGTTTTTTAAAAATTATATTGTACTCTAGCCGATCCGACAGATTTCGTTCTCTGTACAAATTTTAATATTTTGAGGGGTAATTTTTATAACTTTCTTTCTCTCACATCACAAATATCTATGACACAACTATTACGAACATTTTGAAATAAATACCCAAATGGTTAGAAACGTTTCCGAGGTTTTGCGAGACCAACGCACTTGCTTTTTATATATTTAGAGATGTAAATGAAACTTTTTACGGCCTATATAAGATTACGTAGAATGGTTCATAAACATTTTAAAAAACAATAAGGCGTCGAGTAAAGACGGAATCACAAACAGTTATTCGTTTCATCGTTATCTAACTTTTTCCTACTATAAAGAATTTAAAATCATACTCACTATGTCTTTATATTATTATGTGTATCCAGAGAAATGTCATTCAAAAGTTAATATGACGTGGTTCAATGTTACGTAGGTACATATGACGCTGACTGTACTGTGTAATTTTACGTGTTTATTATTTTCAAAGTCATAATACAATTTGTTTACGAGAAAATTAGAAGCATGTAGGTGGGTGTTTCATACGTTCAATGGTCTTGGGAAATTTGACTAGTGAGTGGATTGAATGATTAACAAACATAGAAATGTTCATATTAACAATAGCTACATTATCCTATTAATAGGCAAACGCATATATACTTATACAAATCACATAAAATTAGAGATTAACATTAACAAAAAATAACTATTTCCTTGTCTTTATAAAATCCTCTTAAATAAATGCTAACATGTTACTTTGTCCAGATTTCGATTTTCCATTTAAAAACTTAAGACTGTTTACGACCTCTCTACTAACAAAAAAACCCTGTAATCATCATCAACAGTCTATATATGTCCCCACTGGAGGGGCTCAGACCTACTCTCTTACAGAGAGTGTATGGGCCATAGTCCACCACGCGGGCCCAGTGCGGACCGGCGGACTTCACATGCCTGTTCAAAACATGCAGGTTTCCTCACGATGTTTTCCTTCACCGTTAAGCAATCGGATAATGTACTTGAATTGAAAAACAACTCATAGGTACACGGCTGGATTCGAACCCGGTACCCTCAGATTGAGAGTCCGCGCCTTATCCACTGCGCCACCGACTGTAATGCGTGGGGATTATGGCATATCTCATAGAAAGTGCATCGTAGAGATCATCTGATAAGCTCGTAGCCAGCAGTGGAGTTTTCTGGCAAAGCAAACAACATGGATTTCGGTGGCACTAACTAACCGAAAATAATTACTCTAATTTTGCCAATTACACGCGATGGGCATGCCCGCTGTAACATAATGATGATGCAATGCAGGCACTTTACATTCATCGCGCCGCCGCTCTTTCGACCGTGGATTAGTGCTTGCCCCAGTTTTAAGGGGAGATCTGTAGTGGCCTGGTTAGCTTTCCATGTAGAGATTATAATTCGGTTATTAAATGTCGGCAATAAAAATAAGCAAATAATTACAAACAAACTTATGCACTCGAAAAAATGTATTTTTTTATAATTTTTATACGTTTACTTCCATGGTTCGAAACTATTGGTGAGCGAGTCCGACTCGAATAGGGCTAGATTCTTTTTATTCATTAAGATTTTTGTAATTATGTCATAAAACTGATCCAATTAGGTATATAGTTTTATTTTTCTTTAAATATTTATAGACCTCTATCAACTCGTAGCCTTCAAGTTAAAAACTCTCTTTGAACTCTACTGAAAACTCACTATTACATTTTAACCGCACGTCTAGGGAATCCAAGGATGACAAAATAATAATGATAATACACTTTGGACTATTCCCTGAAAACATTATGACATAGAATATTGAACAGATAAAATGAAGGGAAATAAGACACGTCATTCTATACATAATGATATTATATAAACACCAATTATGTTTGTATACAGTATCAATCATAATATACGGTAGGATACATTTATTTCTCGTCAAATAATATTCAATTCAAACGTGTACAAAACAATTATTGTCTCGTAGATGATGTTTTCACCTGGGGGTATTCATTATATTTATGACGATGCGGACACGCTTAGATGTCGAATATTAAATAAGAATATCAATATAATAGTAAATCATTGTGGCGCTTTGCAACTACAAGAATACTATCTATATAAATAAATGTGAACGGGACATCGTTACAACTTGCGGCCTTAATGGCAAACTACATAGGCTTTTAATCCAGGCAAAATGTTCCCATAAGATAATTCTTGAAGTGTATGGAGAAAAATCTGCGGTTAAAAATAAGATTAGATAATCATCCAAGTAGCGGATTTTTATTATCGATGTGTCTCTCTCTGAAAATATAATATGTAGGCCGAAGTATCATACCCGTATCATAATGTATATGTTACTGTGAATGTCCGTAACACGAAAACCGTGTCCGAAAACAAAGTAAAAGGTCTGTTCTGTAAAATTATTCTTGTCTTCCTCACAGTTAGATTATTTAGTCAAACCAACAGGTAAAAATTTCTCGTATTCCGACGCGGACCACGCGGTCTCAGAAAATGATAATCCGCGTGGTCCGATTATTCAGACTGAGCAATCGGACCACGCGGTTTCAGGGGATTGTGTGCTCAGGAGCTTAAAGAATGACAGAGGGCTCATTAAACGTCTAGGGGGCAAAATGTTACGTCAGATAAGCAGTCGAGCCTTATGACTTCATTTTTGAGTCGGAACCCTAAAATCTGATCTGTTAATTACTATTTTAAAAATACTCGTACATTTTACAATTTGGGCGTGCTTTCTAGAAATCCCGGTTCTGTGATTCCCAGAAAATCCCGGTATTTTCAAGTATTCCTAGCTCTGGCAGCGAACACAGTTCCCGGTTATTTTTAGAGAAAAATACTGCTCCCTTATTATACTTTTAACATTTATTTTACGGCACTCCTTCCTGATTTAAACCTGCTGTAGCGTGTATTGCGCTGCGCGCCTCAGTCCGTCCAACATTGAGAGCTATTCCAACTACAAGCATAGAACTCGAGTGGATGTTTTCGTCAGAACAGGTTATATTTTAAAGCGCTACGAAACTTCCTAGCACCATACAAGTTTATCAGTTTTCCGGTCATATTTACTAGGAAAAAAGCAGTTAAAAGACATTTTGACATAAGCAATTTTATGTTTGAGGTTACTCGTTTTTCAAAATCCGTAAGTACTAATTTTATTAAGGCGAAAGGGACTTTGTTTGTTCGTCCTTTTTAAAACTAAGGGGAATCTTCAAAAGATACCCGACTCCTTAGGGAAAGAGTCGAATTATGTGAGATTCTTACCCACTAAACCCCTTCGGTGTCCATCCGATGCGCATATCAGGTAGCTCCGTAGCGTCCTCCAGGGGAACGTTCAATCAAACCGATCGAACAAGTAATTCCCGTGGTGTAATTTCTCAAGTCCACACAGACGAAGTCTAGTGATGAGTGATTTGATATAATATATAACAATATTGCTTCAGCTTGGCGATTCGGTCGATTAAAAAAAGGACTCCAGGAAATATACATATACGAATCGGAGACTTTAAGGTTTTACTACGTTGTTCCTCAAACGTTTCGTTAAAAAGAAATCCAGATTAAACCTGAGTGATAACATTTGATCTAACAAATACCTGAAACTTTTCAAAAGCAGACCAGCATTTTATTCCTTACTCAAGTTTCATCCTCCAACCTTAGCAAAATCAATTAAAACAGCACTGAGTAGCTCACCAACACAATCGATCCTGAATGTAAAATGATACCAGAGGGAAGCGATACAAACTACAGCGACTGACCTTGGCCTTTAGTAAGCTCCCTAACAAGCGGGTTGAAGCGAACATGCGAATGTGCAGTTTCCGATATTATATAACAAGCGAAGTTACGTAATAGGGACATTGCATTTCATTTAGAATGAAATGCACACAAATATGTTGTATTATTTCTTTGTGATATTGAAGAGAAATATTTTCTACAACAAAGCTTCATTATCACCATGTACAATCTGCGGCAGTCCACTGCTGGACATAGTCCTCTCCCAGAGTGCGACACTTGATTCGGTCCTCTGCTCTCATCCATTCACGTCCAAGTGAACCTTATTTCGAGATAATAATATCTGTACGGTTGTTTCCATGATTAAGCACCCTTAGTGCGTGAGTTTAACCCGCAACTTGGTTGGTTATTGAACTCAGAAACTCTAGGATATATTGGATTTTTCCTCCTATAATTTGGTTTCGGAATTGTGATGATTTATAGTGGTGGCGCCTTTTTAAATACCGGTAATAGATTAACGCTTGGCCACGATCTCACCTGATGTTAAGCGATGATGTGGACTATAGACCGACCGCTTAAATGAGTCCTCGCCCGCAGGACAGTGTGTTCTGCCGCCCGCTCCTCTCTCGATATCCTTTGTCGCCGCACGCCCGCGCCCCTTTATTGCGCAGGCGAGGATTCATTTAAGCGGTTTACCTATAGTCGCGCGTTGTGCGCGTTGGTGTAATCTAGAAGACGCCCCTTTTCCCTCGAGCGACATAAAGACCAGGAGTACAGACGCCGGCAGTACGTTCCACTCTCTGGCTGTACACATGATAAAGTTAAAAGCAAAACGAGTAGTGAGAGCCCTAGGGATGTCGACTAAGTGCTGGTGCAGCACTTTTTAGCTACGGCACATATTTAGCAAAATATGTATGTCGTGGCCTGATCTTAGAATTGCCCAAACCATTAATTGACCGATCATTTGATGAAATGGTGACTGACTCATTGACATATCAACGCCTTGCAAAAACGCTTTTTTTAACTTAAACTTGCTCATTTTGATGATTTACATTAGAGAATATCACCAAAAAATTAAATCTCGAAATTACACCATTGATGCGGTTCCAAACCCTGATATTTATAGACGTGGAAAAAATAAATATGAATGCTGGCGATATTATTTTTGATAAGACAGTCACCGACACACGATTTATAATACATCACTCGAAACAATTGAATCCCATAATAACTTCCAAAACGGCAATACATATGTGCGTTTAAAAATGTACTTTATTTACACAAAATGAAACTGAATGAAAAACTATGTAGAAAAATAATCATAAGTTGATTATTAGCAAAGCGGGCGACCTTTTTTAGTCTTATCATAAAATGGTTACGAGTATAATTTCACCAAATAAATCTTTATATTATTTTATTTGAAAATCTTGCATCATCCGTATTGCAACATCGACTGAATAATACGGTTGAAACCGCTGGGGAGGCCACTACAGCTACATAATGCTGATTAAATTGCCTGTCAGTTACATGCTATCGAGAGACCGTTAGAGATATTTTGTAGGTATACAAGCTCCGTGTCGCAGCTATACGGAGTAAATAGTAATTCCCTTGAAACTATTGGCTTCAAAATATATTGCTTTTGAAGTGCAGTAGAATTAATTAACTGTAGCCCGATACTGCCAGCGCTGTTCACAAACATTTTCCGATGAAACCACAGCGTTGTGAGTCCACTGGACCTTGTTGTTTACAGAGACCGTGATTGCAATGCTTAAATAAACGTTTATTGCTGTAGTACAATTTTGTCAATACAATAAACAAGCTCAAAGTCACTCAGCGAGCAATGGAACAAGCTTGGAACGAGCTATGCTCGGAATTTCTCTACGTGATAAGGTCCGGAATGAGGAAATCCGTAGACGAACGAAGGTCACCGACATAGCTCGACGAGTCAGTGAGCTGAAGTTCGCTCGAAGAAACGATAACCGGTGGGGAGTAAAGGTTCTCGACTGTCGACCACGTACCGGGAGACGTCTACCAGGCCGTCCTCCTACTAGATGGACCGACGACCTGGTTAGAGTCGCGGGGAGTCGCTGGATGGATTTTGTCTATGTTCGTGATAAATTGTCTGTTTATATTGCTGCGATGTGCGGATGCAGTTATACTTTGCAAGTGAAATTGAACGAGGTGTCTTTATTCGACACGTACTATATCCATATTTTGAAGTATACAGCAATGTTACTAGAATAAATAATAAGACACCACCATGTCTTGTCATGTAGGTTTCTTAAAACCGATCCGTAGCAGAAGTGCATTCTAGTAAAATGACCTACTAGTAAAACGTCTGAAATGCCCTTTTGGGAAGCCTGTTCGTCGTGATGATTTATGAGATAGATTTTGTGACTGCTGCATTAAAAAATAATTATACCGAAATAAGGGGATCGGGCGAAAATATTATAAACTGCCGTCAGTGGAGGGGTTTTACGGAATGGTTGTATGATGTTAATTTTGATAGAGGAGATTCCCCTAACAGGAATAAAGTAAATAACTTAAAACTGAACATTAAAATCAACGCATTAGCCGTAATATTATACCAAAATTCAGATTGGTTTGTGAAGGTTTATGTACTCGTTCACTTATCATCATCATCAGTCTGTAAACGTCCATACAGGCCTCTCTGAAACATGTTATACACCCGTGAAATATTTGACGCGCGATTGACTTTCGAGATCAAAGCTTTCCCATGAATTTTATCCGATTCCCATTCTGTAAAAATATTTACTGAATTAAGTTGAGCAGTGGGCGGGAATATTATAAAGACCGTCATTTAAGCACTATCGCATAATCACAAAGTGGCTTTTCATTTATTACGTACGAGAATTTATAACACGCTCTGATCGAAACCTCTTCGTGAGAAAAATAAGATTGGAGCTTTTCAATTTTACAACCAATATGTTTCAAAATTACTTAGAAATGATGAAATCAATATGAAATTCGTTTGATTGTTATATCCATAATTTTAATCAGTAATGTTATGTGGTTCTAGTATTTTTTGGCTGACTTTTTCTACTTAGACTATAACTTATCCCTCAAATCCATCCATCCATAGTGTTTTGCCGGGCTAACACGAAGGCCATGAGATATTTTTGCCACGCCATTTTTGTTATGCAGAATGTCGATATCTCGACAGGTAATGTATAGGTTTATTTGCCTAAGACACTTGAAACTTATTATCTGTAGTATTGACAATTTATTAATTGTAAATTAACTTAAAAAGGATAACCAGAGTTCGGAATTTAAGTGACAGTTCTGAATTGGAATAGTGATTGTAAATTTATCGACCTCTGATTCTGTCGATATATTTTTTATTTCTGTTTCGTCCGAGTAAAATTAATATAAATTAAGTTAACTGTACTAACGCTTCATATAAAGCCAAAATGTTTTTAATTCAGTTCAGAATCATGTCAGAAAACTCCGTTTCATACGAGTTAGTACTGGAAGAAGATTCTGATGATGTAGCCAGGAAGTAGAAAAATGTGTGGTGTACCACTTGTAAAGTGTTAAAACAAAAAATAAAGTTCCCCAATTCGAGGAGTTAACTAGTACCCATTGAAGAGTTCATCTGTCTCTCTCCTGTCTCTAAGGTCTGATCATCTCGATAGTGTTAAATTTTTGTATAGTAATCCGAGTTACATACAATCGCAAAGTTTTAAATTGATTCGACAGTTAAAAGTAGGTTAAGATTGAATTGCTAGATCTGTTTACATTACATAGACTTTTGGGCTTGTTGACTAGACTACTGCGAGTAAAACTAATTTTATCCGTGGTTCTACGGTTTTATTTATACATGTTCGTGTAAACGGAACCTTCCGCGCGACACAAATTGCATTTTACTGAGGTTTATTTTTTGCACGTTGAAACTCGAGAAGACTTTAAAATAAATTCGAGCTAAGAAAAATTCTCGTCGTAAAGTCACAACGTATTTATGAAGCTTTTCAACGGAGCACAGTTAGTGGAATACATGTACGAAATATATTTAAAGCCCGACAATACTTAGCTATAATAATTTGTTAATAATGTGGGAAATGTAAATAATATTGGGAAGATTTCGGTAGCATTATTATCCGTATTCTCGGCTTTAGACTAGTGTCACCCGGTTTCTTCATCCTATTGTTGTGTCAACAACAAAATCTTATAGTGATCATCAATCTGCCAGCTAAGTTCTAAATTCTCGATACTGTAACATGAACGTCACATGAGTCATGTACTCGTAACATGTATCAGGTCAAACATTTTAAGGGTAGTTTCATTTGCCTTAAACTAATTAATACAGTCAACTTTTTATTTGGAAGAATAATATATACAAAAATCTTTAAAAAGATTTGTTTTGAAGCTCTCTGCGAGTGCTTCTTTAAGCTTACTTAAAGAGGTCATTGACACGATGCTAACATTAGGTATGCGCATTTCTAGTACAATACTACATTTTGATACTAGTGCGAAAATACTCTAAATTCAATCTAGTTTTGACTATTGACACACAAGGGCAAACAAGTCGGAACAAGATTAGTTTTACATTTTCGCACGCTTTTTGAATAACTTTTTTAAATACATTTATGAAAAAATTAAACAAATAGTGAAATTCTGATAATGATTATTGTGATACGATAAGCAAAGAAAACATAGCCAGTAGCCTAATTTAATTGGCGTTTCTGGGTGAGCACGCTTTCTTCCATCGGATTTTCATCACTTTACATCACTAAACCGATCCCAAGGAACTTCAGTATCCGTAGGGCATAGGAGTGTGCAATTCTTCTCGAAACACACACATACACACACAAACACACACATGAGCATAGCAAACTTAAAATAGGAACTAAGATTAAAAGAAAACCATAACATTTAAAACAGGTTAATTTTTACTAACATAATAATAAGTATTTTCCTTAAATAATACTCTGTAAATCCGTCTGGAAGACGCGGTGCACTTCCAACACAAGTGTCGAAAGACTACTTTCTGGAAGGCCCCTGCAAAACTCTGTAAAGGTTATTTAAGAAATAAACACTTTTTACTTCACTTACTTTTACTATAACATCGGGTGAGATGAAGATGAAAGTACCAGTACCTCATGCCTGAGTCTAATTACAGAAATTCAAAGAGATATAGTCTTTCTATTTGGTATCTTTGTCATTTCCGAATTATTAAATTATATTATCATTCTAAATATTCAGAATGTACATATAGTGGATAACAATTCGTTTCATAACTTTACAAATACTTGACATTAAGTGAAGCATAAATTCCGTACAGTAAGCACAAAAGAATATACGTAAATTAAATGGCTCGGCAATATTGCAGTATTTTCAATTGCATCGGAAATCTACTTAAATACGACGAAATTGTGAAATTCTGTTTATTCAGTGCTCCAGCTTTTCAATTAAACCCTGAAATAAATCAATTGTGTATTTAAAATTGTATTACAGCGAATCAGCAATTACTTTCAAGAACTGAGCCCTAGTTATTAGGGTTCTGTACGTCAACAGGAAAAACGGAACCCTTATTAGGATCACTTTGTTGTCCGTCTGTCTGTAAAGACCCGTTTTCTCAGGAACGCGTGGAGAAATCAAGTTGAAATTAGTATCGAATGCTCAAGTCACTGTCCCTTGGATCTGTGAAAAAATCAAACTTATAGGTCAACGCAATAAACAAATATACCTGTATTTTAAAACATTTCCATACAAAATGCAAGGGCACCGGTTCTTCCCGTTTACCTAGAATCCTGAAATTTGGTAAAAAGCAAGGTCTTACAGCATAACCATAGAAATAAATCTGAAAACCAGGAATTTTTATTATAACACAGTAAAAGAGTTTTTTTATGTTTAAGTTTGTATTTTCGGTAGAGCATGATTTAAGTATGTTAATTATTGATATTCTGTACGAAACCCTCAGTGCGCGAGTTCGACTCGCACTTGATCTTTTTTTTTCAGCCGAATACTAGTGCTAAAAATTGAAAAAGTTAAAATTTAAAGGATATAGAAATTTCGCTAAACAGACTAGCAATAATTAATAGCGTCAGTAATAAAAATGTTGACGATAACAGCGGGAATAACCGAAACATAAATAAATTTTTAATTTTATTGAAATTGTGTTTTTTTATAAATTTTAAGTCTCAAATCATCAATTCTAAAAGTAAACTGTTATTTAATCTTTTTGACGTCTACGAATTCACCGCGAGTTTTGGAAAGGCGTTCCTTAAAGAGGAAAAAAAAATAGCGAGGGAAACTTTGCATCTACGAGTAATTATTACATCATCGCTATTTCTGTTCAGGAGCTAGAAGTCTCTGACCTACAGACTAACGGACAGACGAAATTGCTTTGACAATAGGGCTCCGACTGGATCCTTCGAATTCGAAAACCTAAAGCGATCTTCGTGGCCTAAGGAGAAATAAAAACCGGCCAAGTGCGAGTCGGACTCGCCCATGAAGGGTTCCGTAGCAGCAAGTAACGTAATATAAAAGTTATTGTAATTCGCTGTAACTTTGATCGATGTTTTAATAATAGTGTATTAATATATATTTGAGTTGATTGAATGAATAGAAATTGCGGTTTACGATTTTAAAAAACTACTTACTAGATCTCGTTCAAGTCAATTTTCGGTTGAAGTTTGCATGGTAATGTAGATCATATATATTTTTTTGTTTTATCATTCTCTTATTTTAGAAGTTACAGGGGGGACACATTTTACCACTAACTAACTAAGCGTAACTGGTTTTTGCCTCTGCTATTGTCGTTATGATCATTACAATTTGTTGGATGGGATTTGACGTATTTATAAATATGTATGTATATTGAAAAAGAGTAGCTAAGATGATTTTTTATATTTGTTAATTACCACCATTTATATTATATTATATAATATATAAAAATTGCTTTACCAATTTTATGAATTTTGCCTTTTTGCCTCTGCTCTGGATAGTAGAATAACTATTAAAACATGTTATAAATTAATTTTTAAAAGGTCTCATACATTCACGACGTAACGCAAAGTCAGAATAAATAGTTTTTTTTTGTACTAGGGTAGTTGAAGGTCCGAAAACGTACATAGCATGTTTTCTATGTGATAAATCGAAAAGTTTACGCGAAGTCGTGGACAAGAGCTGGTATAAAATAAATGCTTTACAGAAAGTTACTATATACTATGTTTTTCTATATGAATATAGGAAGTTGAGCGAAAATGAAACTTTTGAGTGGACAACTAGTATTGTATCAATTTATTTCGTGCACTTGAGTATCAGCACATCTCCAAAAATAGACAAATAAAAGTTTCCACCTTATTGACATTTCGCTCGTTCGAAAATAATAAAAAGCTAGGAAGTAAGCGCATGAATTTTTATATTCAACGACATACGAGCTCGTAGCTCAGATTTTACCTTGAGTGCGACGGAGCTTCTCTCTGCAAACCTTGGCGCATAAATCTGTATTAGAAACCCGTCCTATTTCACGCCGCTCCTGGTGCATAAATCTGTGTTAGAAAATCTTCCTTTCGCCATCCCGTTGTCGCAGTGCATTTTGTTCAGATTATATCTACATTATATAAGCGCCTACATGGCCTAATGGCTTCAAACATGGATTAAGAATCTGGAGGTCACAGGTTCAATTCCCGGTGGGGGTAACTGTCCGTTCTCAGTTTGGTTGGTGGTATTTTCTATATCCGCCTGACTAGCTACCACCGCCTACCATACTATAATATGATACCAGAGCCAACGAATTATGATCTTGAAGCTTTTTGGTGCGCATGCTTACCACTCAATGGCCCTATCGACATTTATCATCAAGTGAAATTATGGCAGTTCGTCACCCCGGTATCTATACTTTTAAGAGAAACTCTGAGATTTGTAGACGTGGAAAAATAAATATGAATTTTAATGAAATTTCATTGATAATACAACCATTAATAGACGATTCGTAATCTCATTCACTCGGTACAATTAAATCCAAAATAACCACCAAAACGGTAATACACTTGAATTGATTGAAAAATAATCTTTACTGAATTTACAGTTAATGAAATTTAAGAAACGAGGTTGAACAATTAATCACTTGTTTAATATTTATTTGACAGCTTTATAATTTGTACATCGGACTCAAACATTTTTTAATCAATTTATTGCGACAGAAAACTATCGTAATCGTTTACTTTCACTCTTACCCGTTATAGGTAGTGGGGACGTGAGGCCCAAAACTGAATTTCTAGTGAGTTCTGGAACGGTCTAAAGCCCAAGTGCAAAGTCATTATACGTCCATATAGACATGGACCGGGAGAAGACATAGACTACTTTTTATCCCGATCAAGGATGTAGTTTCCGTGGTATAGGTTACAATTTCCACGCGGACGAAGTCACGGCCTAAAGTACTAAAGTACGCGGTACAAACTATATTTTTAAAATTACAGCAATTTCGCAAATGCTTTTCGAACAGGATGCTTTTTGCATTGTTCTAGAGGAGAGGGCATTTTTGCGCAGTCAAAGCGGGAAAATGCATTATTCAAGTATAATGAAATTGCGCTTTACTTTGTACTGCTCGTCTCTCGACTTCGCTTTGGCGAAAATAGACTACCTGCTACGCAGCTACGCCTTCCATTTCCGACGGTCTACGATGTAGCGGATAAGGCTAGCGGTACACCTGAGCTTACAATATTACTTTCTATGAACAGCTGATTTTGTACAAGCTGTTGCGAAATGCCATGTGATATTACATTACCTACCTACCCTTGCTTGCGAAGCTCGGATTCCTTATTCCGCTGCACTACTTGGCAATGTATGAACAAAGACATATCGGTTCACACGCTCAGCTACAACGCGGCTCGTCGTTTTTACGAGTATACAGCTCTGGCAGACACTCCTAGGAGACTCAAACGCGACGTGAACGAATCGAACGGTCAGTTGTAATTATTATTATTATTTATAATACGTTATATTATTGCGTGTACAACAACCTATTTTGTCGTTTCGCTTTTGGTTTTAATTAATAGATGTTTGCGTTTTTAATTGTAGTAATAATTAATCGTCCCAGTATGTTCGTTGAATGAGTTAATTCTTTATTAGGTTGAAAAAATATGTCTATGCTATCATGGCCAGCGATTGAGATTTTTATAAAAAGTTTGAATATTTGTCTTGCCATATACACTTATTCAGCCGAATAATTATGATCTTTCTGAACCTGAGCTTCCTGGGGCAAAGAAAATGCAACTCTGACATTTACATGGTAGAATTTATTACAAGAATAGTCACTCACCCCAGGCAACGTAAACAGTTGTATTGGTAAATACAAGATGGTTATTGAAAAATTAAGTTTCTCAGTCTTTAAACTAAAACGTCACAGACGTCCGATTAAATTGCGGTCATAACAGGTGACATTAAAAAACTTAGTATTTCATATTTTGCTACAATTTTGCTACATACATTTGTTTTTGTAATCGTTTTATTACGTTCTACAGAACCTACGCCCTACAATAGCAAGATTTAAGATAGCCCTTTAAAACGATTAGTGATGAAAGCATCCTCCTATAGTTGAGCTCCTGATCGGCTTTTCTCCGAAAATGTTTTTCCAGCCCTGTTACTACCTCATTAATATTCACAAGCGCTTCTTAAAACCTAAATAGAATATATATTTTGTGTCCAAAAGTTGAAGTAATGAACGAGGCTTAGGCGGAATACTCTCGTCAGAGTCCTGTTCCAACTACAGTATGATATCTTCCATATAATAATGATAAGCTGGCGAACAGTCGGTCCCTCAGGTTGGTTTAACGTACATATCTTTCACTAAATTTACTAAATCAAGATGGAAATATACTATACTGCTATTTTATTTATTTATACAATGAAACATACTGTCTTTTACTTATAATTAAAACATTGACACAAAGAAAAAAGTGACGGAAAGAAGCCCGAAAGTACGACTGTCGTTCAGTAAAAGCGGGGTTCCTTTTTGGTGTGGGGTGCAACATTGGGGCAACCTCTTCTAGCGCGGGTGATACCGCTGCTCCTGCAGCGTTTTTTTTCTCGAATGTACTTGATGCTGTTGGTCCTGCAAACATTACACCTTCGGCCCGCTAACGGCGGTATGCGCCTGAATTATTATTAGGGACGGTATGTTTTTGTTTTTGCCGTCTCCGACGGCAGAGGGCGCTTACCGGCCGTAGTGGTGAGAATAAGGCCATGTGCATAAACGTAAAATTAAACATATCGGATACATAAAATTGGATAACGGTATGACAGTTTTACATCACCTAATATTAGGAACCTACCCTGCGGAAATTTTTATTTTTATATATATTTTTACAGTCGGAATAGTCCGCTGCTGAATACGAGCATCCCTCATATTACGCTAAGACTAACAAGCTTTTTATGAGTCATTTGCCATAATCACCACGAGGAACAAGCAAAGTGGTGATTGGTGGCAAAACATTAACATTCAGTTGGTACTTGTCTCCTGGCATTTCCTCTTAGTCGGATTTTGGAAAGCATATAATACCACATCGCTATCAATCGATGTAGGTAACGAATCTAAAACAGCTTTTATAAAGTCGTGGGCATCCGTTATAATGAAAACAAACCTGAGACACAATAAAAAAAAGGCGGACGTTATCAATTCGTACAGTTTGCATCTTGATTCTTTAAAGTGTGTACAAAGATTACGCCAAGCATGAGTGATTTCTGTTTCAGTAGACGTAGAATATTATTTATCGAAAAGGACCCATACAGTTTTAGTTGTTATTGTTAAGATACATTTTCAGCAATTCTGAAAATATTGTCGGAAGTAAGAATTCATTGGTCATGCTCGTGATAATCTGTGTAATGAGTTAGTAAGCAGAAAAGCCTAAGCGTAAAAGAGACGCTAGGAATACGCAGTAAAACCATTTAGAAACTATGTAGCCTCGCTTGTCGTCATGTCTAAATAAAACCTTTTGTTTTTTTTCCGATGAAAAAATATATTTATGTGTTTATATGAAACATATCTCAAAACGTACTCGTATAATGAATAACTCAAATAAAGAGACATTTCACTGGTAAATACCAACCGTGGAGCACACAAAACGATATTCGGTTACTGTCATAACATGTTATGTTATGCTACTGATAGGCAACGATACGCTACATAAGGCAAAGTTCCAAAGCCTCGAACATAGGCGTCAGGTTGCCTGCATTTTGGAGAGTGTGCGCAGGAGCTATTTTTGTTGATTCCACCTTCGCCGTTCAAGTACCGGTCAAACAGAAGAACGGCAGACCTTCACCCGTACACTGTAGATATTACTACAGCTCGCACCAAGCGTTTCGCTTCCACATTTATCGTGCGTATGGAATGCACTACCGGTTTCCGTGTTCCCCGAAAGCTACAACTTGGGAATCTTCAAAAGAAGAGTAAATAGGCACCTTCTAGACCAACACGTAACATCTTCGACCTTATCGTCACTTACCATCAGGTGAGATTGAGGGCAAGTGTTGGTCTATCTTCAATATAAAAAAGTGTCCCAGAAGTGTGACAGAAGAGGCTGAAAATAATTTTTATTATTTTAATTTAAATAAAAACAAAATATGTTTTTATATGAAATAATGAGCTCTCTCTAGTAGACTTCTAGTCATCCGTTAGTTATGAATATAAATAAATATAAAAACCAAGGTCTACGAATTAGTAACTCCACAAGTTTTAGTTGGCCTGACTACGCCCAGAAAGTGTATACTCGTATATGCCTAAATTACCGTTGTTGACACACTTTACGAAAAGAATCCATTGTAGTTGATTGCTTATAATATGATCACAAATTCGTAAGGCCTTTGTTCTATCACACTAGTCATGGATTCAGTAGCTTGACACTGTACGAGATTTTCTATCCCTGATATTGTTATCTCCTGGATATTAATATTTGTGACGCTTCACAGGAGCGGCTATGTCTTCGGAAGCCCTGGGCGTGTCTGTTGCTCCATCGTTCTTCCACTCGTGCGTATCGGACGGCAAAACGGCAAAAATGGAGGACGTAAAGAGATTCAAGGTCAGTCACAACTAGTATCGTTTACCTATGTCATTTCACAACGATCCGGTGACACTGTTACATTGTTTAATGATGCATACGAGTATGTCGCCCTGTAATAACAGATTTTCTGATAACGAGTTGGATAGACAATAGAGGCGCTTCGGAAAAATACATGATGATAAATGCTCTGACGCCGAACTGGGGCGCTGTTTGTTACGTGTATCGTGTATGGTTGTTCTTTTAGTGCACAATTTTATGTTATTTATGTCAAACTGACCTCAAGATTATTTGGTTCTAGTCGCGTACGACATGTGAGATACAGATGAGTCCATTTGTTTTTCAAAACAATTCCGTAGGTAATATTCGAGAACACATTTGATGCGTATTGTAAGAGATCTTTTGTCATCAAAATATCCTTGATTATGTATTATTTAATGTAAATAACAACTATCTAAAATATGTAAATTTGATAGACTCATATTTAATTGATTAAAGTATTAAAGTCACCAACATACGATTTTATGGTTGGATAAAACTCTGAATATACATAATGTTAATTTTCATTCATTATGAGGATGCACATAGTCTGTTAACTGAGCCTGTTGGAATTTTCGCGCATTATTTCAACCTAACCAACGTCAGTTGTGCACCGTTAGTAGTGATAACTCATCTTTGGATTGCATTTATTCCCTTCGGAGCAGAATGTACATATCGCAAAATGTATAAAAAGCACTAAGGCCTCTTTCACAACGACGCAATGATAATCTGTAAATGGCAGAAATCATGGAAGTCATGGCATCATGGAAATTCAATGATAAATAATCTACCGAATACCTTTCGTTAGTTGTGGGCATAGCAAGTGCTATTTGGACGCTATTAAAATCTTGGACGGCAATGACACGCTGACATTCAGAATCTTAAAGTTATCGTGTAATGGCCATTGTGATGATATTTGTACGATGTGATGAACCAAAGATGAACTTACAAAAGGTTTATTGTTTTCACTGTTCACACTGAAATTCTGATTTAAATCAGCTTACAATATTTCGTTAATGGCACTTGAAATAAAGTTGATTTTTCCGACACATAGAGAAATCGCTTAGGTTTTTCTGTAATTTTTACGTAAATCTCGATAAAAATTAAATACTTTGGATTTTTAACATTTCAAACTTGGCAGATAAGAGAGACAAGTCGAAAACTCAGCAACAGCAAAAAATAATTTGAAAATGTGTATAACATACAAATAATACCCTTTTATTATGATACCCTAATTGACCTACTTACTCCACTACCGTCAATTTCTATTACTATTCTAAATTAAAGTCGACTGCATTAGTAATTGTTGAGAGAAACACACACCTGATAAGCTTTACATTTTATTATCTTACTTTCGGAACAAAAACAGAAAATATTATATTTGAATGGCTAATCTGCAATTATACGTGGGACATGCTGAATGTTTCTGGATTCTGATAAAACCTGATTTTATTTGTTATAAATTTATTGTTCTTCAAAGTATTTTTGCGTTAGGTGGAACCTTAAAAAAGCAGTTGGACCAGACTTCATTTATAAATTTAATCTATTCTTTAGTACTCTTCAATAGCTTCGTGTAACGCACTCACCTCCGATTCAGGGCTCGTAGAACGTATGCCTCTAAACAAAGAAGTCGCAAGATGCGAGGCGTATGGCGAACGCGTCATCAGTCCAAAATTTGCACTAATTTTAATGTCTTGCGGACCGCAAACTGTAGTCATAGAAAGCATGTAAAGGATGATAGCGGTTATAGAATTTTGGTCGGCAGTATTTGTTTGTTAGTATTACACGAATATGCAAACTTTTAGTAGGATTTCTGTCACGTCATCGTCTCATAATTGTCTGAAGATGTACGACATCGCTGTTCACTGAAACGTTATATTTTAATGACTTGTTCGATTCGTTGACAGCGTGGCGTGGATATAGAAAGACGAGAAATTTTATCGGGCAAAAAGAAAACCAAACAACATCAACAAACATCGTCGGCGATAGCAAAAATAAATTGCCAGATACTTACATAAGAACACAGTTGCTTTGGTGTCTTTTGCTGCACAAGAAGAATAAAATTCTTGTTTACTTGTCTATTCCCAAGGCGCGAGTTGTTTTTCAAAGGTCTAACCGGTTCTCTTGAAAAGATTGCTGAAGCTCAGTAGAGCTTAAGAATGTAAAGGTCTATTTTTGTTTATAAAATCATATTCACCCTTCCGAGTACACTGCGAAATGAAACAAAACACCTTCATTTTAAGAATATTATCACGGTATTTTCTGAATACTCGTATTATCAATTAAAATGATAAACAGAAACAATGTACTCTTGTTTACGTAGAACTGCTGTGTGTAATATTCGAAAATAAATATTGTTTTCCATAATTAATCTTTTTAACGTTCATACTCGTCTTACACACTTTCCACTCCTTAAGATTTTGCTTTCATCGTAGAGACGAGTTGTTCTGTCGAGTACAACTTGTTATGCAAGGAAGTAGATCAATTGACGTGTACAATTTCTTTAGGACCCAGTTGTCCCATTGCAAGTGTCTCACTTTTACAAGTATAACTTTACAATTAGCCGTCCCATCCGTGATCCACTTGTCCGCGCGGAAATCGTTGTAGATAATCACGTCTTATGTATTTATTTCTTGGACATGTAATTATTGGAAAAAATGCGTGAGTGTCGTGGAACACTCGGTCGGAATTCAGTTACCTTGAACCAGCCAGTAGCATACGCGCTATGGATAACCGTCTTCACTAAAGAAAGGATCGTGACTGAAAACTGTTACACTTTTTTTCGCCTATCCACCATCCGCCAAGTCCTTACCGTGCGATAAGGTACTTCTTTCCAAAAATATTCCCAACGCGTGCTTCATGACGAATAATTCAAATAAGTTAATTTTTGTCTATGTTCGAGATTTTTTTCTATTGAGCAATGTCCTATTTTTAGGTAATTACTTATTCTAGCACTCTATTCTATTTTAAAAGATTATGGCAACATACATATGTAACATATGTAGATAAACTTTAGGTTTATTTTCTGTATAAAAGTTCCTGTGCTAGTTATATTTCGGATTTTTTATTTAGGCGTATGTCATTTTTATCGTTTTCACTACAAGTCTATGCTAAGTTGTTTGGCGCATTGTGCCGCGTCTCCTGGGAGGGAGAATAGATCATCGGGACTACCGTATTTCGGATTATTCCGTGGTATATTTTAAATTCATATGAATTTCAATATTTGAAGCGAACAGACTGTGATAAAAATTGTGTACCTTATGTTCTGTTAGGGCACATAGGAAGCTGAAATCATCTTAGGTCCTTGTTAATATATCGTACTCAAGATAACTTAATAGTTATTGCTATCGAATGTAGTAAAATCAGGAGGATCTGCCATCTTTGAAAAGTTAATAATAGAGTAAATACTTTTATTTTAAAAACAAAGTCGGGTTAGTTATGCCCTTTATAACTCAAGAACGTCTAGACAAATTTTATTTTTTATTTGTCTTCGCCCGGAATAGCAGAATAATTATTACAAAATGGGATGGATTCACTAAAAAAAAAATTGCTCATACATTCGAATATAGATACTTACAGAAATATAGGTACATATAATACTCAATTGAGCGCTCCCGAGATACCGCGAAATATAAAGTTCTGTAGTCATTATCTACCTACCCATCTATCTAAGACTTAACTCGATCTAGATTATTTACACAGATCTTTGTTTAGTCTAGCTAGATCATATTTTGACTTATGAAAAAATATCAATTGTTTCTCATAACACCATTGTCTTAATTATATTGAGAACTTCATCAGATTGTTATACATATTCAAAATACTATTACAAGTAAATTAGGTGTGTTAATTTTTGTGATGCTATTTTGGAAAGATAATGATACTAACTATTATTTTTTTAAATTTAAAAACCAATGAGACTTAGTTATTTTTCAAAAGATTTATTTATATGTCATAAACCTGCGAATCGGTTTAGAGAGCTAATAGATGATGCTAGTTTCATTCGTTTAACTTCGTTAGTCACTCATTTCCTCATTCCATTTGACTCATTCACTAAAGAGCTAAATAATGTAGTTGTGAAACACCTCACTCATTCTACTATCCTAAAATCATGAATGGGATTGACCCATACACATTTGACTAAAAATTATTTGGGAAAAATATTTATTGGAAATTCAAAACAAAATAATGACTAGTTTAGTGTGATCCTGGTTGTTACGGTCGAGCCTTTTCGTTGACGCTAATCAGATATTGAGCTAATGATCTTATCATAAAGTTTTTCGGTAGTTTGACATGCATTTATTACTGGTGATTGGAGAGAATCTTGTGTAGACCTTAAATTATAATTGAAATTTGTTAGTGTTAGAATTGGTATTAGCCTTATTATTTTCATAGGAATGTGTGGTTTTATATTGCGTGGATTTATCTAAGGCTTTTCAGGTGTGCAAAATATATTATCTATCGTGTGATCACTATGCATGACCCCTAAAGCCTCCATTTGCAAATTGCACTCCGATCCGCCCGAAGCTCTCGATGCTGAGCGAAATGCACTCTAGCAAATATAGTTCAACATACATAGGCACATTCGTTGCCGTGCACACCTAACCGTTGGTAATTCCTGGATTACCAAGAAATACTTTAACGTTGCCGAGTAGTGAAGGTAAAGCCTCAAACATATATACAAAGTATTTATTTCGTTCTACTAGCATTAGCTTAGCTGAGGTATTACTTCAAAGAAAAGTAAATCATCATACCTGGAAAACATCAACTTATTTGATACTGTTCGATCTTTACAGTACCTTAATCGCCTCCGTACCGGGTTTGATTCCCAGTGGGGGTATCTAACCGTACTCGATTTGGTTGGTGGTATTTTCTATGCCCACCTGGCTAGCAACCACCATATTACTTAAGTTTGCGGCCAAACAACAGTTTTATTAGCACTGTTGCGCTCCTGTATGAAAGGTAGCAGAGCCAACGCCTCATTAGCATAAAGCTTATGGGTACGCAAGCTTACTATCCAACGGCCTTATCGTCACTTACCATCAGATGAGAGAAAGGCCAAGTGCCAACCCATCAGACATTAAAAAACAAAACAATACGATGAACTTTCAATCTCACTAGCTTGTATATGTACGGACTATGTAGGTAGTAGTACGCTGCGCTTAACGAAGGACATTCGCCCGGCATTAATTTTACATTGCCCTTGAATCGGCTGGTGCTATGCATCTCTCCACCCCCATCCCCCTCTCCACCCTCCGCCCATTAGTTATCGTCGTAATTAAAATAAGGACAACTTTATTCAAGTTTGGTAAATCCATCAATAACAAAACTCAAATCAATGCAATGGTACTTCACATAAAAAGTAACAACGCAAGCTTGATTCTAACTTTGCTACGTTTAAGCGTAGGCGGCTTCATACGAGTGTAATTATAACAAATTTCGCGGGATTTAACAAATTGTACTTGTTTCAATATTTCAATTTGTATCTCGCACGTTAAATGGACTGTCGCTTAATAAAATGTGATACTTGTTATTAAGGTGGTTCGTATTGATTCGCTACACGTTCATTAAATTTGTTTTGTAACTTTAGAAATTAATTATTAACGGTTGGCTTTTTTATATGATACCGCTTGTATGAAGGGATAACATTTCCCATGGCCTGTGGACACGTGCGGTCAATACTTAAGTCTTACTTTGATTTTGATGACAGGTGGCGACTCGTATAATGCGTCAATTAATAGATCAGTTCAGCACCGGTGATCTTTTCGCACAAGACCACTACGAGTACTACGCTTGCGTCACGGGTCGCGTCTACGGCGTTAAACATGACTGGATGTGCTCTTTACGAGAACAGTCGTCACCAGAACTCGGCGATGAGGCGGCTTGTGCCAGTGAGTATCTTATGTTTATGTGCATGATTTAGTTACACCAGGTTTCAACAGACGGGATGAACAGTACAGAGGACAGGTTGGACTTAATGTGTGTAATGTTTTCAAGTCTAAGAGGCAAGGCAAGAGACTTAGCGTGATATGTTTACAATCAAAATTTCCCACCTTTGTACGTAGCCAAGGAAGCGCATGAGATTGTTATGTACGTATGTACAATTACGTACATTATGTGTCATTAAATATCTACGAGTATTCAAGTCAATCGAATTTTCTGTTTACATTACAATCGCTCCTATATAAATTCAATGACGCTTACCGTATGTTATATTGCACGTCTAGCGCTTAATTGAGTCGGTTCCTGAGGTACGGTAGCGGCACGGGGGGTGTGTTTACGGAATGTCAAACGACGCAATTATGCTTAAACGCGTAAACCAACTCAGTTAAATAGACCTGTAGTTTCATATTTCTTATATTATTTTAAAACTGATACTTTAAATATTAAATATGATATTCATACATGCCAATACCTAAACTTTTAAATTTAGGAACTAGTTTACGTAGTACATTTTAAATGTTCATCAACTTCCCTCTGAATACTCGTATTGTTAAATATCCGATATATTGACGAGTTTTAGGAAACGGATACCAATACTTCCATTGTATGTTTGGAAAACACGACGCTCCACTTCGATTTCTGTTTTGATATTTTCTGGTGGGACTCTTACTTTTCGGGAGTTGTCATATCATACAAAGAAAAAAATTAATATGTACAATTTTACACTCAATTAACCTTTACTTAGTGGTGACTCTATGGCATATAAGAGTAATGTTAATAATTTAAGACATATATCCTACACGTCAACTCTATTATGTTTCGTAATAACGAAATGATGCCCAAGCAAAGACACCAGTCATTACAGTTAGTTAATGAGGACTTTTGTGTCCAGGATTAAGATTGGAGTTTTTAAGCGGGTGACAGTGCGTAGGTAATTATTTCCAGCAGCGGACGTTTCTCGGCTGATGGTGAATTAAAAAAATACATCACGTACAATGCATTTTTGCTGCAGACGATTCCTTTTTCTGTTCATATATTGCTCGCTGTTGAAAATAGACTTTCGGAGGCTACAGCAGTGGAACGTTTTCCCGTATTGAAACTTGTTAGCGAATATAATGACGGTATACATATAGTCTGGAATTAATTAGTATTCGTTGCATCATGAATTATTTTGCAAAATTTTCAAAACGACAAAAATATAGTGTCATTCAAAACTTAGTCTGATGTAAAAAGCACTTGTCATCACTCGTGACATCTTGTTAAAATTATCTTAAATTTATCTCCGATTTATTTACAGACAAACATTCCGTTGAACCGGAACAAACCTGGGTGCAATGCGAATGCAATCACTCGGTCAACCAGTCCAAAGACGAAGGTAAGACGAAAACAATAATTACTTATAAATATCTTGTAAATATATTGTTATACATCCTGTTAAAGGTAAACGTTTTTCACAGGTCTGAGTGTGACTCGCTTAAGTTTTTAAATATTCAAGTTTTAAATACCTTGTTTGTTATGATTTGGTGAGTTCGTATGATAAATGATTTTTAGTAGTACCCGTCTACCAGTAGTTTTAACACCAGTGTCGATTTTTCCACTAAACTCGTTTGATTGAATCAAATTTCAATTCTAAAAGCGCTGTCAAATCAAGCGTTATTTGCGAAATGCATTGATCAAGAAATAAATGATAGGTTTGTGTGTAAAAATCGGCATTAATGTGGGTCTCGGGGTTTTCGTATTGTGTGTTGACCTGGAGTTGGTGTTAGTCACTAAATGGTCACATTGTGTACATTATCGAAATGTATATACATGTATGAATATGGTGATAAATGTATGCGAGCAATAAGTTGGTAATGCTAACTAACTACATGTTAAAAATAGTTACTAAAATGTTATGCATATGTTTCACGTCCCAATTTAAGCTTTCTTATTGAAAAATAAAATCAACAATATTGATAACAAAATTTATTCCTGCTTTTCGATTCTAATTTTGAAGAAAAAAAAATGTAATAAAACTAAAATTAGCTAAATGTTTTTTTGTATATTAATACTTATCAAAAGTATCAAATGTGGAAAATGTTATGTACGGACTAAATACTGTTAATTCACTGAATATTAATACGGTTTATGTAAGAAATAATTAGTAATAGGTAAATCACAAACTTAGAATAATTTAAATGTGAATTATATCACTATAAAATCTTACGACATAACTGAATTGCAAACAAGATTTTTTCAAGGATCACTGTGTTTGTAAAATAATTAAAAAAGTTTGCTTTTATGTAGAGGGGATGCGAAGTTGTTTTCGAACGCACGTTCACCGCCTCCTGACGATCCACGATACATCACTTCCCCCGCAAGAGACTGACGCAGAAAATTACCATTACGTATGGCGCGTGTTACTCACGCACATATGCGCGTGTATACAAACATGATCCGTTCGATGTGTTGTCCGAAGTGTCCAACCTGTTTTAGAGCTTGAATATTATTAAACTATTATAAATAAATGTTTGGTAATAGCTTCGCTAAAAATTGTTTTATATTTGTATGTTCTGAACTGAACTCTTCTTAGATCGTTTTACGTCATTGCATAGTATTGTTAGTGACAATCACGATTGGTTTCGACCTAACAGCAGGCTATCCAATCAATTAACCGGGTTGTGATGGAACAAACAATTATATTATTGGCCCTTATTACTAAGATGAGTGATACGACACGCCTGCCCCGCCGTTATGTTCAATTTTTACCTTCAGTTTGGTGGTTGGCAACGTTTAATCGTTATTAATTATGACTTTTTTAAACACTTATTTCGATGTATTTATTTCCATATGTAATTGGTCGTTGTTTATACTTTTTCTAAGCTCATATTATCTGTATGCAGCTCTCAATCTATTCAATTTATTTTCCTGAATCAGTGTGACTATGTCTGCCTGGAAATAACTTTAATGATATGTTTAAAATATACCAATCAACACTCAGAAGGCGCGTCGTCGGATAGACTGTGGCCCGATTATTACAACTCTGTGACCATCTGCTAATAGTTCGCCTCGAAAGAATACGCCTCTGAATTATAATCATAGTATGATTGACAAGTAAACTATTGCGGTATTGGAGATTGTGGAAATTGGTACCAGAGATCTTCAGATTAGATACAGATTTTCTAAGATCAACCTTATAGTACGACCACCCCATATACCTCTTGGTAATATACACGATGACTTTCCTAGACGATCTATAAGGGAGACTCATATTCATCAGTTGACTTAGTTATGCCGACATTTTACATCCCTCATTCCGATACTTTCCGATTTTATTCACTTACACAAGTTTCAGGTCGTGATAGATGCAACCAACTACATTTTCAATTGCACATTTGCCTTATTAAGTTTTAAAGTCACAAAACAGACTACGAAGACGAGGTTTTACAAAATGGTATGTTTTCTGTCTTATCACATCCTTAAAGAACTCAGTAATGTCGTAGTAACATTTTTAGGTATTCATACACACTACATTTTGTGAAAAAATCTTCTACTCATATTTTCTTCTTGTCACTTACCATCGGATGAAATGAAGGCTAATTTGCTTGCTCATTTTGTTTTAAAAAAAGGACTAATTAGTACTAGTGAATAAGTACGTAACATTTGTATAGAAGTGCTATTTTGAATTTCAGGTTCGTCAAAGTCTGAAGAACCGGAATCGGCTATTATGGGAGAGGCTAGTGGCGAGAACGCCTACGCTGTGGTACTCGATACCATCCCCGAGGACAACCTGCTCGGATCTTGCAGTCGCTTATCCATCTCTTCACAGGCAAGTATATTTAAATATTATAAATAACATTACATTCACTAATAACAGTTTAATGCCAAATTTCTTTTGCCATAATATTTTGAAATAGGATAACTGGCTTTGTGCAGTAATTATCTAAAAAAATTGTTTAACACTTGGTGGTATTGATGAAGATAAAGAACCCATTTTTAATTTGATTAAGGATTTCAATCCTCACCTTAAGGGACTATGTGCTTATGGAATTATTTATGGTTACAGGGCTCGGTCAGCTCGTCATCGGCGTCGCTACGAAGCACCAACTCTAGTCCTCATATCACCTCCGAAGAGCTTCGCGCCATCAACAACATAAGTTTGACATTCCTCCCTCAGGTGCGCAAATTTTTCTATTCCATATTCAAAGAAATCGTTATAAAGTGTTCTAGTTTAATCATCTCAAAGAAACTGAGGAACTGATGATGTCACTAGCGTTTTGTAGTAGCCGTTTTGAGGATCGTTTCAACAAATGCCTTTCGACAATGCTGACTGCGCTGCGGTATAAACCCTAGTGTAGTCATTGCTTACTCAGAAAACATCTCTAAAAGATCCATAAAAATATATTATAAAAAATTTTGCAATTTCAGGAATGTTTTGTTTAAATAAATTTTATCAATGTGTCAATGTTACAGCAGGATGTTTAAAAATTAAATCATACTTCTTAAATGCGGCGATTAAATCCAAATAGTTTCAAATGACTTTTCTTAATTCAATAACTTTGAATTTTAGTAGCTCGTTCTCGAATCCACAACAAACGTGTGAGCTGTAGGGTTTGGCTTTAATCGCAACTTTAAACATTATCTGTGTATCCGACATTTTATCAGGTATTTCTAATTTCGTTTCTTTAGGAACTAGTAAGAAAATATCTTTTAGTGCAACGAAACTGTCATACAACTTATAAAATCAGGTTGTCGTAAGAGATAGTAATTTCAAAAATAAAGACATGCTGATTTTTTACAGTTTCGTAACGCTACAAAGCTACGCCAGCATCCACAATACAAATGTGAGAAATGCTGGTTAAGAGATTGTACTGTGGGTGTTGATAAATTTTCAGCGTATAAAGGAAATATTCATTCAAGTTGCATGATTGCTTCTAAGTGTGCAATAATCTACTATTCCTGATCAAGGAATAAACTGTGTTGATAACAATTTTAAATTCTAGCGCTCACTGAAGGATTTGTTTTAATTACATAAGTATATAATCTGACAGTGGAATAGTTATTATTATTAGTAACCTCGTAACCACCTATGCTCAAAAGAATATCTTTTTCTTCACCTTGTTTTCAAATGACATGGGACACTTGTAAATGTTAAAGAAAAATGCCTTTGAAAATTTTTGCCTTTTACTTTACGTTCCAGTTTTACATTACCTTATAAGTTCAATTGTTGATTAGCAGGCTTTGAAGTGTTAATTTAAGTTAATATTTTAAAATAGCAATTACAAAAAGAGAGAATTGAAGGAGAAATAGAAAAGTTATGTTGATAGTTTCAAATTAGGTACATTTTCGAAATCTATTTAGGAAATGTTTATGCAGATGGTCAGTCAAGCTGTCTATGCTGATTTGAAATGCGCTAGATATTCCAAATTTGATGTGCATTTGATCGGGCATTTTTCTTGAAACATCTTTATGTAATTTAATGTTATAGTAGAGCATGTTAGTTGCATTTATAAAGTGTCCCTATGTTGCCTGCATGTCTGGGCTATTATACCTTACGAGGCGACTCTTTGTCTGTACTTGTTGTTAGTACCTACCTATCGATGTCTTGCGCTGTTCAACCCTTACTGTGCGACTACTCGATGGACTTAAACAGCAATCGCTGTGTTGGAAACTATGGTGCAAACTATTATATTTTTCAACGAGTGATGATTTCGTAAGAAACCGATTACTCGGAATATATGTATCTCGGGCGAGGCAAATACTTATAGCTTAGTAAAAGAATTATTTTATTTATTCACGAAAGTATAATAAATGAATGCTATTAGTATATTTATATACATATTATATATACAACAAATTACGTATTTTGTAGGTTGTGGTGAAATCAAAATCTAACCTGAAAGATTATTATTGCTCAAAATATCTAATGTCCTCCGTCCATTAACAGTAGAAATTGATCAATATTAACAAATCATTTCATTTTTACTAACAATTTCATGATTGACTAACTAACATACCTTAGTCGTTGGATTTTTAAAAATCCACGTAATAAGTATGTTGTTTATTTTGGAGATGAGAGAGCAGCTCGCGACGTCTCATTCGGACCGAATGTAAGAATCATATTGTAAGTGTTGGAGTGGATCGCAGTTATGGAAGTATTGGAGTCGTGTTGCACGTCGGAGGAGAGTCGTACGTGTGTGTAAGTAGGCGCGTGTTGACGGTCGGTGACGATGGTGCGTAGGTGCACGAGCGGCAGCACGCGCGGATGGTCTCGCGCTCCGAGTGGTTCCTGCAGCCGCCGAACACCGCCCCTGAACCCGTGACGCGCCCGACCCGCAACGCCGGTACGCCGCTGCCCGACATCCCCTCGCCCCCGACCCCGAACCGCCTCACCGCCTGTGCTGAGGAGGCGCGCGCGCATGAGAGCATAGCTCTCTACGTGCTAGTCGCCTGCCTAGAGTTCTTGTTTTGAAAGCTCGCGCACCGGTACTGTTACACGTGTGTTCTTTAGCTTCGGTGCGGAGGACTAACAAACGAGCCGATCGGTGAAGGCTTTATTCTCCATTCTACGTACGATGGCTGCTCTTAGCGATCTTTAAAAGGTTTTAGTTCTTTTAAATTGGAAAATTCGATTATTTTAAACATTATACACGTAAATAGGACATTAAATTGTTTGAGTATACAAATTATTTTACCTATTTTTTTAAAAGAAGGAGATCGTGAAAGTCTTTAAATATGTTTATATATTGCAGTTGAATTGCTTAATGAGCAGTCTTACATAACCGCTAGATATTTAACTAAACAGCTCCGTAACACAACTGTAAAGTTTTAGCCACTGCGTTGCATTTAACAAAACAGCTACCCGCGTTTAGACGGTTTGGAGGTTGGCTTATCTACAGTCACAATGATCGTTTGCTGTAAGGCGATCATTATTGAATATAAATAAATTGATCAAAATCCGTAAAATTAGTGTTTTGACTCAAATTGGGGTCATTGTCAATCATATGATTGGTTGTATTCGTTTAATTCGACGGAATCTTTGCAAGCCGTTATTGTTTTTATGGAATACACGAACGTCAAAATTTAGTACTAACATTAATAAAACAAAACGTTCACGCGTGTTAAAGTCAAGCTATTATGAAAAACCGCGTAAAGTCGTTCAGCTGTTTAGTAAAACATGTTATGGCTATGTTAAACAGCTTGTTAAGCAATTCAACTGTGACATATATATAAAGCTACCCTGAAAGATTAAGATACATCAGCGCCCATTCCAAATAGATATGGTTATAAACTTATGACATTTGGAATATCGGTTATTTTATTGATGTAGAATGCCAATAAGAAAGGTTTTACGACACAGGCGAAGCTTCTGTTATTTTGTGACATGACAACACTGTACTTAGAAAAAGTAGTTTGTACACTCACAACAATTTCGTGTTCTTCTCATACGTAAAGTTTCAATAGAGCCAGATAACCGTTTCATGGATATTTGATTGAATTGAAATTTTATACAGGAGACGAGTGTATAATAGCCACCTTATGAGTAATGCCTCGTACATATTGGGGGGCATTTGTTAGACACCACAGGCCTATGTTGTGCTACAGGCTTTGATGGAAGTATAAATAACGCTTAAGCACTGACTACACTCATAACGAGTGTCCCCTAATACATGCGCGGTTGTAAGAGTGCGAAACGTTTGTGAGTTTGCATTTTGTCATGGAGAAAAAAGACTTCGAAGCTTTAACCCAGCTTTCTGGCTTTACCGCGTATATGTTCGTGTTTATGAATCACCGCACGCCACCGTCACATGCATGACTTGTACCGTGTGTTGAAGTTTGGGGTATGTATATACTTAGTTACCTTATACAATATAAAATTGTACTTCGTTATTTTACGATTCATAAACATTGTAGGGCTTTGATGGCTTGTAAGTTACGTACTAACGATCATTGTTTTAATTGAATTACCAGCAGTCAAAATAAAATGCACATTAAACCGTAATATATTTATGAATATTTACACTCTATCTATATATTTTTTGCTACATTAAAATTGAACACGTAATTTATTTACTTTCACAAGACTTATTCAGCGAAGTAAGTAACCGGTGTAATTATTTGCCCACGTTTTACATACTCATTTTCAAGCATGATAGTTATCACTTTAGCAGAGGCTAACGCATCGTGGACGTCTCATTCGGATGATATTTAAATCGTTGCTTGTATTCATGACATCCCCCTTTTTATATAAAAAAAATTCTGTTTAGAACTACATTTTTAGGTAGGAAATGGGTTTGCATTTCTCTCCGATATGGTGACAATTTGGCCGTAAGATGAAAGCCGGCTTAAGACACAAGCTATGTTGTAATTGGAACATAACAGCACTATTAGCAATAACAGCTTGGGAGCAATCTTAGATAACACGGTTGTCGCTTGTAGAAAACTATTAACTAAATCATACTACAAGAATGAAACTATTTTTATTCAAAGTGACCTTTTATAGCGTTTGGTAACATAATTATATATTTTCTTTAACTACGGCCTTAAATCCTTGTCTAAAATAACAAATGCAAACCCTTTCTGCATGAAACAATAGTGACCAAATTAGTATTAATGTATAATAACATCTATAAAAAATCTCATGTATTGTCAACCACCCACACTCCCCGGGTGTTCGATTTTTAGTAACGACACCGTAGTTCAGTTGTAATATTTACTAAGAGCGTGTACCGTTAAACTTACGGATGATTAAAACAAGTGAAATACACATGACAAATACTTCATAAGTTTTCTGCGAGGATCAATCCAGAAATTGAAAAAAAGCTTATGAAGCTAAACAAAGAAACATTGAAAAAAATTAATTTGAAAATTTTTGCAGTATTGCGTCGTGTTTTTTTACAACTAATAATAATAAATTTATTCATTTCAATAACCATAAAATAATTAGGTATTAGGTTATAAACAACCATATATATCGTGGTTGCCATTATTTGTCCTTTGCTTTTCGGGATGGGATACCCTCTTTTAAGAAAGCGGTTCAACGCTGTGCAATAGTTCACGTTACATAAGTATGGTTTTATTAGTTCACGAAATTACATTTTAACATATGTCTAGCCACTTTTCATTCTATTATTTTTTATCTTAAGTATTTCCAATCCCTAAGGAATTCGTTTTAAATTTATAAATAAAAATTAAAACATAATTGTTTGATTTCACATATATAATACACCTCAATGTATTGGTGTCGTTGACGATACATGGTAATTTGAAACCGTTAGAAGATCCGTCCGTAATGCGTTGCCATTTTAGTATTTGATGTAGTATGCAGTCCGCGACAGGTCGACACGGCAATTTTCTAGTGACGTTTTTTTCATTATTTTAACACGTAACGAAACAAAAATCAATATTATTGTTGATAAACGCGACTACGTGAACGAGTGCAGAGCTAAGATCAAGTTGCAAGAAGGAGCAGTGCGACAGTAGAAGACCACCCCGTTCACGCCTCATTGTTGACCTGCTGCGGACTAGGTACAGGTTATCGTGTAAATCTGCATTTGTCGTTGAGTCCGCATCGTCCGTGTCGTATCAGTGATAGATGTTTGTCTTCTGTGTTAAGTGTGATGTAAGTTACGTTTTAACAGTAAATCATTTTTGTTCGGCTTGGGTTTCGGTACATAAGGAACGACACTAGTGGTCATTGCGGAGCTACACGCCGTCACAAAGGATTAGAGGCCACTGCCGGGATCAAGTTGTTTTTTAGTCACTCTGAAATCCCGCCGCTTACGGGATCGGTGAGGGAGTTTCTAAATGACATGTTCCGCGAATGTATGCAGCCAAGGCCTGGTCTTGTACACTTATAATTTTAAAAGGACATTATCAAATAAAAGTTATTTAGTTACATTTATTGTATATTTTGGTTTAGTTTATTTGAACAAAAATACAAAACGCACGAAACATGTGAGACTTAACGTCGAAAACAAAGATGGCGTCGTTAAAATGGCATTTGACTCTGTCACTTAGTACAAAAAGAATGATTTTTTATAATTAAAATGAAAGCAAAAAGTGAATCTAGTATTTTTCTACACATGTGTAGATTATTGTTTGATTTTTCAAATAGTGTACAAGTGCAGGCCGAATTTGAAACATCTTTTTAAATGTAGATCATTTAAACTGTTTATACAATTATTTTACAGGGCCATTCCACAGTAACTTGCTGGACAGTCAAAAGCATTGTTTGAAGACATGTATTACTTACTCTCTTTCTTTGAAAAGTTTATTCTTAAATACTACTCGTACATATGAAACGCTATCCTTATTAGCTTAAGTGAAACTATTCCAGTATTGCACTGTTCAACTGGCAGATACTATTTGTTTATCTAGTCTAGACACACACAAATGCCTTACTAGCAACCAAAAATTACTATAAAGCAATGAGAGCTTTGGCTAGTGATATGGTGGTATTTTTATGTCTGTCTGTATGCATTATAATTCTAAATTGAACAACTTTACTACGATCTCACGTGATGGTACAAGTTTGTCTAGGACATTAAATTGATTCATCCTTTATCTTAACTCGTTAAGTACGCTTGCCCCTCAGATGTCGCACCTAGAGAATATCTCAGAGATTTTCAAAGAAATAATCCTAAGAAATGAACAGCGTAAAAATATTGATACGTTCTGTAAATATTCTGAATAAATAGCTTATTTTATTACGTACGAGTATATATACTTAACTCGCCACTTTTATTGAGTAAACTTAAACACATCCCATCTACACACACACACACCACACACAAATCCGTGGAGTGGTCCAACATGTTTGTTTGACATATTAAGTGTCTCATTAATCTTATAATCTTATATCCTTACAATTGTCAGAATCGCGAAGCATGACAAATCTAACAGGATACCGAAACCCAATCCAAATTCTCCTTATCACTATCTGTTACCAATACGTTTTGAAGTATTTTTGTCGAATAATTTGATGAAAGTTCATTCTTTTCTTCTTTCTATTGGGTCCTTGCATAATTTCAAAGTAGAGATACAATTTCTATCAACATGAAACTTGTGGCTTTAAAAGCTGAACATTATTAGGTATCTTGAACAGCATATTCTAATCCGGTTCGATATTTAATAATGATTTTTCAAAACGAAAGCTATAAAAAGAGCGAGAAACACGAATCTCATTTAAAACACGTATTTTTTTGTTATACTTTGTCTCAGATTACATTTTATAGTGATTCTCGTAATCGTAATGTTCGTCACTGTTAAAATGTAAATTCGATGCAAGCACCCAATTCAGAGTGTGTAATGTAATGCCACTTTCCGTTTACAACTCGTCATGTTATTAATTTGCACTTAGTGGAATTCAGCTATGGTTTGTCTTTGTTACAATTTTCTTTTTCTGCTTATCAACTTATCACGTTGGGCTACATGATTCATCTTCACTGTATATGTTTGTATTATATCACGAGACATACTCGAGTATGATAATGGGTGGCTTTTGGATAATATCCTTTGGTCGGAAATATTCGTAGTTATCCAAATTATTTTGTATTATGATTAAAATACAGCTTAAAATATGTTGGATTATTCAAAAGCCATCTAAATAACAAAAATATCTTATTTGATTGCTTGTGTGATAAACTAAAAATTAATATAAGTGATATCATTTAAAATATGTATATTAAGAAGTTCATGATATTGAGATGCCACGCTTTTTTTACTGAGCTTTTATTACGCCAGCCCTAAAAGCAGGCATTGACATTCTATCGCAAATTGTCTTCTGGTGACATAGGAAGATTTTAGTGTATCTTATTTATGATTTATATAATAATAACTAAAGAAATGTTTTATGGTTTAACTAACATTAGCATCCTTCAGTCAATAGTTCCTAGTATTATCTGGTGTTTTAATATGTCAGTGTCTTCTCATGGTTGGCGTTTTTATAACTGGGAATGTACAAATCAAATATTTTTTTAAACATACCTTTTACACGAATTTTTTAATGAAATTATTTTAGCCAGGCTACATTTTTGTTCAGGCTAAGATTTATAGTCGATTCTATATCATTTTGACTTCACATCGTTAATAAGTTTATGTTCCCTTTTTATTTCAATCCTATTTTACGTATTTTGTCAGGCTCTGTGGTAAGTTGTAAACATTTTAACGATTAAAGGAAGATATAATATCGTAGTTTATATAAAATTTGATTGGGGTGTATTGCCATAATAATGCATTCTTTATGAGAAAAAAAATTACATTTTAATTACAAAAAATGCGAAATACCAAGTTCCTCAAATGGTTGTTAGGATCGAGTTTTCTAATTTAATTTTGAACTTTTTTTACTGATTGTGTAGACACATAATTTGACGAGATAACTCTCTGTGACAAATATTAAAAAGCTTTGTACATTTTAACGCTCCTATGTGCGCGGGTGCTGTCACGGGCCGTGCACCAAGTAACTATAATTACTTTTTAGCAGGTTTAGCTGTAATAAAATAATAAATACGGGGATAGTTACTTTTTACATTGTCTCTCGAATGATAGGTTTTTCGTTAACTCTGCTATATGCGTTGCTTTGTAAAATGGGAATGCTGTAGAGAAATGGAGCAAAATAGACTTATTCCTTACGGGCGGGCCATTTATGACTGGACTACTGTGATCGAGATACATTCAGAGTAAGGCTTATATAAACAGAGATTTGACACAAGCTTTGACAAAAGTGGCCTGATAATATAAACTCACCATAAACCCTGTTAAAGTGTTGATGGACTGTCAGAATTGTACATTCCCGATTATAATGCATTGTTTGGTTGTGTGGAGCTGGTGTATATTGTTTGACTTTGTCAGGATGCGAGCGGCGCGGATCTCGCAGGCGCTCGCGGCTCCGGTGTCGCGTGTGCGGCGCCCCAAGCCGCGGACTCGCGCCCTCAGATCAGGAGGTCCCGCTCGCTCTCCAGCCTCGCCAATTAACTGCCTAAATACATCCGTTTGAGGACCGCCTCCTCTGCCAAACGCCGAGCCAGTTCACAGCTGCCAAACATAAAGAACGAGCGGCGATAAATCCTCTCTTACACCAACCATATATATTCAACGTCTGACATTATGTACGACTTTTGACGAACTATTGTAACAAACTGTTTATTCAGCTGGAATTTTTGTCGATGTAAGTTTTTGACGAACTATTGATCTTCTGCGCTTTAACATGCATAGTAGGAGGCACCTACTATTCCGTTCCTGTACCACCCAAGGCAGTGTTCCGTCGAGAAAAATAGAAACGAGCTACTTACGAAGGGATTTTGTTGTCATTAATCTTTTTTCAATGTTTACTGTCGGGTTTTTACCTCGGTGTTTTCGCACTACTTAATAAATCACAACAAAAGCTATTTCATCCGGAACACTGTTACACTACTTTTTCTTGGGCGGTATTATTCTTAACACGTTGTATACAATAATTGTTGTGTAGCAAAACTATCGATGTGTAGATTTAATAATATTTCGAGAGCTTTTATCGATGCATCGATGCACTTATGATTGAATTAAGTCTGAATAATAATCACAACATTCGTATTTTTTGCTCTCTATTTTTAAGTATAAGATATATAGGTGTCAACTAATAGGTGTTTATTTAAAAAATTCTAAACTAATATAAAAATTTAGCGATGATGTTACCGCTCTTGCGAATTTAACATAGATTAAACTGTTATATGGATGTTTATAAGGTATATACAAATAATATAATATAGTTGGAATCCTATCGCACCGCGTATGTAGGTATGTACAATGTAAGTGTGTAAGACATGGAATGCTAATTCTCGATTTGGTGCAAGAAACGGTGGTAGGAATCCAACTTCTAGCGTAGTTCCACAACTGTAATGAATGTAGTTTGTATCTATTTCACCCATTAAAACGATATCGTCAAAAATATAACGATCGGAACATACACCTTGCAGCGCCGTGCAGCTTTTTTAGGAATCAAATATTTACGAAACCTGTGTAGATAATCTGTTTACTCTATCGTGTAGTATATGGGCAAAATGCAATATTCTTTACTAGGTAAATTAATTTATGAAATGTAATTTAATCTTCTAAATACACTTTTTAGAAGTGTCCGCCATGTTGTATCAAATATATGTATTTACTCTTTTCTAAAACTATGTGTAATTCCAGATAAAAATTTCTAAACCTAATTAATGTTCATGCAAAAAGTCTACTTTTCGGAGAAATCTGAGAGTTTAAAAAAATACATATATTCAACGTACATAGTTATACACTTTAGAAACTATATAGATTCATTCTTGTGCATATTTGTATTTAATAGTATCAATTAGGTAGATATATACATATACATACAACTTTCTTTAAGTACTAAAGAATCTATTTGGAATTTTCGTTGAAAGTATTTAATTTTTGTAACAGAAAACTTAAATATTTTTTTGCAGTTGTTTCGTAAATGATTGGATTTTACTTTGAAGTTATACTGCCAATTATTCAGAGGTTGTTTCGTTTCCGGTATCAATGTGTAGCTCTAAATAAAACTAGATAAATAATATATTACTGGAAGTGTCACAAGTTAAATACTCCATCACATTCTTCTGAGAAGTTTAAATAGTTAATAAAAAGCAATTATATCAGGTAGTTGTTGATGTTGTATGTAGTTCTTGTTCCAAGCATTTCACTAGTTAAAAGTTAAAAATTTAAAACGAACTTTTTCAAAAAAAAAATTATTACGTATTTCTAATAACTTCAAATTTTTGGTCTTAGGTTTTTAGGATCTTAGGATCTCTGTACACTTCCAATATACAAAGTCTCAGGGATAATGAAGGGGTAAACTGATAAAATATAGCAAAAATTTACATCAATAAATCTACCGAATAAAACGATCGATGGATCAAATTTTCATTATTATCAACTAGGCATCATGTTCGGGACTGCGGCTGCGGCAACCTCTTACAGGCATTGAAGTGTAACACAGAAATCAATCATAATTTATTCGGTTGTTTTTTTCGCTAGAAGCAGACAAATAGGCAAGTGGTGCCCTTAATGTTTTTTTCAATTTTTTTAGCAATGAAGGGCACAGCACACCGTATTCGTACAAGTTTCACTACGTTTTATTGTATGGATCTTACAGTACAACGTAGTGGAACATGCACGCACTTTGTGTGATCTGCCTTTGTTGTTCTCTAAAAAACCAAGCCGAATAATTTCTAGTCATCGTTATTTTCAATTTATCGAGATATTATAAAATATTCTATTTTTGGTTTTGTGTTGTTACGAAAGAAGAAAATTAAGAAAACAGGTAAAAGTGACTGCTTTAGGCGGTTTAATAATAGTAAGCTATACAGAACCTAAATCGGAATCCATAATATCTCTATAAATTGAAAACCAACAATTGTTCGTCTTGGTTTTTGGAAATATTGCGTAATTGCTAAGAAACTTTAAAAAGCGATTAACGGGACCACTGGATTTATTAAATTCTAATAAAAATCCGTTTCTACATTCGACAGATGATCGTGACATGAGAATAAAACTGGATATACATTTATGATACCGTAAATAAATTATTTAATAATTCCAGTCATCCTATTTTAAAAGATCTTGCTAGCTATAACTTGCAATCTGTTTCTATTCATTATATATGTATATAATAGTTTTGGTTGACATTACATTAAGATTATTCGCCTTCCGATCTACATGTGAATTTACGTAAAGTTAAGGAATCTTTATTATATTTCATAGTACAAACTATGCAAACTATTAATCGAATTTATATAAATCAACTTGATACTAAATTAATGGAAGGCTTTTGAACATTTACATTTAAAAAAAACCGTGTTCAAGTAATAACGATTTATTGCAGACAAACTTCGATATAGCTGTAAACATTTGGAATACAGTATATACCTCTACACATTTAGGATGATGATGTATTGAGGTACCCCGGGAACATGCCCACGGTAATGAGGTGAATACTCTCGTATAAATTAATATTGGGCGTTTAGGAGGCGAAATGATTAAAAGTGTTCACCTACTGATGACCTTTTTCGATTTGTAAATAAGTTTATTGATCATATTATTAAAAAGCGCGTTGGTTCGCATATTTTGTTATATTATGGTGGCGATTCTTTGTCGAAATTCTCGAAAGCTAAATATCTAAATACCACAGTCTAAAACATTACATTTCTAAATAACAGTATAATAAATTTAAAATGTGTTTAGGTTTAATAAAAAAATAACTTTAATTATTACGTATTGCAAATATTATTCTGCAGCTGTGACAGTATGGAATGACTGCACATTATAATTTTAGTACGTAGCTTTGAATATTAGCGGAATGTATTTACAGAGTGCGGAAAACTTCAAATTAAAGAATTAGTCAATTTTTAGTTTTATTTAGAGAAGAGAGTTTTGCTTAGAATCAACACCATGTAGATGATTATAAAATTTCTTATATCTTTTATTGTTAAAGACTGTGTTAGGTTATAATAATTCAATGCAAATCGCATTCTCTGCATATAATATAGTGTAGGAAAAATTGACACGCGCAAAATACAAGTTGGTAACATTTACTGCTGTTGAAGTTGTTTATGTTATAATACGAGAAGAAGTATATTTAATTTTGTTAAAACTTGAGGTTTTATGTTGCAGTAGAATGTTGCCAATTTGTGCCGAATAGCTGAAACGGCAATACGTTTGGATTTCAGCTTCTGTAAGGAGTTGAGAACGTTTGCTCAGCTTTACTAATTTTTTTTCTTCTACATATTAAATTAAACGCTTAAGCTTTTCGTTAAGATGTTAATGAACTATTTAATGTTACCGGTATGCCAATTTGGTTGCCAAGACTGAGATTTCTTGGCTTAAATTTTGACATTATTTTTGAACAACATAGATTGACTGAAATACTGAAAAGAACATTAAGAGTGAAACTACAGGAATGACGAAATAGTTTAGTTTAGTCGCTGGTGTAGTTCCGCTCAAAAGGCCGTATAGTTACAAGTACTAATGTAATTTATATTTATTTTTCCGCCTCCGTGTTTTGACCTAAATCTGAAGATCATAATAATGTCGGTTCTTGTAACTAGTCACATGGCCTCGCGGCATATACCGCCGCGCCGACATTTCATTATTTTCTATTTCATTTGGAACAAACTATTCCACCAACAACTTGGACATTTTTTTTATTGTTATTTGGACATGGGGGATGGACGAATATATCAGACTATCTTCACTTTAATATCGTGCGGACTGACGATATGGCCTACAAGGCACTTTTCTCTTTGTTTGAATCTATTACACGTGTCTTGTAATAGTCGTTGTATGTATTATTAATGTATATTGTGTAGAGTAAATCGAAAGCAGGTAATTTACTCTGGTGCCTAAAGATCTGGTTATTTATATAGAGCACATACACATATATATTATATATATTTGACGCTAGATCCTGGACCCAAATTCCTGGATACTTTAGATTTACTGTCGGTCCGACGTTATAATCAAGCTCAAGTTCATTTTCAAATAGCTGTAGATCTAGATAATTATTATCTAATAGCCATTGATGTTCCCGTTGTCGTCATAGAAATAGATCATTTAATTGGTGTTAAAACATACCGGATATCCGTAGCTGTAAAATTTTGAAATATTCAGTCAATGTGTAGATGGTTTTGAATCACATATGGGTGTTATTTATAAATGTTATTAATATAAATGATGTTCATATGCTACACTGGCTGGAATACTAGTTAATTCTTTATAAAACTGTTAAATTTACTTGGGTTTAAGGCAATTTCATTATGCATAGGCCAAAAGAACTCTCGGTTCCGTTTTTTGTTTTGTTTTTATACGAATAATTTCGTATGTCTAGCGATAAGTTTATAAAATAGTTTTGACTAATTAGTGTTTGAGTGCAACATGATTTTTAACAAGTAATCTACAACACTGATGGAGTTACGTAACTATTGATAGGTACAGCAGCGTAACATTAACCGTCGTTTTGCAATTTACTTCATCGAACAAAATTATAGCGAAAATAAATTCTGAACCCGTAATGGCTAATTGCGTTCGGTGAAAATTAAACTAATGCCACCCTAAATGAAGCTTTACTTGTGAAGAGGTTGTGCTCCCCGTTTTGTGATTTAACTCGTAGATAATTTTATAAATACTTATTCGGTACGTAATAATTATTATTCTTAAAAATCAATGCGGTTGCATTAAAATTTTCTAATGACTGCGTCTATTTTGGTAAAATTGGCATTTGTTTTGTGAAGTTTAAAGTTTTCATATTGTCTAATCTAGGCCCCGGCGTTCATTCATTTAAACTACTTTATAACTTAAAATGCCAATTAGCTGTATAAATGACCCAAAAAATGAATTTTACAAATTCCATTGTTTAGGTTCCGTATACATTCGATTAAAAACGTAACTCTTAAAAATCGGCAACGAATACTTCCGTCGACTTGAAAATATTAATAGTAAAAAAATTGCATTTAAAATAAATCGAAGATATTTTCATGTTAATTAGCAACAGGGGTCATTAAAAGCGGGGTCACTAGGACAATAACACAAAATAGCTTCATTTATATATATTTTTGTGCCACATAGCTTTCGTCTTTTCGTTATTCAGTTGAAATAATAAACTTAATTACAGGAAATAATGCCTGTACGGTATATTCGAAGGTACGAAACCCTCGTTGCGCTTTAACTTGACTGTATTTATTATATTGTATTTTTGGCATTTTGATAATTAAGGTCGATAAAAAGGGTTGGTGAGGTTCGAATTTAGGGTTTTGTACGAATATAGACAAAGAAATTTGAATGAAAATATATTCGGAACACAATTTCATATGGATGACAGACAAGAAACACTATTGCCGGTTAAACAGTGTGGGGCTATGAAAATACTCGTACCTGACAGGCTAAACGTAATATAAATGAACTGCGTAACCAGTATGGCGTCATACTTGAAGACAGAATAACAGTTGCGGTATATAGGTAATTTAAACTTCACATGTAAACGATATAACTTGATGTGCCAAAAGATAAAACTCCGTAAATTTAAATTCTGACTTCTTGGTACTTTCCCTAAAGGAAATACAGTTTCAGGGAAATGGCACGACTGACATGTAGTGAAGACCAAGGTTATAATAAACAGCTGTGCCAAAGTTCATTCATAATAAAGCACACACGAAACCTAATAGTCCGAAAGTGACATCTTATTGGCCCTTGGATGGAAAGTGTCATAATCATTATGAAATATGTAATTCTAAAATGTTTATATTATATAGTAGATCAAGTATAGCTATTTTCCTATTTTTTTAAATCTATTAACGTTTTCTATATTTATATTGTAGTAGACATAAAATTTTGTACAATTTAATTGTAATTTCGCTCTAAATTTGTAGTTTAGAAGTATTTTTGTTCAGTATAAGACTGTTATAGGTTATTTATTAAAGACTCTCGAATACATTTATCATATTATTATTAATTTCATCATTCCACCGAATTAAAAGTATTTAAACCAGTTGCATTTTGAGTATTATTTTGTCTAATAGGGTGTTAAGTTTATAATTATAGATCTCAAATTAACAAAATTGTAACGGTTGATATGTGAAAAATGTTCAATTAAGTGTACTAAATAAATAATGAGTGTAATATTTGTGTAGAGGCGTTAGACGATCAAATGATTACCAAACGAATAGGTAATATATAAAGTATGTAGTATTGATCGTGTAAGATTACGTGAGACTGATTGTTGAAAAGGTTTTGATAAAAATTTGATCGTGTCAAGAATGTCTATCTGTCTTTATGTAAAACGTGCACTGGATGTAACATAAAGTGAAATTATAACTAAGGTAACATCGCTTATCTTCACCGTATAATAGATAACTGTCATTTGTCAAATATAACACGCTTGGTAGCCCTGAGCATACCAAATGCATGCACGTGTGCGTAGACGTGCACGGACACGTTCCTTATATACGTTGTCGTGTATGGAGCTCTTTCATAACGGCACATAGCTTGCACGTAAGCGTAACGCGTTGAGCAAGCTATGTGCGGTTATGAAAGAGCTCCATACATTACAACGTATATAAGGAACGTGCCCGTGTTCTTCTGTAAGAAACGGCACACAGCTTGTACGTAAGTGTAATGGTGGACTTTACAGCCAAGCGTCAGTGACTCTGCGTCAGTGGCGCCGCGACAGAGCGTCAGATGAATGTACGATGTAAATCTAGGAAACGGCATTCGAGCGCGGCGGCACTTACGCCGTGACAGTTGACGCGGGACGCCGGCGTCAGTGCCGCGCACGCGCTTGTAGTGTCGCTGGCGTCCACTTTTATTTGAGTTTTTCCAGTATAATTTTATAATAATTTACCGAGGAGAAAGATGAAAATTTAATTTATGTCTCACTACAGTATTATTTTATAATTTAAGTTTGGAAGGTTACAAAAATTACCGAAAGAAAAAGTATGATATTGGAGTAGAATATCATCATCTTCCTAATCTTCTTTGTTCAATTCAAGTAGATCTATGACAAATATATAATATCACAGGAGCTAGTGAAGGCAACGTGACTGCGTCTGTCGCGAGCATTCAAAGTCAAACGTAGCGTCCCAGACGCTGGGCCACTGACGCTATTGACTCCTCGTCTGTGACGCTTGGCTCGAAAGTCCACCTTAACGCGTTGCACAAGCGGCGTGCCATGCCATGTTCCATCACATATATGAGAAACGTATCCGAGCATATGGTGTGTTCATATCTTAAATAAATGGCACAGTTCTGACATTCTAAACACATGACAGACCGCTACTTGTTGGTTTTCGCTATTTTATGTTACTTCCAGTGCATACTTCATTCAAAGTTGTAATGACATAGTAATTAAAATTGATGTTTGTTGTCACTTGATGTTGATTACTGTATTTGCTTGATTCTTTATTTCACAATATATTTGCACAATTATTTCTATAAAACACGATAATAAACGTATTCAAATTAATATTTTATTGGTTATTATTTTTTTCGAATCCCTTCCATCTTACCTTTACGCGACGATCGCTCGTGCGATTGTCGAGATAGTAGACCAGCTGCCAGCGATGACAATCAGTATAACACTCGCCGGCCGGTCAGTAACACAATTTTCATTACAGTCATCGTGTGGGTAGTGGAATCGAGTAAAAAGAAAAATTAACTAGCTGTAGTTGGTAGACGTTACGTCTAAATCGCACAAATGGGTTTGCACTGACCTCACTTGATGGTAAGAGACGATAACTCCTTTGAGTGGTAAGCGTTCTTACCCTGAAGCTAATGAGGCGCTGTTGCTGCTTGCTTGCTTTCATACCGGAACAATCAGGACTATTAACTTTGCTTTTTATTTATTAGGTAATATGTCTAGACAAGGTAACATAGCTAGCCAGGCGGACATACAAAATGCCCTACCACCAACCGAACCGTGTACCTATAGGTACCCCCACTGGGAATCGAACCCGGGACCTCTGAATTTTCGAGCTACCTGAGCTACAACCAGTTCTTTTCCATATTATTTGGATAAACTGGTCAGAACAGAAATACAGAACCATCTCAAATATAGGCTGACACAACCGTCTTAGCACTAGTCGTAGGTACCAAACATTTATAAAAAAAATTCCAAGTGCGAGTCGGACTCGCGCAAGAGGGGAAATATCCATATTCCGTCCAGAATATGGATATTTAAAATACGGAAAACCATAAATAATAATAATATGCACAATCCTCTAACGAATGCACCTCGATTTTCGTTATCAATTTAATATCGCAGTAGCAGTAGTAGACGAGTACGACACTAGGTGGAGTTAGTAGCATGTTACATCGCACGTCAAAAAAAAATCACGTTTGTTATATGGGCCCCTTACATATTTATTTTATTCTGTTTTTTAGTATGTTGTTGTTGTTGTTATAGCGGCAATAGAAATACATCATCTGTGAAAATTTCAGCTAACTATCACGGTTCATGAGCATCACAGAACTCAAAACCAGGAATTTTTCGACGATAAATTAGACGCAAGTTAGAAACATAATAATATTTATTTTTGTTTATACACTTATTAGACATCCATTTTATAATTACGAATTGAAAGCAATTGCAGTGGGTACAGTGCAAATAAAAAATAAAGAAATAACATCATCCTTTAACTTTCTCGCCTTTCACGTAAACCTGTGCAATGTTCCTGTCATCGCCGAGGTATATAAACTGCTCGAGTAAGTTTTGGGCTGTCGCCGCGTGGTCATAGCGGTCTATGGGACCACCGGGTGCGTAGACGTCTACCAGCAACGCATCGAACTCTTTACCAACTTCGAAACTTCCAGTCTTGTGCTCCAAATTCAAAGCTGTGGACATTTAAATTTATTTGTTTAAATAAGTGGTTACACGTAGAACATTTGTTATAAATTGTTAAACGTTTATTTTAATACAGATTCAATCTTATCAATGCAATGGGACAGGAATGAACTGTCAAATCTACCTATATCACTGTAATTAATTCACCGCCGCTGAACATATACCTTACTGGCTGCCAGAGTGCGTGGCGTATATTGTTTTTTTTCTTCATACTTGAGCTAAGAAGTAATCAAACATCACAAAGAATCACTAAATTTTGATTACTACAATAAGTTAGACTATAAATATGTCCATCCACGAAATCAGTTGTATGGTTTCTTTGACATGAAAATAGGATCAATAATCTTTGAGTGGCCGTTGTGCGTGACACAGAACAAGATCTATGGAAAATTCAAGATTCAACGTACATCGCGTAATCCAGTCATTCTCAAAGTGTGCTATGTCCATCCACGAAATCAGTTGTATGGTTTCTTTGACATGAAAATAGGATCAATAATCTTTGAGTGGCCGTTGTGCGTGACACAGAACAAGATCTATGGAAAATTCAAGATTCAACGTACATCGCGTAATCCAGTCATTCTCAAAGTGTGCTCCGCGTCCGTGGGAGCCCTACGCGGAGCACACTTTGCAAGACTTCAAAATAATTATGAAATGAAGCGCGTCGCATGTCTTGACATATAAATGTGTCATCAATTTCCTACTGTCATAAATCAATAAATAATTGTTTTTGGAAGTCTTTTCATTGTAACTATTTAAAGGCTCCGTTAAATATTTAGTGTCTAAAAGGGTTCCTTCGCCCCAAAAAGTTTTTGCTGGCGTAATCTATTGCTAATTTTTTAAATATATATATTTTAGTGGAGTATGGGTATGGAACATTATTACGTATTTAAATAATTACCTTCGGCTCCTCCCAAAGTTGCGAGATAGAAAACTTCCCTCCAGTCCAACAAAGAGCTCTTACAATCACCAGAGCCGTTCATGTCCAAATAGGTTGAAACATCCATGGCTCTGCGCATCGCATCCAGCATTATCGCGCTGTCTCCACCAGAAACGTCTAAAACAAAGAATATATTCGAATCGGTTTATAAAATTACGAAATCGTTTCGACCCAACCAAAACTATATTATCAGTACTTCTTCACAATTAAAGTTAGCCATGTTTGTTGAAGCGTCTACCGGGCCGTCCTCCTACTAGATGGACCGACGACCTGGTTAAGGTCGCGGGGAGTGGCTGGATGCAAGTGTCTTGGGACCGGTCAATGTGGCCTATGTACAGCAATGGACATTTCCCGGCTGATGATGATGATGATCTTTTGTTTGGAGATTTTTTTTATCAGGGCGGTTTCCGCACTTAGACATATGGTGGCCATTGTGCGTGAGGGGGTGTAAGTGGTGGCGGCTATTACAGCCAGACGATCTCTTCCCAGAAGAGCGCGAGTCGTTTGATGTCGCTGCACGCCTCCGGGAGTGATCCTGGATTATTAAGGATCGTCGCCCGTTGTGTGGCCACGCTGCTGCAGGTCGGCACATGGCCGGGAGTTTCCTCGTCGCCCATGCACCCTCGGCACAGGGGGCTGGCTGTGATGTTCATATAAAACATTTCTTAAGTGGACAGTGGCCTGTCAGCACCCCTTAGGGTTTTCCTATTGAGACTGAGAAGGGTGCGTGACAGGCGCTTTGAGAGTGATGGGGTGATCTCTCTCGCTTGGCGACAGTCTCTTAGTTCGGTCGCGTGTTGTTTAGTAGTTCTTTCCTTGATCCAGGATGTCAGTTGGTTGAAGGGTATAGGGATTATTGGTTCGGGTCCAAACAATTTTGTCCCAGAGCCCTTCCTTGCCAGTTCATCCACTGCGTCATTTCCTAGTGAGCCACTGTGTCCCTTTATCCATTGCAGTGTGACTTGATTGTGGATGTAAGTATGTAAACTTAGTGGGTAATAAACTATATGAGGTTCCGCAAATATTAATAACATCAAAAGTGTCTAGGGATTACATCAAAAATAGGCTTTTTTAAATTAAGATTATTTAAAATAACTTGTCTCTATCAGTCATAATTTAAAAAATATTATTCAATTTTTTAACAAATTCAAAATCTTTAAAGCTCATTCGTAATCTAATGGCTACTTACACGCTTGGAATAATAAACAAAACGTGCCTTAGTAAATAAGAGTAGACTGGTAATAAATGAATAATAATAATCCGAAAGTCCGGGGTCCTATTTCCATTGGGGGTACCTAGCGGTACTCTGGTTGGCAGCGGTATCATTTTGACAGACCAAAGATTTCAGAAAAATATAAGACATAATATATTTGTAATCGTTGCGCGAAAATTTTGTCGAGCTAAATTCGTCGCCAGTATATTTTACCAGTCTACACGCCACAGTGAAAAAAGACACGACTATCTCGCAAGTTAAAAAGTATCATATTCCCAGAGTGCTCCTTCTATTTATTTTATTGTGAGCGGCCAGTTCCAAAAGCTTTAAGTATGCCGTAAGTAAAACCACGACTTCTTCCTGAATGCGATAATCTTACAAACTTGTTAATCTCTAAAAACTGTAAACCCGCCTTACTGTTGATCGACTCAAATCAATACTCCTAGCCACGACAAGTTGACTCAATTCAATCTCGATAATAGACTAGGTATTTAAGCGAACTACAATGTAATTTTAGAACTAAAGTTAAATGATCAATACATTAACAGGAAAACAAGATTTTATCAATTTCATTCTAACAACAAAGTCGCGCAGTTTACGTTATTTATAGTTATTAGTATTATTTGACTTCAGCAAAAGTGAGTGATAATGATAAGTAGTATCTAGAAGACTCGAGTTGATCTGGTCAAGAACATTGCTCTTATCAAAGGGTAAATGTAGATAAAAGCAGAAACTGTAGATTAGTGAAACTCATCATTATCAGCCAGGAAACGTCCACTTCTGGACTTAGGCCTCCCCCATGGTATATTTGTAATAATTTGGTATGCCACATTGACCAGTCCCGAGCCACTTTTATCCAGCGGCTCGCTTAACTATGTCGTCGGCCCATCTAGTAGGGGATCGGCCGGGTACACGTTTCCTGGTACGTGGTCGACACTCGAGAACTTTTACTCGCCATCGGTTCTTCGAGCTATGTGGCCTGTCCATTTCCACATCAGCTCACTGGCTTATCAAGCTATGTCGGTGATCCTAGTTCGTCTACGGATTTTCTCATTCCGAATTTTATCACGTCGAGGAATTCCTAGGATAATTTCGCTTGACCACGTTTCGATTAGTCATCACTGGCAATACGCACTGATTAAAGATTTTTGTTTTTAGACACTGAAGTATTTTGGACGAGAAGATATCCAATGTCAACTCACCTGTGCCTAATCCAACCTTAAGCTTCTTTTCGAGGAGCTTCCTGACGGGGCAGATTCCTGATCGGAGTCTTGTATTAGAGGCAGGGCAGTGAGCCACTGAAACTCCCCTTTCGACTAGGAGGGCTATCTCAGCGTCCGACAGATGTACTGCATGCGCCATTATACACTGCAAGTCATTCAAACGCAAATGTTATCTTAAGCAAATTAACAACATATATGTAACAACCAAACATGATTTCGATTGGATCAAGTTGGATCGTACATTTGCGTTCCGGTCGGGGTCATTCTATTGCATAAGACCACTGACTGTTGGGATTAGCGACGCACGTGTAATGGAATGGGGTGATCCTATGCTAAAGCTAAGATTGCTAAAGAAAAGACTATTATAAAGCCGAGACTTCACGGCTAGACCACACAGTTAGATTATAATTACTAATTTCATTACTACTAATCAAATTTATATAATAATAATCCGACAATACTGTGGATAATCCTACAGCGCACCAAGCATTTCGCTTCTAAGTTCAAAATGCTTACGAGTACAACTAAAATATGAGGGAAGCGAATTTAGATGTAATTACGCGATTTGGTCTATCACGTTATAGCCCAGTCAAATTACCTCAAAAAGGGGCAAACTTTTCAGAGTCAATTATCCTTCAGGATTTGTTCGAAGTCACCAGTATAAATTTTGTTTTGCGTGGTAATCAATTCGTTGCGTCATCCGCCATCTTGAGTTTAAAGTTTGTTTATTACTAGTTTATTTTCTAGTAGTAGTTTGTATTACTAGTTTATTTTCAATTCACACGAAAAATGATAATAACAAAGGTTGTCTAAAGTTAAATTTCCTACAATTTTGGTTTTTATAAATTTTTTCATAGGATCGATATTTTCCGATTTATACCCAAAGACGGGGTGATGAATCTCTTTTGGTATTATAAGCGAACTAAAAAAAGCTCCAAAAAATCATTACTATTGGCTTTTCAGTGAAGGAAAACATCGTGAGGAAACCTGCCTACTCATGAGAAGAAATTCAAAGGTGTATGTGAAGTCTACCAATCCTCACTGGGCCTATATGGTGGACTCTGACCCATACCCTCTCTGTAGGTCTGAGCCCCTGCAGTCGGGACATACATAGGCTGATGATTATGAGCGAATTGCCGTTAAGAAATAATTCAGTTGGTTTATCACCTGCACATTTAAGCAAAGAATTGCAATTAGTTTATTTTTTAATAAATTGTGATCTACTGTTGTTGTGAGTATTTTATAGTTGTGGGTGTAAAGAAAAGAAGTCGATACTTATATTTATATTCCCTGTTATCTTCCTCAATAACAGTCACTGGAGCGGAGTAGGTGGGTGGTATTAAACTAACAAGTCCGAAAATTGTGTTTTATTAATAATTTACTTATATCAAAGGTTAAAGTGCTATCTAATCTATGTATGCTGTGATTTTGTGTTATAGTCGTGTCACAAAGATACTTCAATTCTACATACACAATAGTTACATCTTTGATTTTGTGTAAATGCCTTATTTTCACAAACATCAGACGCGCGCGGCTGATGCAACAACAGTGAGTGTATGAAAATGAAAGGCCTGGTTAAGGCCGCGGGGAGTCGTTGGATGCAGGTGGCTCGGGACCGGTCGATGTGGCGTGCCATGAAGGAGGCCTATGTCCAGCAGTGGACGTTTCCTGGCTGATTCTATTATAAAACACTTTCGTATAGAAGTTATTATGTAGTATGGAAGCAGATTTTCGCAGAGAATTTGTGTTAAGTGGAAAACGATTCGAATGAAAACGAAACGAACAGATGAGTAGACTTTACAAGTTAACGAGTATATCTATAATATTCGACCGGCATGTGACCGGCAGCGACAGCGACTGACAGACACGGCGCGTGACCCGACACGTATGGCCTGAACATAGAGGTAGAATAGTAGTGTTTTATCAATATACTATATATAACATGTATTAAAATATAGCGTACAAATCATGCTCATTCTACGAGAACTGATGAATGAAATATTCCAGAGACGGATGGATACTCACATTTTCATTCAAAATATTGCATTTCTCATACACCTCGCTGTATGACCTGCAATCAGGGTTCGTGGCTAGCACATGCTCGATTTCCTTGGCATTCTCAGATATATGGCTCTGAAACAATTTTTTGAAAATTTATGCAACTATTAGCAACTTGGTGTATCATTCGGAGCTCTTGGTAAAAAAATTACAACGCAATTTTTAAAAAATAGATAAAAAAATTGAAAGATTTCTCTATAAGTAAACTAGCTTGGCCTTGCATGGGTATTCCAGCATATTATGGCTTCATATTTTGTATTTCGCAAAGACTAAGGATACACATAGTTTTTGGTTGTGTTTTTTTCTCTTTAGTTTGTAAGTCATGAAATGACTGTTGTTTTAGTTTGTTTGTTTTTAATTACAAATAATTTATTTAAATTATTAAACAAAATAACATGTTATTATTTTCTTAAATTTGTCCGCAAATGTAACTGTAGCTTTACAATACTATACTACCTCTACCATTGTAACTCTGGTCCTAAAAACCCAAGAGACGATTTTTAATTAGCACTCTCCTTGGCCTGGGAGCCCCAAATGTGAGGTGTGGTAACATTTAATTTATTTGTCCGAATAGTTCGCAATATTGGGCTCAATATGTGGCATCTCTAGTTAAAACTATGGTGAAAATAAGTAAAAGAATAAATTATATTCCATCCTCCATTTCATTCCAGTCGTATGATTTCCGCAATATAAAGTATAACATATACAGGTTATAAACTATCTTTGAGCCAATTTGTGTGATGACGAGTCGTGTATGGATTCTTTGCTTTTGTACATTGAAAAACAAAGCACAAAAGTAAGCAAAATGCTTCTTTGGTATAGTGTGTTTAGGATATTTTGCGTGCTAGACGCTTTTAGTTTAAGACGTATTACGAAATGTACTTATTGCACTGTAGGCAAAACTACAACGAGTCAAATTGCGTTCTACACTGCCTGAGATTAACCCAAAATTACCTGTATTCTGCATCCATACTTCTGTGCTATATTTGATAGACCTGTCATGAGTTCTCTACTACAGCTGGGCGCGAATCTCGGAGTCACAATTGGCAAAACAAGATCATTCTGAAATAAATAAACAATTTAATCAACATTCTGGTCATTTTTAGTGTTCCATACCCAAAGTGGAACCAAACCAATGGGACTCTTTTACTAAGCCTCCGCTATCCGTCCGTCCATCTGTTTGCTAGTGGGCTGTTTCTCCAGATCCGTAATAGGTAGACAATTTTCACAGAATGTGTACTTCTATTGCCGCTATAACAACAATTAATAATAATGAAAATTATTTTTTGATAAGACCTTTAAAGTACCTTGAACTCTGACACTGTTCTGACAAATGTTTCAGCCTCAAGTAATTCTTTTTCAATAGTGTTAAAGTATTTGTCTGTTCCAATGTCCATGCTCACTTTTCCTACAAGAGCTCTCTGCTTTTTCATGATTACAGTCTTCACCAATTCCATAGTCCCACTTAGGTGGAGAGAACCAAAGTAACAGGCAGTTGTAGTGCCATTGGTCAGTAGTCTTTGCTAAAGAGAAGAAAAAAATTGTTCATATAACTCTTAACAGTTTACATGAGCATTTATGTAGAATTTTAGATAAATACTTACAACGACTTGATTATATACTTTGGAAGCAAACTCAACATTTTCATATTGTCTTTCCAATGGGAATGTATACTTATTCAGCCACTCCAGAAGAGTGCAGTTTAAACCTTGGCCTATATTCGGAAATTGTGGAGCATGTGTATGGCAATCTATGAAGCCAGGCATTAAAAACTGGCCAACACCAAGTTGTATGATGTCATGTTTTAAGAAGGCTCCTGTTTCTGCCAGTGTTGTGAACTCATCCGTGGTACCTTTTTTTACAATCTGCAAACATATGATGAAAATTAAAATATGTTAAACATTAATTAGCTATAACTTATTTAATCATTTTAATATATGGATCTTGTACTGAACCAATGGCTAATAGAAAAGTAGAGTGACTTTTACCATTGTATTTAGTAAGCGTAATGGAAATCAATTTGTTTTTCTACATAATGTATATAAAACAGGGGGTTTCAAGAAGAGACGTCTAGTTCTGTCTAGCAGAAAGCACAGTATACTTGTAGTACTATAGTAATGAGTAGACCAGGACAGCTTATAACCTTAAAGGGAATACATTGATCAGTTACTTCTTTGGGTGTTAAAAGTACCAGTCAGTGTTATTTATGATTTGCTACTTCAATCGCTCTTTTTGTGCACAAACGGACGAAGTTCTAACCTAACTGAGCAAAACCCTAACTTAGATAAATGGTTTCAACTGAACCCCAACCCGATTGGTGATCGCAATACGGTGTTGTTGTCACATAGGATGCTGCCATCTCCTGTATAAATTTTTTTAATATACGAATTGACTATTCGTATAATAAAAACGTAACGTAAGAGTCAAAATTGTTTATTGAAAGTAGAAAGTAAATCTGTAAACTTTTTGGACGTCAAACCTTTAGTTAGAAGGTTTGACACTAATCTCACTTTAACTGTTTTGTTTTTCATAGATAACCCTTGGTAAATAGTGTTTTTGTTTAGCTTTGTCTGTCACACATAACATAGCCAAATAACTAGATTCAAATCAAATACTGAATAATTGAAATAAAATTATCAGCAACCTGTTTTTCCCTCTTGGTTCCTTACCTTTCCATTAGAAACTACTAAATATCCATCAAAAATGGTCAGTTCGTTTAAAGAAGAAGAAGTTGCTATTATTCCTACAAAAACCAACATTTTCTTAATATTGTACAACTTAATAAATGTAAAAACTAGGTACACATTAGGTACTAGATATAACGCACAGACACATGAGTGAGACACATCATGGACACACCTAAATCACAATACTAACTAAATAGTAGCGAGCGAGCGGTGCCAACGCTGCGTGAGGGAGTATGAGATATACATAACATACTAATGAAATAGTTACTAATCCAAATCATTTGAGAATTTTGAGATATCTCGATTTTGAAAATGGCTACTACTAATATTAGTACTACTAATTTAGTATATCAGATTATTTTTTAAACATCATCACGAAAATATAGAAATATGGACAAATAGGACATTATTTCTTCACTTTTTCGGTCGGTAACGCTCGGCCATCATCGAAAAGTTTCGATTGTTTGACATGTTAGTAGTACTAAATTAGTAATGATCATTCGATTATGGAAATAATCTATTATTATACATTAGTGATTAGTAGATAATTCGATTATGCCCATCGAAATCACCAAATGGTCCGAGGATGGCACGTCCAAGGTAATACTGCCAGTATTGTATTGAGAATCCATGGTGTGGCCATAGAAATCGTAAGTACTTAAGTATGTACTTACAACTACGAGTAGAAAGCGAACAATAACGCGACCCGAAAGAGATGCTCAAAACCTTTGTGCGACTCTGTCTAGAAAGGGTGACCATGTGGAAATCAATTCTACGGACTCACTATTATATTTTTATTTATGTACTTTTAAGGAAGCCGAAGATAGTTTTAAGTTGTGTTAGTTACACTATTTATCAGCCCAGGAAGTGCGAAATCCTTAGCGCGGGGGGAGCACTGGGGGCGTCTTTGGAGGACACAGAGCTCTCCGATATGCGCAGCGGATGGCCAGCGAGGGAGGTTAGTAGGTAAAAAGCCTACATAACCCGGGTCTTCCCCTAAAGAATCGGGTATCTATCAATGATTACTCTCCGTAAAAAAGGGCAACCCGAAATACTCTAGGTTTTAGTTTCCTTGCATTTTGTATGGAAATAGTCTAAAATACAGCTTTATCTTTGAATTGCGTTGACACATAAGTAAGTTAAAAGGAAAACTATCACGACTAAGATGCCTTAGAGGTTAACGAGTAATAGTCGACCAAACTATAAAATATGCTTGGAGTGTTCAAATTGAAACTTTCGTGCAAATTTCATTCAAAATTACATTTAATAAAACCAGTTTAACTACGGAACCCTACACTGCGCGTGTCCTCAGAAAAGTACTTGGCTGCTTTTTTAAATTTTAATTGCCGACATAATATCCATAAGTTCCAAATTAATTATTATTTAAGAATTTAAATATGAATTAATTAAACAACATTAATATTTTAATAATTTATTCAATAAATCTTTACAAAAATCTTTCAAATGTTTTATTACACGTGCTTAAAATTTAGACAGTGTATTTGAAAATATTATATAATTTAAAAATAATAAACTCAACAGTCTTTAATAAAACATCTTACATTCATAATCTTAGTTATAACGGTTTCAAAGGGTAACTTATCATAACTTATTCATAAACATAGTCATTCTAATATAATATCACATTTGGTACAGTCGGGATCGATAGCTTCTAATTATGTCGCTAGTGCCGATTATTACGTTTATTTAACCAAAACTTTTACGCATAAATTAATAACTCAACGTTCTCGGAAGATCCTCGTGCGCTGATCCTGTGATCTGTGGGTCATATACTGGACTGTGTCCAGCACCCAGCACGGCTAATAAACACATACAGTTAACACGGTTGATCGACTCTATGGAACTCCTACATTCATACAAGGACACAATCAGATATATCACGAATCGGATTCTACTACACAGTCGGAGGTAATTTGGCAGATTTAAACACGTGCTTACAGTTGAGACAGAGGATTAAAAATATTATATAATTCAAAAATAATAAACCCAACACAATATTTAATAAAACATCTTACATTCATAATCTTAGTCATAACGGTTTCAATGGGTAACTTATCATAACTTATTCATAAACATAGTCATTCTAATATAATATCACATTTGGTACAGTCGGGATCGATAGCTTCTAATTATGTCGCTAGTGCCGATTATTACGTTCATTTAACCAGAAATTAATAACTCCACGTTCTCGGAGGATCCTCGTGCGCTGATCCTCTGTGATCTGTTGGTCATATACTGGACTGTGTCCAGCACCCAGCACGGCTAATAAACACATACAGTCGACACGTTTGATCGAATCAATGTAACTCCTATATTCCATATAATTATCACGAATCGTATTCTATCTACTATACAGGCGGAGGTAATTTTGCAGAGATTTAAACACGTGCTTACAATTGAGACAGTGCATTAAAATATTACTTAATTCGAAAATAATAAACTCAACACAATCATTAATAATGAAATTAAAATCAACGTACATGCCATCACAAAAATAAAGTCGGTTGTATAAGGATTGCTGTTACCGGTTTCGAACCCTGAAACAAATGAAGGTTCTAGTAAGCCACTATAAAAGTATGAAGCATCGTAGAAAAGGATAAAAAAGTATGTGCGTTAAAGATATCTTATAAAAATGTCAATCAGAACCATAACGGCACCAACAGTTGTCATATCTTAACGTCAAATCGACAATATATATCATATTTAAAAGTCAAATAGACATTTGACTTTTAAATATGATATATCTCACTCTCACCGCTCTCACGCATCATAAAACATGACATGACACATAAAACGGTGGCATGACGATTTAAAATGACTAACTGAAAATGTTAAAGCAGTCTTTATTGTTTGTCTGAACGCGCATCACGCTTAAACCACTTTATAAAAATGAAAACAGTATACGTAGACGGATGTACCTCATCCCAGCGCAACATTTAGGGTTTGTTTCATTGCAATATCATACTTTTTCGTTTCAAAGCACGAGAACAGCTGATTTACGAAAAAGACAGTGGAGGTCACCATCAGCTTCAAAAGTCAAGTAGGGAATGCAAAATTTAATCAGTGCATTTACTGAACCGAAACGAAATGCGTAGCGAGTGCGGTGTGAGACTTTTGTCCAGTAGATAGGTACCCCTGACTATTTTTGTCACATTCCGAAATAATGCTTTGTCTTGCATAAAGTAAGACAACAGGTAAAAGATATGTAGTAAGCTTAGAAGTGTTCTTATATTTGAATCTTGACTTCATATTAAATCCACAGATTTTTTATAACATAGATCGAAAGTTCAGTACATATTTAGGAGAACTTCTATGCATCATCAAGAGGCAGAGAGTTGTGCATGTGTAGTAGAGCCACTGGTGTTTGAAAACAGTGTGTATTAAAATCTGTTACCACATGTCTGTGGGTGTGTGTAAGTGTTAGGGTTGAGGGGGGAATAAATTACGTCACTAAAAGTACTGTAGTGAACTAATATTTTTACACTATCGTTATCAGTGAAGTGAAAACAATAAACCAAATAGGTACGCAGAACGTTCTAGAAGAGGTAACGTTACAAAAGAACCTAAAGGTTAAAAAAAAGGCGTCGACCGAGCTTCCATACGGATTGAGTGTAGAAGACTAAGACCCCGTACTCAGTGCAGATAGAGACTCACTCTATCAAGAAGACGCGAGCTGTATATGGCTGTTCATACAAAAGCAAAGAGGATACAAGGCACTGCTGGCTGGTGGTGCAGTGGATCGGATCGGAATTTATCTCATGTTTAAAGTTATTCTGCTATTCGGGATGGAGACAAATACAACAAATAAAAAACAATGCGTTATCAAGTTATAAGTGCTCGAACAAACCCGACTTTGTTTTATATATTAAGTTTTATTACATCCACTATGCGCAAGACTTCGTACGCGAGTAATCTGTGTCTAAATTTGTTCCTAATCCATTCGGCCGTTTAAACGTGTATTATTAATTAATTAATCGATTGACAATATTAAGTAACAGATCATTATTATAATAATATAACCACATTAAATATTAATGATACTCTGCTCTGCTTTAATACTAAAGATTTCAAATTAAACTAAAAAAATATTTTATATTACCAAAGACAATTTCCTCCCGGTCTGCGGATTGTTCCAACATACCTACAAGACTCAATACGAGTAAACTTCACACATTGGTATTAGAGCCATGTCAAATTTTAAATTATTACACAATTTCTTCTCATACACACTTCTATATCCCTACCTCTAGCATAAATACGAACCTCTAACACATTTACAAACATTACATTACTCTTTTACTTACATTACATTCACTTACATTACATTCACTTACATTACATTCACTTACACTAATATTAATAAATATATACAACTTATCTAACTGCATCTCATTCATCATCACTCATGCATCAACTAAAAATTAGTTTCTATTTAATTACATAGTATAACAGTGTTAATGAATATCTCTGGGCCTGTCTGAAAATGAGCGCTGCAGCTACTGCTGCCGCATATGCTGAGACAGGTCCATTTCGGCGTTACAGTGCAGCAGAGCAAATTGCAAATATATGTATGAACTGTACTGTAATAACTGTATGTATGCCGAATAAACTATTTTTATTCTATTCTACTTCCAGTTCATGGATTCATTAAAATGGACGTGAATTTAAACATTTTGAAATGGAATACGTACTTGGTTCCTTTTAATTTTGCTATGTGAGAATCCAAATGGCATGGCTTTGTAATGTTTGCCGGATGATATATTTAACCTGAGGGCTAACTTCTCCTGCTCCGTCAAAAGAGGAGACAAGGCCGGCCCTTTCGCGAACTGTACAGATGTCATTGTGAGGAAACGGATCTTTCGAAGCAAGCAGCGAACTTCTGAAACTAAAATACATATAAAATTTAAGTCGAGATGCGGGTGACAAGGACAGAGTGATAGTTAACGATATACGATATTGCCTGCGTAAACTCATAGTACTCGTAGATGCACAGCACCCTTCTAGTGGTCTAACTCGTACAGTTGTTTCACTGAATATCCCAAGTAATACCCATAGGAGTCAGATATATTATTCAGCACGGTAAATTAGTACAATAAAAGTAGTTATAATAGTATATTTTAAAACAAGTCAACATTCTTACCGGGTTTGCATTTCTTCGAATTTGGAATTTCAGCGCCTCTACCTACCGCTAAGGTTCCTTGACTGGTTGAGGCCTGAAAAAATAATATTTTATATACATTTACATGCATAAAAATAAAGCAACGTTTTGTTGCAATATTTTACACTGGATTATTTTTCTATTTAAAATGCTGCAATTACATTGCGTTGGAATATTATAATTTTATATGGTAGACAACAATGTCCAGCAGTGGACTAAATTTTATTCGTGTTGTTTTCTTTTTTGTGTGTACTTTGTATGCCTTATTTTTAACAAATTAAAATAAGGGAAAAATAACATTTTTACTGTCTACATTGCTTAGTCTGCATTAGTCTTAACAATGCACATCAAGAAAATATTACAAAGTCGATTTAAATAATAAAAAATACCTGATTTCCAGTCAGTCTTAGCCTCTTTGGTGCTACTGTTTTATTTATTTGTTGTCTTCTTTTTCTAGTGAATCCAGTGTAGTGTTCAATGGCGTTAAATAAGTCCAGCTCACTGTTTATGTAAAGCTTCTTTAATGACAATATTTTCAGAACAGTGCTAAGCTTTGCTTCAAGAAAGCTAGGGGACAATAAAACCAGCTGTGTATCATTTTGGAATATCTGAAGAAAAAAAAAAGACATCAATAGTTTGTATATTTTAAATTCCCTAGCACCAACAACCATATTTCTTCTTCATCAGCTACATAAGTTCACAGCTCAACTCAGATATCCGTCATAGTTGGGCAACTTCAACATCAGAATTATGGCTTCATCATGGTTGGTCATGATGAATTGACTTTCACGAGATAATTTACTACGTAAGATGATAGTTAACCAACTACGCGGGAGCATAAAATAGCGAGCTTTTCCGTCTTCATCAAGCAGTGTTTTGGGAAGTGTGTAATCGCATACTTTCTGTAAATATGTCTAATTTTATATATTTTTGTTTTAGCTTTGCATGCGCAGTATTAGCTATAAAAAATTACTTGTGTTTTAGTTTTAATTTACTCAGTTTATGCGAAAGGTAAATTTCTTTGAGTAAATAAATGTATTTAAACCTAAATATCAAAGCGTCAGAGACAACAGTTGAGGGCGCCAGGCAGCGCTGAAGTCGTGCCCATAGCCAATATGCTTGTACTCACAATCTGGAGGTCCCGGGTTCGATGTCCAGTGGTGGTGCCTATAGGTGCTTTGGTTCATCACGTTTGCCGCCGATGTTAATATAACTGTTGTGTTCCGGTATGAAAGGTGGCAGAGCCAGTACAGCACCTCATTAGCTTGAGGATTCTGGTGTGCACACTTACCATCCAATGTCCTTATAGTCACTTACCATCATGTGATAATGAAGGCCAAGTGAAAACAATTTGATCTATCTATAAGGGAAGCTTATGTCTAAAAGTTGACATGTAGATGATTACAATAATGTATCAAAAATATAAGGAAACCTGGACACATTTATCTAGCATCGTCTGATTGTTGTACAGCTCGGCCATTTCATAGAACTTGCAGGCATTATTTGGTCCTATTTTCTCGGCAAGATGTTTAGCACACTGATCCTCTAAGTTCTTCACATCGTATTTGTGTGCTGCAGCGAATAGTTGAGTAACATCACTCTTGTAAAATGCTGTACGATCTGAGTAAATGTATCTGAAATTGACAATTGTCTTATTAATTTAGGAATATGATTTAGAAACTATCGCCACATTTAAGAAACAACTCAAGATGCAAGGTTTATTTCTGTCTCATTTAGTAGAGTTGCTTGAGAGCCATTCGAATCTCATACAGGCTGACGTCCGGGATATCTTCGGTATAGTGTCGGGTCAGTTTGGCTCTTCGGTCACTCACCAGGCTTGCGCCTGGTCTCCGTGACGATGTGTACAGCTGTCCATAGAACTTTTCGATCTCTCTCAAAACTTCCGGTTTTGACGAAACAATGCCGCCCGTTTTGGTCTTCAGCCTCATTAGTTGGCTCTGCCCTATAGACAGATCTTTTGCAAACACCTTGGAGAATTTGTTCCTCTTTATCGCGTCTTTAATACGTGATGTATTAAAGTGGCAAATATTGTCGCAATGTGTCCCGGCAGAAATCTCGTTAAAAGGGTAACTATTCAAATTGTACACTAACATATGTAAGTTCAAATTTATCTTAATGTAATTAAATATATGTATGTAAAAGTACACTTCTCATCAGAAAAACCAAAACACTTCCACTTATGGTTTCTGTCCTAATTCTAAATTAGAATAAAATTTCATTTGTTTATCCTATAAATGAAATGATTTACCGTTTTGACAAATGTGTGCTTAGAGTTGGAGTACATTTCAACTTTGAAAACTAAAAATTTGCGCTTACGAGTATCTTAAAACTTTTTGTTCTGTATTCTGTATACTGTGTGTGTACTGTAACTTTGGGACGTCTAAAAAATTTGTTTTTCTAAAGCATATGGATACTTCGCTCACAGCATCCGCCCAAGTGGTGGCATTGCTGGATTCTGGACTTAGCATGATCTGGCTGAAAGATTGCATCTCAGCCTGTTGTCTGTTCATCTACAAACACTATCGGGAGACTGGTTTGTTCACGCGCCGTTCAGGATCTGGCAGGAATCGGGTCACTTCTGAGCGAGATGATCGATTTATTGTAACAACTTATTTACGAAATCGACGCCTTAATGCTTTTTAACTGCAGCAGCAGCTTCATGTTGTACGTAGGGTGGCTGTAAGTGACTCTACAATTAGAAGAAGGTTGAAGGAACGTGGACTGGTACCGTAAAAGCCAGCGAATGGGCCAAAATTAACTGCAGACCATCGAAGAGCGCGCCTTAACTTTGCACGTGAGCACTAATGAGTGTAAAATTATGCTGTATGGTAACGATGGAAGGAAAAAGTTCTACAGAAGAGTAGGAGAACGCTGTGCACAATGCTGCATTGAAGAAAATGGCAGCTATTGTGGTGGTTCGTGGACGGTTTGGGAAGAAATCAGCTTTTTTTATATGGAATGGCCAGCAAGAAGCCCAGACATGAATCCGATTAAACATCTATGGGATGAATTAAAGAGATGAATTTGTGCAAGAGATCCTGCCCCAGAAACACTTAGCCAGCTGCAAAATTCAATCCAAGAGAAATGGAATGGAACTACATTTGATCGTTACTCTCATCCCCTCGATGAAGAACCATATGGAAGCAGTAATAAGAGCTCAAGAATGGAATACAAGTTATTAAATAAACGTTTCTTAGCTTTTTTCATTTATGTGTGTTGTTTTGCTTGTTTGTTCATACTCCATACAGGGTAACAATGACTTAACTAAACAAAATATGAAACCTATGAAAATTTAATTTGAATTTAGAACATTAACAATTAAGATTTGAAAACCTCATATTATTCGCTATTAAACGACATTTGACATATATTTCTAAATATAAACAAAACACAAACATAATATACAAAAATCGAAACAACTTGCAAGGTGTTTCGATTTTTCTGATGAGAAGTGTATATGTAACAATAAAGTGAGTAGTAAGTGTTTTAAACATCAGTGAGCTGAATTGCCAATGGGTAGGCCTAATTGCTTGAAGAAAGGATAACCGATGGGGAGATTAAGTTAAGCAACTGTGAACCTGGAAATATGTCATGGGCCATTCCCTCACTGGGGGACCAATGACCTGGTATAGGTAGGAGTCACTGAATGCATCTTGAGATCAGTCATTGGTAGACTATGGCCCATACACTCACTGCAGGAGAGTAGGCCTGAGCCCCTGCTGTGGGGACGTATATAGGCTGTTGATGATGACTATGTTAAAAAGCATGCTTATCTAAAAATAATCATAAAATATATATATAAAACAATGTATATTGTAAATATCCAAGCAGTTTCAATTAATGTAACTAGTTTAAAATCTCATTCTTAGACATTAATTCCAACAGCGAACCCAGTGCATTTGGTGATGAATGGCATAAAAGATGACTCATCTAAATATACAGTTGATTCTTTAGTAAAAATGGCTTAAAAGGGTGTAAATTTTATTATGAACACAAATGTTTGTAACCTAATGAAAGCAAATAAATGATTTCATTTTATCAAACGTCAATACTTACGACAATAGATCTTTAAAAACTTCAGGACGAATGTCAGGAATGGCCACCACACTTTTCTCTGGAAGACTGCCATAAAACATAGCACGGAAGACACAAGATGCAGTTGTCAGGATTAGTTTGTGGGCATGAATCGGTACAGGCTTTGGACCCACTAGAAAGGTCACATCAGAATATTCTCCTGTCATTAAAAGGTGTAATATTCTTTCTGTACTAGATTTACCATCCCTCGGATTTCTTAATTTTCTTTCCATTTTGATGAATCTATGGGATATTATTAATTAATTAACAGAAACAGTAACAATTACATAAAATAGCAGATTTTTCAATGTACTAAAATTGAATAATACATATAACTTTGGTTGATATAGATATAGGTTCTCTTCTAAGGGAGGTGTGGAAAAGTTTGGTGAACAGAATTCCTCTCTATGAAATGAATAGTTCTAGTTTCGGTAAAATCATAACCTCTTTTTCACTAGAGATCTCTACATTGGCTGTTTATATACGTTATATCTGGCATGTTTCGGTTGGGGTGCACAAAAGCGGGCGCTAAGGCGAGACTTTTTCCGCAACTCGACGCCAGGTGCGCCTATGTGACGGTATGTATGCCTTACTCATGATACCCCACCTCAAACAGAAAGCTTATTTGTGTTGTTGTAGGCCTCTGGGAATCGAAAAAGATAATTTCTGTCCCTTTTCCGGACATTTCTAATGATTTAAAAGATAATGTAACCAAAAGGGGACCAGAATTTAAGTACGTTTTATCCATATTTAAATCTCTTTGGTTTTACCACATACCTAATCATTGAATACAACTTCACCTGTGCTGACTGATATGTTCAGTAGCGTTATTGAACTGGAAGATGATACAAAAGAGAAAATATATGAAACATTAAATAGGGCAGGTTGGAGTCTTTCTTACCTCGTGCTTCCCAATTCCGTAGACGTTTATTCAATAATCCAGTTATTATTTCCGGAGTATCCACCACCGTGATTAGAGCACGTTTCTACTTTTCAACTTAGTTGCCGGTTGGCTAGGAGCATTTATAATTTAATCACTACGTTTGCCGGTTGGTTTCAAGTTTTCAACGAATTAATACCCATGGCGTTCGTTATGTTGGCTTCCCTGTCTGTCAAAGTCATTGGCTGCCAATCGTAACAGGGTAAATTGCATACCTGTTACACCTATTCTTGTTATATAAAAATAACAGGCACAAAACCTGTTACAAAGTAACAGTCCACTAAGCAGCACCCACATAAACTTTACTATAAGAATATGAGTTAACTAATGATAATTATTATTTGTATTAACGTCATAAAAACTATATATTTAAAGGCAGGCTCACGTGCAGTTGCAGCGGACAATTTTACATTGTGTCTTTCACAAATCTATGAAATGGTTGAACCAACACAAAATGAAAATCAAAGTCACGAAAAGCCTGAATATATGTATTAATATTTACATAACTATATTCAACTAAATTAACTGTAGTTAACTGGAAACAAATATATAGGAAGCAATATATAAATATCCATCTAAGACACAAGTCATCACAACAGGAAGTCCATGGTTCGTCTCCAGGCTAAACTTTCAACAGTTACCTCAAATCATATTTAACGGGATCCGTATCCCATACAGTGATACCGACAAGAACCTAGGGATCCTCTTCCATAGCACTCTTTCGTGAAAATGGCACTAAGATTTTTGCTGCTGGTGGTTCGCTAAGGCGTTTTCGTTACTTCCTTCCAACTAGCACTAAAAGTGCGCTTGCACAGTCGCTCCTGTTACCCATCCTTGCTTATGCCGACGCATGTTATCTAGATATGACTGAGGAGCTACTTGATAAACTTGATTGCTTTCAGAACTACTGCATCAGGTTCATATTTGGCCTACGTAAATATGACCATGTCTTTGAATTTCGAGCACGGCTGAAGTGGCTCGCAGTCCGGCGCCGTAGAGACTTGCATGTACTGTCACTTTTTTACTCAATCCTTTTTAATCCACGTACTCCATCTTACCTTAAAGACCGTTTGTCTTTCCGTTCTTCAAGTCTCACTCTCTACGTTCTTCTGAGACCCTCCTACTCGATTTCCCCTCTCATTCCTCCAAATTCTCAAAATCTTTTTCCGTGCAGAGTGTGCGATTATGGACCTCTTATCCCTGAATCCATTAGACGAGCCCCTTCCTTGCAATCCTTCAAAACTAGCCTAAAACGTATTTCCTTGAACAGATTATTTCTTTGCAGCCTTTCCTTCTTTCCTTATAGATCTCCTCTGATTTGCTTTTCTTCTAAAATACCATGTTTTATAGTATAAAAAATATTTAAGGATCCATTTTTCAACGTAGATATTATAGATTCTATCTTAGATATTGAGAATCTTATTCGACCAATAAACATACGATGTATACGGTTTTCATTTGCCGAAATTATTGAATTTGTTAAATTACTGTTCGTTCACTCTTAATTTTAATTGATCTCTCACCTGTAATCACGGTCAAAATGACGCTTTTCGTCACTGAATATCTTTTTAGTTTATATATTTATAGTATAAAATCTCGAAATTTATAGTACCAGAACACCCTATAATATTTAGATGTATATCGCTTTGGAATTTAGAAACATTTTCGAAATTTTTCTATTATTAATGGTTCTGAAATATTAAAGAAGATTCTTGAACGTTTAAGATTACATTTCCAGATTGATTTAAACAGTTACAGATATTTTGGAAGTTTCCAGGACATTGAATAATTTTTTTAGAAAGTTTCGAAGCATTTCGAGATTATTTCAACAGTTGTAGACATTTTGGAACTTTCTAGATCATTTATGAAATTTTTAGAACTTTTTAGAACATTTCGGTTCTATTTTTACAGTTGCACACATTTTTGAACTTTCTAGAGTTCTGGCATCTTTATAAATCTTATCTATGGTATGGATCAAAGTGACTCAGTTTCTGAACGCAGACAGCGATGTTGACATTGACAGCCAAAATGGCGGGTATAACAAAACTTTAAACTAGGGATTCTTGGCGCGAACTTGAATAATGGTGGTTGATTGTAATTTTTCGTAATTCGTTAATAATACTGTTATGTGTTTTTTGTGTGTTATAATGGTGTGATATAGTGCAAAAAGTGTCATGGACGGTGTTATAGTATCAATTACGCAAAATTGCGAAGGTTTCGACGCGATCTAAAGGGTTTATCATGTCGAATACATTCGGCATATGGATTCTTTCGAATTATGTTGAAACCAATGCTGGCCTTTGAAATTCTCGTCAAGAATCGTCAAAACAAGCGATAAAATGTACACATTATACATTTTATTGAGAAAACTGAAGAAAAGATATGTTCAGAGTAGGCTGTATGGCTTTGTTCCATTGCCTTCCCATTCGGGAGAATTAAACTACTACTACCATAGATAAGTATTATAATATCGTTACCGCGCAAATAAACGTCATTCGTCGGTCTAATCAGTTCGTTAACAAAGATTCGGTTTTGGTACTTTCTAAAAATCTATTATTCTGTTATAAAACCAGAAATATAGTGGTGATATTATCAGAACACTATTTATGAAACATACAGACCAACAAGGTAAGTTCTTAATAAAATCTATCACAAGTACTTTGCATTGAATCAAGGAATAAAAGAGGACATCGCTTCGTTAAAGATGGCGCCTGGGCGCAGGCGTTCCTCTAAGATATTTGGGATCAAAATGAAGATCCATGCGCCTGCGTATCCTGCTTGAAGTGGCGTCCACGCCGCTCTTTAGGTTTCCTTTTCCGTAGTCATACAAGGAACCCTTACAGTTACGTTCTGTCCGTCTATCCGCTGTCTATCTTACTACTAGAAAGATGTATTTTGATACCGATAAATATTACTGTCCGATTGTGAACACCGTTAGTTCATAATCTATTGCGCGAAATTGTAAACTGTCGACAAACTGTGTATCACACGCTTACAATATAACGCATGTATATCTCATCAGCCGGGAAACGTCCACTGCTGGACATAGGCCTCCCTAATGGTACGCCACATCGACCACCTGCATCCAGCGACTCCCTGCGACTCTAACCAGGTTGTCGGTCCATCTAGTGGGGGGACGGCCTGGTAGACGTTTCCCGGTACGTGGTCGCCACTCGAGAACCTTTACTCCCCACCGGTTATCGGTTCTTCGAGCGATGTGGCCTGCCCATTGCCACTTCAGTTCACTGACTCGTCGAGCTATGTCGGTGACCTTCGTTCGTCTACGGATTTCCTCATTCCGGACCTTATCACGTAGAGAAATTCTGAGCATAGCTCATTCCATTGCTCGCTGAGTGGCTCTTGAGCTTGTTTATTCGGCCCACAGTAAAAGACCACGTTTCGGTTCCATATGTCATCACTGGCAACATGCATGTATATCTAGTAGTTATAGTATAATCTATGTAAATTGTGAAAGACAGTGCATTTACCGAAAGGGTGTATAACCTGTCCTATTCATCATCTGTGAAATTGTGTCTTGTTGGTGATTCACCATTCAACCTGTGTACAGAGTTAGGAAATAAATCAAACAAAATAACCAAGTACACAACACATTACAGGTAACTCAATAAATTTTAGTTATTTTCAATACGAAAATGATTTAAAATAACAAAAAGGTCTGACTGTTTACATAGCATCTAACAAAATAGCCAAGCAAAATGGTGGTGCGTGGGATGTGCCAAGTGGAACTAATCGCATGTGTGTTCCATCGGATGCCCATTTACAATTTGATGGTAACTGCGCAAGGAACAGGAGAATGATCCCGACTTAAAACTCATCCTGGAGTGGTTGAAAGGCAGCATTTATAATAATTTTTTAATAATAATAATAAGTTTACCACTAATCATCTTATACATATTTCAACTTAGATCAAACAAAAGTAATTTATATATTACTAAAATATTCAACGACCTCTGTTGTAGGCAAAGCCTGTGTCACTGTAATAGGCTGCAATGGAGAGATAGAGACCTTTGGCTAGTCTACAGTCAGTAGTTTCTGAGATGTGTTTTAGGTTTGACAGTTGTCATCAAAAATTAAGTTTTCATTCAGACTTCTGATTTTGGTAAAGACAACACTAGTCTAGGAGTTTTATAAGAATATTTTTAGAACAATGTAATTTATTTTCAATATACATTTAAAATAGTGTATCAGTAAAATTAGAATTCATGAAAAAATATAACCTATGGTAATAACGAAATAACCATATCTCTATTACTCTTGATAGATTTTTTCATTTTCTTTTTCAAAAATAAAACTACATTTAAATTCAATCTCCTATAATTCTTGTTTTTCTCTCAATTCTATATATTTAGTCGAACCAACAGGAAAAAAGTTTTCATATTCCGACAGTTGTACTACATAGAATAGAATCTGAATCGAGATTCCACATAGTCTGACTTGTTGGAATGAGTAGTCTAACCACACAGGGATTTAACAGGGAATCTTTCACGAAGAAGGGTTGACTTCCTTCACATTCGCAATTGCAAGTAAAAGTTGACCACCTACATTATTAACAGACGGCAGTTTTAGTTTCTGGAACTAGATTCAGGTTCGCCAGAAGAAGGTACAGCATGAAATTTTGAAAATTAATATCTACTACTCCACGCTGAATTAGTTAAATATATTAAAAAGACCTATTTAGGTTAGCCCAATCCTTTAACATAAATTATGAATAAACAATACTTAATGTTTATTAATTAATTATTTATGTAATGGGGAAGATGCATGGAAGAATATTTTTGTCTAAATCGATAGTCCATGTAAAAACCTCAACCATTTTTTTCCCGATACCACTAATACTTTTTTTACTACAACCCGTCGAAAAGTAATTCTAGTCGCGCGGTGCTAAAACGCTCCATATAAATCTGGTGACATTTGTGACGTCACACGTGTTTTAGAGCGTTAAAATGTATGGAGCTTGTTTGATATTTTCAGTTATCTCGTAAAATGTCTCGTTTATGTGTTATATACCCCTATAATAAAGTTTTCAAAATGCAATGAGAAAACTAAATCTAATAAGCATTTTACTATTCGAGGAACTAAATTTTTGAGACATTTAGTCCTTGCGAAATACAAATAAAAAAGCAAAATTTCTACGTGTGTTTATTTTGGTGGGATTTATTTTAATGTCCGTTAAGCTATAAAATACAATTCAACCCAATCTAATTTGGTTGCATCTTCCCTATTGTATCAAATTTTATCAAGAGCTTGCCCTTGTTCAATTATACTATATATTGGAACTATTTTCTTTTAAGTTGTTTTTAATAATCAAATATGTATTTTCCTTGAATATAGTAAATAAAATTCGATTTTACCAAATAAAATTATGATTTTTATTTTAATATGATTTAAATTGTTTATGTATTGGTAACAACAGGTACAAATTCACATCACATTTTTTAAATATTCAAAGTGAGCTTATAAACATCTTACTAAGAATAACTTATAAATAACACAATGATGAACTCAATTGTCTCTGTGTTTATGTTATTTTTCCGCTCCCCTGTGAGTAACATCATGTCAAAATTGTAGAATGTGACTCGAACACAGAAAAACTGGTCAAGTGCGAGTCGGATTCACACACCGAGGGTTTCGTTCAGAATAGGTAAAATGTACTAGTATCAATAAGAATTGTCAACTAAATTGTTAGCACTAAAAATAATCCGACAGGTGCTGGAATAGTTTATAATTGTTAAGTTGTAATGAGATATAATTAAAAAATTATACTTTTTAGATTTATTCCTATAATTTTCTGGTAAGACCATGCTTCTTGCCAAATATAAATGGGAAGTAACTATAGGTCTTGATTCAATTAATCATTATAATAGTATATATATATATGTGGACTAGTGCCCCAGCCAAGTGGTGGGACATATGTGAACCTTAGGTTGCCTGCACTGAATGTCAAGTATGAATGTTGTTAATTGGTAAGCAGACGATGAATGGATGGCTGTGATTGGTTAATGAGATAGATGTTGTGATTGGTTCAGAGTATGAAAAGTAGGAAGGAAAGAGATGAAAGATGGAAAGAGGAGTACAAAAGGACGCGCTTTCCGGAAGAGGCTCTCGCCATGAGATGTTGCTTAATAATTAAAATGATTAAATAAAAGTATTTCAAGTCAGAGGATTTATTACTTCACCCAAGCTCAATCCCATATATGTATGTATATTTTTGTATTAATTTCAACTTGATTCCTCTACGCGTTTCTGAGAAAAACACTCTTGACAGACAGACAACAAAGTGCTATAAGGGTTCCTTTTTTCTTTTAAGGTGTGGAACCCAAAAAATGAACTAAGTTCTGCTGGTTATCGGGTCTGGAATCCTTCCAAAGCACTATGTTTCCTCTAATAATAATGCAACACCACAACTATTTACCTATGTGATGTATTAATTCTACTTATACTTTTTTCTTTTATTATTATATTTGTATTTAAAAAATTTAGACTAATACCTAGTTACTCTTTTGTTTCAGAATCAATATGGCACCAGTCTGCAGCATATGTAGAGACTCAGATGAGTCTGAAGACATAGCTTACACCCTCAATTGTGGCCATGTATACCATGAGAGCTGCGTGGTCCAATGGTTAAGTCAGTAAGTTATTTTTGTTTATGTTATATATAAATCTAAAATGGGACTGGGTGTTCCTGAATGGCAAGGGATGTTCTTGAGAAGAAAACTGAAGGGTCATATCCCGCTTTTGCCCAGCATTGGGACAGTACAGACTAATAATACCCTTATAAAATCACTCTGGTGTCTGTTAATGAATTGTAAATTGATGAAAAGTCTGTTGCTTTCCTAAATAAAATAAAGATATGTAAACAAAATATGTGCATTCTAAAAAATAACTTTTTTGCATTATTTTCTTTTCCAGTAATCCAACTTGTCCAGTGTGCAGGCAGGTAGTGACCAATCACTTCAAGCTTTTTTTTGACTATCCTGTTGAGGACAAAAATGCTCCTAGTATTTTAAAAACTAAGTTCAAAGAAACATTAACGAGAATGGAGGCACAATGGTTCAAAGAGTTGAACAATTATAAAAAACAATTGGCTGATATTAAGTAAGTACAGTCATATTATTATTTATTTAATTCAGACATACATCCATATTGTTAGTAAACTTAGTGCTATGTTAGCACTAACATAATAATAAAAATATATTTATAAATAATACCAATTGCTAAAAAATCTACACTAGTATTTATTGTCAGCAAAATATTAATTAGATTACTACATCGATAAAAGTTAGCTTTTTCAGAAGGATCCATTATTTTCAATCAACTGCAAAAAGGAGGTTGTCAATTCGACAGTATGTGTTCTGTATGTATGTTACGCGATCATTCCTCCAATTATGAATCGATTTTATGATTCTTTTTTCTTTGGTAGATCATACTTAAGTATCCCATATAAACTTTATCGAAATTGATTGAGTGCTTTTTGAGAAAATCAACAAAATTGGGTACCTAAAGATTTTTATAAGACATGAAAATAAAAAACCCATTAGGAGATATTTTGATTTTACATCCTATTTTCTCTTTTACTTTACCTAAGTTTTGTTATAATTTCTTTAAAAACACAACGACATTTATTTGACCCCACATTCATACATTTCGTAATGAAAGAGATTTTTAAATACTCAAAACTTGCAAAATAGGATTGAGATTAATAGTTGACACTTTTTTTTTACATACTAAGGACACCGTATTAATTCATTTCATTCATGGTTTTCATTATTTTTATATACTTAAATGTCTTTGTTTTTAATCAAACTAACAGGTGGGTGGTTCGTTTCATAGTATATGAACTTTTGTCGTTATAAGTTCACGCGGTGCGATAGTTTCTTAGATTTGTGTTTTACGAGTGAACATTTTTAAGAGTGTTGAAGTCGGTTTTTAGTTATTTTTAACGAATCTAAATTGATTTATAGCTTTAAAATCAATAAAAATCAGTATATAGATTAGATTTATTTATTTCAGAGTACCAATTTCAAGTTTACACTAAAATATAAAAATTTCAGAGTGTAAAATGATCGTCAAAAATTATTCAAAATATATAAAATAAATGTCAAACAATAATTTCAATGTCAAAATAAAATAATAAAATAAATCACACCAATGAATCTATAATATTATATGTGGTTAAAATGTATCTTGTAAAAAATCTTTTACACTGTAGTATTCCTTATCGGGCAAAGTTTTTTTGTCGTCTATAAAGTTTCGTCATTTGTTTCACCTTTTAGATCGCTGGGTAGACGGGGTCTTATCACTCGCGGGTCTTTAGTGGCGAGCTTTGTGTGCCGCGGTACCATCGCTGGCCGGCCCGTGCTACACAGCTTTCGACCACCCCGCCGCTTCGCCGCCCTTGCGACGAGCAACCAACGATTGGTTGCGTCGGAAGTAAGATTACCTCTAACAAGTATAGGGACGAAAATGTCATGATGTGGTGGGTCAAGAAGAGTATGCGACATGACTCTGGGTTTTGTTCCTACCAGTGTTCTGAGCGCACGCTTTTTAAAGATGAAGACGTGACCGGAATCAATCGAATTACCCAGTGATACACACATAATTCTACCTCTAAGGGTGGAAATTTTAAGGGATTAATGGTGCCGTAGACTTTTAGGGCAGTTGAAGTCGGTTCCTTTTTTAACGCGTAGTACATATATTATTATTTTATAATATTATATGTACTACTTTTACTTATTAAATTAATAATTTTGAATTTTAATTCATGTTTTGCTGACAATAAATAATTTTATCAAGAATACGAACGAGTATGATCTTTCTAGTATCTATAATCCCACTATCTAAATTAATGATATCTTTATGATACTTAACTTAAGAGGCCACCGATCGTCTTTCTATTTTATACCTTCATTCTCTTTGTACTAGGATAATACTATTACGCACTAGGGTTTAATAGAATAAAATTACGCATTTGACCTAGAGCGATGAAATAATGCTCAATTTACGAACAAGTGTGTTGAAAAATATATTACACTTAATTAAGGAATGTATTTCGAACACAATGTAAAAATTGTACTTGAATAAACTGAAACTAGAAAACAGCACATTCCTGAGAAGGAATGAAAGGAAGAAGGCTGTATGGATTGCTTCAAGAATTATATGTGTATGAACGGTGTGAAATGGTAATAAGGCAGAAAGATGATGTTATAACAGACACGAATGGCTACTCATAGTGATGAGGGTGCCATTATTAACCTAGATCCCTCTGTGATCTGTTTTGTTAGGGCTTCGTACCTCAAAAGGAATCCTTGGTAGGATAACTCGGGTGTCCGTCTGTCTGTCTGTAAATCCCCTTTTTTCTCAGGAACGCGATACGTGGAGTTATCAAATTGAAATTAATATGTGTAATCATGTAACTTTCAGGACAGAAAGAGATGAAAGTAGTGATAAACACTGGTTTCATTCATATTTCATTTCTCTGTAAATAAATTTTACCTTTAAGAGAAAACGGATATTAGGATCTTTTGTTTGTTTGTTTGTTTGTATTAAAGTCCCCTTAATTATTTAGCAACGATTGATGACTGGCCGCAATTTCTTATGTTTATTTTTTATAGGAGTAGAACAAAAACATTTAATATAAATAGACCGGACAAAGCAAACAAACATTTTGTTCCTAAACTTATTACCAATTGGTAATAAGTTACTCAGTCTAGTGTCACATCACTTCACGCGGCCGTACAAGACATTTGACATACCATTGACTTTTGAGATCAAAATGTTTATATGAAACGTTTCCCAATGACCGCTCTATAACCTATTACTATATTTAAATCTCTCTGGAGTAGAACGTAGATATGCCAGGAAGGTAAATTTGGAAATTGCTTTTTATGTGAGACTACTAGATGACACAATTTTACTAATCAGTCAATTTTACTGATTAATTCCACCGTAATGCCCAAGACTAAACCGTGAAGTCCGATATTTTTTCTTGCTTCGATATATTTTTGTATATTCCGTAATTGAAATTTATTTATGCGTATATAATTATGAATATGAACTTTGACATGGAATGTAAAATCATACTCTTCAATTCAATTGCACAACTTTCCCCTGATGTGTTTTAGTACTCTTAATTTCACACTTTCGTAAAATTTGCTTCAATTAATGATCGGGAACTGCAGCTTCTAGTACACATTTAGTAGTAGTTGATATTAATGATTTATATATTTTCTTAGGATGGATCAAGAATCAGTGACTGAGGAATTGCGTAAAACCAAAGGTGATCTAATGATACAAAAAAAGAAGATTGAACGCCTGGAAAACGTTAATAAATCACTACAGGCCGAAAATGGACTATTAAATAGGTAAATATTTATCTTTACGCTTTTAATGTAACATTTATAGTGTGTTTATTAGAAATTGGTGCACATTCTTGGTATTCGACAATTGGTTGTTATAAACTAACTATAGAGTAATAATAAAATATACTTAAACTAAAACGATTTGGCGCACGTCCAAAACCAGTTGAACCAGTCATATAACATAGATTCGATGCAAATTGAATCATCCTCATCACCAACAGCCTATATATGTCCCCACTGAACGGGCTCAGACACTCTCTGTTGGAGAGTAGGCAAATTGAATATAGAAAGAAGATAACATACTTTCTAAAACGTAGCTGACATACGAAGACCATTTTCTAGCGCTCGAAAAGACAGCAAGTAAAGAACACTTTAATATATACAATAATTAATTATAATTTAAAAAACTAAACACAGGAACGGAGCGGATTCATTAATAGATGTAGTTTTTTTTAAGTCATCCAAGTGCGTGTCGGTCTACGCGCGGTGTAGGCTTCCGCAGTTGCGCGTCACAATAAGTTCACTCCATTTCATTTTAAGTCGGCAGCTTTTTTCAATTCTCAAATATATCGATAGAGGAGTATAATTGTATGAAAAAAAAAAATGAAATGCGTAATGTGATTTCATTCTTTGTTTATACAATAGCCCTCTACCGATATACGAGTACATCGGCAGAATTGTGTGCTGTCAAAAAAATATATGCGGTGTAGTCTTTGGGAACTGCTGATAGAAGTGAAAACAAAGTAACTTATGAATATATGTATATACTACGGAAAAAGTACATACATATGCACAAATATACACAGTATACATTGTCACGGAGCTTCTTGAACAATCTAGGAAAAAAGAAAAGAGAGAGGCGGGTCTCCTATCTCCTTCGTGTCGAATAGCAAGAATTGACTAGCGTAGAAGGTTCTTGATTTATCGAATAAGTCAGATAAGAATTAACAACAGTGAAAGCTTCGTATTGAATAGTAAAAGTGTGAAGTGTAAAAGTGTTAGTGAACTAGTGGTGTCAGTAATGACAGACCGGCATCATCAAAGGACTCTGTACCTAGAATCCAGGGACGGACTCAGTGGACCTGTGCTACCATTAAACGCCGGAGCTTTGAACACGTGTTTTCTTCAATCACGAACCTAGCTCGTAACAATATATAGCTCATGGGAAGCTTCCGGTAACGATGAAGCGAGTTTCACGCTTTTTGCTCACCAAAAAGTGCTCTTTTTTACAGAGTATAGATCAACGCTTGGCCACGATCTCACCTGATCGTAAGCGATGATGTGGCCTACGATGGTGCGCGTTGGTCTAGAAGGTGCCTATTCAGCCTCGACTTGAAGATACCTAAGTTATAGTTTTCAGGGAATACAGACGCCGGCAGCGTGTTCCACTCCCTGGCTGTACGCATGATAAAATTAGAAGCAAAGCGCTTAGGTCCGTATCAATAAACGCTGCTTAAGCTAGAACTTAAGACAGTCTAGATAGAGATCTGCTTAGCGTTGAGCAGCTGCTTAAGACCAAGGTTTATTAATAAACGCTACTTAGCGTTACTAATTTTAGATCATTTATATCACAGAGCATATAATCTCTTTTTTTGTAAAAAAAATTCTACCAGGAAAACGCAAAGGCATAACAACATACAGCCATGACTTTGATAATGATATTCTCTCTTAGAATTTTAAGGTTATATTATTATAGGTATATATTATTATATTCTTCAGTTTTCTCATTAAAATGTATAATGTGTACATTTTATCGCTTGTTTTGACGATTCTTGACAAGAATTTCAAAGGTCTCTTTGGTCTGTGAAAATCTCATGAAAACGTCATGAAAATCTCCGCCGTGCGCATTTGTTTGACAGTGACAAGTCTCAAACGAGACCGAGGTTGAGATTCAGAACTGAAGTAGTGTTTATTAATTAGGGAGCTATCTCTACGCGATGCTCAAGCATCTGCTCTACCTTGAGCAGCGTTTATTAATACGAGCCTTAGTGCGAGCCATAGGGATGACAACAACGCTCAACGCGCCGAAAGAAGTTTTCATATTAAAAAACACAAGATGGTGGCCGGTCACTAAGGCCAGACTTAGAACAAATATAATAAATTTTAAGAATTACTATCACCTACCAATGTTATGCAGTATGTTAAAATACGTATCTAGTTATTTATGTACATATATAAGATAAATAAATAATAAAATAGTTTATTTTTCTTAAAAGGAAAAGAATTTATACAATACTTTCAGGGCCTCCTCTTAAGTACTCTTTATTTTTAATATTATCCTACTTCCTACTAATATTATAAGTGTGAAAGTTTGGATGTTTGGATGTTTAGATGTTTGGATGTTTAGATGTTTAGATGTTTGGATGTTTGTGACGCTTTCACGGAAAAACTACTGAATGGATTTGAATGAAACTTTACAATAATATAGCTTATACATCAGAATAACATATAGGCTATAATTTATAAAGCCATATTGTGTAAATTGTACAAAATCACACTCATAATATTAGTGGGATTACATGGGCAATTTTGGCATAACAAAAACGAGTTGCCTAGCAACCGACCATAGAATATGTAATTCGTATATACAAACTTTCGCGTTTATAATATTAGTGTGAAGACTTTTTGAATGTACTACGTCAGATATTGAAATTTCTTTTGTTTCTTTAAACTATTAGCCTACGTAACAGAATAAACACTATTTTGTACCTTATGCTGGAAATGGAGATAGATGCCTTCTATGCCTATTGAACAAGTAGAATAAATCCTGAAGTACACGCGGACAAAGTCGCGGGCGGAAGCTAGTAACTAATAAATTATAATTAATAAATCATATCTTCAAATAGTTTTCTTATAATTTATAACTTTCACATACTTTAACATACTTAAGTGATGGGTGAACAACAAATTTGAACATATTGTACATCTCTTCCGCAGTTTACGCGTTATTTTGACTGAAAGCGTAGAAGAGGCCGAGAAATGTATGGAGAGATACGATAATGTAAAAAGTGTTGTTACTTTCTCGGTGGCGCTCAAGAGGTATGTACAGTTTTATGTATGTTCCACAAATCTGACCGTTTCGGCGGATATTTTTTCGTAAATTCATTAGCATCTATTTTCATCGATTGTTCCTTTGTAAGAAATAAAAGGTAGCATAGCCAGCGCCTATACCCGTACTAAATTACAGCTTTTTAGTAGTAAGGGTCTCGCCGCTAAGCCGCGGATGGACAGAGCCAAACTATAAGGGTTCCTTGTTGAACCCTGAAAAGGTGAACTTTAGAACGCCAGACCGTTTTGCAACGTAAACTGCCTGGTGAGTTGATATTACGAAATAGCAATGCAGTTCAATAAACTCAGTTCTTATGCGTTTCATGAAGGTGGAGACCGCAAGAAGCTCGGGAAGTCATGTCTTCAGCTACCTGTTTTCTGTGCCCTTTTGGGACAAAAGTATGAGCTCTTTTTGAAGTAATCGTGCGGCGTCGCGTTTTATGTCCAAAATATGATGAATTCGTTCACCTCGTCTAACTCGCTAAGACTCATACGACAGATTTCAAGCATCTTGATTAGTTTTTTTATATGTATAATGGTTTTCATTTGGTCATCTCACCTGATGGTAAGTGACGTTACGGCTGGTTGGTATTTTCATCATTCGCCGCGGTTAGGGGTCAACTAGCGGCAGGCAAATCATCTACCACATGTCGGCACTCTTTCTTAGTTTTGACAGAAGGCCAGTAAAAAATTCGTTAGGAACAAAATTTGTATTATTATACCATACTTCTCCTAGATGTCTGACATTCTCTGCATAGTTTGTATGCTGTTTTTTGTAAATTCCAAATTGTTCATGATTTTTTTTTGTCATTAGAGCTCTCGTAACTTGCAATAAAAGAAACCGGGAGCTGACGAGACAAATGGCAGAGATTGCTTCAAGACCCCCAAAGCGGTATGTATTTATGATTATTTCTCAGCCTTTGCAAATAAGTAAAACATCTATGTTCTATCTATGAAACAAAAATACACATTTGATTGAGGTGAACTAACGGAAAAAATAATTGTTCTTGGTTCACCTAGGTGTTAAAAAAAGGTGAACTACGGGTTGGGAACGCCAAAGAAATGCTTATCACTTGCGTCGTCATAAGCCAACTGTTTTTTTTTTAAAAAAAACGTAAGATGTTCCGGAAATCCTATACATTGGAAGTCCCGAAACGTTTGAAATCTTTGACGTTTACAACTTGGTCGTATTTTATATCACTGTCTGTAATGCTACCCATACGTTTCTAGGAGACTATGGTAGTGAACTATAAAATATTGTTATTTTCAAAGGCCTGCTGCCGTAATGACGAAAGAAGACTACCTTGCAAATGTTAAGAAATGCAATGCGGTGGAAGTAAACAGCAGTTGCCGTATTACAGAGGCTGTAGATCCGCCGGTACGTGTTCTTATTTGTTATTTCAGCACTGATACACACACTAACATTATATTTGTAAAGTGAGTTTTATATCTCGTGTCGCCTCATTGGTACCAAGCCGTGATGAAGTTTGGCACGCACGTTGACCATATGCTATATTTTTCGACTTAGAACAAATCATCATCAACAGCGTATATACGTCCCCACTGCAGGGGCTCAGGACTACTCTCCTACAGAGAGTGTATGGGCCATAGTCCACCACGCGGGTCCAGTGCGGATCGGCGGACTTCACATGCCTGTTCAAGACATGCAGGTTTCCTCACGATGTTTTCCTTCACCGTTAAGCAATCGGATAATGTATTTGAATTGAAAAACAACTCATAGGTACACGGCTGGATTCGAACCCGGTACCCTCAGATTGAGAGTCCGCGCCTAGAACAAATAATTTGTTCTAATTCGTAATATCGCAAAAACTGTACAATTTTGTTTTGCTCGTCATATATACATTTAGTTCTAATTAGTCATGTCTTGCTGTCATCGGTCACACTGAAAATCTGTTTCGATTGCACCTCCTCAAATAGTTCTAACTGGGCACAGGGTCATGAATAGAGATAACCCTTTTATATTGGTGGATGGCGATAACGTGATTTAAAAATATATACAAAATTAGATACGACCTTCACCCATCTGTTTAATTAATGAAAAGTTATTTAAAATCAAATTTAGTTTATTAAAAATGCAGGATATTCGTAAGAATATTTGCATATTTTTGTGATTATTTGTAGAATATAAACAGTGTCACGGTGAAGTAAGTGGACCACGGACTATATGGTTATTAAATCTCGAGGATGTAACAGTAGAAAAGATAACCTACAATAAATGTTTTTTCTTTCGCAGCCCAGGCCACCATCTCCGTATTTACAATTGAAGCGTAACCAGATGTGGGAGGACAAAAGCAAAGTGAGGAATATTATGGTATGTATTGTAAGCTATTAAAGGGGTCTTTTTTAGTCCATTCATTCATTAGACATAACAAATTTTAACAAAGAACTTACTTCAGCACTTAAAAGTATGAACATTAAAAATTATCTGATATTTTTAAATAATAATAGCTTCTACAACATCAATCTAAAAGAGCTATTTAGTTTCATCGACAAATAACTTTTCCCAGACTAGATTATGTGAATCTCACCATGTCACATTCATCTTTAATTGACATTTCCCTTAACACACTACATAGGAAGAAGCAAGTGTGAATTTGACATGGTAAAAAAGTGGATACATATTTTTGTACTCGAGTGTACCTTGGACTGTGGTTACTTTGGCAGGTAGCAGGTAAGAAAGGTGTATAAAATCGTACCTTAAAATAGTTTAAGTGCGAAGTGGGCTCTTGCTCAAATACAGACGCACAAAAAAGGGGTCCTATAAGAGTACCTTTTTACATGTCGTGGTACAAAACCCTAAAAAATATATAGTTAATAGTTTCCCTAATATTATAGAACTTTTTGTGATGCAGTTTGAAATGTGTCAATATTAAAATTTGGCATATTTTAAGTTGAAATGTGTTCGATTTTCAAATAAAATTCAAAATATTTACCGCTCTCCAGGTCCATTCACCTGTCATCTTAGTAAAATAATGTCCACTTGCCTCGTCAGACTCAATGAGAAGGTTTGCCATAATCTCTGCACTTGGCAGGTGGCTTGGTGATCGCAGTGAAATGTTGTTGCTACATTGGTAGATGCTGCGGACCATCTTCTGTTTATTTCTCCCTTAGTCGACTTTTACTACAGCCGTGGGGTGACATTAGGTGAATTCTATTCTAAAACCAAGACACCAAATTTCCTAACATGATCGTCCGTTACTAACAGCGCCGAGTCAAGCCACCGACTGCCACAGTAACTTCAGGCCTGCTGCGAGATGCTCCATCGATTCCAGTCATCGCAGATGATGTCAAGCGCTCTGTATCCGAAGTGAGTAACCGACTACTAACCTAATCCCAGTCAACCATTGACATTGATTCCACCGATAAACTAGAACAACATGTATCAAAGTCATGCCTGCTTAAACCTGGCTGCGAAGAGGTGCGCCCACGTGCGCAACGGCAACCGTCATTTTTCAGTCTTTACGTGTATTGCGATGAAGTGGTTGATATTTTATTTAAAAAAACAAGTGTACGAAATGTTATCCCAAAATTCGATTAACAATAATTTAAAAATAGCGGCCAAATTTCGATAGACAATCCAGTACATACATATTCTCCTAATCATAAATATACGTAAAAATTGGGTTTCAACGATGTACTCCATGAGAGCACAAATCTTGCAGCAGGATCTCGTACTATAATTACAGTAAGGGTTAGGTATTCAAAAGTAAATAATAAATTACTATTACTTAACAAAAAGTGATTTATTTTGTATGTAGTTTTTAGTTTAAAAAACCGGGATTTGTTCAGTAAAACAAAAATTAATTTATTCTTAAAATTTATTTTGTCGCCTTCAAAGTAGATCTCTTCGCTCGCTACAGTTTCGCCAGCGCTTGACCCAATCCTCTATACATTTTTGGAAGCTAGAAGGTATGGTTTTTAACTCATTTAGCTTCAATCGACTCGAAGCGTCGTCCTAGAAGTGGTAACTTTTACATGCTTTAACATTGAAAACTAAAAAATTTCAACATATTGAAATAAATCTCTTCCGCAGTTTACCAAATATTATGACGGGAAACTAACAAGAGGCCCAAAAATGTCTGGCGGAATACTACAATTTACGAATATATCAATAAAACCAAGAAAATAACGTATTCATCTTATCTCAAACCGAAATCGAATTATAAGTTTTTTGTTTGTTTAGTTGACCCCTTCGCTTGATTGACGACTCGGTCCTCTTTATATCCTGTAGCGGATTCTTTCGCGTATATATCATACTTAGCTTCAATCGACTCGGAATGGAGCCTCAGGAACAGGAGAAAGACGGAGCCTTGACTCACCGGAGTGAGGAAATTTCGTTTGATACGCAAAACTTAAGGCAAACTCTTTGTACTACAAACGAATGGATGTGTCAATTTCCAAAAATGCAGCTGGAATTACACTGAGTGACATAGCGCTCTAAGTTCCAGCGGTAACTTAACACAGTGCTGATTTGTTTGCCGTGCGTACTGTAATCTATTGTGTCCCCGTACTTTTTACACACAGAAGTGTGTAGTTTATTAGTTAAAATATTGTTTTTAAGGTTCTGCAGTCAAACTAGGACTGATACCCCACAAAATGGGGTAGACGTGAAAATATTGTCCCCATGTTACGTGTATAGGAACCACCACCCTTAAATAATTATTTTTCAAGATTTTCTTCTACTACTTTGTCTGCGTGATTAATATGTATACCCGTACCAAATTACAGATTTCTAGTAGTAAGGGTCTCTGAGCTAAGCCTCGGACGCACAGACGAACAGAACGAAAGTATAAGGGTTCCTTGTTTGACTACGAAACCCTAAAACAAATTGTTTGCTAGATTTTTTTAATGTGTGTCATTTTAATCGAATGTACGCAAATTTTAATCGAATGTACGCAAATCACCTATTGGGTATTATTTAAAAGGCACCTTAGTGTTATTGCTGCATTACGCAGCTCAATATTATCAAATTATCATTATATTAATTCTATGACAAAATCACCTCGTATTCGGGTTACTGGATTACGGACGAAGAGTAAACGTTGTTACTTTAGTCTTCTCTCTCTCTCTTGCTTTAGTCTCTTAATGTTAGTAAATAGTAATATTAACAATTTCTGTTTAATCCGTAGAGCAATGTACGAAACGGCTTCTCCCAAGGGGCCTCAACATCGTGGGCAAATCATAGTCAACCAGGTCCATCCTCAAGCTTTCGCTTTCAGGTAATTAATGAATTACTTACTCCATTTATATAGGTACTGTACGTTTAGTGTTTTTAATAAAATAAGTGAGTAACCGACTACTAACCTAATCCCAGTCAACCATTGACATTGATTCCACCGATAAACTAGAACAACATGTATCAAAGTCATGCCTGCTTAAACCTGGCTGCGAAGAGGTGCGCCCACGTGCGCAACGGCAACCGTCATTTTTCAGTCTTTACGTGTATTGCGATGAAGTGGTTGATATTTTATTTAAAAAAACAAGTGTACGAAATGTTATCCCAAAATTCGATTAACAATAATTTAAAAATAGCGGCCAAATTTCGATAGACAATCCAGTACATACATATTCTCCTAATCATAAATATACGTAAAAATTGGGTTTCAACGATGTACTCCATGAGAGCACAAATCTTGCAGCAGGATCTCGTACTATAATTACAGTAAGGGTTAGGTATTCAAAAGTAAATAATAAATTACTATTACTTAACAAAAAGTGATTTATTTTGTATGTAGTTTTTAGTTTAAAAAACCGGGATTTGTTCAGTAAAACAAAAATTAATTTATTCTTAAAATTTATTTTGTCGCCTTCAAAGTAGATCTCTTCGCTCGCTACAGTTTCGCCAGCGCTTGACCCAATCCTCTATACATTTTTGGAAGCTAGAAGGTATGGTTTTTAACTCATTTAGCTTCAATCGACTCGAAGCGTCGTCCTAGAAGTGGTAACTTTTACATGCTTTAACATTGAAAACTAAAAAATTTCAACATATTGAAATAAATCTCTTCCGCAGTTTACCAAATATTATGACGGGAAACTAACAAGAGGCCCAAAAATGTCTGGCGGAATACTACAATTTACGAATATATCAATAAAACCAAGAAAATAACGTATTCATCTTATCTCAAACCGAAATCGAATTATAAGTTTTTTGTTTGTTTAGTTGACCCCTTCGCTTGATTGACGACTCGGTCCTCTTTATATCCTGTAGCGGATTCTTTCGCGTATATATCATACTTAGCTTCAATCGACTCGGAATGGAGCCTCAGGAACAGGAGAAAGACGGAGCCTTGACTCACCGGAGTGAGGAAATTTCGTTTGATACGCAAAACTTAAGGCAAACTCTTTGTACTACAAACGAATGGATGTATCAATTTCCAAAAATGCAGCTGGAATTACACTGAGTGACATAGCGCTCTAAGTTCCAGCGGTAACTTAACACAGTGCTGATTTGTTTGCCGTGCGTACTGTAATCTATTGTGTCCCCGTACTTTTTACACACAGAAGTGTGTAGTTTATTAGTTAAAATATTGTTTTTAGGGTTCTGCAGTCAAACTAGGACTGATACCCCACAAAATGGGGTAGACGTGAAAATATTGTCCCCATGTTACGTGTATGGGAACCACCACCCTTAAATAATTATTTTTCAAGATTTTCTTCTACTACTTTGTCTGCGTGATTAATATGTATACCCGTACCAAATTACAGATTTCTAGTAGTAAGGGTCTCTGAGCTAAGCCTCGGACGCACAGACGAACAGAACGAAAGTATAAGGGTTCCTTGTTTGACTACGAAACCCTAGAACAAATTGTTTGCTAGATTTTTTTAATGTGTGTCATTTTAATCGAATGTACGCAAATTTTAATCGAATGTACGCAAATCACCTATTGGGTATTATTTAAAAGGCACCTTAGTGTTATTGCTGCATTACGCAGCTCAATATTATCAAATTATCATTATATTAATTCTATGACAAAATCACCTCGTATTCGGGTTACTGGATTACGGACGAAGAGTAAACGTTGTTACTTTAGTCTTCTCTCTCTCTCTCTTGCTTTAGTCTCTTAATGTTAGTAAATAGTAATATTAACAATTTCTGTTTAATCCGTAGAGCAATGTACGAAACGGCTTCTCCCAAGGGGCCTCAACATCGTGGGCAAATCATAGTCAACCAGGTCCATCCTCAAGCTTTCGCTTTCAGGTAATTAATGAATTACTTACTCCATTTATATAGGTACTGTACGTTTAGTGTTTTTAATAAAATAAGTGAGTAACCGACTACTAACCTAATCCCAGTCAACCATTGACATTGATTCCACCGATAAACTAGAACAACATGTATCAAAGTCATGCCTGCTTAAACCTGGCTGCGAAGAGGTGCGCCCACGTGCGCAACGGCAACCGTCATTTTTCAGTCTTTACGTGTATTGCGATGAAGTGGTTGATATTTTATTTAAAAAAACAAGTGTACGAAATGTTATCCCAAAATTCAATTAACAATAATTTAAAAATAGCGGCCAAATTTCGATAGACAATCCAGTACATACATATTCTCCTAATCATAAATACGAGGGGCATACCGAAAAGATCGGTAATCGAGTACTTTCGATTTAATTAGATTAAAAACTCTTTTTGATGAATAAACACTGGTTAGTTGAAAATCGAATACAATTGACAGAATTAAAAAAAAATTTTTTTTTAAAGAACAATATCAGTTTGAAATTGATAGGTCGATAAAAAAATGGAGCTTACCAGAGAAAGTTTCCGTGCCATAATTTTTTACAACTTTCGACGAGGATTATCTCAGGGACAATGTCTCGCTGAGCTTATATCTATATTCAAGAGTGAAGCGCCTAGCCAGACGACAATATATCGCTGGTATTCTGAATTCCGTCGTGGACGTGCTTCTCTTGGCACCGTACCTTCCACAGGCCGGCCAAAAACAGCGGTTACACCAGAAAATGTCGCTGTTGTGCGCCGAATGATACAGGATGACCGACATATTACATATGAGCAGATTCGGGCTACTTTAGGGATAGGTATGACTGCGATACAAACTGTTTTACATGGTGAACTGGGAGTGAGAAAGCTAGTTTCCCGCTGGGTGCCCCATAATTTGTCCGAAGAGCAAAAGGCGGCTCGTGTCAATTGGTGCCGGTCTACTCTGCAACGCTTCAACGGAGGAAAGTCAAAAGCAGTTTATAACATTGTCTCTGGTGATGAATCATGGATCTGTTCATATGAGCCAGAAAGAAAGCATCAGTCGGCTGTCTGGGTCTTCGCAGGTGAGATCAAGCCAACAAAAGTTGTCCGCTCTCGCAGCGTATCGAAGAAAATGGTCGCTTCGTTTGTCGCGAAAACAGGACATGTAGTCACAGTTCCCTTAGAGGAACGGAGAACGGTTACCGCTGATTGGTATACAACGGTTTGTTTGCCACAGATGATATCCGAACTCCGTAGAGGTAACCCGAAACGACGCATAATCCTCCATCACGATAATGCGAGCTCTCACACCGCTCAGAAAACAAGCGAGTTTTTGAAGCAGGAAAACGTTGAATTAATGGATCATCCTCCATACAGCCCTGATCTGAGTCCCAATGATTACTTTACATTCCCTAGAATCAAAGATTTATTGCGTGGTCAGCGGTTTCAAGGTCCAGAAGAAGCAGTGGAAGCATACAAATCGACGATTTTGACCATGTCAACTTCGGACTGGAATTGCTGCTATAATAATTGGTTCGAACGAATGCAAAAGTGCATTAACTGCAACGGAGAATACTTCGAAAAGCAATAAAAATAAATTTAGTTATTTCCTGTATGTATTGTTTTATATTCCCGATCATTTCGGTATGCCCCTCGTATACGTAAAAATTGGGTTTCAACGATGTACTCCATGAGAGCACAAATCTTGCAGCAGGATCTCGTACTATAATTACAGTAAGGGTTAGGTATTCAAAAGTAAATAATAAATTACTGTTACTTAACAAAAAGTGATTTATTTTGTATGTAGTTTTTAGTTTAAAAAACCGGGATTTGTTCAGTAAAACAAAAATTAATTTATTCTTAAAATTTATTTTGTCGCCTTCAAAGTAGATCTCTTCGCTCGCTACAGTTTCGCCAGCGCTTGACCCAATCCTCTATACATTTTTGGAAGCTAGAAGGTATGGTTTTTAACTCATTTAGCTTCAATCGACTCGAAGCGTCGTCCTAGAAGTGGTAACTTTTACATGCTTTAACATTGAAAACTAAAAAATTTCAACATATTGAAATAAATCTCTTCCGCAGTTTACCAAATATTATGACGGGAAACTAACAAGAGGCCCAAAAATGTCTGGCGGAATACTACAATTTACGAATATATCAATAAAACCAAGAAAATAACGTATTCATCTTATCTCAAACCGAAATCGAATTATAAGTTTTTTGTTTGTTTAGTTGACCCCTTCGCTTGATTGACGACTCGGTCCTCTTTATATCCTGTAGCGGATTCTTTCGCGTATATATCATACTTAGCTTCAATCGACTCGGAATGGAGCCTCAGGAACAGGAGAAAGACGGAGCCTTGACTCACCGGAGTGAGTATGGCGCTTGGTCGATGACAATGATAAAGACTCTTGCACTATGTAGGCTTTGTGTGATGGTGCACAATCCATGAGTTGTCGTTCCACAAATCTGACCGTTTTAAAAACAGAAACAGAAAAACATTTATTTGAAAAAGACACACACAACACAATGAACATATGGCAGATGTTCTCTTGCAAATGCCTTATGACGCCTAAATACGAGTCTTTATTTTCACAGTTTCTTCCTCTGTTAGAAATACGTAGTGCACTATACTGCGGTAATCGAAGGAAACTATCAGCATAACTTTGATTTCCGAGCGTCTTTAACGAGGTTTTTTGGGTTCGTTTTCGAAGCGCCATTCCGGTGAAGGCCGGAGAGGCTCGAAAAATCATGTATTCAGTCACCTGCTTTAATGCTCATTTTAGGCATAATTGAGCAGTTTTAGACGTCGCGTTTCATGCCCTAAATGCCACTCAAAATATTATGAATGGACGTAAAATATACTTTCACCTCTAGACATAATTCTGACTCATACTACGATTTCCATGCTTATTGATTAGAGTGATGTTATCATCATTCGCAGCGGTTGGGGGCAAATCAGCTACCACCCGTTCTCTCTCTCTCTTGCTTTAGTCTCTTAATGTTAGTAAATAGTAATATTAACAATTTCTGTTTAATCCGTAGAGCAATGTACGAAACGGCTTCTCCCAAGGGGCCTCAACATCGTGGGCAAATCATAGTCAACCAGGTCCATCCGCAAGCTTTAGCTTTCAGGTAATTAATGAATTACTTACTCCATTTATATAGGTACTGTACGTTTAGTGCTTTTAATAAAATAAACTGTAATAATACACAAGCATAGACAAAAAACCCGGTCAAGTGCGAGTCGAACTCGCGCACTGAGGGTTCCGTACAGAATATGAATAATAATAGTTTGGCCACTGAGAGATTGCGTTTCTGACAGATGACAGTTAGTTGTAATTAGTGATGGGCAAAAAATAACGGTGATTCGTCTTATCCGATTAACGTCTACCGGGCTATGTTCTGTTATACCACTAATTGAAATGTTCCACGATAATATTACAAAATGATCATCCTTCTTTTTGAAAGATATGATTTATTTTTGTAATAAAATAAATGGCAGGTTTTAATTGATATGAATGAAATCGAGGATATAGAAATATGTTAACTTAAGATGCTGAAATGATTTAAAAGTGTTTGAAATGAAATTCCGCCATTGTTCTTTATTGTACATTCCATTACTATCATTTTATTCGGAAGCAAAATGAATTTTACATAGTACAATAACATTGTATAATTAACGTTATAGTAGTTGCAACTGTCTGTTATTTTTTGGCACATCACTACAATAATAAAAAGCAGACGTAACCTTGTAAGAGCGCAGTATTGGCTTAGGAAAATGTTGTTTTCTTAATTATTTGGCACTATATTCAGTATAAAACTATAACATTGACTGTCTTTTACCATAATAATATTGTTTTAAAGCTGATTATTAGTTAGTGGCGTAAATAAACAACAAAAATATTTTTGTCGTAAATTGAACCCCATTTCAATGTTACGTCATCAGTTGGATCTCGACCCTTCAGGAACGCATTCTCTAAGTGGCCAAACTATAACATACTGAAAATATAAGTCCGACTGAAGAACCAAGTTTACTTTGCGGTGACATTACTTACCCGATGTATGGCTTTGAAATACAAAGTAAGTTTGTAAACATAAAAAAGCTATTTTTACTGTGTTATTATTTAAAAAACCTAGTTTTCAAGATTTGTTCCTATGGTTGTTCTGTAAGACCCTGCGTTTCGCCAAATTTCAGGATTGTAGGTCACCGGGAAGTACCCTATAGGTTTTGGTTCCCTTAAATTTTGTATGGGTGTGGTCTAAAATACAGCTATATCTTTTTATTGCGTTGCCATGTAAGTTTCGTCTGTGACAGATGGACGGACAGACAGACACCGGAGTGAGATTATGAGAGTTCTGTTTTTTCATAGATGTTGGGAATATATAATGTTTTAAAAATTGTTTAAAGTAAATAAATGTTTTATTGTCTATGTTTCTCTTCCTTAGTTCACATCGGTCTTCCGAAACAACGATATCAGCGATGAAGATTAGTGTTGAAAATGGACAATTCTAATTCTTAAAAAGTTGATAATAACAACAACAAAAAAACAATAACATACACTGTGTTTATTTGCATCCTCGCCATGCTCAAGGAGAAAACTATTTTGCTGGCAGTGATTACAAATTGTATGTAAGGTTTTTCGAGTTGTTTTTATCAACTATTTAAAAAATTAAGGAGCTTATAGGGCTAATTTTTTTGGTATATGTAATACAGTACCCAAATGTAAATGAATGTCAAATTTACTATCAACTGTTACACTTTTGAAACTTGATGTCTCAGTATAATAAACTATTTTTTGTTAATGGGCGTGAACAACGTTACTAGGATATGTTTTGTTTTTTTATACAGTACACAGAGTACATTTAAGTATAATTACTAGTTTGTTTACTGTGATTTTTGCTTAGGATTGTTTTTGTTTACTAAATAAGATTTTGTTCGACAGATTTATATATATATATATTGGTTGATTTGATATGATTGCTCGATTGAGTGTTATAGATATTTATAAATTATTTATATATGCATATGTTCGATTATGATCGCTTTGCTACTGTTATTAATGGCGCCTTGAATCGTTTCATTTAATTTCTTAGTAATTATACGAAATATTTCCATTAACCAACCAGGACACTATTCATTGCTGGTATTAACGTCATTGAATGGATCAAAAAGAATATCTGCAGTTATAATTACACGCTTTATACTTGTATGATGTTCACTTTTATGGAACTGACGTAATAACAAGTTAACTATATGTGTTTACAAAGCAAGTCAATTTTGACATACTTTTAAGCCAGTAGTTAAATTCAAGGTCTATTAAATAAACCCCTCGAGATTGGGCTTATGTTGCTTGTATTGACGGGTGTAATAACTTGACGATGAGGTACTGTGCGTGCCGTTTATTTTGTAATCTGTAATTATGATTAAAATGGTTAAAAATGTCAATTCAGGTGATTTTTAGTGATATTAACTACATTAACGAAATTGTAATCCATAATAATAATAACGATAAATTAAAATTAAACGAATGTTGTCCTGCTTGGTTGTTAGAAATATTAATTTTTTGAATAAACTGAAAGTGCCACTGGACACTCGGTTGATCTTTAAGTGTTGATTTATATGGGATAATTTAGACAGAGCATTATTACCGTTGTTATGATCGCTATCTATTTTGATATTAAGATTTTCTTAAAAATGGTTGCCCCTTAAACCTAAGATGTAAACAAAGTACTATTTTAGACGTTTTCATTTTTTGGTGTTGTGTTGTTCAAAGTGATAATTATTTAAACGAAATAAAGACTAGTACACCACGTTATCTAACGCTCAGTTGATAATTATTTAGTCGTACTAAACGAAATAAAGACTAGTACACCACGTTATCTAACGCTCAGTTGATACTTATTTAGTCGTACTAAACGAAATAAAGACTAGTATACCACGTTATCTAACGCTCAGTTGATAATTATTTAGTCGTACTAAACGAAATAAAGACTAGTACACCACGTTATCTAACGCTCAGTTGATAATTATTTAGTCGTACTAAACGAAATAAAGACTAGTACACCACGTTATCTAACGCTCAGTTGATACTTATTTAGTCGTACTAAACGAAATAAAGACTAGTATACCACGTTATCTAACGCTCAGTTGATAATTATTTAGTCGTACTAAACGAAATAAAGACTAGTACACCACGTTATCTAACGCTCAGTTGATAATTATTTAGTCGTACTAAACGAAATAAAGACTAGTACACCACGTTATCTAACGCTCAGTGTGGGGTCAAGTGATGGGACAGTTTCGATAATCTGTATTGATCAAAAATTAAGTTGATTTACTAACTCACTAACATATCAAAAAACTGATTCATACTTAACAGAGCTCTGTTATAGTATAGTATATATCTTATTGTGTGTCTCATGATAAAATAACAAAATGTTCCCCAAATTATATAAAGGGAATTATATTATTATGACATGAATAAGGTTATATGATTTTAAAGAAAAAATACTACTCATTTCTTCACAAAATTATAAAACTTAAACTGCTCGTTTATTTAGTTTATTAAATTATGCACCTATCTAACAAGTCGTGTCCGTTCTATTCAATAATTGTCGCCCTCCTATCCAATCAAATATATGCAATAAATGAGTTATCTCAAGAGCATTCACAAAAGAATTATTTTGACAAACAACTCTTTATAAGTAAATATGAATCAACTAATTATGTGAAGTAACATCACTATTTCAGCTTACCCCGAAATTGAGCGTTAGATAACGAAGTGTACTTATTAGTTAGAAAAAATTTAATTTAAAGTGAGCCACGAGCTGCATTACTTCACACCGTCATAGATTATCTTGTCACTTTCCGTGAGGGTAAAGAAGAGTAACGACTGATTTAGTTGCTAGTAAAAGACCTGTGATAGTTAAATGTTAATAGGGTCGTTGTTGCCTAGCTACGTAACTATTTGCCATTTAGGACAGTTTGAAAGCTAGTTTGTATAAGTGTTACTTAGTTTATTAAAGTGACATGGTATTACTTAATATTCTCCTAAAATGTTAAATAATGAAACGGTGCACGATTTAATACCAAATTAACTCGTGAACCGTAATTTAATTGTAATGTGACTGCGTCCTTAAGCAAAGTGATAATTATTTAGTCATAATAAACAAAATAAAGACTGTCTTACTAATTATAAATTATAAAAATGTTATTTAAAATTAAATTAACATTTTCTAGGATATGTTAAGAGAACCATAGATGATAATTATTTAGTCGTACCAAACAAAATAAAGACTGATTAAGTGATTAATTTAACATTTTCTAGGAGATGTTAAGAGAATCATAGCCGATTGTCTTGACACTTTCCATGACAGTAGAGTAACGACTGATCATTATTAATTGTAGTTTTAGTTACTGGAAAAGTCTCTGTGATCGTTAATGTTAATAGGATCGTTGTCGTTAAGCAACGTAATTAATTGTAATGATTTGTTATCCTAAATTGTTTACTTAATAATTATAACAAAATGTTTTGTGTTTAATTATTGTGATTGTAATGAGACTGTTACGTAATGTTTATACTCTCGAAAATGAAGGATTATTTGCCGATCAATATTATTATAATAATACACATTTTGATAATTTATTTATTTGTTTGTTATTGACATTTTTTTCCCAGCATAACATTAATTGTGATTAGAGAATCCGTTAGAAATTATTACTTATCTTATATACGATATATAAGACTAAAAACACAATAGAAAATTTGTCTGTCCATTCTTTACGTCGAGTCGTAACAACTTGATTCCGGCTAAGCGCCTTCCGCGGTCACCATTGTCCAAGTGAAGCTGTAGAGGTCGCAGGACCGACGGTATTAAGTCCACTCGAGAAAAAAAAGTAACTTGATGTTTTATAGGGATAGTTGAAAGGCCGGAAAAGGAGAGATAATTTTGACCCGATTGAACAAGTAGTTCTGGTGGGGTGATTTCTGAAGTTTTCGTGAACGGGGTCGCGGGCATAAGCTAGTAATATACGTGTAAAAATGAGTGTTGTTTTTATTTGAGTGTTTGCTATTCATTGACTTCGTAATGGAGAGTAAAGGTTGAAGGGTCTGAAAAGGACATAGGTACTTTTTGCCCGATAGAACTAGAAGTTCCCGTGGCGTAATTTCTGATGTCCACGCAGTCGAAGTCACGGGCTAACACAAATTCTTTTTGGCACTTACGGGTTTTGTTAATGGAACATTTATTGGGCAGTTATTTTCCTGGCTAAAACTGCACCATTTTGTAACATTTGCAAGTTATGTTATTTTGTCGCACAGCTAACCTTAGGTCTGTCCTCTTTTAAAATCAAATTTGCAAATGGCTTGTTATCTTTCAAGCAGTGCATCTACTAGATACCAGTACAATATAGTTGAACAGTACACTACAATATAGTACAATATAGTTTACCTTGAATCTTGTAGGAATTGTTGAAAATTTGCTATTTACTTGTTGTATATATATATATAACCTGTACCAATGAATCATGATTTTAAATTATTCATTTGATTATGAGGGTGGGATGACAAAATTTTTGGTCTGGTTCAATTTAACTTACCTAAGTGTTTTGCGACGTCGTTATTTTGTACAAGAGCTGATGCCATGAGTCAACCGCTTGCTCCATACCGAAACGCCAATTCATGAAGTTACTGGTGCGTGCACTTTGTAGCCATAGCCGTGAATTGGATAGAGTGGCTTTCAAAAGCGCAGCTTCTAAGTGGTTGTTGATTCTATAGGCCTCTTCTAAGCCCTGCAATAAATATCGAAATACTACTTTAAAAAATCTACTCGTAGAAAAAATACAGTGACTTTTTGATATCCGACGTTCAATTTGATCGTCAACCTTTGAGCGCAAAAGTTCGCTGAACTTAAAAGAACGTTAACCTGCACTAAAGTAGATAAATCCACTGATAGATATAAACTACTCCCACATAAATCGCCATATCTATGAGTGACTATTTGGCATTATTATTACGATGCGTGTAATCTTTTTACATGTGGTATGTTTTCACCCTGAACCAGCGGCTCTCAATCTTATTAGGCGATGGAACCCCTTTAAAATATTAAATGGTTTACGTGTCCTCAAAATAAGCAAAACCTGATTTTATATAAGTTCTATAATTTTAAAATTGACCAAAACCAGTTCTTTACATACATTGTTTTGCAACACGAAATCTATAGAACCATAATACTTCTCAAAGTGACACAGTTGCACATCCAAATCTCAGGTACTATGTGCTACGTGTCTCATTTTTGGTTATTATGTGACAAGCGTTCCCCTTGCACAGGCCCAGAAGTTGAGTCCTTCGCTTCCGACTCCACTTGATTGTTAGAATGCCGACACTAACACTCAAAAACCATGACTGATGATTGCATGATCCAAAATCCGTAAAATTTAAATATTAATCAAAGCAATTTAACAGGGTTCCCCTTTATATTACGCTTCTCCGTTACTGTTAACGGATCTATAAAATCTCTGCTGAACATAAGCGTATGAGCTTTGTGTGACAGATTTAACCGCATCAGAGATGCGTCGAAAGGGGGCATTATGAGTAAACATTTTTTTTCATTACGCAAAACGTTAAAGTGGCGTTTTGCGTTTTTGGCTACAATAATTTTTGGCATTCTGCGTCGAAAGGCCTGAAACTCATTTGATATGAATTTCTTATTTTCAATTCGTTTTGTTGGCGGATTGTGTAGTAACAAGCGAGGTATAAATTGAAGTCCTGATAAAAGTGTTACTTTTTACAGACGTATTGTTATCCAAATTAGATTTTAGATATGGCCAAGCAGCATATTTAATTAATCTATCTATGATTAATACAGTCACATAAATGCTGTCTTTCAAATAGTGGTAGTTAGCTAAAAAGTGACGATGTGTCCAAAATATCGCAGTGGATGAGTTGGACAGTTCTAATACTTGTTCAGTCTGGCAGCTACGGCAGCTATAACTTACTTGGTTAATTAATGTGGTTGATGTCGTTGAGCGACCAGACAGCTTCAATGAAGTAGCTTTTAACAGGAACCATCGACAATACAGAGGTTTCATTGCTTGGCAGTCTCTTTCAAGTCTATGAAGTTCCCGGTCAGCTATGGAGCGCAGTTCCATTAAATCGACTACCTGGATGTAAATAATATATTAGTTGTTTTTTGCAAGTTGGCGACTTTGGATATCGAACTAGATCAGAACGTCGCCTCAATGCGTGTTTTCACTAGCTTTTATTACTTGTTTTATCTTTTTAACGTGCAATTTTTGTTATTTCATACAAATATATAATTAATAAACAATGTATAACGTTAATAATGGCATCTTGAAAAATATAGTATTTGTATCAAATTTCAACAAGAGCGTGCCCTTGTTCAAGTATCGGGTTAAATTAAATAAGTCATTTTAATGTATTTTACTAATTCAGCGCATAGTAGTAGACTTTGATTTACAAAATTTCGTGCAGTACCTTCTTTAGTTTCTTACGTAAAATCAACATCTTACTATCAACCAAACTAAGTAGGTTCCAACCCAGATAGGACCTCTACCTCCGGTTTGGGTATCCGTGCAGACACTAGACTTTGAAAGGGTTAAGTAAAGTGGGAAGAAGTATCGAGTACCATCGAGATCATTTACTATCGCACTGGTATTGCTAAGCATATTGATCAGGTTAATTAATCAAATTATGAATTACCTTTCGTAAGTCGTCCACTTTTCGAGCTAAGCTCTCTAACATCGCCTCGGCTAATCGCAGCGCGTTCATTAGAGTGATAAACGAGTTATCATCATCTTCAAAAATTAACCAACTTAATGCTTCGGCTTCGTATTTCTTAGCTTTTCGGTCGACGTCGGCCCTTAGCCAGTATGTCCACAAGTTAACGATCAAGCGACGCCGGCCTGGAGATTTCTGGAAATCATCCCTGCTTATCACCAACTCGCCATATCGATGGATTTCATATGGCGATTCCAATTGGAACCCGGCATCTAATATCATGTCCATGCAAAGTGCAAAATACCATGTCTCACAAACCAGTGTTGGATTTTGATGATTTATCCGCAAAATTGATTTCAATATATCTATTGCTTCTGCGATACGTCGGCGACAAAGTAATGCGTAAAATAAATCGGGAATGATGTCGAGGGACACGTTGTTAGCGTGCATGAAGTTGCTGATGACAATTGCACGGAAGCCAGAGTGTATACTGGACACGATGGAGCCCCGGAACAGTTGTGCTCGGAATGTGGTCAAAAACAGTTTTCCCAAAGCAAAGAGCTCATTTACTTGTACAGACCGTGAGTAATTTTTGAGGACAGTTTTGACTATTCTTTCTAATTCAATTGTATTTTCCAACAACCCACGATCTATTTCGAACTGCATAGCATTGCATAGCGCGTCGCAAATGTCAATAAAATTGCATTCAACTTCCTGGATCAGATCTACCGCTCGGAATGCAGAAGCTTTTGATGCTTTCTCATCTCCCATCGTATTATATAGCAACGTTGCTACATTTAAACAAAACACGGAATCGACTTTCATTAAGTTTTCATGCATTCGATGTTTACGGCGTTTCTTTAAAGTTTGAGCAACGAAACTTTTTAGTTTATATATAGTCGACGGTTTTTGAAATTTCAAACTATATATTCGCGATGCGCAGTTCAGTTCAAACTTGGCGGCTGTGCAGTTAGCTGACATTAAGAACGCAGCTGCTTTCATAGAATAAATTTTACCTAAAAACCGCCGCCTGTCGAAAGATGATAGCTCTATTAATTGTTTTTCTGAACAGTTTTTCTCAGCTTCGTTAAGTTTTTCTATTGCAGTGTCCAAGTCTTCAGAAAGTAAGTTTAAATAGCTATAATGTATCAGAAACTCTATCGCTTTGATTTTCAATTCAGCTTGTTCTGCATGATATACTAACTTATTATAAATTGAAATAGACAATTCAGCGCAAGTGCAATTTCTAAAATTTGTGCGTGAAACGCCTCTCTCAATATTCACCCACCAGGATGAATTTTGGACTGTATTCTTTTCTGTTTCCAAATTGTCACAACTATCTACCACTCCTAAAATATGCCAATCATCTAAGTTTCTAGCTTCAATAACAGGCCGCAATAACGTTAAAATATGGTTTTCATCATAATCAGATTGAGATTCTTTAAATTTAAAACTCGGCATAGTGACTCTCTTTGAAAATCTTTGTGAGGTTGATTCTTGTTCAGAAGATTTTCCTTTCATAATGGGTATACTTGGCACATTATATGAAGTTATTGAATTAGATTTTTTATATGATGATTTTTGAAATGCCTTCAAAGTTTCGATATTGTTGTCTGGTTTTAATTCGAAACCATTTACGGCTATTTGTTGGACTGAATTATTTTGCATACTTTTTTCTTCATCACTTGTTTCACTGTTAATAACTTCGAATTCTCTTATAGACAGCCTCTCATCCTCCATTTCTTCGTTGGCAAAAGACTGCACGATCATAGTGCCGCCACAACTTGTGCATTTTTGTCTATTATTTTCCAAATAATTTACTATACGCGAATGGAACTCCTTTTTCTGATTCATAGGTAGCAACTCGTAAAACGTTTTTCTCGAATTTTTGTTTCGGAATCTCATTAATTTGCAATAAGCAAACTTTGGTAGGATATTGCTTTCATCTTCATCGTAGTCAAAAATACATTTGCATTTAATATTTTCGTCAGTACTTACAAGAGACATAGTGGCACATGATGTTCCTCTGCGGTAATTTCTACCTTTGTAGTTTGCACAACATAAGATACGTAGAGTAAATAACCTTTTAATAGCTTTTGCTGTGGTTAGAGGATTGTTTTCGTACATAATGTTTTCTAACAGATCTCTCGATAGCTCATTACCAATTACAGAGGCTATTTTTAAAAGAAGCTGTTGATATGGTGTAAGTGAATCTATTTGAATCATTAGCAAAGCATCTATGTTCTGTACATTTATATTTGTGTCTAATTCTTTTTTTTCATTAATTACACATATTGATATTTCATCAGTAGAATCGTTTTTCAGCATCTCATCAAGTTTTTCTTGATCTTTGACGTAAAGAGCTTGCGGCTGTAGTAATTTTGGGTCTGGGAACTGCAATTCTTCTTTCTTCCACTCATTTATTTCTTCATCTGTAATTTTCTTCAGTTCTATTGCTCCTGTAGAGAACATATGCAGAATAAAACTCTCTACCAGTCCAGGGTATCCTTTGCATTTTATTTTAAGAGCATTGCAAAGATCTAATGGAACCGCATCAACGTCAAGTATTTGACAAGCCAGTGGAGGAATCCATGAAGAAGTTAAAGGTCCCAAAACAATTTTCCTTATACAGTTATCAATAAACACGTTGTAAAGCCACTGGTTAATAGCGCTAAATTTACTACGTGTCACAGTAAGCACTGTGAAAATCGTCTTTGCGGAAAATATTATCGAAATAAACTCCCAAGATGATGTGTCTAAATTTTGTAAATCATCTATGCAAATAACAAATACGTCTTTAATGACCATTATTAGTTTTTCAAATACCACTTTCGCTTTTCTTCGTCGCATTTGTTCATTGAGAGAGTAAACACCTTCGTGATAAGCAAATCGGACCTTAATGATGTTGTTTAAGTAGCACAAATCTTCGTTGTATTCTTTTAATAAGTCCAGTATTTTTTCTTCCTTAGCGAATCCGAAAACCGGTTCTTGCAGACCCAGGATTTGATTAATTATTTGACTTAATGCTAAGTAGGGATTGGCGGAGTGTATGGATGTCAAACTAATGTGGCATACATTTAGACCTTTGTTGGATGCGTACCGCGCCATCCATTCCAATAATCGAGTTTTACCTATACGTGACTCACCAATTAAAAGCAGAGCATCGAAATCTCTATACGATAAATGTGAAGTGTCCAACCAATTATCAAAATATTCCATTTCATCTGTTCTATCAAGCAGGGGTGGTATCATCATTATGTCATTTAATTCTTTCATTCTAATATCTTCCGAGTACTCATAGATTTTTCCTGGGTGTCCAATACCTTTTAGCTCAATTGTTGGCAACAATGTAAACCCATTCTTGGACATTTTACTTTTGACAAATGTGGCCTCGTCGCAAGTAATTTTATTCCTGTGTGAACACATCAGCCTAGCAGCTTTGTTCACTGTTGCTCCTATTACTGTGAATTCCCGACGCAAGGGGTGCCCAACGACACCACAGTAAACTTGACCAGTAGTTACACCTATAGATACTTCTTGGACACCGTCCAGTGCAGATACTGCTTTCCTTATTCCAAAAGCACATTTCAAGGCAGCTTGTGCTTCTGATTCATGCTTAAATCCCCGCAGTCCAAATATAACCAGTATCATTATGTCTTTGTCAAAAAGTATTATTTTGTTTACACATCCCATACTCTTGTACACTATTTCACACGTTATTTGATACGAATTGTTGACAATTGTAATTAAATGTCCTGGTGAACATTTATTAGGCTTTAGAGTGACAAAAAGCACAGAAACTTGACGCATTTCCGTTAGGTATTCTAAAGGTTGATGAGCGTCTACCTGGGTGAGTACAGGGCGTATCATAAACTTTCGTATTTCAGATCCTATATTCTTTTCTTCCGCTATTAAGATTGTTTTTCGTAAACTCAGAGCAGCGTTTTTTCTCAATGCGTCTGTGCTGTTTATATTACTAGATTCAAAAAACAAATCTGGCAAATTTTCAATTCCAAGACCTTGTTGCTTTTTTACTTGACGAAGGAGCGTTGGAAAACCGGTAAAAGGTTTACTTACATCTTTTTCGGTTGGGTCATAGAGAATCGATCTAATTGTTACATGTCCGTCCTCATGGATAATGTGGTCGTAATTACGTGAATAGCAATGTGCCCATGCACTTGGTGTCAATTTCACTTCCCCAGAAGCACAAACACTTTCGGCAAGCTTAGCTTCTAGTACTGGTAATCCAAATATAACGTAGGTCATATCTATTCCGGAGCCAATAGGAGCGAACATTAGGTTGCCTGCAGAAATAGCGAGCTTAACTTTTAAATTCACTTTTACATCTGTCTCGTACTTTGAGTAGGAATGTTGGATAATAAGAGCACAAGTTATCACTGTGTGAATTGTGTGACATAAAAATGTCTTTTTATCAGTCTTCCATAGTGCTAGGAAAGCATCTCCGGCGAACTTGATAATGTCACCTCCATGTCCATATATGACTTCTATTAGCGAACCGAGGTATGTGTTTAATGTGACAGTCAGTCTGTACGTTCCTCCTTTGCCAGTGTTGTTGTAGCGCTCCGACAGAGCTGTATATCCTGATACGTCGGCCATGAGCAGCACCCCGACGAATCTTTTGGGTTCACCGGAATCAAACCTGATATAAAACATTTGGTGTAAAAGTGTTAAACGGAGAAATATTTTTGGCGTGGCACCCCCAGGGGATCCAATGGTAAATAATTTTACCCGTGGTAAACCCAGGGGAACTTGGAGCAAGCAGGAACCATGAGTGTTCCCTGTGTGTGTTAGGCAGTTAGCAATTCCCAGTGTTAGGTAGGTCAGTCAAAGGACATCAAAATAAGCGTGAGCGTTAATATATATTTATAATGCACTCTTGTTATCTCTGGCATGGCATAAGTGAGTAGTGGCAATGTTAGATGAAGAAATGGATGGAGAAGAAATCGCCGGAGGGGAATAGAAGGCTGCTGCCAAACATCAGTGTTAAGAGGGTATGCTGTTGTCAAAGCGCCCATACAAACGTAGTCCAGTCATATTTTGAGTATTAAGCTATGAAAATCTATGAAATTTTCAAGGCACAATCTAGAAACAAATATCTGTGTCGGTGGCGAGTCAGATTTTCGTTTAAATACATACTTCCAGAGTTACAGGGCGTCAAATAATTGTATTTTTCGGTAATAAAAAGCCCCAACTTTGAACCTGATTTACAAGAGTATGAATCAATTTAGAACAATTTGGAAAAACCACCGACATCTGAAATTTCATTAGTATACTGTATTTAAAAAAATGGTTACATAATATACTGTATCCTTCAAATGATCCCTGGACTACGAAACATCTAAATAACGGGTGGATAACATCGCGTAATGTATGCTGTCTCACCGTACGCGCTCGGGTAGGATAGGGCTCGGAGAGGGACAGCTACAAAACAATGCAACCTTGAAACCGACCACGTGGTCTTACTAACATAGCCTCTTAACAGCACTTATGTGTTCCGGTATGAATGATAGTAGAGCCAGTGCCTCTTCCACGAGGCTTTTGGGCTTACACGCTTTTCATGCACCGGTCTTTGTCACTTACCGTCATGTGATATGAAGGCCAAGTGCAAAACTTATCATATCATATAAGTATAGTAATCAGACGATATGTAAGTTTAGAAAAGCTTTAAAGCACAACAAAAATATCAACGATTTACTATAATCAAACGATGCCACAACCACAGCTACTAAAGACGCATTTGAGAAGACAATATTAATTTTTCAAACGTTCTAGGTAGTTGAATGTAAGTGTCTCGATTGATCTTGGTGTCTTAATCCCGAGGGATTAACATTCTGAAAATAATAATATGCAGACGTGAATGTTTCATATTAATTTCAATTTTATACCTCCACGCGTTGCTGGGAAAAAGGGTCTTGACAGACGGACAGACGGACAATCAAGCGATCCTATAAGGGTTCCTTTTGAGGCACGGAACCCTATGAACTATATTGAATAATTTTTGAAGCACAGACTTTCTCAGACCTTCGTGTTATTACTTATATAAACATCTAATGTAGAGGCGAAGCCTTATAGTACTTTTAATATCATTTGCTTACTTTTCCATTAAAAGTAATTCATCCGGTACCAAAGTTGAGAGAATAAGTGTTTGTTTTCTTGACAGAATCACCTCAACGTCTTCGGAGCCTTCATTCGTACTCCTGCGGCCAAAGAATTCTTCAACCCAGTCTACTAAATCTTTACTCTTGTGCTCATCTTCTTCGGATTCATCTTCACAATCGTCATACGTGATCTCTTTGCGTGACACTCGCTTGCCAAATGTACGCCATTTTTCCGTTGATGGCATTGAGTAAGTAGTGGAGTGGCATTTAGTACGGCCACGATTCCTGCGGAAATTCATATTGAGTTTTCTTGGGTTCTTTTGGTCGGTAGTCACATGAATTTTGGTTGTGTGTCCGAATATGTTTCCTTGTAAAATGTTCACACAGTCATTTTTCATAAATCTATTTGGTCACGTTTAGACAAGGGAACATCTATATAAATGCTTACTTTAGTATTAATTTACAAGCATTAGGTACTTATACGATATAAACAATATGAATATCACAATGTGGTCACTGGTGATCACAATGATTTTTTATTAAATTACACTGTTCGTCGTTTTACTCTGTTTTAGACTCAAAGAATATAAAGGAGTTTAGACTATTCTAAATTGATTCTAAAACTAGTCTATAGTGGTCTATAGTTTCAGACAACTTCAAAATGGCTTCATCATGGAGGTAATAGTACTGCCAGTGTCAAGTAAAGGTTTTAGATCTGTCTTATCAATATAGTGATCTGTGGTCTTGTCTTGTCCACGTATCCAAAGAGGATTGGTCCACGTAGTGATTCCTTGGATTGGTCTTGTCTGGGGTGGTATTCACGCTATATTCTCTTTAGTCTTATTATTATACTCAGAAAACCTACACATTACGCATGAAGCTAAAAAGATATTACGATGCCGAGCTAGTGATTACTTGCTCAGTGTGCCAGGAGATAATATTTTTACCTTCATGGACTGTGTTCATGGGAATAGCCCGCGAGGGCCAGACCTTCGTTATTTTGTAAAAGCTGAGAGTTTCTCTGCGCATTTGCTTCATACAGGTAAGAACGATCAGAGACTATGTACCTTGGACCGCGGTTACTTTGGCAGGTAGCGGGTAAGAAAGGTGTATAAAATATATAAATAAGACATCCCGAAACCTTCAAAAATTACGATTGTACTTTCGTTATTTCGTAAAAGCTGATTTTTTATATATGTTACTTGGGGGGGCTATTATATGCTATGCTATCTCAGTAGCCAGACAGTTTCGGTGGTTTTTATAAATTGCCAGACACGTTGAAAGTCTGCCGTAGGTGCGAGCGCAAAAAAACAGCTTTTACAAATTAACGAATGTACAATTGTAATTTTTGAATGTTTAGCGGAGTCTGGTAAGTCTTTTAACAGCGAGATAGGCCAACAACAAATATACAAAGAAAAATAGAGAGTTTATTGTAACGTTTTCCTACATGGACTAAATCGCGGGCAACAGTTAGTTCTTTAAATGATTTTTAAATGTAATTAGATTTGTAAATATTTTTACATAAAATCATTATGGGGTCGACTTCACACGTTTACCAAAACATTCTGTGCGGTGTACTTGTAGTTGTACTATACTATCTCTCTACTTATACTACATCAATATACAAATATGTACTACTTGTGCAAACAAATATTTAGTCTCGAGATGATCTCTAAAACTAATGAACGGATTTTCATGCGATATTCATTCTTATTCTTTAGAAGTTATGGTTAATTCAAAACTAAGAGCGGGAAAGTAAATTGAAGCGGCCTTGCATCAACGTGACGCAAAGACGGGACTCTAATGCAGCCAACATTTATATTTAAATCTCTCTGACTTAGCCACTCCCGCCCGAGCTCCACCACCCGCTATCACCAATTTTTTTCTTCTTTGTACTTCCTGCACATCGTAACTCACTCAAAATTACTTTTTGTATACCTAGGGATAATTGAACGTTCTGAGACGGATGTAGCTTACTTTTATCCTGGTCGAGCTAGTAACTTTGGACAATTTCTGAAGTACACGCGGATGAAATCGCGGGCAAAACGCTAGCGTATATTAAGTATGTAATCAATCACGGTTGTCCCGCCATCGCAAGCCAATGTTTAGCCCGCAGCGGTCACACTCAGTCTCGCGCTGCATGTCCACCGAACAGTACACGCAACACCTCTGAGACGAAACTGTTTGTGTATCCTCAAAACAATGAACTCAAATGAGTACTCCTTCTTGGAGAAAGTATTGAGCGTAGTGAAGGAAGAAACTGTTGATAACAAACCCCTGATACAGTTTAGATATCCAAAAGAGTTGGAGGCAAGTGAACTTTTATATTGCATTTCGTTCATTAATATTTTTAAGGCGATTCCGACGGTAAAATTTGCATTCTATTTTTTTCACAATATAAAGTCGGGAAATGAATGTCATTAACACCCAACTTCATGGTGAATCACAATTTGCATTTTTACACTTTTAGGGTTCCGAACATACAATGAATAATGATGATGGCTTTCTGTCTGTCAAACTAATTATTTTAGCAACCACTATAGCTTGCAAGTTGATACTTTTTTCGGAATAGTTATGAAATAATCGATTAAATATTATGTTGGATAGGGTCGAAATTTTAGAGTCACTAAGTCAAGTCAATCATACGAAATGGCTTTGTTTGTATATTCCAACATATATTTTATTTTTTCTTGTATAACTACACAGCTTTTGACTTATCGGTGGTGTAAAAATATCTCCCCCTCTATCTTCAAAGATTCCTAAGTGAATTATCTCAAGTAATCATCATAGTAGACAGACTTTGTGTAAATATTATAGGAAAACTGGAATAACCTCGGTATTCACCTGTACGTTAGTTATAATTTACTTCAAAAAATGAAAATTTAAAAAATCTTATACTTATTTGGGACTTGGGGACGTTAATATTTAAAACGTGCTGCTACAATATTGTCATCAACAACAACGGAATGTATGTCTTTGTATAGAGTAATCTATTACCCATTAATTAATTGTAGCGAGTAAATTGATAGTTATTGACCGAAGCGAACGAAAGGTCTCCGTTTCAGACAGGTAAAAAGCCACTTTCTGTGTTTTTGTAAGTTTAGCAGTTCTCAACCGATCTGGGCCAAACTTGGTATATCAGATAACCGATTTTTTTTTGAATTTTTCAGCCGTCCGGGATTTTTGATAGGAGGGGTACTTCCTCCAAAAAGTGGTAAAAAGGGGATACTGTATATTTCCGCCATATGATATCCGATTTCAATGCGATTTCTTATTTTTTAAAGTTTAGTTGCGTTGTGGAGTAGAGACAAAGAAAAAAAGTAGTAAAAGGTAAAAAAAGTCAACTCAAATCACTTAGCGCCAGCGCCCCCTTTTGTGCACCCCAAACACATTTTTTTATGAACCATCTTCTATGAAACCCATGGAAAGACCTGGGTTAATATAATTTAACAGCGTCTACGTTGATGAGACTAATTGAAAATTCATTTATCTTATAGTCTATTTTAGATTTGGAAATAGCAGAAGCGACTCCTGACGTAGAATTACTGGAGTGTGTGCGAAAGGTCCTACAATATAGTGTCAAAACTGACAAGGGATCATTCAGGAACCAGTTGTACGGAGGAACGGATCCGTATGGATTATCAGGAGCGTACATCGCTGAAGCCTTCAACACTAGTCAGTAAGTGTGATAGCGATATGTCTACTGTGGTATCCAAATACCGTGACAGTGATCAGGGAACTATGGCTATGGCACTAACAACGATACAAATGAAATTACATACAAGTAACAATAATTTGTTTTGTCACAAACTACCTCTTCGCCAATCTCTCCTAATTTTGGCCAGTAAGCGTGCATTCCCTTCACCCTGACCGCCTAATTACGTAGACTGAATTGTTTGTTTTAGGCATAATTAGCTTTATCCGTTTCGTAGTTGGTTTTGTCAAAAGAAAATTGTATAAATCCTCAAACCAACAGAGGATTACTTCTTTTTGGATTGATGCGTGCTATCGTCTACACAGCTTCATCCTCTAACAAATGAGTGGTCAAGCGTTTCATCATGATCATCAGTAGGGAAACGTCTGCGCTGGACATAGGTAGCTCCTCCATGGTATGCCACATTGACTGGTCCCGAGCGACCTTCAAGTAGGTACTCGGTCCATCTAGCAGGATATCCAGTACGTGGATGCCATTCTATAACTCTCGTATTTATCCGTTCTTTAAGGATGTGTTCTGTCCATTGCCACTTTTCAGCAAACTGGCTCGTTGAGCTATGTTGGAGACTTTAGTTAATGTACAGATTTCCTCATTTCTGATTTTATCACGCAAAGAAACGGAGTGCAGGATAAGGGAAGAAACTGGTTCGAATGCAGAAAGGTGTAAGGCCTCTCACTACACAGTGTTTTCATGCTTCTGAACTGGAAAAAGCTGGGCATCAATCAACATACAACGGCGGCTTCATCACTCACCTTCGATTTGCCGATGACATAGTCATAACGACAGGATCCTTGGAGGATCTGAATGCAATGCTCACTGATCCGAATAGGACTTCCCAACGGGTTAGGCTGATAAATCACTTATTTTTATTTTCTAGGTACACCTATGAAGTGGCTCCGGCGTTTACTCTTATCGAATTGAAGGTGCTCAGTCATGTCCTCAATATTTTCGGTATACCTGACGGAGACGGCATCTTTAGCCCAGGCGGCAGTATATCTATGTTATACGCGGTGGTTGCTGCCAGGTTCAAAGCTTTTCCAAACGTCAAACAAAAAGGAATGAGAAGCTTGCCAGATATGGTCATGTTTACTTCTGAGGACGTAAGTATATTTTTAAGGTTCCGTACCCAAAGGGTAACAAACGGGACCCTATTACTAAGACTCCGCTGTCCGTCCGTCTTTCTGTCCGTCTGTCACCAGGCTGTATCGCATGAACCGTGACAGCTAGACAGTTGAAATTTTCTCAGATGATAAAACACAGAATAAAATAAATATTTAAGGGGGCTCCGATACAACAAACGTGATTTACTCGTTTTGGCTCGATATTTCTAAACGGCAACAGGTAGACGCTTGAAATATTCACAGAATATTTAATTATATTAGCTGAAGCAAAAAAGATTTTACTTTGCCGCCCGCCCGCGATAATTTGTTTACCTTCATGATAAAAATTTACATTTGTTACTTTCTCGTATGGCGGTCGACTTATTCTCGAACACTGTGAATTATTTAATAATAAAAGGTATTGATTTATTTTCCTCCAGAGTCACTACTCAGTAAACAAAGCAGCACATTGGCTTGGCTTTGGAACAGACAGCATACGACATATAAAGGTCAACCAAAGCGGTAAAATGATTCTTGAAGAGTTGGATACCGCGATACAAGAAGAGAAAGCGAAAGGGAGATATCCACTGTTTGTGAATGCTACGGCTGGCACCACTGTCCTTGGTGCTATAGATGATTTGAAAGAAGTTTCGGCTATTTGTCGAAATCACGGCATATGGATGCATGTTGACGTGAGTGTTAAAAGTTTGATTCTCAGCGGTACTCAGTTTGGTTAGTGGTAAGGCATTTTATATGACCGCTTGGCTAGCTACTACCATGTTACATAGTGTTGATGACACTGTTGTGTTCCTGTATGAAAAGTAGAAAAGCCAGCTTCAGGTGAGCATGATTTCTACTACTGTATTTCTGTACTGTTCATTAAATGTACTGTTCTGACCGTCAACCGTCGCCCCTACAACAATTATATTATTAAAATCCATACGTTTCCACATTTGAGTAACAAAATTCATAACGAAATAATTTCAGCACATCACAGATTAGAGAACGTTGTAAAAAACATGTATCAAATGCAGTTTTGTTTTTCTTCTACCGTCTATCTAATTAATTTTATTATACTCCATCCATCTCATTTCATAGTCTGATACAGCTTTATTGCCCATACTGTCGACGGAAACCTACGTGCCCTGAATTAAATACAAGACCTTGAAATTGCAGACGAACAAAGCAAAGTGCAATGGGCACAGTGGCACAACAATGAACTTTTATCATATTGTTTTGTTACTCTGTACTGACCTACGCACTATTCAATATATTGTAATAATATATGGCCTGATTGATGATGATTGGTGATATATCATAATTGTAATGATTATGTCAAAGCGAACAAGATTCTGGAATCGGTTGTGGTTTAATTACAGGCTTGCTGGGGAGGCAGCCTCATGCTGTCTCAGAAATACAGGAGCAAGCTAAAAGGAATAGAACAGTAAGTACGAGTGCCGAGAAATTGATTCGCCACATTAGAATTATTATAACAAACAGGATGTTTGACACAATCACCACGCTTGTCAGGCTGATTGCAGGTGATAGCAGTAATATGTTTTTGTTACGTAGGTAGATGTTGCTGCCCATCTCCTGAATATTGTTTCCCTTATTCGCCTTTTATGATCCCCGATTACATGCGGCGGTCCTATTATAAAGCCGAGACCATACAGACAGTACGAGAATTTTTCATTATTTACGAGTATTAGAAATCCCTTGAAACTATCCCTCGATGGATTGGGATAAAATATAGGCCATGCGATACTCGTAGATTAGGTAAATGCCAAGATTCATTGTAATTAGTGTTGTCGTTGAGGCACTTTGATATCAAACAAACTGACTTCCGTATTTATTATTTTAGTTTCATGTACGAGTACAATGATAGTGCACTTGGACTACATTCATACATCTCGCCTGGATAGTAAGTGACGATAAGACCACTGAGCAAGTAATCACTACGGATAAGACCATAATATTGATCAATCAAACCAGACCAAGGCGATAATAAATAATTATAATTTAGAAAACTATACAGACGCTTTTGTCAGTAATGTGTGGAGCGGAACGGAACTACCAATGTAGATTTTAATAAACACAGAAGCCACGCGTTCTCATTTCAAAAATTAGTGAGACCGGCGCTGATGCTGTCATACGAGCCAAATTAGGACTACTGTTTTTATTAGCCTGGTACTTTAAAATATTTATCAGTAGTTTGTTAACAGTAGTAGGTAACCTGCGCTACATAAACGATATCCCTCAATCAAGATCAAGATCCCTTGCAGTTATGTGAACCTGGTATTCTGGTATTGAGATGAGCCAAGGGACACATCTCCTGACTCCAGAGTCAAATATAATAAATATAAACTCGATGGTTCCAAATTTGTTTGACTTGCTAGATTTGTTTACATAAATAGTGAGTTAGTTACACACAAGTGATCCTAAATATAAAGCGTGTTAAAAAGCAGGGAAATGAATCCACGGCCTCCGGATTGAAAGTCTACCAGTGTAGTTATATAGCCCGTTACGGAGCCGGTAAACCAGCACTCACATATTATCATATGCAGAAGTGATTTTTGTTTGTTATTGATTCACTTATTGACACCTTAATTGCAACCTCAATCAAAGATGGAATATGAAACGAACTTAGATATGTCTTGATGAAAATATTAGTTTTCATTTTCTATCTTTTATAGTTTGGGTATCCTAACATATAGTTTTTGAGGCTATGGAACTTGCCCTTTATGTCTGAAATCATTAACAACCACCTCGGAATCAAATGCTAGGCAGGTGACAGATTATTTGAGGCAATTCTACTTAACAGATTTTAATGATGTTTTTCAGTGCAGACTCCATCGCGTGGAACCCTCATAAGATGTCGGGCGCTCCTCTACAGTGCTCTATGTTCCTGATACGTCAGAAGGGGCTGCTACACGAAGCTAACTCTGCCTCCGCCCAATATCTCTTCCAACAAGATAAGTTCTACGACGTCAACTACGACACCGGTGACAAGAGTGTCCAGTGTGGAAGAAAGGTAGTTAAAAAAATCATTGTATTTTGACCAATGAGATACCTTCGAATATTTGTCCGCGGGTGGGCTTACATCACTTAAAATCCAAAATGGCGTCCTGCATACTGAATATTATTTCTTTTTCAGATAGATGCTTTTAAACTGTGGGTGATGTGGAAGGCCCGAGGTGATATAGGCCTCTGTCAACTGGCCGACCACACTATGGAACTGGGGGAGTTCTGCCTGCAGACAGTAGCTATTAAGCCAGGGTTCCGCCTGGTATCAGAGATGCTTCAGTGCCCTAACGTGTGCTTCTGGTACATACCTACCTCCATGCGGATGAAGACTGAAGACACACAATGGTGGGAAACTATGCATAAGGTTAGACCTACCTTTTTATTGATTTTGCTTATGAGTGGCTATGTTATTTTTCATTCGCAGAACACGGCAGTGCTATTAAGACTGCCGTTTAGCGGCAAACTTACGTAGATAGCTTGGGGACATACAAATCAAAACATCTACCAGGAATTCATTACCAGAATATATAAATAAGGTGTGCTAAAGACACGTTACCTTAAACTGTAATTATTAAAATCATAGTTTAAAGCACTTATTTGTACATTCCTCACATCATCATATAAATACATATGTGTAATTATAATGTCTCTATTTGGATTTAAGATTTAAAAAATACCCGTGTAAGGTAATCGGCATTTGTTTCAATTGCATAACACACGTTTTTCAATTACCAGAACTGATAATACTATACTTCGGCTGGAGTAGGTAAATCTAATATCTTTCTCTACTAGAGGGAGAGGTAGTTTACCACTGTTGACAATCAGATTGGTGGACACTCGTGGTTTCTTCGATTATTCCTATAGTCGTATTCTACAACACTCACAGAAAGATTTACGATGGTTCTGTTTTAAAGACGAAATTTACTGAACCTACTACACACTTGAACGGCAACAAAAAAAAATTGGCAGAGATGTCGGTGGAGATGGGCACAGTTTACTTACGATCCCAGTACTAAAATACGTTTTTTTGGATTTCAGATAACACCAAAGATCAAAGAACTGCTGACAATGAGTTCCCGTTTAATGGTTGCATACACGCCTCTACGAGGATACAAGAACTTCTTCCGTCTGGCTTTCACGTTTCACCCCATCCTGGAGGAAAAACAAGTTTGCGACATGCTCATGGCCATAGAGGATTGTGGTGAGAAGCTTGATTGCAGTTCGTTCTAGTAATTTTTTATTAGTCTCCCTTAATCTATTTTTGAATTTTACAATTTACCTATACAATCTTATCTTTGATTCGTAGTTCTTATTTTAACATTAAAAATCTTATCTGCTCCAACAACAACTATTTAGAATATATTGTTAAACTTTTGAAGAGGAGTATGAATGTAATAATTAGTTTTTGTCCGTCTAAACAACAATTTGTGGGCCGTTTTATTTTGTTACAAGCTATTTAAGAAGCTGTTACTTTTGTGTGAATTATCGTACCCTCCACTGAAGTACGACAAATATTAAAATTAAAGCCTGGTTCTGGAAGAAAAACATGCACTGAACTATGGGATGACGTAAAAAATGTGGCAAATCATCTTATGTAAACCACAAGAATAAACTCGAGGAAGTAAGAGGAGAAAGCCTAAGAGGAGGCTTTTCGCTCACGAGTCACCTACCGGCCCACGGCCCAAAATGACCCCGGGAGCAAGTGAGCACCTACTTACCAGATTCAGCTTTAACCAAACCTTGTGCTCAAGAGCGCTGGGGCATTGTTCTTATTGTCAGCTACAGTAGTCCGATGTGCTATTTTTAGATAATTCTATCACCTATCCTATTTTAAAATATTGTGATAAAAGAAATTTACTGTCTTACAAAAGGTAACAATAAAATAGGTATTTTGTTTAGTTGCCAGTTTTTGCAATACTGTATATTTATGTTACAAGATTGCGTTATGTAAACTTTAGTGTTTTTAAAATTATTGTCAGAAAAAAATATTTTTTCACGATAGTTGTGAGATATAATAGATTTTAAAGACTAAGGAGCAAGTTCTTTCCACGGCGTTATACACGATGAAATTGACATCGAATAATTTGATTCCTAGGCAAAAAGCTATAAGATTCAATTGTTTAAATGAGAATAAATCATGAATGATTTCTAAGAGATTTTTATTTATTCATTACCTACTCAGTGAAATACAAATTAAAACCTAATTAATAAGCTCAAATGAATGGACATAAACTTTATGTAAATTGATTTCTTCTCGTTGGGAGATTGACGTCCAAGTTTAATCACTCGCTTTGTTCAATGGCCGTGATTTAGAATTGTGAGTTTTGGATAATCCAGCGGATGTATTTCTCAACGCGCAAATATATGCCAGGGTGTTTGGGTTCTCCACAACGTACCCCCCAGGAAACCACTCCGATGACGGTCCATCGACCGCTGGGCAACTGATACATCAGTGGACCACCGCTGTCTCCCTAAAAGAAGATAATAACAACATAAATCACATGTCTTACCTTATAGACATTCCTTCACGTTATTTAAATGTACATTGAATTTACTTGATGTTTTTGGTGGAATATTCTTCCTGCCCTTATCCCACTCGGAGCGGGGTCGGCGCAACATGTTTTCATCTTCCACTCTATCAACCGTCATCTCCATACTTTCACACTCATCATTCTTCACACAATCCATCCATTCCATCTCAAGCCTTCCTCTACCCCTACATCCATCAACCTGCATGCTCATTATGCACTAACCTATTACTTCTCTACTTTTCTTTCACAGGTGCAACTTTTAAACTTCCTCGTCTATACTCATTCCTGATTTTGTCCATTCTAGTCACACCACATATTCCACTAAAACATTAGAAGTACAAGTAAATGCGTTCAAAAAGAACTGGAAACCGACTTCAATTGCCCTAAAAGTCTACTCGTTTTCTCATGGATGACGTTGTCAGAACTGGACCAAATCGAAATGGGACCACACGTGAAGCACCACCTTTCAAATAAAAAAAGAATCATCTAAATCAGTTCACCCAGTCAATAGTTCTGAGGTAACAAACATTAAAAAAACATACCCGTTGAATTGATAACCTACTCCTTTTTTGAAGTCGATTAAAAACAGGTGGTCAAGACTAACAAACACATATCGCATTCACCATTAAAAAAGTTATAAGTTGTCATGAAGAGTCCAACTCCCTAACTCTAGAAAACATGTCGGTAAAAAAGTATGGCTTGGTTCATTAAGTGGTTGATTAGTGGTTGTTATTGCTATGATGTATGGATAACAATAGAGTCGAGTTGGGTGACTTACTTGACAAGCATCCTTCCCACCCTCTCGGCCACCCGCGCATAGAGTCTCATCGAAGACGGAATCCGTAAACGAGTCTATACAATCCTGATGGCTCCATATCGGTACAGACACTTCCATCAACACATTACTGTTCGGACCTCCGTACCATTGGGTACCCCATCCTTAAACAATTAATTTAAATCGGATGTCAGACTGTATACAAGGTCCAGCCTGACCTCAATAATTTTTAAAAATTTAGTCGGAAAATTTATTACTTGCTATATTCCAATACCAGACTAAGAATGTAACATGGAAGTTAGCCACACTATATAAAACTGCACTAACTCAGAACAAATCAAATATCAGATATGTATTATCATCATCAGCCGGGAAACTCCCAATGCTGGACAAAAGCCTCCTTCATGGTATGCCACATTGACCGGTCCCGAGACACTTGCTGGTAGGAATGCTGGAAATGAGTATATCTAGCCTAACTGACCTAAAAATAGGAGACGAAATTATAGTGTCGCGAAATAAATATCATTAATTCACAACTTTATAGTTAGCTACTCGTACAATAGCAGTTACGCAGCTAATGGTTTATAGATGGCGCTTTGAACAATAATCGAAAAAAGTGCTTAAAACGAAAATTGTGATTCATTGTGAAGTTGTGTGTTAATTTAATCGCGACACCACAGTCTGATGTGCTATTTTAAGATAGTTACTGCACAAACCCAGCGATTACATTTTAAAAGTTTATGACAACATAAATTTAGTATGAAGCTTTGATGGAGGTGGATCGCCTTAACAATACTTTTTACAACAGTTTGAAAGACAAAGTCATGCCCTATAGAAGACGATCTAGAAATTTATTTGTTTAGCAAATTCAGAGCACTCCGATTTTTAAGAGCAATGAAAATTTCATATCAAATGTAAGTAAAGCTTCAATTGTGATGAGTCGTTTGATCTCACGAGTAAGTTACAGGAAAATATACCGATTTCCGTACTCCCACCGTGCAGAGCAGTAGAAGGCGGCGTTCAGTCGTGTATACTGCACAAACTTGGTGTCACAGCCCGATCCATTCAGTTTGGGTAAAGAATCAGTCGATAACTTACCAATGATAGTGGCGAATTCTTCGTCTAGCTGAAGGTCTAGTGGAGGCAGACATATTGGCCAGACGTAAGTGTTGAACAGGGCTGTTCTATGCAGCTTCAATATGGCTATGTCATGATGATAGTTCGTGTGGTCAAACCCCTCATGCTGACGTTTCTCTACCACTCTGAAGTTGTATGTCCTTGAGTCGTTGGTGCGCTTCATGTCGTACTCACCAAGTCGAACATACAATTCTTCGGCTTTCCATCTGGAAAGATATACTTGGCTTATTGTATTTTTTATGGTCCCGAACCTCCACGGAAACAAGCGCGTGAAAAGTAAATTTTAAAAATCCGAAATGAAAGATGTTTGTGAAAGAGGCTGGTGCTTGCCGCGGGTGACCCAAGTCTTTACTTTTAATACTCTATATTTAACTCAATGATCCAACCAAGTCTTTTATTTTTTCAAACCGTAATACAAAAAACACGGGATTATATCGTTATGCGTAACATCTCATCTTTTACTTATTTTGGGATTTCTGGGTGAGCTTGCTTTAATCCTTTTGGGGTCCAAAATTATATAAAAGATATAATATTTACTCACCTTCTAGTGCAATGTGCAGCTGTGAGTACATGTCTATCTGTGATAAGAACTCCGCCGCAGTACTGTTCAAAGCCTTCAGGTGTTATAGATGCCATCCAAGGCCATTCCCTGGGATTGGCAGGCTGGGCGCCGACTGTCCGCCCTGTAGCTCTAGTGCTCACCCCGCAGCCTGACAGAAATACAATTGTCTGATGCTTTGATTCCATTTGTTATATTATTTATTTTTAAGAACATCAACAGCTGTATCATTATGGAAATGAAACATACCACTGCAAAAGTTAAATTACAGAACTCCATAGACCATGAAAGTAAAAAACTTAACGTTGCGCTATTCGGTACAGTAAAATATTTTATGATTAATGTTATATAACTATTTTATTTTAATGTTCAATGCTCCTGCCTGCGTTTCGTTTACACATTGTTTTTTTATGTATAAAAATACGTAATTAGGGAATTATGTTTCACGATCAAGGTAAAATTTTTATTAAGTCTTTTAAAGCACAACTTCAGCAGTGTTTATCGAAATCCTTTAATTACCATCAAACTAGACATTCCTACGGCTGCGTCTTCGCCAATCGAAGAACGGACGAGGTCTACCCTTGATTGATATTCCACAACTACGCTCGAAGCATTTTATTTCTTTATTTACTACGCAAAGTGGAATTCCCTACCGACTTCTTTGATTCTCGAGTGCTAGCAAGCTGGTACAGTTTTCACATCGTCACTCCATCAGGAGATGTTGTAGTCAAACGCGAGCCTATCGTTAAATGTGATTGTATTATCGGTTTCTAGACGCCAAGTTTCAAAATTAAACGAACGAAACTAAAGAAACCACCCATGTTTGAAGAGGTTGAAGAATACTTATCTTCATAATTTTGTAAACGATTATTCTCTCAAGTAATATATCTAGGTAGGTGATGTGAACAACGAGTTATTTAAATTTTGTAAAACTTATTACACAGTTTTAAAATATTACTTTAGTTAGTAGTTTTAGTTAAAATGAATACTATAAACTGTACAATCTTAGATTGGGCATCATTAAAATCACTCAAATCTAAATCATTAGTCTAGCATCTAGCTACACAATGATTTAGCTAGATTTTAGCCAGTTATTGACCAAATATTTTACTACAAGCATGAAATAAGCAAAATAAATTGCTTTCGAGTTAATAAGCTTTTTGACAATGAATTAGATGAGATTGGCGTGTTGAAATGAAAAACCTCATATAGTTAGATATGCATGATATAATATTTATTTTATTAATTTTGTTATTAATTACATTACAGATATATATATATGCGTATGATGTATCATTATAAATATATTTTATATATAATATGTACTCTTAAATAAACACACCAAAAATATCTAGGGATTATGTATTATTCTACCAGCTATCTTAAAATCCTTCAAGTCAATTTTTTATTCTTCCCAAAAACTAAAATAACTATTATTATTTAAATCCAGTTCAAAAGCAGTATCCCCAAAGTTCATATTATTACAAGAGATACTTTAAAGGTTGAAACGAGACAAACTGTTCAATATATTTATTTTAAATACTTTCTAAAACAATCATAGAAGACATTATAATCCCTAGACATTATAATATGCTTACATGAGAGTACAAATAAATCACAAAATCAAAAGCCGCTGGATAAACATGAAAATAAAATACTACAATAAAATTATTGATCTCTATCGATCCTTTTGATCAATATTGATCCTGTTGATTATATTGATCACTCCTGATCCTTATGGTCAAGAGAATTCTTGGATTTTTCGTTAGATTTGGAGGGATCTGATGTTGTAGACCCCACAGCATCTGGCACACAAGTAGCTTCTGCTGGCAAGGCTGCGAAAACCAAATGAAACTCAAACAAGATTATCCTATCAGTAGGTAATCCATATGTAACTCAAACAGTTTCAGTGGGTAAAGTTCATTTCTAAATGAAACTCAAATTTAGATAATATTGTCCTATCTGTAGGTACTCTAAATGAAACTCAAAAATAGAAAAGATGATCCTATCTGTAGCCTATAAGCAAACCAAATCAAACTCAAATTTAGGAAAGATGTCCATATATAGGTTATTCAAATGAAACTGAAACATTGAAAAGGCAAGGTGGCACTATATAACTTATTGGGTAGATATTGAGATATGAGATTTTTGACTCATTCGTGAGATCATGAGAAAAGATAAATAACCATGTAAATAATAAACCCGTTGCAAAATTCTATATAGTGACGCAGTGCAAAAACGCTCCATACAAATATGACCAAAGGTGTGATGTAATGGCTAGCATTGTATTTATCTCGTAAAAGAATGTTTTGTGTCCACGCCCTTAATTAATAGACCCTCGAAATGTAGTGAAAAAACTATTTTTTTAAAACATTCGCGTAAGTTGATTTTTCGAAATTTTTATGACTAATGGTAAATATGGCTGTATGCTGGAATAAATTGATTTTTATTTATTTTATTTTATTTTTTATGACCTTTAATTACTATAAAAACAATGTATGTAGAAACACTGTATCAAGTAAAAAAATATGTATTTTTTGTAGGAGTTTTATAATAACAGATGTAAAATACATTTTAACCCCGATCTGATTTGGTGTCAACTACTTTATTACCGAGCTTTACCGAGCAACGATTAATGAAGGGCATGAAAAGTCACTGGCAAAAGCTAGTCAAAGCAAAAATATGTTGTTATGGGCAAAGTAAGTGAGTGGAATAAGCCAAAGCGCTTGAGTGGAATAGGAGCTAGCCGTTTACCCCTTTTGAACATATTTTACTATACGACCTTGATCTAGGACCTTGGATATTTTCTTAAGAGTGCCAGTATTTTATGCACAATGTGATGGCACTTGGTGCTCACTTCGCTTGACGGAAAGTGAAGATATTGCCGCAGAGTTGAAGCGCATCATCATCAGACTGGAAACGTCCACTGCTGAACATAAACCTCATCCATAGTACACCACAATGACCGGTCCCAAGTCTCTTGCGTCCAGCGACTCCCCGCAACCTTTACTAGGTCGTCGGTTCATCTAGTAGGCGGCCGGCCCGGTCACGATTCCCGTACGTGGTAGCTCCACTCGAGAACACTTACTCCCCATCGGTTAACTGTTCTTCAGCTCACTTGATTGAATCGTATTCAATCATAACATAAGCCTCCAGATAATTACAATTGCAGACTTTTAATTAGCATTGGAAGTAAAGCGTTCTCACCAATTTCTCAAGTCAATGAGGCTGGCTGTGCTATCTTTCATTCCCGTAACACAGCAGTGCTGTTAACACTCCACTTAAAAGAAAATTATATATAATAATAATAATTATTTGAAGAACTGAATATAAATTTCGTTTTTGCAAGGTGACAAGCCGGAAAACGTGTAGTGCGGAGGCTACCCATAATATAGATCGACGAAAAACAAAGTTTTATAATGGAACTTTTTTAATTCGGTGAAAAGGATCCGCCTCTGTCTTTTGAGACCTGGGACCGAGTATAATGACTTACTATGATGCTTCACACATGACATAATACAAAATGGACAGTACAACAAACAACTGGGGCTGGCTAACTAATCAACAGGACTACAAAGGCACAGAATTAATCTAGTACTACATATAGAACGAACGTTCACTCCCTCCCACCGATCCGCGATACCTCACCTTTCCCCGAAACAAAGTGACCGTTTCGATGTATGGGAATAGGAACCTATATCACGAGTTGCCCTGTGTCAACGGGGAAAACGCATCGAGGTGTGCGGGGGGAACCTGGAAGGTCTGCAGATATTTCCAACGGGTTACTCGTATTTTGGTTCTAAGATTGTGTAAAGATTCTTAAGGACCTCTATTCTCCGTCTTGGATCTGGTCAGCGCGTTCTCTCCGACAGAAGCGATCCCCGGCAGCTCACCGGCCAGGCGCTCTGATTTATCGATGATCATGTCGGGAGGGCAGCACGCGCCGAGAGTCCTGATAAGAGAAACTAAATTAATTCAATTTTTTGTATAGTTTTATGAAATATATGTATAATATATCAATTTTCACATCAATATCCCATCATCATCCTATATATGTCCCCATTGCAGTGGCTCAGGCCTACTCTCCTACAGAGAGTGTATGGGTCCTATTCTATAACGCGGGCCCAGTGTACGTAGACTTCACACGCACCTTTGAATTTCTTCTCAGGAGTGTGCAGGTTTCCTCGATTTGTTAGACGGCTTCAGCTGAATCGTTTTCTTCCTTCACCGACAAGCCAATGCGTTACCATTGGCTATTTATCATTCGTACAAAAATTCCAAATAACAAATTGGAACTCATGTGGCATGTGGATTCGAAAAGTAACTTTTTCTATTGATGAAATAATGATGGTATTAATTATTTAAATACTTCAAGTACCACCTATACTCTGTTTGGTCAATTGACACATTCTTTATACGCGAACTTTATCTAAAATAAGTCAGAATTTTGCACTAATACTTAAAATAACTCGAATGATTACGAAAATATTTTTCAACTTTAAACTTTCTATGCAATCTTTGTAGGATTAAAATGCATCGGATTATAGAAAATTCATTTGGTATTTGGACTTTTAACATTTCGAGGACGTCTTCGTTAAAGGCAACTAAGATAAAAATTTCAAGAGACTGGAAATAGCGTCTACCTATGTAACACAAATATCTTACAGCAATCACCAATCCAAATTTCTTGGAATCCTGAATATTGCAAGATGTGAGTTTGTTTTTATGCATGATGGGTTTGCACTTGGCCTTGATGGTCAGTGACTATACTTATATACCATAAATGACTATAACGATAGTTCGATAGTTGGAAGGTTAACATGTGCACCCAGACATAAGGCTCAGGCTAATGTAGAGCTGGCTCTGCTAATTTTCATACCGAAACAACAGTGCTAATGACACTGCTGTTTGGCGGCAGACTTTGGTAACATGGTGGCAGCTAGCCAGGTGGACATGGAAAATGCCCCCTGACACACAAGACCACTGGGAATCGAACCCGGTACCTACGGATTGTTATTCCAAGTGTATTTAGCCTCGGAGATCGTTATTATGATGATGGAATTTAAAATTATAGATTCTGGTACTATAATAATACTATGTACTCACGAGTCCTTGATGATGCAGATGTAGTCGATGAGCTTTAACAGATCGGACTGAGTTTCTCCAAGTTTACAGTTGCTCAGGTGCATGCAGTAGCCCCTTTCCCCGCCCGGAAGCAAGCATGATTTAGCATCGTCCTGAAATAAGAAAAGGTTTCATATTTTTAATTTGTTTCACAAATACTCCAAGTTATCTCACCCATAAACATAATGGAAATTCTTTTAAAATCCGCCTCCATACAAAATGCGAGACCACGCCTAGGCAAACGAAGTGTAGGACGTCTTCCAGCTAGGTGGAAAGACGACCTATGTAGGGTAGCCGGACGTGAATGGATGTGGAGAGCACAGGATTGAATCGAGTGGCGCACTCTGGGAGAGGCCTATGTCCAGCAGTGGACTGCCGCAGGCTGTACACGGTTGATGATTGATGTAAAATGCATTTTACCATAATCTCTAAAAAGAATAGCTGACAGCAATTAAATCATCATCATCAGCCGGGAAACGTCCACTGCTGGACATAGGCTTCCCTCATGGTACGCCACATCGACCGGTCCCGAGCCACCTGCATCCAGCGACTCCCCGCGACTCTAACCAGGTCGTCGGTCCATCTAGTAGGGGGACGGCCTGGTAGATGTTTCCCGGTACGTGGTCGCAATTAAATAACTAATAGTAAAATGAAAACTGTGCATCAGTTAGCGAGATAACGAATGTGGATTTATGTTGAAAATGAGACTTTGCGCGTATGGATGTAATGTATAGATTTTCCTTCACACTTTCCTTCTCACAGGCTTGGACTTATAATACGAGCTCGATTCCCAGTGGAGGTACCTAACGCTATCAGTTTGACTTCTGGTAGGATTTTCTATGTTCGCCTTGCTATCTACCACCGTGTTATCTAAGTTTGCCGCCAAAAGCAACTGCACTGTATGAAAGGCAACAGAGCCAGCGCCTCATTACCACTTACCATCATATGAAATAAATGCCTAGTTCAAACCCACGTTACATAAGAAGTTTTTATGGCAGCATTGACTTTGTAAACTTCTATTTTTAAAACATTTGGAAACAATAGTGTTTTAATTACAATTTTTGAATATTCTGGTGGGATTTTGTGTACTCACTAAAATACGCATAAAATAGGCTAGATTTGGTAAGAATGATTTTGTACAAACAAAATAATATATCTGGTATTCTTTACAATAATTTTTTAATTTTACCAGTGAATACCTTGGCTTTCTGTAAACTAGTTAAGCTATATTTATGTTGGTCTTCAGGACTGATATTTTTCTTAGAAATGTGTACAAAGTGCTTTCCAGGTTTGAAACATATCTTTTCAGAAATACCTCGAGTTCTCCAGTGCGCTTGATTCTGTCAGTGTCCTGGCCGAAGGTCAGACTTGTGGAGTAGTATACTTTCTGCTCCTGCTCAACGGGCTTCATCAGGATCCCTGAAAAACAGTTCAGTTCAGTTCTTGCTTACAGTTATACTCTTTAAAGAGAAAAACATTAATTACAAGAATTTTGTGAAACACTAATAATGCTGAACCGAGCTTTTTTTTCTTCAAAAACATCGCGTGAAAAATACCAGAAATCACATTGCACGAAGCGCTAATAATTATTTATTTATACGTAGACAGTAACCAATTGGAAAGAATGCTATCGAAGAATTTCGTTTTATAGAACTCTCCATAACAAAAATACCGCCTACACATTGGAGTACTCGTAATTGTGTTATTTTATTTTTAATGTTTTCCTATACATAAAATACCACAATGTAATATTTTCTCATATGGAAGTGAAGAGTTTATACGAGAGCAAAGCTATTTGAACTTACGCTTTTCAATCCCTCGCTACGCTCTATCTTATAATCCATCGCTTGCTTTGAATGCAAAAAATAGTCATTAAATAAGTAAATCGGTATTACAACCCAAACGCCTAAAAAGAGAGCAAACTGTAGTATTCACATCTAATAGTTTTTCGCTATGCTTTAAATCGCAGAGTATTATGACTATTAAAACAAATCAATGGAAAGTATAAACCAAAAAATAATTTAAGACTAAGAACAATCACGTCGCAAATAGCTTATACCGTTGGTATTTGTTGTACTCTGGAATTTATATCCAAATATTGCATATATTAGGATATAAATTTACAAAATAATTTTTTAGTTTTTTTATTGAGGCTCAATATCTTTAAAAAGGCCTACGAGAAATTATGGGTCATTCTCTTCCAAGTAACACCAGCTATTTTCTGGATGTCGTCCTTCCATCTAAGGAGAATGAAACATGATAGTAAAGCATGGCGAGCTCTAGGGGAGGCCTGTGTGGATACGCAAGACAATCTCACTACCGGATCGGTCGAATAATGTGTTTTAGGTTTAATTACCGAATAGTTTACTTTAAGTTGTATAAGATTGTTAAATAAAGGCTATAAATAAATGAGAAATTATTCGATAAAAATATCGAAGAAAAAGTTTAAGACGCAATCATAAATTAGCAGTTGTGAGGAACGCCTTTTCAAAAGCTTTAGTTAATTTTAAAAAGATTGGAAACATGTAGAAAACCATCAATTTTAAGTTAATTTTTGAATGTTACTTCTTAGCCCATTCGTTGATTTCAAACAAAGAAAACAAAAAACGCAAAAATATGAAAAGTTAACCAAAGTTAATATTCACTGTCTAGAGAGACCGGCGCGGCGTGGCGGCAGCGCGGCGGGGGATGGATTTAGATGGTACTTACTCAGAGTCTGAAACTCTTCGGGGGCCGCAGCCGCTGAGACTACCAACACCGACAACAGTATCACCCACATGCTGAACTCAGTATGGACTGGAGCGGTATCGGTTGCGCATATTTATTGGCTTCGTTCTTTGGACGGATGCTCGTGATAAACGCAAAGCATAAGCCACAGGATGTAACAATTGATAGCTAAAATGTGTAGCAGAATCTAATTCTGTTTATCGGGAATGATATAAATGGAGTATGGATGACCACTACTTAATATTTTAAATACGTACCGGTGATCTATCAGCTAGACAAAATCTCTCGCGTAGGCATTACTCCTATCGTACACCTATTTAACCTAGTAATTTTGGTATTCGATATATATAGTACATATAAGGCCACGTCGTAACTTAACATCAGGCTAGATCGTGGTCAAGCGTTGATCTATTTCAAACGAATATAATTCAAATACTGGTTGAACGTAAGCATGTCAGCTAACCTATCTACTTGTTTCAATGTTATAAGAAAATCTTCAAGTATATTGTGTATAGATCATATATACCAATATACCAAGACATATACACCATCGTCGACCGCTTCTACAATAACCATCAGGTGAAATTGATAAGACATACAACCTCCATCAAAGTTTCATACTAAATTTATGTTATAATCTTTTAAAATGTAATACTCGTAGCTGGATTTGTATAGTAACTATCTAAAAATAGGACATCAGATTGTGATGTTGCGAAATGAGTATCATACATATAAATACATATACAACTTTACAGTGGATCACATTTTTAATTTAAAACACTTTTTTCCGATTATTGTAAAGCGCCATCTATGAACCACTAGCTACATAACTGCTATTGTAGCTTTAAAGTTGTAAATTAATGATATTATTTCGCGATACTATAATTTCGTCTCCTATTCTTAGGTAATTACTTATCAAAGCCTATTTTAAATGATTATGGCAACAGAAATTTAGTATGGAAGCATTATGAGATCTAGTTAAGCGTTAAGATTTATAGCCTGTCATACAACTCACCATGTCGACTAGACCAGAACATGAAACGATGGGAATTCAAGAAACAAATCGTATTACTTTTTGATTAATCCGTATTTTCTTATTAATTCCATCCTGCAAGACTCTCTTAGAAGTCGCTCTAGTGGCGCCTCATTCGATCTTTTCCTCTCTTGTCTTCATTTTTTTAATTCAAAAATGAATCTCTTTTTATTTATTGCTGGTATACCAATACATCATGGGTAGACATATCGATTGTGTGCAGTTAATATTAATAAAACAGTTAAAAATTACCACCGTAGGCAGTTCAATTTATAATAACTAAACACAACAACATGAATCAATGATGATAAACTAAATACCAGAAATAACTACAAAAAGTCCGCCTTAGTTCTAGGAATTTTTACCATATTTCACAGGGATTTAAAAAGAACGAACCTTAAGCCCAACTTGGTAATTGGTAATTTTGCTAAAGGGTGGTAAAATTTAAAATTAAGAAAATATTTCATCTCTAAGGGTGGAAAATAAATAAATGAATCCCGTTTAATGAATTTTATTACACTTCGCGTTTATTTATTTTCATAAAACTTTTCCGTTTATAAAACTTGACGGACAAATAATTTTATTATATCATAAATCATCTTCACAGGAGTGTACAGTTTGTATATATATTTAAGTATATTTTTGTTTGACTACGAATCCCTATAAAATAAAATCCGTCGTTTAATGAGTCCCTGGCCAATATATTCCTTGGCCTGAAAACCTGAGACCTGAATCATATGAACTTCATCAAAGTCTTTTGGGTTGTTTCCAGATTGTGCAGTAACGAAGCAGAAAGCGACTCGGCGACGTAACGATAAAAACGTTTCAGTGTTGTTTTCAGCCTTCTTCGAAATATGCGTCATATTTGGCTTTACTCGTATATTTTCATTGCGTTAACTTAGTAGCTTGATTTATACACAGGACCAAGGGACTGCGCACGCGTTCCTGAGAAAAAAGATATTGACAGCCAGACAGAGGGACAACAAAGTGATACAATAAGCGTTATCTTTTCCTTTTTAAGTACAGAACCCTAAAAACGAACAAAATGTGTATTCTGAACGTCTCACAATCTGTAGAATTATTCAATAAAGTGATGCATGAGGATGGACCGTTTGAATTGACAGTCACAAATTGTCAGTTGTTAGATTTATCACTTGCAATTGCAGTTATTCGAGGAAGTGCATCACAATAGGCGAGGCCAAGAGGGTGCGTCGCAGTATCTGCCAATTTAGATCCCCAGCACAGGGGAATCAATCGCGAATCAGGGTCCCAGGCTAATGCAATTGGTTGTCAGTGCAATGGTACCAGTAGTAGTGTAGAGTAATTTCGTTGAAATGAAATGAAAATATTTATTTGTTTGAAATATGGTGTATAAATTTGGTGTATGTTGTTCATAATTTTTATCTCACTTAAGACTCATAGAAGAAGAAGAAATCATCTTTAAATATCTCTATTACAAAACTATAGACAAGTTGTTTCGGAAAAAGACCACTGTAGAATTGGGTATTTGGGAGAGACCATGTAAAAAGATAAATATCTCTATATATGTAAAAAAAATTATACGACTAGTACTTTTCTAGCACAACCTTACGAATAGTGATTCTAGTCGCGCGGTGCTAAAATTCTCTATATAAATCGGGTGAGTTTTGTGACGCAGAAGCCAGTATTGGAGCGTTAAATGTATGTGAATGTATGAAGCTTCTTGCAAAATCCAAATAAAAAATTGAATTTATTACGATTTTAATGTTTTTGGGATTCCTATGTCCTTTACAATTCAACCCTAATCTATCTATCAATTAGTAGATTTATGGCAGATGACCTTTCTACGAGTATAAGGTGATTCGTCGTTGATGTATAAGTAAAGTACCACGTTTCGGTTTCGTATGACATCACTGGCTAATATTAGTTTATATTACTTACATTGTAAATGTAACTGTAAAATCCCCGAACAAAACAAAATAAAAACGAAGCAAATATCGTAAATGATGTCGCCAAACTCTAGTTGCAAAGTGATACTCGTATGTATGTACATTGTACTGGACATAAACACCGATCCGGACAGTTATTTTGTAATCTAGGTAGTAATAGAAACTACTTACAGATTCTAGGTCATAATTATAATACTCGCCATATTATCTAGGCAGAGTATGGCGCCAGTGTTAGTATTATTACCTGCTTGTATTTTTGCCCGTGATTCGTCTGAGTGGACGTTAGAAATCATAATGGACTGGGATAAAAAGTTAACTTTGTCGTGTTCCATGCCTTAGGTTATTATTTCATTACTATCTTTTGACCTCGATTTCATCTACGTTGACTTCAGGCCTATCTATCCCTTCTCATCCCATATCTCGAAGGCTTGAAGAACCGACAACCGGTGGGGAGAGAAAGTTTTTGAGTGGCGGCAACGTACCGGGAAGCGCCTACCGGGCCGTCCCCCTACTAGATGGACCGACGACATGGTTAAGGTCGCGGGGAGTCGCTGAATGCAAGTGGCTCATGACCGGTCAATGTGACATACCATGAAGGAGGCCTATGTCCAGCAGTGGACGTTTCCCTGTTGATGATGATTTATACCACGGCAACAACTGGACTAGACTGGATAAAACGTCGCTTATGTCCTTTTCTCACCCTTTAACTATTCCTATAAAAAATAAAGCCATTTTGAATCTCCGTTACGACTTGACGGAAGAACAAATTAACAATAAACAATTTTGCATTTATGATAAATTGCCATGGATTAACTTTTGCCGGTAACTTCATCCAGGTGGATTACAGAAATTAATTCACGCAAACTACATGCTTGATCGGGACAAAAGTACAGTATGTCATTTTCTGACCCTTCAATTTTGGCCCCATATGCAAAAAATCTTGTCTTAAACGGAGTAAGTCGCAGCCAGATGTTTTCCAAAAAAGTAATTAAAAACACTGATAAAAACTGGAGGGAAAATGACATTGCGTTGTAATCATTTACATTGGTTGAATATATTTATGTGTGCCTAGAATTCTAATTTATTTGACGTGTTTAGGTTTCCAGGCTCCTATATACGGAGCCAGCCAAAAAAATATTTTTTTCTTAAAAATTTTTTTCTATGCCTTACCAATTTACAGCTTTCTAGTAGTAAGCGTCTCAAAGCTAAACCGTGGATGGACAGACGGATAGAGCGAAATTATAAGGGTTCCTTGTTTGACTATAGAACCCTAAAAACTCAAACATGAACTGTCTTAATAAAATCGCTACATACGAAATATGTCATCCATTCTATTCACCGTTACGTGACGAACTTTGTTTAAAACCATTTTAACTTGTCATTAGTGCTGTTAGAAGAGTAATTATCGACTGCTGACTTCCACGTAGTAGATCAAAAACAAACAGTAAGTGGTTTGACTCGCTTTCTTGCTCAAACCGACTCTACTATGAGTCAGAGTGAGACAAAAACTGACTGAATAGTTTAGCTTGTTATCTTGTTCTACTTTCCATAATTTTGACCGAAAGCGAGGAATTATGGGTGATAACGAGGTTTTTAACGCACTTTTTTGTACGAGTACGTACTCGTACTTAGCTACTAAGCCTATCAGAATCGGACGGACGAACGTGTAAAAGTTGGAAGGACGGCCTTATCGTCTAAAATTCATTTCAATGTAATATAAATAGAATGTAAACAAACACTGAAACCAAAATATTAAACTATAAAGACGTGATGATATCAAAATAAGTATTTCTGTATTTTAACCTGAGAACATCAGGATTTGAAGACTGTAAGCTAGTAGTAGTAGTAGAATGTAACTAGAGCAAATATTCTAGCCCAGTTAGATTTAAGAAAAATATTTGTACATTGTTATAAATTAATTTATTCTTCTTCTTAGTAAGTGTTGTGGAGCTACTATTGTTTGTTTTCATTTGCAGCAGCAATATAACGACAGGCCAACGACGCCAACAGTTTGTACTTATTCATAAAGAGGCGGTTTCAATGTGATATAATTCAAATTTCAGGATTCTACCATTGAGGTAAGCACCCTTTAGGTTTTGATGCGCTTTCAAGGGAAACCGTCAAAACAAGCGACATAAACGACCGTATATTTTTATTGCGTTTACATATTAGTTTGATTTTGGCAGACTTGGTAATTGATATTAATTTCAATTTAATACCGCCACGCGTTTCTGAGAAAAAGGGTATTGACAGACACACAGACAGAGAACCAAGTTATACTACAAGAGTCACTTTTTCACTTTAGGGATACGGAACCCTGAAAAGTAAACTGAAATATACTGTACAATGTTAGTGGAGAAAAATTATCATGTAAGTACTGTTAGGCGGTTATTATACATCTGCATATGTTTATTACTACATTAAATTTAAATAGTGCTTTTGTGAGTTGTTTTTGATCGGAACCGTAAACTGATGATAAGATTCGACTTCAAAAAAGGAGGCGGTTCTCAATTCAAAGGACATTTTTAAAATGTTTGTTTCCTCAGAACTTTCGACTGGGTGAACCGAACCGATTTTGATTATTCTTTTTTATTCGCAAGCTGGTGCTTCCCGTGTGGCCCCATTTCAATTTGGTCCAGTTATGACAATGGCATTCATGAGAAAACCATATAAGTTTTAAATGTGCTGTATACTTTTAGGGCAGTTGAAGTCGGTTTCTAGTTAACTTGTAAGGTAATTTGTATCTTTGTACTATATTTTTAGAGTTCGGTTAGTACCTAATTGTAATTGTAGTTGATTAAGTCTCTACGCTTTAATGGTTTGAATTTATTTATTCGCTTCAGAAAGAAAGAGGATTTTGCAGAATTATTGTAAACTTCGAAGACTTTGACGTCACCGTTTTCCCATTAGCGATGATGACAATATGATGTTAATATCGTTTCAAGACTTGAGCTTCCCTCATAGATCGCATGACTTTTTACAAGAGATTTACTATCCTGACTAATAATATAAACGCGAAAATTTGTTTTCTGTTTGTCCTTCCCTCTCGTCGTAACGGAGGCTAAAAGGCGACTAAGAGAAAATACTCAGAAAACGGGCAGCAACATCTAGCTATGTCACAACAACATATTTCTGCGATAATAAATCCAACTTCTAAACATGGTAATTATGTAAAACCTATGAGACAGGCTCATGTCCAACAGTGGACTTATGTAGCTTATCACGAACTATCGCTATAATTATATATGTTAGTTGGTCCCACCTTTACGTCTGTCTATAAAGCGATTTTTTATAAAGGTAGAGTTGAGTACTTTTTACTTGTTTTATCTTGATCGAACAAGCAGTGATAATTTCTGAAGTACAAACGGAAAAAGTCGCGGGGAAAAGCTAGTTTACGATAAACAATATCTTAAGATGCAATTTTGTAGTATCTTCCTCGTGTATGTCTTAAATGCGAGTTCAATTGAACATGTTAAATTGTTATCGATGTTGGCAGTGCTTGCGCGAGTCGTGTGAGAGACACTCGCTCAAGCACTCTCTTTTAATAGCCATTAGCTTCTGATATGCAAATAATTTTTCTGTAGCAGTTCTCACAGCGAGTAGTCGCTGCGAGCGAATTCGCTTCGTCTGAAACTTGTCTACGCGCTCTAATGTAGCTGACGCGCTTTGAAATTATTGGTTGGACGCACTACCGTTCAGTTGAGGGCGCGCTTTCGTCGCGTTCAAAGCGCTGAAAAATAAAAAAGTACTTATTAATATGTGTATGATGGCTGATTGTTGAGTAATTTCCACCTAAGGGTGGGGTAATCTCATGTCATAGCGTGGGTATTGACTATTGGTGAAGGCTAACCGAGTACCGCCGTTATTTCCTGCGATCATCGGTACATCTGCAAAGTGAAGTGAGTATATTTAATCGCAAAGGAAACTGAACAGAATTACGTCAGGGCGATCCATGTGTAAACACTATAAAAGTCCCGTTGGGTTTCTTATGGGTACCTTTGGGAACCTTAAAAAATTGATAATCGTTTTCTGAACCACGGTAGTAGACAAATGGACTAATTATTGTTTTAAAAATTCAGTTATAAAAAATTATTTCGTTTACAACCTTTATATAAATACAGTACGTGGAGGCCTTCGTTTTAAGTATTAGGAGGCGCCACTCTTCCCCGCGGAAATGAGCTGCAGCAGAAGGCTGATTAATGAAACACATTTCAGACTGGTTTTAAGCATAAAGTATATATGAAGAATTTACAATATCAATGTGAAAAGAAAAGCTTAACAATATTTGACCTTAAAATGAATTATGGAAAAAACATTAAAACTAATAAAATTATAGCTATAAACATCTTAAATCTAAAAGTAAGGTGTGTGGGAATGTGTGATGTTTGTGTGAGAGGAGAATGTAAGGGTGTGTGTAATCAGATTCAGCAATCAGCCTACGGTATGTTAATCATCTTTGAAGGAAATTATTCAAGATGTAAGATTAAGTTTCAAACTGGACCCATCCTAAATAATAAGTTAAACCAAATAAAATCCAAAAAATAAAAGATTCAACACATACTTTTTAGGGTTCTGTATCGCAAAACGAAAAACCATATAGGATCACTTTGTTGTCCGTCTATCTGTATGTGAATAACTTTTTTCTCAGTAACGCGTGGAGGTATCAAATTGAAATTATTATCAAATACTCAAGGGTGAAGTTAGAGAAGCTTGGAGCTGTTAAAAATCAAGCTTATTTTAACGCAATAATAAGATACGCTTTTTAGACCATTTCCTTAGCAATGCAAGGGAATCAAAACCTGTAGGGTACTTCCCATTGACCTATAATCCTGAAATTTGGCAAGAATCAAGGTTTTACAGCAAAAGTATATGAACAAATTTGAAAATCATAATTTTTAAATTATTTATATCACAATACCTGAAAAAATCACAATAGCGCAAAAATAGCTTTTTAGGGTTCCGTAGCCAAATGGCAAAAAACGTAACTCTTATGGATTCGTCATGTCTGTCTGTCCGTCCGGAATGTCACAGCCGCTTTTTTCAAAAACTATAAGAACTATACTGTTGAAATTTGGTATGTAGAAGTATTCTTTGAACCGCATTAAGATTTTCACACAAAAATAGAGATAAAAAAAATTGGGGGGCTTCCCAAACTTAGAACTGAAACTCAAAAAAAATTACTAATAAAAAACTATTATTAAAACATCGACCAAAGTTACAACGAACTACAAGAATTTTTTGTATAAAATGTTACTTGCTGCTACGGAACCCATCATGGGCGAGTCCGACTCGCACTTGGCCGCTTTTTTTAAGATTACAAACTTACATTTGCAGTTGAGAATTGATCGTTATATAGACGGAATTGAGGGATCTAATTTTTCCTTAAATTTTCGTTAGATCTTTGTTCGGTGCTTACCTTACCCATTATTAATAGTTTTTAGTATGTTTACTATTCATATTGTGGAGTCCGACTCACAGTGGAGTTTTTTTTACGTTCCGGCGATTAAATACTTCGAATGATGGTAGGTTTCATTCAAAAACTCCGGTTGCAAGTCGATTCTTGTGATTGAAATTCCACCGTGTCTCCAATTCATTGTTTGTTCATGTTCATTCATGCTTTTTAAATCGCAACCCGTACGCCGTTGGACTCGCTAACAAATCATTAGGGCTTCGAATCACGTATTTAATACAAAAAAAGAGGTCGCAGTCGCTAAACGTAGGTAATTCTCTTGTAACAGTCCTATTGCGGTCGAAACGATCGGCCGATCGAATCCCAGTTTTTATATCTCATAAAACGAAAGCGATCGAAAGCAATCCTCAGTCAGACATTAATTGTGTGCTTTACGACTTAATTTCGCATATGAAATTTTCGGATATGCGACGACGAACTTGTTATGGTCAGAATTTGGTCGCCCACTTACAGAGCTTTATATTTGGAGGCAGTTTCAACATTACTTTTTTGAAATAAACTTGTTGTGCGTAGATTATGTGCGCCGTACGCGGAGTACATATACTTACAATTAGTTGTTTTACGAAAATAATTCTAAAATTTAAAGTGCGTTTCTCTCATAATTACAAGTCTATAAATAGTACTTTTCAATTGTTGTTATAATAATGTGTTACCTTAGTATCTTGAATTATTTCGTCGTACGATCCCTACCCTCAAAAATACGTGGGTCAGAGGGGATTGGTAGTCTGCATATCACACTCCAAAGCTTCGTAAGACTATCGTTGGACAATGGACATGAGCCTACGTTATAGATCGCCTAACAATTAAGAAGATTATAAAATTTCTAAGACAGGAGTTGGATTAGTGATCGCAGCAAGATGTTGTTTACATAGGTAGATAATGATGTGTGAAAACTCCATAGTTTCTCCAGCTTTACCTACTTGTAAATATTTACTAATATCCATGAAATTTTACATTTAGTATGTAGATAATGTGAAAAATCGTATTTCTAGCCAGACGCTGATAGAAAAGTGTGGTCTATCAACAATCAAACAGAACACCGATAGTCACTCAGCTGGGAATCAAATCCGCGTCATCCGAACTTCAAGTTTAACTGGGCGATTAAATAAAACACGGTTTTCGTTTCCTTTTATACGAAGAACGTTCAGCAATAGCAGCAGACGGGAAACTTCCACTGCTGGACATAGTCTCCTTCATGGCATGCCGCAATGACCGGTCACCAGCCCCTTGCAACCAGCGACTCCTGAGACTTCAAAAAGGTGATCGGTCCATCTAGTAGGGAGACGGCCCGGTACACGCTTCTCGGTATGTGGTTCGCCACTCAAATTTTTCTCCCCATCGGATTTTCGGGGGATGTGGCCTGCCCATTTCCACTTCAGCTCGCTATTTCAGTGATCCTAGTTCGTCTACGGATTGCCTCATCCCGGATTTTTTCACGCTTTCTCTAAAACCTGACTGCGCAAGAGAGAAACATACATGTTAACAGTAATTTAATAATGTAAACCAGGTTTGAGTTCATTATATACAGTATATCTATTTTAATAATATAGTATAGTATATCTCTTTTAATAAATATAAAGTAGACAAGTAAAGAACTGATAAACATACAAAAAATAGATTCAATATTCAACTTTTATTTACCTTACGATAGAAACGTTACATTTTTAAATCAAAACATCTCATCGGTATTTTAAATGCATTTTATAGTTTCATTGATTGAACAAAACAGATTAATTTCGAAAAGGGATGTAATTTGATATATTATTATACTTGTAGAGGTTGTAGATATCGGTAGGATAGTCACTTTTATATCGGTTGTGTATATTTGTACAAACAGAGAAAAACGTCATCAACTCTGATTTACCTTGCAGCAAGTTCGTAAACGCGTTTACAGAATAAGGACACGTTTTATATCAATTAGAGGTGTTTTTGCAGGTCCGGTGTACAGTTAGGATCCGTCCGTATCCCGGCTTTCCTTACATGGACACTGGCTCCGTACTCAGGCATGCATCAATATTGCTCGCCCTACGTCTAACTGTCGAGACCACCAACCGGATTGCTTTCTACTTTTATTAGATTGTTTTATTATATCTTAAAAAATCAATAATCCTACGACCGAGTCGATTTGATATTTGTTCGGTATCGGTGTAAATATAATACAATTTACTCTAACAAAATTGTGGTGGGTGCTGGATTTAGAATGGGATCGTATAACGCGAGAATGGAAAAAGATTGGACATGGGGAGCAGCAGCTGTGAGTTTATCAATCCACAAGCCAAGCGTGGTGATGCATTGATGATGGCTAATGGCTAATTGATAATCTCTCTTCTATAATTATTCTAATATATAAATGTTGTAGTATCAACTTTATTAAAAGTTGTTCGCGTGTTTTTACTTGTTTAGGGTTCCCTACCTCCCTAGGGAGCCCGTATAGGATCACTTTGTTGTCCGTATGTCTCTGTCAAGACCGTTTTCTCAGGAACGTGTAAGATTATCAAATTAAAGTTATGAAAACAATGACAATGGAAAAGAAAGAAAGCCGCTGAAATAGGGATGGGGGCAGCGGCAGTAGCGTATGACGACAAATAAAATACAATATATAGCTTTCCATGTTCTTAGATAATTTCAATCTGGGGGTCTTCAAACATCCTATCGATAGGCCAACAAGAAATATATAGAGTTTATTGTAACGTTTTCCTACGAGGACGAAGTCGCGGGCAACAGCTAGTAAGATATAAAAGGTGAAAATGTCACCTTTTACTTCAAGACTCCATCTGTCCGTCTCCTACAAAATCCTGTGTCTCTCCACCGCTGAAGATACAATTCTATTTTTTCCATTAATTTTATGTAGGTAAACAATAAAGTTACTATAATTGACGTAGCTAAATTGATATCTTAACTGACCGGGAAGTGTGTATAATATGTTTGACCATGAGTGAGTTAAGGTTGAGCGGTTGGCGGCGGCCGTTCACCGGTGGTCACTGTTTGTGTATTCTACAGTCATGTGTGTAATTGTGGCGCGATTACGACACGGATGCCATTAAAAAACCTTTATCTACACTCAAATCCTTAAATCCAGATTACGAACTCAAAAATATATACGCGTAATAACGATGAACATACGCGTTATCTAGTTGTTCGGTCTAGTCAGAAACGTCAGTCAATTGTTCTTCTTTTTCTTATGTCATGTCATTTGCCGGCGCGGAGATTTCGTCCGTGGAGGTTGGAAGCCGCGACATGCCCACCTCCAGTATCAGAAGGCTGATACTCCAAGTGGAGAGCGGACGTCCAACCTGCACACCTTCGTCACAGGTCGCAAGTCTGTCGTAGCAAGTCTGTCTGTTTACACTGTCGGTGTAAACTCTTCTGCAGTCAATGGTCAATAAAGTCAGTTTTGGGGAGTAAGAAGTCGTTTGGAGTTAATGGTAAATCGTGATCATCGTCATGGTCAATAGGTACGTAAGTCAGCGGTCTGCTATTTACCATAAACTCCGTCTCAGTCAGTAAGGTCTGAAGGGTCTGATCGGTCGGCATTCTTTCTTTTAAAGTATGTTGGAGTGCAGTCTTTACGTTTTTCTTGTCGGCGTCCAGATAATTTTTCAAAAACTATGCTAGTCGTGAGCCCATTAGTGCAGCCTGCAGCTCCAGGCGAGGAATGCTCAATGTCTTCAGAGGGGCAACTCTAGTGCGTGACATCAACATACTACATGGTAATTTCCATCCGTCGATTTCCTGCGCATGTAAGCGACACATGCGAATGCAATTTTGATATGTAGCCCTTATCTACATTTTCTTTAAATTTGTCTTTATATTTATCACCAAATACAGGATCTCTACTCATTCTCCTCTCTATACCGGTCAAACGGCTCTTGGCTTGAGGATAGCTGTCAGGAAGCTGAATGTTGTCAGATCGCCATAGCAATCCTGTTTCCCAGCGTCCTTCAGGTAACAGTCTCGTTGTCTTCTCCATGATATTCAGCGCCCGCTGATCCTCTCGAGACCTAGGAGAGTCGTCTACCTGCTTGGTACCAAAAGCATCAGTCGAAAAAGATCGTCTCATCAACTCATTTAGTTCGTCACACGCACACAAATATAGAACAGTCGTGTCTACAGGCAAGGAGCCCAAGCCTACATTTCCATGTACTACGTAACCCAGTCCAGTCAAAGAAATTAAGGGTTCATTTTTATGTCCACGTATAATTTGTCGAGTCACAATCAAGTCTATGTTGTCCTGTCCTATCAGTAACTCCACTTTATGATCAGTCGTGTCATCACTGTCATAGTCAGTTAAGAAGTCGGTTACATAAGGATATCTATTTACAATCTCTTTTAGACTTAAACTATTTACAGGTAAATTTAGATTATGTACAGTCCGAACATTATGCATATCATGTTTCACATCAGTATTTAATCCACGGATCTTGATTGGAGACAGCACTCGCGATGTATGGTCCACGGAAGTCATACCACGCGCGCCACATAATTGCAAAGGGCGAGTCGTCCCGTCGATACCGGCGCGTGCTGCGAGCGACGAGTCAATCAAGCTGACCGCGGCACCCTCGTCCAACAAGGCAGATGTCTCAAAATCACCGTTCTTTCCACTTATAACCACTCTAGCGACCTTCAACAATACTTTCTTCTCTCTCTCCGACGACGGCGCTGTCACTGTGTGGCTCACCGGTGCGTAGTCTTGAGCCTCGCTAATAGGAGCGGCGTGCAACAAGGGATGATGTAATCTTTCGCACCCGGGTTCCGTGCATTTCGCTTTCTTATTGCATGCTCTTAGCTGATGTTTTGATATCAAACACGCAAAACACAGTTTATATTCCTTCACGAATAGCCAACGCTCGTCGATCGTCAGGCGTTTGAAATCGTCACAAACGCTCAGTCTGTGCTCACCCTTACAAAAATCGCAAGTCAGTTTCTGGTTGGTCGTCGTCGCTAGTACAGGTCTCCACGGCGGCTTAAAAGACCTAACTTGTTGCTGTTTAGTGGTCGTGTAGCTATCGGTTGGCTTGATGGTCAGCGGTGAGATGTGGCACGCGGCGTGTGCAACCATCATCAGCCAGCTGGAGAGATCGGATAGAGTCGGGTTCATAATACCAGCGCCACTAATGTAAAAACTCCACTGGTATTTTAATAAAGAAGGCAGTTTATTAATTATCTCCCTTATCAATGTCGGGTTTGAGAGATGTCCCGTCTCTTTTGTCGTATCCATTATGGTGACTACATTTTGTACACAAGTGGCGTACTCTATCAAATGATTGTAATCGTCGTGCCGTACGTCACGCATGTTTCTTATTTTATTTAACATGGTTTCTATTATTTGTCCTGGGCGGCCAAATCTAAGCTTCAATGTATCTATAATTAATTTTTGGTTCGTTGCGCTTACTAGTAGGGCAGATACGGCGTCGCGCGCTCGTCCCTTTAGACACCTCGCGAGTCGCGCGATGTTCTCATCTTCGCTGTAGCCACATAAGCGTGTCGTCGTTTCGAATTGGCTATAAAACAACGGCCACTCTTCAGACTCGCCGGAGAACAGGGGCAGCTCCTTATTCACCGTCTGTCTGGCTAAAAACTTACTCAATAGCACAGAATCATGTGCTGGTGTCGGCGGCGAGGCGTGCTGTCGCGGCACGGCGGGGGCAGCGGCAGCGTCATTGTCGGTATTGACGGCAGCACGGGCAGCCGCGGGGGCGACGGCAGCACGGGCAGCCGCGGGGGCGACGGCAGCGGCGGCGGTAGCCGTGTTGGTTGTGTCGGCGGCGGCAGAGCTTGTCTCTTTCTCTCGAGGGAACGGCGGCACTGACTGCATTAACAATACCTCTTGGTCTTCCATTTCCTCGAGAGCGCGAGTCTCGAGAATGAGCTTGTCAGCGATCAGCTTCCTCTCTACATCTGCTGCACGCTCCGCGGCGTCAAGTTGGAGTTGCAGCAGTCGCTGTCGGCGAATAGAGGATACACTGGTACACGAAGAGTGGGAGGACGGGCTCGGCGACGGCGGTCGGCTGCCACGACACGACTGTCGGTCGGTGGACGCGGCATTGTCTGATTTTTCCATCGCACGTGTCCTACTTCTGGTCTCCATAGGCTAATTCAGTTTAAATCGAAGGACCACTTTTGTTCGGTCTAGTCAAAAACGTCAGTCAATTGTTCTTCTTTTTCTTATGTCATGTCATTTGCCGGCGCGGAGATTTCGTCCGTGGAGGTTGGAAGCCGCGACACTAGTATATAATTAGCACAATATTACTTTAATTTAATTTTTATTCAATTAAATCGATATTTTGTGAAAGTGAAAGTGAAAAGCAAACCCATCATACATTTAAAAAATGACTGCATCTACACGAGATAAAAAAATATTTTCTTACCCCTACATTTTAATTGGAAACGGCAACAGATTAGGCAATGGCAACCCCCGACAGATTTTTTCGGACTTATTATTATAATAATATGTAAGCTTCTTTTTATCTAGTTACTTATTTCTATTTAGTCGAGGGTTTCTCAAAAAATTATTTAATCCTTTGCCGATTACAAACTTTACATTTGTCGTTTTTTTTTCTTCAAAAATTTTATTTTTATTTTTAATCTAATCTTATCTGTAATGACCATAAGTATTGTAAGTTAGGGACCAGCCTGCAGCGGGTCAAGATAAACCGGCTGGGTATAGAAAGTAGCGACTTCCATATTAAGAGCCGTCTGGACAACTCCACAATTAAAATATAAAAGTATAACTCACAATCATAAGTTTTATGATAGAAAATGGAAAAAAATGAATTTATAATTTCCTCGTTTTTGGATTGTTATACTATTAACATCAAAAATTTTACTTATTTAATTATAGCAAGAGTAAATTTACTTTCTTAAATATTACCTCTATATTTCGAAAATATTACAATGCTGTTTCCAAAACCTTAGGCGGTATTTTCACTCACCGCTATGAGATTAAACGCCAGGGGCGTGTAATTAAATAATTATAGTTAAAAAACTAAAACCACGCTTTAGCCTGTGTCGTTGAAAAGTGCCTATATCCACATCCTGGCTTCATCGCCAGTCACCAAGCGTAATGTATGTAATAATGTATGTCAAAACAAACAAAATTAGCCCAAACTCGAAGGTTTTATTGTATTCCTTGAAGAGTTCCTCTTTCTACTTCTTGGCTTCATCTTCAGACCCTTATGTCACCAATTGTAGTTAACCGATTCAAATGAGCCCAAATTACCCACCTCCATCTTCAGATCAGCTTGATGGTGCCAAAGAATTATTTCAAATCGATACGATAGAAGTAGGTTAAAATTAGTTTAGTGTGTAGCAGCAGTAGCAGGATCACACAAAATTTGATAATTAAATCTAGAAAATGTAATTTTCTATTTAGTTAAAATCACAATCTGTGTATTATACTGCAGTTGCAGTATTCGTCAGTCTGCGCTGGCGTCGATAAACACATCGTAAACGTGAGCTCATTGTTTATACCTTGATATATGCAATGTAATCTTCCAGCAACTAAGACGAGTAGCTTAGTCACCAAGTACTGATAGGAAGCCGTCGGCTTTACCTGAGTGGAAATTTCAAGGTTAAGACTCAAGTGGACCTTTAAAACTTTTCTGTCTTTTAATCCCCTTAGTGGTTGATTTTTCAAAAATTCCGTTTTTGTAGTACGCTACACTGTCAAAGCGATTAATTTTTAAAATTTCAAGTATATACATATAGTAAAAACATCCATAAAAATAGGCACCTTAATCCTTTCTCATCAAGATTGGATTTCGAAAAATCATTTCTTAGTGGTTTAAAGCGATTGATGTTCCTTGGCTTTGTGTGTTAACGTTAACAATGGATTTTCATATGGTTCGTCGGGTAAGAAAAAGCGTCACGTAGTACTCGCTACGATATATACTATATTCCACCCTAGTGCAGTAATGTAATTATATTAGGCTTATAATACGGTAGAGATCATTAATAAAATAGCTGAAAATCTCTTTTGATTCTACTGTATCTTAAGAACAATCTTATATACGGGCCTAATACTAATTAATATTAAAATAATACAAAAGTTAATACGGTGCGATAATGAATACGAAATGATAAATTGCATAATTAAATAATATGGATGGATGGATATGTCGTCACCTTCATATGAATGTATGCAATGTTAAACAAAATCATGGCAGGTATATGATTACAAGTTCTCATAACAAGCTCACGAAGAAGGTATGCGGAATGTTCCGAATAACATTTGATTATTAATACGAGCTTGGTGAAACTTTAATAGCGGTTCAGTCACTGTATGCATCAGACATTATCCAGCTGATGCTAATGACTTTTCTCTTTTCTGAAGTTTATTAGTACTTTTTGTTCATATTTCCAAATACTTTCTTTGATTGTGATCCTTTTTAGGGTACCGAATGCGAAGAAACCAAATGCAGGCATTTCTGTGGGCGAAATATTAGAAAACCAGATACTTTTTGTGACTACGAACGAAATATTCAGATGCTTCATCCAACTCTTACACTTGTAACAACAATATTTTATTTATTTATATTTATTTGGATTTTTAACAAAGAAACACTATAAGTAATCACACAATAAAAACAACTTAAAATAACAGTAAGTGCTCCTTCAATAACTAACTGTTATGTTATCACTAATCCGCCTGCCATGTGCGGTGATTTATTTTATATTTTTATGTATGATGGGTTTGCACTTGGCCTTCATCTCACCTGATGGTAAGTGACGATAAGGCCGTTGGACGGTAAGCGTGCGCACCGTCTTGAGGGTTCCGGCCTCAAGCTAATAAGGCGCTGGATTCTAAGTCAGTTCTTGAGGTGTAGTAGCGGCACGGGGGGATGAGTTTTCGGAATGTCAAACGACGCAATTATGCATAAACGCGTGCGGCTACCATACTTCAGGAACCGACTCAGTTAAGGGCTAGACCTGTACCTTTCATACCGGAACACAACAGTGCTCTTAACACTGCTGTTTGGCGGCTGTTTGATTATGGCAAATCATTCAAGTCAAACGTGACGAATAACGAGGTGGTCTCGGTCACCAACAGCGGACTAATACAGACCATTTTTTTGTACACACGGCTACACATCAAGCTATACATTTCCAGTATACGCTGAACTTGCATTTAATCTAGTCCCGCCCGATGCTAGTTCAGCTTATACTGGCATAGCTTGACCTGTAGCCAGACGTAATTACGTCGTATCGTAACGCAAAATTCTACATTATATATAAATTTTCATGAATCTTATAAATGAGATCAAAACCCACACAATTCAGATACAATGGCTTTTGAATTAATTAACAAAGTTGTTAATTAAAACAAGCTTACAGTTTCTTGTTTTCAGATTTTGTAGGTCTGCGATGTTTTTCTACAGAGCCTTGTTTAAAGAACTAAATCTTGAATAAACTCATAATTGTTTGAGTTTTATACTTTTATTCTCAGATTGTTACATTTAAATCACGTTGAGTGAAATTTTCCACGTGCCCTTTTCTATTACGGGAAAATATTTTTAGGGTTCCGTACCTATAGGGTAAAAACGGGACCCTATTACTAAGACTTCGCTGTCCGTCCGTGTGTCTGTCTGTCCGTCCATCTATCACCAGACTGTATCTCAAGAAACCTAGACAGTTGAAATTTTCACATATGTATTTCTGTAGCCGCTATGACAACAAATACTAAAAAACAGAATAAAAAATATACTATTTAAGGCTCCCATACAACAGACATGATTTTTTTGCCATGTTCATAGATACGGAACCGGTACGGGTTTTTTAGATTTGTTTTTAACGTGTTTGCAGTGTCGCTGTCTATATGACTTTATCATAAACTTTACCCTACTCTTATCAAAGAAGAGACAAAATTTATTTCGGCGTAAGACAAAAGTAAAATCAAAAGATGATATTTCTATAGAGTTATAGCAAACATCGTAAATATTCAGATGTAAGACGACAGTAAATAAATCTGTATCAAGGTTAATATGGCCGTGACGAAATGTTAACAAATATCGCATCAGATAGGCACCATATCTAATCTGTGTAGAGATTATATTGATTGCGGAAGTAGGTACCAAGCAAGCATAACAGAAATGTTGCATCTTTTGCCAAGCACTTGGAGAGCTTGTTCAATATTTAATTCAAGTTGTTCTCTTGTATATCCCGTGGCCTAAATCACGAAGTAACCGATCATTTCATGAAATATTACACTGTCTGTTGATCACATCATGATACGTCGTGGTCAGATCAATGGATAGAACGGTAGAAACGTTACCATAAAAGTTTGGTTACGTTTGTAATCGCAGGCGTTCTACTGGATAGGGTGCCAAATTTTAATCGGATTTGTCATCAGACGTGACCTTGAAACTTCTAACCACAGCTTCGACTAATTTCAACTACCAATTATGAATCATCGTCATCATCAGCCGAGAAACATCCAAAGCTGAGAACAATTAATTATGGATATGTCTAGATAAAGTAATAAATTTCTCAACCAATTAACCAAACAATATAGTCTATATACAGTATGCCAATATACTACTCAATGGAAACAATTATGCATAATTATGCCAGAAAGTCCCCTACCTGCTACACATTTTAGGGGAAGCGCGGGGAGTTGTGCGGGGTCAGGCGGGCGACGGAACCGCATGGAGTAGTCCCCACTGCAGGGGCTCAGGCCTACTCTCCTACAGATAGTGTATGATCCATAGTCTACCACGCCAGTCCAGTGCTGATTGGTACACTTCACTCACACCTTTGAATTTCTTCACAGGAGTGTACAGGTTTCCTCACGATGTTTTCCTTCACCGAAAAGCCAATGGTACGAGTATAATGATTTTTATCATTTGTACATAAGTTCCAAATTCCAAATTGGAATTCATTGGTATGAGCCTGGATCGAAGCCAGACCAGTTCAAAGACTGAAGCTCTACCCACCTGAGCTACCGGCACCCTATGCCTACCTTTATGTACGTCTACTATGCCTCCATTATGCATAATTTCTATCTAGACACTAACATAACATACTCATACTAACGTAACATAAATCATAGATTAATATTGATTTATTCTTACTACTTCTTCTTAATTTACAGTTCCTTCTCGTTTACCGTCACGAAACAATCTTTTTGCGACATTAGTTGCTGAACCCCTGAGAATTTGCTATGACACCTTTAGTTTCCACGAAATACATTTTACGGATCCCTGATAAAGAGATCTGCAGAGAGAAGTGATAATAAAATCAAATAAGGCTTTCGTCCGAGGTCACACACTAATTTACATATTTGCAAGTGCTCATTGCGTAGGTATACACCATGTGTTGTAAATAAACCTGTACAACCACATTGCAAACCACCCACGACAAAATAGATGTTATAAACTAATTTATCACACTTACTATTAGTGTATGGTTTTAGTGTTTTTAGAAAGTATGGCAAATCAATCCCGTATAACAGGAAAAGTTACGGTTGAAGGCTCATTTGCGGATTTTAAGCACGAGCGAGATTTCTCGGGGAAACGTCGATAGATTTTATCTATACGTACTCGTTTAACTACATAGCGAGACATTATTCTGCCAAGTGCCATGTGACCGTAAAGTTGAAGATATACGAAACTGTTAGGAGACGAAATGGTGCTTTTATAATGTAAGACAAGCAAGCGAGAACGAATGAATACGAGTTTCTAATATTTTTACACTTATTTACTCGTATATATTTGTCATCGTACATAGTTCTTTTTAATATACATATTCTGTAATACACGGAGATGCATCTAATAAGGCTGCACCCTAGATTTATTCTATGGCTGTAGTATAAGGCGTTCTCTATTTATTAATTTAAAATAGTAGACCGTGAGGAATCGATCACCCAATTACATTGTCTAGGAGTTGTAAACGTCGACAGGATTTCAGGAGACTGGCATGGCATGGCAGTAGCATTTATCTAGATTTACAATATGTACATTGTAGAAGTCCTCATTTAGAGTTCGACGTAAAAGTAAAACTACTATTTTCCATATATGCAACAGCATTTGCTTATTTTTGTTATAGCATAACAAAAAACAAGTTTCTTACATTTAACGCTCCAATTTATAGACGTGTGACGTCACAACTCATACGATTTATATGGAGCGGTTTTAGCACCGCGCGAATCACTTGTCGGCGGGATATATTAAAAAACAATAAGTCGTATAGAAAAAAATTGATACAGCTATTTATGTTTTTACATGGACTATCGAAAGAGACAAATATATATTTTTAGTCAAATACCCTATTACTTTTTAGTGGGTTGTACCAAAAAAGTATTAATCGTATCGAGAAAAAAAATTATAGAGCTATTTACCTTTTTGGTGGTCTGTCGAATTAGACAAAAGTATTTTGTAATGCATATACCCAATTAGTGATTAAATAACAATCTCTGAACACATCGGCAGATAATCTACACAAATATCATACATATGAAATTTCATAGGTATATGCTCTACTACCAGTGCGAAGCCGGGACGGGTCGCTAGTACTGGTGTCATCGGTGATTAAGCACCAGATATTTATAAAACCACTAGCTTTGCCCGCAACTTAGTATCTACGTGTGGACTTCAGAAACTATCCCACATACATTTATGGCTCTTAACAGGACAAACAAATAAACAATGTCATTTTCACATTCTTAATATTAGTATGGGTTATTTCAGACTATTGTCCTTTCATATATACATGTGTATATTAGTGGAAACATCAGGATGTTAATAATAAAATAAATAAAAAGAGTCGAAATAGTGTCACGAAATATGGGTTGGGAAAACGTGTTTCAGCTGTCAATTTAAAAATCTCAGTTCGACACTTTTAATTGTTTAGGTGACGCTCCATCTTGCTAGAATATTATATAATGTAAGATAACAGCATGCTTTGCTTTCTATTCGAATCGTGGTATCATGGTGCAGTCAGCAGGTAGGTAGGCTTCGCTTCAAGCTAGCTGTGGATGGCAGCTCTGCGGTCGGTCGGTGCCCGCAAGGACGTTGGAGCGCGGGCGGAGGCAACGCTCCACAGCTCTTCAGCCAATTACGGCACGCCGTTCAATGTGTGCCTACTATACATTCGTCGGAGCTTTCGGCGGCGATTGACACTGGTTAATAATGTTGCTAGGTAATTAATCCTACTCGTTTATGAGGAGTTTGATAAAAAAATTTAATTAAAATATTTTGAGTATACATTTATACTGTTTTAGAATGGTCTTCACGTCACTTTATTTATTTTATTTTTATTACCCTGAAACCTTAAGTTACCTCGGAACACAACAGTGCAGCACCACCAACCAAATCGAGTATCAGATATGCCGCGCTTGGAATTGAACCCACGACCTTCAGATCGAAAACCAATGGTTTAGGCACTGGTCACGAAGGTAGTTGAAAATACTTATCCATCATAATGATCTACCTCTAGCGCTATATTTTCTGGGTCGTGGTAAGTTGGTTTTAGAACTTCTCTCATGTGGTATTCTGGCCTTCTCAGTATGGTCGTACCATCGCAGTCAAGTCTGCCAATTCCCGTATGGGTCTAACAAGTACTTAAAAAGTTCTCCTCAGACGTAAAATCATAAGAATTGATTTTGGCGTGTTTTGTATTTTTTAGGAATCGAACTTAAGACAACAATGGTGACTATTTACCACCTCAGTTCCTTATTTTGAAAAATCTACATCAAATAGGCCATGTCGATTTTTATTTAGTGTCTTAGCTATCTTATTTTGTATTTACAGCTAACATGAACTGTATAACAGTTACAATTGTCATATTTGTTGAGGATTGAAAACAAACTACTTTTAGCATTACTCCGTGATAAGAATTATTTTAGGTAGGTAGTATGTAGGGTAGATTATCGTATTTGGGCTGGTATCACACATCACGGTGTCGAGAGAGACTGCGCGCGCAGCTCCATTCACGCACACTGCTGCGACAGTTGTGGAGGTATTGTGTGTATCACTTTTTGTTTTCTTTTCTTTCTTCTGCTAGCCACTTGTTACTTTACCTGCTAGTGTTTATATTTTAGTTGCATTTAATTTCTTAGTTGTGTACTACGCTGACGTTAAAATATATAAAGTAAAAACGTGAAGTGAAATTCAGTTTAATTAAAGCAACCTCGTTGTGTGTCAACAAATAATACAACTAAAAAGTGATCTGGACAAGACGCGGGACTCAAAACAAAACGTGATGAATTAAACAATGGGCAAACTTGATTCTGGACGAGAATGGACCCCGTTCGTGTCTTCCAAGTGAATTTACTCAAGGAGTTCACCCACACATAACTTTTATGGTAAGAGTGGTGGCGTGTTTTGTTTCGTAATTGCAACTTTTTCGCCGAGGCGTTAGCGGTGGAACAAATTTTTTGGAAACTTTCTTAAATCTGTATTTTAACTTTTCAGTGCTTACTTTTTGATGGTTTTTATGTTTTAGTCTATTTGTTATTACCTATTATCTGATTTTCTTGTTGCCTAACATGTATGTGTTTCCGAGCTTTCATCAAGTGACAGAAAATCAGATGTTTGGGGTGCACAAAAGGGGTGAAATTTTTAAACTTCCACAGCGCCCTCTTAATTATAGATTTAAAAAAAATTATAGTATTTAATTTAAATATAGTAATGCATGTTAGTGTTTATTTTATATATATATATATATATATAAATACTGTTCAAATACTGTCCTATTAATAACTTAATTGAGTACCGAATTGGGGAATCAAACCTGTGCCCTCTGAATCACATCTGTTACGTAGCTCCCACTAATCTATAGCGACAGTATTGTAGACAATATTGCAGGATACTCACAGGATACGATACACATTTGGACAGATAGGTGGTTTGTCCTGCTAGTTACTAAGACCTATTATTTGCTGACAAGCATCATCAAGCCACGTCAAATTGATTCAAGGATTGCTTAGGGCCTTAAAAATTGTACATTTTGACCTCTAGCCCTATTAGCTTTTCAGGTGATTAGTATGATTAGATGAATTTTTAGCTAACATGAAAAAAGAGGTATAGCTACTGGGTACTTACGTTTAAATAGCTTCTATCAGATCAGATATAACACATAACTATGTAAGTTATTTGTTTTTATAAAAGATAGATGCACGCTTGATCTCACCTGATGTAAAGTAATGATGAGGGCGACGGTGTTACACTTTGATCTAGAAGGTGTTCTAGGTCTCTCCATTCGACGTTTCCCAAGTTGTAGTTTTCGGTGAACATGGAAACCGGTAGTGTATTCCATATTTTAGCTACACACATGATAAATGTGGAAGATTTAGTTTTACAATTAGTGCAAGCTGTAAGAATATCCTAGTATACTACTATATATATTATATTTTCATTCTTCTTTTTGGCCCTCACTATAAAATTTACAAGTTATTAGTAGGCCAAGATCTTATATCTTGGAAATTGCAGCATTATTGTGAGAGAAGCATGCTAGCTACATGCAATATATAATTTAATATTAACTTTAATCTTCAGATTGATTTTGCTATGTAACATAAATAACTCAATCTGAGTAATTTTACATATTATAATTTAAATTATCAAAATTTCAATGCACTTGAATTTATTGATTTTTTAAAATTTTCTTTTGATGTTATATTTGTAACATTACCGATGCATAGAAGTAATAAGTTAACTGGTTTTGTAAAAAATATTCAGCATAAAACTTAAAAAGAAAGAATATATAGCTTCCATAATTTTGGTTGTTAAATACAATACTAATATAATACTTTATTTAAGTTGATGGTAACCTTGTTTATTTATGGTCAATGCCTTAAGTATCTGAAAATTTATAATAAGTCTTAACTCTCTCTTGTTACACTAAATAATATCAAGTTACAATGAATGTGATATGATAAAAAGTTGCATAGATATTCATGACTAGACCATGTTATCAGCCTCCCATTTTAAGGGCAAGTGACCAGAAAAACTTTTGACAAATAATTTGTTAAAATGGACTTTTACAGAACAATATTAACACAGCCTATGCTTGACAGGATTTTTTCAAAGCAATATAAATATAGGAATAAGGAAATTCAAAATCATAACAAAAGTATTATTTGACTTCAAATTCCTTTGCATGAAATTATGAAGGCATACTCAAATATGCTATTATCTTATATCAGCCTTTTAGTACTGTTGATTTAAAGATTAGATTGTGCCTGCTTTGTAAATTATTCCTCAAATACATATTTTATGAATGAAGAAAATAGTTAATAGCGACAAATAAAAATTACAATAGACTCAAAAATAAAAAATCTGGAAACTCAGATCGACTGCCCATCTCAAACGGTTACATGACTTTGGCAGCATTTCAGTGCTGTATTGCCAGGGAGATATGATAGGTGTCATCAAGTGATCAGTGGATATGACACACAACCCCTTTACATTAGACTTTCCATAAATGAAATAATTTAGATCCAACTTGTAAGACCAATTTATGAATTTTTTATACTCATTGCTAACTGAATAACACAATTTTGTTATTTATGTGTGAATAATTATTAATAGTGGATTTAGAAGAGGATTATTATTATGATATATAAATAATAAATAAATTTGCATTGTTACTGCTTACTTACTACAAGCTGATACTAAATTACACATAACTAGAAACTAACTCTAAACATGACGGTGAATTTCTAGTCGCAATGAGCTTGCGCAGTCCTTTTAAAACCCAGAAAATAACAGGCAAATCTACGGTTAGATCACAAATAATAATAAATTGAAAACAATTATTAGGAAAATGTAAGTGGCCCGGGGCTCCATACATTCGCAGGTGGTGTCGTGATGAAGGATCCGTCTGGTTGCAATTTTTGGTTTTCATAAATACTATTTGTTTGAAATAAGTGTGACCTTCGAACATCCAGCTTTCGTGATCTTAACCAGTGTTTAGGCGCACAGAGTACGTTTCCGAGAAACAGTGTCTTGTTTGTATTTGTGTTCGTACAACTGGTAATACCCTCTGAGAGGCCATTGTTTCAGTGTATACAGCGGTGAGTTACTTGTTGCGAGCTGTGCGGCCGACATGCTGGCAGGCACGTAGTCCTAGGTTTCATTTCAGCTTTATCGACGCACTGTACTGTTGACGCGAAAAATTACTTTCGAAATATTTCCACGGGAAAGATAAGAGTAGGAATATATTCAGTATTCACTGTAATTCGTATTCGATAGACAGATATATATATTTTGTTTTCATATACACTTTATAAAACAGAACCCTTATAATATCACTCTGGTGTCAGTCTGTCCGTCCATCTGTCACACCTGACTACAACTACTAATGCTATCGACTAACGTCAACACGAAAGGGCTTCATTTGTACATTTTAAATAAGTTTTTTTTCTTCATTTTATTTATGAAGTTTTGTATTTATTACCCGCGACGGAACGGAGACAGTGTATGCGTTTAGGGTGAGAGGATGTTTGTTTGTTTGTTTGTGTGTTTGTTTGTTTGTGTGTACATACAAACCAATGTTGCCACTTATCTCCAGAACGGTTTGACCGATTTACATGCGGTTTTTGTAAAGGGTTGCTGATACGTCAGCGATGGTTCTTAGATAGGTGGTATGGCGCTAGCTCATCAGGGGGCGCTGCAATCAAGATTTTAACTCATTAAAATGAGGGACAGAGAACTTTGCGAAGGCTTATAGCTACTAGGCCGTGTTTGGGCTCTTTTGAAAGTGTTTGGTGAGCAGAACCTGCACATGAACTTTTGAGGGTCTGATGATGGATCAGAACGACGTTGAAGGGAATCTTGCGAAGGCAAATACCTAGTAACTCGAGTTTGGGCTCTTTTGAGAGTGTTTGGTGAGCAGAACCTGCACATGTACTTTTGAGGGTCTGATGATGGATCAGAACGACGTTGAAGGGAACCTTGCGAAGGCAAATAGCTAGTAAGCCGTGTTTGGGCTCTTTTGAGAGTGTTTGATGAGCAGAACCTGCACATGAACTTTTGAGGGTCTGATGATGGATCAGAACGATGTTGAAGGGAACCTTGCGAAGGCTTATAGCTACTAGAACGTGTTTGCACTCTTTTGAAAGTGTTTGGTGAGCAGAACCTGTACATGAACTTTTGGGGGTCTGATGATGGATCAGAACGACGTTGAAGGGAACCTTGCGAAGTCAAATAGCTAGTAAGCCGTGTTTGGGCTCTTTTGAGAGTGTTTGATGAGCAGAACCTGCACATGTACTTTTGAGGGTCTGATGATGGATCAGAACGACGTTGAAGGGAACCTTGCGAAGGCAAATAGCTAGTAAGCCGTGTTTGGGCTCTTTTGAGAGTGTTTGATGAGTAGAACCTGCACATAAACTTTTGAGGGTCTGATGATTGAGAAGAATAACTTTGAGGGGAACTTTGTGAAGGAACATGGCGAATAAACTATGCCTGAGCTCTTTATCGAGTGTTTGGTGATTAGCATATGTACATGAACTCCTGATAATCGAAATTATACATTTAAAAAAACTCTGTCAGATAGGGAAACCTTTGATTTTTAATACAATTGCACATATTGTTTGTCATGACATGATACTTCACACGTCACGATATTTAGACTACAACATATGAATTCTCTAAAAAGCTTAAAATAAAAAATAAAATTAAAAAATTTTAAAATACCCGCGACAAATGTAAATGTTGTAATGGGAAAAGGGTTAAATAATTTTTTGAGAAACCCTCGACTAAATGGAAGTAAGTAACGAGATAAATAGAAGCTTACATATTATTACAATAATAAGTCCGAAAAAATCCGTCGGGGGCTGCCATTGCCTAATCTGTTGTCGTTTCCAATTAAAATGTAGGAGTAATAAAATAATTTTTTATCTCGTATAGATGCAGTCATTTTTTAAATGTATGATGGGTTTGCACTTGGCCTTCATTTCATTCATTGGATGGTAAGTGTGCGCACCCAGAATCCTCAATGTAATGAGGCGCTAGCTATGTTACCTTTCATACCGGAACACAACAGTGCTATTAAAACTGCTGTTGGGCGGCAGACTTAAGTAACATGGTGTTAGCTAGCCAGGCAGACATAGAAAATACCACCTAAAATGCTGTACCACCAACCAAACCGAGTACCGACAGGTACTGGGAATCGAATCCAGTACCTACATATTGTAAGTCCAAGTGTGTAGCCATTAGAAAATGGAGATGGTTAATAAGGCGGTATCAATTCAAGACTACATAAAAAAATTAGGTTCCCCACGTAATTTCAACTAGTGTCAAATTTATAAAACTGCAAATTTTTGTTCCTTCAGAAACGGGAATGGCAGCCCCCGACGGATTTTTTCGGACTTATTATTGTAATAATATGTAAGCTTCTATTTATCTCGTTACTTACTTCCATTTAGTCGAGGGTTTCTCAAAAAATTATTTAACCCTTTTCCCATTACAACATTTACATTTGTCACGGGTATTTTAAAATTTTTTAATTTTATTTTTTATCATAAAAATGCGTGCAAAAATGCAATTTCCCCTCTATCTCCTGTTGTCTTGTCTCCATGGTTATGCGGTCGGGATAATGAACCTTTTTTAAATATCTACTAATCTTAATTGACATCGTATGTTTATTTTAATCTTTCGGAACCTTCTGTGCGCGAGTCCAACTCGCCGTTTACAGGTCGTTTATATGAAGTTCTCGAGTTGTCAAATGATTGTAACGGTAGTTACCGCTATTGTGTCTATTTATGTTTAGTAAGTAGCATATTATATATAGTAAAGTGTAAGATCAGGGGAACATACGGGAATGTAGTGTATTAGTCTGGTTGTGACGCAGTTCATTCAGGACATTGAGTCTTTTATGTGAGAGTTGTCAAAAGTAGCCTTTCCTTTTCAAATAAGGCTTGACAAGTGATTTTTTGCAACATGATTCCGTACCCAAAGGGTAAAATTGGGATTCTATTACCGTCCGTCTGTCTGTCATCAGGCTGTATCTCATGAACCGTGATAGTTAGGCAGTTGAAATTTTCACAGAAGATGTATTTCTGTTGCCGCTATAATAACAAATACTAAAAACCAGAAGAAATATTTAAGGGGGCTGCCATACAACATACGTGTTTTTTTTTGAGACGTGCGATGTAAAATACTACTAGCGCCATCTAGTGTCGTACTCGTCTACTACTGCTACTGCAAAACTAAATTGAAAACGGAAATCGAGGCGCGTTCTTTAGTTTGGTTTTCCATATGTTAAATATCCAGTCCGACTCACACTTGGCCAAATTTTATATGACTTCAAGAAGGATGCAATACAGTGCGTTATGAATCTATTCTCCTCATAATTAAAAACCGCCTAGACACTGTTTGTCTGTGATTGCATTGTTCTATTATTCATGGACACATTTAGCAGCCTGTTGTTTTCATATAATATACGATTTAATTATTTCGTTTCTCACGGGCATTTATCCACTTCCTATGTTTGGATCTAGATAGAATAGAAACTCGTCGATCTTGCCACTTGTGCCAAAGGTGAAAGTCTGTCAAATAGCTAAACTAGATAGGAGCGCTCCAACCTAGCCTTGGGAAGTATTATTATCTGTTCCATGCCTTGGGCACGGCGGACACAGGCCTCGGGGGCGTAAAAATTACGTCACCAAGCGAAAGGGGCGCTATTCAAATGCATAAAGCGCATTTCTCTGCGGTGCGACTTTTTTCCTCGACACTAATTTGTAATTACGCGTCAGATACTCATGTCCCTGTTATCTTTTGAGGAGTATTACTACTGCGGGCGTAAGTGTTCAGACAAATATGAACCTATCAATCCAGGTCAATCTGTCTGATACGATATCTGTGCGGGTTGACTACTTGAAATTATTATATTGGTTTTCTTTGATTGTACATATTATCCAACATTACATTACAGGATTGAAATAGCGCTGTCATATGTATAATTTATATACGTATCCATAATTTTTACAAGGTTTTCCATTCACGTTAATATGGCAGTTAACTGAAAACGAGATTTACAGAAACATTACATAGAAAATGTGGAAAATTGGAAATGTGGAAATATCTCAGAAAACCGGAAGCAGCGTTGCCAATGCTTTGCTTTGCTTTGCTTGCGTTTTACTCTGTATTCACCAATTCGTGTTCCAAGCGTGGTTAATTTGGTCAGAAAGTCAAACGCGGCGATCTATGTGGCAAGCTAATGTCCAAAATTATATGATAGAATGAAACATTTTGTTATACTGTGTCGCGCGCGTGTTCTTGTCCTTTAGTTGATCTGATCTGAAGTAATTTGGACTGTGCATTGTTTGACAATCAATCAAATCCTTATTAACTAATAGTACTGTAGTATCCTGACATTCTTATTATGTACAAGCACAGCCGCTTTACATATTTTGACATTTTATCAAGATAACTCTCAAGACGTCGCCGTAAAATGATAAAAATGACACAAAATAAACTAATTTTAAGTTTTTAACGGAATCCAACCAAAATACCAGAATAAAACCAAATGTTAAAAATGAACTCTCACGGCGCGTCTTCTTCCTTCCCTTGTCTATCACAGATCATCTCAAAAACCAATAATGATGTTGACTATTGAAATGAAAATACTGAAGAAAGTAAACGTATTTTTATTGCAAAACGGATCGAAATTAACCAAAAACATAAAATGACTTTAATTATGTGTATAATTTAATTAATTAACGCAAAGCAAAAAAAAAATTCAGGAAAAGTGTAACGATATCTCTATCTAAAATATTACAGAAACTTAGCTGTCCTAAAATAAACTTTAGTGCATGCTAAGAATAATAAGTCATTTCAATTGTGCCTATATGCTACCTATACGTTTCCTTTCAACGTAAGGAGCCCTCTATGAGCGAATCTAACTCGTACTTGACCGGTGTTTCAAGCTAAGATTAAATAAAGAGATCAAATGTCAGACCACCCTACAACAGACTACAGACCGCACAACATGATTCACGTTGCGGTAAAATACAGATTCTTACATATGATAATTATGTACCTACTATGTACTTACCAACCTACCTATAGGGGTATACTCGTATATCGTAATAGGGCCACTATATGTCTTCACGTCTTCTCCACAGCGTCTAGACAAAAGTCAATACGTGTTGCCAATGACAGTGTGACCAACATGGGAGATTTTTCGGGTTCTTCTATGGGTTCTAATGGTAAAAATTGCGTTTGGTGACTGGACCGTGATGACAGACGGGAATATAGGAAAGTTTTATCCAGTGGGCTTTTTGAAACTAAGATCTTTAGGCTACCTGACTTTAAATTAGATACATTTAGGCTACTTGGCGCCTCGGGCCAGGAAAATCTTGGCAACGTTTGCCAGTGATGTGATACGGAAACTAGCCCAAAGTTACTCAGCGAGCTATGGAACGAACTTTGTCCGGAATTTCTCTAAGTGATAAAATCAGGGATGAGCAAATCCGTAGCCGAACTAAATTCACCGAAATAGCTCGACGAGTCAGTGAGAGAGTGTGAGAATAACGAATAACTCATGGGGAATACGTAATGAAATGACGACTACGTACCGGAAAATCTGACGATTCATTCACACAAAGACATTAATTTGATATATTCCGTCTGTTGATGTTGATACGAGTATAAGTCCTAGGATAAAAGTCAAAAAATACAAGTTCAAAAATCATTTTAATTTATGAACTTTATTGTTTTTGTTATCATTTCTGCGTAGATCAAAAATATTAGTTTGTAATTAGAATATTTCTTTTCACACTCCTATAATATATTAGTGTTTTATTTATATTATATACCTATGTGCTTTATGTCTTGGTGAGTCCGACCATTGCACCTACTAAATATGCTTACCATCCAATTGATTGCCCAACGGTCTTTTTGCGGAAATTGACAATTGAAATGGAGGATGTCAACTAGTAAAATTGTCTTTACCGCCATTGTAGGTCAAAGTATTATAACAGCTGCTCTGTGTGTGTGTTGTTTATTATGTGACGGAAGAGCGTTGCAAAATAGGCATTCAGAAATATACTAACTGATATCATGTTACAATGTGCAATTGTGAATAGTATTCAGTCTGTTCAATTAGTGACATCCGTTTTTAGCTCAGCTCAGCAAATAAGGTGTTTGATTGGCGAATAAAATATTATTTAATCCTTCTCAATAATGTATTTCGCTATATATAACCTTAGATTTCTACAAGTTTTGTGAGCAGCAATGTTCGCTTTATTTAGAACACTCGGAAGGGCGGATTGCCTGATGCTAATTTTAAAACCTTTCAAACAGGGGATTACTTGTTAGCCTCAAATTATTTTAACAACTGCGCGGGAGGTGTTGCGAACCAATTCTATACATATAATAAATTTATTAGGGCCCAGCTAAATTAGCTCATAATCCTCGTGTTTAAGAGCCTCCAAGACATCAGACAGCAAAAGGCGGGATGATTTTACACTGATGATGCCAGAGTTATCGGTACGTTTGTGCCGGGCGTTCCATACGGATTTCTACAATAGTTAGTTATTTTGCGTTTTTGTTTTGTTTCTTGTATTACTTATTTCGCAAATGAATGAATGAATATGGCAAGTGCCATCGTAACCTCGTTCGTCATGACGATCTATGAAGGAGTTCAATAATGAAATTATTTGTATATTGGCTTATAATGACAAACACATATGTTGAAGCTAAAATTCTTTGAATCTTCATGCGGCGTATATAAATCATAATAAATTGAAAATACGGAAGCCAATATCGAATGAAACTGCTATCAATCTTAGATATTGAGCTAATGAGAACTCGAATAGGGCTGCCATGTTTATGTTAGAATATTGGAGTTGTGTAATTAGAGAATAAAGTTTGGTAGAATGAGGCGTCACTTTTAGGAAACAAATTAATCCAACTTACCCTCCAATCTGCATTCTAACGGGCTCATTTAAGTAACTACTGAATCAAGTTTGGTCGTTTCTCTATGCGATCTCTGAGAAGACTTGTTTCAAATGTGTCTCGGTCGATAGTCTAGTAATAGGGTCCCATTTGGCACCCTTTGGATCGGAACCCTAAAAAGTCTCGGTACAAACGCAGTGCGTTTCGCTAATAAAATAGTTGAGACCTATATATATATATATTTGCCAAGTCCCTTAAAATTAAATCATATCTTTGGAACTGCCACTATGTCTATTTGCTTTTAAATATAATTTGTTACATTCCTTGCTACATATAAAATAACTCGGGCCCGATGTTTCGTCCTTTTATTTTCCGACTTGGCCTCTACATGCCTCTAAACTAACTTTTTGTGGCTTTTTTAGCTTCACGACGGTCGGTGTAGTTGGTAACCCTAATTCATATTTAGGTCGAAACTATCGAACACACTCAAGTGTAATTTAAGTTGAATTTATAAACACATGTTATCTATTTGGATCGCTTTTCAAACGGAATGCGTTACGAAAATATTTAACTAAGATTTATAATGCTTATCAACCGATACTTTTTGGAATAGGCACGATTTCTTTGAAGCAATTAGGTTGATGGTTAAGTCAAATGTTGTAATGTAGTATTGTAATGTGCTATGGATCTGTGTTGGTTTTTTGTCTCATTGTCTGGAAATGTGGTAATCCAGAAGCCTCAGTTTTTTTTATTGTAGGCAGGTTTATTGTATTCTAACGCTTGACCACAATCTCACCTAAAGGTAAAGTGATGATGTGGTCGACGGTGTTACGCGTTGGCCTAGCAGAAGTTGCCTATTTACTCTCCGCTTGAATACTCCCAAGTTATATTCTTCAGGGAATGCGGAAACTGGTAGGGCATTCCATACTTTAGCTTTACGAGAGATAAGTGGAAGCGGAACGCTTTTTGAGAGCTGTGGGAATTTCTACTGTGCTCTGGTGGACGTCTGCCGTTCTTCTATACTTTCGATGGCGGAATGAACATAAATAGCTCCTGCACACACTTCCCAAAGTGTATCCTGTAAAATACTGATAGGCAAGCGATTGGTCGCTTATGTACCAGGCTTTGGGACGAGTAATGCGTCGTTGCATATTAGTCGCAATTGAAAGCTAGTTGATAGCGTGCCGAGCTATCCCAAAGATGGCAGAGGTACTCAATGTATGATCGGACTTGAGCTGTGATGGCAGGAAGTACCGTTTGACCTTCGATAGGATGATTTGTTTTAAGTAGGTATGAACTCGATGTAACTCAGTGCTATTATCGGTATGGACACATTTTGAAAAGCTGGAGCAAGAAGAAATTGACTCCGCTTTGCCGAATATTCAAAGATGTGTACTATTTTGAAACAAAGCAAATAAAGACTTCTGTTATGTTGGACCATTCACTTCAGCCTTCGCAAATCTTCCCTACCAATAGTGTACAAGTGGAAAACAAGTATTTAAGGAACTATGTTGAAAATTGAACTACATATAAGCTTTGTTTACGACTTTGAAAAAGCGTAGAATTAGAAACTTGGGAACTTCAGACTATTTCCCGATTTTAGCACGCAATCCTGAGGTAATACCTGTTGATATGAGTGGAGCTATGTTAAATGCACAACACAATTTATGTTTATGTTATGTTTTATTGTTTTCAATTCCGTTTGCTTTTTCATTTTCTTACTTTGCTAAAACACTAAAGATACGGAAGTCTGTAATGCTCTCTTCTCTGTCCTCAACTTCAAAACGCATTGTGCGAAAATGCTTCTGACGAGTTCGCCTCATTAGACAAGATTCTTGCTCCTTGCCGTGTATAAGATATCGGTACCTAACCACATCTAACTGCACTAACGACTAGTGGAACATTTAGCTTCACGACTAGTGCCGACCGACTTGCGGATATGTGTGTACCAGCACATATGACATGTCGATTGACAGAGGGGCCGATAATGTGCGTTCACACAATTAAATAACCTGTTATTTGCTGAGAAACTTTAGTCAACCTCGCTAATTATGATGTCGTAGAAGTCAACTCGCTATAACTTTGCTAAACAAGCTGTATATATATATATATATATATATATATATATATTATATAATTTCTAGAAATAAAACCCGCTGCTATTTTAACATAAATCCTAAAATCGGAGGTGCAACTTTAGGCTGAGTCTGTTAGTGGCGTATACGCTTGTGTTGATATATACTTATACTTGATTGTATAAATAATCAACACTTGTTGTTAGCTTCATTCGTTGACTACAAAAGTAGAAGACGTAGGCAATAAAATACGTCTTATCAAGAGGAACATTGTAGCATGTAGGTTGAAACATATGCTTATGATTTATTAGTCGCCTACGAAATAAAAATGCATGTTTAGTTACTATACATTTGTTTAATAGATTTGCTACAGAAATTATTATTAAGGATATACGTAGATGTGTTTTGCATCTAATAAGCTTTAGGTACCATCAATGAGGAAAACGTTCAGCTGTGGTGATTTTCCGGCGGATGATGATGATGAAAAGCTGTTATGATGTTACGATTCGATTAGTAATTCAATGTGAATATAAATGCAATTATATAATTGATGTACAGACGAAAAAAAATGAATGCTTACGTAAATAGCTCTAAAATTGCTGTCAGTTACAAATTTAGCCTTTCAGCATAAGATGTTTTTTTTTTTTACTTTCTCTATTTTAATTTGGACTCGCTCTTACACCAGAAGATATGCAGCAACGTCTTTCTATTTATATCACAATACCCAACTGCGAATTGTAATTAGTAATCCGCCTGATGATCATGCAAAGACCGTGATGATATACAAGGGAGAGGACCTATGTAGCTGATTATGGCTACTAAACATGGCGTTTCATAGGGATTGATTTACTGGTCTCATTAATACGAGTACGTTTTCTATTTTGATTACATTGATTTCTAGATTTCTCTTCAAATGTGTAATTCCAAATCACATTTGTTACACTATGATCTAATTTAGATCATCATCTCTTTGTTGTTGATTGTTGGTAGTTGTGTGTGTCGACTTAATAGCTTCGTTTTCGTGTCGTTTGCTTATCATCTTTGTATTCTTAAGGCCTTGGTCATATCAGTGTAGATATGGTTACTTGTATAGTGTATAGTAAGCCCGATATCAGTATGACCCTCGGACATATGATACTCACAGTGTGTAGTACTTGTAGAGGTATGCTTTGATTCAATATCTTGCATGTATCTCAGTGTCAGACGAGGTGACGACTTGGTACTTGTAATGTTAGGGCATGTATAATATAAAGTCCTTTCCCTTAGAGAGAGTCGCCTTTGCACACGCCGCAAACCGAAAAAAGTACAGACTCTGGTGAATTTCGCATTTTATATCATCTAGTGGTCGCCCAGTAGTCGACATTCAAGCATAATTAATTTAAATTAAAAAAAAAAGCATTTTGCACTCCTTCTCTTTATAAACTATATGTGTGCGAAATTTTATACTCCACCGTCCGCGCAATTTTGCGGGTACACAGTTTTTGCATTGCATCGAAAAAAAATCGACATTAAACGACATGAATTTCTTGCAGATCCTGTCGTGAATAAGGGAAGATGCAGCCGAAAACAGCAGCTGTCTACGTAACTGTTGTGGGCTTGGTAGTCATTGCTGCTACGAAGGGGCAACTACCAGAGGATGACTTTAGGATAATAAACAGTCAAGGTATGTAGTTCTGCAGAGTACTATATCACTGGTAGTTATCACTATAACACAAGCATAGCGACGTAACTTCCTTCATCATCATCAACAGCATATATATGTCCACACTGAAGGGGCTCAGGCCTACTCTTCTACAGATAGTGTATGGGGTCATAGTCGACCACGCGAGCCCAGTGCGGATTGGTAAATTTCACAAACCCCTTTGAATTTTTTCTCAGGAGTGTGCAGGCTTAATCACGATGTTTTCCTTCACCGAAAAGCCAATGGTAATGATTTTAATCATTCGTACATAAATTCCAAATAACAAATTGTAACTCATTGGTACGAGCCAGGATCGAACCCTGACTTCGATTGTTCAAGGACTGACGCTCTACCCAGCTAAGCTACCATGTTTAGTACTACTTCCTTATTCTACTATGGTATTAATTTCGTTTCTCCTACTGGCCAATTTCGACGTAACGAACTCTTGTTAGAATAAAGGTGCCGAAATTCAAATACTTTACGTTCTAGTGATAGACTAGAACACTTTATCTAATACATATATGGTTCATTTCACGTAACTGATATAGTTCCCAGTTTACATAGTATTGCTGCAACGATGTACCACGTTTACTTGCAAAAGTTGTTAATTTTTATTATTTCAATGATCGCTAATTTAGCAAAAACAAAATAATTCGGCAACCGTGAATTAAATTAAATATCTTACAGAGACACAGAGTTATAAACAGATTTAATTACTGGGATATTAAACCTATTTCATCGATGTATTTTATTTCATTTACACACGCACCGTTTTTGGACGTTTTTAGGGTTCCATAACCGAAGGGTAAAAACAGGACCCTATTACTAAGACTCCGCTGTCCGTCTGTCCCCAGGCTATATCTCATTAACCGTTATAGTTAGACAGTTGAAATTTTTGCAGATGTTGTATTTCTGTTGCCGCTATAACAATAAATATTAATTTGCTCGTTTTTGCTCGATATTGATAACGACAACAGGACGCTTGAAATATTTACAGAATATTTAGTTATATGTATATTGACTTTACAAATTTTTATTTATTTTATCTACATATTCACACATTTGAATGTACAAAAAAGGAAACTTTAATAAATTACAATTAACTAAATTATTCACAAAATTAAAGAAACCAAGAGACTTTGAAAAGGATAAGGATAAAAAAGGTTAGTCGAATAAACCTATTATTTAAGTTAAGATGAATAAAGAGTATTCAAACAAACAAACAAACCTCAAAGGTGCCCATGACGCTCGCCGTGTTTCCGCGTTGAATGGCTATGGACAGCCTTTACAAATAAATAATCAAATTAGAATAAAACAAATGTATTTATATAAAAGGGCATACAACACACTTGATTTTTTGCCGTTTTTATAGATAATGGTACGGAACCCTTCGTGCGCGAGTCCAACTTATTTTTTAAATGTAGATATAATGGGTTTGCACTTGGCCTTAATTACATAAAGGTAAGTGACAATAGGTCCGTTGGATGATACCCAGGGTTAAAATCTAAAAAGAATACTCATCTTATGACCTCTGAAGATAATATCGGGGATCGTGTTTTGCATGCATTTATACGTATTAAACTTCTGTCATTGATTTGCAGTACTGCAACCGTATATTGTTGTAATTACTGATCGGATGTTATTAACTTACCTTGACTGGTGTAAATGCAGTTTGCTACGCGCACTATCATTAAAACGTCCGTTATAAACCCATAGTCATGATGGTCAGCTGGAATAATGAACTTCTGAATATTATATATTAACAAACGGCAAAAAATCACGTTTGTTGTATGGGAGCCCCCCTTAAATATTTGTTTTATTTTATTTTGATTATTTATTTTTCAAGAGAAGATATAACTGACTATTCTGTGAATATTTCAAGCGTCCTGTGACCGTTATCAATATCGAGCAAAAACGAGTAAAAAGTCACGTTTGTTGTATGGGAGCCCCCTTCAATGTTTATTTTATTTTTATTTTTAGTATTTGTTGTAATAGCGGCAACAGAAATACACCATCTGTGAAAATTTCAACTGGCTAACTATCACGGTTCATGAGATATAGCCTGGTGACAGACGGACAGACAGACGGACCGACAGCGGAGTCTTAGTACTAGGGTCCCTTTTTACCCTTTGGGTACGGAACCTTAAAAAGGGTGGTCGAAAGGGATTCGAAACTTATTGTTAGAAGCCTGGCCGTAGTGACCGGTCGCCATCTTGTTTTTTTTTCAAGTCGGCAGCACACAACTCTGTTGACGTATACATATCGATAGAGGACTATTGTATGAACCAAAAATGTATATACATACGATATACATTAGCAGAATTAAGTGCTATAGACTTGAAAAAACCGGTCAAGTGCGAGTTGGATTCCGAACATACTGAAAATCATAAATAATAGGCACGCTGATATGCACCCAACCATGCTCTACCCAAAATGTAATTTTGATTGAAATACCTACTTTGCAGCTAAATTACATATCCGATGTACGAGTATGGCTTTCAACTACAAAGTTAATTAAACATAAAAAGCTATTATTACTGTGTTATAATTAAAAATCCTGGTTTTCAGATTTATTTCTGTGTGTTCTAGTGGTGCTGTAAGACATTGCTTCTTGTCAAGATTCAGGATTCTAGGTCAATGGGAAGTACCCTACTGGTTTTGGGTTCCCTAGCATTTTGTACGGAAATGGTCTAAAATACAGCTATATCTTTTTATTGCGTTGACCTATAAGTTTGATTTTTTTCACAGATCTAAGGGACGGCAGACTTTTATTCGACGTTATTCGATATTGATTTCCACTTGATACCTCCACGTGTTCCTGAGAAAAAGATTCTTGACAGACTGACAGACGGACATCAAATTGATCCTATAAGTGTTCATTTTTTCCTTTTGAGGTACGGAACCCTAAAATAGCCACAAGATGGCGGCCGGTCACTAAAGCCAAAATCTTCGAATCTCTTTCAAAATCTAGGTCAAGTGGGTTACGTATGAAAGGGCTCCGTTTGTTCATTCGATTTATTTCCTTTCTTTGATCCATAGTTTTCGACTGATAATGCTGTATGTATTGCGTCATTGTTCGGAACCCTTGGTGCGCGAGTTCAACGCGCACTTGGCCTGATTTTTAGAGATATATCGTTACAAGCTAAAAATTCTTCTGTTAATTAGATAGAGTTCTTTGGGTTTACGTAAAAGTTTCGCGTGTATTTGTGGCGGCTCGGCTCTGCGACCCGCGCTAGTGTGAAAAATACACCGTAGTTGTCTATACTTTCTCCTATTTGAACTGTACTACTAAAGTAATAGTTCAGCGCAGTGCACAGCGGTGCGAACGAGATGCATATTGCATATGATATTAAATACGTGTGTGAATACATACACGCACAATGGTGTATAGTAGAATGAACGAGAACTGCTCTTATCGCGGCAAAAGCTACGGTGTAAAACACAGAAAAATTGCATCATTACTCGAGCTTTGTTAGATTGCCGCAAACAATTTCGTATCTAAATGACATGTTCCGCGAATGTATGGCGCCAAGGTCTGGCCTTGTACACGTATAATTTTAAAGGGACATTATTAAAGAAAAGTGATTTCGTTGCCATTTTTGTATATTTTGGCTTAGTTTATTTGTACAAAAACATATAAAACGCACGATACCGGTAGGACTTGATGTTGAAAACAAAGATGGCGTCAATAAAATGACTTTTGACGCTGTCACTGAGTACAAAAAGAATGATTTTGTACAATTAAAATGCAAAAGTGTAATTATAGCATTTTTCTATACATATTTAGATTATTACTGGATTTTTTAAATAGTGTAGGTACAAGTGCAGGCCGAATTTGAAACAACTCTTTCCTGTGGTGATTACGATGAATCACTGCAAGTAAAGATCTGTCATCGCGACTATCTATGAAAGGAAAATTCAGTTTATTTGTAAGTAGTCTTAATGCATTTGTCATCATCCCCAAGTCCACAGTTGGACGTCATGATCAATACTATAGACTGTAAATAAATAGGTACATTGGAGTCAAGACTGATGTCGTTTTCACTACACGCGCAAGCCCATTTTAAACGCCTCGCCTGTTTAAATACAGGATGTTTCGAAACTGGAATAGACGGTCGTTCAAACAATATTTAAATATTTGCAAACATTGCAAGCGCTTCGTACGCGTCGTATACTACGGTTGGATACGAGTATATACATAACTACGTACTCGTGTGAGTCTTGTATACGGAGAGATCTAACAGATCCATGTCGCATCTCTATTATTAACCGACTTCAAAAAGGAGAAGGTTCTAAATTCGAGCGGTATGTTTTTTTAAATGTTTGTTACCTCAGAACTTTTGATTGGGTGAACATATTTGGATGATTCTTTTTTATTTGAAAGCAGGTGCCTCCTGTGTGGTCCCATTTCAATTTGGTCCAGTTCTGACAATGGCATCCATGAGAAAACGACATAAATCTTAAATTTGCCTTAATAAAAGTAGACTTTTAGGGCAATTGAAGTCGGTTTCCAGTTCTTTTGAACGCATTCACTTGTTAAGCTGACGCCTAATGTAATTTATCTTGCGCGTCACTCTAACAAGATACGCCATTCATATACTTGATGCATGTCGTATATTGTCGTGTGTGAGAAAGCGAGATAGGTGTATCTCCTGCCAAATTCGTAACAGCGGATTGCTGCAGTATGTACTTCTTTCATAATTTTCCGGTGATCGTGCCATATTTATAAAATGTTTTTTTTTTGACATTTCAAATAAATTTTCGGAAAGATCGAACATTGTAAATTTCGCTTATCATGACTTTGTGTACATTATCAAAAATATGAATCTTCCAAGTAGTCTACAATCTGTCATTGTCGATTTTTGTTTACTTTGCAGAGAGTGCACAGTTGCACTTTATATGTTAGTCTATTCAAAATGTAACATATAATTTGATGATTAGTGAATACATATAGAGCTGAACGGCTATATTGTGTAATATTTATAAATACAATATTTAAAACTAAAAGAGCACAACAGTTATATATTTAATGTAATGAAATTATACACGGTTCCAAAATGGTTTTATTACATCTAATATAATAATGAGGAACCGTATGGAAATTAGGTTTACGGCTGCCTGCGTTGGCGATCGGCGCCGGCGCAGTCTTTAGTTGCTCAATTCAGAAGTAAACGGTGGAAAATATGTGCTTTAATTTCTAACTATACAGTAAAATGTGTATGCTAAAATAGCTTCAGTTTTGATTTAAAATATTGAATAACAAAACGAAATTCAACTTATATAAAATTATAACAACTCTTGTCACATATATTGTTTTAATTCGACCGTGAAGACATAATTACAGACAAAATTTCGAGACAATGGTTGTTCCGTAATTTTCCTTGCTTGGCAACATGGCGGATGTCTACAGAGCCCTAAGGGCACCTCTTAAGTTGCTCGAGGGCTAGTAAGTCTAGTGAGCCTTGACTGTTAATTTATGATATCTTATTAAATTTCATTTATTCGCTACGTAAAACTCAGTTACTAGACAGTATTAGACATAGTATTTATAAACTAGGTAGGCCGCTAAGTGATCCTCCTAACAACGGATAAGCCGTTTCTGATCTCTTCTTATAAAAGAAAACCTTTCTTCCAAGTTCTTAAAATAATAATGCTTATTTACGGTACTACACATCTACAGTACTCGAAGTTAGCTCTTCGCAATTTCAGACATGTACAGACGGAATGTGTGTGTATTATTTTTAATAATAACTATCCCTAACGTAAAACACTAGGACATTTCTTTCCACCCGCTAACTTACCTTGCCTCCCATTTCATTCATCATCAGCCGGGAAACGTCCACTGCTGGACATAGGCCTCCCTCATGGTACGCCACATCGACCGGTCCCGAGCCACCTGCATCCAGCGACTCCCCGCGACTCTAACCAGGTCGTCGGTCCATCTAGTAGGGGGACGGCCTGGTAGACGTTTCCCGTGCCTCCCATTTATACGTTAATAATTGATACTTCGCGGTCTTTTGTGGCTAACTTCAGAAGGGCAATCTTAGTTTGCAAGTACTGTACGAGGCTGAATAAGGCGCTGCCTATGTTATCATTTTCGTAAACTTTCTTAGTCTCTTATTTTGCTTCGTTGTAAAATAAACTTAGAGACAATTATTTGAATTTTGCAGATCTGCTGGCGGCAGACAGCGATATCTTCGTTGATAACAGCACTAAATCATTTTCGCAACTGTTATTCGATGTAGCAAGAGACCAGGTGATCGTGGGTGCGAGGTGAGTGCTTTTATAGTGAAATTGTTTGCATAACAAATGTGAAGAATGGTGGTTTTAGAAGATGGATACGTGTTTGATATTACGTAAACCGAGGTTCAACATTGAACATTTTGTCAATCAAAAATGGTTTGGGTTATGTATGTATGAGGCTTATGAATTATAAATTATAATAACTATGAATACATATGGACTTTAAGTAAACATAAATTAATGTAATGGCACAGCGTGCAAGGTTGCTTTTGCGAATTGAATTAAATCAGTAAGAAAGACAGTGTTTTATTAACTTGGTGGTAGAGCATTACTATTATATCTGCCTAGCTAACTAATTATATCTGAATATCGCGAATATGAAGCGACAGGGTTAACAAATAATAGCACTGTTGTGCTACAGCAATCAAAGATAACAAGCCAGTGTCTCAATAAATTATTCTCTAATACAGGTCCACAATATTCATGTTGTCCTTTTTATGTTCTTGCGATTTTAATGAAAATACAGTGTGTTCTAGAATTGTGCCGAGTGCGATCGTTTTAAAGTTGCAAAGCGGTTTTGTTTGGTTTTTGCTGTAGCCGATGCCCCCGTTATATGATTATAATGTTGTTTACTGAAACGTCGTGGCGCAGTGGATAAGGCGCGGACTCTCAATCTGATGATTCCGGGTTCGAATCCAGCCGTGTACCTATGAGTTGTTTTTCAATTCAAGTACATTATGCGATTGCTTAGCGGTGAAGGAAAACATCGTGAAGAAACCTTGCATGTCTTGAACAGGCATGTGAAGTCCGCCAATCCGCACTGGTCCCTCGTGGTGGACTATGGCCCATACTCTGTGTGTAGGAGAGTAGGCCTGAGCCCCTGCACTGTTGACAATAAACACAGGTGTAGCCCATTTAGCGTAATAATTAAATGCATTACAATTCATTGTGGCCTCATCAATACGAGTACATTTAAAAGAAATATCATCAACATTAACTCTAATTGTTTTAGTCTTTCTTTTAGAGTACTCATGTCTCTTTGGTGTATGGCGGTGGTGGCCGTATATTTTCTGACGTACTCAGTTTTTACCCGATTGCACCGGAAGGAGGGTTATGTTTTTCGAGAGTATGTATGTATAATTGTTTGGCACGCTCTGGGGCCTGAACGACTCGATGGATTTTAGCTTGAGAGGTGTCGTTAGATTCATATTTACTGTGAGAGTTTACTGGGTATATCACAATAATAAAAAGTAAAAATAATAATTATGCAGTCGGGTTAAAAAACTTTTAATTCAATTGTAATACGTTATGTATTCATTCTAAAGTTTTAGAATCCTAATGATCAAAAACAGTTGCCGTTGATAATAAAATCTTGATATTGTATTGCTATCAGTCCCATTAATTTTGTAGTAAAAATAATACATTTAAACTATCACTGTCACGTATGATATTTTATTCTGTGCTTGGTTATGTCAGGAGTAACAAAGGAGTTTTTCACAGAGTCATACATATTATGATTTTAGCTAGAATACTCTTTGCTTAAGCTCGTTATCTAAATCGTGTAACAGAGACTACATTAAGTAAATCCGTCTTTATAATTGATATACGTATATCAGTATGTGCTTGGCCTAATAACTTGTTTGTGTCGGCTGACGCACTCACCTGATTGTCAACTTATGAATCTTATGATTGAAGATAGCGGATTGTTATCGCGACGATAAGTAACGGTTCCTCGTATAGCTGTCTCTAATTAGTAGTAAACCTGATTGCAGCTAATTGATCATTGTAGATGCCTTTAATTCACAGTAGAAACATTCAGTTTGTAAGGTCTTGGCCCAGTGTCTGCTGTTGTATATGTACTAGGTTAGTTTATAAACGGTGTTTTTATACTTGATATGATGATTGATGTTTTGTCTATGTCCACAGTCTAAATTTCGGTTTAAAGAATAATTTATTTTCTCAAAAGAAATTAAAAAGAAATTAACATTTCACTTATAGAGAAATTAAGACTATATATATAATTAGAGTGTGTAAAAAACAAACAGTAAAACGGCATGCAGAAATTAAGAAATTTACATTTTAACAATTTATATTTAAAAAAAAAACTAATATTAAATATCTGCCTCTGAAAAAAAAACTAAATAGAAGTGATTTCTCTTGAATTCCTCAATTGTTTTACGTACATACTGTATCTTATTATAATTTTGGGAACCCCTGGAAATTTCCATGACTATAAATAAAGGTATTTCCTCGGGAAACTTTAGTTAACTTAATAACGCGTACTGCCCATCAGTACTGCCGATGATTGCTACCGTAAATCCGGGCGATAATAACAAGCGCGTAAACCGAGAGTAACTGCTCTACAGGCTGTACTGGTTTACCGCAAAACGGACCACGGCCGTAATGGAATGGATTTGGATCAGTACACAGTATTAGTGGGTGTGAATTACAAGCGGCGAGGATCAAAACTTGTGGAAATGTGACTGTTTGCTTTGTTGTGTCAATAGATAGAACGACGGCACGCTCGCTGGACGTCCGGATATTAAACGCGTGTTTGGGCAAGTGGTTCTCAAGGGACTGTGTAAGCGGTACTAACAGGAATGTTACTTTCTCATGTAGGCCGCGAAGTTGAAATGAATTCCCTGACTTTTAACCGCAACCGCGGTCTACTGGCTACACGGTTGCACTAACAATCCAAGGTTCTATTCGCAATGGGGGTATCTAAAGGAGTGTTAATAGCATTGTTGTGTTCTGGTATGCAAAAAGCAAAGCCATTGCCTCATTAGTTTGAAGATTCTGGGTGCGGACGCTTGCTATCCAACGGACGTATCGTCATTTATCATCAGATAAGATGAACGCCAAGTGCAAAAGCCATTATAGATAAATAAATAAAAAGACTTAGAATCTTTCGTGCTAAAATCCCGTCGTAATATTCTAAGACATTGCACAGTACGTGTTCTGTTGACAAATATGGAACAGTATAAGCTATAATACGAAATGAGAAGCCATGATTTCCGAGGCGGGTGTTACCTTACAATCGTCGCTGAGTTGTGGGGTGTAATCAAATAACACTCAGCCAATCACTGATCGATCGATACTAGTGCAATATTGAACGCGCACAATCGTTTCACATAATTTTTGCTTTTGCTCGCTACTGCTGCTTATAGAAAACTTTCAAACGGAAAAAATAGAGCGCACATGAACGGAATAAAAAAGTAGTACGTCATGCCATTTTATAAAAAAACATTACGTTAATACAAAATAATAATATACCAACAAACTTAGTTATCATCAGCCAGAAAACATCTACTGCTGGACATAGGCCTTCTCCATGGCATATCACAATGACGGGTTTTGAGCCACTTGCATCCAGAGACTCCCGCAACCTTTCTGGGTCGTTAGTCCATCTATATTTTAGATATCATATTAATGAGACTGTTTCATGTTTCACGATACTATTGGGTGTCGTAAAATTCGATATAGGAAAAGCTTCTAAAATGATCTAGCATCGGCGATCACTGCGATGAGCCCCACTCTGCCAAGCGTAGGCATTATGCCAAATTCCCTTTGAAATTCTTTTTCATGTTCGATTGTCGTGGTTTTGATCTTTTGAGAAAGGCTTCTTCTGCTCAACAGTTGATTGGTCCGCCTGTCAAATAATAAAGATTTATCTGAAAACTAACATTACATTTTATCATTATGTGCCATGTTATTAATAGTTGACATAGACGATTTATAATCTTGCAAGCGAAGTGTTTTCCAATGTACTATGCTAAGGTTCAATTTGACGTATTGAGGACTATGAATTGAAGGTTGCTTTATTATTATTTTACATTGAGCCCGAAGGTGAGATGTAATGTATACGTAAGGAAAATTGGTGATGTTATTTTTATGGCTTGGCGATGACTACTAATAAATTGTCTCCAGTAATAGTGGCAATAAATGCTTGGTATTCATGTTTCCATAAATAATTTTTGAAATGATAATCTCCGGACACAATTGGGAAAAATTTCTAAAGAACAACCATTTGGATAACTGTTGGAATATGTGATAAAGTCATGAGGGGGTTTCACCGTAACCACCATGCTTGCTTGCAGATCGGCTATTGTTGATTCAGCTAGATCCATCTAGAGCCCACCGCCTGATATTTTTCCCTTAGGCGTCTTTTACAACACCCACGCGATGATACGAGTATGTCGTGGTTATGTTGTAGTATGTCGAGACCACACTGCTTTCGGTTACTACTCAACTAATTAACGCTATTAAGGCTACACCAAGAGTAAATTTCATTTTTTTTAATCATGTACCAACTAACGGCATTTGCTGTAAATCAATTTATAGCAGAATATGATTTTTTTAGCGTAATAGCGTCGGTGGCGCAATGGATAAGGCGCGGACTCTCAATCTGAGGGTACCGGGTTCGAATCCAGCCGTGTACCTATGAGTTGTTTTTCAATTCAAGTACATTATCCGATTGCTTAACGGTGAAGGAAAACATCGTGAGGAAACCTGCATGTCTGAAACAGGCATGTGAAGTCCGCCGATCCGCACTGGGCCCGCGTGGTGGACTATGGCCCATACACTCTCTGTAGGAGAGTAGGCCTGAGCCCCTCCAGTGGGGACATATATAGGCTGTTGATGATGATGATGATGATTTTTTTATTATCTAAGAGGTTTCTTTATTTTTGCCCGCCTTTGTCAATAACGGTTCACAGATTAATTTACTAGCTTTCGTTACAGACCTACTAGCAGCTGTACGAGTAAAACTATGTTCTTGGCGCAATTTTCAAACACTATTAGTATAGGAAATATAAGTTTGTATTGCGATCACTATCTATGTTGGGGACAGTTGTGCCATATTTTTCTAACCTCCATTTAATGTCGTATGTTTTTAAAACCCACGTCGTTACAGTGCGTTTTATGTGTATGTATGGGATGTGTTAGTGTTATAGACACTAATGGTTTTCAGATTTATTCCTATGGTTGTGCTGTAAGACCTTGCTTTTTGCCAAATTTCAGCATTCTAAGTCGGCGGGAAGTACCCTATAGGTTTTGGTTTCCTTGCATTTTCTATGGAAACAGTCTAGAGGTAAAATACCGCTATATATTTGTATTGCGTTGACTTATAAGTATGATTTTTCACATTTGCAGAAGACCGCAGACTTGCGTCTTCGATATTAATTTTAAATTTTAAAGCTCTACTTGTTCCTGATAAAAAGGTCTTGACAGACAGACAGGCGGACAACGTAGTGACTATAAGGGTTCATTTTTCCTTTTGAGGTACGGAGCCCTAAAAAAACACAAAGTTGATCACTGCGATGTAAAACTTAATGTTCTATCGCTTGAGTATATTTTGGCTGTATTCTGTTCCAGGGACACGTTGTATAGGCTGTCGCTACGGGGATTACGGCCCCTTGAGCGCGCCTCATGGACTCCCCCTGACGACAAGACCAAGCTCTGTCAAGACAAGGGCCAGACAGAAGATGACTGTCGCAACTACATCAAAGTACTGCTTTCTTACGGGCACAAATTGTTTACTTGCGGGACCAACGCGTTCAGCCCTGTCTGCAGCTGGAGAGAGGTCCGTTTCTAATAATTTTTTCTACTTCATAACGGCCAAAGTACCTTCATCCATCCATTCTCACCCACAACCAAACGATTTTAGACAAAGACCGACGCCTGTGTAAACGTGAAGCTCTCGAAGAACCGATAACCGATGTAGAGTAAAAGTTCTCGAATCTAGATGGACCGACGACGGTCGCTGGGAGTCGCTGGATAAGTGGTTTGGGACCGGTCAATGTGATGTACCATAGAGAAAGTCTATGTCCAGCTGTGGACGTTTCCCGTCTGATGCTGGCTAATATTATAAATGCGAAAGTGAGTTTTTTTGTTTGGTATTCCATTATGTCGTAACGGAGAGTCATAATGACCTGATTGTTTGAATATGCACAGTACCAGAAAAGGACACAGTTGACATATTAACCCGATCGAGCGTAGTCGCGGACTAAAGCTACTGTACCTATGACATCGTGCCTTACAAAGACCCACGTGTCTTCTTACACATATCTCAGAAACATTGTTTTTGGTTTCCTGATCATGTTTAATCCTAATGATTCAGCGCTTTGGCTTTGTTACCATTTGATCCTGTTGAAAGTAGATACTTCTGCAATCTTGTTATTCATAAACAACATTCCATTCCTACATCTCACGTCTGTTTAATCAGCATCTAGTCTGACTCTCGTGATTGAATTTGCGGATGGTAGCACATTTGATCAGGTTATACAATACCTTACATGTTGCGCACTATCTTCAACCACAGTGGGTTATATTTGTGCGACTTTAATACTAATGTCATCTCACTTTCTACCATGATCAAACGCGTGGTTGACTATGGCCCATACACTGTCTGTAGGAGAGTAAGGCTGAGCCCCTGCAGTGGGAATATATATGGGCTGTTTAATTATGATGATGACAGAGTAGGCTTCGACTTAATGTTCCCTTGATAAGTGACGATGAGGCCTTGTAATAGAACTATCAATATCATCCTGAAGCCTCATGTTGTTCAGAGTATGGTTTGAAATTAGGGTATAGTCACCGTCTCTACTTGAGTCCTAGTATTTTTTAGTTACTCTTAATGTTGACCACGGTAAAGTATGGGGCGATTCATTTCTAGAAACATAATCATATGTAAATGTGGTCTTGGTTTTACAATACGACCATACCATGTCATCCCGCAGGTGTCGTAAAGGCGACTAAGTAGACAGGAGATGGGCAACAGCATCTACCTATATGTGCACGCATAATGCATAATACAATGTGCATAATGTATGTTAAATGATGCATTAGGGACTACAGGACACCACCTTGTACCCGTGGTTCCACTGCATTGTACTAGTGGAGCGCCGGAAAGACTAAATATAACCCTAAAAACTATCAGCGTCTAAAATGATTCATATACTTACAGATCGAGTCGATAAACACCGTGACAGAATGGGTGGATGGCGTGGCCAACAGTCCATACAATCCGCACTCCAATGTGACTTCCATACTGACAAGCAGTGGCGAGTTCTACGCCGGAACGCCCACGGACTTTTCCGGCTCCGACACTGCTATAGTCAGGTTAGATAATAATACTCTTTCTTTAACTCGCAAGAGAACATACACCACACACATTCTCAATCTAGCATAATTTGCACACGATTTCCTAGTGATTCGTTGGACGACATATGTATTAGACTATATACGAGTATTAGTCTGTGTATTAGACGTTCTGTGACATTAATTAACTATTATTGATTCAAGGTTTCAGACGTCCAATTGACATTGATATTACATCACCAATTTGTGCCTTTGGTTATGATTACTGTCTGGTGCAATGTGTCTACCTGACACGGGTTTTTATGTATGATTGGGTTAGCTAAATAAATTTCATTTGAGAGACCGTGTATAAAATAGCCCTGCCAAACATTTTTCGATCCGATTAATACTTTTTAAATTTAATTCGTTGAAGTGTAATTCACGCCACGCTGTGCAGAAACGGTCCATACAAATCGCTCAGACGCTGTGACGTAATGCCGTGAATTGTAGTCTTAAAATGGCTGAAGCTTTTGACATAGAATCGAATGTTTTTACGATTTGAGTACGTTGATTTACATTATTTTTGGGACGTTAAATTCATGTCTCTCTCCAAACTTTTTAGAAGTTGTATAATGCCTTTGGTATAATTCAGCCTCTTATTATGTATCAGCTACCCAATTGCGACGCCTTTTGTTGCGCAGGAGTCGAGATGGCGCTGTAACACTGCGCACCCTTCAATATGACCTAAGCTGGCTAAACGAACCGCAGTTTGTTGGCAGTTTTGAAGATGATCACTTCGTGTATTTCGTCTTTAGAGAAGTGGCAGTCGAATATATGAACTGTGGAAAGGTGATCATTTTTATACGTTTATTGAGATATTTTGCAAGGTAACTGAAGAGATTTTAATCATTTATTAGTTTTATTATTATGAGATGTGTTTACGTTAGAAATACGTAACGAGATTCATCTCGATCAAGTTTCATATCAAATTTATGCTGCTATAATTTTTGAAAATAGAATAGCCTTTGTGCAGTAATTATCTAAAAATATGTTATTAAGTTTCTATCTATTTATATATTATATATATAGACATTTTACGGAATTTCGTATGAACTAATTTCTGCTACTGGCAACAATTACATCAAATGTTATTTTTGCATTTTTTTCTTCACCGTAGCTTTTCATACATTTCTGGTTGGGCTTATGCATAATAGGTATTAAAGTACTCTGTGATAATAGTATATATAAAAAATAAATTATTGTGAATACACATCTTGTAGATAATATACTCTCGAATCGCCCGGGTGTGTAAGAGCGACTCCGGCGGGCATCTGGTGATGAGAGATAATTGGAGCACTTTCCTGAAGGCGCGCATCAAGTGCCCAGTACCAGGGGACGTGCCCTTCTACTATGATGAGGTCCAGAGTGTCGAATATCTGCCCCAAGAGAAGATATTAGTTGCTGCGTTCTCTACACCCAGGTAATATTCACACTAACATTGCATGCGGAAGTAAGTTTGTGTATTTGTTTATTGCTTTTTCCTTTGCGTTGTAATGGAGAGTCATATTTTTTAAATATCTCTTTATTAATAAAGAGATAGTTGAAGGTTAGGGACACGACATAGGCAAATTTTAATGCATCTCGAGCAAATAGTTTCAGTGGGATGAAACAAAGTACTAGTTACAGGTCTAACGCCTAATTGAGTCTGTTCCTGAGGTATGGGAGCGGTACAGGAGGGGGTGCTTTGTCAGCGTGTACTTCAGAATGTATCCCAAGGGAGCAATGTGAACGATATGGATAAAAATTACCTATGTCTCTCTAATGGCGTAGGCTACATGCGTTACAAATTACAATACGATAGGTTGTGTCGTTGAGGTAGCAAACAAATGGACAAAAACCTTTCGCATGTATAATAATATTCGTGTGATTCTTCGGTCCAATTTAGCTGTTTCAATTTTGTATCAGAAACCGTAGCAATCGTAAAAATTTTCAGTTTATAAAGAAGTAGTGTACATCGAAATTTTCAATGAAAATTGACTCTGATAACATGAAGTTAACGCTATTAATGTGAAATATATAGCATAGTTTATAATAGCATATAAACTAGGCTAATCCCATGAGGCTATAAAGATTTTAAAACGCCGCCCGCTCTGCGACTTAAAAAAAACTTCATTGGCAAACCTGCGTCTCTTTCAGTCACACATATTTTATACTATAAAGCTTAGAGGGTATAAGATGGGTGAACTATCTAACATTATGTTTATAGGTATATGCTTCTAAAAAAAGTATTTTGTCCACAGTAATAGTATAGCCGGTAGCGCCATCTGCATTTACAACTTGTCGGACATCCACGCAGCATTCGAGGGTCCGTACCAGGTTCAGAAGTCGACGGGGTCCACGTGGGAGCCGCAGTCACCTTCGCAGCTAATCAGGGACCATTTCCGGTGTATAAACGACTCGAGGTACATTTTTTCTTCATCATTCCACATAATGATTCACAGAATAATCGCTTCAAAAAGAGATTTGAATCTATATAGCGACTCTTGTATGTATAGCTGACCGTTCCCACAGCTGAGCAAAAGGTCTCCTTTCGCTTTTTTAAACATTTCGGTTGAGCTAGCCTCTCATTTCGGCTGAGATAGTCCTCGAAATCGTATCGTTTTACTCCACGTTTTTCTACCACATAGAGGTAAATTAAAATAACAGTCGATTAAATTGCTGACTTTCATAATTTTTTTAATGGAAATTGAAACATGAATTTTTTTACGCCAAATAGGGAAAGTGTAGTACTATATAACAATAAGTATTTTTTTTATCTTAGGTGAGAAAAAATTTCGAAGTGCGAGTAGGAATCGACAATTTTTGTTTAATTATTATTATTTATTAGCGGCCATATACACTGTCACGGCCATAACACAAAGCGTCGGTGGCGCAGTGGATAAGGCGCGGACTCACAATCTGAGGGTACCGGGTTCGAATCCAGCCGTGTACCTATGAGTTGTTTTTCAATTCAAGTACATTAACCGATTGCTTAACGGTGAAGGAAAACATCGTGAGGAAACCTGCATGTCTTGAACAGGCATGTGAAGTCCGCCGATCCGCACTGGGCCCGCGTGGTGGACTATGGCCCATACACTCTCTGTAGGAGAGTAGGTCTGAGCCCCTCCAGTGGGGATATATATAGTCTGTTGATGATGATGATATACACTGTTAAAAATTTAAATTTGTCTACCTAACGGAAACAGTGGAGCCTTAGAGATCCTACGGAACCCTAAAAATGAGTCTGATGGAGTATCTTATTATTTCAGAACCCTTGAAGAGCTAGAATACCGACGGCGCCTGTACAAACTAATGTACGAATCAGTCCAGCCTATATCAGGAGAACCGGTGTACAAGGTGACACTGAAGCGATTCACGCACGTGACCGTGGACGTTACCGCTACCAAGTTGGGAAGACAAGTTGTCTCGTACGTGGCGACTGATGACGGGGATGTTCTGAAGTTGGCCGTCTTGCCTCGGCTGGATGGGGCGTGCTTAGTGGAGCTACTAAAGCTGAGAGATAATCGCAACATTTTCCAAATACATACTATGCAATTCGTTAAAGACACGGTGAGTTAATCGTTACTCTTTTATATACACCTTATTGTACGTAAGAGAATCATTAATAATTAATACAAAAATGGGAAAATATTTAGTAATGATTCAATAGTATTCCTATCAGTTGACACGGATAAGTGAAAAAAGAAATGGCGAATAATAAAGTATTATGCAATACCAATAAAGATAAAAAGAGTATTTGAACTATTCATCAGCTGTACACGTGTACCTTGTTGGCCAAGTCGATTCAATAAGAAAGGAATCGATCCCGAAAACAAAAGCTTTTAAAAAGGAGGAATTTAATTGTTTGTAAGACATCGCGTTTGAGTATTTTGTAACATAATTGCACTCTTCCAGATGTCGCTATACATCGGCAGCGATAGTGGCGTGTTCCGCATCAACGGCGAGCGTTGTTATCGGTACAGGAGTCGGGTAGCGTGCGTGGGCGCCGCGGACCCACACTGCGGCTGGAATGAAAACCACGACGTCTGCGAACACAGCCACGAGAGCAACTTCGCACAGGGGACACTCGGGTGCCCTGCACCTAACACCCCTGGTCAGTTAGAATTTTTGATGTGATAACATCTTATAGATCGATGTACGCCGGCTGCACGCACAAAAAATGTCACGTTCCTCCTGAGCCGAGCGTGAGAGCCAAGTAAGAGCGCAGAACAAGCGATAGATTAGCACTATCGGCCTAAGCTTTCGGCTTGTGACAGCATTTCATCAAAGTTTTCTTATGACGTTATCACGTACAATTATCGTCCGTGAACTGACTTTACAGACAACCAATTTAAAGACGGGTTTTTCCTCCGTGACAGCAGTGTCTAAGGCACGGATAGCTTTCCGCCCACCATGACCAAGCCTGTTACATCTCTCATGTGGATGCCAACAGCCTCCTAAACACAGTGGCGGAACCGGTGGATGGCTCCTAGAGACATTTCGCATAAATGAACTTGGTGCCGTCGAAACGTACCGCTATTATGTGTGGATTTACTGTAAATAATAATATATATTGAATAAATAAAATGAATTCTGAGGTTTTTGCCGCACGTTCAGGTTGTCAGAGTTGCTGTGCGTCGAATTTTCCGACATTAAACGTGAATCTTGTTGTATATAATTCACAGCTGATGGCGGGTGGTCAACATGGTCAGATTGGGAGCCTTGCATGCAGGACGGTACGTCTCACTCTGCATATGGCGAGCGACCTGACATGTGCCAATGCAGGACGAGACGCTGCGACAACCCGCGCCCCAAGAACGGGGGCCAGCGGTGCGAAGGTAAACTCTTTCATTAAGCGGTTGAAGGAGTCTACTGTAGAACATCGGCCTGTCCCACAGATAGCCTATTGGTCGCCTATAAATACACCTGCTGGTTGACATGGGGTACATTTTAATGCCACGATAAAATCTTGATAAATTATTACAAACAGTTAACGTGAAAATAATGTGCCCATGCTCAAACTTTTGGGCCCCTTGCTTCCAGGACACTCAATACAAGTGCGTTAGCGTGCGTGCAGCGTTATAACTTATTTATAAACTTCTCGAGTTGGGGCTCATTTGATTTTACTTTTTATGACTCAGAAAAGCCTGTAGTTTTTGGGCTATAATTTATTTTTAAGATTAAGTTTTTTTGAGCTGTCCTGTGCATGTATGATCTCAGCACTTAGTTTAAGTTTTTAAGTTAACTCGTTTTTACGTATTTATTAGCCATCAGCTTACACTTTCCATGCTGATGTTTTGTTAATGCATGATAACAATGTTATTAATGCGGTAATATTATGCTGTGTGGTGGCAGACAGGCGGACATATCGAATGCCTCCACTGGGAATCGAACCCGGAACCTCCAGATTGTCAGTACAAGCGCGTAACCATTTAAAAACCGTAACCAGTTAAAAAAGGCGTCGGTTCGAGGTTCACCTAATTATAACAGTAATAAATAACAATTAATTTCATTTCAGGTCCGAGCATAGCAGTGACGAACTGCACGGTGCACGGCGCATGGTCGTCGTGGTCCGGGTGGTCGGAATGCTCCGCGTCGTGCGGCATCGCGGTCAAGTCTCGGCGGCGCTCGTGCACCGCGCCCGAGCCCAAGTTTGGGGGACGAGTGTGTGTCGGACTAGATGTACAGGACTTGTACTGCGCTAACCTGCCCCCATGCCCAGGTATGCTCATGATCGACTGCATAAGTCCACTGCTGGCCACTCTGCCCCACAGATCACCACATTGGATTTTACATTAGGGGTTTTGCCATAATCACCATACTTGTCAGGAGGATTGGTGATCGCAGTAAGATGTTGTTATAGAGGTAGAGCTGCTGCCTGTCTATATCCTACACTGCGCTCCGTGTGGTCGCGTCTTTAAATCCAAGTTTGGGTTCGCGAGCCACGTCAGAGCGCACCACAACCTGGACTTAGATAATTGAGGGAGTCGCCGTCGCCGGACATGGCTAGGAGGACTATATATATATATATCCTTTAAACACTTTGGTGCACTAAGGTCTCTTAAATCCTACTTGTGAAGGTGGCAGTATCAGCGAGCAACCCAGGTCTGAATTAAATTTAGCTTGCTTGGAATTAGGTTAAATCTCAGACTAGGGGACCCGCAGCTCTCTCCTAGCCTGCCAGTGTGACCTTTACTCGAAGATTTGGGAGATGTCAGCTCGAGAGTCTGCTATTATGAAATAAATCACCATATCACAAATCACTACCACGAACGGGGTTTCAATGGAGCGATTGGCTCGTATGCGGATATATACACTGAAATTTACCCTTAATCGAGTTAAATATAATAATAATTATTTTTCAAAATTTGAGTTTAATACTTTTTGAGGCACACAAGCTGCGTCATTTTCGTCGAAAAATATCGTTGCTTTTATCAAAATCATGAATGAAAATTAAATTATTTCAATAATTAAAAAATACGGGTCCTTTCATTTCTCATTTTCTACCCCAAACCCAAATAAAATCTCTAACTATTTATTTTGAAAGTACATATGTGTATCGAATTGTTGTAATTTGACATTATCTGATATTAATAAATTGCCATTTTAATTTGAAACTACTCGTAGTTAACCCGACAAACCTTGAAAGGTTATCAATTAGCGGTTTTTCTATTCAGATCCATCTCTGGCTCCGGTGGACGGCGGTTGGTCGGCTTGGAGTCCTTGGACGCAATGCGCGAGCGCAGGGGGCGCGGGGTGCGGGCCTGCGGCGGGGTGGCGCGAGCGCCGACGGACTTGCACGAACCCAGCGCCGCGACACGGCGGGAGTGATTGCGAGGGCAGCAAAGTGGACCGACAGCTCTGTGACATGCGGCCCTGTGAGGTGCGCAAGGCTACTGCGTGGACCCCCTGGGTGCAGATAACTGGTAACACTACTCTTTCTTGTTGGTCGGCTGAAAAATTAAGCTTGATTCTTATGAAATTGTTCAAAATTTTTAATATATCTAAATTATTTCTTAGGTAATTCATCAGATGGCAGCTATACAGAGAAGCGGTTCAAGTTCTTGTGCAAGGCTCCTTCACCCGAACAGATCAGGGTAAGACTAAACTGTTGTCGGAAGACAAATCACAACAATGTCTCCATAGATAAATAGATTTTGCGAGCAACTCGCTTGGAGTGGTCATAGACACAAAATCGACCAATATATTGTGCGGCCAAAACCAGTATCTTTTTTTAGGTCGGCAAAAAGCGCGGTGTCTCGAAAAAAACTTTTTGACACCACCGCACAAATTATATCTGAAATTGTATGTCTTCTGATTTAACTAGACTTTCGGTTCAATACTTTTTCATAATAAGCATTATTTTGTGTAATAAAACAATTTTTAAAGCTAGACTAGAGAGTCCCTTCTATTAATTCATCCATCAAAATCATTTATTCATAGGTATAGTAAATTAACAAGTTTATTTTTATTTCTCCAGCTATCAATAGCTCGCGAGGAGGAGAGGTACTGCACTTCCCGTGGTAGCTGCAGCAGTACACCTCCAGAAGAGGAGGGGGGTTGGGAAGCATGGGCCCCCTGGGGGGAGTGCTCCGCCCTCTGCGGGGGAGGGCAACAGACGCGCACGCGCCGATGCAGGAAACCTCCGTGTGTTGGATCCAATGACATGCTGAGGTCTTGTAACACACATGCTTGCGCAGGTGATCAGTTTATCACACATTTATCATTTCTGAATTAATTCTTCTCAAGTCTCCCATATGTATCCTTTTCCACTGAGGGCATTCTTCTTCTTATTTAAAAATAGTTACTCGATTACATACAAATGAAAATGCTAAACGAACTAGACAGGCGCACATAGAAAATGTCAACTGGGAATCGAACTTGTGACCCTCCGCATTGTGAGTCCAATTATGTACTTACTAGGCTACGAAGGCGGTAACTCTTGATTAAATTTTGGTCTTCTCGACGTATTTTTTACATATCACAATAGAAAAAATATTGAAAGAAATCCAACAAAAATAAACTGAAAAGACTGTAAATTCTCAACTATTTTTCAGGAGTTTTGAGCACACTTTGACCTGATAAAAGTGTCTCACTTTATTATTCGAACATGTTGAGCACAATTTAACTTGATGTGTTTTAAGGTCAATGGTCGTGCTGGTCGGAATGGAGCGACTGCACGGGCGGTTGCGAGGCAGGCTCGACCGGGCATCGAACCCGCACTCGCATGTGTTTGTCGCCCGAGGGGTGCGTCGACGCGGGAGCAGCTCTCGAGAGACGAGTCTGCGTTAACGCTTGTTCAGGTCAGCTTGTGAACTAAGTTTACATAGATACTTAAACCTGCGTCTCTCGCCAATCTGAGGCGAGGCTACCGGTCGTATACCATTAGCGTAAGATGTACACAATTATAAGAACCGACAGATAGGGTAAGCGACATCTACCGAACATTGATTTACCTCAATTAAAATCGACCAACTTTCTAACGTTTAGGCTAGATTCATGTTGCTAGAGATAGCTTTATCTATATTTTTGCAAAAAACGTTCGCCTCGGACTGGCGATAGATACAGGTTCAAATCCTGCTCATGACGAATGATTTTCTTAATTCTCAAAATGTTTTTGGCAACTGCGCCTGATCAGTACATATTTGGTTTATCGTTAAAAGGATCAATGTTTTAAATTTCAAGGTTTTCAAATCTCAAGTGATTTTGCAATAATTTTTTCGGCCTTTTGCTTGTTCTGGGTGAAATCCTTCCTTTGTGCCACTTTACATCGATATCTATGCATGTATGATGTATAATATATTAAATGTTTACAGAAAGCGAAGGCGGATGGGGTGCTTGGGGCGAGTGGACAAGATGCGACAATGGGGAGCGCCTGCGACGGCGAGACTGCGGCTCTGACATGTGCACCGGAGCACAAGTACAGCTGGCCCGTAACACAGCGCAGATGGATATAGACAACGGTGAGACATTAGAGACTACAGGGCGTAAAGTACGAGTATAACGTGGCAGAAAATGGCGGCACCTTCGCTCTCTGTTGAAAGTGTGAATTTTTCTAACACGGATCCTTGCTTAAAGGAGGCCTAAAGTAATCTTACAACGCTGCCAAGTGTTCACATCATTCTAATCCGTAAATTACTCATTAAAGACCTACTTACACAAATAAATGTACTATGACATCCTATGTATGTATCCTATACAAAGTTGCCCAGATCTATAATCAACTACCCAAAGATGTGAAGTATGCCAAATCACTCACAACTTTCAAAAGACTTTAAAAAATTCGTACAAAATAAATATTCTAACTTAATAGTCTGATTTTGTAAGTTTTAAGGGAGTTAATTATTTATCGATGTCGATCTACTCACACCTATTTCTCATATTAGTTTAATTTAGTTAACCTTAGTTCTGTACGTTACATTTAATTTGATTAATCTTAGGTTTCATATTTATGTGGATTTTTGTAAATTATTATAAGAAAATAAAAATCTGTAAACCGAAATCTATAATATGGTTTCAGAGTTGCATGCGCTACCAGCGTTCACACCCAAAGTGGAGATGGCGTCCTTTCTCAATTTCAACGGGGGACAGTCGTTGAGCACTGGCGGCGTCGTGGGATGCATCATAGCTGCATTTGTTATGGGTAAATATTATTTTATATGTATCCTAACTCCCACTATTTTACCGGCTACCTAATAAAGATCGCTGGGTGCCGTTGGATTCGAGAGATTCGCGACCAGCCATTGTGGACTACCGTGGGGCAGGCAGCGGTGGATGTTTCCCGGCTGATAATGATCACAGACAAGTATTGAACCTTGATGATTTTATAAATACAATACAACGCATGAGTAGTTACGCGGTTCCAGTTTTTAATCTCTTTATTATTTGCAACGCAGTATGCATTTACGAAATTTGAAATTAGAATATCTACTTCTCTTTTCACAAGATTTTTGTTTAACTTGCAATGTTTGCATGTATGTTTGTTTAGGTTCAATTTAGCTGAATTAGAAACATTTCATGCTACCCAACGGCCTAATTTTTTTTTACATTTTTTGATTACGATTCATTTTCAACTGATCTAATGCTGGAGACGGAAGGTGGCGTTAGAAACTTCTAAAGTCCACAAGTGTTTGAGCTCGTTTGATTTGTCTGTACAAACACTGCGTGGTGCCTACAATCTCGTGATGAAGTTGGTCATAGCAACTACTCTACTACTCACGATAAACCCGCAGTGTTTGATTTGTCTTTATGAGAACTCTTAATTAGATTAATTAGATGACAATATGTAACAAAGTACCGTCGCCAAAAAAACTTGTATTAAAAATGATTTTTTTAAAGAAAACTTAATATTGTTATGTATGACCCTCAGATTAAATAACTTTCCGTGACTTAAATCTTGCCTTTTCATCATAAGTCACTTGATGATGTCGATAAGAATTGTAGAAAAGAAGCGTGCTAACCTTGAAGTCTCTTTCTTTCTGGATGTTAATATAGGGTAAGGAGTGTGATGCTTCAAACAAACAAAAATCTTTTAGAGTTTCGGAGTATCCAGTCGGAGCCATATAGATATACAGGCTTGAAGTTTATATATACTCGTATAATTAGTTCAGTGGCCCAACGTCAAAAATTGTGTCAAAAAGTATCTTGCATTATATTTCAAGTTCCATACAAGTTTTTAGGGTGCATTTTGATAATGAATTGAATTTTTTTCAAACCGACAAAATGTTCCTATTTCAGACATATGTATGTGTATGTATTGTTGCGGGTAGATCTTAAAAAAATATTTGGGCACAAGAAATTGTTATCTTCACAATAGACTTCTCTTAAAACTGTGTTAATAAATAATTTTTATTAAGTTTTAACTATTGCAAATTTACTTTCTATTTGCGGTTATAATTATTATGGCTAGTGACCCCAATTTTGTTTACGTTTTTAAGTTTTAGGAGACATTTATTATATACTATTCCAAACTTAAATTCGGAACCCTCCTTATGGAAGTCCGACACACTGTTGGACAATTATTTCGTCGTTGTTTGTTGTAAATGTTTCTTCTTTTAAATATCTGAAAATATCTTTATTATATGTATAATATATTTTGTCGTTAAGGTTGTCTGGTGTGTTTGGCTACTGTGATGCTGTGCCAGCGGCACGGGTCACGCTTACCTTGTCGGCGGCAGACCCGGGTCCCTTCCAGTCCACACTACATCACCGCCAAGCAGAATAGCTACGTGACAGTGCCGTTGAAAGAGGTGGTAAGTATCGCCTTCAATTTGGATCTTTGCTCATTTCACCTGACTTTTTTTTAAATTACTTTTATTTTACTAGAAAATACCTTTTTTTATCATATTACTCGCCAATCTGTGAAACAGTTTGCTGGTGATAGGCGCTCTATAAATACATACAACATGCTTATTCTAACTACTTTTACACTACTACGTTTTTAAGTACCTATCTACGTTTTTTTGTTATTCCTAAATGCAGACATAGTGACAGTATTAATATAGTAAGTACTACGTACAGAACTGCCTCCCACTGATGCGCAATACGTCACCTCTCCCCGCAAGAAAGTGACCCTTTCAGAGATCGGTACTATGGTTCGCGCCATTCCACTCACATGCATGTGTCATCGGTTCGATATATGGGAATTGGAACCGATATCACGACATTTGTTGTGACCGGTCTGTGACATCCGTTTACAATTTTGATGTCATTTGGTATAGTCGTGCGTGGTTGGTCGATTGTAATAATCAATATTCTACAGCACGCAGTTTAATATTTGCAGTCTGTTTAATAGCAGCTTAAATACATCATAGAGTTTTAACATTACCCATGATATACATATTAAATGCGAAACATTGGCTAACAACCATTTCACAATTTAATATACCATTTTTGTTACAGCCGCGCAAGGCGAAACGCCAGCCATCATTCTCGGGCCTTGTCAGCACCAGCGCGATCATCCTTTCGAAGAGCAACAACTTATCTAACGCTAATAACCACAACAACACAATGGCTACAACGCCTAAGCTATACCCCAAGGCTATAGCCAACGAATACGACTCGATGGGGACCCTTAGAAGACATTCCAACCAACCAAATAAAACCAACTTGGACGTTGAGGAGGACAAATTCTATTAAGCCAGATCTGCATTGAACCATAGCTGTCTCATGATGGCATCGCTTATTGTGCAATCGGTAATTTGATCCGACGGGGCATGACGTAAAAGTCACGTAAGAATTAGATTCCAATTCCTAGACTGCTGTACAATAGAAGAGCTCTTCGCGAAAGTTTACAACATGACGATTAGCGTTTATGTTGTGATTGCTTTCAGATTGAAAGCAAGAGGTAAGATGGACAAGTCTGATTGAATTTTGGTACCAAATATTTTGGTAACGGATAAAGTGTAAGTAACTGTTTATATTTGTTAGTCTCTTCTTCGTTCGTGGTGTTCTGTGTTTGTACGATTTCCATTCTTGTTCCGCGGGTATAAATGTACGTAAACATTTATAGCTTGATGGATATCTAGGTAGAAAACAAATCTCGGAACGATTTCGACCTTTGGTGATCACGGACTCACCTTTAGTTATATACCAATTTGAATATGTTCATCTGACTTATGATCAGCTATATATATATTTATCGTTTGTTTTCAAAATAGATACTTAAATTCGTCTAGTTATATGTGTATTGAAAAAACCTTTTTTTAACTTTTATCGTCGCTGTAAGCCATAATACAAATCTTACTGACTTTTATTAGATCATTAATTAATTGTTAGATATGAATTTATGTCTATATTAAATTTTCATTTAGGTTAATCATATCGCAAAACGACATATAAGTTCGAAACGGGCTAGTTAAGGATAGAGGTGATATTTATCACTTAATAATTACTTATTTCATAGACGTACATATCTTTATGTGTAAAAAACTATATTAAAATAATTTGCTTGCAGAATACATTGAGTTAGACATATAAAATTGGAAGTCACCTCAAGCATGACAATATTCGCGCAGAACCACTATTATTTAAAACTATAATTGCATTGAAACATTCCAATGACCAATGTTGAATTTGATTCGTCTTAAGTCGATTTTACAATCGTATCTTTTAGGCCTATTAAATTCAATTTTCAATTCAAATAACGCTTTTCTGACACGAAACAAATTAACGAACTATCTTGATGTATAGTTGAATTTGCATTCATAATTGTATTTAGATTTGTTCCTTCGTGCAATCATTGTTCAACAGGCAATTGTTTATCGACGAGGGTAAGGCAGTGTATCCCACTATTTTTATGGAAATACAAAATGGTGATTGTAGGAAAAGCGTGTTATCCTAATTATATCCCATTATTGCAAATTGCGTGACCAAAGATCCCAGTATTTCCATCAATAAAAATACATAATGAAAAAAATGGGGTATACTGACCCGGGTTGCAATAAAACTCACCGGATGTCTTTGCTGACGATAGCAGATAGTTCAAATAGATAGGCAACAAGGATCATTATCGACGTCAGCAAAGGCGTCCGGATGCCTTGCGGTAAGGATGTTGCTCCTTAGTGAACTGCATTCCTGTTACGAAAAAAATATCAAATGATTATTCTTGTATTGGTAGGGTGTTGTACTTAAATATTTGTTATGGTTTGTTAAGAGTGTGTAAGGAAAAATTATTGTAATCTATCAATAATAGCCAATCCAATGGATATTTCTGCCAGTTTTTGTGTCTCAATGTGGAGCAAAACATGACTCCACGGTACAGGGGAACAAAAATTTGATATACCTAGTTAATATAAATTTAAATATGTGCAAGTCTACCTTTTAAGCAAACTTTACAATTTTGAGCGTAACAAGAAATGATCATGCGGATATGGCAAATACTCAAAACTTTAGACTTTGCACAATTAAGCGTTTGGATTAATTTAAAATTGGATGGTTTCATTCAGTGTAGGAAATTAGTAACAATTCCAGTGCCATTTTAAAATAAACTAATTGAATATAATAATATATATATGTACGTACACGTATTTTCATAGTATTTTTGTTAGGCTATATTTTATAGCAAAACGTATGAATGAAGTGAGAATTGTATTATTAAAAAAATGACAAAGCCTATTTGTGCCATGTAAATAAGTTTATTTAATTTAAGTATAAATCGAATAGTTTTATATTAACATGTTTTGCATCAACTTGAACAGTTTATTTTTAAGTTAAACAATAAGCGGTATAATAGTGTTATAATTTTGTAGCCAGTGCTGTATTTTATTTTGTTTATAAGAATTTTTTAGCACCAGCCTTGCGACGAAAATGAAAACTTAAATCAATTATTTTTAAAGTATATTTTTATTAAATTGAATATTTTCATATACAAATGAAAAGCAAAGCAGGTTTATATTTAAAAATAAAAATGTTTTTAATAACCTTAAATGCGCATAGGTGTCGCGGGTGAGGATTGAGTTAAACCGCCCACCAAAGTGATTAGGTAATATAAAGTGTTTGTTGCAACCATGGCGGCTTGTGTTACGTACTTGTTGCGGAATTCGAAGTTGATGACAAACTTGCGGTGCTGAGTAAGATTAGGCTTCGTGGTAGCGGTTGGGTGTAGGTTAAAATAAAACGTACTCTACAAACGGCACACTGTAAAACGTCATTTTGGTCGACTAACGGTCGATCTAACTGATCGAATCAAAGGTTGAGCCGTACTCGAAGAGAACTCATTAATTCAAAGATTAATTATTTATCTATTTGTATAGACATATGTCTTAAGTATTCCTAGAGATCGAGTCGATGCTGATACTCGCGGATATTAGTATATATGTCCTAAACGTGTAATTGGCGATTTAAAAACAAAGTTTCATTTCGTATGTGTAATATAGTTTATTGCGAAAATTTTCTGCTTTTTCCAACAAATTCCCGAAATCCACTCAAAAGTTTTGGGAAATTTACAATAGCTATTGGCGCACCACATGGGTGAACTAATACACTCAATGACAAGAAGTCTCGATGTTGAGATAGACCTTTAATAGGAACTCAATAAAAATATTATACAAAAATCCATAATAATATTATAAATGCGAAAGTGTGTTTATTATTGGTTTGACCTTCCCGTCGTAACGTAAGGTCGAAAAGATTTTTTGTTAAACGATAGTTGAAGCGCCGGAAAGGACATGCTACTTTTATCCCGATGGAGCAAGTCGCGGGCAAAAGCCTAGTATTACAAAATTGATAATTGACTCTTCTTTACGGCGGGGAACTACGTGAGAGAACTGGTATATCATTTGAAATGTATCATTCTTTACGAGAATTTACCTATATATTTACATACCCAAAATGGTTGATATTTATCTACGAATATACACATATAACTATGAATTATATACACTTGCTAGAGATTCTGTATGCGTTTAGCTAAATAAAAAAGTAACATCGGTATCGGTAAAAACTATGTTAATCATTTCATTCTGGACTAAATATTTTATAACCGTAGCTCGGAATCTAATTTTTTTTATGTAACTTCAAAAAAAAAAAACGTTTGCAATAATTTTGATGTCTTGGCAATCTTGAAAATTCTTTATAAATGTTCATAGTTGTAACCTTTATAAATAGTGCAAGACAACAAGGCCTAGTATTATTACATACCTACCGGACTGTCTTTACAATAACAGAGCGATGAATGTATTTTATAATACGTTTATGCTTAAGGTTTTCGATCTTTATTGAAATTCGCTCAGGATGCTTACATACAATTTCTTTTGCCACCATCTTTTAAAATAGAATGGCTTTGATAAGTAATTACTTACATATAGGAGATGGAATTATAGTGTCGGGAAATTAGTACCACTATCGTAAAACGTTAATATCAGCTACTATATCTGTTACGCAGCTAATGTTCCCTAGATGGCGCTTTAAACAATCAATAAATATGTTTAAAAGTAAAATTGTGATGTAACATTAACTTGTATGTTAATATGATACTTATTTACCGTTACAATCCGATGTCATATTTTTAGATAGTTACTACACAAATCCAGCTATTACATTTTAAAAGATTATAGCAACAGAAATTTTGTGTGAAACTGTGATGGAGGTGGATCGCCTTTTTCCATGGTCATTGGATTCGTTTATTATATATTCCATATAAATCGATTATATTGTTTATGCAACTAACTTTAATTTTATGTGAATATTTAGGCGACAGAGTAAGATGGGTTTTTGTTAGGCAGTTGTTGGTTGGCTGAAATTGCCATAGCCTAGTATGTATGTGTAAGTTGGTTTATGAGGCTTTAAGGTCTGATTGCACTCATTAACCACATCTATCTAAGTGGGTGTATTGGTTTAGTATTGATAGACAATAAAAATTACGAGCTTATACATTTTATATACATAAATTAAAGCTAAAATAATATTATATAGGTATAGTCACCGGCGGAAAACTTTTAATGTGTATAAACAAATTAATTTAGTTTCAAAATCTGCTTAGTCTACACAAGAAGGCAATAAAATAATAAAATTACACAAAGCGGCACGACAAAGTTCAACAAAGTTAAACTTTGTCAATTTTAAAACAAATTGTCACATCACTTGCTGTCTAGTAGAGATAGCGGGATGCCGTTGGACGCAGTTTGGTTATTTTAATTATGGGGGCATATGTTCAACGTTTTCCGCCGGCTGATGATGGTTTTCGGAGTTGGATTGAAGTGGTTTCCATGTTTCGATCAGACCTTTATTTGAAAGCTCACCGATTTTATGTTCTCATTCCTTTAAGTTTAAGTGGCCGTGATTTGTTAAGACTTACATTAAAATTGTTATTATTCATTCCCAATTATATTTCTGTTCTTACGTCTCGCACGTAAATATTTAGGTGATTACGAATTGTTTAAAGGCTAACTACTTTGAATAACAATAAAGACTGTCACTATTACTTTAGTGTTTTATTTTTTTAAATTTAAATATTGAAAAACTATCACAATACAACACAATTCTATCGTCTGTAATACCTCAGTGTCTAAAGCCAAGAATAAACAATCTCAAAGTTACTCCGCTTGCTAATGTCACCGACTGACCAGCTCGACGAGTCAGTGAGCTTAAGTGGCAATGGGCTTACCACATCGCTCGAAAATCGGATAATCGATGGGGGGGTAAGATTTCTCGAAGGGCGACCGCGTACGGGGAAACGTGTACTGGGCCGTCCTCGTATTAGATGGAACGGCTTGTGGCAAGTGGCTTGTGACCATAGGGGAGGCTTATGTTAAGCAGTGGACATTTCCCGTTTGATGGCGAATAGCGATATTTTTTCAATTCAATGAGGTTTTCTAAGAGACCGCAGTCATCGATATTCATAAGGGTAGCCGGTCTTCCCGTAGCATCGTCGACGTAACAACCTTCTTTTACCGGCTTGGTATATGAAAATCTTAAGGATATTTGCCACACTGGATGCGGTCTGCGGTCAGGTTAAATTGAACACAGCCATGTATGAATAACATGTCGCGCCCGTTGTCCTTCTCTGGTTGTTATGTACCTAACAAGTATACGTGTAATATATAAACAATATCTCTGAGTTTTTGGCTAAAAGTACAATTTTCTGTTTAATTTGGCATAAAAACGAATGAATTAAAAAAACACCCACAAAATTAAATCCTTTGTATCCGACCAGGACTCGAACCTCGACGGACACTTGAGAAAGACAAACTTGCCCGCTTGACCACGATGCTTATGACCGAGCGGGCCAAAATTAGCGACCATATTTTGGGTCCAATAATAAAACGCGGTAAAATCCTTAAATCGGTGGACATTAAACATCTTTTTATATTATAGAAAGTTATAGCGCGTTCATTGGAAGAATTAATATAGAAAAACGTTGATCTCGAAAGTGCGTCAAATGTTTACGATCAAAATATTGTTTGTTGGTCTGGTATATCGCTAGTATTATTGAATGTTTTTTGTATACTAATGTTTATATATTGTACTACTAAATTTTTTACGTAGTAAAACAAGATTACAGACACGTCCAAAGTTAAAAAATTCTTAACACTATGTACGAGTATATAAATAATTATAGAAGTGAGGAACCATGCAGTGGCGCAATTAAGTGCTGCATTTATAAATAGTACCACCCCACTCATGAACCAAACGGTTGAAATCAAAACAAATATGGGGCAAAGGGGTTCGTATTTTGCTGCATGCAAATAGAAAACTCAACCCGGAGCGTTCCCGGAGGACATCTTTATTCAGATTCAACCAGTTTTTGAATAACTTTCATCTAATTTATTATTACTTTTGCACAAAAAAGTGTTCAGTATATTGAGATGTTTAGGTCTAATGTTATTATGACGTACATGGGATTTCTTTGGGCATCCTAGTGGAGACAGTGACTGATTAGATGAGATGAATAATACATTTAAAAAAAACTATGGGGCAAACTTTCAGTTGCCAGTCTTGTCACCATATATAATTCCACTCTAAGGAACATCATCGTTAGTTGCAGCGCAAATATCGCGAGGAAGCTGTAATTAACCGCTACACTTACAATTAGACGTTGCCGGTTGCTCTTAGACGGTGTTGACTCTTAACCAACACGTTAACGAGACCCTCTCGTTTACGCTGCAGTTACTACATGGGCAGATACGAAGTTGGGTGCTCAATTTTGTTGTTGCTTCGAATTCGATTAAATTTTTTAACTTATCATCACGTGGGAGACGTAAAAGATAACTAAGGGAAAAATATTCAAGAGATGAGCATCAGCAGCTACCTGATGTAACGAGCTGTGGTAGAAAAACAGGTTCACTCACTCACTCACCCCTCTGTGACTGCAGCGAGGAGAAGCACATTTTGGGTCGCTTACCGAGATCAGAGAGAGATTCCGTAAACGGGCCAGGTCGCAAATTTCTTTAATCTGACGTCAGATGCTTTGCAGTGGTGCCCCATACGAATACGAGTATCTATTAACAGCATCTTACTGCAATCACCAATTTGCGTGTTATTCAGAAATTTTCTGACAGGTTGTAATCTTTTGCGTACAAGCAGGTTATGCGTTTCTCCAGTACATATTCTGCCTGTGTGCCAAATTTCAACCAGAGTCAAAAACATACAAACTTTCACACTTAGAATATTTGTAGAATGGAAGCTGTCTGTCAATAAGGACCATGATTTTAATAGTCTCAGCAATCACAGAAAACAAATTTCCATCTGGGAAGGTTGTCTTCGAACAAGCACCTGAGCATCGATAGCATCTGTTCTAATCTTGTTAACAAACGCGTTGCACGGAATAGACAAACAGAAAATATCACATAAAACTACTGAATCATGTAATAACGTTAGCCATATTATAATAGTGGTGCAAATTTTACCACTTCACATACTTTATGATCATATAAGAAAATCACCTTGGCTGACGATATCAAAGTAAAAGTTTACTAGTTCACTTCAAGTATTAATATCTTTTTTGAAGTGACTAGATGCTGTTGGTCCTTTGACCTCGACAGTTTCATCCGAGCAATATGTCTAGCGCAGGAAGCGCTCAGACGAATAAATTTACATGCAACTAGCCTAAAGGCGCCCGCTACGATACTTCAAGTTGTTAGACTGGGTTACACACATATGCAAATACGACGGGATCATTAGCAATGAACTAACTATTAGGCTGGTCATTTAAAGCTATTTCTAAAGTACATATTTTAATGTTACAAGTGCTTGTTTGATGTTTGTGAATTTTTAGCGTAGCCTGTGAGTTTTATAACGAGTTTGTACCGAATTAATTAATCTAAACGCAGAGTTTGAAACGTTCAGGAAGCCGTCTGCGGCGAGAATCCCTCTACTTAGCAGTGCAATCTCTTACTGCTTCATTTCCATTATAATTTATTCCGAACTTTTGTAACGAAATTTTTATGTTATAAGACGTATGTTATCAGTGACAACTTGCAATTGGCTCATAGTTGTACACTTACTTTATTGTTATTTAAACTAACCTGTATTTGTTTCATAGATATTAAAATAAAATTTGAACATGTCCATATCACCTAACCTATAGTTTAGATAGGCGTTAAACTATTTTAGCTACACTTGTCAGTTGGAAGTCGATTTTGGCAAATGAGACTCGCTTTTGCGTGAAAAAGGATGTTGCAAATTTGGCCTGCACTTGCACACTATTTACAAAATCAAGTAATAATCTAAATGTGTATAGAAAAATACTAGAATTACAAGTTTGCATTTATTTTAATTGTACAAAATCATTCTTTTTGCACTAAGAGACAGCGTCAAATGTCATTTTATTGGCATCTTTGTTTTCAACGTCAAGTCATCCCTGTTTCTTGCGTTTTATATGTTTTTGTATAAATAAACTAACAAACGAAACAAAATATATACACAAAATGGTAACAAAATTACTTTTATTTGATAACTATTTTTACATCGCCCTCAATTAGTTTTAGGTAAATATATTCAATGTACAGACACACTGGTTTTACTCTTTTATTATATGCATTGATGGCCTACATTCGCGGAACTTGTCGGCAGTAGTTGGTTTTCTGTAAAAACTTTACTCCCGTTATCGTGTATTTTGCCGCATAAGCCCGCAATTAGACAAAAGAGCTCCTATATTCAATGAAGGTATACGCCCAAAACAACGCTTTGTTGGCGGATTGGTGATAAAGAGATAAATATAAATAAAATTGTATTTGCATTGAACATGGTACATGTGATGATAGAAAGAGACTTTTAGTTCGTCACATTCCACCTCTAGAAGCATGCAAACATTTTATATTGTTAAATATATTAAACAATGATCTCGGTAAGCTGTTGTTTATGCATACGTGCGTTGATGTTCCTGATCTCCCGAATATTTCCCATAGTCGCCTTAAACGATACCCAAGGAAGAACATGGGGTGTATTCTTACTCCTAGACTATACACACAAATCTTATGTTGATATTAGAAAATACTAGCATAAACTACTTGCGCTAGTAAACTGAATTAGGTGTTTGGAAAACCAACTCAATTAGAACTATGTCACTTCAGATGAGTATTAATTAATCAAATAGCGTGGGGAACTGAAGACGAAGATATGTTGCAGCTATATCAGGGAAACGGTCTTCTTGATAATGTACTAATAAGTACTTCTAGTTAATATTACTAGCAGTGACTTTATACCAAAGCAATGACATACCAATGACATTCCGTGTTCTTTAAAAAATAGGCTGCATTAGTCAATTTTGGACATGAGTCTCCATCGTAGATCACCAAATTGGTCTTTCCATGAGGGAATTTAAAAGCGGGCTAGTTTCTTTCATTTATTTTAAAAGAAAGAAAATCACATCACGTTTTCTTTTTCATATCTTATTTTCTACAACCCGAGGGATATGGGGTGTTCCTACTCTTAAGATGAGCTGACACGGCAGCAGAGGCTCATTTACAGCTTTCAACTAAGCAGCTGATGATGTTAGGTGTTTGTTCTCTGCCTCTCGATGAACATGAATGATGGCGCTTTACATAAGAAGACCAGACATAATATTCGCTGCTCTTGGTAAACGGTTCGGTGGTCGCAGAAAGATATATATAAGATACCTACCACCACTATCCTACCACTAACCAAAATGTATACCGGTAGTGGGGGCAATCATTAGAAATCAAACCCGAAACCTGATGATTGTTAGTCCAATATTAAGAGGCTATGTTGGTAAGACCACGTGGTCGGTTTCAAGGTTGCATTGTTTTGTAGCTGTCTCTCTCCGAGCCCTTTTTTTTTTTTTTTTTTCGAGGGGGAAATCTTTCAAAGATACCCGACTCTTTAGGAGAGAAGCCGGGTTATGTAGAATTTCCATCCACTAAAACCCCCTCGGTGGTCATCCTCGGCGCAAGTCGAGGAGCCCTGGGAACTCCAGCGGAACACACCAGTGCTCCTCTCGCGCTTTGCATTTAGCCCACCCCTTGACCAGTTAGCCACTACATCTCAGCAGCTCCAGGCTGCAGCGGGACGGGACCACGCCGTACTACCGCTGCCTTCCAGTGGTTGCCGGTTCACACCGATAGGGCGGCCAGAGCTCCTACTCTGACCTCCCGCAACCCTGGGTGCCCCTATCCAGGGGTATTGTTGTGACGCGGGAGGGCATTTGTGCCGTGGCCGCGTTCAAGGTTGCATTGTTTTGTAGCTGTCCCTATCCGAGCCCTATCCTACCCGAGCGCGTACGGTGAGACAGCATACATTACGCGATGTTATCCACCCGTTATTTGGATGTTTCGTAGTCCAGGGATCATTTGAAGGATACAGTATATTATGTAACCATTTTTTAATACAGTATACTAATGAAATTTCAGATGTCGGTGGTTTTTCCAAATTGTTCTAAATTGATTCATACTCTTGTAAATCAGGTTCCAATTTGGGGCTTTTTACTACCGAAAAATACAATACTTTGACGCCCTGTAACTCTGGAAGTATGTATTTAAACGAAAATCTGACTCACCACCGACACAGATATTTGTTTCTAGATTGTGTCTTGAAAATTTCATAGATTTTCAAAGCTTAATACTCAAAATATGACTGGACTACGTTTGTATGGGCGCTTTGACAACAGCATACCCTCTTAAGCCATTGGGCTGTGGAGGCGGTTGAAACGATTTAACTCAACGATTGTCAAAATACGATGCTTAACATTTCTTTGTAGTTTCATTATGCTACGTCATATACTATATTCTACTGTAAAAGCTGCCTATTCTGTGCCAACTGTTGCCTTAATACTATTTGTGTACTAGGAAATGCATTATTATACACTAAAAACTCAATGCGCAAAGTGCCTGCAACGTTTGCAAACATAATTGAGTTAATGTGATCCGTGCAGCTATTATGGAACTGCAATCAAGCGCTCCATTCAAAGCGAGATCTACTTTTCGTATTTGATCTAATTTCTAAATTTCGATACGTGGATTTTAGGTGCAACTTTCTACTATAGGTTTATTTAATTTCACAAGGTGTACATCATAGTTGCGAAGTTCATTACATCATCAAATCGAACAAAAGAAATATAAACCAACTGAATTTTGAATTATACATAAAAGTATATTCCAGGATACTTTTTGTGTATCTACAAAGTTGAACTCAGAGGGTTTAATAGACCGAAGCATTAATGTACCTACTTGCACTTGGCCTTCATATCATCTGATAGTAAGTGACATTAAGGCCGTTGGATGGTAAGCGTGCGTAATGAGATGCTTGCTGCTACCTTTCATACCGAAACAACTGTGCTGTTAACACTGCTGTTTGGCGGCAGACTTAGGTAACATGGTGGTATCTATTCTATATATTAAGTTTAACTATCCATCTCATCGAATGGATAATACTTGATTCACCATAGTTGAATGTTTATATTCTGCGCCCTTGCACTGAATGCATGATTATATGGGTCGATTAAATCTCATGAATTCGTTGATATTAGTTCGTCGATCTAATTTAAAACCAGCTTCATTTCACTGCAGGCACCAAACCTACTTATAAATCCATCGCCTGCGGTTGTGGGTACTGATGTAATCACGCTGTGCGCTCAGGTGCTTCAGGCTCCAGCGAAGCTATGCGGTATGTGGATGATGAGAATAAAAACGACAAGCTATATTATCAGAATTAGATACTAAATCCATACCTTTAAACAAGCAATTCATATATATTTATATAATTCGGATCTCGGAAACGACTCCAGTGATTTCGCTGAAATTTTATTATTTGGGGGTATTCGGGGGCGAAAAATCGATCTAGATTAGTCTCATGTCTGGGAAAATGCGCGTTTTCGAGTTTTCATGCGTTTTTTCCTTCGCATTATTCGACGCAAAATATGATGGGAAATTTCACGCTGTCAAACATAATCACTTTAGCCGAGTGGTTCACGTGTCATTCCGTCCGAGATATCCGCGTTCAAATCCCTGTTGGAAAATTGCTTTTATTTTTGTTTTTTGTGTTTTTTTATTTATTTATATATTCAAGTTTGTATTTTTTTTAGTAGAAGCAGAAATAAAGTTTTTGTTTGTTTTTAAAGAACTACGAGCAAAGCTCGGTCGCCCAGATATTACTAGTGATATAGCACGTAGTATTAGTAAAAAGCGACTAACGGAAATTTTTGGGAGCTTCTAATTGTAACTACATCTTATCGCAATCACCAATCGCCTGCCTAGCGTGAGGATTACTGACAATCCAATCATGGAAAATCCACTCCTCTTGGCAACCTTTGAGCGAGGGCTTCTAACGGTGTCTCAAGCAGCTGATATACGTGTACTAATAAAGAAGCCTTTGAATCAAACGAAAATGCATATATAACGATAAGTTAGGTAGGTCTCTTCTATCTACTATCTAATCTATATTTTTAATTAAATTTTTTAAATTAAAAATTGTTTATTTCGTTTCATTTTTACACTATAACTAGTAACAAAGTTGAGACCTTCGGTTAAGTATGAAAATACCTGTGATAGAAAGTCTCGCTCTTCCATAGATAGCTTAATTTTATTTAAACATATATGAAACAATTTGAACAAGATTGAAACAAGATTACTCTAAAATGATATGACACTAACAAATTGAAAACAATAACTATTATGACTAATAGAGTAATCAAAAAAATGATCTAAATATAATTAATAAAAATATAAAATTAATTTACATTACTATTTTTTGATTTAAATAATAAAAAACAGTAGGAAGGAATATTAAATTTATTATTATTATTGCCTATGAGGGTGACAGTTTGTGTGTGTGTGAACTTATGTCATGCATTGCAACAACTCTATATATATCTAATATTTGACTGCAATCTCCAATCGCGAATGAATTATGAAGCAGATGGTATTGAAGTAAGCTCGTACACTTCGTCAATATTCTACGATGAGTTGTATTTTAATTATTGGCTTTAGAACATGCGCCTAAGAATTCCTAACGAGGTGTGACTACATGAGCTTCATCCAGTTGAACGCTTCGAGGCAATAATCAACTCGATTGGACAACGTAATAATAAACGTAGTAATAAGTTACTACTTGAGGGTTTTTATTAGTAATATCTGGGCGACCGAGCTTTGCTCGTAGTTCTTGAAAACAAACAAAAACTGTATTTCTGCGCCTAAACACACAAAAAACAAAAATAAAAGTAATTTTCCAACCGGGATTTGAACGCGGATAACTCGGACGGAATGACACGTGAACCACTCGGCTAAAGTGATTATTTTTGACAGCGTGAAATTTCCCATCATATTTGAAACTCGAAAACGCACGTTTTCCCAGACATGAGACTAATCTAGATAGATTTTTCGCCCCAGAATACCCCCAAATACCAAATTTCTGCGAAATCGCTGGAGCCGTTTCGGAGATCCGAATTATAACAAGAATTGCTCGTTTAAAGGTATAAGATAAGCAGCTAATAGGCAAAATTAATTCACTACACCCGTTACTCGGAAAATCATGCAGACATCTTTCAATTCCCTTTGATAAGTCAAGCGGATAGGACCTAAAGATCTGAAGACTGTCTGCCATCTTTCAAAGAATTTGCTGCACCGTGTATCTGAGTGTTACTGTGGTAATCTTGTCTTAAACCAGTTACCTAAGAAGAAATGGTCGTCGTCTCGTAACAAGTTATAAACAAATACGTTTGTATCTGTTTTCGTAAATCAATGGTGTTTTCTTACCAGCAACCTTAGAATAAATTTTTGTCTTAACTCGTAACCAGTTACAAACGACGAAATATTTATTTAGTAGTAGAAATAGTCATAGAATTATTATCACAAAGTATTTTACAAATGTTGTATTGACATGAACTTGCTATGAAAGCTGTCTATTCTTCCTAGAAAGATTAAAATCCTTTTGAAAATAAAACACAAATGGAAATACCATGGTAGTTGAAAGGGCGTGTCTAATTTCAACTTCTATTCAAAAAATTGTTTTAATTTTATTTCAGAAGATCAATTATCATTTTTTAAAATAATTTGCTAGTCTTCCTTTATTTTAGCCAATACGAAAATCCAATACAACATAACCCACTTTAATGCAACGATTCTATTAAAAACACGTTGTTTTGATCTTTTCAAAGTTGATCGCTAACCGATCAAGGTAGAAACAATTGTTATTATATCATTATTCCTTCACAATGGCCGTTTCTGCTTGAACACACCTGTTTATTAGTGATGATAATACCACAGGGTAGAAGCGTGGTCACCTGGAAGCCTCGGGGCACAATCATCAAGCAAAACATCCTTACATCCTCACGGCTCAAGGATGTATTTTCTGACGTCCTTCTATATTGATCCTTGTTGTATAGGAGACTAGAAATACCGTCAGCCAACGTTGAGGTTGTCTGGATTTTTGTACGAGTATTATTATCTTCTTCTTCTTCTTCTTCTTCTTCTATCTATCTATCTTCTTCTTCTATCTTCTTCTTCTTCTTCTATCTTCTATCTTCTTCTCTTCTCTTCTCTTCTCTTCTCTTCTCTATCTCTTCTCTATCTCTTCTCTTCTCTTCTTCTCTATACTATAATAAATCTGTAGAATCGACGTGTCTGTACATTGTTTTTTTTTGCCAAAAACTGATTGAGGGTGACATAAGAAGTGTAACAGAACACAATAGGACCATTTTTAAACATTTTGTCTGTCTGTCTGTCTGTCTGTCTGTCTGTTTGTCTGTACCGGCTAATCTCTGAAATTACAAAACCAAATTTGATGCGGTTTTCACAATTAAATTAGGCGTAGGTCAAGGCAACATCTAAGCTTTATTTCATCAAAATCGGTTCACGCAATAAAAAGATATCTTCAAAAAACCTGTAGAATCGACTTACCTGTATATGGAGAATCGACGCGACTATCTGTACATTGAAAAGGTTTGCCAAAAATTGTTTGAGGGTGATATAGGTAGTATAACAGAATACAAAAACCAATTTAGTGGGTTCTGTCCAGAATTGCTACAATGCCTGACTAATTTCAAATAGCAAATACAAAAGAAGGTGCTTCAGTGGTTAATGTTTAAAAGTGTTTTTGAAACGTTACCTCAGCGTTAGAAGTGACTGGCATGAAACCATGTAGGGTTATGAGATTTTGACAATATGTTCCTTTTATGATAGTTCCGCAAAAAGAATATGTGATGCAAGTTTGTGTTAAAGTTTGCAATTGCCGTGTAACGTGTATCGGGCCATCCCTCCACAACCTGGTTGGCTGCATGAGTCCACTGTTGGACAAGTGCCCCTCTCCCCATATAACGACACATTAAACTTTATATGATTGGATTTGCAACAAGCACCACTGTTTGTAGGCGGATTGGTGATCGCAGTAAGATGTTGTAGTTACATTCTGCTACCCATCTTCTAAAAAGGCTTATATACAACTAAGACCTCACGCAATGGGAGGTAAAATTAGCGATGTAAGTTTTTATAAAAAGTTCGTAAATAGTTGTTTTTATATGGGTTTGTATTTTACCTTCATCTAACATGATTTTTTTTACATTCGATAGGCTTCCGTTTTATTACAATCTCACCTGATGTTAAGCGACGATGTGGTCTAGGATCGTTCACGGTTGCATAGAAATAGTCTATTCACTCTGGCCTTAAAGTTATCTAGGTTGTATCGCTTGGGAAACACAGCCGGCAGGGAATTCCACTGCTTAGCTGTACGCACGCACGCAAGGCCGTTGGATAGAAATCTTGCTTACCCAGGAGCCTCAAACTAATAGAGAGACACTGGCTCTGCTACCTTTCATACCGGAACACAACAGTGCTATTAACAATTCTGGTTGGTGGAAGACTTAGGTAACATGGTAGTAGCGAGCCAGGCAGACAAAAAATTGCTTACCACCAACCAAACCGAGTACCGATAGATCGGATTGTGAATCGAACATTTAGCAATTAGGTCACGGAGGCGGTAACTATTCTAATTTTAACGAAAAACTAAACATTTTAATAGACAAAACAAACTGTTATAGACAAAACAAAACATTTCAAACAATATTCACATAACAGACTAAATATAATAAAAGTTAGGTGGGCATAGAAAATGCCTTCATCATCATCATGCTGGACATAGGCCTCTTTCGTGGTACGCCACATCGACATGTCTCGAGAAAATGCCTTACCGCCATCCAAATCAAGTACCGATAGGTATTGGGACTTATGGTCAAAACTGTATGTACAAAAACAAAAAATCAATCAAAATATGGAACCTCAGGGTTGTTAGTACAAATGTGTTGCCATTTTTAAGACACGGAGGCAGATAATTTACAAGTACATTATCCGATTGCTTAATGGTGAAGGAAAACATCGTGAGGAAACCTGCATGTCTTGAACAGGCATGTGAAGTCCGCCGATCCCCGCTGGTCCCGCGTGGTGGACTATGTCCAATACACTCTGTGTAGGAGAATAGGCCTGAGCCCCAGCAGTGGGGACGTATATAGGCTGTTGATGGTGATGATGAGGTATTATATGGTGTACATGAGATGTAATTATTATTTTTAGGTACACATTGGATTTCAATCTATATAAAATTCAAAGTCCTGACTAACTGACTTATATATCGACGCACATCTTAAACCACTGGTCCTATAGACATGAAATTTGGAGGCTGTGTTCTTTGTAAAGTGAAAGTATCCGCTAAGAAAGTATTTCTCGAAATTCCACCCCTAACAGTGTAAAATAAGGGATGTAAGTTTGTACGAAAGTCCGTCATTTTTGAAGATAAATCCATGAAAATTTGTACGTATTTTTTCGGTGTAGTGTTTCACAGCTTTTGGATATTTATCCTCAAAAGGGGTGAAAAGGGGGATGAAAGTTTGTATGTGCACTCTATTGTTTTTGTAAATAAGGATAACGTGTTTTAAATTAAACAGGGCAAAATTAGGAATGCTAAATAAAATTTAAGTTTGTCATTTTTGAAGATAACGCCATGAAAATTGATAAGTGTTGAGATTAGAAACAAAGAAGTACAAGTGTCACGGATTTCTAATAGGGTGAAAAGGTGGATGAAAGTTAGTATTGGAAACTCTGTTGTTTTTGAAGTCAATATCATGAAAATTGATAATCAGCATTATGAACTAAAATTAATAGTGATTTCCAGAGGGTGAAATCATGGATGCAAGTTTCAATTTAATTTCTGCATTTTTGAAGATAATGCAATGAAATTTTGTAAGTGGTTAGATAAGAAACAAAGAAATACGTGTTTCACGAATTTTTAATGGGGATGAAAGGGGGATGAAAGTTTGTATGGGAATTCTTTTATATTTGAAGTCAATATCATGAAAATTGATACTTAGTAAGTGGCTAGATTTGAAACAAAGAAATACGTGTTCCACCGTGTGAATGATAACTCTGTGGTGTTTGTAGTCATCAGCATCAAAACTCATACTCAGTCTTATGAACTACAGTTAAGGGTGACGTTTTTAGTGTTTTAGTAAAATCAACCTCTAAAGGGCGAAATCAGGGATGCAAATTAAAATTTCAGTTTTGAAGATAATAACAAAAAAATTGTTAAGTGGTTAGAAAGTGGAAACAGATAAATACGTGTTTCCGCATATTTTTAATGGGGGTGAATAGGGGTTGAAAGTTTGTATGGGAACTCTGTGTTTTCCGAAGTTAGCAGCATGAAAATGGGTAGTTAGCCTTACTGATAAAAATTAAGAGTGACGTAGTTTCACACATAATGAAACAATCTAATATATAAAAATGACACGTTTTTTGTGGTCGCACTTCTGGGAAACGGCTAGACCAAATTTTGTGTGTGAATCTTGCACCCTCTTACCCCCCACCTCTTACCCATATTTTAATATCGATTTTTATAATTGTAGTATGAATAATCTCTAAATAATTATTCGTTGCCGGAAATTGGTCAGTTTCATATTTGTTATGTAGTTGATTTATCCAATGAGATAAATCCTAAAGTCCACGCGGGCGAAGCCGCGGGCAGAAGCTAGTTATGAAATAACAGTAAATTATTATCAATTCCTTTAAATCCAATCCTCCTGGAACAGAACTATGAGACTTCAAAGTTTTGACGAAGTCAAATACAGGGGGCGGGAGGCGCGGGGTTCTGAGATATCCTTTCTTAAAAAACACATAGTTTTCACATAATGAAATTAGTATGTTAGTAAGTTAACGAGTAGTATTTCAGTAAGTTATACAGTTTGAATCCCATATGAGAGTGCAACACGCGCAAACACTGAGCTGAGCTGTGTTGACAAGCACATTGATATTGCTTTCAATAAACGATCCCAGACTGACCAGTCCGATGCACACGCAACAATGCTTCACGTAGCGGTAGCAATATTGGCTTGTGCAAAAACATTTTATGCAGTATGAGTTGAAATTTGTGATCAGAACTTTTTTTGACTCATCATCATCAGCCGGGCAACGTCCACAGCTGGACATAGGCCTCCCTCATGATACGCCACATCGACCGGTCCCCAGCCACCTGTATCCAGCGATTCCCTGCGACTCTAACCAGGTCGTCGGTCCATCTAGTAGGGGGACGGCCTGGTAGACGTTTCCCGGTACGTGGTCGCCACTCGAGAACCTTTACTCCCCACCACACCGGTTATCGGTTCTTCGAGCAATGTGGCCTGTCCATTGCCACTTCAGCTCACTGACTCGTCGAGCTATGTCGGTTTTTGACTCAACTAATGATACCTTATTACTGGTAATGGTAGAATAATGCAACATATCACATAATTTTTTTATCCATTCATTATTAAAATTACATTAAAATTTATTCTTGATTGAATTGACGGTTTCGTTGCATTCAGATAGTTGTGTTCAATGTATATAGTCACTATAGAGTGACCAAAGATCCAAGTGGCAAAGCTCGTTTTATTCTAAACAATTGAAATCTATAATAAAGAAATTCTTGTTCTGATTACAGTCTTCGTTCATAAACGAAATGATAAGATACTGTCAAAAGATTTAATCTATCGGATAGCTGTAAAGTCTTGTAAAGTCAATGACAGGTCTTTGAACTTGATAGGATTTCTATCGTAGCGATTATCCCCGCTAGCTGGCCGGTTGCCAAATCATTGTAGGTTCTGAATTACGTACAAGCGTTTGACAACTTTATCACATTTGTAACTACGTACATGTAGGGGAGTTAAACAAGATTGTGTCTGTATATCTCGTGTGATTTTGTCTTTGTCCGGTTGCTACATGGGCGGATAACTTCAAAAGAAAAATTTCCGTGGATTTGGGCTTACTACGAGTAGAGTTTACCGCGATTACGACCATTCCAAGCGTTGTAATCATACATCGCTGTAAGAACCACCATTTTGGTAGATTACAAGGAGCGATCTCATATTAGACTAGAGTTAATTTTATCACTTAATATGTCATTGTTTTAAGAGATATTTTAAGGCTATAATATCTGATTAAAGTTGAGTGTATCCACCAAAGTATCCGCAGTTAAAAACCATTTAAGCAACACGGATTACGATTTACTCGTTCAATCAATTATAGGAAAGGTAAACTAGTAATAGTTAGGTTCGTGTGATGTGCTTAGTCAGAATGATATGTATAGTAGTTGACTGGCCGTTTAGCCTTCCGAATAAGTATCTTATCTTGGTGGCGTAAATTGTGCCTGTAAAGTAAAGTTTTCGGAGAGTGTTTAAATTTTTCCGAAAATGTCAGATTCTGGAAATAGGAGAAGGTGTAAATGACTAATTTGGTAAATGACAGTAAAAAGGACCGTTTTAATGCAAATATATGTAATTAACTGTTACCTTTTTGGGACATTAACAGTAGCCGTTATGTTTCGTTTAATGAACTAAGGCCTATTTAAACCGTCGGCCGGCGCTACCAGTCGCCGTCCCGGTAGCAATGTTTGGCTATGGATATAAGTATCTAGGTGGCTATATATACAAACTTGATGCAGTACTATGATGAATGCATATAACTGCGTTTGAATATTTTACTTCTATGTGTTCGTTTGATGAGCTAGATTAGTGTGCAGGTAGGATGGGCATAAAATAGTTTCTGCTGGATTTTGAACCTAGTTTGAGTCTAGATAAGTCTGGAAGTAAATTATTTACTAGAACAGCCACCTGCCCCACCAGGACCAGGCTTGTGGACGTGGCTTCAACGGTCCGCCCTCTCATCGATCAAAACTGGAAGTATTAAAGCCCGCGCTACGACCGTAGGCCCGTCAGGACAGCTACGAGCGTCAGTCGCAGCTCCACCGTAGCAGTCTACGCTCGCTCGTAGCACCTCTACGATTTAGTCCTGTCGCGATATTTATCTTTACTTCTGGTTATTTAAAATTGAGAAGTGAGTTCCTGTGCCGAATAACAAGTAAGTTAAACTGTTTGAAAATTTATTTTCGGCCATAAAATAACTTGTTTTTTTTTCTTATTCTTTTCAGCTTACTTTATTGCTTGATTATTATTAAATTTTTCAATAGGGCGTCGTCGTCAGTGGCGTTGTGACGGTATTTATTTCCAGCTACGGAATTCCTATTATCTAAGTGTTTTTATAATTTTTTTAGAAACTATGTCCTGCGTCCTTTTTAAAACAGGTGAATGATCTCTACGCTGCGCGGAAATTTTATCTGAAGAATTGCTGGCGCTGTAGAGAGATGTGTTTTTTCGGCCGAAGTTTTGTTCAATAAATTTAGCACGTTTTATCGCCGCAGTTTTCAGGGCCGCCGTTTCAGTTCGATATCCTGGACATCTCCATAATTGCTGCTTCATACGGTTATACCAAAACTCTTTTAAAACATTTCGGTTTTTTACTAATAAAAAAATGTCAATTCTTTATACTTCGAGACACTTTTTGGAAAATGACTGAGTAAAAATACCGGTAGAAATCGTTCCATTTATAATATCTTTGCTTTTCGAACTCTATAAGAAACGCATTGTGAATGTCAGATGAAACGCGTTGCGATTTTTCTTCTTTCTGTAGTAGCTTCGACGAGTAGAGGGTAGAATCGACATATCCAATTTGAATGTAGCGGAGCAACATAAGCAATCAAAAAATTATGGGGATCACATTGTATAGCTTTGCTAACTTTCTGTTGGAGGCTGCGGATAAGCTTGAGAAGTTGGTTGGCTGTCTCATTTTTTCACATGTCAAGAGCAACGCGATTGCTACAATTTGTTGCGCACTTTTATGTCATTTTCTTATAGATCAAATCCATTATATAAAACTTCCATCATCAATACAGACATTTATAGGGAGGAGACATTTATAGGGAGGAGAACAGTGTACTTGTAGCTTTATATTATAAAATGATTGGTTAATTTGATAATTTATACAGTACCTTCCCTCATTACAGTCCTCGTAGTATCGTATATGATCAAGTCATTTGCATACACATAACGTTCAGAATATTTTTGAATGAAAATTACAAGCTCCCAAAAATTTTACAAAAGTCAAAAAGTACTAATTATAATGAAAATAATAATATTGTTATTGCTAAAGTAAAAGAAGAGTTTCGTCGTCATTTCAAATATTTATTTAAAATGATGTATATAAAAGATTAGGTGCGACTTAAAAATCAACATTTAAAAAAATAACAAACTTAATCCACTGAATTGTATCTTTTGTTTGTGTAATAATCATGAACATAAAGGAAAACTTATAGATATTCTCAAAATCAGCTAAATCAGGTAAATGCTACATATAAAAACCGCCTTCTTTATTTACTAAATTACTACATCATTTGTTTTTGTTAAACAGTGAAGAAATGATTAACCTAAAAAGGTAAAAAAAAATACTATCTGACAGAACTATAAAATTATAATAATTTAAAATTAGAACTGTTGCTACCGGCTTTCGCTTACTAGTAAAAGTTAATTCATTTAGTTTTTACTATACAATTATATTTTAAATCATTTTAAACTGTATTACAGTATGTGCAAATCTCATTATACATAAAAAACTACAGACTCAGTTACGTAACTATACCTGACTCAATTTTTTTGCAAAACTGTCTTCAAGAAATTTTGGACTTAATTATTATACAATTTTTCTATACGATACTTCCAAGTGCTCGATAGTTAATTTTAGAAATAGCGTCAATTCCAAGAACATCTTATTATTCATAATAAAGGTAAACGAACACATAAATTCTCCTAATTTAGATATCTTTCTAAGCGGAGGCTTGTGCCAGGGCAGGAGTGGGTTCTATTTAAGATTATGTGTTCAAATGATGGAGGAAAACGTTATTTTTCTACATCGACTGATAGTAATAATAATAACATTTATAATACAAAGATCTGGACTTACTCTTGGGTCTTGACTAAATGCATCTCTGTTTACACCAGCAGAATAGGATACGGGAAAATCGGGTTGGGAGCCTAGAACGTTTTTCAAAAGAATGCGAATAAAATTTACGGTATATTCCTAGAAGTAGATTGGTCATCTCAGGAGATAGTCCATTCAAAATTGTTAAAACTATATTTATTAAATATGAGCGTATATTCTGATAGGTAAAACAAATTCATTTAAAACAATACATGTCTAATGGGTAGATAATAGTTAGATAGGGAATCATTGTTTCTTGAGTTCTTTAAAAATAAATTTTAGCGTATTATATTTATTTGAAAAAACAGCCAAGTGCGTGTTGGGCCACGCGCAGTTCCGTAGTTGCCCGGAACAATAAGTTCAAACGTCTAATGAAAAGTAATTTTAAATGGATTTTTTTACAAAATTTTCATTTCTACTTCTCCAAGTATATGTTATACTTTGTGTCGGCTATGACTCATTAACCTGTAAAGTTAACTAAGTCATGATAGCTTTCATTTAAAGTTCAGTACACATACTACTACTGTGAGTTTTCCGGATCTTTTAAAGCAATAGTTTAGAAGATAGAGGAAGGGGCGGAACGAAACTATAAGGGTTCCTTGTTTGACTATGGAGCCCTAAAAATGATACTGGAAATTTTAAAACATCAGTAAATTATATGTCAATTTATTGATGAACTTCAAAACCAAGGAAAAGTTTTGTTTTACAGTACTCGTACTTGTGGAAGAACCATCAAGTAAGTTTTAAATATTGGACCCACCGCCAAAAAGTCCAGCCCTGCCCTTTTCACTACACGAACAGGAAAGTGCTCTAGAACCATGGTAGATGAAATTAAAGGAAGGCCGGGCTTTGTGCGGGGAAGTAAATTGGGAATTAATAAGAATTTAGGCCTTGCCCGCTTGGGGTCAAGCTTCATTGTGAATGATCACGCAAATGAAAGTAAATGTCCTAAAGTATTTATAACATTGAAATAGATAGCAAAATATATATAATACCTTGATTTTCTGTCTTTTTCTAACCTAGATATACCTGACGATGAGTTTATAGCGTTCTTTTCTCTGATGAATGAACCAGAACACCAATTTGGATAGAACAAGTCTACGGCTGAGTATGAACCACTGTCATATACCGTCAAAAAGCACCACGTTCCCTTCGCCCCTTTGGATCCATTGATGGACCCAAGTGTAATTTTATCCACCTGAATCCATCATTCCTTTAATTTTCTGTCAAAGTTTACGCCAAGTAATGTCGAATATTGTTATTAAAACAAATTAAAAAAAGATTTTCTTGCCACTCAATAAGTACATACTCGTACATGAAACCACATAAACAAACTTTTAAACTTTTCTGGCTTTTAATAGAAACCCGATAAGATTGGAATGGAAAAGTTTTATTTTCCAGTTACGAAAGATCGAAGGTAACCTTAGGAGGGAAAGTTCTGTTAAATGTTTTAAAACTGAAAATATGATAGTTTCGTTATGAATGGTGACGAATTATTTATAATATTTTCATATATCTCACGATACTTTATATAAAATGGTGCTAAAGTATCGTGCATAATGCGTACATATATGTAGCATACTCGCACGAATAAATTCATTGTTGAAGGGAATTCAGTTAAGAGATGATTGATTTTGTAGAACTTCGTCATCTCACTCGACAGTTGCCATAAATAGGACTCTTTCGGGACTCGAACTGAATGTTATGTTGAGATACTCGTATCTTGCACACTTATGTACTTGAAAAGAATATAAAGGGCTATTTTTAAATAAACCCGTTTTTCTTGAACAATAATTATTATCAGTAACGTCGAAACCTTTACATGACTTTAATAATAAATTTTATGTTTAATTACGTTTTTTTTATTTAAAAAAAAAACAAGTTATTATAAAATCAGCTGTCAATTATATAAGCTTGATGATTCTGCAAATCCTTAAATGGACTACTTTTTACCCTGACTGAGCAAGTAGTTCTAGTAGTAATTTCTGAAGTCTAAGAGGACGAAAACTTGGACAAATGCTAGTAGTTTCATAAAAATCTAACCAGTAAAATCTAGCTTACATATCTAGTAAGCAATTTAAGTTTAACTTAAACTTCTAAAAGTAATTATGTCCAAGATAGCAGTGCATAGACGATTCTTAGTCAGTAGTTAAAGGAAGATACTTTGTTCATGTTTTTTTTTCTTCACTAAAGCATTATCACTACTTTTCATAGAAATTTCACTACCCTAGCTCAAGTGGTTTTGTCCTTTAGAGCCTCCTCACTATGCCTGTGTTGTTGAGGAGTTGGATAGTCTCGACATTTACATGTTCGTGAGTTTTGGAGTACTTTTGAACAACTCTTGATCTAGTGCCATTTTTCCACAGATATATGATATGTAACCCTAAAATGCTTAGTAATTCCAGAGTAACCCAGTAGTCTTGTAGGTATCGGTACTTTTTTTCATACATTTGATTACTCGGATTTTCGATTACACGGCCGGCTGCCGTCACCAATCATCTAGAAAATAGAGGTCCCATTGTACACATTTGGGGTCAATACACTTCAAGATTCGCGAGAAGATTTGAATTGACACAATAATTCGGATTGTAGCCATCGATTCTATTAACTCTGTTTTGAAGTTCGCTTTGTATTCGTATTATTATGAATTACATTTGTTTAAACGAGTATATTCATAGCTTTTCCAATACTGACTACAATAAAAGAAATACAAGAAAGAAACATAGCAATTCAGCAGTGCTTGTAATACATTCCAGGGGATGCCGTATCAATATTGCAGTATTTACAAAATTAGCTGTTTACGGGACAAACTTGACCCAAATAACGGTTGATATAGAAAGTATACTTAATCAACTGTTAAGAACCGATGTATTTAATTGCCCTAGTTATGGCAGCTACTGTTACTGCTACATTTACTGTGGCAATCAATTAAAGAGGGATCATATTAATCTCGAAAAGTGTAGTACGGTAAAAAGGAAATAGAATGTATTTTGGAAGAATGTGGTCAACTTGTTAATGATTGTCACAATACGCCGATGTAGTTCCACCAAAATTGTTCTAAAGTCGATTAAAAAAAAACCGGCCAAGTGTAAGTCAGATTCATACACGGAGGGTTCCGTACCACTGTACATCAGTTAAGCAAAATCGATCGAGTAAAAACCGCCGAAATACATATTTTTATAGTACGAGTATTTTTATTGAGTACTTGATGATATGGCGGTTTATTATATTATTTAAAGTGTCTATTTAAAAAAATTTGTTTACCCCTTGCCACGGAGTATTTTCCAGTCCAAGGTAGATAATTCATAGTGGGTCATAATACAGCGTATACATAAGTTTAAGTTTTAACTAAGGCTCATCCATATTCCTAACAACTCAAGGCGATCGGTGATTACGAGTACCACAGGAGCATTCAGAAAAGTTGCGGTGGAATTGACTTCTTTCGGCGAAAAAAGACATCCTTCTATTCTGGTGGCATTGCTTTAGCATGCTTTAGTTGGACACGGCCCTTAATTCACAGACTGTGCAATGGATATATAATAATCTCTCTGAGACTGTGCGTATTAATAAGTGAATTAAATTAAAATTAAAAATAAACAACAACTACGCAACAAACTGCTGAACCGATTTTTACCAAACATCCAAATCAAAAGAACCATCGCAAGGAAATTTGCTTTCACCTAAAAAACGCATCAAAATTCGATAGATACGATGCCAGACATTGGCGTCATACTTATAACACCCCTCTTTTTGCGTAGGGGGCTAAAAGCACCGGGTATCAGCAGATCACGGATATACAGCATGACATTATTATTCATATACCTATTGTAACTGTAATATATATAAGATTTTATATATTAAGGTTTGAAAGATACGGCTATATGACCCAATTGTCTGTCACATAGCCGTATCTTTCAAACCTTAATATAAAATCTTATGTATATCGGAGCGGAGGTTTTGTAATTTTGTAAGGTACGGAGCGGTAAAAAGTATTCCTACGGTTTTCGAATTGTTAATTCGAAATAGCAGTACGTAAACGCAGTATAGTATATATACCGAAAATTGTGCCTTGTTTGGTAATAATAGGTGGTATACAGTATGAACCTTTCCAATGTACACATTTTCGCATTTTGTTACTGTCGTCTTCACAATTTTGATTCGTAACTTTTTACGATGCGCTTTCAATAAAAATGAAACTAGGAGGATAATTTAGGAGCAGAAAAAATAGGAGGGTGGTGTATAATAAATTTAAAAAAATTAGTTGAAATCCAGAAATGGCAAATGGTTATTTTTGTTTAGTTAGTTAAATAAATACTTATTTGACATTTAATAGCGAAAGGGTAGTAGTAGTATTAGTAATTTTAAAATGATTTCTATCTTTTTAAAATTTTGAGTATCATTCGATATGTTTCAAGATAGAGTTGGATGAAAGTGCTAAACACTCTTTTTGGTTGCATATTCACGGCATACGAGAAATTGTTGATTGCATATCCTCTGACTATGGAATATATTCGAAAAGAGAGTCAAATAAAGTTTCACTTAGAACGATTTACAGTTACTGTATATTTGTGGTTTTGAGAATGTTAGTGAAAAGTGTAAAGGAAAAATCCTTTTGATTTGTGGTTTTACCGTAGTTTACGAAAAATCCGAATAGAGTGGGAAAAAGGATACAAACCTTTTTCTGGTTAATAGCCGAGCAAGAGCCGACTAATCCTGTGTACGTGTTTTGGCGTGAGCCCGGCTGCCAGTGTTTATAACGCCATCCGTCTAGGTTGTTTGCTGTTCTCTTTTACCTCGTATTCCAGCTAATGAGGCAGAGTGAAGGATTACGGATGACACGGCTGTGTGCAAGCCAAAAAAAACGTACTTATGTCGTTTATAGTATTAAAAACATTTTATTTTTTATTTTTGGGGAAATAACAGAGCACCGCATATTTTAGACTTCAATCTGCCGCCATTCTCGCTAAGGTTTACATAAATTATAATTATGAAAGGGAAAGAGAAAGGTTTTACAATAATAACTAAGCAAGCAGCACGTTTAAATAAAGAAATATATAAAAAAATACGGTTTGAATAATGTAATGATTAAAAATATAAATAGATGAGTGGATACGGTTGTGCAGAAGTCTAGAGTAGGTTTATATATGAAACATGAATAATGATAAAAGTTAAAGAGCATGTGGCAGTGAATAGAGACAACAATATAAAGAAGGTAATTAAGAACTGACAAGCATGTTGAGCACTTTCCGGTGAAAACATTGTAGAATTAGTAACCAATCCATCCCTAATTATTTATTAACAGATAACAATTTACACAAATGATTTAGTTTTTTGAAAGGCCCTAAAAACAAGCATCCGTTATTTTTTCTAAGGAGACGTAGTTTACAGTTTTAGCAATTACTAATAATGCAATCTACAAGAATAATTACAGAAGCAAACCTATTACTGATAATATACTGCAGTTAGAAATTTTATCAGCTTCTCTATGAACAGTTCAGTTCAACTCTCTTATATGATTACAATAATACCACAATAACATACTGTTTGTATTGACAGAAATAGCACCGTGCAAATCCAATTAGTACAGTGGTTGTTTCGTGCTGTTCATAGCTTTATGCAGATCAAAGCGGCCACCGCAATTCGATTTAACCCGATGACCAATTGCCTGAATAATATGTATGACAGATTAATTTATTTGCTAATCTACGCTGAAGAAATTTATTTAGCAAAGGTACATGTGGGGTTTATCATTTAATATTTCAACAGTAAAATTAAGTATCCGTCTTCCCTGAAAACTGTAGTTTGGTAGTCTTTAAAGCCTGGACCATAGACGTAAAGCCTACAGCTTTATTACAGGATATATATTAGGGAGTGTGCGCAAGAACTATTTATGTTAGTTGCGACATTAAATACCCGACATAGAGAAGAACGACATACCTCCACCCGTACATAGTAGAACTTCCCACCGCTGGCACAAAGTTCTTAGCTTTCACGTGATACTATTAAGTCTAGCATTGATGTATCATTTATTTAAAAAAAATCTTCTAGGTTAATGCGTAGCATCGTTGACCACAACAAATTTATTTCCTAATTTTCCAGGCAGAAAAATCAAGTACTGAACAACTTCTGTAGCAACTTTTACGCGTTGTTGGATGAGATAGATCTCAGATTCAGTTTTGGCTGTATGTAAATTAACATGCATTTTCCGAGTCTGTTAATTAAGTTGTAAGTTACATGACCCATGTAACCATCTTTGTTTAAAAATGTGACCTTATTTGTTTAAAAAAATAAACTGTGAATGTTGAAATAAAACAATGATTCAATAAAATCAACGCAAGTATAATAATTTAGATTAAGAAAATAATGTCCACTATCAACTATAAGCGTTTTTAAAAAAGTGACTTCTGGGCCTTTTTCAGGCCACTTTTTCTTAATAAGGCCATACCCGGGCCTTATTATGTTATATGAAATATATATGTTTATCTTAACATAAATGTTCAGTATTTCCTTTAGAATCAAGTCTCAGTACAAAATAAACTAAATATTAATAATAAAACTAAAAATTATAATTTATAACCGGCGTTATTGAAACTTCGTAAGAACAAAAAACTTAATGAACTCAATCTTGAAGCTACTTAAAGTTGTGTTATCTTAGTTATTCTTATTTTTGAGACAAAGCACAAAAATCAAATAAAACTAAACATTCATTTCCTTTTCATATATTGTACTTGTGTTTAGTTCTTTAACAATAAAGAATTTTATAATAAAAACATTCATTACAGAATAAAATATGAATTTCTTAATAACAGTAATTAAATACCTAATGAGAATCTTGAAATAAGTGTATTTAATAAACTTAAATTCAAAGTTAAAAAAACAAGCCATACGCTAGATGGTAATGCATGCCACAGGGCATTCGAAATCCTCATTATCTGCATCAAGGACACAATACACAAATCTTGTGGAACCCAGGTACCACACAGACTATATTACCGCATGTCCAAAATCGTATCTTGTTTGCAAGCATGACAATACAAAGTCCCAGTTTGACTGCCGCTTATTTTTAGTCACTGCAGATTTCTTACCTTTGGAGGTATTTGGTTGTTTCGTCCTCGTGGAATGCTTAAAAAGGACCTTGCTGCTTCTGTATTGCTGTTTTGATTTACCGAGAGATCGACAGCAGGGGTTTCTTCTTAAGCAGGCTGCATTGGGTTGCGGTTTTCATTATTGAAATCGAAATGTTTTCCTTCTACAGCCCTCACAGCACAAGTGACTTGTTTCTCGGACCATTTTACATGTTTCATCTTTGGTTTAGGTGCTGATTCGTTGACTGAATCCATAAATTTTCTGAAATAAACACTAAAAAATCTTTAATATTAAATAGTCGTAATATGGCCCATAGTGGGTTTTATTAGGTAAAACATTTTTATACTCGTACACACCGTAGATTTGACTTTGGACATAAATCTATCCTCTTGACTGTAACAACTTTAATATACAGTTAAAAATAAAAATGTAATGAATACAGCTGACTAACTCTTTCAATTGCTCTTTACTATTTTATCAAACCGATCTGTAAAAGAAAGATGAGAGTAATATGTATCCATATGTGTATGTATGTCTGTTCTTTACACCTTAATAATGAAACCAAAAAACCACACGCTAAAAGTAAACATCATAAAATTACCTACAAATAGTAGCTAACTTTTAGGTAGATTTTTGTCTAATGTATCAGGAACTAAAGCCGTAGAAACACTAAAGTTACCGACACAGCTGGATGAGTCAGTAAGCTAAAATGAAATCACTTTGAAATGAAATTTATCACCATCACATACCTATCGAATCTGTTCTGTTAAACCTAGACTATAACAGAGCAGAATTAAAACAGGAAGGCTAGTATGCAATACAAAATAAACGATCGTCACTTATTATCCTAAGACGGACTAATCAACAAGCAAGACTCGGTCTAGACCTGACATTAATGGGAATTCATCTAGCCTTGAAACGATTTGACCGATGAGGATTAAGTTTTTAACGTGTACCGGGGCAACTTTGATATACTAATTCACTGGATAGAAGCAACTGGGAACAAGTCACTAAAGACTCAGGGAAGCAATTTATGATAGTGAACTTAATGATTAGGAAAATAAGGATAATACACACAATAGCTATGCATAAACCACTGAATTACATTTTCATCTAAGCATGCGCGGCACTCGAGTAACGAGCCTAATTTAACAGCCAAATAACACATAAAATCGCTTGTTCTTTGTTTGTTACCTATTCATGTCTTGCTCGACTCCTTAATTTAACCACTTAGCCTTTGTATATATACTTTGACGAAGGAACAAAGGCACTCTTAATCCAGATCGGTATTATGGTTGGCAATGCTGTGTCGTCGAAATGGCTTAGATAATTCGTGAATACTCTTGATGTCTGTTTGTCTATAATTATTCTTTTTCTCAAGAACGTGTAAAGGTATCCAGTTGAAATTCATATTAAATACTTAAGTGTGCAATATTTTCGATCTGTGAAAAAATCAAACTTCCAACTGAACGCAATCAAAAGATAGGGCCGATAATGCCACATATTTTGTCGATTTCCCTTGTGAGGTCAAGGAATCAAAACACTGGTTGACCACCCATTGACCTAGACTCCTGAAATTTAGCCAGAAGCAAGTTCACAAATATATTAATAAACCACTAGACCAGAAGTTTAAACTAAGTACATTAAATTTATGACTACAGTCGAGCTGGAGTATATTATATATATATATAGAGAGAGTATATTTTCGATTTACTCTTCCTTATTACTTTAACCAACAGATGCCTCTATATACGTTACCTGAAAACAATTACTTTATATAACAAAGAACCAAGGTTTCAAGTGTGGTTTTGGCTATTTATATACAACACTCGGCAGACAGATTAGTGGTTAAAGTAGGATGTTGTTGATACATAGTCGGTATAACCAAAAATGAGGTAGATGTTCGTCATTACTGTCATTTAAATATATGGTCGGAAAATTATATGAAAAATTCATTGCTTGCACATGCTTGTTTTTTAAATTGTTTCATAGGTCAGAAAATATCAAAAGAAAAAAAGATTGTATGTCGAAATTAGCCGGATGGTACTGGCCACTTGATTTTCTCTAGATTATTATAAAGTGCGGACGAACCAACTGCTTTTGTTTTATCTAAATTGATAAAGTACAAAATGACATCTAGGACTGATAGGGAGGATTTAATGACGCCTATTTTCTTAGGAACTAATTGTATCACTCGGTAAAAAGTGCGATTCCCAATCGTTAGTAATCGGCTACTTTCTTCCCTCGGTGAACAATGTACTATTAAACAAGTGTTAAAGTATACATTTCTATACTTTTTTTCACTAACATCTAATATTTATATTGACGAAAAAACTTACAAAATAGTTATACGTAGAATGATATCTCTGTATTAGAATGAAACCGACGTAAGTGTTTCAATCGTAGTCGTGAGTGGAAACCCAATATTATTGGATTCTTTTCCGTTTATATTTCATAAGGACGGTGTTTTGTTGTAGGGTAGGATCGTATAACACAGTAACGTTGATATACGTAGCCCTCGGGGTTTGCAGACTATCGGAAAAACATATTTATCACTTCTTTGGCCACGGAGCGGAGTGATCCGAAAATTCGTGGCAACTTCTAGCTATATGGTACACGCTAGTTTAGTTTCTGACTATTCTATTATCTAGGCCAATGACTAGCTTTATGTATAAGAAAACATATTTTACTTTAATAAAATTAGTCATTTAGATGTGTATTTCTATACCAATAGTATGTCTAACAAACCAGCCAAGTCCCAGTCAGACTCGTGCTCCGCTCTGTATAATTAATAATAAACATACTGAACTAAACAATAATGCCAAAGTTGTATAGTAATAATTGAAAGAAGGAAAGGAAGGAAAAAGGCAAGGCCTTTCTATGGTTCCGTATCCAAAGGGTAACCAACGGGACCCTATTACTGAGACTCCGCGGTCCGTCCGTCCGTCCGTCGCCAGGCTGTATCTCATGAACGGTGATAATTAGACAGTTGGAATTTTCTCATATGATGTTTTTCTGTTGCCGTTATAACAAGAAAAACTAAAAAAAGAATAACATAAATATTTAAGGGGGATCCCATACAACAGCCATGATTTTTTGCCGTTTTATAGATAATGGTACGGAACCCTTCGTGCGCTAGTCCAACTCGCACTTAGACGGGTTTTTATCCTGGTCAAGTAAGTAGATCCCATGTGATACTTTCTGAGATCTGAGTTATTTATTAGCTTTTATCATCAAATAATCATCAAATTTGTGAAGCGGATTGCTAATTTCAGTAAAACGTCAGGAAGTCGTTGTGATTGTATAAATTTTCCAATAGTCACCTTAACGATCCTGACAAAAGAAAAAATCTGCCAACATGAATTTCATAGCGATGCTGAATGTTGAATACGAATGGAATATACGATGAATATTTTCCCAGGGACTCCGCTTTGTTCTCCATGAACACTGTGTGGTTTCAATTTACAAAAGCTACATTCACTTACCTATTCTTCTATTTTCCTTGTGTAATATGTTTCCTAGACCCAAGCGGTGTCCCACTTACGTACCGTTTCGTTACCGGGAGCAACAAAACTAACGCCTTCGTGAAGAAAAATAATAATTATGCAAACTACACTTTCTTTTCAGTTAGCTCAGAAAATTAATTCTGTTAGAAAAACCCTTTTGTCTTCTTTCTATTGTAAACGTTTACGAATAGAGTCTTTAGGTGCCTGCCTGTTTACCAAAGGGATCTATTTGCATGTTTATTGCCATCGAAAATCGTTTTTAACTCAATATTATCCCTCTCCTAATGCTAAATTTCATAAATTAAAATAGGAGATGAAATTATAGTGTCGCGAAATAGATCTCATTCATTTACAACTTTATAGTTAGCTGCCATAGCAGCTACGCAGCTAATGGATCATAGATGGCGATTTGAACAATAATGAAGGAAAAAAGTGTTTAAAATGAAAATTGTGATTCACTGTGAAGTTAATAATACTCATTTCGCGACGTCACAATCTTATGTCCTATTTTAAGGCAGTTACTACACAAATCCAGTTATTGTGTTTTAAAAGATTTTTTGCAGAAGTTTAGTATGAAACTTTGATGGAGGTGAATCGCTATTAAAATTTAATGTAAGAAATTTATGGTTTTAGGATACTAACTTTTAAAACGTTAGAAGCGTCGGTGGCGTAGTGGATAAGGCGCGGACTCTCAATCTAAGAGTTCCGGGTTCGAATCCAGCCGTGTACCTATGAGTGGTTTTTCAATTCAAGTACATTATCCGATTAATTAACGGTGAAGGAAAACATCGTGAAGAAACCTTGAACAGGCTTGTGAAGTCCGCCAATCCGCATTGGTCCCGCGTGGTGGACTCTGACCCATACACTCTCTGTAGGAGAGTAGGCCCGAGCCCCTGCAGTCGGGACGTATATAGGCTGTTGATGAACTTTTTAAACGTTTTAGAATAAATTTTTTGTGACAAGCTCGGTAGACACATTTTTTTGTAGTCATCATAATAATAATTCATGTATTCACTTTTTTGATTCGAGCAAATGCCTTTTCGGTCCCTTTTACAAACTTTAACTACCAGTATGTCATTATTAAAAATCAATAAAATATATGTTAACTACGCAACATAATAATTAATTTGCAAATAAAATTTTGATTAATTGATTGATAATATCACTAATGCTAAAATTGTAAATAAAGTTTCTGTTTTGAATTTTTATATTGGGACCAAACTGGCCACTACATTTTTTGTATCTTGTTATTGAGGTTCATCAGTTTGTCTTCAAGAATTATCAGTGTCACAAATTTCAAGTTTCTATGCTATTTAGTTTCAGAGAAAACGACGTACAGGCACGGGAATGTTGAGGGTCCCGTTTTTAACGCACAAATCTATTAAGTGTTATAATTTAACGAAGTGTGATAAACCGCAGACAAATATTTTGATTGCATCATATCTAAAATAGGATCCAACTAGGTGTGTATAATGTGCGCAAGCTGTCACTCTAGGGGAAGCTCTCAAGGCAACAATAAGGCGCTATCTCCATCCACGGTACAACGACAATTCTATCAGCGAATCGTTGCGATCTGCAATGTCCGGAACGCCCGCCGCAATACCCACACTGACCGTCACGCGTCCGCAACGCCTCGTAGCACCTCGTAGCATCACTCTACTGTTTTAAAATAGTTCAGTTTGTTGTTTGATGGACTCGCGACAAGACGAGTCCGTAAAGCCATGCTCGTCCAGAGTCACTCGTAGCATAGAGTTTGTATAGAATTTGATGGCACGGCGTGATTATCGCCTCGATTATCTCGTTTGTGGAGATATCGGCTAAAACATATTACAGAAGCAAAAAAATTGCGGTGGCTAGGTATTTGCTATGAATATTTCTACGCACGATGATCTATGCAATTCAACATTTTTGTTACCGAAAAACTTGACTTAATTTTTACAGATCTGTATACTTTTATATTTAACCAGATTTGGCACGCAATTTCGTCCGCGTGTACTTCAGAAATTATCCAACAGGAACTACTTGCTCAATCAGGATAATAAGTTGCCCATGTCCTTTTCCGGACCTTCAACTGTACCTATATAATCAAGTGGATCTGACACTCAGTTACGACTTAAGGACGGACAACCAAAATTTTACATTAATTGTATTAGTACGGATGTGGTCTGGAAAACTGAAGCTCCGAAACCGTGTCAGATTGTTGTATGAACTATACCCGAAGCGGGTCAGAAATATGTCTCATGTTCCGACAAGTCGTTCAAGTTTAGTGGGAACGAGAGCTGGACTTGTGATAATTAAGGGACGACATTAAACACGCCGCACAGGCCGGGTCTAAGATGTGTTACTCACGTTACTCTGAAGCGGTTAAACAGAGACGAACTCAGAAAGTAGGTCATGACGTGACGGCCTCCACAAAAGGCAGCATAACGCTACATGACACAATGTAGTATGTACACACAGATTGTATTGTAAAGGCAGCCTTATTCATACCTGCACAAGTTAGTTCTTCGTCACAATAACTTTTAATCGACTTTTGCGTAGATTAACATTATAATTCATCTTATTTGAGTCAGTTGGTAGGAATTAGGAGTTATACTAGCTAGTGTGGTGTTAACTTTATACAAACTTTAATTAAACTTCACATTTTAATACGATTGGGGCTCTTGCAACTGAACTTTAAACCTCTTGAGCTGAAATTTTGCATACTTATGTCAGTTTAGTGGCATTGCAATATTCTGGTCCCGTAGAGTGGTTTTCGGTTACGGTTGTGTTTTTTCACTATTGTAGTTGAGTAAAAAATTGTTTTAATTATTTTTATTGAAGTATTAATTAATTTTTTATGGAAATGGGTTGTTTTGGGAGCAACACTAATTCCCATCAAAATAGACGCCCGTATAAAATTATACACGCTGTTTAATGTAAATTTTGACACATTTTTTGACGTCAGGTTATTGAAATACATCATCTGTATGTGTTAATCTGAAATCTTTATATATTTTTGCTTAGGAGCTAGAAGCGTAGGCTAGACGCCTCTGACAAAAAGACAGACAGGCTTTGGAAGCCTGCGTATTTGGAACGACAAAAAGCAGCAAATGAACGAGCTTTAGTGAAGCATTATGGTGATTGTTTAGTTGCTACAAATAGTATCCAAATGTTAAAATGAAACACAACCGTGAACTAAGCCCTAGAAGTAAGTAACAAACGAAACATTAAAATATATAAGTCTTTAGTCAGAGGGGAAAATTAAGCTAGGCAACTCAGGATTTTTGTAAATTGAGCTGTCTAGAAAGAAGAGTAAATTGGTAAATTTACGCTAATAATTTAGCGGTCTGAAGGATTTCAAGCATTTATCTCGATTAATAGGAAATATTGCTTCTTTTATGTAGTAAAACAAGAAAAAGAATTCACTTGTCGTACCGGGAGAACAGTAAATACCGAAATGTTGTCTGCGATTGAATTGTGACAACAGAATGTGGCGTTCTGATTGGAAATTGTCAAGAAATCGGACAATTCAATTGTTCCGTGTAGGGCGCTTCTAAGACCCCAGTCGGATTTTCCGGTAAAAATGAATATAAAAATTTTATGAAAATAGAAGTGACGGTTCTTTAATAAATTCTTGCCAGATATTCGTTCCGCTATCAAATAAAGGACCCTTGTTTGTCCATCCGTCTGAGTAGTTTCTACAGGTTTAGACATTATGCTACTTGTATGATTGGGGGAAAAGCGCGTGATTAACATGAGCCATTATATATCACAACGAATTTTCAATGTTATGTTTTATGTAGTTTTTAAAGTGAAAACCTTGAGCACTTTTTGGGTGAACAAAAATAATGGAACTCGCGTCATCGTCACCGAACGCTTCCCATGAGCTATATGTATACTATGTATGTATAAGCATCGATGTACCAATTCAAACTGTTATCCTTGATTATACACAATTCTTTATAAATCTAACTAATTCGAAAATAATAATCAATAACTCGACGATACAATTCACAAGTTACTTAGTTTTCACTTCTATCGGCAATCCCCATAGACTGCCCCGCATGTTTTTTCTCGTAAGCTAGTAAGTTACGAAGCAGTTTAATATTATGTACTCGATTTCATGTTTCGCTCACATCTTCGCTTATCATCAGGCGATAAAAATATAAATGTCATTCTAAAGCCGTAGTAACTCAGTTGGATAGAGCGTCACTCCTTGAACAATTGAGGTATGGGTTCGATCAATGAATTCCAATTTGTTATTTGGAATCTACGAATGATAAAAATTGGCTTACCATTACCATTGGATTTTCGGTGAAGGAAAACATCGTGAGGAAAGGTGCACACTGTGTGTGCAGTGTATCAACCCGCACTGGGCCCGCGTGGTAGACTATGGCCCATACACTCTCTGTAGGGAGAGTAGGCCTGAGCCCCTGCAGTGGAAACATATATAGGCTGTTGAAAATGAATTTAGACGTCTTTTAATAGTACGAGTATGTCAGTTGATAACAGTCGGGTGCCAATAGACACGGTGGCGTCGAAGCTACGTCCAGGCTTTATCAAGATACCCAGGGTTATTTATTAGCAGCGCTACATCATTTGACCTTAGTAATGACCCGTTTTTATCAGAGGTGGGGGCGTAACTGGGCCTTTTGGGATACTCCACCGTGGATGCTCGGAGCTTAACGTAACAAATGGGCGCCGTAGCTTATTTTATGCGTTTATTTTACATTTGCGTTTGTGGAAATGGGATATTTTTGAGGTGAAAATAAAAAAAATATGTGTGATATTTTGATTAGCTTCTAAAAGAAAAACTATATGTACCAGTGTAATCTGTAAATATTTCTATAAGGTCATCATTTACTCTCAGATGAGACGAAGGCCAAGTGCAAAATACATTTCATAATATTTTTCTTGTTGGCAAGGTTTTTATGAGTCCACAGCCTATAAAAACTGAGGAACAAATAATGAATGAAGTATACATTTTTCAAAAAAGAACAGCCAAGACTGCATTCCAGACTCGCGCATCAAGGGTTCCGTACATAATATGAATAATTAACATACTGAAATTCATAAATAATCGGTAACATTACTTATAGCTTGATTTAAATCAATGAGCAATTGTTAACAAAAATGCTAGCTCTAAAAATAAACCGACATGCGGTGGAACAGCTTGTAATTGTAAAAAAATTATGAGATATAACTATAAAAAAAACTTTTCATTCACCTACACTTGTGCCAAGTTTCATTATTCTAGATCAATGGTAAGCACCCTATAGGTTTAAATACTTCTACGTAGAAAAATGCAACATAAACAGGCGTATCTTTTTAACAGATTTGCGTAGTCGATATTAATTTCAATTTGATACTTTCACGCGCTCCTGAGATAAACAAACGGTCTTGACAGACAGGTAGACAGACAGTAAAAAGATTTTATAAGGCTTTTTCCTTTTGAGATACGAAATCAAAAAAACAACAAAAAACGGCTAGTAACTGTCATATAAGTTTTTTGATTAGTACATTTTTTTGTGGAGTCGCATTTTCTGCGAAATAAATAGTTGACCTTACAATTTCATTTGTATGGTTCCAACTTCTACTTAGATATTGTTTACTGAACTCCGAGAATACATTTAGTCGTAACTATTATTTTTAATTTTAAAGTACACACATTCTCCAACAATAAATTAATTCACTAAAACATTACTGCTCCCCAAATTACTTCCATAAATATACCGAACGCAATCCACGCTCTAACAATTGTAATAAACTCTCAAGTTTATTGCCTTTATGAGAATACATATATTAAGAATCATAGAGCGAGGTCGTTTTGTCGTTTCTCTATATATTAGTTGCCTGTATATTGGACCCCGAAAACCGTTTACCATCATTTTAGTAAATACATCATTTTATACCAATCGCATATGAAGCTACACATATCAAACAAAATAAAAGACAAAGGGGAAGAAATTGCGCTATTAAACATGCAAATAATTATCGTATTAGGCATTTAAGAGACATTATCCCAGCTCCAACGATTTCAGTTTAGGAATCGATTTGTTTGAAGAGCAACATTGCATTGTCGAAACAAAACTATTTACTAAATATTAGTAAACAGTGTTAAGATGCACTTCAAACAGTTCCATTTTACGAGTGTACTTATAGTTCAAAGAGTCTGGAGTGCATTAGACAGATTGACTCTCTTGCGTAGGTTTTCAATGCAGAGCTCAACTTTTCTTTATTCCTTTTGTTGCTTTTCTTAGATTTTTCACATAGTTTACTAGGAAGAAGCAATGACCTTCTTGAGGAAGCCCTTGATAAATTACTAAGTCATGTGTAGACATACATTAAATGTATACAAAATTAATCTAAAAATATTACTAATTTATTGTCACTGGGAAATTGCAGGGTGATGTTGTGCAATTCAAAATTCTTATCTTAGTCAATTTTGTCTGTTTGAGAACATATATTTTAAAATTCGTTTATTGTGTAGTTACATTTACTGTATAACAGTGTTTTAGTTTTAATATATATTCCTTGTCTTTCGTTTCCTTTAATAAATTTTCAGTCAGATACCTATATACAGTGATGGACGTTGCTAATGGTATGCAGTATTAATATCTAATCTATGCTAATGGTCCTCATGAATATAGTTTGAGACGGGAAATCGGTACTTAAATTTTCCGTGTAGCAAAAATCAAAAGTTGTGTCAAATTCCGGATATTTTTGAACAAAGTTCGAGTATATCAATACATAGTTGCGTAATAATTTTACGTTGTTTCAAATACGATTTGTAGCTTTCGGTAGATTTTATGCCAAATAATATTCTAATCAGTCTTTTATGATGGATAAATAGGAACGGTGCATCTTTTCCTCTACCATTGATTTGCAATGTATACAGTTAGTTAATTATTTTCCTCATGTAAAATAAGTTACTTGTTATCCAAAATTGGCTTCCAGCAACACGACCTAGTGCGGGAGCTAATGTGAATTGTATACGTGTTCGTATTATTCTGGAAAATAAACATTTTTGTATTCTTTTAAATATATTTTTTTACAAATCCCCATAGAGTGACACCATAGCTTAGTGTAGGCATGATAACAAAACGAGCGCTGTTTTTAAATCTTCATTTCTTAAACTGCGCTTCTACTTGATGTGATTGACCAAGTTAAATATCTATAAACTTAGCACTGTATTCAAAGTGACAGACGGTTTAATAACGTTCAAAATCTTCGTTTTCTTGAGGTGAAGGCAGTAAATCTCCCGGCGCGCCACTTTGCTTTATCCTTTCATCTTTTCATTTTGTAAAGCTCTTTGCCTGCTTTCACTGTCATTAGCTGTAGATATACCTGAGAGACTTTGTTACCAAAGTGATTACTTGCTCAGCGAATTTGTATATTACGCTATTCTGTTTCTCGGGGATGAGTATGTATCAAACAAATAGCAATAATAGTGCATGAAATTCGTCTGAAAATAATTTAATACACTAAGGTTAAGAACGACCATAAGTTACTGTTGCAGACGAAACTAATTTTGTAAACGGAAGAAGTGAAAGTAATGATTCTCCGACTAATTCACAGTTAACAGATAAAACTGTACGAGACAGTAATTCTCTAAGGAGGTTACTCCAGTATCTACTTATAAATTCGAAGCGTTCTTGTTTCAGAATTAATAGCAAATCATTTATAAACCAAACGGACAGGTACTACTGCGGCTACTCGATACTGGCACCCTACTCATGCTCCATATAACCATAGCATAACACTGATTAATCCTATTGCATTTCATGCATTGTCCATGCGTTCGACGTTTGACATGATGGGGCATGATTGAACCCGCAAATCTACGTTGATTTAACAATTAATCTATCGATTTGGTTTTGAAAGGTAGCATTGACAAGCGAAGCTAGACTACTATTTGAATAGGCATTGAAGAAGTTAAAATATATTTAAAATCTAAATTAAAATATTGAATAACTTAATCATCTAAGTTCTCGATTAATGAGCAGTTAAAAATCTACTCAATTGATAAATACATATACAATAAGATAAAATATCTCTTCAAATAACTTGTAATACGAGTAACCGTTGCGTTTTGTTTGTGTTTACGTCGTAGCTTAGCTACAGGATTGAATAATTGAAGGTTGTTTACAAAAGAATTTATCATAAGCGATAATTCATATTTTTTCTTCGACTGCATTGGAAATAAACTACATAAATTATAGCTTAAGCCATACGAAACAGCCTTTAAAAGTAACAAAAGAAAACCTTTTTTGTTTGTTTTTGTTTTGGCAGATCGTCTGGGGTAGAATAATGTAGCTATGCATAAACTCGTATGTCTACGTAGCAGCAGTGTCGCTACGATTTTCGTACCGTTCGTTTGATAAACTTTTGATTAGCTGGGCACAGTCAACGAGTACTAATATAAAACATAGAAAAATTCAACACCTACTAAACCGAGTACCAAATAAAATCAATTTCTACTCAAACTCGCAACCTTTGCATCATCATTATAACGAAGTACCCGCTATGCTAAAGGTCCTTGTAATTTGTGTTTTTAGGTACATAAGTCCACTAGTTACATTGCCGGAATTTCCATGAGTAGGTTAGACGCCACGCTTGGCAGGTGGATTGGTGATCGCTGTAAGATGTTATTGTGACATATTAGATGCTGCTGCACATCTTCTGCTATTTTTTTTAGGAACTTTTTACGACTCCCGCAGGTGGTTGGGGTAGTTTTATTGTAAAACTGAAATCACATGGCCAAATATCTGTTTATTTATCTTTATTTCTAATCTCACAAGAAAATATAATACGTGAATATAAAATTACATTACGCGGTAACATCATGTTTTGCATTTTTCTTGAATGGCATCAGTAGAAGGGTGTGGCGTGTAATCTACAAAACTGGAGTGCAGCCTCCCAGGGCCCATAACCTATGCAAAACACAATTTCTTCATACCAACTAGGGCTGCACGTGACCTGATTTCAACAGGACAAATTTCATTTATTTGATGAAGATCTTTGTGTTCTCTGCTTTATTATAGAACCATCAACAGCTGGGAATGACGTAGGCCTCCTCATCCAGCCACCCAGGTCATTGGTCCGTCTAGTAGGTGGACATCCCGGTACGTGGTCGCCACTCGAGGACTTTTACTCCCCAACCGTTATAAGTTCTTCGAGCGATGTGGAATGTCCATTTAGCTCACTGACTGACTGGTCCTTTACTTTTACCCAAATAAACAAGCTCAAAGTCACTCAGCGGGCTATATAAAGGGCTATGCTTGGAGTTTCAATAATAGACCACATTCGAAAGCAAGTGCGATCCGTCAGAGAAGCAAAGTGACCGATATAGCTCATCGTATATAAACAAGCTGAAGTGGCAGTGGGCTGGTCATATTTGACGAAGGACTGACAATGGCTGGAGCAGAGGAGCCCTCGAGTGGAGACCACAGTCTAGGCAAACGTAGTGTAGGACGTACCTCGGCTAGGGGAGAGACGACCCACATAGTGTAACGGGACGTGAATGGACGAGGAGAACGGAGGACCGAGCTCAGTGGCGCACTTTGTGAGAGACCCATGTCCAACAGTGGTCTGCCGCGGGCTTTACATAAATTATTTAATCATTCATCATAAATAAACATTATATCTTATTGATTTAAAATACAACTTTTTAGTGAAACGTATTCTTATGAAAACATCATGTGAAGCGATTTTGAAAGTAGGAATATTAGTATTTTAATCTACATTAATTTTGATAATAAGAACATCGAGAGGAAAATTCAAGGTCCCTATCGTCCTACCTATTCTTAATTCAGCCAAAATACGCTGCTAGCTATGTCTTTGGTTCTACAGATTTCTCTTTGCGAATTTCAGCGCGTAGAGGAATTCCTAGCATACCAAAGAAATTTGGCGGGAAGGCAGACACAAATATTTTGAAATCCCAGACAGGTGGCCTGGACGGATTATAACCGTTTATTCTCCTCATGTTATGCTTGAGGTGACGCTAAGGCTTACCCTAATGTCGCGGCTCTATGATACGAGTAACTCTTAAATTTTTAGTATTATTTTTATAAATTGAGTTTTAACTAAAGCGGTACAAATGATTTAGAATGGGACATATTTGATTTAAAAAAATGTATTTACATACGGAGCTATATTTGTTTGTTAAATATTCTTTTCAGGAAATAATTAACATACGGTACAATACCTCATGCATTCACTCGTGTGCCGCATTGTGCAACTCAGTTAAACTTTTTGACAGCCCTACAATCGAACGGCCAAGCTAAGCATTTGCATTCAGACGGCTTATGTTAATTTTACTTATTGTACAAATTGAATTGCGGAACGCGAAGCCCGGCTAATTAAACTACCAGCAGCGGTTAAATTTAAATCTGTAAGTGGGAACGCCAATGCTAACATTTTCTAGGTGAGCCGTTCCTGGTTTTAATGTAGGCTGTCGATCAGTTTTCAAACCCTTTGAACGAGTTGATTGTTCACACTTTGCGTGTAAGGCGTGACATTATTTAATCCGCCTGGAAAACTTTTATTCTGTGAAGAAATGTATGTACATGTCCCGATAATATTCATACAAGCTTTTATTATAGTTTTATTGTAAAGCTTTGAGTTTCATGTTAATTGTGTTGTATTGTATGCATATGACAAAGCTTTGGGTAAATTACATTTCATTAAAGGCCAGCTGCTGCGACATTAGTTAATAACTTGTGTTAAAATCTCAACTTACTTGTAGCATCTCTTTGTCGAATACATTTAGAGTTGAAAGGATAGTTTGTTAACTGATGTTAGACAAAATACGACAAGTATGAGTAACATATTCTCGAGTGCAAATATTTCATTATAACTATACAGTTTGCGGGTTTCGCTCGGGTGGAAAATCATTTCTTAGTACTATGGTTCATCATTAAAGGGGTAGATGTTTCGAGGTTAGGAGGGTATGCTGATGTCAAAGCGCCCATACAAACGTAGTCCAGTCATATTTTGAGTATTAAGCTATTAAAATCTATGAAATTTTCAAGATACTATCTAGAAACAAATATCTGTGTCGGTGGTGAGTCAGATTTTCGTTTAAATATATACGTCCAGAGTTACAGGGCCAACTTTGAACCTGATTTACAAGAGTATGAATCAATTTAGAAAAATTTGGAGAAACCACCGACATCTGAAATTTCATTAGTATACTGTATTAAAAAAATGGTATAAATAAATATACTGTATCCTCCAAATGATCCCTGGACTACGAAACATCCAAATAACGGGTGGATAACTTCGCGTAGTGTATGCTGTTTCACCGTACGCGCTCGGGTAGGGCTCGGATAGGGACAGCTACAAAACAATGCAACCTTGAACGCGACAACGTGGTCTAACCAACATAGCCTCTTAAAGTTTATAAAGCCCATTCTTTGTGTGCTGGACGTTGATATGCCAGTCAGTCAGTCAGTCAGTCAAGGACGCTGTTTATAATATATATATACTTATATACACAGTAGTGTTAATAGCACGGTTGTGTTCCAGTATGAATGGAGGCAGAGCCTGCGACTCATCAGCGTGCTTGAGGCTTTTGTGAAATGAGGTATAAGTGTATACCCATCATTCATGAAAATATTTCGATATGTACTGACAATTCACTCGTGTGAATGTACTGACAGATTTCTCTAGTTTCCTAGACAACAAGGCTCAATATCGAATCGAAAGTCACGCGTGCCCACGAATCATATTTATGAGATACTAATACTTTTGCGCGTGAATTCGAGTGTTTGGACTTCAGAAATTATCAGTCTAAATGACATTTTCCATATCATAGTCTACATTCCCGCCAAATCACAACATGATTAGCTGTCTCGTTGCGATAACAGATTCATTTTCGCGTTTATAACACATAACGTATAACGTGTGTACTACCTGACCAAGCCAACTAGACGCTCGCTCGGGAGAATGCGGATTCCCGCATGATTCCCGCATTCCCCGCTATCCCCTGAATACCACCTCGTGTACCGAGTTCGTCCTAACACAATTTGCTACATCAATACATTCGAACGTGTTTCTGTACATTTTGATATAATACACATACTTATTTGATATTCGTACCCGAAGAGAGAGTAGGTGACGTCACATTTCCAGGCGCCTGCTTGGCTTGGTCATGTAGTGAGAAATTAAAGGGACAAGCTGGAAGGATAAATCGGGTGATATAGATTCATCCTGTAATAAACACCATTTTGAAATTGAGTCTTTTTGGTTTCAGTCGTTGTGAGATTGTGTCGTACCGATATTAGACATTTTGAGATTAAGTTGTAACGGACCGCACGGATAACAGTGATTCATTGTTTGATTTCTTGAAGTTAACGGTGGAACAGATACTGGTGCCTATCATTTTGATACAGATTTTAGGGCAGAAATGTAGACAAATTTAAAATTCACGTAACATAACAGCCGTAAATGAAAGTAAAGTTTAGGTATAAGATTTTTAACATCATTAAATAACCCGAGCAAAAATTGAGTTTACTGGCATGGTTTCAACTTCTGGTAACAAATACATTAAATTCGTAGTCTTAATTGAATATCGTTGCCATCATCAAACTGTGCTTATTGCGAAATAATTGTAACTGTCCTTTTAGCTTGTGGAATAAATTCGCTGTTGGCGAAGGTCATTTTACTGGAAGTGATTTCACTTGATAAAAGTTTCACACTGAATTTGTTTTACCATAATCTAATAAAATTTGTTATCTCCTATGAAGTTCTATATTAATGATACTCAACTATGATTTTTAGATAATTACTGCACAAAGCTAGCTAAATCTATTTTAAAAGATTATGGAAAAAGAAATTTAGCATGAAGCTTTTATACTAAACTAAAGGGCTTTAGCTTTCAATTTAAGAGCTATTTGTGTTTGATCAAGTATCAAGCCTCAGCCATCCCGATATTTCTAGCGAGATCTTTTGCGGCATAAATGTATATTTTTCATCTTCCAAGAAGTTGGCTTATTTTTCTTTCCAGCGCTTTAAATCAAAATATTACAAGCGTTTCATAACAATTTTGTATCGGTATTCGTCGAATATTTGGTGATAGGCTTTTGAACCCACAAATAGGCAGATAAAGATGACAGTTGGTCTTATTCTATCTCTAACAAACAGACAGACAAACAAATAGACAAGCAGACAGACAAAAAAAATTGTAGAAAATCGTAGATTCTGTTACTATTTTTAGATCGCCCTCAATTAATTAGTTATAGGTAAATATATTCAATGTACAGACACACTGGTTACACTCTTTTTACACATAATTTACTGTCACCTGGTGATGGTTGGGTTCTGACAGAATATCAGCGCTGCAGGACTCCTGCAGCATATGCTGAGTCAGCGCCTTTTCGGTCGACTTATTTATATATACGAACCTAATTTTAGTTGTTTTTTAAATGTTTAACTTTATTTTAGTTATTTTATATAAGTATTAGGTTTAAGTTTTCTTTTTGTAAATAATTTGAGTCACCGAATAAAGATGTTATCTATCTATCTATCTATCTATTAACATTTTAATATTGTAATAGGTACAAGGTTTTAATATATAATTAATTAAACGGCCTCCGTGGCGCAGTTGTATGGGAGATTCAGACGTGCAATACACGCACCACAGGTCCCATGTTCAATTCCCGGTGGGGACATTGTTAAAAATCCCTTCGCGATAATTTTCCCAGTTTGATTAGGATATTGAAAGCTGAATAGCTTGATTGTCTGAAAAGTAAGATTATTCTGCGCTTCGGTAAGCACGTGAAGCGTTGGTCACGGTTACTATCTACGATAGATAGGATAATTCCGAGCTTGAAAGGTACGTTAAGCGTTGGTCAAGGTTACTGTCTACGACAGCTAGGATGATTCTGCGGTTCGGAAGGCACGTTAAGCGTTGGTCAAGGTTACTGTCTACGACAGCTAGGATGATTCTGCGGTTCGGAAGGCACGTTAAGCGTTGGTCAAGGTTACTGTCTACGACAGGTAGGATGATTCTGCGGTTCGGAAGGCACGTTAAGCGTTGGTCAAGGTTACTGTCTACGACAGCTAGGATGATTCTGCGGTTCGGAAGGCACGTTAAGCGTTGGTCAAGGTTACTGTCTACGACAGCTAGGATGATTCTGCGGTTCGGAAGGCACGTTAAGCGTTGGTCAAGGTTACTGTCTACGACAGCTAGGATGATTCTGCGGTTCGGAAGGCACGTTAAGCGTTGGTCAAGGTTACTGTCTACGACAGCTAGGATGATTCTGCGGTTCAGAAGGCACGTTAAGCGTTGGTCAAGGTTACTGTCTACGACAGGTAGGATGATTCTTCGGTAAGAATGGTAGCAGATACAGCGCCTCAATAGCTTGAGGCTTTTGGGTGCGCATGCTTACCACCCAATGGACTTATCATCAGTTAACATCAGGAGATATGAAGGTCAAGTGCAAACCCATCATAGTTTAAAAAAATATATGTTTCCTCAACGCAAACTTGTAAAAAATTCCACAAAATAGGTGAAATTTTATTTCTTTCGTAGTTGTAGTTTTGGCAAATAAGTGTAAATGTTGTCCCTTCGGAGCCTGTGGTGTAGAGGGCTCTTCAGGAAAGTGACGCCGCAATACAAACATGGCCTTCTTCTCTGGTATCCGATTGCACCCCACTTCAGTCACGTGACTGTTTTTGTGTACAAGTGTACTTTTGGTTATATTTTGTTCAATTCATGCGGACGACAACGATTGAAGGTTTAGGGCATAATACTTCGCGTGATTCTTGAAAAAGGTAACCTCACCATTTATTCAAGAATAAAGTAAAACGGCAAAGAAATTAATGATTAAGGAAAACATTAAAGTAAAGTATGCTGCTAGATTTGTAAACGTAACTTACAATTAGTTAGCGTTTTGAATGTATTTTCTACGGGCTATATTGGCAATGTTGTTGACTACAAACTTTCGTGTTAGATTCTGTCTTAGGTGTATTATTTCAAAAATAACCTGCTCCACAGTGAACTGATGGTTTCAAGTCTAGTTGAAAGTTTATTAAAAACATAGAAAATACACAAAATAATAAAACCTTCAAGCGCGAGTCAGACTCGCGCACCGAGGGTTCTGTACAGAATATGAATAATTAACCTTCTGAAAATCATTAATAATAGCTACTGTAAAATGCACCCAATAATGATCCGCCAAAAATGTAATCCTGATTGAAAAACCAACTTTACTTTGCAACTAAATTACACACCCGATGTATGACTTTCAACTTCAAAGTTAAGTTTGTAAAGATAAAAAAGCTATTTTTACTATGTTTCTATTTAAAATACTGGTTTCAGATTTATTCCTATGATTGTGATGTAAGACTTTGCTTCTTGCCAAATTTCGGGATTCTAGGTTTTGGTTCCCTTGCATTTTGTATGGGAATGCTCTAAAAACAGCTATATCTTTTTATTGCGTTGACCTATAACTTGCTCCTTACAACCTTAACAGTGGCTGATGATATTTATCTCTCTCTGATGATACCTAGCAACTAGGATCAGTATCGAATGACGTTAGTAAATATATCCTCGCCGACCCCCGGGTTCTCGTGTCTCTAGTGGGAAGTAGGTGCATTATGTTTTCTGGGCATTGAATCATGTGTTCATGTTTAAATCTTTTACTAAGTAGTCAATCTTGTTCACAGGAATGTCTTTGGTGCCGCCAGGGGGGACGGAATCCCCTAGTCCTCGACGAGCAGTGAGTCCGTTGCTGGAACAAAAACGTCCTCACTGCACTTTGGCATGTGATTACTGCGCTGTCATTCTTGAAGACAAGTTCAAACGTAAGTTCAAATTGTTTACTTTGGGCACTCAACATCATCAGACGAGAAACTTCCTGTGATGGACATAGGGCTCCTCCATGTATAGGACGGCTAATGGCATAATCACCAAGCTTGCCAAAGGGGTTAGTAATCACAGTATTCGGTTTATTTCTCTCAGCGGAAGCTGAGCTCTACTACCTTTCATACCGGAACACAACAGTGCTTTTAGCATTGCTGTTCGGCGGTAGACTCTAAAGAAGGAAGGGAAGAAAGCACCCTACCCTACCAACCACTATCGAGTTGTTCCTACTATCATCCATTGTTCAGCGTAACCTCTCAACATATGATTACTACCTTACACCCTCGATGCCTCCGTAGCTTGATGGACTCATGGCGATGAGTCCGTGACGTTATGCTCGCGCAGAGCAGCCACGATGGTATCGCCTTGTGTAAACAGTCCCATAGAGTTTTTATCGAATCTAGTGGTACGGAAAATGTATCGCCTCCTTTTTCTCGTCATGATATGTTGCCCAAGGCGATTAAGACGTTAATCGGAGGTAATTTTTTTAAAATACTTCTTGGAACATCATTTAAAAATCAAACAATGAAGCTCCTTCGTTTTATTAAGCTGTGCAGATTCTTAAAACCTTAATTACGGGGAAAACGGTCCAACAGTGAATTTATGCAGCTTATAACGAATTAATCGTCTGAAATTAAAGCAGTTAAGACACAGTGTGAATTGAAACTATTCATAGGTACCACATATTTAAAAAAAATAACCTTTGTGTAATCATCATCATCAGCCGGGATATCAGCTGGACATAGGCTTTGTGCAGTAATGTCGCAAAAAGCTTTTATTCGGAACTACGCTCCTCGGGTGCTCCAAGTGGTCTGTGATTTATGGTTTTTCATGTGACACCTTTACTTTAGTCTGAACCGTTAAATTTTCTACAGATGCTTTTCTATTTTACACGGTAGTATGTTTCGCTTACTCTTTATGCGATATAAGCTCTGAATATCTGACAGCGTTGATTCATCTTTGGCTGATTAAAAATTATACATCCAAACTAAAGGAAAAATGATAACGTAGCTAATGTTGTTTAAAAATAGGGATGTGGGTGCGCACGCTTTATCTATGCCTTCACGTTCGTTTACCATAAACATGATGGACAGTTTCTATGTTCGCCTGGCTAGCTACCATCGTTTTACTTAAGTCTGCCGCCATGTAGCAGTGTTATTAGCACTGCTGTGTTCCGGTATGAAAGGTAGCATAGCCAGCATCTAAAGCTTGAGGCTTCTGGATGCGCACGCTTACCATACAACAGCCTTATCATCACTAACCATCAGGTGAGATGAAGGCCAAGTGCAAACCCATCATACATTAAAAACATGTACCGTGGGATATATGTAGAGTTTCTTTCGTGCTGCCTATTCAGTAAGAGTTTCCGAAAGATTTGTAGCAACCGTGAATCAGAAACATGCCTTTGACTTTGTCGAGTGAAGTCCTAGTGTAGACTCATCGTGCGTTATTCCAGGGTTCATATCATATATAAAACGATTTTACTGTGCTTCTAGGGCGGCTGTTTTTACTGTATTTCATATAGTGATACATTGTCAGGCAATGCAGAAATGCGTAACCGGGGTACGTCACCGCTTTCCACTTCTCCACGACAATCGCTGACTGGTGAGCCGCCATGGTTGGTTGAAGACGACAGGCCCGACTTCTCCGCACTCAAAGAGAACATTCAGCGCATCAACAAGTAAGTAATAAGCGGAGCACTTGAGTCAAACGCGTTCGTCAAATATATTTTAGGAACAAACGGCTTTACTCTGTGGTTTGATAAGTAGTATACAAAGACATTTAAAATTATTACTAATATATTTAAATCTCTCTGGTGGTATATGAAGATTATATTCTTATATTCATTGCTACCAAAACTGAAATAATCTTACTTCGAACAATAGAAGAAATAAAAGCTTTTAAAAAAGAGCCTGTGTCTAAATTTTTTTTTGTAAAAAAAGGTCTGTAAAACCAACGAATTAATTATAAGTCTTAAAATACATATAAAGAGATGAAATTGCAAGATTATGTTTAAAACACCTCTACTTATTAGTTTTCCGTACCTCAAAAGGTAAAACTGGCCAAGTGCGAGTTGGACTCGCGCTCCGAGAGTTCAGTACAGAATATAGATATTTAAAATACGGAAAACCATAAATAATTTGCACCGAACAATCCTCTAACGAATGCGTTCCGATTTTCATTCTCAGTTTAGTTTTGATACTCTCCAATAGATGGCGTTAGGTCTATTTAGTTTTTCTACCCGTTTCTAGATGGCTCTACTAATAAGTTAAAACGCACATCTAAAAACACGATTGCTGTATGGGAGCCCCCTTAAATATTTATTTTATTCTGTTTTTTAGTATTTGTATTATAAGGCAATAGAAATACATCGTCTGTGAAAATTGCAACTGTCTAACTATCACGGTTCATGAGATACAGCCTGGTGATACTGAGACACTATATTATTATAATTTTGATATGAGTGAGTATGAAAACAAATTCATTTCCGAAATTAATAGCAAACTGCATAACTTGCAATTTATCACTTGAGTTTATATAGGGTGGTAAGGTATTTCGAGCGCTATCGATACTTTAACAATTTCTTTATCGCTTCCCACCGTAAAGTGTCTGCCTGATTACGTGTTCTGCATGATAATGTTATTCCTTTGTAATGGAAATTAATGAAATAAGAATTGGCGGCTATATCTTAAGATAATAGGACCGGGAATCGCTCTCTTACAAAAAAGAGAATTAACCCTGAACTTTCACATATTATTCGCCTTATGCGTTTCCGATTAAATTTTGTGTATGAAGGAGACTTGTGAGTAGTCGTGTAAAGTTAAACCTAATTTTAATTTTGATCATTAGCTGAGTCAGAAAAAATTTTTTCTGATCATGAATGTCATGTCTTCCTACATGTATTACGCTTGAGAAATATTCTAGTCAGTTCTCTGATATACCTGTAAATGCCACTTGAACCCGAAAACAAGAGTTTGATGTCTTTTGTACAGGCCTCCGCCTCCATTTAAACTTAAACTAACGAAGTTACAATGCACCCTTTAATTTATACTTGTAAATTCTTGCGAAATAAAGGTTATGTATACATATATACGTACATTATTCACAAATGTGAACATATTATTGTAACCTGTATGTTTTACAGGGATGGGGAGACTTCGACCCGCCTGGACTTGCTGCTGACTCAAGTAGAACAGTACGCTAACAACCTGGAGGCCCTGGTCGAAGAGCGCACTTCAGATTATCTGGAGGAAAAGAGGAAGTGTGAGGAGCTCCTCTACCAACTACTCCCCAGGTCCGTAGGACGCACTAGTTTGTATTCAGATTTAACCTAGCTTTAAGTTAGCTGTAAGTCCATCTACCTCAGATTGTGCGCTTTTCAGGTGTAAGTTATATTTAGTTCGCTTTTTATTTGGGGGTGACATATAACAGTTCCTATGCATGAAATGCAAATATAGCAATAATTACAGAACACCAAGCGCGCTATTCTAAATATTTATAATGGATAAAAATTTAATATTGTGGTGAATATTTTGATTTTGATCTAGGACCGAATCATTAACATTTAGAATGAGTTGTTTTTCGTTAACGTTTTGGTGTGCAAAAGATAACGAAAAATATCCAATTTAAAAATTAATGGACGGTGTTTTTATCCAGGTCACAATCCAAACTTTTACCACAATAACAAAAATTAATCCTGAAGCAGAGAAAGTTCAATTTTCCAGGCCATCTTGATTTTATAGTCAGGCTAATGGATTTAATGATTTGTAAATCGATTTTCAAATTAACCTGAGATCATTGAAAACGATTTCTAAAATCATGTTTTAATGCTGTCAAAATCAAAGTCTGCCCCAACGAGATGGCATTAATACGGCGAAGCGTAAAACATGATTTTGGAATTCAACAACCCTTCGTCAACTATCTTGTGATAATTTGAGGATCGATATAAAAATTCCTTAAGCTGAAAGTAAAATCAAAATGGCGCAAAATAAACAATCCCTGCCGTACTGCCAAGCGTCCACTGCCACTATCATCTATGTTTGCTCAATATAATTCCAGCAAACATAAAGGCTGAACAGTCTTCCAGAAAAAATATACAATATGTTACTCCTAATTTTTGATGTATTTTTTTCCCAGTCATTCTTTTTAGTTCCCATTTAGTCGTTGTCGATGCGCTAGAATAGTTTAGTTTTAAGAATAAATCTGGGTACAAATTATTGCCACCATTATAAAAAAAACAGGTCGGTGGCGTCGCAATTGATCATGGGACAGCCGGTGAATGCTGAGACCTATGACCAAGTGACCATCTACTTCAGCGACATTATTGGCTTTACGGAGCTCTCTGCCGAGTCCACACCGATGGAGATAGTCGACATGCTCAACGATCTGTACACCACTTTTGACTCCGTCATCGAGAATTTCGACGTGTACAAGGTGAGATTACTTGAAAATGTACCAGTAAATTATAAAATAGACTTTAACTAGTTGATGTTTATAGTAAATATCTAAACACTTGGAAGTTATTATTACCCTGAGATATGTGGTTTAAGTGTGTATTATATGTATTGTTGATGACGTCATCTAGCAGCAAATCCGCTTGCGCGCGTGACCACGTTGATCTTGGGCTATAGTTTCATGGGGATTCTGTTAGTCTGGTGATCTATGGGAGCAGATCATGTTCATCAATGAACTTGAATACACATGAAATTAATATTTTACATATTACTGGAACCATTACTATTGAGATCTTAAAAACATAACAGGTATTTTATCCTTGTTCGTGATAAGGTCGAGACGATTGGAGATGCTTACATGGTGGTGTCAGGACTGCCACAGCGCAATGGCAACCGTCATGCCGTAGAGATCGCTCGCATGTCGCTGGCTCTGCTCAAATCCGTGCGACACAAGACTGTGCCGCATCGCCGTGGCGAGCGCGTGCTCCTAAGGATCGGCATGCACAGCGGTATGTTGAGGAAACGTTATCCAGTTTCCCTTACAGTCAACCCGTACTGATTTATGCCTATATCCTAGAGATAACACAGTAATCATTTTCATCTTATAAATATATTGTCTAATGTCAGCGTTATTTGCGATATTATATATATATATATATAACAAAAGCATTGGTCACTAAATGGAGATAACAATTTTCCTCCTGAGTAAAGCAAAGGAAGGTCTCTAGTATATTATTATACGAGGCTTGTCTGACCACCAACTGAAACTAAAATATCAACGGCCAGCCCCAACCGGTTGGGTTAGTATTGTTTCCTGAATAGGATAAAACTGTTTTGTTCAACTGTTTGTATAATTGAAGAGTTCACAAACCTTTGCAGAAATAAATCATAAATATCCCTTCCAACATTGTGTGGCCTATAATAATGTTTTGATATATATATATTTTCAGTCACTAAAGAAATTATGTTGTAAAATATATGGAGATATTTTTTTCATTCAAACGATATTTCTCAAACTTCCTATTGTATGTAATGCGTCTTGCATTGAAGTGAACGAAGCCTGACGTTTATGGTTTTTTACAGGTCCGTGTGTGGCTGGAGTAGTAGGTCTGAAGATGCCACGTTACTGCCTTTTCGGAGACACCGTGAACACCGCCTCCAGAATGGAGTCCAACGGCGACGCGTTGAAGATTCACGTCAGCCCTAAGACCAAGGAGATTCTCGACCTGTACGACTGCTTTGATCTGGAATGTCGCGGCGAGATCCCTATTAAGGTTAGAACTAAAATTTTATTAAATTCTTAGCTAGGAATAATTCATGTTATGTTTCTTTACGTTTAAACTATTTCTCTATTCACCACAGGGTAAAGGAATGATGACCACCTATTGGTTGCGCGGAGAGAAGAATGGTGAAACTGCTTGTACTCCAACAGAAGAAGAAAATGCATATGCTCTGCCAATTGATGAGTGTGCCCTCCCAATTGAAAATGCTTGTGAGGTTGATATTCCAACTGAACCTCGTCCAGGAACCAGCCGGGATGAAATGGATAATCCAAGCATCACTTTCCAAGGCCCTGACAGCCCGGCTGCTCATTCTCTCTCGCAAAACAACAGCCCTATAGACGAAAGACTGCCAGAACGTCCGGCTCCTCCACTTCGTCCGCCACGAAATGATGCCAAGCACGTCAGCAACCAAAGGACTCTTGAGCTACTGGGCGAGAGAGAACGCATCAAACACGAAATCGCTACTTTCGTTGCCAAAGACCTAATCAACAACATTGATGAGGCTGTTCGCGAATTGAAAAAATCTCCAAATAGCCCTTTCGCTGCCGCTATAGCTGCTGCCCAGCCTGCTCAGGTGCACGCTCATGTTCAAGATGAAAATGGCCTGATAACTCCAAATTACGATAAAGAACTAGTTATCAGTAAGGGCAAGGTGAGAGATGTTGTGAACAAATTCAACAACGCTGCTAACAATGATGAAACTGCTAAAGGAAAACTGACCCCCAAAAAGAACTAAACATGGAGATGAAGACTGATATGTAAAACGAACGAGATTAACGATTCTAGGATTTTTCCTAAACGGTCTAAAGATAGTTGGATTCAACAAGGATTTTATTGATTCTGTATGAATTTAAATAGTTCCTTTTAGAAAAATTACGAAAAATGGATGAGTTTCGTTGTTCTAACGAGATTAATTAATTTCATTTTCGAAATAATACCAAAAAAAGATGTGTTACACTAAATTAATGTAATAAATTATGTGTTGTGCCAAGCACACTATGTAATAGTAATCTAGTCTATCTTAATGCATTCTAAGACAACAATGTTGACAGTTTCACAAACAAACAATGTCAGTTCACAAATTAGAGAGACCGTAACCTTATTCAATAAAAAATACAATAGTGGCTTTTCTTGGTAGCCTGCAGATAAATGTAGTAATTTGTGTAACGCCTTCCACCGAATTTTAGAGCTGTTTTATCTTTAAATGTTTTAGATATAATCGTATTATTACGTATACAATTATTTAGTAGGTTCATACGCTGGGTTACCAAACCGGCGAAAAAATCAATGTCTTCGAATATGGAGGGCCAAGGACGTACTTTGTACAATATTGAAGAAGGTTCACATCGGTTCCATCGGAAAGATGTAGTGAGATTGATTAGGTGTAATGTTATTGAAATGTATATTGTGTAGTAGATTTTTTGGTGTTTCTATTTACCTTTTATACTTTGAGTCTTCGACTAAATTAAAAAGGAACTTTAGCTAACTAAATCTTAACCCCAGCTTTAAAAAGTTTTTTTTTTTAAATAGAATCTTTTAAAAATAAATTCGCTTTGACAAAATTAAAAGAGGGATCGAAGTAATCGAATTCAAATAGATTATTTTTACGTCAGTATCTGTTATTAACTTGCAATAATTTCTTTCCACATTTCCGTATCCAATCTGAACGATCCAACCGCTTTATCGTATTCGTAAACAATATTGTCTAATTTAAGTCTAATATTTTATGAAACCTCTATTTTCATATGACATATTTTTTTCTCAAATACTTTTACGATGTTTTTTGTCAACGTTCTCACTAAAATCGGAAATCTTAAAAAGATTGCATTTTGCCTCATGAGTGCCGTATTTTGTCAAAATGCTTACACTGGCGCTATTGCCTCGCTGTATCAAAGCTGGCTTTTTGTGAAGTCCGTAATGGACCTGCACACCTCACCTGATTTTGGTATTAAAGCAAGCCAAGACGTATTGAATTAGATCATGATGAATTAGAATAAATATGAAACAATTTGTAGTAAGTTGCTTGTAGTACCTTGCTTTAATGCCGACTTCAATGGTGAAATTCACTACGGACTTCACTATTATTTGCCCGTTGAACAGAAAGGCTAGCGACAATGTCCCGCGGTACAACTAGGCTAACGCTATGCAAAAGAGGAACAATCCTCGTGTGCATTTCTTTTAATGTTTTTTTTCTTCAATGACTGGTAAATGTTCTAATAATGTACTAGATAAAAATAATCTTATTTGTACTTCTTAGATTATACTAGTGTTTTAGAATTAGAACCTTGTGTAGCTTTAAGTCTTAGCACAAGTAAATGTAGTAAACTAACGAATTTATTGGAAATAAATTGATGTTAGAAGTCGGGGCGATGTTTTGGAGGGATTTAGTACTTGAATGTGTTTATGGAGAGACATGTCAATAAACATATACATATATGAATGTTTTTAAGGGCAGAGTTTTGACATCGCTTACGACTTTTATTTCGTATATCTTAGGTTAGGGTTGCCTTTAGTGCAACCAGCTATTGAAATAGTCAAAATTGTTTTAAACTCACGCATTGAAAGAAATAATGATGCACTGCAAGTTTCATGAAGGACAAAGAGATACCAATGAAAAAAAAAGCTTTCTTAATTAGCAGTCATGGCAACCTTAATATAGTACCGATGTTTCTGATTCATTGTCGTTATAATCTTGTAGTCATTAGGATTCATATATATATAGGATATATATTCATAGGATTCAGTCAGTAAATTAATGTTTTATGATTGTTGTTTATCGATGTTACAGTTATTGCATTATATGTTAGATTAAGTATATAATAGCGATGAAACACTGTCCTAAGCATATAATAAAACAGCACCGTAGTTCATGTTATAAAGACATTTTTGAAATTTATCACTTTAAATAGATGTTGAGTTTATTTTTGCTCAGCAAAGTACTTATATTTCACTGAAGACGATTTGAAGAGTTATAGAGCTTAAACTACGGTCCCTTTGCAAGGTTTCCCCCGCTATAACGTGTTAATTATAAGTTATGTGTTTATGCTATAAGTATAATTATGTCGATTTCAAATCACACAATAAATGTTGAATGGTATAAAAATAGAATTGTTTTTTTATTTCAAATACAAACACCCATACAGAAAATAAAATTATGAAGAAGGCTATATTTTTCTAAATAATTAACACACTCTTAAATATCACATCTGTTACAGAAATTTTCACGAACTCAACTAATTTTATTATTATTTTAGCTACCTTGTACCTCTAGATTCTAGATTGGTCTATTCTAGACACAATTTTTTATTCGAGACGGGCAGTTATATAGTTTTGGTCAGCCTCATAGTAAACACACTTCCACTTTGTCTTCATCTCACTTGATTGCAAGGGACAATAAAGCTGTTGAATGGAAAACGTGCTGAAAAAGTGCCTGATACCTCTAAAACCTAAAGCACAATAGTACTTACTGCTGTTAGGCGAAACTGGGAAAAGAACTCAAATCAGAACATAATTAATTTTATGTCTTAGTAAAATGTTTTGACAAAAAAAAAAGAATTTTTCTTTTTTTAAATTATGCAAATCTTATACTGATGAAGGAAACGAAATGTTGGTGGAGATGGGATCGCTGGTGAAAGTGGCAAAAGGACAGTCAGGATGTTGCGACTGTGGTAAGTGGTGAATAGATCCGGTAAGAGAGAGAGAAGCCTCTAGGGGAGTCTGCCCCGAACTAAATGACCATTCAGATGACAGTATTTGGTTAAGCCACATCAAGGTTAACATCTTTATACACATCGTACACTTTACTCAGGCGCAAGATAAACAAAGAAGCGTGGCGCAGTGGATAAGGCGCGGACTTTCAATGTGAGGGTTCTGGGTTCGAATCCAGCCGTGTACCTATGAGTTCTTTTTCAATTCAAGTACATTAACCGATTGCTTGAACCGAACCTGAACACTCCCGAGAAGAAATTCAAAGGTGTGTGTGAAGTCGACCAATCCGCACTGGACCCGCGTGGTGGACTATGGCCCCATACACTCTCCAGGAGAGTAGACCTGAGCCCCTGCAGTGGGGACGTATATAAGCTGTTGTTGATGATGATAAACAAAATACATAAAGGACGATATTTAATGGTTTATTTCCATTTCAAGAATAAGACATAAATTTTTTAATATTATGTGCCCTATGAAGCTGAAAAGATTTTGCTAAGGCGCCTGGCACACACATTCCTTCAACGACCTTATTATCGCTAGTCGCTGTCTGTGTGTCATATATGAGCTGAACCACCCCTGTGCCCTATAAGTTGCTAGTAAAAATAATACCGGTTGAAGTTGCTAGTAATAATAATACTGGTTGAAGTGGCTTGTAATAATAATACCGGTTGAAGTTGCTAGTAATAATAATACTGGTTGAAGTGGCTTGTAATAATAATACCGGTTGAAGTTGCTAGTAATAATAATACCGATTGAGGTTGCTAGTAATAATAATACCGGTTGAAGTTTCTAGTAATTATAATACCGATTGAGGTTGCTAGTAATAATAATACCGGTTGAAGTTGCTAGTAATAATAATACCGATTGAAGTTTGCTAGTAATAATAATACCGATTGAGGTTGCTAGTAATAATAATACCGATTGAGGTTGCTAGTGATAATAATACCGGTTGAGGTTGCTAGTAATAATAATACCGGTTGAGTGTTGCTAGTAATAATAATACCGGTTGATGTTGATAGTAATAATAATACCGGTTGAGCGCCTTCCGCCAGGTGAATCTGTAGAGGTCGCAGGACCAACAGCAACAAGTCCATTTGAAAAAAAAAGTGCCCTATAAACAACAGGTGCGCACAGAGATGAGCACAGAATACACAGAAACTCAAACAAGAATCACAATAACCTTGAGATTGATTTATTGCGTCGCAAAAATATTGGACTATGAAAAATGATACGTAGATAGCCACAATAGCACTAAACCTGTATTTTCATTGTGTGATAGATTGGTAGTGCTCTTAATATTTTTATTACGTGATTGCTTTTCGATTACTTTGGGAGGAAGAGGATTTTGTATGATCAGTGATTACATTCTTTATTCCTCTTACGTGTTTCTGTATTTATGTTGTTGTAGAGATTATATAATAATGAAATACGAGTAAGTACTCGACAGTTATCCAGTTTGGTTTCAGAATAGGGACGCCCAATGCCATCCAGTTTATTTTGAAAAAGGCGACTAAGGGAAAATATATTCAGAAAATGGACAAGAATACATCTGCCTATGTGACTGCGATTACCGATCCACTTGTTAAGCTTAGTGATTATGGCGGTCAATGAGGGAGGCCCATGCCCAACAGTGGACTTGTGCAATACGTTATGATGATAATGAATCACATTAAACGCTATATTATCCCACGGGGACACATTACATTTATATTAATTTTCCCATAAGTTAATTTTGGTAGTATCCATAACGTTCTTTTTAAGGTAAATAATAATAGGTTTTAAAACTTCTTTCAGACTCTGAAAATCGGGCACATGTTACCGGAAAGTAAAAAATATACCATCGTAACCCGTTCAGTCAATAACGTCCAAACTTTCTCAGTTCAATGGGATAAATAAACTTTATGTCCCACGATTACCTGTACGTGGTCGCCCCTCGAGAACACTTACTCTCCATCGGTTACCCGTTCTTCGAGCGATATGTCCGAGCCATTTGCACTTTAGCTTACTGACGCGAGCTAAGTAACTTTAGTTCATCTACGGATTTCCTAATTCCAGACTTTATCACTTAGAGGAATTACGAGCTTACCTCGTTCCACCGCTCGCTGAGTCACTTTGTGCTTGTTTATTCGGTCAACAGTAGAGGACCACGTTTCGATACCGTATGTCATTACTAGCAACGTTACACTCTGAAACAAATAAGTGTATCTGATTCAAAGGAAAACTTAACTTTTCTATCAGAAATATTTTCCCCGATACATAAGTCTACATCAGTGGTTCTTGACGATGACCCGAAAACAGTTCGCAAAACAAAGTAGCTGCCTTCGTAGCTACACGCTTGGGCTTATGACCTGGAGGTCCCAGGTTCGATTCCTGATTAGTCGTTTCTTAGTTTACCATAAACATGGTGGGCCTTTTATATGTTCGCCTGGCTAGCTACTATAATGTTATCTAAAGTGTGCCGCCAAACAGCAATTCTTAAATAAAATATGAAAATAAAGTACGAAACAATCATACGATTACCAAAAAGAACCACCGCAAGGAAACTTGCTTTCACGGAAAAAATCCGCATCAAAAACGGTCCATCTGATCGAGAGCTGCGATGCCACATACACAAGTTTTTATGAAATTTTGCGGAAATTATCAGGAACTACTTGTTTAAACGGGACAAAAAGTATTCGGCTATTCATTTTTCAGCCCTTTAAAAATTACGTCATTCTGACTCTCTGTTAAAACGTACAGGAAGGACAAGCAAACCAACTCTTTGTGGCGGCGTGGTGCGGCGTTACGCGGCGGGAAAGGAAGAAAATAAAGTTATAATTTAAATGACTACTCTCGGTGTGAACTGGCCCGAAGTTTTGGGACCTATCGGTCTGAGTGGAACGTTGATACGAGTATGTCAGTCAGTCAACAAAATGCGTATATGTGGGTGCGTGCGTGGCATGTACGTTTATTGTACGTATATTCTGAAGAACAGCTACACAGTACACGTTCAGACAGATTTAATTTATCCTCGGCCAAATCAAATTGGATCCGTGAGGGGAATGGATTCAATATTCTTTTCGTTTACCGCCTAGATTTTGTTGGTTGTTTTTCTCCGCAGCAAAAATAAATTAGTCAGGCTCACTAATCTCTCCGTACGGGTAATTAGTTAAGAATGTGTGACTAATATTTTTCATCTGAAAAATCGAAACACCTTGCAAGTTTATGTTTTGTAAGGATTATCAGGAAAATGTGTATATTTAGGAATATATGTCAAATGTCGAATAATAGTGAAAAATATGAGGTTTTCAAACCTTTATGTTAGTGTTATAAATTCAAATTAAATTTTTATAGGTTTTTCTGATAGTCCTTACAAAACATAAACTTTCAAGGTGTTTCGATTTTTCTGATGCGAAATATAGAAATGATGCGGATTAAATTCCATCCGTCCGTCTATGTCAAAGGTAACCTTTTGAACCGTAATCCGTAATATGTAACTTCATCATCTCATCAACAAAGCCTACCATTTCCAGCTTATTATGACGAAACGACATGTTTGTGATCTCTAAATTGTAACCTGTAATTGGTCTACAAAAGCTACTCATACTCTGAGCCTTGTTAAGATATAAGGGCTTGAAATGAGAATAAATGGATACATTCAGACATTTCCATTATCATGGAAAGATTATCTGTCTACAGTTGAATGCATTCGATCTATAAAGGAAAATAGTCAAGCGAACGACAGTATGAGCTTTAGTAAAATTGAAAAATGTTCACAAAGACCGCAAATTTGATCCTTTGTTAATACCTGGAAATAAAGCTTCATATACTCAACGTCTGACAGACGCAGATGCAGACCGGGATGGGATTCCAAATAGTATTTATTTTATCTAAGCTACGATTAGGTGTCTCTCGGAGAAGTTGTAGGAACCTTTTTTGTTATTTATGCTACTAGACACATGTCAAGAAAAGCGTGTCAAAAATTTTCAATTACTTTCAATTCATTCCAACCTAATTCCAACCACATTCCAACCTGTGAGCCTGACCATATATTAGTTTGTGATTCTGTCTTTCCAATGATTTAGAAAATAAAATAGATGTATATATAATTAAAAAATACAATTTAAAATTGTTAATTAATTGTAGTCTGTTATGACGTGAATGGTGGCCAAACAAACGAACTCACTTTCGCATTTATAATATTAGTATGGATTTTAGTGTTGCATGCACAGCTTTTAATTGGTTTAATTTATTTTAGTCAAATTAATTAATTATTCCTCTTTTTAGGTGACACATCTGCTTTTAATCGGTTACTAGTTTAAATTAGAGTAGTTTGTGATTATAATATGGTCGTAAAATGTAATAGTGAGCACGATGACTAAAAATATTATTTTGTCATTAGAGAGGCCGTGTGAAAAGATAAATTGCCTTATCAAAGATTTTTCGATATGACTTTTTCTAATTTATCCCGTCGAAAAGTGATTCTAGTCACGTGGTGGAAACACGCTCCATACAAATCGGTACAAAAGCGTGACGTAACAGATTATCGAAAATGAAACTTTTAACAATGTAATATAAAAATTTCATTCGAGTAGGGTTTTTCTATGATGTATACATCAAGTAAAAAATTAAATAGTATTAAAATTGTAAATTGTATAGGCAATTTATAATGACCTGATGATGCTTTATAGTATAAAATACAATTTAACCCCAATCAGCATTGTTGTCGTCTTTGTTGCCATTTATGGTTTTAAACAAGTTACAATCAAAACCCTTATTTCTATGTCAACGAAGCAAGCCACAAAGACAGGAAAAGCATGGACAATATTCTCACAGAGTAATGTGGGGGCAATACCAGGAAAGTGGCCATTAAGCGGTGCCAGGCTAATAGGGATTCCAGTGGAATGAAATGGTTCCAAGCACTATGTCCTAGAATCCCCTGCGATCAACCTTGGCATTGTATATTATTGACCTCGTTATATTATTGTCTCACTAGAACAGTACGATGATAGTATGGAGTACGAGTAAAATTGTCTTAAATTTTACACTGTGACATTTTCAAGGGACTGTTAAATTCGAATGTGTGTAAACTTACTTTTTTAAGGTAATTTTTTAATATATTTATTTACTATGTGTTTTTAACTTGCTATTCACTTCACTTGAGAAGTCGTGATAGCTCAGTTGGGTAGACTGTCAGTCCTTGAACATTCGAGGTTTGGGTTTGATACTGGCTCGTACGAATCCAACGAGTTCCAATTTGTTTTTTGGGATTTATGTACAAATGATAAAAATCATTAACATTGGCTTTTCGGTGAAGGAAAACATCGTGAGTAAACATGCACACTCCTGAGAAGAAATTCAAAGGAGTGTGTGAAGTCTACCAATCCGCACTGGGCCCGCGTGGTCCAGTCCCTGCAGTGGGGACTATAGGCTGATGATAAAGATTTACTTCACAATATATATTAATGACGTTGGATGAAAAAAAATGTGCTCACGTTAATGAGGTGCTGGCTGGCAATTTGGAGGCAGACTTAGGTAAAATGGTGGTAGCAAGGCCAGGTATCAAGTCCATGACTGCATTGTTAGTTCGACTGTGTAGCCACTAATCCACGGAGGCGTTTTTTGTCTCACATCGTATGTTTTATAAATTGCTATAAATTTTAATTTGAGAAAGTTTGGTGGTTAGTAAGTCAATGCATGTATAAATTTAGTGAACAGATTTTGTATAGTATTTTTTACCGGTAAAGTTTTCCCGTGGGACAATATAAAGTTTAAGGGGATTCATTATCATCATAAACGATTTCAAAAGTCTACTTTTGGGTTAGATCCTCCCTCTTAGATCACCAAGTCAAACTTTCATTCTGCATTCCTTCCCTTTATATTCCTCCGTCCGTGCAGTTTTCGTAAAAAGAGGTACAAAGTTTTTGCTACGTGACTAGTTGTCGCCCAGTGGTAGAAACTCGACCACAATTTATTTAAGAAAATATATATTTGCATTCTGCATTCCTTCTCTATTTAACTATTTAAGTGTACATAATTTCATACTCTTCCGTCTACGTAGTTTTCGTTAAAAGGGGCACTAAGTTTTTGCTTCAAGTATTAATACGAGTATATAGATATGACAGACAAATAAGATTCATTTGCTCATACTTGAGGACTATCGTCTAGCGTATTGTCTGCAACTTCGTCCGCATGGAATTCAGAATTATCACTCGGAAACTACTTTGAGAGAGGGGGCGGTCCCCCCGCTCCTAACCGCTCACTGGGACCTTGAGAGATCTATTGTGATTTCGTAGATGATATAATCTGCGGAATATTCTAATAATTGTTAAATGTTATTTTGGAATAATAATATTTTTTTCTAAGTTATCAATGTTATGTATTGTTAATTAGTCGCTGTAGAAAGAGTCGCTGGATGCAGGTGGCTTGGAACCGGTTGATGTGGCGTACCATGAGGGAGGCCTATGTCCAGCAGTGGACGTTTCCCGGCTGATGATGATGATGATTGTTAATTAATTATTTATGATTTTTTTCTTCAAATTTTAACAAGAGTGTGCCCTTGTTCAAGAATCGGGACAGCCTAAATAGTTCCTTTCAGTTTATTTAACTCATTCAGCGCATAGCAGCAGTGACTTTTACGAAATGTCCAGTACCTTCATAAAAACCCGAATGAACAAACTATTAAAAGTCAAACAATCAGATGTTATAAATTTTTCAAATTAAGAATGTTCCAGTTGTCACGTGAAAAAAATGTCACTCTAAAATCCCACACGGCGCAGATTTGGTTTTAATTCAAAGTAAGTCAGTACGTTGAAACGGCAATTTCATGTTTAAATCCTATTCAGTATTATTGAGAAACGATTTTCATATTAGTTAGTTAGTTAGTTATTCCCTGGTGTGAAAATATATGGGAGCAAAATCAAATTTATGATGGCATACGTACGGAGTCACATCATGCATGTTTTAAGTAATATAAAAAATTCATTCATTTACCCTTATTCACTACTATATTTATCTTATAATTTATCTTAATGAGTAAACTCCAGTCGTGCGTCGGAGCTGACACACTCACACTCTTTTTAATTTTTACTTTCGTTTTACTACAATTTAATTTTATACGCTTTATTGTTATTATTTGTATACATCTTCTAGTTTTGTTACTATTGAAAATTTTGGGTAAATTGTTGTAAATATTATATTAAATTACTCATTGCTAATATAAACAAAAAACCATAAATTATTCCTTTTTTGTAAGAAAACATTAATTCCTCTAAAAACTGTTTTGTATATGGTGCGAGAGTGTCAGTTTATTTCAATATCTTAGAACATGTATAATCCGCGCTGCTAGGACACTGGTCACGTCATGCATACTGCACGTGACTAGTGGCCTAGTGGAGAGGGTATAGACTTGATCTGCCCAAGTGACGTTTATGATTTTATTTACTAACAATAAAATGGATTTTGTCTGATATAAATAATAATAATAATAATATAAACAGTTCCTGCAACCGTAGCCTAGTATTGAATTATAATGTCCGTTTCTATTCCTGGCTATAGTGAAAATACTTGTCGTTGAAGTCTAGAATGGACATTTTATATTCTCAAAACGACATCGTCTAGTGGACTAATAAAAGTTGCAGCAACCAATATTACCGGTCGTAAACCAGTGCCAATGGGTGAAGGCGGGTCACCGCATGTAGGTTACTGCGCGTGACGACACTACACACGAGTGATGCCATGAGTAACGTATGACGTCACAGTGACAATACATTTTGACTACACTATAACGATGTAAGTAGCCTAGATCTAAAGATATATCTTAAGATCTCAGTAGGGTGATTTATAAACCGTTTACAAAATTATTTCTCGGAACTAGCAGTATATTTGAATCCGTTTCTATGCATCGATAAACATGTTGATGAAAAATTTAACATATAAAACGGTACTAGTGGAAATGCTATGAAGAAATTTTACGATTGCAAGAAATTCGAAAAAAACGAGACGTTAATAAGATCTTTTGGTAAGACAACTATACTGAAATTTATCGAGTGCAGAAAAATGCGACTCGGAAAAAAGGTAGACGGAAAAAATACCAAACCACCTAACAAATCAGGTATACTCGTATATGTATATTAAAATAATTACCAGTTCGTCGATCTAGCATTGGCCACATCGTCACAAGGATGTCTCTTCTAACGTCATTTGATATTGAACCTTGTTGCCTAGGAGAATAGAGATATCGAGAGATAGAGAGTTGAGGTTTAAAGGATGTTTGTCCTCAGTACATTGCGCTCCTGCAATCTGACGTGATAGTGCCTAAACGTTGTTCAATTTTAATAATAAATGTAATCCCAAATATTATATTTTGGAGTTAGTCTTCCACACTACCTGCTCCACAATGACCAAATATATATTGGTCTACACAAGGACCAAAGATATATATATATATATGTCTTTATAGGGTTTTGAATCCGAAGGATACAGTCGGAGCCATATTGTAAAGGCAACTCTGGTCTCTTTCCTAAACAGAAGTACATCTAGAAACAAACTTGATATGACCCAACGTAAACATTGTGTTAGAAATAAAATAAAACTCTGTGCGCACAGGGGGCAAAAAAGAATAACTAACTACCTAACCTACCTTCCTATTAAAGATTTAATGAAAACCGGCCAAGTGCGAGTCGTACTCGCGCACAAAAATATATCGTCTGTTGTATTGGGAACACCCTTAAATATCTATTTATTATGTTTTTTAGTATTTGTTGTTATAGAGTCAACATAAATACATCATCTGTGAAAATTTCAACTGTCTATCACGGTTCATGTGATGCAGCCTGGTGACAGACGGAGAGCCAAGTCTCAGGAATATAATCCCGTTTTTACCCTTTGGGTACGGAACTCTAAAAACATCTTTCTGCAACATGTCAGTGCATGTTTCCCAGTTGATGATTAATTGAGTGATTTAATGTTCTCAGCGGCCAATGTCAGGCCAATTAAAAATCAATGATATCAACCTACATACAACTATGAAATATTTAACGGGAATGTTGACTGATGTTGACCCTTCAGTGTAATATATTTTGTATCCAGAAAATGTTTGCTTTTACAAGGAGGGTGGTTCCGACAGAGGAGGGGAACACGGGCCATATCGGGTCGACATTGTGCAGAAGTCGCGTCAATATTTGGCCAGCTCGCAGCTGAGGGGTAGGTTTAGGTAAGTTCAGTTCGATTCAGGCAGATTTGGTTGTGTTTTTATGGTGTAATAGGATTTCATAATCATATTCTTTATTTGCATAAAGCATGGTTTGATACAGTTTGGTTGGATGAGACGAAGTTCGTGAAAGACATGTCCGTGAGACTGGTGCTGGCCGCGGGTGATCCAAGAGCTGACGCTTTTTTTCCACGGCTTAGCGTCGCCGTACAGCGCGGCAACAGCGCCACTATACTGGGCACCATGCCGCACGGACTAGCCCTAGACGGAGTGTTCACTTTGTAATTAAACTTTATTATTATTATTTTTAATTTTAATTTCTCAGCCTGAGCTGGTATTTGCACAATATTTATTATTATTATTATTGTATTTTTAGTTTGTAATTGTAAATAAGTGACTTTATTTATTTGATCTGTCCACATAAGCATTATTACAAATCAATGTATTTGTTAATCATAAATTTAAGTATGCAAATAATTACATACGTATATTTTCTATAGGTATTTTTTGGATGCTGTATATTTTTGTCAAACAATATCAGTCAAAGCATAATAAACTTGCGTTATACAAATAAAATGTAAATAGGATGCTATGTAAGTAAAATATACACTTTTATTAAGATCAATTATTACATAAAAGATTAAAACTTAAACTTAAAATTTAATTTATTCTGTTATTTGGCCCTTGCTCGTTTTCTGCAGAACTCTTTGCCTGTCGGCAAAAGGTGGGGAAATATTTCAAAGGTATTCGGTGTTTCGGGGAAAATTGCTGAAATATGCTGAATTTTCAACAGCTAACACCCCTCAGGTGTCCCCTCGTCGTGTTGCCCATATCTCGGGAACGTGTCATTACATATTAGTTTTAATTAGTCTATAGTACAACACAATTTTTTATAGTTTTAGGAATATCATATTACAATAAAAAAAGGAAAAAAAGGAACTTTACTTACTTTATATATTATAAGTAATATGTATGAACCAGAACTCGCGGTGTTATGTAATAGCTTCATAATTATTATTTAGTTTATGGTTTTCAACTAACATTTATCTAGGTATTGGATTTGTAAAAATATACTACCTTACATTCAGTAATAAAATAATTTGGTGATAATATATGCTTTGATATCTAGTCTAGTCAATCAATAAAATACAAGCTACTGAGATAGTATTTACACAACTTTAGTAGCACTCCTAAAGTCATAATGACTTCATCATGTACTATTAAAGTCACATGTTCATAACAAAGTTTTAATGAGCCGAAAGGATGCTTGTTATTAAGGCACAACAATGCACGATCATGTTGGGAGCGCCTTTAGGGCGAGTTTCGATTAAATTGAGCGCATATTTTATGATTTTGCTCTATTCAGTATATTGATTATGCCCTGAGACCACGTAGTCCGACTGTCGGAATACGAGAATGTATTTCCTGTTGGTTCGACTAAATAATGTAGCTGTGATGAAGACAAGAATAAAATGAGATTTAATTTCAATGTAGTTTTACTTTTGATAAATAAAAATATATATCGAGGGCTATTAAAGACATATTTCCTTATGGAAATATGTCTTTTATAGCGGGCTGTATTTTTTCATGAATTCTAATTTTGCTGATACGCTGTTTTTAAAATGTATGCAGAAAATAGATTATATCGTTTAAAAATATTTTTACCATATTTCAAAATTTTTATGATTATTTAGCAAAAATAAAACTACATTCAAATTCAATCTCGTATTATTTTTATCTTTCTCTCAGTGCCATATATTTAGTCGAATCAACAGGAAAAATGTTTTATTATTTGGACAGTCGAACCACGCGGAAAAAAATAATTCCGCGTAGTCCGAGTAATCGGACTGAGCAGTCGGACCACTCGGTCTCCGGGTGATTGTAGATTGTAGACCATATGATTAACAAGGACAATATTGACAAAGCCCGGGCAGTATAATAACAAGTCAAATCGGGTCAAGTAACTACAAAGTGAATATAAATGTCATTATTAATCATATTGTCTGGCAATTATGAATATTGCTACTTCGTGCCACCATCTTGTATTTTAAAAAGGTAACTTACGAGTACCAGTTAAACAAACTTTAGGAACGTTTACAACAATCTCGCCTCTCTTGTTAATCTCCCAGATGAAGGTTCGGAGTAAAAGTTGTAAAGAGGTCGAAGTTGCTTGGCTCGTCCAACTTATCTCGTTAAATTAAAGCTCCGCTCTTTTACCGATCCTTAGTGACAATTGAATACATCACAAAAGATCTTCTGATTTTTATTACCCAGGAACTCCTGATGCGCTAGTGGAGCAATTTGTCTACTGTGCAAGTTACTGAAGCTTTAAATACGAGTGCATTGCATTGTGTCGATCGACATTCTTGCTAACTCGTATTATGGGGTATTTCAATTCAAACAACTTTATTCGAACGTAGTAGGTAGAAGTTATTCTTCATAAACTCGTGGTATCTTACGTATCCTTTAAGTTTTGAAACAATATAAAAGATTTAAAAAAGATAATGATTTTTCTGAAGGACCAAGACAGAAGGACTTTAAGTAGAGACAAAAGATGGTTAAAGATTTGATTGATGGTTAAAAAAACTGTGAAGATTTGATTGATTTGATCAATATTAATTTCTTCTAAAAATAATTTACTTTATCTTAATGATTTTTACTTTACTACTATATACTCGTAATCTAATAACTAAATCTTGAAGAGCGAGGCTACCTCACACAAATATTTCTATATTTAAAAGGTAGTAATTTATTGTAACATTTATGAGATTTTGTAAATAAAATATTTTTGTTTTTGATTAATTTGGTAATTAATACGATTTCAATGAATAATACTGTTTTTAGTGCATATTTCTTTTTATACACATACACCTATGAGGATATTTACCGGTTGATACGTGTAGTGAGAACAATTATTGTTTGTCTAAAACATACATAAATAAAGCTGAATCATATATGATTAAGCTCATCCTTTATTCGAGTCATAAATGAGAATATCTTATGTGATTGCCCAAGTGGCTCGAACAAGTGAGGCAAATAGCGTTTATAAAGAGAATATTATTTTCTAAGAGTCCTAAGAAGAGGTTGTTCAATGCCCAACTCGAACGGATAAGTTCCGCAATTCCGTTTCCACGTTTAAACTATTTCTGTGATGCTATCCGGCTCGCTGCATTTGTACCAGCTTAGCGCGAGAATTTTAAATAACACCGTTAATAAACTACTTAAAAGTTAGTAAAATTGCAAACTTCGCCCGTCGTATCTTTATTGTGCCTCTAATGGAGACGCCACAGAGCTGTATTAAGGGCAGAAATTTGCGTTTTAAGTAATTTTCAAGTGGGGACCTTTTTAAGAATTTAGATGCAGTTGATTGGTAGCTAGTTAAGCGTTATTAGGAGGTCATGGCTGGGAATGGGCTCTTAAATCCGTGAACGTGTCGTAGAGGGACGAAGGCGAGCAATAAACGTCTGAAACCTTTTAACTACTCGCCCTAATATAGCCGCGTCATATCCATAAACGAGCACTCATATACGAGAAGTCCGCTTCTGTGTATTTTTCGGATATAGGTCAGCTACGTCTTTATTAACGTCGATTTGTAAAATTGGCAATTCACTTAATTTTGTTATAAAGATTTATTTATAATACGAGTTACAATTGTACTATGTCGGTGGTGTTATAATACACATGAATAGTACTTTCAAGATAATTATTTATTTCATCATCATCGGCCGGAAAACGTCCACTGTTGGACATAGGCCTCCTTCATGGCACGCCACATCGACCGGTCCCGAGCTACCTGCACCCAGCGACTCCCCGCGACCAGGACTTAACCAGGTCGTCGGTCTACCCAGTAGGGGGACGGCTGGATAGACGTTTCCCGGTACGTGGTCGCCACTCGAGAACTTTTACTCCCCACTGGTTATCGGTTCTTCGAGCGATGTGGCCTGCCCATTGCCACTTCAGCTCACTGACTCGTCGAGATATCTCGGTGACCTTCGTTCGTATACGGAATTCCTCATTCCGGACTATTTTATTGATTTACCAGACTGAAAATTTTGTTACCAAAGGCTTCGAAATGAAATAACAGTTATGGAAGCAATCAAGAATTGAATTGATATATGTTTATTTGTTAAAGCGTAGTACAGTAATAAATATAGTACGCATGTTCTACCATTAAGGCTTTCAAAAATCTCGATTTAAACTCTGCATTTCAATCTGAATTAGTTGATAAAGCTCCATCTTATAGCTCTGTGTATAGTGTAAACGAGTTTAGGCGTGGACATAATAATCTTCATTACGCGTAAATGTGGACCAGCAACTGTGGTTACCTAATCTACATACTATTAATGCCGTACATATATTAAGTGAGGCTGACAAAAAATTACTCGTCAGCAAATTCGAAAAATGTGCACACGAAGGAAAGGGAAGATTTGCACTCGGTTGATAGAAACCACATGATTTGGAGAAACAACTGCGTGTAGAATAGTGCCACAAAATATTACCAAAGTTTATAGAGGGCAATAATTGGCTGTCTATAATATTGTGACAGGATGGTGACAGGTGACGAAACCTGATTGAACTGCTTTGAACTGGAAATGAAAAAGTAAAAAATGGGTTTTCAATTTTGAATATTTGCTAACGAAAGGAAATGGGGACAGTACACAACATGTCACTTGAGGAGCAAAGAACAGTAATTGCAGATCGATATGTCAGCACTTGCTTGCCCAGTGTCTTACAGTGTGTGTAGTCTTACTAAGGTAACAGAAGCGTATATGTGGGATTCAAATGTAGAACTGACGATGCATCCGCCGTATAGCCCAGACCTTGTGACTATGGTTTGTTACCTAAAATTAGCGATAAACTTAGAGTCATGCGTTTTACGAGCTTTGAATCGGCGGTGAAAGCATTCCACTAAAATAATAAAGAAGACTGGTTCAACTGCGTTTTACAATACCTACCAAAATGCATCAATTGTGAGGCATATGCAATAAATTTTTGTATGTATAAGTTAAATATATGCTCATAGTCAGTAGGGCGCGGTGCGCCGGCCGCCGCCGCCGCGCTCCGCCTCTATTTAAAAGCAAAAACAAATGAAAAACGTGAGAACTACTTCGTCCTCTTTGTTCGCAAACGGTCGGTGGAATTTAAATAAAACATTTAAGCAGATATTATTATTAGCAGTATCAGTTGGACAAAAAAGTGTTATGAATTAGGCGACAGAATCGAGTCCATGTTGTTTTGCTGTAATGTAGTACTATTAAATTTTTGTAAACGGACTTATTTGTCATATTTTAAATTTATAGTCACTAGAAATGCATTCATCATGTGAAGAGAGGTCTGCCAGAGGGTTGGGGTTTGCAACAAGCTAGATACTGTCACCGGAAGTAGGGGTTGTAACGTCGCGTACTCTCCACCCCTACAATATGACTGTTTATTCAATTCTTAACGTTATTTCTAATAAAAGTCCTCTTCTGTTTCCAGTTTGATTCGTATCAAGAGTTTTATCGATGTAATATAAAACACTCGCTTGATGTTATTCTCGGTCGATGGCAAACTTTATGTGCGGTAATGTGATGGTCTATGATATTTTTTACGAACAGACACCTCCACAGCACGTATAAATGTGATGCCATAAGTAGGTTACTCAGTCGCTTACACCTTTATTTAATGTAATCACCTTTCTAACCTAAAAGTTCAAGTCACCTTATACACATTGGGCTTCTACTATTACATTTTGTAAGAGAGACAATACGCCACAATGACCGCTCTCAAGCCAGGTAATTAGGTACTTGGACTAGACTCTTTATTGAATATCCGTTTTTTGAGTAACGTAGCCCGTCACGTATATAAATTCAGAGCATAGACCGTTCCATAGCTGAGTGACTTGGAGCTTGTTTAATTGGGACATAGTCAAACACATGTTTTGATTCCGTGAGTCATCAGTGGCAACAAGCAATGATTAAAGACTATTCAGGTTTCATACAGGGTCTTAGTGTATCTGGTGTTTAAATGCATCAATGGTAGAGGAACGCGTTTATACTGTCATTGAATCTGGGTGGTTTCATGGTTCGAAAAGAATGAAAGGGCGGTACTAAGCCACCAGTAAATAGCATTCGGTGTCAATAAATATGAATTTTAAAGAAGTATGTTAAATGGAGTAGATAACACATACTTAAATATGTTTGACATGATCGTCAAGGCTACACGGGTACTATTTATTGTTAATTATAAAACACATTCAGACGTATTTATTCCTATTCACCTATACAAAGGTGTGCAGATATTTATGCACTTGATTATACATGAGCCATTCTCTTAATGATATCATAGAATGAGCTTTCTTTCTATGCATTATGCTTCTAAGATGCCATTACGAGTGTGCCTGTATTGTAGTAGTAACAGTGCGCAATTCTGCAGCTGCAATTCTTTGGTATGTGGCTTTACGACACAAAATGATGTGTGGCAAGGTACTATTTTAGACTGGACAATTTGAATGCACACTCATATTATAAATACGAAAGTGTATATTGTAGCTTTTGGAGCCTCAACTGCATGATGGAATTTAACGTGCACAAATCTATAGAATGATAAAGTGAATAGGTTAGTTAGAAGCCCAGCTGAAGACGTAATGAAATAGAATGTTGAAAACACATATCCTCGATACAGAGAGAATCACGGAACTAAACTTGTTTCTTAGAGTTGCATGTGGTAGCAGCTTCAAACCTTTTAAAAACTAAACTTGGATGCGGTTTCACCCGCTAGTAAAAGTTTTCTTAGGCCACATATGAACTCTTTTCCTACTAAATGTGTTTCGCTGTCGCGTATTATACTATACATATAGTACGCGAGATTTCGTTACGATCTACTTACATTGGACTCGTGGATGTTTAACAAAGAAACATATCACATAGTATTCTAGCTTCGTTGGAAGCCATCAGTTTCATCTAACGTAGTTTACAAGGTAACCATATCAAAGTTGTTGTATATTGCTAATTAAGAGCTTTGTCAAGGAGTTTATTGTTTATTGCACATAATAATTTTTTGGGGGGGTTCCGAACATCTGTTGATAAAACGGAACCCTTATTATCTCACTCGAGTGTCTGTTTGTCCTTCTGTTAGAGCAGATGATATCAGGAACTACTAACGCTATCGATTAAAATAGTTACGGAAAATGGTTACCCACAGACATCGTAACCAAAAGAATTGATAAAACATTCGCATGTGTTTTTAAGAATTTTTCTTTTCTGTATTTTAAGTTTGCAATCTGCCTTCATTTAATCTGACGGTAAGTAACGAGAAAGCCTTTGATGTCTTGAAGCCTTGGATGGAAAGCGTGCTTACAAATACATCTCAAGCTAATGAGGCGCTGACTCTTTTACCTTTCATTTCGGAAAACGGGAGACTAAAATAGCATAGCTCCTAACTAGGTGAATATATAAATTGCCAAAAGCCCTAACCCCCTTTTTTTTCGAGGGGGAAATCTTCTGAAGATACCCGACTCCTTAGGAGAGAAGCCGGGTTATGTGAAATTTTTATTCACTAAAACCCCCTCGGTGGTCGTCCTCCGCGCAAGTCGAAGAGCCCTGGGATCTCCTAGGAACACACCAGAACTCCTCTAGCGCTTCGCAATCAGCCCTTCCCTTGGCCAGTGAGCCATGACGTCTCCGTAGCTCCGCGCTGCAGCGGGACGGGACCACGCCGTACTACCGCTGCCTTCTAGTGGTCGCCGGTTTGCACCAATAGGACGACCAGAGCTCCTACTCTGGCCGCCCGCGACCCCAGGCACCCCTAATCTGGGGCATCGTTGTGACGCGGGGGAGCGTTTGCGCCTCCCCGACGTCGCCGTCTACGAGTGGGATCGGAACGTTCGCGGTCACGTTCTGCTTCCTCCTTCTGGAGCATGACGGCCTCGCAGAATGCGACCGCGGCATCCCACGCCACCCGGCTCCCCAACATCGCCGCAATAAGGGCCGGTGGGGATAGATCCAATCCGGTAATTAACCCCTACAATACCGAGTATAGATAGGTACCTAACTGGGAAACAAAACCGGGAGCTCATAATTGTAAGTTGAACTGTGTAGCCAATAGGCCACGGAGGTGGATAAACTCACATCTCACTAATTAGCATGTTTGCGTGTGATATCATTCTTTATCTGTCGAGTCGAGCAAGAATCCCCTGAAGTGCATCAAGTAATTGTATCAATGTACTACACAGTGACTATGACAGTTAAGTAATGCAATTTTAGACTGCGGAGTGATCTCGTTTATGTTACTATCGGCCTGGATATATTTTTACCCAGTTACAGCGACAACAAAGGAGCGTTATGATTTTAGCAACCTATGCTCCCTCATATCTCCTAAAACCCCTTGTTATATTTTAACATATGAAGTATCATTAAATGTATCGAGTGTGTATAATGGCTAAATTGTCATTAAATTAGAAATGGCGACCTGTACGGGACCTAAAATGGCATTAAAATAATAATTTAAGATAAAAGGATTATGTTTGGTATCAAATGAAAGGTCTTGATTGGTAAATAGATTAGATTGATCAGCTTTCCAGAAAAACTATCAGTATTTAGGAGATATAGTTGTTCGAAAAAGATATCGTCTAACGTCATTAATGAACGATAAGGAGTTTATTAAATGAACACAATTTGGGTCAGGAAGATTTAGGCCTCATGTTGCTCTACACTGGTTTCCAAGGAATGCTGTGGAAACCTGAGTGGAAATATTCGTAAAACTCGCTTCGTAGCCATCTGAATATGATTAAGAACGTTTTAGAAACGTGCGTCGACAGCACGCTAGAAGTTACTACAAGCTCCTACAGAGCAGTTTGTTGTCGTTTGTATCGATACACACGCGCGCAACTGTATCGATTCAAAAGCGTGTTTGAATGTATACAGATGTAAAACTGTCAACAGGCTGCTGCATCTGACTCGCGTGCATATTGCATCTGTATCGCTAAAACGCGAGATGTCGGCGCGCGTAAAAAACGTGGTGTGCATAGTCCCTAAGCCGGCTAACTACTTCGGTAATTTTTACAATAATTATATTGTATAATAGTTAATTAACACATTGCTTGCTCGTTGCAAAATCTCTTTTAAATAACTTGATCAAAAGAGAATTCACACATGTGATATGGCATAAACACAAACTAAGCAAAGCTCTAATTTATCTTCGTATAACTTGAAGTTGTTGTTACCCATTACGTATTACTTTTACAAAAGCGACTATTTGTTTAGGAACGAACCGGTACATGTTTACTTTGTAGCTTAAATGAACTCACTTTTGTAACTTGAGCTCGATGGTCTGGTAGAGTTGCTATATAGTTTACGGTTGGGAAAGACTTGCCCCTATCCAATTTAACTATGTTGGTCCGGTGACAGCAGGGGTATCACTAGCTGAGTTCAGTCACAGAATAAGGTCCAGTGCAGCCTCAAAACGGAGCATGATAATAAGGGATCGAGATTTTAAGATGTGTACCCACTTCTGTATCATGTCACATTCACCCTTTCTTGTTATATGCAATGTGTTGAGGGAAATGTCAATAAAATTTGAATATGGTATGGTTCAAAAGTGGATACGTATGTACATGTACTTCTTATTAATTGTATTCATCTTCCAACTCCTTCGTAGCCTAGCTACTCAATTGGTCTCATAATGGGGAGGTTTTCTGTTGGTACACTCGAGTACAAAAATATTGTTACGAGCTTCCAGGTTCGTAGATTGAAGAGAAACACGAGTCCAAAGTTCCGGAGTTTATTGGTAACACAAGTCCACACACCAATCTTCAAAATCACGGGTCCCACCAAACAGAGTACGTCCCTGTCTCACTAGTTCCGTGTCGTCTGCACTGAGTCCGTCCCTGGATTCCACGTACAGAGTTCTTGGGCACTACTGACGCCGATCTGTCGATACTGACACCACGTGACACACTAGTACACTAACACTTTTCCACCTCCCCTGTACTTTCGCTCTATAATTTCTTCCGGTTTTCGTTTCTGCACTTTTTATCGCTGTGAACTCAACTCAAACTGAACTGTCTTCGAAGCTCGGCTCGCGCCTATATATACACCGTATTGATCCTTCAGTATAGAATCTTCTGGAACATTTGAGAGACTACCACGCTTTATTTTGTGAAGAAGATAGATGAATTGGTCTCCCTTTCGCACTTGACAATCCTTATACGAGTATTCGAGAGCTTTCAACGCTAGTCATTTGACAATATCCGACACGAAGGGGATAGATGGATACGCCTCTCTCTTTTCTTGAAGCTCCGTGACACTATGTTTCCACTTTTGTACTATATCACATTCAGCCTTGCTTGTTCCAACTTGAAGGAAATATCACACAGTGTATGTACACAGTCTTGTCAGTGGTAGAGTATTGTTGATGTTTACGTTTGCATACAGCCGGCTGGCTAGCTGCTACAATTTAGTTTGGTGAAATTAAACAAAACATGGTTAATGCCTTATTTAATTGAGGCTTCTGTTACAGCTATGCGGACTGATACCACCTATCATCAGGTGACGGCTAAATGCTAACACAATGTGTATGAAAAGTGGTTATTGACGATATGGTTGTGGATGAAAGTGTGTTCACCCAGAAGACTCAAGTATTCATATTCATATTCTGTACTGACTCGCACTTGGTAAGACGGGCATTCGAAGCAAATGTTCGAATGAACATAGTTTCCCTAAAAATACTGTGAATTGGATTGTGTGGCGTTGGCTAGTTATTTATAAATCTAACAAAAAACAATTCCGGTCAGACAAAGTCACGAACAAAAGCTTGTAAAAAATTAGTTCTGAAATTATTGAGATTCCAATTCCATTTATCAAACTATATGTAGATACTTGTGCAGAAAATTAGCAATCATAAGAACAATGCTGCGCAGAATTCTATAGAATAATTTTATAACAAAAGATGAATATAATTCTAGCGTCTCACGTTTCTGGAATTAGCCATTGACTGTCTCATATAAAATAGGTTATTCAGGCTCCAGCGATATTTTGCATGTCATATCTAGTTTCCGCACAGCTTGCTAATGTCGAGGTAACGAGCGGAGAGATTTATTTTATTGGAATCTTGCCTTTATGCATGCACTAGACTCAGCGCTAGGGTAGAAATAGATCAGCGACTTTGTGTTTAAACCGTTGTATTTATGAACGGTGTTAGGTGCAAATATCTAGGTTGTCAATTGTCTAGGTTTCAAAATTTTGTTGGCAGGGGTGGATGTTATAACGTGGTGATATACTAGTATATAAAAGGCAGTACTCATATTATCCTGGTCAGGCTTATGTATATGGATAAACACACTACACGCTTTACGTTTACGCTGTTTTTATGCCAAAGTCCTGGGCAAAACTGCGTCCGACCACTTGGTATTTTAAGCTCTAAATCACAAATAAAGTTCCATTTATTTTCTCGAGATAATACTACATCCTTACAATGGCAACTGTTGGGGAGTAAAGTCCTCACGGACCCGAGTCCAGAGAGTCGGTACAACCTACCGGTGACAAGAGAGCCTGCGGGACTCTCACCTCTAGCTTGCCTTATTCAGCCGTTCGGTGTGGACACGTTAGAGCTGTGAGCTCAGGGTGGAAGTGTCTAATGGCGTAATAACCGAAAAATTGCGTGTGAAACCGTTGCCGCACATCTCCGCACCCTCTAATCGCCCATGCCAATGCTCTCCGTCACCAATATTGTTGGCTATTTTGAGAGGCCCATTCAGTGGGCGGCAAGCCACCGTCTACCAACATATTACTCAATCCAAGGGAGTTCTGATCAGATTCAAAAGAAAATCTCCATTAACACATGATAATATATTGATAAAATGTTCCCATGGGATAATACCTGGAATCCAAGCAGGCAATATTCGTGGGCATCAACTAGTTACTTACTAATATAAAACGGCTCAAAAACAAAAGTGTAAAAATGCTTAGGATAAGCTTCCAAAATATAGTGTGAGTGTTGAAAGGGACGTCTCCTATAAAACCGCTCTTTCTCAAGATTCGCTTTCACGAAGATCCACAATTATTACACCTTTTACCTTTTGAAACGTATCTCACGTCGCCCTTTCGTGTAATATCCTTTTATGACCTTTGTAACGTGACCTTGGACTACTAAACCTGTTGCTCTGGAGTAATCCACCCGTGTAGCTGTCTTACATCTCTTCAAGTGAAAATAATTACATGAAATTGAAGCGTCAAAAGGTACGCTAGGTTCCCGGAAAATGACTACGAGATAAATTAAGGTGTGAACTAAACGAACCGTTTCATACGTTTGTTTTTAATGTCATTAAGGTAAGGATAGTATGGTAAGGTATGGATTGCGCTAGATGTCAAGTTGGGTAAATATCCTCCCGAAATTATTACAAAGCACTACGAAACTTTAGAACCTTGAATTTAAAAAGTTATATTGACTGTCTGGTGTTTATTTATGATAGTTTACGAGTAGTTATGAAGAGAGGTAGGTAGTAACGTGATGAGATTAAGTGAAGGATATACAATTATAACCGTATTCATGTACTTAGGTACTGTAATTTTATAAAGAAGAACTCTGTATGTTTGAAATGCCGACTACCGGTTTTGTATGTGTAGTGTATGACTTATTCGAAATTTTGTGGTCAAATTTCAAAACTCTCATGAAACAGCCCTGCCCTGAAAACTCTGTCTCATTGCAAAATTTCTCGCCTGAGATTTATTCAAAGAAACTAGTTATGTTTAGAATAAAAACAGATTGATGTATTTTGTATTGCGGAAATTTTCTTATTAAATATTAAATGAGTTTGCGCAGAACTTACTTACACCGCAAACGTAAATTGTGCCTGCCTTTGAGCGGATCTAATTACTTACGTTGTTGAGAACGTGAAATGCTATTTAAATATTTCGTTTTAGATTCATTTTCTCTTATGGTCCCGCTAAAATACTTCAATCAAATGTTTCAAATGCCTGTTTCTAGTTTTAGCGAGTTTTTTCTTATTGCCTTGAAGTGCGTGATGAATTGGAGGTGCAAGTCTAAGTCCGATTGGTACTTGGACGCTTTTTAAATTTCACGTATTCATTTCGCTGTCATTTTGCGTGCCAGAAATATGTCATTATGCATCGTTACCAACTAAAAAACTACGTTTGGGAAGAACTATAATGATTTTGCAGTGGTGACTTAGTCAGTAGACTGAGTTTTCGTTTGACTAGTTTTATGTATCACGCTATTTTTGTCCGACTGTATCGAATTCAAAAAGAGTGTAATGATTTTACCAACCTTTGTAGTATTGCGTTTCCTCAAGTGTCCCAAACTACTCGTCATATTTTGACAAATGAGGTATCAATGAAAGCGTTTTCTCCTCGCCGGTTACAGGCTACATTATGATTTCACATCCAACAAGGCAGCGTGTATATGCTGACATATCATCATCATCAACCGAGAAACGTCTACAGCTATGAACTTAAGCCTCTCCGCGGTAGAGGTAGTATTTGTATGGGGAGTCACTGGAGGAAAGCGGCTTGGGATCGGTCATTGCGGGGACATTCACTGCCTCAAAAATTATAATTTTGCATTCAAATAACGCGTCTGGTATCAAATAAAAGGGTTTGAAGACTCGAAAATTTAAAGTTAAAATAGAAATAAATACGAGTACCTAAACATCAAATCCGAGCAAATTTTTAATAATGCGATTACATTTCTTGTTGCTGACGGGTTTTAATCTTTCTTTTTGTCAACTTCCTTTTTTGTTTACAGTACACAAGTGTGTAAGGTTGGAATCATGTCCACCTAGAAATCTCATTGTAACGATGTTATTTCAAAGCAATAACGACCAGTTTGTTAATATCGCTATAGTACTTTATCCTGTTTTTTATGGTTCCGTACCCCAAAAGAAAAAAAACCTTAATTAATCACTTTTTGTCTGTCCATCTGTCTGTCAAGACCCTTTTTCTAAGGAACGCATGGAGATTTCAAGTTGAAATTAAGATCGAATACTCAAATCTGCCGTCACTTGGACCTGTGAGAAAATCAAACTTATAGATCAACGCAATAAAAAGGTATAGCTGTATTTTATAATATTAGAAAAATTAGAATTTCCATACAAAAGCAACGGAACCCAAATCTATCGGGTACTTCCCTTCGGAAGTTCCTATCGGGTAGTTAGTTACCTTGTCAATTTATTTGTATTAGTGTTAATTTAGCTTTATGGAGGATTTTTGTCCATCATCATCATCAACAGCCTATATATGTCCCCACTAGAGGGGCTCAGGCCTACTCTCCTACAGAGAGTGTACAGATTTTTGTTCATTAAATTATAAATTCACAAATGTTGTACGCCTGCGGGTAGGATATAGAGATGCTATGTATTACACCCAACATCACTGTACCACCTATATTCACAATAAAATATTCTGATCCCGTTAACCTAGAACCCTGGAATTTGGTAAGAAGCAATGTGTTACAGCACAACCATAGGAATAAATCTAAAAACTAGTATTTTTTATTATTATAACAAAATTTAACTTTACTTTGCAAGTTTTGAATCGGACTTATATTTTAGATGGAGCATGATTAGTTAAGCATTATTAATTATACATGTTAATTATTAATATTCTGTCCGATTCGCACTGAAATGGTTTTTTTTCGGATCGAATTTTCATTATCCAGTTCACTGAGATAATTAATAATTATTTTGTATTTCTGAAACATGAATCCTAACCATAACAAGGCTGAATATACTCGTGGAATAACATATGACGATAACATATCATAAAAGGAGAAAGAATAAATGAAACAACCATCCAATTAATATCACTATCTTTAGTTCACTAAATTATCGCTAAATATGTACATGGTCCAGGTTTTTAAGGTGCGTCGTCTCCTCTGAGAGGCAGGTATTGAGGACGTCTGTAGAGTGGTCGGCGAGGAGGTGCCGGCACCTGTTCCACCGATGACCGTGATTGCGCTGCCTGTGATCCGGCGGGGGCTAGTGGGGCGACAGGGATCGGCGTCACTGAGTACCCAGCTGCCACCAAAGCAGCAAACTCTTCAGGGGTATAGGCTCTGTTGTTCTTTGGAGGTGGCAGCTGAGCCCGTTGCTCTTCCAAGCTTTGACCGTGCTGCTCCAAGTTCACTTGTTCTAGACTCGACTGTGACTGGTCGGCCTTTGAAGATTGAGGTCTAGCAATTTTTTTAGGAGCAATGTTTTTGCTGACGTAAATAGCAGAGTGAGGTGGTTTTGTTGTGTCGATACTCCTAATCGGTTGAGGAGGAAGTGGCTGCTCCACGGGTCTGATAGACAACGGTGTCAGTTCATATCTAGCTCGCTGATCATTTTGTCTGTACACAGGCCTAAGGAAATATTGTTGGCCGATAATTTGAGCAGGCTGTTGAGGTTGCTCCTGAGGTACAGGATCATAGATTTTAACTGAACGCATTTTTTCAGGTTCCGGGAAGCGTTTCAAATATGTTACTGGTCGTTCGATACTTGATGCGGGAATGCGTTGTTCCTGTCTTATTTGTTGGGGTGCTTCTATGAGTCTGAATTGTTTGGGGCTAGCTTCCTGTTGCTGGTATTGTGGAACGACGCGGTAAGCGAGCTGGGGACGAGGTTGCTGTTGAAGTTTTGGTGCGGCTACGACCTTAAGGCCTTGAGATTCAGGGCGTTCATACAAAGCTTGTTGAACAAAGGCCTGAGCAGTTGGCACAGGCACGTAGCGCAGTGCTTGAGGTGCGCGCTGTTGCGACTGGGGAGCGGGACGATATTGCGGCTGTATTTGTTGCTGCTGCACTTGCTGCTGCTGAACATTAGTCGTTTCTATAAGATACTGCTGAGGAGCAGCCGATGACTGTGGGGGGCTCACTTGAGAATGGACCTTGGGGCGAAGTTTTGATGATTTCTTGCTTGGCTTCGTTATGTATCTGTCAACCTGAAACAATAAATTATGATTATAGACCAAAAATTATCAGACATTAACAAAATAATAAGAACTAAAAGTAAAACACTCGATAACCTAAAAATTAAGCTAGTTCGAGTGTATATTTTTAACATTACTAATGTTTTACTTATGTTAATTACAGGTTCCCGAAAGTAACCCTAAAGGTGCGAAATGCTGATGAAGACACCTTATTTTTATCACGGTTCAATAAATGCATTATTTGAAATCTGAAGTATACCTGTTGATATTGAGGCGTAGCACTTTGTGCTGCAATCTGTTGATATTGTGGTGCGATGCTTTGTGTCGGCTGGACCTGCTGCTGGTAAGCTTGACGCTCTTCCTGTCTTATGGGGGCTTGCCCCAAGAGAGCCAGCAACTCCTGGTGGTCGTAGGAGTCTGATGGGCTCACGCCGGAGTCACTCACTGATAGAGCAGCCCCAACTGAAGCCTCGCCACCGTTCGATGAATAGTGAGGGCGTGCGATCACAGCATGGGATGGTTGGAGGGACACCTGGAAATGTAATCAATTACCAATTATTATTGACCACGTGGTTTCAGGTTTATAATAGGGTATCCCAAGCTGACTATGGGAAACACTCTGGAGATGGGCAACAACGACTTCACTGTATATTAATTACGTCTTACTAGGATTATCAATCAACATGCTAAGCTTGGTATGTCTCCTAATGGTAAGCCCATAAGACGAAATGATGTATACATGAAGGTAGCTTATATTCAATTTGATGATAACTCAGCTGTCTTCGTATGGTATGGCGTGTCCTGCCGTTAGGATAAAGTCAAAAATATACACTGTGTTTAACATTATTTGCATGCCTTTAGAGAATTTACAAATAGTCTAAGCTACTTGTAGTTTATTAACGACTTATTAACAGCGAAAAAATATCTTTATATAGTTAATTAGTCTCAAATTGGTTTCGTTTTGTTGTTGTTGAGCGAGCGTGTAAAAGTACATAAGTAGTAAACTTCACATAGGGAGAGATTGAAGGATTACGAGGATACTTAGGAGAGATTATTTTCATGAAGTAAAGAAACAAATAAACGTCGTATCAAGAAAGATTTATAAAATATTTTGTTTTTTCAATGTTTATTTATTTTGGTCGGGAGGTAAAGAAGATGGAGGGGAAAAGAGAACACTGCGAACATGTACCAATGAAAGTCAAGCTTTTAGTTTCAATATGATAAAAATGTACCCAAATATCTATCGGACGTTTGAGTCTATAAAGAGATCTGTTCGAGGATAAGGACTAAGTTGCTTTTGTAATTTTTAATGCAACTTTGCCCCGTCACCGTCATCGTAGAGAACGGCTGAAGCACGGCGAGCTAATAATAGAACCACAAGTTGACGTATACAATTAATATAATGGGAAAACGTCCGAAAGCGAGTCTTCCTCGCACTATAAGGTAGAATATTTAACACGATCTAGAAAAATATTACAAAATTAGTTTTTTATTGTTGTAGCAGTACAATGTGAAAATTTCGTCTATTTACGGCTATAAATGATGACGGACATCAGAAGGATTAGTAATAGTGCCCCGTTGAGTAAAGAGTGCCAAACCTTTTGGTTACCAAACCCTAAACAAGGTAAATTACCACATTCTCCTTTAGAGCCGTGTCCAAAGATAAGTAAATATAATAATAGGTCACTATAGAGCATGAGCCCGCGAGGGCCAGACCTTCGTTATATTGTAAAAGCAGAGAGTTTCTCTGCGCATTTGCCCAATACAGGTATAAGACTATCGTACACTCGAGTACAAAAATATATATCCCCTTTTTAACCATGTCACATTCACCCTTTTTTGTTCTTATGTAGTGTGTTGAGGGAAATGTCAATTAAAAGTCAATGTGACAAGGTTCAAAACTGGATACATATTTTTGTACTTGAGTGTACCTTGGACCGCGGTTACTTTGGCAGGTACCGGTAAGAAGGGTGCATAAAAATAGGTACATCGTATCAGATCGTTCTTATATACTTGTATGGGGCAAATGCGAAACTCTATGATTTTACAAAATAACTAGAGAAATGTTATAACGTGTGCACACAAAAATGGATTTCTGGGTGTTCAAGAAATATTTTCAAGGTAATTTTCACGACTACAATAGAATGTGGTAAATTGAATATAAAACTGGTTTGTATAAATAGAGTATGTGTAACTCTGAGCTCGTTATACTCGTGAATAAGGAGTAATTATTATTCCTGCTCGTTTCGGAGAAGACTCGCTATTACGCAGGGCTCTATGAAACGGATGAGTGAGTTAATTATGTACATTTTGTGACTAAGAACTTCAGGTCAGAATTACTTAATAACAAGGCGAAAACCAAGATACAAGTCAAAATAAATTCCAACATTAAGCATCATTCTTTTTGTTCCCCATAAAAGCAATTATGTAGATCGAAAGAAGGTCATCATGAGTCATGGTAAAAAACACAAAGATGAAAGCGAATGAGAAAGTAATTTTGGTATCCATTATGTTATTTACATATTTTTTGCGATTCAGTAAATAAAACCCAATTTGTAGAAATTGCCAAATATTTCCTTTTATATTCAGCTAACGCGAAAATTACGCGTGAAGTTGGAAGGTTTGGTTTAATGTCAGAAGTTTCCATATGATTTGATCGTGTTTAATTAGCGTTTTAAAATGTTAATTTGCGGTCCATAAATTCATAGCAGACAATTTTTATTATCGACATGCTGTGTTAAATGCCAATAGGCTAGACGACACCAAATCAGATTGGAGTTAAATTGTATTTTAAACCATAAAGGGCATAATAAATTTCATATAAAATTTAAAATATCTAATATTATTTAATTTTTTTACTGGAATTTTACAGTATATAAATTACTCTGGAAGTTCCCAGTAATGTAATGAGCGACAACATTGCCAGTGCTATTTTGTCAAGCATTCTGCTAGTTGAAGAGAAGTTCAAGCAAGGAAGACCAAGCCCATTAAGTTTATGTAAATTATATCCTATATAGTTCTGCAGTACAAACATACCTGGCGTCCACCTTGCGGCTCAAGGTAATACAGCTGCTGCAGATTCTGTCGATGGTCTTGCTGAGGGTTGCTGTAAAGCTGCTGTAACTGCTGGTTGCTAGGCAGAGGTGCTTTCCTCTCGGGCTGGAGGTCTAATAGCTCTTGAGGGTTGAGCGAGAACACTTGTCCTGGACGATATTCTTCGGCATCCGATCGACTGTAATGGCGAAATAATCACATAATATACTTATAGCTTTTCATTATTTTTAAAAACAAAACCAAATTAGTTAAATTATTATTAGTTATTAATTTTTCAAATTAATTATCTATTGAGGATTTCAGTGCTGAAAAGACTAGCATTCTTCGAATAAGAGTAGTTTATTGGACACAAGGTTATAAGGTTCAATTAATGTTGAGTTTAGTTCAAACGGGCATAAGTCTTCTTATTTAGTCTTCTCATTTTATACGCGCGTAGCGTATGAGATTTACGCATAGTACTCGTATGTAATTCTGTGCCGCAATCATTCATACCTTTTATGTCAAAGTGATAAACTTAAGTATATGTAGTACAAATATTATCTTTTAAGATTTTTGACAAAAATATTAATTTATGGATTCGTTGTCACCGTTATGACGTTGTACCTATACATCTTCAACTAATAATAAAACTATACATTACGAGTATGTATTACATTCTAAAAAAAGTGTATAACCTTTGCAAATACACACAGTTTGCAGCCAGATTCAAGGCAAATCCAGATCTGCTAACCGCAACTTAAATTATAGTTTTACAGCTTGTTATTTATTATTTGATATCTTATATTATTATCTAATACAAAACTAATTTCAGAACCCTCCATATGCAATTGAGACTCGCATATTTGCAAATTATGTTTGGGCAAAACGCAGGCCTTATTGCTCTTTTTGTTTACAGAAATATTTATGTGAGACAATTGATTACGAAGCTTAAAAGCGCAATATTTCCTGTGATCTCGCATCGCTATTTGACAGGTATAGTCAACAAAACCTGCATGCAAACGACAAATGCTTTCTGTTGCGATGAAAATTATAGGGAATTCGGATGGAATTTAATAAACTTTGCCAGGACACGAATACACAATAAAAACGACTGTGAAATGAAATTTCCGAATGCATTTTCGTTTGAGTGCGTCCAACGAATGGCTTTTGTGTAATTTTATATGCGCAACTGCGCATACAGACTAAGACTTTAGACTTTATAAAACAATGGCATTTAAAAAGAGATGGAGATTTATTTAGCTTTAGAAACTGATAGCCTAAATATCAATATTTTAATAATAGAACAAGATTATAACGTTTTTTTTCTTCATTTCGTATTATGTTCGTTATTTATATTCCATGTATACGTAATGTGATACACTTAATAAATTTATTTATTTCGGAGAATGATTTTCATAATTATCAAAAACCACCACCCCATCACCGCGCGGATTTCTGTTGTTCTCGAAATTGGTAACTGTACAAAAATGAGATATAGAGGGTTTTGATTTTATAAGCCCCTTTTGGAAGACACTTTTGGAAACTGTTTTCCTTAAAAATTCATTTTAAGAGAATTATAATTTTTATGAGGCTTCGAAGCTGCCAATGTTGCCTGCAATGTACGAGCATGTCTGAAATACTTTTAAAGCTGTCATCGTTTGGCAAGCATCACTGCGAATCACATTTGTTGGATCAAATATTTTATGATTTTTAATTATCAATATTTTTTATTGTGTGTGTGTGTTGAGTGTGATATTAAAAAGTTAGATGTTAAATGGGAGATAAGATGATTAAACCCGTGCTATGAGTACTCTTCTCCTCTTGCTAAATCATTTTGATAGTAACGATTTCTTTTAAATCAAAGAAGCAAGACCCCGTACTAACGTAGGACCTATGATGGGGTCCACAAATACTATTTGTTCAAAGAATGATTTGCGAACGTTTGAGATGTGCTGCTGTGTTAATAATAAGCAATGTTGATTTCTAACCTGACTGCATCCCTGTCGTCATCCTGCTGCTCCTCTACAGGTGCCACTTGATCCTGAAAACAATTTTTAATTTACATGAATATTTGCTGTCTATGAATTATTGTATTATTAAAGTATTCACTTTGTACCACCACTGCACATGTACGAGTAAATTAAATAATAATACGGTTTTAGTAACAATGTAGTACTATCGAGCTATAATCGCCTCATAGGATTTTCCATCAGGGAATTTGCCGTGAGCACAAATTGATGAACGACTGAATACCTGAAAACAACTAAGATCAAGATACATTGTACCTGCTTCATTTTATGCCGAATAAACTATTTGTATTTCAAATACTCCTCAATATTTTTCGACACCCGACACAGGGTGGTATTATTCTAAAGCATTTTATAGCATTTTATACCACACGTTACTCTGTACTCTTTTGATATACAGACCAAAACTATATTAATACCGTCACATACAATATAGAGTTTTATTATAGTTGGAATCTTAATACAAACATAAATTCTACGTTCAGTTAAAAGCCTGCAATGTAGCGGTCGATAATTTTGAAAGCCTCAACGCGTCAACCATTTGAAGTGACAATTAGCACAGTTGGTTCGCTTGCATTATCAGCGGTCCGATGCCACGTCGTTCCAATTTGTCATGTGACAACAGAGTGTATAATTAAACAGATTTAAATCGGCGAGAGTCTAGGGAAAACATTACAATCGATTATATCTGAGAAGTAGACTTATTCTATTAATCTAGAAGCACAATATCATTTGGTCTAATGTAGTCGTATATCAAAGCTTTTTGAACTGCACAAACATTTTTGAGTGATTTATTTGTATGGTACTCTATCTGTAACAAAACATTTCCTGGCAGGAATTTCGTATTAGGTTCCCAATTTCCAAGTTATTACTATTGGAAAGCTATTGAATATTATTGGATCCAATATTCATATTAATATTATGCGAAAGCATTTGTTTTTGTTTCCTTAATTTATTGAGAGTCAGCATGACTTTATTTTTTGTATAGGTGTAGTTGAAGAGATTTTATTAATGTGTTTTACAACTATACAATTACTTTAAATTTTCAAGCTTTCTTCAAAATTGTTATCAAATTAGTAAGGTGTGCTAATGTCAGGAGAATATTTTCTTGTGACAGCTAAACCTGAGCCAGAGAATACTGTTCGAGTTTAAATTGAAAATATTGCTTCAGGCATTCTTAGTTTAACTTAATTTTCCACCACGCTTTGTGTTTATCTTCGCAAACCCCTCGCAAACTGAGAACTCTTATTTGACATGAAGCGAAACTAATTTCATCCACATTTTGCTAAACTTGATTGAGAATTAGTTGACTAAATAATAATAGTTGAAAAAGATAACACGTACAGTAGCTACAGACGAGTGATTGTCGGCTATGGTAAATTTTCCATAATCTATATGAAACAGTAAAATAGTTAAGCGAAACTAAGGTATTGTTTCTCTATTATACAGTGATAATAAAAGTCGAGGCCCAATTGTATAGTGACCGAGGTGACACGTCATGGGCCAATTAATTCCATGCAGAGAAACATTTTGGTGGACTTCTGTATCACAATTATTATTTACGTAATAAATAAGTACACCCATAGCTTTTAGAACACCACTCCGTTATGCTATAGATATGATCTAATTTAGCATAAATCTGCGACTGTAAATGTATCCTGCTTTCACCCACGTAATCCCTGAATGACAAAACAATACTGCAATTTTTTTATCAGGCATTAATTTGTAATTAGTTTCTTTTCTAATCTGTCTAAAACTTAAACAAAAAAAGAGAATTGTCGAATGACGTTTTTGGTGGGTCTTTGTCTCGTTGGGTTTACTAACAATAAATTAATTTAATTATATGTAAAAGATTTTTATACAACCGTTTATTTAAAGTATAATTATAATATGTATATATATATTAGCAGTTAGGTAGAAACAATTTCGAGAGAGAAGCCGATAAGAGGATACTGTTAGGGTGGGCAGCGTTTGGGAAACTACGTCAAGTCTTTAATTGTCGATACCACAATGCCTCAAGACAAAAGTCTTCAACCAGTGCGTCCTACCCGTGATGACATACGGAGCCGAAACGTGGACACTCACGGCACGACTGATCCACAAATGTAAAGTCGCTCAGCGGGCTATGGAAAGGGCTATGCTCGGAGTCACTCTGATGGACCGCATTCGGAATGAAGTGATCCGTCAGAGAACCAAAGTGACCGACATAGCTCACCGTATTAGCAAACTGAAGTGCAGTGGGCCGGTCATATTTGCCGAAGGACCGACAGTCGCTGGAGCAGACGAGTTCTCGAGTGGAGACCACGCCTACGCAAACGTAGTGTAGGACGTCCCCCGGCGAGGTGGAAAGACGACATGTAGGGTAGTCGGACGTGAATGGATGCGGAGAGCAGAGGACCGAATCGAGTGGCGCACTCTGGGAGAGGCCTATGTCCAGCAGTGGACTGTCGCAGGCTGTACATGATGATGAATATATCTATATATATTTGTAACAGGTATAAAGTCCAAATATAAGTTTGTTGTCATTGTCACGCACGTAGTTGGTCGTGTAGTCCCTTTTGGTTACGTTTTTTTGTTGTACCGAGTGTTCCCGTGGGATACATTCAGAAATCCACGCTGACAAAGTCGAACTTAAAACATTGTAGGTACATAAATGTATATCATCCTAGTCAACTACATAGCGTGTAACAATACATTTGCTTTGTCGCAATACAGCGATGGCATCGCATCCATTTGCGCATATTTTTGCAACTGTCACAATAACAGGGCATTTCTACCGTGTTCCAACGTGTTATTAAACGTTGCTGAAATCAATTGCCACATAACGTTATAGCAGACTTGTTATTTTGTGCCCCTCACTCTTTCCATGACGACATTGCATTGTTGCATTAGTAACAGATATATAACGATCTTTTTTAAATACCAAAATGGCTTAGATGAATTGAACCCGCATATCCTAAAATAAATACCAAACTAAGTTGAATTGTATAATATTAGGTACACTTGCATGTAACGAACGATGTATGTAAACAAGTCACTTTTAACCTAGGTCTATCTGTTATATCGATTTGAAACTTTGTGGTTGTATGTAATGTAATTCAAACGACAATACAATAATTTGGCAATAGTGACAAGTGTCTGATGATGAAGCCAGGTAGTAGAAATTGGAACTCTTAAAATGACACTTCGAGATTTTGCTTATTTGGTTTTGTTTAGGAGTCCAATAAATTACAAGTAGTAGCCTAATACATAAGAAGACAGGAAGTAGAAACTGAAACATTGAAGAGAGAAACTAGTAAACTCCTCGAGTATAGGATCATTTTGTTTGGTTTGACAAGTATGCTTAATGAAGAGCGTCTGCTGATGCATCCAGGATGTAAATAGATTGTATTACTGACAAAACGTGTTTAGTTGTTATATTATTTACCTAGTTAGTTAGCCTAGATCATGGACAAGGACCAACGTTACTTTTTATGTTTTATGTAATTTTGTTACAAATGTTTAAAAATATATTATGGTCTTCACGGCAAGTCGTCTTATGGTCTTCTCATTAGATGGTAAGTGACGATAGGGCCATAGCAAATAGGACACCACGTGGCCAACATCCTACCGTCCTGGCACTAAAATACTATCCGTCGTAGTGAAATATAAGGGAAATGCATTGTTCAGCAGTGGATTTTCTTTTTACCTGACTGCACCCCAAGGAGGGTTATGTTTTTCGAGAGTATGTATAATTGTTTGGCACCCTCTGTGGCCTAAACGGCTCGATAGATTTTAGCTTGAGAGGTGTAGTTAGATTCGTATTTTGAGAGTGACATTGGGTATATCAAAATTATAATAATTATTTTTGCCTTCTTTTCGATTATTATCGGCAAAAATAAATCACGTGCGCTTCCCTCTCACTATTCAGCCTTCATCGAAGAGACTTGCATTTCGGCAAGGAAGAAAGGAAGCAATGTTTTACATTTACGATTTGGTCAGGAATGGAAAGTAATTACATTTGTAGTCAAGGTTTTCTCCATTTCAGACACGACTGTTTAGTCTCGAAGTTAAGCTAAATTGTAGCGCAATACTTATACATATTACGTAGTTTACATAGCTTTTTGTGTAAGAATTCTCGAGAATTTAGGCAATTCAAGAGGAGAAACATCATCATCAACATCGTCAACAGCCTATATATGTCCCCACTGCAGGGGTTCAGGCCTATATTATCGGGCTCCAGAGAGTGTATAGGATGCAGTTCCTCACGCGGGTCCAGTGCGGATTGGTAGATTTCACACACAACTTTGAACTTATTCTCAGAAGTTTGCAGGTTTCCCCACGATTTTTTCCTTCACCGAAAAGCCAATGGTCAATTTTTGACATTCGTACAAAATTTCCAAATAACAAATTGGAACTCATTGGTCCGAGCCAAGATCGAACCCAGACCTCGATTGTTCAAGGACTGACTTTACTCAACTGAGCTACACATGGCTACCTATAAAGTACGAGTATATAATGCTAGTTTTTAACGGAGGCTCAGGTAAACTGTCCTGAGATGGGCTAAATTATTCGTCTATGTAATAACAACATCTTACTGCCAACTGAAAGGCTAAGGAAGGACATAGGCTACATTTATCCCGGTCGAACGAGCAGTTCCCACGGATTACACTCTAAACTCCACGAGGGCGAAGCTTCGGGCAGAAGCTAGTTTTTAATGAATTTGATTTGTTAATTTCAAAAATACATCATCATATCATAAATTAAACTTTCCGGATAATAATCTCTAAACTGAACAGTTAAGCAGTTAATCACTTAGGTTCAAGTGTGTTAGTGCCTGCCACTAAATTACATCGTTTAATATCAAACCGGACTTCAGCTAAATTTAACCTATTCTGAACATAGCCCGTCGTTAGCAAAACCTGTCAGAACAACCGTGCGGGACCACATAGTAAATCCACGTAAATCGTAAATATAGCTCGGGGCGAAATAATGGAGGTATTCAGAGGCATTTGTTATCTAGAGCGGTTAAACAAAAGGTTATTGTGACTATTTTGTGACCAGAGGTAGCACTGGCGTTTATCGTTCATAGTCAGGCTAGTTCATTTGAATCACCACGATCATAAGGAGTACATCGATTGTGGTCAGAATTTTAGATTGCAATAACCATGTTTATGAGAGATTGAACATTTTTGTTTGGGATGTACCACATACTACACAGATTACTAGCATGTAGTGTAAACCACTTTAAATATAAAATACTTTTTTAGTATTTACTCTATTAATAGTATTATTAAAGTGGCATGGTGGTGGTAACATTACGTAGGTAAGTAAATTTTAGTTTTAGTAGAAGCTTGTTATTAGGAATAGTTTTACGTTATTTTGCAATACACATTTTCGTTATTAGCCTGTAAGTTTCCTATAAAGAAATAATATATAAAGAGTCTCGACTGAGATGGAACGGTCATGTAATGCAACGGCCGGATGATCGCAACGTTTAGAAATGCCTTTCCATCGATACAAAGAAAAGAGGACGAGGAAGGCCTGTGATATCGTGACTGACGACTATCCGTAAAGATATGAAAGTTCTAAAGTTAAGTGTGTCTCAAAATAGAACTGCCTGGAATCTCCAAATAAGGAAATTCGTTATTAAACTGTAAGATATATAAATGATCCTGACCTGGACCGTAAACACTGTGACGCTCTTAATCACAGCAGAAACAGACACCTTGAAGGCCACACTGCCGCAATGGACAGCATCCGGACTTCCAATCCCAGATCTTTTGAGATTGGTCTCGTAGGATCGACTTGGAGGTGATTTAATCCATAGGGGACTCATTAAATCTATAAAGGTCGCAGTAATACTCAGGACGTAAGAGCTGCACTTCTAGTGTCGTTATTATGATTAAACATAACTGATTTCAGCATATTAAAAGTGACCAAAAAAAGGCCATTCATGAAATCAAGGAAATTATCTTGAAAAATTTATGAAATGATACAATGTTTTCAATTTCTCAGTCCGTTATTTGAGATTATATTTTTAATTCATAAAAAGTGCTTTGCATTTCGTACATGCAACTGTTGCAGTAAAAGTAAAATGTTAAAAACTAGAATATCGACCAAAGTACACGGTAAGCATCAACTTGTTATATTTTGAACTCAGAAATTATCCTCTACAGGGCCTTAGTAATATTTTTCAAAAAAATTCCATCTGGATCAAATAAAGTGTAAGTTTGTAAAAGCAATTTTTTGAATCAATGATCCGTTTAAGACAAAAATACTATTAGTGCTTATATAAGTATACTAGGGGCAAAGAAAAGCAAGCAAGCTGCCAGTAGATTCTAATTACGAGTTGCCCACATCGTCGTGGGACAGCTTATATGATTTATCAGATGGAAAAATCTAGCCTTAACCTCTCACATAAATTGGAAATAAATAACATTCCCATGGCAAGTTGTGATATGCTTTCTAGTTACCTTTAGAGATATGTGATAGACAAAAAGTAAACCTGTATGTACTAGTAACAGAATAAAAGATGAAAAGTCTGTTACGAAGTTTTAATTGCACATTGAACCATAAAATATTATTTAATCCAAACATAACACAGTTCAAAGGACTGGCTAGTTCGTGATGAAATCTAGGGCAGTGAAGTGAAAGGGCGATAGGACTAAGTCTTGTTACTTTGACTTTGTCTCCTAGCATCCACAGCGGTAGTAGGTACTGATATTGCCTGCAGGTCATTTGATATGCAGCGAGATAAGGTTAGTGTTTTACATTGTAAATATCAATGTAAAAGGCTTATGCAAGAAGGGCAGCGGTGGTGGCGCGTTACTAAAATTAGTAGATACATTATTTCGATGACATATTCTAATGGGTAATAGTGACTTTTATATTCCAAATATTTTTATTACAGGTCTAACGCTCAATGCGTCTGTTCCTGAGGTATGAGAGTGGTACGGGTGTGTTTATGGAACGGAAACAGTTATGCGTTAGACCTATAGTAAACAATAATTTCGACAAAAAGTGTTTGGGGCAAGTGGAGTATTATCAGAACTGTTGCTATCAGATTTAAAAATGAGTTGTCGTGTGTAGCTAATTGTATCGATATGGTATCAAATGGCTGAGAAAGAGAATGATTAATTAACTACTTGACGAAATTAATAAAATACGACCTCGACAAATTCTTGCGGTCACAAACTGTGAAGTGTGCGAAAAAGACAAAAAGTATCCCAATATTGAAAAATATTTAGTACTATCCTGTATACCCATTTTAAACCTGTAATTTTTTATATGATTTACCTGTTTCTTTGCTGTCCTGTAGATCAGATGAGATGGCACGAACTCGTCGTGAACATGTCGTTTGTCTTTATTCTGTTCGGGTTCCGATGCGTTTTCCTTTTCTTTCACGTCTCCAGCGTACGCGCATAGAGAGATGGCTGTAACAATGTCAAATGTAATAATGTAGTGAGCAGTATGTAATAAATTCCATTTTCAAAATAAATTACCATGTTATGTATAGATATATGTATATTATTAATACGTGAAGCAAAAACTTTTTACCCCTTTTTACAAAAATTGCACTCACGGAGTATGTAGCAAGTATGAAATTTCGCATATAGTTTATATAAAAAAGTAGTGCAGAATGCTAATATTTTTTAAAAATGACATTACTTATGGTCGAATTTAGACCAATGGGCGGCCACTAGTACCTTTAAACGAGCAATTATTTTATATATTAAATCCGAATCTCGGAAACGGCTTCATTGATTTCGCAGGAATTTGGTATTTTAGGATTTTCGGGGGCGAAAAATCGTCATTCTCGTAGATTAGTCCTATGTGTTTCCGGGTTTTCACGCAGTGTTCTTTCACATTATTCGATGCAAAATATGGTCTAATAAATGGGTTAAAATAAAACCGGCCGAATAAAATGTTTTCAATTTTTTTTTATTTATTGAGGTTTTTAAAGCTGCATTAAAAAGAATTTTCTTTTTACATTTGGCCTAAACATCCGAGTAAAGCTTGGTCACCCAGATATTTATAATAATTCAAAGAGCTATAATTTGGGTCGTACGATTTTCATAATATCTATATAAGTCGCTTACATAAGTACTCTTGCATTTTTAGGTATTTTTTTTAAGTTTCCGTTCACAATAATTTCCACCACAACATAGATTTTATGATAGACACATATGACGAGTTATTTTTAAGTTGGTAACAATGTAAAATGTAGGGTCAATTTTAAGGGTACATTATTCGATTCCATTGACTGAACACTGAATAATAATATCTACTACTACTAAACCTTCCTATCTGAATATCAATCTATCCAATTATCTAAGTGGCTGGCTCTGAAAGACGAAAACAGGTTGAATGTGGTCAAGTGACCTAAGGCTGAGACTGTCAGATGTTTCGGAGGCCTGTGTCCTTACCTACCAAGGCCTTACACTCACTGGCGAGTAGCATCAGCAGAATAAATCAGATTTATTCTGCTGTCTAAGTGGAGTAATATTGGAATAGCTCATCTGAAGGATCCCTGAATGACATAGATCCTACTGGATAGTGTGGTCAAAACCATGATAAGTTATTAATACAAAATCCTTGTGTTAGTCCATTATTATCTATATAATAAAGACGATGTAACTATAGATATAAAGTGGTATTAATAATGTACCTTATAAAAGTGATTAGCTAGAAAGTTAATTCGGGTATCATTAAGATATCATATCATTTCATTGTGCCCTAAATCGAAGTATTCACCAGAGTATCAAAAACAATATTAAATTAAAATTTTAAAGTAGTTTACTAGCCAGGGGAAAAACTCACCAAAATTTGTGCATAAAGTTTTAAAATCCTAGTTCCGAATGAATGCCAGAGCTGCGGCAGATTTGACAAGATAACGTAAAAAGGTATCAAAGTATCGAGGTGCAAAAAAATTGGTTCCATTCGTATAAAGGAGAATCTGTGTCAGTGGTTTTAGGGTTCAAAAGGTTTTTAGTAAGGCATGAAGAATAACGTTATTTAAATTAAATTATGGAAACACTTGAATGGGGCAAAAGTCATGCTGACTTATGTGTATTTGTGAGTTTCGTATTCTCTGTCTGTTAAATTTCAATCAAATCCGTTTAGAAGATACTCGCAATGCGCGCTTAAATCACGAAATATTACGAGAATAATATGAGCAACCATCCGCAACTTCGTCCTTATTGCAATGAAATTAAGTTCATTGATTACAAATAATCACCCATCGGTCCACTAACCACCCGAACCCCTAGATGTTACGTCATCTGTTCAAAAATCGGTAGCAGTTTTTTTAAACTCAAGTATTTTGTAAATAGCATTTTAATTATTTTTCTTAATGACAATCAGAAATCACATCTGCCAAGCTTATATAATATTGTATTTTGAACGTGAGCCTGGGAACCCTCACAGATCGCCACGCCTAAATCTACGTCCTCGTTTTCATAGATTTCATAGATTCAAACCACATTTTTCAAATATTTTCTTTAAGCTACATACCACCAGCAATAATATAGATGTACCGAAGTACGTTATACGTTGTTTGTGTTAACATTTACATTGCAGGCAACATTTTATTGAGCTATAATAAAATCCCTAGGGTTTCTGTTGAATAAAGCCGGGCAGAGCCAACCAGACAAAAAATGAAAAAGAAAATCACGTTCAGTCTATTCGATCACTAAACACAGTTCACAGGGGCTTTGCGAACCGAACGTATAAACAAACACGTGTAAAAATGTTCGAAGGTTTTGTGTGCTGCATCTTTTATGTTGTTGTTTTTTCACATGCTATTCTAGCTTGTGGACCTGACGTGTCATTGATTGTATGCTAGACACGTACAATTAACGCTCGCTTAGCGAGTGATAGGCTTTTTGTGCTAATCTGAGTCTGCCACGAAATAGCAGTGTTAATTTCGTTAATTTTAAGCCAAGGCAGCTCAGTTGGGTGGAGTGGCAGTCCTTAAACAATCGAGGTCTGGGTTCTATCCTGGCTCGTGTCAGTGAGTTCAATTTTTTTATTTGGAATTTATGTGCGAATGATTAAAATTTGATACCATTTGAAAAATACCATTAGCATTTCAGTGAAGTAAAAATCGTGGAAAATCTGCACACGTCTTCAAATGAAGTCTACCAATCTTCACTGGGCCCACATCGTGTTGGTGGGGCACATACACTAATCACTGGTTATTGTATTCCATGGGCTATGGGTATAGGTAAGCATTTGATCTCCCGTTACCCCAAATTAATAACTACATGTAAGAGAATTACATTTTTATATGTTTCCTTGGTTGATTACAGTTCAGTTTATTTTATTTCATTATACACAGGCAATCAATTTCAAAAACACTTCCTCTTCGCAAAGTCTTACTTATTAATATTTAGTCTAATAATAGACAGTAATACTTTCACAAAAGTTTAAAAATTTTAATAATAATAACATGTGTTTCTTGCTGACGTTACACTCATTTACACGGCCCAGTTCCCACGCTAAACAAATACATGCATAATGTGCGTACAGAAACTGAATAAACAATTAGGTGCCGCTCTATGAAGATTTCTATAACGACTATGTTTAAAATTTTGTAACACCAATATATTCTCGAATCGTATCTTTTGTGCATGAATTGTTAATCTATACGTGAAGCAAAAACGTTGTATTTCTTTTTAAGAAAAACGGACTGAGGAGTATGAAATTTCGCACACTTATAGTTTATGTAGAGTGCAGAATGCTAATATTACAAAAATAATTATGGTTAAAAATTTTATGTATTTATTAATGTTAACACTAATTGATGAAGTAATTTGTTTGGAAAAGTACTTCATGAACTGCTTGCTTATCTTATTGCTTACTTAGCTTATTAATTGATTCTCATGTTCATTCCATTGCAAAAGTGTTTGAGATAATTTTACTTGTTCGTGAAACATTGATACTTATAATTCGAAACATTTTACTTTCTTCCTCTAACTTTTAGTAAATCGGAAACATACCCAAAAGGATTCAGGACATCAGTTATCATCTTGGCTTTATTTGCTTTTTATCAATCACGGTGAAAATTACGTTCTGATGTTATTGTATTCGTGTGTTTTTTACCCGACTACGCTAGAAGGAGGTCTATGTTTTTCGAGAGTATGTATGTATGTATAATTGTGTGGCACGCTCCGCGGCCTGAACGGCTCAATGGATTTTAGCTTAAGAAGTGTCGTTAGATTCGTATTTACTGTGAGAGTGACACTAGGTAAATCAAAAAAGTTACGCCGTCGGGTTTTTCAAAATTTACTTTTCATACACTTGTTTTGAAGAATTGCTTTAATTGTGTACTAGCTTTTGCCCGCCACTTCATATGCGTCGACTTCGAAAAGTACTTGCTCAATAGCGATAAAAAGTATCCTATGTAATTTCAATATGCGGCCTTTCCACTATCCTTATACAAAAAATCTAGTCATTCTGATTCTGCGACGGGCCAATAAACTCACTTTCCCATTTATAATATTAGTATGGATTAGTTATCCCAGTGCTGCCCATATAAGAGGATTAGTTACAAATCTCTTTCATGAAATCGTTCATTCCCTGTATTTTTCCATTTGCATTTTTTCCAAAACATTTTTCTTCTTGTATAGGATTAGAATTAAGTATGTATAAAATTAATTCATCCATGACGCGCTAAAAGAAAATTGAAGAGAAAACTGACCCGTCTATGTGGTTCACTTTTACGATGGATAACATTGGTATAGATATAGTGACTTGAAAACAAGTTTGTTTTTGTGTATTTGTTTTTAGTGGACAGAAATTGCAACCAGTAGAAAATAATTCATTTTGTGTCACCTAAATAAACATCGTTAAAAAACGATCAAGTGCGAGACGAACACGCACGTCGAGGGTTTCGTACAGAATATGAATAATTAACATGCTCAAATCATGTTCACGCGAGACCAATTGAAGAACCAACTTTACTTTGCGGTTACATTACATATCCGATGTATATATATATAGCTTTCAACTACAAAGTAAAGTTTGTAAATATAAAAAGCTATTCTTAGTGTTTATTATATTATTATAATTTAAAAAGCGTGGTTTTCAGATGTATTCCTAATCTTGTGCTGTAATATCTTGCTTCATGGGAAATTTCAGGATTTTAGGTCAACGAAAAGAACCCTATAGGTTTTGGTTCCCTTGCATTTTGTATGGAAATGGTCTAAAATACAGCTATATCTTTTTATTACGTTGATCTATAAGTTTTATTTTTTCACAGATCGAAGGGACTGCAATATTCGATATTAATTTCAATTTGATAGCTCCACACATTCCTTAAAAAAAGAGTGTTTTGACAGACGGACAGACGGACAACAAAGTCATCCTATAAGGGTTCCTTTTTTCCTTTAGATGTACGGAACCCTAAAGAGAACTTATAGACTTTATAGTATTGTATGTTATTCTACAAGTTACTAATAGAATGTAAATATACTTATACGAGGAAAACACTCGTAAAACTCACCAACAATAACTTCATAAATCAAAACGTCGCAACAGATTCGTTCTCAGTCTGCTACAAATTGTCGATCGTGTTCCAATAAATACTGACCAGCTTCGAGTTCGAAATTGATCGGCTTAAGGCTGATACGTTCGTGTGATGTATCGTTTTAAACTTGAGGAGACTACGGAACGGGCTGTTTGGAACTGAATCACTACTGGACAAATGAACAGGTAAAGTGATACGAGTACCAACAATAGGTGCCCCGTACAACGAAATATATATGGCTTTTAAAACGTCGATATCTGATAAATAAAGGTGATTTATGAAGATGTTTTACTGAATGGTTTTAATAAAGTTATAATTGCGATAAAAAAAGTAATAAACGTTAAAAAAGGATTATGCTTTCAATTGTTTTGATGTTACGCGATATCTTTATCGATAATAATTAATGAGCCAATTTTCCTTTATTATTATTATTGTATTCGCTATATTTCACTATACTAAAGCTATATATCAGGAAGTATTTCACTTCTAAAGGTAAAAAATTAGAGAGCGAATCCCGTTTATCGAATAACACCCTCCCCCTACTAACCCCTTTTTCATAAAACTTGTAATTAGTCAATTTATAAGACTTCTTAGGCAAATGAAATCGGTTTCTTAGTTCTTAATTAAATAATTAGAACAGTTAAATTATCCAGCAAGAGAAGTTAATTTATATTCATTTTATGATATAAAACACATTCAAACTACACTGCCGGGGTCTGTAATGATTGTGTTGTTGGCAGTCCATCGCATCAGCGATGATGGCCTAAAGTGCGGCGTAGCGCATTTCTATTGACGGAAAAGCTGAAATAAATGATGAGACGGAAGCCCTTATAGCATGAAGCGCAAGGCCTGCAATGACGATCAAGCTTGAAGGCCGAGACAATAGCTAAGCTGACAGGCATCGCAGTTATTGTTTACCAATGCTTTTACAGAGCTTTGCAATGCGAGTAATTAAATTTTTCTTTAATGTAATGAAAATTGATAGGAAATTAAAACTTTTGAGTAGCGCGCTAGGGTCGACTTTTCTCAAATAAAGTTGACAAAATACTATAATTTTAAAGTAATAGTTGTTAAATTCTTTACATTCGTGTTGCCCTAATTACGACAACAATATTTCGATACTAAAATTATTGGGGTCTCCGTACAAGCAAAGCTTTTATTGACTGACTGATATAAACTTCCTTCCATTTGTCTATGTCTCAACCATAGACGCAGAGTAACTTGTTACAGCTCGCCACCGAAACAGTACAACTAATCTTGATGAAATCTGACACTCACGTAGTATATGTCATGGAACAGGACATAGGTTGCTGTTTATTCCGGAAAATTGGCCTTAGGGGAGCATTACTGAAGTTCACGCAAACGAAGTTACGCTCTGAGTCGCAAAGTCTACAATTTTACTGTGAATGTGACAAAAAAGTATATTTTGAATTAGAGTTCGTGATGTCTACCAATGCGACGCATATTCAAAACATATATCTTTTAAAATTATGAGGTTGGGACGACAAGGCGAATGCTAAATAAAACTAAATATAAATATCAGGATACAAGATTTTATATCTGTCATAAAACGATTCACAATACGTTTTGAATGCAAAAAATTCACCGTTCACGAGCCGAGCCAAAGCTCAAAAGCTGTGTGGACCGATGCATGAATTTGCAATCTCCCATTGTGAGTCGTCTGAAGACTCCTTCTATGCAGCCTGCAAGACATGCCAAAGGGGCATTAATATAAGCTTATTGCGTCCATATTATTCAAACAAGGGTCTGTATTGGTTTGTATTGTATGTATTATATTATATTTGTATAACTTTTGACGTCCGTAAAATAAAGGTGATTTACGAGGATGTTTTACTAGGTGGCTTTAATAAAGTTTTAATTGTTTTTAATTGTTTTGATGTTACTAATTAATGAGCCGATTTTCTTTTATTCTTATTATTGTATAGGCTATATTTCTATTAGTATTCCACTCCTAAAGGTAAAAAATTAGAGCACGAATATTATATTTGTATTATTTTTGTCGTCCGTGGTTTCCACTATTGTTGAAGGCAGATGGGTTGCTAACCCACACTGGAGAAAGCGAATTTGCTTGCTAGACGCTGCAAATACCGTACCACCGCAGATACCTCAACGGCCCTTTCCCTGCTACTGCTTTCAATGAGTAAATTGGTTGCTCGTCTGACATGCTCAGAATTAACATAGATTTCCCTCAAGGATCTGATTTTTTTTCAACACTATTCAAGCTGCATAGCAACGGTCTGTTGATCACCGTAATTTTTTGGTGCGACAGCACAGTCACAGAGATATATTTCCAATTCACAGATTGTGCAATCGGTATGGTAATTTAAGGTCATGTCCTACTGGAGTGATGCTACTCCATTTTTTTCCAGAGTAACATGTATGTATACTATATGAAAGCCTGGTATAGCAACAGACAAAGTACGCCTGTATTGATTTTTAACGATAGCCTTTATATTTTGTCTGCCACGTCATGTAGGGCTGATACAGTTTATTTCCCCGATAATATCATCATCATCATCATCAACAGCCTATATATGTCCCCACTGGAGGGGCTCAGGCCTACTCTCCTACTGAGAGTGTATGGGCCATAGTCCACCACGCGGGCCCAGTGCGGATCGGCGGACTTCACATGCCTGTTCAAGACATGCAGGTTTCCTCACGATGTTTTCCTTCACCGTTAAGCAATCGGATAATGTACTTGAATTGAAAAACAACTCATAGGTACACGGCTGGATTCGAACCCGGTACCCTCAGATTGAGAGTCCGCGCCTTATCCATTGCGCCACCGACGCTTACTTTACTATAGTTTTTTTTTTTTAATTATTTCTGAATAATGGCTGTATTTTACCGATTCTTTTAATGATTGTACACCCAAAACGGAGACTTGAAGGAACGTTTACATTTAAAATTGTATCTTTTACTGGCTTAAATATAATATAAGATAATATAAGACAGTTGAAATTTTCACAGATGATGTATTTCTGTTACCACTATAACAACAAATACTAAAAAGCAAAATACAATAAATAGTTAAGGGGGCTCCCTTACAACAAACGTGATTTTTTACACGTTTCGTCGTTCTAGATAACGATAACAGGTAGGTTCTCGTGAAAAATAAGTAATTAAAATATACCAAAACTAAAAAATTTCCTCCCATACAACAAACGTGATTTTTGGGCCGTTTTTATACTTTATGGTACGGAACCCCGGAGTCCAACTCGCACTTGGCCAGTTTTTCATGTAAAATGAATGTTGTATACATGCATTTTTCTGTAAAGTAGAAAAGAACGTCAAATTCTCTCAAATCTGAATATTTGAATGCCTGGACAATCTGATCTTCTAGCATTCGGTTTTCAAACTAAAACCACCTAGTATTTCACTTATTCTGTGTACGGAATTTCGTATTGAGCTTCGAACTTCTTCTCCGCTGAAGAAAAGAGAGAGCTTAGGGAATTTTATTAGAATTTCAATTCTTCGATAGTGCGTTTATTTCCGCAAATAGGTGAAAAATATGAGGCAATCAGCCGGAAAAGGGAAGTTTGCAACGTAATGGACTCGATATTAAATACGGCTAAGCAGGTGAAATATTAGTTCCGATTTATTAATTTATTTAGCATTCAATTTCCAATTAGTATTGCAATTTATTTTTGATAAACACGTACCTAGGTGAAGAACGGATCTAATTTGACGTGTATTCAATTAATTGTTTTGGAATGGCCCGCTATTTCTGTGTCACTTGGAGTCTATAAGTATATTCGTGAGTAAAAGAATACAAATTGAATAAATATCCCTCCGTTCGTACTCGCAACTGTGTTTCGTAATCAGTTGCGATAGAGGAAGTACTATTATTTATTCGCAATTGGTTACGAAGAATTTTGGCTTTTTATTCGCATCCAGTTAAAGTTTTTTCGATACCGGATATAGTACAATAGTTTATATCCTTTTTAAGCAACTCCACGTTTCTTTCTCATATTCTTTGTTAGCGAAAAAGTAAATTCGTGCATTCGTGTAAAAGCATGAACGATAAATATTATTTATTTTCTTTTACGATATCATAGCTTTGCCTGGTGAAATAGTGGACTAAATATTTTTATTTTAAAAGTGGAGTCACTATTTCACATATAGCTTCTCATATACAAATGCATATGTACAAAAAATTGATTATTTTAAACATTAACTCTATTTGAAATATTTTGTTTAGATAACTTTATGGGATATAGAATCTATTAAATACTTAATATACTACATAACGAGTTGTTTTGTTCTTAGATAAATAAATAACCATTGCAAATCATTTATTAACAACATAAAACATCTAGAAATTACTTATAGACTAGGAAAACAATGAGCAGAAAGACTTATTGCCCAAATAGGTTATGTAATCACAATTTTATAAGTAATTTCCGTATGTAATCATATACTCGTAACAATATTGCTTAAGAAACAGTATTCGTAATGAAAATCTTACGAATAACACAAGTCTTTTTCATATACTGTGTACCTTATTGTAAGTTACAATAAAGCCGTTATATGGAAAGGAACCAGAAGCCTCAAGCTAACGAGGAGCTGGCACTGACACCTTTTATACCGGAACATATTGCGGCACACTCAGGTAACTTGATGACCTAAGCGGACATAGAAAATTTCCTACCAACAACAAAACCAGGCCATGGAAAACACATTTTGTTTTGAGTCCCAAAAGTCAAATAGGGTGTAAAATTACTCATTAACGCCTCCAACCAGCAAATAAAAGAATTACATTCATAATGATCGCTCAACATAATGATTATATTATCAAACCTTAACCGAATTCCACAACTTTTTCCAACTTTATGCCCGAAGCGTTTATCATCATACTAAAATAGATATTATAATGGGAAGGTATATTTATCTGTCTTTCGGCCTATTTTACCTTTTTACGGCAAAACGGATTAACCGATCTTGTGAAAAATTGACATGTACGTAGTTTATAAAAAAAGACGTGAAGAAGGACATATGCACTTGACGACATATATTCCCTCATTCATTGTATTTCTACAGAGGAAGAATCATTCCAATCGTGGTTTTTGTCCGATCGAACAGGTGGTCCGCTTGTGATAAACGTCTACGAAGACGAAGTGAGCAGAAGCTGGTTATTATATAAACGCACAATAATCGACGTTTCATATGAAATAAGTGTTGAACCGATCATGCTTTTTATTGACGTTTTGTTTCTGCTCAGTAATAGCACATATATGTAAACAATTAAAACCTGTTAATTAAAGTTATAAAACATAATTACATAACACTATGATTAAAAGACTCGTTTACATCATCTAAAAACGTAACACTTACGAAGATAACCAAAGTCAGTCCCGGAAGAATCCGATGTTCAAAGGGGCAGCCACAAATTCATTATGTTTTTAGAGTTCCGTACCTCAAAAGGAAAAAAGACAAACCCTTATAAGATCACTTTGTTATTCGTCTGTCTGTCAATGCCCTTTAGAAATGTGTGGAGGAATCCAGTTGAAATTAATACTCTTTACTCAAGTCTGCTGTCCCATGGACCTGTGAAATAAAACAATCTTCTAGGTCAACGCTTTTAAAAGATACGGCTGTTTTACAGCACAAAAATAAGAATAGATCTGTAAACAAGGATGTTTTAATACAGTAAAAATATGATTTTCATGTTTACAAACTTAACTATGCAGTTGCAGATCATACATGAACTGAGAATATAAAGTATACTCGTAAGTTGGTTCTTCAATCAGACTTCCATTTTCGGGAGGAAATTTTTGGGTGCATATTACTTTACCCGTTATTCATGCTTTTTTTACTACGGAGCCCTCGGTGAGCGGGCCGGACTCGCACATGACCAGTTTTTACTGTTTGTTTATAACTGCATTGCTATATTTCAATATACAGTAGACATTTACACCGTTCTTAAAACCTCAATTAGCACTTCTCAAAATCTTAAACTGGCCGACTACAAATGAATCTCAAGTTTTTTGCACTTCAATTTCCCACTTTTACTTTTCCCCGCCAGTACGCACTATTAATTTCCACAATCGAATGTACATACTCGTAAATGTATTGAACAAAAAATATTTGCTCTTTACTGTCGTGTGGACAGCGACGTCGTCAGCGCACGGGCAGAAAGTCGAAAGTGAATCGCGTGAGGCAACGTTCCAGCAGCGGGCAGTAAAAGTAAACTTCCCTAATCGCGCATCGGACACAATGCACAATTATTCACCAAGACTCGGTCACGCGATACGAAATTCGGAACACCGTGCCAGTGAGTAAGGTCAAGTTTAACAGTAATTTCATTTAATGAGACCCCGCCAGGTATTGGCGTCTTTTGAACCGTAACAACAACAGCTGGAGGCGGGCTTGTGTCGTGTTACAGATCACGTTTTGTGAGCCACAAAGAAGCAGTATTAGATTATTACAGTCAGATTAATCGTGGACCATATTTTATGTGTTACATAAACAAATTAAACTAGTATATTAACCGTGAGAAAAAACATTTAAAATTAAATTTATTCCGTCGGCGTATCAGTTTCTTGACTTGATTTTCTAACCTGCGAAATCTACATTCTCAAAACACATTTTCTTAATAGGATCTCTGTATATAAGTAATTAGTATCTATTATGGCCTTATTTTTTTGCTAGGCTGAGTTCAAAACATTATTTCTTCCTTTTATTCCAATTTGTATCGATATCAATCTCATATTTTGTCACATTACATAAATTACTTGTCAGATGAACTTTGAATAGGTTTCTGAATAATGTAATACATATATATTTAGTTATATAATAAGGGATTTTCGTGTACATGAATCACATCATCAATCTTTGGGTATAACATCGTAACGGGTTCGTGAGACCAGAATCGTGGCTTGTATATAACCTACTACTTGCGTCACAGTGAAATAACTCACGGATGTTGCCAACCGATCATCTGTCACTTCTGTACTAACATTTTGTTATCTTATACATACCTGGTATATATTTTAATATGAAATAATAATCAAAAGAAATGATAAAAAATTTCTTAAAGAAATTATTAAAAGAGTTTATTAAAATGATATAATAGTGCCATAGAAACACCAAAATAGATTTAATATTATAACTACGTACATATTATTCTTAAATCATTATTTATTATTATTTTCAACACATAAAGTGGCTCTAATTTCACAGAAATTAGGCAAATAATGACACCTGTAATCAAACTGTGAGTTTTTATTGCTATTATTCACAAGTGAGTTATAGACGGTTTTTATTTTATTTTATTGGTTGAGTTCCTTTGTTCTTAAGAAAGTTTCGATACATAAAGAGTTTTTTTGTAACAATAAAGAGTATCTAAGCTGCTGAAAACCCATAGGTATACATTTTTGGAGTAAATAATGGTGTACGTCCTTAATTAAGTCAAACAAACTTTTTTTATTTCAAATTATCCATTTTCACAATAATTTTATATGAAGCATTAAAATATGTGCATTTTATCATTTCAAATTATAATATTGAAGAAGGCTGTATGTTCACTTACCTTGTGTTTGGAGCGCGAAAAAGAAATTTGCGCGCCATTTCTCATAATTTTTCATATTCTGTCTAGTATAAATATATTATATACTTTGATTTTGTGTTTATCGTATTTGTTGCTGTGTGATATATTAGATAAAAAATATATAGTTAAAATGCAGAAGATGAAAAATTGATAGAGTTGACCCCGCCAGAACTACTAAAAGAAGCACAAAATGCAAACGACGCCGTATCCTCGCAAAATCTAGAGAAAAGTACTTGTCTGTCTACGATAGTTTACTACAAAGGAAGAGCTTCTATTGCATTGCCCAAATAATAATCATAAACTCTAGGACATAAGCAAACTTATTTCCCTGGTATTTTTACGTATAAAAAATACTTGTATTTCAATAGGTATGTAAATTATTTACATATGTAAAAACTATCAATCTATATTACTATAAATAATAAATAAAATCATTTTATTATCAGATGTCAAGGATCCATATAATTGTTAGTACTGCTTATAACTATGTTAGTAAGTATAATGTCACAACTGAGTTAGTCATACTATTTATATGTCTATGTGGTATAAATATGTTTTACTATCTAATGTCAGCTATAAAAGAATAATTAAATACCGTAGTTATGTGTCAGACACATAAAGAAACTTTAGCGTCATCGTCATTCAATCCGTAATTAAATATGATCTTGAATAATCTTAGACCTAATTTTGAACCGAGGAGCTACACTATTTTTTCAACCTGAACATGAGCGTTGACGCACCCTAATAATATGAAGCTATTTTACTGTGCTGTCATATTTTTTACCTTCATCCTAAATTACAATTCAGTTAATTTTTCAGTAAATTCTGACGTAGGACAAAAGTTCGCTGGCTGTCGCCATAAATTAATCAAAACAATTTTTTGTTAAAAACGGGTACTCCGAAAAGTCGTCATAAATATTTCGTCAGTGTAACACGTAAGCGACAGTATATTAATCTCAAAAGGTGTTTCATAACAAGAACAATAAAATAGGCCAAGTGCGAGTCGTACGTGAGAGCGGACAGCTCTGAACAGCATAACAATAGCATAATTATTCTAGTGTTATAGTAAAAGTTTTTCGTCAATGCAATTTTAAGATATGCCTAAGGCTTTTTCAGACAGACTCAGTAGTAAAATTGCAACAAAATTCATTTAAAAAATTCAAAAAGGTATTTGAAGCGATATGTAACAGTCCGGCTTGCATCCCTATTAGTGAAAGACAGTAATGTCACATAATTTTTTATACAGAAATTTAGGCCAAGGAATCACATTATTATATGTATTTATTAGGAAAAGGTATGTGTAAATTTATAGCTCTTTATAGTTACAAATCTACATCTAGCCTTTGAACGACGGAGAAACACATCCTAACTGTTTTATATCCTATTGCTACGGAACCCCAAAAATGTTACAATTTCTAACATATTACGTTGTTGATGCTCAAATTGGCAGTTTCTGTAACACATTAAGTTGTGGTTTACATGACCACCCGCCGCATAATTTTATGAACTGTTACAGCAAAAAAATTAAATTACATAAATGTACGAAGAATGCGTAACGTGTGCAAAAGCCATGAATTTAGTTTTCATGTTGTATGCGTGCGTAAACGCATATAGTTAATAAAGCAATAATAGTTTGATAATACTCGTAGTAATAATGCAGATGTATAATTCTGACCTTAAAATGTTTTATCATGACCATTATTATAAATTGAACTGATTTTGAACTATGTTTCAGGTATTTTTAACTTTGATAAGTTTTACTAAGTATGTAACATGAAAAGACAAAAAATATAATTTATTAAACATTAAAATACTTAGTGCCTTCAATTGCATCCTTATAACAAACGATGAATGATGCAAGCTGAACGACGATGAATGAGATTGTGTGTTCCTAGGGAAATATGCGAGCTATTTTAATATTATATTACATGTACCAACTCGATTAAGTCAATAGTTGAACTACAGTAACATTTTCCTGAACAAAATAACACCTAAAACCAACAGTTCCATCAATATCCGTGCAAAAGCTTTTGTGCAAAGCTCGAATGAACAATACAAAAAATCTGTGATTTAGTATGGGATACTAGCCTTTTGTTTGTAAATACACTTAATATACATTTATTTCTGTTACAGTTTTTAATAGTATAGATATATGTATAAACACTAATTTAGATATTAACTTAATATATTCAAAGTATACAACGATAAACACCGGTGCCGAACAATAAGAAACTGATGCTTACGATTCATCAAGTCGAAAGTTCTCGCATGGTGTGGTTTTCTCAAGCGAGTCGATGACTTGCCGTCTTCCGTCCTACATTTTTTCGTTACATTAACTCAGAATAATAAAATATGTTTTTCATGATTCCCGTAGTGAGCGTCAATCTCCTTCGTTGGAATTGGGTACTAGCGCTAAATCATGCCTATAATTTTATTTTTTAAAGTATTACAGAACTCTTCATTGTATGGTATAAGCAATTTGTATCAACCTTTAAAATGTCTACAGCTAGGGAATAGAGCTCTCTGCGGCTATATCTCTACAAAATTGTTGTGTCGGCAACACTGACCGTTAAAAAAGGAGTTTTAAAGATATAAAGTTTATATAAAATAAATATTAAAATATCTTTTTCGGCCAAGTGACCAATTTTAGGGGTTCTATTTCTTAATCGGATGTTAGGAAACCTAAAAAGCGAAATATAAGAGATACGCAGATTCTTCGAAAGGCTTAAGCCATGTTTGTAAGTAACAATTGATTTGCCTGGAGGGGTTTGTCAGGAAGGCACCGTCCTCAATCTAGTAATGGGCCGTGAGAGGATTGCGTCGGTCCTGCCTCTCTCAAACCTCCCCCGCGTCTCTGAGATAGATCAATCAAGCGTATTAGCAGCCGCGGCTCATCAGCTTGCCGATCTGAAGCTAGCGTTGATAAACTCGTGCTTGTAGTTAGTATTTCAAGAGGTTCTAAGATTTTGGCCACTGTGACTGGCCACCTTGTCTAAAAAAAGATGTTTGTATTTAATTTACTGTCACCACTGGCACACATATCTAAAATATTGACCAAACTGTCAAAGCATGCATCGAATGAATCAAATCTTACGTCACTCGCTTCTTTTACCACTATCCCATTATTATTATTCCCAAACCAGAGGTTTTAAAAACGGTCAAGTGTGAATCTTTCTCTTAAACCAAGGTATCCATAGCTACAAAAAAATATAAGCCATTTCGAAAAATCTTGGACAGCAGACATTGTATTAATATTGAATTAGATTATTTTTTCAGTCTACTGTCCAATTTACGATATATGTCCATATACGTCTACAACAGGGGCATCGAACCCTCTGAGATTGCCAAGGGGAGACTTTAACAAAACAATTCTTAATTCATTGATAGATGGCTCTGTCGTAGCAAAATTTAACTGTCAAATATAAATTCTTTCGTATGAATTGAAAGCAAGGAGTTTAAATCTACCAAAGAGAATATAACTGCTGTCAAATATTATCAATCAATAAGGTATTGTATTACGTAGTAACTAGTACCAAATCTGTGTGTATTACCAAATCAATTGTTTTGAAACGTAGTAGAATTACAAATGATTTCAAAAATTATTACAGGGAACTTAGATTAAAAGATGGTTGTGCTATTGAGTTGCCAAATGGTAAGGAACAAACTTACCCATTGTTACATTTGTTTTATAAGTGTGACCTCTGTTGTTTATTTAGATGAAAACTTCTATTCTGCGTTTACACATTTTTTTCTGATTCAATTTAAGGAGCAACAGAATCTTTACATATTAGCTAAAAGTAAAATTGATAATTATTGTATTCTCCAGAATTATTTGTTCCGTTATAAAATTTTAGTCCTACTTCACGGTTTATTAAAAAAACAATTAAGACCATGTTAATTTAAAAGTTTAATCCTTGTACACATAATTAAGATTCAAATATTCTGCTTAACGACCTTAGACTAAAATTCTAAAGGTTGATGTTACACAATACTGTGAGAAGATTCGAATGTCCGACGTCAACAAATAAATAATATATTGCCTCTCGTATCGTCTGCCCGGTTTTATTTAGTGCAAGGTTGAATTTTAACATTCTGATTACATTATCGAAAGATGAGGGCAAGATGAACGGCACTAAAAGAACTCAAAGGTATGACCATTCATTCGTTACAGCAAAACAGTACTTTAAGATTACTTTTGCGTAAAGTTTGAAGCTTTTGCCTATGACCTCACTTATATGAACTATATAAATTATCCCACGGGAACTATGTCAGGCGGATTGGTGATCATAGTATAGAAGATGCTGCTACCTATCTATTATTTTTTTCCTTTTATCATTCACGCTCAGGCTGACACGGGGTTACAGAATTACGAGGAGGTACGAGTAACTTTGGTCTGTGTTTTCTCATCTTTAATGGAATCTACACGTATGAAATTTGGGCAATGAAACTAGAGGGTTTTATCGAGTAAACTTTAGAATAAAAACATGATTTGTGTAAATTTTCTTGGTAACTTTTAATCTTCTAAAACACTTTTTTATACAAGGGATTCACGTTTACATTTTATATTAATTTGTAGGTAAACCTAGCAAAGATTAGAAAGATTTTCTCCTATAAGAAAACTTTTTTTACTTTGGGTAGCATTGCATTACACCTGTCTTACTTCCGCAGTGAGAACGGATGAAGTGCTGTCACTGTCATGCACATGTGGCTGGCGGTTAGATATTTCGTACCTCGTCTTAATGTAGTACTTCGTACAGAACGGACGTGGAAAATGTCCAGCAGTGGACGTTTCCCGGCTGATGATGATGACAGAACAGACACTCACCGTCTTCCACCGATCCGCGATACCTCACCTTCGTCTCAAGGATCGGTAATATGGCGCGCGCGAATCCACTCTCACATGTCATCCGTTCGATGTATGGGAATAGGAACCGATATCAGTACATTTGTTTGAAGTGACCAGCCTGTGACGGGGTGGTCATATTCTAAAGCCGTGACTGCACTAAACTTGCTCAGTAGAAACAAATCGAATTAATTATATTTTACCAAAACAGACTAATTTTATTTCCTTATTGTAAAGTACTGATCCAAATTCAAACTTTATGCTTATTCGAGAATCACAAATCATTTTTAACGTGTCTGGTCTACACCAGTTACACAAGTTACACAAATAATTAATCTTTATATTTAGTATATTTATGGGTATGGTATGACTGAATTGAGATGCAGTTAAGTTAAACGAGTTCTTGTAAGTGGTCGGGGAAGAGCTTCTCGCTTTCAAGTTTTAGGTAAAGTGGCTGTTTCCTAAAAACGTTTCAAATCCAGCCTGCACTTTTAAACACTATTCACAAAATAAACGAACATATAAATTGGTACTGATGGAAACATATATATAGTAGTTTTTTCAGTATTTTTTATGTACAAAATCATTACCTTTTATACTACGAGTAATTTGAAAAACATTAAATCTCATTTCATTGACACCGTCATTGGTAAATATATAAAAAGGTAAATAAGAGTGATGAACTATTTTTACTTTAAACACGTAGCTCTACATATTTGTTACAGTTAGTTCTAAAAAATTTAATTGTTTCAATATACTATACATACAATATAATATAAAGCACATTTATTTTTTTATGTAATGAAAAAGGTGTTTTATGTAGAAAATACCCTTTGAAGGTTGAATCTAAACATAGGGATTATCGCGGATTGGCAGACAGCCGAACGCGATTCGAATTAATCCTAAAAAAATAACCTCCACATAAAAAGGTTTTGTGCGGTGCGATAACAATTTCTGTGCGGCATAAGGGTCGGCGGCGGTTTCCTTTAATTTAATAACATTATTTTAGCTAGTTGTGAAATGGAAGTGGAAATATGAAACAAAAATTCGCATTAAATGTGTGTCCGTAAATATCTGTACCTTGAAAATCAGTACTGTGGCGCAATAAGAGTAAATGAAGGCTTACAACCAAAAATTTACATATCGACCTGTGATTTAAAAATAATTCAAATAAAAACATATTTATAGGACGAAATGCTAATCTAATAAATTTAGTATTAAACTTATGAATAACCTTACTAAGAACCAAATTTTATTACAACCATTTGAATATCATAAATGCAAAAGTGATTTTTAAGGGTTCCGTAACTCAAAAGAAAAAAGAAACACTTATAGGATCACTTTGTTGTCCGTCTGTCTGTCAAGACCCTTTTTCTCAGGAACGCGTGGTTATTATTATCAAGTTATTTTTTAACAACTTCAATCGATTGCTGACTTGCGTATTTGATATTCACTTCAAGGTGGTACCTAAAGAGTATATCCCATTTTCCATTTAAGATACGGAACCCGAAAAATGCACCAAAAAAGTTACATTTAAATGAAACTTATTGTAGGGTTCCGTAGTCAAACAAGGAACTCTTATAGATTCGTTCTGTCCGTCTGTCCGTCCGTGGCTCAGCTCAGAAACCTTACTACTAGAAAGCTGTAATTTGGTACGGGTATACATATTAATCACGTCGACAAATTGGTAGAATCAAATATTAAAAAATATTTTGTAAGGGTGGCCTCATACATATAACTGTAAAGGGGTGGATATTTTTTTCACGTCTAACCCATTGTATGGGGTATCGAACACTACTTTTGGATTGAGGGATTCGTTTGCGAAATATTAAGCTTTAAAGTGATCATTTTTGTAAAAACAAGGAGCCTCTATCATCTAAACTATTGCTTTTAAAAATTTATTTAAACTTTAGCATATGTTCTACATATGCTAAAGTTTAAAAGAAAACTATCACGACTAATATGTCTTCACAGGTTAACGAGTAATAGGCGACCAAATTATAAAAGTTTCCTAAATTGGTCAAAATAAAAATTTCGTACAAATTTCACTTAAAATTTTTTATTTTATAAAACCAGTTCAACTACGGAACTTTACATTGCGCGTGGCCCGACATGCACTTTGCCGTTTTTTTTAAAAAAAAGGTACGGTCTTAGTCCTTGCTCCAGATAAATTTTGAAACGTTAAAAGTGGCTTCTTAAGGTGTCGTAACTATAATGACTATGCCGCTGACGTTTAGGTAGATACTTAAATTGCGACTGCGGTGATTTCATGCAGACTCTCACGACGTTATTTGCCTAATGAGTCCCTTTCTACAGATAAATGTCTTTACCGTCCGCATTCGTACGTATAAGAAAATCTATTGAAAATGGATGCCACTACACGTACAAAAGCATCTTATTACGTAACACTATAAATGCGTAAGTTTGTTTGTGTTTTGCCTTTCTTTTACGACCTAACGGAGAGTCGTAATGACTTGTTTTTCTGTAAGAGATAACTGAAGGGTTGTAAAATGATATAGGCTATTTTTATCTGGGTCGAACAAGTCGTTTCTATGAGATAATTTCTGAAGCCCGCGCGAATATTCTTTACAGATATGCCTTCCACCTTCCACCGACGCACCTGGAGACGGTTCTGTTGTCGGGTATCAAATATGAGTATGTTATTGATAACTACTTCGTCTGTTGTGCAGCAACTTATTACTGGGGTCACCCTTCTAGAATATCCTTACTAACAGAACACGTCTTAATTTGTTAAGATATTATTATTCAAGGCAAGACAGTGAAATCCTATTGTAGATTTAAAAAGGTTTTGTGACGGTCAGTTTAACCATTTCTTTTTTCAAATCTTTCGGCTATGACTTTAACCCAAATATAGAAGCGCCGACTTCTACTGTTTAAGGTAAGTCTGTTAACTGTTTGCTACCCATAATCATATTTCAAAATGTAGACCAAATTCATGTCATAGAATATTTTAACACTCTCTCTGTCCCACTAGTTATTACCCCATACTTACGTCAACAACAACTTATTCTTGAAAAATACTCCATAAATAAACCATGTTTAAAACAATTTTTAAATACAGATAAACACATTGTAACTAACATATACAAATACCACGAGCTTTACACCCGTAGATATATCGTGATATTCCCATACATCAGATGATATCGCATGTATGAGTGAATACGCGCGCGCGATACTATCGACCCCTGATCCGACTCATTTCTTGCGGGGAGAGGAAAAGGAGAGGTATCACGGAACGGTGGGCGTTCCTTCTGTAATATATTAATTCTTTGCAAATACATAATATAAGACCCTAAATTCCCTTCCTTTGTGTGTGTGTGTGTGTGATCCGCGGAAAGAAAAAGCAGCAATGTACACGTTTACAGCGAATTTGACCTTTAAATAAAACTATTCATCATAATTCATAATAGTAACTTCATGTAATTTAATCTAGTTCACGCATTATTTCAAAACTGAACAACTGTTAGATTAATATCGATAGATAAATTGATGTCCGGATGCGGGCATATCTCGGTCACTGCAACAAAAGAAATCGAAATGCCAAATCGTGACCGAACAGACCTTGAGACAGCTGATAATTGTTACGTCTGATAAAAACATTGAGTCTGAATAGTAATTGTATGTGTTGACGGATTTCCTTAATCCGTCGTTTAATAAGGCATTAGAGCAGAGCTAGTGACCGGATATTTTAAGTGTTGATTACTGTTCCTGTTAGTAATTCATGTCTAACGGATATCTTGTTGGAATGTAGTATACAGGGTGTCAGCTGAATGGAGAGCCAAATGGAAGTGACGGACTGATGGGGGTATAGGCTAGTTATTTCGATGTATTTTATATGGGGTTTGCCATAATCACCACGCTTGAGAGACGGCTTGGTGATCTCAGTAAGATGTTGTTACATAAGTAGTTGCTGCTGCCGTCTACTGAATGTTTTTTTATTACGGGATAAACCAATGACGCGGGATGTATTATGAATTAATAAAGCTGAGATGGACTGTTAAATTTTAAAAAGCGTTTTAACATGTGTTTTTGAGTTTTTTTGAATCTATTCGAAAGTAAATGGTGTGTATGGGAAATTCGCTGTTTCTCAATTTAGCGTAGCATGAAAATATTTCGACGATGTTACTCATGTACAAAGCTAGAAGGTGACTATTTACTCTGCCTTTGAAGATTCCCAAGCTGTCGTTTTCGGGCAACACGGAAACCGGTAGTGCATTCCATATTTTAGCTGTATGCGATAGTTAGAATTATCAGTTCCATAGGAACCTAAAGAATATTGAATTTAGTAATGTTAGGTAAATATGCGTAAACCGTTGGGTTAAAATTGATATTAAATATAGAATTTATTATTATTATATGTAATTACCCTTAGGTAGTGAAATGAGGTTCAAAGTTTGCTGATTACGCAATATCCCAGTGCAGAAAAATGTATTCCCGTAAATAATTAGGTCCAAATAAATATGCTTCTAATTTATTAAATTAAGTAAGATCAAATACATGTTTTGAGCTGGATCAACTGAGGAAAAGTGAATTGTAAATGGTATGAGTAATATATACCTATCCAAACCAATCTCAAGTCCAAGCGAAGGGATCCGGACTTGAGATTCTAGATTAAGTCGAACAAATAGACTTCGTTTCGAATTCCTTCTTGTTTCTTGTCAAGGTTACGTCATGAATAAATAATGTTCTAGATTGTTAAAGCCCTAAGTTTCGACAATGACTGTCAATTTAAGACATTTTTGTTGTAATCCTTAAGGCAGACTACTGCTGTTCTTTCGGCAAATTCACCCATGTTAATATCAGCACGATACGGTAAACATCCACTGCTGAACATAGGCAATGCATCTAATTGAATCGGTAAGAATATTAACGGAGATGGTTTGATAAGAAACGAGTTTTAATACATCGTTTAATTTATTAAAAATATATTAATTATATCCTCTTCTTGCTCGACATACACTCGTCAGTCTCGTCAGAATACCAGCTCTGCGCTGAGTTTTCGCCGCAGTAACTTACTACTAACTTACTATTATATAATTTATATATCATAATTCACACACTATAGCACATACAAAAAAGTATACCAACCTATTTGTTGATTCAGTAACTGTTTATTTTAATAATCAATTTAATTTAACTAGTCCTTATATCTTGTATTAATGCGTATAGTGCTGTGTGTTTTTCAGTAAAGTTTTGTCATAACAGTCAGTTTCAATAACAAATAATAATATGAACTATAGAACAAATAATGTTGATGTCATCGTTAGTTTTTCTGAGTAAATTTGTCATTTTACTAATTTTGGGTATGACCGTAAAAAAATTGAGTAAGGTATTTTAAACGGACTGGTTTCCGATACAGTTTCAACTTTCACTTCCCTGAATCATCATTACCAAGGATCAGGAGCTTTTGGATCAGACTTTTAGGATCAGACTTTACTGTCACTCCGATGCAAGCAACGTGTGCTCAATATATCTACTCGTGCAGCGGATGTGTAGATAAAATAAGCTGCGAGCGCGAGCGCTAATCTTATCAAAATCCAATATCCGTGAACGTTCCCTGGTTCCTAAGATGTCGTCTAAATCATTGTCTATCGAAATCTTATTAATAGCCTCTCCCAGTTCAATAAATGAAGTCGGATCATTTTATTTAATTGTTTAGAATGAGTTCGGTGGAAACAAATTGCAGCAAACTGCTTGATTGATGTTGCCTGCAAAAATCTCGTGTTATTTTTATAGAAAATCGTGGTGATTGGGCGTGAAAAGCGTCGGTGGCGCAGTGGATAAGGCGCGGACTCTCAATCTGAGGGTACCGGGTTCGAATCCAGCCGTGTACCTATGAGTTGTTTTTCAATTCAAGTACATTATCCGATTGCTTAACGGTGAAGGAAAACATCGTGAGGAAACCTGCATGTCTTGAACAGGCATGTGAAGTCCGCCGATCCGCACTGGGCCCGCGTGGTGGACTATGGCCCATACACTCTCTGTAGGAGAGTAGGTCTGAGCCCCTCCAGTGGGGACATATATAGGCTGTTGATGTGGTGATTGGGCATTATAGTGTTTTACAAAATAAATAGCCCAAGTAACGGTTTCTAAAATATTTAATACTTTAATGTAAACAGGACTGTTACAATACTTTAATAAGCTCTGCGCGAAATTTTGTAAATTAAAGCTTATTACTATGCGCTGAATTATTTAAATACATTGAAATCACGTATATAGGTTAGCCTGATCAGTGAACAAAGACACGATCTCGTTGAAATTTGATACAAATACATATATAATAAGCAACGGAACGAGCTATGCTCGGAATTTCTCTACGTGATAAAATCCGGAATGAAGAAATCCGTAGACGAACGAATGACATAACTCGACGAGTCAGTGAGCTGAAGTGGCAATGGGCAGGCCACATCGCTCGAAGAACCGATAACCGGTGGGGAGTAAAGGTTCTCGAGTGGCGACCACGTACCGGGAAACGTCTACCAGGCCGTCCCCCTACTAGATGAACCGACGACCTGGTTAGAGTCGCAGGGAGTCGCTGGATGCAGGTGGCTCGGGACCGGTCGATGTGGCGTACCATGAGGGAGGCCTATGTCCAGCAGTGGACGTTTCCCGATTGATGATGATGGTGACATATATAATCTCAAGATCTGTAATAGGAAAACAGTTGAACTTTTCCAGAATGTGTAATTCTGTTGCCGCCATGCAACAAACAATAAACCTCCTCTTCCCCTCCCTATAAACGTGTTTGGTTTTTGCTTTTTTACTCGATTAATAATTTCCCTTTATACGCGAGTCCGACAAGTTTTTCCTTTTGAAGTCCGGAGTTCTAAAAACTGTCGTTGTAGCCACCATGTTACACAAACTATGCAACAGCGTAAATTCTATAATCCCCCTACATTGTAAGAGCTTAGTTATTCATGAGAGTCACGCGTACGCCTATAGAGCGACTAAAAAATTTTGAAACCAAAAATAATACCTGTAATCTTTCTTCCTGTAACAGATTTAGTAGTTTTACAGGGAAATTTTTTTAAAAGCTTTGCTGCCTTCCATATTGGATCCCTCGACAACACTGAGCCAACTAATAGGTTTTAACAAGTACCTAAATTTTCTGCACGAAAGGAAACTGAAAAGGCCTTAAATCAAATTAAGTTCCGACCGGCACTCTAGTGCCATCCACCTTTATTACTTTACAGTGTTTTGGTTTTTCCTACAGAAAATGCATCAAGCTTTTATGATCAAATTACCAATATATCATGCAGTTAATGAATGTGATTTTTAAAGTAACTCGCACATGGATTGTCCCAAAAACATTCAACTCATTTGTTATATGTTTACTATTGCTTCTCAAAAAGCTTTCGTTTGTTTAGGGCGATATACATATTTTTTAGGGTTCCGTACCTCAAAAGGAAAAAAGATCACTCAAAGTTTGTCTGTCTGTCAAGACCCGTTTTCTCAGGGATGCGTAAAGTTATCAAGTTGAAATTATTATAATATCCAAAGCTTCAAATCTGGAATCCCTAGGAGATGTAAAAAATCAAACTCAATAAACGTAACGGTCAAAGAAATAAAAAGATACGGCTTTCCTTTTTTTAAATTCCTTCTCGATGCAAGGGAATCGTTATCCTCTAACCCTGAAATTGGGCAAGAAGCAAGGTCTTACAACACGAGCAAAGGAAAAAAAGTATAGTTTATATATTATATCTCATTAAAATCTCTGTAAAGATGCTGTCTGTCTGTCTGAACTGTGTGTAGAAAATGAACTGTCCTAGCGCCTGTCAGGTTATTCCTAATGGTAACTATTTTGCAAACAATTTCACATTTCACGTTCTTTTCTGCAAGGCACTTTAGGTGTATTTTTACCTGTTATTTATGATTTTTTGATTGATGTACGGAACCCTCGATGCGCCAGTCTGACTCGCACTAGGCCAGTTTTTTTTCTATATATTTTTTTAACTTCAATATAACGTGTGTTTTTATTTGTTTATAGACACAGAGCCACAGAGCCACAAGTCTGACGAACGACAGAGTTCCGACTGAATCCTTAGCAATTAGGATACTAAAAAGGTGGTAAGGTAAAATTGATATTCTATAAATATTTGAAGATGATATTGCCTTGACCTGCATGCATATGTATGTTAAAATAGTGATTATGAATTCAAAAGTAGTAAATAATCGCCTTCTATAAAAAAAAACGCCAGTGAATATAACACTGGCGTGTTTTATGTATAATGCACTTGGACTTCATCTCACCTGATGATAGTTGACGATTGAAAGCGTGCTTGTCGAGAAATCTCAATCTAATGAGGCGTTGGCTCCTTTCATATCGAAACACAACAGTGATATTAGCACTGTTGTTTGGCGCCAGATCTAGGTAACATGATGGCAGCTACCCAGGCAGGATATAAAATTCTCTACCACCAACCAAACCGAGTGAAGTAATTTAATGAAATTGTACATGAATAGTGAACAGAGATTGAGTGGTTTTATAAATGTCTCTCTCACACACAATAATCGGACATTTATTCCGATGTCTTACGATGTGAACGCCAAATCTGACATCTTATCCCTCCATTGATCCATATTACGGTGTATAATAGTTAATAACTAGATTTATAGAGTGCAGAACGACCTTCAAAACTCGGCTAATGAATGTGGGATAGTAAAACAATCAAATCAGAAGCTAATGCACCGTGTGACCTCCAACTATTCACACAACAAGTAGAATACCTTTTGTTTTAGACGTTTCTTAATGTTGTATAACCATGTCAGCTATTTATGTTCCGATTCTTTGGTTTGGAATGCGGTGAGAGGAGTCTTTAGAAGTTATTTGAGAACAGTGTCCGGGAATTTTTATTCGGTTTTGGTTATGAGGAAGTCGCACTTTTTGCCATTCAATTTTTTATTTATAAATCACAACAGATAAATTTCATGGGTCTGATAGCAGCGTAACTAAAATATTTTTGGTCAGTGATTAACCAGAAGAAAAAAAAGTGGACAGCCTGCAAGGCTATTAAATACTTGTCAATTAACATGAAGAAAATATTGCTAATCTATTACACTATGTCGATACGTAGTCCAGCATTCTTTTGTATTCTTTTCGGAATAACGCACCTTACCGAAAGTACGAATAGATTCATTGATTCAAAAATAGTTTTTTTTTTAAATTGACAGCAAATATGAGCCCATTTCTTTCGGTTTTTATTACATTTCACTTCATAAGATTAAAATATGTTTTAAATCTCTAGGACACGTTTATTAATACTGTGTGCCTGCATATGCAAGAATGTCCTCTAAATTCACTGAAGGGCTTTCCAACCGGTACTTGTGAAGCGACGCTAGCAAGCTTCATCCTCTTGACTGAAGATTCTTTGCAATTTTGGATGTCAACGCGGAATGAGGCGTGTGCCTTCATATTGGCTCTTATAAAATTCATTTCATATAATTTTATTTGTTAGGGTGCATGCAGCGGCGAAAAGTTATAATACTCGTAGTTGAGAAAAAATCTTAAACTTCATAAAAGTACTCTACTTATGCTTAAACTGTCTGGTGGGTTCGTACCTCCACAATATAAATATATTATGTTATGGAGGATTTCATACCCATCACCATAATAAAGTGTTAATGTGCCAATATATGTGCACTCGAATCCAAAAATATGTATCAACTTTTGAACCATGTCACATTCACTCTTGTTTGTTTCTATGTTGTGTTGAAGGAAATAAATTAAATGTGAATGTGACAACATGGTTCAAATGTGGATACATATTTTGTACTCGAGTGTACAATGCCAATAAATGTGCCAAACAGCCAATCTCTAAGTATATAATCTCTATATGTTGATCTATAGAAGTAATAGAAGCAGAAATAATTATCTCTAAATTTTTGGTCTATTTTTTTTACGCGCATCACGCAAAAAATGCATGAGATTGTATTCGGTTTTCACGTTGTATTATTGCTGGAAAATTTTTCCTTTTGATACGCTGCCTAAAAGCCGAGTTATGTTACATTAGAACACTGAACCCAGGCACTCGAAATGTATTTTTTTACTACTATCTTACTAATCTCTGACAGCTGGAAAACTTTACTGTTGTTTTCTAAAAGCGATTGTTTATCCCAGTAAGAGTTGATGATATGCTGCCCATCTCCTAAAATAGTTCCTATGTGATATTTTACATTATCTTTTATGGTTTTACGACACCCATATGAATAAATGGTAAGATTTTGTTGTAAAGCTAAACCACACAGCTATTTAGAAACATGTTGTACTCGTAATGCGCCATTGTATAAGAAGTGAGACACTTTCTTTTAAAGAAAACTCTACTTAGATCTACGCTCTACCACAAATTTCCAATCCAACTTTTTCCCTAACGAATGCTTGTAATTTCCTACAAATACGAAAATAATAAGCTTTCACTTGATACGACTATTTTTGTCCCAATGGAAACGGGCTATTGGTAATTGCTACCGCGGACAATCTGTTGTTCTGCTCTTTCGCACGATGTTTTTTGTTCGTGCAACGTAATTACATGGTATAGTTGGTAATTTATAAACAATGCGGGTAGGAAATTTTACGCGTGGCGGGTTCCTATAGACACGTCATACAATTTAGCGTGAAATGATTTGTAGATAGATTCATATTTTTTTATAAAACGACAAATAAAACTAAGATATTTAGGCACTACTAACTTGATACATACATACATAATGACTGAGCGGTCTTGATATTAAAATAGATACTCAATATCATCTCGTGAGTTTTATAGAAGGCAACAAATAGGCAAGATCTGTTAAACTTGATGATTATGTCAATTCCGCTCCCGTTCGTCATGGCGATCTATGAGAGGGTTTCATGTTCGACTTTGGACATTATGGTGATGAATGTACTAAATGTCACATCGATATTGTATTACTAGTTATCTAACATAACTAATAAGTTTCCCACGAGGAATAATCTATGCCTGCTGGATCTAGTCTAGACTGAGTAACAAACAGTAATTAATTATCTAGAGAGAATAAGGGAATAATATGTCTATGGAGCATACATTATTTAAATTTTCGAGTATTCTACCTATATATGTAGAGGTATATCAAATAATGCGTATGGTTAATGGTAATAGTAGATTGTTACACAAGGGATGAAAGTTATCAATTGCATCCCGAGATTTATACGGATTTAATTTATTGTAATTTATTTTATTGATTTAATAATTTATCGGATGTAATAATTATTATATGATAAATATCTAATGATTGTAATAATCAAAACTGTATTTAAACTTGTTCGCGTGTTTTTTGTTACCTTTTTTCATTGATGAAGGCTCACATTAAAAACTATTTCGTTGCAAAGCTCAGCTAGCGAGTTTTAATTACGAGGTTGAATGCAACAGATTAAAAAAAATATTACATCCCTAGGGATGTCACACACTCACATCAACAGCCTATATACGTCCCCACGGCAGGGGCTCAGGCCTACTCTCCTACAGAGAGTGTATTCTAGGGATGTAAATGTGTGAAATATAATACTTTTGGAACAGGAGGGATGAAAAGTTAATATACAATTCGGCATTATACGGCTGAAATATTAAAGACGCGTTTGGCCACAACAGAAGAGCAATTGCCAAATAGTAATCTTACAAGCGTTTCTAAAATGGCATATGGTATCAACAAGGTAGTACTTGTAAAAGCGACAGTGAAATGACCAACATATATTTTAATTGACCTCACGTATGTTTGAACGTGGTCAGTGAAAGTGTCATTGTGGTCCGCAGATGTTATAGGTAAACTGACTCGGTAAGAATAAAAAAACTGTTTTGATTGCACGAATTTACAATCTCGACATTACAGGCTCAATTCCTAGTGCATAATAGCAAGTTTCGTTGGTAGTTTAGTAACATAGCTTTTAGGTGAGCATGCATTCCATTAGATAAAGATTAATGCAATGTACGTACGGTGTCACAAATAATAGCGTAGAGATGAATGTGTTCGTATTGGTGTACCTCTAGCCTAGACCATAGCTTCTGAACATGAGGGTTAGGAGTGCATCGAAATTCCAATTTCAAAGGATAAAGAGGGCCTGTTGTAGAAGCGGGAATTTAATAGGTCGGGAAGTCTCGTTCGTCTGTTTCATAGGTGATAACGCGGCGATTTAGTTTCGGACATAACGCTAAATTCCCGCTTCCGTTGAAGTATGCATTGGGAAATATCGATTTAAAATAAGTTTAACCACCAACGGTTACTAAAAGGAGTGTATGATTTTACACAGTAAAGGAAGACAAGCTTATTCTTAAACGCATATCGACAAAATGTTTTTAAGAAAAAATAATTAAATTAATGATATCAGTTTTCCGTAGGGCAATGTGCTCGGCCGGAATCGGACCATCCCTATGTCATTCCGCGGTTGTTGTAAAAGGTGACTAATGGAAAAAATGTTATAGTAACAAAATACCTTCAGGTGGGGTCAGGTACACATAGAAGCGGTACTAATCCACTGCATTGATTGTACATTTCTGACTGCAGTCTTGACATAAACGTCGTAAACAACACAGGTGTTTATCCATTAGACTTTTTGCTGAACATTCTTCAGCGATTTATTATCTCGATAAAAACGTACTGGACATCAATTATTTGGTGAATTGCTCGAGAACGAGATCTTGTTCCGCTAGGAGCAAAAACGTCGGCGGATAATAGAAAAATATGCTTTGGTTATGAAAAAAATAATTGGTAGTAGATGCGTAGTTACGCGCATGACGAGACTTCGCGTGCTCGGTTTGATATGCACTCGTGCCTTCCAAATACTGATCAAATATTTTCAGCAGTCATCAGAACAAATTTCAATTACGGAAGCATTTTTCTCTTTGGATTCCGTCACCCCACATTATTTTCGTTTGAGATGAAACGTCTGCTGTTCATCACAGAACGAACATTCTTTATTCAAGTTAAAGAATGTAATGACGTCGATAAAATAACGCACTACATTTAGAAATTTGCAAGTCTTTTTACATGGCCATTTGGCCGTTTACATATATCTACTCGTTCCTTGTCATGCCATGTCAGCAAGGGCTAGTTTGTGGGAATCCTACGAAAAAAGGGTTAGTTGCATAGAATTTCAACACCACTATAAAAGCAAAAAATAGCATAATAATAAATCAAAACTGTGAAAAAAGATACAGATACACAGGTAAAACCACTAATCAACAATAAGTAACAAATAAAATACGATAGCAAATAACATTTCTCTAATGTATATATGAATTAATCAGAAAATGATAAAATAGTGTAATACGTTATTTTATGTTTAAATATATAACTAATCTACATTTTATCTTTTTTACCTGCCTCCAGTGCCTTCCTCAACATTCTAATCAATTACGTACATACAGTTACCACGGAAACCAAACGATAGTAGGCTTTTGCTTTGTCAGATTTAAAATTAAGATTGTCATTGCTGTTGATTTCCAAAATATACAAACTTATGCCATGTCATAGACCACTATTACTTAGGGCTAGAAAATACTTTTCAGTTTCAGAAAATTCATTAAATAGTAAAATGTAACGTTATCGAACACTTTTTGTCATTTATCAATTGCTCGTTAGTTAATATATAACTGTATATCTATTTTTATTATGATTTATAAAAATATATATACATAAAGCTGGAGTATTAATTAAATCAATTTATTCCGGCACACAGCCAGCCATATTTACACACACACACACACACACACACACATACACACACACAATTTTTGACATAGTATAGAATTGGTACTCTATGTATTACTTAAATACGCGTATGTATGTGTGTTAGGACCACACTTGTTAATGAATGAATCTTTGGTAACTAATGGTCAGTTGCTCACCTATTTCGTTAATAACATTAATCTGACACTAGACGTTTTACCCTAAGTTGCAAAAGCAAGAGTCATTAGTGAGGACTAAAGTATATTATGGTGTACAAACTGCGACAAACTCGAAAGGACTAATTGAAGATTATCGGATCTCTATCAAGGCTGCGAACGGGCGACAGGAACGTTGGGCACTTGTGAATATAATCATTGACGATGGATTTAAACAGACTCAATCTAATCTGATGTTAAGTAACTTTGAAACCTTGAGTCAATAAGACGCTGTCAATTATATTTCCTATCTGGGAACAAAAATACAATTGCTACTATGGCCAGGCAGTAAAAATAGAAAAATATCCAAACTATACTGGTATGTACTAAATTAGCTTGCAGTTAATTCGTTTTATAATTTTACTTCGCTCATCGTTCCCCATTATATTATAACAGGTTTCAGTGAGGGATACAGTTATCTAATAAATCATTAATCTTAATCTAATGCAATTACATAAGAATATTTTTTATGTAAAAGATAGACCAACGCTTGACTTCGATCTCACTTGATGTTAAAGGACAATGAGGTCGACGATTTTACGCATTTACTCTTCGTTTAAAGATTATTCATATACATTCCTCAAGGAACATGGAACATCATAGGGAATGCGACACTATTGCTCGTACTCACTTAGCTGGCTATTAAGAGGGTATGCTGGTGTCAAAGCGCCCATACAAACGTAGTCCAGTCATATTTTGAGTATTAAGCTATGAAAATCTATGACATTTTCTCTCTCCTCTTCTTCCTCTTAAGAGGCTATCTTGGTAAGACCACGTGGCCGCGTTCAAATTTGGATTGTTTTGTAGCTGCCTATTTCAGTCTACTCTACCTAGATCAAAATGGTAGATCTGATAGATCTATAATGGGATGTCCTTAATTATAGTGATATTTAGATCCGGAGACAGTTCCTCGGTATAAGAGTAAGCTCCGTTTCCATGTTACTAAATATCTAAGCTGTCAATTTTAACGAATTCTAACCACAACATGGTTTGTGAATTCAAAGTTATAAAATTTTGATGAAGGTGAGATTGTTTCAATTGATTCTATATAAAGCTACTGCCTTTGTTAGTTGCCACTCAAATTTCCTATCTGACTAGTCATACGGAAATGTTTGATTATAGTACCTTCGTAGGTCAAGAAGATGGCATTATATGGATTTCTATCTTTAATTACTTTATAATTACTTACAGACTTACAATAATTGTTTCGTTAGTCTCTGATTCAGCTCTGCGCTCAACAGTGCTGGTATTATATCAGTATTAAACTTTTGGTTGAAAATTGTCAACGTTAGTGTATCTACAATTTAATGTTCTAGGGAAAACGGTTGCTTTGATAGCTCTAGCTACGAGTAGTAATTATTATATAATTAAAATATCAAAAATTACGGACTTTAATTCATCAAGCTAGTTGTGACGATTTTTTGTGAACACCATTCAAACTTACGTTCGAGACGAAGTCCAGTAACATTAATACTGCTTCAGCAAATCCTCGGATTTCATTAAAGACACTGACGTCGTCTTTAGATTGCTCTAGCTAAAGTCTCAAAGCTAGAATTCATCAGCGTTTGAATGTACTTCTGAATATCAAAGGACTTCTCCGGGTACTAAATGGAATGCATCTATAGGACGGTGTTATTGGAATTGAATAAAGTATTTCTTGATCGCAATTTTTGTGAACAATTATATTGTTTATAATGTCTGGTATTTAATAGTTTGTTAACTATATATAATAGCTATGAGACATCGGCTCCCAAGCTAAAATACTCTGCGTTATGGAAGCCAGTGTTCCTCGCTTTAGAAATTGAAGTTATCTTAGAATAAGTTTTTGTTTTCCATATAAATGTTATTCAAACTGTGGTTCTCAGAGTATTAAACAGGTTCGTAGTTTTGTATATTAAACTTTTGGGAACCTGGGTGAAGTAAATCGAAGGGAAAAAAAACATAAGGAGGCGTTTCAGCGTTTAATGTTGGATATCTCAAAACTAATAGAAAAACAGTTTATTCTTATCTGCAATTTATTTATTAGTAAAATTGTTAGACACAATAACATTATACACCCAAACCGAATCTTTCTCTCTGATGTCTTTGATCGAATAAACGGTCGAACCGAAATTAGGTATGCCCGATGTAAAGTGGGCTATGACCTGCTCTTTGACACGACTTTTAATCCCAATGAAAAGTTTTCACTGCAGGACCAAATGTATGTAACGACAATTGTAACTAGTACCTAATCTGTGGACGATTCGGACCGGATGTACCTTCCAACCTGAGCACTTTATTTTCCAACTTGTCTTGATTTCTGATCAGGGATCACAGAAGTTACAGTAAATAGATAAAGGCTACATGCCCGGTGCCTCACAGATATATCACATTCCATGTCTTTTGTTTAGTGTCTATTTAGTGCATTAGTATTGGGTGTCCCCAATTCAATAAATTGAAATAGATAATTATTCCCTAATAATAATAATGCAAACAATTAATATACTTCTCATCAGAAAAATCGAAACACCTTGCAAGTTTATGTTTTGTAAGGATTATCAGGAAAACCAATGAAAATCTTATTTGAATTTAGAATATTAGCATTAGTATTTGAAAACCTCATATTATTTAATATGAAACGACATTTGAAATATATTATTATATAAACATATAAACTTGCAAGGTTTTTCGATTTTTCTGATGAGAAGTATATATATTTAAAATAAAATGCAGGTAGCTGAATAACTAGGTATGTTTACTTGAAACTGAAATTGATTTTGTACTTTAAAATTATTGGAATATGTAGAACAAAACATTTAAATAGAAATCCAGATCTAAGAAACGATATTCTGAAATTGTAATGTTTTGTTTTATCCTGAAACACAAATGGAGGAAGTTTTAAAGCATTTCTTTAGAGCGTATGATAGACTTCTGTGGTATTGCGATCTAGATATGAGTACACGCCCCTGGTAATAACTAGGCCTTAGCTAAGATTTATCTCTCTTTTCTGGTATAATGTTGACAGCTAATATCCTTTTCCTTATGGAAACCGTGCTCAGATTAAGTAAGTTGAAATTGCAGTCACATGGTTTGCATTTGTAACGAACTGATAAAAATATGACCGGTTATATTTGACATTGTTTATAATCCCAACCTCATTTTGTGCTGTAACTCACATAACTATATAGAATTATGTTCGTATAATACGCTTGCCCACTCAGACTTTTGTATGAATCATGGTATGACCGCGTGCGCAAAAAAATTGCCTGTTAAGTCGTGAAAACTTCGTATAAAAATGGCAAATATGTCGATGTCAAGATTGAATTACCGTTTCCGTAATTATTATGTTTTTGCAGAGTAATCAGCACTGAAATTTTACAACACGACAGACAGTTTTAAATATTCATGTATTTGGTAGTTTGGGACGAAAATCCACATAGGCACATAATGGCTTAGATCTAAAACGTTTTCGCTAGCGCGAAGATGCGGATTAATTAGTTACCACAGTCAAATATATTTTAAAATTATTTTCAAAGTCCACTATTTCTAGGGACCAATATACTTCTGCGGTAGTGTTATATTTTTATCAAACAGTTGTGTGTGTTTACTCTTTCGAAAATATATATTTACATAAAAGCAGTGTACGGTTTCTTACGTAAACGGATAACAAATGTCTTCTCGTTATCTGTCTTGGAAGGTGATTAACATTAACTTTTAGGAGTGACAACAGTTTTATGTGCGAGTAGAATGATAGTTTACCGATAATTTAGTGAGGTGCCTTTTTTTCAGATGATTTTTCTAATTGCTAAAAAAAGATAGGTTCGTTCCAAAAGTCGTCCTAATTAGTGTCTTGCATTGGGTTACATTCTAAAGTTCTTGATGTAGAACCATTTCACTGCATTCAACAGCAGTGTAAAAAGTAATGCGAGGTGAAAACGTACGAAAGCATACCGCGTGCGCATTCATTTGCATTGTAACGGTATTATGTTCCCTATGCAGTGGAAACAGTCATTTGAGAACAATTGTGATCTACAAAATGCACTAATGCTGTCTTATTTCCTCCTCATATTATTAAAATGTTTCAGTAACAAGAAATACAGTGATTTGGGCGTGTAGTAGTTGTGCAGCTCGGAAAACACACAAAGCCGTACGTATATCAGTACTAATGGCTCGTTTACGTGGACTGATTTCATCGGATTAAAATGTCCTTTGTCCTTTTATTGACTCCTAAATGGCCGCTATTGTGCGAGTCCGGATTGCGCACTCAGGGTTCCGGACCATTGACTATAAAAATGAAAAAGAAAATACCATGTATGTTGTATGGGAGCCCCGTTCAAATATTTGTTTTATTTTAATGTGACAATTATTGTATTTCCCTAAATGTTTCCTTTTAGCATTATTCAGAAAATATATAGGTGTACTGCACGCACATACACTAAAAATATTCTTGGCATATTTCAAGCGACTACCTATTGCCGTTAGCAATATAGAGCAAAAACGACCAAATAATTTTATTCTGTTTTTTAGTACATCATCTGTGAAAATTTCAACTGTCTATCATGGTTCATGAGATACAACCTGGTGACAGATGGATGGACAGCGTTGTCTTAGTAATAGGCTCGCGTTTTTTACCCTTTGGGTACGGAACCCTAAAAAATCAAGGGAAGGACAACAAACAAAGCAAAACAATTAGCAACATTTTTATCTGCAAAAAATTCTTTGGCATAAAATGTATCACCAATTTTTGCGGAAAACATAAAGAAGATTTTGTTTACAGAATTAAAAATAACTTCTGATGGGCAGGTAACCGCGTGTTCAGACGAGAATTGATATGTCTGCTAACGAAGCGAGCGCATCGTTCTCTTCTGAAATGGAACGGATTAATTTCCACAACGTACGAGTACGTACGTCGGCTACACCCATTCACTGCATCGGATGACGTTACAGATAATCAAATTACCTTTCCTAAACACGAAATAGGGATGATTGGATTTTTGTTTTCGTTCCATCATAACTGCAGCATAAATGTAGCACCAGACATGTTGTTTTGTGGATAGGAAGAGTTCTGCATTCTGGACTGAGGCACTGAGGAAATAAGGTTGAAGCCTTCTTCAACCTTATTCATAAAAGGAGGAGGTTCTGAATTCAAAGGATATTTTTTTAAATGTTTTTTACCTCTTTTTCAACTGGGTGAACCGATTTTGATGATTTTTTATATTTGAAAGCTGGTGATTGCTTTTGAATGCGTTAACTTGCTATCTCTTTATTTACGTATTGCTTTAATATTTCATTACCTTGTGGTTCTATGAGGAGATTTTACATAATCACCGGAAGACTTAGATTGGTACCATTTCAATGTTGAATATATTTAGGATTTAATATTATCAATTAGGAGCTTTTATTGTTATTAAAATTCTAGCTCGGTTTTTACCAATAATTTACCCAATAAAATATCCATATTGTCACGAAGCTTCAAGAAAAGAGAGAGGCGTATCCATCTATCCCTTTCGTGTCGGACATTGTCTCGGAGCTTCTCGAAAAGTCTGGAGATAAAGAAAAGAGAGGGGCGTATCCATCTATCCCCTTCGTGTCGGTTATTGACAAATGACTACCGTAGAAAGCTCTTGAATACTCGCATAAGGATTGTCAAGTGCGAAAGGGACACCAATTAATCTATCTCCTTCACGAATGGTGTTCCTGAAGATTCTAGACTATAGGATCTAGAAACAATACGGGGTATATATAGGCGCGAGCCGAGCGTCGAGGACAGTTCAGTTTGAGTTGAGTTCACAGCGAAGAAAAGTGAAGAATCGAAAACCGGAAGAAATTGTAAAGCGAAAGTACAGTCGAGGTGGAAAAGTGTTAGTGTACTAGTGTGTCACGTGGTGTCAGTATCGACAGATCGGCATCAGTAGTGTTCAAGGACTCTGTACGTGGAATCCAGGGACGGACTCAGTGCAGACAACTCGGAACTAGTGAGACAGGGACGTACTCTGTTTGGGGGGACCCGTGATTTTGAAGATTGGTCTGTGGACTTGTGCTACCAATAAATTCCGGAACTTTGGACTTTCTTTCTCTTCAATAAACGAACCACGAAAGCTCGTAACAATATATAAATCTGACAACCCTGATCCCTTCCAATGTAGGGTATTTCCCCTAAATCCCAGCACCGTTGATTGAAATCTCCGTTAGGTTCAATCAAAACCATTGACAGTTGACGATTCCATAAACGAGTACTTGAGTTGTCCTATCCTATATCCCAATCTAAAGCTCGAATTTGACGTGACGGCATGACCAATATATGCACGGACACAAGAGTAACGAGACGTGGGAAGTGGTAAAGACAAATAAATTTACGGACAAAAACAATTTGAATCGATTCAAAATTGGGGAAGACACTTGAGTAACATGACATTCGCTCGCTAACTTTCATTTTTATGTTTGGAATATTATCTACAAATAGCGTATACAATAAAAGAGAATCATTATAAAAGGTAACTAACTCAAACCTATTTTTGCAATAGTTTTGTACTTGGTGTTCAAGCTGATGGTAAATGAAGTATACTCACACAGAAGCCTTATGAGACCATATTATATTTGCATACCAGGTCGCAATCGTTTTACTTACATCATTACTTCATGGGCAAAGAGTTGTGTAAAGTTCCTGTGGATTTCGTAAAAGGCTCCTATTTTTAGTAAAGAATATCAAAATAAAATGTAAAAACAATATATCATGCAAGCTTTAATCATTTGTAAAGCCAGATACTACAAGGTGTCCTTGTTATTTAAAATCGAAAATATTGTTGAAATTAGGGAAAGGGAAGAGAAAAATTTTCTTAGCTGAAAAGCAGCGCTGTGAAAATGTTAAAACAAATGCAGCTATTCTATTTTCAAAGATTACTGTGAAATAGTTTTGATATAAAACTATTGGTTTCGGATCACTTTAATACATGTAGGCAATAGAGAAAGACTTTTAGGTCAGCTAGGGCCGTGTCGACAACACATCTGTGTAGAAAGCAGAAAATGTAGGGTCCCTACACATCGCTTTCGTTCCACCCCGACTCTCTGACCTACAGGTAAGTACTAGTATCATATCTCTTGAGTTTCACCTGGAGATACGTCCAACACGCTATGTTAATAGACTCCATTGACCCTATCGTGCAAATTAATATGGAAGTTAAGGTGGAATGGAATCCTACTCCAACCTAACCAATTGGGAACAAACCAGCTGAATAGATTTTCATCAAACCTAAAACAGCCTTCTTATTAAATATCGTATTGTAACCTATCCATATTTTTGGTAGCCAAAATGTTACAAAAGTACAAATTCAGATAAAACAAAGGCACTAGACACCGCGAAACATAGTAAAATACCCGTATTTTGGGTTCTTTTGTACAGTTTGTATAATAAATTAGAGCTCAAAGGCATATATGTCACAGATTTAAAAAAATAAAACAACAAGTTTTCACTGTGTTGTTGCGTGAAACAAGTAAAACAAACAAGTGTAGGGTAGGAGATACCCGTAAAAACCATATTCGAGCTAGTGTAGCTGAAACCCAAATTTGAATGAATGATTATCATCAATCATTTCTATGTCCACATGAACATGGGCACTCAAAATGGCAGGCTGGATGTCGTTGAATAAGGTGTCATTACAAATTATTAAGTCTAATTATCATCTGTGACAGTGGCATCACTGAAAATCAGTGCTGCGCTTCATCCACTCCCTGTTCAAGTGAACGTTTTCGGCGCTCACTACGCTATTTTAATTTTTGTGTACAACTGTTTATTTAAATTAGTTGTTCTATTATTATCGTTTTAATTAGTTTATTTTTCCATGTTTCTAGTTTACAATTATTTTTCTGTGTGTTTGTTGTTGTGTGTGTCGTGTGGTGAAAATGCCGAATAAATGTGTGTCTATGTCTATATTTTAAACTGTAATGCCACTAAACTGTCGATTGCTATATGAAAATATTCGCGTTTTTATATGGTTAATAAATTGTCTGCTGCGTCATACAGTGCGAAAGGAAGACATTCGTTCTTGCGCATGATTGAACGCGCTAAACACTCTCACTTCATCAATAGTTACTTACTTTAATGCAAGTGGTGTATTATAAAAATCACGTAGGGTTTCAACTGGTTTTATCAAGTATCCCTTCTATAAAAACAATAATAATATATTATTACAATCACGAACCCGGCTGCAGAGTGCGATAACTACAGAACTGTAGTAGTATATTAGTCCCAGTAATTGAAGTCAAGTCTAATTATTTAAAATTGGATCGAGATATGAGCTTGGTTGCTAAGTAGACATTGACCTTTCTTTTGTTCTTTTGTGGTTCCATAGTCAAACAAGGAACCCTTATAGTTTCGCTTTTCACAGTAGGTTACGAAAAAGTGGGCTTTACAGGGTAGCAAGTAATAGTGGACTAAATTATGAAATATACTTGGAGATGTCAAAATGAAGATTTCGTACAAAATCCATTCAAAATTAGATCATTCTGTGTTTTTAGACGTTTTGAGTATTAAACCGCGAACTTATTGCTCCGGGCAACTACGGAACCCTAAACTGGATGTGGTTCGACACGCACTTGGCTGCTTTTTTCTTACTTATTTTCATTGAAGTCCAAAAATATTGAAACAAATTTACTTTAAAAAATGTTGAAGTCGAGAAGTAGCGTAACCTCTAATTACTTAAACGCCTCAAGTAATATTAGTTGTACTATATAGCACGTTATTTTATCAATTAATATATGTATATATAAGTTATTAAAATTATAGTGAAAACTTCTCTTAATTTTGAATGTTATTCGGTACATAAAGATATGTTATTAAATGATTGGGAATGATCAACGCTTGACCACAAACTCACCTGATGTGATTTGGTGGTTTGGTTGAAGACGCACATGTTGCGCATTGCTCTTATCATCATCGTTACAAGCGTCATGAAAATTCATTTGTTTATCCGCATTTGTTGCTAAGAAAGTTAACTTTGCCATTATGATTGATTGATTATGATTAATGATTTCATTTTGGACAAAACGCGATTTAGGTTTTAAAACATATATCTCGGAGATGTACTAGCATATTTTTTCTAAAACACTTGCAATAGTAGAATTTCTTTCACGCTTTCTTCTTCACTGACGTTTTTCCGATAGTGTACATACTATATTCATTGACCTCAAAACATATTTGAATAAAACTTTTCATAAACAATTTTGCGTTTGACTTTTGACTTTGCAACTTTATCTGGTTGGTAAAGCAGTTCTAACATTTCATTAAAAATATAGTTTTCCCAAACACTAAGACTTGGTTTTGGTTTGAGCGTTAATATATAAACTTGAAAATGCGGAACAAACATTCAAGTAAACTCTAACGCCTTGTAATAAACATTGGTTCGACAGAACAGGTAAACGTTAGATTGCTAGATAGTCTTAACAATCAGTCGACTGAAGGCTCAGCTTGAGAACTCACCGATTGATATCTTTTAATTGTTTTGACTCTCCCACACTGCATTGTTCTCTATAACATTGTATAGGTAAGCTCCAAGGAAATATGTAGGAGAGGAACAATAGCCATACTTGTAACTATCCATTTGTAAGTTAAGTGTTGATTGACACACCGAACGTTGAACGGAAAGCCTACGTGACTTTATCAATGTAGTATTTCATATTTTATTATTACTCGGATTATTTGCTAGTTTTTAGACGTGATTTCTTCCAAGTGTAACTCGTGAATAATGTTGAATGAATCTATTTTTGTATAATAAAGATGTGTTTAACAATTTTGAAAGACTTTTTTGAATGTATGATGGGTTTGTTTTTGGCCTTCATCTCACCTGATGGTAAGTGGCGATCAGGCCATTGAATGGAAAGTGTGCACACCCTGAAGCGGAGCTGATATGTGATCGGCTATGCTACCATTTATTCCACATTTTATTTCACTGGAATTTCAATTTTAAATTGTGTAGAAAAAAAGTCAGAACACAAATACACTTACAATCAATCAAAACAGTCTTTTTAGGTAATTCAGTCAAAACCACACACTGTAATAAATGTATACTCATCCTAATATCTGAAGTTAGAAAATTAATGTCTGCCTCTTGTTGCTCAGTAAGTCTTAGAGTAAAAAATACAGGACTTAATCCTTTATAACGACTTATTAGTCATGGAAACTGGAATTAATCCTTTTCTTATTAAAAATAATTGCGTTTTCTCCCTCATTTTAAGATCATTTTCATGCTTTAATGGTTATTTATACCCATTCTTCAAAACATGGTTATTAAGATGAAAATCGATTATGAATAAGACTAAATTAAATAGATTTTATGTTTCTTATTTTGTTTGTAGCGACTTTGAATTTTTTATTCAGAAATCATGCTTTTGACTAGGACTTGATTTGACGTCGACTTAGTTCATCGCAAATTACTCTTAATTCAGCATTTTTCCATTTATAAAATGGTTAAGTGATTTTCTTTTATCAATATTTTCCTAGATTTCTGACAAATAGCCGACGTCAATTATAAAATTTTCTTATCGTTTTAATGTCGCATTGGTAGAGAATTACTGATCAAAGTGTTGTTAAGACACCTTGACAAATTTGATACATATTGAGATATCATAAACTTTGTACATTAACCTTAATAAGTCTTTTCAATCTATTTAACTGATTCAGCGTAACAATAGTAATGAATTCAACTTACAAAATTTCCCGCAATACCTTAGCAAGTAATGTATTCGCTGACGGCTTCTGTTTCCCGACTTATACAACCGAAACAACTTCAAGTACAAAAAATAGATTTTTTTCTCTCTATGCAACGCGACTACAATTGACCACATTATTACTTAACATTAGGTGAGATTGGATCTTACATTCGTACTAATATAAAACATGCGAAAGTGAATTTTCTTACACGGAGAGTTGAAGGGCAACACGACAGGCTACATTTTATCCCGATCAAAAGCAATATAAGACGAAGTCACGGAAAAAAGCTAGTTTTTCAATATCAAAAACGTCACAAACCTGTTTAATGATTATGATAATACATTAATTTAGAATAAATAACGGCGCTAAATTATTTTGATAGCACTGTAATTAGCCTGTATGTGCAATTTTGCATCTAGTATTCTAAACGCCTAACAATTACTCAGAGCTCCCAAAGTAAAAACAAAGTAGTTGGACGCTCTCTTTTCAATATATTCGACGTCAAATGTTATCATAATGTCATTGTACAACGTCAATAAAATAAGACACCCAAGCCAAGTTAACTCAGAATATATACTAACAAGTTGCACCAATCTCCGAGCATCTAAGGATACAAGGTATAAAGGTCGCAAGGCACTATTTAGGTAGAATTTGACAAGACTAATTCAGTTGCTGATCACCTTTACACGATAGAAGAAGAAGGATACAAAGCTTATTTAAATCAATGCAGCTGAAATATTAAGCTAAAAAAATAATAACTTGCTTCATTAGGAAACATCGATACGACCACGCATGACCTCGTGAGGGGAAAAGTGCGTACATTCACAATGGCAAAAAAACGTGTATCTACTGCTATTGTTATAAGTTTCAAGAAACATCGGAAGGCCAACTGCGATCTTTGTTCCCAACCAGCCGATTCCCACTTTTTCGTTCCGCTTTTCTTTTACGTATGTATGGTAAGTTATTACCTTAGCCCAAAACTAAGCAAATTGCCCGTGTGTAACGACAATTTTCGAGTAAATCATTTCGGGCTATACTTATAATACTAACGAGTCATTTCAGATATCAACCGTTTGAGTAATATTCTTTGCATTATTTAAAGTTTCGATGCATTAGTTTAACGACCCAATGTCTTAAATAAATTATAACTAGATGCTCTATACCCGTCTTATGATTTTTTTCCCTTAGTCGCTTTTGATGACACCCACGGAAAAATAAAAAATAACCTAACAACCTACGCGATTACCATGGCGTTAAATCTCTATTTTTTTAATGTCAGCTTCTTAAACATTGTGAATAAACAACCTTATCTAACAAAATACAAATTAAACAGAAGTATCCCTAAATAATTAATACTGTACATAATACCTAAGGTTAGCTACTTCAAAGTAAACCTCTTTATCTAGACTCATGATAATTACAGTTATCCAACTCACAGACCGAAAAGGGCAGAATAATTAAAGTAATGACACAATAGCAAAAAAGTAAATAGTGGCTTTGCTACTTTTCATACCGGAATCTAACAGTGCTAATAACAGTGTTTTAATTCAATAATTTATTTTAGCCAGCAAATATTTGTATTATACTAAAATTAGAAATGAGCATTAGTAACGGATCCCAATTTAGGTCAAATGAAATCATTTTTGAAACCTTTTCTTTAAATCAAATCGTCAAACGAAGATGTCTCTAAACTTATCATAATATCGAAAATGTTCACGCAGGGGAGTTTAAAAATCAATCTCTCGGAGAGTGTAAAACGTTCAAAGTTTTCGTTAACCCATTGTTTCAGTCCAGCATAGTGAAACCCGGGTAAGGACACAAGGTCGAATTAATTACTTACTACGTGGATGAAATTGCGAGCATCAGCTGGTAACCTAATAAATTAATAAAAAATTGCCCTCAAATGTTAGCTATAATCGCGTGTTTGTATAATTGAGACTAGTGACTAGTCTGAATTTCAAAATGTATTTGTTTTGTGTAATTATATTTTTATCATTAATCCGTTGACTGCCAAAAGGGATTAACTTAATAACATCCACCAATTATAGAGAGCTTAGTGATCTTAGGCTGCTTAAAGTAAGCAGCTTTTGTTTGTCTTCTTTGTATTTTATAAGTCTAGTTTCAAATGTTTTTATTTTCGTTTAATTAGCATTTGTCTGCCTACATACGCAAAATCACTATTAGATAGATCATTTATTCGTTTCAACACGTAGATACATACAGAGAACAAACAAACAAAATACACACAGAAACAAGAAGACAACATCAGTAGACATTGTCCACGCATATTGATCAAAGTGCTGCATCCTGTGACCTGTGTTATGCCAACTAACTGGTCCTAATTCCCAATCAGCGCTGCAGACAGAGCTACAGTGCTGATCTTCCGTCAGTGCCGATCTTCACTATTCGCTGTCTCTTCATTTGTTATTTAATACGGGGCTAACGTTGCTGGGTATAAAATAAGCATAGAGTTCATATATCGTGTATATATTGCATGTTAGTTTGTTATTGTATATTTGTTGATTGATCTAATCCAGAACTAAGAAGTCTGTACCTAAGAAAAATTTAATCATTTTTCATGGAACTGTATTGACTCACAAAATTACCAACAGAAGTTTCAGGAAGGTGAAGGCCGCGTTATTTTAATAAGTGATAAAGTAATCACTTTCGACTAATAAACATTTGTGGAGTAAGGAAAATGTAGTGTAAGACGTCTGATTAGAAACAATTGATCGATAAGTTAAAATATGATTTCAACTATTTTTTGCCGATCTGTTGTGGTGGACATTTCTCTCTTTATCATGTTCAACAATGGCTACAGCGCGACCACACGTTCTTCGAAGCGCGGATTTAGACTTGTTTATGTTAAATGTGTGAATTTATTATCTCGCTGAGAACACCTGGTCAGCACGCCAGGACAGGACTTGACCGTTCTAGGTAGGTCTGTGACGGAGCAAAGCCAACCAGCATTCTAATTTAAAAACCGAATCGAAATCGGGATATTCGTTTGAGAGCTACGAGTGCTACAGGCAGACATACCTCTTTTTGCGTCGGGGATTTCAAATGATATTTTTGGACGTAGAATTAGGGTTGCGAAACGGAATCCCGATGGAAGTTGTATAAAATATTGAACGTAATTATTTTTATAGGATTAAAGTAGAAGTAAGATACTGACGACAACTTCTGCGGTATCACTTGAGTATGAGCACCCACCATTTCTGCGCATCCACACGAGCTCACAGCCTATTAGTAGACTTGACACACACCTCTTAAATTTTGTGGCTAAAAAAGATATTTAAGCTGAAAATAAAAATAAATATTTTTTATTTAATTTTCCTTGATTGATTTGACATTAATTGACTGTCTAATCGATTCTGGGAAAGATGGTCTTGATTTAGGGACCATAATGTTTTTCCTTTTCAAATACGAAATCCTCAAAATAAAGCGTTAAATGTAACTAGAATAAGTTTAGAAAGTTAGAAAGATTCTGTCGAAATTCCTTAATTGAGTCAGCAAAAATAGTGACCCTTTAAATGCACTTTTCCTTTCACACATATTTACATTCTATGTGACGTCAGACTTCTAATACCAAAATCAAAAATGAAACCAAAAATGGGCCTTATGGAAAAGAAGAAAAGGATACAATTTTTGAATACAAATTAAAGTCTTTCCTACAAAGAAAATCGTACTACACGAATTCATCTACGAATTCTTAAATGACAAGTTAAAATAAAAAACCTCAGTAACTCTTCTATTCTGTGTTTGACAATTGAACATTGTGTATAGTTTTAATGTAGTGATTTGTAATTTAATTATGTAAAATTAATTATTATTTTTAATGTTGTTATGCCCTAACAGGGCTCCATGGTGTACTTTTACGTTTAATGTTACCATCTATACCTACTCATGGAAAGCAATAAACCTGACTATGAATCAATAAGGTTCACAGCTGTTGATAAGACTTCCACAACCGTATATTTTAAAGAGACAGTAAATGGTATGCATTATTAAATGTCCACTCGGCATCCAATATTCCGTCTAAGTCAGCAGCTAAACATTATCGTTCATAGCACGTTCCATTATTGAGAATCAGCACAAGTTTACTGTTGCGTATGGGCCTTGATCTTACTGCGATCAACAACACCCCTGACTAGAGTGGTGATTAGGACATGTCCGCTCAAATAAATCCTGTTCAACGTGGCAATATGAGTTTGGATAAAGAATATAAAGGAGACTCCATGTTCAACATTGGATTTATGAAGCTGATGACGAAGATTGTTATATATTGAGCGTTACATGTTTGAGCTAGCAAGTGTCTGTTTCAAGATAATGACTGCATTTTTTCTTCTTCAGCGCATACCTTTCCTTGTTAAATATATATTTACAGACGTTTTCTTTTCCTCGTTTTATTGCCACTGAACAAATTGACAAATTCAAGATAACTATTAATAATTAAATTATTAATAATTAAATAATATTTAATTTATTGTTCACTGCTAACAAAACTTTTGGAAAAATATTTAAATTTTATCTAAATATGTTGAGTCACAATGTGATATCCATAATACTATTCTTTCTTAGCAACGACAAAAACAAAGACAGTGGAACCCTAATAAATACTGAGGGGACATGACTATCATCTCGTTCGAATCACCTCTTAAAACGAAACTAAAATGTCTAGAGAAAACATTTTTTTACTGGCCAACAAAAAGATCGACTAAAATTTTATAGAGGTTGTGCAATATAACTGACGCAGTTAATAGTGTTCTTTTAGTTTTCCCAATGGTTGCCTTGCCGTAAAAGTTGACCCTTGACCTTTTGTGAGTTTTCTTTAGTGTGATCCAGTATCAGACTTTTATGTTCCAAGAATTCCTTGTAATGTTTGTTGAATCGCTGTATTTATTTCGTTAAACAATCATGGTCACACGTATAAACATATTTACTTTCAAAAATATGTGATACTGATAAAAATTATATAAGAATGCCAACCAGGGTTTGACATAATAATGAGAAGCTAGTTCGAAGAGACTTTTTTTAAATAATGGCTTTAACCAGTGGTTTTCTAGCCAATGACGATTAAAATTAGGTGAACAAATTTTGAGGTTTAAACTATGCCGAAGCCATTGCTTCAGCTTTCTCAATAAAATGTATAATGTGTACATTTTATCGCTTGTTTTGGATTCTTGACGAGAATTTCAAAGTCTAGCCTTGGTTTCAACATCATTCGAAAGAATCCATATGCCGAATGTACTCGACATGATAAACTCTTCGGATCGCGTCGATACGCAATTTTGCGTAATTGATACTATAACACCGTCCATGACACTTTTTGCACTATATCACACCATTATAACACAAAAACACACATAACATAATTATTAACCAATTATCAAAATTGCAAAGAACCACCATTTTTCAAGTTCGCGCCAAGAATCTCGAAGAGACTTATTTAACAGGGGACTATTTATTTAGTACTGTAGTAAAAGTAATAAAACTGTCGTGACCTATTGCACCTCAGTTTACTGTCCGTGTATGTTGATTTAATGTGAATACTACTGATAAATAACGTAACTAGAAATTTTAGTTCCTAGGTTAAAAAAAACTCTTGGCACCGGCTTGAACTGCACGAAAAATGATGTGGGTCTAGTTTTAAGCGTTCCAATTTACAAAATATCGTACTTACCACTGTCAGCGTTATCGTCAATATTTTAAATTAAAAACAGCACATATACAAATATATTGATTAAGGAGAAATATGGAAATAGTAACAATGGTTGCCTGTCATACAATTTCCTAAACTAAATTATTCTCTTTTGTTCGTTCTTCACATTTTCAAGAGAATAACAACGGCCAATAGGTCTGCTCTCTTCTAGATATTTATTCAAGAGGTATAAGTCCAAAGTTCCCTAACGATGCTAAGCTACTTACGAATAGTACGAGTATGCTAACAATTTCAAGACAATTCTCTTGAGAAATTCTCGATAATAGCACTTGATATTGAGGAGTTCAGAGAGAATATGTTTGCTGAGAAGCGCAAGCTACCTCATTAAGGATATTTATAGTTAGGACCTGTTGTATAACGCCAAAACCTATATGGTCAAAAAGTGATAATATTTAATCATGGTATAGATTTTTTTTTAATAGAGGCATTTTGAACAATCAAAATGTGGGGATTATTGATTATTATGGACGTCAAGTGGCTACGCATAGTGTGTTATCACCTTATTGATTGTGAGCACCTTAAATTTCGCAAAACCTATTGAACCATATTTTTTATATTAATATTTTAAGGTAAGTCTAAATTTAAATACAATGATGCGTGAAGGGACATGAGTGATTCCCAAAAAAGGTTCCATATTTTTAAAAACCCAAACGTATAGACGAAATACTAATGCTAATATAGGATATCGAGTTGCCTGAGAAAATAATCAAAAATATTGTGCCCCTTGCCCCCCGATAGCAATTTTTGTTGCGACATTACAAAATTAAATCTATGCAAGAAACCACTACACCAATTAGTCTTAGGAGGTATAATGTTTCGTCACTAGACTGGTGTTGCGAACATCTTATTATTAAAACTCAGCCCGCTAATACCACGGGTAGTGTCGCTATTTGTATACGAACAGAAGGCGTTACGAAATATAATGCAGAGGGCATTATATTACATATCTATTAATCCTCTAGACTAGAGGGATTTGCTATACATACTTAATTTGTACCTTATTCTTTCGTGTACAGGTGATCAACTGTCTTATTATAGCAGATTTCAAAATTTTAAAGTAATGTTTTAGGTAAGTTAGTAAGTAAAAAAAATTTTTAAACTGTTTGACATAGTTATTTCCTTTTCCTAAGCAAAATTCCACTGGTAATTTGAAAATTTAGAGTGCTATGAATATTATCACTACGCTTTGCTTGTGGATTCGGATCGCAGTAATATATCAGTATTACATAGGGAGACGCTGCTGGCCATCTACTGTAATTTCATTTTGGTTGCCTGTAACGACAACCACATGAAGCAATGGCTTGTGTGGCAATGGCAAGTGGTTAAACCACACGCAAAATCTCTTTTTTATTATTATTTTAAATGATGGTAAAATCCTATTTACTCTATATTACTTATACTGTATATTTATTGATAACTAGCGACCCCGCTTACTTAGTGTATGTGAATTTCCCAAATAAAAACTATCATATCACAATCACGAACAAAACAAAAACAGCTAAGCGGGTCGACTCGATCTCAATTCTCTATATTTTTATTTAAATACGATTGGACCGCTTTATGACTGTATTGAGTTATTTAATCGGAAATTCAGAAATTTATCGGATTACTTTGCAATGTCACATGCTCAACCAAAAACACGAACTATTTATGGTTTTCAAACAAAGGCAGTCTAAGCCATCGCACGTCCTTATACGTGCCATATGATCTAGGCAGTGCTTGTATTACAAGCCTTATTTCAGTCTACGCTTTATATAATATTAAAGTAGAAAATTCATGACTTTATCCTCGTCTAACAATATAATTAGCAGTAAATTAATGATAATAATAATAATTCAAAAGATTTAGTGTTATTACGGCACCATATTGGCGATACTGGAAAAATTCAAGGCAACCGGCAGCTTATCCAACTACTTGTCTGTTGAGGTCTATTATACATTTTCTTATAGAAGTATAAGTTTGATTTTAAAATGGCTTTTCCTGTGAGCATGCTAGGAAGCGCAGTGAATAAGGCACGGACTCTCAATCTGAGTGTTCCGGGTTCGAATCCAGCCGTGTACTGAGTAGTTTTTTTCAATTCAAGTACATTATCCGATTGCTTAACGGTGAAGGATAGCATCGTGAGGAAACGTGCATGTCTTGAACAGGCATGTGAAGTCTGAAGTCTGGTGGACAAAGGACCATACATTCTCCGTAGCAGAGTAGGCCTGAGCCCCTCCAGTGGGGACGTATATTGGCTGTTGACGGTGTTAAAGTGAATTTTCTTCGTTTTGTAAAATTTACTGATAAAAATAAGCAAACGTAAATCATTGACGCTATTCCTCTCAATTTCTTTTTCTACAACCCATAACAAACTGGACGCTAGAAGTTTCGTAACGATGGAAAAACATGTTGAACCATAGCTGGCACAAACTTCCCTCCACGTGCGCCCTTATATTTTGATAAAACCCACGGCTTCCAAAACTTTTACTTCCAAGAAAAATTAGCTGAATATGGTTTCTACTTATTAATACTTATTTTAGTGACGCAATAGACAAATGTAAATAAAAATGGAGAAAATAAATAATAATAAAATCAATAAACATTGCTCATCATATTTTTCAGTCTGTCAGATACTAAAGTTAATCACGGGTTGAATTTTTTTATTAGAATTGGTCTTATTCAGAATATCCTGACGAGTTGCTACATTTTTTAAAAAAGATTATGAAACTGGTCAAGTTCTCGTGTTTCATTTTTACTTCGCAAAGCTTTTAAATACTAGTTAATACTGTTCTTTATTTTGAAATGTCTAGTTCTGGGACGGAAGATTGAGTAATTACTTCTGGGGCGCTTCCACCTTCATTAACTTTTTTCGAGTATGAACCCCTACCGAGGCTTTACAGGAGTTCCAGTAACTTTGGCAAAATATATTAAGGCTCTATGAAGATATTGCGTCTGTAAATATATCCTGCTTTCGGGCACGAAATCCACCGAATGATAAATATAAAACAGCAACATGCCTCTTGATGACTCTTACCTTATTGGTACACAATTTGTCCCTAATAACCCAACAAAAAAACAGGTAAAATTACGTTTTAGGTAGTACATAGTCACTTCAGAAGGTTTTATCTATCAGTATTTATATAATCTAAGGTCAGACAAGAAATAATAACTTTATAAGAAAAAATAACATTCTCCGATAAATCATCACGATGGCTTTAATTGATTTAAATCAATCACCGGATATATATCTGTGGTTCAAATTATTTCTCGGCATTTACTCAAAATCCTTTATGATTCAGTACTAGTGTAAATAAATATAAGAAATATTGAACGAATGTTTTTGAGAACACTTATCTAGGTTATTAGTAGATGATTTTCAATTTAACACACGTACAGAAACCCAAACTTTAATTGGCAGGTATTAATCTATTAGTCCATCATCTCACACTTGAGATAACTCACTTTTGTGAGTACCTCTAGATTTTAGTAAAAGTGTTCCAGACTAAACATCACCTATCACACTTGATACTCAAGTACTAGTTAGACGGCAAAGGGTGAGGGAGTGGAAAATAGCTAAAAGTTAACACTCCTTTTCACGTCCAACTTAGATTTAAGAGGCCATTGCCAAAAGCGAGTTAGATCAAATTTAACTTATTCCGTTTATTTCAAACATGGATCTAGAACTTATAGTGACTATTATGCTTTATGTTACTTAGAATATTTGCAATAGCTCACAAATTCTCATAATTGCTAGATTTCTGTCTGTCTGTCAGTGGCCTAATGTCTACAGGATTGGATGCACGCCGGTTTCGATTGCCAGAGGTCATTTTTATATCCGTCTGGCTAGCTAACACCATGTTGTAAGTCTGTCGCCAAATAGCTGTGTTAACTGTACTGTTGTGTGCCGGTATGAAAGGTAGCAGAACCAGTGCCTCATTAACTAACCATGCTTACCATCCAAACGGCCTTATCGTCACTTACTATTTGGTGAGATGAAAGTCAAGGGCAAGCCCATTGTATGTTCTTTTTGAAATTTTCGATTAGCTAAAGTAGAACTAACTTACAGCCAATTAAAGATTTAAAAAGTGATGATACCAACTCGCCGCTGACAATAGCGTCTTATAAGTACATGATGTTTCGCTTAGCATTAGTAATCCATTCGCTTTCGCTAAAAGATTTCTATCTTCATCGCACACGGTTCGCTTTAGAATACCAGATTGAAATAGAAGTTACCACAGTTCAACCTTATCTGAGTGGACTATTATTACAAGTCAAATGGAGTTAATTCGGTTGCAAAAGCTACAATCAAAACTAAATTTTTGGGCTACGACTTAAAATTCAAAAATGTTATTCCTATAAGAGTAGCAATCTATTCATAAAATACCCTTCAAAGATTTGTACCGCTGTCGATAAGTTAATAGGTTTATTATTTATATAGTCTACGTATGTTTTTATTAAAGAAAAACAAATTACGACTTCATAAAAAAAATTATGCAACATTATCTGTTTCCCACTGCAAAGTCAAGAAAGGAATTATTGATATCACAAGCAGAGAGATCTACATATTCAAATCGTAATACAACATCTGCTTCGACCACTGTTCAAATCTATATTCCATCCTTTTCTTGATTTTACAATTAAAAATAGATTAAGGAGATCAACAGTATTAAATACTTCAGTAGTTAGTAAAGTTTGTTAAGAATTACATAACCTGAAATTAATTTATTAATTTTCAAAGTTATTTGGTTTGTCTTCAGGTTTTACGACAAATACGGATTATAATTCAACTTTGATATTGAAACACGGTCATTGAATTTAACTTATTCATGTCATGTTCATTCATATATGTCAGATTTATTGGGGTTTCTAGTAGAGATACAACTACAATATAACCTAAATCGCAAAACTGTGCGCCAGGTTTCCCTTTTAGAGTTCAAGTGAACAAAGTATCTTTGAGAAGACGATTTCACCAGCGAGTGTTTAAATAAATGTGTCCGTAGTATGGTTGGTTTGTGGGATTGGACATTTCTAAACCCTCAGGTAATTGTTTACGCCGCAAGTTGCGGCTAAGTACACGATTGTTCCAATTGAAGAAGAAAGGCTTTGGCTTTGGATTGTTTTAAACAACTGCTATTAAAATTCTTTGTTTATTATTATCAATGTCTTTGTTTGTGTATTTCCTTTTAGAAAGGAAGAAATTTATACAGTGGGCGTCTATTAACTTTTAAATGACATTTCTTTTGAAAGTCCGAGTGAGTGTGACATGATGACTATATGCAATGCTGACTGTACCAACCCGGGATTATCCGAAAAGATTTGGGAAAGATAAATTTATTTCGAATGGTGTGAAAGCAAGTGCTGTAGTGATAAGTTATTGTAATTTTATACATATTTGAATACGAAGAGTAAGTAAACACCCCAAAAACAGTAGGGGGGAAAACTTCACTTCGTAACTAACAGCAGCTGATGATAAAAATTTGTGTGTGTTACTGTTTAGTTTTGCTATTCGAGTAGCTACAAATTATTAAGATTTAGTATAGTAATATATTTACCGACGTACTCGTATGTGTACAGTACACACTAATTAATTTTAAAATAGGAACAGTTTAAAAACAGTACAGATTCTTGGACGATTAACTAATTGGTTTTCTTATCGATGAGTTACAATTTTGTTGTATTTACTGTTTTCAAATGTGATGTCTGATATGGTATTCTCGTCCTAATAATTGTTATTGTTGATTCGTTTTCTCTGGTAACGCAAGCATGCTTAAATTAAAAATAAAAACGTGTATCAGAGACTTGATTAAAAATATTTTATCAATTTGGTGGTAATAAATTTTCAGTAGAAAAGTATTTTTGAAAAAAATTAATAAACATGACCCCAAAAAATAAACGCTGAGAAGTTTAAACTAACACTGAAATACAATATCAAAAAGACTTACCGAGAAGTATCAAAATCTTCGGATTCATTTTGTCGTTTGAGTTTGCACGAATTTGGTTTATTTATTTATTTCCGTAGAAATGTTAGGTTCAGATCGAGAGGTTTGTTGTTGGCGGCGTTCGACGCGCGTTACCGCCAAGCCGCGTGTGTCGGTGCACACGCTTGCTGCGCTAGCGCATGTTACCACCTTCACTTTCTACGTGGTGGGGCTGCCCTAGGAGCACCGGGAAGACAAGGGTTTGTTGACACTGCAGACTAACGTTAACCCATAGATAATTGGGCGTGAAAGATATCTTGTAACGAGATCCACAATGGGAAAAGTGATGAATCAAATTGGGTCTGCACTTGTACACTTTAAAAAAAAATCAAGTAATTATAAAAATATGTATGGAAAAATACTAAAATTATATTTTTGCATTTATTTTAAATGTATAAAATCATTATTTTTGTACTAAGTGACAGCCTCAAGTTTCATTTTATTGGCGCTATCTTTGTTTTTATCATAAACTCTTACCTGTTTCGTGCGTTTTATATGTTTTTTTGTACAATATACATATAATCTGAACCAAAATATACAAAAATAAGTACCTAAATCACTTTTATTTGATAATGGCCTTTTAAAATTCTAAGTGTATAAGACCAGGCTTTGGCTCCATACATTCGCGGAACGTGTCTTTTCTGTTTTTGTGCCAGGTAAAAAAGGCAACTGTTGAATAGAATTCACCCTCTTAAGAAGTAATTTAGGAAGTCCTCATATTTTACAAGCTAGTGAATCACCTTTGCTTCGCACTGGTGTAATGTACGTGACTCGGCTTCAAAGTTTAAAATAGGCTTTAAGTTTTAAATAGTTTTAAATATATATTCTATTTTATGCCGAAAATGCCTAACATCAGCAGATACTATTCAAACTGCTGAGTCGATTGTTCTCCAAATATAGCTAAGAACTTGCATTCACGTAAATAACTGGTGGAGTGCGAGTCGGACTCGCGCACCGAGGGTTCGAGGTACATGAATAATTACCATATTGAAAACCTTAATTAAAATACAAGATGTTCCACCGAAAATGTAAGTACAATTTATACGAGTAAACCAACTTTACTATGGAAAACCAGGATGTAATAGAAACCAGAACATATTCTATCTGTGAAACTAAATTACATGCAAATCCGTTAACGGAAATTGTATTCTGTAAATTGTATGCTCCCGTATAAAATTAAATTTTCACATCGGATTGTAACAGCAAGAAATGTATTTCACTAACATACAACTGTATTGTCAGCTAGCTTATAATAGCCGTTGCGCTCCTAGATGGCGTTTTGTAAAATAATCAAAAATAGTGTGTAAAATATTACATGAAAATTGTGATTCACTATTCTTGACATTATAATCCAATGTCCTATTTTTTTTAATATTTAATTCAGAAAGCTCATCCCATCTGGCTCGTCATCAGCCTGGAAACGTCCACTGCTGGACATAGGCTTCTTCCATTCTATGCCACAATGACCAGTCCCGAGCCACTTGCATCCAGCGATTCCCCGAGACCCAGGTGATCCGTCCATCTAGAAGGGGGAAGGGCCGGTATATGTACGGTACGTGGTCGCCACTCGAGAACTTTTACTCCCCATCGGTTATCCATTGTCACTTTACTCACTGACTCATCGAGCTGCTGATGAGTACATTCCAAAAATATATAGGTTACGTATGAGTAAATAATTTTTATATAAACCCTAGAAAAATATATTTCATTTTTATACTACGGCAGACGTTTTTTGTAGTAGCCGGGTTTTAGTTTTTTTACTTTCATCTTGTAGAGAAATAAATTTAATGTATTATATTCTTTTCAATCTGCAGTTTCTTGTAGCAGATTAGGTGTGAACCTCCTCCATTTGTACTTGGCACTACAACATACAATATTATTACACAGAAATGTGCTGTTCTGCTGAATATGCAGCTGTGTGTGTGTACGTTCCACGGTGGACCCTTGGTCCATGAGGCCGACTTGTTCTTGGCCAATTTTTTAGATATCCAAACATCCAGTCCTGACAAACTGACACTTTTCACGATTAATTATAAATTTCACTTTTCACCGATAAAGATCGTCGATTGTCAGTTCGATAGAAATACTACTATTTGTTTACTCTTCACGGGATTGTTCTCGGAAGTTTTCAATGAAGTATTTTATCAGTTAACAACCGAAACGAAGCGTTCAGTAAGTATATAGTTCATACATACTCGTCGTTAACAATATAATGCTACAGAGATTATGGCGGATATTATTAAAAGTTATATAATTGATGTTACAAAACATTTTAACCGACTCAAAAAACAAAACACAATCAACAACAAAAAGGCAGAGATTATCAATTTTGATAGTTTGTATCTTTTTTGGGTGTGTTTACAAAGATTGCGCCAAGGTGCGTAGAAAGTAAGAAGCGATTCTCGTATCAATAGACGCAGGAAGGTGGCGAAAAGGTCCCATCCATTTGTTATCGTGATCAGTAAGTTACTTTTTATTAGAAACTATGACAAATGTGTTGTTTTTTTTGACGTTGTGGAAGCAATTATTGGACTTCATTGGTCTTAAAAATATCAGATAGTAAATTAAAAAATATTTCATACCTTTTTGTTTCATTGGTTCTTAAAATTTTTACACTTGTATGTTGAAAGCGGTATCACTGTTAACTCCATGTCTTTTTTAGCCAGGAAGCCGCAACTTAAAGAGGTTCTCATTTTCAGCAAATTAAAAATGAGATCAAATGTTTACGAGGTAAATTTAAAAGAGAACATATTTATGAAGTTTTAAAATTTTCAACCATTAGCCACCAGTACAAATACAAACACGTAGTCATAAAAATAAAACAAAAAACTCCAACACAAACTGATACAATAACGATATATACAAACGTTCGAAATACACCAGCGTTCCAGTTCATTCCTCGTTCGCTGCGAATGAAAATTTGCACATTTCCTGCTACTAATGACAAAATGTATGTAAATGAACTGGGATTAATAGATTTTCATAATTGAAACATTTTTTTATTTTATTTTTATTTACCGCAAGACTGAAAAGACTTTCTTCGTCGTATTACTCTGTTCGTGTGGTCAAACATGAGTCATATTTGTACTAAAGAGAAACTATGACACAGATGTAGGAAGATACACACTTTTGTTCGGAAATCTGAACATGTCGTATTGTTTTAAATATACGAATTGTTCCTGTTGACTGAGTTTTTGTTGTTGAGTATTCGTTGACACTCTTAAACCAACTTTAAAATTTGAAATGAAATTATGGCGTTGCCCAGTAATCAACTGCAAGTAGTTCTGTGGTATATAAAAGGAAAATGAGTAAACTAAAAAACGACCGCAACAAAGACATTATTTTAGCCGTAAGATTAAAATTGCCAATAACATAAATTATTTTTAGGGTTCTGGAAAACTTACGATATAAAATCTATCTGGAGTCGGTCTGTCCGTCTGTCACAGCAGTTTAACTCGGAAACTACTGGTAGTAGCTTCAAATTTATGTGTGTATGATATGTGTCAAATATACTATAAACAGTTTTTGAAACATGTCAAAACATGTGAAGATGTTAAGGCAAACCGCCATCAAAGTTTCAAACTAAATTTATGTTGCCATAATCTATTAAACTCAGAAGGACATCAGGTTGTGATGTCGCGAAATGAGTATCATTAACATATAACTTCACAGTAAATCACAATTTTCATTTTAATCACATTTTTTTCGATTATTGTTTAAAGCGCCATCTATGAACCATTAGCAGCGTAACCATTACCTAACTATAAAGTTGTAAATTAATGATATTTGTTTCGCGATACTATAATTTAGTCTCCTATTTTAGGTTATCAAAGCCAGCTATTCTATTTGAAAAGATTATCGCAACAGAAATTTAGCATGGAAGCATTAGGAGTGGGATAACGCTAAGTCTGAATTTGTAGTAACAATTTTTTCCACCAATTAAACCAATAGGTGTGTGTCAGGAATTCAAGCTTTCAAGTTTTCATCTAATACGCGTTGTGGAAAAAAGTGTATAAGGTTTTTAAATATTTATAATGAGGAATGTTATTAAAATCTGTACAATATCAGAGTAAATTATCAAACACAATCGTTATATCTGACATCGTAATAATAATACTCGTTACGTTGATTCTTTACGCATATTTCAGCAACAGCGTCATAAATATGATTTACTAAGTTGAATGAACTCACTGATGGCTCCAATACCGACTTTACCATTAATAAACATGGCGGAAAAGATACAAAGTCTTGATGACAGGAGAAAAGTAGCAGGCTTATCGGTATTCTACAGGATACGCCTAGCGAGCGAGCTTAGGTTATATTTATTGATCCACCATCACTATTTAAATGGCGTACAAAAGTTAAAAGATAAATTTTAAAACCACAGTCGTTAAATCTAACGTAAATTCACATTGCAAGAGTGAGACATTGCAATAATCAGGAAAAGACGTGAGTATATTTACAACTGTCAAAATATTTTCTACAAACGCTCCTAAGAACTATCCCAATAAAATCAGCATTTCAATAATCCTGAAAATATGAGATAGTATATACTTTAGAGAGTTACATGACACCGCAGATACAATGTAAAATATACACAAAAGTTTCAAACCTACACCCATATTTATGCGTCAAAGTTTAAGTTTTAAACTCCCTATCAGTTTGAGTATTCCCTGAGACCTGTAATTTGTAAGTCATAATTTCAAGTAACCAAAGCTTAATGTCGTCAACCACATCGTTACTTATAATCAGATTAATTGTTTAAAACGTTGTTTATGTACATGATAACTTTAAAATTGATTTTTACTTTAGATGTATTGTAATCGTTGTGTGTAATACCATCAATAGGTAAGTATTCAAATAACTATTTTGCAAAATTACCACTCTGCTTTTAGTCTAGGTAACAAAATGACCACACCCCTTGGCTACGATATGAAGTATATTAGGAATATATACATATATAAATAAATATATCTTTTAACTATGCGTTTTCTTCATCATCATCCAGAGAATGCCTACTTGCTTTGGTGCCATAAAACAAAAAGCAAAATATTCTAGACCACGCGGATCTTTATTTACTATACTATTGTAGGGGCGCATACGTCACAGTATGCTGACTTGACGTTTTGCGACTCGGGGCTCGCCAGTCGTTCCCCGCGCCCCTAGCCGACCACGCGCGCACAGCGCTATATTATTGCGTCATACATTATTCTCGTCTAATCTAAGACAAATGTGTAATATCTGAATAAATAACGTATTGTTTCGTGAACTGAGTATCGTGGTTTGTTTTGATCATCTCCTCTCAAAACACAGACTAATTTGTGCAGTTAAAGAACACGTGACAACTAAATAATCAGACTTTATATTGGTGACCCGTTTTAGTGAACTGTTCCAGTGTTGTACATACTCAGTTCCACGCTATTAGGGGGCGACTCACTTTCGGTTGGCTAGGTAGGCTATATTAGATATATAACTACCTTTTTTATCACCGCGCGTGTAAAAATGGCGGAAGAGAATAAGGAGGTCAAAGGAATCTCCGTCGACGTACGCGTACCGGACTTCTGGACGGATCAACCGGAGCTGTGGTTCCTGCAGTACGAAGCTGCTGTTTTGCCGCAGCATGCCAGTGATGCCGCACAGTTCCAGCTACTTGTCACGAAATTGGGCAAGCAAGTGTTACCTCAGGTAACGGACATCCTTCAGAAGCCGCCGGAAAAGGAGAAGTACAAGGCAATCAAAGCAAGGTTGTTGAGCGTCTATCAGGAGTCAGAGGATAGAAAAATACAGAGGCTCGTTGGAGAGATGCAGCTTGGTGAGCAGAAGCCTTCTCAGTTGCTTAGATGTATGCAGAACCTGGCTGGCACTAGCTTCCAGGATAACGCGCTCAGAACGCTATGGCAAGGCCACCTACCGGTTGCAGTCAGAACGGCGTTAGCAGCCTCCAGTGTAACAGCTTTGACGGAGTTGGCAACGATGGCCGATAGGGTTATGGAGAGCCTGAAGCCAGTAGAAGTAGCAAGCGTGTCGACCGGAAGTAGCGAAGAGAGCAGTGTTACAGCAAAGATGGAGGAGCTCAGCATTGAAGTGGCGGAGCTGCGTAGAGAGAGAAGACGCTGGAATGAGGATCGCCGCGTCAGGACACAGTTCCGCAAGGACTACGATACACAGCACGGACGACCGCCGGGCAGGAAGCTGTGTTATTTTCATCAGCGTTTCGGAGCAAAGGCTTTTAAGTGCAGGAGTCCTTGCAGCTGGAAAGGAAAAGTCAACCAGGGAAACTAGAAGCTGTGCAGTCGACGACGGGACCCTGCATAGGCAATGTTAATCGCCGTCTATGTGTGCAAGACAATAATAGTGGTCAAAGTTTTCTTATTGACACAGGAGCGAACGTGTCAGTGATACCTGTTGGTGTAGTTAGGCGTAAAGCTAGTTGCGACAAAAGCGAGTATAATCTATACGCCGCAAACGACACGCGTATAAATACTTATGGTACAACTTGTATGAATATTGATTTGGGTTTAGGTAAAATTTTTAAATGGACGTTTATTATTGCAGGCGTCAAGCAACCCATAATCGGAGCGGATTTTCTAAGCCATTATGGTTTGCTTGTCGATCTTAAAACAAAAAGGCTTATCGATAATTATACTAAAAAAAATATAATTGCAAGTGTCGTAAATAGTTCTGTATCATCAATCAAAACTGTAGACGAATGCCACCCATATAGTAAATTACTAAATGAATTTCCAGATATAACAAAACCAATTTCGTTTAAGGAGACTCCACAGCATTCGGTGAAACATCACATAGAGACCACGGGGCCACCGGTGTTCGCACGGGCACGTCCGCTGCCACCGGACCGCTACAAAAAGGTTAGAGATGAGTTTAAAAATATGCAGGAAATGGGCATCTGCAGACCATCAAAGAGCTCGTGGGCGAGTCCTTTACACGTGGTACCTAAGAAAAATGGAGATATACGTCCTTGTGGTGACTACAGGCAGCTGAACGCTATAACCAAACCAGACAGGTACCCCATTCCCCGTTTAGGCGATTTCACATACATTTTGGCAGGTAAGAAAGTTTTTTCGTCAATCGATGTCAACAGGGCCTATCATTTTATTCCAATTAATCCGGCGGATATCGACAAAACCGCGATTATCACGCCCTTCGGATTATTCGAGTTCACGAGGATGACCTTCGGACTTCGGAATGCGGCCCAGACCTTCCAGCGCTTCATGAATCATACCGTTTTAGAAGGGCTAGATTTTCTATTCAGCTATATTGATGACATCATCAGCGCCAGTGACAACGAGGAACAGCATCGAGAGCACCTGCGGCTACTTTTCGAGCGGTTAAACAGGTTTGGTATAACGATCAACTTGGCGAAAAGTTGTTTTGGAGCTGCCGAATTAGATTTCGTTGGTTTCCGCGTCACTTCCAATGGGATACGGCCTTTGGACGATAAAGTCAAAGCCATCTGTGACTATCCGAAACCAAAGAACATCAATGAACTTCGTCGGTTCTTAGGAATGGTAAACTTTTACAGGAAACACATCCCACAGGCGGTAAAAAGTCAATGTATTTTAACAAAATACCTAAGTAACGCCAAGAAGAACGACAAAACACCCATTGTGTGGACACCGGATGCGGAATCAGCATTTCGAGAATGTAAGTCGCAACTGGAGAACGCTGCGACGTTATCGTACCCGAGCGCGGACGCTACGTTGGCGCTAATGACCGACGCGTCGGACACGTGCATAGGGGCAGTTCTACAACAAATGGAAAAAGGTTTGTGGAAGCCTCTTGGGTATTTCTCTAAGGAGTTGACGACACCGCAACAGCGTTATAGTACGTATGATCGAGAATTATTAGCCATTTATTCTGCCTTAAAATATTTTAGAAAAATATTCGAAGGCAGACCGCTGGTCATATATACGGACCACCGACCGCTAGTACACGCGTTCTCAAGATCAAAATCAGCTACTGACGCGGAGACGCCGAGGCGTACAAGGCAGCTATTGTTCATTAGCGAGTTTACAACCGATATTCGGCATGTACAAGGTAAACACAATAGTGTGGCCGATGCCTTATCGCGTGTAGCGACGATTTCATGCCCAGCACCATTAGATTTGGAACGGCTGGCCGATTCGCAGAAATTGGACACCTACATTTCGCAACGACGTCATACAGACGACGACAACAGCGTATGCATTAAAAGCATATTTGTGCCTACATGTGACCACGAGTTGTATTGCGAAATATCAACATCGACCGCTCGACCCTACCTACCTAAGGAATTTAGGCGTCAGGTATTTGATAATTTGCACAACTTAAGCCATCCAGGAATTCGAGCTTCACGCAGATTGGTTGCGAAAAGATATTTTTGGCCGGGTATGAACACAGACGTAGGTAAGTGGGCCAAGTCTTGTATTAGGTGTCAAAAAGCAAAGATCGGTAGGCATACAATATCAGAATACGGAGCTTTTAAACAGGCAGAGCGTTTCGAACACTTACATGTTGATATTGTCGGACCTTTACTCACGACTGAGGAAGGGTATAGATATCTTGTCACCATGATCGACAGAGGTACGCGCTGGCCGGAAGCAGTACCGATAAAGGATATTACGGCGGAAACTGTCGCTAAGGTAATATATGATAACTGGATCACGCGATACGGTTGTCCTTGCCGAATAACAACGGATCAAGGGCGGCAATTCGAAAGCCAGTTATTCACCGATTTGATGAAGTACTTAGGGGTCGAAAAGGTAAGGACCACTAGTTACCATCCACAGGCTAACGGCATCGTGGAACGCTGGCATCGCAGTTTCAAAGCAGCGATGATGGCTCGCCTAGACTCAAGGTCATGGGTAGACGAACTCTCAACGGTGTTATTAGGACTTCGCGCTGCGGGACGTAGCGACAACGGCGTCAGTGCAGCCGAATATACGTTCGGCAAGCCGTTACGATTACCAGGTGACTATTTTTCAACAGGTAATTCTGTACATGGTGGCTCAAGTGGTGTCCTTGAGAACGTACGCGAAGCAATTAGCAGGCTCAGACCTATCGCTATTAATCATCATTGTAACCAAAACTGGTTCGTGCATCGAGATTTAAAATCTTGCACACATGTGTTTGTCAGAGATGATGCAGTTCGGAAGCCTTTGAAAACCCCGTATGATGGTCCTTTCGAGGTCATTCAAAGAGGTTCGAAAGTTTTCGAACTGCAGCTACCAAACAGGCGGGTAAATATCTCTATCGATAGACTGAAACCGGCATACGTTCTTAATGATTCGGAAAACACGGTTGCGCCACCAAGTACAGAAATCAAGACGGCTTCGGAAGCAGTGCACGGCAATGTACGCGGTGATAGACCACCGCTGAAGAAAACGCGCAGTGGACGCGTAACAAAGATGCCAGCACGTTTCTAGTAATTAAGGTCATCTAGGTAAGCAAAATAGTTTAGGCATGTGCGTACTTTATTGCAATTTCTTTTAACCTTACATTTATTTGGTAAAGCAGCCCACACCCACTAAGGTGATATTTTCATAAGTGTTTTAGCATTTACTTATTTTTCTCACTTTAGTTCACAAATATTACTTACGTTTTAATAAAAGGCATTTCGTTCACAGTTTGGTAAAGAAAAAATATTTGATCTAGTATATAAGAACTTGATTGTTTAAATTTAATAATGTACAAACAGTAATGTATATTGCCAGCAATGTATACTTAATGATTTCGCATGAACATTGAACTGTTACAGAGTCATGATGTAAGCAAAGCTATCATGTTACGCATTGTTGTTGTAGGTTTATCGCAGTGCATTCTTTGTTTATATCGAGTCATATCTTAGTAGTTATAATTTGGTTTGTGATTTCAAAATTTATGTATTTTTCATCGTACCAAATTCTAGGGGGGTGTGATGTAGGGGCGCATACGTCACAGTATGCTGACTTGACGTTTTGCGACTCGGGGCTCGCCAGTCGTTCCCCGCGCCCCTAGCCGACCACGCGCGCACAGCGCTATATTATTGCGTCATACATTATTCTCGTCTAATCTAAGACAAATGTGTAATATCTGAATAAATAACGTATTGTTTCGTGAACTGAGTATCGTGGTTTGTTTTGATCATCTCCTCTCAAAACACAGACTAATTTGTGCAGTTAAAGAACACGTGACAACTAAATAATCAGACTTTATACTATCAAGCATCAAGATTCTTACGAGAAACACAGAAATAGCTCCAAATGTTTACATACATACTATACTGTTACACTGTTGCACGATAAACATTGTTGCTTGGGTTTCCATTTTCAAACTTATCCGATTTCTAAACAACGACTGTACTGGCTGCTTTCCACAAAATTGTCTTGTTATTTTTATCCAATTATCATGTCCCTCTTTGCTCCGAACAGCCAACGAAGCAATATATTTGTTACTTCGATGTTTCAGCTGTAGAATTTCATTGTGTTTCTGCTATAACACACGTTTTGATAAACTAATGGCTTTCAGGCTTACCAATGGGATAGTTATGTTATAAATATATAATATTAAGTTATAAATAGATAACCTTTTATGTATTAAATAAATTGAGTCAATAAACTTTAGAGACACACCAATTAATTAGTTTAATCGCACCTCATCATCTAGCATACATAGAGTGTAAAAAAACTACATTTGAAACATTTTTGGATCGCATCCTTTTTTTATAAAGGATTACAACCAGATTGTAAGTTCAAATAAACCGTCAAGTGAGAGTCGAACTCGCGCAAGAAGGGTTCCGTACCATTATCTATAAAAATTGTTAAAAAAATAACGTTTGTTGTATGGGAGTCCCTTTAAATATTTATTTTATAGTTTTTTATTTTATAGCAAAGTACAGATCCAGCTTGTATCCCTAGGGAAGTACACATAAGTATCCAAAATTAAAAGTCATTGATGATACGTATCAACAATATCAGCCGTTATATGCCCATTGCTGAACTGATATCAAGATACTGGTGAAGGTAAATAATACAATACTATTAGTTTTATAATGTCAAGTGATAAACATTACTTAAAAATACAGCAAAAATTTCGACACAATTTTCCCTTTCGTAACAACTGGCTTCGTTGAGTTATTGTTAAAATTTTTAGAAACACAAAATACTGAAACTTAAGTTAGGTTAAAATTAACTCGCTATAGATTACTGTATACTTTTGGAAGGTTTCAAATCGTTACTGTATTTAGAAGTAGGTTAAAATTGACTCTCTATAGATGTGTTTACAGTTGGTGTAGCCAAATAGCTAAGTGCTTTTTTATCAGTTACATACATATGTAATTGCACCTAATACTGAACTATGGAAAAAATTATTACTTGATTTGTTTTATTTCTCAATGTTTTTATCCTTTTATATTTAAAAAAGTAAATAGTTCAATATGTCACGGTTTAATAGCACAGTATCTCATGTGATGAGGACACGTTAATGGCCTTCACACGAGATAAATGATGTAATATAAGATTGGACAGAAACGGACTGGACTGATTATTTGAATGTTAATAAACTGTAGTCGATATGTATAAAACTTTTTTAAATTATCATTAGTTTGTGATTGACTCATTAAATAGATAAACAAACCCCATTTTTTAACCTTTTAGAAATATAATTGAATTAAATTCCCATCGTTTTGTTAAATATCTACACCACCCCGGTAGAGCTAATTTTTACCACTTTAGCTACTCGAAAAAACGGTAACCCTATCAAAAATTTGGTCATCCGCATAAGAGTTACCCTGCTACAATCGCATAGAAACACAAAGGCTTAAAACTGTGAATACCCTCTTATTTCGTTAGGGGTGTAAGTTATTAAAAAATAACATCATTTCGTCAGTACTTTTATAAAACATTTGTTGCTAAATTAGTATAAAGTATAATATGATATTTCATGTGTATCTCGATTAGCATAAGATTTACACTAAAATATGGGTTCGCTGAAGGTCTTCTAATATTTAATCCCGCCTTGCTTTGGCAGCAAAGCCTTGATCCAAATTACAGTACCGACCAACTCTCATGTCCTCGAATGACTCAACACAACTACATACAATATATATGTGCATAGTATACCTACGTATACGAACTTGCATCTAAATGTATAATAAATTATACTCGATTTAGCTTTTATTCAAGTATGTCCTACTTTCATAATGTGATGCTATTTGGCTGATTAAAATAGCATTTCCAGATATAAGGAAATTATATCACAAACAAGTTATGAAGTAAGTACGTCTCGTTTTTGAACATTTTGTTTCGATCCTAACGTTCTTGTTTTACAACATTTGTATGATTTGTTTTTGATGTGTGGTAATCGTTTGTAACGAAAAACACACTTACGGGAATTCGCTCTGAAAGCTTCCGTACACAATTTATTTATATGTATCTTTTGAAATTTGGCACACTTGTTTAGAAGCTGATATAGACTAACATATACGAAAACTGGGCAATTCTGAAAATATTACATACATACAGGTCGAATTGATAACCTCCTTTTTTGAAGTCGGTTATAAATAGCAGAATGGATTAAAGTGTCGTGAAATGAATATCATTATCGAAAATTGGTTAGTGGCGTTAATAATCAAAAATAGTGTGTGTAAAAATGTAGTTTTATGTTAATTATACTCATTTTGTGACATCAAAATCCGATGTCCTGCTTTAAAATATTATTTCGATATTGATTTAGTCTTGCAGTAGCAGTAGTAGGCCAGTACGTCACTAGATGGCTCTACTGCGAGTAAATTAAAGTAAAAAGTATTTGTTGTTATAGCGGCAACCTAAATACATCACATGTGAAAATTTCAACTAACTATCACGGTTCATGGCATACAGCCTGGTGACAGACGGACAGACGGACAGCGATGTCTTAGTAATAGGGTCCCGTTGGTTAACCTTTGGGTACGGAACCCTAAAAAGATTTGTGCGCATTGGCATGCTAATGAAAAGGTATTTTATTTGATAAATGTATTAGATAACGTAAATAAAACTGATAATTGGAAAGCATAATAATACAATAGAGTTTCCATAGAGCTGATATGTATGTCTATATATGTTACCGACCAAAGTTCATCCTTTATGCAATAGGATAAACCGGTACAGACTAGGCTGAACTGGTTGAGCCTAATATGAATAAGTTCACTTCAGAATAAACTGGTTTGGCCTAGTTAGTAGGCGTAGGCCTTGATGAAAAAGGATGAAATGATGAAATAGTTTATTTACCTTTTATAGATATAATGTCTGCCGACGAAAACGCACGGCGCGTCGCGATGCAAACGGTTGTGTCGTATAAAATTCCAGTGCGAGATTTCGGTCTGTAACAGTTTATACGTTGCTTTGGGTTTTTAAGCAATAAGAAAAAGTATACCTCTCTTCCGATTCCTTTACTTCACAGGTTCGGTTCGAGAGTGAATTACCTATCGAACCGGCAATACACTGCAGGCGGCGACGCGCCACTCCACCGCCGGCGTGGTAGCATTGTGGATAGGCCCTATATCTCGCTTATATTGCTATAGGATCGTTTCAGGAATATTCATTTTGTTATTGTAATTGTTTTTATTTCTGTAAAGTGATATAAACTGAACATATATATATTCTGTGTTCAACATCACACCTATTTCTTTGCTCTATATTTTCCTTACGCTTGGCGGCATTTGAAATGCTTGCTTTGAGCAATGAAGGAGGATGCCGTTTAATTGTATATACTTACTATATATTTAGCTCTTCTGTATTTCTATGTTTTTCTTCCTTTATTATGCGTGCGTGTCGTATTCGGTTAGTTATTCATATGAGATTAATCACATTATAACAGTGATTAAAATTTCAAAATATAAAGAAGCGTGCTAAGCGGGTGAATAGCACGTTTTCAACATTATATGAGCACTCTGTATCGGGCATACTACGGGTATATTTCCTGTACCTGACGTAAAGAGCTGTTGCAGGTTGGACTATTCCACTAATTTACATACATACAAATACATTTATGATTTTATCTAACAAATAACTCTTCGTACAATAATTATCAGTACATACAATATAATAAAGTTTTTACATACTTTGTCCAAGCTACAATTTTTACGTAATTGTTTCGAATGAAAATACAAAATTAGCGTGGACGTGGGCGTAGATATAAATACATTTTTCTTAATAAAAACCGAGTGACGCATTTCTCCCGCAAAGTTTGTTGGGAAAATCAAACAAGAAACCCTTCAACTTTCAACGACGCTTATTGTGGAACATGGCCCGGTTAATTTTTTTTTAAATAGCTCATTTAAGGATACGTAATTAATGTTTGCTTTTAATCTGTACTCCGATCGTACCTCTTTTGATTGCTGAAATAGTCTTTCTTTAGCAATTAATGATTACTCATATGTAAGCTTGGGTATTTGAAATCAATTTTCGTTATAACCGTAAGCAATCTGTTTACTTGAAACAGTCTCGCCAAAACATTTTAAAGATGTTTTCGACATCTGTCTGGCGAATTTTAAAAAGTATCACATCTTCGCCTCGATATAAATTAGGTGCAAAATTAAAACAATCTGAGTCACATGTTACGAAACAGCTAGAAGTGACCGCTCGCGTTCCTCATACTTAAGCCGACATTGCGTCAGTTTACGATAACTTTTGACGAAATAAAATCATTATTTTTGCTCTCATTGACATAATGTGGTTTTTACGACTTTCGTATTATCGTTAGAAATGTACTTTAAACAGAGCCGTAATCAGGGACATGCTCAGCGCCCCTGACGTAATTTATCTCTGGATTTTAATTGATAAAATAACTAAAGCAATAAATAAGTAAAAAATTCATCACAACTGAACTTTTACAGATAAAACTATTCACGTAATCTTTTATCAGTTCTAAACATAATGGAAGAAATATTAATTATTAAGCCTATCATGAATGTTCTTAATTCTCTACCATAGATTAACAAAATGTGTTGTTATTATTTTTGACGGCATTTTTTCGTGAATTCTATGCAGTACACAATCACAAACAGCTGCTCAAATTCAGTGCTGTTTTTGAGCACCCTTCATATATCGCCACAGTCGCACTCCCTTCGTACTCCACGAAACTAGAACTTAATCCTAACGTACTACACCCACCGAAATCACAGCATAAACTTTGATGCACGTACCTAAATTAATATTAACCCATCCATATAACAAATTCGCAAAGTACTAACGATCAAACACTCTTGGATAGAAGTAATACGGCAGGTATTATGCTCCAGACAGAAAAAATAAACTTACGAAGGGAAAGGTATCCTATAGAACATTGTTTGGTTCCCAAAAATAAGGTTCATTTTCTTCCAAAGATTATACGTAATATATATCTGTTTGTAATAATATCAGGTCAATATGAATAATTGAGCAATATTTGGGCAATTTAGCGATCTTTTACGTTTAGAATTTAGCACATTAATATTAATACGATATCGCAACAACTGGCGCTTGCAAAACGACACCAGACTAATTTTGATGTCTGACGTCAATTTGATGTCGAATTGGTCTGGAATTGAGAAAGACATTGTTGGGTATATTTTATATAACATGGGTTTCTTTCTGATGTGTTCTATATTTTATTATAAGGTTTTACAATGTCATTACTAACGAAACTGACTAAACTTTCGGATATCCATAAATAATCATCATGTATTTTAATATTTATGCTGAAGAAAAATAATAACCTAGTGAGGGGTGAAAGTATCAGCGAATACGTAACTATTACCCCCTTCCCCCTCTTTGTTAGCCGTTCCCTCCCTGGGGGGTGGTATAAAACGAATTCAAACTACGAAAAATCTCAATGTTTATACTATTCTTCCTATACTACTATTCTTTTTCTACTGTCATGCTTCAATTACGCTACTAACGGCAGAACGTCAAATTAAAGTAAAAAAATATGAATTTTAAAAAAATAGAAAAAAATATTTACAGCATGATATTCATAGTACTTCAAAAAATACGGACTTTGTAACAAATTTCAACCAAAATCATTAATTTAATCGTTAGAAATCATGCTGTGAAACGCTTCTTGTTTTTACATTAGTACAGTTTCGTATTAACCGTCACTTTATACACATGTGAATTCTGTTATTGAACAAAATTGATCTTTCGTTTTGTATGTACAGCACTCCGCTCCATTCCATTATATAGATGATAATGTTTCTAAGCCTGAATTTAAATGATTGGTGTATTTTATATTACTGCGCCAGTTGTTGCGATTCCCAAAAGGCTACAACACCATATCTAAATACAAGTGTTTAATCAGTGCGTGTTCATGGAACGTAGTCCTTTACTGTGGGAAGAATAAATATATAAATAATACGAAAGAATAGATAAAATGTGGAATGAGGAAATCAGTAGACGAAGTAAGGTCACCGACATAGCTCGACGAGTCTGTGAGCTGGAGTGGCAATGGGCAGGCTATATCGATTGTTAATTTCCTAGATACGAGTATAAATTATATTTTCTTGTAAGAACTACGCTATCAGTATATTTTCGTTGTTTATAGCTTTAGCATGAGGCTGATATAAATTATATTATTAACATTTAATTTTTGGTTTATTTTATGTTTTATAGTTCCGTTCCCGAAGTTAGAAAATAATTATTGTTAGTTAAAAAATAAATTCCGTATTTATATAAATACATATTATTACGGAAATACTGCACCGAGAAACCTCTAGTTATAGCTATCGCTGGCTCTGCTATTTTTCAAACTGGTATAATCAGCTATGGCTATCAGCAGTGCTTTTTGGCAGACTTACATAGGTAACATGGTGGTAGCTAGCCATGTACTTTTGCATAGTTTTGCAACAAATGAAATTTTATTATCCTGGTTTCCAATGAACAAAAAGTATTTTAAGTAACTTCTTATTTCTCAAGCAATATATTATTGAAAATAATTTGATCCTGTTATAAGTTACTTAATCACACAGATTTATGTAGCCGGACGTGAAATAAATGTAATAAGCTAGGGCGCTACTGTACTTAGTCCGACCTGGCTGCCGTTACGTTATAACTCCAAAAGTAGTCCAAAATAACACCGTGACAACTTCCGTCGAAAATTGTACCGTTTCAATTAGAAACGGCTCATCTACAGAACAACAATGAAATTCCGCAGGCGGACATATTTGATTCAATGAAAATAAGCTGGCCGCCCACATTTTCAATTCGTAGCGGGAGAGCTAGAGAGACAGATATCTTGGTTTTGGCATTGTGTGTGGTTTAACTTTACAAAACACATATCTGTGTCATTGAAGGTGATCAGAAAAAAGCAGACAAGTGCGTATCGGGTCACGCTCAGTGTAGGGTTCCATAGTTGCACGATACGATACTATGTTCATAATTTTTTCTTTTACATTATTTTACATTTTACAACTTTTGTATAGTACTGGTTTTATACAAATAAATGTAAGTGGAATTTGTACGTAATTTTCATTTTGACACCTCCAAGAATATCTTACATATTGGTCGCCTATTACTCGTGACCCTGTAAAGCCAACTTAGTAGTCGTGATAGTTTTCCTTTTAACTACAGTATATATATTAATAATGTGAATTTTCCACATTTTTAAAAGCAACAGTAAAGCTGATAATGGGTGGGGGGTGACGGTGAGGGTGTTTCTCGGCCCTGACAAAAATTATCACTTCACACTTGATATTTAAGAAACGGATCTCTTAAGGGGCTATGTTGGTAAGACCACGTGGTCGGTTTCAAGGTTAAATTGTTTTGTAGCTGTCCCTCTCCGAGCCCTATCCTACCCGAGCGCGTACGGTGAGACAGCATACATTATGCGATGTTATCCACCCGTTATTTGGATGTTTCGTAGTCCAGGGATCATTTGAAGGATACAGTATATTATGTAACCATTTTTTTAATACAGTATACTTATGAAATTTCAGATGTCGGTGGTTTTTCCAAATTGTTCTAAATTGATTCATACTCTTGTAAATCAGGTTCAAAGTTGGGGCTTTTTATTACCGTAAATTACAATACTTTGACGCCCTGTAACTCTGGAAGTATATATTTAAACGAAAATCTGACTCACCACCGACACAGATATTTGTTTCTAGATTGTGTCTTGAAAATTTCATAGATTTTCATAGCTTAATACTCAAAATATGACTGGACTACGTTCGTATGGGCGCTTTGACAACAGCATAGCCTCTTAATTGAAGTTGTTTACCGGTTGAGCGCCTACCGCGCCGTCCGGGTGAAGCTGTAGAGGTCGCAGGACCAACAGCATCAAGTCCATTCGAAAAAATAATAATTGAAAAGTTGTGCTTCCAGACAATCCGGGGGTATCATCCTTATGTTACATATATGGGAGCCACCCTAAAAAACATTCTTTTTCAAGCTTGTATTCTACCACTTTATCTTCGTAATTAATATGTATTCCCCCTACCAAATTACAGTTTTCTAGTAGTAAAGGTCTCTGAGACACGGACAGAGCGAAACTATAATGGTTACTTTTTTCACTACGGAACCCTAAATTTAATGCGGAATACCCGTGTCCCAAGAAAATCTTACAAGGGTTAGTAATACGTGTGGTCGTAACTATGTCATGTAAAACCCGTTCGACAAAGTGACTTTTATTTTGTTCAGCATTTAACTTTTCTGGTTAGCTATGAACGTTTACACAGATTTTAATAAATAAATTGATTCTTCAATTAAGAATGTTAGTACCCAATGTTTTCATTTCGTTACATATTATTTTACGCTTTGGTTTATAGTTGTTGTTATGGTATTGTTTCTTTTTCTGATTTCTTTTACATTTGATAGGAGAATTGAAGACCGCATCAAGACTTCAGTGTGTGTGTCCGGGATGATATTCACGGGAAGACTTGATAGATTTTTAACTTGAACATATATACCATAAGTATTAGGATTTTTATCAATATTAGGCCGTTATAATACCGGTATTATTGTTAATATAAGCTTTCTAAAAAATTAATTTAATAGAAAAGATAAGGTTAGATATTTACACGGGAAATAAAATATCTATTTCTCTTCAAAAATCCCTGTATAAGTTATACATGGAGACGCACGTATACACCGATGAAGCTTCTCACAAAATAACCCCTAAAAGCTCCCGTTTACACAATGATCCCTATTTCAAACGAAAACATAGGGTATCCACTTCCATACTTACCGATTCAGTTCGCTTATTCACCACCAACAGACAGCGCTGGTGCAAAATCTCCTGTTCACGCTTATGACCCACATATTCCAAACTAAATATATAGTCAATAAAATAAAATTTAATGCTTTCCTTCTTAGCTTGTCGAGACGTAAAAACGATATTTTTACGCCAAAATAAAATTAATCAGACTGTTCTTATATGATGTCTGATTATTCAATTAATTCAATTACTTTATCCCTCTCCTTATGCTTCCATACTAATTTTCTGTTGCCATAATCTTTTAAAATAGAATAGCTGGCTTTAATAAGTAATTATCTTAAAATAAGGGATGAAATTATAGTGCCGAGAAATAAATATCATTAATTTACAACATTATAGTTAGCTACAATAGCCGTTACACAGCTAATGGTTCATAAATGGCGTTTTGAACCATAATCGAAAAAAAGTGTTTAAAAAGAAAATTGTGATTCACTGTGAAGTTATATGTTAATGATACTCATTTCGCGACATCACAATCTGATGTCCTATTTTTAGATAGTTACTACACAAAGCCAGCTATAATATTTTAAATGATTATGGCAACGGAAATTTTGTATGGAGGTGGATTGCCTTAAACTGAATTGCACAACAAAACTAGTGTAAAGAGAAGTTTGTTCCTCACTGTAACTCTGGAGCTGACATACTCATTAAAAGCTGCAAGCAGGGAAAACTTATAGGTGTGCAGCTTTTGACAATACTTCCAAAGGACTACAAGGACGAAGTTGTACCCGAGAGCGCAATCAAGTGTATTTTAACATTGGTACCTACATAATTAATTAATTTATATTCAGTTTTAGATAGAATTTGCAGGAAGTAATAAGCAGTAGTACCTTCGCTTAACTTCGAGCAGTACGTGTTTAAAATAGTGCTTACAAAAGTGTTCATTTAAAAGTACCAAAAAGACAGGGATCACCGACATCAAAAACAAGGTTACATGTAAAGCGAGTGAATACCATCAAGCATTACAACTCCGATTTTTTTTGAAAATCGAACAAAACTTCACTTTTAGCTGCTTTTTTGTTTTCTTTTTATTTGAAACTGGCATTCCTTTAAATTATAGTTTTCGCTTTAAAAGTTTTGTCACAGTATGATAATGGCAATAATCCAGCAGTGGACGTTTCCCGGCTAATGATAATGAATATTATTCTACTTTCGCGCTACTATCCAATTGACACAAAAACATATTCCATTTTTCAATACGTACTCAAACTACTGAGACAAGCTATGATCTGTCTTATATGTAAAATAAAAATGAAAAGTTGTGTTCTGAAACCTTTAAGTAGTTATCAGTCAATGTAATAGTTTACCCATTTTTTGTTCGCACACTAAATTCTGCATTTGTGACTTCAGCTCCATCTATGTTGATTTGGCGATTCACTTAAGTTTCCTCAAACATCTCCCAACTTAGGACTTAAAGAAGCACGTTACTTTCCGCTTGGTGCAATCCACGTAGTGGCATTACTTGTCGTTATTCGTAGTAAGTGGTAGATGTCGCTAATATTCAGTATCTAATACACTGGAAACATAAGCCGCTCTCGGAGTTATTTACCAAACAAATGTGTCGCTTCTGCTAATTGAAGCCATGTAATTTTGTTCGGACACCCTTTATAGTTTAAAATTTTAAACGACCTATTAAAAATTACGAAGAAATACAATAATAATAAAATATTTCATCGATGTATCAAGAGAAAACATCTCACTTCGTATAAACAGCGTCGTCTTGTTGTAAAAACGAGATGGCCGATTAGAAAACATAATATGTCATATTTAATCAAAGATATTTGTTTTTAATGAAACCTCCAGCTCAATAATATTTTGCCGTCTATATTTCTGTGTCAAATCTGAAGTTCAAAACAAAACACCCGCTGTATTTTCTGAAGTTAACCAGAAACTTTGGATGTAATTGAATTTGTAATTTATTTTAGATTTTGCCCCAAGGGGAATTTATTGCACGGCATTTTATATTTTATGGAAGAAAGATCTAGGGCAAATTACTGAATTTTTAAAATGAGAAATGGGAGTAGGAACGTACACTGTGATTCACTGTGTGTATGTGTGTGTGTTAAACCATTCAAGAACCACATTCAAGATACAAAATGTTGTAGTAAATATAGGCTTCATAATTTTTTATACATATTTTAACCTTCTCTGGTCTAACAGATACCCCGTTGGTTACCCTTTGGATACGGAACCATAAACAATTTGAAAAGATGATAGGTTGCATCATCTTCCTATGTAACAACAACATCTTACTGCGATCACCAATTCACGAGCCAAACGTATCGACCACGGCCGCGTATGAGGGAAGCCCAATTTCAACAGTGGATTTATATAGCGGATTATGACGACTAACGTTAAAAAATACATGGGTTAGTTTCATTCTAAAGCTGGGTATAGACGGCCAGCTTATAAAACACCTAACATAAAAACGAGTTCACATTGGTCATATGTGCCTAAATTCGATTTGGAGCCGGAAACTCTGCCATGTTGGGTCCGACCGGAAGCCGTTGGATCCTTCCGGGACATTCGCAAAACGACTGCATAGCAACGAAACCGAAAAAAAGCTGATGAGTTTTACTAAATTTAAGCACCGAATGAAGAGTTGCTCTTATCTGTAACATTACGTGATATTTATGTTGCTTACTCAGCAACTAGTAGATTATATCAGCAACTATCGCGGCTAGGTTGATCGCAATCTGAAGCCCACCTATAGCTGAAGGATAATTGTAATCCTTTTTCACATTTATATTTCCCTCATCACACTTAGAACATTAACTCGAAAAATTTTACGTACAATTTGATACACTGAAAGGAGGATCACTGGCTCCCAAAACAGTCTTTTTGGACACCAAATCGTTTACAAAATTATTGTGATTAATAACGACTTTTATATTTATTTATTTTATTATTTTATTTACCGGATAACGTCTGTTAGAAAAATTATGATCCACTCACTAGACGCTGGTAGGAAGTAACTTCTAGTACCTAACCCACACAATTTTTGGGACGGTATGTATCACCCGTATGGCTGAAAAGCCACCCTTTCAGGAGATGGACAGTGATATGAGTTTGATATGTAAATTAGTGCTGATTATTCCTTGATGGAAATCCCTGATTTATATATTTATGGCAATTTTCCGTCCTATAGTGACTGTGGAAGCGAGTGTGAGCCATACGATCTGATGTTCTTCTTATTCATCTAATACATTCGTAACTATATATTATCCATCAGGCTGTATCAGTTTTAAATAAAAAGCGACTAACATCAAAAGTAATCAGCAATATTTTACTGCGATCAACAACGCTCCTGCCTAACTTTGACATTATGAACAGGTCCCCAATCCCACTAATGTCCAGCAGTCAAGCTGAAATATTATGAATTTCAAACATTAGACGGAACCTGATTGAGATTTGAAATTCGAAAATTTTAAATTGAGGTGTAAATAAAAATAAGACACGTAAACCCACATATCATGTATTTCACACATTAATTGACTAGTTCTACAGTTACTAATAAATTTTAAGTAAAATGTAAACATTGTTCATTCACCGTTTTTAAATTCATTTTGTGTTGTAATTACTATCTCTCTATCCTATATAAATTAAACCAACTACTCAACAGAACAGTAATTTGGTTTAATTTAAATGGATAAAATAATTAAGAAGATTCATTACAATCATTTAAACAGACTCCAATTGTCTACTGTCATATAATCACAATCGCCTGCATGAGTCCATTGTTGAACTTGAGAATGACTCATACTGTCATATACTCGTATAAAAAATAGTATCAAAAATATAGAAAAGGTAACAATAAAGCGCGCTTATGTACATGTATATACCATGCCTACTTTTCTAAATGTAGGACAATTTTTAACTTAACTAATGGCTATTTGTAATCAAAAGCCAAATATTCAATGAGGAATGCAAGCGACATAAGTCTCATAGTACATAAATCGGTGGTCTAACAGTAATAATATGATTTGAAAAATTTTACATCAAAAAGTTTATGTAGTAAAATTTCGTTTAATGTTGACTCCATAAGTCAAATTTTGTATTAATTTGGACAGTTTTTGTAAGTGAGATATACCTACATGAAATGCATTTTTCGACACAGAACGTTTTTCCTCAAATTTTCGTCCACATTGTCTACTTACTAAACATTATAATGCATAATCGTATTCGTAACTTCGTCAATTACAAATCTTGTGTTAACTGATGTTTGTCATAGAAGACTAAAATTTTATACGCGGTCATTTATCTTGTCAACTTGTCGCTTCCTTTTTATAACATCAACTATTTTTGACAACGAAGTAAGTAATTCTTAAGTTTAGGGCTGAGTACCTAGCTACTTGTATTTACAATTCAGAAGTCTTACCTAATAAGTGTTAGGCTTGTTACACGTGAAAACGCATTCTCATACTTTTGATCACTCCTACTTAGGGTAGATCCATTTCACGTATCTCACCAGATTCACCTTTGACTGACCGACCGACCAAGTAAAGGTGCATTAGGAATGGGACTGTAACTGGCTGAAAGGCAAAATGAAATCTATCTGTATTTAAAATAAATACTCTGTAGCAGCTCAGTTCAGATCTTACGGTATCTCTTAGCGGGAACCTCTGTAAGTGGGCTATATTATGTTCTGGACATCTGATAAACTTGGTGAAAAGGAAATCTCTCTGTGAGAAAAATACTGATCCTTTAAGGTGCCAGTTATCCAGGTTTCACTGTAATTAGTAATTTTGGAGGCTTTCTGTGCTCTGCTTAAGTTTATAATAATAGTTATGAGTCATGAAAAGTAAAAAAATATTCGCCATAAAACTCCATATTTTGATTGATACATTATTCAGTTTCTATTTTTAAAGTTACCTTCATGTCTTAGTCCCACAAGGCAAAGAAATTTTAATTAATCAATTTAAAATATACTCTTAAATGCTATAAAGTTACTAATATGTTCATCAAAAGAAATAAAGCCTGAATTATTTGATTCATTCCATGGAAATACAGCAGATGGGCATTAGATTTACGCGGCATATGGAGTATAATATTATATTACTTTAGACTGTGTAGAAAACCACTGATTTATAGACTAAACTTTCATTATTTTCTTAGGATCCTGTCAGCAACATCGCGTCACAACTTCTGCGCTTGCCGAGCTGATGACAAAGCTGCGGAGAGCCGACGATGTCTCCCAAGAACACACTTAGTAGGTAGTACTCTTTGGCTTGGTCAGGCGACCTCTTGTATTGGCTGTGGACAAATATGAATTTAAATATTAATTTTTAAAATAATACTAGATCTAACTTTAGAATAAGGATACAGTGCCTAAGTTAAGCCGTTCTCTATGTTGGCGTAGTCGTAAAAAGAAATAATTACAGGTGATGTGCAGAAGCATCTACCTGTGTATCAACAATATCTTACTGTTATCACCAATCCACCTGCCAAGCGTGGTTTGTGATTATAGCAAACTCATGAGAAATCCCACGTGGCTAATAAGGGAATCTTATGTCTAAAAAGTGGACTTATGCAATTGTTGTTGAAGATGATCTTCTCAGTAAGTGTTGTAAAAATGCAATAGGGATGTTCCTTCTTCCATTAGGTAGTATGCATACGAGTATATATTTCGGGACCAGCCTGTACAGATTATGAGTCAATCACTATTCAACAATGTTGCACCAAAAAAGAGTACTCGTAACATAGTTTGGTCTTATAGCTGGTATCGCTTCTAGGTAATTATGTGGTAAAGAGCAATTGCTAAAGTAAGTGCAGCTAATAAGCTCTAAATATATTCAGTTTATGTTGTCAAAATATTCACATGTCAAATACAGATACATATTTTGTCAAATACTGATACATGTTTTGTCAAATACTGATACATATTTTGTCAAATACAGACACATATTTTGTCAAATACAGATACATATTTTCTCTCTAAATCAAAAACTAAATAGCTCTAAATTGAAATTCAATTATCTAACATGGATAGCTATTTATTGTCATTGCTGTTTACTGACTAGATATTTATATAATTTTAAGAAGTGTAACGCTGATGTAGTATCTCGAGAAGTATGGAGACGAGATCACTTCAATTATTATGTTTTAAATCTCTTTATAATTAAATCTCCTTAAATTAGATAGGCCACATTACTCATCCACGAAGATCATTATTCATTCTGTCTGATCTTACAAAGGGTGTTATTGAAAATTCCGTATAATTTGAGTGTTTAATGTTGTCGAACGCAAACTCAATGTCGGGAAGAAAATTATATTGTCGAAATAGAAGATGAGTACGCTCTTTGTACAAGTCGATGTGAATTATTTTTCTTACTTGGTAATGACAATTTATCACTAAAACTTCTTTTGTCTTAAAATCTTTACTAACTGCAATATAATATTTATAGCAAACTGACAACAATAAAAAATAAGTCGACGCGAAGATTTAGGTAACAACAAGCATTTTAAATCGTCTGAGCGAAAGAGGGAAATGACACCATAATTTAAAACAATCTATGTATTCTATATATTGTATATGAATATTGTAAAATTATTTAAAGGTTTTTATTCCTTCAATATATAACACTGCAACAAGAAATATTACAAAGGTTCAGATCAACAGGCTGTAATAATATTCCACGATCTGAGTCGGGCTGTAGTATTAAATATTATTTATTTATTTCATTATTTGTACCTAGCAAAATAAAAAGCAATTTTGAACTACCTTATTGCGTACTAAGCAGGAACTGTTTAAGTTTAAAATACAAACCCACAAAACAGTTACAGTCATTTATAACCATGATAATCTTAAAGCACTTAACTCAATCTCCGAAGCAAATGATATAAAATGTATTTATTTCATGTTATTCCCCATAGCAATTTTAGACGATGAAACAATCAGAAGACTCGGTGAATTATATTAAACTGAATTCACTAGTGCAAAAGCATGTTTTTGATTGACACGTGTAGAGCAGTGAAAGTGGTTTGCTGAATTGCATCACACCGGTTCACCTCACTTCGATGTTAAGTACGGCTATTGCAAGCAATCTTAGATTAGCAGATATAATACGTTTTATTTTCATCTGTCATGTGATATTTTAATGTTTCGATTTTAAGTTTTTAGCTCGTTTCTGAGTAGTCAAAATAATAAGTAACACCATGGATATTATTTACCTTAAAAATATTTATTTCTAATTTTAAGTATATAAAAATGCAATATTAAGTATCTTTATATATTAGTAGAGTAATTCTAATCTTAACCTTAACTTTTAAGTCAGGTTTCAACCGTATTCGTTTTAGTCGTTTGTATAATCATTTTGTAATTATTGCAAAACCGTACAAATTGTTTTGATCACGTCGGTAGGAACCTTGAGGAATGTAATTTCTCTAATGACACACTAATGTCTATTAATATTGCTTCACCTCTTCATTGGCATAGCTTGTTACTGATTGGGTATACCTTCGTATGCACCGAATAATTTGTTTCATTTTAAATAAAAAATATGAGTTGATCAAAGGGTTTGATTAATGTTTAAATTATATTTTATTACTTACTTCCACATTATAATATGTTCTATTGTGTCTGATAATCTACGTTGTTCTTTCCTCTTTTTAAGGAAGGAATGTAAGGGAAGTATTGTTCTCATTCTCATCTAGAGAAGGCGATAATGTTCCATCGGTAACAATTAGATTTTAAACAAGTTACCATTTTAATTATAGCCGCGGGAGGTTGAACGGAGCGAGCTGCTTGGAAAATATTTTTTGGGCGGATTTGAAAAAGAAAGTAAAGTTTGTATATATCACATCATAATAAGCTGTCATAAGATTGGTAATAGCCATGTTTGCAAAGACCGTTACAGATTGGTGGATTGTCAATGAATCAAAGTTTAACAGAATTTTCAATTAATCCTTTATTTTTCTTATAAGCGTTATCTATCGTTCTAAAATCGTAAGTTCCTTTACCCGCTTAGTATTTTTTGTTTATCCATTTATGTATTTTTAAATTTTCATGTTTCTACAACCGGTTCTTGGTTTAATCTGAATGTTAAATTTTCTATGTTCGACTGGCTAGCTACCCCTATGTTACTTAAATTTAGAGCCAAACAGCCAGTGTTTATAGCACTGTTTTGTTTTGCTACGATAGGTAGCCTCATTAGCTTGAAGTTTATGGGTGAGATTTTTCTATCCAACTACTTTATCGTCATTTATCAGTTGAAATGAAGGCTAAATGCATACACCTATTTCAGAAAAACACTCTAGATTGCATTAGATTTTGGTTAAAGCTCCCACTTCGAGTCCCGTAAAACTTGAAAAAATTGCTAGTTCAATATTTTATCTGCTTTTTTGTTACTTGCTTAACAATTTGATCTACATATAAATATTGTCACCAGCTCTGGGACTACACAGCTATGGGCCAGTCGCGATGACCCCCGAGTTGCGTGGCATGTTACATCGACGTCCTACTTGCGGCGGTGGACACACTTTGCTGCATTCTTTAACGGGCCATGCGCAATTCTTTCGAGCGTTGACCTGAATAGAGCACAATTGGACGTGGCATTGAGACGACTAATTTGTATAAGTCGTTATGAAATGTGCATGGAAACTCATGGGGCTAGATGAGCGTTGATGTCAAGGTTAACTCTATTTTGTAACGAGCTGGTGACGTACTGTGCCACTGAAAAAGTGTTAAGAGATGCATATTACAATACAATCAGAGAGAAGAAGCAACTATTAGCAGCCAAAAATACTAACTATTTCCTTAGTCTGTAGATTAATCTAATACAATTTTTCCGATTGTTGGTGAGATACCTTGAAGTTGAATTCGAGTAGGATCTATCTTATTCGGTCATACGGTTTCAGTAAGGGCGCAACTATTTATGTCAGAATATGATATATTTGTCTGTATTTCATTATTAAATTATATGCGTGTGTTTTTAAAATATTAGCAAAATAAACGACAAATAAAAACAACAAATGAAAATATAATAATAATACAGAAAAATAGAAAATTTCAAATGTATCACTGAGAGCCGGATACGTTTAATAAAATAAAATTCTTTAAAAAATCAGAAACATTTTAAAATAGGTTATTTTTCTGCTTTGATGTTTCATTTCCCTATCTCTTGGTCCTTAGAAGCTAGTTGTTTAAAAATATGTATATCGAGACTTACATTTAGAGTTTTAGAGTACATAAGTTCGCTAGAAGCTCGATAATTATAATTTTTAGTATTTGGCGAACAAAACATTGTGAAACGTTCGCTTTAGCATTTTTAAATCATCGCAAATACTTTTCAGTCACTCGCACAGATTAACCAACCTGAAGACATCTGGCCAGTCCAGCTGCGGCCGAGGATGGGTCTGCGCCCGGGCAGCGTAATGCGCGCACACCCGCTCGAACACGCATGCGCGAGCGCCGAATTCTCCGACGATGTATTTCTCAACCTCCTGAGCATCGAATGGCTCGACTTCACCGCTCAAAGCTAGTTCCCGCCTGGTCCTCGCTCGATAAGTCGCTGAAATCAATCATTACTATGCCTTCAATCATCATCTTTATAACCAACATAAGTCCACTGTTGGACCTGAACCAAGTTCACCGTGTCGAAAAAATAGATATCCTAATATTCTCGAATTATTGTGTGCCAAATGTTTTGTCATCTTTATTTTGTATAGTATTTCTAACACCACCAAGTTTTGCCTTTCAGTTTTGGTAGGGTACAGTTGACAAATCGTAATAACAGCCATTTGCGATGCATTGCAGCAGCGATAAAAATGTACCAGGTTTTTCAAAAAGACACATTTCACATTTTCATGATCGCTACTTCAGCGAAATCAATTCAAAACGAAATAACACATCAGACCTAAAAATAGAATTTAATGTCAAACTCTAGTGGTCGATATTATAAAACTGTAATTTCATATAACCTCTTAATATTAATCAGTCATGCTATGTTTCAAATCGCTCACATGGACCATGAGCTATATATAAACCATGGACCGATTCGATCTCATCAGATGTAACTATACTCGTCATTCATACATAACCGAATACATAACTCACTAATCTAATCTAAATCCTAATTTAATACTTATATAGGCGTGAGAAGGATAAATTTAAAATATTTAATAGGCCAGTGCTTTGTCTTCATTAACAAATATTATTCTTTAAGATATTGTAAGAGGCGTGGGCTGAAAATCAGGTCTACAGGCGGCTTAATTGCTTCCAGTAGAAATGAGCCCAGTGAACGTTATGCTGCGATGTGCTTGACTTGTAGTTTAATATTAATAAGTATTACTTGTTTATTAATTGTTAATAACTGCATGTATTTGACTTTAAGCAAATAAACGTATTTTAATTTTATTTATACTTTGAGTTTTCGTATGCAGCTTCCGTGTGTAGGAACTTTGCAAATCTCCTAATGCTGGCACTAAACTAACACAAACATTAACTGATTTACTGTACATATTAAATACCTACATGTATATACATAAAATAATTAAACACTACTTTCAGGGTAATATTATTAATGATTACGTTTTAAAATCTAAATCATCGATAACATCAAGAAAAAATGATAAGGACTTGTTCCAAAAAATCTTCAACAGATGCTAATGCCAAATGCATGTTTACTTAAGGCGATGCTGATGATCCATCCACCTCCGTTGCCATAATCTTTTAAAATATAATAGCTGGATTTGTGTAGTAACTATCTTAAAATAGGACATCAGATTGTGATGTCGCGAAATGAGTATCATTATCATACAACTTCTCAGTGAATCACAATTTTCTATTATTGTTCAAAGCGCCATCTATGAACAATTAACTGCGTAACTGATATTGCAGCTAACTATAAAGTTGTAAATTAATAATAATTTTTCGCGACACTATAATTTCATCTCCTATTTTTAGGTAATTACTTATCAAAGCCAGCTATTATATTTTAACAGATTCTGGCAACAGAAATTTAGTATGGAAGCATTAGGAGAGGGATAACGATAACATTAAACCTATTATGCGCATGCGCATGTATTAGTTGAAACTTGAGATTTACGTACTCATATTAAAGTTTATCTAAAAAGTTGTAGACAATGTTCATATAATTGAAAAGTACATTAGCGTTTTGTTAACAAATTCCTTGGATTCTTTTAAAATCTAAAGTCATTTTTAAATGGTTATTCGTTTTTGTATGGTGGTAGATATTTTAGAACGTAAGACATATATCATATTTAGTAAACTTTATGCTCACTATAGTTGCTAAATTACATATTAAAAAATGCTACAAATATCAATTATTTTAGAGTTATATTTGAGTTTTAGAAATTGAGTCAACCACTTCATAAGTTAATGTATAAAATCAAAACAAATACCTCACACCAAAAATGGGAATTGTAATTAACAATAGATTGAACACCAAACAAAACGTGCGTAGTTGTTGAAGCTGCTGAAGCCTAACGTATTGATATTAATTTGACATGTAAACGAGCACTTTACTCGTATATTCAGGAATTATGTATAACCTGTTACGTTATGTGAAGCAACGTTTTAATGATACAAGTACACATTGATTGATGGTAAGTATGCTATAATGCATTGGTCCAACATGTAAGACTTGTTTTGTTCCCTTCAGAAAACACTTTTTAAGCTATAACTATTACACTAAAGTAAACCACTTGAGTGGCGACAAGGTACCGGAAAACGTGTACCGGGCCGTCCCGCTAATAGATGGACCGACGACCTACGATTGCTGGATGCAAGTAGCTTGGAGGAGCCTATCATGGAGGAGGCATATGTCCAGCAGTGGACGTTTTCCAGCTGATGATGATGATAAAAGTAAAGACTTGATCTTCATCAAATATGCATTTACGGCATTGGCTTGGAGAGGTTCATAGGCTAAATTCCCCGAGTGTCGTATCGCAACTATATCCTTGGGGCAGCAGACTATTTAAAATCTAAGATTTAAATTGTGTTTCCATCGGTATTTTACCACTGCATGTGAAAACACGATATCAACAAAGTTTTGAATCGCAGTGGATACGTTGCATTAAATAATGCTAGTGTCGGTTTTACCCGGGCGAAAGGCCGTGATCGTTTGGGAAAAATTCTGTGTACAAAAATAGATTTCTATTTATTCAAACATTTGTTTGGCTGGATTAAATTTGAACCATTTTTGCTGCAGAATATTTAGGAATGTTACTTTTTCAAGCAAAACCACACCTAACCTCTTTTTACGACCCAAACAAAATGACCACTGTTAAACATGGAGGCCTAGCACACAGAGCCACATAATTTTGGCACCATGGGGGAGGCCGCTCTACATAATACAACTTTAATATGACCATGTTACTCGTGTTTATTTCCTTCATTGAGAAACGTCCACTGCTGAACATAGCCCTGCCATAAGGTACGCCACAATGATCGGTTACAAGACACTTGCATGCTGCGACGCTCCGAGACCCGTACCAGGTCGGTAATTCATTTATTAACTTCAAAAACAGTCAATGTGTGAAATAATTTGTACATTTTACTGAAATTTCAATAGCAATTTAAGTAATAATGAACCAGAATGAAAAATGAGACCCACCTGGACTAACGGAATACGATAACTTCTTCAAAAAATTCGTCAACCTCACACTTAAAATAATAAAAGGAAAACCCACTAACTGCACCGGTAGCTCAAACGCAGCTTCTTCACTCTTTACATTGTCACAGTTAATCAAGAGCGCTACCAGGAGCGCAACACAATACAATACTGAACGAAACTCCATCGCTTGTCTTAATGGAGGACAATGATTGTTATGACTGCAACTACACAAATACACACACGGGTCAAATACTAAGAAATTGCACAAGTTGGAAATTACTTTTGTCTAATATTCATGTAACGCAACGGCGCACACGTCCTTTACGTAATTTGCATTAAACAGTTGTTTACACCTTGACCCATGAACTGCAGACAGAAATAAGTTTGGAAGCTAGCATTGGGTAACGGGGAGTTTCTTGAATTTTTGGTGTTAAATAACACAGAACTATCTAGCAGAACGGCTAAGATCGCACTGGTGTACTGTTGAGTGCGTGACAAGAACGTAACACCTCCACCAGTCGTTTTGTTGGTCAATCGAAATGTTATGTCATCCTGGTGCATTCTCGATACGCAATTATTTGTGTACAGCTTAATTGTCCCCACGGCAAAGTTACTGTGTACAATTGAAATGTTAAATAAATACATTAAAGTTGAGACAAAGAAGCCTTTACCAAAGATTTGTTTGCATTTTTTTAGTAGTAGCTAAGCTATCATCGAGTTTCGGCTCTTTAGAAAGCAAATGGCTTTTATTATATTTGCAAAAAGCTGTAGCTTATGTCTTCAGTGCGTGACACAAAAACTTCATTACATTTTCAGTTGTCATGACATGGCTTGGCAGATTTATTGTGTGCCACAACAAAACCTAGAAATTTAGCGAGATCTGTGCACTGATTGACTGAGTTAACATAATATCTATAGAGCAGTATGGCTCAATAAAATTTACCGGTATCGATATCGAAATATAAATAGTACTTCAACATTAAAATGGCGTGTGTTCTTTTAGCAAACCGAATGTAACTACTGAGACCAAAATAATAATAAAAGCTATTGCATCCCCAAAATGTTACGTGGTTATGTATTTACTATAATTATGAATACCTACATTTTATTATGTTACTTGAACTTAGGAACTCACAACTTTTTTATTGATTGCCCGTTTATAAACTAGATGCTTAACAAAAGCAATTAATATAATGTGATTTGATTAATGGAACAGAAATCTGACTCTACTTAATTAATGAACCTGGGCTTTAATTATTTCGATGCAAATTCTTATTTTAGTTTTAATAGTATAACGTTCTCTATCAATAAATAAAGTAAAGAATGTTACCTGGATCCAGCGCGTAAGACATTTTCTTGAAAAAGCTGGTCATTTTAACTGCTGCAGCGATGAAAGGAAAACCTATCAACTGTACTGGTAAGCTAATAGCAACAGCTTCCAGCGCGACTTGCATAGTACAATTGCACAGGATGACGAGGCAGCACAATTTGAATAATTCCATTTCGTAAGTCACAATTAGGCACTCGCCAATGATAGTTGCCAGTTGGTTGCCAGTATTTTTAACCATCTACTAATAAATTACTCGCACCCAAAATTGGGTAAAAATAACGAGTCAATTTCCTATGCAGTTTAGTTACGGTGCATTTAATGAGACGAGGACCTTAGTTCGTAATCCACGTGTAACTGAACAAGTTGGATGTCCGGTAACCCGCTGAGGTGATTTCGTAATGTTATTATTAGAATCGTTAGCACCAGGCCGTATATTTTACTAGTGATTGAATGGTCATTGCAAAGCCAAACCAAGCGAAACCAAAATATTTTTGGAAAAAAACCTACACAATATGTTTTATACTTTGTATAAAAGTAAATGAACATAGATATTAGTTATTTATATAGAAAACCATGAGACACTTTGTCGATAGGATTATCATGACGCACAAAAAACACTTTTCTTGCACTTTACGAGTATAACTCTACAGAGTATAATCACCCAAAATAAATTAAGAACCAGTTCAGCAAATACAACCCGGTGAAGAGATTGTGCCAATTCAGAAGGCCAGTTGTAATAAATCGAGATTTACAAGGTAATCGAAAGTGAACGCAATTGAACGCATGCGCAGCGCGTCTGAGAGTCTAGGTATAGTCGCACACGTCGGAACACTGACAGATGGATAGAACAAGCGAACCAACTTTTATTTCCTTCAGTACTTATTTAAACGTTTTATAGTAGGCTTAGTACTAGTAGTAGAGACTGATCTACGCGTGTGATATGACATAGACTCTGTACAATATTGATACAAAAATTTGGATATACGATGTCCTTCAAATTAGGACATGACATAATATGGAGTAGTCATAGTGTTCAAGACTGCAAATATTGTGTGACAAAAGGAAGCAAGTACGCCATTATGGCGTCCCGGCGCGGCAGGGTGCGGCGCGTCCCGCTTGTTATTTCAGGATTACGACCTGTTTCACGCAGAAAATATAATAAAGAAAAAACTTTTTGGTCATCACTTTCAAACTTTTCCTTGGCACAGCTGGATTATAGTAATTGTTAAGGGGCTATACAGCGACAGCGGTACCTTCATCCCTTTTTTTATTATTATTTTAAATTTATAAAATACTTCCAAAAACCAATCCAGAAATTTTTATTATATTTGCTGGTATTCATTTTATTGAGTCATCATGGGTTCATATTTAGACTCTGTGTAGTTACGAGTATTATAAATTGAGACGACTAACGTTGTAACTTTTAGCTGGTATATTGATAATAACTGCACCAATCGATATATCAATCCAAAATGTATCGATAAATCGTAAACCAGTCCGGCTACAAATTATATTGCTTGATTTTTGAAATTATTGTATAATTGCGGAGAAATATAGATAATAGTGAATGAGGACGCCACTGCCGTGCACCCTAAATGGAAAAGGTTTTGGGAACGTTTAAATTAAATCTGATTGAAGTTAAATGTGAAATAGGTTTTTGAATACAGTTACAAGGTCGACATTAATACCGCCTCTTAGACGCATATGTAAATCAAGTAAAACGTGGAGAGGGCTTTCTGTCCTCATTTCACTAAAATCTGAGTACCTAATCGAGTGGAAACGCGTACGTGTTTGAATTAACCATGAGCGGCTTCGTGACAATAACCCTACACACGATTTTATCTTCTAAGCAATTTAGGTTTTCAGTTTTATTTTTACACTCGTACATTTTCAGCCTACAGTATCTCTTGATCTAGATAAAACTATCCTACGTCCTTCTGCTTGCCATGGTCTACTTCTTTGCCACATTTTATCACGATTGGTTGTACCGATGAGGAGCCAAATAATAACAAATAATCAAAACTCTCTTTCACATTTATCATGTTAATGTGATACTGTCACTATAAGGATATCTTCAGCAAAAAAATTATGCATAAAAATATATAACTACGGATACACTGATATGTTAATGTTGATATTTCAATTCATTATGTAAGGATTAAAAATCAGAGGACGTTTTCAGTTGACCATATACACATGAGTATGTCTGTATATATCAAGAACTTTTTAATTGTGTTCATTTATAGTGTTTCGCAAGCAACTAGGGACCCACCCTTATTTACCAATTTTATATAATTATATTTGTGATTTCAAAATTTTAATCACCTAATTTTACTTGTTTCTTATTCTTACTATTTTTAAACACTTTTTATTCATTTTATCTTTGAAGAGATAAGTTGAATAACGCGTACACATTGAGGAATACGTTTTATTACTTTCATGACATAAAAAGATACAATTTAAATGTTAGGAAATACAAATTATAATCCTTTACCTGATATTACCTGAATCCATGTGATTAAAAACGGATATCACTAACTTTTGTTGCCTGGAAGCCACAAATTTATAAACAGCGTTACTACAATAATAAATAAGGGATTCTGAAACTTATCCAACAACCCAATTACATTAAAAGTCTCAAAACAGACTACGAGTTTTTACTACATAGCTTTGAGAGCACTTTGCCGTAATGCATCTGACATGGTATGTTGTTTAGCTCTCGCTCGAAGCTGTCATACGACAAAGGAAAGTGTCCTTTTTCGGCGCATATACTTAAATAATAACATACAGAAAGGTTAAAAGACATCAAGTTCTTTCATTTCTAAGATGTAACACATAAAGATACAGACATATATAGCATTCGAATTATTTTCAATGACGTTTGTCTTGAAAAAATTCGTACTTTTTTCTTTGAGAATAATAAATGACATTTATTTCATATTTTTATGAATGACTAGCTTCCGCCCGCGACTTTGTCCGCGTGTACTTCAGGATGTATTCTACTTGTTCGATAGGCACAGGTGACGTATATGACAAATTATTACACAGCATAAGGTACAAAATAGTGTTTATTCTGTTACGTAGTCTAATAGTTTAAAGAAAATAAATAAATGTCAATATCTGACGTAGTACATTCAAATAGTTTTCACACTAATATTATAAACGCGAAAGTTTGTATATACGAATTTACATATTCTATGGTCGGTTGCTAGGCAACGCGTTTTTGTTATGCCAAAATTGCCCGTGTAATCCCACTAATATTATAAGTGTGATTTTGGACAATTTACACAATATGTCTTTAGAAATTATAGTATATATGTTATTTTGATGTATAAGCTATATTATTGTAAAGTTTCATTCAAATCCATTCAGTAGTTTTTCCGTGAAAGCGTCACAAAGATCCAAACATCCAAACATCTAAACATCCAAACATCCAAACATCCAAACATCTAAACATCTAAACATCTAAACATCTAAACATCTAAACATCTAAACATCTAAACATCTAAACATCTAAACATCTAAACATCTAAACATCTAAACATCTAAACATCTAAACATCTAAACATCTAAACATCTAAACATCTAAACATCTAAACATCTAAACATCTAAACATCTAAACATCTAAACATCTAAACATCTAAACATCTAAACATCTAAACATCTAAACATCTAAACATCTAAACATCTAAACATCTAAACATCTAAACATCTAAACATCTAAACATCTAAACATCTAAACATCTAAACATCTAAACATCTAAACATCTAAACATCTAAACATCTAAACATCTAAACATCTAAACATCTAAACATCTAAACATCTAAACATCTAAACATCTAAACATCTAAACATCTAAACATCTAAACATCTAAACATCTAAACATCTAAACATCTAAACATCTAAACATCTAAACATCTAAACATCTAAACATCTAAACATCTAAACATCCAAACATCCAAACATCCAAACTTTCACACTTATAATATTAGTAGGATGAATGACTTTTCTATTCTCTTCGAATTTCGAATCGTTTGACTGAAATTGAAAAATATATATATATGGAGATTATTTAAATACTGGATACTCAAAGTCACAGATTTAAGACATGTTTTGTTATTGCCAGTCCATCAAAAACGTTTTGATGAACGAAGCTGCGATTTTCGTAGTCTATTACTTCTAACCTATATTTAAACAACAAATATCAATTACGTTTGGTAAATATTGTGATTTTTAAGGAGTCCGTACATGTACAGGCGTTGTCATTTAGTCATCTACGATTTATTTATTTTTTGTGAAAACGAATTATTTACAGACTGACAAAGTTGCAAAAATTTTGTGGATGTTGTAATTGTGTCCGACACGCTTTGACATACGAATTTGTAAGTTTAATAATTTATTACACTTTTTATTAGCGGTCAGTTTCAGGTTGTTTGTTTTCCAATTAAGTTGGTTTATGTTTTTACTGTGTTATTTATATTCTAGGGAATTTATACTTCATACTAGTTCAAACCTAAATTCAGAACTCTCCTTATACGAGTTATAGATGTACTTTTCCAAAATTATCTCCGTCAACAACTCCATTCAGCCGGTTATGAGTGTTTGGATGAACATCAAAACACGAACATTTTAACATTTAAAATATGAATACGGTTTTGACTTTTTATTAAACTTTTATTCTTCAATGTAGTCTCATCAAAAAAAGAAAATAAGGAATAATAGCAGAAATGTTCCAAGGAGGCGTTGTTAGATGGCGGCGCATTTGGGTTTGAAATTGCCACATTTGTTGGCTTGCCGTCTTTCTACTGCCACCGAATCACTGCATGCCTTACGTTATGCCCAGAAGGTGCAAGTTTTTACTGAATTTCCTGATCAATTTTGAATTACATTTCAAAACACCTACGTTTCGTACAGACAGTGTATCGTATAAATTCCTAAAACACCAGTAATGCTAACATAAACCAACTTTTTTGCTGTTATCAAACCTTTGTTCGCTTTTAGTACGGTTGCAAATAAAAAGTGCGTAGTTAAAAGTCACACTTGTCGGGTTGTTGATCGGGTCTTATCATCCAAATTGACTTGCTTTAATTAAATTTGGCAAACACATAGCCTATGTATGGACATGAATTACTTTTTATCTCAACATTATTGATGCAGACGAAGTCATGGGGCAGAATCTTGTTATTTTTAACCGACTTCAAAAAAGTAGGAGTTTATTTAAATATTTTTTACCCCTCAACTTTAGACTGGATGAATCGATTTGGATGATTCTTTTTTTATATGAAAGGTGGTGCTTTCCGTGTGGTCCCATTTCAATTTGGTTCAGTTCTGACAGCGGCATCCAAACGACATCAATGAAAACAACATATAAAATCCTAAATTTGCCTTAGTAAAAGTAGACTTATAAGGCAATTGAAGTCGGTATCCAGTTCTTTTTAAACGCATTTACTTGTTGTATCTTTGAACAGACTTAACGATAAAATTAGAACTAATCGTAGAAAAAGCTACCTTAGTTACTTTCTAAATGATATCAGATGGTCGTGAGATATCTGTGTATATTGCGTACATCAGTTTGGTATATCTCCTTGAAAATTGTAGTCTTCTCAACAAAATTAAAAATGTTTACGACTGTCGTTTACTTACATTCCAGCCTAGAGCGGTAATCTTAAGAAAATTTGAATATAAGCCCTCATCACACCAGAATAGCGCCATCTTTTGAGTCCATTTTTAATACTAAAAACATAAGCGGCAACACAAAGTGAAAAATTGTAAAAGTTAAAACCTTGCTGTATTTTTAAAAACACAAATATGTATACAAAATACAATATTCTGAAAAATTTAATACGAAATCTTTAAATGTAGTATGCGTTAGTTAGTCATTCAATTAATTACCTGAAAGGCATATATCCAAACAGACGAAGAGAACAAAGCACTTGAAAACGTATCGCGGCATTGCAGTTGAAATATCACAAATATCCAATAATGAAATACATTCATTCGCTAAAGCTATGCGCTATTGGAATACTAAAGTGAATAATTGGAATAAAACAATTCAATTATGGCTACGGTTCCGTTGCCCTGGCGTTCAACAGACGAATGATAAAACTTAAACGAAAACTGAAGTAAATTAAACAGTTAAAAACCATAACGGGGTTACGAAAAATTTCATTTCCACACCCAATCTACCGTAGTATTTTAAATGCCGAGGCACAGATAAATAAGGCCATTACACTTTTACGGGCCAACCTTCAGCTTTTTTGACTGATTATGATCTAAAGCCTCGGTCACACCAACCGAGACGCTACCCATTGCACGTGATCCGGGGTTTAGTATATTGTATATAATACATGATCTTCTAACACAATTTCCACGTAAACAAGTTTATTATGGGATGGGAGGGATGGCTATTCGGAATTATATACCTGTAATACCGACACTATTACAACGGAACTATTAATAAATACCACTAATAATTACAATTAAATTTTCTATTTGCGGTCAGACTCAATACAAATCTAAGGCTAGTGACCGCAAATTAAGTTGGTTAATGATTTTATTGTTTCCTTTGATATATGTTTTATGGGATTTTACTATACGAGTATACTATTCTAAACTTAAGTTCAGAACCCCTTAATACGAAAGTCTGACTCATTATTGGCTAACTATTTAATGAGTTCGCAAACGTTTGCAATCGTCTTTTCAGACATGGAAATTAAATTCTGAGTTACGAGTAAAATCGGAAGTAAAGTAAATACACAATACCATAAATTACCTTCGTACTAAGAAACAATAGCTTAAAATCACAGGGTAACGTAATGACAACTGTCAAATTCCTCTTAGGCGTGATATTGATTGATAGTATAATGTGGAATATTGATGAATCGCAAAACAAATCGCAAAACATCTCCAATTTTTAATTCCATGGATCCCGCTATCGATACAAATCGTAAAACATCTCAAAAAATATTAATTCCATGGGTCCCGCTTTGAATATTGAATAGTATCCTTGTAGTCAATGTTCATCGTGGTTCAGATGCGTATATATATATTCTTCGTTTTCCTGGATATTGTCCAATTTATTAGGAGTTAGCCCTCCTAGTATTCTTACGCCACATCTTATGGTTGTGGGTTGGGGGTATGGTTTCGATTATGTTTGTAGAACTTAGATTTTTTGTCTGCAGACAGGTCATACGTGGCGGTCCCCTGCCCCTCTTTTTCTCTTCGCCATGGATGTTCATAAATATTTGTTTATAACGTAGGCTTTAGATACTACTTACTTATACATACCCCTTCGAAAAGAACTAGAAACCGATGTAATCTGCCCTAAAAGTCTACAACATTCATCCCCTAAAATGTTCACCTTTAAAGATAGAATTATAGAAGTCGCTATTCTCAAAAAGCGATCAATATCGATAAAATTTATATCATCATAAGACGGGAAACGTCCACTACTGGACATAGACCTCCCTCATGGTACGCCACATCGACCGGTCCCGTACCACCTGGAAATATATATGGAACCTTTGAAGTATGTTCTACCAAACAAAAACCCAATCATCAAAATTGATTCGTAATTGGCGAAGCTATCGCGTAACATACATACAAAAAATCATATAGTTGAATTGAGAAAGGAGGAGTCCTTTTTAGGGTTCCGCAGTCAAACTAGGAATCCTTATAGTTTCGCTCTGTCCGTCTGTCCGTCTATCTGAACTTTAAAGTCGACCAAATTATAAAATATAATTGCAGATGTCATAATGCAAATTTCGTACAAATTCCATTCAAAATTATTTTACGTCCTCCTGTGTGGGCCCATCTGAGGAACCTCACATTGCGCATGGCCCGACTTGCACTCGGCTGCTTTTTGATGTCGATTGATAAAACAATAACTATTATTCATCTACCTGAATGGATGTTCTATTCATGCAGTATTCTATCTACCTATTGAAATCTTTTGTTATAAATTGATATTACATTATAAGTATAATGACCAAACGTTGCGTTGTTTTCATTGGCATTAATGAGTTTGTGGAACTGCCAGGTAAACATTGCGACAATCAAAGAGGAATCCAATATTTGTATTCTGTGTTTTCCTGCATATATAGTACTGAGTGGTAAACATCATCATTTTCCTACCCTTATCCCCACTCAGAGCGGGATCGGTACCACATATTTTCTTCTTCCATTTATCTCTTGGAGCCGTAATTTCTGTCCTCACACCTTTCACTCACATATCGTATTTCACACAATCCATCCACAACTTCTTATGTCTTCGTCTACAGCTATATCCATTATCCATCAACATTCATGCTCATCACTTTTCTAGTTATATGTATATTACAAAATATGTCAAAACTATAATTTGGGCGAAAGACATTTTATGTAAATGGAACTAAATTATTTAATCATATAACAGGCAAGGGGGTTAAAGAGCTGAATATAAAATTATTTAAAGCCAAATTGTGGGATATTTTAATTAATAATTGTTTATAGTAAAAATCGGAATAATAAGTAAAGGAAACTTTCACATATAAATTTTAGTATTCTATACATTCGACCATGAGAACTATTGTTGTACCATTTTGTAGAGGTATCAAATTGAAATTAATGCCCCCCCCCCAAAAAAAAAAAACTTCCAGATCAACGCAATAAAAAGATGTTTATGCCGCATACTCGTATTTTGACGGTTTCCCTTGAAAGCGCATCAAAACCTTGATATAGGATCCTGAAATTTGGCAAAAAGCAAGATTTAGGAAGTAGCACAAGTATAGGAATAAATTTGAAAAGTATTCATTGTTCATTATATCTCATTAAAATCTATTTTACTATTACAAACTGTTTCAACGTCTGTCGGTTTATTCTTAATGCTAACAATGTTCGGAGCATATTATTATTTTACGATTATTTATAATTTTGTGTGTTGTATGTTATCATCCATATTCTGTACGGAACCCTCGGAGCGATTCTTTATTTTGTCTCTATTTAAACTGGGATGAATATATTAACAGTCAAACTATCTATCAGATTCAGGAACACAATCATTTAAATTCTTCTCGATTGCACAATCATACGTACCTATATTATAATGTATCTTTGTTGCCGTGACCACCACATCAATCCCATGAAAATATATAAGACGCTTAACTATAAATAGACTAATTGAATACTAGTCGCGGTGCGTAGGAGAATAACCAACAATTTCGTATCAAGGCACTTGCATAATACTTGTCATCGGTTTAACAAGCCTATTAGTTCAATGAGATAACATACTGTTAAACTATTATCTAATAATAGCAAAGTTATAATAACGTCTGAACATCGTAGAATGAATAGGAACGCAGATAAGACACTCAAAGAATTCGCTCAAAATGTTACGGATGAGATTGATAACTACAGAATGAGTAAAACGTGCACTTGTGCCATTCACCTGCTCTCCACTGATCAGTTAACCAAGGATGATGGAGAGAAAGAGATAAAACCGAAAAGAAATAATAAAAGCTAAAAATAAAAGAGAGCGCTGATGGTAGGCTTTGCCTGTTTTGAGGCACAAAATTAATGTAAATATTCGATTATAGCTGTCAGCTTCACCATCTGGGTCTAATTTATTTTAATTTACTTTTATTGTGACAATTATTTTCAAATAATAATTCCACCATTACTGTCCCTTCTCTGCTTTTCCTCTATTCGTGTGGTCAATGATGTCGTGTGTGACAGCGGTAAATCTATAAACTAGCAGTCTCTCTGTGGTCATATACTCGTAGTAGACTTGACTCCTCCTAAACCGAGGTCATACTGAAGGTTTCATAACCTTGATAATCAAAGGTCAAGTATTTCTGTTCCGTGATACATTATTATATGTACTTAAAACATGTAAGTCTGTAATTGTATCCCAGTTTAAAGCGGTATTTTCTCTTCTTTGACGTAGTAAGATTATAAATTGTTGCTTGTCATTTTTCTGATAATTTTTGGATGATTGTACCTCAAAAATAAAACAAAAAACGCAAAACTTTTCAACTTTCTAATGATTCTTATTCAGTAGTATCGAGGCTTTCTCAACATGAAACCTTAATTAATAAAGACACTGGTTGTGCTATATTTGCTCACAGGAACATAGAAGTGGTATATGCAGTGTTTTTGCGTACCTTTTCTGGACATAGGCAAGTGTTCTAAAAATAACATAAATATTTGGATCTTTCAAATAGCTAATAGTTTTGGAATACTTTATACATATGAAGACATAATTAGCATTCAAACATTGGCTGTATGAGTCAAGTCACAGACAGACATCGAATTTTTAATAATCAGCACAATAGGCAGACGGGTTGGTGCTCTCAGTAAGATGTCATTGTTACAAAGGCAGGTGATGCTGCCCATCTGAACATATTTTCTGGTCATGTTTTACAACAAGTCCGGTATAATATAGGGTGTTCCTATTGTAAAGTCAAGGCCAAAATTAAATGAATTATCATTGTCAGACAAAAAGTTCACAGTAGGATAATGAATAGCGACATATAACGCCCTATGGTCTCGGGTATTGTCTTAAACGGTGCGCTTGGCAGGCAGACTGTCTCCAAGATAATGAGCAATGTATGCAGCGAGCTTGATCACACAAGGTACGCGCCATGGTCTGTCTCCATTGTTCTCGGCGACCGTTCCTCGGCCTATTGCGTGAATTACGTTATTTCACAGAGCCCACGTAACTTGCCACGTAATCCCGTGCATAAAATTTAGGTCGCACGCTATGCCAGCCACAATTTTTTTGTGCTAGACAGTGCACTTGTTTACGAGAATAAAGAAACAATGTTTTTGTAGCACAGTTGCATTGTTGTGTAAGTAAAGGTCGTTTTGGCGCAGTTTAGCCGTAATCGAAGCCACATTTTCAACTTTGGTTACAGTTAAAATTGACAGGATGATCTTGTGGCTCCTATTGCAATGAACCATATCCTGAAAAACGTAATCATCAGCCAGGGAACATCCACTACTTCACATAAGCCTGCTCAAGCCATGCTATACACCACAGTGACGTCCAGCAACCTGTAGCCTTTACCACGACGGCGGTCCATACAGTATGGTCGGTTGGCTACTCTCCTCGCAGTACGTGGATGCCAATAGATACATCTTACTCCCCATTGGCTATCTCTTATCAGCCAGCCCGTTGGTATTTTAGCTTACGTAACAAACTTAAACTTAATTTGATCATTATGAAATTTTTGGGAACTGTGAATTTTAGAAAAATTATTGTTTACGTTAAAAACTTATTAGCCATTGTCCCATTCTAATCACAGAATAAATATTATTTCATACAGTCTACACTTAATATAATGAATACGAAAGTAGCTCTGTATATCTGGTTTTTAGTTAAATAGTGACTGACCGTCACTGAAAATTAATTTTATTTTATTTTAGTTTAGTTTTACTTTACTTCTAAGGTACCCTAGTTGAATAAGTATAATATGTATAATTTCTCATGTAAGTGAAAAATGAAATTTCTTTATGAGAAAATAAATTTATTTAACCACATCTCTTTTCCCTACCAAACCAACCACAAAATTTGGAATACATATATATTGGAATTTTGTAAAAAGCTATTTTGTACCACAGTCACATAGGTACCACAAGTTCACGAAGTCGAGATCTTGGGCTTAAGTACTTGGGTTTTTACTCTAATTTATGTGGTACCAGATTTAGATTGGTTTTGTGTGTTTGTTGTGTCAAAGGTCATTAACAGTAAATTTAATTAGACCACCAGCAGCATTTTACTGTGGACCAAAAATGCTATCTCTAGTTCGCCTGACGTGAGAGGTGATTATGGAAAATCCTCTTAAGTAAATGGCTCCCGTCGTGGCGATCGATCTTTTTGGGAGGCTCATATTAAGGAGTCGACTTTTAAACCAATCAAATGCTTTCCAGAATTCCTTGTGAGGCTCCATAGGAAACGACGAAACCAAATACACCCGCGAAGTTTTTATTCAAAATTTAGAAAAAATATAGAAAACCACTTGGTGTACTTTGAATCATTGGCAAATACGAAAGTTTAACCATGTGCCATGTGACAGAAAGAAAAAGGAAAGTTTGCTCACTACCATCTTAGAAACCTGTGACGAATTTTACATAACAACTCTGACAAGTAAATCCTAAAATAAAAAACTCGTTGGTCAAAAATTCACTGTAGAAACCTTTGATCACAATACTCTTTTGTGAGTCTTTAAACTAAGGCTAACATAATATGCTACATCACCACGTCATAAAATACGTTCGCTTGGGGTGTAACAATAGTGTCAGCGCGGCACCTGCACCGAACCGTATCGACACCAAATGTCAGCTGAGCTCAATACCACTGGAGCGGAAGCATCGGCATTGCGTCGCTGGCGTTGAAGTCACGGTTCATAGGAGCTGGGAGACTCGACAACCCGGGCACTTCCCTATACAAACATTATTTTAAACGGAAATATATTTAACAAAAAGTTGCGTCTCGAAAATTATGTAATTACGAGTAGAATCGATACAGCGAATTGGAAAGTGATATGTCACTGTAAAGTTAGTACTTCCGACTGGCTAAAATAAGATTTCCAAGACGCGTACAGGCGTACATTGAGCCTTACGCCGCGGCAGGTCGAAGGCACCACGAAGCTAATAAGGCACTGGCTGTGCCGGAACACAATAATACTAAAACCCGGATAAACACTTTCAAAAGTTTAGAAACTGCTCTTTATTTATTATTCAATTACTAAGAAATTGAACATACATAATTGTAAAACAATTGTTAATAACAATAACATCAGGTGCGATAGTGGCTAAGCGTTGATTTGATGATGATTGATGTAACTGTTACAAATTAGTCTCAAATTTACGTAAATGTAGCAAATTATGGAGTTATATATTTGCGATTTGAAAATGACTAAAATTAGCGTATTTGGGTATGTTTAGGCGACCGAAGCCCAGTTTTATTACCTTTTTGCACAATCCATGGTTGTCATCAACGATTTTCGTGCGGACTCGTTTTACGTATCACGGGAAGGATGGCTAATTATTGCCTTATACTAGTAAGAACGAGACGCTATCAGTGGGACTTCTGGGTCTTAAATTTTATTTATGTGTTTAGTTAAAATACTACAATACCGTACTCACCGGGACTGAAAACATATCCAAGACGCTTCACGAACTTCGCTATCCTAGTGAAAGCAATAAGAAATGGGAAGGCAAATAGTTGGACGGGTAAGTCAACGCCAGACTGCGCGGTAACATAGACACTGTTCTTTAATACAAACACAACGATACATGAACAAAACAATATAATGCGAGCTCTCATTTTATAGTAAAGGTTGACAGGGAGTCGCTCCTAGAGTTCGTCAATGAATGTTTCGTTAGCAGGACCAGATTAGTCCTGTGACATCCAAACGAATATTCATTAGTTTTGCAACGAAAACCTTGCTACTTTGTAAACACGGCCACGCTTCAAGTGTGAAATCAATGGTTATGCTCAACCTTACACCACTAATTAAAAGTGGCAATAGCCAATAAGAATAGGTAGTCAGAAATATAAATTTGTAATTAATGCTGTCAACTCGTAGAACAAATTTAATATTTTGTGATCTTGAAATATATTGCGAAATTTTTAAGAACTGCAAAGTTTGAATACCGCTTTAACAAAATTCAGCTAAGTGTTTGCTTTGCAAATGTGCCGAATAGACTACTCAGTTAAGCAAAAAAGACCGGCAGTGAATGCAAGTTGAATATTTTAATATCACTTGTTTCAATGACAGTATTCGGGTCGACACACACTCTACTGCAAATTGAAAAAAACTTACACAACATATCGCTTTATCGTTTAACATTTGATGAACTAAGAATGTGTCTATTGTGGTGTTTAGGCAGTATTTCTGTAGTAGTTAAGGTTACTTTATTTTTATAAAATTACTAGTAAACATGTCGGAACCGGTAGGTAGCTCTGGCATACCATGTGGGAGGCTTAAGCTCAGTTCAGTTGCCACTTCCCGAATGATAATTATATCAGAATGATAGAACCTTCCTTTGTCAATTTATCCTTTACATTCAAAAAAGTTTGAACCTAATTTTCGCAGACAAACTGTTAATCTTTAGCCACGTAATGTCAATGAACGATTAGCGTCAGATACTTAATACTTTCGGTTAATAAGGAAAACACTTACTTTAAAAACTAGTAAATATAAAATAGCACTGCATTTATAGTTTTAAAAAACTTGAATTAATGGACAGTGTTTTACCATTAAACATCGAATCGAATTTTCACTGTAAATTTAAAACTCATACCCACAACACCAGCGATCCATTTGGAATTACTTGCAACATTCGAGTAAACTGTCAAGCAAAATTTTTCAGTTGTGGTTTTCTTACAGCTCCCTGATGTGACACCAATAAGGTGGTCGTTTGAAACCAAAGCACCTCCCGAGTCTCCATTCTCAGCTCGGACTTTGTCCAAAGTGCATATCAAACTATTCACGGCTTTTGGACACATGACGATACTGACACGACCTTCTTTTGGAGCCCATTTGCTGTTTTCTAGCCGTCCATAACCGGCTATGACAGCGACACCATTTACCCATGGTCGTTTGGCAATCTTTATAGGCTTTACATTTTCGTTCAATTGAATTGGAACTTCAGTTTTTAGCAATGCAATGTCTGTTTCTCTTCTGATTATATCTGATGATGTGTACAGATGTAAGGGGTGCACTATTATATCGTTTCCACTAACGAAAGCTATGACCTTCATTTGTACTGTTCTGTCATAATGTTCTACTTTTATATATTCCGTATCTGTTCGTATGCAATGTGCTGCAGTAATGATCCAACTTTGATCAATTATCGATCCACTGCACAAAGCTGATAGCGACGGAGTGTTCACTATCAACTTTACTAGATACTTGTTCACTGCGTTTTTATTAGCCCGTAATAGTGCACTTGTCCCGTTATTCATTATAGCAGCAAATATGAATATACACGATACAAATCCAAACATCATTTCTGTACAACTGAACGGAATGAGTTTGTATGAGAAATGACCAGTGATGCGAAGTGAATTGCTTCTATGTAATTGATAATGCGTAAAATGTAACGAAGAATGCTACAGGTGAAAAACTTAAGTATGTGTGTGTAATGAGTGCGAATATATATTCCATTTTTGAAATTTATCTTTTCCTATAAACAAACACAAAGGTAGACGAATACTCACACTACTACCTGAAATATGACCTTTACTTAAGTTTTTTTACCTATAGCGTCATTTTAATAGTACGATAAGTGACAGTTACCTTTATAATTAAATGCCATTCTCTAGTCATTCGTCAAAAAACAACGCTAATAAATTGAAAGAACCGATATTTACTTACTCTGTAACGCAATTTTTAGACATATCTATCTTCTAAACCGAAGAAAAAAAACGAAACCTGTGATCAAAAAAAAATATGTGCGCCGGCTTTAGAATAAAACCACCATTTATCATCCCGCGGGTGTCGTACTAAGAAAAAAATATTCAGCGCAGTTGCATTAATCTATACAACAATATCTTATTGCGATCGCCACCCCGCCGGCCAAGCGTAATGATTATGGCAAATGGCGTTCAATAAGGAGACTCATGTGCAACCGATAATGAATGAAAACTTTAGATGTACACTTAGTACAAAAATATATGTACCCACTGTTGTACTATACGAGTATCATACTTACGATCTAGTTACATTTCCCTGAACAAACAAAGGAACCAGAAAATATGTATGCGTGGTCCAATTAGTCGGACTGAGCAGTCGGACCATGCGGTCTAAGGGGGATATTGTACAAAAGTCAGTACATATTTAACGTACACGAGTATACGTATTTACTGACACAACTGGCAAGAAAAGTAAAGAACTAGTAAGGAACTCACTGAATCTACTTGTGAGTTGGTTCTTCTTCGCACAGTGTAATATTTTTGGGATCGTGTAAGTAAATCGTATATAAAGTTATGATTGCATGAAATCAGGAACACAAAATAATTTAAATGTACTTTGAACACTATTATTTGCCTTGAAAACAATAACAAGTATTATGTAAGCTCAAGGTTACATTCACTCCTTTCACGTTTCTTAGAATCTATAATTTAATATTGTTGGACTTTTACCGTAACAAAATAAAAATATTTTAGTAAAAATAAATAAAACAATGTAAGATACTTTACAGTACGGTCTGATTGTGAGAAACATTTATTCGGCACAAAATTAAGAAATATACAAAGTACAAACTCTTTTAACTCAACTCTAGATTATAAATAACAAATTAGTAGTCGAAGAAGGGACGGACCGGCTCAAGTCTCAATTGCATCTGAACCCTATTGGGAAACTACTAAACACAATCTGTCAAACATAAATTGTTACGTAGAAAAATGTTTGTGAAAAAAAAATGCATATATTGTGAGAAAGAAAAAAAATCAATCACGTATCAAAAGGAGGTCAAACATGCCGCCGACCGATAACGGTATAGAAGAGGGTCCCTAATCTTAACGCATACATTCAGTTAATTTAAACCTTTTAGAGAATAATTCAACAAGCGATACACGAAGCAGAGGCCGCTCTACGGATTGTTTTGGAAGGCGAGGATTTAGTCCGGCCCCTCGCCACGGCCGGTCATCACGACGGCATCGGACCTCCCGACGTAGAATGGCACTCAAATTCTATATATTGCAACTCGACCAAAAACTTCAATAGCGCGATGTAGAAGCGGCGACGCGATTGGCAGGTGCTGTAGCCTTTCGGTTTCGTGCCGTTCCATTCAGTGAATCTTAGCGCAAAAAAATATGAAAGTTGCGGTTACAGTAGCGGACGTTCAGCGGTTTGATCCAACGCATTAAAAAGTATGCTGTGTGTGTTTTGTTATACTTTAGAGTTTGAGAGTTTGCCCATTCACAGCTTCTAACACTTAACATTAGGTAAGATCGAGGTCAACTTTGACTTATCTTTTATTTTTCAAAACTTTATCATACGTACACACCAGGAAGTGGAACTCACTGCCGGTGTCTATATTCCCACAAAGCTAAAATTTTGGTGTATTTAAAATAGATGGTGGACAGACACCGCGCACTTTCGTATAGTTGAAGACATTAGCTCCCCAGACATTACTTATTTTCTGAAAGACATAATGTGGGGCATCAAGTAGTGTTTATAAGTACGAGTACATTGGGTTTTTACTCCAATACTCCATTGTCGCTCACCGTCAGATGAGATCGTGGGCAATCTATGTCCAATATTTTTTAAGGAACACTTTGTAATCTGCTCAATGTCCCGCTTTCTCTTATACCGTAATCAAAGCATAAATTTGAATTACCTCTTCTCTTCTCCCCACTACTCAGTGTTTCCTCATCCGCCATATATTTTGAATTATTGACGCCTTTTCAGTCGCAGCGCACTCAGGAACGTGCGCTTACCTTACAAACTTAGGTTCTCGTATGATTCGCCCAATATGTAATACTCAAACACCATTTAGTTCATTTTGTTTCACATCTCGTCTATGTGTTATAACCGAGTTCATTTGTCGTCCAGAAGAATACCCAAATTGTATAGAGAACTCCTCGTACCCCTCATGACCAAAGCAATATTATTTCACCATTTTATAGTTAGCTGTATAGTAAGCTATTAGTTGTTGTTTTTTTCTTCAATACACTTGTTCGTAAATTGATCCTTATGACATCGCTTTTAGGTCCATAAACCGAGCTATAACCCCGGCGTGCGTAATTATTTTCTATTACACCCTAGTGCAAATAGAAAATTATCCCTGCCACTGCTACTTTGCTGCAAGTTGTATGCGTGTAAACAGAGCATATTCAATTTAGCCGAGTAATACAGATTCTTTTTGTAACAACAAAGAGTATCTAAGGTGCTGAAAATCCAAAGTTATACATTTTTGTAGTAAATAAATGAGTACGTCCTTATTAAGTCAAACAAAGTTTTGTTATTTTCAAATTATTCATAATTCACAATCATTTATATAAAGTATTAAAATATTCGCATTTTAATTTATAATTAAAACACTTTAAATTATAATTTTGAAGAAGGCTTTATATTTTCACTCACCTTGGATTTGGAGCGCGAAAATAAAACTTTCGCTCTATTTCCCATAGTTGTTCATATGTTGTCTAGTATACGTATATTACATACTATTTGATTTTGTGTTTATCGTATTTGTTGCTGTGTGATATATTATGTTAAAAATATCAATTTAAAATGCAGAAGATGAACGATTCGATAGAGGTAACCCCGCCAGAAATAATAAATGAAGCACAAAATGCAAATGATAGCCGTACCCCCGCAAAATCTAGAAAAAAGTACTGCCTACGATAGTTTCCTACAATGGAAGTGTAAGAAACAAACCCAGTTATTTTTTTAAAGTGTGTTTATGGCGTATTTTTCTGAACTAGCCAATACATTCAAGCCCAGCATGATGCATGTGGTGGATGTATCCCATGTTAAAAAGTATGTTTATTCTCAAACCTGGTTTTGTTATTAAAACGTAGCTGATGTTTTTGGTTTTTTCCTCGTAAATGTTTTGCAAAAATGTCATATACAATTCGTAAGCTCTGCTCATTATACACTGCTCAAATCACAGCCTCGTGTGTAATGAGTAACTTAGCTCACTTGTATCATAATGTTCTATTACCGCACTAATATTAATTAATAGTAAAATGATTTACATGGAACAGTAATTTGTTTCCCGACCCCACGCCCTGCGGCTGTGAACTATAAACAGCTAGGAGGGCTCGTATTTAAAGCAAAATCCTATCTACAACACTGTCAGAATTTAATAAGACATGATGGCCAAGGAAATGCTTATTTAGTGTAGTTTAAAATTAATTCTGACTTCTACTGTGCTGTTTTACTTTTACTGTGGATAACGTCATTTTAACATTTACATTGTGAAATAGAGAGTTCGTTACTGGCATCATTATCATCAGCCAGGATACGTCCACTACTAGACATAGACCTCCTCCATGGTATGCCACATTGACCGGCCCCGAGCCGCTTGCATCCAACGACTCCCCGCGACCTTAACAAGGTCGTCAGTCCATATATAGTATGGGGACGACCCGGTAGACGTTTCCCCGTACGTGGTTGCCACTGGAGAACTCTTATTCCGCATTGCTTATTGGTTCTTCGAGCGATGTGGCCTTGCCCATTGCCAGTTCAGCTCATTGACTCGTCGAGCTATGTCGGTGACCTTAGTTCGTCTACGGATTTCCTCATTCCGGATTTTATCACGTAGAGAAATTCCTAGCATAGCTCGTTCCATTGCTCGCTGAGTGAATTTGAGCTTGTTTATCCGGTCCTCAGGAGCTTCTTATAAGGACCACGATTCGGTTACGTATGTCATCACTGGCAACATGTACTAATTAAATATTTTTGTATGTAGACGTTGAGGTATTTGGACGAGAGAGAGAGAGGGAGAGAGAGAGGTATATATTACTGGCATAATGTGCAATAAAATTAATAAGAACTAACTGGTTATAAACAAACATTTTCACAATATATTTTGTAATCATATAGCTCATACGCGTTGACTTACAGTTGAGTAAAACTTGTCAGTATGTTTCTTTTGGTATAATAACTTTTTACATATTTTGTATAAGATTAACGTGTATATACTCGTATAATGTAGTAGCAGTTGCTGAGATAATCTGAGCATGCAAAATGATTACCTGACAGATTTACATGTCAGCGGTAAAATGGAAGATCCCTTTGATGATTTAAATTACCGATTATTTAAATGAACGATTTGCCACACGGGTCAAGCCGCGTGCGGAAACTAGCTATAAACAAAAACCGGCCCAGTGCGAGTTAGACTCGCACACCAAGTGTTTCGAACAATTGAACTCATTTTTATGGTTCCGTGCCTCAAAAGGAAAAAGGAACCCTTATAGGATCACTTTGTTGTTTGTCTGTCTGTCAAGACCATTTTTCTGAGGAGCGCGTGGAGAAATGTAGTTTAAATTAATATCGAATACTCAAGTCAGACGTCCCTTGGATCTTTGAAAAAATCAATCTTATAAGTCAACGCAATAAAAATATATAGTAGTATCTTAGACCATTTCCATACAAAATGCAAGGAAACTAAAACCTATAGGGTACTTCCCGTTAATCTAGAATCCTGAAATTTAGCAATAATCAAGGTCAAGCACAACCATAGGAATAAAACTGGAAACCAGGATTTTTAAAATTAAAACCTAGTAAAAATAGCTTTTTATGGTTACATACTTAACTTTGTAGTTTAAAGCCAAACATCGGGGATGTAATGTAACTGCAAAGTTAGGTTTGTTCTTCAATCGGACTTATATTTTCATTATAGAGCATGATTTTATGTATGTTAATTATTCATATTCTGTACGAAACCCTCGATGCGCGAGTCCGACTCGCACTTAAACGGTTTTTTCATGATAAGTCAAAACAATATGCTGCAAACTTCGATCAATAATTGTTGATCGAAGGCTGCAAAGAAATAAAAATCAGTCATACCGACGTCGCGCCGGTATGACTTTATAAGGGTTGCATTTTTTTCATTTGATGTTCGGAACCCTAAAATCTTAGTAGAGGCTGCTAAGGAAAAATGTTCAAGAGATAGGCAGCAGCATCTACCTATGTAACAACAACATCTTATTGCGATCACCAATACGCCTGTCAAGCATAGCGAATTTCCGCATAGAGTCAAATATATAGTCAGGCTCAGCTCCTACAGTGGACAGAAGCAGACATCATAAGATAAATCATACAAATAATCTATCAGGAGCGTCATTAAAAACACCATGTTGAAATCAAGAAGTAACCTTTGTAATATTTGACATAGATTTTTCACCCTCAATGTACAACTAGGTGTGTAAGCCGGTGGGGCTCCCTCCCTTTCCATGTTGCGTGCAAAGGGGCCGCGTATACATAAGTACCTACATAACTACTTGAGGAAGGCGTATTTATTGTTATTACCTCTACCAGTTCGTTTAGCTTTTCAATAGCTAACTGGTAGCTGCGTCAGGATAATGAATTTCTTTTTTACCCCAAAGGATGTAACGTCTTTGATCGGTATAAAATACTATAAGGAAGGCTACACGATACTTAGCTATTTGTGTAATTTATATACTAGCTTTTGCCACGCCTTCGTCTGAGGTCGTGGACTTTAGGATTCATCCAATGTGAAGTACTTGTACGATCTAAATAAAAGTAGTCTACGTCCCTTGGCCTTTCAACTATCCCTCTACAAAAATCAAGAAGTCGTTCTTCCTAGCAGGTCTTGACTGTATAAAAAAGGGAATTTTTGTAATAAAAATTTGAAAAAGAAACATGCTGTGAAAATTCCTATAGGTCCATGATTTTTAAGACCTACTCAACAACACCTCGCTCGAGGGTGACACCTGAATACAAAATATTCATCGCCCAATGCTATTTTATTTACAATTTTGCCGTCCGAAATTTGCCGACAGAGGGTGCTGTTCAAAATACGCCGTCAGAGGGCTCTGCTTTTAGATCGTAAATTCGCCGAAAAAAGGCGCTGCTGTTAGTTTTTAATTTTTGACAACAGAGGGCGCTGCTTAACCTTTGCCGCCAAATGGCGCTGCTGCTTATATACGCTAGGTATAATTAAAGAAAGAAGAATAAAAAAGAATTGTTTTTTGATAGAACATAAATTGATTAATTAAATATTGAAGTAAAACTTAACATATCTTAACTTTTGCTACAAACAATGCAATACATACTCAGTATTACAGCGCTGGTTTTCAGCTACGCCTTGATTTATGCTAAACTAAAACCTGCCATCCATCAAGATGATTTCTGAAAATGTTGGATTTCCCAGAATGTTAAATGTGTTTAGGGATCCGTACCAAAGGGTAAAAACGAGACCCTATTACTATGACTCCGCTGTCTGTCTGTCTGACCGTCTGTCACCTAGCTGTATCTCATGAGCCGTGATAGTTGGGCAATTGAAATTTTCGCAGATTTTGTATTTATGTTGCCGCTCTAACAACAAATACCAAAGAACGGTCTGGTGTGAGTCGGATTTGCGCAAATAGGCTGCTAAAGCGCCCTCTGTCGCCCAAAAGAACAAGTTGCCCGACTAACTTCTTCCTCAAGCTCAACGATCTTTTCATCGGTCCTCAGCGTCCGCGCGTTATACGTCGCCAGGTCGAGTCGTCGTTGGTGGTAGCCGAATCTCTTCCGGAGATTCTTCGCACCCCCTGCCCCGCCGTAACCGTGACCGCTATCGTAGTCAGGAATAGCGGGGCCGCCGGAGACTGGGGGCCGTAGTAATGGGCGTACTGACATAAGGGTTTTTAGCGTAATCACCACGCTTGCTAGACGGGTTAGTGATCGCAGTATTTGATTAAGCTCTTCAAGAGGAGGCTGCTGTCCCTCCCCCCGGTGTAGGTTTTCCCTTAGTCGCCTCTTACGACACCCACGGGAAAAGATGGGGTGGTTACATTCTAAGCCGGAACCACATGGTCAAAATATATATATAGAAAAATAGAGAGTTTATGGTAACATCTTCCTACGTGGACGAAGTCGCGGGCAAAAGCTACACTTGTACAGGAATATATATTTTAAATGATTATATACTCTTACCTTATCAAGTAAAAACGAGATTTAAAATGATGTTAGATGAGAACACAACAAACACGATAAACTTGGTAATGTGGTCTCAATTTTTTAATGCCTAGCAGCCATCACGACAGCACCAGCTTCAAATCTTTCAGGGGATCTGAAGTTAAAGGTTTTGGTATAAAAATTGTTGTTAAAAAGAGATTTAATAATAAAATGTAGACGTGGATCTAGTAAAAGGCGACTAAATAACATTCACAACTTCTTAATGTAACCAACTGTCGGCATAACATGCGTGGTCATTTGCTAAACTAAGATTTCAGAAATTATCTCACGGAAATCTTTACTGCGATAAAAATGATTTACATCACTAGTAGTACTGATTTCTCAGTGTAATTGAATCATTTTGTATGCAGAAATCCAGTTGAACTTGAGTTAAGCAAGAAGTCTGTCTGTCCTTTACATAAGGCTGAAAATATTATGCGAAAGCTTCGTCTATCGCGCCGCTAGATGACTCTACGAGTAGTTTAAATGGCACCACTGTCGTGTCCTCCCCGCCCGGATAAGATCTAAAAGCAGACTCAAATTGCGATCGTATTTGATGTGGCTTTTTTTCCCCTTTGCCCATCACCATTTCACTCCCTACACGCTATTTTTGAACGGTGAAGTTATATTAATTTATAACTACGCCGCATGTATGTAGGAAAAGTTTACACGCATCACTCCGCAGAGTGAAAACATGCTATTTAGATTATGATTTAGACGGAGGGGCACTGAGACAACCAATCATAAAATCCATACACTTGAACTTGCTATTGTACTAGTCTATACTTTTGGTGAATTCGTGTTGTTTAGATGAGTTGGTGTAAATATAATATGGGACATTCTGAATTTACTTGTCATTTTTATACAAAATAAGCTTCTGAGCTCCCCGAAAACTAAAACTTTAAACCAAGAGTAAATACCAAGGCTTACCGTCATGTGTGTTTGAGGTTATATACATAAACTAGCGGCCCGCCCCGGCTTCGCACGGGTGTACATTTACTTTTTAAACATTTTGGAATAAACTTAGTAATGTATCTTTATGCAAGACAAAAAATAATCAAATTGTAAATCTAAAGCATTATCGAATCGATCCAGCCGTTTAGGAGGATTTCAGTGACGTACCACACGTACATTAGAATTATAAATATAAAGAAGATGGTGATAAGTTCTTCCTAATTGATAACAGCCTCTTTTATCTGGTGGTTACACGTTTCGACGCAAAATTCGGAAGTCATAGGTTCGATTCCCAGTGGGGGTACCACACTCGTTTACGACGAAGCCAAAATGATTTCAGCAATCTTTGTATGTATGTTTGATCATCTGTAATGTTTCTTCATATCTCCTAAACTATACTCATCGTATTTTGACAAATTAGGTATCATTGGACACGGGACGTCACGTCAAATCCAAAATGTCGGCATGGTAAGGGACATAAATTGCAACCAAAAATTATGGTTACAGATAAAAATATCGTGTTTTGTATCAAATGAAAGAGCAACAAATGACCCAGTTATATTTATCACGGACAACACATTTTAATCAAGCTTACATCATAAATGTCTTGATTTATTTGCTAATAATACTGTAGTTTTAATCAACACGAGTATAAAGCAACGAAAAACCTCCTAAACCACAGACGTCACATGTTTTCCCATGAGGCAATGAAGGTCACGCCAGTTTCGTGCAGCAATCAAACCACCTCGCGTAAAAAGTCGTTAATTTGGGTTAGCTGAAGTACCTTTCATGATGAAATGACATCGTGAAAAGGTTTTCAACCGTTTATGAGTATCGTTTAAGGTTAAGTTTTCTTTGCGACTTTGCGTCCAAACTTCAGAAAACAATAACTTAATTCTTGATTAAATTAATAATTGTCAATAACTTAACCTTCTCACCTGTTGAGACGATAATGCCGTTGTTTGGTAAGCTGAGCTAAGAAGACTAAATCTGAAAAGTATAATGTTTGAATTATATCTTATTAAAATTGCCACTTAAGACTACACACTGTTGGCTCTTGTCGTCGTTATATTAACAATTGTTTGTTAACAATTACTTTAGTCAGTCGAAAGTTACTCTTAAAACTTTGATTTTGAGTATTTTAATTATTATTAAACTGTACGGAACCCTCGGTGCACGAGTCTGACTCGCACTTGGCCTGTTTTTTGTTGTAGTATAGTTACTTACAAAACTAACGAAATCACCGAAAAAAATTCATGTTACCACCACAAATTACTCAAGAAAAAATCAACATTCAAACATGACCGTGGAACTTTATTCACATAGCAAACTTTTTTATTTGTAAATTGGCTGTACCGTTCATAACACAAGGAATTTCTTACAGAAGCACAAACATGCGGGAGCTTGGTGCGGGCAAAGTTCGCTATGACTATGTTTATATTACCAACGCTTGTACCAAAATCCATTTACTAGATTAAGGTTGTACGAGAGGGATATTCATATGGAAGACAGGAATTTTCACTGTATTTACACATTTGCTGCCACTTCTGTTACAATACAATGTCCTTAGAAGAGTCGAAAACAATCTGAATAGGTAATAAACAGGAATGTGTAATCTTTTCTTGGCATTCCATAAGTACTATAAAGAAGTCGGCCTACATGGTTGTGACCTCCATGGCTGCGTATGTTGGTTGGCCAGATCACTGATTTTAAATGTAGAACGCCTAACAGTTGGAGGATGGACTTGGATGTGTCTGCGACACTACTGATTTAAAGTTTGGTGTTAATAATATTTTTACTAGCAGAATCCCTCTCGTCACTTAGTTTAGTCTTAGAAAAGCGTCGGTAACGCATTCGATAAGGCGTGGACTCTCAATCTCAGGGTTCGGGGTTCAAATCCAGCCGTGTACCTATGAGTTGTTTTTCAATTCAAGTACATTATCCGATTGCTTAACGGTGAAGGAAAAAATCGTGAGGAAACCTGCATGTCTTGAACAGGCATGTGAAGTCCGCCGATCCGCACTGGGCCCGCGTGGTGGACTATGGCCCATACACTCTCTGTAGGTGAGAAGGCCTGAGCCTCTGCAGTGGGGACGTATATAGGCTGTTAATGATGATGATGATGACTTAGTCTGCCCATCCGTAAGTCGTATCGTTCAATTTGTTCTGCACATTATATGCTGTTACCTCGTCTCTTCGATTTTCCTTGGATTGAACCCATGCCCCTCGCGAGTGAGCTTGACCTCTTAGCTACGACTTCATTACAGTACTAACCGTTTAGTTTTTTAGACCAAATATCTGAGAGCCGCATCGATGATCTCCACGTAAAACGATCTCAGAAATTTTGATCAGTCAGATCCTCATTTTGTAGAAACATAAGTAGATGTTATATCCATCTTCCTCTTCTTATTGCCCCGCCACGGTATGACAAGTCACTCTAAATCCGAGTTGTAATTTTACAGACGGTAAGAATTCAGAGTCAACAAACTTTTGGCGTAAAAGTTTGGTAACAGACGCTTATTTCGTCAAATTAACTTTTCATTTTGACTGACCGCTAGCGGCTCGAGGCCACCCATTGTGGCCAACAGTACCTGCTATACTCTTAGGATATATATCTAAAAATGTTCGCGAATGATGATGAAGACTTTTGATCTGAATAATGTAACAAGAAGCAACTTTTTGCTATTCCTATCATTTTTAAAATCTGTAACCACGTGTAAGGCACTACTAGCCTTACTTTTCTTAGTTTACTAGTCTTCGTACCGAATACTATGCAGAGGTAGGGCGGGCGTTAGCATGTAACAATAACACACTGCGATCACCAATCCGCTTGTTAATCGTGGTGATTATGACAAATTACCGTATAGAAAGTACACTCGAGTACAAAAATATGTATCCACTTTTGAACCATTTCATATTCAATCTTGCTTGTTGTGTGTGTGTGTGTGTGTGTGTTGAGGGAAATATCAATTAAAGGTGAATGTGACATGGTTCAAAAGTGGTTACATGTTTTATACTCGAGTGTACTATTTGTCGATCTATGAGGTACGCTCATGTCCAACTCCAAATCATGCAGACGATTATGATTGCACCAAATCCCTCTGTAAAAATTGCATAAGTATAACTTTACAGATTTTATTTATGAAAATTTGACATTTTGATATTTAATTTTGATGATTGATGCTGGTACCGGCAAAAAGGGATATCCCCTTGAACAGCTGCAGTCACGGAAACGTATTTAAGTTGGAGCTGCTGATATTTGTGTCCCTTAAAAGTAACATTCAAAATGATTATTTGCATAATCTGTTGTTATACAAAACGATTAACTACGAAAACTCTTTAAAACCAATTAATTTACCCAGTGAATTCCATTTAAATGGAAATTAAGTCCCACAGATCTGATATCTGCAGCTCTAACCCCAGCGAATATACGCTCCACTCTCGGGACATTCAATTTATTTTTTCTGTGTAAATGAAATTGAATGCGGTACTTAAAACGTATTTCCTTAGTCCGCTAAAGTTAATCTTCAGCTTTCTTAACGACCGAATGGGGAAGATGATTTTTTTATCCAATCACCCGCGTGATGATCGCAGGTAGATGTTGTATTTACTTTGGTAGTTACTGCTGCCGATCTCAAGAATAATCTTCTGACCGGGGTGATTTTTTATAGTTATTCTTAAAAAGAATAAGTATATGTATCTAGACACGCGGCAGCGTGTCAAAGCCAAGTTCAAGCAAAAGAACTGTATATTTATTCTTACATTAAACAGTTTAAAAAATTCAACAAATTTTATCTTACTATGCATACTATTTGTATCAAATTTCTAGCCTAAATAAGCTATTTTAATGTATTTAAAGAATAAAGTACACAAATAGTAGTGACTTTAATTTACAAAATTTCGTGCAGTACCTTCAATCAATAACGTTAGCTTATGTACGAAATAATTTAACACTTTGTTGAAGAGTCTGTTATATGGAACATTACGTAAATGAAGGATTTCTTCAGAAATTTTAATGAGTTATGTGTGATGAATTATTCAGTCTTTCTTGGAACGTGTAGGTGTAAGCGCCAGCTTCTTATGTGGGGGTAGGCCTTTCTTAAAATTTCTTGACCTGGAGTGACATGTGCTTGCTTTATAGGTAGATGCCGATACTCATCTTCTAAGTATGTTTTCCATTATTTGCCTTTTACTACACCCGCGGGATGACACGGGGTGGCCTTATTCTTAAGCTGAAACCATACGGCAAAATAACACCAACTGACAAGAAGTATATATAGAACTATAAATACGTCTAAGTATATGAGGTATATATATCTCGCTGATATCTACTTGACCAAGCGGATAATAAATTAAGATAGAGATATAAATAAAAAAAAGGTTCGCCGATACAAGTTTATTGCGTATCCAGCTGGGCTGGGCTGGCTACGTTTATGAACCAACTAAAGAGCGATTCCTCGAGACTGAAGTGTCCTAGTGCCCTTAATCATGGAATCAAGAGTCTCTAAGATCTTGAGATCAAGCATTAATAAAGGATCAAAATCTTTTTTATAGCTTCCAAATTACAAGGGAATTTTTTAAAATACTTTTTGGGCTAGGATACAAATATATGTATTTAGCTCCACTTTTTAAATACGAGTATACAATAGATTCGTCTACCAGGCCGTCCCCCTACTAGATGGACCGACGACCTGGTTAGAGTCGCGGGGAGTCGCTGGATGCAGGTGGCTCGGGACCGGTCGATGTGGCGTACCATGAGGAAGGCCTATGTCCAGCAGTGTACGTTTCCCGGCTGTCACCTTACCTGATGGTGACAATAAGGGAGTAGGATGGAAGTTTTTCACCCTAAAACCTTAAGACAATGAGCCAATGACTTATGAAAAGCCAGTCGAACCGTAGTCGTAATTTAACATACGTTAGAACGAATATACGAGTATAGTAGACAAAAGCATTAAGCAGTCATTGTGATCCCCCGAGACGGAAGCGGACCGTAACTTGACCTTCGACGGCTACCGACCATACCTGATGTCCACAAGGTCTGAGTCGCATACAAACATCAGATTTCAGCAATTCTACACAACAACACAAAAAATCTAAGTTACTTGGGGTAAAGTAGGATAATATTCTGGCCTTTAATACTAATTCCACCGTGAAATTTATTTTGGTACTGTATCAAATTATTTCAAAAAAACGTAAGCGCCTGTAACGTTACCCTCGTAATGACAGCTCACGGCACCAAATGATGTATTAATTTTAAAATAAAATATTGAACCAAAATATAAATTTAATGGCAGAGTTCCCTAAAGACTATTAACGTTTCATTTTTTTTAAATTTGTTAGTCTCTGTGCCATGGACCAATCAGGTCAAGCCCAATTGGATAAATCGTAAACTCCACGCGGGTGAAGCCGCGGGCAAATAAATTTACTTAATATATAAATATTATAAATTTTGTATATCGTTGTTCAAAAATATATTTTTAAATAATATTTTAAAATTTTAAATATAAATTAAAACAGATCAAGATGCTGATATAATTTTATTATTTATAACATTTGACTAATATTATTTGACATAGTTATAGATATCAATTAAGTACGTGTCTTGACATCATAGAATTGTATAATTTAAATACTCGATATTATTACTGTTTGCATGTCAAAACATTGGCTAAACGTGTGGTCTAGAATAATTTACTTGAACATCAGAAATGTACCACATTTATTGCAAATAAAGGTTTATCTTATCAAATCTTATCTTATCATATTGTGATACGCTTATGAGCTAAGACGACGCCGGTTTTTTTCAACAAACAATCCCGTAGTGGTACGTCCATACATTAATAACCGCAAAGCTGCTTACAGACGTTAAAGCCTGTAGAAAAAGCCACGTTTCAGTTTTCAGCAGCAACGAAACGCTTCACCGCAGCTATCGGCACTCGGCAGTACCTTACAGTAAGCGGCGATGGGCGGGCGCGTCCTTGTTCCTTACAAAAAACTTCGCAACTTTACTTAAATATTAATATACACCTTGTAATACACTAAAATTAACTAGACGTATAATTAAAGGTAATCTTGTGTTCAACCGTATAAATCTAAGATACTTTAGGTGAAAAGTTACTAAAATGTTTGGTTCTTTCGTAACAATGTATTCTAACTAGCTTAGCTAAAAACATTTTTTGTGAGAGAGAGACTAGGTCAAGTGGACTGCTAAATTTACACGAGCCAGTACGGAATCCCCAATTTAAGTTAAGGTAAGTTGAAGTAGTGTGATAACATTTAACTCAGAAATAAAATATAATGTAAAGCTTCTCGTTATGAAGTTTTCACTGCTATGTTTTCCACTGTGCCTGAATGAACTTTAATGAACCTTATTATGTTAGAAGTTGTTATTTTATGAAGAAACTAAAGCTCTAGCTTGAAACTAAGAAATGGACTATAGTTTTACTACCTTTCTTCTTAGTTTTAAGTGTTTCTTTTTTTCAGCTTTGTCCGAACAGTTTCAGATTTTTCACTTTATGATGTGTTTTTTGATCCATTACATTTCTTGCATTGTCTTGCAAATACCTTAATAATAATAAAAACCTAAATTACTTTTATTGAACACGCTAATTAGAATTAGCTGCTAAATTGAGTTACGATTCTAAAAGCTAATAAATAGGAACATACTGAAATTAATTGATCATGAATTCAAATTTGTCACCAATTTTATAACGACTTTGGCTAATTCACTAAAGCACATTTCAGCGTAATGGCCATGTTCTTAAACTTCAGGCAGTTTTTGCCAGCAAATGCGAAATCTTTTATGGTCAAAGCGAATTAAGGCTAATGCGAATGTTTTCTTTGATATTTTCCTAATTTAAATGAATTAAATCAGACCCAAATGTGAAAGGGTCACCGAAGCTGTAATGACTTTCGTACTTTTACGAGTATATTGATAAGTTTGTTCAACCTTTTCCCTAATTATCAAATTTGTATTAAGTACAAAGTTATCTTAAAGCAGAGGATTCCCAAGCCTTACGATCGTTAAAATACGAATCGGATATTAGTAAATGGTGAAACAAAGACCAAATTTATACATGTCATAACATCCGTTGATTTTTAGGGTTCCGTACCCAAAGGGTAAAAAAGAGACCCGCTAAGACTCCGCTGTCTGTCCGTCTGTCACCAGGCAGTATCTCATGAACCGTGATAGCTAGACAGTTGAAATTTTCACAGTTGATGTATTTCTGTTGCCGCTATGACAACAAATACCAAAAACCAGAATAAAACAAATATTTAAAGGGGCTCCCATATAACAAACGTGATTTTTTTAGACGTGCGATGACACATACACCTAGCGCCTTATAGTGTCGTACTAGTGTACTACTGCTACTGCAAAACTAAATTGATAACGAAAATCGAGGCGCATTCTTTATATTGGTTTTCCGTATGTTAAATATATATATGCTGTACGGAACCCTTCGTGTTCGAGCCTGACTCACACTTGCCCAATTTTTATAGATGGGACCCTCCATGTGCGACTCGCACTTGGCCGGCTTTTTAGGAATCAAGACGGATTGGATTTTGATTATATTTTATACACTTTATCGCAGTTTATTACAGTTGCGTTAGACGTTTAACCTATGTGTTAGAGAAGCACGTAATATCCCACACCGTCACGTGTCTGTCGTGATAAGTTTCAGAGGGTTTGTGTCAGAAATATAGGAAATTTCTGAAATCTCTTTCCTTTGAAATTTTGTCGTGAATTTGAATTGATCAATCATTTATTTGAACCGTAAAACTTTAAATATACATGACAAAAACATTTCATTTAAAAGGCAATGTACCTACAATGGCTTTCCATAATAACAACAATTACAAAGAAATGTGTCAAACGCCATAGTCACATCAGCCACATTTTACTGTGCCCCCGTCAAGACGTGGCGATCTAGAACCCGATATCTCGATATTGTTTTTGCCAGCGTGTTACCATTACACCACGAAGGCGAATCTTCAAATAACATACGTCTATCTCGCAGATTACCGCGACAAACGGGCATTCTGAAATGAAATGAAAATCATTTAATCCAGACCATCAGTCAATATTTTTTTTAAATTACAATTACAATTATGAATGATGTCAAATTTCTAAGATAAAATAGTAAGAGTATGTCAAATTAAATTAATGTGTCAAATATTAAATATATTCGAATAATTAATTCTTACAAATTATTTGACAAACACGTAATCTACTTGATCAAATCAGCTTGGAGAACCCAGTAAAGCGTTAATGATACTGTTCCTAAGCTTAGACTTAAGCTAAGTTCAAGGGAAACACAAATAATATTTGAAAACAAAGTGAGAGAGCAGCACATACACATATTCCACTGGAACTTCCCGCTGGGCTCCTTGACTCGCTCTATGGATGACCACCAAAGGCATTTTAGTGGATGGAAAACAGGTAAATACTCCTTCACGTCTCCCGCTATTATTTCTTAGTCACATTGGCTACCCACGTGATATCATATAGTGATCATATTCTAAATCTGTGATAAACACAATATATGTTTCACAACAGAGCTCTGTATGAATGCTTCCTATCTATAATAAAAAATGAGACCCGTCTTCATCTCACCCGCACCGCGAAAAATGTGACGTCATATTGTAGGGGAATCCCTCGGAGGACCGGCACGTCGCCTCTGTACTATGTCTTCATCTTTATCTGACTCGGTATGCCCTATATCAGGGATAGTCGGCAACACGAGTTGCCGGCTCGACATGTGTATAAACACGAAATGAAACGTACCTTGGGCTCCATTTATCTACTGACATCGTCATTCTTTTATCATCGTAGAGGTCTATGCACATACGAATACTCGTACCATGCAGCGTGTTTGAGCCCTCTTTACAAATAATAATTCAAGCGCTCTCTTTTAAATAACAGTTACTCAATAATAACTTTATATGTCTATCTATTATATTATATATTAATAATCACAAATTGAAAATTAATTATCTCTCTCTCCCTCTAATGTTGCTCCTTCTGGGGTAACATAGGGTCGTAATTATTATTAATTAAAATACATAATATGTTATAATAGAAATACTAAATTCATACAAAGACCATACAATTTTTTAGAAAAAACGCCCCCTATTTGCCTTTGGGCCCGGTACTGAACCTACCCCGGACACGAAAAGCTACGTAGCTTTGAGAATCTATAGTTTGATCGATTCACCAACGTCTTTCCGAGAACTATATTTCCGTTAAAATTAATAGAGCTATGAATTTGAAATTGGCTAAACTTATCGTTTCAGTTTTGAATTTCTTTAGAACAATCAAATAAATATTTGATTTGATAATGTAAAAATTACAATACATACAACATTACATAAATAATATGTTTCGATGTTTTGTTTCCACGTCACGTTCGCGTCTAATTAATCGTTTCCTCGTCCATCGTAGTTGTGTGCACAGCGTGGTGCTATTTCGATAGTCCATAGCTCATAAACGATCCTAATCCTTCCAGTACCACTCCTTGCGTAGGGACTTTGACCGCTTTACACATTTCTTGGAGAATATTGTCTACGAAACACCAGTCTGACTAGTTTTATGGGGTGACCCTATCATCATCAACAGCCTATATACGTCCCCACTGCAAAGGCTCAGGCCTACTCTCCTACAGAGAGTGTATGGGCCATAGTCCACCACGCGGGCCCAGTGCGGTTTGGCGGACTTCACATGCCTGTTCAAGACATGCAGGTTTCCTCAGGATGTTTTCCTTCACCGTTAAGCAATCGGATAATGTACTTTAATTTAAACATCGGAACTGAACCAACGTGCAAAATTCAAATCCCTAGGATAAGAGGAAGTGCTTCTAATTCAGCTTGCAAGATTTGACCCGAACATACATACATACAAACATTGCAAGTTAAATAAACGCTTTTAAAAAAACATCTCATATGTACACGGCTGGATTCGAACCCGGAACCTTCAGATTGAGCGTCCCGAGCCTTATCAAACGTCACAAACGCTTGTGGCTAGGTGACCCTATACTGAAGGTAAAAGGGATGAGTTGGACGGAGCCAGCTGATTCCGCTGCCTCTCATAAACTATGTCGTATGTAAGGCGAATACCAAGTAACAAAAAATTATAATACAACAGTGAGTAGGCTGGGAAGTAACTTAACGAAATAATTCGTTCTGATTCTGTGCCTAATTTAGCAGACAATCATTATAACCGCGTATTGACCTGCCAAAATCCCCAGTTGTTTCAGTAAATGAGTTTGGATCCCCGCTCCAATATAACTCAGGCGTCAGCAGTTAACAAGTAACGAACGAGTCAGCCTTGCGCTTGGATAGCAAATTGATTGATAACGATCCTCAATAAGTACACTCTGCTGTATGCTAGGTTTGATTAAATCTACGCAAGTCACATTACAAGAAGGATAGGTCAGCTTGTAAACGTACGAGTATCATATCTCTAAGAACCCAAAATTATATACTTGTATGAGGTAAAACCAAGTCAAAAATAAAGCGATTCGTAACTCTTAGTCCAATCGATAGCTGAAGCCGTCGTCTTGTGGTTGCGACCGAGTGACATCGATCGACAGCCCTAGTTTTAATACATAGCAATCACACATTTGTCACGGCACGATAGCACAACGATAGCGTTGGATTACTACGCGCTCCCTTAGTGTCTTCTATTGCGTTGCTATCGCGACTAGGATTATCCATACTAATATTTAAAAAAATTGGTTGCCTGTAAAGCCGGTATACGGGCGAAAGTTTTACGTGACAACGACTTTGAGTGGTAAAATAATTTTAATGTGAATATTCATTCAGGGACGCGTGCCTTTCACTTTTTATGTCTGTCTCTCTCGCTCTTAGGCGGGCTAACCATGCCCGAGTGGAAGGGACGCGTGCCTCTCACTCGCTCTCATTGTGAGCGCATAACGTGAGCGGAGCGTAACGCAGTTTCTTGAAGTGTCACCCGGCAAACCAATTTATAAGACGTTGTCACGTCAAAATGCGAAATTTGTAAAAATGCGAAAAGACTTACGTTACGACTGACAAAGGGTAATTGAATAAAGAACAGCCTGTTCGCTCAACTCGGTCCACTAGAGGTTTTATAAGACATAGAGGTAAGTCGCTATGTCGGCCTGCGCAGTGGACATATGAGAGTATCTCTCTGGGCCGTGTTGTCATCAGCGTACCCAAAGATACCAGGAATTAGCAGTAAGTCATTAATGAGCAGCAAAAACAGAGTAACGGAGATAGTATAACTCTGAGGAACACCAGCGTTAATACCCATCAGACAGGAAGAGTAGCCATCAATGACGACTCAGTATCAAGGCGTTTATTTAGCTAGTCATCTATGAAGCAGCTCGTTTAGTTGTTGAAGTGGCAATTCATCTAAAAAGCACATGGTCTAGTAATAAAAACTCATCCATCGAGTTGTCATGTCAATCCAGTATAAACATATAATATGGTCTAATGTCTTATTGGCAGACACAATGAACTACACAAACAGATTTTGTATGGTCAAATGTGTTATCGAGATACGAAATCGACGTAAATATAGAGCATTGACTGGTGCTCTCACAAAAAATGACCGAAACCAATGTAAGCATATGCGTTACACATGTATGTCCTACCTGGTTCTACCCTCATTGCTAACAGGTTTTTCTACAAAAATGTATAACCTGTCAGATACAAGTATAAATCTTATATAGAACTAATATTATATACTATACTAATATCTTTCCCCTAACAATGAAATTGAGAAACTCATTAAATTTTATAGATGATCAATTGTCAACCACCCAGAATATCCCTTCTGAGCCTCCACGAAACGAAAAAACAAGCACATACGCGTAGGTCTAATTATGTTGCTGAAAAACAAACATCGCCAATAGTTGGCAGTCACCCCTGATAGCATGTCACATAACCGAAAAACTTATCAAATAAGTCACGTAGATACAAATATCAGTGAAAATAACCTCTCTTCTGTTACAAAGTACAGTTCGCAAAGAAAGTCAATAAAACTCAGGGCTGAAGGTTTCTCTTTTATAGATATTTTGCAAGTTCCTTTCTGGTGTGCGCTTGTTAAAGTTTTTCATTGAAATAAAAGGTTGCACGATTGTATCCTTTGCTCAATTTTTGTTAAGTCTTGTCTTTTAAAGAAGTCCTGAAATAAAATTTAAGGATCTAAACCAGAAAGTTATATCACTGTAAGTAGAAGCTTATTTAGAGCTGAAGCTAGGCTAAGGCTAAAATATATTACCAGCATATTGTAGCCAAGCTATCCTCGTAATTATGGCAATTTATCTTTCCAAGATAGTATTCAGGGTCCACGGAAAGCCAGCTTCATTGCAAGTTATCTGCTGCAAAGAGAATATAATATATGATCTATGGGTGCAGATCTTTTTTGGCATAATATGGAAGTTAAACATACATACTCGTACTCGCACATGCAGGTTACATTTCGTCATGATTACACTTTAGGAATCCGTACCACAGACGGAACAGTCCCTTGAGGGCGTAAAAAATCAGTTTAATGCCTCGAGTCTCGCAAACTCACTCATCAAAACTACATGGTAATTTTGCCGTTGACCTATATAATTCAATTTGGCAAGAAGTAAGCGTAAATAATGGGAAAATATAAATATTTATTTGTTTTTCAAACCAATGTCTGAGAGAACATTTTTTCCACTTTAAAGTTAAGTTTGTCCTCCAACTAGAGTTACTCTATTTGGTGCTTTAGTGATTACCTTTCCTAAATTTAATAAATAAATTTATAAAATGTAGTTTAAGTAATTAATTATCATATTGTGTGCACCCTTCATTTGAATACATCTATTTAAAAACAAAACCTGTATTTTATTATACTTAACAATACTTTTAATTGAATTCTCGTAATGAGATTTTTTTTTCATTATTCAGTTCGCTTGTCAAACTCACAATTGGTCGGTTTAATTTTGCATAAAACACACACTCACACACAAATATGTCTTTAAAAGTGTTCTGGATATTTACTTTAGTCCACTTTCACAACTATTTTTCACAACTAGTTAAGAAAAAAACACTTTTTGTTCCTTATTCCATAACTGGTTATTAAATAGAATAAAAAGTGGCATGTCTAATAATAACAGTCTAAGTATATATGTTGTAACCTTGTGTATAACAAACGATATTGTCTTACCTACTTGCTTCATACGGATTAAATGGAACACGGCCCTCTGGATGTTCTGATCTCTGTGTATTTAAATTAGTTACCAGTGTTGGTTTGGAATAAGGTGTCAGATGTGAAAGAAGTGATAGTTCAGGAACAAAACATGTAGACTAAAGGTCTCGATTTCACATAGTTAACAAACGTAATGAAATGAGCTTAACACCGGCCAATAGTATAACGTAAGACATAACTATGGATTGGTAAAACAATCTCAGATTATATTCAGTGAATAAACAATTTTTCCACAACTGTTGTGTTTTACCTATTGCTCTCGCCGGTTTATCCTACCCGCAAGTTTCCTTTAAGCAACAATCTCTCAAAGGTAAGAACGCACAATGCTCTATTGAATTCTAAGCTATTTTACATAGTGGTGTCGGACATGTATTTACAGTATCCATACAGGACATATATTCCAGACTTCAGCAGTAAGAATAATTATGTAGCATTACCGTTTTTAATACTGTACACACTTGTATGTGCTCATAAGTACCCAATTAATTTGAATTTGAGAATCGGAACACGATCAATGAGCTTAGTGAGATTAATGGGCAACAGAATATTGAATCTCTAATTAATCGGCAATCACCGTCGAACGATAGTACGTCTAGTAGAAATAAATAAATTGAACTGGGGACAAAAGTGCAGTAGTGAAATATTAAAAATAAATGAATTGAAACGAATTTACTAATTTCCACACCGCCGCACCTGCAATCACAGAAGTGTCTAAAAAGACAATTTTCCAGGCTTCTGCGAAAGGATGGCGGGATAATGAACTAGTCAAGTCCTAGTTGTTATGTATGTACTGAATATTGAGCTAAGCGTGTGCCAGAAATGTGTGATCTAATTCTTAATTCTCTCCGTAGGACTGAAGCATATTATTTAGCCGTCAGATTGAGGACTTTTAATCAATAACAGTCGAAATAATTTCACGTTTACTTATTTATACACAAATGTATTATTTACTTCATAATGACTATGAATTGTTTAAACAATGAGAGTTTCACTTTTGTCTCAAAATGTATTACTGACACTGAGTGTCTAATTTTTGAAATTGTCTGTGATATGAAAATTTAATTTTTTGAAAAATTTAATTTTTTAAAATTTGTCGCCATTTGTTTTTGAGTAAAACTATGTGCAAATAAAATACCAACTTTTTTTTAAATACTCGTATGTGGAATTTGTTCAGAAATAGACCCAAATCATAATCATTCGTGAAAATAAGCTAGTTAGTTTAATTATATTTATGTTACAATTTTTTTAATTTGTTAATTTTATGTTACAAAGGAAACAGACATGTTACAATTGTTACCGTAACGTGCCTATGAAATGATTGATGAATATAGTTACATGCACGAAACCAATAGCATGCACAGGGGTGGACCAACCGATTTATCACGCTGGGGTCGAAACAACAAGACAAGCGTGATTTATTTGGTTGGGACCCCTAAGAAAAATCTGCCCCAGACCGAGGCATATTTATCAAGACAGTAATGAGACTGGACTAAAATACTGGTGCTACAGATTGCGAGTTTTTATAAATGACGGATCCAATTACACAATCGGACTTGTGTGACCTAGCCAGATCAAAACGTTTAAGAAATGACACATTATGTTACATACCGTTAATCACAAAATGTTTGTGACGTGACGAATTGTCAGGAAATATTTCTAAAACGACCTTTTCCTTTTTTGAAAGATGGTTACAATTTCATCCGATGTAACCACCCCATCGCTTCCCGTGGGTGTTGTAAGAGATGACTAAGGGAAAACGACTTGGTTAAGGTCGCGGAGAGTCGCTGGATGTAAGTGGCTCGTGAGTACTCGGGACCAGTCAATGTGGCGTACCGTGAAGGAGGCATGTCCAACTTTGGCCGTTTTCCAGCTGATGATGATGATGATACGTGATTTATGGTCTTAGATATGGTCTCATAAAAAGCCATTCATTACGCCTGAATTTCTTTTTTTTTCCATTCCACGAAAGCCTAACAAACATTTTAAAATCAAAAATAGCCAAATCTGACTAGCCGTTCTCAAATGATGCGCTTAATTAGCAACGAACTTCATTTTATTTTATATTTAAATCAATACAAAAGTATTTAAACCAAAAAGTGAATGAATTTCGGCTATAGGAATATACAGATATTTTCTCGTAGTAAATCTGTTTGAACCATTTCTAGCAAAAAAAAGGAAACATTTTGTTATAAAAACATTGCCGTCGGATCAAGACGTGTTGACTCGAAGTTTCCGTGTTTTCCTTATGTTGTACTCGCATACTTTACTCCAGAGAGTTGAAGTTCACTTGATCGATGAGTTTATTCCATCCTTTTGACATTCCAATTAACACGAGTGTTAACACGCTCTATTCTTGCGCTTCACTAACAAAATTACATTTTTGATATAGATTTTCTTATTTACACAGCGTTAAAACGAACAATTTTACATACCTTTTTTAGTGTTTCGTCGTCGAAAAAATCTATTTAAAAGTTAAAACTTGAGTAATTATTTGATTGTCCCACTTCATGCAATTGGCACCAAAACTTTGAGATCAAATAAACCGAAATTAGGGGTGACTGCTGACGGCGGACGGCCTTCTATTTAGGATTTAAATGAGAGATAGATTTAGAGCTCGAATCCACATACATTTAGTTCGATTAAAACCGAAACGCAAAGGGGACGACTTTTGACAAAACCAACCAAACGCACTGAACAAGCATAAAAAGAGCAACACTTTAATCTAATAGAAACCCTGGACCAAGGCATGTAATGGAAACACTATAAAACATGGCAATAAAAATTTCATGTGCAGAAATTGATCGAGCCCCTGAGCCCTCCGTGTTTTATGACGACCATCGAGAGGACTCAGTCGGAATATTCAAGGGCCTTATTACGTTTCTGTGAAAACCGAGGACCGAGTTTAGAAAAAATAATGTATTTAACAACTTGTGGCGTAAGTTAAGCACAGATTAAAATTGATTTTGCTAATAATCGGGTTTGAAACGACAACGTGTCTCTTGACTTTAGTTAATGTTATGTTTATTTAGGTAGTGTTATGTAATGTAGGTGACTTCTTGCCTTTGTAGCCTATCCTCGTATTTCACATCCCACAGCAACACTCACAGAAAGACGTGAGGTGTCCTTTTCTAAAATCGAAACCATTAAGTAATAGAGTAATTAGTGATTGACTCGTATTATTCTACCAACGTAATGTAAATGAACATTTGCAGTTATTTTAAAAACAAGGTCACAGGTGGACTTAGACACACACTAACTATAAACACAAATAATAACTACGCGTGATAGGCGGTGAGATTGACCTCGACTCCCACGGGATGTGATGGGGTGGTTCCACTATGAAGCCGATGTATCATATCTTACTCGTTGACCAGAAAAGGTACAACGCTTCCCCCTTGATTCTTCAACTACATTATTTAAACTTGGAACCTGCTATCGGCGCACAGTATTTCTTTATTCAATAACCGAGCTTTATTGTAACTATGTTTACGATGAAATTAATTTCTAATTTACATTGAATCACGTTGATTACGTTTTTGTTCGAGTAATCAAAACTTCTGTAATATAACTCCGGTATTAATGAATCATAACTTTATAGCTATTGAGGGACTGTTGCTTTGGAGGCATTTAAGGGTGAAAGACGAAGAAGGAAAATAGTTAAAATAGGTAATTAATTTACAAATTATTTAATTATTTCCCTGCTATTCTTTTATGTAATAAATTACATGATCTTCCTAGTCAAGTGGTCACTTCTTTAAGCAGTTTTTCAGATTAAAAAAGTATCTCAGAGATAACCTGGGTAAAGTGCAAGATGTATCTGTGATTTTTACCCCACAAAGGCTAAGACATAGTAGATATGAGTAAGGTCGACGAGACGCACTGATCGATCAGAGATGCGAACTGCTGAAGCTTCTGAGACATGATCAACCAGCCCTGGTCCACCTGGTTAATGTTGTCGCTTGTGTCATTGTAGCGGTCACATAAATTGCTCCGCTTGTCAACACCGCCTTTGTGGATGACAACAGTCGGTCCAGGCACGTACGCCGCGACCAAACTGGTTTTCTGCCACACCGCGCGCCCGCGCCGATCCACCGCGGGACTCCTGGGGGCCAATCGCTCTAAATTACAACGCCAAATCCAAAACCTAACCACTCCCACTCCTCCATTTTTCTGTCATTTCGTATCGCGCTAATTACCAAAAGCTTTGCATCGGACCGGCCTTGCAACAGTGTCAAAAAATTGGTATGGCGCTAAAATAAACGTCAAGTTTATATCCGATCCAGTCCCAAGCGGTTGTGTTCAACTGTCAAAATTAAAGGTATCAAAAATGTAATTTTGTTAGTGAAGCGCAAGTGCATTGTATTTGAATAGAGCGTGTTAACACTCGTGTTGATTGGAATGTCAAAAGGATGGAATAAACTCATCGATCAAGTGAACTTCAAATCTCTGGAGTAAAGTATACGAGTACAACATAAGGAAAATACTTCGAGTCAACCCGTCTTGATTCGACGGCAATGTTTTTATAACAAAATGTTTCATTTTTTTGCTAGAAATGGTTCAAACAGATTTACTACGAGAAAAAATCTGTATATTCCGCATTAAGATTTTTACACAAAAATAGAAAAAAAATTGGGGGTTCCCCATACTTAGAACTAAAACTCAAAAAAATCCCTAAAAACCCATACGTGTGGGGTGGTGTGGGGTACCTATGGATAGGTCTTCAAAAAATTAAATTGAGGTTTATAATATCTTTTTTTTCTAAACGGAATAGTTTGCGCGAGAGACACTTCCAATGTGGTGGTGGTGATTCTGAAAAAAATTATCACTTAGCTTAATATTTGGCAAACGGATCCCTGAATCAAAAATCAATGTTCCTAGACCCTTAATATTTTTTTAAAGACCTACTCAACAATATCCCACACGATGGGGTAAGCGTGAAAAAAACAATTGCATCCCCAAGTTACGTGTATGGAAGCAACACTGAAAAATATTTTTCAATTAATCCTACATCTTTGTCGGCGTGATTAATATGTATACCCGTACCAAACAACAACTTTCTAGTAGTAAGATTCTTCGAGCTAAGCCGCGGTCGGACAGACGGACAGAGCAAAATTATAAGGGTTCTTGTTTGACTACGGGACACTAAAATCGATTGAAACGATGGGCGAGGATGATGATGATGTGTGATAATATTTCTTTGCTAGCACTCACGGCTCCCGTTGCAAAACACGATCCACCAAGGCCCCAAATGCGGTATGTTTACGATCCCATTGAACTGGGAAAAACGAAGTTTCAGTTTGACAATTTATCCGCAATATTGGTGACACGTACCGGCGTCGTCTCGCATACGATAGTAGCTTCAGGCGATAAGGGCGGACCCCCCTCAAAAGGGTAGCTTAAATTCAGAAGGCTATTTAAAGTTTTTGGCCTTTCCAGCAAAGTTCACATAAATTGTTTCGGGATCCCTTTTGAATGAACCTTTGTCTATATAACAACGGTTGTTTAGTTTAATTACTGAAATTTGTTTTGACTCTAATTGGCATGTATAATCTATAGAAAACTGCTCCTGTATAGGACAATCAGAACGCCAGATCTCCGTCCGTATACGTAGGTCAATGGATTTATATTTAGCTCGCATCAAGTGTTTCGTTTTCACCTTCATTTAACGTACAGTTAATATAAGAAACACACGGCTAATCAGTACTTCCTAAAAAGTATAAATGTACTTCCAACCGTATTCGAAATGTAAAAGTTATCTGTTATACTGTAACGAATTTTTATATGTAGAAAGTTTATCTTGTCTCGTTTCATTTCCCTTTTGCGTCAAAATTCAAGCACGTACGAAATCTTCGCCATCTTGACAAATGACAACTTTAGTCAGGAAAGGCCATGCGTTCGACCCAAGGATTTGATATATATCACTTTATTTCAACCCGACCGAAACCGGGTCGCCCACTTAATTTGAGTGCAGCGTGGAGAACAGATTCAAAGAATCCACTGTAGTCTGACGAGAGTAAAAATTATTGAATTTATGTGATATTAAGTATATTTCAACCATCCGGTCCCCTAAATTCCTATTTTTCACATGTATTTTAGAAATTCGCACCATTATCTACGCCATTGTTTTTCCTATTCATGACCATCATCATCACCATCAGCCGGGAAACGTCCGCTGCTGAACATGGCCTCCTTCATGGTATTCCACATTGATCGGTCCCGAGCCACTTGCATCAAGACACTCCCCGAGACCTTAATCAGGTCGTCGGTCCATCTAGTAGGGGGGAGGCCCGGTAGACGCTTCCTGGTACGTGGTCACCACTCGAGAAACTTTACTCCCCACCGGTTATCGGTTCTTCGAGCGAAGTGGCCTTGCCCATTGCCAGTTCAGCTCATTAACTCGTCGAGCTATGTCGGTGACCTTAGTTCGTCTCCGTCTCTCTTTCCGGATTTTATCACGTAGAGAAATCCCGAGCTCGTTCCATTGCTCGCTGAGTGACTTTGAGCTTGTTTATTCGGCCCACAGTAAAGGACCACGCTTCGATTCCGTATGTCATCACTGGTAACGCGCACTGATTAAAGACTATTCATGTTAGACAGCCAAAAATAAAAATTTCAGAAATCAAGGACTAGCTTACGAATTGTCTATAATAAAATTCTCAATGTCTATCACTAAAAATTTGTGTCATTGCATATTTTTATGAAATTTTTACCCCAAATCCCATTTTATATTTCGAAGAAAATGAACAATTAGAAAAATCTTAAAAAATCTGATAAAACGGTCATTAGATATACGAGTATATTTTGTTATAAGCTTACTGGAACAGACGAATAGCTCGTATAACTAGATGGGTAACATAAGTTTTAAGTATTAACAACGTTTCCTTCCTTCCTCCACCTTTCTTAGCCATTCCAAGCTCCTTCCAAGTTGATTCATGTCGTTGCTTCACCACTTGAGTGAGTGTTCTAATTGGTCAACATTTCACAAGAGCTCTTTGATTAACTTAATGCATGACTCTTAGATATAGATAACTCTTAGTGACCTTTGCATTACCATCCATTAAGCTACTCAGAGCTAAGCAGATATGTCGGAGTCTGACACCTATAGACAACACTTTGAAAGGTTGTACCCTCTAGCCTCTAGGCTATCTCAGTCAAAGGATAAGACTTGGAAACCCTATACCAACAAGCTCGCGAGTGAATTTTGCCAACTGTGACCTGGGCAATTATTTCTCTGAAAAGGCAGATTAATTCTTACGACTATTGTAATATTACGACACAAAATCCATAATTCCAGACACCACTTTTCTTCCCTGAAGTGAAGAATAATTCTTTTTGTCTAAAATTTTTTGCTTTGCTTAGAAAAATTTAAAAGGTTCCGTAGTCAAACAAGGAACCCTTATAGTTTCGATATGTCCGTCTGTCCGTCCGAATAGGTCTTTGCAAAACATTGATTGTGTTTGGATTTCACTTTTTGATTTAGGGATCCGTTTGTGAAATATTAAGCTTTAAAGTTATAATTTTTGACAGAGTCGAGTCCCCCCCATTCCTTCAATTGGCTAAATTATTGCTTTTAAAACTATCACGACGTAGCTGACTGTACAGGTTAAGTCGACTTATAATAGTCGTATATAGTAAGAGTAATAGTCGACCAAAATATAAAATACCAATCGGTCCAGTAGTTTCGGAGCCTATTCAATACAAACAAACAAACAAACAAACAAACAATCAAAACTTTCCTCTTTATAATAGTGTAGATACTAGTAGATGTCATAATGAAAGTTACGTACAAATTCCATTCAAAATTACTTGACATCGTCCTGCGTGGGCCCGTTGTAAATGTTGTTGGCGTTAAATCGTAAACTCATTGTTCCGGGCAACTACAGAACCCTACACTGCGCGAGACCCAACACGCACTTGGTTGATTTTCTTACAAATTAATTTAATCTACAATATAGATACTCTACAATGCGATTGAATATCCAACCTCTGGCCTCTGTCAATATCAATTAACTCAATAGTAATAAGCCTGGAGGTTTTCATCGAGGATTAGGGAATTCAATTTTACGTTTCACAGTCTTACAAATTTATTATCAAAAGCAGACCGTTTGTAAGCCAATGAGAACTATGACAAACTTTCGTGGTGGCTATGTTAGTGCGCGCTATGTCCAGTGATTATCGCATCGTTCGTTTATCATAATAGGGCTATTAATAATCTTGAAGTCTGATAAAGATTTTATTGTTCTTAAAAATATGCAATTTTTATTCGAAGTCCTACGAAACATTGTATACACCGTTTATATGTTTTATAGCCTGTATATATCATATAATGAATACTGGTCGTTAATTAGACACTTTAAGATATTTTGACCTTATATAAAACTGTAAACATTTAACTGTCTGGAGAGGATACATTTTAGGAAAAAAATAGACTGAGTACGTACGTACGTATTAAAGATCTCTATAAGATAATTAGAAGACAAAACACAATTCAGTATCATTCAAAAAAAACTACACCACCAAATTATATGCGGTTTTCACAGTTGTATTGGCAAAAGGCTAATTAGAAATTATTTTATTATTAAATAAAACCTTGATTTATTGAAACAACGGATTGATAAGTAGATTTTAAGCCCCAATATCATATACCCGGTAGTAGTGACGTGACTCCCATTTTCCAGTCGCTATAGTCGCCTCCTCAAATCTTGTTCTCGGTTTCTCAGCCATTATCTTGGACTTCTGCTGGCAAACTATTTACACAGTAGACAGAATAATATTCCACATTATTAAGGCTCTCAATCCATAAGCAGTCAAAGTGGACAAAGTGGAATTAACAAAGCGCCCAGCCAAGCCAACGAGACTACGTTGAATAAATTATTATCATTAACAGTTGGGGCCACGGGCGTGACGCGTCTACCTTCTGTGGGATTATAACATGTCGTAGTCGTGGGTGACAAAGGGACTAGGGTTAAAGTCACCTGAAATTTCGGTAAATGACGAAAGTTGAACCTGTGTCCCTTTTTAACTAAACATGATGTAAAAATTTTAAGGATACTAAATTTGTGAAATTGTGGTCGAGTATAACGTGTTAGTTATTCTTCGTTCATATTTATTTCGTTTTCTTATTACTCAAATTCAATATGTCCTCTGCTGCAGGACAAAGTCAATTTTCGCGTACCAGCCAAGCTACCACGTCCTGGTAAACACTTTTTATTCAGCGAAACCAATGCAAGGACAAATCTTGGACACCACTCACCACTGAACAGACTTGTGCGTCAGTATAACCAGTTAACCAAAGCCATAGACGTTGATATTTTTCACAATAGTAAATTTAAATTCAAAACCTTAATATCTGTTAAGCTGTAAATATTCTTTTGTTATTTTTATTTTGTTATCGTTCTTTTAATTTCATAACTTTATTATCATCATGTCGTTGTTGCCTGTAAGTAGGGTAGCATTTAGCTATACTATTACATTTGTGTCTTCATACTCATGTTAATGTATATCCTGTAGGTGACCTTCTTAAATAAAATAAAATAAAAATAAATTAGTGACTGACCGGATACTAAAGTTACTCTTGATATAAATTAATTTTTTAATTCGTTGACACATTTTACATAGAGGAACATTGTGTGTGCATCAGTATTTTCAGTAATGAAACTCTCAGTTGATTCAATCCATCAGGCATGTATAATTGTATATTCTTCAATATATTCTCAACACACAGTCGGGCAGAGTAACGTTTACTAGTACTATTTCAACAAAATTCACAACAGGAATGGTTTACAAAATGAGTGTTCATCAGTTTTATACTACGATCCTCATAGCTACCACCATCGTCAGTTCCTACATCAAAAACAACAACTTCGTGAATCAAAACAGGCACAGTTATACAATATTAATTAATTCCTATAACCAATTACGTTAATACTGAAATTCAAGAATGGATAATTAAATACAATATTTGTTACTAAAGGCTCACATTATTTAAATACATAATTATTCCAATAAATTAGATAAACCGTGCTGGTTGAGGCAGCGTGCATCGCCTTCTCGCCGGAAGTAATTGCCTACGACATATTATACAATATTTATCTTTCTCGTTAATAAATCATAGAATCAAGTATACAATATCAAAATACAAACGTAGTTATTGTTTAAACATTTATGACTAAATGTTAATATCGTTCAGTCACGTATCCGAGTAACTAGTATTAACTTAATTTGATGTGACGCGCGTTTCGGTCACCTGCTGGAGGTGCTTGTTATTCCTCTTCATATAGATGTCGCTGGTAGCCCTTGCACCGGATGTTATTGCCGGTAACACTCGGCCATCCTGCATGAGCCGTGTCCCACGGCTCTCACCACCCTTGAGCTCTGCAGCACCACCAGGATGATCCTGAAGCAAAACATATTTCGCAAAGTAAACTGTTACAGGAACATTTGATGCACTTATTTAGAAAACTGTTACACAAATGAATAATTTCTCAACATAAATCGGTTCAGGTAGTCATTCACAGGTGACGAACACACAGCTTGGCATTCTCCCTTTTTTAGACTTGATCACACAGCCGTCATATAAGCCACACAGTTCTATTCACACTTATTTACTCGTTCAATGACTTGATCACTCAGCTGTCATTCTCATCACCTAGTTTTATTCCCCTTGTTTCTTCTGCATACAATGACTTGATCACCCAGCCGTCATATAAAGCCACACAGTTCTATTCACACTTATTTACTCGTTCAATGACTTGATCACTCAGCTGTCATTTTAGTCACCTATTTTCATTCCCCTTGTTTCTTCTGCATACAATGACTTGATCACACAGCCATCATATAAGCCACACAGTTCTATTCACCCTAATTTACTCTTTCAATGACTTGTTCACACATGTTGGCATTCTAGTAAAAAAAGCTCTATTCACCCTTGTTAAAAAGTACAAAATGATTTGATTGCAACACGCACGCTTTCTTCAAACGTAAGAATATCGATTTTCTACCTGCATCACACGCTATCAGAAATAATGAGCATAACACGACCAACCTCAAAATATATTTGCGATGTACTCGGTGAATGCCAGCACTCGGAGCACTGCTGCAGCCTGCACTCCCTCGCCTCGTGCCTCAGACGTGCCAGCGACACGCGCAGTAGATCATGCGAGTAGTTTTTACGTGTCTGTAGTTTCCGAGCAACGATATCTCCATTCATGTGTACTCTTCTACATAATCTGTTCTTAAACCACATCTTCTAGAGAACCACGGGCAGTTTTTCTTGTACACAGTATCAGCTCGTCGTCAGAATTGATAGAAAAACAAGTAGTCGTTTCCCTTTTGTCTGTATGCAGTTCATTGCGTTTTCTCGTAATTTCTCTTCGTAATGTTTCCTCTTGTCGTCACAGTACTCAGAGCGTACAGGTCAGACATATTCTCTCATCCCACTTCTGAGATTTTACATAGAGGAACATTGTGTGTGCATCAGTATTTTCAGTAATGAAACTCTCAGTTGATTCAATCCATCAGGCATGTATAATTGTATATTCTTCAATATATTCTCAACACACAGTCGGGCAGAGTAACGTTTACTAGTACTATTTCAACAAAATTCACAACAGGAATGGTTTACAAAATGAGTGTTCATCAGTTTTATACTACGATCCTCATAGCTACCACCATCGTCAGTTCCTACATCAAAAACAACAACTTCGTGAATCAAAACAGGCACAGTTATACAATATTAATTAATTCCTATAACCAATTACGTTAATACTGAAATTCAAGAATGGATAATTAAATACAATATTTGTTACTAAAGGCTCACATTATTTAAATACATAATTATTCCAATAAATTAGATAAACCGTGCTGGTTGAGGCAGCGTGCATCGCCTTCTCGCCGGAAGTAATTGCCTACGACATATTATACAATATTTATCTTTCTCGTTAATAAATCATAGAATCAAGTATACAATATCAAAATACAAACGTAGTTATTGTTTAAACATTTATTATTATTATTATTATTTTATTATTATATTTTTTTCGGAAGACCAACAGCCAAAATAACAGTATAACAAAATAAATAGTATACAGAAAGCCAATTACAGGTCCTCACTATTAAACAATTGAAAATTGAAAATGAAACACTTAACAGAAGGTTAAACTTGAGTAAATAACGTAATTTCTACACATTGTACCAATATGATAAATAATTATAGAAAATATAATAAATAATACATTTTAAAAATAGAATAAATAAAAAATAAAAAATAACTCGCCTAATCGAAAAATGCTTGACTCATTAATCGCCTTGCCAATGCACAGCTCGTGTTGAATAGATCTAAATCTAATGCTTTACATAAACTGTTGAAGCTTCGACTCGCACGCCATATGAATGTATTCCGTCTAAAGTTCCGATAGGTCAGGGGAAGGAAAATAGGATCGCTAGATCTAAGTTGTCTAGTGGGAACACTAAGTGATAGTTGAGATAGGAGCTTAGCGCAGTCTATGGAGTTGGAAGCTACCTTCAAAAGGAACATCATATCCGCAATGGCACGACGCATCTCCAGTGGAAGAAGATGGTGCTTCTTACAAAATTGTAAGTAGCAACCGGGTCGATAGTGGTCTTTGAGGCGAAAGCAGAGGTACCGAATGAACTTCTTTTGGATTCTTTCCATCCGAATAATGTAAGTAGCATACCTCGGGTTCCATATCTGCGATGCGTACTCTAGATTGCTGCGGACAAATGTACAGTATAGAATTTTCAGGGTTTTGGCCTGAGTAAAATCCTTAGAGTTACGCATCACAAAACCTAGAGCTTTGGAAGCTTTGGCTACTATTTTATCAATGTGCGCGTCAAAGATTAATTTGGAGTCGTGGAAGACTCCAAGGTCACGGACAACGGATTCTCTGTGTAATTTCTGATCCTTTAAACTGTAGTCGTGCAATATCAGACTACGCTTTCGACTATATGTGACAATACTGCACTTGATAGGATTCAAGTCTAGCTGATTGGTTAAACAATAGTTTTCGAGGCGGAGAAGATCAGATTGCAGGTTTTCCGCGTCAGCTGAGGATCTAATAGTCGCATAGATTTTCATGTCGTCGGCAAAACAGAGTAGGCGAGAAGTTTTAAAACAGAGATCGATGTCGTTCACAAAGACTATGAACAGCAAGGGACCTAGTAATGAACCTTGAGGAACGCCGCTTGGTATATTTACCCATCCAGAAAGGTAATTGTTAATAGCAACCGCTTGAGAACGGTTCTTTATATAGGCGGAAAACCATCTAAGTAAATCTCCGTGGATACCGGTTTTGGATAACTTGGCAAGTAGTAAATCATGCTGGATACGGTCGAACGCCTTACTATAGTCAGTGTAGACAACATCGACCTGATGTCCATTGTCCATTGCCTCGGTCAGGAAGGAATTAAGCAGGACAAGGTTAGATACAGTTGATCGACTTTTCAAAAATCCATGTTGGGTAGAACTAAACGCATGTTTGAGTGATGAATATACCTGCCCATAAACTACTTTTTCTAGAATCTTAGAGACAATGCAGAGTTTGGAAATAGGCCGATAGTTGGTTACGTCAGTTTTCGAACCTTTTTTATAGACGGGAGTTATAAAAGCTTGTTTCCATACATTAGGAAGCGAACCTTCCTTTAAGGATCTTGAAAACAAGATAGAAATAGGAACAGCTATAGCCGCAGCACAATTGATTAGAAAGCGAGCGGGAAGGTCATCCGGTCCTGCTGACTTATTGGGATCTAATTTGGAGAGTAGCTTGGTTATCTCCCCGATGTCTATTTCTATAGAACCAATATTCGCGATGGCTGGATAGCTGGACGAGGAGTCGGTGGTAAGTGGGCTATTAAGAGTTGTATCAAGGAAAGTTGATCTAAAATATATTGAGAAGGCGTTGCAAATAGATTCTCCAGTGTTGACAGTAGTGTCACCATACTTAAGGCAGCTTGGCATACCGTTTGATTTAGATTTAGATTTAATATAAGACCAAAAAAACTTAGGGTCGTTTTTAATAGATTCTTCAACTGATTTAATGTAGTTCAGATAACATTCTTTTTCCAATTTCTTTATTCTTTCTCTCAACATTTTATATGTCTCGCTGTCTGAACGGTTCCCATACGTCAAGTATTTCTTATGGAATTTAAATTTCTCCCTAATTGTTTTTATCAAGGCTCTTGTGTACCATTTAGGATATGAATCGTTTTTAATTAATTTGGTTGGTATGTATTTGTCTCTTAATGTTCTGTATGTCTCGTAGAAATAATCCACCGATTCATTGAAAGATCTACATGTGAATTGTTCATTCCAATCGATGCTCGTAATCTCTTTATTAATGGATTCGTAATCACCTTTATAATATAGATACCTAATAAAGGGGGTACAAGTAAGGGTGTCGGCCGGCGGGCAGACGAAGCGCACTCCGAGCGCGCCGTGGTGCGGGTCGGTGGGCACGAGCGGGTCATCGCTGAGGTCACACACCGACACGCACTCGGTGCTCAGCACGAGGTCTAGTATCCTACCGTAACTATTTCTTATTCCGTTGTACTGTTTTAAGCAAAGGGAATTGATCTCGTCTAGGAACAGAGTGTCGTCACTGGACTGAGCATTGGACGGGTCTAGTGCATGATCCCCATCTGCGCTCGGTGTCCACATAATGTTGCTCATGTTAAAATCCCCGAGTATGAGAAACCTGTCCTGTGGGTATTGCATAATTAGGCTTTCAAGTCTAATAATGAAGTTGGCTAACTGTTCGGAAAAAGAGTTACCTAGGTTCTGACGACATAGATAAATAACACATAGGTGTAAGTTGGTGGGTGCGTTGTTGCCGCGCTGGTTAAGTGAGATAGTTAACCAGATATCCTCTGCGCTCGAGTGGAATCCAGGCTGGGGCGCTACCGAGAGCTCTCTGCGGGTTGCGATTTATGACTAAATGTTAATATCGTTCAGTCACGTATCCGAGTAACTTGTATTAACTTAATTTGATGTGACGCGCGTTTCGGTCACCTGCTGGAGGTGCTTGTTATGCCTCTTCATATAGATGTCGCTGGTAGCCCTTGCACCGGATGTTATTGCCGGTAACACACAAAATGACTAAAAAAATCATTTTCATTTCATTATTGGAAATGTAAAAATTAATAAAATGATAATTTATGTGAATACTGTGTTCACATAAATATTGCGTTCAAAAAGACGGGAGTTGTGATTTACGTCATTCTTCAATATTATTCTTTTAGTACTACCTTTAAATGGGATCATGTCCGTTGCTATATTGCTTTGTTAAAAGTAATTATTATGTATGTAAATTAAAGTTCACAATAAGATTCTGAGGTATATTATATGCGTCATGTTGTATTATGCTATACATTGGATGAAGGCTCCGTGAAGTTTGTGGTTTCCACCAAAGGATTTACCTCCAAGCTTGGGAGGAGGACCAGTGATCACAGTAAAATTCCCCTTCGCTTAGTTGTCTTTCATGACAACCACAGGATGACAAGGGGTGACCTTGTTCTAATCCTGAGTGCACGCTACCAAACCTACACCCAACCCTGACGGCAACCGTAAATGAGAATCGAAATATAAAATATATAATTCATAGACGTGATTTCAAACGCATTTTGTACTCGTACGTACTACTCTAATTGTAGTATTCGTCTTTTTTTGATAACTAAATCAACATTGACCATGACCCACGCGCTTAAATTAAGAAAGCTTCATAAAATATTCACACCAAAGTTCCATATAGGCCGAGAATAAATGTTTTTATTCGTTCATCGGTGTGCGTAGGCACGCAATATTTCCTTCTTGGGCGCGTGCGAGTGGAAAACAATTTCAAGCACCATCGCTTTGTAATATGACCTGTACACCTGTTACTGTTTGTTGTAGTGTGCCATGTACAGTGTACAGGGGCCTTTGAGTAATAAAATTTGAGGCGTAACCTCAAACCTAACCTTTCAAAGTAAATAAGATAATTGGTTCGTCATCCACTCGATCGTACGTAAAAGTCAAGTATATTTCTAGGACAGCATTTTGTTCTTCTTTCGTTATTACAATACGTTTAATTTTTACCATAAAGTGGTCTAAAAATATAAGATATTTTCCTAGATGACCGATAATATTTTTAAGAGTTAAAGAGGGAACTACAGGGAAATAAATATGTGCTGTTTTTTAATCTGTAACTGACTGATATTTTCCAACTCATACGGAAAAAGCTTTAGCTTTTTATCTGTTGTTTAATTTGCAGAAGTTTTATTCATATGAAAAACAACTAAAGTTTACTTTACGATCTTATTTCTTGATTATTAACTTTACGGATCCATATTGCAAATGCCAATTATTGCCGTACATTAAGAAAAAATTTCGTAAAAATAAAATATGGGGTAGTACTATTTAAGAAGGTCAGAGGTCAAGTGAAATGTTAAGAAATTAGTCATCAGCGTTTTGAAATAAATCAACAACATATGTCTCATATTACCAATCCTCCTGCCAATCATGTTTATTATGGCATATCTTGCTGGATATGTCGGTCTATTATAGGTTCATAATATACTCATTGGAAGTTTTAAGCTGACTATAATGGTACAAAGAAGCCTAAACACTGTAATTTCAATGTAAAATACTATTCCCTTCTTTAATTACTATTTACAAAGTAGATAACACAACAATCGCTTCAACAAAGCATTATAAAAGACAAAGCTAAATTGTCGTTAAATCCAACTAACAAAGTTTCCACTGTTCGTATCTGAAGACCGTTCGTTAGTCACGACGACGGCGGTCCCCAATCAATTGTTTCACCCGGCCAAGTTGCCAAAATGAATTTAACTTTGTCTAATCTAATCTAAAAAGAATAACTTTATGTTGGTTTATTACACTCGTTAAACCTTTTTATCTAAGAAATGTATATATTTTGTTTACAACGTACACTGTGACCACTCAAACTATGCACAAAACACTATTTTCAGACAAGTATATACGAGTATGTTTTAAATGTTTCGAATCAACTATAACTATCATTTCTGACATGGCGGGCATCGTACATCTGCAAGCTACTCTGTAACTGGACAATACTTATGTGACATGGCATAAATAAATTATACTGGTGCTATCCAAACCTATAGCAATATTATAAATGCGTGAGTTTTTAGAGTTGACAAAGTTTACTTTAATACTGAGCAATCAATTGATGTTGAGTACTTATTGATTATATATACTTGATTACTTAAGTAGTTCTTGCAGAACGATTTCTGATCTTTCTTCGGAATGGTCGTTGTACTGCCAATAGGCCGGCAGGAGAGCATTATGTATAAAAAGTGAAACATGGTATTTGTGTTAAATCTATGCTCAATTTCTATTCTAGTTGTTATTTACATAGTATTGAGAATCACTGTATAAAATTGTATTACATGAGCCAAGAAAATTGAGATAGATTATGACATATGTATATGTTTTTATAGTAACTTATAGAAATAATAACAGAAATATACAGAGATAATAAAGGCCTTTGTTTAAGAGACATTTTGAAAAATATAACGCCTTCCCAGTCTTGGCAATAGAAAAGTTCGCTTCTGTAACAACCTCATTTGAAATTAAATTACGGTGAAACATACAGGGTAAAAACAAAAGGGAAACAAACAGTACGTAAAGCAAAGTAAATAAAAACTACTCGCACTTTGAAAGTGAAGTTTCCACTGAGAGCTTTGTCACGACTTCATGAATAATAAATTGTAGTTTATACATATAAATTAAAAGTAGCGATTTTCAAGTAAACTGTAAAATTATGTACAAACTTGTTTGTACAAATGTTACTCTAAGCTCCAGATGAATTTAAAATAACTCTCACCCTCCGCGTGCCTACCCCTTCTAACCCTCCCTTCGTTGGGTAATAATTTTCTCAAATATGCGTACAGATGGCGCTGCCACGACACCGCCATGGCGGTGTTAAAATTTTCACAGCAGGATAGACCCCCAAGAGCGTGTGCTGTAACTCAACATCTTACAATGTACAATACTTAGTGAATTTTTGACGACTGTCATTGAAAAAATTACTTTTGGTAGATTTGCATTGAGCAAACTGATTCATTATTTTTAACAGCTTGTCTAGAATTCTTGCACAAATGTCTTTATTAATTTTCGTACAGTTTGACGGGAATTTCTGAGAATTTTCGATATTTTATTTTGTGTCAACTTGAAGGAAAAGTCTTACTTATACTTATCAGCCCGGAGCATAGGCCGTAATTTCCGAGCGTAGGTCCCAAACGACCTGTCTCGCCTAGATATCGCCTCGATAACGGCATATCGCGCGAGCTGGAGAGGGTTATACATACAAAGGGGCGTTATTGAGCAGTCTTACCGTAATTATCGCGCTGATGAATGCTCTGCGGCGTACTCTGGAGGCAATCAGCTGTAGGGATACGTGCTGAGTGCGTCATATTAGTGTGGGTTAACACTGACAATAGCACTCTGAATGTAAACAGACCTTAAGAGACTCCGTGGTACCTGTGAAGATTGTAGGGGGTCTATGTATCCGTTATCTGTATATTTACAGTCCCGATATTGCAATAGAATGACATCCTTTCATCGCGTGGGTGTCGTAAAAGATAACCGAGGGTAGCATTCAGAAGATGAGCGCAGCTAATCAAAATCTGATTGCGGTCATGGCCTCATGGAAAGCCCTTTCGCCTTGACGATATTCGAAGTGGTTCAACAGTAGACTCAATTGTATAGTATCTAGCAAGGAAGCAACGACAACCATGGTCAAGGTCGCAGGGAATCACTGGATACAAGCGTCTCGGGTCCAGTCATTGCGGCGTACCATTGGGAAAGTCTATGTTCAGCAGTTGAGGTTTTTCGGCTGATGATGAAGAAGGAACCAACTGACAATAATTATACTCGCAAACAAACATTTTTTACGCGCCATTATCTCACTGACACTACCTTATCAATGTATGTGGTGCCTGGAACCTGTGGTTCGAAAATCTCTCAACTGTAATTAGGGTATTGTTATTCCAAAAATTACTTGATATTCCCAAATTATGCCAACTTCCTTACGTTTGAAGTGTTGTTTTCATACCCACATTCATTGACCATACCAACGCGTATCGTTTTCACGAATTACACTTCATCAAAACTATAAACTTTACTAAATGTTTGTCTACGTTTAATTAAAGTAAACAAGTCTTAATTTTATTATTGTCTGGCCGAAAATAAATTGTAAATATTATAAGACGAAATTCGGACACAGAGATATTTGGGTCTAGCCTTTGGATGTGGCTCTCCTCACACTGAGGCTTTTAGTTTACGACCAGTTAACAAGGTATTACGACTCTTGGTCTATATGAGAAACGCGTACGACGGTGAAAGACGTATTTCGTATTCTTGTTATGAGTTGCGAGATATATATTTAATTTTTTTTGTGAGGTTGTGAGGTATGGTCCAAAATTATGATTTCCATGTGATATCCAAAGTTCCAGTGCCAATTGCCTAATAAAATAAATAATAAATGTTAAGAATGGTGTCTCAGAAACAACGCGTAACAGAATGATGATCATCTCCCTTCCTCACATTCCCCCCTCAAATATATCGTTGACATCGCGACGAGAACATTTTTGCAGGACTTTCTTCTTCAGTCTTTTATTTGTGCCTTATGTATGAACCAACTACATACATGCTCTGATATATATTGCAAATCGAATGCTTGAAAATCCTACAATTATGAAATAGGTTTTTACTTATATTTATTATAGTTAGATATTTAGTTTATCAAGTCAGTTATTGTAAAAAAAACACGTAAACACTTTTGGTTGCTAATGCTAAATGCTACTTTTGGTTAATTTTCATTAAAAATTGAATGAACTTGACGTTTCATTTTACAGGTATTACATATTTCTCTTGTATCTCAAAAAGTGTCACAAGATTTACCGAAATATGTTCCTTTTGGTGTTAACGTTATTATAAATATGTCGCGATACATTTTTTCCTGTCGCTAACGAAATCTTATGATCCACAGTTGATAATCACAGTAAACCAGTATAGAAAGGCTGTTATAGATAATTTGGATTTCACGTGCTTTTTAATAGCGGATAACACCGAACCCTAACTACAACATTAACGTTCATCTATACATATAACGGATACCCTTTATCGTTTCACCTGACCTATTAACATTTTCATAGAAGGCCCTTACATTTAATCGCTTATTATGACCAATTCTTCACGCATACAAAATTTGGTGAACAACCAACCGGTCTGCTACACGAAGTGGTATATAGTAATGGAAAATACAAATTCATTTGCTTTTCAACGTATAATCTAAGCCGGAATTGTCAAAATTACAACAGAAGGTTTCTAAGCACAATTACGAAGCAGGCTGAGCACTCTCAACGAAAAGGACCAACTCTGACCTTTAACCCAGATTCTACGGGTTTAAGGGTTGCAACGTAAGTGCATGCTCCAACTCCTCAACAAAACACTCGTTCTGGTTATTATACTGTAAACTTTTGTGTGATTAAGAAGGCAATTAAAATTAGTTATTTAATTTTAGTTGTTGTACATCAGAGCCGGTACTTATATGAATGTCAGCGTATTTATCTAGAAAATGGTTTCGTCATCCACGATATGAAGTTTCTCCAATCCGTGAAGGGCAGACCACTTTGGGCAGATAATAGTGATGTTTTTGCCTTGTTCTTCTCAGTAATAGTTTTGTCACGCACGTAAGGCAACACATTGGACGAAAAAGAAAATGCAAACGATAGATCATTCTGGAAAAGACATATAAGGGCGTAAAAGTCATCGACCAAGCTTTGGAGTTCAGCTCAATCATAAGCAGTGAACCGCCGTCAGTAGTGTCAAATGACTATCTTCATATGGGGACCCCAGACTCGTGAAGTCAAGGACGCACTCTGTCAAGAAGATTTTGGCTTAGACCTATGATCAATAAACTCCGAAACTTAGGACACTAGATTCCTTCAATCCCAAACCCTCAGCTCGTAACAACACAGTGTCCTTGTCTTGTTCAGAGACGGTTGAGCGTAGACGAGACCTTCCGTGGTGCATTTCTTCATGTATTATTAATTTTACGGGAAACCAAGCCATGCAGGCGCCTCTAGATCGGTCATTGAGGCGAGCTATGGATGGGGGTCTATATTTAGATGTGGAGTAAAAACAAATGTGATGAAGAACAAATGACTAGTACATTGATACGTTGGTTTTAATAGAAAAAAATCGAACGAAGATAAGTAAAAATACGCTACCTTACTTAATATATATAATCCAAAAAATGTAAAATTTTAACTTTTATAATGCGACTTGCCTGTATACAGCAACTTAATTTTTTTAAATTTCGAACGAGATTTCTATTTTGTAGGTCAAGGAAGGGCTTTGACAGTAAATAGCATTTTTACTGTATCTCCGAAATGTTTAAAAGAACAGATTTTAAAAGCCTGATAGACAAAATCTTCACGACTTGACACGACAAAACCTAAAACATCATTTTATTACATAAATTTCTTCTTTTTTGGTTATTTTTTATCGTCTCTAGTTGTCAATTTGAGATAGATTGTAATGTAACGAGAAATCGACGAACTGATAATAATGTTGCAGTCTTGTTTTTCATTCGGTGGATTGCGCGTGCGAAAGCAAGACCAACTTACAGACTTAGGTTTTTGCTAAATTAGATCTTATCTATAGTGGAGAAGAGCCTAGTTATATAATCTAAATCTAAAAGTTTAAACTAATACAACACTCAATCTATCATGAAAAAACTTGGACTACGTAAAAGAATGTGGAGTAACAATCAATCTTTTACTCTCTCAGTGGTTAGTAGGGAAAAGTATACACCTGCCAGGGACACTGCTATGAGGACGAACAGGTTTATGGAGGCTAATTCGAGCAAATACAAAGCAGCGAAGTTGTCTACTGTGTAGTTTCTCAACCGGAAATAAATTTACTATCATAGACTACAGAGCGTTAATGCATCTCTGGCTTACGTCAAAGAATTTTAAATTTTTAGTACGTCTGTTTGTTTGGGCATCACACAAACGAGCTGCGAGGTGGATTTAATGAAACTTTAGTGTTGACTTAAAACTGATTAGAAATTTTATCTCGCTACAGTGAGAGAACTGACGATATAAAAATAAAACCACATTTCTCCACAATCAAGAGGTACCAATATAAGTTGGGCTCCTGTTTCTAGTAAATTAATATTAAAGAGGGGTAAGTTATGAGTGGCCGTTGCCGTTGTTGTAGATGCAGCTCCGAGAAGGTACGGTTAGATTTCCCGCAGGATATTTTTGTTCAATCCACGTAGTAGAAAGCTATTTTCAATATATACACTGAGCTTTCATTTGGCCTTCATGTCACCTTATAGTAATTGGCTCATTGAGACACTGACTATCTTGTCTATACTAATATATAACATGTGTCAGTTTGATTGTTTTTCTTTTACGGGTATTGTAGTATTGAACGAGTAGTTCCCGTGGTATAATATTCTACAATTATGTTTATAATTCAAAAACTATTATATGTTGTGAGTTTGTGACAAAGTGCCATTGAATAACATACGCTTTTAATTTTTAAGAAGTTGGTCCACTGATCTGGTTCAAATTACCGATAATTTTTGACTGGCTATAAAATAGAAGTTTCCCGGCTGTTGATGATGTCTTGGATGTGTGTATGTCTATGTTTATATGTAATGTGTGAATTAATTCACTCCGTTTTATAGAGTAATAATAAGGTAAAAATGAAATAATAAGTTGAACAAGGGTCATTGGCACAACAACCTTAATGTTTTCGAGCTGCTACGTTCTCTCAGGAGCAATAAAATTATTACAGAGCGGATATGATGTCTAGCCTTTCTAGGGTAATTTTCCCACAAACTACATAAAACATTCATTCGAGTTATTGTAACAAATATATCGTAACATATTTTATGAAGAATACACGCAGCACAATAAAATAATTACTAAAAACCACGAAAATAAATCTGTTACAAAATCTTTGTGTAAAAATAGTGAAACTTTTTTGCCTCTAGTATTCACACGATGAACGTGTTATTATGCTTGGAAAGATTGGCAGTGCTTACGACCGCACATAGTGCCATTATAGCAAAAACATCCGCCCTATCACAATAAAGAAGAATAGATAGTTTCTCTTTCCACAATACCACCCACAAGACGGTAAACTAAATCAAATGATTTGTATCAGTCAAGTGACTAAAGTTGTGATTCTAAACATTAACATCAATGCGCAAATTTTCCTAACAGCATACACCGACCAGCTTAACCTCTTAACTTAAGCAGTTAAGTAAAAGCGGCTGCCACAACAACGAAGCTAGCTTTGAATCCAAAGTAATTCCCAGAAATACAATTGAATTGGTCATTTAGAGGTGTTTCTTGTTAGAACCCCTAAGTGGGCTTATTACCCACCTTAATAAACAACCATTTCAATTAGTCTTGTTTTGTTGGTTTTGAATGAAATTATTGCATGTCTTCTTGTCTGGATTCTATACGAAAAGTAGATCAATGAAACATGGAAATGTCAATTCTATTACTCATTGATTTCTCACTTCAATTTGCTAGACTCGTAAACATTTCACCATTTTAGTCAAAGTATTGTTAGCTATTTGAGATCTACAATGTGTATAGCCGTTATTTTTACTTCCCGTATCATGTTATATGTACAGTGTTGCATAGCTCTGTACGACATAATGCGGGAAAAACGCCCTTTTTAAGGCATAATATTCTCAACTTAACACCTAGACAATATTTCTTCGCTTTTCTCGCGGCCGCATAACCTCTACGAATTTACATAATCGTAAAACATCAAATTTTTGAAGTTCAGATTAGGAATATTATTTTGTTTTACAACGAGAACTTCTCTGGCGCAGAAGTTTCTTTCCATGCTCTTACCCTGTTTTAATGTTGCATTTTGAATCATAACGAGCTCTATATTAATGTCAAGGGAGTCCATTCTCGTGTAGCTTCTGTTGACTTCACTAATAATATGTAAATTAGCACAGTTTCTACCGTGGTGAAACATGTAACGTATATTTTGTATATTTTATAGTATGTCATAAAACTGAGCTAACAGAGTAACTGCAGTTCAATTCCCCACTGCTCGCTTTACTTTTTAATTAAACTGTTGCTCATCAAATCAATCATAAGATATTAAACAATTCTAAAGAACATACATAATAACCAACTTAAGCAAAATAATTGTACATATATTGGCTGTTATTTCTTAAATAAAGTTAAGATTTGTATTGAGATGTAAATAAAACTGTATCTGAAATAAAACATTCAAACGTAAACTAACAAGATAAACTACTAAAGCTAAGCTACTGTGCTGAATTCTGTAGGGAAATCACTCGTTGCTTTCCTTCATCCTTTTCTTCAAGTCAGATGGAAAAAATATAAGAAAAATTGATTTATTGAACTCTAGAGACTAACGTGCGAGTCCAGCCTGATATAATGTTTGGAAAAAACAGTAAAAGATACAGAGGACCAAGAAGTTTCTGCACTCCACCCACAATATACTTTTTTTAACCGGGACGTACTTAATACAACATTTGTTTTGTTTCTATTTATTTATATGAAAATAATAATGTGAACAGATCTAATTTAAAAAATATTAGATAAAAAGACTAAATAACGAATCTACAAACCCGGATCGTGTGCTCGGCTCAAACTTGCCCATGACTCTGTCAGCATTACTTCAATGGATGTACAGGAAGGTACGTTGAGTCAGCTACGACCTGAAGCGGGAATCACAACCTCTTTCCATTAGACGGAAATCGAGCAAATCACAAACTACCCTCAATCTGTGCCCTAAATGTTTCCACAATAAATAAAAAATTATATGTAGCTACCACTGGTAAGGAAATAATAATCGTCACCCATATAATCCTGTCCAGTGCAAAATAGTGATAAATCCATACTATGTATGAGCAGATTAAACTCTGTCATTCACAACGTTAACAATGTTTGCTGATCCTGAACAAGCCTTGATCTATATTTAATTTGCAGCGTCAAGTGCACATAGCTTTTTGAATGAATTTGATTGATTACAAAACCCATTTTCCGACTGAGCACGTTGTCCCTGACGTCATTCGGGTTGATTGCCTTAAGTTTCGTGGTTCGGTCTGCATATTCGGAAACTTTACTCGGACTGCGCTGAAATATTAAATGTGACAGGTCTTAGTTTATGTATTGTTTAGATAGTGCAGTTCAAAAATATAGTGTTTTAGGATTACTTTATTGCGTCAACAATACTCATAGTTAATTCAATATATAGAAATACTAAATAATTAAATATATAAAACGAATAGTAGAATAAGTAGTAAAGTAACAATTGTTCTAAAAAAATTAAAGCTACCAAATAAAAAAGTGTGAGCCCACACACTATAAGTGAATCAAATAGAACAAAGCCACTCATGATTAGTTTCACTACTAGCCCTTCAGTGGTTAAAGTCGAAACTTAGTGCGATAGTTATATATTTTATTTGAATTAGTTTCTGCATAAATTAGTGTCACAATTCACCGGCAGGAACAGCTATATGTCCACTGTTGGACATAAGTCCCACCAGACATCGCCAGGAGAGATGGCTTTTCATGACTATACTACCATTGCTTTATTGCTAATTTTAGGACATAGTAATTAGTGGCATTCCCTGCTTTATTCTATGTTTTCTGAGCGCTCTAACCTGTAACTTTTCAAGGAATGAATTATATTATAATTTAGACAAGCGTGGTTCCATCTTTCTTATGATACGGGATCATATAACAGTATTTATATAAGGACCAAATCACTTACTTTGTAACACTATACTTTGTAAGCTTATTTATGCAAAGATTTGATGATAATGAAGCGTATAAAAATAGCCAATGCGCGTTAATGCAAAAATTTGATTAAAATTTTAATGAACTGAAAATTAATTTTGATATATTGCATTTGGTCCCTAGATCTGTAAAAAGACTTCATTGCACACCCTCTCAGGGCTTTGAACTTTGAAAGACCTGTTGAGTGAGAAATATTTAATGTTTGTGTTATTTAACACACCCTTTCATGGTTCCCGCTTCAGCAGTTTTAACTGAGCGCTAAGTTGAGTTCGTTTTCTCTTTCATACATAGATACAAGTTTATCAAAAGCTTCACTTATCAGATGAAAACTTCCCGGGTTGAACGTAAAGTTGGTCCGGCCCATAGGTACAAAGAAAGCCCAGCTCGACGTTGCTTAGATAATATATTCACTGTGGAATTTATAGTTTGTAATACGGCTTAGTGCAAAAATATGTGCAGACTTCTTTACAGTGTCATATTCACTTTTCATTGACATTTGACATACAAAAGTAAGGAAAAATTGAATTGCACATGAGTGGGCATGAAAGCATATTGAGGCAGCATCTGCATTCTCGTAGAAGGAATTCAAATGTGTGTGAGGAATATAAACACAAGAAGAACATTGCCGTAATTCTCAAAACCAAATCCAAAAATATATTTTAGGTTCACCTAAAACTTAACTGATAAGCTACGTACATAGCTATATATAAGGTGTATCATCTAGTAAAATCAGTTCAGATGAAAATTAAGTGGAAGCACATTATGTTATTACAAAATATGTGCGTTTGTATAATACTCTCTCTCTCTCTCTCTCTCTTCTCCGTTGACTTAGTATTCTAGTAGTATTCCTAGATTTAACAACTATGGTGTTTGTATTTACGCAGCAGAAGTAACGTTGACGCAGCGCTTACATGACTACCCTTGTCTGCATATATCGACTATGTAGACAAGGTTTTCGTGAACCAGGCACAAAATCGACAAACATACTTTCTATCAGGTGATACGACTGAATAATACGACTACAGCCCGGTTATTCCAGTATTTTATTCGTATTTCGTGACTTTTACACATTCATGAATATCTACTTTCGGTTTTACAGCACAACGTAAATCGTTGCTGTCTACCTTATTGTCAAGTCTCATTAAATTCGTAAATGCTTTGTTCAATATCTTCAATGTCGAAAAATATGTAGGAAGCACTCGGATATAGTACATTTACACTTGTAAGAATGCCACTTCGTAAAGAGAATGTATGTAAATTCGTAAGATTTCGTCGAATACTTGAGAGTTCCTGAGAAATTTTGACCGTGAGGTTTCGGCTACTTAGGAATGTCAGACAGCTTTAGAATAGTATCACCACATCTTCACCCGTATAGGTGTCAGAAAAGATGAGTATAGTACTACCATACTAAACTTAAAAAACTGCCAAGTATGTTGATTTCAGCACACAGCTCAAGAAACCCCATTCGATAAGGTAGACTATAGTCCACCAATTGACTTACGTAGTAGATGATGATGACTGCTATGGCAGTTAGGTTTTGGATTTAGAATAAGGTGCTCGCGAACTCGCGAGTAGTTCAGTGAATGCCAAAGAGGCAAACACAGGAAAAAATCATCAAACGAACTATTTAAACACAACAGAATGCCGATATATAAGTATATCAATTACCTCCTACCCATGTTTCCCTAATTCTTAATGACGTATCGTTCTCTACCAGTAACTGTTACCGAGCACATGCCAGTCTCTTTGAACCAGGTATCCCATGTCAGATATATTTGACGTATATTGTGTTCCAGAGTACTTAATATTAGATCGGCTATGATCAATTCATACGTCATGATAAAGTTACTGCTGCAACTCGTAAAAGTTTGAGAAATCCAGGCGTTAACTTCAGAAACCCATAGCATGCGTATGCAAATTTGAGTAAATTGAAATTGTTCATTCCACTGTTATTGTTTAAAATAGCCTCTCCAAAACGTAAGTGCCCGCCCATGTACCGCGCACAGACATTAGATGGGTACTACACATGGCTACAGCATCGCTCGTCGAATAAGACCCTAACACCAGCGATTTAAGGTTTTCAGCAACTGACTTGATCAAAGGCCGTATGAGATGAAAGGTAATTCAACGCACCAGTACAAACTGCCTGAAACTAGTTGGATCTTAGATCTTGCTTCAACAACTTATGGTCTCGACTGTTTATTTGTCGTGGTCATGTAGAAATTCTGAACTTCGAAAACTTGGAATGGAACTGGAATTTAGATCTAATTTCAACAGCTTAAAGTTGTAAGTGATTAGGCTGATTTGGGGTTGTGAATGCGTGTTGGGTGTCGTAAGCAGTGCGCCCACGACAAGCATAAATGCTGAATGAGAGGTAGGTCAAGCGTTGACCTACATTAGGTATTATGGCGAAACCATAATCGTTTATCTGTTTACTTTTAGTTGTTAGCTGTAATTTAGTTTAATTCTTTTTCATGTACTCCCAAGAGAGTAGATACAATTTTAAAATAGGAATGCAGTGGATACAGAAATAACCGAACCCAAGTGCAAATCGGACTCGTGCACAAGGTTCCCAAGTTGGAAGGAAACGAATAGGTATCCGGTTCGAAGCTAGTTGGTCAGATATTCACTGATCTTATAATTGGATACTTGACACCATTATAGGTTCGTACACGCATCACTCAAACACTACAGCAATAAATTGGACAGTTTTGGTGGTCTTTGCTGGTGGTATATTTCACATCTTAAAACAGCTGCCGATCTAGATGCATCGTACGTAAGTGTCAAATAAAACGGTTTAATTAAGGGTTTTTTCTTGAAGTATTTAGTATTATTTATTTTCTGATCCACTGAAACATTAAATTGCTTGTTGGTTGCTAGGTAATTATTGACAAGAAAGTTCAATATTGTTTAAGCAATGTTATCGTTGCTACTGTATCTGCTTCCGTTATGTCTCTAAAATGCATGCCCCCGACTAGTTGTATCGATCGACGAACATTTACTATTTAAGCTGATCAGTTCCCCGGGGGTGAGTTCCACTGAACTTTGTGTCGAAGTTCGTTACTTAGAAGTTGTGGCCATTTGAGTTATGATACTTACGGCCTTGTAACTTGATCAAACGAGAATATTGTACTGTACAGGGGCTCCGGGCTTTGATTGTACGGTCTTTACACAGAGTTTGAAACGTTACAAGTGATGCATTTAAAAGAACTCAAAAGCAACTTTAATTAAGTTTGAAAATCGATTAACAAGAAAACAGTGAAATTTTACCTCATAATGTTTCATTATGAGGCGTGAAGTAATTTTCATAAACATAAACGGGTGTCCGGTCCCATTGAGATAGAACCTGCAAATATAGCAAAAATCCGGATGAGGAAAACTCGTAAGATGCATCGGAACGGATGGGATGGATACCAGGTAACGTGTACCAGGCTGATCCCCTGCCAGATGGACCGATGACCTACTAAAGGTCGCGGGGAGTCGCTGGATGCTGTTGGCTCGGGACCGGTCATTGTGACGCACCATGAAGGAGGCCTATGTTCAGCAGTGGACGTTTCCCGGCTGATGGTTATGATATACACAATACATACGCTTCTAATTAGAAACGTTTTCCTAGGAATAAATGTATTGTACTACACATTATAACTGACATGGTATCTGTCTGTGATATGACGAGCGATCACGTGACGACCATGTTGATGGCGATCGGTATCTGGAGCAGTGGTCTCTTTATATTAAAACTTGATAGTTCTGAATAAAAAAATTCAGGCAGTCTTATTTATAAGATTCCCTTTGTCACAAAAAGGTCAACCTGGTGAAGTGTGCCTTCAGGTTAGGTACTGTTTGTTTAGTTCGTTTCTCTGTTATGAAACCACACCTACCTACGTTTGTTATGTTTCTTTTGGTAGTTATTCGGCACTATGACTTAATAGTCGATAGTTATAATATACCATATTTAGTTTCGTGGTGTTAGTGTACGTGGTCTCCGAATGAGCTGGTTGATTTCCTGTCGAGCACGGACACCGCTTTGTTGAATAACTTTATTTTCTATTTATTACATTGTTAGGGTTGGGAACTAAAATATTATGTGGTGGACTTTAGTCGTCTGTCTGTATTATCTTCTCAGATGTTAACTTGTAAAAACCTAAAATAAATACTCTTCTATTGGCCACGTAACCGAAATGGGTAGCTTTTTTAAATTCATTTTCAACTCATGGTGAGTTAAGGCCAATAAATTTAAGAATTTTATATTCGACTGAACATGTGAACAGATAAATAGGTCTTAAAATTATTATTTTTCGATCGACTAATATTATTATTTTTACACAGCCCGACGAAAAGTGATTCTAATCACGTGGTGTTAAACGGTCCATATAAATCGGGTAAATTTTGTGACGTCACCTGCCAGTATTGGAGCATTAAATGTATGGATCTCGTATCGATACTTTGAGTTATCTTGTAAAATAATGTTTTTATGTGATATTTACCCTGAAATGAAAAAAAAAACTAAATCTAATAAGCAATTTATTATTCGATGAACTATATTTTTTTCAATTTTTGAGACTTTAAATATAGATAAATAAATATAAATATATCATAGAAAATTTTATATAAACACTATGAATAAAGTGACTTTGCTCCATGAAAGACAACATGTGGTCTAGCAAAAGCCGTTCCCATAGTGCTTTTATTGGAAGAAAGTTCCAATAATTACGGCTTCGACACATGTAAATACAAGAGACTCTAACAGCGTATAATTCCTTAATCGATGCCGCTTTTCCACTATCTTTTAGCTTCTGCGTGTAATATTAAAATTACTGCCTATTGTTACGAATACAGTCTTTATATTTCTAAAACAGTTTTAAATAGAGTTTTGTTCGGGGCGAATTCTCGTTTCAAGTTATGTATGTTCGATCAGAATTCTTTTGAGTTTATTATTCCCTTAACCTACTTTGAGAAAAAATAATCTTCCCCTTCAGTCTGTCCGTCCAACCGTCACACGTAGAACCTTAAAATTACACATGAAATTAACATCTCTAAACTAGTGATATAATTTCTTAGTTTATGTATCTAAAGATAGATCCTTGTGACAGACGGACGGACCGTGGACCCTTAGTAATAGGGTTCCGTTAGCGTTGGGTACGAACCCTAAAAACGTACACCAGCAAAGTCAAATAAAAATTATACCTGAAAAAGTAAAAGCCAGTAAAAACTTTACATGTATTCTGTTCGAAACATGTGACTGAACAAATTGAGCAGCCATAGAAGCTTAATTATTCTGTGTATAGAAATGTTTTTTAAATGTTTTATGATGTTTACATTTTAAATGGCATTCTGTTAATCATGATCAGCTGCATTGTGTCCACTGTTGGACATGCGCCTCCCTCAAAAATCACCACATTGGGACGATATATGAGGGAATTGCAATAATCGCCACACTGGGCACTGGGCAGAACATAGGCCTCCTTGATGGTACGCCACTTCGACCGGTCCCGAGCCACCTGCATCCAGTGACTCCCCGTGACTTTAACCAGTTCGTCAGTCCACCTAGTAGAGGGACGGTCCAGTAGATTTTTCCCGGTACTTGGTCGCCACTCGAGAACTCTTACTCCCCATCGGTTATAGGTTCTTCGAGCGATGTGGCCTGCCCATTGCCAATTCAGCTCACTGACTCGTCGAGCAATGTCGGTGACCTTCATTCGTCTATGGATTTCCTCATTCCAGACTTTATCACGTAGAGAAATTCCGAGCATAGCTCGTACCATTGCTCGCTGAGTGACTTTGAGCTTGTTTATTCGGCCCACAGAAAAAGAACCACGTTCCGATTCCGTATGTCACCACTGGCAACACGCACTGAATAAAGACTTTTGTCTTTAGACGCTGAGGTATTTTGGACGAGAATACGTAACTTCCCGAACGGTGCCCAGCCGAGTTGGATTCTTCGGTTGACCTCTTTGTCGAAGTTGGACCTACCTAGTTGAACGATCTGTCCGAGGTATACATATTCGTCCACAACTTCGATTGTAGTGTTCCCAACTACTACCAGCATAGATACAACAAGGACATTTGACATGATTTTCGTCTTGTCCATGTTCATTTTATACCTACCTGTTGGGAAACTCTGTTGAGATCATTGAGCATTGACTTCAGATCCTCCAGGGATTCTGCCGTTATGACTATGTCATCACAAATTATAAAATATACTTGAAGTGGTCAAAATGTAATTTTCGTACATATTTCACTCAAAATTAGTTGTATGAAACCAGTTAAACTACGGAACCCCACACTGCGCGTGGGCCGACATGCACTTGACCGGTTTTTTATAAGGATAATTGATGGTAATAAATATATCCTACTTATTTGAATTTTTAAGCCATTACACAAGCATAATACATATATATTACATTACGCAAATATTTACCTGTCTAAATGTTATAAATTGGTCTACGTTCCAATGGTAAGGCAGTAAGTAAGCAGGCCTTTATGTAGGTAGAACACGCTTAAATCCAATAGCCTTAATCTTCTATTGCCGTTAATAGAGTTCAGCGCCTGAGCATTGTGAATAATAAAAGAAAAATGCAGGACTTACTTGGCTTTAGATGTGGAAATATCTGAGTCTCATTTTGCAAAGGTCCCTTAATCCCACCTGCGAGTACCAGTTTCCAGCGACAACGTCGAACTATCAATAATTCAGGACAACACGCCCGGCACACTGATATTATTTTATTAGAGCCCAGACATCGCTGCATAAAAAAGGAAACATTTCGGAGTAACGCCCTTTTGTACGCTTTATGTGCGCTCGTAAAGAAGGTCAATCTATCTGTACGTACCGATATTCCCCGCCTGAATTATTAAGCACTAGTTTCATTTAAAACTGGCTGAAAGGTAACAATATTAGTTTACACACACACACACACACAAAGTTCCTGCTGGTAACTAGATATGACTAGAGTCAACATTAGTTAAGAGATCATAGTGCGACAGTGGCGCTCTTATTCGCTCTTTTCTAAATTTCTTCGCCATTATAAAATATTTTTAAATACGGGTTACGGTTTATCGATAAATTATGGATTCATGTTTAGATTCCGCCTAAATTGGTTACTTGTAACTGTTTTATTGTAGAATTGAATAGTATAACATAATGAACATATTAACGATGAAAATTAAGTGCATGTATTTTAGTTTATTTAGAAACTAAATACTATTAAAAAGTTCGCTGTATTAACACATCGAAAAAGTGCCAAAACCGACCACTTTTGGCACTTTTTCTATGTAGTTAGTTGTTGTTTTTCTTCAATTTTTATGTACTCGTACTTAGCGAGTAATTATTTCATAACTGGTGGTGGTGCTAATAAGCTGAGAGAACCTTCTTAACTATTTTGCCTTTCGTTATTACAGAACTGTAAGCCAGTGTTACAAGATATCCCATGTTTTATCTTGAAGTTATGTAAATTAAAAAGGACATTCACTTCATCATCTGGACATAGTCCTGCTCCATGGTATGCCACATTGACCGGTCCATAGCTATTTGCATCCAACGACTTCCCGCGACTTATACTAGGTCATCACTCCATCTAGTAGGGGAATGGCACGGTACACGATTCCCGGTACGTGGTCATCACTCGAGAGCCTTCACTCCCCATCGGTTATCTGTTCTTCGAACGATGTGCCCTGCCCTTCAAGCTATGTCGGTGAATTTACTTCGTCTACGGATTTTCTCATTCCGGAATATCCAGCTGAGCTCGTTCCATCGCTGAGTGACTTTGAGCTTGTTTATTCGAGCAAGTTTTAAGTATATAAGTATGTAGGAATATCGATCTCCGATCACCAATGCATATTGACATGTTCAGCAGTGGAGAGTTTATTTGCTTCACAAGGGACATACTCGTAACATGGCCGTTGAAAATTTTCAAAACATGCTATATTATTCGTTACGGCTTCAACAAGGGGCGCATTCACTATCATCCTTACGGGTCGAGGGTGTATTTGATGAGGTCATTCGATATTGACCCTTGTTGTATAATAGCAAATCCTTAATGAATTTCACTCCTGAAAATGTTGATAAATAACTGTAAAAAAAAATTTTTTAATTTAATGTACCACTGACACCTAGCAAAATGAATGTTGTGCTTCAAAGATTTTGGATTTTTATCATCTAAGCGGGTAAAATACTGTTGCTTTGACAAGCGGTTCCTATGAAAATGTTTTTCACTTGTACAAACAATTACAATTAACTTCAAATTATAATACATCTTTTACGTATACGTATCAATGAGAGAAAATATCCGTTGTCACCACACTTGGCGGGTTTATTATTGCAGTACAATATTGTCGATACATTGATACATGGTCCTGCCTAACACTTGACATATTTCCCTTATTCAATTTTTACTACACCCCTGCGATGACATAGCCAAGGTCTCAAATAATTAATTACATTTTATTCAATTCGATATTTGTTTGAATTTTTCTGTTAGGAAGACTAACTCTAAAAATTATTGTGTTTTCACCTGTCTTCTTTAAAATTAATATAACAGTAATACCGTAGTACCACAGTAGAAGAAAATACCCATAACGAATGTCTTCCACTCCGAGGCTTTTGGGACGCCCCGACCTAATAACAATAATTGGAAAATTGCTTGGAAAACTGTTTCTAGCTCCCACATGTTGGTTCTCTGACCACCAGCTGTATACGTAACGAAAGCTTCGCGTCAGTGTAAGTCATAAACTGAGGAACTCTGTTCCAACGAGGGTATTTAAAAAACACAAACAAAATCCGTGAGCTACCTGCCTTGGTACTCTTACCTACAGTGTTGAAATCCGGTTCAACCAAGAACCAACTTTACAGTGTAGTCTGAAACTTTTATTTTCGACCGAATTTTTACCTTTACCTGCAGAAAAACCAAACCCTTCTAGCTCGATCACCCTAATGCTTTAATGGATTAACAGGGATCGGGTTTCTTGTATGCAGTAGGGCCAAAAGGCTATAGCAATATACAAACATAAATAAACCAAATACCCTATTACATAATCCTTCGTAAGTATACGTACTGTTTCAAGTGTGGAAAGTGGTTCCGTTTCGTACAGTCAAATATAAATATATATATATTGTACCGTGTCTCATTCAATCTTATTTGTTCCTTTGCTCTGACAATTTAAGGTGAATTTGAAACGGTATATAGTGGGTATATGTTTTTGCACTTGAATGTACCTGCAGCTCTTTTCAATTTTTCATTTTCAGTGGCACGGACCTCTCGACGCAGCGCTCGCTCCTATCCCGCTCATACTTCAGCGAGTTTTGTATTAAAAAAGAACATCCTTGCCTCACTTTGACCTAATTGAAATTTGCCGACCCGAGTCATTTATGTGTTTCTACGCTACAGTAAACCTTCTTCCTTTGTTTTCGTTCGATTTAAAATATGACCTTAGCATTAAAATCAATATCAACATCGCAATCAACGCATTGATATCAACATATCAATGCGAAAATGTTTGTTGATCGGATTGTCCTTCTTTCATGTAGTGCACGAATCTACTATGACGAGATTTCGGGATAGTGTGTAATCAAACCAAAATAATATGAACGTTTAATTGTAGGGTATAAATATTCAATATATTGTATATAAGGCTTTATATTGTCACGGATCTTCTCGAACAGTCTAGAAATAATGAAAAGAAATGTGGATCTCCTATCTCCTTCTTGTCGAGTAGCGAAGTTGTTCGAAATCCGGTCTGAATGTAGAATGTTCCTGGAGTTTGCGAAAAACGAAGATCACTGTGAAGGATCTAGAAACAACCGGGTATATATAGGCGCGGGCCAGGCTTCGACGACAGTTGAGTTCAGTTCTAAGCAAACAGCGGTTTAAAGTGAAGAAACGGAAACCGGAAGAAATTGTAAAGCAAAAGTACAGTCGAGATGAAAAAGTGTTAGTGTACTAGGTGTCACGTGGTGTCAGTAGCGAAAGATCGGCGTCAGTAGTGATAAAGGACTTTGCACGTAGAATCCAGGGACGGACTCAGTGCAGAAGACTTGGACCCAGAGAGACAGGGACGCACCCGTGATTTTGAAGATTGGTTTGTGGACTGTGCTACCAACAAACTCCGGAAATTTGGACACGTGTTTTCTTCAATCTCAACCCATGAGCTCGCAACACTATATATATAAACAGTTCTGCATTCTCCGTTTATGTCATGGATGAAAACAATCTGAGTCAGTTACGTGTAGTACATTGTAGTAGGCGAGTTGTTCCGCTCACAAGTCAAACCGGAACGGAAACTAATCACACCGTGGATTACAGCCGACTACCCAGGTGTAGTCAGAAATGAGCTTGTAAATGTACCTGTATGTACTCTTACATATGTAGGTGGCTCTCAGTCTTTCCATGGAAATACGCAATAAAATTACAGTTGAAAAAGCCTTTTTTTTCCTTCTGCGAATCGGAAAAATGGGAATGGTATTCTGCCCTTTGTTCTGACATGATATACATTATTCGAACGATAAAATATTCATACGAAATTTCTTTTGACATAATATTTAAAAAAAGGATAGGTGACTAATACGTAGGACAACGAATTTTAATGTCAGGAAATGAGTATTATTAGCAAACAACTTCAAAGACAATTAAAATATTAATGTTTATACAATTTTTTATTGTTCAAAATGCCTCCTAGGGGCTGTTAGCTGCGTAACGGTTATTATAGACTAATGTACGATGTCCTATTTTAGTATTCCGTACCACAAAAGGAAAAAAGTAGCTATTATAGGATCAATTTGTTGTCTGTCAGTCTGTCTGTCAAAACCCATTTTCTAGAGACATATAGGCATGAAAAAATTAAACTTCTAAGTCAATAATAAAAAAGATACAGCCGGATATGCCACATATCCTTACGATTTCAATCGAAAAGCATCAAAATATATAGGGTCTTAGGATCCCGAAAATGTAACAAGAAGCAAGGTCTTCTTTAAAAAATAGTTTTTTAATTATATCTCATTAAAATCCCTTTCACGATTACACAATGTTCCAGCGCCTGCCGGTATATGTCTTTTTCGGTGCATATTACTTTGCCTATTATATAATATTATGATTTTTCAATATTTTAACTATTCATATTCTATACGGAATCCTTTGTGCGCAAGTGTGACTAGCACTTGGCCGTTTTTTTTAAATATTATTAATTTTATAATAATTACCTCATAGTATGTATTCGATATTAATAAGACTTTTCATGTTTAGCATTATGGAAGTTGTGACACCTTACAAAGCCATTTATTAAATTCCATGAAATTTTTAAAAACTTTCAAAAATATATCCATAAATTAAAATACCGGAGAAAATGAAACTGCACCGCAACTGAAACGCAATTTGAAAAGCGGGACACTCGATCGCAGTCCCATCAATCTAAATACAAATTGGAATTAGTGATATCTACTCGTGATGTGGTCTCAATTGCCACTTCAGCTTACTGACTCTTCCAAGTGCAACATGTTTATATTTTAACTTTTTCTAGGTAAATGTGGACCACGAACACGGCGCTCATCATCTTTGTTCTAACACAAGCGTATCTATCTACAATAAAAATCATACATACAAAGAACTGTGGATGTTACATCGTTTATAAACTCCAAGCGTTACTAACTTACCATACATACAGTACATATGAATAATTTCTATTAAAATGATTGATTGTTACAGGAAGCTAATGATGACTGCCTATCACTCAGTATGGAGGTGAAGAAACCTGGCAGTCTCTCTCCTGTGAAACTCTCCTTGAAGCGGGACTCTGGAGACGAGAGTAAGGGCGCCAGGTCTAGCAGCAGATCTGACAAGGAGATCAGATTGCCTCCTGAGAAGTCGCCCAGCGATGACACTCATCTGAAAAAAGAACGCCGCTTGTCCAAGACCAGCGACAGCTCTAAGGATACATTTGAAAGGTAACTTTCCAAGTAAAGTTTCAGAATTACCTATTATGTAGTTTGCATGATTTTGTAAAGCATCCTTGTACTGCAATACTTAAATGTGTCTTGACCTCGAAAACCAATTTTTTTAAACAAGTGATATCATACAAACCATTTCGGAACTTTATTGTTTGTAGCCTTCAGTTCCTCTGCATACCTCCCTTCTATAGTTCGAAACTAAAATATATATTGCCGTCAATATAACTAATTTCTAAAGTTTTCTAAAGCTGAAACCTTTTACTTAATGAATGACTCATGTTTATAGAGAAATAAAGAAAAAGTGACTGAAATGCCTCAACCACTTACAAAATCCCAATTCATTTTGAACACAGATACGGTAGTATTCGTTATATCAAATCCAATATATATGTAAGCAGACAAATTAGTAACAAGTCTCGAGCTTTAATTTGAATTAGAGATTTACGCTCACGAGAATTTACGATTCACAGGTAAGTTGAAAACTTGTCAGTGAACCCACTTCGTAAGGTATAGGCACGAGTACTTCATTCGTTTTATGATGATATTAGTTAAGGACTCAGTACAAGATAGGGGATAACGTTCCGGGCATACTTATATATTGTATACATTTTAAACACTAACATTTATCTCATTATGGGCATATGTTTATTATTATTTTACTACTTTTTAGCCGTACCTGAAAAGGCAAAAGTGAACCTTAATAGGATCACTTTGTTGTCCGTCTGTCTGTAAAGCTCAAGCTCCTCTTTCTCAGGAGTACGTTGAGGTATCAAGTTGAAATTAATATCGAATACTCAAATCTAGAATCTCTTGGATCAAACTTTTAATTCGACGCAATGAAAGCAGCCAAGTGTCAGACCACGCGCAGTTTACGGTTCCGTAGTTGCCCCTCACAATAAGTTAAGAGGGTATGCTGTTGTCAAAGCGCCCATACAAACGTAGTCCAGTCATATTTTGAGTATTAAGCTATGAAAATCTATGAAATTTTCAAGACGCAATTCAGAAACAAATATCTGTGTCAGTGGTGAGTCAGATTTTCGTTTAAATATATATTTCCAGAGTTACAGGGCGTCAAAGTATTGTATTTTACGGTAATAAAAAGCCCAACTTTAAACCTGATTTACAAGAGTATGAATCAATTTGGAACAATTTGGAAAAACCACCGACATCTGAAATTTCATTAGTATACTGTATTAAAAAAATGGTTACATAATATACTGTATCCTTCAAATGATCCCTGGACTACGAAACATCCAAATAACGGGTGGATAACATCGCGTAATGTATGCTGTCTCACCGTACGCGCTCGGGTAGGATAGGGCTCGGAGAGGGACAGCTACAAAACAATGCAACCTTGAAACCGACCACGTGGTCTTACCAACATAGCCTCTTAACGGTTTAATGCTAATGACCTCTAACACTCGGCAACTTATAAAGCTAACTTAGTCGTGATAGTTTTGCTTTAAGCCTCAACATATATGCACTACTAATAATAATTTTTTAAACTTTTTTAAAGAGAGGGGGCGGCACACACGAAGTCTGACAAGAATCACTTTAAATGGAAGGGTCCCTGAATCGAAATGTAGTGTTCTTAGGCGCTCAATACTTTTGAAAGAGCCCATCGAAAGGGGTGTATGAGAGCTACCTTTAAAAAATTGACCCGGTTTTGTATCTCCTTCTAGTTTTCGGTCAAACACAATGAGAAGCACCAAAAAACACAGTTTTCAATTCCATGAAGGGATTGGTCATAACATATCGCCAATTTTCTGTTGCCTACATTTACCAGCAGCTATATAGCGTCGAATGATGTTACAGAAATTAAGACACCCTCCATTCTCTAGATAAACCACGATATTCTGTTCCCACAGACAAAGTTTCGCTGTCGTCACTCATACAGAGGTCATGAAATAACGGCACCGCTATTGAAGGAAAGCAATAATTTAGCCTTCGTATAATCGCAGCAAAAACCGCGGTCATCGGCAGTAATTTATAAAATAATATTATCCGGGCAGCTGTTCGCGTCTAATTTATCATAATACTTGAGCAAGATGGATTTGTGTCGATTCCTCGCCCACTTAATTACGCTGGTCCTGCTTCGTCATACACCGGATTATGTTATTATTGTGACGGAATAGAAGCGCTTTTGGGGCCCGAGCCCTTGGCGTATACATACGCATACTTATATACATATGCAGACATGTTAGGGCCCCGCCACACCTACGGATTCTGTGCTGATCTATGGTACATAGATCGATAGAATGACCTAAACATAAAATAATTCGGATCGATAATGCCACATCTACCGACCCTACATAAAAGATTTACTACTTGACATAAAGAGAGTCGAGTGAAAAGAACTTTCATACAAGTATGGCTCTTGAGGAAAACATATACCGTGGAATCAAACAAAGAAGTGGCTGCCGAGAGACTTACTTGTAGTGTGTGCAATAGTGTGTGTACCAAACTAGAATTTTTATAATCCGAAAAGCTAGTGAATGACCTTTCATAGGGGTTGACATGCGTTGGGGGAGGCGAGGTATCTGGTGAAGTCTCGGTACTCAGCTTCCCCCAACGTATGTCACCCTTAGATAAGCTCACAAACTGGTCGAATTATTATAGAAGTATACTCTTGTAACGACATGACATGTAGCAATACAGCTTGCACAGCACTGCTTCACAAAAGTTTGTGGACCCTCTCACTCTATCTCTGATGATGCTTCCAACATAGTAAACACCGCCCTAGGTAACAGCTTGGCTGGCATATTTACTCTTTGTGACAAACGAACCTTGCCTTATGAAACACTTCAATAATCTTATTGTGGGCTGGAATAGTTATGTTATCATTTTCATGTGCTGCCAAATAAAAATCTATAACCATACCTTTAAAGTTATACAGATTATAGTATGCATAAACATGCCACCACACATGACTCTTCTTTCCGCTCTTTCGTTCCCGTTGATATATTGAGGCAGACACGCTATAGCTGTGAATATATAAGCAATATATGTCTTTGTCTATCATATATAAATGATACAACTAACTAATGCGTTCCAAAATAACTTTCCAACTGACTTCGTGTGCTCACAATTAACAAGAAGAGAATATGCAATCCAGAATCGCTGCATACCTTTTTGTGACAAGTTTCTATCTACGAGTATTAAGTTATAATTTCAAGAATACATTATGTTACCAATTGTATTAAATTAAAATTGACTTTTACAAGTTATGATAAGATATGTTAAGTCGATATCACTGTCTTAAAGAAATGTGATCAAAATTTAAAACATTCGCCCTTAGTAAATATATATTCAGCAATATTCAGCTAGTTTCCAGTTTATTTTAAAATAATTTGTTTGCTACAGTTTCCGATTTTGGCAGCTTAATTCGAATGGAAACTGCTGCGAGGAATTGCGAGTCGAGGGTGTCAGAGCGAAAATAAAATGATTATCTCGTTACGGACATGGCTAAATACATATTAATAGCAAAAGAGATGGTTGACTGTTGGTGTTACGCTTTATAGTCTCAAAACTAACGTTTCACATGTGTTTAACTTAGTAAAGCTAGGATCAACTGACTGATACGAGTGAATGCTACGTTTTTGAGTACCTATAGACCGACCGCTTAAATGAGTCCTCGCCCGGTAAGGCGACAAAGGGGATCGAAAGAGGCAGGCGGCAGGCGCGCATAGTGCGCATAGATCCCCTTTGTCACCACACCCCGGCACCCCTGTATTCTTTGTCACCGTACCTCCGCGCCCCTGTACCGCGCAGGCGAGGACTCATTTAAGAGGCTATGTTGGTTAGACCACGTGGCCGCGTTCAAATTTGGATTGTTTTGTAGCTGTCCCTATCCGAGCCCTATTCTACCCGAGCGTGTACTGTGAGACAGCAAACACTACGCGAAGTTATCCACCCGTTATTTGGATGTTTCGTAGTCCAGGGATCATTTGAAGGATACAGTATATTATGTAACCATTTTTTTAATACAGTATACTAATGAAATTTCATATGTCGGTGGTTTTTCAAATTGTTCTAAATTGATTCATACTCTTGTAAATCAGGTTCAAAGTTGGGGCTTTTTACTAGCGTAAAATACAATTCTTTGACGCCCTGTAACTCTGGAAGTATATATTTAAACGAAAATCTGACTCATCACCGACACAGATATTTGTTTCTAGATTGTGTCTTGAAAATTTCATAGATTTGCATAGCTTAATACTCAAAATATGACTGGACTACGTTTGTATGGGCGCTTTGACACCAGCATACCCTCGCGGTTTACCTATAGTCTGTTGACTACAGATGCACTCAAACAAGGATAAAGAGTCTTGTCAATAGTCATTCAGAGAGAGGTGTAGGCGCACTGACCATGTAGCTACTACTTTTGGCATCATCTTAGGGCATCAGTCTCACAATAACAATTTTTTTTCTCACTAAAGTACGACTTCATAATTTCCTGAATCAACAATCCCGGATAATCCCTTCCAATTTCACTATTTTTAGTTGTGTATAATTCATAGCTCAGGTCAGTTTTGATTTGCGGCAACCAAAATTAATGTTGGTTTTTGGTTGCTTTTGCAAAGCATAACGCACTCGCTCGCCTTCAATGCCAATTACAAATGACTCGCCATTGTACTACTAGTACTATTTCAAGAGGATAATTAATTAGTATGTATTTGATCACACGAGTCACTCTGATCGAGCCCTAAGCGTAATGAACTCGAATATAATTAGAGTAACGTCATGTCACGTGTCAGAATTTAAGGCGTAATGCGCATGTCAGTTTAGCGCTTGGTAGTACGAAATGGTTTGTACGGTAGTGTTCCATTCGGATTGAGCACTTTATACATACTCGTATATTTGGAGTAATATTTATCGTTTTATCTGTATACGAGTACATGTAAATACTTATGAACTTGATGAACTATGATGAACTCACTTTCTTCATAAATGAAACTTGAAATCGTTGACCGTTGATTGCTTTGAAGATGTAATGAGGCAGAAAGGATATGTCACATTGAAAGCCGTGGATCACTACTATCTATTTATGTATTCTTGATTGGGAATATTTAAAACGGCTAAGTGCGAGTCGTATTCGCGCGGAAAAATTTCCGTACAGAATATGAATAATTAACCTATTGAAAATCAGAAATAATAGGTTAGGTCAACCAATACAGCAACTAATATGTAAATCAAATTGAAGAACAAACTTAGCTTTGCAGTTCAGAAAGTATTATTCCATCTATATTAGGATATCATCCCCGACTATATAAGGACCAAGATTTAACTGCAAATGTATGTTTGTAACGTGAAAAACGTTTTAATGAGATATGATTAAAACATTACGATGTTCAGATTTGTTCCTATACTTGTGCTTCTTGCAAAATTTCAAGATTCTAAGTAGTTGAGAAGTATAATGTCGGCTTTGATTCCTTGCGCTCGTTGTGTCTTTTTACCAGATTGCGCCAGAAGGAGGGTTATGTTTTTGAGTATGTATGTATATATTTCGCACTGAACTGCTCGATTTTAGCTTGAGAGGTGTATTTAGATTCGTATTTACTATGAGAGTGACACTGGGTATATCAAAATCATAAAAAGTTTTAAAAAATGACACAGTCGGGTTTTTAAAATTTACTTTTCGTTCACTTATTATTGCGTTGACTTGGAAGTTTCTTTCTTTTTCTCATGCAAGGACTTGCAGTATTGAGTATTTGATATTAATTTCAACTGTATATATCTTTTCCTGATCAAAAAGTAATCCTATTAAGGGTATTTTGAGGTACGGAAAACAAACAAAAAACTGTGATTTTTGATCACCATAATCAAACTCACATAGCTTTAGTACTTTACGAATATATATTTCAACAAAAAACTTACAAGCTAAAGACACGTAAAATTTCAATGATTTTGATTGACATAAATTGAAAATAGAACTCTAACGATATCATTACTTTCATGGATCCAAAGAATTAAATGTAATCTGACACTTTTTATAAATATCCTCTTTAGAAATTCCCACTAGTGCTTTAAATATTTTGAAATATTACTTATATCCTACTATTGATAGTCGTTACGAGACAACCGAGGCGGGAAATAACGGTTCAGTGGTTCAGTAGCCGCTCGCTCTGATATTTGGTCCGAAATGAAATTCATTTCTCAATATCTGAGCTATTTCTCAAGATAATCTCAATTTTCTTCCCTTTCTCGCTAGCGGATACAGTCGAAAGAAAACGATCGTTTTATTTTTTGAATACTCCGCAGACAACTGAAATTCAATCGAGCGTTGCTAATGCTACTGTAGAATATGATAAAATTCATCGATAAAGCCTGATAACTAAATCAATTTAACAAACAAAAATCTTAGACAGGATCCACTTAAGTTATAATTGAATTTACACTATCGGGTATGTAATGATCTTCTGTTACAAATCGCGTATTCATGACGGAATATCTTATTTTATTTAATACGGAGCATCAACAGTATCTCTTATTCTAGCTCTAAGTGTTTACAATGATGAAGTTTTGAGGCTGATACGAGAACCAATTATAGATGCACACGTTCGATATATTCTCGCTATGCCATGAATGCCACGCTTAGCATATGGATTGGTGATGGTCAAAATATGCGACATAAATGCCCGCATAATTTTATGGCGCTGATCTATAGAAGTTTTACAGATCCAAAGTATTGAGTTTTTTGACATTAATTTCAATTTGATGCCTCCACGCGTTTCTGATTAAAAAAAGGGTTTTGACAGACAGACAGACAGACAACCAAGTGCCTTAAGGTGTATTTTTCCTATTGAGGTATGGAACCGTAAAACGGCTTAGTGCGTGTTGGGTCACGTGTAGTTTAGGGTTCCGTGAATCGTGAAATTTGTAAAGAGGAATAAATCTAAAAAGAATAATGTTTTAATTTTAATTCAAATCGACACTTTACGATTACAAACTGTTGGTGTCTATCGTTATATTCTTATGCAATATTGTTAACAATTGCTTGTTGATTTTGATTGCTATTATTTATAATTTTCTGTGTGTTATACATTCATTATGTACGGAAGCCTCGATATAAGAGTCAGACTCGCGCACTTGTTTTTAAAGTGCTTTTTTTTGGTAATCAACGCGGACAATCCTACCCATAAAAAATACGGCCTAAACATGGATACATTGTTAATCGCTACGCTTGGCTGGTGAGCTAGTGAACGCATTTAGATATAGTGATAAGGAGCATATTGGTCCTCGCTTGGTTTTATAATACTGGGTCGATAGGGAAACACTTTATAGCAATTCAAATCCTCAGTTTTAATTAATCACTTTTCACGAGATTCATTATTCTATAGAATTTTTAGTAGTTTGTGGACAGGACGTGCGCGATAAAATTCCTAAAGTTATATCCGTGCCGTGGAGTTTTGTTTCAATAACGAAAGAGCTGAAACACTGACACCGTGCAGTAGTGAACGCTGGCGTTATAAAGCGATACGTATTCACAGTTAACCTCGGACTGGAAACTGAACAAATCCCTCTTGTTCTTGTTTTTTTTTTCAATAAATGTATACCGAATCACTTTTTAGTTTTAAATAATAATTTTTTGTTTTATTTGCCAGACAAGACTCGAAATCGACCTCACTAACTAGTCCAAAAGTGTCTCGTAAGTATTTCACGAACTGGCGACAAGCATGTGACAAGACCAAAGATAAGACCAAAGAGCTTCTGAAGCGCTGGAGGACGCTGCCTGAATCGGAGTTAGTGGAAAACCAGATGCAGGAACCAGGGAACAGTGAGGAAGAAAAACACCACGGATGGAGCGTTCATGTATGGAGTAAGTATTGAAACTCAACCGTATCATATCAGAAATCATTTTCCAAGCTTCGGAAAGGGAGAAATGTAATTTTGCCAAATTATACGTAGAAACTGTGAGATAAATCCTACTTCCTACTAATATTATAAGTGTGAAAGTTTGGATGTTTAGATGTTTGGATGGTTGGATGTTTGGATGTTTGGATGTTTGGATATTTGGATGTTTAGATGTTTGGATGTTTAGATGTTTGGATGTTTGTGACGCTTTCACGGAAAAACTACTGAATGCATTTGAATGAAACTTTACAACAATATAGCTTATACTTCAGAATAACATATAGGCTATAATTTATAAAGACATATTGTGTAATTTGTCCAAAATCACACTTATAATATTAGCGGGATTACATGGGCAATTTTGGCATAACAAAAACGCGTTGCCTAGCAACCGACCATAGAATATGTAAATTCGTATATACAAACTTTCGCGTTTATAATATTGGTGTAAAGATTATTTGAATGTCTACTACGTCAGATATTGAATCTTATTTTGTTTCTTTAAATTATTAGACTACGTAACAGAATAAACACTATTTTGTACCTTATGCTGTACAATATTTTGGCATAAACGTCACCTGTGTCTATCGAACAAGTAGAATACATCCTGAAGTACACGCGGACAAAGTCGCGGGCGGAAGCTAGTATAATATATATTTTGAAATATACAAATGAATCCCTTTCATATAATTTTCATGAGATTCCAATGTAACTTCCACCGGTGGCGCGACGTGTGGAAAAAGAGGGGGGAGGCCTTTGCTCTACACCTATGATGATGATGACCTATAGGATAAGTGTAGTGACAAGAACAATTATAATAAAAGGGAAGTGACAATGGTTTTCGACTCATGTATTAGAATATTTAAATAAATTTAATTGACATGTAAAACATGAATGAATTGTTATTTAAATTGAAGACAAAACCTGTAGGTAGGCTAAATAAAATAAATATACAGATGAATCCCTTTCATATAATTTTCATGAGATTCTACTTGAAAATTTTTAGATCATTTTCAATGTATTTTCTTTCAAATTGTTTCACTTGCAACAACTGTAGTTCATCATTTTGTGAAACTATTCCAAATATCAAGTTTAATCAACTATCATAGACATACAGAGATCTTGTTATCCTATGAGGTTTCTTTTTATACCTCTACAGCGGACGTACGGCTCCCTAAAGATAAGCATTTGTACAGATTATAGATAAGTAAGATTCAGTCACGACACGAAACAATATATATTGCGCAGAGGTGGATCCAGGCCACGAGAACACACTGAATATAGGTTCCCTAGATTTCAAACCAGGCGCGTGCTCAGAGAGGGTCGCAAGGGCCTTGACGCTGACCCCACTATCTTTGAGAACATGTGCTGAGTACTCAATACGTAATAGCTAGATGCAAAATGCTAACCTTTACCCGCACTTGAACGTGCTTAATATTAGAAAATGTTTGGTCTCTAAATGGAACGATTTCCCGCATTTCTATCAAGTTAACGGGTCACAATGGATCCATCTTAAATTTTTCCAGTGCATACCTCCCTAGACTACATTCCCAAACGGCTATTTGATCACATCAGATATTGCTAACTATTGACACTGACTCATCAAGCTAAGACGGTGATTTTAGTTCCATTTCGAATATCCTCGTTACTTTCTCTGTGATGTAGTCAGGTCGTATGGTGACTTTCACCAAAGATTCATTTCACTGGTGTATTGTTGGCAACGACCGTCCGTAGTTGTTGAAAAATATATACGTTAGTTTATATTATTATTCATTCGCATATTTCTAGCGTCCCATAGTTGTACAGGAAAAAAGTTCAATGTCACCGCTGTAACACACACACACACACACACACTCACAAGAAATAGATTGATATATTTTTTCATCTTTACGATCCATATTAATATGTAGCCAATGTAAATAAATGTGTTTTTTTATAACAGCAGTAAGTAGTGGGTTCTTTCTGGTTCGTTAACCTCGTTAGCAGAATATTCCAAGTGGAAATTGTTTTCAATAATGAGGCAGTTTCGTAAAAGCGTTAGGTCGAATATTTTCTTAAAATTAGTAATTTAGATTCCCTCGCCAGACGATGAAAAGGCAAAAGGCTTGGCTTTTCATTGAGTTTTGGCACGATACCTAGTAGGTAGATTATTTCCTTCCACCATCTTTAGGCTAACTCGTAAAAAGGCATTTGTTTTGACGTTAGCAATATTTCACCTTATTTTGAACCATCTATTGCTTAATTTATCACACTTGCAGCAGCTTCTTGAGCGCGACCATGGGCTCAGCAGGACCATAGGATCTGCTTCGCTAACGTTGACGCCGTCAATAGAACATCCCGCAAGCATCCTCTAAGCTTGAGGATCAGCTAGTCCTTGCACAGGAGAAGACAAAATCGAGCTCTGTTACTGAAATCGAACGGGCTTAGGAGCTGTTTATAAGTAGCCGAGTTTTATGGCTGCACTCTTTGAGATGGACTCGATATAACTCCCAAAGTTGAGATTGGATGTGATATCCAACCCTCAAAACTCAAGATGGTCAGTTATAAATAGGGTACATTTTGTAAAGACGTAGCAAGACGAAAAGGACTCTGCTTTGCGGTAACCAGGCACGCTTGTGACTTTTTTTCGCATTGAAATTGACACGATTGGCATCGCCTCAATCGGACAAGGCTTTTAGAGTCAGAGCAACACGCTCCACCTAGATTTTCTGAGGGATCGCAGTGGACAAATATCTCTCCGAGACTGTGCTCTCGTCATCATATCCAAGTATACCAGGCATTCGCAGTAAGTCATTGATATATAAGAATGTGCAAGCATAAAAGAGTACAGAACAGAACCCGAAGGGACGCCAGCAGAACGGACGAGAAACCATCGATGGTGACTCGGATTGATCTACCCCTCGGGTAATCAGACGTCCACAAGACATCAAGTATTCTATACACTGGAAGTTTGCTAATACAGTTCTCGTGTCAGACCCAATCAAAGGCCTTTGAGAAATCAATAGACTTCAAAAATGTATACGTTAATACCAGTGATTTAATAATAATAGAATAATAACGTGTACAATATACATAGATATACATATATCTAAATTAATCAGCATTCGATTTCACATTTTAAAAGAAAATATTGCTCATTCGTGCTAGAACGGTATATGAACGCTACAAGCACAACCGCAAATCGGATAGATATAATTAATCAATAATTTTCACACGTTGCCAACTTCATTTTATCAACCGTTTGGATGCAATAAATTTGCATGTGAACCGTGGTAATTTACATATTTCAACAACAGTTAACGAGCTTTCCGCTCTTCATGTTTTGGCATTTGCTACTACCATCAGATCCCGTTTGTTAATGGAACTTACTCCTGCTATGACTTAAAATAAATCTGTATTTTTGGAGGTGTTATATATCAAACAGTCATAAGCTGTCACAAAATTTGTAGCTGTTTTATTACTATATGGTAACGTACTCGTATTAGAATGGAAATGTATAAATTGTGTTCCACTTTTACACAAAAATATTGTGTAACACCATGATATTAGAAATATAAATATGTCGCATGAAACATCAGTGTCGCCGATTGAAGTACATAACCTATGGTCGGTGTGCGCTACGACAGAGTCTAGGACCGGAGACTGGATGCGGCGGGAGAGCCGAACAGTCGCCATGTGGGCATGGGAACTGTCACACGTTTCATGCAGTCGCGTGCGCATTGTGATATAGTATTACGTCACCAGTGTTCAATTAACTATTACCTATCTATATGTGATATACAACCATGACATTATAATCTATTGCGAATCCTAATTGTAATTTCATTGCCTGATAGCCCACGTGTTAGCCCACATGATGTCGGATGACGAATAGTCTCCCCTTCGCTCGGAACATGACAAACACCAACCCATCCTGTTGATGACGACGACATATATATATATTCTTAATATCTGCTTCTTCTAACTGTATGCAGTGAGAGTCAAGTAAATAGGCTCTTACCCCACCACGCCATCGACCATAAATGTAAATGGCAAAAAGGTTTCGATAGAAATGACGACATCTCACATCAGATCCGAGATTTTTTGTTTCTCTTTTTCTGGCGAGTCGAAGGCAATTTGTGTCTTGATATATTATTGAGGCAAACAATCGGCTGGGCTGAGACCCTTCATGAAACGAATTCACGCAGAGACCGCACTAGACTCTAATAAGTCTCACTGGAGGAGACAAGCCTTATAGAGCACCAGTTGAAAATTCCAGAAGTAGAGCATAAATATCCTGTACAAAATAAGTACGAGTATTACAGCAATACTGTACGCTTTTGAGATTAAATTTAAAATACGTGAAATTTGAAAATAGATGTATCTCTATTATACCCCATTTCTAAATACATTGTATGTCTAGCACTGTCATAAATTGACACTGTATGTTAAATGCATATTAAACGCACACATGTGTATTTTTGCTTTTAGTATCGAGGTGATTTAGCCCCTTAACACATCTACCGATCCTGTTCTCGGAAGAATTGAAATCGGAAGGCTAGAATGCAATACAAAATGTACCGTTCATCACACACCTACCGCCCGGAGCAAGCAAGAAGCAGTCCAGGCCATTCTAAATAGATGATAACAGAACAGATAGGTCTGTGACGGGGCTAATCATGGAAGGTTTCCAGATTTCATACCGATACAGAATGAGGTTCGCGTGAAAACTGAACTAGCTCACGTATATCGACCTCGACATTATTTGTTACAGTCAATCGATCGGGTTTAGGTTGTATTTGACCCAAATGTTTTAAGTAAATGTCAAAATTATTAAGTACAGTCGAATACGGGTCTTGATTCGGCTCTGCGTTCACCTCAAACAAATCGATGCCCACTTATTTCTGTCACAGACTAATTATGATTATGACCCTGTTTCATTTTTCGACTCCACCCCGCGTGGAGACATTATAAAAGGCACGCCTCCCAAATATTTTTAGCTCGTAAATAAATAATTCAACAAGCGGGTCATAATGGGATCTCTTTCGTCAAATAAATTTCTAATAAAATGCAAAATTCTGATATTTTTATGAAACCCCTTCGAAAGTTAAATTAACACAAATCTGCCAACAATTCTACTTACGTGCCGTCAATAACATAGTAAAAGTGAATAATAATATGGTATTGACTGTAAACTCAAAACTGAATCAATCTCAACACAACGTAAAATTCTAAACAAAAATGGATAAATTTACAGTTACGTTGGCAAATTCTGGCACACGATCTGTTAATCAATACAGATTTCTGTATTATGTGTTGTATCTATTATACAGCGTATATTTTGATGGCAATTAGTGCAGGTGCTAAACAACACATTGACATAAATTTCGTTAATTAATAGTGTATTTTTTTTATTACACGCTGTAGATACATTCAATACAAAAATTAATTTTGTTTAATATTGAAAAAATGATTGATGATGATATTTAGCATGCAAAAAACATCTCACATGATTGAGCGATGAGAGAAGTTACTAATCGATACCATCAATACCTTAAAAAAAATATGTGAGCAATATTCGATTCGACTCAGCCTCAAGCACGATCTATTATTACTTCAAAGTTAATCTTCACCCATCAGCATATTTTACTTTTTTTGATAAGAAAGCACGGTGCGTGACTACTTTTTACGGTTCCGTGCCTCAAAGGGAAAAAATAAAACAACGGAAGAGTTTCTTTTTTTATATATTTTAGTTCAAACTTCTCTTATAGATGGATGTCTACACTCCACATTCGCGACTACATTCTTTAGAGACTACGTCGAAGACAACCCCTAAAGCGAACCTTCTTTGTGTATTCTACGGCAAATAGTTTGCGGATATAATTTGATAATTATGCCATGCCTAGAGTATGCATTGTGTATAGTTGTGAAAATATTGGGGTACATCGTTTTCCAAAGGCAGAAACTGTCAAATTTCAGTGGATAAAAGCTGCAAGACTAGAAAAAAATTGGCCGCCGTTTGTGTAAGCGCACAATGATATGTTCGGCTCATTTCACAAAATATGACTTTGTAAATACGTCCTGTTCACATTTATGTAAGCTACTTTAATAATCTTATAATTTTTTTCAACATTAGACTTAGGCAGAGCAACTGAAGCCCTTTGCCTAAATTCGTTTGACAGTTAGTCGACTATCAACGCCGTCTATGTCGTTAACTGATAGCTCTTGGAAACATTCCCATTAAAGCATAACTTTTTTGATCGTCCCTCTGTCAGTCAAACACCTTTTCTCGGGATCGGATAAAGGTGTCAAGTTAAAATTTAAACTGAATACAAATATATATGGTGGCTAGAAGGTATAAAAAATAAAGCTCGTAAACTCACTCATAAAAGTTGTAGGGTATATCCCGTTGACCTAGAATTATGAAATTTGGCAAGAAGCAACGTCTCGTCTCGCAACTCAGTAATAAATGAAAAAAGAAATAGTTTATCGGTTTGTATCAATCACATACAAACATTATTTTTATGGTTACAAATTTTGCACTTGAAGCACTGACCGTCATCTAGACCAATGTGTGGTACAAAAATTTTTAACTGCAAAGCTACTCACATTTTTTATTAAAGCAATGCTCGAACCCTAACTATTATTTATGAATTTTATTGTCGAGTTAATTGGATTAAATGTGGTTCTATATAGAACAAATTTGATTCATTTTTGTACTTATATTGATTGAGTGACATGAGGCAATTTTTCATACGAATGTAGAGGGTAAACTCAATTCCATACCTCCGTATACCATCCCTATCTAAAGCTCAAACATGCATGAGTCTGCGACACTAGTAGGTAGCTATCTAATGCATTATGCACTCAATTCCTTGCAAAGTACCATATCTTGTCGGTAAAGTTTCACGTGGTTCCAGTTTCTACCGAGGTGTAGGGACAAAGCACTACAGCATTTGTAAATGAATTTCGCTGACAATTCGCCTTCAAACTAATAAGGTAATTTGAAGATGTTTAAACTTGTATAGAGCCTAGTATTTGTACACTGAGCATCTACGATCTGCGCGGAGTTCAGAAATTATGTCACGGTTACTACGTGTACGATCGGGACAAAAGCTTACTCCAACCAGTCAGTCAGTTAGTCAGAATAGAATATATATTAAAAGAATACTAAAGGACTTAATAAACACATAAGAAAGTGTGAAACCATGGAACATGTGAGCTTTTCATTCTTTGAGGACTGAATAGTTAACTGATGAACTTGAGCCAACATCATCACCATATAGCATTATGATGAACTAGCTGACTTAAGTTGAGAGGCGTATGGGTAATGACATTAAAATTTATTTATACACTTATAAGCTGCTACCACTCCTCTTCGACAATCATTTAGTTTAGTCACCTTCTAAGAGACACATTGTGATTCAATTCTAAATTCGAAACCACGGGGCATCATTACCCTAAATTCACCCTATTTTACCTTTCAATTCGGTTCATCTTATTGAGAGACTGTACCTCGCTCAATGCGCTTGATATCAGTCTTACGACATACGTGACTCGCCTTAGTAATGTAATAACCCTTGGTCTACGGCTATTGTTCATCGACGAACATTTTCGTCACATTCTCTCAAATTAACTCTGCACATCATAGAGTTAATACAATACGTACATAGATAATAAATTTGATAAATGCTTCAAAGCGGTGTCGGTGACTTTGATTATTCAAAGTAAATCCGATTTCCATTGAAATATCAAAGTCAGTGACATAGCTCGAAGAGTCAGAAATTAGAGATGTATAGGGCAGGTAGTGACTAGTCGTTAGAGTTATCAAATGGCAAACACAAAAGAAAATATGGCATTCGTAAATATGAGAGACCTAATTAATGTTAGCTAAGTTTTGCTGCTAATTATTAAGTTTTAAACGATCACAAAAATGGGTAACGCGTTGTATACCTAAATATTCAGATCAATAAAAATAAAATTATATGAGCGGGTATGAGGCTTCAAGTACACACATCACTATCAAGACACCAATAGGGAAAAAGCGAAAACCAAATATGTCATCATTAGCAACATCAATGCTCTTTATAACAAACCTTTTGGGTAAATTCCAAATGGAAACACAATGCGGTTGTACTGGTGCCCCGTACGAACGAATTATCGACCGCAATTACCGTGATTTGTGCCCACTTCGCGCTGAACGGGTGGGGGCAGCGCGGAAGAACACGGCACCGGTATTTTTTTATATCGATTATTTTAGTTTGCACAGCTCTATTCTCGAATCGCGTATGACGCCACTGCTTTTAGCCAAATTGAATTTAATAGTCTCTGAGTACGGTACTTAGGACCTACTTAAGACTGCTTATGTCAGTTATGCGAATTATCGTTTGCTCTGCTACAGAAAACAATATCTAATATTTGAACCATACATTAAAAGCCACATCTCCTTTTAAAATAACCAGTCACCTAGATTTATGTGAAATTTAAAAATGAATCGACAGCTACCATCTGACACTTGTATGACACTTTACATCATCATATATTGATAGATTGTAATCCTGTTGGCCGCAATAATGTCTTTCGACATTTTCTGAAGCACTAGACTTGGTGTATTTGTAGCTGTTTCTTGTTAAATATTAAGATAATTATAATGAGTCAAGAAAAACCGAAAGATAAAGATAAAATTAAGCAAGAAAACGAAGAAAGTCGTGCGTCTGGGTCGCCTATTGTGGTTAGAAGGAGTACAAGGAAAAGTAATATAAAAGAAGAGGGTTTCTATAAGTTCAGTACAATGATGACGAAAAACGCTAATTCTCAAGCGAAGGAGTCTCCATCGAAAGTAACGAAACGGGGTAAAAAGCGTGTGAAAAGCAAGGCCCAAAAGTAATCATCATCTATCACGTCAAAGGTTCGGGCAGCGGTGGGTTCACTTGTACCTTCCCTTTGGAACCAACAGATACACGTGTTATGTTGTTATGTTGCCTATTTGAATAAATAATACACGATCCCAAACTATTTTTCGGACTGCCCTATGTTAGTTTCGCACAAACGGCGTGAAAAGAAAATGGCGTAAAATACAATACTTTTTGACGTCACAAAAACATGGTATAATGATAATGATGAATGAAGACTTGCGTGTTTGTAAATTTATTTCAAAACATCGTATAATTCGCTCGATAAATAATCATATAGCTACGTCATCATTTAGTTTAAATATTTTGCGTTAATGCGTTGAACAATCGTTTCGGATGTTACAAAATATAAATATACTTCTTATCAGAAAAATCGAAACACCCACCTTGCGAGTTTGTTTTGTAAGGATTATCAGAAAAAATTATAAATTTAGTTATTTAAGACAAATGTCGTTTAATAGTGAATAATATGAGGTTTTAAAATACTAATGTTAATGTTCTAAATTCAAATTACATTTTCATAGGTTTTTCTGAAAATCCTTACAAAACATAAACTTTCAAGGTGTTTCGATTTTTCTGATGAAGTTATGTACCTACGGCAATTTAGACAGATTTGTATGTTGCGAAGGGGCGCCGCGACGCACGCTCTAAATACCATAACAACGTTCATCCGATCCAATAAATCCAACAAAAGCGCTGAGCTCCAAGTGGGAACTAACAATGCTTTATTCCGATTTTTCATTCTCATTCTCAGAAAACGATGGTAGATATGAACCGAACAGTTGATTCGTTTGTGTTTTATTCATGAAATATTAATCAGTATTCCGTGCTTCTGTCCACAAAAGCTTTACTGCTCGTGACAGTGTAAACATGGGCATATTAATGAAAAACTTCTGAAGACGAAGAAATGAATCCCACTGAATGAGTACCCACTTGAATTCAAAAAATATTGAATGATAGTGTAAACTCCGTCCAAGTGCGAGTCAGACTCGCGCACCGAGGGTTCTGTACATAATATGAATAATTAACATACTGAAAATCATAAATAATAGGTAAGGTAGCAACCAACAAACCATGCTATAACGAATGCGCCTGACGAAATCAACGAGAAATTGTTAACGAAATAGCATTAAGAATATTAAAACGAAACGTCTGGAACAGTTTGTAATAGCAAAAGCGATTTAATGAGATATAATTTAAAAATTATACCTTTCAGAGTTATTCCTATACATGTGCTTCCTATAATGTCTTGCTTCTTGATAAATTACAGAATTTTAGATCAATGGGTAGTTTCCTATAGGTTATAATGCGCTTTCAAGGGAAATATTCAAATTAAGCGGCATAATCGGCCGTATATTTTTATTGTGTTGATTTAAAAGTTTGATTTTTTTATTGACTAGAGCGTTTAATATTAATTTATATTTGATAACTGCACGCGTTTCTGAGAAAAATGCTCTTGCCTGACAGAAAAACAGTCGGTCGGACAACTGTTAACCTAAAAGTGTTTCTTTTTTTCTTTTGAGGTACGGCACCCTAAAATCGCCCTTTTGAGTACATCAAAATGAAGAAAGCTAGCATCGTGCCTCATTAACTTTAAGCTTTTGCGAGCAACCTTGAACCTTGCGACAATGTCGTCAGTATCAGGTGACATGGAGTACACAAGTGCTTAGACGTCGTGATTTAAAAAATGCATTTTTAAAATATTATTCATGAGATAGAAAATCTATATATATAACCATCGACTTGCTTTTCATGTCCACTAGTGGACTTTCAGCTGTTTATGATGAGATAAACAATCGATTTACCCAATCAGAATACTAAAGTACCTTATTTTTAAGCCGTCCTTTGAAGACGTATACAGACTTTATTAGATGCACTCTGTGGGTTGTTTTAGCCACGGATTTATTGAAAACCCTTGTCCGAACGGGTAAATTTACGACTATGGTTTACAACCTGGAAACGATATGACTCAAAACATAACTTTTCAGGGATAAGGTTGTTATAGCGATTCGAGATTTATCCTCAACAAATAGATTAAAACTCCGTGAAATGTGTTTTGTCTCTGTGCAGCGTAGAATGGTCACAATTAACACTTCGCAAATTAATTAAAAGGATGGTTACATTACGACCTGTTAGATGAGTAGCATAGTATTTTGCTAGTTCTATGTTTAGACCACAGTCATCATCATCATCATCAACAGCCTATATACATCCCCACTGCAGGGGTTTAGGCCTACTGGGCTCAGGCCTACTCTCCTACAGAGAGTGTATGGGCCATAGTCCACCACGCGGACCCAGTGCGGATTGTTAGACTTCACACACCTTTGAATTTCTTCTCAGGAGTGTGCAGGTTTCCTCACGATATTTTCCTTCACCGTTAAGCAATCGGATAATGTACTTGAATTGAAAAACAACTCACGGTACACGGCTGGATTCGAACCCAGAACCCTCAGGTTGAAAGTCCGCGCCTTATCCAATGCGCCACCGGCGCTAAAAGAGCACAGTACCTATGTGTAAAGCTATATTTTCGGATAAACTTTTCATCATCACCAGACAGGGAACCATTGTTTACAGACTAAAGACGACCATTTACAGAAACCAGAACTTTATAGCAGCCACTACAGAGATTGAATTATTAAAATCGTATTCTGTAAAATTTATTTATGGTAACGAAAAACTTCTACATAAGGCAAAATGTTTCAACTGCAAAATGTGAGTTACAGCATACAATGTAGCTAAACATGTTATAGTAACAACTCAAGAAAGTTCACTGTAGAGTGTGTTGTAAAACGAAATACTTTTCAACTGCTTTCAAATAATAACTACTACGATATATAATAATATATATCATAGTCAGCGCTTAGCTTCTGCTTCAAAAGCACGTTTCCATACTAAGTCTCATGGTTCCTCACCAACAGAACTTGTTTTATCTATCCCAACTGGGAATCTCAATCAGCTCTAAAGTAGTCTAAAGTATAGACCTACATCATAATAGTACTCTAAACAGATAGGCCTAGGAATATCTACATATATTAAAGTGAATAGGTAGGACACTAAAAATAATAAGTAAAAACCGGCTAAGTGCGAGTCAGACTCGCGCATGAAGGGTTCCGTACCATTATTTATAAAAACAGCAAAAAATCATGTATGTTGTCTGTCTGGAGCCTCGCTTAAATGTTTGTTTTATTGTGGTTTTTCGTATTTGTTGTTATAGCGTAGATATACATCATCTGTAAAAATTTCAAATGTTAAACTATCGCGGTTCATGAGATACAGCCTGGTGACAGACGGATAGACAGACAGACGGACAGCGGAGTCTTAGTAATAGGGTCCCGTTTTTACCCTTTTGGGTACGGAACCCTAAAAAGAAATAATAATGTACCCCAACTAATTAAAATAGCATAGTGCAATAAAAACACTCCCTCTGATAATAACGAACTTATCAGTATGCAAAATGTTAAGTTTGACTGACATCTTTTTGACCAAAGCTCCCGGGTTCGATTCCCAGTGGGAGTACTTGTCCTTTAACCGCCTTTGTGACCTAATGGCTAAATATTGAATTCACAATCCGGCGGTCCCGGGTTCGATTCCCATCGGGGGTACCTATAGCTATTCGGTTTGTTTGGTGGCAGGACATTTTCTATATCCACCTGGCTAGCAACCACCATATTACCTAAATCTGACGCGAAACAGCAGTGTTAATAGCACTGTTGTGTTCCGGTATGAAAGGAAGTATAGTCAGCGCCTCATTGGGTTGAAGCTTCTGGGTGCACAGCTTAACATCCAACGATTCATCTCATCTATCATCAGGTGAGAATATGATCAAGTGCATTACATATATAAAATCCATACATCAAATATACCTACAGCGTAATGTGGCTACGAGCTTAAAATAACTTAACCAAGAATATAACTTACTTTAATAACACTCGACAGCAACGCTCACTTCAACGTTGTAGGCGAAGAGCTTCAGCAAACTGTCCAAAATGAAGCAAAAATACGTATAAAATGATCCCTGTTTTACTTTGTAACAGGAAGTGAATTTTAATTAAACGACGGCAAAGTTATTTTATCCAGTGCTGTAATAATTACATTTTTAAGAATAATATAGATTATAATTCGTTAAAACGATGAAGAAGGACATTGTACTAGGAAGGCAACGGCGATGATAGTAGCATCCAAATTTCATTTTCATTAAGCAACTAACTTTTACGATGAACTGACACAATATGTAATTTTATGTCATTTCCTTGGGGTTTGATAACTGAATTTAAGAACATACTTTTGATTTCATTTTTATGTACAATGAGTTAGCATGGCACTTGACCTTGATTTTCACTAATGATAACAATAAGCAATACCATGCAAGTTAAAAAATATATTTTAATAAAATATTTATAGCTTCATGATCAATACCAACAGTTTCCCAGAAATGTTAATATTTCAATGACTTGCGAGTCAAATCTAGAGGCTCGCTTCCTCTAGATTGGCTTGGGTGCAGTATTATTTGTTAGCTCAACTATTTAATGACTATTATCTAAATATGTATAAGCCAAATACCACTCACTCGCAAATTGACTGTCACATCGCGATATATCAGAAACTATAAACGCAAGTAGCTTTCTTACACAGCGTAGACTCTCGCGATAATAATAATGATAAAAATATGTTTATGCGATGAAAGGATTTTTCGAAATTCGATCCCTAAAGGGGTAAAAAATTGGTTATAAGTTGGAATGTAAAACTAAGACTAAAATTGTGTAAAATTGTATTACAAATTAAACCCCTAAGGGATGAATAATGTTTTCGAAGATTGTATGAGAAAACAGAAAATATAAAGCCTACCAACTTAAAATTTTGCAAGCAGGTTATTTTCTTCCTTATCTTCACTTACCAGGGTAAATGAAATCCATGTGCAAACGTCTGAACTAAGGGACTTTATGAATGCATTTTACTATATTAAAATCGCAAACTATTTTCTATAGTAATCAGGGCATATGAAAGGCTTCCGTTACTGGCTGATTGCTGTATCCACTTTCACCATCATCAGGCAGGAAACGTTCACTGCCGAACATAGGATGATATAAACTACGTTCAGCACAAACCACTTCACGTAGGAACTAGAAATTTAGAACATTGATTCCTTTGACAACATTGCAGTACTACCAAGAAATGATTTTTCGGAATTCCTTCACTACGAGGATGAAATGAGGGGAAATTTTTCATTGACAAAACACTTCGGCATGAACATTTTAAAATTCGAATTCGAATCAATTCGAGTTTTTTGTATCCTGCTATTTGCGTACAAGTGGTCAACATGAAAACGGACATCTTTTTCACAAGTGGTTTACAGAGATCAGTCAAACAATGTCATTTGGTGTAACAACGCTGGTATTCCCCAAGCCCAGCCAGACGACTCCACATCACAACGTCAGTGTAATTAAGGTTGCCCTTTTACAGGATATTTTAACACAAACAGACACGCAAACCAAACATAATCATAAATAGGGCTCTGAATCACTGGCACGCGAACGGAAACGCTTCTTGTGTAGGAAATAAATTGAATAAAACTTAACTGAGATTAATACACGTAATATGGCTGCAGCCATCTTTTACAGTATTCATTTTCTACTCAAACATGAGGATGTTCAATAGGTTGAAACTACAAAAATCTACATAGATTGGCATTAGAAGTTACATACCCGCATTTTTGTAGACTCATATGTATGTGACGCATATGCCACAAGCTTAGCATAAACAGTCTCACACTGTTTACAAATCGTGAATGGCGAATGACAAATGCCACAACTGAAATAATTGAATATAACATAAAAATATATTATATTATTTTCCAAAAAGAGGCTAAAATATTCACTAATTGATGTAGTTCTACTAGTACTATGTCAAGTAGGGTATCATATTATTAGTGCCAGCACAAAAGCTTATTACTCCTATTGATTTCATTTTTGTCAGGGATGTTTAGATGTAATTTATGTTTAAATTCTGCACAAATTTTAAATTCATTTCTTTTGTATCTGTTCTTGACACGGATTTGTAAAGAATATTAGGGTTTAACCTCGTCTCATAATGCGTGAGGTAAACAAAAATACACACACACGGTTAACTGACACTGACGCGCGCTGCATATTGACGGTCGAGTGTCTGATATTTGTTGTACTATTTCTTGTGTATATACCTAGTGTATAACGAAAGGAAGTGTTTGACGTAGTTCCTTCATATGTATTTAGAGGAACTCGGCCGCTCCCTTTAGAAATTTTGATCTCTGTGGTTTTAGGCAGATTTACTAAGGTGAAAGCGACAGAGCCCTTTAGTCTATGTATGGCGTATAAAATTTGCCATTTCTTATCTGCAGTACGCCTAAAGCGCCAAAAAGGTTTGCCTTTTATTTTGTACGAGTATTACAGTGTTTGTCGAGGTTACGTTTAGTTTTAGTAACTGTGATAATTGTAGTATAATATACTTTACATCGGCAGTACACTTTTTGACAAAAGTTAAATGTTGGCGTTTTCATTAAATTACACAAAAATAATGCCTATGTTGGCTACATGTAATATGGCTACGGTTCATCGGTTATCAATTCAGAGCGATTTAACTTGACCTTTTCCACTTCAGCTTGCTGAATCTTGACCTGAGCTATATCGGGTTGTTCAGATTTTATCACGTGAAGAGAATCGGCGAATATAGCTTGCCTTAAGTCAGAGTACCTTTCAGCTTATTTCACAGCCATCTGTTACAGGTATAGGATAACCAAATGCTTTCCCATGAGTCTCATAGAAGACAAAGATAACTTCAGTAGACTAAGTACTATGTGTATTTGATGTCTATGTCTATGCGTTTAAGAATCTTCCTACTTAGTGTGATGAGCCTCGATGAAAGCCCATTAGTCGTAGAGATCTACTATGGAGGCTCATGTTTATCATTTGACGTTTATAGATGATGATGATACGGTCAACATATCTAACTACGTTCTAGAACCGGTTATAGCTGTCTATGTAGGGCTTTCGTGAGCAGAAGATTCTTCTAAATGTAGAAAAAGAACTGACAGAGGAAATCATGTCTACATTGTCTGTCTTTATTGAGCGATATTATTTTACTGTGAGAAGTTTTGTTTGTACGATTGCCCACGGCCACAATGGAGCGGGGGCTACGTCGTAGCTTCATCGATCGAAATTATTTTACTGTGAGAAGTTTTGTTTGTACGATTGCCCACGGCAACAACGGAGCTGGGGCTACGTCGTAGCTTCATCGATCTATATTATTTTACTGTCAGAAGTTTTGTTTGTACGATTGCCCACGGCAACAACGGAGCTGGGGCTACGTCGTACCTTCATCGATCTATATTAATTTACTGTCAGAAGTTTTGTTTGTGCGATTGCCCACGGCAACAACGGAGCTGGGGCTACGTCGTAGCTTCATCGATCTATATTATTTTACTGTCAGAAGTTTTGTTTGTGCGATTGCCCACGGCAACAACGGAGCTGGGGCTACGTCGTAGCTTCATCGATCTATATTATTTTACTGTCAGAAGTTTTGTTTGTACGATTGCCCACGGCAACAACGGAGCTGGGGCTACGTCGTAGCTTCATCGATCTATATTATTTTACTGTCAGAAGTTTTGTTTGTGCGATTGCCCACGGCAACAACGGAGCTGGGGCTACGTCGTAGCTTCATCGATCTATATTATTTTACTGTCAGAAGTTTTGTTTGTGCGATTGCCCACGGCAACAACGGAGCTGGGGCTACGTCGTAGCTTCATCGATCTATATTATTTTACTGTCAGAAGTTTTGTTTGTACGATTGCCCACGGCAACAACGGAGCTGGGGCTACGTCGTAGCTTCATCGATCTATATTATTTTACTGTCAGAAGTTTTGTTTGTGCGATTGCCCACGGCAACAACGGAGCTGGGGCTACGTCGTAGCTTCATCGATCTATATTATTTTACTGTGAGAAGTTTTGTTTGTACGATTGCCCACGGCAACAACGGAGCTGGGGCTACGTCGTAGCTTCATCGATCTATATTATTTTACTGTCAGATGTTTTGTTTGTGCGATTGCCCACGGCAACAACGGAGCTGGGGCTACGTCGTAGCTTCATCGATCTATATTATTTTACTGTCAGAAGTTTTGTTTGTACGATTGCCCACGGCAACAACGGAGCTGGGGCTACGTCGTAGCTTCATCAAACGATATTATTTCACTGTTAGAAGTTTTGTTTGTACGATTTCCCAATGCCCACGTCAACAACTGAGCTGTTTGATTTTCTTGAGGCTTCTTGTTGCGCAAGACTTTAATATCACTTAATATCAGGTGTGGTTATGGAGAGACACTGCGTAGCTTCCCGCAGCTATGCATTATAGTACGTAAAATGTTGGGCAGTGTGGTCTTGACTTTTGAATATCGCCACCTCTTTAAGGGTACTAAGGGGCAAATATTGACCAGATGGGCAGCAGAATCTACTTAATACCTATACAACAACATTTTACTGCAACTAGCATTATTAATAGCACTAATATACATATAACAATTATATTAAACGGAAGGTCATGTCTCCCTTTTCAATATTTACATACTGTTTGTTGTATTCTACTTTTGTATTGGAAGATTTCCGATCTATACGCGATTACATTCACAGCCATTCGTTCTGCATGTATAGAAAATAAAGGTGAAACCTCTATGTGGCACTGAATATTGATGTTAATGGAACATACCAAATGTTGAGAATGATCTAAGAAAAGATAATGTGATGTGATGAAATATGTGAAAATGTGTCAAAATTGATATTCATCATGATCAGCCAGGAAACGTGCACTGCTGGACATAGGCCACCCTCATGGTACGCAACATCGACCGGTCCCGAGCCACCTGCATCCAGCGACTCCCCGCGACTCTAACCAGGTCGCTATTTATGATGAATAAAATATGGAACAAATATGGGTACATATTTTTGTACTCTATTCTACCTATAACGATATTTAGAGCGGAAACGTACGTGGTCGCCACACAAGAACCTTTACTCCCCACCGGTTATTCGTTCTTCGAGCGATGTGGCCTGCCCATTGCCACTTCAGCTCACTGACTCGTCGAGCTATGTCGGTGACCTTCGTTCGTCTACGGATATCCTCATTCCGGATTTTATCACGTATTCTACGACCTGTAAAGGTTACGGAGAAGACGCTCGCGTCTCGGGACCGGTCATTGTGGTAAGCATGGAGGAAGTATATGTTCAGCAGTAGACCTTTTCTGGCTTATGATGTAAATTAAATGAGTTATGTCGACTTTATTATATATTAACTCAACCCCCAGGGGGATGAATCAGACTGTAATCAGCTCTAAACAAAGTTTAACATACACAATGTTCAACTACAGCAAACGATATAGTAACGTTTATACGAAAATAGTTTTACACAGCTATAAGTAGTGAACATAAAGTGTTCCGTCAAAGGTAGTGGGTCCGGTCGACACAAAACACAAAGGGTACCGCACTGCGACGCCGTAATTCGGCCACCCTTCCGAGCCCTGCGAACGCACAGTTTGTTTAATAAGCAATCCCTACCGCCCTTCCCACGTAGCGATCTTCAGGCAATCTGTCCTCAAATGAAAAACTCACAACGCTTGCGATAACCTTGGTAGGGCTATTTGTTACTCATAAACTGGGAAAGCAATGTTGATAAAATAATTTAATGAACCTTTTGCTGTATACCAAGAGGTTTTAGCGACAAGGAAAATTGGGGCCCAGACACCTGCATATTTTTATATGTGAATTTCGGTAATCGTTATACTCCATTACCATGAGGGAGGCCTATGTCCAGAAGTGGACGTTTCCCGGCTGATGATGATGATGATACTCCATTAAAAATACTTTTAGGAATTCATGACTAACTGACAAGTACTTGTTGTTGTTTACAAGATTTTGGACGGCAACGCTATTTTGTTTATTGATTCACTTGACAACTTATACGCGACAGGTATGCAGGCAGTGGTTTCCGCGGCTCTCAGCGTGCAGGAACTACTCATATGAGAACTATTCAATGCAACTTCATTCCTACCAAATTCCTACTAATAATTTTAGATACACATTGTGTTCAGAGTAACTTTCTTATTAATTACTCCTTTTGATTATTGATTTTGATGAAACTTTATCTGTGGTATGCTTGAACATAAATAGACAACCCCTAATGTCAACTTTGCCAACGACTATAACATTACGGTTATTACAGGAACTAAAAATAGTTATAGAAAATGTTGACCCACCTGAAATAATTGATACAATATTTTCTGAAACACAGTAGACAGATCTTTATGAAAGTATTATAGCACAAGTATAACATTGAAACTGCTATTTTAACTTAAATTTGCAGTTGAATCTTGGTCGTGCTATGGACGGATGTGGGGAGTAATATTTTATCAACTGCAAAATTAAGTGTGTTCTTCCATCGGTCACATATCTTCGTGACCATACCTATTATTTATGATTTTCAATGTGTTAAATATTCTGTGGTTCGAGTCAGACTCGCACTTTGCCGGTTGGTATAAAATTATTATCAAACCAAATTATTATCATATAAATACACCCCTTACGTCTGTCTCTCTCTCTCTCTCTCTCTCTCTCTCTCTCTCTCAATATCTTCTTAGGGCCATTTTTTTAATATGACAATAAAATGGTTAAAATATATGTAACCTACCTGAAAATCTTAAAGCTACAAGTTACGAATCAAAACTTTTACATTCCATTAATGTACAAAAATTCTTTACTATATAGATTTCACAAGAATATCTTGAACGGCTCAAAATTTGTAGTTCAACTTTTAAGGACTATTATAGAAATAATTTGGAGCTTAATCATGTAAAACATGCGAGGTAGGTACAACCTAATGCAGGGCTGGCAAACTACATTCTTAAATCCAGATATATATTGTCAATATTCGGATACGTGCTTTATTTGAATCAGAGCTTCGCATATTTTTTATAGGATCCTTATGAATCGTTATAGTACATTGAATCTTAAAAACTGAGTTCAATTCTGCCTAATACAAATTGATTTCATTTAGTATTCTTCTCTATTTTCGAAAACAAAATTCAGTAAAGGAAGACAGTCTGCACAAACCTACTACATATATAAATTCAAAAGTGAAGAAGCACACATGTATGGACCGGTATGTTAGACTTTAGCTCGATTCTAACAATCAGAGTCATATATTACCTCCTGCGATGGTGTAGCTCAAGTTAGAAGCATACGATATCCCATGAGTTCTTTGTCCTATACTAGCAACAATCTTTGGCTACCGTATTGACCGTACTGTTGCTTGGGATTTTACGACAAAATAAATTTCTTCATCGTCATCATGAAACGTCCACAGCTGGACATAGGCCTCCTCATAGGACATAGGCATAGGTTTACCGTTCCCGTGCCACTTGCATCCAGCGTATTCCAGACAACTTTACTAAGTTCGTCGGTACATCTAGTAGGGGTAAGGACTGTCACACGTTTTCCGGTACGTGGTTGCCACTCAAGAACTTTTACTGACACATCGAGCTATGTCGGCGACCTTAGTTCGTCTACGATTTCCCGTGTAGGTTTCACAAATAAATTTACAGACGTTTAAATACAAACCTTACGTGCTCGTAGCATGTGCCAACAATTACCTTTTAGGAAAAACACAAGAAAACCCTCTTATAAAACCAGTTAGAGTTGGGTACCTGGCATCCCTATGATTAGTAGGTAATTCTAATAACTTTGGAATGTGCCTCAACCCCCGCCCCCAGTACAGAAGGTTCCTAACCACTGAACATTGTTAATTATGTTACATGGAATTGCCTTATTGTAAACGGTCTCTGGTATAATATGCGAGTACGTAATAAACTACATTTAAACAATACAGGCGGCTTTCTGTATACAGTAAGAATTTGCGCTATCAAGGCAACCCATATCTTTAACTATTTTACTGCTTATGTTCTAGACGGTTTGAAAATTTACGAAACATCAATTGTCATACGTGCATATATGTATCTTTGGAAAAAAACAAGCCTATTGCCAGAATAGTACGTACGAGTATAGACGAAACAGTAAATCGCAAGTGATTCTACAACGATATTCTCAATGAGTTTTCTAATAATATTCTCACGTCCTTATCGTTTCATTGTAAATTGCTCAACTCGACTTATTATTATTCCTTTTGTTCTAACAATTACGAGTACCAAATATGGATAACGTCGGTCGGTCTACTCGTACTAAAGTGTCAATGATTTGACAGACTCGCTCAGTCTATCGTTACATCTTCTTTGTGACTGAAGTAAAGCCAATAATACTTGTTCGGTTATGGCGGTTCTAGAAAATACACAAAGCTAGCAAAGGAGCTGGATTATTGGTTCATGTTACAGTATCACGAATATTTCTGAAATGGTATTTTATGCTGAAATGGGATCCAAAAGTAGTGTTCTTAGACCCTCAATATTTTTGAAAAACCTATTCAACGTATCCCCCCACAATGAGGTAGACGAGAAAAAAATATTTCATCCCCAAGCTAGATTATTTCCAGCTTTTTCAAGATTTTATTCTACCACTTTGTCGGCGTGATTAATATGTATACCCGTACCAAATTACAGTTTTCTAGTAGAAAGAGTCTCTGAGCTTAGACGCGGGCGGACAGATAGACTTACAGAGCGAAACTATAAAGGTTCCTTGTTTGATTCCGGAACCCTGAAATAATGGCCGCCTGGAAGAGGCCTATGTCCAGAAGTGGACGTTTCCCAACGACCGGTCCCCAGCCAGCTGCATCCAGCGACTCATAATACAAACAATACACAATAAGTGACTATGTCATATATGTCACAATATACACTAAGTAACCAAAAACATATAAATATAATAATAACATCATAGCTTACAATCATCGGTCAAATTGTGTCCAAGCGTCGAACTTTTTCAAATAAATACACTTATTACCGTGGCTTAGCCTAACACAGACACGCTTTGATCGAATTTGGAACCGTCTATATCCCAATGTTAAACCTATTCCACTGTAATCTGCTTACCTGAAAGCCCCCTTAAAAAGCGACCTACACGAGGCAGTTTGATCGGCTAATTTCGTGCCAATCTCGTCTGTGATTGGATTGTGAATCTACACAGTACGCCAATTGGCCCATAGAATTGCACTTTGTAGGACATTTTTTAGACGCGTAGCAGACCCACTGCATCAAAATGTAATGCAATTTCTCCACACGATCACGTATCACACAGTTGGGAAACTGAACTTTCCGAGTCAGATTGGCAATAGTGGACTTATCATTCCGAATCAGAAAGGCAACAAGTGTTACTTTTCCGCATCAGATAGGAAACAGCGGGCTTGTCTTTCCGCATGAGATATGCGACGATGAACTTATAACTGTATGATAATCAAATCAAATCTAACCTTGACAATATCCTTTCATCAGCGACATGGGTGAATCGCTGCAGCGAGGACCTAGAGTGTCTTGACCTGGAGGATGAGCAGCCTCTGGCCCAGCTGAGCACCGTGCAGACAGATAAGATGACACTGTTCTTCACGGAACTCCTCGATCACGACCGCGATGATGTGATATGCGACCAGGACTTCGATAATTTCTTTGAAGTAAGTCGCGGCCTTGCAGTGTCTACTTTAGAATACTATCACTTCCTATCACCCTAAGAGACGTAAATCCTAACATGTCTGGGTTTTTCCTATATCCGCCTGGCTAGCCTTACAAAACATAAACTCGCAAGGTGTTTCGATTTTTCTGGTAAGAAGTATATTTGAGACAAAAACTACTTTATTCCCGTTTTTAGCGTTTTGAACATTCGATGTAAAAACGGAACCCTTACAATCTCACTCTGGTGTCGGTCTGTCCGGCTGTCACAGCTGATTATTTCAGAAACTACTAAAGCTACTCTTAAGCAGATTTTTTTTATTTCTTTGCACCATAGTGTTTGACTTATCATGAAAAACGGGTTCAAAACTTCCGAACACAACTCGCACTGGGACGGTTTTTGTTTGTTTGTTTGTTTTGGTTGTTTGTGTTTTCTAGTTTCCGCACGTGGCTTGCCTCGTGTGGAATATCGTTTCTTATTGGTAATTTAATCCATCCAAGGGATCTTTCAATTTACCCGTTGATATGTCCATCTGTCAGGGAATTATTTTACATGCTTATATTATATTCCCTGTATTATAATGCAGTCCTTCCTATGAAACCAGCAATGGGAAAATTATGACCAACGGAAAAAGAACCACGACTAAAAGTCGTAATTGGACGACAATGATGAATGAATTACACAACTGGGTCTTAATTCAGCGTAACGTCCCCTTTAAGGTGGACTTAGTTAATGAAAGAAAATAATTAAATTTGTTTTGTGACGCGTTCGCAGAAACTGGCGCATTTCGCCGACTGGTCGAGCAACTCTTCCGAGTTCCACATCCTATTGGAAGTAAAGAGGGAGTTTCTGGAGCAGTTCATCAACCCGTTGCCGTCCAAGTGAGCTACCTAGAATACACTTAAAGAGTTAGCAAACATAATCGATGTATAATAATTATACATATCATGTATATTTGAAATTCATGTTTAAAAACTCATCATTGTCTTATACGAGTACATCATCACTTCATTCTTCATCACTTACAATAAAAATTGATGTGGAGTGACTGAAATATAAAAGTACAAGTTACGGTTTATAATATGATTTTTAAATATCAAAACTGAGAAATCCTCGGACACCGGAACGAATATTAAATTTTTACAAAGCATTGTAATAATAAAAATTGTGCTCGGATAAAATCTAAATCCGCTTCCGTAACTGTTATATTATTATAATAATAATAATCTTCAGAAATACTAATTCTTTCTGATAACCTCCTGGTATTTTGTTTGTTTGGACTATATTTTCTAAGACCGATCTATCTATGCCATCAATAAACAATGCCAATATCACTATTGTGTTTCCGCACTGGTTCCCGGTAAGCAAAGATTCTTCATGTACTTCTATAAAACATAGTACCTCATTAAATTGAGACTTCTGGCTGAACGCCGCTTCCATCCTACAACCTTATTGCCAATAGCTATCAAGTACAAACAATTAAAAGCCTGTTTTAATCGGGATCAAATAATCATAGTAGGATTACTTACGTTACTTAGTAACATTAAAAAATTTAACTAACTTCCATTACTTACATAAAATAGCAGTAGTTAATAGTACATATTATTCTCACATGACGGCCAATTTATCAGTATATGGACTTGAGAATGGACGAAGTGATGAAGATATATCTAGACTACTTCATCAGTAGAAATTTGCATTACAATTCTTATACGCATATAAAAACAAGGTCGATACATGCAGCCGTGCGCTTCAGTAAACTCGTAAAATATGCTGTGGAGAAGTTTTGATAAATGTAAAGAACGTAGACACCTGGACCTAGTTTTACACATTCCAATTGCACGTTCGTCATCTGTTAAAAATTGTCAGACTTTTGAGGTTTGTACATTAAGCATAATTTTAAAAATATACATTTGGACAAATAGAAGTCATAGTAAAAATAACATATTATGAATTTCTGTAGTTTCTACGCGGAAACGAATATACTCACATTATTAAGTTATAGACAGCTTTTCAGAAACAAAGCTCAGTGATAGCTTGAGTTTGGTATTGAGTCAACATTAGGAATTCTCTTATCCCAGGAAATGAAGAAACGTCAGAATGCCTAGAAATGATAAAACTTTTTTATAGAACTTCTATGCCTTTGTATCTATTTGTTGTTCATAGAGCATTTGTAATCCTATCTGGAATAATGACGACAAAGCTTCACAATAGATGTTGTGTTGAGCTATCTTTTGTTGTTTAAACGATTCCTGATTTCGTACACATGTATTACTCGTATCTAACTAAGGTGCTGTCTTAAGCCACCGATATAAAATTCTAACAAAACATAGCTCGGCTTATTTTTGAAAGGAAAATGTAACAATAGAGAATCATTTTTAGAACGAAATATAGTTTCAATACAGGTGATAGGCCAAGAGAAAACCCATCGCACATTTAAAAAAATTCTCGTATGTAAATGTGCGTATTGTATTAACTAAAAAAGTTGATAAAACCAATGCATAATGACAATTAAAGTGATATCTAACGAAGGGTGATTTTATAAAGTGTTTTGTTAAGTTTGCGTGTTTTTTTAGCCGTACCCGAAGGGTAAAGAACGGGATCCTAGTACTAAGACTCCGCTGTCCGTCCGTCTGTCTGTCTGTCCGTCTGTCACCAGGCTGTATCTCATGAACCGTGATAGTTAGACAGTTGAAATTTTCACAGATGATGTATTTCTGTTGCCGCTATAACAACAAATACTGAAAACCAGTGTTTCTTTGTCGGAAATCCAAATAAATAAAGCCTGAATAAAAAAAATGTTTAGGGGGGCGGGCTCCCATACCACAGACATAATTTTTTGCCGTTTTTATAGATAATGGTATGGTACCCATCGTGCGCGAGTACGACTCCCACTTGGCCGGTTTTTATTTTTGATGTATCTGCCGTCAGTGATGGTGTAATTGTGGAGTGTAGTTTCGAAGACGAATCGGTAGTGTTAAGTGATCGTATCATAGGGATCGTTGAGAACGTTCCGGAGGCACCTCTTACGTCCTAGCGCAGAGTACTATAATAATGGGTCCTAGAATAGGCACGTAAGTTGACGCTGTGAACATAGCGCGAACAGCCAAAGTTCCGACTTATATAATTGAGGAACGTTATTATGTAAAAAAACTATGAGGGAACTTTCTCATGAGTTTTATATGCCGTTTGCATACCCATAAATCTTGTCGCAGATGGGCCGAGCTGCCGTATTACAAGCGTGTGTGCGGGCCGGACGCGGATGGAGTACGCTTCACAGGACGTACCACGCTGGAAGGGTGGCTCGCTCGCTGGGCCCTGCTGCTCAGCGAAATGAAGAGATTCTCAGACCTGCCCCTGTACCTCCAGTACCTATGCAAGATTCTATTCCATGTCGTCGATAGAAATAGTAAGTAGACACATAGAGATCGATTCCGAATTATACAGTGTGTAAATTTCATACGCGCGTATAATTTATCCAGATGTAATTAGATAGATAGACGCAGTGCGTTTCACTCCTTGACTGTACGCATGATAAAGTTACAAGAAAAATGCTTAGTGCGAGCCATTGGGATGTCGCCTATGTACTGATGGTTAGATAGTAAGATATACGGATGGTAAAATTGTTATTTGTTCGTAACGCAGTGACGCAGGAGGAAATAAATATTAGTTGTACGTAATATAGTTACATACGAAGATGCGCCAAAGAAAAAACAATCCTTGTTTTGTAACCCGGTAGCTAGTCACAAAACATGGTTGCAAACGCGGACGAAGGGATAAATTTAGATGTAATTACATTGCGTGCTCAATTATTTTGTATGAAAAAAAAACACTATTAATTAACGAAATTAATATGTGTAGCGTAGTAAATGTGTTGTTTAGGACCAACACTAATTGCCAGCAAAATATACGCCCGTATGAAATATACATGCTGTATAATATAATTGCCATAATTTAAATAGAGAGAAAAGTATGGAATACCATCCTGTGAGTGTCCTAAAAGGCGACCAAGAGAAAATTTCAGGATATATCCTGCCCAAGAGAAAAAAATTCCAAACCAAACTCAAGATTTTCCTCTTCAAAGTTGTTAATGTTACAAAACGTCATACATACCCAAGGACAGTTTTACCAAGTCAACTACTTCTTTAGCCGCTTCGATGTCGAAACAAAATTGCTACAGTTTCCTCATGTTGTTGTTATTCAATCATAGACAATTTTACTTGAATTACCGTTGGTCGGATCAAGCAAGCAATTGTTGTTAAAGGCCAGAGAGGGCAACAATTTGCTTTCGATTCAAACTGAATTCTCTTTGTACAGATGTAGTAAAAAAGGCCAACCTTAAATACAGACAGTAACCATAAAAACCAGCCAAGTGCGAGTAGGGTGATACTAAGGGTTCCGTCGTTATTTTGAAATAAATATTCCTAATAATACCACTTGTGTTTGACCACAATCTATACGGATGTTGAGTGATGATGAGATCAAGAATGGTACAATTTGGCCTGGAAATAAACTGTACACTCTGTTCTGAATGACGCCCAGATTAAAAACACGTAACGGAATTATGTCGAAATAATATCCATCAAGAGTCCTCTAAGACAGACGAATCGAGATAACAATGGTTGTTGGTTTGACCACGGAAATTTAAAAATCGGTAACTATGTACTTCGCTACACAATATGATGCTACACAGTCATAAATGGATAGCAATGAAGCAAATTGGCTTATGTTCAAATGTGACTGGGAGATTGATCCAAAATGCTTCTGAACCTTTATTGGGCCGTATGATAAATAAAGCCACAGTACTCGTAGCTCTTTTTAAATACTTCTGCAACGAATCAACAGAAGTACACTTGAAATCGACTCCAAGAAACCACTCCAGGAAATACAGCTCGCAGAGTCAGTGAGCTGAAGTGGCAATGGACAGGCGACATCGCTCGAAGAACGGATAACCGAGAAAAGCTCTCGAGTGTCAACCACGTACCAAGAAACGGACGGACGGACTAGATGGACCAACGACCTAGTTAGGGTATTAAGGAATCGCTGGATACGAGTGGTTCGGGATCGGTCGGAGGCCTATATCCAACAGTGGATGTTTCCCGGCTGATGATGATGATGATGATAACTATTCAATACACCTAGTCAACTAGGAACTGTTTTGTTCTATAATATGACGATGAACCTTTAAAAAGTCATTGTATTTTTATGGCACAGGCTCAATGTTCATCACTGGTGCACGTTGCCTCACGAAACTGTTGGATGTCAATATTTTGTGACGTATTTTACTCAAATTTTGCATGCTTACTTTGTAAATGAAAAAGTATGTTTGTCCTTTTTTCACGCAGGAAAGTAGCAACGGATCGATGGGATTTTTTGTAAATATAGCGCTTATAGGCTTCCACTGGGATTACTTCTACAATAATAATAGCGTAATATAGTACCTACGATGATAGAGGATAACCCCGTAATCCGTCTCCGTAGACTTCAGAAATTATCTTACTTGCTCGATCGGGATAAAAACTAGCCTATAGTATATAGGTTCCCAGTCTTTCATCTACTATAAAAAAACTCGTCATTCTGACCCTCCGTTACGATGGAAAAGAAGAACAAACAAACTCGCTTTTGCAATTATAATATTAGTATGGATGTAATAATGAGTTCTTGTTGGTCAGATACCTCAGGGAAGAGCGTGTGCAAGCACACGCTTTCACGAAACACAGACTGTTTCTAACTAATGTGACATAAGTTGTCTTCCAATGCTAATTATGTGTTATTATAAAAAGTAAACTATTAAATTCAGTGGTATTTTCACTTCAAGTTACATAAAAGATGTGATAACATTTCAGAGTTATAAAATTGAATACAATATTTTCTTCTTTTTTGATACTCATGTCTTTTCTGTTATCTCTTTCTGATACCTTTCTAATAACCTCACCCATAACCTTAAAAACGCTTTCTTCACTGGCTATCTGCCCCACATCACAAACTAACAAAATATGCATTGCACCAATTACGGAATGGACTCTGCTGACTTCTAAACTATGCCTATGTCCTAAGCCCTGCCTGAGCTCGCATGGGCACCTGTCCATCGGACCAGTTGATAGACAGTTTTAATTCTACGACATCGGCAGCCCGGCCCCTCGGGGCGCTATATCAAGGTAATTGCTCCACATATTGTGTTTTCTCGCGTCGTTGGATGAAATTGCCTTTATCGGCAAGTGACGGTTAATTAATGAAGGCCCAATCTCTTCTAAAAAACATCCACAGTCTGTTGTGGAATTGACTAGTTACGCATCGCTTTTCCGAAAGATTGACTCAGAGGAGTCTAGATTGTGACAGTGGGGCTTTGATAGATGAATATAAAACGTGTAATTTGTATGTACTCTCCCAGAAACCTCAACAACAAATTAATAATTAAATGTTTGGAAGCAGCCATAGGTGACATGTTGGTAGTAAGACGGCGGTAATAGAAAGTACCTTGCCACCAACCACACCGCGTACCGATATATAACTCTTGAGACCTCCTGATTATGAGTCCAAAGTAATGGCCACAGAAAATAAAAACCAGGTCTCATTTTATTCATGCAACAGCAAACAAAAAATCTATATAGTAGTACTAATACATATATAAGCATCTAGCTACAGACATTGCCCACCCACAAATTAACATGAACCTTTCTCACAGACAGAGCCATTATCACCACGCTTGCTGGACGATCTGGTGATCGTGTTACAATATTGGTGATACATCATTGGTGTTAACGATATTACCTGTGTCATGGAGTTTCCTCTACGTCCTATGTCACCTGCGGGAATAAATGGTTAATCCTATTTTAAACGTCTACATATGCATATATTCTTACCTTCATTTCTCAGATTCGAAATTTATTTGAAATACCAAAAGGTAGAGACGTAAAACATCTACGTTTTGACTGTCACTACAGACAAACTTCCTTTAAATTGTGAAATACTCCCAGTAATTAACGGAACAAAGTAACTTCAATAATAAATTATGTACCCTCATAATTTATCTACGCACTAATGTTTTCACGAAACGAATCTAAAAGCAGAGTTGTATAAGTCGAGGGAGTAAGCAGGCCTTTCCATTACCTCCCTATAAATGATTTATTTGGGCTATTTAGAACCTCCTGCTTACACATGTAAAATTCAACAAGCGTCGATCTTCTATGCATCACTTATTTCAGCATAATGGTGTCTAAAATTTCGCTGTATTATCAAGGAGATGCAGACACGGCTATATTTATACATATACAGTATGCCTAGTTGTACTTCCTCCAACATTACTAGACTCAACGATTCGAAATTTTTTTTGGCCTTCATATCACTTAAGGGAAGGCGTAGGTAGGGTCTATAAGAATGTTTCGTGATCTTTCAAGATATATTGGAATAGTATAACTTCCTCAAGTTGGTTGCATTCCAACGGATTTAAGTTTTGGCACCTATTCTCTTTCGTTGCAGCCAAAAATACGCGCATGTCTGCACCATGTCGCTACACTACTTCCGTTATTGTGTTTCCTGGCCGACATATTGCTCCGAATTTATATTACTTTCTGTGCAAAAACTACTTGCACGAACACGCAACAATTTTTACATAAAAAGTTTAGCCAGTTCATAATTGCTAATATAGTATTAAAGTAAATTTCATTGCGACGATGTTTAGGAGTACCTTGCAACTCTAAAAAACCCATTCCTACCATGTATTTTTTTAAATTTACGTTCCTGAGATCGAATTTAGCTGACGGGATGGGAAATCTTGTAATGTTCATCAACTTTTTCTAAAATCTAACCCTTTGTTATTGTGTGTGGATGGAAGTGTCGCAGGTTATTACGGTAAATCCCTGCATGCTTCTAGTAAGTACTCAGCAAGTCAAAATGAAGAAAGTCACAGTCGGTTGGCAAAAAGAATCATCTTGACTCTGACAAGAATTATCTTATAAAGCTTAATATTTCGCAAACGGATCCCTGAATCGAAAAGTAGTGTTCGTAGACCCTCAATATTTTTCAAAGACCTATTCAACAATACCCCACGCAATGGGGTAGAAGTCAAAAAATATTTCATCCCCAAGTTACGTGTATGAGAGACACCCTAAAAAAAATTTTAAAATTTTATATTACCACTTTATCGGCGTGATTAATACGAGTATGTACCAAATACCTGTACCAAATTACAGTTTTTTAGTAGTAAGAGTATTTGAGCTAAGTCGCGGACGGACAGAGCGAAATTATATGGGTGACTGCAGAACCTTAAAAAAGTTTATTTATAAACACGTTTATAATAATAGTTAGGAATGCTAAGATTTACTTACTTAGGTACTGATTCGATTTTGAGATTAATATTGTAACACAAATGTTATTTCTGTTGATTTTTCTAATGAGAAAACTTTCTGTATAAATGTTGTTTGCCAAAGGAAAATCTGTTTTTGTTTTGGGCCTAGAATTTATAACCGTATTTGTTTCTCTGGTGTTTCCAATAAAGTAAATTCGTTTGCATGTTTTATTAATCTGTTTGCGAAATAAAAATTCATTTGTAAAACTAATTGAATAGTAGCACTTACGTCGATGAAAGATTGTGCATCAGCATTGTCAGCCAGACAAGCGAAATGGAGAATTGAAATGAATTAAAATTAATTTATTGCACATTTAAAGCTCCATATTTCGCGTTTCGATCTACTAGAGAAAGTCATGTAATCGTATAACCTCCCATTGACCTAAAGCTCTGAAATAGGACAAGAAGCAAGCAACACAAGTATAACAATAAATCTGAAAACCATTTTTTTTATTTCATACCACCCTAAAATCTTTTTTTTAACGATTCATTCAGACTTACATTTTCGTTAACTTTACTCCTTACACCGGCCGTCTACTAGTAGATGGACCTACGACCTAGTTAAGGTCGCTAAGTAAAGTCGCCGGATGCAAGTGTCTCGGGAGCGGTCAATGCGGCATGCCATAGAGGAAGCCTATGTCCAGCTGTGGACGTTTCCTGGCTGATGATGATAACTCCTTACACATTTATTATTTTCAGTGCGTTAATTATTCATCTGTCGGAACCCTCGGAGCGTGAGTCCAACTCGCACGTAACCAGTTTTTTAATTGAGATTTCTCTATGTTATCCATTGAATTTAAACTGTGCGCGTATGCACGACATGTGCCATGTGATCACTTGACACCTGGCCGGGATGAAAGACCACTAAGGTAATCAGATGGGCAGTATTCACCTATATATAAACAACAACTTACTGCGACCACAAATCACCCTGTCAAGTGAGGTGATAATTGCGAATGGCCTAATGTATAGCCCGCCGTTCGTGAAAATGGCAAACTATTAAGGAGGTTCGTGTTCAGCAGTATACTTTTCCAGTTGATTAGAAGCTGGAAATTGACGATGTTGATAACGTTTAGTTTTTGTAGATGCATGCAGCTGATGATGATAGTGATGGTAATTTAACCGTTTTAGCTCTCAGAATAATCATTTGTTTATTTTCGACAGCCACTGGCTCGATAAACAAAGCTGCCCTCGCTGCCTTCTACCGTTCCGTCATCGGGTTGCCAGCTGCAAGGGTGGAAGAGATAATCGACACCGCGTACGACCGAATGACTAGTGTAAGTATAGTACAGAGAATGTTGATGATTAGAATCAAGGTTCTAAATGCCTTTTTTTAAAAGTCTTGTGAACTTCAGTACTAAAAAGTAAATACACAAATAGAAGTGATAAAATTATCAATGTGTTAAGCATCAAGCCTACGAATATATGATTATCAGTCCAATGGAGTCTTGATCTCGCACAAGCTTGTTCCCGCGTCTTCGTTGCGTTGACCTCAAAAATAACTACACACGATTCTTTCATCGGTATAAAAAGAAGCCTATGTCCCTAACCACCCCAAAGGCTACATTCGTGCTAAAATCTATTTAGATCGGTTCAGTCGTTTAATATTGAAAAGGCAACAAACAGACTGAGAGACCGACCTATTTTCGAACTGATAATGTAGTGTGATTATTTGTTAAAATACTATGCACTGTCAAACCAAAAAGTCGTATTTTCTGTTTCCAGAACGGCTACCTGATCCTCGACTACGGAACATACGTGCACTGCTTCACGAATTGGCTGATGGGAAAGAATCCCAACGGTCCCGGCCAGTGGGTTCTAGTCCCTCCCAAGGATTCTCTGCCCCAGCCACCCTTCCCTGTGGACTACAGCGCTTTGAACACCGACCCTGACAAACTAGAGCCTTACGCACCTGACAAAAAGACCAACAGGCACTCTGTAATAGTGTGATTTATTTTTACTGTAAAATGATATTTAACAATACAAAATCAATGGCATAAAAAATAATACATAAAAAATCAGCTTCTGTATTAATACCGCAAGTACAATACAATCCTTAAATCACGTTTATGCTAAAGTACCATCGCATCGTCAGCTTTAATATTCGTTTAGACAGGACAGGCTTTATGTGAAACCTATTCGCCTTAGATTCCTACAAAAATTTGTGATATGTCGTCTCGTGAAACATAGCGTACGTACTTGTATTTCAGTTCCGAATTCCCTCCTAAGCTGAATATTGTACAGATAAAATTCTCACTCATCCGAAAAAGATATTTTATTAGACCCTTGACGATTCGAAGATATGTACCACTAATTTTAAACATTTTAACATGGTTTTATAAATACATGATACACGTTTATATTGACGAGTCGTACCAATTCATTATTCGAATGACAAAGCTATTCGAATATAAGTTGTCTGAATCAAGAGATATCTACGAGAATGTTAGCTTAATTACTATACCTATACAAATTAATGTACCAGCGAGGGCTCTAACGTGTATTTGTTTATTGATGCTTCCCATCAATATGATGCACATTAATCATTTTCATCGCGCAGAAAGGATGTTGAGTCAATTATGTATTAGGCAGTGTATTAAGAAATGTATAACTTAGGTTTATGTGACTCTCACTAATTCTCACTGCCTCAAATATACGAATACCCAGTAGAATAGCTACGGTAGGGCAAGACGAGGCAGTGGCCCGGGGCCCCGCTTGTTCAAGGAAACCCTCGGCTTCCATGAACGACGTTTGAAACAGATTTATAATATCCTAGTTGAACCCAAAAATTTGCCCTCTGTACACTCAGATCCCTCGGACGGTTTCATTGATGAATCCAAGAAAACTTTTTCCATCTTTAAATGGTTAAAATCAATCATTTCAAACATATTTTGAAGTTTGACATGAATTCCTTCAAAAATACGCAAAGTAAATAGTTTTGCACCTTTGACGTATTAATTAGTTAAAATGGGCCCCAATTTCATTTTGCCAGGGGCCCTTGGTTACATAGCTACGCCACTACGTATACCATTCCGTATATTACGTAAAACCATCCTCTGGTAGCATAAATTTTTAAAGGCAAGCATTCTAACTTAATCAAACAATGTTCCAAAACGAACCTTGAATAAATTCATAGTTATGTGCACAAATAAACGTTATGATGGTATTTTAGCTTAAGAGCTTGCACTTCGCTCCACTTCCGTATTGCTATTTATATAATGCTCTTCTCGAACTAATGCTCTTAACAGAGAAAAAATACCTATCCTTCATAAGTGAATCAACAACGTGTTATGAATTTAAAGCTTTTAGTGTTTAAGCTCTAAACTAAACCGGATTGTATGTTAGAAAAGCTTAAAAAAACTTTTATTTTTAAATCGTGAGTGTTGATACATCATGAAACTGATAAATAAACGAACTTTAAGAGTTTTCTGGTGTAGAAATTATTGAATGATTCGTAATTTTGGTTTGCGATGATTCGTTAATTTTGGTTTGCGTTTTGCGGTCCGGTCAAAGCGGTGCATTGCGAGGCACGTCTAACCACACAACATGCGTTCTTTGAAAATCAGTAGGCAGACCAGTCCTAATTTCGTGTAGAAATATTGTTAACCTGGTAATTATTAGAGAAACTACCGTTAAGAATAAGTAAACTACCTATTATTATATAACTAAGGTGATTCTAAATCGATCAGTGTACTTGAAAATCGATACGCTTTAAGAAAATCTACATTTAAATTATGTAAAACTGAGTGAATATATTCAAGTTGTACATCGTTTTAAATTCGATCTAAAGGTGCGTTGTGGTTTCTATGGTCTCGGCCATTAATTAGGTCACTGCTGAGAAGTGCATGTCAAGAATAATTAATGTGTTTCAACTGGCCAGTAAATCGTAATTTAGCCACGGTCGAGCTTCAATTGATATGAACTGAACATTAGAACTTACATTTTAAAAATTGAAATACATATATTGTTAGTACTACCTGACTTAGGTATGCATTTTTAAAGTGAAAACAGAAGAATTTCTTTGAAAGCCTACAAAAAGTTATATCAGTACACATTCCACTGAGGCGACTTGTTCCCTGGTTTACAACATTGGAAAAAGCTTTGGTTTTTAGTTAAAATTTTAAGTAAAATTTACAGCCTAACTTGTATCTTCACTCGGCGTTCGTGTAAATTGACCAATTCGCTAAAGTGCTAAGAGTATATTGAAGTTTAGAATTCGATGTAAATAGTGACAGTGATTGCACTACACGGTAAATGAGAACTGCCTTAAGTGAGCGTATAATATTCACATTCCACGACATAGCCTTATTTTATACCTTAATATGTAAGAATAATTGTAATGTAGCTTTAATGAGCCATATAAATTCACTTCAATAAAGCCATACATCCGACTCGTGTTTCTTTTCTGAATAAAACACAAACAAACAACATATTTACCAGAGTTATGTTTCCATGCGGGATTTCAGTAGCCTTCGCTTCAAATTCATGTGGTAAGCGACTAAGCCGTAGAAAACAAATATGCTCACCTCGAAAGACCTTTCTTACCGGATACTAATGATGCTGATTTATGCTATTTTCAGCCGACTTCAAAAAAGGTGGAAGTTCTTTTATATGTGACTACGAGTATGTCTAGAGGATTTTTCATGTGTGTTACGCGATAACTCCGAAAATAGTGAACCGATTTTGATAATTATTTTTTCGTTTGGTAGAGCATACATACTTCCGAGGTGGTCTCATATCAATTTTATCGAAATTGGTGTATCGCTCTTTGAGAAAATAAACAAAAACCAAAATTTTAAGGCAACTGAAGTCGGTTATATTAACCACATGCTTAGCCAACGGTGGCGGTGGCGGCCGATTTTTAGAGGCGAACACCGTTTACAGAAAATAAGTTTAACAGTCCACTATATTCTTATAAATTACTTATTTATCAATATAGGCATGAAATATGATAATTCAACTTCTAAAGAACATTTAGGGGATGAATGTTGTAGACTTTTAGGGCAGCTGAAGTCAACTTCTAGTTCTTTTTTAACGCGTTAATTTTCTTGTTTTTACTTCCCTACCCTGCCGGATTAATATACTTCTCGAGGTACTTTCACTGTTTAGGTAAATCTGTGCCCTAAACTGAGTTTGAGTAAGGTTCTCTCACGATATTTTTCGTTAGAAATTTTATTGAACATTTTGTTAATAATAAAACTATAGCGTAAAATTTGCATACGAATAATACACAGTTTGAGCTTGTTTATTCGGCCCACAGTAAAGGACCATGTTTCGGTTCCGTATGTCATCACTGGCAACACGCACTGATTAAAGACTTTTGTCTTTAGACGCTGAGGTATTTTGGACTCAGCGAGTAATGGAATGAGCTATGCTCGGAATTTCTCTACGTGATAAAATCCGGAATGAGGAAATCCGTAGACGAACGAACGACAAACTCGACGAGTCAGTGAGCTGAAGTGGCAATGGGAAGGCCACATCGCTCGAAGAACCGGTAACCGGAGGGGAATAAAGGTTCTCGAGTGGCGACCACGTACCGGGATACGTCTACCAGGCCGTCCCCCTACTAGATGGACCGACGACCTTAGAGTTACGACGTTAGAGTCACAGGGAGTCACTGGATGCAGGTGGCTCGGGACCGGTCGATGTGGCGTACCATGAAGGAGGCCTTTGTCCAACAGTGGACGTTTCCTGGCTGATGATGAATACCCAAAACATAACCAGAGCTGAACACAGTCGGAAACAGACATGTAAAATGGTTAACAAGAATTGTAAACAGGAATCAAAGCGAATAGAAAACGGTTGTAAGTTTCATAACAAACATTTCATGGAACGGTGCCGCCGCGGTTTAAAAGGACGAAATGATTGATGTTCGGTTAAAAGATCGGTGTCGCGACCGCAGCGAGGCTCGTCTCGGCGGGAAATTTGCTTGAATCACCATCAATCATCCACCAAAAGCAGACAAATTGTGTACACGCTGTTCAGCGCGGTTTTTGCCGTCATTTCCTGATGAGCCTAATGACACATCTCATGCGGTGTCTACTAACGCGAAAAAATGTAGCCGATTCAACCATTAGAGCTATAAAGCTGTCTACTCATACATTCTGGTACTGAGGTTAAAAGCTTCAGTTTTGACAAATGATTTTTGTATAGGGCGATTTCGATGGCAAAACTTTTATACTAAATTTATTTTACTATAATATTTTAAAATATCATATAATAATTGTCATTTTTACGAACTTTTTTTATTTCTGTTCAAAACGAACGACTATTGTAGTTGTATGATATTCATTCCCCGACATTGTAATCCGCCGTAAAAATATTACGGTAAAAGAAATTTTGTATGGCAGCATTCTGGGAGAACTCCCGTTAATCTCATAAAATAAGAGATAGTAAAAGTAATTATGGAAAATAAATAACAGAAATCTTATTAGGTGTCTTAAATAGTACACACAAAACTTTAAGTTCGGATTACATCGGATTTATAAGGATAAATCCTTTCGGTACCTTAGGGATATCGAAGGAGATGGATTTTTACTTTACTAATAATAAAAGTACAAGGCAAGCAACAATATATTCATATCATATTTCATACCTTGCACACCTGTAAAATTCGGACGGACGGACATGACGAATCTAATAGCAATTGTTGCTTGATTACGAAACCCTAAGAGGCTCAACGGAGACAAAGTTGTAAATTTATTTCGTAAATCCGTATAAAAAATAGCCGAAATAAAACCGTAATTAGTTGACGTCGACTAAAAGACAATTAATGTTCTACGCAATATTATAATACCTCTTAATAAAGAAAGAGCCTCGTTTCCTTCGTTTAGAGTAGGTACGTAACTTGGTATTTTCACTATCTGTTAAAAAATGTGACTGTCTATATAAAACAAACACGATATTATGTTTTAAATTCAATGTTTAAGTGCTGCAAAACGCCTGAAAATAATTATTATTATAAACGATTATATAAAACAAGTATGTATGAATATTTAAATTATATAAAACAAATACTTTAAAGTGCCGCATGTACGTAACTTTAACGTAGTTTGGGTAGACCTTTAAGTACCTATCTATTGCATTCGTTAATTTTGACGGACTACTTTCTGCTTTGGACGCCGTTATTGTTTTATGTTATGACTGACATATAAGAGCCACGAACGACAGAACTTAGAACTACAATTTTACAATCTTAAGTTTCATTTTACGCTGTTTTACAAAACCGTCAGGCATTTACCCGCTGCATTGACGAATGACCGTGTGGTTACGGCTTAGAATGTAACCACCCCATCTCTTCCCATGGTAAGAGGTGAATAAGGAAAAATCAATTCCCGAGGGAGGGACAGTAGCCTCCTCCTGAAGAACTTAACTGCGATCATCGACCCGTCTGGCATGCGTGGTGATTATGTCATATACCCTTCATGAAAGTAAGCCTTTGTGGCGTACCATGGAGGAGGCCTATTTCCAGTAGTGGACGTTTCCCGTCTGATGATGATGATTGATGAATGCAAAATGTTCATTCCATTCCGCGTGTTAAAGATTAGCTATTATAAAAAACGGCTTAACTTCGTTCCGCTGTTTTACATAACGGAGCTGTTTAGTAAAACAGCTAGCGGTTACGCAGTGCACTAAGCACAAGAGGACCGGTCAGGCCAGTTTATTTAGTAATTAGCGCCCCTCGTGCCTGTAGCTAAGAACTACTACTATCCGCCTAGGTACAGCTAGCTTGGCTTGTTACATTGTATCACAGCATGTACTTATACATGTATAACAACAATCATATAAATATCAAAATTACGTAAAAGTAGAATAAACTAAAAACTTACGATCATTTATTAGAGGAAACTCGTCTCGCTCCGATGATATCCCTGTGTAAATTGATTCGCAGTCTTCGCTTGCTCACCCCAATTTTCAGAAGGAACCCCTAACCCAGGGAAGTACCCAGTAGTTTGACCAGTCAATGAAAATTACAAATACAGTTTCGAACTTTTTGGTATTGAGAATGTGAAATGACCCTGCGTCGTGTATCGAGTAATAGAAATGTGATAAAATGGTTAAATTAACAAATATATCAATATATGAAATTAACACAATAAAACAGAAAAAAATATTCTAAAATACCACGTATGAAAGAAATTATACGTATCACCATCATCATCAGCCGGGAAACGTCCAATGCCGGCACGGCCTCCTTCATGGGGCGCCACATCGACCGGTCCCGAGCCACCTGCATCCAGCGACTCCCTGCCAGGTCTACCTAACCAGGTCGTCGGTTCATCTAGTAGGTACGTAGACGACCTGGTAGACGTTTCCCGGTACGTGGTCGCCACTCGAGAACCTTTTCTCCCCACCGGTTATCGGTTCTTCGAGCGATGTGGCCTGCCCTTTGCCACTTCAGCTCACTGACTCGTCGAGCTATGTCGGTGACCTTCGTTCGTCTACGGATTTCTTCATTCCGGACCTTATCACGTAGAGATATTCCGAGCATAGCTCGTTCCATTGCTCACTGAGTGACTTTGAGCTTGTTTATTCGGCCCACAGTAATTGTACATATACTGATACATATATACTCGTAATATAGGTACCTATATTTATGGATTGAAGTTATATTTAATTCGCCATCTTCTTACGAAATTTTCTTTATCAAAGTAGCAACTACGCGAAGTCATCCGAACTTGCTAATAAGTGTAAAACTACATGTACTTACTGACTCTAAATGTTAATAAAATCAACATGTGATAAGGCCTTATTACCTTATAAGGTACGGCTAAATTCAGCCCTGACAACGCCGCCGTCCCGATATTGTTTCCCCGGACTCGTAATAGCATCATTAAACAAGCGGCTGGCCTTTTTCCTCGGGAATATGCCGCAATGATAAATGTGCCGCGGGGCAACGGGCACAATATTTATCGGTACTTTTCGGGAAACACGGCTTGCAACATATTTATTACGACCGGTACCCGGTAAGAAGCCACCTTTGACATTTCTAAAATGGCTTCAGGCTGCACAACTTTTAACAAACGAACCAACAAGTTGTAGGAACTTTACTGACAGAGTTTTAAAGGCTGCACGTCACTATCGTAACAAAATATTATGTTTCAATCCGCAAGTACTTGTCCCGGTGGCTTTGTCGACATGGACCCAAAAATTGTCCCAAGTTTAGTGAAAAAGGTACTTTATGTACCTGAAAAAAAATACAATCTTCAATCTCCATGCTGTAGGCCTCAAGGCATCAATTCCTAATGTGGGTTGTGCGGCGTGTTGTCTGTTAAATAATTCCACGGTTACAAATTTAATTAGCTAGACTAGTTTCTTCAGCTCATACAAACTAGGTAATAATATAAAAAATACTGACCCACATATGCGCATACAACACGGACACGAAACCGAGCTTCAAAATAATCATCAATTCAATTCAAATAAACTTTATTACACACACAGAATCCAAAACAGAACAGAAAAGAACATAAAAGGTACAATGAAGGCGGCCTTATCGCTAAGAGCGATCTCTTCCAGGCAACTTTAGGGCAGAAGATAAGACAAGGAGTAAGGGGTACTACATAAATAAATATATATACATGTTATACATGCATATAATGGATAAACAATAGACAAAATATAGTGGATCAGGAAGGAAAGAAGAAACGGCTACTAAGGAATAATCTGTTCAAGAAAATTCTTTTTTAGGCTACTTTTGAAGGATTGTATGGAAGAGGCTCGTCTGGTGGGTTCAGGGATAGAGTTCCATAGTCGGACACTCTGCCCGGAAAAGGGTTTTGAGTAAAATTTGGAGGAATGAGAGGAGAAGTCGAGTAGGAGGGTCTCAGAAGAACGTAGAGGGCGAGTGAGATTTTCCTGGATTTTTCGTAATCAAATCAGGCATCATTTTACGGTCTATCTATATGTTATTATTAGATCTACCCGAAGAACTATATAGGAATAAAATATAAGGTCAAAATATTTGCTCCTAATCATGTAGAAATATGGTGACTGACAATTGACAGATACTTGTTTATTTAGACTACGCCTTTTATATTTCTATCTAATTCGACCATAATTCATTTAATTTTTTTTAAATTACCATTCTGCTCTCCTTCTTAAGTGTGTTAAATTTCATACTCTTCCGTCCACGCAACTTTCGTAAAAAGGGGTACAAAGTTTTTGCTTCACGTATTAATATCACAGTCAATGTGGCATACCATGAAGGAGGCCTATGTCTAGCAGTGGACTCTTCCTGGCTGCTGATGAGGATGATTAATATAAAGATTATAAGTATCGCTTATAATCGTCTCCATAGGTCCTATAGTCAAAAGTCATTTTATCATGCGTACAGCCAGGGAGTGGAACGCGCTGCCGGCGTCTGTATTCCCTGAAAACTATAACTTGGGTTTCTTCAAGTAGAGGGTGAATAGGTACCTTCTAGACCAACACGCACCATCGTAGATCACATCATCGCTTACCATTAGGTGAGATCGTGGCCAACGTTGATCTACATTCTATAAAATAAAATAAAAAGTCCACTGTTGGACCGTAACACCTTCTATAGATCACAATGATGGACTTTCCATGAGGGTATTTGCCTAAATCACTACACTTGGCAGGCGGATTGGTGTTCGCAATATGTTGTAGTTAAATATATACATGCTGCTGCCCATCTTCCGATTATTAGTACCTTAGTCGCCTTTTACGACACCCATGGGATGACATGGGAAAGTTCTACTATAAAGATGATACTACACGACGTACATAATTATAATCATAACGAATAAAAATTAATAAACACAGCGTAGACATAAAAGATACTTTGCTACAACAATTTCTGAAGTCGTTATCGAAAGACTAATACGAGTATATTCATTTTTAAAACTTAAATGTCTCATTTTAATCAAATTGAGCAGTTTCAGCAACATACTCGTACAAGCCATCTCATAGTTTCACATCGACGTTGTACTCAGATGAATTAATAGTATCCGTTTATAAGAAACCTCCCAAAAATACGTATCAAAAAAAACTATTTTACGGATAACTATTAAGTAGGCTATAGCTTTACTGATCAGAGGTTCCTACCTCATCAGCCCTACCCTCTGCAGTTCCAAGGATATCCTTAACACGTTTAACAACATTTTCTTGGGTAACCTGAACTTCTATGCCTTTTCCACCTTGTATATGTTCCTCGTCCGTTTGGTTCCCTCCTTTAAAAGAGCCATGTACTATTTTAAAGCCTAAGTCCACAATTTTTTTTACATTGTCTTGATTAATACCGGACCCAGGCATAATCTCTATTTTATTTCCATACTCTTTTTGCAATTTTGTAATTAGTTTTATGGCTTTTGGGTCTGTTACTTGATCCTGTTGCCCGCTGGTCAGTAAACGAGTAAAGCCTAAGCGTATGATTTCTGTGATTGCTGCATCCGGATCTCGGACTATATCAAAAGCGCGATGGAATGTCACCGGTAAAGGATGAGCTGCTGCAAGAATTTGGATGCATAGTTCAGTGTTGACGTCTAGATCTTTTGTGAGACTCCCAAACACAAATCTGTCAACGCCGAGGACCTTAAAACTTTCTATGTCTTTAATCATTGTTTCCATTTCCAGATCGCTGTATGTGAAGCTGGTTGACTTGCATCTAATCATCACATTCACTTTCGGCCTCTGAAAAGACGGATATAACTGTATTTTAGAGTTCCATAGTCAAACAATGAACCCTTATAGTTTCGCTCTGTCCGCCTGACTCTTAGGTACAACTAGAACGCTGTAATTAGTACATGCATATTAATCACGTCAACAAAGTATTTTATTAGGTTAGCTCCCGTACACGTAGCGTGGGGATGAAATTATTTAAGGTCTAAGGAACACTACACTACTTTTCAATTCAGTGATCCGTTTGCGAAATATTAAGCTTAAAGGTGATAAATTTTTGACCAAACCGAGCGTTTACCTAAAACAATACATGCTGAATACAACGGATATCGTTATCAACCTACCTCATAGACCGACATTTCGTGTGTTGAATTCTCCATAATCGCCATGCTTGGCAGAATTGGTGATCGCAGTAAAACGATGTTGATACTCGTAGTTAGGAAGACGACTTCTTATCACACAAATGATACGGCTAAACATTCATCTCAATTATTGTTGTCTTGTTTTGGTAACGAGAATAATGATATATTTACGATTCGAGGATACATAATGAATGTCAGTTTGTCGGAACGAACGATTATCATCAGATTCGTTTGAATAAGTTCACTGTTGGACACCAGTCTCCCTCATAGAGGATACATAATGAATGTCAGTTTGTCGGAACGAACGATTATCATCAGATTCGTTTGAATAAGTTCACTGTTGGACACCAGTCTCCCTCATAGATCAACACATCGTCGGACTTTCCATGAATTTGCTCGAATCACATACAAATGACACTTCTTAACATTCACTTCAATTATTGTTGTGGTAACGAGCATAATGAGATGCATTTTTACGATTCGCGGATAGATAAGTTTATCGGATTGAACGAAAAAATGGTCTGCATAAGTTCACTTTTAGACACCAGTCTCGCTCATAGATCGACACATCGTCGGACTTTCCATAAAATTGCCATAATCACATATATTAAATATGACGTGATTCTAAGTAATGTTCCTGAATATAGTTGCATGAGATGACATGGGATGCTATAATTATGAAGCAGACTACATACGGTACGGGAAGGTGTGTCGGACGTCTTTTGACGTTCCGCAATCACACCCTCCGTGCCGCTCCCATACCTCAAGAATAGACTCATAGACTTGTAAGTAGTTCCCTATCGAAGGCAATCGTGACATTGCCGTCCGATCACACCTTTATTAATTTAAGAGGTGTAAACACTCGAGTACAAAAATATGTATACCAACTTCAGTACCATGTCATATTTATCCTTTCTAGTTCATATGCTGTGTTGAGGGAAATGTTACTTAACGCAGAATTTGACGTGGTAAAAAAGAGTGTACACATTTTTGTACTTGATTGCTGATCTGATAGTTGTTTATTGAAACAAATATATTTCCAGAATCATTTATTTTATACATCGAACTTTTTTATCACATTTTTAAATCTTTAGAGTATCACTAGACAAAGCCGTTCCACGATCATGTGCTCCAATTACAATCAGTCTTATTCTGCCTTCAATAGTGTTCCTTGAAATTTTCTAACAAAATTTGGAAACTAAGAAGCAATTAGCATATCCAGGTACCTAGGTATAGGTGGGATTTAATTTATAAAACTAAATCGGCCAAGCCGTTCAAGAAACGGTCGCCGTAGATTACCGCATCTATTTCGAGTATTACGTGAATCTAAATAGTAGACTTTGTAGACAAATATAAAAATATAAATAATAAAAATACTGGACGTTATAAGCAGCAATAAAAGCCTCTACTTAGTCTCTAGCTGCTGTAGATACAGGTATAGGACTACGGAACTTCATAAAAAGTAATTGGCTCACATTATGCACATGTAAACATTGGTAAAAACAACACTTCCTCTATTTTTAATAATAACAATAAAAACCGACAAAATTCGGAAACGGATTAGTATCAGCCAGAAAATGTCCTCGTTCAGACGTTGAGTTAATGGTTCACCAGATCTCAAAACATCCAGGCAGTGCACGTTTTCCGGTTCATTTATATATATAATATATAAAGAACTATTACTTCTTACCCAACCAAATTCAGTCATTGCTGAATTTGGCAGTTCGTGATATATTAGATTATTAAATCGCGCAGTGTTGTATTTAACAAAGTTTACAAAAAAGTATACGCCAGTGGTATAATTTATAAATAATTAAAACATACATATTTATTATTATAAATTCAGCCAACCATATATTATCTCATTTAATTCATTAGTTCTAATCAAATTATAATCAAATAATGGCATATTTAGTCAGCATCTTTGAGTTTGACTAGTTTATTTGGAAAAAATCTCTTGAAGTTTACTTGCGGGCAGTCGCATTTCATTTCATTATAATACAATCTTAGCAAAATAAATGACAGTCAGCAACTGACGCTTTTAAAATTAAATCAATTTAAGACTGAACCGTGTGTCCAATGGGACCCTAAATATTTATTATTATTATGTCTTAGCAATTTCACAATATTTCGAAAACCAAGGACATCAGATAGTGTACATTGTTACAGGATTTTCAAAATGTCACTTTGGAAATTTATACAATATTGATTACTCAAAACAGTTAACAGTGTTCAATTTGGTGGTTTAAATTTTAATGATAGTTACTACTTAGAATCTAAATCTGAAACAAGCAAAGAATATTCAAAAAATACATTGCGTGATATTTTGTTTTCAAAAATGATATTCAAAATAATTTATAATATAAATAAAAAAAATTCGGTCACTCGAATCAGCCTCAATAATTACATCAAATCGCAAATCAGTCTACGCTTACAATATATTATTTCTCTCATAAAAGTCTCAAAGTTACAAAATATAATGTCCAGTTGATAGCATAATCAAATAACAAAAATAAACCTTTTAAAACGTGCTTCTGAGATGACAAAACTTGGACTACTTACTTTCCAATCTTCAGTCTACAATTCCCAAAATTTTTGTAACCCTATTTATGACACGAACAATTAGTACATTTACTTGGGATAACGTCACACTTAAGGATGTTGTTCTTATAGACTAAAATACAATAAAAGCTACTTCATAAATAGACATATATTTCTTGTTTGATATTTCGAGCTTATCACTATTCGTTCAATTGAGAAACATCTAATATTTTTAAGTGCTATCTTCTATACATATAAAATTCAAAGTTCTGACTGACTGACTGATATATCAACGCACGACTTAAACAACTGGTCCTATAGACATGAAATTTGGAGGGTGTGTTCTTTGTTAAGTGTAGGCGCGCACTAAGAAAGGATTTTTCGAAATTCCACCCCCAACAGGGTAAAATAAGGGATGTAAGTTTGTATGAAAGTCCGTCATTTTTGAAGATAGATCCATGAAAATTTGTACGGAGCTTTACGATCCAAAATAACGAATTACGTGTTTCACAGTTTCTGGATATTTATCCTGGAAAGGGATAAAAGGGGTTGAAAGTATGTGTGTGAACCACTGATCCTAGAGACATGAAATTTTGAGGGTGTGTTCTTTGTAAAGTGTAGGCACCGTTTAAGAAAGGATTTTTCGAAACTCCACCCCTAACAGGGTAAAATAAGGGATGTAAGTTTGTATGAAAGTACGTCATATTTGAAGATAAATCCTTGAAAATTTGTACACAGCTTTCCGGTCAAAAGTAACGAAATACGTGTTTCACAGTTTCTGTATATTTATCCTGGAAAGGGATAAAAAGAGGGATGAAAGTTTGTATTTGAACTCTGTTGTTTTTGTAACAAATAACATAAAAATTGATACTCAGTCTTATGAATTAAAATTAAGGGTAATGTGTTTTAGCATTTTTGAAAAATTATCCCCTGTAGGGTGAAATCAGGAATGAGAATTTAAATTTAAGTTCATCAATTCTGAAGATAATTCCATGAAAATTAGATTAGATTGAAAACAAATAAATACGTGTTTCACAGATTTTTATAAGGGTGGAAAGGGGATGAAATTTTGTATGGGAACAGTATGAAAATCGACACTCAGTCGTATGAAATCAAATTAAGGATGTTGTGTTTTAGCGTTTTTGAAAAATCCACCCCTTAAGGGTAAAAACAGGGATGCAAAATTAATTTGAAGTTCGTCATTTTTGAAGATAATGCCATGACAATTGGTAAGTGGTAAGATTAGAAACAAAGGAATACGTGTTTCACGGATTTTTAGTGGAGGTAAAAAGGGGGATGAAAGTGTGAACTCTGTTGTATTCGAAGTCAATAGCATTAAAATTTGTAGTTAACCTTATTGATAAAAATAAAAGTGACGTATTTTTGAATCATCTCATAACAGGGATAAAGATAGGAACGCAACCTAATATATACAATTTTGGTGTCACGCTTTTTGTGGTTGCCCTCCTGCTAGACGGCTTGTAAATTTCATGGTATTTTTATAAATACATATTTGATTTGATAGGTATGAGAATCTTGCACCGCCACCCCTCCATATTTTAATCGTTATATCGTTTTAAAATTGTAGTATGACTCATATCCAAATAAGTGTCACGTCAGTTTAATATTTGTTATGTAGTAGTTCCCATGGAATAAATTCTAAAGTCCACGCGGGCGAAGCTGCGGGCAGAAGCTAGTTAGATATATGAGGGGTTTGAAGCGACTTATCAGCCGGTGTCTTTATATTGAAGAGCATAACTTCATTATTATTATTATTATAAGTTTATAGACACTACAGACATACTATATAGACAACTACAATGTATTTCACTGTGAGGAATATAATTATATATTTCGTCATACTGTTTCGTCATCGCAACATGTTTTTTTTTAATTTTGCACACTCTAGTAGTGTTTTCAGTCAAGTTGAGAAATAGACCTTAGAGGCAAAAATATACGCAAGCTACGTTTAACACAGTTATAAATATGTGTAATTACATCACACGTTTTTATTGTATATAAGTTACTACAGACACCTGACTCACACTTATAAATAGCACTTATACACTAAAAGCCATTTTTCCTCATACACATGTCAATAGGACGAGTAGGTGCACGAGGACGGCTTAATTTTGAAAAAATATCTAAAAAATAGTATATATAAAAGAAACAATAATTTCAAAACGAATTTGGTAACAAAAATATAGAAACTCATCAGCGATCACATAGCAAAATATTAAAAAATTAACAAAAATTCAACTTACTACGATAATATTGAGACGTTTTACGTATGTATTGGCACAAAATTTTATGTCATGTTCTTCTGCTAGCTAAATTATGCTAACTTCACCATATAAGACAGTGCAAATCCGCAGAATGAGATGTGTGTGCATTGTAACTTTGGTAGAAACGCAGCGTACCTTTAGTTAGCAGAGGTTCATTCATTATTCATATTATCATTTAACGCCAAGCGGCGTTGTGAAGGACTTGCATCATACTTCTTACGGTAGCTTCCTGTGTTATTTTTATTTCTTGGCTATTCCCAAAATGCATTTCATCTTCATTGCGCTTGGGGGCTCTAAAAGTGCCATGAACTATTTTAAACCCTAAATCTAAGAATGTGGTGACATTTTCTGGGGTCATTCCAGAAGCAGGAATGATCTCGATGTTAGACCCATACATTTCAAGCAAACTTGTTATCAGTGCCAGAGCCTCAGGGTCTATTGCTTTATCACGTTGTCCGCTGGTCAACAAGCGGTTGAAACCCAAGCGTATTATCTCTTCGACAGCCATCTCGGGGTCCCTAACTATATCAAAAGCTCGATGGAATGTCACCGGCAACGGTTGAGCTGCTGCAATAATTTGGTAGCATTGTTCCGAGTTGACATCCAGATTATCAGTGAGACTTCCAAATACAAATCTGTCAACTCCAACGCTCTTGAAGCTTTCCATATCTTTGATCATGGTTTGCATTTCCATGTCCGTGTATGTGTAGCTGACTGACTGGCACCTAATCATCACGTTCACTTTCGGCTTCTGCAAAGACAAAAAGAAAGATTTGAATGTTTTACAGAATACAACAAAATATGAAATTTGATACATTTTTAAACAACTATATACTTTACATAGAAAGTCATTAGCCATTACATTAAAATCATTTTTTAATAATAACAACTTCAAATATTACGAACCACGGCCATTGCAGGGATCATAAGAACAAAAGAGTTCCAGAGTCATAAATTATTTATTTTTCAGCTCACATGCAAACTATGAAATAAAAATTGACGCTGCTTGTCATATTTATTCATTGCGATTAACTGCTTGATCAACGTAGTAAAAGTGTATTACAACTCCTTGAAATACTCGTGTTTACTGTAGTTTTACAGAAAGGGTCGTTATTATCAAGGTAATGTATATGAAATCACCCTAATGTAATATTTGGGCACTACCAAAAAATTGCGGTAGTTAGATGTACCTTACACCACTTGCACTTTAAGTTGATTGTACATATGACATTGGATAATTCAGTCTGCACATTTTGATCAAAGCACATTGTACATTTTAACAATGAGGCATTTGCACCCCAGTACATTTTGACTTCTACACCTTTGTGTGCCTGGGCGATTAGTGTTGCTCCCAGACTAGCTTTCTACCTCAATCAATGAATGGTATGTGTGTTAGAATATATAATGCTGTACCTAATTACATAAAGTTAACTTCATAATAATTATTTAAACACAGGCTAAAGAAGTGGCTCATGGCACATAATTTCTATAACATAAAGGAAATATTTAACTTAGGAAAAATTTTCATGTTGTACCCTAGCTAGAATTTTATTAGGATTGTATTATATTTTGGCATTCACATGATTGATTTATAATTTTTTGATTTGACATGCTTTATTGACATTATTTGGACTATTCAATTTAATTTAATTACTTTTTTTAGCATTTTAGTTAGTACTTCATTATAACTATTATATAGTAGTTTGCATACCTCTTTTGGTAAAATATCTGTATTTATTTAAAATTGTAACATCTGTTTTCACCATATTTTAAGCAAAATAATGATTATTATTATAACTCATACTCTCGTTACCAAGTGTAATTTGTTTGTAATTTTACCCGTACCAAATTACAGCTTTTTAGTAGTAGTAAGTCTCTGCGCTAAGCCGCAGACAGACAGACCAAAACTATAAGAGTTCCTGGTTTGACTACGGAACCCTTAAAATGGTTGTAGTGTTCAGTAGTGTCATGCAAAATGGAGAAGGCTCATGGTTCATTTTTATGTTCCCTAGTTAATTCAATGAAAATTAATACAAATATTGAATTTTAGATAGTTTTAAACACACTGTCTACTTACCCCATAAAAATATTTTTCGCTTAATGTAAAAACCGGCTAAGTACGAGTTGACTAGCGCACTGAGAGTTATGTACCACCCTACGAATAAATTATAAGTCAGGAAATGTAACTGCGTTGAAAAATTCCCCAACAAAAGTCGTGTACAATTAGGCGTGGCTTAAAAATTGTGTAAAACGCGTGATCAGTCAGCCATTGTTCTTGCAAGCGAGCACAAGTCAAATTTTCGCGTAAGTTTTGTTCATCTAGAGCTGTAAATCATCATGCCAGGATGTGTTGTGCAGTGGTGCAGGAGCCATTTTTTTATTTTTTTATAAATAATATAAAAATAATAAAAAGCAGGAGCCATAGAAGATTAAAATATCAAAAATTATCACGTTAAAGCTTAATATTTCGCAAACGGATCCCTGAATATAAAAGTGGTGTTTCCGTACCCTGAATTTTTTTAAAGATCTATTATTCAATACCACACACAATGGGGAAGAAGCGAAAAAAACATTCATCCCTAAAATACGTGGATGGGCCAGCCGTAAAAACGTAAAGTATAGTCATTGAATTTCTCAGGGTCCCTTTTCAATACATTGCGAATGTTTCTATTTTCTTGTCTTCTAAAGAATAACTCAATAAACTAATCATATTTCGCGGGACATAGAGTTCATAATGTATGTTAATCAATATGTTATTTTGTGTATATATGCAGACCTCGCACTGCTGTTTTTCTTTCGACTTTGTAAAAGTAACCCCAAAAATGCGTATGTATGTTGTATCACAAAACATTGTATCATAATTTTGTTTTATTATTGACTTACTGCATAACATCGTCCCTACGACTATGACTTAGCTGTCACAGCAGACATTACAGAACGCGCGCATATAGTACTCGCACGCTATGTTTGCCCCTTTGAAGTTAGCTCTCCGGAATTTTGCGCATATATACTTGAGTAAAAAATATTTGTATACACTTTTGAACCACACAGCATAGGAACAAGCAAGAGTGAGGGTGACATATTTAAAGGGAATACATACTTTTGCAGTAGAGTGTATGTGTATGTAAATATGTATCCACTTTTGAATCTTGTCACATTTACCTTTAATTGACATTTCCATCAACACACTACATAGGAACAAGCAAGGGTGAATGTGACATGGTTCAAAAGTGGATACATATTTTTGTACTTGAGTGTACAGTCAAAATATGTGTGTATTATTTTTGATAATAACTGTCTCTAGATGACACAAAAGACTAGATTCCCAAAATGCATTTCTTTCCACCCGCTAACAAGTCTTGCCTCCCATTTATGCATTAATAATTGATACTTCACAGCCTTTTGTTGCTAACTTCAGAAGGCCATACCTACCCCTGCTTTTGCTGTGAACTTAAACCAATCACCAAGCATGCCTTTTGTAACATCTAAAGTAATTCGTATTTGGAGTCATACATAGAATAGAATAGAAATAGTTTATTCGGCGCACATACAGTTATTACAGTACATCATTTTGGTTTCAAGTATGGCCACTTTTTTGATTGGAATTTGTTCTGAATTAGACTTCCTGACTTATAATTTATTCAAAGGTACCACCACACAATTTTTTATACACGTGTTGGTGTAATGTCTACAATTGTACATGTCACAAGTAATGTGGGCAAACTATACATTTGTACAAAGTTAATTCAATAATCATCTAATACATATTTCAAATTAGATATAATTTTGTAGGCAAAGTATGTATTGTTCCAACCATGAAGAAAAAATAAAAGCTTTTAAAAATGACAGTTCTAGTGTATAGCTCTAAAAATGCAAAAAATCTTTGATATTCATACCTATTGCCTTAGTCCATAAACCATACTGAATAATCTGATTTCGCACTTTGCTATATTTCACATGCAATCCACAACGCCAGTTTAATTGCAATGAAAAACATGTGTCGGTACATCAGTGATAATTCGATAAAAATCGCAAGCAGAAGCCACTACACATAATCATGTATATGTATGCGGCTGCGCGGTCACGTTTTGCGGTGTCAGCCCGCTCGGTACAAAGCGGGGCACAGCAACTGCGTGTCGCGCCAGTCCCTCACCAACCTCTAGGAAATTTACTTGTCTGTACTAAACTGTGTCTATTGTGTACTGTGAATATAAAACTTTACTATACTTTTACTTAACAAGTTTTTTATTAAATCAATCTCCAAAAACGAACACCAAAGCATACAAGCAAGATACTCAACATATGTATATCTTTTCTTCATTCTAAATGTATTTGATCAAAAACATTATTATTTCATTGTCTTAAAGTCAGGAGTGCCAAAATTTTGCAATACATACATTTTTTTGTAATAAAATTTGTAAACATAATAAATAGATTGTTAGATAGATAAGATTATCATTTTATTTTTATTTGCCAGCATAATACAAAGGGAAATACACACACACAAGAAGAAGAACACACAATATACGTCAGACAGAAATAACAGCATCGTTTATTGCAATGTATCATGCCAGCAAAAAGGCCCGAACTCAGCATAATATTGTGGACTACGAGCCCACAATGCTCGTAATTCTGCTAGAGCCTAGAAGGTGTGTAAGGCAAACAATTTGAATATATAATAGAAGGGAACTTGTCTTGTGGAACTCTTGAAGGGAATTGTTGTGTGTTAATAAACTAAACCTTTTGTGTACCCCAACTGTTTCCATATACCTACCTACAAAAAAATCCGCTACACATATATATAAATATGCTTACCCGTTTGTGCGGATCCAGTTCATCAGTCTGCAAAGATAGAAATAACATTTCATTCGATTCAAAAACAAAATCTATTAAAAAAGTCATTCATATCTAGAATGCATATACATATAAATTCTATATAAGTAACATGAGTCAGGAATATACACATAGTTTTGGCAGAATGGGAAAATTTGAAAGCATACAATATAATCAAACCAACCCTGAGTACTCACTATTTCTAGAACTTTTCTGACAAGACCCATGGTAGGAGTAAGGCCACCAAGGCAAAGACAGCTACACACTTCAAGCTCATCAGCGCCTCCATTCACAGCATTCTGTGCAGATTCTGCACTGTCCACGCAGACTTCCAACATTTTCTGAGAAAAGAATGAAAAACCTTAAGTGGGCACTTAATTGGTTAAAATTCCTCGCTACGACCTGTTACGCTATCATAAATATAAACTCAGGTAGCGAAGCGCGCTTCTAAGCCTAACCACCGAAAGCACGTGCGAGGTAATAAATAATTAATAAGTAGGTCAATGCTGCGGAAATTGTATCAAAATATCAACGTTTACCCATGAAAAGCCAACAAACAAGACAATGTGACTGACAGTTATCTCCGAATATTATGTTGTTAGTGAAGTTATACAGGCAAATGTGAGAAATGGGAAAGTCTATCTCGGGATAAACAATTTTCAATCGAGTTTAAAACAGATTGGGACGTTATGTTTTTAGTAGAGAAATAAGGAAATTAGCACACTCAATAAAAATTAGGAAATTCCATTTTATTTACCAAATCCTGTTTTGGATTTCTTGGAATCCTTTTTTTTATTGGTTTTCTTTGGGCCACTTTATTATGTTATTACTTATTATTAGTTATTATTATTACTCGTATTACTTGGGCTCTACCTAAGAGCATATAACATATATATATCACATATATATTATCCACTTTTTTGGGCTTTCTTGGCTTTCTTAAAATGTGACCGTTTTCAAATTCCATAACCTACCAATAATATGTACTGCCAGTACTAAATTTATGGGTTTTAAACTTTTAATCACAAAACTTACGCTACGTGGTTTTAATTTATTTAACTAATGTATGTATGATAATCGATTATGAAATTAGTAATTACTAAGCTACATAGTCGAATGATCATTATTCATTAGTACTTATTATCTGTCAAACAATCGAAAACTTGTCGATAGTTGCCAAGCGTGACCTATCGAAAATGTAAATGAAGTCTTGTTTAACCATATTTTTTATTTAAATTTATTCGTGATGACGTTTCAAAAATAGAATAGGCTGTAATACTAAATAGTAGTATTGTATTAATATTAGTAGATTAGAAGTTGAGTAGCAGCCATTTTCATAATCGATATATCTCGAATGATTTGCTTTGTGAGTTAGACCCGTAGGCCGGTCACATTACATACGGAACTCTCGTTTCTAAATATCGATTCCAGATTTCGTACGTATATTACACACATACGTTTATTTCCGTTCGATCGATAGGCATGGAGTGCAGACCTTTTAGTAGCGCGAATTTGACGACGATTTTTAATAGCGATTGCATTTTTGCTATATCCCTTAATCACCCAAAGATCTATGGAAGACGTACATTCGGAAATGCTTTTTTCCGTCCGAGATTTCGAATGCATAGAATATCATACGGAATTCCGAATCAAAAAAAATTGTACGGAAAACTGCTGTACGTGCCTGATAGTCATTGATTTGCTTTTGCTGCGTTCGAAATTGAGAAACGAGATTCCGATGCGGGATTCCGTATATTATGTATCTAGAATATTATATCCTCTTTGATTATGTATATCCTCTCTAGGAGCATGTAATCACAATGATTGGCTGTGTATTTCACAGCTAAAACGTGACTAAAAAAATAAAACGTTTACTTACTCGGTCTGTATATCCTTATAAGGATTCCTTATATCCTCTTTGACTCCATTTGACTCGTATAATAATAAAAATATACCTAATAAAATATATAGTTTTTATTCCATTTTAATATTATTCTTGGTTTAAATTTCAGATTTAAATTTTACAAGAATAAGTTATTTAAATTATAAAAGTTATTGATTATGTAGAGGTACCCGTTTCTTTGAAATATTGAAGCATCGAAAATATAAAAAGTTATGAAACGGTAAAGCCCTAGATTTGAACTTGCTTTTGGAAGATATAAAAAAACGGAGTGATTATATGCTCCTAGCTAGGAAGATACAAACATAACGAACGTGGGTCAAAGGCATATTTTGCTATTTTTTTATCAGGTTTGTTCATTTTTTTATACTCTAAATTCTGTTTCTCGTACCACAACTATTTAAAATAGTACAACTTTCAAACCATGCAATAAATCTGAAATAGGTTATTGTTATTTTAAGGTTATACTGAAATTTACTGCATCCAATAATTTACTCCATTTATGATGATTGATGAAGAACGATCACGTCACTTTCCATGACTCTGTAGGGTGACGACGGCGGTGTGTTGAACAGCTGGTTCCGTACAAATTCAATTTAAAATCAATGACACCTGTCATTGCTGTTCTGATCTACCTAAGATGACCTAGATCAGAAAAGAATCCGGGTTGATGCTTCACACTTACTGTTCGACGGGGTTTCTTGATTTGCACAACTGCAGGCGTACTGAGGCAAATCTCTCAGATATATGCAGTTTGTTTGTAATTCCCATATCTCTGGCTAGCCAGCATGTTCCCCAAGGATGCTGGCCGGTTGCTTGTTGACCAGGCGTACTTGACGGTGAGGATAGACATTGACGTATGACATTCTAGCCTTCTGGATTGCAGATGATCTGTGTAGATAAAAACAGCAAAGACAGTTGTATCCCCACGCTTACTTTACATCATCCTGTGTAGGCTTTTTTTAGACAATAGTAATTACGGAACCCTACACTGCACGTGGTCCGACACGCACTTAACTGCTTTTTTGAACATATACTTTATTAAGATCTCTATGTCTGTAAATTTTTCATAATATCGAAAATGTTAATGCAAATTTCTTCAAAGTTTTTGATTGTTCTCGTCCAGTATAATGAAATTTGGGATAATATACAAGGTCTAATTAATTCTGTTCTACTTGGATGAAATCATGGGCGACAGCTTCTAAATAAGTAAATGATTTTATTAGGAGGCATAAAGAACCTATAAAAGTTACAAAAAGTAAATAATTGGTCTAAAATACACATACTTACCTACAGATATGTCTCGTCTCAAAAATAACGAAGAGACAAGCAAACTTACTCGTATTGCTATAGTAAATGCAGACAGATGCAAGCCAAAGAGATGCAGGCAAGAATGCAAGAAAAGCTGTCCTGTTGTCCGTATGGGAAAATTGTGCATTGAGGTAACACCAAATGACAAAATAGCTACAATATCTGAAGAGTTATGCATTGGCTGCGGTATCTGCGTCAAGGTGAGATTTGTGAATTGCAGATAATATTGCATTAAAAATCTTTTATTTTAATGTAGATTGAAAATTGGAGATTGGGAATTTAATTCTAATAAAAAATTTAACTTTGCCACACCCAACCTATGTGTAGAGTCATGAAAGTAATTAAATTTGTTTTACCTGTTCATTGTAAGGATTTACTTTTTTTATAAATTGACATCTACATAAGCAAGAATGCATCACATAAAAAGATTTAAAAAAAACAATCCTAAAATAAAATTTTCTGACAATTCAACAGATAATAGAGTCTGGTAAAACAATTCATACTATGTTTTCTTAATTTACAGAAATGTCCCTTTGATGCTATAACGATCATCAATATTCCATCGAATCTGGAGAAGCATACTATGCATCGCTACTCGAAGAACTCATTCAAACTTCATCGTCTGCCAATCCCGCGACCCGGAGAGGTGCTTGGCCTGGTTGGGCAAAATGGTATTGGCAAATCCACTGCTCTTAAGATTCTTGCAGGGAAGCAAAAACCAAACTTGGGCCGTTATTCAGTAAGATATAAACTTCTTGAGCTTAATCTTCTCATTGTGAAAAAAGTTCCCGGTTTACATACTTGACATACTAGAAGACATACTAAGACGATATGTATGTTTATAACCTCTGCTTCTTTAAGTCATTTAGAGAGAAAGTGTTTAAGATGGGTTAGAGGAAATTGAAATCATAAAAAACCCAAATGTTCTTTTTTTGTAATGCTAAAAACATGGAATATGTTTTAACAAACACACAGTGTCACATAAGTTTTCACAGAACGAATTGAAAATCTTTTCTTCAATTTAATTTTTCTACAATTTAAATCTCCTTGTGTCTAAACCACAGAACCCTCCAGACTGGCAAGAGATCCTCTCGCATTTCCGTGGCTCTGAACTCCAGAACTTCTTTACTAAAATTCTGGAAGATGATCTGAAGGCTCTGATCAAGCCACAATATGTGGATCAGATCCCTAGGGCTGTAAAGGGCACAGTTGGACAACTTCTTGACAAAAAAGATGAAAGGAAAAACCAGATGGAAATATGCAAAATGCTCGGTAAGTTAAAATCTCATAGCTCATACTAACTAGGTGGATGTGCAATATCATTTAAAACGGTTAAGCTTTGCAATTCATGCTACAAAATATTATATAGCTCATCTACTGGTGGAAAGTATATTTTTATGGAATTGTGCTGAGAAATATGATTATGATAAGTTAAAAGTAAAAGAACCTGAACATACATATATGTATATCTCTGCTACATTTCAAGTCTCTAGTTATAATAGTAAGTTATATACATATATAGCAGCAGATAAAACCAAGACTTTATAACAGGAATAGGGATTGGGCCTCCTTGAAGAGACTACATAGAAAATCTACAAAATTTAAAAATGTTATTATAAACTGAGAAAGAAATTAATTTATTCAATAAAGAGGTTGATGGACATATGAATAAGAAGGCAGTTAATAAGGATGAAGTATCCAGCAGTGAAGAGTGGTTACATACATCCCCTGTCTGGGCAGCTAATCAATGTGACTTTAAACTGCTAAAAACTGCTGGAATGTAGCCTCAAAATTAAATAGAAGGTATTCCTTCACATCTAAATGACAAAGTAATCATATTTTTATACAAAATTCGTTTGACCAGAAAGCTATTTTATACTAGTAAGGCTTAATATATATCAACTTGTCCGAAGAAGATAAAATAAAAGACGTTTGTTACCTTTTTACCGTAACATTTCAGTCATATTCTTCAACATCCATTTTATAAATGTAAAAAGACATAAAACATGTAATTGTATATTAATACGTGAAGCAAAAACTTTGTACCTCTTTTTACGAAAATTGCGCGGACAGAAGAGTATGAAATTTCGCACACTTATATAGTTTATATAGAGAAAAAGTGCATAACGCTAAAAAATTCAATAATTATGGTCGAATTTTGACCACTGGGCGACCACTAGTATTATTAATTCTTATGACTCTCTGCTCTCTGGTCAAATAATTTAGTATGACAATAATGTTTAACAAGTATATAATATTTCCAATAGTAACTGTTTATTTATGGCATTGATGAGATTGGCATTTTTTATTTATATTAGAGCTTAAACTGCTTATAACCTCATGTTGATATCCAAACAGCTTAAAGATTGCTAATTGAAATTGTTATTTGCTCTTAAAGGACATGTACATGTGTGTTATTGATTTTATTTTATTTCTACAGATCTTTCACACATCCGAGACCGTGAGATATCAGCACTCTCGGGAGGTGAGCTTCAGCGCTTTGCCTGTGCTATGGTCTGCATTCAAGATGGAGACATATTCATGTTTGATGAACCATCCTCTTACTTAGATGTAAAACAGCGTCTGAACGCTGCACGCACAATACGCTCTCTACTGCATCCTGACAAGTAATCGCTTTTGATCACAATCTCACTAGTACATTATACTCGTACTTTCCTAAAAAATATATGTCGATGTCTGACCCTAAAGACTTCAGGTCTCATCTAATCCTACAACTACATACTTTGATTTATAACAAATTTTTGATCAGATGCATAAATCTTAACTAAGTACTCGCTCTTGTTATCAGGTTCATAATAGTGGTGGAACACGACTTATCCGTACTGGATTATCTGTCTGATTTTATTTGCTGCCTTTATGGAGTGCCCGGTGCTTACGGAGTCGTTACTATGCCCTTTTCTGTCCGCGAAGGTAAGTCTTAACTTTTGCCTATGCCTTGTTCTCGCCTCTGCCTATCTCTACAATGTCTTGCATTTTATTCATTTGCAATGGACGTCTAGAAGCTTGGACGTCATGTCACCGAACGATAGATACGTTAATGCCTTCAAATTGAAACACCCTCTATTCTAGCATCAGAAAAGCACTATTAACAGTTTAATAATACCGCTATATTAAATCAATTTTTGAGGGTTCCGTACATTCAATAAAGCAAGGGAACCCTTATAATCTCACTCTGGTTTCTATCTGACCATCCGTTTGTCACAGCTGATTATCTAAGGAACTACTAATCTTATCGACTTGAAATTTAGAATAGTGGGAAATGGTGAACCACAAGTGCCGCAACTGAAATAACTGATAAAATGATTTTATTAAAAAGGGTCCAAAATAGTCACTAAGTGGAGTTACTGGGTTAAATGGTGTATATAAAAAGGGCTTTGTATGAACAAATTTTTCTTTGCTGCATAGTTTTTGGCTTATCATGAAAAATTTGTGTAGAAATATCATTCCTCCGCATATCACCGAAGTTTCCAAAGTGAAAAATCCCACATAATTTCATTAGACAGGCCGAAACTTAGTTTTTAAGAAAACCATAGCAGACAAAAACTATGCGGTCGAGGAAATGAACCTTATATCAAGTTATAATAACATCTGTACGCTTCTTTCTATGGACCGGAATTTTTGATGCGGGAGTTCAATTCGCACTTGGCCGTTTTTAAAAATGCAATGTGATATTTTACAGGTATCAATATTTTTCTTGATGGGTTTGTGCCTACGGAAAATATGAGATTCAGGACCGAATCACTCGTATTTAAAGTGGCTGAGTCTGCTAATGAAGAGGAGGTATGTTACGTCCATAGATATATAATATAAAGTTTGGCTTAAGCTGAATCATTAAACAAAATACAACTGTGTGCGTGTAATGAGCATGTCTGAGTGATAGACAGATTAGTGTCAATCTCATTACAGAAATTCACCTATTTTTTTAACATTTTAAATTGAATCCATATGCATTCAGAGCATTACTGTGATTAAATGCCATATTTTTTGTTCCCGTTTACATACGAAACATTTGTGGTAATTTAAAAATATAACATTTCCAAAGCAAAATACTCTAATGGTATTTACTCGTGAATTGTACAATTGTGTATTTTATTTCTTGGATGAGTGAAATCTGGACTCTACCCAGGTAATCATAATAATTGCGAATATTTTACACTAAATCGTACTCTAAAACCTGAAACTTGCAAATAAGCGGGAATTGTTTTGTGCGTGACAAGCTAGGCCAACACAGGCCGATTGTGTGTTCATGAATGGTCTCGTCTATCTAACATCTTAAAATAAATCTAGCAACTCGTCGCTCTAACATACTCGTACTCATAAACATGACTTTTCCGGTGCTACATCTATGTTGTTTGCATTTATTCACTCATTCATGTATAAAAGACCTCTTTGCCTAAGCATAAGCCTTGAAATACTTACTGATGAAAGTAAACTTATTGATTTCCATATTGTTACGCGCTGGGGGTTAGGGATTGAAGGAAACACGTGTACAAGGTTACGGAGTTTATTGTCCAAGCCTACCTTTGGAAATGTCGGATCTTACAAACCATTGATACCACTGACTCTGTCTGTCACTGCTGACATCACTTGACATCAACTAGTTCACTAACAATTTTTCACCTTACTGTATACTTGTACTTTCACTATTATTATTATTCCTGTTTTCTCTTCTTTACTTCTATTCACTGTTTACTGCTATGTCCCGAAGCCCGGTTTACGCCGTATATACCCGTGGATGTCATTTCTAGAATGTTCAATTTCCAACGCTTTCTATCGTTACTCTTTTGCTTTTTCGTAAATATTAAGCGTAATCGCATTCGCCAACTTCATTTTCTCCACCTACGACTTTCATTTCTGCTTTCTTTGTCTTTATGGAGAATTTACCAGATTGTTCTACAAAAATCTTTTAAAAGTTGATGTTTCGAACCAGACTCCTTGCGTGTAGGCGACATCTCTATCAACTGAGCCACGGTTCTGCTAACTTGATAAAACGTGACGACGTGAACCTACCCAAAACAGCTCATATATTATATTGTTAATGTATAAATGGAGTGCTATTAACACTGCTGTTTGTTTGGCGACAAATTTAGGTAACATGGTGGTAGCTAGCCAGGCGGATATAGAAAATGGCCTACAAATCGACTACCAATAGCTATGCAATGAAAATCGAACCCAGGACCTCCGGATTTATTGTTAGTTCAAACGTGTAGCCACTAGACCACCGAGACGGTTTAGGTGGTATTGCATCAAATTTTGTTTACTTGTTTTCTGAAACTATTTTTTTAGTTTATTTTTTTCGTTCGGCTTTTGACAGATTATGTAGTAACGAGGTAGAAATCGTACTGACAAAAGGTCTTGCTTTTTCATCGGCAGATTCCGTGTGCGAAAGCAAAATATACTTACAATTTTAGATTTTATCTTTCGCAATTCATTAATGTAAGCGTTAACTTCACTGGTGAAATTTTGAATCTTTTGTTTCACTGTCAAGTGACGTGGCAGTGACAATATTATTTTGAGAAACAATATTCGACATCAAATAAATATTGACTGGGAATAAGAGATATCGGCACAAATCGAAAGGATGACGCTTGTAATACACGCGCATGTGTGAGTAGTCCGCGCGCGCTGAATAGTACTGGTCATTTGGTCTGTGCCAGTCTCTTGCGGAGGAAGTGAGGTATCGCGGATTGTCAGGAGGAGGTGAACGTCCGTTCTGTTTGTAGTACTATATTCATTCTGTGCCACTGAGCACTGGGCTGACCCGACCGACGACATGGTAAAGGTTGCGCAGCTTTGGATGTTTTCCCTCTTATGACGATAGCCGCTTTTTACCCTGAAATCTTTAATATAGATCAAACGCATGAACCACTACGTTTATCCGGAGATGACAAAGATGATGGGTGACTTCGGTCTTCGCGTAATGTCTGGTCAATTCTCGGACTCGGAGATACTGGTGCTGCTAGGAGAGAATGGCACTGGCAAAACAACTTTCATCCGAATGTTGGCCGGAAACCTTGAACCCGATGAAGGTAGGGTTACATTCATCAATAAGAGCTTGATCGTTGATTTCACATGAAATTAAGTCCGCTTTGCATTTTCGCAGTTTGGCTGTCTTTAAATTCTTATAAATATATTTTCATTTCAAACTTTACATATGTTTTTAAGTAGTTGTGTTCTCACGCTACGTGTTATATAAAACAAGTAAAAAGTTTTAAAAACTACAACCCGACTATTACAAGAAAAGTATACAAATTTGAATTTATTTGTCTGGGAGTTATGTAAATATTTTTATATGTAACCTATATATTTTCGGAATATACTCATCAAGACATTTCATTTTATAACACGATATTTTTGTTCCGTACCTCAAAAGGAAAAAATGTACCCTTGTAGGATCACTGTTGTCCGTCTGTCTGTCAAGGCCCTTTTTCTCAGGAATACGTGGAGGTGTCAAGTTGAAATTAATATCGAATACACAAGTCTGCAGTCCCTTTATGCTATGAATAAATGAAACTTCTAAGTCAACGTATTAAAAAGATACGGCTATTTGCTGCATTTTTCGACGAAAAAGGAATCATAACCTACAGATTACTTCCCATTGACCTAGAAACATGAAATTTGGCAAGAAGCAAGGTCTTACAGCATTAGTATTTGAATACATCTGAAAAGCATAGTTTTAAAATTATATCTCATTAAAAAAATATTTACGATTACAAATCGTTCAGGTCCCTGAAGTTATTTGTGTTTCAAAGTGTAAATTACCGACAATTGCTCGTGTTTTATCTAGTCACAAAACTTTTTATAAAATATGATTTTCATTATGTTAATTATACATATTCTGTACGGAACTCTCGGTGCGCGAGTCTGACTCAAACTTGGCTGGTTATTTTATTTACTTTTTGGTAGTACTTTATGGCCCCTACATGCCGCCATTTTGGATTTCAAGCGATGCTATTTAGTCTATAACCCGCGGACAAACACAGTGACACCTTATTTTTCAAAAAACTACGGTTTGGAGATATGAGTGAATAAAAAAAATTACTTTAGAAAGGTTCATGTATTGGTACAAAAGTGGGTACTCGAATGTACATTTTTTTCACATGAGTACGAAATATAAACTCAAACAACAAAGGTATCATGCGAATTCTAAACTGTTTTAAGTGTCTGCTTACTACCTGATTATGTCTAATTTCAATAATCACTTTAGTTTTATCATGCATCATACATAAAGTTTAAAGAACTTGATTGATATCGATTCCACACACACTTCTCGAATCGCGTAGAATCGATTTAGAATGAAAACTGATACAACAGGTATGAGGTCTGGCAACACTACTATTCGATGTATTTCGATGTGTCATTTAGTCATTTGACAAGTCAAAGTCGTTAAATGAAATTACATGAATTCTACAATTAGTGATGTTGATTTTGTAGAAAATACAATTTTAGTTAAGTTAGAAAGTAAATTTATGGAGAATTATTAAGTCAAAATTAATTTATTTCCGTTTCACTGTCGAAAACGTAATGTGAGGTTATCCTTCAGAAATAGAAGATCCCAAGTGTATTTAGTGAAAATATTTGTTTTAAAATGGCCAGAACGGAATTATTCGACATATTCTTTCATCCAGTGTTCCAGAAATGCCTAAAACATGCCGAAAATTCAATATCTTCTGAAGGTACACATTACATTGTATTTACACTATTGACGTCTCTAACAGTCCCTAAAATTGATGGGGAAGGTTCATAACATTTTATTAAGCTTTTATCTAAAAGATTTCAAAATTGTTTGTTGTATATTAGATTGATTAAAGTTGCATAGTGTAATGTTTAGTCGCGCGCGACTTACGTCAACTGCATTGTCGAGCCAGTTATCTGTGACAAATTATTAACATCAGTTTGTGAAGCATATGTGATGATGAATTTTTACCTGATTTGATGTCGACTTACAGATGATAGTTTAATTTGGAAATAGGTTATTTAATAGTCCAGTAATTTTCTTAGTTGCAGTATTACATTGTTCCAGCTAAGTTACCATTACTTAAAGAATAGGGAATATGTTATTACAGTTACATGATTTAATTTCTATCTTTAAAAAGAATTTGACAAATAAAAGATTTCTTTAGTTTCAAAGATTTTGATACTGGATTTTAATTGTGAAACCGTTTTTTGTTTTATCATCAGGTTCAGGTCAGCTTCCGCAACTGCACATTAGCTATAAACCACAGAAAATTTCTCCAAAATCACAAGGCATTGTTCGCAGTCTTTTGCATGATAAGATTAGGGATGCATTTGTACATCCGCAGGTGAGTTATATCCATGTGAAATCACTATTGTTTAAATAAAATTTATTTACAATAATAACTACTGCTTTGATATTTTTGGTTTGTTCTTTGCATCATTTTCATTCCTCGATATTATTACCTCACCTATTAACAGATAACTGAAATCTAAAAGTACTAAACAAAATGAAAAATTCTGTTAGGTTGCACTGTCTTTGTTCAAGTAGAAGTGTATAGTTAACATTCAATTCAATCATTTTATTAGTACATCATTTCTGGATGTCAGATTACTTAATAGAATATAAAGCTAAGAAAATAACTGTGAGACAATACACAAAAGTTCTAATATACCAAACAGATTAGAAGGAGCACGACTATACAATTCACTAGCAGATTTCATCAAAGATCGTAAAATAATGTCTCCGTAAAACATAAAAAAGTGATGTAAAAGCAAAAAAAGATACCATTATATATAAACAGCAATTTGCAATAGTTAACCTTAGACTAGTTATAATTTCCCATCTAAGTAAACTGTAAGTGTAACTTAAGAAATGAAGGATCAACTCTTGATATTGGTGCAGCCACCCATACACTGACACATGAATAATACTTTCCACAATGTTTATTTCACAACATTTTGATGATGCTATATCTCAGTCTTCTATACTATTGTTGTATATATTTCAGTTTTTCACTGATGTAATGAAACCAATGAAGATAGAAGAGATAATGGACCAGGAGGTGCAGAACCTTTCTGGTGGAGAGCTGCAGCGTGTCGCTCTTGTATTGTGCCTTGGTAAACCCGCAGATGTCTACCTCGTTGATGAGCCTTCAGCCTACCTCGATTCTGAGCAACGTTTAGTCGCCGCTAAAGTTATTAAGAGGCAAGTTAGGGGATTACTATATATGTACATACAGTACACTGCTTCATTCCAAACTATTATCTAATAGAAATAGAGATCGTTGTCCTCTTATGATGTTTTTTTGGGTTTCAGATTTATTCTACATGCCAAACGGACAGGATTTGTAGTAGAACATGATTTCATAATGGCCACATATCTGGCTGACCGTGTAATAGTATTTGAAGGGACCCCATCGTCGCAGGCGACAGCACACACGCCGCAGTCGCTTCTGAACGGCATGAACCGCTTTTTAGAGCTTCTGGGAATCACATTCCGACGGGATCCTAACAATTTCCGACCTAGAATCAATAAACACTCATCTGTGAAGGTTTGTTTTTTCTTGTTTTTACTATTTCTGGTAAAACTGAAATGTGTATTTGAACAGTAGTTTAAACTAATAATTTGGCTGCAGCTTTTAAACGAAATTAATAGAATGAACTCCCTTTTGCATACTTTGCATTGCCCACAAAACCCCTGGCTATAATTAGGCTGCAGCTTTATCAGCCTTGATTCATGTTAAAGTGTCATACATAAACCACCATAAACTGATGATAATACACAATTTAAGAAGTGTTGTTTATGGAGAGAAACAACTGTCACAGTGTTTTGAATGTTTCTGATTTATTGAATGGCCAATAGTTTGAAAATGGTTTTTAGGGTGAGGCTTATTAGAAGTGAAAGTTTCTTATTTAATAATGATGAAACAAAAATTATCACAATTAAAACTTTGTCTTCAATGAAAAGCAGCCTATGTCAATTTCCATGTGCAAGGCTATGCGCATGCCAATTTTCATCACAATCTGTTTTTATGTTGAGACACCTAGAGGAAAACAACAAACTCACTTTCAGATTCATAATGTTAATGTATAGGTTAGTGTCTTCTTTAATGTAAATTATTTAAAAGTAATTTTCCATGAGAAATAAGTACAAATAGTCTATGTTATGTATGTTATACATATTTTTATATATAAACAACATTTTATTCTTATTTTGCAGGATATAGAACAGAAAAGAGCAGGCCAATACTTTTTCCTTGAAGATTAGAGTCGCTTAGTGCAATGCAATGTGATTAACGTTTAAGTGTGAATTATTTATACATTTAGAAAATATATATAATATGTACATTATACACATAAATGACAGTTGGTACTTCATTACTAAGTTGGTTTAAATGTCATTAAAACTATAAGTGGAGTTATAAATGTTATTTTATAATTTTGTTGCATTTTCAATAATATAATAAATAATGAGATAATGCCTTTCACAGTAGATAAATTTTAAAATGTTATTTTATTAACTGTTTTACAATAAAACTGTAATATAATTAACTGTCGTTTATAGTTAGCTAGTTTTTCCAGAAGTTTGACATTTTAAAGCAATAAATCAATTTTATACACATTATTTCTTGTTCAAGTAATTTTATTTAAAAATCCTTTATTAATTAAAAAGTAGTATAGCCCACCTAGAAGACGTGGTAGCTGAGTTGGGTAGAGCGTCAGCCCTTGAACAATGGAGGTTTGGGTTCGATTCTGGCTCGTACCAATGAGTTCCAATTTGTTATTTATGTACCAAATGATAATACCATTCGGTTGTCCGTGAAGGAATATATCGTGAGGAAACCTCAGAAGAAATTCAAAGGTGCGTGTGAAGTCTACCATTCCGCACTGGACACTCTGTGTAGGAGAGTAGGCCTGAGCCCCTGAAGTGGGGACATATATAGGCTGTTGATGTGATGTTCATCTGTAAGGGGGCAGTGCACGTAATAATTTTTTTAAATTAAAGTCTACTGCTATGTGCTGAATTAGTTAAATATATTTAAATGACTTAGCCTGATCCTTGAACTAGGGCACACCCTTGTTGAAATTTGATACAAATACATAAATTAATTAATAAACAATACATACATTTATGACAAACCTAGAAATCTAGAATTTGATATTTATAGAGATGACAAAAACCCGAATTCGCTATTGATCAAGCTATTGTCAAGTTCTTAATTCGTCAAACACTTAAGATTGTACAATAATAATAATCTATTCTATATAATATACTAGCTATTTTAATACATTTATTAAAATTCTAGTATTAGCGAACGACTTACATTAGTCCACACTTATAATTTAAAAAAGCGAAAGAATTCGAAGAAAGAAGAGTCTCTGTGTCTATTACCTTTTCACGCTTACTCCGCTGAACCAATTTAGATAAATTTTATATGGATAGGCATTTACAGTGTCTCAAAAAGTTATTCAATATAAAATTTGTTCGATTAGGTTGTGTATTTATTTATCTAAAAACACAGAATGCAATTTGTTTTTATATAAATAAACATATTTTACAGTAGTCACATCACTAGTATAGGGTCAGTAGTTACCGAAATCATCCGTAATGAAGTTCCCATCCTGTTTTCGTGAGAGAAAAAACCCAGTCTGTGTCAGAATAAATTCTAACCTATTGAGTGACCTAAGAAGTTTTCGTAGAAACTATTACCAAAGTATACTTGACAGTAGCGAGTTTGACAAGTTACCGTTTAGACAAATATAGGATTTGACGAATTTAACTTGACGAGTGCATGCGAAGGTTTTGCAGTATGGGTACCTACCCTATTTATAATCAATTTTCAAGATTTTAATTTAATACTTTTGGGAGCCACACAAGCTACGTCATTTTTAGCGAAAAGTTAGCGTTATGTTTTTATCAAAATCATGAATGAAAATTAAATTATTTCAGTAAGTAAATATAAGATTCATTTGTTATATCCTCCACAAAAACCACAGCTGCAACTATTTATTTTGAAAGGTATAAAGTACATTTGTATAAAGTGCAATGGATCGCGTTTGATAAATTGGTTATATTTGTAAGTTGCTGGTAAGTAAGATGTAAGTTTAACATTATTTATAGAATTTTTCTAAATTGTTAGATGTCTCCTTTTTTGTAAAACCATGTAAAACGAAAAACATTTGTAATAAAACTTATTAATCGCGCGGCGTAAAATATGAACTTTTATTGCAGAGTAATATCTGGATATGTACGTCTAGAAGGTGCCTATTTACTCTTCGTTTGAAGATTCCGAAGTTGTAGTTATCGGGGTACACGCAAACCGGTAGTGTATTTCGTATTTTGATGATAAATGCGTGATAAATGTAGAAGCGAAACGCTTGGTCAGGATTACTCTTCTTCGGAATGACTATACACAAACTATACATATACAACCATCATACACTTGATCTGACTACCCCGTTACGTCACGTCTAAATAAACAATCGTCAGACATACTCCGTAGTTACTCACGCCACCGCCCGGAGATGACGTCGAGGTCATCAGTCATCGAATTGCACCAACTGCTGTGATTCATACCGCCTTTAATTTAAACGTGGTGAACAAAAAAAGTGTTATGAATTAAATACCTGAGTATATTTCAGATGTCCTGAAGGAAAACCCTTTAGAACGCCGCCTGTTTACCGATATGTCAGTACGAGTATTGGGCTTCTCTCCTGACTGATTAATAGTAGATGTAGTTATGAAATGTTAATAAAGCATTAAGAATTAAATTAAAAGAAGTGCTAGGTCAGCGAACGATTGAGTATACATCTCACAAAACACATTTCAAAAAGTGCCGGTAGATTTAAGTGGTTTATTCTGAAAATAAAGTAAAATTTAAATGTGTATGCACGTGTTTCTTTTATGATTTTGTCACTCTAATTCAAAAAACTCTAATTAAAAACATCGTCAGCAACAATCATCATCAGCTGCATAAGTCTACTGCTGGATATAAACATCCGACATGGATCACCACATTTCATTTTATTATGCTTTTCATTATAGTGCGGTCACTAAATTAAGTAAGTGTAGTTCGGTTCGCTGAAGGCGGCCTGCTTATGCCTGTAACTTATCTTCATATATTCTAATTTTAAAAAATTCAGTAATATTTATTGACCCAAACAATTAACAATTATATTTTTATCATCGAAAAATTTGGATTCGGAGTCCACATTTTAGTTTATAAAATCGGAATCTGTCCTAAAATTTGTTGTGTGTTTGGTGATAGTAATTGGGGGCATAAAATGCATGAACTTCGCGGTGGAATGGCGTCGCTCCATGACATCATCGTTGGCGGACGAGATTACGTGGCCCAGGGGTTGACAACCTTCGGTGAATCTCTTTGCTCATAAGATAGCCTGACTGATGGATTATATTATATTAGATGGCTAGTTCAAGCTTGTATTCACAAAATCAGGAGTATTCTGTACATATAAATATTACAGGCCAAAGAAAATTTTACGACATATAAACCGACTAATTAGAATTTACGAACTTTTGTTTGACTAACTTGGCGACAACTTTAAATATACTTTAGTTTTGACTGTATTTATGTCTTAGAAAGTCTACATATTAAATATTTATAATATTTATTGGAAATTTATTTGCGGCTTTACAGTTATCTGTGTGTTTATCTACATATCAAAATGTATGTTGTTGTGGTTGTAAGAGTTAACAGCTAAACTTTGGTTAACATCAACATAATTATTAAACTAATAAATTATGTCAACGTTTATTAATTGGAAGACTTTCTTGCTATTTGCTAATTTATATGAATAAACGAACAAAAAGTGCAGCTAATTTTAAATCATACTGAAGTATATTTTTCTGGAGTTTTAAATCATAATATTCATATTCACACATATTAAGCATTGGGCGGAAGAATCTGAAAATAAACAAATATGGTAATAACATAAATATTTCATAAGTATAGTATTTACAAATAAATCGTATGAACAGTAGTAGTTGAACTACTTATATGTTACAATTTGTTTATCTACAAAAAAATCAAACCAAAAACAAAATGTACTTTGGCTAGACAGTCTGACGCAATTTCCTTTCCAACTTTATAAATAGTACGTATCGACCGCCTGGTTGCTGACTCCTGAATATCGGAGAGCGAGAAGACAAACGCAAACGAACGGTGTGCTTCATCGCCTGGCTAGTCGCCGCCTTCATTTTGGAATTTGCCGCATTGTGGTGTGGTTGGGTGTGTCGTGATAACGAAACAAGTAAGCGTTTTGCAGGCTAATACTCATTTTGCACCAATCTAACTTTAAAAACGTCATTACAGTAGTTTTATAGCATTAGCGTTCCGTATTTCTCTATTTTAGTGCTCAAGCAGTCGGTATTCTGTAGAGTTTTCTGTGTTTGCCGGCATGGGCGCGTCTCGCTGTATTCGTTTGCCGGCTGATAGCAATGGAATGCTATTTTTAGTTTATTTACTTGAAATTCGTTTTACAACATTCATTTTCTTTGCAGGAATCTCTTAAACATGAGCGGACAGCAGTACTACCCTTACAAAGTAAGTTTCATGCACTATTTTCATCTTTGATATCCCAAACTGTGGATGTTTCATCCAAAATTCTAACTAGGACGTGAACAACAGAGCAGAATGTACCTGCGAAGCTGTGTTAATTAGCATCCAGTAGTACAATAATTATACGAGTTTATATAAAACCGTTTTATCTTTTCAAGGAGAACTGACTCATAAACGGTAGCTTTGTTACCCTCAATACTGTTTTCTAGAATTGTTTTCTAGTTTTATCTTCATAAGTATGGGTACTTGTGGTGGTTGAAGTTATTCTTTATATTGCATTTTTATTTAACTCCTACGTACGGGAAACATTGCGGAGGCCGGTCTGCCTGCAATCCAATCGATTTCTCAGGAGATGATGTCATCTTTTCGGAGCAAGGCTGCCGCAAAACAACCGGCTATGTTGGGCAATGAAAAAAGCTATTTTAAGCAGCTATAGAGGGTAGATTGCCGTCAGGATTGTGAAATCAAGGGATGTTTGAGTACAGTTCAAACATACTTTGAAAGTAACAAGTAAAATTGCTTCATACTTACTTAAACAATACTTGCTAACATGGTAAATCAAAGCTGTTTCTACCCAAGTTACGTATGTGGGTGGGTAGTTCATTAATATAAAGCTAATGGGCACAAACTTTAAAATCTTTGTCTACTACCAGGGTCAAGGCATTATTAAACGAATGATTAGTTTATGATCATTACCTAATTTATAGTTAATTTAGATAATAATTAATTGGAGAGTTATTTGAAGACATCCTTAACGATTTGATGTTCTAAGTGGGCGGATCGACAGACAACGAAACTTAGTAGATTTTGTTGTTTGTATTACTCGCTTATCGTTTACGTGTAGTGAAGATAGGTGCTAAACTTAAACAAAGTATGCTCTTAACTTTTTGATAAGGCACGAAGCCGCTTGATTTAAGAGAACTGGTTATTGTTGCCTGGTTTTGATTTATTCTTTGTTAGCTATACTTATTGTAAAACCTTTTTACGAAATGTTTTAAATTAAAGCTTCCGTGAATAAAATTCAGTAAACATATTATTATATGATTGTATAAGGAAAGCAATAACATGCCAAGTCTTGTAATGGATTCGATAGAGATTCAGTAATTACATTAATTATTTCATTTGACTATATTCTAGCTATTTCATATATTCCATTCTATATCCATCTTATTGTAATTGTTTTCTTCGTAGGTTAACATGGTTTTCCGCTGTCATATTTGTAATAAATAAAATGAACAAATTATCCAAAATACAGAAGCATACGTCAAGTTAAAACTGTTCCAGCGATTTAATGGCAAGGCATTCAGCCTCATAAACTTAAGACTGACCTACGTATTTATCTCTCAACTACCATCAGGCGTAATAAAGGTCATGTTAGTAAATGCACAGAGTTTAAAATCTTTTAAACATAGCTATATTCGGTTGGTTGGATTGGATCTTAGGCTTAGGGGTGCCCTGTAAATCGGTGACGAGATGACTTCCACTTTTCCAGAAATTATGCCAAGGGAATTGCATATGTAGATCGAGATACTGTTAGATCAGGATAAAAAGTAGCATACGAGTATATCCTTTTCCAACCCTTTAATTATCTCTATAAAAATCTAGCCATTCTGACTCTAAATTATGACGTAAAGAAAGGATCAACAACAATAAATCCACTCGTAACCAGAGAGATTTAAATATAGTAATAGGTTATAGAGCGGTCATTGGGAACCGTTTCATATAAATATTTTGATCTCAAAAGTCAACGGTATGTCAAATGTCTTGTACGGCCGCGTGACGTGATGTGACACTAGATTGAGAAACTTATTACCAATTGGTAATCAGTTTAGGATCAAAATGTTTGTTTGCTTTGTCCGGTCTATTAATATTAAATGTCTTTGCTCGTAACCAACTTTCGCGTGCATAATCATTTAACTATGGATACACGCAACAGGTTTGTTTCTAGGGGGTAATTTCAAAATTTGACATAACTAAAAACAATATGAGCTATTCAATTTCGTTTCGTTTGCGGCCTTTCCAGAAAATATGTACACACGTTTAAAGAAATCTCAAGTGAGGTTGAAAGAGGGAGAGTAATGAACTATCAAATACAACAACACTATTTTTTGTAGTGTACCCCCACCGTGTACCCGGCGGATCCCTTCGACCCTGCCGCGGATGCCGAAACCCTCCGCAAGGCGATGAAGGGTCTGGGTACTGATGAGAAGGCCATCATCGACGTCCTCTGCAGACGTGGCATCGTCCAGCGCCTCGAGATCGCAGAGACCTTCAAGACCAACTATGGCAAGGTGAGTGGGCTGTGCTATGGTGGGAAAAGGTCGTGGGAATCAGCTGCTTTTGTTGTTGTTTTGATTTTTTAAATGATCGTAGCCACAGTAATGCTATTCTATTTTTCTTTAAGAATGTCCTGGATAGGAATACATATAAAAGACCTACTGTGAAAAAGATTCAAAAATCGAATGCAATGCTATTTCGCGGCAAACTTAGGTTGTTGGTAGCTAGCCAGGCGGACATAGAAAATGCCTTACCACCAACTCAACAGAGTAACGATAGGTACATGTACTGGGAATCGAACCCGAACCCTTCGTTCGGATTGTTACTCCGTGTAGCCATTGAAATTTACTGTCAGTTGTATTGTGTAATTTATTTAGAATATTGTTGAAACGTGTAGTTGTGTGCCGGCGATATAACACTAGCCGTTTCCTTTTCTGAGTGAGCCACTTTTCCACCCTACGGCCGTATCGTCATTAATCATCACAGGAGATGAAGGCCTAGTGCAAATAAGTTGTGCACAACAATCAGTATTCGCAAACGAAATAATCATGTATGTGTTCGAACTAGTGATAACCTCACTTTTGTAGAGTCTACCCTTTACAGAAACCAGGGGCTACATATGTACATGCGAGTCTATAAAAATTTAGGTTGGTACTCGTATAAATAGCTATATTAACGTTTATATACTTGTATGTTTGCTAAACAATGTACATACAAAGGCTTAGCGAGTGTTATATAAATTTAGATTTTTTGGAATGTAGGTAATGTAGGTAGTCATAAGTTGATGTTTATTAGAAATATAGCGGCGTTGTTACCAATGAGGCAGCAATATACATAGTTTCTAAACGTACGCCATTTTGGTAATGATATCCATGTCACTAGACATAATATTGAGACAGATAAAGATATGATTGATGATATATGTAATATCGGGTGCCTACGGGGCTATTAAATAATACTTCAGCGTGTATGAATGAAGCTCGCACGGCAGTTTAATTCCGACTGGCGGTACATCCGAACGATGACAGAGTGGACGTAAACATCAACTTATGACTACCTACATTACAGTTTTTTTAAGGTATTGAGCACTGAATGAATAACGCTCTGACGAAAGTGTAATTCTAATTGAATAAAGTAGGGGAGCACCCTTTAATTTTTAGTTGCTGTTATAGCGGCAACATAATTATACATTCTGAGACATACAAATTTCAACTATCTACCTATTACGGATCATGAGATACATCCCGCTGACAAACAGACGGACAGATAGCGGAGGCTTAGGGTCCCGTTGGTTACCCTTCCGTTAAGGAACCCTACAAAACGCTTATATTATGTCTCTTCCTTCATCAATCCTTATAAATAAGTGCTGCATGAGTTTCAAAAGAATACATTTACTGTTAAAATCAATGTCAAGCCTATTTAATCGAGACAACGTGACTTTATTTCTCATCTGTTATCATAACTAAACAGTTGAATGACAGCGATTATTCATTCTAGAAACTCGCTCTTGTGAAAAAAATACTATTTTATTCATTTAGAGGTCACAGATTTGAATGTCGGGCTGTGTGTTTCGTCAATGACGATTGTGATCGTATTTTGTGTAGTAAGACAAGACGAGGTCATTTATTTATTCGTCATGGGAAGTAATGTCTTGGTTATTAATTTACTTAGCGTTTTCCCCGCGACTTTGCGTTCACTGCAGATATTATCCCACGGGAACTACTTACTTGATCAGGATATCATTTTCCGTCCCTTCCCGTTCTGACTCTCCGTTACGGCGTGAAAGAAGGACGGACAACAATGGATTATGTATTGTAGTAGTGGTTAGTAGAACTCTTCGGCTATCGCCTTTACTTTATTATTTTGAGCCTAAGGTTTTATTAAGGCACGATGTTTGAAATATATATTATCATTCATTACATATAAATGACAAATAAATGCGTTCAAAAAGAACTGGAAACCGACTTCAATTGCCCTAAAAGTCTACTTTTACTAAGGAAAATTTAAGATTTATATCGTTTTCTCATGGATGCCGTTGTCAGAACTGAACCAAATTGAAATGGGATCACACGGAAAGCACCACCTTTCAAATAAAAAAAGAATCATCCAAATCGGTACACCCAGTCAAAAGTTCTGAGGTTGTTACCTCAGAACATATATAAAAAATATTTAAAAAAACATACCCGTTGAATTGATAACCTCCCCCCTTTTTGAAGTCGGTTAAAAAGGATATAGATTTGCTGAAATATAGAAACACTAGCCTCTCCATTACAAAGTTAAGGACGGACAAAGAAACACAGTCACTGTGTCCCTTAGTTGGCTATGAATTACACGGGATGATTTCTATACATACCCGAAATAAAGAGTTTATCTGAAGGATTTTCCTTTCATAGAAATATAAGTAGTTCAAACTTGATGACATCACGAACGGTTAAGTCAAATGGCCTTACCTACCTTGGAGTTAGTCATAGTGAATCATTCGTCAATGAGGAACTAATTTATAATGCCAGCACTTAGTATACGTGATGAATGGTGACCGTGAATTATAAAATCTGCCGTGTGATCTCGGGTTTAGAATAAGACCACCCCATGTCGTCGTCCTGTGTCGTAGAAGGTGGAGGGAATTGCAGAAAATTATCAGCAACATCTACCCGCATAAATAAACATATTTTTGCGATCGCCAAACCACCTGCTAAGATCCGATCCACATCTCCGATGTGGAGATCTAAGAGGGAGGCTCATATCCAACAGTGGACTTATGCAGCCTATTTAGGAATGAAAGTAGTTGCTATGCTTACGTCCATACGCACAGTGAGTAGGTTTAAATTCTGAGAACTAGCGGACTTCGTCCACCTGTACAATACACTACTGACATATTTCTGCAATAACTAAACCATCATGCCAGGCGTGGTGACGGCAAATTCGATCCATGGAAATGGTTATTCTTTGAGGGATCGTGTTCAATAAGGACCTATCCAGATGTCAAAGAAAGTGTTCTTTATTCCACATTTTTTATCACAAATCTAATTGAATGAGGCCTTGCAACCGGTTTCGTGCCCCATCGCCTGGTAACCAGTTTCTTCAAAGATACTCATTTCGTATCTTTGAGAATAACAACTTCAAAAAAATGTTTGTGAGTAATTGAAACTAAAATGCGACTTATAACTGTCTTATATTTGACACAAGCCTCTGATTTGGTTTTTGTTACTCTTATTTGAATGTAGCAATAATACGATTGAACGGTTGTCTGTATGATATTTAAGAACTAAATTAAACATAGGGATCCGTAACGTGATTCTTTTTAGTCTAACCATCGGCTTCTGTTAAATCTTTTTGGGATTTTTAATTTGATGGGTTTGTATCCTATGCATGCCCGTGCAAATCAGTTTCCGTTTCGTTCATATTAGCCTACTGCTGACAAACAAACGACGATCGCCGTATCGTTTTCGACACGTTTATCGTTTTTATTCGCGAAACGGAGATACGCTAAATGTGGTAGCATTATATACAAATTCGTATAGCATTAAGCACGGGTTGTTCGAAGCAGGTTGTAGTATAACCTGGCATCATTGTAGTGCCATCTTGTTAGCCAAGGTATGTAAACACTGCAAAAATTTATCGCGTTGTTGAGGACGTGATGTAACAAAATGTAAACAAGTCGCGCTCGATTAGATAAAGACTGCAAGTGTCAGTTGATGTGTGAAGTTAAAATTATAATCTTTGATGACAAAGTGGCTCGACTTTCTCTTACCCGTTAAGTTCTCCAAAAAGTTTACTACGAGTAATATTTCCTTTCCATCGTCTTCCCAACAAATGCGTTTCGCTTTTACATGTTTTTTTTTGTAATTGATTGGTCCAGTTTTTGAAAGTTTTTGAAAATGATGTTTTGGACATTTTGTTACCAACGATACGGAGGATGTATACACGGTACTTTCTAGTTGGTTCGTATAGTTCCTGCTCAATCATGCGTACGTACGTTTGGATAATAAAGTTCATTTACGACCGTTGAACCACCCACCCCTTGGTTTACGCTAACTCATAAAACAACCATAAAATGATCTAAGTGGAAAGTTTCCAGGAATGGGGCTAAATATTATATTATAGACCGGTCAGTTCAAAAATAACATAACATTTAACTAAATTCTAGGAATTCCTTCGAGAACTAAATTATATGCATCTGTATTTCTAGTGGTATTACCAGCTCCTTAAAAAGAATATCAATCTAATCTTGAGAATGAGTGATTTATATGTTTAACAAAATTTATTTTTGTGTGTGATGTGTTTGTGTGAGTTTAGTAAATTAGGGACGAATAATGACTCAAATAGGCTCAAGACTTCGATAACGAACACAAAATAAATTTATTTAAATGCTCACGATTTTTATTGATAAAAACATTTATGTTACTGTGTTACATACCGTATTTCGAAATATGGAATCCGAAAGGAAATTCGCATTTACAATAAATAATATACTGTAATAATAACATATCTTTTACTCACAATTTTGGACACGTATAATACGTATACAAAAGTACAGAGAAAGATTACTGAGAGCCTAAGATAGGATGAGCCCAGGCTATTTATTACCCCACTAAATTATATGTTTAAAATATTGATTTTTTAAACTGTTTTCAAACAGCAGTTAAACCAGTTATAATAAAATTGTATTGTTCGTATCGCAATTAATAGTTTCTACTGTTTGAGAGCCGTTTTATGAAGATTTTAATGACCTGTCGTAAAAATACGGCGCTTGTTTTAACTAAAGTGTGTCTTTCAAGTGCTCTAGTCATTAACCTGGACTAACTACCTCGAGCGTGCTTGTCATTGATAATTAGTGTGTATAATTAGGGTTGTCACTCAATGAGCCTAAGATATGCTGACTTATCGACGAACGCAGTGACCTATATTATGTCAAAAATTCATCAAAACGTGGGGTATCGAAATGAATTGAATTAATGAGAGCAACCCTCTTTCTGTCAAAGACTCATTTGCAATAATATTAAAAGAAACAAGATAGTTTAAACCTTAGCGAGATAGCATGTCGACTAAATACTTTGGAATGTACGCAGATTTTAAGCTTTCTATTTACCATTTTCAAACGTGAAGTAGATGTAAAAACTATCTAGGACTCTACATACATACTTATATGTGTATAGCATAAGTAAAGATTTGGTCTAGGATAGGAATTCTTAACATCACAATCAGATGGAACGGAGAGTATTGTTAAAAACTAGCTTCAACCCGTAACTTCCTCCGCATCCACTTCTCGATGTATCAAAGGGTAATTACTCGTTCGGTTGGGATAAAAGTAGCCTATGTAATTTTACAGCCCTTCAACTATCCCGACACAAAAAATCAAGTCATTCTGGCTCTCGTTTACGACGAAGAAGGACAAGCAAACATACTTTCGCAGTTATAATATTTGTATAGATTTTGTTAGAGGTACCTATTTATACGCACGGCTACAGGTCAAGCTATACATTTAAAGTGTAAGCTGAACTAGCACCATGCGGGCGTACATTCAATGCGAGATCAGCTTATACTGGAAATGTATAGATTGACCTAGAGCCGTGTGTACAGCTACAGTAAAATGTAAAAAAATCTTGTAAAATACTTAAATTATTTGTTTTTATTCCTATCATTTCAGCACTATTCAAAGCATATAGTTATTGACAATTTTTCCATAGCTGTCTATTAATATTAAATTAATAATACTAACCGGAAAAACACAAGTCACAACTCAATTGGAATTGTTCAGTGGTTCCACAATAAGTTCACCTATCATACCTAATATAGTGTTTTCATAATATCGACCGTGATATATTTATTTGTTCATTTATACTCCTATCATTTACGAATATTAAATGGATTTTGAGATAAATATAATTAACATTGTGTATACTCTAACGACCTCAATTTTAGTTTATACATTTTATTAGGTAGGTTGAACATTTCGTACGTTTATATTTAACCGACTTCAAAAAAGGAGGAGGTTATCAATTCGACGGGTATGCTTTCTTATTTTATGTTTGTTACCTCAGAACTTTTGACTGGGTAAACAGATTTGGATAATTCTTTTTTTTTATTTGAAAGCTGGTGCTTCCCTTGTGGTCCCATTTCAATTCTAACAACGGCATCAATTAAAAAACGATATATGTAACTCTTAAATTTGCCTTAGTAAAAGTAGACTATTTAGGGCAATTGAAGTCGGTTTCCAGTTCTTTTTGAACGCATTTACTTATTATATAACAGTTTAGAAAGTAACAGACTTAGTTAAAAACCATAATGACATTTTTATTTTGTAAAGTTCAAAATAACAATATAGATTACAACCAGTCAATAACTTAACTATTCGTATAACCTTTACATTATGGAAGCACGCTTCCTACATTTACCAACTTTCCCCTGAAGTATTACTGAAGAAATCTTAACTGGCAATTTCAAGCGAAAGCGTATTTCGTTATTGTTTTTTAAATACCTCAAGCCGAGAGCGAAATGTGAAACTGTTTGTCCTGCTATGCGAATGAATTTCACTTCAGCCACAAAATAGATGTTCTATAAACGGATTTTAAAGATAACGCTGTAACTTTTGACAGCTTGGTATTGATTGAAGATAGATTGAAATTAAATCTGACTCTGTTACTACATCACTTGATTTTCATGTTATTTTTTGAACAAAAACTATGCGTTTTGCTTAAATGATTTCTGTAGTAGTCTTGTTATTCCCTTATTCTTTCACAATGTCGTCACTGGCATGTTTGCAAAACTAGACTGAATATCTTCAAGATGTCTATATCTTTCAGGACCTGATCAGCGAGCTGAAAAGTGAGCTTAGGGGCAACCTTGAGAACGTGATTGTCGCTTTGATGACGCCGCTGCCTCACTTCTACGCCAAGGAGCTGCACGATGCCGTCTCCGGGATGGGCACTGACGAGGAAGCCATCATCGAGATTCTATGCACGCTCTCCAACTACGGCATCAGGACTATATCTGCTTTCTACGAGCAGTGTAAGTATAGACACGTAGACCCTAACTACTTCGGGATCAGTACCACGACTATGGGATTTTCCAAGTCTTCAGCTCAACAAAATATGTGGATTCTTTCAACTCGATACTGTTAGAAAGTCGACTGACTTGATAGACCGACGAACTTGTCTACATCGAGGAGGGCCGACGAGCGCAACCTGCCCGGGACTGGTCAATGGCGTATCTTACGGGAGTGCTATGTTGATGAGGATACTTTTCTTATGTTTCTCTCTTTCTTTCTCTTATGTCTGCCTATGTTGTAAAATTATTTCATGACGAAGTCGATCATACACCAGTCACTATTTAACTATTGCATAAAAAAGGCTGTTTTACCAACCTAATGTTGGCTACTCACATAGTTAAGACTTTCTATGTCCGCCTCTAGCTACGGCCATCGTCACTTTACCACGATGAGAGGAAAGCATTGCTGTCTTTGTACATTTAGAACTTTAGTTCTAACAGAATGTAGTCGTAAGTAAAACTGTTCGAGGTTGTGAAGTAAATGTTTAAATCTAATCGCAAATCACAAACTATGAGCATAAAGTACGTATCTAGATTCCACAATTTGTTAGCAATGCTTCAGTTATACCAATCATCTAATGAAGCAAATCAATCAACAATAGGCGGATCTCACTTAGCATGCCTACAACATAGCTTTGGTTGGCCATGAGTAATTAGGACACTGGGTGAATATATGCATTGTAATGACGTCAGCTTTCGTGTTGTGAATAAAGGGCTCGTGTAGCTACGTTGTATGTTTCTATAGCACTAGTATGGACCGCAAGTAAATACGTGTTTTGTGTAAGCGTCACATCAAATAAATATAAATAAAGTGTGTAAGATTATTGGACAACAGGCCAAAAGTGTAACAAGAGTTTTAAAAAATATTTTTTTAAAACTGGTTTCTGGTCTTCTGGACTCATCGCTTCGTTGCTAGAACACTTTTTCATTTTACTGTACCTTTCCTTTGATTCTTACTCTGGTTTCGAAGATATAAAAAGGTGCAACTTAGCATGTAGCATTTATGTCCGAGTAGCATAGCATGGATAGAGAAGAACAAACGCTACTTTTTACTCGGTTTATTAGGTTTATTAATCTAGACTTAGATAAGTTCTTTTTGTATTTAGAAATACGAATACGTAAATCTGCCGCTTTCTACGTTTTGTACCCTCCGGCTATACATACATACATACAGCCAAATACTGAGGAATATTACATGATCTTTTGTTTATCTCTCAGTGTATGGCAAAAGTCTGGAGTCTGACCTGAAAGGCGATACCTCTGGTCATTTCAAGCGCCTCTGTGTGTCTCTCTGCATGGCCAACCGCGACGAGAACCAAGGCATCGACGAGGCTGCTGCCAAGTCTGATGCTGAAGCCTTGGCGAACGCCGGCGAAGGACAGTGGGGAACCGACGAATCCGTCTTTAATTCCATCCTTATTACTCGCTCTTACCAACAGCTGAGACAGGTAAATAATTTCTTTTTATGAAAAAGCTTTCGTACAAATTTGAAATATAAAAACATTTAGTGTTTAATAAAGACAATTTCTCAATTAAAAATTTTCTACAGTATGACGACGTTTGGGAACATTATCTTTAAAAAAAGTTAGTATTAGAACTCCAGAAACGGTATATTAATTTTCAGTTTAGCTAATGCAATAAACATGTTTACTTTCATTTTTTCAAATTGTGTCACTAAAAATAAGTGGCATTGGAGTTGCAGTAAATATTTTTAGGTGTTTTAAAACGGATACGTTGTTGAAGCCAGCACTTCGAATTATTCGGTAGTATTTCATTATAATATGCTGCACGAGACCACTGTTGGACTTCGTGTGAGGGGAATTTTCATAATCACCATGCATTGATGTTGTTGTTACATAGGTAGATGTCGTTAGATCGTCATTATTACTAATATTTACTTAACAGTAAAATAGTGGATCGGCTATAAACTAACATTACAGCATGTGCTGTGCTACGGCCAGGCTCAATCAACCAAATAACTATGTTACACAAAACTACTGGCTACCAATACTTAGGTATATCGACCGTTCCGGAAATGAGTAATTTGAAATGAATGTCCCTGTTAGCAGACCAGACGCTGATCCAATCACGCAACTGTGGATATAAATAGGCTATAATCGTCGACATTTTGCAGATCTTCTCTGAGTTCGAAGCCCTCACTGGCAAGGACATTGAAGAGTCCATCAAGAAGGAGTTCTCTGGCAGCGTCGAAAAGGGCATGCTCGCCATTGGTAAGAATAACATCCATATTCGAAGAAACAATATGATTGTAACATTCGCTGAATAGGTTCATTCAAAATTCTGCTTCAATTAATTACAGACGTACAATTTTTTCTATGTTTTCTTCGATTCCACTTCTGACACCAAATGTTGCGAGCTGCAGGATTCGCGGGATCGAAGAAAACACGTACAAAATTTCGGACTTTATTGGTAACACAGGTCAATCCAATCTTCTAAATCACGGGTCTCCCCGACAGAGTGCGTCCCTGTCTTCACTGGGTCCAAGTCTTCCGGACTGAGTCTGTACCTGGATTCTTCGTACACCGGTCAATGTGGCATGCCATAGAGGAGGCTTATGTCCAGCAGTGGACGTTTCCCGGCTGATGATGATGTGCAATTAAAATCACACATTATCAACAGTAGCATGCGTTGGCCCAGCGAGATGACCATTGACCATGCGACATCTAGTTGTGATCTTATCTTCGAAATAGATTTGAAAGTTTTAACATTACCAAAATTTTATAACTTTGTGGTGCCTTAAAAGTAAACAATAAACCGTGAACGATATTCGAGCAAAGGAATGGGCCTAGTGATGAAACGTGCCTTTGATGTGGGTCCAAAAAACGGACACCGAGATATCCTACCGCGTAATAAGCCATCCGACACCACAACGCGCTCCACACGCTGGCCTATCGTGTAGTGGCAGCATTATACAAACACCCTTCCGCTATCTTGCTCCAGGGCTCAATGACTTACATTGGTATTTTTTCCTTATTGTCTATAGTAGGCATAGCAGCGCACATATACTTTTGAACAGCGCGATACCAATAACACTATAACTGCGAATATATAACGATTAAATTCCTATCTCTGTCGATTGGGCTGATATTTTTTGTTCTTTCCTAAAAATTTGACTCCATATTAATCACTAGTTACGTCGTTTGCTTGTGGGGCTCTCATCCTGGTAGTTACCCTTTTATATTTCAATTAGCTCAATCTAGAACCGTCTAAATTTGACGTTTTCCTTGTGAAGGTCGCTTGATGACTACACTGAGTATAGCCAACAGGAAATTAGTGCCAGTGACCTTGTTCGTTCAACTTTTTGTACACTAGCATGATTTAAAAAAAAACTATATGACACGTCTTTTATGTGATGTAGGCTTCCTATCCCATCTTTAAAAGATCTGTTATACTATCGAATTATACCTATTTACATATACATAGTGGAATAATATTATTTGTAATTCTCATTACTAAGGCCGATTTGAAAAACAACTCAAGAAGAATAAACAGCGACCAAATAAGGTACTCCTTACTAAGTGATTTATTACTGACAAGGAATCACTGAAAAAAGCAAATATTTAGTAAAATCGTGTGTGCTGTATTCTATTACACCCATATCCTTAATTTCATGTACTTTATCATGAGTTTATCTCCTCCTCATCTCACCTCTGGATTTGAGCACATTTGAGTTACCAATGATAGCCATAGGATTGATAGAGCCAACTTATTTTTATTACTGCTTCGATAAATGCAGCCTGTAGTGGCAATATTTAGCAAGAGGGTGGGTGAATCTAGCCATCTCCTGTTATTATTACCTACTCTGATGAATTGAGCCTGAATTTAAGGCGGTATTTAGCAATAGTTTGAATACCTACCATATGCAAGTACAGATTAAATATAAGTTATATATTTTATTTGTTATCTTAATAACATTCATAAGAGAATGATTCGATGTAGATGTAAATGAATTATTTGCATACGTTTCCCATACTAATATGTGCTCTATCACTCTGTTTCTGACTTACTCCTCTAGATTTGTTCACACATTTTTCATGGGATATCTTTTACTATTTCTAGTAAAATGCGTCAAGAGCAAAGTCGGCTTCTTCGCGGAGCGCCTTTACTATTCCATGAAGGGTCTAGGGACCAATGATAAGACCCTGATTAGAATCGTTGTTAGCCGCTCTGAGATCGACCTTGGAGACATCAAGCAGGCTTTCCTCGAGAAGTTCGGGAAACCTTTGGAGAGCTGGATCGAGGTAAGAGTCGTTTTTGTGTTTGATGTCTTTGTTATAAAGTAGCCAAGACCATGGTTAGATGTACAAATGCAAACAAGGGGACATATGAATTCTATCATAAATTCATAACGTAATTTTATAGAATAGAATTTGAGCATTTCCTACCCATGGTCGTGTAGCCTATGTAGTATATGGGCAAATAATCTATTTTTAGGGAAATAAGGAAAGTTTTGGGGCCAGTCAATCTTTGAAGGATCGTAAACTAAAGCAACATAATGGCAATGGCAGCAGTTAAAATCTGTGGCGTACCGGTATTTACGATGCTTAATTAAATTTCACTCATGTATTGATGTACCTACTTATTCTCCAAAAGTACTTCGATAACAAGTAGGATAAATTAAGTGAATATTGAAATATAGTTATGTATTATAGAAGTACAGTACTTTAAGTACATGATAATTATCAATTTTGCCAATCAGTTCGAGCTGGCGGGTTAGGAAATCTATGGAGTCTAAACATCTAAAAACTGTTTTAGTTTGTTTAATGATGTTTCTGATCTAAAGATTTTTGTTTTCTTCTGCGATTAGTTGCCCATATATAGATAATACATTTTTTATTATAATCTGTGCCTAAAATATTAACCAAAGAATATTTTACGGGTTTTGATGGTTGAATGTTTTTTGTGACATTAGACTTGCCATTTTCGAAAGACTTCTTTAAAATATACACATCTGCATTTCACATTAACAAATATTATTTATAGTTTATCGATAAACATGTAACTTTAATTAATTTATTGATGCACAGTCAGTCACATTCATACCATTTTCATTTGCACTTGTTGAGAACGTTTTATGAAGTTGATTAAAGGACCTTAGGTTTAAAACATGACATAGTATTGAAGACGGTTTTAGGATGAATGCTAATTAGAGTTGTAAAACGTTTTCAACCTGATATTAATTGTATGCTTAAACCTAAGGTTTTTCAGGTGTATCAATTATCAATGTACATAATTGTACATTGGCTTTTGTGAACCACTAACCGCCTGAAATAATAACATAATTAAATTCTTAATAAGTAGATAAGTTTATCAAAGAAGCTGACCCAAAATAAAATATAAAATATCGGCAAAAAGCATTTTTAAAGCATGAGGACTAATTTTGAACATTACGTACCTTTACTTCATATTATCTCCTTCATATCTATACTTAACTATCTATCCATCTATCTCTATTGCGATCGATCCATCAAGCATATTTCAATGTATATATACCTATATACAGATCTATATATTCATCTTATATTCCTCGGTATACATTACAAGACACATGTATAAAGTTAGTGAACACGGATAAGCTTGTGTTGTGACAGTCGGCTAACCGTGTAAATAATAAAGTGCTATCAAAATTTGAACTGTTCTAACAAATGTGACGGCATAAGACAATCTCCAACTAATGTTGTGTTGTCAAATTCCAAAAACAAATCTTTAAAATTTCCTTTTGTTTAGAATAGTGATAAATTTTGCTTGCAGGGTGACACTTCAGGAGATTACAAGAAGGCTTTGTTGACTCTTGTCGAATAAATTTTTGGATCGGGAAGGCTACGGTCGAAATTTACAAACTACTTTTATTTTACATAATTTTAAGTTCATTTTATGTCAATTGTTAGGTTTTTAAGATCTGATCTAGAAGGTGCATGCAAGTCAGGTAGAGCTATGCTGATTCCTCCGATAGCAAAAATACTTTAAGTTTAGATCGATAACTGTTAATATCGTTACTAGACCACGGACTCTACATAAAATCAAAACTTCATCATTCACGATTGATCTTTGATTTAAAGATTTACTGTTTTTATTTTCCATCGATTGCTGTATTTTATTTTAAATACTACCATACACTTCTGAGAAAGACTACAGTAAAGTTTAAAATATCCAAAATTAAACATGATTACATATTAATATAACTACTAGTTTGGATACAGTAACATATTTTATATTTGTAATGCCTGAATGTCTCTGAGGTCACTATATTTTGTCGCAATCTCCTGAACTAGGAAAAAATTGTATCTGGGTAAAAACGATATCCGTTAATTATTATTAATGATTGATGGGTCTATTGACTTACACATATACCTATTATATTAGATAGCGCAAATAGAGGCTTACGAGTTGATGTAGAGTCAGTGGTATATTTCAATGTTTGATGTTATGGATTAAATACTCGTTTTGTGTCGATGGTGACGCGGAGTTCTACAATTTTGCACCGTATAGGCAACATGGTTGTAAATTTTGTTCACAAAGATCTGTATATTTTGCTTTCTATATTCATTTTCATGTAACTTTCTTTGCACAGTAGCTAATCTGCTTCATTGTGTCGTATGCATGAGGGTAGTGGTTGGTCAGACCGCTCTCGTTCCTCGTTTTTCAAGTAGTTTGCGTGTTTTTCAGGGTGAAATTGGAGGTCCGCTGGGCCGACTCCTTTCAACGATGTGTTACTAAAGCAAGGATTTTAAATATATATACAAAAACTCAGTATTACGAGTAATTAATTAGTAACCTGTGCTGTGTCATGTAATCGACGTTGTAATCGAATATAGTTACATATTATTGCATTTTAAAGACATTTATTTTTTTACTATATTTTTTCGAATTAAAGTCGTATTATGTATCTAAGTTTTCTCTCATGCTTACCAAATGCACGTTGTGTGATCTGATATAGAAATCTCAATTATATGGGCCAGTTTCTTTTATTTAAGTGTTTACTCAATGGCATTTGGATTTTTTCGGTTGTTTGCAGGAAGACCTAACTGGTGACTTCGGGAATGTGCTAGTCACCCTTTGTGCTTAACTCCGTTAAATACTTAATTAAATTATTAAACGTTATTATTGTATTACTTATATATATCGAAAATAAAGAAATCACTTTTTGTTTTCATCATGTCTCATTGATTCTGAATCATAAAACTTAAACAATGTCTACAACTTTTAGTATGTATTTAAAGTAAATAATAAATTGTGCCTGAATAATGTAATAATGACTGAAACCCAGCCATAAGGCACAACACTGAGTCTAGGTAGGAAACCCTTTGACAAAACTGTGATCCTGCAAAGTGTTATGATAAATCGTCGATTTCTTTATTTTTATGTTAATTAATTAAAGCTTTGCATGATGTTTGTATATTTTTTCTTCCAAATTGTTGTCACGAGTGTAAACTTTTGCAGGGGGATACGAAAGGGGACTTCAAACGCGTGTTACTCACACTAGTTTCCTAAGAGCATACTTTTTTGTAAGTCTACGAATGTTCCGATCTGATAATGCCTTTGCATTGTATAACTGTTGTTATGTATAAGTGTAAAAGCTTGATATTTTTTGTATAAATGATATATTTATTGGTGCTGTAGTTTCGTTTATATATATTTACATACGAAATATACTATATATGTTAAAACGTGTAGTTGTTTGATTGATGTTTGTTAGTTTTATGTTACCTACCTATCTTGCCTGTTTTCCCGTCCCTCGCTGTGTTGACACATTTACGTTTTAAATATGGACCCGATTTTAAATAAATATCGATAATATTGTTATATTTGTGTTAAAAAGTGTAACTGGTTACCGCCGTTAGTGGTGTGAACTTTTAATACTGATTGATTTATACAATGTTTGTGGAATGGATGCAAATCATTCTAACACAGACCAAAAAAATTGTAGTTTGAAATATATAATTTTTTTGTTAAAATCATCGCGATAAAAGAAGGTCCAATTTTATTCAATTGTAATCGAATTGCATTAGTTTTTCAAATACTACAATCATTGAAATCGTGTCGGGGTCACTGTACTTCATGTATTTGAAAAATATTTGAAAATGATAGTTTTATTCTCACGCTTGATTTGTTCAAACACTGGTCAGGTCATATCTAATTATTTGTGAAAGTATGTTCAAAAGAGGTGCTTCAAATCTGAAAAAATTGAAAAATACTACAATTACATTTTTGGTTGTTTGTACAGAATCGTTCATTTTGTACATCTTTGTTTTTTAAGCCTGTTTCGTGCGTTTTTGATGATTTTGTACAAATGAACTAGAAAACATCTACAAAAAGATATATTGAATCACATTTGTTTCATAATAGGCTAGTTGACTAAATTTGAAAACTTGGCTAATTATATACTTTAATATCTATTTTATCCCAAAAAAACTATATTTTAAAGAAAAATCAATATTTACAACGTATTTTGTATTTTAAAAAAGCCATTTATATTTCCCTCGAAAACGCTGAATAGTGTCATGGCGTCTTGAATGACGTCACAGCTCGCGAAATAACCTGCTCTGTGATATGAAAACGTCAACAACAACAATGATGTTTTGCGAGGCGTGACGTCACACTTTCTTGCGCCGCGTTCTTCGTGTTCGTTGTCACGTGACCTAATGCCTATTTTTTTCGAATTCATTTTCTAAAAATATTAATAATCTTTAACTTTTTTGAGAAATATACTAGTTTTTTCTTATCTTCGTCTCCTCATTTATAATTAGAAACTATAAACCAAGCAATTTGTTATTAGTGGAAACAGGCCTATTACGTTTTTAAATTAGTAGTGTACAAGTCCAGGCCGGGGCTTTATAGATTCGTGGAACGTGTCTTTTACACTGATTTACATTAATTTACTACATATTTACTTACTATAATTTTGAAGAAAATTTTCTCGCTATTTTCGGTGTTCGACAAGCATATTTTCGCTTATTATTGATGAATGATGATACAATACAATGACGTATTGATAGACGGTGCCAAGCCCTAGTCAAACGCTTCTTTTGATATCTGCAAATTCTGGCAAAATACCAATTCTCCTACCTTGCATTTTTAGTAAGAATATATATATCGATGAGAGTGACAATATCAATCTACTTACAATTATAATTTTAATTCTTTCAGATTTCGACTTATACATTTTATATATACTATCCATAAATAAATAAATACTTGTATTAAATCTGAATGCCGTAAAATTTCTGTAAAACTTACAAGCTATTAGTTTTTAATATAATATTTCTGTCGGGTAATGTGCTACACCTAAGTATACATAAATATGAGTGAACTACAGTACGCATAATTGAGTCTGTTCCTGAGTTATGGGAGCGGTACGGGAGGGTGTGTTTACGGAACGTCAAACGTCGCTATTATGTATTCGAGCGTCGTTTGACTTTCCGTAAATGCACCCTCCCGTACCGCTCCCGTACCCCAGGAACAGACTCAGTTATGCGTTAGTACTGTAATTATCACCATCATCATCGTCTACATGGATATAAGTACCTACAGTGTTGAATGGCCACATCGCGTCGTCGTCTTTCCGTCTCCAAATTGTTCGGGTGAAGCTGTAATGGTCGCAGAACCAACGGCATCGAGTCCGATATGAATAATTAACATAATAAAATAGTAGGTACATTTGTCTATATCACGATCAATTCTCAACTGCAAATGTAAGTTTGTAATCTTAAAAAGTTATTTTTACTGTGATATAGTTTATTCCTGCACGTGAGGCCTTGCCAAAGGCTTCTAGGTCAATTGATTCCCTTGCATCACAAAGGAAATTGTCTAAAAATCAAACAGCCGTATTTTTTATCTTTATTCTACCACTTTGTTGGAGTGTTTAATACGTATACCTGAACCAAATTACAGCTTTCTAGTAGTAAGGGTCTTTGAACAAAGCTGCGGACAGAGAGAAACTATAAGGGTTCCTAGTTTGACTGCGGAATCCTAAAAAGGGTCTTGACACACATACGGTCACCGAAATGAATTTTTTCGGCATAACACCATTTCTTTTCAAAGTTAGAAACACAGTTTATATTTGATTGGTCTTCCATTCCCTGAATGGTAAGTAAATAACTAAAGCAGTAAAAAGGTAGAGTATTACAATAGGGCCTAATAGGCCTATATTTTTCAACGAAAATATATTTCCATATTAGCCATTTAACATTTGCAACTACAAACTAACATTATTTGATAAAACACAATAGATTTGATGGTAAGTGAAGATGTGGTGGCTCGAAGGCGATACGCCTGGGACCAGTAGAAATTTCCTTGATCGGATTATTTTCCAAAGTGTCTTTTACAAATCTCCCGAAAAATCCAAATGAAAAACCGTCGAAAAACTCATTTTAAAAATGCAGCAAAAATCATGTATTTCTGGTTTTCATACGTATATTAACATTAGTTTATTCCAAAATTTTAGCTTCTTTCTGCGGCTGATGCGTATAACCCGTTGGAGTTGTGTGACTTGTGTGTGCGCATCAGAGGTATTGATGTCAACAGCCGCCGGGCGCATTTAAGTTTACTACGTCTCCTCGAGGGTATGTGTACATCTTAAATGAATTCCAATACAGCGGCCATTTGATTAAGGAAACCAATCGAATAGTTTCCCGCAACAATTGACATGGTTATAGAGCGATAGCTGATACCAAATGACGTCAAGCAACGAGCTTAAATAACTAGTGTCCAAGCTATAAAATAAGTGAAAAACAAACTGATAAAGAATAATGTTTCTCGAACCCAAGTAGAGAAATCGATGTTAGAGTGCTCTTCAATGCTATCATAGTGATTTGTGAGTGAGATTCTCGCCTACGGTTGTTAAGATTATAATGAAAAAATTTAAGCGATGCTCGGTTTCCAGTGTTAACGCCAAGATTTTCTAAAATTATTCATGTCACAAAATATTCGTAAACGTGTCCGTAACTTTATGTAACTCTGACTAAAGAAATGAAAATAAACAATAATGAATATAAATATGAATATAATAAATTCCTGGTTTATTTTTGCTCTTAGTTTTACCTCATAATAAATTCCCTTCCCTAAATATAAAGAGGACATCAATCGATCATGAGCGGCTTCCTAGTGTTTTAATAGTTTTTATCTACGCACCTAGAAACAAATGTATCTTTATGCGCTTGTCAAGCGCCTGTCTGCAGCAGATTAGCGCTTTTCGCTTTAGTATCGGACCACTAGCGGCCAAGGACATTCTAGACTTGGCTGTATGGCGTTTTACTTTTGCTTTTTCTTAATGGAAAAAGTTGCTTTCTCTGTTCTCTCAGTGACACTGACAATCTGACTTGAGTCTGACACTGACACTTTGCTGACACTTGTCAAACTCACGGAACCGAAGCCACGGAATTATGTCGGATTAGGCATTTTGTCTATTTATTCGTTATTTTGTATATTTCTCTGATTATTACGCAAAGAAAATATACGAGAAATGGTAGAAATTCAAATACAAACTTAATATTCACATTTGGCCGAAGCACCAAATACACAAAAGTGGAAGTGATTGATTGAAAAATCATCTATCTATTAAACTTTATTTTGATCTTCGGTGAATGCTACTTAATTTTAAACTACATGAGCAATAATAAGTACAAAGTAGTTTTAAGAAATTTAGAAATTAAATACCACCTTTGACATTGTTCAGAATTTACAAGGTATACTATAAAATGTTTTATTCATCAAATTGAGTTTATGTGAACCTGAAATTTGAAACTTCGTATTTATTTTAATTTAGTAAGCATGAATCAAATGAACATGCATGTGCCCCCAAATCCTGTGGGTGGTACACCCAATGTGGGAATGCACATGCCCACAGGGCCGATCATACAGCAACCATCACCCCAGCAAATGCAACCTGGCCCTACAATGCCACAGCAGCCTCAACAGGATAAATTGGACAACATTACAAAAGTAAAAACCTTGATGGGTTCTTTACGTGAGTCAATACCTGTAAGTACTCCCAACTATCAATTGTTTCATTTATACTTAATTCAAGAATACATTTCAATTTTATTAAAAATTTTAGTTCATGTTAGCAATTAGTAGGATTAATAGAAAAATCAGTAAAACAAGTTTCAATCAAACATTTTCATTTTTGTATACTGATATTTATTTTGGGTTGATTGTAAATATAGGACCCCTGTACGATTTTAGTGTAGGAAGGGTTCAGTTGAAACCATTTAACTATTTTTTGGGGTTAGGGAGTACAAAAGTCCTGCCTTAGCGCCCCCTTTTGGACACCCCAACCAATTTTGTTCCACATGCACACATCACTTTTATAGTTTATAATAACTTCCAAAAGGGTAAGTTACAAAAACACACACTAAAATAAAGTTTCAGAGAAATTCATATTTTTAATTTTATTTGTTACTTACATTTTCAAACTTAGTCAGAACTAAATAAAATTGCTCCCCAAAAAGGGCTGAAAGAGGAACCCCCCCTCTGTCTCCCCTCCCTCTCCTCCTGCCCATAACACTTTCTGAAATATATATTAATTTAATTTAATTTTTGTATTTCCTTTTCCTCGGCCTGCCCACTGTGGACAAGACCCATACACTCTCTGTAGGAGAGTAGGTCTGAGCCGCTGCAGTTCGGACATAATTTATATAGGCTGTTGATGATGATTTCCATTTCACAAGTTACCTAATACGCACCATAAGTGATGCAGCTTGCAAAGTTATTTATTCATCGCATATGATTTAACTGTCTGAATTAAATGTGATCACCAATAAATCAACAATTAGTAAAGGCACTGGGTATAATGATTTGTAATGTAGATTTAGAAAATATGATGTAATGGAATTAAGAGTTTGCCTGGAAGAGATCGCTCTTAGCGATAAGGTTGCCTTCATTGTACCTTTTATGTTCTGTTTTGATTTTGTGTGTGTGCAATAAAGTATATTTGAATTGAATTTAATCCTGTTTAATATGATGTCAAAATTGGACTTCATTTATGAGGATGAAGATGAAGGTGCTCTGTGTTCCCAATACAAATCTGCAATCATTTTATAATTTCATTTAGAACTTAAAACAACTAAATGAATCTTGTCAAAAATTACTCCACCATGAATAAACTAGACCAACTATTTCTATGATTTGTTGTAGGATTTTCCTAATTAAAATAAAATAGTTGTACCATATTTTCATTCCTACCTAAACATTCTGTTGTAAGTGCTTAAATTTTATTCATAGTATTTTGTATATAGTATGTGCTATTTATTTGTGTTCTTTATTTGTTCTTTGTTACATCAACCAGATATTGTACAGTGAAGTAAAATTTTATTGTAAATAAACGGATAAATAAAAAATTTCAGGTTTCTATTGTAAGGTTATTACCAAGGTATTATTACCACCCAATAAAGTTAATTATTACCACATAAACGCTAAGTAGTAAAAAGTGCTTCCTAAGCTTCCAAGATATTATGATACCTTAGGTAGATTAGATAGATACTTAGATAGGATACTTTATTATGTATGATACCCACTTGATGTACAAAAATTATATTTAAATTCCAGATGACTTTGAAATCGGCTGCTCAAGTTTTACACCAAAATCACAATGCAGACTCAAATTCTCAGTGAGTATTAATTTCATTCCTGTTTAAATTGATAAATAGAAGTCAGTAAATTGTCTAATGACAATTGTCTTAGAAATGGGGCTACAAATCTCTAATGCTGGGAAAAAAATTAAAATGTAAATTACATTTTTTACCTTTTGTTGAAACGCTACGGTTTCGATTCCCAGTGGGGGTACCTATCGGTACTCGTTTTGGTTGGCAGTTCTATGTATGGCAGGTGAGATGAATGAAGCAAACCGATCATACATTTAAAAAAGCTTTATCATTTCAGTATAAGTTGACCTCATTGTACAGAAAGTTTGTATACAATGTGAGGTCAAATGATAGTGGATGGATGGATTAGTTTGACATGTTGCTGTGCATACTAAAACACAATCCTTGTTTGAAATTTTAGTATGTATAATATTAACAAGAAAGAAAATTAATCGTAAAATCAAACTACTACAAAAACGTATAAGCCGTTAAATAAAAATATCTGGGGCTTATGTATTTCTTCTTATATGTAACATATATACTCTCGGAAAGTACTTATCAAGACCTTTCATTCGATACCAAACACGATATTTCAATCTTTATTAATTTTTGTAATCACGTTGTCTCATACAAGCCACTATTTGGGGTGTTCCACAATGACACGTCATTTATTAAAATATGATAAGTAGTTTTATAGTAGTATGTTTGTAGTAATGTTTTTAATATACATTGACATATATTTTAATTTGACATTACAGGAAAGGTTTGGATATACCACCACCAAGGTTTGACAAGAACTTGGAGGAATTCTTTTCACTTTGCGATCAAATGGAGTTACATTTGGTGAGTATTATTTTGTTACCTATATTCTTGAAAGGTATAAATCGGAGAATCAAAAGTATTATGAACTTCGTCGTTGGAATGACTCTCCGGAGGTCGCGGGCCGTTTTCCGGCGTCTATTTAGTTATCTTGTTGGTGGTAATAAAATCAAGGAACACTTAAAGTTTCGCTCTGTCCGTCCGCGGTGTAGCTCAGAGACTCAAAGCTGTTATTTGGTAACTCGCAGTGGTAGAATAAAATCACAAAAAAACATGTTGTTGTTACACAACACACAACAGCGCGTGTTGTTGCTAATGAATATTTAAATTTTTAAAAGTTGTAAACCTATATTTATATTCGTTCACAACAATGTATAACATAGTTACATATCGCATATACATTTATGTTTCGATTGTTTACGGAAATGATATTAGATACATAAATGACGTTTTACGTAGGTATATCAGACCATATCACTGTTATGATTGAAGCTAATGTTTTTTTACCAGTTTGATTTCGAGCATTTATGTGTAAAGTATTTTATAAACTCGTAAGACGAACAATCGACCTGACTTACGTGAAATAGCCAATTAAGTTGTCCAGAGAAGAAGAAATCAAAAGACGGTGTGACACGATCAGTCGTAGAGAAACTCACGAAAATATGAAAAGATCACCGCATAACTCAAAACACTAAGGTTCGTTTAATGAGGTGCTTAATATTTCTTATTTTCCTGTATGAAGCCAATCAACGATCCGAGAAGAATGTCGTAAAAAGATTGAAGCTCTGGAGATGTGATGCAGGCGCTTGTTGAGAATAAAATGTACTGCTCACCGCACTAAAGTTTCCATTCTGAAAAAGCTTCGCATCAAACACAAGCTTATATCGATTGTGCAATTGCGAATCCTAAAGATGACACATCACGCGCAACGAAAGCTCACTGGAACGATTAGTGGTATAAGGGACTTCCCTTCTACTTAGGAGGTCAACGTTCTCGCGGACGATCACCCACAAGATGGGCAGGTCTCATCAAGTCACCCACCAAGTGTTCCTTCACTAAGTGCAAACGGAATGCCACAAATAGAGAGAGATGGAGAACTCTCGCAAAAGCCGCGGCAAACATACCATACTATCCGTAACCACGACCACTCCGACAGGCAGGAGTGTACGACTAAGAAGATTTCATAAAAACTCTCTTAGGTCCATCGTGGGCCCGTTTGAATCGTCAAAGGGGCGGTTTTTTTTATCTTAATGTCAGCTATACAATTCATAAATATTAAATAAGTAAAGACTTATAACACTCTCTGTAGGAGAGTAGGCCTGAGCCCCTCCAGTGGGGACATATATAGGCTGTTGATGATGATGATGAAATAAGTAAAGAGAACGGTCTTATCGTCACTTACCATCTGGTAAAATGGATTTCAAGTTCAAACCCGGTATTCATTTTAAAAAAACGAAGCCGTGGGCAAAAGCTGCAATAAAACACCTACTTCTCTAACATTTTGACCCTGATCTATCTACGTGACTATAATGTATTTATCGTTTGTCAACAATTACGATATATTGTTTTTCTAGCGCATATCTTGTAGTAATACGTATACAGACTAAACAATTTAAATTATAATCTTAATAACATTTCTCTTGGGGGCGTGGCCTGTAGATTGTAGCACATTTGTTCTTTGTAAAAATAATTATGTCCCTCATTCTATCAATTTAGTTGTTTGTCAGATAAAGCTAATCTTTCTTACTGACATTGCAATGTAAACATGTAGTAATTATTGTTTTTATAAACACTACATTGTCTAAAGATTTTTAATCTTTTAGGTATCACTTTTCCTAAAAATGAGCACCAGCACTTTTCTGACGTTTCTGACCTTTGAATTAAATAGCTTCTGATGGACTAAAAGCGCCGTTTTTCCACCTGCTTTCTGTAGCTGAGTGGTTTGAAAGCTGCAGAGCGTAATAATTTGTTCTTATTCGTCATACATAATGCAAAAAGCACACAATTTTGTTTTAATTCGGCTAATAATAATATGTAAATTTAGTTGTATTTGGTTACGTTTTACTTTTGTATTATAGTTCGAATATAAATATGCTTATTATTTTATAGAGAACGGCGGTAACTTGCATACAACAAGCTCAATCAGCAGCTCACTATCTACCTCTTACTGTGATACCATCGCGTCTGGACTCCGCGTCACAGGTGAGTTTACAGACATTATTTTATTACTCAGGGACAGCTTGCGTTTAACAACACTTGTAGGAAATATAGTCAATTGCGGAACATAATCCACAAAAACAAGGATTATGGGTGGAGGGAGCTTTAACGCGGTTTTGTTCTAAACAAAACTCACCGATTTACGGTGGGAGGCGAGGTAAACTGCTACAACACCCTGTTCATGTAAGAAAGGGACAACATGAAAGACATCAACGCGCGTGTCTTGGGATTTAGAAATATAGAATTTCAGTGTAACCTAATAATCTAGTGCACATTCCATGCCATTTTTGCTTATAATAATAAAGCATAATTTGACTTTGAGAATAAAATTTCTCGCGTAATATCAAAAGCGCATACTGTACCTAAGGTCGCCTTTAGACGAGGCGAAAAATTTCTTGCGGTGGCCGCGAGCTAGCTGTCATATCAAATTTATGTTTTATTAACTAGGACAGAACGTTGAAATTCTTTGTAAGTAACTAACAGCACGGCGGCCACGCTTCGATCACTCGCCTTGCTCGTATCGGTCGAATGTTCTCGAAGTAATAAATAAACTGTACGTTATTTCTAAGAATAATAAACTCAATTTCAATGGGATATCAATATCGACGGTTAAATAAAGGCGACCCGTCCTCTATTCTTATGGTTAATAGCCCATGAAACAATATGGAGTGGTAGAGTTCCAAATCCGGAACTTTTATATAAGCAAATAATTTTAGGGCAGAAAGATAATTCAGTATTCTCGAATGTTTTGGGATTTATTTCATTTTATTTGCCCACCTAGGAGACAACACTGAGCTATCCCCAATATCTGAATACAGTGCGGCTTCAGATCTCGTATGCGAAGGACATCCATGACACTCTGGTCGCAGCAGCACAAAACATTACGCCCACTGAATGATGGGAGGCCCTCAAAGAAATATACAAATTAGCAATAACATTATGATTATATCTGCTCCGTTTTGTCCTAAATTGTACATTCATATCATACGTTTTATTATATTTTAAACATGATGCAATTGTCCTGTCTTAATTATTGTATGTTATATAAGAAATTAGTCTGTCTATGTAGTTTATATGTTTCTATTATTATTTGACAATGTTTTTAAGCCGATCTCGGTTACAACGATGGCATCGAAGCCGTATTACATTTTAATTTATATATACACATTGTTGTCCTGTTTGAATATTAACTTTTACATTACCGTCAAACAGGCATCTTTTATTTTAATGAACTAATGATTTTTATGATAAATGAAATAAAATATACATGATGAATTTGTAAATATGTAGTATATGATTAGATGTACAAATATATACACAATATATACACAATAATTACTCTGATTTATTTTAATTAATTTTATTTTACAGGTTAGAATTGTATACTGCATACACGCTAGGGTTTGTAAACTGTTTCAATCCGAATTGGGACACATCAAATAGAAATTTTGTAAAATAATTATACACCAACTATAAAGTAAATAAGTACTAAAAAGTAAAAATACTGCGAAATACTAGAAAGTAACGAAATGGAAATGCTAGACGTAGTTTTAAAAATCATCTTGGTACATAAATAACAGCCGCCAATTCTGTTCATTCCTTAAATTTCAAGTTGCGCTGGAGTCATATTACAAAAATACATTTGTTCAGATGATATTTTATTACTATTGAGAATATCGTCTCAAAGCCATTATTACAATCACAAAGTTTAGTATCAAATTATTTATGAGAAAGCCACAGATAGGCAAACATACATCGAAGTAATTAAGATAATATACGGTGCGAACCAACTACATAGACCAGGGTGTAGGTTGAAAGAGGTTTGAGTATAGCATTGTCTGGGCACGTAGGCAGTTTAGTTTTTCAAACACTTCCTAGCATGCTTTCTATAAACTACTTTTCTGTAAAACGATTAAAAAATTATTAATATTCGATGAGTCCCAATTCGTATCAGATCAGTACAAGTCTTGCTTTTGTGTAAGAATTACTGTTAATATTTTATTTCGTCGTTTTGATGTTTGATCGTACTATATAACTAGATTTATAAGATCCCATTAAGTGCATTCCTTTCGTGGGGTCAATTTACGTAGTATAATTTTTTGTTGTTGAAAATAGTAAATAGAAATAAACGTTAGATTCTGAGATAGTTACAAACAAAAGTAAATACATGTACGCACCGTTACTGATAGTACTACCTACAACGGCGGTTGTTGTAACAGCAGGGATACAATATTCAATCACAACGCGGTCTAATTATATTAATTTTGTATGATTTTTTTAAAAACAGCGTGTACAATCGATTTCATATTGATTAACATAACTCTTATATTCGTATGGCTTAGATTCACACATAAAAAGGAACGCACTTAATTTAATGGGACCTTATAACTACCACTATGTTTTAATATGCAATTGTTAATGATGTTTTCATAAATAATAATACATTGTGATGCATTGATAATCATATACTATTTATTATACAAATATTAGTAATAGATAAATCGCTAGGTATTACTTAAATTGGGCCTAAGGTTTCCGCTGACTGCTTTGTTAAAAGATAGTTTCAGGCACAATTTATATTTTAATTAATATTATATATTGGTAAAGTATGTGTATATTATGTTTTTATCCGCCACTTTGGTAATATTGTAAACTTATTTTCGATTATAACTTCAATAATTCAAATGAAATCATTTTATGTTAATTTTCATCCTTACTGATTATTATTTTTATTATTATGCTTTCCGTTATTAGATAAATTAGTCATATTAGAATTTATGAATGGAATGAAGTAAATTTACGTTTTATTTATTTAGGATTTTTTACATGGTTAGGAGTCGAACCAATTCCTGTGGTAAGTGCCACGGAGCTCTCGGCGTTTGGAAAGTGCAGGATATTGTATTTCTTTCCGCCCAGGGAACAGCGAATCTCGTCGCTTAAATGTTGTGATATGATAGGTTCCGTACCCGTGACCATCCTCAGACATGTTCACGCATTTGTCCAAACGACGGTCTCCCTGAGAGACCAACACTGCACAAAGGAGTTCAGTTACCCTGCAGCGTCCCGGACTTAACTATTCGTGTTCCTTATCTGGCAGGTTTCCGAAACTCGCGTTAGGAGCGCCGCGCCTATTTTGCGTGATGGTGCTGGAGCTGGGGTGGCATGAGTAAGGCTCGACACCCCAGCTGCAGCAGGGCCTCGGTGTTCGAAGAGTAAAGGCTGAATATTTGGTTGCTTTCCTTGCCTCTGCCAACGGGTCAGCGGATCTCGTCGGTCGCATTTTGTCTATTAATGGCGAAAGAATCCCTTTTCTTCTGAAGGCGATGGACGCATGGTTATGTATTTGTATGAATGTCGGTCTGGAGAGATCAATGGAGCAATGCGGTTGGGATGAGATGCAGTGTAAGCCACCTATATCCCGTTTAGTAGATTATGCCACCGAAGCAGACCCGCCTCGACCTCGCCCGCTTTACAGCCAGAGCCCAGGGTGTGGCTTCATGCTCTCCCATCGCCCGGCACTTTGTTGGACAGTGATTCTATCAGAGTGGAGGCAAGCACTACGTTTGTACGGTGTACGAACCTTATCGTTGTGTGTGTGTGTGTGGGGGGGGGGGGGGGGGGGACGATCATGGAGGCTAACGGGCGCCATGGTCTAAGTTGCTCTAGGAATGCAGGACACTTCCCCCGCCACCACGCCCTCAACGATATGATCCGGAGAGCTATAATGTTAGCAAATGTCCCTTGTGTCCTCGAGCCTTCTGGTCTCAATCGCACCGATGGCAAAAGACCGGATGGTTCCGTGGGTGAGGGGCCGTAGCCTGTTGTGGGACGCGACGTGTGTGAACACTTTCGCACCATCCCACCCGAGCTCTACAATGCGAGCTGCCGGTGCCGTGGCCGAAGCTGCTGCTAGGCCAGACCTTTGGAATCATCGTATGACTTTGTACCGTGGCCTGGCTTGAAGGCCAAGACCTTCGTCCACGAACTGGGTCGCCGCCTGAGAGAGAGAGAGAGGAGCTCTGATCCTCTGTCGGGATTTTTCCTGATAGCAATGGTGCAATGATTTACCCGCGTTCTTAGGTTATGTGTTAAATTTTATGTTACAACTAATCTAGGCTAAGTTTAATTATCTACTTCCGAAAGAATTTCCCGGACCTATTTAACTCCAAAACATTCTATATTTTAAACTAGCCCTTAACCGGTCAATCCTGGGCTTGGGCTACACTATCTGACTGGGTGGTCTTGGGGTCACACAAAACATCTGATGTAGCGTTGCCCAATTTCCTGTTGTCCGTGTATAGCCCACTACCATGGGTAGTGTTATAAACTCTGCACGAAGCTCTATAAACTACCTTGGTTTTATTAATAATATCGTAGTTGAATGAAATGAAGAAGATTATTTATTTATATTATTATTTACAAATATTTTATGTATATTTATTACGTTATTTTAAATTAATGATTGATTAATGAAATGGCAACCATATGACTGCAACCAGGCAACTCAGAATTGTCGCAACGCAACGCCCATTTCATTGCGTTGACCAGCGGGCGTAGCATGTCTTGTCTGAGCGTGAGACATGTCATACATATGTCTATATCTTATATATATATGATCGCATAGACAATTAAATATGACCACAATGTTTTCTCACCCACACTGTTAACGGGAATTCGCTCAGAATGCTTCCATACAAAATTTCTTTTACCATCTTTTAAACTAGGTAGAATAGCTGGCCTTGATAATTGATTACTAGAAAATAGGATATCATGCAGTAATTTCGGAAAATGAAAATAAATTAATTATTATAACATCCAACTTTTATGTCAGCTACAATAGCCGTTACGCAGCTATCATGCAGGCGTTTTGAACCATACGCAAAAACGTTTGTAAATATGAAAATTTCCCGACATTACAATCCGATGTCATATTTTTAGATAATTACTACACAAAGCTAGATATCCTATTTAAAATGATTATGGAAAAGCCTTAGCCCTGATTTACTTACTATTAGTATTCCTATTTTTTAAATAGGCAGGCACAGTAGATTATTGTATTCTGTTTCAATTATATCACGCGTGATTTGCTCATACTATTTATTAAAGTAGAGGTGTATAATCTACTTATTATATACCGTTATAAATATTTAGAATAATGAAATCAAATGCAGCAATATTCGCGTCAAGACATTGCCTTAATTCGGCCTAATAATGTCCTAAAACTTAAAAGCCAAACCGCCAAGCCATTTCGCTATTATGTAAAAGGAACATTGGCCTAATCAGATGTATGTTGCCAATAATGAAATGTAATAATGAAGTTATTATGTCGTTAATCTATTATTTCAGTTAGCTTCATAAAGTATTTAACGCGGCTTTATTACTGTCACTGTTGCTTTAACTGTTCAGAGTCTTGATGTCAATCACAATGCGATTATGACATGGTACAAAAGCGCTGAGATATTTTTGAAGCTGTATACTATATTAATATTACATATTAAATCATTTATAATTGATATATTAAATAGTTACGAGACCCTTTAGCTTAAATGTTACCCGTCAATCAGGTGTTAGACCTACCGCCTAGGCCATGTTCTTTTGTAAATGGACTTTTTATCGCGTCGGTTATCGGTCATATCTTTGAAATAAATGTTCTACGTCATTGGATGATGGTTGGTTAGCCAAAAAGGGGTTTCGTCATTCTACTAGGACGAGGGTCAGTTTCTCTCGGCTAGCTTTTTTAAATTCGAGACTTCGTCAATTTTATACTGGTTAACTACTTGCTTACAGTTATAGTTAGAAATAGTAACGTTTAAACGCCGAATAAATTTGTCACGGTCCAGCTGAAAATCAGCGCTGTGATCGTTGGGTCACAACATCAGGCTGAGCTGGTGCCGTTTTCCAAGTTGACTTAATTTTACTGTAATTCTTTTTTGTGTGTTTTTTATTTATTTATGTGTCATGTTTTTTTCTCATTATGTACCTATCGTATTTATTTGTTAGCTTGTAATAAATTATTTTCTTTCTTTCTTTGCTTGCATGCCTGCGCCTAGGTTAATATTTGATTTTATCATAAAATATTATTGATATTATTTTAAAATATAATTATGTGCATGTAGTGATAGATCCATTTCAAATATTTTTGAATGATAATCAAGCTTAGTAATAAATAAATAGAATTTGTTTCTAGAAGTGTAATAAGCCGGTCTAATTTTAACACTTGTTGACAAGCAAAGATTTTAGAGGAGAATTCTGTAAACTTCCAGCTCCATTTTATAAAAAAAAAAAAACTACAAAACATTACGTCAACTTTGTACCATGTCCGAAGTGTATTTTAAAGGTGTGGTATGGTGCAAGTTTACGTAGATACTTAAAACTGTATGAAATTGCCGTGATCGTTTATTTGTGAAAGCAAGAAGTTTAAAAGGCGTGTTTTGTTAAAAAGGGACAAGTTGTAAGTTTGTAAGACTTATTTGCAATTTCTGCAGTAGACAGGTTTAGGTACGTACATATTTATTGTACTGTTGTCTGAAGCTGAATCACAGCTGAATGTACTAAAAATAAGTAGGTACGTATCGTAGAAATGAGGTACTGAGTGTCATTTCATCATAATCATCAGCCGAGAAATAAACAATAGCAATAAACAACAATAAAGTAATTAATAAATATTAGTTGCAAATAGTCTATACCATCGCAATTAATACTCAATCAAAATCCAAAATAAATTACAATTTTAAATGTTACTTATGAAATATTTAAGTCTCTTTGCGCTTATGAGGTTACTAAATATGTTCGTTATTGAAATCGATATTTAAATCGTTATTTGAACTAAAACATTGCCACAGCACATTGCTATCACGAATTTTATTATGTCATTACTCGTGCTGTGTGGTCGACTCAAAATATTTTCAATTTACGATACAATGGCAATTTCGAAGTTCACTTTTTTGTTTGTTATTGCAGCATTTTCCTATTTATACGATGGAATAAACAACAATAGCAATAAGTAATAATAATATATATGTATTAACAAATGTGTAGATTTTAAAATTTCGTTTTTATATTTGAAATTATAATATGTAACGATGTCATTTTAAAGTAATAATGAAATATAATGAATGCCTTGTAATGTAAGCTACAAAGTTTTTAAATACAGCATTACATATAAATTGATTTTTTTTTAACAACATAACCTTATGTTTTATCCGAATTGACTGCCTTTGTTTAACTAGGTGACTAGTTTTAAAAAACATTTAAACATGAATATAATCGTTTTATTAAAAAACATTACATTTGGGATGGAAAATCCTTACCTAAACGGGATTCTAATTAGGTTCCGCTATCAGTCTGTTCGTCTGTCACAGGGCTGTAACTTTTGAACCATAACAGGTAGACTTGTAATTTTTTTAAATTCATTTTTCTCAACTGCTTTTTTCCGGAATTCTAGCTAATAGAAGATGTTTTATTTACATATTTAGCCAATATACTAGGCAACTAGGAGCACTGAGGAGGTTAACTAGACCTACTAATGGTTCATAATATGAAACTTAACATATTATGTTTATAACTTCCCTCTGCTTCTGGTCTTTCTTTAGGGCAAGTTATATAAAGTTGACTAGAGTTCTGCCAGCAGCAACTCCGTCCTTTGGGACTTCTAAAATTATCATTCAATTCAAAAAGTATATATTTACTTAAAAATGACGGGCTTTCATAAGATATTTCATCCATGATTTCACCTCAGGATGATTTAAAAAAATACATCGTGGGAAACTTTGCGAAAACTCATTGCTGGTACACTGTGTTTGGGCTCTTTTCAAAGTGTTTAGTGAGTAGCACCTTTACATTAACTAAGGGTCTGATGATGGAGCAAAACAACATCGTGGGAAACTTTGATGGTATTTGGTAAGTAAGCCTATTATTAAATAAATGATTCTTCTGCTTCAAGGTTGCCTGGAAGAGGTCGCTTAAAGCGCTAAGGCCGCCTTCCTGTCCCTAATTGCTATCAGTACTATTCCTGGTGTACAATTACGATTTTAGACCTGTACATGATTTAAGAGTCTGATGATGGCACAGAACAACATCACGGGTAACTTTACATGGTACATGGCACAGTACATGTTACATGGCATGGTATTTGAATTCCTTTGAGCAAGGTGTGTAGCTGTAATTTGGTATTCGGTTCACTCAGTTGGTGGTCAAAGCCGCTAAAAGTAGCGCTGTTGTGCTCAATAATATTCTTGACAGGATATTTTTACTAGTAGTAAAAAAGTAGCTGTGGACTTTTCAAGTCGATGACGATGATGTACAAATTTTAATGTGACATCCCAAGAGATAATCTTTGGGACATAAATTACATTAGTCATTTTTGGCAACAAATCATAAGACTAACAAAAAAACAATAAAACTATTTAAATAATGCTTTTTCAAGAAGGGAAAGTAAAGGTCAAATAAAAGACTTGAGTTGTACACATATTAACTTTATTAAAGTAATTTTTTCCGATATGTCTAGAATATAATAAAAAAAGTGTTCATTTTATTGGCCTGCCTTTAATTTTCACTTTTACAAAACACGGTGACTTTTTGTGACAGCAGGAGTACTTAAATCGTAACGAATAATTTTATTAAGTAAATAAATCTAAAATCATTAATAAAAAATACATAGAACTCAGAAAAATGTATACCTGTATATTCTGCAATTTGTAAACTATCCTGGCACATCATTTTTAAAATAACTAATAAAGGGTCAATCATCTTTTAAGGTGGTACTCATTTTGTATTTTCGTCATAAAGATATTTATTAACAACATTTATATCGAAGAAAAAACTTAACTCAGTTTAAATACAAAAGTACACTCATTACCACATATTAATTAATTAATTACTCAGTCAACATCTCAGTTTTGTTTTCAGTTTAATATTATGAGCATTCGATATTTTCTTCAATGTTCTGTTTAGCATTAAATGACTGATGATTTTTTCCCCTACTACTTTTCTAAGTTTTGAACGATTAGATAGCATAATAATTATTCTTACGAAAGTAACAAAATTTTGTGGACTGTTGTAAACCATGTTTCCCAAATCGTAATTTGTAGATAAATAATTATTTTTCCTGAACAAAAATTGAACTAAATTTTTCGTACTTTCTTAGAAAACCTTAACTTTTATTAAAGCAAGAAAATTTTCGAATGGTTTGCCAATAATTTTCTTATATGTCATTAGAAGGAGTTGAGATCTAGAGACAACTGAGAAAACTATTGGCTGTTTGTGATGGTGGTTCATATTATTGTTAAGTCAATAAATATAAATAAGAAATTTATATTATTATAGACAGATATACTTTAAAATGAAATGAATAAATAAAATATAAGTGTTACCAGTTGAAACAGAGTAATTTAAGAATACCGGGTACGTGTACGCCCTGGTCGGGGGAACCGATCGGGGTCACGGTGTCGTACCATTGAACCTTCCGTTCAGCAGTGGACGTTTCCTGGCTTACCGTAATGCTTACCATAAAAGTGAATTGACCCTAGAGTCTAAACATCTATCTATCTATACTATAACTAGCTTTACGCCCGCGACTTTGACCGCGAAGACATCAGAAATTATCCCACGGTAACTGCTTTCTAGATCGGGATAAAAAGTAGCCTATATTCTTTTCCACCCCTTCAACTAACCCTAAACATAAATCAAGTCGATATGACTGTCCACGACGGGAAGGAAGTACAAACTCACATTTGCATTTATAATATGGATGTATGTTATATCAGACCCGCCGCGACTTCGTACGCATTAGAAATATTTTCCTGTCGTTTGCGGCACACGCTTGACCAAATGCAAAATCCTTTTATATATTGACATTTTTACAGTTTGACATTTGTAATGTTGTAGTTCCCGTGGGATAGATCCATAAGTCCACGCGGGCGAAGCCACGGACAGAAGCTAGTGTTTTAATACTTATAACAACAATTAAGGTTATTCGCTCGATCAAAGTTTCATAAAAATTTATGTTGCAAAACAGTATAGATCGCTAGCTGGCTTTGTGCAAAAATTATCTAAAAATAGGACATCGGATTATAATGTCGCGAAATGAGTATCATTAACTTCACAGTGAATCGCAATTTTCATTTTAACAAACTATTTTTCTATTATTGTACTAAGCCCCATCTAGGGATCATTAGCTCAGTAACGGCTACTATAAAGTTGTAAATGTAAGTAGATATTCATTTCGCGACACTATAATATTTATCTCGTATATTTAGGGAATTAACTTATCAAGCCATTCTATTTTAAAAGCAACAGAAATTTAGTATGGAAACATTCTAAGCGAAATCCCGTTAATATTTCAATACCTTGTTATAAACCTTGTCACAAAATTCATCATCACTATTATATTCATGCATAACAAACTAAAAAAATCTTAAACATAATCTCACATGCAATAATTTCAGTCTTTATACATAATATATATCTCAAAAACGTTACAGGAACATATTTTTAATAGACTACCGTCAAATGATTGACATAGAAACATATTCGCGCCAGGGTAAGTACCTGAAAAATAAATATTTTGTACGTTATATTTTGCAAATTCAATATATTTACTAAACGTAATGATTATTTATTCGATGGCTATATTCATTTGTCAGTTAAGGCTAGGCTTTATAAATAAATATCCACCACATATATCATCAGAGGTCATAGACATCTATGAGCTATCCCAGGTACCGGCCACGATTTGGACATCACTGCGTAAGTCCACTGTTGGACATGCGCCTCCCTGTCCCTCCTCATAGATTGCCAATGTCAAACTAATTTAAATCTATTAATTAATCTTGCGTTTAAGTCTGAGAGTCATCACTTGAAACTGCTGAGCTGATGATGGAAGCCACAGCACTCCTCACTGTTAGGAGATAGTACTGCCATATATCGACAGAAACTAAATAGCAATTCTGGGAAAGACGTGGACGGGTAAGACAATTTTGTTGAAACTTGTTTTTTATACAACCACGAAACGAAAAAGCGTGAAAAACTAAAACTAAAAAGAGTAAAATAATTTTAAAAGTTACGATCTAATATTTTAGAGTTCGACGCCCCATAGTTGCTTTTCTTTTAGTTTGACGCTGTAGAAGCAATTATTGAGCGTCAACCTCAAAAATACCAAAACGTATTTTCCGACCCTTCAACTATCGAGACCTTTTTATAGGACATAAAATCCAGTCATTTTGACGCTCGCTTAAGACGTAGAGGAAGGACAAACAAACAACTTTATTTCGCATTCATAATATTCATATGGATTCGATTAGAAAATGAATAATCATTACAATTGCTTCGCAATCGACGAAGATATCGCGTTAGTTCACACACTAAAATGTACATTCGCATTGAGAATCTCCTATACGATTCGCCGGCAAGTCCTTGAGTACGGGGCCACCTAGCAACAGTCCGGGGGGTCGAACGATAACGTAAATACATGAGACATTGTAGAGAGGACATAAATCTCTTATCAACAAAGAGAAATATAGTCCTCGCTCCTCAAAATGGATGTTTGTGCTCCTTCCCGACCTCTGATAAACTTATTATTGTGACATAAATACATTAGGAGCGGGCAGGCGGGTGTGTTGAACGCTACGCGGGCTGGAATAGTACACGGACCGACTATCAGCTGCGATACATACACAACACACTAACTGGGACAAACAAGCGAGATTCATGGAGTTATTTATAAACTAGCTTTTGTTTTCAGTTTATTATTGTACGTGACAATTGGAAATGATATTTTTCAACCGACTTGAAAAAAGGAGGTTCTCAATTCGACGCGTATGTTTTTTTAATGTTTGTTACGCGATAACTACGCCAATAGCGAACCAATTTTGATAATTATTTTTTTGTTGGGTAGAAAATATTTCAGCGGTGGGCCTATATAAATTTTAACGAAATCGATTGATCGCTCTTTGAAAAAATCAACAGAAACCCAATTTTTTTGGTTTGGTTTTTGTTCTTTTTGAACGCGTTAATTATATACCTAACAAGTTTTCCTCTATATCCCTTATTCTGCATGCGTTGTCGTGGGTGCCGAATTTTATGAAGAGTCTAACCACTTTTACCCGCAACATCGTCCGTGTGGACTAGATATTGTCCGACGGGAACTACTTGTGCGATCGGTATGGTATAAAAAGTTGCCTATGGGGCCGTTCAAGTATTACGTAAGCACGATGGGAGTGGGATGGTTTTTGTTTAGCTTATTTTTGATGACATAGGCGGTGGGGGAGTCTAGACGGTGATTACGTCAGCAGTAGTTATTTACTTTTTTACACATATGGCACCAACACATTGTCTATGCTTGTAAACAATACGCATTTTCGGGGATTTCACAATGAAAACGAGGTACTCGCTTAGGAGTTCGTGAATTAACGCGCTTTTCAGTTGTCTAAATTATTTCCGTCAAATTATTGTTAAAACAGAATACATTAAAAGAAAAATGTATAACCAATGTTTACGTAACCATGGGGAGGGCTGAAGAGGGGGGGGGGGAAGCTAAGAGGTTTGATTACTTTTGCTGACAAGGGGGAAAGGGTGGGATTAATTGTAGTAAATCTGCTTACGTAATACTTGAACGGCCCCTATGTCCTTTCGCAGCCCTTCATTCTTGCTTACTTACATATATAAACAAATAAGTCATTCATATCACGATATACCCGATTGAGTTTTAATAACTCAGATGTATGTTTATTATGTGTAGTTTACAGATCGCTAGCCGTACAGGAAGGGCAATAACCCTGACTGACAAAGAGACATGTAAAAGTAATATGATATCTTGGAGCAAGTTTAGCGCGATGATAATGAAATCACAGCAGGCTAACATACATTACATGATAGGCTCAGTAGCCATGTACACTCGAGTACAAACATATGTATCCACTTTTGGACCATGTCATATTCACTGATTTTGATATTGATATGAAATTTAGCCCAGGGAAATTGCTAGTATATAATAGTATGATAAGCCCACTGTTGGACATGAGCCTCCCTCTTAGGTGAGGAGATGGCCATAGTCATCATGCTTAGCATCTGGATCATTGACTGCAGTCAGTACCATCAACCTAGATGCTGCTATCCATCTCCTGAACAATTCCACGGAATATAGTCCACGGATGAATGAGCTAATTAATACAAATATTTCTCGCAATTTTTATCATAACATCCATTAATAAAGTTGATGAGATGCATATTATAAATCAGTTTCAATCAGTGCATTTCTTCTAACAATAACAATATGATAATTAATAATGAATGACAGTTCTCCGATACAAGAGGCAATGAATTAACCACTGACTGACTGAAATATCATTTGCAAAAACAAGGTGCTTGGGCTTTTAATGAAATTCTTTCATTGATTGATGAAAAATTGTTATCTTTGAATCTTTCAAAAATAACATTGTGTTATGTGATAGTCAGGCGGACATAGGTAATTTGGTACCACAAAGATCAACTGGGAATCGGACCTGGGATTCGATGAGGACCTCCGGATTGTGAGTAATTGTTGATTTAAAAATTAGCGTTACTCCATGTGAAATGTGATATGACAAGTTAACGCTTTCAAAAAGAACTAGAAACCGACTTCAACTGCCCTATAAGCCTACTTTTATTGAGGTAAATTTAAGACCTTTATGGTTGTCTCATGGTCATTGTCAGAAAATGGGACCATGCGGGATTTCAAAAAACAACAAAATCCAAATCGGTTCACCCAGTCATAAGTTCTGAGGTAACAAACATTAAAAAAGAAACATACCCGTCGAATGACGAACCGCCTCCATTTTTGAAGTCGGTTGAAAAGGATAGAATTCTATAACATGGGCAGCAATGTCGAATGTCGATCGTCAATCCGCCTGCTAAGTGTGATTTATGGCAAACGGCAAGCGCATCTTTCGTAGTAAACTGTTAGTGAGGATCATGTCCAGCAGTGGACTTACGTAGCTGATAATGATATTGGAAATTATAAAAGGAAAAATCATATCCCTTCATTCTATCGTTAAAAATAATAATTAACGCTATCAAAAAGAACTAAGAAACCAACTTCAACTCGCCTTCAAGTTTACAGCATTCATCTCGTAAAATGTTCAGTCTTAGAGGCAGAATCATCTGGGTATATATTTGGTTTATTTAAAAAAAGCGCTAAATCAATATCGATAAAATTTATATGGGACAGTATGAACTACGAAAAAATATATAAAAATTATCAAACTCGATTCATAATTGGCGAGTTATCGCGTAACATACATTTAAAAACATACAGTTGCATTCAGAACCTCCTCCTTTTTTGAAGTCTGTTGAAAAATAAAATAGCGTCCGGCGATGTAATCAGTGGTGAAATCACAGAATACGTATTATTATCCATTTTGTAACTTTCCAACAACTCTTTCTTACCACCATTGTCCCCCTAGGTCCTCTAACAAAAAATGACCTGACAAATAGCAGATCTTTGAGCTTCCACTGGTTTTAACAACTGTTTAACGGCTTGTGAATTAGGTTCAGTGCGTCTACCATGAGTTTACGCAGGCGATAACGTATATCGAATAGTATCGGAAATGCTGCTCAGTAGAGATGCGGATGACAAGGACAGTTATCGCCTGCGTAAACTCATGGTAGATGCACTGGTCTTAAATATACTCACTCCTCCAATCAGCCAAAGAACTCTTGCGTAGCATAGTCGATGTGTAGGCAACCATCACTAGATCTGAACTGCTCATACGCCTGGCCCAAGGTCATAGTGCTGTTTAAGGTTTTACCGTGCACTAACAAGTACAGACTCTGTGCACAAAAAGAAAGACATTTCATTAGTAATTTATTGCTTATGAGCTTAAAAAATACTCAGTACATGGGGTTCAGCCAGTATCTACCTTGTAACAACATCTTACTCGAGGCGATAATAACAAATCCCCTCATGTCCAATGATGGACTTAAATTGATGAAATTTTAAAAATACAATCAAAATGAATGTATAAGTTCTTTGATTCCTTACCTGAGACTTTTCTAACTGTATGTTCGTTCTCATAATAAATATAAACTGTGACATTGTCATTTCCTGGGGCGCTAAGTATCTGTTTCTTTTCAGAATTGGGGTCGTTTTGTCTTTAGAATATCGATTAACTAGCATCTGAAACAACCGAGAACACGTAATTAGTACCTATGTCTTTTGTAAACCGTTGAACATTTTGGAACTCACAACTTATTAATTTTTAGGGTCCTTACCTCAAAAGGAAAAAGGAAACCTTATAAAATCACTTGATTGTCCGTCTGTCTGTAGGTCAAGATTCTATTTCTCAGAAACGCGTGGAGAAATCAATTGAAATATCAAATACTCAAGTATGCAATTTCTTTGATCTGTGAAAAAATCAAACTTCTAAGGCAACAGGTTAAAATGATATGGCCGTTTATGCCAATTATTGTGAATTTTTTTGAAAGCGCATCAACACCTGTATGGTTTTTCCCATTTACCTAGAATCATGAAAGTCAAGGAGCAAGGTCTTACAGTGCAATAAATCTGAAAAATAGAATGTTTTCATTAAATCACGACATCATAATCGCCAGTTTATAGATTACAAACTGCTTATTGTTAACAATTGCTCGTTAATTTCGTCAGACGCACCTAATTATTTATGATTTTCAGTATGTTGATTATTCATATTCTGTAAGGAACCCTTGCTGCGTGAGTCCGATTCGCACTTGATCGGTTTTTTTTCATATTTAAAAATAAAAGCTATTCTCGCGACTTCTTCCGCGTGTATACTTCGGAAATTATACCATGGGAACTACATGCTCGATCGGGATAAAAAGTATTGTATGTCCTTTACCGTTCCTTCAAAGATCCTATTAAAAATCAAGCCATTTCTGGCCCTCCGTTACGAAAGAAAGGAAGGACAAAAAACAATTATAGCATTTATTGTATTATTATGGATGTGTAAACTTAGCAACAAGTTGAACGATAGATAATTTGATAATTTATGTTAAGAAAAATAAAATTATCGAACTACGATTATTAAGTAAATCAATCTGTCTGTAACATCAAAATTGTTTGTTAAATCCTAGACATAGGCTCTGTGCTATGTGAAAGTGTCAGGCTAGGCTTTGTAGCATGGTCTTCTTCTACAAAACAGGTTGTTAGTAGTGTTAGTTATTCAGTATTATAATAATTGTGCTTATGTTGGACGAATAAACAAATTATTACAAAACAACCTGCTCCTCCTTCTAAAAAACAACTATATAATGACATTTACCTGCTGAACATTACAGAAGCATATGAGTACTTTACCTGTGTACTAATACGAAAAAATACTAATCAAAGACTCTGAAATAGTTTTTACAAAAAAACGAAATGTCCAAAAGCGTATTTTAAGAAATGTTCCTCACTTGCGTCTTCATAAAACAAGAACTAATTAGGGCAAGAAGAATATCTTGTATGAAGGAGCTAAGTTATAGTATAACAAGTTGCCTACCAGTATAAAAGAATGTCAGTTATTCATTTTTTTTTAAATCGCTAAAGAACTATATTTTAAAAGGATTTCCTAATTATGTATGTATACCCTCAACTTTTTTGTATAAATCGCACACACTGTGTTACCATTGGACTACCCTACTTTTACTTTATAATTTATTTTTACGTTCTTCATGTAAGTGATTTATAATATTAATGAAAAATAAATGTTTTAAACCCTATTATTTCTTAATTATTTTATGATTTAGGGTAGTACTTACAGGTACTTTATTTGGGAATCTGAGGCGAAGAACTTCAACTTCTCCAAAGGAACGGAGGTCATCGTTATCTGAAATTATATGATGCACTAAGAAAAGTACCAGATGCAATATCGTAGACAGAGCGTTTCTGTATATTATCCGCTTCGATTCGGGTATCAGATGGTGATAATGAATGATGATTGTTTAATAAGCCGTTGTTTATGTCTCTGCTACCTTTCATACCGTTTGGCGGTAGACTTAGGTACCATGGTGGTAGCTAGTCAAGGTGGACATAGAAAATCAAGCACCAAGCCGAGTACCGACTGGGAATCGAACCCGGGACCTCCGGATTGTAAATCTACGTGTGTAGCCATTAGGCGGTTGAAACGGTGGTTGTATGCACTTTGAACAGTAGATAGTAAATTGTCCCAAGTGATGCTAGTGATTAAAAAATGTGACACGAAATATCCTTCAAATAATAATTAATTAATTTAATTAATGGACTTGTAACATTTACCAAAGAGTATGTATATGTACATATATATTTATTCTTTACCATTGTGGTATCCGAAGACTTCTTGAGAAGAATACATGATGTAGAGAAAGCCATCTTCGTCGGCGTAATTCTTATAAGCTTCTCCTATTGTCAAAGTCATGCTAATTAAATTATGGTCTGCAACAAGGAGGTACAAAGCCTGTTGGAAAACAAAATATATTAGAAAGTCTCCAGATGTCTAAATGATCGGAAACCTACAATCTCGTTCCTTTCAAAACAGTTTCTTAATTTTAGATAGGTTTCTAATTTCATAAAAAACACACGTGGAAGGTTCCGGGTTCGATTCCCTACGGGGACATTTTCAAATACGATTTTGTAAGTCTTTCTCCAGTTTGGCTAGGTTATTGAAGCGGAATCACCTGATTGTCTGAAAAACAAGATGATCAGCGGTCGTTTAGCCAAGTTAGAGACCTCCGGGATTGATGAACTTATAACAGCCTAATTAAAACAATATGGTCTAGTTTTCCCTCTGTTTGGAGGGTTAGACGGCAGTCGCTACAGTACAAACTAGATTAGGTGAAAGTCAGCTCTGATTGAAACGACATGACGAATAACTACTTGTTTTATATCAATAGAAAATACTTTAAATTACACTAAATTAATAAAAGAGAAATTGCGCGTTTTTGTTTGTTATCTCCTGGCGCCTCAATGGCAAAACCAATTGTGATGAAACTACGTATATGACATTAAATGACAATGTAAACGACATTACAGGGAAAATGAAATAAGGTGACGCTACATAGTGGCTGGCGTGGACAATTACTAAAACCCACGCAGACGAACTGTTTGACTAATTGAATTGAATTGTTTTACTGTTATGATTCTATGACTGAGTGGATCGAATACTTGACAACAGGGGTCAGAAGCTGTTCGGATCTAAACTAGTTCAATCTAGAACGATCACCAGGCGCTGTTATCACGTCTAACTTTAATCAATACGTATACAAACATAGAGATTGCCTCCTGTGCCGTATTTAGTAAAGTATCTGGGGCCCAGTGAGGGGGTCATTTTAAAAATGTAGGCAATGCCCCAATTATTCATTAATTTTATATATGATATTAAAGCTACTGTGTCTCCGCTTAGGAGCATTGTCATCCCGTTGGTGTTGTAAAATGCAACTATATAGATAACGCCATATTTTTTTGTCTCAACGTAGGTGTATTAATTTTTAAGAAAACCTCTTTGAATACTGTTGTTATGGACCAGTATGATTACGATACTATTAAAATTATTAATTCGAAAAAGTCATAAACAGCAAATAAACTTTTCCCAAGATCTTTCAATTGTTTTTCTGTCTAAGTAAATGAGTAGAAAATTTAATGCATTTTCGAGTGTAAAAATGAAAGTGCGACTTAAAAATTATTTCCGTTTATGGACATAGTGTCAGTCAGAGTAGCTAAAAGCTAGTTTTAGTATTTCCTGCCAGGACATTAAAATTAAAAGTGAAGAAGTGGAAGTAAAATATGAAAATTACTACAAATTTACGATATTGCTGGAAAACTGGGAAGTCAATGACCCCAAAACTGGTTATACAAAAAAGATCGATATGTGTGTCATCAGTAGTTGATCTCATACGATAAGAATTGCCAAGGGTACATGGTTGAAGAGCAGTCGAGCTCTCTAGTTACCACTTGTTGAGGTATATTCGGAACTCGTGTACTTTTTAGTTTCTGTACTAAAATCCCAGTGTGAATGCCAACAGACGTTTGTCTTCTTTAGTGTATGTGCAATAAACATTCGTTAATAAATAAATATGCATATCAAGAGACAATGGTCAGAACTTTCTTGAAGGTTTTTAAAACAAAAAGCTCTCAACATCCCGTTGCTGTATTATGTTTATAATTAAAACGTAGTGATTACTTGCTCAGTGTTTATAACAAGTTATCAAACAAAGCGATGCATGTGCCGGTATATTTTTATTATAATTAAAATTTTATATAATAAAACTTTTTCTAAAAATATGTCTTCATTTTAAAGTATAAAATATGAAATACGAAGGAATTTTTGCCCTGAGCAGCAAAGTAACTTTGTATTTCTACGTATAAAGGAATATTACAGTATGCATGCAATATAATGCATATTTTACATCTTTAAGTTAGAATACATTCTCTAGTTTAATAGTTAAAACCTTTTTTAATTACACTGTGTTTTTTTACTATTTAAGATTATAAATAAATTAAATTGTATATTTACAAAGTTGTAGTAACTAGTAATTTACCTGTTTTGGGTGAATTTGCATCCGTCGACGAACTATGACTAGGAACTGAGACATTGTTATGTCTTCTGGCACCAAAAATTTATTTTTGTCCAACATAGGTACCGCTTTATCTTTGGAATTTTTTTCGAGAATTATCTGAAAAAAAAATTATGTTAAAAAATATTTGATTCGTTAATCGTTAACGACACCACCAAACGATATCCCCAGGGGTGTGTTTGCCAAAAAGTATTTGTTTACATTTCTGATAATTAATGAATGAATGATAATGAAATAAATAAAGTGTTGTTCTCCATTTATTTTAACAAACACTAAAACTCTAGGTTGCACTCGCGATTTCATCCAAGTCTTGCTGAAATTGGTAGTGGTCATTAAATTTTATGTTTGTTTAGCATAAAATAAGTAATCAGAAACACCGATGTATGCCGTTTATAAAATAGCTGGTTTCATTGATTGAACGCAACTGAAATAGGGCAAAAATAAATTCGTTTTATTTTGTGTTTTTTAAACTTTTTTGTATTTAATTTAATTGACATGAATCCTAGATTAACTTGTATACTAAAAAAAACTATTTCGAAAGGTGGTAAGGTAACAAAGGTTTCGGCGCCGCGCGGGGAGTTGATGTGGAGCTATCGTATATCTTAGATTTTTCTATCTGACTTTAGATATCTTCACGTGAGTACTTCACTACCTACAAGTGAATGAAAAGTACATTTAAAAACAGATTACGTAGTTTTTAAAATTTTGATATATCCAGTGTCACTCTCACAGTAAATACGAATCTAACGACACCTCTCAAACTAAAATTCATCGCACCGTTCAGGTCGCAGAGCGTGACAAACAATTATACATACATACTCTCGAAAAACATAACCCTACTTCTGCCGGAGTCGGTCAAAAATGTCATTTAACCTAAACTTTTTGTATTTGTTATCTGAAACTAATTTGACTGGAGCTTCATTTTTTCGTCGAGTAGTTGACGGATTGTACACTAACAAGGTAGAAATCGACGATCTGATAAAAATGTTGCAGTTGTATATTTTCATTCGGCAGATTACGTATGCGAAAGCAAGACAGACATACAGACATCACTATTGCATAGCATTAGTAGACCCTGAGCAGCTGTGACAGACGGACGGGAGGACAGAGTGCGATAACGGTTTCGTTTTTTTGTCGGAACTTCGGAACCTTAAAAATAACTAAAATATGAAAAGTATATCCGGTATTTATATTACGCAATCCAAAAATAAAATATGCTTTATCATATGGCACAAAAATAATCACACATTTAGTTTAACTATGAGGTTGAGCTCAAGTTACTGGTGTCAAATTTTTATGGCTACCCATCAGTGTACACTATTTAATTAATAAATAAAGCTACAGTTAACTAAATTTTAAGAGACTATATCATATAAGAGGCTTGGCCTAGTTTAGACGCTAATATAATATTATAGACACCAAAATTGCAAGTAGGTTTGTTTTATTGTGATCAATAAAAATATAATAAAGCTTTAACATATATCTTCACTTATAATTAATAAAAGTGAATTAAAAAAAAGATGACTTACCGGTATTTTTTGGGGGTACTTCTGTCGAATCGCAGCAGACTCTTGTTTTCGCGAGACTGTCATGAGAAAAAAACATTCATGAAATAGTTATAAATATGATCATGATCTTGTAAATACTAAAACGTACATAGTGTCGCGGCGTCCAATCTCCACGGTCGATGTCTCCGTGGAGTGCGAACTCCGAGGCACGAAATGTCATTATTTTTAAAAAAGAGAATGCAAAACAATTGACTGACGTTTTTCAACGGCACAGATCACTATATTCACATATATTCAACAGACAGAGAATCGAAAGAAAAAAAAGGAAATTAAAGTGCTTTGACTGGCATAAAGTGTATTATTTTCGAGACAATATATATAGTTTTCGATTGTATAGGTAAAATTACAGCATCATTAAATTCAAACATCATTGTTCATATAGTCACTTCAGGATTAAGTGGTGAAAAGCAAACCAATTTAATTTTTACCAATCGAATTTTAGTGATGAAGAAGCATCAGAAGCATTTCTGTAAAACAAAGTCACTCAAAAAAAACATATTGTAAGCTATTGCAGGCCATCAGTAAGCTGCAGTGGAAATGGGCAGGCCGCATCGCTCAAAGAACTGATAACCGAAGTGGAGTAAAAGTTTTCGAGTGGCGACCACATACCGGGAAACGTCTACCGGGCCATCCTCCTACTAGATAGACCGACGACCTGGTGAAGGTCGCGGGGAGTCGCTGGATGCAAAGGGCTCGGGACCCCAAATTAATAATTTGTGTATTTTATTTACGGCAAAAGATGATATCCACAAATGATTTTATAATTAAACAGTAAATTAATAAAATACCTTTAGATCAAATTAATTGCGTATTTTATTTATTTGCTGTCAATCATTAAAAACATTGTCTATTTTTTTGTCATTGTCTTGTCAGGCTAGTGCCTGGGTATGTGTAAAAAATCTCATGAAACTTCACGCTCGAGATCAGTGCCGGTGACCATACAACATTATGATATTATACTGTCCTTAAATCTGCAAACAATAATCTATTTACGGCCTTATACCACTTCACAGTGTCGACTTGGCCTGTTTGTTAATTACTTAAGTGATAAACAAATTATATGTAGGTAAATCAGCATTAAGTAAGTGGTGGATCATCTTAGCTATTTAGTGTTATTTTATTACCAACAAACATAGCTAACAAATGACCTCATTCACAATAAATTAAGTACATAGGTACAAAAAGCAGGCCGCATCGTTATTTTTGTCGTAAGGGAAAAAATGTGATTCTTGAAGTTTTTTTAATGATATCACAAAAGCTATACACAACAGAGCTTAGGTTTTCCTTTGATATTTACACAAAGTCTACTGTGATTATAACAGGTTTTTCACTTTGGAACTTAAGGGCAAGAGCGGTTCATGAGAAGAACAAACATATACAGCAAAGAAAAAAATTAAAACGTACATGCAAAGACCTTTATACGATACCCCACGTAAACTGACTCCACTTTGAAATTTCGAACCCCTTATTTTTACCCCTTTTATAAAAATGTCATTTTACTTCATGATCAAACACGAACATCAAAAAATTAAAACAAAGTCATTACTAAAACCCGGCCAAGTGCGAGTCGGACTAGCGCAACGAGGATTCTGTACACAGTATGATTAATTAACGTAATGAAAATAAAACATTAATAGATAAGGTCACCGAACGAAATTGTAAGTCTAAGGTTTGCAGTTGGAAAATATTATCCTCATACATCAGTCCTATATCACGTTAAATATTCAACAGCAAATTAGAAATGTAAGTCTGTAAAAGAAAAAAGCTATTTTTAATGTGATGTAGTTAAAAATTATGGTTATACTACCAGACCTTGCACTATAAGACCTTGTTTCTCGACAAAAGCGCGCTAGCGTATGCGGCATAAACGACCGTGGCTTTTTAATACGTTGACTATTCTGTACGGAACCCTCGGTGCGCGAGTCAGACTCGCACTTGGACTATTTTTTGTTTAGTTATAGCTGACTGATATAAAAACTTTAATATTTTTATTTGCCTACCTACATTTCATGATAAATATCTAGTTACGTATCATACGAATACCTTCATTAATTATAGAAAAATTCAAAAGCTGATGTCGACATACCAAAGATAGGATTCTTTGAGATGTCATTATAAATTAATATTCGCACATATACGTCGGCATCGTAAAAATAATAACAACTTCGCCAAATGAAGTACTAACAACGACAACTAAATTCGCAAAAGCATATTTATTAAACTTAAATATGGTCTGTTAGAAAATTCCACAGCTGGACATTTCCAATTCCAACGCCTCTACACCTGTATGTGAAAATAAAGTTAAATAATCATTTCTTATGCCTTCATATTTTCTTAGACATACGCTTTAATAAGTAATTGTCGAAGATAAGGCTGTGTAGGAAAAGACTACTGTTGGAAGTGAGCCTTCTCCAACGCCACATTAAACTAAGAAGATAAATCGATAAATATTAATCGTTCAAAAAGAACTACAAACAGACTTCAACTGCCCTAAAAATCTATAACATGCATCCCCTAAAATGTGCTTTCCTTAGAGGTAGAATAAAATAAATATTTGGTTTGTGTTAATTTTCTTAAAAAGCGCTGAATCAATTTCGATAAAATTTATATGGGACCAGCTTTGAGGTAGTACGAAACAAAAAGATTCATCTAAATTGATTAATAATTGGCGGAGTCATCACGTAACATACACATACAAAAAAAAGAAAAATACAGTCGAATTGAGAACCTCGTCCTTTTTTGAAGTCGGTTGAAAATAAATCTAATTTGTACATTTACAGTAAAAATCAGTCACTTTGTACATTTAAAGTAAAATTACGTGCAAGGTCAGCCATTTTGAATGACCATTCGACAATGTAACTTGAACAGACGCGAACATTCTAAAGTTAAAGGGTTAAAGTACTCACGAAATGGACTTTCCGATCTGAAGCACCGGTTGTGGTTTAGGTCGTGTTTGGTCTCCATATTATTTACCGAGAAGAAATGCATAGCTCTGTGAATCATTTTCGTACGTGCCGGCAAATCGGTGGCGTTCATTGCATCAACTCGTGCGAAGCGTCAGTCGTCCAGAGCTTAACTGCATCAAAGTAAACATTTAAACGACTTTTATCAACGTTGTGGGGTCGTAGGCGGCGGTAAACAACAGCGGTTTCTAATCAGCACAATCTTGTGTACTTAGTTTTTACTGCAGCCGACGATAGCTTAATTGTAGATACGTGCGACTCTCCTGTCGTATGCAAACCAAATGTGAGAAATTAGATTAGGTAGGAAGGGGGTACGAGAGGCTTTTGTTTCCGGATCCGTTAAATGGCGATTAGGGCTCCGTATACAGAACGCTACGATTTTTATGACATGATACCAAGAAATGTAATAAACAAATATAAAATATCTGCATACTCCTGTCGAGACTCGTATGGTTGAAGATTTAAGGAATACGTATTCATGATAGTCGAAAAATTAAAATGAATAATTACGAGTGAGTTCTCTTTTTCTTTTTTAGTTAAGTGTTTGTGTCACGAGGCCAATTAATTATTAACTGAAATATTTTTTAAGGTTTTGTTTTTGGGCTAATAGTGAAGGAAGATGCCTTGACTTTACTATCATTTTCAAAATGACAGGATGACGAGCTAAGTACCAACGAACTGAACTGACCATCGGGGCACCTTACACGATGAACTTATGAAATTCTAAGAATCACGTCAGCGTACCATAGGGAGGCTTCTGTTCAGAATTGGATCCTTTTATGTGACGATTACGTTCATCGTAGTAATATATGGTTGATAATTGATGGTTCTGAAAATTGGCCTTTTATGGCTTTATTAATTCTCCCCTATCTATGTATTCTATGGACATCCCTTTACGGAATTCCCGTTCGTCACGAATATCTGTACAACAATCATCATCATCAACAACAGCCTATATGTATATATATATCCCCACTGCAGGGGCTCAGGCCTACTCTCGTGCAGAAAGTGTATGGGCCATAGTCCACCACGCTGGCCCAGTGCGGATTGGCCGACTTCATACACTCCTTTGGATTTCTTCAACAATGTTACACCTTACAACAATTTTAATTTTCAATTAAAAATAGCATATCTTTTAGATAGTTTCACACTTGGTCTTCATCTCACCTGATGGTAACTCACGTTAACTCCAAAAAAATATTAAAATATAGGAGAATAGTTTACTAATACTATAATTAGAAAAATACATTAATCGCTAATGGTTCCAAGTTAAATTTAATGAGAAAAAATATATGTGGAAGTGAGATTGTTTGTTCAATTAGTTTATTTCTTTGTTTGTCGCATTTTGGTCCCTCAACGGCACTACCAATCGTAATGAAATTTGAGACGCGCGTAATCTATGCCACGGAGAAATAAATAGGCTACTTTCATTCCCGAAAAGTGTTCTCGTGTGATAATTTATGTCATGCACGCGAAAAAAAATAACAGACGAAAACTAATTATACGCGTACAAGAATATGCCTGTACTATCCTGAATGTAAAGGACTCCGGTTGTCAAATGTAGGTCACAGACGACAGAGTACTCGTACCTATGTAGCTCGTGTATACTGATTTTTAAAAGGCTTCTGATAACATAAATCTCTTAAACCTGTTGTACAAATTGTAATTAATCTACTGCAACGATCGGAGTTGTATATCTGGAATGGTACTCAAGCAGTCGCTATGTCGATCGATCGCTCGGTCGGGTTTAAGTCCAGATTTCTAGAAGTACTCTCAAGCATACCCCAGGGTTCACACCTCGTCCCATTCCTATTCACAGTTTATATCAATAACATGGGTAGTGTGATTGAAAATTATGCATTTTATATGCATTCGTTCGTAAATGTTTCTGAATACGGTTAAATGTTACACCATTACATTTATTCGAAAAATAGTTCGATTACCAATACAAACTCTTTGGACATAGTCTTAAACGAGTCTCGCCTATTCGAGACGTAGGACGGATGTTAAACTTCAAATATCAACATCAACAGAAACTTGGATCATTTTCTTCTTTCTCTAAACTCTTTACTTTTATTGCATATTTCTGTAGTTGGCACTTTAAAATCCAGCAGTTGAATTTGGAACTCTCAATCATGATTAGAAAAAATACTGGCAAATTAATTGGAAAACAATCTAGTATAGTCAAGTATGTATCATAAGAATCCAATTGAAGCATAATGTAATTGAACATAATGAAAATATACGTACTTAGACGAATGCCAAGTTTCTTTATTTAAAAAAACTGCTTTGATTAAATCTCATTTTAAATCCCACGATACTCATTACGTAACTCATGGTAAACTATGTACATAATGCAGGTAAAACATGTCATGTGTCCTTTTCTGGCACTAATAATGGAAAATACACTACTTAGCGTTCTTATGACAAAGATACTCGTAACAAATGATTCCTCTCGATATACTTATGCTGTTCCTCAAATTAATAAATCCTCGAGTTTGCAAAGTTTAATTTGACTTATTCTGATAGTTATAAGGTAGTCCGCGCCCTGTCAGTATTTTATTGTAGAAATTAAGTTCAGATGTACAATACAATGTCCGTAGGTATATATTGTAAACAATTTTAAAATGATGTGGAGTTTTATAGTCGAGATAGTACGGCAAATGCCAGTTAAAGGCGACTAAGAGAGATATATTGAGGTGGGCAGCAACATACTCGTACCTACCTATCTACAAGTCACCAATCTGCCTTCCAGGTGTGGTGAATACGATAAATCCTGTGAAGGAAAGTCCACTCTGGCAATCTTCAAAGGAGACTCACGTCCAACAATGGACTTTTGCAGTCGATTTTTTTTACATTCGATAGGCTTCCGTTTCATCACAATCTCAGCTGATGTTAAGCGACGACGTGGTCTAGGAAGGTTCACGGTTGCCTAGAGATAGCCTATTCATTCTGGCCTTGAAGATGTCCAGGTTGTAGCGCTTGGGAAACACAAAACCGGCAGGGAATTCTACTCCTTAACTTTACGCATAATTTGTGCGAAATGGTGGAATTTCAACCAAGTAAAGGTGGAACCCAGCCGTTCTTCTGTTTGGCTGGTTGTAAAAAAGGGACGGTAGAATTAGGTCTTGTAATGCAATCGATGTGTGGGTCGTCAGCTTCCTCATAGAGCTATGAGAATTCTACGCATGCCAAATTTTAAGGCAATTTAGGAGCAATCAAACTTTAGCATTCATAATTTAGCAGCAACCATGACTCAGTTACAGCGAGTTGTTTTTAGTGTGTCAGCTGGAGACATGGGTCTCCAGCTGACACATGCCAGGAAAGCAAACCAGTGAGGTTAGGGCTTTAGACTATAGTCAGGCATTTAAAGCACAATTTCAGCAATGAGAGCCAAAAAAATTAACGATCACATTGATAAACTGTTGGATCTACGAACGAAATACCGTGTGTAAGCTGGCGACCCGTGTCACCAGCTTACACATCTGGATCTTCGTAATTATTCAAGTTACGATTATGTATTGTACCTCATATTTTAGAGCAAAATAGCAGCGCCAGGCTTCAAAATTTTCGAATCTCTAGTGCTAAAACTGTTTGAGCTACGAGCCGATATGTGTGTGTAAGCTGGTGACATGGGTCGCCAGCTGACACATGTTGTATCTCTGAAACTACATAAGTGAGAACTTCGTTTTAAAGATCAGATGAGACCATACAATAGGAGCGTTCACGAGTCAAAATTTCAAATCTCCTGGCTGTCTAGATTCAAAGTTATAAGCAAAAAACTATTTTCCCGCCAAAAAATTCAAAATAATCGCACGGACGCCGCTGAGCGCGCCGTTGCCGTTCCGTGCGCTACGCTATTACAATAGAGTTTCAACTTAGCCGTCATTGTTTTAAAATTCATTTTAACCTGCACTTTCGTATCTATTGAGTCTATCTATATCTATATCTATCTATATCGTATGGTATATTGAGCGTGTTAGACCAGGAGCCGACAAAAATAAGCAATGGTATACTACCGATTAACTTTATAGAGAGATTACGAACGACCTTCACCAAATTTGAGGTCAAGTGATAATATAACCCTTCATCGTTGGTGCATAATTCAAATCTACTAATTTAACTAATAGTAATAAACTGACAAATTTTATGTCATTTTTGCCAATAGTGCCCGTTGATTAGTCGAGAAGTCTAAAATGGCCGACATTTGTCAGTTTATTACGAATCGATAACTCAAGGTAATTGCACAGGTAATTCGGTTCATCTTGTAATTCTATTGTGAGCACCTGAATGATAAATTTGAAAGGCTTATCAGTTTTCAGTGTCATCCTAATTATAAAAACGTACGATATTTTTTATAGAAATAGGTAAGTGCTTTTAGGTTTGTTTAAGCACTATTTTTATTGCTTTCAGAATATATGGTGCTTCTAAGAATATAATCAAACCACCTAAAGGGATGTCGCCAATCTAAGGTACTTAAAACCATAGCTAGCAAAGTGCTAATAAACAAAAAGGCTATTTTAACCGACTTAAAAAAGGAGGAGGTTCTCAATTAAACGGGTATATTTTTTAAAATGTTTGTTACCTCATAACTTTAGACTGGGTGAACCGATTTGGATGATTATTTTTCATTTGAAAGGTGGTGCTCCCCGTGTGGTCCCAATTTGGTTCAGTTCAGACCATCCATGAGAAAACAATATAAATCTTAAATTTGCCTTAATAAAAGCAGACTTTTAGGGCAATTGAAGTCGGTTTCCAGTTCTTTTTGAACGCATTTACTTGTATTGTAATTTAATATCCTGGTTTTCAGATTTATTCCTATGATTGTACCTTGCTTCTTGTCAAAGTTCCGGATTAGGTATAGGTCAACGGGAAGTACCCTGTAGGTTCATATCTTTTTATTGCGTTGACTTAGAAGTTATGTTTTGTAGAGAGGAACGGAACCATAAAAAGCATTATTTACCTCAAAAGGGAAAAGGAACCCTTATAGGATCACTTTGTTGTCCCTCCGAAAATTAACAACAATTGCTACTGGTTTTTCGGCTTTTCGTTTATTCTTCTAAAATATGATTTCCAGTATGTTAATTATTCATATACTCTACGGAGCCCTTTTTTAAAAAAAAGGTGAAATCTGAATCCTGAATTTTATTCACTGATGTAAGATATTAAGATGACAGATAAGACTAGTTTATATCTTTAGAATATCCAATCTATGATTATGTACTTTGATCGACCTGTGATAAGTGAACACTTAGTGTTGGTTTTTAGAAGAAAAAATTTGGTTTTATTTTATTTGCTAATGCACAATATAGAAAGCAAGTATTTTTAGTTCTAGGGCTTGTTATGTATAACTTTCAAACAAAATATTTGTGTCCCCATACAAAGCTATGTCTCGTTTATTTCTTTATAGTATCCAACCTGTTATAATGGAACGCTAGTTTTTAGAAAAATAATTAATCTTAATGATGTTAACTAATATACACACACTTTAGAAGGCAGGTATTCTGAATTCTACTGGTTATTATATATAAGTTTCAACAAAATATGGGTTCCCATACAAAATTATGACTTGTTTACTTCTTTAGAATACAACTATCGCCTTTCAGAAGCACCTTTGTTATGATCAATTATGTACATAAGCGGTTAATTTTGTGACTAAATAATATATTTAGGCGAACCCTAGATTGGATCTCTTTGTTGTTCTTCGGTCTGTCAAGACCCCTTTTTTAAGGAATGCGTGAATGCATCAAGTTGAAATTGATATCAAATACTCAGGTGTGCAATCCCTTATATCAAAGCCGTGCATGACGCAAATTTTTGATTGATCTATAATCCTGAAATTTGGCAAAAAACAAAGTCTTATATGGGACAAATATAGGAACCCTCGGTGCGCAAGTCTGACTCGCACATGTCCCGTTTTTGATATTATGAAAATCAGACAAAGCAATGTTAGTCAACTTTTATAATAAAAATATATCAAATCATAAGATTTTTATTCATTTGCAAATCTAAATTTCTGAGTATAAGCAATAATTTTTATTTAAATGTGCCAATATTGTTTGCAATTTCCATGAAAATAGCTATGAATAAAAGTTTAAGAAATACAGCCTATGTCATTTTCCATCCTTTTCCAAACTACCCCTATACAAAAAATCGTCATTCTGACTCTACGTTACGACGATAATAAAGGACAAACAAACAAAATCACTTTTGCATTCATAATATTATTTTATAAATAATGTTAGTATGGATTGCTATTGAAAATATACTAAATACCGAGCTCAACAATTATTGATCATAGTGATATAAACTGTATATGTTGAACATATACCTCTTATACTATGTTATATCACACCGCAAATTGTTATTTCTTATATGTTGATTCATTACTAAACTAAATCTTGGTTCCGTATTAGTCAAATTAGTAGATTTGCGATGAAGGGTTCTCACTTGACCTCAAATTTGGTGAAGGTCGTTCGTAATCTCTCTATAAAGTTAATCGGTAGTATACCATTGCTTATTTCTGTCGGCTCCTGGTCTAACACGCTCAATATACCAATTGAATCGATACGAAAGTGCAGGTTAAAATGAATTTTAAAACAATGACGGCTAAGTTGAAACTCTATTGTAATAGCGTAGCGCACGGAACGGCAACGGCCCGCTCAGCGGCGTCCGTGCGATTATTTTGAATTTTTTGGCGGGAAAATAGTTTTTTGCTTATAACTTTGAATCTAGACAGCCAGGAGATTTGAAATTTTGACTCGTGAACGCTCCTATTGTATGGTCTCATCTGATCTCTAAAACGAAGTTCTCACTTATGTAGTTTCAGAGATACAAAATGTGTCAGCTGGCGACCCATGTCACCAGCTTACACACACAAATCGGCTCGTAGCTCAAACAGTTTTAGCACTAGAGATTCGAAAATTTTGAAGCCTGGCGCTGCTATTTTGCTCTAAAATATGAGGTACAATACATAATCGTAACTTGAATAATTACGAAGATCCAGATGTGTAAGCTGGTGACACGGGTCGCCAGCTTACACACGGTATTTCGTTCGTAGATCCAACAGTTTATCAATGTGATCGTTAATTTTTTTGGCTCTCATTGCTGAAATTGTGCTTTAAATGCCTGACTATAGTCTAAAGCCCTAACCTCACTGGTTTGCCTTCCTGGCATGTGTCAGCTGGAGACCCATGTCTCCAGCTGACACACTAAAAACAACTCGCTGTAACTGAGTCATGGTTGCTGCTAAATTATGAATGCTAAAGTTTGATTGCTCCTAAATTGCCTTAAAATTTGGCATGCGTAGAATTCTCATAGCTCTATGAGGAAGCTGACGACCCACACATATGCAATCGCACACTCTCTGAAATGAAGCCTGTAGAAAACCGAAAGGCTGGCTATTTTATTACAATAAATAAAAAATAACGAACAATTAACCAACTATTTCAGGCTAAGGTTTCACTAATTATTATATTCACGTGTGTGAGATGTAGATATGTAAAGAAGGGGGCCTAAATGAACACCTTGTGGTAGGTATATAAACCCAGAGTCGATTTGTACAAGTACCTATGTCTGAAAAAATAGTACAGTGAAACTTTAGCCTGTCTTGCATTTTTAAGGATGACAGTACAATATAAAAATATTCCGCTAGTAAATATTCCGAGAATCTTAAGGCTAGCCATGTCGAAAGCTTCTATTAACCCTCTCCTAATGCTTCCATACTATACTTCCATTGCCATAATCTTTTAAAATAGAAGACCTGGCTTTGATAAGTAATTACTAATTACCTAAAATTAGGAGATGAAATTATTGTCACGAAATAATTATAAGACCTTATTTAAGGCTAATGCCCTATATAAATATATATTATAATAAATATATTAATATATATATAGGAGTTATAAGCCTGTGATAGATGGATAGACCGACAGACTTTCAGGACATCGTTACCCTAGGCACGTATATTAGTCTGTGACCTAAGCAACTCCCGACACGACGAACGGCAAGGTATCTACTTGTTTTTCTAAGCTTCAGATAAAATAAAGAATGTCTGGCTCTATCTGATCGTTTCTGAAAAAAGTTGTGTCTATGAATGACTGTTTCAGTAGAACCATAGATTTTTCTGCAATAAAACTCTTTACACGCAGATCTGAAATCATTCCTTCCCCAAATTGTTATTAATTCTTGTTTTGAATTGAGATTTATAGAACTAAATAATTGATAAATGTTAAGATAAAAACTAATATTAAATCTATCCTTAATAAAACCATGCAAAACTTTAAATATAATTAAACAAATAAGACGGACTCAACTGAAACGAAACGGAGCGTATGTACTTTATTGAGAGTTGTGCAGAGCGAGTGCGGATTTATTGAATTTCTGAAAGTAAATGTATTATAAGTTAAAACCAGCTTATTAGTTTCTAATAATTAATAAAATAAACCATAACTAAGTTATCATTCTTGCCCTGCTAGACAAGTTTTTATTTGCCGCGTTCTCTGAGGAGCATATGATGGAATCAATAACCCAATTTCTGTAGTTAACATGGGCATAATAACCATGGTAGTTAGTATGTCGCATAAGTGTGTTGGGTAACCGACCTGATCGGACCTCTTTGCGACAGGGATTAGTAGTTTGTACCTATTTAAACATGTTATTTACGCCAATTTATATAGCTATGACTTTTATAAAAACTTGGCGTATTAGATCGTTTAGGGCACGACTACTTGAGTTCCTGAATGGTAACACTAGTGTTGCTTTCTGTAAAGTGCCTGAAAATGCTGCTGGTAAGTCTAATTGTCTTACGTAACTTAGCCTTTAGCGCACCCCTTTGTACACCCCTTCTTGCATCCCAACCCAACCATTCCTTGTTGGATATCATAAATCCTCTCATATAAATCTCTTTATATCAATGATTTATTGGGCAGACTGATGGTCAGCATTAGACTTCATCTCAGAGTGTATAGGAGCTGTGTTTGAGGTGCTCAAAAGAGGGTGTTAGGTGGGAATTTTTTTCTTCAGCTCCGATTTTGTACACTACACCAACACTGTATGACATGGTGTATGCACTGAAGACTTGGACTGATATGTTAGTTTCTGAATAGATTTCTGATCTTTCAACTGTAAAGATCTCATTTTAAACCTGACATATCACAGAAGAGGTATAGATTACAAATAATTAAGAAATCATACTTTAATTAGTCAATAACCAATACTACTGACTGGAGCACCACTCTGTTCTTTTTTCTTTTCTCGGTAAGTTGCAGGTGTGCATAAAGTTAAAATTGTTACATCTGTGTAGTTAGTATGTCTATTTTGTAGTTACCGATTTGTTTATTGTTGTGTCACTGTTGGATGTGAGCTTCTCTGATTGCAGAATATGCTATCAATGAGGGGATTTGACATAATTACCACACTTAGCAGCTCTGCATCAACCTTACTTTCTTTATAATGTAAAATAGGTTCATACAGCATTCACATCACCTGGTAGTGACAATTAGGCAGCTGGAAAGTGTCACTGACTATGTTATCTTTTCTGGAACACAACTATAAGTACTTCGGTTTGATGTCAAATTTAGATAAAACATGATTCGCTTGAGCTTGCCAGGTGAACATAGAAAATGACCCACCCCCAAACAAACTGAGTATCAGAGAATGGAATGCATTACCTCTGGACTGTGAGCTCAACTATGTAACTGCTTGACTGGTGGCAGTTTCCATCTCTTATAAGTTTTATTTAGCTTCCTTCTTATTATGTTATTGGATTACATGGATGGATGGATTATATGGAATTACATAGCTTGCAAGATGAATATTGAAATTCCTATAATCAATCTGTTGTTCTGTTTGATTTAAATTAAAAGCTATAAATATTTCAGAAACTCCTACCTTAAGTTCAAAACTGTGCATAAACCCTAAAAATGCATATCTCTGTGATTTGCTGGACTACACCAATGCAACAAGGATATGTAGCATGAAACCAACTCAATGCATTGAGATCAGTGACTGGGTCTCTTGTGGAGGCGGCCTGCCGCTTGGCCTGTGTGAACCATCTCCTGTGACAGACCTGGATGTTGATGTTCTTTTTGAATGTGAGATGTTGCCTCATGAGAGTGCTCATGAAAATATTGTTACTGTAAGTACTGTCAGATTGTGAAGAACTTTTGGTTTTATTTTTAACTTTAGTATTTTCATGTAAAGAAAATTCTCTCTGATCTCTTCACCACAAAGCAACGCCCTAAGCTGAGGACGAGCCCGAGCGGGCGCCCTTAGGCCTGTTGCTAGTAATAATAATACCGGTTGAGCACCTTCTGCGCTCGCCATTGTCCGGGTGAAGCTGTAGAGGTCGCAGGACCAACAGCATCAAGTCCATTCGAAAAAAGAAAAAAAATCATGTAAAGAATGTTGTAATATTATATTTTTTCTAGTTGTTGCTAAATATAATTAATAATTTTTCTCTTCTAGTTGGAGAGCATGGGTCAACCAGTTGCGTGGAAGGCAGGGTCACACCTAGCCATAGTATTAAAAACAAACATAGAGAATCTCAGTGTTATTGGTTTTAATTTTGTCGGAGGGGAGTTTGTCATTGACCATAGGCTACCTGTTGTCAGAATACAAAGTAAGTGTTAGAAGTAATAGCTTCCAACACCATTAATTTTAGGTTTGTTAAATATATTGCAACCGGAAACATTTTTTCATTATTGAAAGTCATCATAAAAAGCACTTTCAGAGCACTATTTTTGTCAATGGCAAGAATGCAAAGAACTATTAAAAATTATTTATTCATGTTTTCAGCGGTTCAATTGTCTGGAGAACCAAATAAAGCTACCGATCCATCTATGCGGAGTCTTCGGAATGATATACTCCAAGCTTTGAAGCTATCACCCAGTGAATTTCAATGGCCTGTACATGCTGCACTACTTAGAAAACTATCAAAAGTTGTTGACATTAAATCAGATGCAAAAAATACTGCAGTAGTTGAGATGAACGGAACTAGTGACATGCATCTAGATACAGGCACAACAAGAAGGCATGTCACTCTGGCTGATGTCAGTTGTAATACAACTAAATCACTCACAGATGACAGTGAAAATCCAGAAGAAAACAAAGTAGATATACCTAAAACACCAGAAAAATCTCCCAGGAAAAAAGTTGATGACACATCGGATGAGAGGCAGATGGTTCTTGAAAATGTTACCGTTGAAATACAGCATAATATTACTCCAAAGAAATCTAGTTTGACATTGGATTTGAAGAAAGGCACTAGTCAGCTTTCAACTTCATTATTAAACATATCTAGTCAAATTAAATCTGTCACAACTCACAAGCGAATAGTGAGCACGACAGGGCCAAAGAAATCCCACCAGCAAATAGAAATGTTTCCTCAGTTGAAGGAGGATAGCCAAGGAACATCTCAACAGAGTACTCCGAAGTCAACAAAAGGTTCCCGTCCATTAGTGAATACGAAATCACCTAATGTGTTGATATATTCAGATAGTGTAGTGGCTAGAGATAACTTGGAAGCATCACTGAGGAAAGTTCTGGATTGTGATAGGTAAGTTATCACTTACAATATTATCTATTGTTGCTATTGCACTACATATGATTAACACATTACTGCTATTGTTATATTAGGATATTATATGACTAGGATTTTTGTTGTAAAACTGTTTAGGATGCTCAATAGTTATGCTCTTTATTCACGCAAATTAAATCTTCATCCTCTTTAATTTTGTTTAACATGCTTGGCTGAACCTTTTCATCCTAGCATTTGTTACAGTTTACAATAGGTATGCTAAGCGTAATCCTTTTTGTGTGCAACATATAAATTGTTCAATTCATGTCTGTATTCCAGATGATTGTGCTGCTTCCCTAGTAACAGTTACACAAGCATTGCCATTTATGTAATATTTTAGTACATAGAGTTAAAAATGTTTTTGTCTTGTTTGACGTACAAAATTTTGCGTTGGGCTGTTAAAACGTAATAGATATACATAGTTACTTTCGCATTTGTAATAATATAAGTTTAATTTCATATCAAATATTTACGATGAGCTTACACTGGTCTTCCATCTCACCTAGTGGTGACTATATGGCCAAAAGATGGACTCAGGCTCACACAAAATCTTGATGCTTCTTACCTAGTTTTGTTCTGTGTCTGGGGGAAGATTTAGGTAATATGATATTTAGTTAGCTTCTGTGTTTCCTGAGCTTTACAAACTGGAGCTGTCGAATGCAAGCGGGTACCACCCTAGATCACATCATCATATATTATCATCACATTAGATAGGATTGTTGTCAACCGCAAGCCTATTTTATTGTTAAAAAAGCTGTAGAGTTATTTTGTAGTAGTTTATCTTGTCTATCTGAGAACGCCTTTCTAAGTGTAGCAACAGGTATGTTAACAGAAAACGTTTTTGACCATTGGCACGTCAGCAATTGACTCAAAAACCGATATGAACAGCAAGACGAGAGACTGCCTTAGAATGAAAGTGACATATGGATTGACAAAAAATATATACAAAGATTATATAGATTATCAAATTGTATAATTTTTAAAATTTATAAACCCCACGAAAATTATACAGTCGAAAGTTGTACAGTCGACAACATGTTAAGTACACTTGGATTTTAATTCACTATATGCCTTCATTTTATCCGAATAGCCAGTCGACTCATATAAAATCAAATGTGTAGATCTATGAGGAAGGCAACGTTAACATCATGCAGATCTTTGGTCACTTAGTTTGTCCAAATCGATTACAAATATTTTGGGGACCCAATCCATACTTTTTGAAACATGTCTTTTATTGTGAGAACAAAGTATCTCATTTCAATGTTTTTGTGTTGATATTGTGCAGGTATACGTTGTACAGCGTGTCCCGGGATGCTCTGGAAGGTGGTGCGTGGCGAGGTCGTGCGGCGCTCGTGGCCGTTGCCGGGTGCGTAGGGCGTTGTGCGCCGCTGCTGTTGGCTCATCTCCTAGACGGCGGACGGCTACTGGCGCTGTGCTCTGACTTACTACATACAGTATTACCCTATTACAAGACCGCCGAGGTACATTTATTCTACTTCACGTTCTCTGCTATTATTTTTAGAATTGTTTAATTTTGTCTTACCATTTCAAGATTGATTTCAAGGTTCACTTGTCTTTTGATGATACAGACTGATTAAATTTTTATTTTAAAAAAAATCTTCCAAAACTTTATATGCTCGAGAATTGCGTTTACGAAGACTTTTAACAATTTATTATTGTTCGAGTAATAAGTTTGGTCTGGTTCATATATGTCACTATAAAAATGTACCAATGATACACCTACACTGCGACTTTTTGTAATGATTGGCTTGTTTTGATAGTAATTAAAAATGTAGTTATAAGAAAATTAATGTATTTCGAATTTTAATGAGTGAGAAAAAAGGTTATTTGTGACTTAAAATAATCAAGTACAAGAATTAAACAGCTCTATTTACTTTAAAATTTACAACTTTTCAGATTCGCGAGAATGAGATAGTACAATTCACTTACGACAGATGGAAGTCTGTAAAAATGAAGCACCACATATTCTGCTATCAAGCTTCCCCCGCGAAAAAGCAGTTCTCAACTGAAAGCGATAGACAGTAAGTACCAGACTTTCCTTTAAACCTATGGAATACTAGCTTGATATTATATATTATTAAATGTGTAACTAATTACTCTACGTATGTAGTAATGTTGTTTTTATAAAATTTTGCAGAGCAAGTCAGGACGCTAATATGTGTCGGTATGCAATACGCTTTTAAGTAAATTATATGTATCCATATTTGTAGCCATGTCCTAAGTTGGCCTATAATCATGATTTTCAACTTTAGCTATTTAAAGTATCTAGGATGAGTGTAGTTTTTGGGATTTTAGTAATTTAGCAGTTATATCCAATAACAGTAAAAAAGCTATGAAAGGTATTTGTAATAGTTCTAGTTCCTACAATTGTGTCAGCAAAACTTTTTTCTTCTTCATTCCCAAAACCTAAACAACCCTCATATTATTTTAGTCCGTTCGCCCCCAAATACCTTCCTTATATCCCCCAGTTTATCTTTGGCCAGTGGTACATATACATTTTAGATTTAGAAAGGACGTTTTTCAAATGACACAACATTTGTTTTTTATGGCGATGCACCTGCATCAAAGTTTCATACTAAATTTCTGTTGCCATAATCTTTTAAAATATAACTGCTGGATTTGTGCAGTAACTATCTAAAAATAGCACATCGGATTGTGATGTCGGGAAATGAATATCATTAACATACAACTTCACAGTAAATCACAATTTTCATTTTAAACACTTTTTTCTAGTATTGTTCAAAGCGCCATCTATGAACCATTAGCTGCGTAACTGTTATTGTAGCTAACTATAAAGTTGTAAACACTCGCGACACTATAATTTCATCTCCTCTTTTTAGGTAATAACTTACGAGTACCAAAGCCTGCTATTCTATTTTAAAAGATTATGGCAACAGAAATTTAGTATGGAAGCATTACGAGAGGGATAACGTTAAACAGTGATATCAACTTGGACACAGCTACGTCTATTTCCTAGATCAATAACTTGCTAATCAATATAATTCTAGGGGCTTTTCACTGAAAGCCTATGCTTATATTCATTTTCACTTATATATTGCTTACATTCACCTATCATATTTTAAAATACACACCAATCTGATTTTCTATTCATAATTATATTTATTTTAGGCTTATACATGCATGACACATTTACACATACAAACATGATGAACACAAAACAAAGTGTTTTTAATTATTTTATAAACTGAACTAAATGAATTGTTTCTTATTTTGATGATGTAAATACATGCACAAGAATTCTCGCAAATTATATTGTAGAACAGATAAAGACACATTTGAACGTCTTCAAATGAAATTATATTCGTTCACACTAAATTATCACAAGAGCTCAAGATACGCTGAAATCGGAAATGTATTTAGTATTTCAGAAATTTTTATCCAATTTTTTAAAACAAAAGGGCATAAAATCTAGTGCTTTATTTCGAATCAGTTTAATCGATAGATAATAACGGTTCTAGAAACAATCGCTAGAAGTAATCTTTTAAACATTATTGATAGTATTCAAATGTAATAAGAGGAGTAAATTGTATAATCTTGCTCATTAAATAATTTCAGTCTTACCACAAAAAAGATAAACAAGCTTTAGACACACGTTTTGAAAAAATGTTACCACAAATGCATGTTTAGCCGATGTCAGCTTAGACACTGCTTAAAAGAGGGTATGCTGTTGTCAAAGCGCCCATACAAACGTAGTCCAGTCATATTTTGAGTATTAAGCTATGAAAATCTATGAAATTTTCAAGGCACAATCTAGAAACAAATATCTGTGTCGGTGGTGAGTCAGATTTTCGTTTAAATATATACTTCCAGAGTTACAGGGCGTCAAAGTATTGTATTTTTCGGTAATAAAAAGCCCCAACTTTGAACCTGTTTTACAAGAGTATGAATTAATTTAGAACAATTTGGAAAAAACACCGACATCTGAAATTTTATTAATATACTGTATTGAAAAAATGGCTACATAATATACTGTATCCTTCAAATGATCACTGGACTACGAAACATCCAAATAACGGGTTGATAACTTCGCGTAGTGTATGCTGTCTCACCGTACGAGCTCGGGTAGGATAGGGCTCGGAGAGGGACAGCTACAAAACAATGCAACCTTGAACGCGGCCACGTGGTCTTACCAAGATAGCCTCTTAACATAAAACTTTAATTTGAATTGTAGCCTGTCATAACATTCTCTGCCGGAATTCGCAATAGATTTCGTAGACTTTGTTGATTTTAATGATTTTGAAGACGTGGTATTAATGGACAACTATCGTGACCGTTTTAACAGTGCGAATAAATACATTTGAACATTACAACGAGCGCAACTTTCGAAAACGCTACAGATTTAGTAAAACTTTCGGGGAAATTATTATTATTATTCATTTATTTCAGGTAACAATGACCCATAAGGATATATACAATACAATAAAATACATTAAGTTAAACTACTACACACTACAAAAATATTCTGCACACTTATTTACTATGGCACGTTAGTGCCGCTCTGGTGGTGTTGGTCGCTATCTTTCCTCTGAAGCGACGGGTCAGCTTGCAGGTCGGGACTCGAACCACGAACGACTTGAATGATGTACCGTGGCGTGACTCCAGCTGCGCCATCCTCACGGTCTAGTTGGACCTCTGCTATATATATTCTGTGACGTCCTGCATGGTGGTGATGAAATGTAGGCGTGACAGATACGTGGCCGTGGTTGGAACTTCAGCGCGCAGAAGGTAGTTGGGCCCTGTGGGTGCGGTTCCGTAGCGGTTCCGAGTCACTCGTTTACGGTACGCCTTTTTCGTCTTGACTTTCTGAAATACATCCTCGTCCGTGTCATCAAATCGGACGCGCGTCCGCTGCTGGCTCGTGGTCGTCTGCGCCTTCGGTAACACCGGCTGCTGGGCTTGAACAGTTCGTTTGTTAGCGACGAAAACCACTGAAGCAAAATCACGTCGCGGTGATTCAGCTTCTTTGTGTCCAGCAGCAAGCTGTTTCACTGGAGGCTGAGGAGGCTGGTGACGTCGACATGGTCACGGTGACGGGAGGCAGCTTGTGCAACTCCTTCGCTACAAACGTAGGCACGTCGTCAGGATCGGTCTCTTTAAGCACAGTGATGATATCCTGCAGGCTCTTCGGTGTCCCTTCACGTCTGTGTGACATCATCTGGTCGCTCTTATTGAGAGCCGCGTACTGCAGCTTCCTCGCCGCAGCTATGTCAGCCTCGCTGAAGCTTGACTTACATATCTGCAACGCTCTGACTTCGTCCATCACATCCAGCTTCTGTTGCAGGAACACGAGGAGTTCGCCACGAGTTTTTCCTCGCCCATGACGCTGACGTCGCAGCGGCTAGCGCCACGCTTCGCAATTTATAATAAAATAAACGTAGTCACGTCCACACGAAACCACGCATGACTCGAGACGAATAATCGTTGATATAATTAAGGACGATATTCCTCACGATAGCATAAACTATAGCTCAATTTTAATATTCGATTCACAGATTCGATTGAGAGAATAAAATTAACCTGACACCTGACACTGACCTCATGTCAGTGAAAATCACGTTCCATTGGATGTATAAAATTGTTTATTTAAAAAAGTTTAGCATTGTCAATCCACCAAATGTACGGCTACAAAAGCAAGCGTGCGTTTATATATTACATAAAGTATATATTTCGTATATTTTTATAATGTAGAAATTACTGAATCAAATCAATTTGATAAATAAAAATTATGTTAAATTTAAAAAAATGCTTTCAATGAAACGTTTTCTAGAGGTGTCAACATAAAATAAAGATACGTCAAGATAAATCGTGCCCAAGTAAACAAACGTTGGATATGGTTTTGTGGTAAACAAAATTAAACAATTGTCTATGAAACAGAAAACAGAAACAGAAACTAATCTCAGCATCTGCTATGGCAGTAGCCATAGCGCTGGTTTTCAGAAAAGCCCTATATAGTATGTAAGGCATTAAATATATGTGTAAAAGAAGTGTATGTGTGACTTTGCAGTGATTATCTTTTTAATACTGTCTAACTAAACTGGTATTTAACTGATGAGTTAAAATATTTTTTGTGGTAAGACTGTTTATGTTTATGTTTACATTGGATTGAATTGAAAATAGTTATGCAACTTATTTGATGCAGTCAATAGTTGACTATTTATACATTTTGTATGCAATCCGTTATTATTTAGTAATTATTGATAGCAGAATATTATTAATAATTAGAGAGTTAGCATGAATTAGACAGCTGGATACAATTGGAAAATTTGTTGAGACAATGTTGGCAGAGTATACAATCTCTCTTCCTCCCCTTTCTCTCTCGGAACGTCGATCACAGCTCAAATATTCATGTGGTCATTGTCATGATCCTGTGATTAACAGATTATGACTTTTAATTTAGGTTTGAAGAGTGCATTTTAGAATTATCTCCATCAGCAGTTACACTCGTAATTATGCTACACTTATGTTACAAGCAGTTGTCAAACATGTTTCAACCAATTTTCAAATATGCTGACATTACATTTTAATGAGCGCTGTTGCACTACAGAACTGTAGAGTTATTTTATAGCTACTGTGCTGTTAACATCCTGTTTATGGTATGTAGGCCGTCGAAATATACGGGTCACCCAGGACATGAGCTTGACATCCAAGTACTGGCTTCCGAGGAGACATGGCGCACTCCCTCACTGCTACAGGCGTCAGATGTCACTACGAACGGCATAGCAATATTTTCACAGGTAAGGATTGTTTTTATTATTTTCTTTAGCTCCTGATTTAACCTAGGCTTCTGTTTAACAACAATCGGACCGAGACGACGTTGATAATGTTGACACGGAAGCTGGTAGGGATTTTCACGCCTTGACATTGCGCATTATAAACGAAATAGCGAAGCCATGTGTCAACTAAATGGGTGTTGAAACCCCGCAGTTTTTGTTTTGTTTCCAGATTGTAGATAGCGCAACCTTCCCCTAAAATTCTCTCTGCTTTACTGCACCTAGGGATACACACTGATATCAACTTCCGCTGATAATTACAGATCCATTTGGAAGCTGATCCCAGCGACTACCTCGGTGAAGAAGGCGTGAAAAGCAACGAGGCTCGATTGGAGATCATTCACAAGATCCTTGGAGAGATCCTAGGGCTTCACGTTAAGGATCCGAGCGAACTGGCCACAGTCGATTACACGAGGGGGTTCTTTCTAGGCAATCATGTGGTAAGTGTTCCTTATTACTGTGTATTTAAATGCATCACCATTAAAGTAGAGATTGCTGGACGCGAACGCTTTGTTTTATAGTGCTGTTAAGGTTTAGGAAACTATTTCAGATAAATCGATAATCTAAACGAACAATTCTTTTGTGGCACAATTGTGATGTGATTCACAGATTACATAGTCCTGGGCTCTAGTAATGAGTAGGTTGAAGTCTAATTTTGAGAAAGATATTCTATTACTCGTATAGGCGTCCGTGTTCAAACAAGGACTCTCATAATTTGGTCAGGTCCAAAAAAGTATATATAGTAGGTTATTGAAATGCCTTTGGGTCAGGTCCTAGCTACTGCAACATTGCGAGCGGTTTTCTGACGCCTTGCAATGTATTGTTTAAGAGTTCACCTTAGATATACAGCACAGTATAACCGTATAACATCAGGCTATTAAGAAGAAACCATTTAAAAATAATATTATATGGGATTGACGGTACTTCTTTGGTACAGATTTTGGGTATTGCTTCTTTAACTAAAGTGTGGCTTAATTCCTTAATTGTTTCCAACTAGTTTATGCACGTGACTTCATCTGCGTGGATTCCAGAAATAATCCAACGGGACCACTTTAACGGGATCCTAAATATCCAAAGTTGTAATCCAAAACCAAAACATCAAGGACATGTTAATTTTTAATTAATTAGGTTAATTTAATTAGGTAAAATTTATGGTTCGTAATCATTTTATAAATTAATCCAAAGAAACACCATTAATAGAATTGACAAAGCATATCCCGTACAGTTACAAAGAAACAATAGTCAGTAGCAATTGGTTTCATATTTCATTGGTTATACAGCTTTTTTTGGTTTAGTTCACCTGTGGTGTAAATGTTTAGTTAATTGAAAGAACAACATAAAAAACATCACACAAGCACTATAAAACACAAGCGGCAATGCGTATGCGAAAATTAGGAACTTGTCATGTGACATTGCATTAAATTAATTAGATGTGAATTTGAAGTAAAATTGAAATTGGAGTAAAATGTAATTATGAGCTTTGTAGTTAACACCGTCATATGGTATCATCCTTTGAATGGCCCTCCACAAGCTAAGTAGTGCTATGGTGTCAATTTTATATAATTCTATTATAACTTAAGTCCGTGGCAAGGTAAAAAAATTGGTCTTTCTGAAACTTGCCTCTCCGCCCACAATAAATCAAGTGACTTCTGTTCCAGCATTGAAATAAACAATGCACTTACACTGGTTTTGTGCTTCCTTAATTCATAGTTTAAATTACAAAATACCGTCTGGTTTCCTTATTGTGCATTAAATAATAATAACAAAGCGATACATATATATAGATCCCTGTCAAGGCTGTTTTATATTTAATAATTAAAAGCTAGTTTAATGCCTTCTGAGCATGCAATAATTGTTCATAATTTAATAATACTGACAAATATTTTTTTTATGTTCAACTAGCATAGCTTAGCCAGTGGATGGTCACATAATTTTTGAGGTAAAATGGAAGCAAGACATCAGCTATCATCACAATGGCACTATGTATTCTAGTATACACATACCTCAATGTCTTGACACTTACAGAGCAGATTAGATTTTTAAAATAAGTAAGACAATTTTTATTTGACACAAGTTTCTTCCTTACCGAAAATGTGATTCAAGATAGTGTACAGCTTTAGCTATACACCTAAAATAGCTTTAACTAAACACCTACATGTTTTGAATTCTCTCACAAGTTTCTCACTTGTCTTCGCTAAATGTTTCAGTTGACAAAAGGTGGTCACCTAACAAATTTTGAATTAGTTTTGATTCTACTTACGTTATTTTATCCATTTATCAATGCAATGGCTATCAGTGAGTACCTAATATAAACAACTGATATTATACGATAAAGTGTAGAAAACATGTGTTTTTATATATATTCACCGTCGATGTGCTTCTCCGGCATTTCACCGGGTTAAACGGGAGGGATTCACGAATTAATGAAGATAAGTCATACTGCCACAATACGTGTAGTAACCATTGTATCGTCTAGTTGATAAGTACCAGTAATTTTGTAGTCACCACAAATTGAATTCTACCAACACTTTAGTATATGAGACAGCGTTTCTTAACCTTTATTTTACAGTAATTTGGCTCAGGTATAACCATGTCATATTCACCTTTATTTGTCTTTTCAATCAACACTGTTCATAGGAAAAAGTAAGAGTGAGTGTGACATGGTACTAAAGTGGGTATATATTCTTGCACTTGATTGTACACTTGAGTACAAAATATGCACCCGCTTTTGTACCATATCACATTCACCCTTTTTGTTCCTACACAGTGTGTTAAAGGAAATGTCAGTGTACATGTTTTTGTGCTCTAGTTTAATTCTAAAGTCTAGGTTTAATTTCATTTTTTTCGATTTCGTCTCAATTTGTGTCATTTAATTTTCTGCAAGGAACTAGAAAATAAACAGCATTTTATTTAAAATCTCCATCGTAACCTATCCGAATGGTTCGACGACGATTTCCGAAGATTGCCCAAATATAAATTGGTTTACTACTACTAGGTGAAGTAGTTTGGCAAATATTATTAATTTTGTCATTCTTTCCAAAGTCGGAATCAAGATCAAATTTGAAAAAGGTTAAGAATTGCTGTACTTACACATTACACTTAGAAACGCCCCCCTTGTCTGATCGAGTGGAGCAGAACCGTAGCTTACTAGAACACATAGTGCTGTCATCATATCGTCGGAGTACTGACTACACGTGACGAGTATACATATATAGAATGACTTGGGATGTTGTCCGCTAGGCGGCGCGTCCGGCGCGGTCGGGACCGGGCCACGTGACGGTGTGATGGCCGGTGAGACAATACTGACAAGGTTTTTATGCCGACAGCAATATTATATCAAGCAAATTAACACTTGCGATACGGCGCACACTGTACAGACGTCGTGAGGCGCGCATGAATTCATCGCTTTGAATTTGGTGTTTAAATAATCTTTGAATGATCAAAATAATATGAATATATCATCTTAAGATTTAAACTATCTTAAGACATCAAATATGTATATTTGGCGGTTTATAAGATTTCTCAAGGTGTACTTAATTTTGAATACCGTTGATTAATTCGAGCTTTATAATACTCATGGCAGTTGCAGTCATGTAACATGTAAATGGCAATGCTACTACGCTCTCACTTGCACTTACCGGACTGGTAATAGACTTGGTGAGACGTAATGATTAGTCGGGTTTCTATCGATACCAGCAATGTCAATGTAAAAAAGTAACCAATATTTTCTTTCTCTATTCTTCATGTATTAACTAACCATTATGCTAAAATATAAGCTACGGTAGCTCTGTTGGGTAGAGCGTCAGTCTTTGAACAATCGAGGTCTGGGTTCGATCCTTGCTTGTACCAATGAGTTCCAATTTGTTATTTATGTACGAATGATAAAAATCATTACCACTGGCTTTTCGGTGAAGGAAAACATCGTGCGAAAACCTGCTCACTCCTGAGAAAAATTCAAAGGTCTACCAATCAGCACTGATCCCGCGTTATGGACAATGTCCCATACAGTCTATGTAAGAGAGTAGGCCTGAGGCTCTGCAGTGTGGACTAGGCTGATGATAATGATGCTAAAATAATGTAACAATACAGAAGCACTGGACCGTCCTTTTTGACGTAGCTTCAATGATTGCACTATTCACAACACAACAGCAAGCGTGGCTTACTTTTAAAGCTTTTGTCATGGGCTTCGCACCGTCTGTACAAGTGTACCTGTCTTAACAAGGTTTCAATGAACGAAGAATGGCAAAAAAATCTTGACGGATGTATAGCTTCAACGTTTTGTACGAGTAATCGCTTGTATAGCTTGAGGTTTCGACAGGAAAGCTAAGATATCTTCTATCGGGGTTTTGCTCTTTAACACTTGAATACAGCGAAATAAAACGCAATGTAGTTATAACGTTTTTGTTGTTTAATACTAGATAATGTGTAAACTGTTTGAATCTCTCGCTATTTGAATGTAATCTTTTGTAAAAATGTAAATTTAAAAAAAAATTTATGAGACTATACTTTAAATACACAAATTACTCTAACTTTTTTCTAATGCTTTGCGCTATTTTAATATAATAAAGAAAAATATCTAATCTTATGTTTAATTTTTATTATAGAATATACACATTACAATAGAGGTGTAACCAAACGATAAGAACTGAATTATTATACTGATAAACATAAAATTCCTGAATATAAACGAGAATGATAATAAAATTAGTTGTATACATGTTTTGTTACACTTGTAAATTGTTACTATCTGCTTTTAATGATCGTGGATTTGATTTAAATAATGTTTATTATCAGATTTTGCTTTAAATACGTTATTTTATCAGATATTTAAATAAGAAACGAATCTTTGTGGTGCATGTTTTTTTGTTATACAGAGATCTATCACACTCTTGGTATTAATATAAAAATTTCTTTTGAAATATAAAAAACGTGACAGAGACTCATACAAACTAAGAGGATGTTGTTAAAGTTGTTTAAAAAAACTGTGTTTGGAATTGACTCGCTGCATAAATATTGATTTTATCTACATATAGGAATTTGATCTTAATACTCAAAGCATCTGTTCGCGTTGGGCAAAAGGTAGTCATTTTAGTCGCAAAAGAACTCAAAACTACTAAAAAACCACTAAAATCAACTTTGTAGATCTATAACTATACGGTATATTGATATATAAAATAAAATTAATGTTGTCTCCCCAAAATATTTCATTTCATATTGTTTCAATAAAGTTGACTTATCATATATACGAGTAAGATAAAGCTGCATTATGATTTCATTTTGCCCTACTCTGCGGTATATGAATTAAGATTTATATTCGAAATATAATTTGTTAATAAGGCAATCGAGCAATCAAATAACTTTAGCAACATCCTCAAATCTGGAAAGCATTTCGTATTGAATACGTCGTGGTGTTTAGGACAAACTGTCGCTGATAGAGGGCTGGTGCGCCGGCGGCAGGCGGGTTCAAAACCTGGGTCAGATTTCGGTGCAGTGGTGTCTGCGGGGAGAGACGCCTGCGGAACCTCCCTCGAGCTCATTCCTCCCGGTCTACGTGTATGAATGTCCCGACAATTTCTCTACTGTTGAATATTACGATGTGAGTAAAGGAAACAAACTTTGATTTCTCAATCCTCGAACCCAGACGAGCATTAGCGTGAATATCTATATTCCATGGGATAAACGAATGATAAAAATAATTACCATTGACTTTTTGGTAAAGGAAAACATCGTGAGGAAACCTGCACACTCCTGAGAAGAAATTCAAAGGCGTGTGTGAAGTCTACCAATCCGCACTGGGCACGCGTGGTGGACTATGTCCCATACACTCTCTGAAGGAGAGTAAGCCTGAGCCCCTGAAGTGGGGACGTATATAGGCTGTTGATGAATGGTATAAATGTTGCAAGTTGTCCCTCTTTATTTTAGAAGTACTTAAGTATTGAATATAACAAAAGGACACCTAATGTACATAGAAAAAACACCCCTTTAGCTCACTCTCAAGTTTTCCGCTACAATATTCATAATGCGTACATTGAAGGAATGAACAAAGGACATCGCTATTGTAAGGTTTGAGTAGTGTAACTTTCACTTCATAAAATTTCCGTTGGAAAACATTGTACTATCTGGGAAGAAGTATATTTCGGTGTGGCTATAAAAAGGCCATACAAGTCATAACGTAAAGCAAGTATTAATAAAGGTATGAATTATAAAATATATATATCTACTTACAGAACCTGTCATCATCGTCTGTGGGGCGCCTGGTCATTTACTCTGAAGTGATGTCGACAACAATGGCGCTGACTGGAGGGGTGGCGCTTGCGCACGGCGTCAGCGCTGTCGCCAGGAGGCAGGTGAAAGGGCGCGGCAGAGGGGGCAACGTGTGGATCACGCCGCCCGGTCAAGCTGCCATATCTATACAGGTATCCTTTATCAAATGTGAAAGCAATTCTGTATGTTTGTCCCCTTTTCACGACAACCGGCTGAGTGGTTCTTGATGAAATTTAGCACGTTAACAGGCTAGGACATAGAGAGGGTATATGCTACTTTTTCACCTGACAATGATACACAACTGAGCTAGCAACTCTTTCATTCTTATGTGCCATCGTCGGCCATATACTTATCAGGCCAGATTGTGATAAAAAGAAACCGCAAGTATATCTATTTCATATGTATTTAAACAGCATATCTTATAACAGGTGTGGCAGAAGATAGTTCCGTCGTTGCCGCTAGTACAGCATGCTTCAGCCTTAGCTGCGGTGCTCGCCATTCGCTCGCTGCCGGGGTATGAACAACTTGACATAAGGTACGGTTTTTCTATTTATATTTGTATCGCAATCCATACATGCTTAGTATTATAACTGCGAAATAAGGTTAATTATTTGTTTGTCCTTCCTACCACCATCAAGGTAATGTATTGAACTCGTCTTAACGAAACAAATGTCTCGCACTCAACTCAAGCGGCTTACTAGTAGCAACTGAAAGGTTCTACTGTCCACTTTTTGCCTTCACGAGTAGATAAAGTCCGGTTTAACATATTATTGTTGTCTTCCGAATGAGGGACTTTAAGAGACGTCTTTCAATTGAGTACTTAAAGGATTCGATAGATGGCGCGGAAGTGCTCGAAATTAATCTACCCTAAATCATTATGGCAGTCCACACCCCACCAAAAAGTCTTGTTAACCACTTTGACATATTTATTTACACAGAAGTGAAATTCTCCTTAGTATGTGTACGACATAGGCAATAAAGGCTTCGCTTCCTTGCTTTCAATTCATACGAAAAATATACATTTGAAATTGATAAATCTATCCATTTAAGTTTTTTATTTACTGATCTATTTTAAAAGGTTTTATTTTTTACTAATCTAGGCTAAGTTTACTAACAAATCTAGATTACTATTGTAACAATCTCACGTTGCCATTTTTATAAGAATTTTCTATAAAATTGATTTTGGTACTGCGAAATAAATGAATTACGTTTTTAAAATAAAATGGTTTCAAATAAATTACTCTTTTTTAACCTAAATTAATAATATTTAAAATAATCATACCAACATAATTTATCATTTGACTATAGCAGTTACGACAGAAATATGACGTCACAAATGAGTAATGTCTTACGAAATTGTGTTTAATGACAACCTAACTACACAAATTACCTTATTTTAGGTGAAACTGACTTTCTAGATTTGGTTACATAATTTGTTACATTAGTTTCATATAAGTGAAGGTAATATAAATCGTGTAGTAATGATATTTTTAAGTTGACAGTATGTATTTTTTGTATTTCAGGATCAAATGGCCTAATGACATTTATTACGGGCGCGAGGTAAAGATTGGCGGTACTGTTACAACGGCCGATTGTATGGGAGACGATGTCATACTCAATATAGGTACTGTTGCCTTTTAAGTTTTAACTAGGTGTAGTTTGCCTAACCGAAAGTGGCGGATAAATTGATATTTTGTATGTATGATAGATTTGCACTTGCCCTTCATCTCACCTGATGGCAAGTGACGATAAAGCCGTTGGATTGTAAGCGTGCTCACCCAGAAGCCTCAAGCTAATAAGGCGCTGGCTTTGCTACCTTTCATACCGGGATACAACAGTGCTATTAACACTGCTGTTTGGTGGCAGATACTGAAATAAAATATAATGCATAGTATCACTATAACTTTCCTTTTAGGCTTACAATATAATTAATAAACGTATTAATGGCAAACATACAATTTTTTATTTAGAATATCTTTTTATTTTTCAAATTAGTCGATATTTAAAAAATCATTAAGACTGCAGAAACATTTTCCTATAAAACATTGGTGAGATAGTAACTCTAGTGTCAGATAAATACCATCTTTATATCAATGAGATATCTCTCTTTTACCATAAATACATTTAATACAAATATAGCTTGACAATGTGTGCAGGTACTGGTGTGAACATAAGCAACAGCATACCCACCGCTTGCGTCAACGACATTATTTCACAATACAACACAAAACACAGTACCAACATTCCGCCGATGACCATAGAGAAATTCTTAGCACGATACTGTTCCCACTTGGAGAGAATCCTCGAGCACATATCGACGGACGCTGGCAGGGACGCTTTCCTCGATCAGTATTACATATACTGGCTCCATAAGTAAGTTATACAACTTATTATAGAAGACTGTACTTGAACTATACATTTCATGATGTGACTAACCAACCAGCACTGGCCATATCGTTTTGACATTCGGCTAATAAATGGATTTCAAACTTCTTATATTGTTTAAAGAGATTGCCATATTGGTTTACAGTGAGCGAAAATCAAGTTCTTTCTGTAGCTACCTAAAGTAAAGTTAAAACTTAGGAACTGTTTTAATAAGGGACCTATCCAACGACGGTGAAAATTGGATCAAAACTGGTAACGTATATTCTGAGGCGAATATTTTGTGAAGTCATACGAGTATCATATATTTCTGGGATATGTTTCAATATGTCTTGAAGTTCATCCGTGTTGACTTCAAAAATCATTTAAACCCTTCAGTGCGTCTTCATCCCATAGGCGTTCCAAATTTCATCAAGATAGATTGAGCCGTTAAGTCGTGAAAGGGTAAAAAACAGACAAAGGGACAATGCGCATTCGAATATATAATATTAGTGATAAGTGATGCGATATGAATGTATGCCTTTGACTATGTATGAGTTTCGTCCATATTTCATCATCAACAGCCTATACATATCCACACTGCAGGGGCTCAGCCCTACTCTCCTACAGAGAGTGTATGGGCCGTAGTCCACTACGCAGTTATTAGAGTTAATTGAGTCTGTAATAATTTTCGCTTCGCTTCATCGATTTAGAAAACTGAACAAAATTTTATGCATTATGATTCATTGTGGCAAACGGTATTTATGCAATTTCTGGTGGAATGCGTTGTGAAGCTGATGCGATGCGATTTTTTCCCATTATTGTAAAGCTCAATTATATATATGTGGTATAATTTGGCTGATATTTGCTTTGATTTTTTACAATTATGTAGTTGAAAGTAGAAAATGTACATCAATTAAGACATTACCTAAATTTAACTAAATGTATTCCTCATGAGACATGGTAGCTCCGTTGAGTAGAGCGACAATTCTTTCTGCAATCGAGGTATGGGTTCGATCCTGGCTCGTGCCAATAAGTTACCATTTGTTATTTATGTACGAATCATTACCATTGGCTTTTCGGTGAAGGAATACATCGTGAGGAAACCTGCACACTCCTGAGAAGAAATTCAAAGGTGTGTGGCCCAATCCGCATTGGTCCGCGTTGTGGACTCTGTACGAGAGTAAGCCTGAGCGCTTGCAGTGGGCTGTAGTGGAATATAGGTTGTTGATGATCATCTGTCCTTCCCCAACTCATACTAACTGATGTCACTATTCTTAACTAAAGCTGCATTTTGGAAATATACCTAAATACCAAATTTCATGTTTAAAATGATAGTTAAAGGGATATATTCCTTTCGATTACAGTGGCGAAAAAGTGCGGATACAGACCAAAGAAAAACTTAATACTGTGGAAGGCGTGATAACCGGCGTGGACACGGCTGGGTGGCTCCTTGTATCTACACCTCACGGAGAAACTAAAGTGGCTCCAGACGGCAACACCTTCGATATGTTATCTGGGTTAGTGGCACCAAAAATAGATGAGTAAATTCCTTTTCAATCGTGTAACCTTAATTGTAACTATACTAAATAATGGTAAAAGTTATAAAAGTTACCATTGCACGGTTATATTGTGTATTAATTCGGTGGCCATAACAATAAGGGCTTTTTTTTTAAATTTTGTTTTGCCTTAAAAAAAGTGCAAAACAATTTTTTTTGAAATGAACTAGGGGGGGGGGGGGGGGGGGGGGGGGTGGAAGAACCTCAAAGTATATATATTTATTTTAAATCGGCTTCGCCAAGAGTTATGAAAGGAAACCATTATTCAAGATATACAAAATACTGCCAAAATCATATACATCTATCTCGTTCTCTCACGCACTATGAGATACTGTGTACGCCTGCTTCATGTGCGTCTTATTGATTAGTTGATGGATGACTTAGCCTAATCATTCTAATACTTTGCACGTTTCATTCGATAGATATGTCACCGTGAAATGGGTCGTTTTGTTGCCAATCTAGTCGTGTAATGGTCGCCTTGTCTGATATATTATATAAGTGTATTTGAGTATGTTTATTGTATGGACACCATTAATTAGACAGCCACAACACTGCCAAGTGCTCTTTAATTTACATGGTGAAATTTTAGTCTCGGTTTGGTTGTATGTCTACAATAAATTTAAATGTCATAGATTCAAATAAAATTGTAAAAATTAAATTAATAAGTAAATGTTATCGAAGACGTGTATTTAGATTCGAGAAAAATGCCTTGTCGATTGACAGGTCTCGAAAAGACATCGATATAAAATTTCACTATGCGTATCAAATATATCAATATATTAGCATTACCCTAGATCAAACTCCGTTCATAGTATATTAAAGGTTGTAAATTTAAATGTCTATGTGAATCTAGATTTTCGTGTGATTAAATTATAATATCCGAACTAACTTCTTCATGTTTATCATCAAAAAGTTTGGCAATGTTCTAACGAAGATGTTTATTACGAATATTATGGTAAATATTCTTACCCATGGTATATTTATAGGAAATTATGATTAAAAGTTATCGGATTTTATAGATATAGATACGTATAGGTCAATTATGACACCACATAGACTAAATTAGGTTATGTGAATAGGCCTTTCTACGTTCCTCCAAGAATTCGACATCACATTCTTAAAATAAGAATTTAATAATTACCGTATTTACGCCACCCTAGAGCTAGCTAAGGTAGCCGAGGCCCTACCTGATATTATATTGTTTCATTTCAAAGTTTATTTAGTATTTAGTAAGAGGTAAATGGAGAAAATAATCTCTTTGTCTGTATTTTGTTAGACAAGTTGTCCTATTAGTGTTAAGATTTGGGTGGTTGGTATTTGACTTTATACGTTTGCACAAACTGTATTCAAGATTGTCTGAATAAATTGAGACTTTGCTCTTAATCTACATATGTTATTCACAGGGGTTTTGTAAATCGCCTAATATAGTATATAATCGATTGCAAATAATTGAAATATATATCACAAATAGGAATAATTTTATTGCTTTAGAAAGAAAATCTTTGTATGTTAGATATTTGAATTGGTATTTAATTTCTGAAGATCAGCATGACAATGTGCTTCTGGAGTTAACATCTGTTTTGCTTCATTTTATATAAATGTTAGATATAATAATTTATTACGTGTGTCAATGCTGTTTTATCGCCTTATTTGTACAATGAATATGTGCCTGTTGTATTTACCAAATGGACACCATGAGTATATAAACTATGTAGGTTGTAACTATTTAAGTGTTAGAGATTCTAATTATATACTCGTATCTAGAAAAAAGTACACTTCATTTGGGAGAATTTGCTACAACTTATGCATTTTAAGTCATATTTTAAACGTTTTTAGTTGTGGCATATTTTTCTAGCTGTGAATTTTAAACATTCCTTCGATAGGAACTTAACAAAATAGTAATTTAGATAAATACTAAATTCCTAAAATCGTTGTCGTTATAAAGGTGTGCAAAGACGTCGCGAAGAATGCGCCGTAGAATATTCCTGTCGCGTTTTAGTTGGCTCTCATTTATTGGAACGCGTCTTTAGTCGCACTGGGCATCTGGCCCTTCGTCAGGGGGTAGTTGCATAGTTTATCAACATGGCCGCTTGATCGCAGTAAGATGTTTTTCATACTACAACAGTGCACTGTAGTTTAGCTTCAGATTCTTCCCTTAGATGCTTATAACTGTACCCACGGGATGGCATGGAGCGATTCTATCCTAAGGCCGAGACAATACTGCAAATCAGTTTGACGCAATCCTCGCGATGTGTGCACACCTTAAATCTTTATCTGTAGTTGCTCTCTAGTTGTTGTCACGTGTCGTTTCGTTTGTTACTTGTTGTCCACTAAATTACAAAGTGTTACACTTCATTGTTGCATTTCTTGTTGTAACTCATGACATCTATTAAATTATTTCATAATAACTTTGTTGTTATTACATTGTCCTATACGAATTTCTTGTAAATGATAGTGATTTAGTAGTAATTTGGAATTGGCCTTAAAATTGCATGAATGATAATGGCACAATTATCACTATCGTATATTCTCCTGCTTGCCAAGCGTGGTGATTATAGCGAATCCCCACAGTCAAATGTGACGATTCATGTCCAACAGTGGCCTGATGCAGCCGATTATATCCCTTTTTTCAATCGGGGTCGGCTAATTAAACCCAAGGTATTATACTCCAACCCAGAGGGGAAACTGACCATGTTATAATTTCAACAAGCCACTTTTCATAGACAGACGATTATGATTGTCTTAATTTTTCTTTTAAATTAAATGATTTATCGATCCATACGTGGGTGTTGACGCACTTATTACGCCTAAACACAGATTAATGCTATTTATTTACGTCAATATTGATCTACGCCTCTAAAAAGAAACTTATGGTCCGGTGTCCCGCCGGTGCCAAGGTTATGTAGTATGAACAGGCAACCGGAGAGGGGCTCGGCGGCTCGTTCCGCGGCGTTGGTGTTCCTTGTCGACGTGGTGATGACTAACTCGTCCAAGTTCCTTCCAGACCACGAGACGGAAGACGTCCTACTCACTGGCAACTCGTATATTTTGATGATTTTCCTTGCTTCAGGATCGATGCATATTACCTGCAAAGAAAGTTCGTTTACTATAAGTTTGGACCTGGTGTCGATGACGTACTGAGGGATTTACAGTTATAGAGTCGTCATCTTCAGCTGCGTAAGTCCACTGCTAAACATGAGCCTGTTCGGAAGGTCTTGGGTTCGATTTCTGGTGGGGCCACTGCCAAAAATCACTTTGCGAGACTTTCCCGGTTTGGTAAGGACATTGCAGGCTGAATCTCCAGTTTGTCTGAAAAATGATTCTGTGTTCCGGAAGGCACGTTAAGCCGTTAACAGGTAGTAGCTACACGAGCCATGTCATGCCTCTACGTCGGCTCAACAACTCTGACACTAGGGTTTCTGTGGTTCGTCATCGACCTTACAACCTAAACGATAAGATGAAGATGCCATGTTCGACTGTCAATGAGGGGGATGTAGTAATCACCACGCTGGACAGACTGATGGTGATCCATCGCATTAAGATGTTGTATATACCTATGTAGACGCTTCTGCTCGTCTCCTATTTTTCTTTTAGTCGTATTTTACGATACACACATGATAACATGGGGGTAAAACCACCCCTAACCATCTAAAGCCGAGGCCACACAACATTATTAAAGTACTTGCATTGAATTATATTTCAATAATAAAGGGCTTAATTAACTTGATGCATCTAGATAAGCATGCTTCTATCTAAATTATGGAGATCCTTGCCATTATGGAGATAGAGTATTTTGAAAATTCACAAACAAAAGTACTCTTTACTACTGCGGCAATCTGTAAAAAACCAGGTGTATGATAAATTTAAGTAGGTCAGTTGTATAATATGTATAGTAGGATAGTGAATGGATGACATACGGATCCTCCGAACATGAGTGCTACCCACAGCCGACCTTCCTTGTCTATGGTCATGCCGTCAGGTATAGCTTCCGTGTACCCGTAGTCTGTTATGTCCAGGATTGTGCGACGTTTACCTGACGATTAAATTTGTACAAAATACTTTTTTTTATCAGTTATTGGTAAACTGTGAACCTGAAATCAGGCTTTCTACCGCAACCCGCTCACCCCGCGGTATTATACGCGTGTTGCGAGCGCCCGATAGAGGGCATCATCACGAGTCATCTGTTTTTACGTTGGCGTTACGACTCGTCATCGAATATAGAGCATTCTCATGAGGTTCAATATATAACACGGCAATGTCTTAAATTTATACAGAATACCACTGATTTTAAAAATCATACTTCTGCGAGTAAGTCAACGCAATAAAAATATTGATATGACATAATTTTTTATACTCACAAACACTCATCAATAGAATTCCATTGACCTAGACCATAATCATGAAATTTGGCAAGAAGGCCTAACAGCACTAAAGAAAAAATCAACCTGAATCTCATTGTTGTTATTATTACATCAAAATATATTTTTTTCAGAAACGCGAACGGGTGCAGGTAAATCAAGTTCAAATTAGTAATAAATTCTAAAATCAAAAGTTTTTTGTCACTTTTAGTCACATTTTTGAATCCTTGATAAACAATCACACTGCCAATCTCGTAATCTGCATCATGCATGCATACAGTACCGTCAACCGTCGAATGCGAAATTGCATTTGTTGGATTATCCGTCTTTCACGCAGCAATGATTGGAGATACTATTGTTTCTTCACAGACGAAGTTCTTCATGGCCACAATTAACAATTGGTGTAATCTTTAAGAAATGTTTATGACATACTTATGCTGCCCTTGTCCAGATCGAAATCGAAGGCCTCGATCTTCTTAGTCACTGAGTCGGTGTAATAGAGGACGCTATTGTTGTGAGCCCACACCAAACCGTTCGATATGGAGACAGGTCGGAGCTCCACACGGGGCGAGAAGTCGTTCTGCTCGAGTCGGTACAGGGTACCCTCGTCCGGTACCACCGCGTCCCCGCGCTGAGGACCTTTCGTACCTGACATGCAATGAACATAATAAATAGTTTCAGATGCTATTTGGTTTTCAGGTAGAAAATAACAAATGAATGGTCACGTATTTTTTCATTTACTGACATAATACAATTTTCATTCATGATTTTGATACAAACCTAACGATATTTTTCGTAGCTCGTAAAGCTCAAAAAGCTAAATTCGTGAAAAATAACAATTATTAGAGTACATGTAAATTGGGATGAATTTGTTTCCTCGTAGTATGTGTGTGTCGTTGAATAGAATTTTGTAGTATCACTTGCGTGACGTCATCTACGAGTTTTTTAATATAGCGACTTTATCCTAAATCACTATATCGAGAAAATTGTGAAACAATTTCTTTCAGGTTCCTTGGAGGTTAACTCGAAAATTTTTGCAATGCGGACAGCATTACACTATGTTCCATTTGTAAAGGGTTGACACAGTTGGATGCTTGTATGACTTATAAGTGTATTTTACAAAACTTAGAGTAAAAGGCAGGGCGCCTTGAAATTACTAAGTCAATAATTATTTATGTATGTCGAGTCGAAGTGCAGTAGCTATAAACCTTATTATTTCGTATACAGCTTAGAATAATAACGCCCAACCGAATCTGTAAACAAGTTTATACGCTCATCTTACTTACGCTCAACTTACAATATTTGTTATGGTTTTGACGTGACAACGTCTTATAAATTGGTTTGCCGGGTGACACTTCAAGAAACTGCGTTACGCTCCGCTCACGTTATGCGCTCACAATGAGAGCGAGTGAGAGGCACGCGTCCCTTCCACTCGGGCATGGTTAGCCCGCCTAAGAGCGAGAGAGACAGACATAAAAAGTGAAAGGCACGCGTCCCTTCCACTCGAGCACAGTTAGCCCGTCGTTGTCACGTAAAACTTTCGCCCGTATACCGACTTTACAGGCAACCAATTTTTTTATTAGGATTTCACTTATTCTGTAAATCGTCAAATGGATGGATGTTTAAAGAGGTTCGAAGATTTTTTTTCTTCTTTGGAATTCTACATTATAAAATAATTGGTTGTCGGTAAAGTCGATTTACGGACGATAATTTTACGGTATAACGTCATAAGAAAAGATGTGTCTCAAGCCGAAGCTTAAGCCTGTTCTTCTGTGCTCTCGCTTGCACTGGGCTCGGACGGAACGTGACACTTTTTCGTGCGTTCAGCCGGCGTTCATCGATTTGTAAGACGATATCACGTTAATATCTAAAAGCACTAAGATTTGACCTTGAACACTAACGGGGATATAAGAAAACTAAGCCATAATGGCTTAGATCGCACACGACAAGTGGCTTCACTAGCGTGCGAACTCATTTTCTGGGGCGTTATTATTCTAATGAGTACAAACGAGTAACATAATAAAGCTAAAAATAATATAACTACAAATGACAATCGTGATCCGATAGTGCGCTTTAATTAGTTTTTTATGTACGTATTTATTCGATGCTGTATATACAACAAGTCGTTGTTCAACGAATTAAACGTACCCCCCCAGAATCTGCCGCGAGCGTCAGCCTTGCCCTCGTTGAGCACGTTATCTGGCTGGCCCGCATCAACAACGGCAAGGAGTCGGAGTGAGGAGCTGCCTCGCTTGTCCCAGTCCATGATGAATACCTCAGATCGAACACACACCAGTAAACGGCTACTGTTCCTAATAGGCAGCACTATGTTCACTTCGCCGTAACCTGAGAATTTTATTATAATTGTATACCCGTTAATCTATATATTACATATATAAAATTATAATGTTGGTACGTAAAGACAGGGTTTTCTCTATCACTACCAACTCCGATCAACTTCCCGTTGGAGTAGTGAAGAACCCTTGGTCCCTGCTGAAAGTAAGGGAGATTGGTCGCGGTGGGTGACTAGGGTGGTTGTGGATGGCAAAAATGTGAAAAATATATATCTGTCCTTTTCTAACTCATGTGAACTTATGGAAAGATAAAATGCTAATGTTAGCACGTAAAGACAGGTTTTTATCTATCAACACCAACTCTAATCGACTTCCCGTTGGGGTGGTAACAGCCCCTTGGTTTCTTGGTGAAAGTCAGGGAGATTGAAAAAAGTTCCACAATGTGTGCAACTTACGAGTATATATTCGATCTAGAATGTTTTAGAAAGTAAAAAAATATTCTGGAATGCTCTAGAAAGTTCCAAAATATGTGAACCTGTTAAAATAGATCCGAAATATTCTAGATCGTTCTAAAATTTCTGGAATTATCTAGAAAGTTCCAAAATGTCTAAAACTGTTGAAATCGATTCGAAACTTTCTAAAAATTCCTGAAATGTCCTGGAAACTTCCAAAATGTCTGCAACTGTTAAAATCAATCTGAAATGTTCTAGAAAGTTCTGATTTTTTTAGAACGATCTAGAGTTTGCCGTAATATTCTAGAACGATCTACTGCCATTAAAATATTTAATGAAGGTCTGAACTTATCAGGAATAATCTTGAACGTTCTAGAATGTTCCGTACAATTATAATTTTAAACGGCCATTATCAAATAAAAGTGATTTAGTTACTATTTTTATTTAGTTTATTTGTACAAAAACATATAAAACGCACGATATAGGTAAGACTTAACGTTGAAAACAAAGATGGATACAAACAAGAATAAAATGACATTTGACACTGTCATTTAGTACAAAAAGATTGATTTTGTACAATTAAAATAAATACAAAAATGTAATTCTAGTATTTCATACATATTTAGTTTACTTGATTTTTTAAATAGTGTACAAGTGCAGGCAGAATTTGGAACATTTCTTTTGATGGAGCGGGATCGCGTTAATATAATAACACGTTACCTATATGCTTGATGCGATGTTGCTTGGTATTCAGCTCCAGTGCATGTACATTTTGATTAATTACATCAACCCAGTACAATGTGTTGTTGTCTCCGTCCCACACTGGACTTTCGGCATGTGTAATTGTTTCATTCGTGTACTTAAACACTTTATAGTCTTCGGTTGTCAATGATCTTCTGTATATAGGGTCACGGACCTGAAATGATACAATTCTTTAGAGTAAAAATGCCAAGTCGCTATTGTCAATATAGCCTAGCCTCATCCGTTCGTGTGTATGGCTGTCTATATAACCTTTTTCTCAGGAACGCGTGTAGGTATCAAGTTGAAATTAATATTTAATACTCAAATCTACCGTCCCTTGGATCTGTGAAAAAATCAAACTTATGGGTGGGTCAACGCAACAAAAATATATAGCTGTTTTTATACCGTTTCCATACAAGGACACCAAAACCTATAGGGTACTTCCCGTTAACCTAGAATCATGAAATGCAAGAATCAACGTACTTCTTCTCTACTCAACTTCCAAAGCACGGAATCATCTTGCTTTTCAGGCAATCAAGTGATCCAGTCCTAACCAAACTGGAAAAAGTCTGACAAAGTGATACTTATTTGACAATGTCAACAACGGGAATTGAACCCGGGACTTTCCTCGTGTGTTTCGCGTCTAACTCTCAGACCACTGCGCCACGGAGGCCTTTAGGTATCAAGTCGTGACTGTAATTTTATAAGTTTGATATAAACCATATTTATTTAACGTTATTTAAAACTACTTTATACCTTTTATTTCGTCTAAATGCGTAATCCATAAAACCTCGGGTATACTTTATTTTTGTCCATTTTTATTATTATTAATCAAACCCTAAATGTTGTACGTTACGAAATTCACTTCCCGACATAATATTTTTATTATCTATTTTAAAAATAAGGGTAAAATAAATCTTGTAAACCTTTTTTTTTCAGTTCCCGTTAATAAATACAAAAATCTTTTTTGGCAAGAATAAAACACTCCAAAATAATTATACTTACAATAACAACATCTGCTTCTGTCGACTTCAAACAACATAAGTATGCAAACAACACGAGTATCAAAGACGTCGTTTTCGCTTTGTGGCAATTCATGATTTTTGTTTCGTCTGCACTCTAAAAACAAATGTGTAATATGAGCCTATGAAAAATAAGTAGTACCTTATGTTTATACCTAGATCTATATATACGAGTAGATTACCTAATCTGAAAGTTGGTCGATCTACTTAATTGCTATAAAAACGGCTACAAGGTGTTTCTTCCTCTAAAAATAGCAGTTGAATAACTAATTGGAAAAACAATTAAATAATTCAATATTTAAGTTTATTCTATTGGTCCCCGGCTTTCACCCGCTCGCTTGGACTAACAGTCGGTCCCGGGTTCGAATCCCGCCCGATTCCTGTCGGTACTTGGTTTGGTTGGTGGTCGGGACTTTTATGTCTCTGCCTGGCTACCACCTAAGTCTGCAGCCAAACAGTAGTGTCAATAGCACTGTTGTGTTCCGGTATAAAAGGTAGCAGAACCAACGCCTCTAAGCTTAAGGCTTCTGGGTGCGCACGCTTAACATGTATCGGCCTAAACTGACCGTGTGGTCTCGGCTTTATAACCGGACCCACCACTTGTCATCTCACGGGTGTCGTTAAAGTCGACTAAGGGAAAAATATTCAAGAGATGAGCAACAGCATATGTGTACAATATCTTACAGCGATCAACAATCCGCCTGGCTAGCGTGGTGATTATGGCAAATCTCCTCACGGGAAATCCGTTGTGGCGATCTATGAGGAATGCTCATCTCCAACAGTGAACTTATGCAGACGAATATGATGATTTATTAAAATAAACCAAATAAATAAAAACACTTACCTGAAATAAGCTACATTACGTGTTTCGAAATTTAATTAAAGTGCCATAAATATATTCGAAAAATTAGAATTTACGACATAGCTGCCATCGTTAAATAAAAATAAACACAAAATAATTTAAGAGTATGTTCGTTCAATTAACATTTTTAAAGGCCAATCGTAGTCGGTTTTTGTATAATTTTATTTTAAATTATTGAATACATCAATATGAATTCTTATTATCAATACGTATTTTAAGTATTGTATTTTATGCATTAACTACCATGGAATGAATTTGATTTTAATAAAATACTCGGTGTAGTTTTGCGATTCATAAAGTCAAACAATACAAGTGAACACTATTTCCAAGCCATTGCTACTGGCTAGACGTCTTAATTTTCTACATGTCAACCATTTATACGAGGGGCATACCGAAATGATCGGGAATATAAAACAATACATACAGGAAATAACTAAATTTATTTTTATTGCTTTTCGAAGTATTCTCCGTTGCAGTTAATGCACTTTTGCATTCGTTCGAACCAATTATTATAGCAGCAATTCCAGTCCGAAGTTGACATGGTCAAAATCGTCGATTTGTATGCTTCCACTGCTTCTTCTGGACCTTGAAACCGCTGACCACGCAATAAATCTTTGATTCTAGGGAATGTAAAGTAATCATTGGGACTCAGATCAGGGCTGTATGGAGGATGATCCATTAATTCAACGTTTTCCTGCTTCAAAAACTCGCTTGTTTTCTGAGCGGTGTGAGAGCTCGCATTATCGTGATGGAGGATTATGCGTCGTTTCGGGTTACCTCTACGGAGTTCGGATATCATATGTGGCAAACAAACCGTTGTATACCAATCAGCGGTAACCGTTCTCCGTTCCTCTAAGGGAACTGTGACTACATGTCCTGTTTTCGCGACAAACGAAGCGACCATTTTCTTCGATACGCTGCGAGAGCGGACAACTTTTGTTGGCTTGATCTCACCTGCGAAGACCCAGACAGCCGACTGATGCTTTCTTTCTGGCTCATATGAATAGATCCATGATTCATCACCAGAGACAATGTTATAAACTGCTTTTGACTTTCCTCCGTTGAAGCGTTGCAGAGTAGACCGGCACCAATTGACACGAGCCGCCTTTTGCTCTTCGGACAAATTATGGGGCACCCAGCGGGAAACTAGCTTTCTCACTCCCAGTTCACCATGTAAAACAGTTTGTATCGCAGTCATACCTATCCCTAAAGTAGCCCGAATCTGCTCATATGTAATATGTCGGTCATCCTGTATCATTCGGCGCACAACAGCGACATTTTCTGGTGTAACCGCTGTTTTTGGCCGGCCTGTGGAAGGTACGGTGCCAAGAGAAGCACGTCCACGCCGGAATTCAGAATACCAGCGATATATTGTCGTCTGGCTAGGCGCTTCACTCTTGAATATAGATATAAGCTCAGCGAGACATTGTCCCTGAGATAATCCTCGTCGAAAGTTGTAAAAAATTATGGCACGGAAACTTTCTCTTGTAAGCTCCATTTTTTTATCGACCTATCAATTTCAAACTGATATTGTTCTTTAAAAAAAAATTTTTTTTTAATTCTGTCAATTGTATTCGATTTTCAACTAACCAGTGTTTATTCATCAAAAAGAGTTTTTAATCTAATTAAATCGAAAGTACTCGATTACCGATCTTTTCGGTATGCCCCTCGTAGACTTCAACCTATCTAAGCTACGTTACACCAGTCCAGTAGTGTTCATTAGGTGTAATTATGTTTTACTCGTGAGCGTGGAAATCAGAAGCGTGATGGCAATTTGTTCAGATCGTAATAAAATTGTATACGGTATTCGTGAATAACATGATAAAGTACAGGTTGATACGCCATTAGTAATATAGAACAAATATAATACTAATCCATGCGTAATTGCTAAATTTTGGATTCACAATCCCGAGGTCCCGGGATCGATTCCCAATGGGGTTACGAATCGATCGGTACTCGGTTTAATTGGTGGTAGGACATTTTCTATGTCCGCCTGGCTAGCTACCACCATGTTACCTAAGTCTGTCGATAAACAGTAGTGTTAATAGCACTGTTGTGTTCCGGTATGAAGGCATAGCCAGCGCCTCATTACGCTCTAGGCTTATAGATGCGCACGCTTACCATCCAACGGCCTTATCGTCACTTACCATCAGGTAAGACGAAGGTCAAATGCAAACCCATCATACATAAAATAAATAAAAACGTACAAAGACGCATTCTACTAGCGCATGCGTGGATAAAATCCTTTGCGTAAAAACTAAAACCCCCGCACGCACCTTCTACTGGTAAGCTATGCACCGTTTTTGCACTAACACCGTAACATTGCGTATCACCACCTGACTTAAATAGCTACCACCAAAGATTACGCCTCCGCCATGTTATCTAAGTCTGACACCAAAAGAACTGCTGTGTTTAGACAAAGTCAAATATCATAATCCATAACATTATTGACTCATTAACTTATATCATACAGCGTGATTGTCACTTACGGAAGTCAAAGTAAAATTTTTGTTTAAATAAAAATTTCTAATATGTTTTGGCGTCGATGAGCAACTAGTCTTTTGGAAAAGCGATCTGCAGAGGATTAAGGAAGAATTAATCTCTAAAGTTAAGCTTCTTTGAGAACTCAATTGTTAGTTCATTTGTTTCAAAAACGAATTGCAGAATGTTTGTGTAAGAAAGCATTCTCAACACTTTTCTAATGGTGGTCGTTTATTGTTACTGAAACTGCATCAAATGACACTCCCTAGTGGTGTGATTGACAAATTTTTTTGTTAACGATACCAAACGTCTACAGTAAACAGTCGATGACTTGTGGCACAGGTTTAGGATTTTAGTTTCTTTTTTCAGCCTGACATGAACATGGTTATGTCACAAAATAAAATCTTCAGAATCCAACAACAAAGAAATATATATATCGTTGTTAATACTACTAAATAATAATCATCGGCCGGAAAATGTCCACTGCTGGACATAGACCTTCTCCGCGGTATGTCACAGTGACAGGTCCCGAGACACTTGCATCCAGTGACTCCCCGCGAACTCATCCAGTGACTCCCCGCGAACTTAAATAGGTCGTCGCTCCATCAACTATGGGGACGGCCCGGTACACGTTTCCCGGTACGTGGTCGCCACTTGAGAACTCTTACGTCTTCGTTTATCTGTTCTTCGAGCGATTGTTATGTATTAAATAATGTGAAATATACAATTTTATGCATTGCTTTTGTAGAACTGGTAAGTGATATTTTTACCTTGCGTTTGTAGGAAGTCAAATAAGTCCAAAGCTGACCACGACAAAACAAACTTTAACTTTTAAATTAAACTAAAGTTTGCTTGTGAAATGTTATATGTACTTATGTTGATTTATGAGACTGTATGTTCGTTTTATTTATTACTTTAGTTTTATGTCTATACGAGTATAATTGTTAGATCAGTTGGCTTTGCAATTTATAGGGCTGACGATCGGGTCCGTTTTTTAGAGTTTCGTGGTTAAATAAGAAACGCTTGTGATTTCGTCATCATTACAATTTTGCTACTAATATAAATTTTCAATACAACCAATGAAACAGAACACCCAAATCCTAATTATTTTTATTACGATATGTATCAGCGAATTTAAAATCGAAAGCTTTGGGTGGCACTCCGGTTGAATTGAAGTTGGTGAGCATGAATACGGCGCCCGCGTTGGTGCTGGTATCGACGTCATCTTGTCCCGTTAAAACAAACAAAACGTCCAGGTCAGGACCTCCGAACGCCACGGAGCTGGTCAGAAAAGCTGGAACCTCGTACGCTGACATCAATTCTTTACTGTCAGGGTCTATTCGAATCACCTGCGAGAACAATAATTGCAATTAGAACTTGTAAGTATAATGCATGTGAGGTCTGCGTCTGAAGCCACCGTTGGATATGAGCTTATAAATACCACAGCAAATAATACGTTTTCCCTCAAGGTATATGCCGTTATCACTTCGATTGGCAGATGGATTGGCGATCTGCGTAAGATGTTACCATGAATAGTTAGGTATAGGCTGATGGTAATCAGAAAATTTTCCTCGAATCGAAATCGAAATCGAATCCTGAGGGTGATGTGAGGTTATCTATGCATACCTAGCTAGTCCATAGTTACGTGTCAATAATTTTATATGGAAAGTGAGTTCGTGTAATCTTCTGCATAATAAAAAGCACTCCGCTCCTTCCTCATTCTAGAGTCTTTTCCGCATACCGACGACCTGCAAGTGGCTCGGGACCGGTCGTTGCATACCATGGAGGAGGCCTATGTCCAGCTGTGGTCGTTTAACAGCTGTTGATGATGACTGACTTCATTTGGAAGATAGTTTTATGCTACTGAACTGTTGAACTGTAACAAGCATTGGCAGTGAGGGAGAACCTCTACTTTTATACAAAAGTAGATTTTCTATACAAAAACAAATGTCGTTGTTAATAATAACATGTATAAAAGAAATATGATGTACCCATTGTACTAGTAACTTAACAATAAAAAAACTTGTTCAAACAATCGCGATTATTCGAAATGTTAGTCTTTCAAAATTTATATAAATAAGCTTTTAGAGAGGTTATATATAAATAGGTAATCCTGATACCTATTTCTAGTTAGGTCATCTAATCTAGTTTATCGTCCGTTTTTTCATTGTATAATGTCGTGATTGGGACAAGAGAACACCCTACATATAATGTTTTACCGTGTGTAACATAGAATGCAATATTATTATCTTCTTTTGTTACTTAAAGCTAGGCTTACTTACAGACTTTGGCATCACTGCATAGCATCTTATCATCATCTGATCATAGAAATCTGCGATTTGTCCCTGGTACTGTCGCCTCGGACAGCACCACATTTTTTATTATTGAAGATAGACCAACACTTGACCTCAACCTCACCTGATGGTAAGTGACGATGAGGTCAACGATGTTACGTGTTGGTCTAGAAGGTGCCTATTTACTCTACTTTTGAAGATTCCCAAGTTGTTGCTTTGTTGTTGTAGCACATGATGTGCTCGGTGGTTTGCTCCTCCTCGCGCAGTTATAACACCATATGTTTGTGCTAACATATTATAGCGATCACCGATCTGTCTGCCAAGCGTGTGAACTTTGGCAAACTAGCAACATTTACTAGTGTTTTATACTATGGCAAATCCTTCTCTGTGGAAATCTCTCACGGCCAACAGTTAACTTACGCATGTGTTGATGGTGATAACTGAATAAATATAGTTCTGCTCTTACCATCCCCCCATACATGATGGTTGCCCATAGTTTACCATCCGAGTCAATGGTCAGATCTGATGGCACTCCGACTTGTACACCCGCTGCAGTCACGTTAAGTATCGTGCGACGTCCACCTTAAAATGAAATGGGTGTAGTTCGCATAAATCGTGCGCAACCCTCATTACGGGCTACGAGTAGATGCGACGCGACAGACGTTGAGAGAGTACCTGAATATCCGTCTAACGTCCGATAGGCTGATTATTAGTATATCATCATCATCAGCTGGGAAACGTCCACTGCTGGATATAGGCCTCACTCATGGTACGCCACATCGACCGGTCCTGAGCCACCTGCATCCAGCGACTCCCTGCGAAGCTAACCAGGTCGTCGGTCCACCTAGTAAGGGAACGGCCTGGTAGACGTTTCCCGATACGTGGTCGCCACTCGAGAACCTCTACTCCCCACCGGTTATCGGTTCTTCGAGCGATGTGGCCTGCCCATTGCCACTTCAGTTCACTGACTCGTCGAGCTATGTCGGTGACCTTCGTTCGTATACGGATTTCCTCATTCCGGACCTTATCACGTAAAGAAATTCCGAGCATAGCTCGTTCCATTGCTCGCTGAGTGACTTTGAGCTTGTTTATTCGGCCCACAGTAAAAGACCACGTTTCGGTTCCGTATGTCATCACTGGCAACACGCTTTATTAGGAACACGGTTATTAGTATATATATTAAGATATTACAGGTACAATTGAGTCTGTTCCTGATGTATGGGAGCGGTACGGGAGGGCGTGTCGTCCACTGCTGGACATAGGAGTCCCCCAAGGTACAACACAGACCGGTCCTGAACCGCTTACATCCAGATCCCTAATTATTGGTCTTATCCTAAAGCTAAGATCGGAAAGCACAGTAACTGAAAACAGTTCATACTTAACGCCCCAGTCTCTAGTTCAAATTCGAAAGCTTGAATCAACCCAGTCGGTGCATCGATAAAATACAGGACTGTGTTGTTGAGAGACCACGTGAGCCCGCTTGAAATACAAATGTTCTTCTGTCTAACTGCTGGCTGGTCGAAACTGTTCTCGTCAACGCTGTATAAAGTACCGCCAGCTTTCTTATCAGAACACTTTGTTGCTGGAATGAAAAAGAAATAGTTTTTCATTAAGAAAATAAAAGAAGAAAATACCGGAGGTTCTCACCTTTGTGTTGCTATTTATAAAAAATTAAAACTAGTAAAGAGGAACATTTGATATCAATTTTACATAAGCGATGTATATTTCAATGGCGTCGGAGATGTATTTTGTACAACTAGTTGCTGCGACAGTAGAGATTCTTCCGAAATAGTCTTACTACATTGAGATTCAAAAAGATTGGTTTCATAGAATATTTTTTGACTCTGCTAAAATAATCTTGCTGTTGTACTAAGACTTTGACTAAATAAATGCAAAGTTCGCGAACTGAGATGTTAATTACTTAAATAGCCATCAGCAAAGTTGCTTATAATTGTATTTATCTAAGACGATGTCTAGAAGTAAATCAAAAAAGTTAAGAGGCTATGCTGGTTAGACCACGTGGCCGCGTTCAAATTTGGATTGTTTTGTAGCTGTCCCTATCCGAGCCCTATCTTACCCGAGCGCTTACGGTGAGACAGCATACACTACGCGAAGTTATCCACCCGTTATTTGGATGTTTCGTAGTCCAGGGATCATTTGAAGGATACAGTATATTATGTAACCATTTTTTAATACAGTATACTAATGAGATTTCAGATGTCGGTGGTTTTTCCAAATTGTTCTAAATTGATTCATACTCTTGTAAATCAGGTTCAAAGTTGGGGCTTTTTACTACCGTAAAATACAATTCTTTGACGCCCTGTAACTCTGGAAGTATATATTTAAACGAAAATCTGACTCACCACCGACACAGATATTTGTTTCTAGATTGTGTCTTGAAAATTTCATAGATTTTCATAGCTTAATACTCAAAATATGACTGGACTACGTTTGTATGGGCGCTTTGACACCAGCATACTCTCTTAAGGATCTAAAATTTCCCTTGAATATAGGGAGAATTATTCGACGTGGCTTATACGGCTCAGGCCTACTCGCCCACAGAGACTGTACGGGCCGTAGTCCACCACGCGTGCCCAGTGCGGATTGGTGGACTTCATATTCCATGACGTTTCCTCACAATGTTTTCCTTCACCGTTAAGCAATCGGATTTCTAATGTGCGATGTTAATTATGATGATGTCGTTGAGTTTCTTTCCCCCTTTCTTCTCTAAGAGGCGTTCATCTTTCCGGAATTGATAGTGGATTTATTACAAGGTTTGATTTTTCTGCCCTCCTCTACTTATATTTTACCTCCCCAGAACCGTCCGTTAGCGTCAGCCTTGCCGACAGCGATGGAATCCCTGGAACCTTGTTCGAAGGTCGAGAGAAGCTCGAGAGCATCTTCGCCTTGCTTGTTGAAGTCGAACAGATAGAGCGAAGAGCCGGCTGTTAATAAAAGACGACTCGAGTCCTCTATTAGTGTTATGGTGTTTATATCACCTTCGCATTCTGTAAAATAAATAAGAGTAGGCGGTAGTGTTCTGTTCATATTACAATATGCTCCATTAATAATTTTTAAATGGAATGAAAACGTTTAAAAAAAACACAAGAATAAGAGTTGTTTGCTCTTTCTTAATATTAAGGAAGTGATGGTGTGTAAGCGGTCACACTGTCTCGTGTGTCTATGTGTTAGTTTGCTAAGTGTCAGTGTCAATGACGGACAGTGTCACGAGAGACGTAGTTGAGTGCGGACCGAACACACAGACAGTGCCAAGCCAGTGAAGTGGTAAGGACCAACTCCTACATCACCATTAAATTCTGAAACTTATTACCACTTACCTACGTGACGTGTCTCAATCTCGTAATCAGGGAAGGAAATTCTACTTATGTTATGCGTATCGGAGTCCACAAAATACAGACATTCATGAATCGGGTCCCACACAGGCGAAGCGGGTTTCTTGAATAGAGCTGGCTTAGAGTCGTTGTAGTCGAGCTGTTCAAAGAAGTTCCATACAACAATTTATCTTTCATCCAAACTCTCGATCATCAAAAGCAGTAAATAAACTCTCAAAAAGGAAGTCTAGGTCATCATGAGCCAAGAGCTCTGATATATAGTAGTTGCATTACTGGACAGCTACATACAGATATTACGGATCCCAGGTTATTTCGCGATTCCAACCTAGCCGGGATGATATTTGGTGATCCTTGTTTAAATCGCACACACGATATATGTATGTACAAAGTATGTATATATGTAACGACAAAGTTCCCGCCTGACCACTATTAGGGCCAGTTTCGCATACAGTCATGGCACGGGATGCTCCGCCCAGATGTTTTTTTGGAATAGATCATAAAACTATAAAAAACAAGAGAGCATTGTTGTTTTTGTAAAAGTCCTTCAACTTGGACGCCACAATGATTCATAAAATGACCCTAACTTATAATTAACTACTACAATGAACCCTAAAAAACCATAAAAATTCACAGACAAAAGCGTTTTCGTCTCTCCTTATTGAACAAAATAAAAGGCGGGTCTAGCTAAGATCACAACATGCAAGCAACTTGGTTTTGAAATTGACCAGGCGGGAGCTTTGTCAATATTACATACGACAGCGTGGTTGGCGACAAATGAAGTCGTCAAGTCGTTTGAACTAGTGTTAAACGACAAACGTGTTTCGTGCGACCAAAGTTTAAACAAAATAACAACAAAATCCCTGTAAATTGCAAATAATAGTCGCAGTAGTACAGTATAACTCAAAGATATTGTGTAGCATTAATGTTGCCAAGCCAGTTTATTTTCACTGCAGCGGTGGCGCAGCGGCATCGCAGGCTTTATGTACCTACGTACTATGTATTTTTGAAACTCTCTTACCAATCCAATGTTAACTTCCAGTAAGTCAGGGGCTGTCTTTTCAGCCTGAGCAGAATGACACAAATATAATGATAATATTAAAAATATCATCTTGACACCGGCTTTGCTTTGCGCGAAAACGCGTTCTTGTCAATTGCAATTTTGAACATTTGTAATTCTCTCAAAGTTGTGAATGTAATGTTCATACTTCTTTCCTTTTGAATATGCATTGATTAGTACAGGTGGTTCCGCTTTCGTCTGACTACATTATAAGATTAACCATTAAATAAGTAGTTTTGGAACGAATAACTGTCGATTTCCGTTTCTGTCTACACATAATTTTTAAGACCGTGTGAAAAGATAAACAAACCTGCCAAAGATTTTTCAATACGATTAATACTTTTTCTAATATAACCCGTCTAAATGTTATTCTAGTCACGCGGGGGAAATGCCACATACAAATCGGGGCCACCACAACATACGCGGGAAGTATTTACCCTTATTAAAAAAACGTTAAAAAACTGAAGAAAAAAAAACGTAAGACATTTTTGCCATACCGGAAAACAACAATGAAATAGTGCAATTACGAGTAGCACTGCTGTTTGGCTGCAGACTTACAGACAGGTAACAAGGTGTTAGCTAGTCGGACATAGATGATGCTCTATCACCAATCAAACCGATACATACACGGGAATCGAACCCGGAACCTCTAAATAACTTTTAGGCCACAGAGATAGTTAAATGAATATCAACGCTTGATCTCAATCTCATCTGATGTTAATTTTATTTGTTTATTACCTCTTGGTGCGTCAACGACACAAACAACATATGTTTTTGTTATTGTCACGAACAAAACCTCTTTTTTTCGTGATATTGTCTTTTTGTATTCCGTTAAAGAGTCCCTTGGGATAATTTTAAAAATCCAAGCACACGAAGTCGCGGGCAAAAGCTAGTTGCACTATACATATCATTCTTAAACAGATTCCAAGTAAACTGTTCGAAATTATTTATTTCCTATTGACAGAAGAATGACGAACTTGCTTCAGAATCATTGAGGATGTGTTGGTACATATATGTACTCGTATGTATGTAACAGGCATACATTGAGTAAATATCGTCTGAACCATGGTTAATTTATGGTGAATTCAACTTACACAGTTACAGTTACGTAGGCTGTGCTTAATTCGGTCAGCAGATTCTCGCTCGGCGGTGCTGTACTAATTCATAACACACAATTGCCTGACCTGACAATAAATTTAAAATAATCATAATTAAATATATATAAAAAAATTCATGCCGAAAATGACCATCAGCTGCTTCTTCAAACTGCTGAATCGATTTTTACCAAATATAGCTAACAGCCACCGCGAGGAAAATGGGTTTTCACGTAAAAAAACGCATTCAAATTGTTCAAGGGCTACGATGCCACAGACAGATAGACATTAGCGTCAAACTTATTACGCCCCTTTTTTTGCGTTCGGGGTTAAACATAACTTGATGGTTTTATCAACTCTATTCCTTGCACTTCTAGATATTGACTCCTTCGCATGTACGTAGCATATACGTGGCACGAAAGAATATGAATAATTTCTTCAAAAATGCTATTAACATAAGAGATGCTGTACCTCTAACCTAGGTGTAAGGGATCCACAGCACTTGGCCCTGGATAGCGCTGAACACCACATCAGTCAGGGTAACTCTCGCATCCCCTAACATACACGAAGGTCACTGTTTAAAAAAATCTTATCCAACAATTATTTTTTTCACGAATGGACTTGATGCTTTACAGCTTTACCCGGACAAAATGGCGAGCGCGCAAGGCCGGATATATTATTACTTGCATGTTTGTTCATGATACACATCGCAGCGGATACAATGTTCGAAAAGGAGGTCCTTTATCCGGGATGCAATTCACTAAAGACCAACATCTGGTGTATTGCTGACGTATCAGAATGAACACTCTTCATAATTCGCTAAGACTCAATAAATTCACAAGGAATAGAACATTTTAGATGTTATTCAGAAAGTTACTAGATATAAAATGTTTCATATAAATTTTATTCAACGTAAAAAGCATGATGACGAAATCATTGACTGTAAAAATAATAATTATTAATAAATAATCGTTTTCTAGGCTAGGCTAGACCGTGAGTGTGTCACAAAAGGATACTAGTAGTCAAGATGCACTTATTTTTAGTCTTTCACTAGGTACTTAATCTACACATAACTGGTCGTGTAGCGTTATACAATAGGACTTTGCCTACTCTTTTAGTAGTATGTCTGATTCAATTTGTCTTAGTAAGAATCAGCGCCATCAAATCGGAAGGTGTGCACGGGTTGCCCGACGCTGCCCGTGTCTCGGATGGTGAAGATGGAGCCTGCGTAGGGCTCCGCAGGCTCGTCGGTCTTGCCTCGGGCCGTGGTCACGAACAACTCGTCCAGATGCGGCCCGCCCCAAGCCACGGACGTCGCTCTAGTCACCGGCAGTTTGTACCCATATAACACTTTCCGTGTATCAGGGTCTATATGCAGTACCTGTAACGTTTATTGTTATGATCAAAGCCGTTGTACTACTCGTACTATTGCTTCTGTTTTTATTTATGTTCTGTTTTTAGTTCTAACGCTTGGACACAATTTCACTTGTTGTTGCGTGATACCTAGAACAACCGGAATGTTTCATGCTTGTCCGAATCGGTAGGTGTGGAGTGTGTGTAGAACGATCGGTACATTTTGTCTGACATTCCAGCCTTCCGGCTTTAATTCTACCTAGAACAGAACAGAATCGGTAGGTATGTGATGGGTCTTATTATATTAGTGCTTAGGTATAAATATATATGGTGTGTGTCCGTATGTTTATTACAAATTCTCATTTCATACTCTATTCATTACTCAAGTTGACCCCATTTTAAATATTCCGACCTCTTCCGAATAAAATAAAATTTCAAATTGATATCGTTAACAGTTGCTGAGATAATATGCGACAGACGGATAGATAGATGAGCTATAAACAGTAACTAGAAAAACAAAGGACTTCTAACCGTTCCTCCGTACATGATGGCGACCCATAGGCATCCATTGCTGTCTATGGCCATGCCCGCAGGGGTAGACTCTTCATACCCGTACAGAGTTATGTCAGCTATTGTTCTCCGGGCACCTGTACAACAATCGGAAACCTACTGTAATCACTACGAAAACGTAGCGTTTTGTTACGTGCCGTTTGAATTACGAGAGCGCAATTATACAAAAGTTTTAAATCATCAGATATAAAAACGTAAGGCCAATAACAGTAAAGTTTGTCAAAGATTGGCCTGTATAAAAAGTGTAAAATATACACTTGTTAAATAATTTAAACCTTTAACATGCTTTAACCAAGTTCCAAAAAAGAATGAGATTCTCGTGAGTGTCACCCGTAATTTTTTTTAAAGTGGCGCGCGCAACTCCTTATTCACTCACCTTCAAACAGTTACTTAAACGCGTCCGGATAACTTGTATTGTATTATTAATTTTATTCTTATGACAATGTCTTTGCCTATGCTATAGGCTACGAATGTTTATAGAATACACGCAAACTAAGTTTGCCCTTCTGAAGTTAGCTAAAAAGGCTGCGAAGTATCAATTATTAACGTATAAGTGGGAGGCAAGGCAAGTTAGCGGGTGGAAAGAAATGTTCTAGTGTTTTATGTCATCTAGGGACAGATATTATCGAAAATAATATACACATATTCCGATTGTACATGCGCGAAATTTCGGAGAGCTAACTTCAGAGGGGCAAACATAGCGTGCGACTACTGTACAGCTGATGATGATAGGGATATTAAAAGGAATATCATATTCTCAAACAAAACAATCACGATAGCGAAGGACAAGTAAATATACACTTACTTATAAGCCCCCTCATGGCGTCAAAGTCGAAAGCTTCGATCTTCTGTGTATGCGAGTCTGTATAGTACAAGACAGAGTTATTCGGTGACCAAGCGAGTCCGTTTGAATAGGTGACGGGCCTAAGATGGATGCGGGGTCGCGTGAAGCTCTCCTGCTCGATGCTGTAGAACGTGCCTCGGTCTGGCAGGATGTCATCTCCAATCTGTGGGCCTTTGGTACCTTTAAGAACGTCCTCGAAGATTAACATATATTTAGGCCTTTTACATCGCATGTTGATCAACTTGAAGATTTCATCAAACCATTGTTTGTCTACTAGGTGGACAAGAAGGAGAATACCAGGGGATCTTCGATTATCAAACCAACCAACCTAGAGGAAAGCCCAATCGACTTCTGCAAAAATTCCTTCTATTAGCTAGGGCTTCTGAGAGAAAATAGACGGTAGCTCAAAAAATTGACGATTTTATGATTCCACATGAGAAAACATGTGTCAACGTTATGTTCTATGAATACAATGAAGTTAAAACTTTTAAATAGGTATGGGTATGTAGTTAACAACACTCACCTACCCACAGGCGTCCTTCAGAGTCGGCTTTGCCATCCGTAGCGACATTGTCGGGAAGTCCCACGTCTAACGTGACGAGCAGTCGGAGCGCCGAGTCGTCGCGAACTCCCCAGTCCAGTAGATAAAGCGAAGACCGCACAGAGATCAGCAACCGTCGAGTGCCAGACACCGGGACCACCAGGTTTACTTGACCGTAGTCTTTGAACAAATAGTTAAAAGAACTGGACTACTATAACACACACAAAAATCTTATTTTGCTTATGAAACCTTCTCCCTAAATACATTATACTGCATACTTTACTTTTACGCTTTTCATTACACTGGCTACATAATGCTGAGGTCATCGGTACTCGGCTTGGGTGGTGCTAAGAGATTCCACCGGCTAGCTACCACCATGTTACCCAAGTCTTCCGCCAACATAGGAGTGCTAATAGCATTGTTGTGTTCCGGTATGAAAGATAGCAAATCCAGCGCATCATCCGTTTGAGGAATCTGGGACAGCAAGCTTTACTTACATCCAACCGCCAAATATTCACTAGCCATCGGGCGAGATGAAGGCACACATAAGAAATATCATTGAGTGCACACACATATCATTCTTCAAGCAATCCATACATACCTTCTTCTTTCCTCAGTCAGCTAACTTAGTAAGCTTATTTTTTGATTGCAGAGCTTATGTTTCAGATTTAAACGATTTTTAAGTATGTCTTTAATTTATACATGATCTAACGTACTCGTAAATTATATTTTAAGTTAAATTGAAGGAACTCACTGGAGGGCAGGACTCATGTAATCCCTATGATTTATGGAATATGGCCCGTGATTCACCCAGGTGGAGAAACTAGGTGAAGCATGGGGCCGAAAAGTAGATTAGATAATTCTGACAAGTCTTACCAATATGCTTTGTGAATATCTTTCCCGAGCCGTAGTCCAGTCTGTGCAAGTTTTGTGAGTGCACGTCGACAAAGTATAAGCACTGTCTGTGTTCGTCCCACACTGGGCTAGCTCCATGCTCGAACATGGCCGGCCGGCTTGGATTGCTATCAGATGACACCTGTTAATAAACATGGATACATTCATCATTTGGGATTTGCCCTAAACGTCACGCTTGGCTGGCGGATTGGTGATGCCCGTCTTCTAAACATTTTTAACTTAGTCGCTTATTGACTAGAAAACTACGGCTCAGGCGTGGATTACTTAAGGATTTAAGGTAAAAGTAAAATCAAAAGTCATACTTCTAGTCATACGTCTAAAAGCGATACGAGCTTTTTTTGGACAAAAAAATGGAGATTATCTAGGACGAAAGTCCTTGCCAAGACGAATCAAACGAGCCCAAACTCGACAGGGTTGCGTCGTTTTGTTACGGAGTTCCCATGGCCACCTTCCGTTGCCATTATCAGATTAGCCTATCGTTTTAATAATATTGATTTGTTATCCAATAGTACACAAATACATGCAAAAGTGTCGTAAATTCGTCTCGAATTTCTCCCACTTTCCCGTGAAAAAAAAAGCAGCTCTCTCTAACTTATAAACTACATGTAAAAATCACGTCTATCCATTCTGCATGACACACATTCACATTTACAATATTACTTATTACTCGTAATGTATAATTACTTACCATTGATATTTTGTAAGTTCTCCGTTTCTCACTAGCACTTAAAGAAATAAAAGCAAACATAATTGAAATTATTCGATCACAGTTCATCATAATCATCACTCGTTGCTTGAGTGGCGAGGGTAGTTCTCCGATATGACTGTAGTATGAGACTGTTACAATTACGACCTTAAAACTCGCGTTAGCTAATGTCAACAATCACAATAAGTGGTGGCTAACATACGTAATCGTCGATAAGGTACTGCATTGAGTCGACTTACTTAATTCAACTTTGGTGTTACGCCTTGACGTGGTAACGGTTCTAATCCAAGTACAGCATCAACGGGCGATGCGTCACATCCAAGTTATACTTATTGGTAAATCAACTGTTTTAAAATTGCTGAGGTATCGTCAGAAAATACCGACCAGGATTAAAGTGATGTGACCAGAAATCATTTCAAAGTGAGACTAATGTTCAACCTTCATACTTCTAATTTTTGCTGTTTGGGCTAGGATTAGATAACTGTACTCTTTTATTCATATAGATTCATATACGGAAATAAATAAAGACGCGCGAAGCAATATTATTTTAAGCCTTTTAGCATATCTATACGTTTTATTTATAATGATTGTAGAACTCGGAGGGAACCAATCAGCAATAATATGTCATCATTAAATTATTTGGATAATTTTTCGTTATACTAGACTTAGTGTTGTAAGCTGTGACAGATGGACATAGACACACTAATTTTTCATCGGATGTTCGGGACCCTAGAACACTTTGTCACAAAGCGTTACGCTACGAAATAATAAAACGATTTTTTTTGATACGATTACATTTTAATTTCCAATAATTCACTTATTCCTAGAATGCCTACTCAGTATGTGGCTCACCTGCATAAGTACTAATACTAAGTTATCTACTTACTAATACTATAACCTAATAAATAGTGTAAATCAAACACAGCTCATATTTTTCACGACCTGCCATTAAAAAAGTTATTAAAAATATTAATCCGACTGCAAAAAGGTACAAAATGGCGTGCCGCGTCGGCCATATTAGATTTACGGTAGCGTCACCTAGCCAGTGACACTCATGAATGATTATGCGTTTAGCTTTGACGATTGAGTTACAAATATATAATTCCATTCCCGGTCCATTTAATAGTTATTATCATATCATATGAATAATGACATATTGATCACTTGGTTCATAACACACACATTAATATCATAGCTCTGGCTTTGGTGTTACTCAGTCATATCCATTTGGGAATGTCTTAATAGGATGCATTAATTAAAGGATTGTGAATGAAGGACAACTGAGTGAATGTATAGAATGAAGAGACCTTTTTGAAATTGTAAGGCGTAGAAAAATAATTTTTATGTTTGTTTGATTATTAAAATGGAATTAAAAGAAACAAATTGTTTTACATTATTGTTTGAAATTTCCCCAAATATATAATACAAGTATTTTGCTTATCATTTTTAAGCTCAATATTATTTACGGTAAGAAATAGTCGTCACGTTGCCTTGATGACCTAAGCTTACTTTTAGATCCATGAGTCACCCGCAGTCACAGCATGGTTTACAGATTTGTGTTAATGTTGATACGCCCTTTAGCTTGATCAATTAACAGTGATGTTTGGATTAATAAGTGAATAAACACCACTACGCAAACACATATCCCGTATCGAATTTATCACAGCAAGTATTTCAATTAACCATAAATCAAATTATATTATCTGCCATTATTTGCAACTCTATACAAAATATTGAGCCGTGTTTGGTATGCACCAACCCATTTAAAAAACATTACAATTCGTATCAAATAAATAGAATTCGAATAAATATAAAATCAGTTACACCAATTTGACAAAATAATTTTTCAATTATTAAAATAATTCAACGATCAATCATTCAACGATTGTTTATGCCAATATAATTTGATTTCAATACAAATAATAGGATAAACCAATATCACACTGTTGAAACAATAAATATGAATAAAATATTAATGATTGATTCAAAAGTGTACTTTACCAACACTAAACAAATGTTGGTTTTGTTGTATTTATTAACACAAAACATATTTGTGTTCAATCACTCACATCAACACAATAACACAAAAATAATCGAATTTAATTTAAATGTCTTGTATTCCTGTGCCTACGAGCCGCCGCGCGCCCCGAGTAGATTCAATAGAAATATATTTGACGACACATGCCAGTATAATATATATATGTTTTAAGTTTATACCATACCATTGCCTCTTTATGTTAAGCCTGTATATTTAAAAAAGTTTAATATGAGCTTAAAGATATGGTATGAAGTCATGAAGATTGCGTCAAGGATCTTCATCCCATCACGCAACTTTTCTTTATAACTTAGATTCAAAATAATGCAACAGTGATAAGTATCTTCTTTGTTTTATTATAGGAGGCATCGTTGGGTTTCTATGTCATAATCACTAGGCATGGCAGGCGGGCAGGTGATCGCATGTAATCAACCCAAACTAACCTTAACTTATTTAGAATGTCAGGTTGTTCAGTCCGACAAAGTTTTGAAAGAATCGTAAACATAATTTCGTCAAGAGCTACCTTTACATAGCTAAGGACTATTGATTAAATAAATATTAAACATTTAAGTCAACTGCCATATTGATAGATCATAGATACACTGAAAGATACACTGTGGCCTAACATATTTTACATACATATATGTATATGTTATTTTTATAATGAGATTCATGATTTCGGCGACAGACATTATACGATCGAGTTAACATCTCCATTTTTGAAAATAGACATAGCAAGTACAGTAAGCGCTAGGAGAATTGAATGAAGATGAAGCAAGGTGTAGTGAAGTCCGCTTCGCTGTTAACAGACACACCTGTCTTCGAAGCATTGGAACTGAATTGGCATCGCCCATGATGAGAGAGAGAGAGAGAGATGACACATGTGACACTCCGTGACTGTGCTTTCCAAGGAAACAGGGCACTGTGAGAGAAGGCCATTAATGTCTCTCCGCTAGCAAGAGAGAGGGATATTTAAGAAACAATTGTTGTTGTTATAATATAAGAATCAGTGTAGCATATTCAATATTCTTGATAAATGACATAAAAAACTCTAAAACTGCAAAAGAATTTTCCAATAACTTGTCTAAATATTTAATATGACATACAAGTTTTTTTTTTGTAATTTGTTTAACAGACTCTGTAATTAGTTATTGATGATTTGGGTTTTGCTTAAAGTTTTGTATATTTTTGCACATGCTGCACGTAACCAACTTCCAGGCCTCCGGGACTTTGGAGTGCTCAGGAAGAGACTTAACAGGCGTGTCAGAGAGGACGAAAGTGCACTGAGTGAGTTTCCTCGATCTTGAAACGTTTATCGAAAACGGAACAATCGTAACGATTAAAAATGCTGCTATCTATCTATCCACGCGTCTACTATATTTATGGTGTACTTTTTTTTAATAATAAGTTTTAAAAAAATTGATACTCCAGTCGGTCTAATGATGATGCTAGGAAAAAGAAGACCATGTCTTGTTTTGGAATAGATTGTAACCTAGTTACATTGTGTTGTCGATTGTCTCTTGTGTGACTACAGACTATACGTGGGGCGCCGGCGCAGTGGGCGCTGCTTCGGGGGCAGGCTGCTCAGCGGGGGCGGTGGGAGGAGGGGGCACCACGCTCGTCCCCCCACCCTCTGCTTGCATCCTGCAATTACCATCGTTATTTTATTACAGGCACTGGACACTTGCCTTTCCGTCGTAGAAATAAATTACATAACTCTAGGAAACGATCAGCAGCGTCTTTGTACCATATACCACATCTGACTGCGACCACAAATCCGCTTGTCAAAAGTATTTAGTGGATGATTAACGATTTATCATCATACGCTCTTTGAAATTAATTTCAAGTGATGTCTTCCCGCAGGCTTAGTAGAAGGCAATTAGGGAATACTCTAGAAGACATAATGCAGTATACCCTTAACGTAATAATTGACCAGTTTTATTTATTAGAATACTTTAGATTAAGACCAGCTGATGCCATCTCGCGGGTGTCGTAAAAAGCGAGTAAGGGAAAATATTCAGATGGGCATATGTAACAACAACATCTTACTGCGATCACCAATCCACCTGTAAAGCGTGGTGATTAAGGCAAATCTTCTCATAGAAAGTCAGCCGTGGTGATTTAAGAGGGAGGCTCATGTCCAACAGTGGACTTTTACCGCTGATTATGATTTCAAGGTAGGTTTCAAGCGTGTGCATGGATATCAATACTTTTCATCATTCGAAGTCCTCCAGTCCTTGGCAGGCCTCCAAGCATAATATTCAAATAAAAAAGCCACATAGTCATTAGTAGTGACGATCTATAAGAAGGCTTATAGTTCTTTTCCGCTTTTCCAGCTGACAAAGCTGGGCAAGTAAAGCCAGCAGTGTCGATAGACTTACCTCTGATGCGCCTGATGTCTGGCGCGGAACTCTGCTGCCTTCAGTTGCTCAAGGTGGAACTGTTGGCGCTCCTGAATCAACTGCTGACGTTGATACTCCAGTCCTAGGTACAATAGTTTTATAGCTAGTTACAATCTTGTACCAATAATTAACAACGAGAAATGTAAAATGAGTAAAGCTGTCATCTATTCCTGCAACTAAACTATCAACTGCTATGAATAACTATTCTACATTTTGAGTTTTAGAAAGAGTTTATGTTCAAACAAGCCAGTGTTTATTTTCAACTGACTTCAAAAAAAGGAAGTAAATAATCATGTTACACGATCATTCCGCTCATTATGAATTGATTTTGGTGATTCTTTTTTGTTCGGTAGACCATACTTCAGAAGTGGTCCCATATAAATTTTATCCAAATTGATTGTTTTGACAATATAAAACAACAATATCAAAAGAAGTTTTGTATGGAAGCATTCTGAACGGTTTCCCGTTTATATACCTTCTCTCTCTCGCTCCATGGTAGCCTCTAGCTCCTCGAAGTGCCGTAGTTTAATCTCGAGTTTCTTCATCTGTGTCTCTACGAGCAGCGCCACCAGGGACTTGATCTTTCGCTCTTCGACACCGGCGAGGTGCTTGGCCTTCACGGCGGCCGCGGCCAGCGCTGCCGCCGCCGCAGACTGAAGCTTCGAGTCCACTGCAGATGTGTCTGCTGCACAAACGAGATTATATACTGTTAGAAAAAGTCAAACCTATATAATCGGTTAGTAAGTTTTATCTACAGGCATAGATGGCGCTAATTGTGATTGGGCTTCGGGCACATTCGGCGCATGTGCGAAGAGACTTCGTGTACGAGTATTGTGTGCTTGAGGGCATGCGGCCGACGATACTACCCACGCAGTCCCCGCACTTCCCCGAAGATTGCATGCAGACTTCGTTCAAAGAGCGCGCGCTAGTGTTTTATGTCTGAGCTTTTGTATAGTTAAAATGTACCGAAATATATTGGTATTTAAAATACATAACAATCTAGATATTCAGAAGCTTCTTGTTGCCTGAATATGTTCCGTCACAAAAAAACTAGCCAAATAAATAATCCAGTCATTCTGTTCTGTGAAGGAAGACCAAAGTGCTGTACATCATCAACTTTAGAGTCTTAAGCCCAAGTGGTTTGAAATATTCCATAAGTAGCCTTTTACGACCCTGAGGCCACGTTCATACATTACATACTTCCGTTAAAATAGTTTTTGGGGAAATCCACAGCTGAACATACGCCTTTCTCCAAGAACAATGGGTGAACTTTCTTTGAGTTTTGTTAATTATTCATATACATATATTGTATACGTTTTTAATTCTATATTTACTTTTATCATTTTTAAATTATTGATGTTTATGTCTGCCATTACTGAAGCACTGGGCACTTAATTGCATAGCTTATTGTTGGGTGGGGTTCTCGAGTGGCGACCACGTACCGGGAAACGTCTACCAGGCCGTCCCCCTACTAGATGGACCGACAACCTGGTTAGAGTCGCAGGGAGTCGCTGGATGCAGGTGGCTCGGGACCGGTCGATGTGGCGTACCGTGAGGGAGGCCTAAGTCCAGCAATGGACATTTCCCGGCTGATGATGATGATGATACTACTACTATCACAGATGACTGTAATCTACTAAAGAAGATGAATTTTGAACCTTTGTTGTCTCCTGTTGAAGGCTGTGTGGTGACTTCGTCTTTAAGTTCCTTAGCTTCCTCGGAGGGACCGGGAGGCTCAGCGGGTTCCTCTTTCACTTTAGGGGGTGTCTCAGTTACGCTCTCGTCTATGTCCATGCCTTCAGCCTTTATGTCATCTTTCTTGTCGATAGCCGCTGTAAATAGCATAACATTAGTCGGGTGATAATGAGTTCTGACATATTTAAATGTCACGTCTCTTGCTACTTCCGCAGGTTTCTACTTCACTGCAGCTCAAAATTATGTTGTAGTATAATGATAATCACATAGAATAAACTCTAAGTGCCGACACAAATATGAAACCACGTCATTTATAAAGCAATACAAATTGAAGACTCAAGAAAACTAGTACGGTGGCTCAGGCCTGAAATGTTTTCCTAAAATTTATTTTCCCCAAAATATATGATTTTTCATAATATCTGCACGTCTCATGCATAATGTCAAAATTGAAGTGACTTTCGAAAATTGTAAATTTTAGGAAAACAGATATTTCAGGTTAGAGCCTCTATTATATGTTTCTAGAGCGACTTCATAGGTCGCCCTGTGTTTGGTAGGTGAAGTGTATCTCGAAGTAACATCATTAAGTTTTGAACAGAATAACTTACCTGATGGCGACAATTCCGGCGCGGTGCCAGCGATGCCAGTGGCAGCGAGTGCGGCGGCGGGCCCGTGAGCGGCGGCCGCTTTTACGTGAGCTTCCATCATTGCCGCCGGTACCTCATCCTGCATACACAAACCAATAATTTTCTCCAGTACTGAATAGTATTCAAATATAGCATGTTCATACAAAATTCAAATGCGATGAACTTTGGTTGGTAGATATCACTATGTAAAGCAATTCGGTTTACAGCGAAACTTTTATAAATTTTAGCCATATGCTAGCCTAACTAACAATAATAGACAAAGAAAAACCAATAAAAAACATAGCTGATTAAAACATAGATCATCGCGAAGAAATGTCATTCCATGTTTTGATGTAATGACTTGCCTTGGTGAATATAAATAAATAGTAAAATGTGAAGGATGCACACGACGACGGCACACATTCCCTTGGTCAATCCGAAGATGCACCTAAGAAATAACTCTAAATTTTAACAAATGTTAAGTACAATCACCTTGATAGCAGCGAATTCGTCCATAGCCGCCTTACTGGCCTTTTGTGCGATCCGAGGGTCGACCACGCTGGCGAGGAACGCCACGGTGCTCATCACAGGGTTGCCAGCTTTGCTGAACGGCATCGGCTGGTACGCTAGCGGTCCCAGCACTCCGCCTATCAAATATTATAGTTTGTTTTTAGCCCCTTAACACAACTTGGCGCAACCATTTGTTATGAAATTTGGCATGCACGTAGCCATGCAGAGACTTAGCCACAGGCAGGACACTTCAAACAAATGTCGTGATATCGGTTCTTATTCCCATACATTTGTATATACGCGCATGTGTGAGTGGATTCGCGTGCGCCGATCAAGGATCGGGATACTTTCTTGCGGGGAGGTGAGGTATCACGGATCGGTGGGAGGTGGTGAACATCTGTTCTGTACGTAGTACCCATTTATTATAAGTTTGGACCTGGCGTCGATGGCGTCACTGCGACGCATGAGTATGAACGAACCCGGGAATTGAGCGGGGAAGCGGAAGAGGCGTTACGTTCCAGCAAGGTCCAATCTTTAGTAAACTTGTGACTGTACTATATTGATTCGGTTAATTTTTTATTCTGGAAAAACGATTCCGTGGGATAATTTTCGAGTAAAAGCTAGCTGTGCTACTGACCGGAGGGTGCATCTGTGAGGTATGGGTCCTCTATGGGTAGCCGAAGGAAGTGAAGGATGCACTCGTCGTGAGTGCGCGTGCCCACGTGCGCCGCGACCCGGTTCCAGTCGTCTCGGTGCAGCTCCAACGCTTCCAGTAGCAGCAACGTCTCTTGGTCGGTCCACTCGCGACCACGCGGACCACCACGGTACTATGCACACATACATTGACATTTTGAATCTCCATATCAACATCAACAGCCTATATGTCCCGTAGCCTTTATATTCAATGGCTCAGGCCTAATCTCCTACAGAGAGTGTATAGGCCATAGTCCACCACGCAGGCCCAGTATGGATTGGTAGACTTCACACACACATTTGAATTTCTTCTCAGGAGTGTGCAGGTTTCTTCACGATGTTTTCCTTCATCGAATTTCCATACAATAAATTGGAACTCATTGGTACGAGCCAAGATCTAACCCAGACCTCGACATTTTCTGAAGTCTACGCTAATCTTGAAAATCATTATCACAACGATAGCTTTTTACCAATGAAAGCGTTTTTTAAACTGTAATGTGTATGGTGGTGTATAAGTAAAATCAACCGAATAAGTGTCTCCAGTCGGAGTCATCAAATTATGAGCATATAAAAATGATGTTCAACCGATACCTGATCCATCTTGAGACCGGACACTCCACCGACTTCTACGGAGGGTTCGATCTTGACCTGTGGTCCAGCTGCAGCCACGGCGGCGGCGGCGGCGGCGGCAGCGGCGGGCGGTGCGCCTGACTCCGTGCCGTTGGGAAGACCCGCTTCCACTTTGGGCACGGCTGCGTTCTCTGCTGTAAACGAACATTATTCCAATATTCATAACAATATTGGCATACCACGGAGAAGGCTTATGTTCAACAATGGACGTTTCCCAGATGATGATTATTTGTTCTATTGATGAACAGCACTTAACTGTGCGTCGTTATCTGTGGGAAGGACTCCGCTGGAAATATGTATTATAATTAAATACAAATTGTATGCATATGCATATACATCATTGGGTATAGTTCCCGGCAAACAACTTGAATAATGACCTTGACTGCGCAGTAAATGATTTTCGGGTCTCTTTGGCGGGGCTCGGGAGGGAAATGACTTTGTGAACGCTTTGAGGCACGTGATTGGCTGAAACAGTCCTCCCTTGCGCCCCTCTGTCACCCGGGATGCGCGAACTCATCCCCTATATGCCCATTATTGTTCAAGTTGTTTGCCGGTAACTATAAATAATAGTAAAAAATATGCTCACATTTGAGAGACAATGTGGAAAGATAATGTCAAGAGGGTTTTCAGATACGATTAATACTGTTTTACCGTAACCCGTATAAATAAGGTGACGTTCGTGACGTCACCAGTCGATATTAGTTCAAAGTAGTTAAAATGTAATGTAATCTTTGAATTTGATTTATCTCATCAATAATGTTTTGAAGGTTCTATATCCTAAGGTTCCAATCAGAATCCTATAGTTACGGCAAGTTTGCTTATAACAAAAAATTTAACCATTTTATCATCTGTCCTATGTAAAAGGAGCATAGTTTACCTGGCCTCTGCTGCGCGGGCCGGGTCTGCAGCGGCTGCAGCCCGGAGGGAGTGTCGGACAGCACGTGGAAGTGTGACGTGGGTGGCGGACCCATCGCCGTCGGACGGGACTCAGCGTCCAGCTGTCACAATGTTCTCAATTCATAAGCTTTCGATACTGTACTTGTATGAATTATTATAATCAAGAAGCTTTCGTCTAGTATAACCCTGCACGTTAAAAAAATACAACATACATTCTTTTTAACAAACACGCTCAAACATGGGGTATCTACCTATATATCTGAATAAGAGTATTGACTCAGAACTAATACAGCACTACGTATAGCGATACGCCTCTCTCCTCAAGGAAGTGACCCACTCAAGGATCGGTAACATGGCGCCCGCGAATTCACTCGCATATGCGCGTGTATACAAACTTCATCCGTTCTATGTAAGGGAATAGGAACTTATCACGATATTTATTTGTAGTGTTCAGCCTGTGGCGTTGTGTATTGAGGTTCTGAATTTGGTCATCATCTCGACCTGATAGTAAGTGACGATGAGGCGGTTGGATGGAAAGCGTCACCCAGAAGCCTCAAACTAATGAGACGATGGGTGTGCTATGGTTCATACTGGAACACAACAATGCTATAACACTCCTGTCTAGCGGCAGACATAGGTGACATGGTAGTACCCATTCAGGTGACCATAGAAGACCCAATCGTACCGACAGGGAATCGAACCCGAGTATTTCGGATTGCGAGTCTAATTGTGTGATCACGAGGCGAATACGAAAAAAGTAAGCATTTAACAATGGCTAGTGTTTTGCTGAAGTGACAAGGCGTACCTGGTAGTTTATGAGACCCCACTGCTCCAGAAAGCCGTGAACCCTCATGATGGCGCACACGTCGCCGGCCAGGTTGCGGCGGCTTGCGGTGCTCGTCAGGTATTCCGTCGGGTTCAGACGATACGTGTCGATCATGAAGTTCCTGTGAGGACGTCACTTTATCTCGTGTGTGTTTCAAGAATGGTTAGTTATCAGATGTGTAAGTACACGGACTTCAGCATCCCTCAAAGATCATCAGATCGGTTTTCAAATGAGGATTTGCTTTTTCAGGCGGATTGGTTATTTCTTTATTTGTCGTTCGGTCTTTTGCTATTAATATTTGTCACAATATTTTTCATAAATAACAGCCGTGGTAGTTCAGTTGGGCAGAGCGTCAGTCTTTGAATTGAATTAGAACATGTTCACCATGAAACGTCAACTTGAGGGGTGTTAACAAGCGAGTCTTGTTCAGCTGTGAACTTAAACAGCTGACGGAGGAAGAATAGTTGACATACCTGTATGCGAGGTATGTCTCAGGCGTCTTTGATTTATTTTTCCCGTTGAAAAACTCTGGCAGCGCTCGCTTCTCTATGGTGTGTATGGAGTTGTAGTCGAACCAGGCCGAGTAGGAGGGCACGACGATGTGGTGAGTCTGGTCTGTCACGTTGTCCTCCATTTCATCTTTGATAAGCATTTCCTGGGGAAACACAAAATTGATGATCCTCAGTTATCTAACGGAAATTGAAATCACGTAGGCAAATTGTATTTATTATTATTTGTAAAAACTGTCTTCCCTTCCTTTTGAATGACATTTTCAACTGACTTCAAATATTCGACTGTATGTTTTGTTTGCATTCCGCCAATTATTACTCGATTTTGATGAGTCTTTTTGTCTTCGGTAGATCATATTTCAGAGGTGGTTTCATGTAAATTTGATTGAAATCGATTTGGCGTTTTTTTGAGAAAATCAAAAAATATATATATATATACCCAGATAATTCTACCTCTAAGGGTGAACATTTGGGGGATGAATGCTGTAGACTTTTAGGGCAGCTGAGGTCGGTTCCTTGGTTCTTTTTGAACTCGTAATTTATTAGTCTGACCGCGCCCTAGGTACGACAGGCGTAGTGCGGGGAGGGAACGGGGGTGCGACCAGAGCGGTAGGGAAGGGGAAGCGTTGGAATGACATAAGTCTGCCCCTGCGTCTCGCCGCGCACATACCTAAGGCGCGGTACAACGGTGGCGGTCAGACTATACGAAGTTTGTTATGTAGTAGAAACACATTAATTTTGTGCCGTGGTCGTTTACCTGCGTGTTAGAATCGCTGTGCTTCCCCTGGGAGTCATCATGTTGCTCGGAGGGCGGCGCCACCGGCGTCGAGGGCGCCTCCATAATTGGCGCGGTGCTAGGTGCGGGCTCCGATGGCGTTCCGGCGGGCGCTGATAATATTTATTAAGTCAGACAGCTATTCACCAAGTTCTAATTTGTAGGTTTAGAACAGGGAACATAAGGACTGTTCTATGATCACCAGTTGCTCCATAGTTTTCTGACAACAGCCGTCAAGGTACAAGTATGGAAGATGAGAATAGGGGAAGTAGCTTCATGAAGTAGCGGTTGAAGTTATCAATCCAGTAACAGCCAAACCACAACACATGTACACTCGAGTACAAAAATATGTATCCACTTTTGAACCATGTCACATTCATCTTTAATTGACATTTCCCTTAACTCACTACTCTTACTTACTAACTACGTACTTAACTAACTCACTACACAAGCAAGAGTGAATGAGACATAGTAAAAAAGTGGATACATAGTTTTGCACTCGAGTGTACAGCCGAGTTTAATTTTACACTAAGCAACCATTCTCCTTGTTTGTTTTCCTCCTCGTTTTGAATACTCCTTCATGTCTTGCAACCCTACTGTTTAGACTACCGAATACTTTTAAAGAGAAACTCTGATATATTTTTGATAAGACAGCCACCGATACAAGATTTATAAAACTTCACAATTAAATTATCCCAAACAGTAATACATGTTTAAAAAATCTTTAGGTACTATCTTCGAGACGAGAGTAGATATGGCTCACTATTCCTTACCCTTTCATTCCTACGTGTTATGATTAGTGAGACAAAAAAGGGTCAGGGAAAGGGATTTAAATAGAAGAACTCAATATGAAAGTATCTCACTGCTGAAGGGTCGCTCTGCCTCGGGCATGGGTATAGCGTCGGTGTTGTCTCTCGAAGTGTTGTCCTCTTCATCGTCACCTTCGTTCTCGCGTCTCTTTGTTAGGCGGCTGTCAAACAGGCAGGAAGTAATGTTATGTTGTGTCTAACAGTTTTTATGTATTTGCAATACAATTATTCAAGTTAATGATTAAATTTATTATTATATAATATATTATTAAAATAAATTAAATATAATGATTCTCTGAATATGTAAAAAAATTGTTATAAACACTGCTATCGTTATTTTTTGAACGGACTTGCTTCTGTTGGTCGTGCGACAGCTACAGCTTCACCCGAACTGTTTGCCTAGTTTCGGTCAGTGAGTTTGTTAGATTGAGTAGTTTTGAAGAGGAAGGAACAGCGGGGATAGCGCGGAGCCTTGCGGGACTCCAGAACCAGGTCGAATGAGAGGAGGAGAGGAGTCCCTTTACACGGTAGCAGAACGTTCAACCTGTCGGTTAGTTGCTATGATGAGTACAAGTCTATCGGGTTCAGCGAGCTGGTACAGCATTAACCGCCTACGTGGCCTAATGGCTACACCATCATCATGTACAGCCTGCGGCAGTCCACTGCTGGACATCGGCCTCTCCCAGAGTGCGCCACTCGATTCGGTCCTCTGCTCTCCGCATCCATTCACGTCCGGCTACCCTACGTCAGTCGTCTTTCCACCTCGCCGGGGGACGTCCTACACTACGTTTGCCTAGGCGTGGTCTCCACTCGAGAACTCGTCTGGCTACATGTTTGGACTTAAAATCTCCCGTCAAAGTCCTGGGTCCTGGGATCTTACACTTTTGTTTAGCGGCAGACTTACCTAAACGATAATTCTTTCGTCTCATATATCTTACGATTAAATTACAAACCAAACAGACGGAAAGCAAAGCTTTACCAATATACAGCAGACGTATGGGTATCAGGACCTCAAAACCCAGAACAATCATATGTTGTATGACTGTGATGGTCTTAAAACTGGTTGACATCGCTATCACTCGCACTAATGGAACGAATCGCTGGCTTATGTAAACATCGGACTGCACCGACATTATCAAGTGACAATTGAATTTTTTTATATCTTCAAGTATCTCACCTCTTTCTCTTCCCGTGTTTCTGAGGCGGAGGCGAAGGTGAACGTCTCTTTTTGCTACTCTTTTTGCCTTTAGACGATGACTCGCCGCCCGGTATAAGATCTTCGACTGACAGTCGCAGTTTATGAATCTGGAAACAAAAATTCGGAATGAGGAATTCCGTAGACGTACTGTCATCGACATAGCTCCACGAATCAGAGAGCTGAAGTGGCAATGGGCAGGCATCGCTCGAAGAACTGATAACGGATGGCGAGTACGAGTTCTCGAGTGGCAAACACGTACCGGGAAACGTCTACCGGGCCGTCCCTCTCACTAGTTGGACCGACGACCTGCTTAAGGTCGCGGGGAGTCGCTGGACTCAAGTGGCTCGGGACTGGTTGATGTGGCGTACCATGAAGAAGGTCTATGTCCAGCAGTGGCTGTTTCCTGTCTGATGTTGAAACAAAAATCCCTTACAGCGATACCTCAAAGTGTACTGTTACAAAATATCACAACTACTTTGCATGAATAATTGTAGGGCACCGGATTTTTTATTTTTTATTTTAGGGGTCGCGTGTTTCTTTTTAAATATTTTATTTACTTGAGACTTAGGTCCTTTTGTACATTCTCGCGTCGTACCGACAAAAAACTGACTTATCTACGCTACGCTATTACGTGTTGTCGAGCATTCATGACGCGGCAACCAACCTGTAATACTCTGCGCAATACCAACATCAACCTGGTTCAAGTCGAACCTTCTCATGAACGGCTAACTCTCCTTTTTGTATCTAGAACACTCCATTATGATGTGTTGGACATCTTACACTTTGCCATATACATACTTTGCAATTTGGTGAATCCGAATTACGAATCAGGTTATCTTTACAAATTCGGTCACCCACTTCACATCTTCCTATGAGCGACGCAAAAAGCGATTCAGGAAATGATAATCCAATAACCTGTCATTTGGTGGATCTTTCACATTACATCGGCCAATATCTATGAACGGAGTTGGCCACCGTTTGCCAACAAATGATTTGTATTTATAACAAATATTAGCCAATCGGTTACCTTTTTCTTCCCCGCGGAGTCAAGCTCATAGTCTATCTCATTCATCCACTCGTTGTACTGGGGCAGATCTAACACCCACGTGGCCGACACCCGCCACGGCTCCCCACGCGGTCTCTCCCAGCTCACACTCTCTGGCACCTCCACCTGAATACAGAAGAATAAATGAATATTAGAACAAATAACAAAAGCCTCAAGCTACACAACACAACAGTGTAATTAACATTGCTGCTTGGCAGACTTAAGTATGTAAGTAACGGGGTGATAGCCAGTGGACATAGAAATCCTACCATCAACCAAACGGAATACCGATAGGGAATTGAAGCAATCGGATAATGTACTTGAATTGAAAAACAACTACACGGCTGGATTCGAACCCGGAACCCTCAGATTACAGTCAGTCACCGTCAGAGCGCCACCGACGCTTATTGACCTAGACTCATGAAATTTGGCAGTATAGGAATAAATCAAAAAAGGATAATTTTAAATTATATCTCATTAAAATTTCTCGATTATAAACTGTTCCAGCGCCTGTCGGTTTATGCTTAGCGCATCAATTTTGTTAACAATTTCTCATTAATTTTAGTCAGGCATGTGTGTTAGTTATTCATATTATGTACTCGATGCGCGAGTCCGACGTTTACTTGACCGGTTTTCTATATTGAAGGCTCACCGGTAGTTCGGCCTGCGCCCAGGTGTCATGGCTGTCGGGCAAGTAGTACCAGTGCACCAGTACGTTCCCGCCGCGCTTAAACACCGGGCGGGCGTATTCTTCCTCCAAGGGATCAGCTACTGGGTACACGATGTGGGTTGCCTCCTCTTCTTCCTCTGAAAGTACGATATATATTATAATTAAAACAGAGTCGTGTTAGTTACAACATTTATAACTCAAGAAAGGCTAGACCGATTTTTATGACGCCCCGAATAGCAACTATTCAAACATGGTATAAAATCACAACAAAATCATTTTCTCATACATTCACGACCTAATAAAGTCAGAATGACTTGATTTTTTGTAGAGGGATAGTTGAAAGACTAGGAAGGCTACTATTTATCGAAAAAATAGTTCCCATGAAATAAACCCTAAAGTCCACGCGGGCGAAGCCGCGGGCAGAAGGTAGTACTTTTTAATACACACTATACCAGTACATCATGAACAGCAACATAAGTCGACTGTTAAACACACGACATCCCTGTTATTGACACCACATATTGATATGAGGGAATTTATCTTTATCACGTCACCACGGCAGACGGATGGGTCATCTGATCACAGTTAGTTGTTGTTGTGCTATTAAAACTACATGGTGGTGCAACTACATGCAACATGGTGGTCATATAAAATTTCCTCTCACAAACCAAACCGAGTACCGATAGGTACCCCCACTGGGAATCGAACCCAGGACCTCCAGATTATGAGTACGAGTGTGTAGCCGTTGGGCCTCAGGATCTATCAATTTTGTTTCTTGCTTGGCTTCAAAGTTAACAACATGGCGCCAATGCTACCACCAAATCAAAAAACGTTACAAATACTCCAAAAAAATAACCTCAAGGTACTGGATACAGTAGTTATTTCTTACTCATCTGACAATAATTACTTAAATAATATTTCATGTTGCTACTGTAGCAGCGTAATAAACGACCGTAACTATTTATTACAGATGTTTGATATTTGTACATACTTAGTTAAACAGAAGCAAAATAACTTACATATTGTAGCGTTACTAATTTTGAAGAGTAGGTAAAGAATAAGAACACCAACAGAATATTATAAATTTTATTTATTTAAAAGAAAAAGAGAGAGTAGGTAAAAGCCTAAAAGATCCAGATTATATCGGCTGTTGCTGCTTGATTACATCTACTGAGTAGAGTGGCGAGACAGTAAAAATGTAACTCGGTCGAGGCAGTGCTGTAGCGAGACAGTCAATTCAGTTTATATGAACCAGTACAACGACAAATGACGCGATATGGTTCGGACGAATACACGACGTTACTTATACCTCTACTGGTAGAAGAATTAACAGAATTGAAGGCTCATGAGAAATCTCGCATTTGGACGAGACCATGGATTTTAGGAAAACCTGAGTTAGGTGCTACAAAAACTATTGAATTACAGTTGGAAGATCTCGATGAGTTTAGAGCCCTTCTGAGAATGTCCGTAGAAAAGTTTAATACTCAGGAGACATCACACAAATGATAAAGAGGCATGTGTTCAGATCCGCCGAGTGACTGAGCGAGACAGTGCGGGAAAGCGGAGGGGTGCGTACTCGGCCTAGTAAATAGAATTGGGTCCGAGTGACTCTCTCGGCCTGTTGATAGGCCGAGCACTCGACAGAGGGCACTGTCTCGCCACTCTACTCGTTAGGTGTAATCAAGCCATTAGGGACGACACTCCCCTGAAATGTCCCGACACAGAAAAGGTGGCGAAATTACGAGTATCTTCACAACGGGGGTGCTTGTTAGTTCGGCCCTGTGCAACACGTAGCCTGAAGTGACGAAATGCGGAGCTGACCCTTACTCCTAGTCAAGGAGGCACTTGTTGTAGAGTGCTCCTAATTCTCAGGACACTCTTAGTTCTGTGTATACCATGTTCCTGGAACGTACATTCCATACTTTTAAGTATTTATGTTTTTACTAGCCGCTTTGTAACTGCCACTTAGATTGGAGATTTTTTAAAGGGAGTAATCGTAGAAGCTTGGTGTGGCAGTTATTTAGCCAAAAGCAGAGGCAGAATGAAAGAAATATGCAAACTAAGAGGAAATAAAAATATAACATAATTTACGAATTATTAGAATTTTATACAGTGAAAGGAAACATGGTTATTTTAACAGGTTTAGCATAGTATAATGAGTAAAACAATCAGCTCGAGCGATGAAGCGGGTAGCTATTTACAACATGCCTGGTTTTACACTTTTTAAATACATTGTTCACACTTACCCAACAGATGGGAATTGGAAGATCACTTAGTGTATTTTAAATATAGCAAGATAAATATACTTTTACTCAATAGGGTTCGGAGCGAGCAAGTAGTGGCCCCGTCTGACCGACGCTGCGAAAAAGTGAGCTCCACTGAGCAAGATCAAAATGGCGAACGACGGGTCTCGACGGGTCACCATTACAGCGGGCACATGTTAGTAGTGATGTCCCCGTGACGATTACCGGTTGCAGTTATTGATAGATTTTTAATTGATAGTTTTAGACAAAAAAATTATTTTACCGATTATGATAAAATAGTAACTGTACTCGTACAATATATCTGTTTTGGAAACCGTCACTTCTAATGATGTATCTTGTTCACAATCTTATTTACCGATTGAAGAAAAATAAAAGAATCACAAAATAAAAGAGTATTACCGCATATCTCCCCTTGATGATTGACGACAATATCCTTGATCTTATTAGCAGTTGCCTTGTCGACCTCGGGTCGTATGTAGACGCAGGGCAGTCGCAGCAACTCAGCGCTGACCAATGCCGACTCGATCTCCATCATCATTTGTACATTCAGGTCTTTTCGTGACGGGTTCTGGAAATGGGGGAGCAGGAAGGGGGGACCAGAAAAATTGTCCAGTTAGAAAAATAGTTCCAAGGAGTAACAATGCCCGTGGTATCTCCAGGGGATCCAGACTGGAGAACCAACGGCAAGCAGAGATGAAGTTGAAAACAGGGAGCGTGTAAAATAAAAGCAATGCATACGTCCTGCTATAAACGTTACAACACATTTTTTATTATACTTTCCAAAAAGCCCTTACAAACCTAATATACAGATCTGCAAGGCTAAGTAGAGTGAACAAACACCAGAAGGTTTATACAACTCTCGACCACATAGCCACATAACAACAGACGATATTGTAATTAAACGCAGCTTACGCTAATCGTTCTCGTCAAACATTAACCATTTTAAAATACAATAAAAATATCTGTTTCATATCAATATGTTTAGTATATATATTAAAAATGTTTCCTTTTAATAAAACAATTGTGAGAAAAAAACACATGCTAATCACAAAAAGGTATTAGGTAAAGGTTCAACTGGATATTAGTGACAAACAAACAAAACAAAAAATATTAACAAATTATACAAACAAATTGTTATTTAAAACACCTGGAGTATGTATATATACAAAACTTAGTGAGCCCAAGTTATAGGAACCAAAAAGTTTGCCTCATGGACCTGGCATGATGTAGCACATAAAATATAGACGGGAAAACTGAAAATGGATGCATGGATATGGAAATAATATATGTTTCATATAACGATGAAATTTTAAGAACCAATTTTAAAATTCTCGTACAGTTTTGCCTGAATGCATAAGAAAATATTCATAAAAAAATAGAAGTTTTTCTCAGACGACAAAACAAGCTGATTAATAGTTAATTACATTAATTGATATGCCTAAAATTACATCGTATATAATAGGTAAAGAGAGCTGTAATGATGTCGATTTATAATGTAAATATTCTTGGTACTAGTATAATAATAAAACAACGTGTGTTCTAATTGAAATCAATATGAATTATCGTATTGTCTATGATTTGAACGTTTACATTTCATTGATGTCTCTCAGTTTTTAAAATCAAATGCTTAGTTCTGTTCTGTACTAAGAAAACTGTTTTATTTTTTATTATTAAATAAAAAAATTGCCGTAAGGTTTAATTACAACAGTTACAAAATAATATTTCTGATTAATATAATAAACAAATAGTTATGTGCATATTTACATTTCTCGCCAGAACGAGGATTTTATAACTAAACGTGTAACTTGGTAGTGATTGTGTAGTGGGATTGCTATATAGGGTCTAAAGTCAGGGAAGTGTATAAATTGTTAATAAATAATACATACGTATCATATCCTCACGTGCGATTGGACTAGCAATGATACGCGTGTGACATCACCATACAACTAGAGGCATTCAATAATCCATTCAGACCATGATTATATTCAAATCTAAAATGCTAGTGAAGCTGATATAGGTCTGGGCGATTAATTAACTCTCTTTCTTTTCTAATACCCAAAGGGCAAAACGGGCCGCTATAAAAAATACTAAAAACAGAGTAAAATAAATATTTAAGGGGGCTACCATACAACATACTTCATTTTTTGCTCGTTTTTGCTAGATATTGATAACGGCAACAGGTAGACGCTTGAAATATTAAAAGAATATTTAGTTAGATATTTACTTTAAAAATAATTTTTTCAATTAAAACAAATATTTAAGGGGCTTCCATACAACATACATGATTTTTACCGTTTTTATAGATAATGGTACGGAACCCTACATGCGAGAGTCCGACTCGCGCTTGGCCGTTTTTTTAGACTCTAGACTAAACCAAGTCATTTAAAATTTTACCATAAAGGACACTTCACAATCTTCACAAGTAGTCTTGTCAGTCTGACAAAAAATACTCGAGATGTGTCATTGCATGAGTTCATGTCATGACATCTTGGGGGTTGGACTACTTAGATTTCATGCAATAGAACAGTCTTCAATGAGTAAATCAGTACCAAAATATGTACATTAAAAAAAATTTGAGTTAGAAGCTGAATCATTATATCGGTTTGGTGTTAAACTATACTTGAAAACAACACTATCAAAACTATTTCGACGGTCGAATAAAAGTTATTCAATGATACTACAAGAATTTAAATGAACGTAGCTATAAATGGTACTGGAAACGCTAGTCCAAACTAGAGGTAGTCACGTGAAGTTACATTGAATGCAGACATAATGTTCAGTTGGTTAATGTTGTCACACACGTGTCACCAGTTAAATGCATTGGTTATTGCGCCGCGTGGTGCGAGGGCCTGGCTGTGAGCGTAGCATCGTGCTTCCCGGTGCATACCTTACCGACCTGGAAGTCGAACTTGCGCCACCGCTGCTCCGACTTGAAACGGAACATGGTGGAGAGAATTGTGCACAGTGTGCCGCCTGGCTTCATGTCCATGAACACTCTCATCTGTAACAAGAAAACATTCAAACCGTTAACAAATATTACATAGAAACATATTAACGTACTTGTACTACGGCATCCGAGGACCAACTATTTGGAAACTTTACGAAGGTGCCCAGATCTTTAACCAACTACCGAATGACTTGAAGAATGCCAAATCACTTCCCACTTTTAAAATTTTACGTACACAATAAGTACGCTCCAACGTAATCTATGCCGCATCTATTGCTTCAGCTCTGTGACTCACTTGAGTAGTTTGTACTCGTATTGTATAGTTTTAAAATTCTACTTACACATTAGGCTAGTCTAATTTATAAAAAACAAAACAATGTCATTTTAGTCACTCATATTAGTTTAATTTAGTTTCACGTTAGTTTTGTATGTTATATTATAATTCATTTAGTATTAATTTTCTTATATAAGTGAATTTTGTAAATTCTTTCAAGAAATAAAGATATTTAAACCGATTAAAACATTTGTATCGTGATGTGGCTGTGTAGTCTTAGAATAATATAACCCCATGTCATCTCATGGGAATGAGATGGAACAAAGATGGCGCTAACGAAATGACGTTTGACGTTTTCACTTAGTACAAAAAAGAATAATTTTGTACGAACAAAAAAGAAACTCTTCTGTACATTATTCTCGATATTATTACTTTTAATTACTGTTTGCATGTCAAAACATTGGCTAAATGTGTGATCTAAAATTATTATTTTTTGAACATCTGAAATGTACATTTATTGCAAATAAAGGTTTATCTTATCTTATAATTTTTTCTATTAATCTTTATATTACTTTGCAGGCCGAATTTGACCCATCTCTTTTTCAGCTTCATGTAGCTAATTTAACCATTCTGTCCAATCAATTAGAACCTAACCAAACCTACCAAACCCAGAGTAGAGAAAGTACCAATTTTAGTTTCGTTGGACCACAGCCCCGCATCAAAAACATATTCACACCCATGATTCACCTGATTTATTATAACCGTCTTTAATAACTTCAGCAAATACAAAATATTAAAGTACCTATTATTCTTTCTTCAAAACTCATTTTCCGATAGCATTCATTTGGTTTATGTACAGCAAGTACTTGAGAATACATGAAAATAAAACTAATCTAAGTCCAAGATATTATTACACGACAAAACAACTGTCAGTTGACCTTAGCGGTGACAAGATTAGCTCCAGTCATGCGTCAGTAACTACGGTTAACAATGGGAAAGTTCTAGTATTACCCGTATTTCGTAGCCCTTCGGAGCAGAATGTACATAACGCAAAATGATCACAACTTGAAAATGTACACGAAAGCCCATGTTCACACACATTCTCTATTTTATATTGTCAAATGTTTAAAGAAATCTGATATTTTCCTTTTATCCATTGAAATTATAACCGCCTCCATGGCCTTGAGGCTAAATGGATTAACAATCTGGAGGTCCTGGGTTCGATACCCAGTGAGAGTACTTATCGGTACTCAGTATGATTGGTGGTAGGGCATTTTCTATATCCACCTGGCTCTGAGGATAAATTCAAACGTGTGTATGAAGTCAATCCGCACTGGACATGCGTGGAGAACTATGTCCCATGCACTCTCGTACGTGAGTAGACCTGAGCCCCTGCCAGTGGGTGTCCTCTATATCGGCTATTGATGATGAATGAAAATGTAGTTGTTGTCAAGAAATTACCTTAATAAAACATATGTAAGAATATGTTACTTATTTTCAGCATATATTTCAGAAGCACGAAATAAGTTTTATTCAACAATAAAATTTATCAATTTTTATCGGGTGCAAAACGTAGCAGTCTAGACGGAAATAATTAAATTATATTTGTCACGTATGTAAATATCAATATCACTATGCTACTTGTAACAGTCCCTGTGTGGAAGAGTTTATTGTTGCCAATTGAATGTCCCATTTGGCGTTGCGAATCTTTCGATTGTCTACACTGAGGACCCTTATATATATTATAATGCGATGCTTTAAACAGTTTTAATACACGTTGATTATTATTTATGCTGATTGAATTTGTTTTGGATTTCGAGTCACTATATTGTAAAATATTGCATTCAGATATAATCGTGTAAACGTAAATAGGACATGACAGGAAATATTTATTTGCATAAGGTGCTCCTTACGCCTGACCTTTGTAAGGTCGCTATTGTTGACATCAAATAGGAACTAGCAATATTATTATTCCGTGTAACCATTCCTTTCAGAAATCTAAAATAAAAAGCAATTGTACTCGTACATACTGCAAGACAGCTGTATCTGTGTATATTAATAATAGGTATATACTGTTATATAAAACTATGCATAAATGCGTTCAAAAAGAATAGAAATAGGTGTTGCATATTTTCTTTAAATATTTTAAAGCTTATATATAATAATGAAGATGCGTTCAAAAAGGGCTAAAAACCTTTTTAAAGGGAAATTATTGACCGCCTTTCATCCTCGCCAGGGATGAAATCTTAAATGGGTTCACCCTTGATAAATAACCCTATCGAATAATGAGACTACCCTCAAAGTCAGATGACAATTTCGATCAGATATGGGATAACACGATATTAATCGCCATATTTTTTTACATTTAGGGGTGAAATCCATGTTAATAGTATAAATGCTAAAGCCAGTTTGTTTGTCCTTCTTTTTAGTCGTAAAGGAGGGTGAGAATGACTAGATTTTTAGTTATTATTATAGTAGACAGGCCGGACTGTATATGTCATTTGACTACTTTTACGTGCCGGTCTTCTAAGTTGTCAGGGCAGACTATAAAACAGTAACATCGTCTTCCGACAATTCATTTCCTTAGATGTTCTTAACACAATTAAAGTCCTTGAATCTAGACTTCCGTCGGCGTGTTTATGGACCGAGACGAAAAGATCAGACCAATCTTTTTTAAAGCAACCATAACGATTCGAACCAAATGAAACTAATAAAATAAATCTGTTGTTCGTCTGTCAGTTTTACTAGTCAAAAGTATATACATGAACGCTATACATATTAAGTTTAGGTTCAGTATAATGATATATAACAAATCAATGGTCGAAAAAAAGAAATTGTGTCAATTCAATTAATAATCCTATCCGATTTATTTTACGGTATTTGAATATAATAACAATTTCTGACTGTCATTTAATACATTTTAATCGGAATGTTCGTTCAAGTCAGCCCTGAAGATGTAAAGATTCCCGACACCTTATCAAGACTCTTTTAAATGTCAACTGTGACACCACAATCATAATAAACGAAACAAAAACCGGCCAAGTGCGAGTTCTGTACATAGAATGGATGTTTAGAATACGGAAAACCATAAATAATATGCACCGAACAATTCTCTAACGAATGCGCCTCGATTTAGTTTTGCTACTCATCACTAAATGGAGCTACTAATACGTTAAATCGCACGTCTCAAAAAATCACGTTTTTTTGTATGGAAGCCCTAAAATATTTATTTTAATCTGTTTTTTTTTGTATTTGTTATTGTAGCGGCTACAGAAATACATCATCAGTGAAAATTTCAACTAACTATCTCGGTTCATGAGATACAGCCTGGTGACAGACTGAAAGACGGACGGACGGACCGCAGACTTTTAGTAATGGGGTCACTTTGAATACGGAACCCTAAAAACTACCATTGAACTGATTTATTATCAACAGATTGAACTTCAAACAGATTGTCTAAAAGTCTTGAGATGATTAAATCTCGAGAAATATTTTATCAGCCGTCAAATATCGATAAAGGGTGAACCTACGAAAATTCGATACAATCACTGAATTTCGACAATGACTTTCACAAATAAAACTGAAACATAGTAGCTAAATCACTGCCTCTTTCTCAAGTACGAGTATAACACGCATGAAGTCCCACCGTTTAGCATCACTTTGCACTAAACAACAACAACATGTATTGTTATAAACTTAAGTATGTAATTTGTATCATTCATCTTATGTTACTGCATTATTGTTTTCCCCAGACAGTAATAGTCCCCAGAGAGTAATACACCCCATGTTAATTTTACATCACAAGACGCTACATACTACTATTCACTTCGAGGTTCAATTAAATTCTAAATTAACGGTAATTTAATCCATGCTTTAATCTAATCAAATCTATTTATAAATCTACTACAAATATCAGTGGAATCTGAAAGAATGTGCTGATATCTGTCACATAGGTGTCAACGTCTTCATCAACATGTAAACTAAAACTGTCTTAGATACCAGATCTCATGTATCATTTGAGTTGCACTCGTAAATTCTCACGAAATTGAGATTATACTATCATATTTTATGTAATATAGATAAAAACAAAACAATCATACATACAAGGATTTCTAGATGAACCAGAATATAAACAGGAAGAAAGAAGTCACTAAACATTTCGTACACAAAATTGGAGATATCTCCTCACCCATTCACTTCCGTATACTCTTCGCAATTCATTTGTCTACCAAGTCAATAAACGTCATTAAACACCGCAATTCTCTAGATGTAGTTGTTATCTGCCCACTTTGATACAAATCAATAGGGTAGACGTATATAGCGGTGTTTTTGGTTCCACAACTGATTACCTCCTTTCGAAAACTATCAGAGAAACTGAGAGAATAGTTCTTTCCTTGATTTATTAGAAAAAAAATTCAACTATCTCGCAGAGGGAGTTTGAAATTTAGATCAGCTGTGAACGTGAAGACCGCGTTTCATCCTTTAATCGACTCCGTCAGTCAATTGATTATATATTTCTATATAACATAATTTTGAGAGTTGTTCCATATTAGACATGCTAACGACATAATTCCAAATATTAACTTTTGATTGGAGGTAGGGCATTTTCATTTTGATTTGTTCGAACATTAAAATCATCCAGAAGAGCCAGCGCCGAATTGGCGCTGAGGTTTCTGGGTGTACACGCTTACCATCTAATGGCCTTATGGTCACTTACCATCAGGTGAGATGAAGGCCAAGCGCAAACCTATATATAAAAGCCTATACAATAAAAATGACATGCTGTCGAACTGCATATTTCTGGCTTTCGTGTAATTTTTTATGACATTTCTTTTTAGACTCTCGTTCAGTAAGTGACAGCAATATAACCCTGAACTTGTATGTACAGATAGGAATGTTTTTAGAACCATTTGCTGTACTGGTATATAGCCTTCAGGGTGTATAAATAGAAATAGGTGACATTTTCTCTGTTCATTTCCATAGATAAAGTTAGTGTCTTCTTAGGGTTCCGTAACAGAATAGAGAAGGGGGGATACTATGAAGCTCAGTCGTCTCAGCACACTACAGAGACATTAGGACGAGGTAGGACTCAGAAATATCTAACTGTAAGCCAAATATGCAAGACAGTGACAGCGCTTCATCCGTCCTCAATGCGGAAGTAGAAAAGAGCGGAGAAAATAACGTATTCGATAAAACACAAACAGTGAATTTAAAACGGTTTCGTGGAGGAGAAAATTATTCAAATCTTTACTAGAGGTAGGTATTGAGTTTACATTCAAATTAATATAAACGTAAATCTCTTTACAGTACAATGATATGACCACGTGTCAGTTTTTCGCGCTCAGCTCAAGTGGCTCCCTATCCGCCTTCGTAGAAATGCTCATATCCTTTCCCTTCTGTACAATATCCTAAATAACCCTTCTTATCCTAGCTACCTAAGTGAGCGATTTACATACTCGCATGCTATTGACCAACCTTGTCGAGCTCACATTAGGACAATCCTATCCATCCCTTCCCATCACTCCGATTTCTATTCCTACTCATTCATGGTTCATGCAGCCAGATTGTTGAACTCGTTGCCTCACACTGTACGCGACAGCAAAACTGTTTCCGCCTTTAAGAAAAACGTCAAGGAACATTTTCTATCACTATAAGATTATATATATTTATAGTATGTAAAGTATGTATGTATTATTATTGATATATATTAGTTTGTTTTGTATCTCGTATTTATGTAATCGTTTATTATGGTTTATTATATTTATTATATCTATTATATCGTACACGCCTAACTGCCCTCCTTTCTTCAATATTTCTCCTTAACCTAGGACTGCTGGAAGAAATTTCTTTTAGAAATAAGCTGTTCCTTTTGTATATATTTTTTCTGTTTTTGTGTTATGTAAATATTTTCCGTGTACAATAAACTGTTTAAATAAATAAAATAAATAAATAAAATGATATGAAGAAAAAAGTGTTTTAGAAGATGTGATTTAAAGTATTAAAGTTATCGAGAAAATACAGACCAAAGTTACTCGTACCTCATTCTAACACTGCTGCTAGGCGGTAGGCTTGGGTAACATGATGCAAGCTAGCCAGGCGGACATAGTTAAACGCCCTACACTCACAAAACTGACCATCAGTGGTACACCGCTCTGGGACTCGAACCTGCGACTTCTGGATTGTTAGCTAATCTACTAGTCTACTTACCCACGGAAGCGGTTAAATAATAATAAACCGTAACAAACAGTATTTACATTAGCACTAAAACAAAACAGTCTTTACATTTTTTTAAATTGTGTGTAACACGAATTAGCATGAAATTCATTATAACACCCAAAGACACGTACAGTGACCAAATAAATGTTAATATACAATTCCATGTTGCTCTTTACTAAGGAATTGTAATCTTTAATTGTAATTACGTGCAATGTGGGAAAATGCTAAAGGGCACACGCATAGTAATTACTGTACAACAAAAGCCTTTAATCAAACTATAATGTGTTCATTCTGCTTAGGTATTCACAGACATAACGTCCATAGCTATTATACAAACTGTTCTTCATTGACAGATTAGAAAAATTGGTTCTTTAATTGACTACGTGATCCTCCCAGCGAGAATTTTTCAAATGCATATTGGGTTTGGCATATTTGGCACATATTTAAATCTTTTTGTTTGGCACTAATGTTACCCGATGGTAATAATTCGAGAAATTTAGAAAAAGAAATGAATTTTTTGAGTCGTTGGCGTAATCTGACAGTTGTTTCAAATTAATAAGGCTCTGGATCTGTTACCCACAAAAAGATCACAACAGTGCTATTAACACTGCTGTTTTGTAGCTGACTTAGGTAACGTGGAGATAGCTAGTTAAACGAAAATATGAATATTCCCTAGCACCAACCAAGCGGAGTATCAGAGATGCCTTTCCCAGGAAATTGAGCTAACTGTATAGCCACCATAGACAGACACTGGTCACGGAGGCAGCTAGGGTTCAAGTTCAAGTCAGTGTCGATATTCATACAAACGTACTTCAGTTTACACTATTACACCGTTAAATTCATTGTACATTTTAGTGATTAAATATGTACTGCTATATATCTTTAAATAAATAAATCATGATGTTATGATGTGAGTTGCCGTGAATAAAAAATTTCTTTAAACTACATTCAAAGAAAAGAGAATCATCCAAATTTTAAGATCACAAACCAATTTTAACAGTCCATATTTTAATTTTTTTGTCGATTGAGTTCTTACAAAATGTCGACAACGACGTTAAATACGAACAAACCGTAACAAAAACTATTTGTATTCTCACAAAAACAAATCGGTGTTAACATTTCTAAAATTGTATGTAACGTTTTTATAACATTTGTCATGAAATCCTTTAAACACCCAAACACAAAAGTACGGTGACGAAATGAGTGTTAAGATACAATTACATGTTTTTCATTATAGGGCTGCCGCAATCAATGATTTCCCTTGTTACTCGTACATAACCAAGTTACATTACCAGCAATGTACAAGGAAAAAATATTCTTCGCACAAAACCGGATAATTGGAGCTTAAGTTAAGAAGAAAATCTAATGGTATTATGCTGAAACCTAGTAGCCTACAAAAGCTTTTAATATGTTTATTCGGATAAGGTGCATAGCATGACATTGTAGATTAAATTGTTATTATTTTATGTAGAAGGAAAGTGTACATCTTACGGTCAGAAATGTACGAAAGAGTAGCTTACAGAACTATGAAGGCCAATAACAAATAACCACAGATGGTATAATCATACTGATATATATTTTCATACTTGTCTCACTTTCCACTTTTACTTGTTTTTGTTGTAAAATATAAGCTTGAGTCGAATATAACAAAACACGGGCCGATTAATTCTCCAACATATAATGAAGTCAGTAATTTAAAAGTAGCAACTTGATCTTCAAAAATTTGGAGAATTTACAGGGTTTTATCACTTTTCAACCGACTCCAAAAGAGGAGGATGTTCTCAATTCGACTGTTCGTTTTTTATTTTTGTTAACTCAGAAATTTCGACTGTATGAACCGATTTTGATTATTCATTTTAATTTGAAAGCTGGTGTTTCCCGTGTGGTCCCATTTCAATTTGGTCCAGTTCTGACAATGGCATCCCTTTAGGCCATTTGACGTCGGTTCCAGTTTTTTTTGAACGCATTACGCATACTAGTAGTTTGGAGGCCAACTTATTTGAATGGGTTGAGTTTGGGTAGCTACAAAAATATGTGTCCGTTATTTCAGACTACACTCACACATATACACATATATAAAAATAAAATAAATCGGAACCGGACAGTTGGGTACCTTTTCTTGTCAGTCACAAGATGTTTAGTCTTTTAGAGCGCGAAACTAGTGTGCTAAATTTTGGCAGCCCTATTTGCAAAAATACCATCACTCGCCGAAGTCTACCGTTCACCATTTACAACGCACCGAGCTGATCTCGGAGGCAGACGTCGTAACACCAGCGACATTACTTCGTTACTTTATAATAATATACAGTTACTTTAAAAACATGCTATTAAAAGCAATAATCCTGTCAGTATTCGCAGGTTACGCGTACGCATTCAGGACAACGAATCCGCTTATAAAAAATGTAAGTTATTGTATATTGAGCTTTAAAAATATTATAGCTTTTTAAATATCACTTATACTCGTACATCTATTATGTGTTGTAAGCATGTACGCTCAAGCGAAAGTAAGCTGCGATTTTATAGTGCATTTATCAATTTGATTTCTGTTAAGGTTTTTTTTTTGTATTTAAAATATTTTTAGATCAAAACGAAGTTTTATTTCCGGTCGGATTTCACCGTGAAACTTTTAAATAAATAACAAATCTTTAAAGGGATAGCGGTAGAAGAGACATAGTTCAATGGATTACAGCATTTGAAGGTCAATTACTCAATCTATTCGCAGGCGGTGTTACGTACTGTATTGTATTTATGAGTGCCATATCTGTAACGTTTGCAAGCGTTTAAAAATTAGCAAGATCATAAAGATGTTAAAACTTGTGTTTAATCAACACCCTGCATGTTTCAGGTGTTTCGGGGAGGCGTTCACTCTGAGGGACCTCATTGGTCACCGACCGAAAACTCGCTGTATTGGGTGGATATCGTCAAACAATCAGTTCACCGCTTAGATTCATCCACTGGTAACATCACTACTAGAGATATAGGTAAGGCAATAATGACATAGCTCGTGAGGTTGAGAAAAGTATTAGATTAAAATATTGAAAAATTATTATTATTACGGTACCAATACATGTGAAGTGGGATGAATTTTCTTCCAATAGTCTCCCATGAGGTTGGGATACTGGTGTGCGTATGTGTGTGTTGTCGTTGGGATAGATTTGTAGTATCACACGCGTAACGTCATATCTGCGAGTTTTTCGAAATGGTTTTCAAATTCAAATTAGATCACTGTAAAAAATTTCAGTGTTGTCCGTTCACTGCCGAAAATAAGGTCACTGTTGTCTTAATGTGTTCCAGCGTACGGGCCAGTGTCGATAGTAGTGTCAGTGAAGGACAACCCGAATCTCGTGCTCATTGGAGTCCGCACTGAGATGTACTTGATGAACTGGGACGTTGTTGGACCAGGAGACAGCGCACTAAGACTTCTCACTGCTGTCGACTTGGGTTTCCCAGACAATCGATGCAACGACGGGAAGGTTGATGCTAAGGGAAGGCTATGGTTCGGTAGGTAAATAATATTCTAGTTAATTGCACTGTCTTTATACAAATTACAATAAATTTTAATTGTATATACAATTACTCGGGTGATCTTTCTAGAATGGAACCGCACATGTCTTTTCGCGTCTCCAATATCGACTAAGGCAAAAGAAATTGGTACACTCGAGTACAAAAATATGTATCCACTTTTGAAGCATGTCACATTAACTCTTGCTTGTTCCTATGTACTGGTAGTATATTGAAGGAAATGTCAATTAAAGATGAATGTGACATGGTACAAAAGTGGATACATTTTTAAAAGCTTTTATTTAACTTGCAGTGTACATGGGCAGTAATATCTACATATGTAACAATACTTAATTACCGCAGTGATTATGATGAATCCTCTTATGGAAAGTCCGACGTGGCAATCTATGGAGGACTCCTGTAGCCGATTACAGTGATTATTGTGTACTTAAGATAAATCTGGGCCACCAACCAAAGAATGATCTGAGTCACATTTGGGTAGACTCGCTCGAAGCACGAATAAACGATGAGGAGTAATCGTTTTTAGTGCCGATCACGTATCGACAAACATTTATTAGGCCGAACTCTCTAATAGATAAACCGGCGACCTGGATCCGGGACCTCATAGGGAACTGTTGGATACAATCGGTATAGAACCAGTCATTGTGGCGTACCATGCAGGAGGCATATATAGGCGTTAGGATGATAACGATGATGAAAGTGCCCCATCCGCTTCAGCGCCATTCCTAAGCGCTAGTCTCTTCAATTCTACAAAGTACACATAACTAATAAAGAGAAAACATAACTTGAATTCGCGGATAACTTTAGGCGGTTTTATAATCGGCTGCATAATTACACTGTTGGTCATGTATCTTGCAGCTAGCCACTTTGTACAGCTTTGAGCTTACCTTGAGAGGATTCGCATAGCCACGTTTGTCAGGCGTTTAATTAATAGTAACTACACAGGACCAAAATTGTAATCCTTATTGTGTCAATAAACTGAAACCTTTATAAAGTCAAAGTCAAATACAAGAAAAGGTTTTTAGATTTAAAACGGCGTCTTGCTTATGTTTTTATTTAAGGTTATTTCTACTTGATAGGTACTTTAGGAGCTAAAAGCTTCAAGCATACCCTAACAGCATTTTGCCGCACGAATAGGGCTCCGTTCAGAGAGATTTAAATATAGTAATAGGTTATAGAGCGGTCATTGGGAAACGTTTCATAGAAACATTTTGATCTCAAAAGTCAACGGTATGTCAAATGTCTTGAGCGGCCGCGTGACGTGATGTGACACTAGAATGAGTAACTTATTACCAATTGGCAATAAGTATAGGATCAAAATTTTTGTTTGCGTTGTCCGGTCTATTACTATTAATATTAAATGTCTTTGGCTCCGTTCGACCCTAAAAAACAATATACTTACAGGAAGACTTGGAGTTCGTGATCAGAACTTTTTCTGACTCAGATAATGATAACTAATTACTGGTAAATGAATAGTAGTTGCTTGGTAATATTGGTAATGGTAATTGATTTCGATTGACCAAACAGCAATGTAACCTTTACAGGAACTATGGGTAAAGAGGTCAACAAAAATGTAGACATGGATCAAGCGACGTTGTACATGATGGATCAGTACAACTACATGAACCCGGTAGAAAAACTTCGTCCCGTATCGATTTCCAATGGCATCGCCTGGACTACCGACAATAAATACATGTTCTACATTGATACACCGACGGGAAACGTCGACGTGTTTGACTATCAAATCGAAACGGGTACTATTCGTAAGTAATATATGTTCACTTGGCTTCCTGCTCTCGTTTTGTATTTGGATCTCTTTATCTCAAGGCAAGGGCCACGTAGTGCCAAAATGAAGAAAGGCGGTCCGGGCCACATTTGATCGCAAAATGTAGTTAATTCGTTAAATCAGACTTTGCTTTTTTTAAGATTTTTTATAATTAGTTCAATAAGTTCTCAATAAATAAATATAAAACCTGTCAAGTGCGAGTCGGGCTCGCCCACCGAGGGTTCCGTATATATATTCCGAATATGACTAATTAAAATACTGAAAATTATAAATACTAGGTACGGTAATATGCATCTAACAATGCTCTACCGAAAATGTAATTCTGATTGAAACACCAACTTTACTTTGGAGCTAAATTACATGTGAACGCTACCATCACATTGCCCATAGCCAAACAGGATAATGGTTTTCCGGCAAGTAAAGATAACTTAGCGAATCCATACTAACTGAGCCTGTTTCTGAGGTATGGGAGCGGTACTGGAGGATGTGTTTACGGAACGTCAAACGACGCCCGACTGGAGTTATGCGTCGTTTAACGTTCCGTAATATTATAAAAGCGATATAAAACGTATTTGTCCTTCCTGTATGTTGTAATGGAGGGTTAGAATGTCAGATTTTTAGTATATTGATATTTGAAGGATCGGAAAAAGACACGGGCTACTTTTTATCCTTATTGAGAAAGTAGTTTCCGAGAGACACTTTCTGACTGAAGTTCACTCGAAAGAAGACGCGGGCAAAACGCAAGTTCTAAATTAATCACTCATTTGAATCTTCTGGGTGTACGGAAACGCCTCGACGACACAGCTTCAATGATTATTATAAAACCATTGTGTGTTTTCAGGCAAAAGGAGGACTTTGTTCAACTTCAAAGCGAACAACGTAACCGGGAACCCTGACGGCATGACCATTGACAGCGAGGGAAACCTTTGGGTCGCTTGCTATGGTGGCGGGAAGGTTTGATTAAAAAATATTCTTTTATAAACATTATCGGATCTAGGAAATGGATCGGACTAATTAGATGATATTTACATGAGGGTTTAAGCCCCTTAATTACAAGGCCTTAAAAGTTCGATGTTGGCCACCAAGATATTATCTATGAGCTTATTATTATGACCAAACTGTCTGTGCTCTTTAAATAGGTTACGAAAACACGAGTGGTTTAGTTCAATAATAGTTCTACGAATATATTTTTTCGAAAAGGTAAAATGTGTTTAATTGAGCCATAAGCCATGCACTTTGAATAATTTGTACAGTATTATAGTAAGCAGTAGTAGTATTTTTATTTGAAATATTTTAAGCTTCGTGTCTATTTCTTATACGAACTAAAAATTATTGGTAAATATTTCAGGTTATCAAAATAGACTCCCGATCTGGTAAACTACTGGAACAGCACCCAATACCATGTGAACAGGTCACATCAGTGATGTGGGGTGGTCATGACCTATCTACTCTATACGTTACCACAAGCAAAAGGGACCTCACGCCATCCGAGCTAGCTAAGCAGCCTGAAGCTGGATCACTGTTCGCAATAGAAGGTACAGGATCGAAGGGACTTCCGGAGAATCAGTTCGTTTTCCCTGATGCGAGTCGTTATTGAAATCATTTAGCATTACATTGGTAATGAGGTTGTTAATGTTAAATATGTTTATGTAAATTAAATCTTGCGTGTGTGCCAAAGTGTTGCTTTGTTTATTACCTTTATTTACTTTGATGATATTTGGTTGTAGTAGAAAACTAAGAAACATGAACTGCATATTTTTTAAAACATAGGCATGAAAATTTACTCTACGCAATGTTTGCTCAGAATGTTTCCAGACCCTTATAACATAATATTTTAATATAATAAAATAGGGTGCTTGATAAGGAATAATGACTAAACATAGTAGGATTATGCTGTCGCTAACTGAATATTATTAACGTAAAACGTCCATTATTGTTCAAAACGCCGCGTTTTGAACAATAATCAAAAATAATGTGCAAAAATGAAAATTGTGATTCACTATAAATAAAGTTGTATGTTGATGATAAACTTTTGGCGATATTACAATCCGACGTCCTATTTTTAGGAGACGAGTATTACTGCACAAATCCAGCTATCATGTGATTAGCAAAAGATTATGGTGAAAGCCATCTGATATCAGGGTGTTCTACTACCAGGACGATTTGATATGTCGACGTTTTGCTATGTCGACAAACCGCTAGGGAAGCGAAATTTCAAGTAATGCAAGAATACTATGCGCAAGGCTCGGTTTGACCATATTGGCCGTATATGATCCAGACTCGCTTCTTACCCCTCTCGGAGTAAAGCGTTCTGGTCTCTTGTCAAATCTGTCGAGGCATATTTCTGTCGAACGTCCATGCATCTACTGGTGAAATCTGACCGATTACTGACTCACTCCGCGATTGAGAAAGCAAACTTGTTTCCAACACCCGTCTGTACCCTGCGAGCATTGTGATGCCGGATACCCATTTATGTACATCATAATAATAAAAGCGTTCAAAAGGAACTAGAAACTGACTTCAACTGCCTGAGTTCTTCAGAGACTTCAAATGTCTACAGCATCCAGCTCCATTCAATGGCAAACAAAACGATAAGACGACAAGGAGTAATTATGACGAATGATGTGCGCTTTGTATTCATTTCATGACTCTAGAAATTTCTATGATTTAGGACTAGTTAAACGCACTTGTGGAGATCAGTTTTTAGGATTCTCAGTTTTTAGTATCCGAAGTATTTAAACGGTCTCCTATAGTTGAGACCAGAGGTTTCTGGCGCCTGATTTTTATACCTAGATTAGTTAAACACACTGTTACCAAGACTCAAAAATTATCAAGTGCGTCGCCTAGTTAAATTTGAAAATATAAAAAATATTTTACGAGCTCGATCATTTCTTTTGCAGTTTAGTTTTAAATTTATATGTCAATTCAAAAATTTCAGTTTTTATACATAGAATAAAAAGCTCCGGTCCATATTGGCAAGTGTTTCAATTTGTCCACTGTATTAGATAATCCAGTGTTTCATAACATCCAGTCCCAATATGTTTCAAAAAGGTTAGTTTCCCATAACGAGCAGTGTCTTAAATTATCTATATGTCATATTGTCATTCTGATTGGGGGTTTCTAATAAAAATACGAACCACGTACACCCATCTACTCGTGTGTAAATCATAGTGTGTGTTACATGATGTTTTATGACAGATTAGGCTCGGACTTGTTCATGACAGCTCGATTGCAATAACTTACTTTCCGCCCTCGTATCACAAAGTACTATAACAAAACGGTGACACATTACCGTCAAATGATGATAACGTAATTGAAAGTTTTGATGAAAATCTGCATGGTCTTCAATTGAGGTACGGAACCTCTGTGAAATAAAAAAATGGTAGACATTTCAAGTGATTTCCACCTGGAAATGTACACTAAATAGATTCGATATGGTTAAACTAAGCGTAAAAGTGTATATAAGACTATATATCTATACGTCTATTCTTTAATATTTTCCTCGCTACACACTATATATTTGCAAGACCACCACGCTTAATCATTTAAATACTTCTATCGACATTACAAAACGACATTGTATTTTAAGACGTTGTCTAATAAACATGTTCAGGTCGATAATATTATTAGTGTTATTGGTAAATGCCTTACACGGTGAACCGGTGATAAAAAATGTAAGTGTCCTTAATAGAAGCATATAATCTACGATGATATGATACAGACCCCTTTTACATACAATCACAAAACCACAATATAATGGAAACTCCGATTTTGGTACTTAGTTTTTTTGACTCTTAGCTCCTAGACTATACCGATTTCATAGTTGCCCCTTTGGTTTCATTGTTAATCCAATGGTATACATTTCATCCCTGTCGGTTCTGGGTTTTTAATTAATACATTCTTAATCATCTCCTTTGGCGAAAATGAACGTGAAAAATTAGGGGATAAATCTTGTTTATTGAATTTCACCCATTCCCCGTTAACCTGACTTGATATAACTAAATTATTTTTCGGGTGATGATGATAAAGTTCTTTTTGCACGCATTACTTATTTGTTTCTGTTGCTGAAAAGCTGAGTGCTTCGTATCCAACTAAATCAAACTAGAGTAAAGTTTTTTCCAGACTTTTTAGTTTGTGTCTGAGACTTCAAAATATGATGAACTAATATAACTGTAGAAATAGAGATCAGTTCGGATTCACAATACTGTATCAAAATATAAAAATATTCAATTTGGACATGCGCCGCCTAGATCGCCGTATCATGCTGTCTATGAGCGAACTTACCATATTCACCACGCTTGGCAGGCAATTTACAGGTGATCGCAGTAAGATGCTTATTGTCTCATAGGCAGACGCTGCTACCTATATCACCTGATATGTTTCCCTTGGTCGCTTTTTACGGCCCCCGCGGCATAATAAGGGGTCATCTTATTACAAAGTCAAGACAAAACCACACGGACCATTGCAATCGACAGTGTGTTCTAATTTGAACAAGATACAGGCTCTTGATATCAAGTTCATTATACTCGTAGGTTTACAGGGGAGAAGCACACTTTGAAGAACCTCATTGGTCAATTTCCGAGAAAGTGCTGTACTGGTCTGACGCTATCGCTCAGTTGGTGCATCGATTGGATCCTGAGACTGGCAATGTGACAACTAGGAATTTCGGTAAGATCAATAAATATTTTATTTATTTTAGACAGATATATACTATATATATAATATAATTAAAAAACTATCATCTTATTCGTAAAATCTTAAGCGGACTTGGAGAATTAAATCGAAGTGAGACGCTGGTTAATAAATAGTATCAAATCCAAATGCTTTTATTTAGTGTTACTATGAGCCAAACCGTAACACACCCTGAAAATTGAAAACTTTCTACGTATTTTTAATAATATGTTATAATGAAAGGTTACGGGCCAGTGTCAATCGTGATGTCAGTTAAGGACAACCCTGGTGTGATACTAGTAACGGTGCGCACCGGACTGTACTTACTCAACTGGACTTCAACACAGATGGACGACAGCGCACTCAAACTTCTTTCAGTCGTCGACTTGGGTCTACCAAAAAACAGGTGTAACGACGGGAAAGTGGACGCCAAAGGAAGGCTTTGGTTTGGTACGTAAAGTGTCTAGGGACGATTGTCTCAACTGATATTATCGGAGGGTTTTAATTTTTAAAATGTTTAGGATAAGGTCCATTTATAATATTTTAGTATTATCAAATGTCATAATTTTAATTGTTAGACTAATTTCTTTTTGTCGTATTCAAATTGGCGCATTTCTGGTGGATAATGTCGTTACGTCTCAAGTCTCAGTCCTTTAGTCTTTTTTAACGGTACGGTAATTTTTTTTTAAACTAAACACACGCTTTTGCCTGTGATGCTCCAGCATTGTATTATACTCGTCAAACCAAACCAAATGAACACAAACTAGAAGGGCTTACTAGTATCCCTTGAAGAAATCAACTTTCCACTTCCTGGCTTCATCACCAGACCCTTACCACCAAATGCACTACTTGTAATGTGTTGGGCTCGTCAAATCAAACCAAATGAGCTCGAATCTGAGGGGTTTACTAGTACTCATTGAAGACTTCCCACCCACCTCCTGAATCTACTATGTTCGCATGAACCTAGACAGCCAACAACGAGGACTCAGAGACTTGTCACAGGACGAAAATAATCCGCGCGGCTTTTAAACTTGAATAATTTTGCCGTCGGTAATTATAGCACATATTTTTTGTATGTCACTTGAAACTTCCTTACTGTAAGGGTGCCAGTTGAAATATAACATGTATTGGTATCACAATAGTTTAGCTTTTTAGCAATAACCTTCTACAATTTCAGGAACAATGGGTAAACAAAACGAGATCCCCATGGATCCGGATCAAGCGACGGTCTACATGATGGACCAATACAACTACGTCAATCCAGCTATCAAAGTCAAACCTGTATCCGTTTCAAACGGTTTAACTTGGTCGCTAGACAACAAGTACTTGTATTATATTGATTCACTGACAAACCAAGTCGATATTTTTGACTTTGACGTTGAATCTGCTATAATTCGTAAGTTTTAATATGTTCATTCTCGATATAAGAATTTACATTCAAAAATATTCAGTATAATTCAGTAAATGTAGTACCATTTCATTCAATAGCCCAAAAAAACAAACCAATCTCGAATATCACTAACTCCTAAAAATACTGATGATGAGACAGTACAAAACTTTGTCTTAAATAAAAGTTATGGGTATGTTTTCTCACATTATTATAATTCTGCGATATTTTTCATTACTAAATTTTCATTATTTGCATGTACGTTACGCGATAATTCCGCCAATTATGAATCGATTATAATGATTCTTTTATTATTTGGTGGATTTTACTTCAGAGTCATATAAATTTTATCTGAATTGATAATTTGAGTGATTGATAAAATCAACAAAATCAATATACTCGTATATACTCAGATAATTATATCTCTAACGGTGAACATTTTAGGGGATACATATCGGTTTCTTATTTCTTTTTGAACGCGTTCATTGTCAAACAAACTACATTATTTGTAAGAGTTGATTGATGTATATTCCACCGTTAACCTAAGAATTATAAATTACAGTTTAGGTTTTGGTAGTAGCTGCTGTAACATGAGGGCTTGTTAAGGTGTTAAATGTTTAAGATTTTACCATTCGTTGAAGTTGATAGCAATCCATCAGCATCTAGAGGTACAGGGCTTCAGGTCTATCGGAATGTCAAACGACGCAACGAATGTTAAATATGGTTAAATAGATATTGTATGAATCAATTTTGCTTTCAGGTAATCGGAGGACATTTTTCAACTTGCTTGCGAACAATATTTCAGGTAACCCTGATGGCATGACAATAGATTCGGATGGAAATCTCTGGGTAGCGTGTGTTGGTGCAGGACTGGTAAAGTTTATATTGCACACCATGTATTTAAATTTATCATGCTATGAAATAGTATTAAATATACAATGAAAAGAAAAGCTATATTATGAGAAAGAAAAACAAATCATAAGGATTTATTCTCTCAAGACATAAAATATTACTTACTATTTTTTCTTTTCAAATTGTTTATTTAAAAAAACTTCTCATACATAACAACATCTAGTATTATTAAATTACGAGTATATCTAGTAACTCGGACTTTGTAAGCTAATGCTGTTTCGAGCAGCCTCTATGGTTTTAAATAACTATTTTTTTTTTGAAATTATGGTTATTTCCAGGTTAAATAAAGTATAACATAGATATGAATAGATTAGTCATTCTAATAACGATATTCTCTGGTAAAACATAGAACTGAATAGATTCCTCGTTATAATAACGATATTCGCACGCTATACAAAGTAAAACAAAGATCTGAATAGATTACTCGTAATAGTAACGATATTCGCACGCTATACAAAGTAAAACAAAGATTTGAATAGATTCCTCGTAATAGTAACGTTATTCGCACGCTATACAAAGTAAAACATAGATCTGAATAGATTCCTCGTAATAATAACGATATTCGCACGCTATACAAAGTAAAACATAGATCTGAATAGATTACACGTCATAATAACGATATTCGCACGCTATACAAAGGAAAACATAGATCTGAATAAATTATTCGTTACATTAGACTTCTGGGTGAGCAAGCCTTCATCATAATGTCTCATTGTAACTGGCCATAAGTTGAAACAAATTCCAAGTACAACAATTTCGTGAAGAACTAATTTTTAACACACTACACACGTGGAATTAGACTGGTATGAGAAAATGATTTTTGAGGACAATGAGTAGAGTGCAGAGCAGCTTCTATATCCTTTCTTTCTATGTAAGAAACTTTTAAATGAAATGAAACTTACATATATTATTACTCTGAAGAAATGTTCATTTTCCCAACGCGTAACGAACTTCGGTGTCAAGGTATTCTTTCATTCCTCAAAAACTAATACAAGATAGAGACCTCGCGTTGATATTGCTTAGATAGCTAATATTTAGACAAATGTGTGTGATTCTTTTACGGTAACAGACGGACAGACAGACACAATAATGAGATTATAAAGGTTCCGTTTTTTCATTGGATGATTGGAACCCTAAAAACGAATTTGAGTTAATGCTGCGTATGTTACACATACAATATTATGCTCAGAAGTAGACATGTTCCAAGTGATGATGATCATGAAATATAATATTCGCAAGAGCAATAAATACAATAGCAATGAGCAAATCATCTATTACATTGCAGCAATAATTCAACATTTTATCGTCATCTGTTCACTGCCAGAAATGAGCCCCTTTCATAGATACTACTGTTTGGGCTTTCATGAGGGGATTTGACATAGATGATAGGGATGTTTTTGAAACGAATGTCATATTTCCTGAAATTTTCCCTTTATCACTTTAGCCAGGGTCAACCAACATTTAATAAAAAATATTTTGATCACTACATTACTAGACTGAAGGCTGGCTCATGGAGACTAACGAAATGCAGGCGATTAATCAGTTGTAAACTCGAGCATAAAAATATGTAACTACTTTTGTGACATGCCATATTCACCTTTAATTGACATTTCCTTTGACATACTGAACAGAAAATAGAAAAGGTGAATGAATGTGACATGGAGCAAAAATGGGTACACATTTTTGTATAATGTACCAACTGCTTGCCTACCTAATATGTATTTATAATAACATAAAATAGGTTGATACAACCAATAGGATTGCTTGATTTATTGAAAATGAATAACAAAGAAGTCTTTGATTTTTACACATATCTGTATCAACAGGATTAAGTGACATCAAAGATATTCCTTCGCCAAGCAGAGATGATATAGAATACTAAACACATTTTCAGGTCATCAAAATTTCAAGCACAGGAGAACTTCTGCAGAAATTTCAGTTTCCATGTACTAGAGTCACATCAGTAATGTGGGGTGGACTGGACCTAGCCACTTTATATGTCACAACAAGTCGAAGTAATCTGACTCTAGAAGAAATTGCTCAACAGCCACAAGCTGGTTCCCTATTCTCACTAGAAGGGACAGGATCAAAAGGCATACCAGAAAATCAATTTGTTTTCCCTAATGCAAAAGAATATGCAAATAAATAAAATATATCAAAACCTAGGCATTACTGACATGAATTGAAAATTTTTATTTCAGAAGATTTTATTACTAAATTACTTGATTTTACTAACTCATTTGCTTTTATGTTTTCAGTAGTAAAATTTAGCACGATTTAGCAATTTTAAGTTAATGGGATATTAAAAATATTTTATTATATAAATGCTACTAAGGTACTATGTATTATTGTTACCATAACATTAAAAATATACATTTGGAAGAATGGGCATTTATTTACAGTTATATTATATTAGTCTTTACAACTTAGTCACAGTGGATCTTTCACATCCTATAATCCAAATTGGTACCAAATGAGGCCATGAGCAGTGTATGACATTGTTGTGACTTCACTTAACCTATCAGCATTAACTCTGAGTTACAGTAACCCTTGAAAGCATAAGTATGCAATTAGCCAACCTTCCCACGATTAACTTGTATGCTCAGAAATTATTGTAGATGGATAGACATAACTGGAAAAATGTATGTATTAAAAAATTCCCATAAATCTGTACCATCCCATAATAAGTTATGTGCGTCATAATAATTTACTGGAGTTTAGTTTTATTTGGGCTTGAGGGGTGCAGTCCATACGTCCTACGTGTCACTGCAACCTTCATAGATGTATTGTGACAGACTCCTATGGATCAAATCACCTCCAAGGCCAGTCTCGGTCATGAACCGTACTATAGGTGTGGGTTTGGAGGACCTAATACTTTCCGTTGCGGCAGTGTGGCCTCCGAGGTGACTGTTCCTGTTGTAATGTAGGGCATCACAGTGACAGAGGATCTGGATGAATGGGTACTGGATTTTAATAGGCCAGTCTCATAGATAGAACTCCATAAATTGGTAAACGATATCTAAAAATAAACTTTAAAAATTGTTTATAGCAATTGTTGTAGTTTATATAGTTTTATATAGCGAAAGTTATTTATTATTTCTAAGGAAGTTAAATTGAATTTGTCGAACCTTACATCATGTATTTACATTATATTCACAATACACAAAATAACAAAGTTCATAGTATTAATCTATATATAAAAGTTACTTTTATACTACAAATTAAAATAACAAACATTATTCCTTCTTTTTAATCATTAGTCTTTTTTATGTAATTTACATATAAATTAGCTATCTATGACATCTTTTTATAATTATAATATTCTCTCATTTATTAGGGTTCTAAACATCTGATGGAAAAAGGGATCCCTACTCACTCACATACACACATAAGTTTATATGGTTGCGGTCAGCGATGGACACTTCATTTGCTTGGACGGCCACCACCCACATTCCTTGTTTGACAATTTCCCGATTCTGCCACTTCCCAAATTCATTGTTTGGTCACTTCGTTGTGCAGCCACCACCCAAATTCCTTATTGGACCACTTCTCAGATGCTTCCCAAAACATTGTACCAAACCAAGTTTCATCAAAATAAAAAACTCAATACACCCCACATTAATGCAATTCTTTCATTTTTCAATTTTTATATTTATTCGAATATGAAATAAAAAATAATTCATCATTCAAATAAATTGACTGTGAATACCATGATGAAGCCATAAATTTGAAGTTGAAGTTGACTGTGAATACTTCATCAGAGATATTCAAACATTCATTTGCTGAATTTTATGTATTCTTCATTTGTTAAATTCAATATAAGTGGCATTCGTGCAACATCAGGATTTATCATTCGTGTTTTGTTACCAATTGTTGTTATAATTGGAAGTGACCTTTCTGTGTGTGGCTGTTCATGGCAAGTAGCTTTTTTGAGAAGCAGCCATTGTGGGTAATGTCCTTTCATGGTAAGTGGTCTTTAATGGGATGCGGCCATTCTGGAAAGTGGTATTTAATGGTAATTGGACTTTCATGGGATATGGCCATTCTGGAAAGAGGTCTTTCATGGTAAGTGGCCTTTCATTGAAAGTGGCCTTAGGTGACCAGATTCCTTTATACTCTAATGTTGCAAATACTGTAGGTGTGTGTAGCATCCTCATACAGCAACAAACTCTGCTAAAACATGTACTACACTACATGCACTATGAACTTAGTAATTGCACAGATACTAAAGACACTTACTGGAAGCCTCAAGAATGGCGGGTCCGTAGCATTCTTTCCGAGTTTATTCTCTTGATACTGGATCAGCTGGACCACCAGCTGCGCTAGTCCCTCCTTTGTCGGCGGATCGGTTTGGACGTGCTGCAAATCAATTGACCATTTATGTGACACCTACTTCATCTCGAACTAAATTTGATACTAAAACGGTAATATTCCGCTTCATATAACAACAGATTAACAGTCAACATTTGCTCACCTTCTTGCAGTTCTTCTGCAACCAAACACGAATTTGATCGAACAGAGCGAGACATTCCGGCGATTGAAAATACTCGACATTTGGACCGCCGTCTTTCTTGGGGCCTATAGTCGTCATTGTAGCTCTGTATCAGCACTTAGGACAAACACTTATAAATACACTAGTACAAATTAGACAAAACTTAATGAGAAAATCAACAACGAAACCTACACGACGGCGGCGTCGGTTTCGGTGAAATTATTTACAAAGCTTGACAGCAGAAAGAAGCAAACGAATGAATAATCTTCAGTGTGCTTTTTTTGCAATCATAAGAGTTAAAATAGTAAGAGATGCAAGAGGAAATAATTAAGGCGTTCAAAAAGAACTAAAAACCGACTTCAATTGCCTTAAAAATTTTGTTGTTGTTGATTTTCTCGAAGAGCGATCAATCGTTTTCAATAAAGTTCATATGGGACCACCTCTGAAGTATGCTCTATCAAACAAAAAATGAATTATCAAAATCGGTTCTCCACTGGTCGAGTTATCGCGTAACACACATACAAAAAAAAACATACGCGTCGAATTAAGAACCTCCTTTTTTAAATTGTAACATCTTGTAAAAATGTTCTGATATACCCAGTAAAACGTAGTGATTAAATGCTCCTAGATACCCAGAGTCCGGAAGGCTAGAGAATGACATACCAATACCGTACCGATCGAGACACACCTGTCTACCCGCACCGTCAAGCCCGGCCAGCATCCCCGGAGAAAGTGCTGGCTGGTCATAAATAGGTGAGAATTACTTACAAACTAGATATATTTAATAGACTCAACACTCCTGCATATGCAAATCCAGGTCTAGGTCAGCCTAGGTAGATCAGAAGAGCAAAGACAAGTGTGTCCCCACGCTTAGTGTACGAGGGGCATACCGAAATGATCGGGAATATAAAACAATACATACAGGAAATAACTAAATTTATTTTTATTGCTTTTCGAAGTATTCTCCGTTGCAGTTAATGCACTTTTGCATTCGTTCGAACCAATTATTATAGCAGCAATTCCAGTCCGAAGTTGACATGGTCAAAATCGTCGATTTGTATGCTTCCACTGCTTCTTCTGGACCTTGAAACCGCTGACCACGCAATAAATCTTTGATTCTAGGGAATGTAAAGTAATCATTGGGACTCAGATCAGGGCTGTATGGAGGATGATCCATTAATTCAACGTTTTCCTGCTTCAAAAACTCGCTTGTTTTCTGAGCGGTGTGAGAGCTCGCATTATCGTGATGGAGGATTATGCGTCGTTTCGGGTTACCTCTACGGAGTTCGGATATCATCTGTGGCAAACAAACCGTTGTATACCAATCAGCGGTAACCGTTCTCCGTTCCTCTAAGGGAACTGTGACTACATGTCCTGTTTTCGCGACAAACGAAGCGACCATTTTCTTCGATACGCTGCGAGAGCGGACAACTTTTGTTGGCTTGATCTCACCTGCGAAGACCCAGACAGCCGACTGATGCTTTCTTTCTGGCTCATATGAATAGATCCATGATTCATCACCAGAGACAATGTTATAAACTGCTTTTGACTTTCCTCCGTTGAAGCGTTGCAGAGTAGACCGGCACCAATTGACACGAGCCGCCTTTTGCTCTTCGGACAAATTATGGGGCACCCAGCGGGAAACTAGCTTTCTCACTCCCAGTTCACCATGTAAAACAGTTTGTATCGCAGTCATACCTATCCCTTAAGTAGCCCGAATCTGCTCATATGTAATATGTCGGTCATCCTGTATCATTCGGCGCACAACAGCGACATTTTCTGGTGTAACCGCTGTTTTTGGCCGGCCTGTGGAAGGTACGGTGCCAAGAGAAGCACGTCCACGCCGGAATTCAGAATACCAGCGATATATTGTCGTCTGGCTAGGCGCTTCACTCTTGAATATAGATATAAGCTCAGCGAGACATTGTCCCTGAGATAATCCTCGTCGAAAGTTGTAAAAAATTATGGCACGGAAACTTTCTCTTGTAAGCTCCATTTTTTTATCGACCTATCAATTTCAAACTGATATTGTTCTTTAAAAAAATTTTTTTTTTTAATTCTGTCAATTGTATTCGATTTTCAACTAACCAGTGTTTATTCATCAAAAAGAGTTTTTAATCTAATTAAATCGAAAGTACTCGATTACCGATCTTTTCGGTATGCCCCTCGTACGTGTGAAAATGTTTGGAAGTGCATTTAGTCGGTATCTGCTAACATCTTATTCAGTTTCTCGCACATGACCACCTTTTTCGTAGACGTCAACCTGTAAGGTGGAACTACAATAGGAGCGGGGTCGCCGCCGGTGTCGATCAAGTGCTCAGCAAAAGTGTCAAGTAAAGCGTCGAAACTAGTCTCCAGAAAGTTTGTACCGAAACGGGATGAGCCGTATGACGTATGTGATCTCTAAGAAGGTCAGCCCCACAACTTATGTCGTGTCTAGTTAAAAGTCACCCGATGAGATTCTAGGAAGTTACCACGTGTAGCATCTCAGTCGCTTCCATAGCAGAGATGATTCGCCTCCTCGACCTATAATGGTGAAACGTAACCGAGGCCGCCCTCGTAAAGATTTCCGAATTCATCAGTTCAAGAACTTGGGCATTCTGTTGAGGGGAGGATAGTGTAGGGAGCGCCCTCTATGAACCTCTCGTCGGAGCATACCTGCGCGTTACCATTATTGTAACGCGCAGGCAGCTTCCCACGAGAAGTTCATAGAGGGCGCTCCTTACACGGCCTGGTACTGTGGGAAGTTGGGAACACTACGATCGAAGTTGTAGACAAATATACTGGGACAGATTATGAAACTAGGTAGGTCCAACTTGTAAAAGTTGGTGAATGAGGTGAAAAGAAGAGCCAAAATGTGTGGGCGTTATTGCAAGGTACGGGAAGCATATATTACTGTTGGCCGAATAGCATGAGCCTAAAGTCACTCGGCGAGCTATTTTTTAATTATTAAAAAACGTCAACCTTTATGCGAAAGTATGTACACCAAATCAGTAGAATTGAACTGGGACTGTATGACTCATAGAGGGAGGGAGAGATAATGGGTCAAGCCTGTAGCAGGGCACACACAATATAGCAGGGGATATAAAATAAAACACACAGACTTAAACATTCAGGGTCATTAATATCTATAAATTGACGACTTGCTAAACATTCTACAGGTTCAGAACAATGCAATGAAAATAAACAGAAAATACAAATCTTTCTTAAATTACAATGAATGTACACGTTACAGTCGACAGGAATTAATTAGTAATCTTTCTTCAATAATTTCAATTTTGATAACATTTTCAACCTTCTTTAAATGGCATAAAAGTTAGCCATCTCCAAAGCCGTATCAGATTCTTGAATGTAACATTACGCTACATTGCTTCATTGTGTTATGCGATTTTATTTTCTGATTGCAGTAACCTGTGTTGCTCTCATATTGTACGATATTTTGTTACTGTTTATGTGATTATTTCCACAAATCGATTTTCACCAAAATATCCACTTGTTATCTCATTATCTGTGATTTACATATATATGTGTGCTGTAGAACAATAAGAAAAACACTTGTTTTTGAAATAATACAATGATCCTAAAATAACTGGGACGGTTTAGATATTCTATCCTTGTTTAGAACTGTCCTGACCTTAAATAACGACCAAGAAGGATAGTCTTATACACGCATCTACCGAATCTGTCAAAAGTGAACATAATTTTTTTTGCATACGCGTATTGATAACTCTTATTTACGCTAGTATGATACAATATCTGTATTATTACTTATTAAGTTCCTGACATTTATAATCGTCCGAGGATTTTCATGTTAGTATCATTGAATGACCCGTGTTTTTCTGATTATCTTCCGCCATTTATTATATTATAGCTCTACATTTATATTCGAATCCACTTTTCAAATTTAATAGGAAGCAGTCACTAAAATTCTATCTAAATACATAATATTCATAAAACACTTGTTTCACGACTATAGTCGATTATGAATCAACATTCCATATAACATACAAGTATATGCGACCTATCTAATTCTATAGTGGCTAGGTATACCTTTATAATTTGACAAATGTAATTGAAAGTATGAGAGCATTTCCCGTTCACTTCTTTATTATAGAATCCCACTGTATTAAACTTATTTTTGTCAGCCTGAAATTCAACAGGACAATGTCTACTTAACCGCCAACTAACGAACTTTTCATGGAGGTGATATGCCATGATCTCTTGGCAGGAGGGTCGGTAACTTTGGTCGGTAATCACAATAACATTTCAGCGGAACACAAGTTTTTTACGACCGAAGTCACACGGCCTAATGCAATGACCCCAAACGTCAGTGATTGAATAAGAGTATTTACTGGATGACTTTATGCCAATTATACGGGAATTATTAAACAACTTTGCTTTACCTTCAGTCTTGGAAAGTTGAATAATTTCATAAATGAAATAAATCACATTTTACAGCGTGTTGTTTAAACCTATTTGGATCGATTATGTTTCCCTGAATCGTCAGCCATAATAGGACGATGTAGTGAATTAAATATGGTTAAATACATACATGTACATATAAAAGAGAAGAGAACACTTAAGCAACACCGCACTACACAACATATATACTACATATAACACGCATAAATATGTTTGTTATTATTGTCAATTTCATAATTGATAGCTTATACTCTACATAACTACTAGTTCATTTGATGACGCAACGCTAAGTATGAGCTCAAAGTAGTTTAAAATGCAGTTATTATAAAGGCATAAATAGTAGAGAAACTCACGCGCACGGAAAACTTCCGAGATTCGATGTCGAAATTCAAATCTCCAATGTCATACTCACGAAATAGCAACAACTAATTTATCTGAAAGAAATACTAGATTCTACCTACTATGGATCTCATCATATCGTTTGGGAGAGACGAAAGACTATACGAGCGAATCTACACGTACAATGTATGTGTGCGTTGCTTCAGTTACATGGAACAAATGTGTGGCTGCTGTGTAGTGAACGCTTCGTCCGCGTTTGCAACCATGTTTTGTAACTTGAAGTTATATCCGAAAATAGTTTAATTTTATATTACGTCTGGGTGGCTAAAGTGTGGACTAGAACGATACTTCTATCGGATAATTTCATAATTTTAAACTTGAGCCTTAACACCTTATACTGCAAAGTTTACACAACGGAGACCGTCCTCGTGCATTCTGAGTCCCTTCTATGGTTTGATTTGATTCTGTCTGACACAAAATCTAACTTCCAACAAGCAAGAAAAATGAAATAAAAAAATATAAGAGCGCGTGCGTCTTCAAAACAGGGCGTTTCCGAGAAATTAAAAATATCAAATACATCTTCTTACAATTACGCAACTTTAGTCATAAATAACAACTTTAATTCACTGCTAACTACAAAAAAATGCAAATTATAAACAACACTATAATTATTATAAATTTTAACACATTTTATCACATTCACATCGAAAAATTCATCAATACTAAATATTTTGTATGGGTGAAGTTGAATTGGAATTGAGCAACGCTTTTCCACGATTTACAAGGTGTCTGTCCGTCTACCATGAGTTTACGCAGGCGATAACATATATCGAATACTATCGGAAATGCTGCTCAGTCGAGATGCGGGTGACAAGGACAGAGCGATACGATAGTTAACGATATTCGTTATCGCCTGCGTAAACTCATAGTAGATCCACTGTTCTCGCAACTCAAGCCTCCTAGATTATACTTTTAAGATATTCCGACGTCCATTTTACAAATATATTTAATAAAAATACTGAAAAATTAAACTAATAATAATAAATACAGAACAAGCAAGGCTGCTGTTACACGTGGAAAGGCAGTATACGTAAAATCAACGTCTCCAAGAACGGTATTTTCGCTAGGTTCCGTAAGCTGTTTGAGCGATAACCATTTACCACACCGATTATATTTCAATGGAACCGAAACTAGATAGTTGCCGACTGAGACATTTTTGAGTGCACATTACGAATTTACTTTATACATTTAGCGCTTTATCCATTAAGCATTATTCGCTTTTTGACTCTACAAACAAACTAATTCGAAAATAGATTTGGCCATAATACTTAAGCGTTTAAGCTTAAGCGTTTATACAGGTTTGCTAGCGAAATGTGGCGCTCTCGTAGTGCCCACAAACACAAGCTAGGCCCGTGCGAGAGAGATAGATTGATTTGTCGTGATGCGAAGCCGGTGCCAGCTTCTGTTAATTGATCTTTAATAATTTAAAATATCAAATTATTTTTCCGATTACAGTACATGTCAAACGTCACTTTTGTATAAATTTGACGGTATTTTCATAATAAAAATTATAAAATAGATTGTGAAAATAAAAGCTAACTATATAAGTGTAAATAAACAATATAAGCTTACTTAATCAGCATAATACATAATTCATTTACAACACATAAATAGGTGCAATACATGAGCATATAAATAAAAGTATTCATTTCACACAATTCACATAAGAGTCTTCGAATTTCAAACTAAACCTTCAATAAGGTTTCATCGTAGTGACGATGGTTCCGCCAATCTCAGTCAGGTAGTAAAACGACCATACGTTATTTTTCATTCATCATCAGACACCATAAACTCATAGATGGCGTTTTTAAAAAAAGATAAAGTTTTAAGTGTTGCCATTTTAAAAAAAACTGGATCACTTTATTAGTTCATCTCTTTACTACATTACATCTTTTACATTTTCATTATGCAAAATCGTTTAGCAAAAGAAGCAACACTTTTATCATTAATTCTACATAATATGTAACCATGCGTAACTACCCTAATACCGATATTACTGGCACATTATGTCGAAGTTGTAATGCGTCGATTCTAAAACTACCACTAGTGCCATCTATGAGCCCATGGCGACGTGGGAATCGTCATTTAAATACAATTACAGGCCGGAATTACCTTTAGTCAAAATACTAACGTACGAGATTTTTACGCGATTTTAAGCAATTCACTACGATTTTCTGTAAAAACACAAATAACCATATAAAAAGCATACAACCTTTGAGGCTAGGTGGTTTTCACAAAATACATAGACATTTATAGCTCCGCTGCAAATTCAAAAATATACAGAGATTATTCCAGATGTGGTACGGTCCACAATGCCTACAGTTCTATGATTTAGACTTTTAGACTAGACTATTGTCGCTATCCCGACCACTGGAAACAAATTTCAGTTAAACAACTTTTAGGGTAATACAGAAAATCAACGTCACATCATCTTAATCATCGTCAGCCGATAGAATCAAATCTCATCCAGAACATGATAACTGTCGTGGCAAACATGGTGGAAGTATAATAAATGAAATATAAATAATGTAAATAAGAAATACTACAAAAGTAACAGGAAATCGTCGATGAAAACCACATAAAAAAGGTCCCTTTTTAGGATTATGACAAAAATATTGACAGATTGACTAAAAATGGCTGAATCAGCTTTTAACAACTCAAGTGGTAAAGACAACATTATTGAGGCATACTAAATGTATTTCTCAGTCGTGAAATCAATGTAGTAATGTACGAGTATTACAAGCAAAAATTATAATACATACGAGTCTGTTACAAAATGACCGATTTGTACAATAAAACCATCATCAAAGGAACTCTCTACCAATAAGATAAAACCAAGCAGTTCATGTCTTTCGTAAACTCTAACTACTTCCACCAAGTCAAAATTGTAAAAGAGCCAGACATCAAGACCCGTTTAAAATGGGTAACCTAGCAAACGCTCAGCAATCCCAAGGTAATAGACTGATTGGGCAATCCCGAACAGAGGTGCGATGACAATCACTCGGCACAGGCCGCCCTTGAAGAATGCTGTGATCCCTTCGTTCTTTAGAGTAGACCTGAAAAATAAACATTTGTAATTTACCCACGGTTCGCTTGATACTTACAGAGATACAGCTGCGCTGTATTTACTTATAACATGTCACAAGCCGCGTCAGAAGAGATAGTTACACAGTAGAAAGAGAATGTGCATAAAATTTTTGAGTTACATGTGTCGCTATTTATTTAAGCGTAATTGCTAAGCCTGCTTTAAAATTAGTAGTGTACAAAGCCTTTACTGTACTTTTTTAAAACAGCCAAGTGCCAGTCGGACACACGCACGAAGGGTTCCGTACCATTACCTATAAAAACGCAGAAAAACCACGTTTGTTGTATGGGATATTAAATATTTGTTTTATTTTGAATAATGTATTTATTTTTAAAGTAAATATATATATAAATACTCCGTGAATATTTCAAAACTGTTGCCGTTAACAATATCGAGCAAAAAATCTCGTTTGTTACAAACAAACGAAGCCCTTATAAATACTTATTTTATTCTGTTTTTTAGTATTTGTTATAGAAGAAACACAAATACATCAACTGTGAAAATTTCTATTGTCTAACTATCACGGTTCATGAGATACAGCTTGGTGACAGACGGACAGACAGACAGACGGTCAGACAGCGGAGTCTTAGTAATAGGGTACCGTTTTACCGTCTGGGTACGGAACTCTCAAAATGAACTTACGACATGCAGTCTATGATGCCTGAGTATTGTTTCTCGCCGCTCCCCTTGGCTATGGTCTGCAGTCTAGTCTTTATCACGTCCATAGGGTTCACACATATAGCTGCCGAGGAGCCCGCGATCAAACCGGAGAGAAATGACCACCTGCAAGATAAAAAATATTGTGAAAAATCCATTCATCAATAGAATATCCATATAAATAACATATCCGTTATAATTCAATGACGTTACATAATCTCGTTCATACTTCATATACCGCCATACGAATGGCAAGCGAACGAGTAATGATTGATTGAAGTAACGATCATAGAACTTTATTATAAATAGTAACAAGTAAATTAAATTTAAAATTGAACTCTGAAAATATAGCTAAGAACCACCGCTAAGAAAATTGCTTTTACGTAATAAAAACGCATCAAAATCGGCTCATCCGTTCGAGAGCTACGATGCCACAGACAGACATTAACGTCAAACTTATAGCACCCCTCTTTAGCGTCGGGTGTTAAAGAAAGATTTCTTTAGCTTTTTGTATTTTAGGCAACACTGAAATCGATCTCTAAGTAAACCGTTTTGATGGATTTGTTCTTGATCTTAATAGGAATTTAAAAGTTGTCTTCTGGAATGGAGACTTACCAGAACGGTATGGAATTGTCGGCATTCCGGAAGCCGCTTTCATTGACAGTGGCGAACATCGGGAAGTAGATCATGCTGAAGGTGATGTCCCTACAGGCCGTCGCGCCAATCCCCCTGTACAGGCCGAAGATGCCGCGCTCCGCTATCAGCTTACGAGTCAGCTCCATAGCCGTCACACGGTGAAAGGTTTTACCCTCTGCAATTACAAAACTATACAATCATAATGCACCCTGATAAGGAGCGGAAAAACTTCCAGCTTGTGTTTCTTCTAAAACATTTAACTGTTTAGCGCCAGATGTAATACGACATTTCTAAGCAAACATGTCCTAACTTCGACCACAAACGCAAGCCTATTTTACGTCTATATATACTCGTAAAATGATTTGCGCCATGTAATTTCGGCGTCAGAATAGATCTTATGACCGTCTGTATTCGCCGAAAGCTGTAGTCTCATCATCATCAGCCTAGAAACGTCCACTGCTGGACATAGGCCTCCGTCATGGTATGACAAATTAACCGGTCCCGAGGCACTTGCATCAAGCGACTCCCCGCGACCTAACCAGGTCATCGGTCTATATAATAGGGGGACGGCCTGGTAGACTTTTCCCGATACTTGGTCGCCATTCAAGAACTCCCCATCGGCAGTCTCAATGTCACTCAGCGAGAAATGCAATGAGCTATGCTCGGAATTTATATCGGATGTCCGTAGACGAACTAAGATCACCGACATAGCTTGACGAGTCAGTGAGCTGAAGTGGCAATGGGCAATCCGAAGAACAATGATAAGCTGTGGACTGTCAGTCTACAAATGTGTATAGACTAGAATAGACAAATGCGATTCTACGTCGTAGCCAAGCAAAATGCAATTTAGACTTAAAAATAAACAATGTTGGATATGTGATATGGAAACAATATGGAAACGCGCGCAAGTCTGAAACTGCGTGTTCGAGACGGGTACAAGCGATGGCTTACCACTGAAATCTATCATCGATCACTAATATACCTTCCCAGCGTGGTAATTACGACAAACCGCTGTTCAGCAGTGGACTTCAAAGCACCATACTAAAGTAAAAGATTGGTTTTATGGCTTTAAAGCCCCTGTTAAATGAAATGAAAGCTAACATAAATAGCTCTGTTAAGATAGCAACTATAGGCACGTACCAGCTTTAGCTTGCGCAGCGACTCTGCCGGCGTCCTGCATCTGGATCTTAAGTAGCTCCATCGGCGTCGTGATGACGATTTGACAGGCACCAGCCCCGCCGCCAGCGATGCACTGACGGAATAATGGCAGTGACCTGTTGAAACCAAACCACAAATGTATACTAGAAGATCAGCGAAACACACTTTTATTTAGTTAGTGAATAGTGAACTTATTACGCAGACTGGTAAGGTTTGAAATTCCCTGCTTGTAGTGCTGCCAGTGTTTCCTGATAACTGCAACCGAACTTCCTATTCACAAACACATCGACACTGAACATAAGGTGAGATTGTAGTCAAATGTAAGCATATCTACGATCTACGAAAAAGGTTGAACCCATTTATCGGCCGATTGTCGAATTGTTTCAAAGGGAGGATTGTACTAGATCACGTGCCCAGTACATTCGTCACCACAAATGTTAATTTCATCTTTTAAAGTGTAAACAAAGTGAGTACACATTTTTATGACGAGAGTCTCCACACAACAACAATGTTACAAATTATAATAAAAGTTACCCGTCTGGCCGAGTGAGGTAATATCTGTAGAGATCGTTACAGGCCAGCTTGATGGCCTTCTCAGGTGTTATCAGAATGATGTTCACGGCCGACCCGCGGTACATTCCGAAGTAGCCCTCCGCCGCGTAAGTCTTCTTGAAACAGTCGATCCTGAATACCATTTAAAACATTATAAATAAGTAACAAAGAAATGCACAAGGCGGTTTGATACTAGCCTTAGAATAAAAAGCTCTCTAGGTAAAATGCAATATGGGCAGTAGCATCTACCTGCATCAACAAATTTTACTGTTATCACCAAGAATGTCAGGCGTAGCGATTACAGAAAATAAAATGTATACACTTTCTTTTAAAAAAACTTTTAATGGTAGAACCTAAGATTTTTAAAAGTAAGCTCCGCTACGCGAGGCAAACCAAAATCTAATTTAGCATAAACCTGAATTTGTAAATCTATCCTGCTTTCGCACACGGAAGTCGGCGAATGTAAAAAACAAGACTGCTGCCATTTTATTAGTAAGTCCATTTCTACCTCGTTACTACTTTGCCAAAAATTGATGAAATGAATAACCAAACGAAAAAAATAAGCTAGGGTAAAATGCCGGTTTCGTTTAATTAGACGCTTACGGAAGGTTTTATATATAGGTTTTTCTATAAATGTAAGAGTAGAACAATGTTGATCAATCATTTCTTAATTTAAAATTATTCTTCCTGTAAACTGAAAGTGGCAAAATGAAAATACATACCACTTGGATTCTATTCCAAGCCCCTCATCCATCTTAAGATTAATAAAACCTATATGTTCTTTGTACAACCATATGCCGCTGTTCTTTATTTCAGGGGCAATGCCATTATCTGTTCTTAACACTGAAATAAGTAAATGGCAGAACTATGTACTGTCTACAAAGAAACGTGTTATCCAATAGATACTTTGGACTGTAAAAATGTCTTTAGTGACATAATAGTACATTTAAAAACGTTCATTGTGATAAGCACATACTAAGTAGCAAATCCATTGTTTAGTTTAGTGTTTTCTCGTTAAGGCTATGTATATATTACCAACAATTTGTTGGCGTTCCTTCTTATAAACTCTCGGGAATTTAAATATTTCTCTCTCTTTGCGCTATAAGTGATTAGCCAAAATCATAGTACGGTTATTGTTATGTATCTTTTCACATTGATTTTTTTTCTTCAATCTATTAGCTAGCTACATAAATTATAAAGGTATAATATAGAAGAGACACAGACCCTTTGTCTTTATCTCTTTTTTTAGAGTTCAGTGGAAAATATTTCGTGTCAAAATAGTCTTTAGCGCTGTTATCCTTCGCTCACTAATTTATCACAATATTTTTGACATAAATTATCTGGGCGGTGAGATAATCTACATAAATACGATGATAATGTTGACTTGCACAAAGATGTATTATCGCTTTCTTAAAGCCGAATAATAGTACAAGGTGTTAAGTAACACCTTGTTTTATTCACAATGGCCTTGCACTTGGTTTTACCTTAGTAACAATTAGGTTAGAATAGGAGGCAGGATAGAAGGGTTCTCACCCAGAAGCGTCAAGTTAACATTGTATCATAGTATCTTTACCAACACTATTTGATCAACATCTCCATAATTTAAATAGATATCAAAGTTGCACATAATTTATCATTAACCTGTACTGTCCCACAATATACTATGCGTCAGACCGCCAAAGAAATGTCGGTATGAACTGAACTCATTCCTGAGCGACTGGCCAGAGAAGGCTAATGAGCGGAGAACTGGAGGGACATGAAGGAAGACTTTGCCCAGCAGTGGGACAGTACGTAATGGAATGTACGACGGCAAAACGAAATGAACTAACGACTAAAATTCTTCAAAACACAGGCTATAAAACATTTAATACTAACATGTTTTTATACTGCTTCTCTCCCTTTGGACCAATGGTCTGGTTTTGAAGGCGGGTCTTCACCAAATCCAGCGGAAACACCACGGAAACGCCGACTATACCCGCAATTCCCCCGTTAACTATCTTTGGAACAATACTGAAATAAAAACAACTAGTAAGTGAAGATTATGCATTATATGAAATAAGTTTAGATGTTACTAGTATATTGATAATTCGATAGTACTTATTTTAGAAACAAAGAAAAAAATTTGGTTGGCGTCGATGTTTATTTATACCTATTGTAACAAAATTTTATAAATTCCTATGCATATACTAAGCTTGAAAAGTTTTCTATTACAACCAAACTTACGTATATTCTAACCAACCCAATTCTAGTTACAAATCATCTAATAGTTAGCCTTGAATAGAATTTCCTACTCATGCAAACTAGCGTGGCTCAGAGACTTAATTGGTTTCGACGACAATTTAGAAAGTCACTTTTGGTCTTTTACTTCAGAATTATATTTAATTTCAGATTCGAAGGATTATGATTTTGATGCCTTTGTGTATGTTTATCTGTTCCCTCATAACTCCTAAAAAACTAGTAGTTGCAATTCGAAAAATAAGTTGTCAATGGAAGCGTAGTTTGTAATTAATAGGGGTAATAAAATGCTACCAATAATAATAATTTAAGATTAAAATATCCTGTTTAGGTGTTTAGTATCAAACGAAACGTCTTGATGAGTACACTAAAATATGTGAGCTATAAGTACAATATATACCATGTCACTATCAAGTATCGTTTCTTTTGATGATTACAGACCCTTCAAAAGTAAAATAACTCTGGTTGTGGGATGGGGTCCACGTTAGATATGATGGCAATCAATGTTACGTCCTTATTGAAGTAAAACATCACCAACCCTCTCACTAATAACCACCAATAATGCCAATATCTTTACATTTTTTGAGGTAATAAAATACATTAATTTTTTCGTCAAAATGACTTGTTTCCTTCCTCTTTAGTTAAGCTTGAAAGGGATCCGTCAGATTTGTGAAAAAGTATCAGAAACCCTAATTTATAGGTATGATTACTGAAGTACACGAATTTCATTTGACTTTCATACCTTTATTTCGCTGTAAAAATGAATTGATATTTTCATTCATCATCAACATTCATCACTCTATCTGGAATGAATAATACTCTAAATTGTTTTAATTGTCAGTTATGTTGGTATGTAACAATGAAACGTTGTTGGTTGACACATTTACAGTAATAGGTAATTGGATGGATAGAAATTCATTTAATCAAATGGCAATTTTATTTGTGACATGAAGCCAGAACACGATATTTTTGTCTCATTAATTTTTGGGTGATCGTGTTCGATTTTATGTGCAGTCATACAAACGACAACTCGGAGAAGGGTCGTGCTTTCCGTGCTCTTCCAATAAAGCCTCATTTGTCAAAAAACGACTAGTGCACGAATTGTTTAAGAGATATCAGCCAACAGATGAATGTACATACATACAAAGTTTGCTAAAGTCATAAACCTTCTTTTGGCTATGCTGTAGTTGGGTAAAAAGCGACTTATTTCCTAATATTTTTAAATAAGTTGAATTTTATTGGTCAGTTTCTGAATAAATAAAAATATTACAAATAGTATTTGTTTAGAAATAATCACCCATACATAGTATTTTTATCCATATCTTGTGTCTGTTTCTGTCAGTATCTGTATTTTATTATTATTATTGAGTATGTAATTAACGTATGTGCAATAAAGAATTACATAATAACTTTTTGAACAAACTATCTAAACAACTTTGTTTATTTGTGGAATATATACAATATTAGTTGGAACCAACGAGTGTAGGGAGTAAATTCCATTTTTATACTTTGTATATTACAATAACTTGCTCACATGTGACCACAATCTCGTTACGACGATGTGGTCAAGGACTGCACTACAAGAAGCTTATTTACTCAGATCTTGAGAACATCCAGATTTCAGCACTTGTAAAATCAGGGAATTCCACTCCTTATGCAACACTTTATCCTAGGACCCTTCCATTGCTTTTGTATAATGCTTGGAATTAAGTGGTGTAATTAGAAAGTAGAATCTACTCAAAATCCTGTACGAGACTGTCTTCAGTCGCCACTTGGCCTATAACTGCGAGCTGTCACCAGTGAGTCAATAATACAGAGTGTCGGAGTAGCATAATATGTGGATTGGTATCAACTTCTTCTCCTGGTATGCTCTACCAGCTTTACTGACATTCATACCTATCTGGCTGAGGTATTTTTTGAACTCACATTAGTTGAGCTCTCTGTTAAAGTTCATAACATGGGAAACATCATACGAAAACATCATTCTCAAGATACAGCAAACTTAAAAACTTTTCCCTATATAATATCATTCACCTAAAGATTCATCGAAGAGACAATAAATCCTAAGTAAAAAAATTAATATAGACCTTAATTCCAAATCATAGAACACATTGACATTGTTTGAATGAAATGTCTGTTTCCACAATCTTTATTTAACTATTGTCTATTTGTTGTGATATGGATGAGGAACCGAATAGATTTGAAGGTTTAATAAAACCAATTGTATCTTATTCTCTTACAAATAAAACTTACTATGGATTTGCCATCACTTGTTTGTTTTGAATTTTAGGTTTTTCATCAGGTTTCGACATTTTTCTTCCTTTGCAGATCCGGTACAGAAGATTTTAAGGTTGATGTCACTAGAATTTATCCCAAACTGATCCAAATGCTTGCACTAATTCACTGTAAAATATTAGAATAATTCATTCAAATATTTAAATAATGCTAATTTAATAATCAACAAATATTATTCTTGGCCTTACTTAATTGTGCCTTTATTCTTGAAGCAATTCCGACATACCTACTTGGGTCTTTTTCTACCCATATTTCCACCAACATTCATTCTCATCACTTCTCTTATTAAATATCTTTCATCTGTTCTCATAATATACTTCACATCAGAAAAATCGAAACGCAAGTTTATGTTTTGTAAGGATTATCAGAAAAATGTGTATATTTAGGAATATATGTCAAATGTAATTTAATAGTGAATAATATGAGGGTTTCAAATCCCAATGTTAATGTTCTAAATTCAAATTAAATTTTCATAGGTTTTTCTGATAATCTTTACAAAACAAAAATTTGCTGGTGTTTCGATTTTTCTGATGTGAAGTATATTTACCATCATAATAATAAATAAAATAAATACATAAAAATAATAATAAAATGTTATAAATTTCTAAGCTAAGAACATTATAAGTTTGCTCAATTCAATGGTTTCCAAATAATCGAACAGTAATTTCTTGTGAAAATCACTAAATTATATCACTTTTCCATTACATCAACTGTAATTTGTAATTATTTTTATAAATTGAGATTATATTAGAAGCAATTGATTATTATACGTAAATACCACAATTAATGTATATGCTCACTCTCCCAATATTATCGAGAAACAGTATATATCGGAATTTATACCATTCAAACTACCTTAAAACTTGAACACACAAAGTAGGAGACTGCTAGTAAGTGCAATTTAATTTGCCTAAAATAAACTGACAATTTAAATATTTTCCCTCTATTTAAACATATGTTTAGTGACCTGGAGTAACTTCTTTGACCTTAAGCACTAAAACGAAAGGAGAGTGTAATGGAGATTAATCGATCGAGCTAGGGTAATGAAACCCCGCGTGTTAGGTGTACTATAATGCTATCTAGAATTCTAGAACTTATGATTAAAGTAGTTTTCTCCAGGCAAAAAAATAAGAATTCAGAATTATCATTTAATAAATAAGTTATCCAATAAAACCATGTAAAATCACTTCAATTTCTTTTACGTAATGAACAATAATATCTGTACACACCTCCAATAAATATACACATTCCAAAAAACTATATTTTCCAAAAAAATTGTAAATTTGTTAAAATTTAATACTTTAGTTTTTTTATATCGAGTGCTGACCGGTCTTAAAAATCTGACATGAATTTGCCGCAAGCGAACTGAAAAATCAATTCTATTTTGACACTTTAGTGTTGCCGTTATACTCCGATAATTTCCTTATTTGCGTAAAACGTACAAATGCATAGTACAGAGATATGGAGGATATACTATCTGTTTATCTTGTGTTTATCTAAAACTTTTACCATAGCATAATTGTTGGAAATCATTTTATGATAAATCGTAAAGTCTGCCCAGAAACTTATTTGGATCCATGCCAGAAATAAAACTGTAAAGGAAAAACTACTGTGAAATACTGTCAAAAATCAAATGTGCGAATTTATGAAACATGGTGGTAGCGGCACTTCCGGATTTGGCTATACTATAACGTTAAAAGCAAAACCAAATTTACCCAATATATAGCAGCCAGGAATATATTAAATTGGTAACTCCGAATTGACAGTGTAACAAAAAGAAAAATTAAAATGGGCAGAAGTCTTACTACGCTATTCTGCCAAAACAAAAATTTTACTTAAACAAATGCTTTAGTTTTTCATGTTAGCGGTACCACTCGAGTACAGATAGATGTACCCACTTTTGTAACAAGTCACATTCACCCTTTCCCTTTTCTGTTGAGGAGAATTGTCAATCAAAGGTGAATATGGTAAAGTATGTACAAAAGTTAATTTTGTACTCGAGTGTACCTAATTGAATACCACGTAGCACGTATACAGTATAGGATGCCGATTCAGGATGTGGGCCTGTGACAGTCCTGGGTGCACCACTTAATGTCCTCTGCTCTCCTCATCCACTCATGTCCGTCAAGATCGTTGGTATTTGCATACATAACACTGGTCCAAAATTGAAGAGTTGAAGACCTGCTCTGAGAATTGTAGTTTTCAAAGTTAATTTTGAAATAATTCTGCGCCTGACCCAAAAATGCGATAGCGTACTGTCTTATCGTACCGTACATTCATATTGGTACTATAATTCTGTGATATTGGTGAATGAAAGTGTTGCACTATTTCATAGCGATAGATAAGCCCACTAAGCGACATCTTGCTCTATTTATAAAACGATAACTGCAGATTTCATCACAGTAGCCACTTGTATGTCCGCTCTTTCGCCTTGCGTAATAATCTCTATCATGATTACGAATATGCCATTGTCGTCGTATGACAGATCTAAGATAAAAGGTATAGTAAACATATTTATAGATAAACAAGAAATCAGTAAGAAATATAAAATTCTGAAACCTACCATACATTGCTGACTAGCTATCAACTCGGCAATTTCCCTGACCAAAGATATAGATAGGTGCCACTTGTACCCTTATACCTACTAGATTTATTGACTATAGTATTATCAGCGTTTGCCCGCCACAGAAAGTACTTATTCTTTTCGGACCCTTCAACTACAACAAAATTAAGGCAATATCATTGTTTCATTTTTAGTATAATTACTGTTATATATTGTCATTATATTTGTAGTGTCGTAATGTTATTGTGCAGCTATATGAACGAACAGTCCGAAATAAAATAATTTCTTCTTCTCTCTCTCTTCTCTAAAAGGCTCTTCGGCTCCGTTACGACGACGCGAAACAAGGACAAGCAGACACAATTTCCCATTTTTAATATTCTTATGTATTGTATCTACTTAGTTTGTACGAGTACATTACAGTTATCACAGAGAATTATAATACTGTCGTACAGTATTACAGTTTTTTTACTGTATTATAGATCAACGCTTGACCACGATCGCACTTGATGGAAGTCGAGGAAATGAACTTTATGTCGATACATGCATACTTCAACAAATTTTAAACCATTCATTTTTAATCGATTATTACGTGATGTGATAAGATACTGAAACTTTTTATGTTGTCTGCAGATCAATCTTTACGGGAGTAATATTACGATTTCTTTTCTAACTTCTAAACTGGAGTTAAGGGTACCATTTCTGAAAGACATCTTAACCACTTAAGGGCTCATGGATGTCTTCGCTGTTGTCATTCGGTATTATTCCGTGTTGCTTAGGAAACTAGAGACATCGTCAGCAAAGACATCCGAGATCCGTAAGGTTGTGGTTATTTGTCTTTAGTGATTTCCACCCATTATTAAATTGTTCTAGACGTACGTTATAGGTACAAAGCTCTCGACAGTACAATGTTTTACACAACTTTACTAATATGATTCACTGTTATTTATATTTTTTAATGTAAATCCGGATTTGGTAGGTCGTCGTTGCGTAAAAAGCAACAATGTTTTTATATCGGGTGACGCAAAGCAGTCTTTACATTTGTATTCACAAAACTGCTGCGAGCAGTAATTCTGTCTGTCAAGCCTTGTGATTATGGCAAATATCCTAACGGAGAGCCAGTCCGACATCTCTGTTCAGAGGTGCTGATGTGTTCAACTGATAATTACAAATTTTATGAAAAAGGCCAAGTCGACGAGTGCAGTGCAAATTTAATGTCTATGCTAAATAATACAATACCATAATTCCAGTGGTGTAAGTAAACAGTAGGACATCACCTGTTGTGGTTGTTTTGCCTTTTACGACTCCTTCGGGATGACAGAGGTCGGTCGTATTTATAATTCCTGTACCGTAATTTTAATGTGTTTAAAACAGTGTACAACGCGTGTATTAGAAGTATCTTTCATTCATACATTGATAGACTATAACTATTTCATCTTTATCAGCTGCTTATGTGGACACAGCTACTGCTGGACATATGAGCAAAACCCATAGTTCGCTACATTATAAATTCTACGCAGGGATTTGCCATAATCACAAAGCTATAAGATATGGTATTGTGGGTGTTATTGTTGGAGAGGATTTTTTAATGCTATATGTATTTCTCTTATATGATGCATGTCAATATTTCATGCAGTTATTGAAATATGTTTTATTCTTCCATATTGATATGTTATAACCAAATATTAAAAAATAGACAACCGTCTAAAATTAGTATCTTACCATTGCTCTACAATACAACGAGATCACCTGTAATTTAGTGATAGTTCGTATCATAACGTTATTGAGACCCTATCAGTACAATCCCTTTCTACAATTTTGTCTAGTCTAGAACAACATCTTCCGTATATAATCGTATAAAAGGTTTTACTTCTGAACATCCACCAGCACACAGTCCTGTGACATCGTTCAATAAACATCTACTAGCCAGCGTAAGAAAAATGGCTTTCAAAGTTCTGGTGAGATGTTTTTTTTAAAAATAAACATTGTTCAAACTATGAAGCTAAAAATAATGTACTATGCCGCCTGCCCCCCGGAACAAATATATTTATTTACCTTTATGCAAGCTATTATATCTTAAGTTTTATTCCATAGTAATTTCTTTGCGAAAGATTTTGCGGTTATTCGTTTTCAGTGGTCAGTCTTTTGATAAGGTTACGAGCATGTGTTTTTCTTTAGATAAGAATATCAAAAGCAAACCCCTCAATATGTATCATATATAACTTATGCCTACCAGGTTTTGATCCTGTCAGCTGCGGTTATCATTTCTGCGGGGAGTCAGCCTGGCAAGAGGAGCACAATTGGCTGGGACGCTGCCAGCCTATCTGGGTGGATCCCTACCAACCACGGTGGCAACGCGTGGCATAATGGTATATATTAAAATCCAGTGCTTTGATACTTTGAGTTACAGAATAGGATATATAAAGTTACTCAAGATCATAGACTCCCATACGACATGTTGTTTTTCTTTTTTCTTCTTAGCCACGCGGAAAATGGCCCTCATAGAAGGAATCTTCCTCTGATCTCTTTAGTTAGCTAGTTATCTGGCCTACTACACCCAGACGACATGGGTGGCTAAATTGTAAAGTCGAAGCCTCTCAGCTTAGCGATTAAATTAGCTAGGATCTATTTGACAAATAAACAGTGCTTCTATCTTAGTTTTTACCTTGTTAATTTTCAATGATCCAATGAAATTATATCGTTAACTTACAGTAGAAAGCCGCATGAAACTGTATTTTATTTTTTGTTATAGTTGACTATTCATCAGACTTTAGCTCGGACGTGGCCGGCGCGGTGGCGGCTGCTAAGGCGGCGGCTAAAGCCGTCATGTCTGCTCAAGATCAAGTGGCTGTAGCCAAACATGCCGCTCTCAAGCATCAGAGTATAGCCAGTGCTCAGGAAGCAGCCGCGGCACATGCTGCGCGCAAAAGGTAATCCTGTCAATAAATAGTATTCCCACAGAATATTCCGTAAGTCCACGGTTGGACATATTCCTCATAGATTGCCACACCCGCCTATCCGTAAGGGTATTAGCTAGTATTAGGCAGTAATTCCCAATCTTTCAGACAGATTGGTGATCGCATTCTCATGCTAAGTATCCTTGCCCGCCTATCCTGATTTATGAAATATAGATCAACTTTTTATCTCAACAAGTTTCTATATTTCATGATCTTCAGCTACTTATGGCTATTATTTGACATCAGCCTCCCTGTTACCTAAGTCAGCAATCGGTATACTCGTATCTCTACGGTCGATCCTTAGACAACACAGACTAGCAAACGGCAGTTTAGAAAATATCCAGTCTGCATTTATTATATTTTTCCAAATCAAAATATGACTATGTATGTCAGTATAATCGACCCCGATATTATATCGAAAATGACGCTATGTGAACTGATTTATATATTTTTTTCTTTTCGATAGCAGGTTTGTAAAAAAATGGGCATTGTTGTGTAGAAATATGTAGTACGCAAACCATGCCAATGTTTCTCTTTTATCAAAGCTCTAAAATTAAATGTATACATAAGCGAAATTAACGACAAACAGCTGGCGTTTTAATATAATTAGATAGCCAAGAGATGTGTTCAATTATGATCACCTGTATGAATACATAGCTAACTGCTCTCAAATACTTATTGATTGGACGTAAGCCCCGTCCCACACCAACCGATTCTGATCTGTTCTCATCTAGGTAAGATCGAAACCGGAAGGCTGCAATGTCATACAAAATATACCGATCGTAACACACCTACCGTTCCAAACAAGCGGGTTGCGGGTGGTTCTAGATAAATCAAAACAGAATCGGTAGGTGCTTGATGAGAATGCTTTTTACCCCTCACATTTTGTATAAACAAATTTCAAACTGTCTAGAGCCAAAGAAAATTGCTAGAGCAGTTTAACAATTCGAAGCCGCCACGAATACATATTGATTTTGGCAGCTACTTTGGCAGCGTTTCAACATGAATGCCAGGCGAGTTGATGATATGAACGGTATTCTCTTTTTGTATATTGTACGCCTATCGCAATGCGGTCGATTCATAATGTTGCAAAGTGATAGATACATAAAATAACTACAAAATTTAGTGGGATCTAATAAATTCATTAATAGTTTTAAGGTTTTACTAGATTTTATAAATACTCTTTCATTCGTACGTATACGAGTATCATTTCTTTTCTAACTACAAACTAGTGAATGTTTGTCATTTCTTTATTAGTTGATCTCACATTACAGACTTAAATATATATAGCAGCACCTATGTAACAACAACATCTAACTGCAATCACCTATCTGACTTCCCTTCATAGAATAATCCGGCGCATGTCCAACAGCAACCAATGATGAATGAAAATCAGCATTGCAAGCATTATACATATTTTTAACCAGTTTAATGGATGTAACATTCTGTTTGGGGGTTACACGTAACTCCAGATTGTAGGGACGGACTTATCAGTGTATAGATAGTTTTTTCTAGTGCAGTTGCATTATTTCGACACATCAAATCTTGTAAAAACGTGTTATATTAGTTTGTATTTTAATATAGTGAAGCAAATATTCCAATATTCTTTACGTGATCCTTGTGTGAAGGCATGTATTAACGATACATGAAGACGTAACCCAACAGTGGGGCCATTTGAAACCGTGAATCCATTGTACAAGCACGAACTTCTGACAAGTGAATGACACCTGGCACCTCCATTGTGAATTTATATTTGTAGTACAAATTCTCCGGGGAGGAGTAGGTACATAATATTCTGCAAACGGACAAGGTAGTGGTTAACATCAGTTTTGTTTGGTTCAACGTGACTCGGAGTTTTAGGAGTCGTACGTTTTGAATAAAAACGAAGTGGTATTATTATTGTTATCAGCGAGGAGGCAGCCCGGCACGCACGTGCGCACGCACTGGAAGCTGCGCACGCGGCTGTCCACGCTCAAGCGCAACTCGCAGCAGCAAAAGCACGCGCAGCCGCCGCGCAAAAGATAGCCGCTGCCAGAGAAGCCGCAGCAGCTAAAGCTATACATCGCGCTGCACACAACCAAGCTGCTAGACTTCAAAGCGCTGGTATACATTTTTTTCTCACTTTTGCTGTACATAAACTCCAGTACATGTACTTAATTTTCATCGTTTTACATTTTCATTTTAAGTATGTGGTCCACTTTTTTCCTATTTTTCAAACCTTCTTTTCAACCGACTTAAAAAAGGAGGAGGTTCTCGATTCGACTTTTTACTGTATATATACAGGCTACGCAATCATTACAGCAAATATTTTGATGATTCTTTTTTGTTTGGTAGATCATACTTCAGAGGTGCTCCCATATAAATTTTATCGAAATTGATTCAGTGCTTTTTGAGAAAATCAAGAAAATACAAAATATATACCAAAATAATTCTACCTCTAAGGGTGAACATTTAAGGGAATGAATAATGTAGAATCTGGTAGGGCAGTGAAGTTATGCATATCATTCTACATTTTATCCAATTTGTTTATGCTGCTTTCAGACATTGAGGCTTTAAAGCTATCAGTACTGCAAAGCTCGGGGGCCGCGGGAGCTGCTGGGGCGGCCCACCACGCAGCCACCGCTGCCGCCGCTGCTCTACGTCCCCCAGTGCCTGATTGGAACCCAGCCCCAGCCGCTTGGCAGACTGGATGGACCCCTTCCGACTGGGCTTGGTCTTAAATGTCCACCAAACAAACAAATATTTCAAATCATGGCATGCACTTGTACACTATTTAAAAAATCAAGGAATAATCTAAAGAATATAGAAAAATACTAGAATTACATATTTTAATTCTACAAAATCATTATTTTTGTATTGAGTGACATCGTCAAATGTCATTTTATTGACGCTATCTTTTTTTTCTAAGTGAGTCTTGTAAGTCTTGCCTGTATCGTGCTTTTTTAGTGTTTTTTTTTACAAATAAACTAGACCAGAACATACAAAATCACTATAATTAAAAAAAGAACCTTATAAAATTACAGTGTACAAGTCCGGGCCGAGGCTCCATACATTTGCGGAACGTGTCATTTATACTTTTAAATAATCGACAGAAGTTAAGAATTTTTTTTAAATGTAATGAATTTCTAGCTATTAGATTGTAACTGAAATCGACATAGGAAATGTTGTATTGTGTAGGCGCGATGCACAGGGTAGGACTAGGAATGCTTTTCTTTTGGAAAGCAATAAGTAAATATAATATTACTTTTTACTATTACGAAAAACAATGTCAACCCAAATAAGTTTTAGATAATATTCACGAAGTTATACTGCATATTAATCTTTATTGTTAGCATTGCGTTTAAAATATGAATTGTTATAATTACCATAAATAAAGTACTGCTTATTAAAACATCTTTTTAAATCATCAATCATCGTGGGTGCTTTAGAAAAATCAACACAAAGTATATTCATTCAGCTATATATCGTTAGAGCTGAAACCTTAGATAAGTTAAAACTTAAAATTAGTCTGAGCAAATTCTAAGATGAAATCACAATATTAGCTCTATAAATGTTCCCTAAATTAATTGCCCATGTAATACCAACCACAGACATATTCTCCTGGCGATCACTGAGCGTGGATGTGACCACAAGATATCAAATACCTTGTCAATTTGAGCTGATAGCTAACGTTGATAGCGCGGATTGATTGGGCACCCTCGCGCATGCGCGTTTGGCACGCAGCCTCATAAGGCTCCACCTGATATCCCAGCATCCCTTCTCATCTGTTTTTCATTTTGCAACTACAGAAAACCATCAAAGACATGGGAGAGGTTTCAAATTACGTGTGCAACTTATAAAGGTTAGTGTCACCTTAGTACTTATCGTTAAACGTATTTTGATTAACCTTAATTGTCGAGAAACTCTTGAAGCTATTATCTCAGGGAAGGGTGTCACTGAAATTTTAATTCTTCTATTAAAAGTTGGTTGGTCCGTTTACGTAAACTACTTAACAACTTTTGGTAATTGTTTTGTGAGAAGTTCCTTAGACATAATTCATTAATACCATTTAACTTTAAACTTGCATTCGCCACCGTTTGTATTAAGTAATTAATTTTGTCATGAACATTGTGTTTAAATTAAATAACAGTTTTTTAATAATAATAATAGTTAAATTGTCACTAATTTGGTCTCTTCGGGCGTTAATTTGTCACCAATTTCGTTATCTTCAGAGACAGCCGAGACACCCTAAACGCGTCCTCTGCGCGTTGCTCTCCCCTACGTGATTAAATGCTCCTAGTCCCCTACGAGTACCGGTGCCCCTTCCACAATATGGGTTTCGTTTCGTTTTTGTTTCGGATTGCTTTAAACGTCTTGGGTGCAAATTGTATAAATCCGAAATCCAAATTTTAAACAGATTTAAATCGGTCGGATCTTGCTTTATGCGGACACCATAAAGGTTTTTATCTTCGTGGTGGACACCGTCCGTTTGCTATGCACACTACGCTGTCATTGCAAAATCTGTATTAGAAAACAAAGTCGGGCTAGATACACCATTGATAACTCAAGAAAGGCTGAACTATTTTTATGATCTTTTACTTTTTGAATTTGTCTTCGTCCCCAAATAGCAGAATAACTATCGAAACATGGGATAAATCCACTAAAACAAATTATTTTCTACCAACCAACCTCGCTTTGGCCATTAAGACAACCAAACCCCGGTTACCAAACGTTAACTAGTTTTTAATAGCTATATGTAACTGCGAACTGATCTCTTTTATATCCAGTAATCAGATCAGAACCACTAAGAACTTGGAACGTTGGCATAGCCGGATTAACCGGTTCTAGTACTAAGGGAAATCATTACAGATGTTGCGGATGTTGCGGGGGTTGCTGGTGTTGGCAACCGTCTGCCTAGCGAAGGCCGCGGAGCCTGAAAGGCGGCGGTTCTCAAACCCCACCTACTACAATGTCGGAGGGGTCCTCTCCAGCAACGAGTCTATCGCTTTCTTCAAGGATACAATTTCTGTACGTACCTATTTTGTTGGTTAATATTATCTGCAGTAATCAGTAATGAATTAGGCCAAACAGATTGCTTAGTCCCGGCTTTAAAATAAGATCAGATATTGTCATATCGTGGGAAGGTCTCAAAAAATGAGAGATAAAAGGAAGCGAAAGCAGTGTTTGAGTATGTTTATTTGTAAGATTTATGTCTAAACAATGACAGACGGGTGTAGGGCAGCTAGTAGACGGAGTCTGGCGCCAAGCAGTGAATAGCAAGGAATGGCGTACACGCGTAGATGGCCAAGATATGAATGTTTTAAAAGTTGTTTTTAAAAATTCTGAGAGATACATAAATAGAATATTGGTGAACCGAGCGCTAAGTGACATACTGTTGCATCGAGTGTTCCTTTGTCAAGATTCAGTAAGGGCTCTGAGTCTATGTTTCCCCACGTACCCACCAGGCGCTATAAGTTTGAGAAACAATGACCATGGAACTTGCATCACATTTCCTCGGGCAAATTCTATAAAAAGTCCACTTTAACGTTTTGCTTCATGCTCATTACATACTGCCAGATTTTCAAATTACAGCACAGCTTTTCTCCTTTTCGCAATAGGGGTCAGCTGCACAAAAGTGTCTTGCCTTGGCCTAACGACTTCTGTCCGGATCCACAGCGTGCATTCTGCACGGAAGCTCTCATTTAGTAACCACTCATATGTCAACCATCCACTGACTCACCACATATAACGTTGCTTTACCTATGGTTTAGACTATGAGAGCGTCAGTATCATATATTACTAATACACAATAAATAAAATAATTTATGTAATGTTATCTTTGCAGATACAAAAAACTTATCTGCCAGTTTTTATTTAAAAGCATTTGTACTTTCTCCTGCAGAATCTGAATTTCAAAGACAAGTATGCGCCTCGCGGTGTCACCTATCACGCGTACTCCATCCTCATGGATCCAAACCCGATAAAAACAGCCCTCAATGTCTGTAAGGACCTCATCGCACATAGGGTGAGTTTAAATTTCGTATTTGTTGGTTCAGATTAAGATCTCTCCATACTCTTTCCGTGGGTTCTGTAGGGGTCGACTAGGGGGAAATCCCAGAGAGGTCGCAGCGTCTACTGTAAATCGTCTGAAATCTTATTGCAACTAACCTAAATACAAGCATGATTGGCATTGGAATCTGGAGCTCAATGTTTATGGCTCAGACAAGGAAAATTTCATTTGGCTACTCAATTTTTTAAAAATAATACACTGAAATAACCTTATTTTTTAACAGGTGTACGCTGTAATCGTCTCCCACCCACTTACTGGCGACCTCTCCCCAGCAGCTGTGTCTTACACGAGCGGCTTTTACCACATCCCTGTTATAGGAATATCATCTCGAGACTCGGCTTTTTCTGATAAAAATATCCACGTGTCCTTTTTGCGGACTGTGCCCCCGTATTCCCATCAAGCGGACGTGTGGGTCGATGTACTGAAACACTTCAATTATATGAAAGTGATAGTAATACACAGCTCCGATACCGATGGAAGGGCGATTCTTGGTCGGTAAGTTAGAGAAAGGTAGAATATAGGTAGGTGGATAGACGTTTGAAAAAGTGGTAATTATTTTTCTTACATTGTAGTGTAAAACATGTTACAGACATTTGACAATATTCATATGGCATCCATCTCAGTGCGAACAGGAAAACTCTGGGGAAAATGCTAGGAAAGGTCATTGTCTACTTACTAAAAACGTACAGACAGCCTAAGACTGTCGTGGGTGGCCACTGAGAAAATTATGGCCTAAGAACTCATCAGAATCGTGGCTACACACAGCTGGCAACGATCCTATCGACAATCCAGGATCACTCTAGGAGTAGTGCAAGGAAATCAGGCACCTCGATGAATTTGGGACGCAGAGGTTGGCTCGAATAGTCGGCTTCACTTCTACTCACCAACAATGGCCAAAACATGTCTTAAGTGTGGAAAACGAACAAACAATAAAAATTAACGATAAGTTGCAGAATGATTCATTAAAAGTAATTCTATTTAGTCCAGACTCTATTGTTCAGCTTAATTTGGCATCAAACTAATGAAGAAAACTAAGTAAGATAACATGTAAAAAAATAAAGTAAAAATTTGAATTAGAAAATCGCTTGATGAATATTAATTACATTATGAAATCTAAAAGGATATTTGACTTATCAGGTTCCAGACTACCTCGCAAAGTGTAGACGAAGACGTGGACCGTAAAGTTATGGTGGAGCAAGTTATAGAGTTCGAGCCTGGTCTAGACTCCTTCAGCGACAAGCTGATGGATGTGAAAAATGCACAAGCTAGAGTGTTCCTTATGTACGCTAGGTAAGACATATGTTTTGTGCGAAATATTGATTTTAAAATCTTGATTACTTTTCTTATCACTTTTTTCACAGCAAAACTGACGCGGAAATGATATTCCGTGATGCCACACTTCTAAACATGACTACAGCTGGGTATGTCTGGATGGTAACGGAACAAGCCCTGGACGCCGCCAACGCGCCTGAAGGCCTTCTGGGCTTGCGTCTCGTCAATGCTACCAACGAACATGCTCATATTCAGGACAGCATGTAAGCAGACTAGATACTTGCTTCTATGAAAATGTATTTCAGATGTCAAATAACTACAAATAAAATCTAATAACAAAATTCATTAATGAGGTTTAATCAGACTATAACTAAACTAAGATTTGAAAACATGATAATTTTGTGTGTAAAGAATACCTGAATTTAAAAAACCTAAGACATCAAAAATCTAAGTAAGCTCATCTTGGTGATGCTAAAATTGGGCTGGCACGAACCCTAACTATATTCTGGCTGAAATTATTTGGCTTTTGAACGCAACTTTACGTTGACTTCAGAAATTAACCCTTGGAAATATTGTCGATAAACATTCGAAAAGATTACACGTCAATAAATAGTAATCGAGTTGACACTATTCATTCTAGTTACGTCCTAGCATCAGCCATTCGCGACATGAACACAACAGAAGAAATAAACGCACCACCCTCGGACTGCGACAACTCTGGTTCAATATGGATGACTGGTCGCTTGCTGTTCGACTATATAAGGAAACAGAGCTTGGAGAACGGAGCCACTGGCCATGTCGCGTTCGATGACCACGGAGATAGAGTACACGCTGAGTATGACATGGTGAACGTAAGGGCCCAAGGAGAGCATGTCGTTGTAGGAAAATACTTTTACTCGAAGGTTAGTTGAGCTAGCATCTTCTAGAATAACCGAATAGGTAAAGTTTGTTTTAAAAATATATTTTTTCAGGAGACACAAAAGATGCGATTGGAACTCAAAGAGAGTGAAATCATTTGGATGGGCCGTACTTCTTCTAAACCAGAAGGATTTATGATACCGACACATCTTAAGGTAAATCTAACCAGTAAAAGTTAAAATCCATAATGAATGAATAAATAGCTTTTAAAGTTTGCTTGTTTCCAGGTTCTAACTATTGAAGAGAAACCTTTCGTTTACGCTCGCCGAGTAGACGACGAGTCTGGTTGTAACGCTGAAGAGATACCTTGTCCTCATTACAACGCTAGTGATGATACAGGTACCTCAAAAAATAAACAAAGAAATAAACAATAAAAGTTCGTGGTACTATGACAACAATAAAAAAAATAGCTTAAAAAATTACTCAGGACATCTGTGTATCTTTACCATTTATTCCAGATCAACTTTTCTGCTGCAAAGGTTTCTGTATGGACCTCCTCCGTTATTTATCGAAGTCTATAAACTTCACATATTCCCTGGCACTTTCTCCGGATGGTCAATTCGGCAGCTACATTATACGTAACTTATCAGCACCTGGAGGGAAGAGAGAATGGACGGGGCTTATAGGTGAGGACATCTGTGCAAACTACAGGAAAAGTGTAATTTGAAGCGCCTAATGGACATTTAGACTCTTGCACCGTAGATAGTCAGCAACTCTTCAAATTTTCTGGTTCAGCACTCGCTTTCCTTTTCGTGAGATACCATCAGATGAGAGGAGAGCCAGGTGCAGTCCCATTGTATATAGTAAATCCTTCATTTTAAACCCCTGTTTTCCATTATATCGGTGATCGGGACATAAAAACGAATAAATCATTGGCGAAAATCCAACTACGTTGACTAAGGGAAAATGCGAAACGAGATGACTCCCTTTGATGAAAGATGAATAAGTTAGCAGAAAACATGACATTGATGTCAAGCGTATCGTGCGGCGTTACATATTAGTTTTTATATCATACTTGTAATATATGCTTTTTATATGTGGAAGCTTGTAATTAACTAATATTTGTCGATATGGTTACACATCTTGTTAATGTAGTTTTAAGCTCTCCGAGAAAAATGTAATAAAAACAAAACATATTTAATCAATTTTTTATTTGTAGGAGAGCTTGTGTACGAGCGTGCAGATATGATCGTCGCGCCTTTGACCATCAACCCCGAAAGAGCCGAGTTTATAGAATTCAGTAAACCTTTTAAATACCAGGGTATCACTATTTTGGAAAAAAAGGTATTTTTATTTGGGTTAAACGTGATTTTCAGAAGGGAATTTCTTACAATTGCCTATCCTATCCTATCCAATTAAATATGCATTGTTTGCAAAGGATCAGAGCTAGGTATTATGATTACTCTGTGGAATCACGAGCGTAGCGAGTTCAAGTGTTAGAACCCTGAGCGACGCGAGTGATTTATGGTCTTCGTTTTAAAGCCGTCTGTTTATTGGAGGATACTATTTTATAGGGGCAGTGGTATAAAATATTTTGTCATTTTCCCGAAATTTTCTGTGTGTCTTCATTTATGATTCCCACGGCACATGGGTCGAACATATTCATTCATTCATAAGCTCGGAACACACGTCTATTGCTCTCCAAGTATTTTACAAACGTAATCCTCTAGCTATAGCAATATTAAGAAATATGGAAATTTTTCAGCCATCCCGATCCTCAACACTGGTATCATTCTTGCAACCATTCTCCAACACGCTTTGGATCTTAGTAATGGTATCGGTACACGTCGTAGCGTTAGTGCTGTACCTGCTCGATAGATTCTCGCCTTTTGGACGTTTCAAACTTGCAAACATTGATGGAACAGAAGAAGACGCACTAAACCTATCCAGCGCTATTTGGTTTGCTTGGGGAGTGCTTTTGAACAGCGGTATTGGTGAAGGTAAGCGTGAAAACAATGTTGCTGAATCAATTTTCTTTTTTGGTAATCGTTTTTTTGTTCTCATAGGACAATTTGTTTCTTAGATGGTACGAGTAAATACAATCGAAATTCAAGTAACCTCGTTCAGTTTTGTAAACGTAAATATAGCGACGACTCCTTGGATAGCATTATGTTGGAAGCTTAATTTATACCCTAAAATGTAAATGTATCATGTATTTCTGTTGTCATGTGTTTCTGTACAGCTGTTTACCTGAAATTACTCCTAAATAGTATCGCATTGCAGGAACTCCGCGCAGTTTTTCTGCTCGCGTGCTCGGAATGGTGTGGGCTGGATTCGCCATGATCATTGTAGCATCTTACACTGCTAACTTGGCTGCTTTCCTCGTGCTGGAAAGACCAAAGACCAAGCTTACTGGTATCAATGATGCAAGGGTGAGTTTTTAGTATTATTGAATCTAAAATCCACGGTTTACGATTTTCAAAACGGCGGACAACCTCCGGAATCATCTCGGCCTCATTCGAAGTTTGGAAATGCATTTGTTATATTTATTATATTTTCTTCCTAGCTACGCAACACAATGGAGAACCTGACGTGTGCGACGGTGAAGGGTTCCGCTGTGGATATGTACTTCAGGCGTCAAGTGGAACTTTCGAACATGTACCGCACCATGGAGGCTAATAACTACGACAACGCGGAACAAGCCATACAAGACGTCAAACATGGGTAACATATTGGCAATGATGTATCTCCGTTTGCACAAACATAAAACATGCTAAAGTACAATAAATATTTTCATTCAAAACACAGCAAACAGCTACAATAAACTTCACTAAAAGTCACTAGAACTCACTCACCTCACATTTGGATTTAACTAGCATTTGTTACTATGAATTTAAACTGTGCACCTACCATGAGTTTACGCAGTCGATAACGTGTATCATTAACTATCGCTCTGTCCTTTTCATGCCCATCTCGACTGAGCAGCATTTCCGATAGCATTACGCAGCAGTCGATAACGTATATCGACGTTATCGTCTACGTAAACTCATGGTAGACGCACTGGTAAAGCAGCCTGTACAATCACTTACGCTAGTTGGGCCACAGTCCGGCTATACTTCAAACAAACTGATTAAATTAGAGAAAGTAGTCGGGATCTTATTCTAGGGGATATATATTTTAGGTTAGAGTATATAAGGTACTGCTGCCTATGCAACAAGCTGTCTCTCTAATAAACATCATTCTCGCTCACTACACCGCTGCTCATTATCTACATTCCTGATCAGGTATTATTTAGGATTTATTTAGAAACCCTACTAGTTTGTAGCACAGCGCAGGTTTTATATGTTATATGGGGTTATAGCCGTTCTCTCCTACATATTTTATTTTATAGGAAACTAATGGCATTCATCTGGGACTCGTCGCGACTGGAATTCGAGGCTGCGCAAGATTGCGAGCTCGTTACTGCTGGCGAGCTATTCGGACGCTCAGGGTACGGAGTTGGCTTACAGAAAGGATCTCCTTGGGCTGATTTGGTCACCCTAGCTATACTTGATTTTCATGAAAGTAAGTAATTTTTAGAGGATTATCTGACTCTATATACCATTCTGGCTGTCCTTTCAATATGTGTACGGTCTTTAGACTCATAGGCTAAAAACTATTTTTTACAGAGGTTCTCTTAGATCAACAACCTGATAAACTTATTTGCAATTAGTTTACTGTAGTGAAACCACGAGTGTCAGACAACAACTAGCTTTATTTACATTTTACCTACACACAATAAGTCTACCCGCAACATCTCCCCCCAAAATTTGGTAGTATATACTTAACTAATATCAACCCTATTCCCTCAAAAGTTTATTATTCCTTTGAATTATTTAACGAGTGTTAACGTAACTCACTCATTGCAGGTGGAATAATGGAGTCGCTAGACAATCAATGGATACTCAGAAATAATATGCTGAATTGTGAAGAAAATGAGAAAACACCCAATACTTTAGGCTTGAAGAATATGGCAGGGGTCTTCATTTTGGTGCTCGCTGGTATCATTGGAGGAATCGTGCTTATCGTCATAGAGGTGGTATACAAGAGGCATCAGATCAAGAAACAGAAGAGAATGGAGATAGCTCGTCATGCGGCGGACAGGTGGCGAGGCGCTGTTGAGGTAAACAAGACTAAGCCGGAGCAAATACGATTGGAAGTCAAATTTATTGATACTAGAATGTAAATTGACTAGACATATTGTAAATACATGTCATATCATATACTTTGATGTTATAGAAATGTTAGGTAGACATCAAAAGTAGAATATATGAAAGGGCAATAGTAGTTTTAAAATTTGCCGCATTAGGGGTCGCTATTATCTTATTAAAGTAATGTTAATGAATAAATAATCGATTCGACACGATTTTTTAAATAATTATATGATTACAACGTGTTGTAATTAAATGTTGTATCCATACTACTACAACAACAACTGAGGTTGTAATTTTAATAATGTCAGTACGGTACATGTATTAACAGTTTTCTCCCTTAATAATGTTTTTGGATTTATCTCTTAATATAACGTGGATTTTTCATTACTTTTTGCGTAACTTAGATGCGTAATTACTTAGATTAACCCATCGAAAGGATCGCACTTAATTTAATGGGACCACATATAGATAGTTTCGTTGAAGAAAAAAATTGTGCCTTGATTACGGTCCCTTCCCATTCAGGGGTACAAAATACTTAAAATGTTTCCCCTAATGAAAGTTAATATGTAATAAGTAATACATACATTCATAGCTTATTTAAGCTGTAATAACCGCAAGATATTTGTGACATGAAACTCTATCCAAACACGTGTTAGTCGCCGCTTAGCGAATCACTATTATCGCAAAGAACCATTATTATCAGGACGGTAGCCGAGTTTTGCTGTGTTAGTTGCCCTTATATTGCTTTAATGACATCACATACTTCAAAGACACCAATACAGAGTTTATAAATCCGTTAGAGATTATGGAAGAAAAACGTAATATAGATTACTAAAATTTACTTAATTTTGTTGATGTCATAGCGTTTATTTTATACATAATATAGCCATAACAATGGACATGTATTTCATTCTTAGAATTCGTTAAACAACACGTCAACAAAATACAGTAAACTTTTAAGAATCATTTTATACTCGTAAAAGACATGTCCGAAACTGGTCAAACAGTTTCTGCATACACAAGAGTTGAGTTTTATACATCTGTGAAACAAAAACAATACGTGTAACAGAAGCGATATGCAATAAGATGCGTCGCACATAATTTTCATGCTCATCATTGACTTTAATAAAGGCCCATTCACACATTGATCAGTGACAAGTACGAGTGACATTAGCAAGTGGCATGTGCTTAGTGCTTTCACTACACGAGCACCCGTACACTTGGGCTCAACATTGAGCGCTTATCACTTGTCACTCGCACTTGACACGTCTCAAAATGTAAATGGTCCCTAACATTAGTTGCCCAGCCGCTTGTGAGGAACATCTGCCGGATGTATAGATGTCGCTGTCGTAAGTAGACAAAAATATATTGCAATTGAAGCCTGCGCCTACCGCACGACTATGATGGTAGATCTTCCTGCATTCAACTAACCACAATCTCACAGTAATCAGGCGTGGTAAGAGCATTTCCACGTGATACGATGTCGTTTCCCGAATGCTAAAGCCAACATCTGATTTCACCAGTCAGTCGATAGCTTTTAATGACCTTGTGTCTTGCTCAAATGTGTCATCAGCTACTTTGATTCATTGTAGGTCATAAACTTGTAACAGGTCACCTCGTCCGAATTTCTATGAGAATATTCCCCAGAGATATTCCATGAAACTGTGTACAATATTACAATACTATCAATGGCCAGACCGTGAGGTCCAAGAGGAACTGACAGGAAATCAGAACAGTGATATGTCGGATTTTATACATACGGTATATTTGTGAGGAACTCCGGGTTCATATGAACTCCGGGTCGGTACTTCCTAAAATTTACTTATCCCGATGAATAATGTGGAAATGCTCTCACGCTGATGATAAAATAGCCTAGATCCCCAGTTCGACCACCAGGGAACAATAACTGTTGGTAAATGTAGAGCACTATTACATACATAGCTAATTAGTTTCTTTTTATATTTATTCATATTTCAAGAGCAATAATACTTTCCATCTGACCAAAAAATACAGGAGTGCGATTCACTAATGACAATCATTGATACATCCTCAACCTGGGCTGACGATAGGCTGGGCTAAGAACTTCTTCTGGTCAAATTGGGTAGTTGACTCAGAAACATGTGTGGACACTTTTTTTTCGAGAAATTGTGTGAATGTTAATGACTTTTCGATAAGGCTTATACTTTTCATAATATTAGCTATCGAAAAGTAATTCTAATCAAGCGGTCCAAAAAAGGCTCCTTACAAATCGACAGACCTGTTGCACAGTACATTCTATAAAGTAATCCAAGTTCATACGAACCCGGTGAATCGACGCACTACAGGGGTTTTGAGGGGGTGCAGCCAGTAGGGGGTGTCGTCTCGCATGGAGACGAGAAGTGGCCCCTTTATGGCTGCTGAATCTATCATCTATTTTAGAGTCCATTGGGTCTCCGAATACGAATCCATCTTTATACATATTTTTGGGAAATTCTTAGTTTCCGATCGAAAATAGAAGTTTGGGGTCCGAGGTGTCTCTGAATAGGAATGAATTAACTGTTAGAATTGAAAAAAGGGTCCGCCATTTATAAAGTATTTATTAAATCTATAAATAAATATAAATTATTATAAAATCGATACTGGGGGACCCGAGGGTTCCACAAAATATCAGATTTTAAAATGAGTTTTATAATGCCCCTTGTGATGTAAAATACAGTTCAGCCCCAATACAATTATATCATCATCATCAGCCGGGAAACGTCCACTGCTGGACATAGGCCTCCCTCATGGTACGCCACATCGACCGGTCCCGAGCCACCTGCATCCAGCGACTCCCCGCGACTCTAACCAGGTCGTCGGTCCATCTAGTGGGGGGACGGCCTGGTAGACGTTTCCCGGTACGTGGTCGCCACTCGAGAACCTTTACTCCCCACCGGTTATCGGTTCTTCGAGCGATGTGGCCTGCCCATTGCCACTTCAGCTCACTGACTCGTCGAGCTATGTCGGTGACCTTCGTTCGTCTACGGATTTCCTCATTCCGTACCTTATCACGTAGAGAAATTCCGAGCATAGCTCGTTCCATTGCTCGCTGAGTGACTTTGAGCTTGTTTATTCGGCCCACAGTAAAGGACCACGTTTCGGTTCCGTATGTCATCACTGGCAACACGCACTGATCAAAGACTTTTGTCTTTAGACGCTGAGGTATTTTGGACGAGAAGATATGCCGTAATTTCCCGAACGCTGCCCAGCCGAGTTGGATTCTTCGGTTGACCTCTTTGTCGAAGTTGGACCTACCTAGTTGAACGATCTGTCCCAGGTATACATACTCGTCTACAACTTCGATTGTAGTGTTCCCAACCACTACCGGTATAGGTGCAACATGGACATTTGACATTATTTTCGTCTTGTCCATGTTCATTTTTAAACCTACCTGTTGGGAAACTCTGTTGAGGTCATTGAGCATTACGTTCAGATCCTCCAAGGATTCTGCCGTTATGACTATGTCATCGGCAAATCGAAGGTGAGTGATGTAGTCGCCGTTGATGTTGATGCCAAGTCCTTTCCAGTTCAGAAGCTTGAAAACTTCTTCCAGTGCAGTGGTGAAGAGTTTCGGGGATATAACGTCACCCTTCAATTCAATTATATGTCAACTACCAATTACCGGTGAAGGTGAAGAGATCTGTGTCATTATCTCATCAATCAGCGACCTTGTCAGTATAAAAAATCCTCACCATACAACTTTCTATCCTCTCTTCTACTAAATATTTCCTATAGATATAATATTACAAGTACTAAGTTAACACAGCATGATTAGCCTGTTACCCCTGATCTAGTTCCGACTTAGAAGATTCTACGCACGACGCTTGTTGAGTGGATAGAAAATTAGATGATAGAGCAACTCATTGTAAATTTACCACCCGTACATATACGTAGTGAACAATCAAAACCATGCAATACCTCCTGTACCATTCAATTGAATAACTTGAATAATGTATCGCATTTTATAGTAGGTACGGACACCTTACAGAAATGCCTGTATGCATTACCTAATCAGCTTCTCTTGAGTTTATTTTAATAATATTTAAAAGTTTCGATAAAATTACAGAAACGGAAGACACTAAGAGCGTCTATTCTGCCGTCCCAGCGGCGTGCCAAGTCGAACGGAGTGAAGGAAGCTGGGAGCATTAGCCTCGCGGTGGATCGCGGGGCCAGGAGACGAGACGAGCCCCGTGTGCCTCGGTACCTGCCCGCGTATACTCCTGACGTATCTCATCTTGTGGTCTAATCACATCACATTCTGGCCTTCTAAGAAAAACGATTACGTCATTTGGTTCGGTAGGTACATCGTACTTTGTTGGAACCGGCGTAATATTAACGGAAAGACACTGTTGGTGCAGTAGCACAGTAGCCAGTTTGTTTATCTGTACGAAAAGTCGATCGTTATTACAGAGTTCCAACAACCACGGATTCCAACCAACAACTATATTATACTCAAGATGTAAGACGTTGATAAAGAGTGATTCGTTCCTCCTTTTCTACATTTCGATTGTATAATACTTTATCGACCGTCCAGTCCGTCCGTAGCTTTTTCAAAAAGCTCTTAGCAATCATACAATACTTTCGCCCACGAGCACAAATCGACTGGCTTGATTTTTTGTAAAAATTGTATTTGCTATTTTGTTATTAAATAGAGCGCAACTGAACGGTCGAAATTTTTTTTGTAAATTAAATTGTTTATGCAAAGGTCAGTAATATTAAGTGGTGATGTTTTGGTAGCACCTTTAGTCAGCAAGACGATATATTTCATCGAAATCGTTTTAGAAATAGAAATGACACCTCGGGCGATTGACATCGATAAAAATTCTACCGATGCAGTAGGTATATCTTACAAACTAAGGTCGTCGAAAAAATGAATCAGCATTAAATATATGTTGTTTTAAGAATAAAACAGCTTATGTCAATACATTTAAAAATACTTACTACTGAAAATGCACAATTGCAAGGATTTGAATATATACATACATTTAAATTTAATAATTGTTTGCTCTAGTTGGTTATATTATTTAGTTTAAAACGATTATAATAATATTTCATAATAAGTAGCATAAGTAAAATTTATATTGGAAATACCTCATGACACAGTCTCATAAAAACATGAACTATAAGAACTAACAACCGTTGAACCATTCAAGATGAGAGAGGATCGGGAGAAAGTTTGTGATTGTGTATACGCTTTTCTAAAGAAATATGGTTTTGTATTCAGAACCATAAATGTAGTGGCTGGCTATTGTTGCATTTCTTTAGACTGTGGGTATACGTTCAGGAAACTCGACCTTAAGTTTCCGTAGCGGTCGGTGAATGCAGGGGTGGCGAAGGTTTTAAACAAAACCAACTATGCTATAGGAGTCGGATTACTTATTTGATCCTTTAGTCGCCTTCAATATACCTCTAGTTGAAATTGCACAAGTATATCGCGTGCGCATCGCGCCATCTTACTCCTCGAGTACAAAATATGTCTCAACTTTTGTACCATGTCACATTCACGTTTGCTTGTTCTCCTATGCAGTGTGTTGAGGGAATTGTCATTTATAAATGTGACATGATTCCAAAGTGAATACCGTAACCGCAAAGAATCGGTGGCGACCGGAGAAGAGTCTCGTAAAAAGCGACTATGGAAATAAAGTTGGCGACGTTAGGAGATGGGCAGCAGCATCTGTGTTTATCAACATCTTACTATGATTTTCTATCCACTTCAATCCACAAACCCGTTGGAAATACCCCTTATAGAAAGCCCGCTTGAGGCTCGTGTATTACATAATTTTTTAGCGTAGCCTACCTACTACTAGTTCGCCATCCCTACTGCAGTTCATAGGGTGCAAGCTTCATACAAAATAGCTGAACGGAACGTCCTTGCTCGGGATTTCGGGAAGGTCACCGAGCTCGACGAGTCAGTGAGCTGAAGTGGCAACGGGCAGGCCACATCGCTCGAAGAACCGATAGGGAGTAAGTGTTCTCGAGTGGCGACCACGTACCGGGAAACGTCTACCGGGCCGTCCCCCTACTAGGTAGACCGACGACCTGGGTAAGGTCGCGGGGATCCGCTGGATGCAGGTTCCTCGGGACCGGTCGATTTGGCGTACCATGAAGGAGGCCTATGTCCAGCAGTGGACGTTTCCTGGCTGATGATGATGAACGTCCTTGATATCAGTGGTTAGTCGTTGGGTTTTACTGTAACAAAACTGAAAGCAATTTTTGATGTTTACATTTCTCCGTCAACCGATACAGCTAACTAGCGCCAACAAAAGCTAAAACTAATTAATTGGTGACCACAAACGAACATGAAAATGTTAAATGAAAATTCAAGTACTCGTTCATTGAGTAACTATCAACTCTACAACTAACTATATTTCATAGATTAACACAACGTAATTTGATCTCAATTTTGACATCTTTAATTGATAGCTATCCTTCAAATAAATTCCAGCAGATGAATTCAACTTGTTCCCGAGCCATGAGCCCGATAATATGGATTCCCTCCATAAATCGGTCTTCAAGCCTCAAACCTCTCCAGTCTCCAATGATTAGATGACTGACTTTGTCGACGCCCTCTATCTGCTGCAGTACATAAGCATTTCTTAAAACTTCGGTCGGTTGGCGCTAGTTAATTTAGCTTAAGAGTTTTTTTTAATTGATATTATCTGTTTATTACGTGAATGCAAATATTATAATTATTTATAAAAGTGTTTAGTAGAGATTAGTAAGCTAAATCTATAATATATCTATGTCATAACATATTATGTCATGCAACTGTGTAATAGGTAAATTTTAAAGTCCATGTTGTTATAGCACTTAAGTCAGTTTTGTCCTGAGATCTTTGAATTTATATCCAAATGATATGCAGTCTGTCAAATAAATTCGCCTGGTGCACTAATCACTACCAACGTATGTATGGTGGGAAAGAATGGAATTTTTTCCACCTATCTCTACCGTTGAGCTACTATAGTAGGAATAAGAGGAATAAAAGTTCCCCTTTTCCGTACCGATATGTTTATAACAATAATAAGTACTGTCAGTTATAAAAATTATTTATTATTGTGGAGACAAAATGGAAGCATACATAATTATTTAAATACATTCCAACGTCGATTTCACCAGTTCATAATCATATTTGAATGTTTTGTATAATTTAATGGATTTTGTATAATTTAATGGACCCTTAATTTATATGAACTGAATTATATTTGTCAGCAAAAACCACTTGGTAGGTATAAGTAAAAATCAATTTCCAAGCATCTCTACTGGTAGAGATACGTAGAAATAATCAATTGTTATCCACCAGAGGGAAACGTTGGTAGGGACTAGAGCATTAAGCGAGTAAATTAACCCAGCATTTTATTTATCAAGTATTTACTTTTCTTATTGCTTAATATTATAGTTTAAGATTATTATAAAATACATGTACTCGTACTACTTGCTACCTGACATAAACTATCGACATCGAAACCGACAGCAATGTATAATGAATTTAATTGTATATCAGTTGTATTTTCTGTGCCTTCGATGTTATAATTAGGTTAGATATTATCAGATGATTGTAGTTTGAAATCAATACCAATAAATGTTGAAACAGAATCACAGAGCGTATTCATTACATAAATAGATGAAACTGGATGAAATATACTGAAAATAGATCAACGGTTATCTACGTTCTCACCTGATGGTAAGCGACGATGTGGCCTACAAAGGTGCTCGTTGGTCTAGAAAATGCCTGTTCACCCGCCTCGACTTAATGACACACAAATTAGCTTTGTGGTAATTTGAATGCCGGCAGTGAGTTCCACTCCCTGGCTCATAGGAATGTTGACTATGTACTGGAATAGCCCGGCCGTTTGTCTGTGTTCAAGACATTGGAGTTTGGTCTCCAGAGAGAATGAGAGAATCTTTAACAATGAGCCTCTTTGTACATAAAAATTGACAGAGATACTACATACACAAAAGCTCTGTTCAGGCGTGACGTGAAGTGCCGTCTCACCTTGGATAACATGCAAAGTTATTTGGCAGCAGTCTGCGATGGAATCGATCTAACTCCCAAATCCAACTCCAGATCCAAACCTAAAAGCTCAAGAAGACATTTTGAATGGAGTAAGATGGAATGGTAGCCCAGTTGGGTAGAACATCAGTCCTTGAACCATCGAGGTTTGGTTTCGATCCAGGCTCATATGATGATGTTCGAATGATAAAAATAATTACTATATTAGCTTTTCGGTGAAGGGAAACATCGTGAGGAAATGTACACTCCTGAGAAGAAATTCAAAGATGTGTCTGAAGTCTACCAATCCGCACTGGGCCTACGTGGTGGACTATGACCCATACACTGTTTGTAGGAGAGTAGGCTGAGCCCCTGCAGGGGCGTAGTGATTATATGCTCCTAGGTGCAGTGGGGACATTTATACGCTGTTGATGATGAAAATGGAATGAACTCCACGTTGCAGTAAACCAACACGCCTGTCTATTTCGCAAATAAAACTGTCAGGACTGACATCAGACATAAGTGCTGCACGAAATTTTGTAACATACAGTCTACTACTATGCGCTGAATTTGTTAAATACATTGAAAGGACTTAAATAGGTAAGCCCGATCACTAACAAGGGCATGCTATTGTTGAAATTTGACACACATACATAATAAACAGTACCTCTATATAGCGTTTATGACATCTCAATAAATAACAAATTTTTCACGGTTTTTGAAATTCTTGCAAAACTTCTTTTGTTCGTTACCCTATAAAATACTATTCAACCCAATCTAAATTTGGTTGTGCCGTTTTATGGAAGCTTCAGGGCATAGACCATCATCTGCTCTTCTAAGTCACCAATCATCAGGTGATTAGAACTCAGATCATTGTGTATCAAGACGTCCTGAATACGAAATAATAAAAATGAACCTTTGGTAATGTGAAGCAACATCAAACACATTGTTTTAAACGATATTCGTTTCTATAGTAGGGTAACCTGATCACAGTAAATGAAACATCGGTTAACACATCTATATATGTATTTACACAAGAATTTAACAGTGCTACATGTTTATAACTGCATGTAATATGAGAGCTACAGTGCTCTAGCGTAGTAGGTATATAAGCGAGTCGAAACCGATTGCCAGGATTATAATAATGTTAGGAATGTTACAACTATGTACGGTACCTGACCGACACCACGCTGCCCCCAGTCAAATACATTTATTTAAGTGGAGATAGCATGGGATGCTGCTGTCGACATAAAACCATACATTTTGCAATAACCCCTAAGCGCTGTAAACACGATATAACATCCAAACATTAACATCAGGGTTACATGCGCGACCTAAAGTCGCAAAGCTAACAGATTGTGCTATATAAAACTGTATATATGTAGAAGGTGCGACGATTCCATTTATCAATTGCATATGTGTATTATATATGTACTTCTAAAGTTATGATTATTCGCGTATAATCGTATATATTATTTAAACCGTCTCAAAACCCTTCAAGCTACTCTCTAAAATATATAGAACATGTAAATATAACGTGTATCTAACGGGCGGATAATTGCAGTTGTACTTTATTCAAAAGATTATAATAAAATAATAAACATTACTTTACTTTACATAAAGCACTAGAAAAGTATTAATTAGCGCTATATAATTATTGAAGGTTAAAAAATCAAATAAACCATAAATTATGGATCCCTGTTTTGATATAAATAAAATTATAACTGGAAATCTCCGCCCGTTATACTTTATGAATGAATTGTTATAATAAAATATTATCTAAACATTAATAGTAGGCGAAATTAATTGCACAGTTAGAAGTTATGTATATGTTGGAAGGCTTCGGAAACCTGAGATAATTTATACTAACACGTAATGGCTACAAACATTCTTGCGTCTTAACAACTTAGCGATACAAACGAACGCATTATTATTATATATAATAATTAATTAGGTAAAAGGAAATACTTATTTATTAAATATTATTAGTTTTATGTCTACAAGTTACGAACTTCTGTTAGTAGTAACAATTGGATACTATAACCGGTACTGATTTAGTCGGTGAATTTACGGTTAGGGTTGCGGCCGAACAGCGCGTTACGTATTTCCGGCAACAGCTGAGCTGCAATCAGCTCGAGGCGCGACTCCAACGTGTTGCAGATCTGCAAAACAACATTCGATATCAACCAACCACCAGTGTCGTGCAAAAGAACATTTTATCACATTTTAAACAGTTCCGTAGCCTGGTTTTGGCATTATTCATGGCGGATTCTATTTCCAGTATGACGGTCCTGAGTTTGACTGGTGGTATCGCACTTTTACCTGTCTAGCTACCTAGTTATCTAAATTTGCCGGCAAAAAGTGGTTGGGTTCTATAAGACAACCAGTGCAGTCGCTCATTAAATTTGCATGAACAATACCTTGATGCGTCCCTTTGCTGCGACCAGCTCTATACCGCCGCATGTCTCCGCAGGAAGGTAGTTGGCGCTGTCGATGTTGAGGCGGCAGTCTCTCTTGAGCTTGGCGGAGTACTGTTGCTGTGCTTGCGGGAGCAGAGATTCCACCAGAGACTGGTCTGCTTGACGCACGCGGATCGTTACCGACGGCTCCAGCAACTGTCAACATAATTTGTGTCAACAATGCCTAGAATATAAACTTACAGCAGTGTAAACTCTTGACACATTGAGACAAGTATCCTTAATCCTCACAACCTAAAGTACAATCAAAGGAACGTCTAATCTTGTACACTCGAGTACAAAAATATATATCCACTTTTGAACCATATCACATTAACCTTTAATTGACACTGCATGGGAACAAGCAAGAGTGAAGGAGACATGGTTCAAACGCGGATAAATATTTTTGTACTCGAGTGTACAGTGTTTATTATTATTAAAGTGTGCACTAAACGGTTGTCAAAGAAAGACAGATCTGATATAGGATAACCCATTAATACACTGGTATGATAAATATCTGATAACAAATATTATGAACGAATAACTTAATAGAAAAAATCCCAGCCAAGTGTGAATTGGACTCGCGCACCAAGGGTTCCAAGACATGGAAAGAAACGTAAAAACTTGAAATAAGTTTATTTTCCCGACCACATAACTAAGTCTGTTTAAAATCTGAAGCTTGTAGTCTAAGTAATATTAATAGTCAAGGTATTTTTTTAAATAAGTTAGTTTGCAAACGGACTCTTTCCAGGGCATTGAAATATAGACAGAAGAATACAGACTAGGTGGATACAAGTCAGAGGTTGAAATTGTATACCTGGAAGAGAGCCTGGACAGTCAGTGTGACGATCAGGTCGGAGTACAACTTGGTGTCGTCGGGCACCTTAGCCAGGCGCTTGCGAGCCTCGTCTAGTACGTTGCGCACGTGGTCTTCACGCACTTTGAGCACTTTCAGACGAGCTTGGTTCAGCATGTTCGATGATTGACTGTTGAATAAAACAATGCACATTAATCAAAATGTTTCAATACATCAGTATGTTACAACATACAACATCAAAACAATTGCTCGTGATGAACCAGAACATATAAACTTGTTACTATAGCCTTACCATCAGGTGAGATGAAGGTCAGTGTGAACTCATCAGGTATAAAAATTTACAGTATTTTTAATACAAAATATATTAACGCTTGACTGTAATCTCACCAGATGTCAAATCAGCCTTGGCTACTCTTATCAAGTCATGGCAAATTGACGGATATTAACACCATTTTGAGCTTACCCGAAGTAAGTATGAAGCTTACCGAGCAGCTAGCATTAGTTCTTGTAAAACACTCCTAGAAACTGTTCTAAGTGTGACTTTTAGTGAATTGTTTCAAAAATTAATTCGATTTCAAATAACAGTATTAATAAATTCTGTTTATAGATATATCTTGAATATTAATATTATGTATATCATTATATTATGTATAACAAAGACCGAAATAGAACTATGAACACAAACTAGTAATGTACTCTCTACATATAGGTGTATAAAATTAGTAACATGCAATGAATAAGTTTTTTTTAAAAGAAAAATTTGTGCTATTTTGTTGACTTATTAAACCTGTGCTTATTTCATACATTGCATGAATATTACTGACATTGATTCAATTTCATTAAGATTATCAAGAAGATTTAAGTTAAGAATAAAATTAAAATATAAGAACACAGAAAACATTAGATTGGCCTTGACTACTCTAGTGATAGCAAACTGATGGATATTAACACCATTTTGAGCTCACCCAAAGTAAACGATACGCCCAAGATTACATAACTAACCTAAAAAGTGAAGGAACAAAAACATTCTATAAATGCAACACAAATAAAACATATTTTTACAGCACTGTTACTCAAGGACTTAAAAATGCTATATTTTTATAGTGTATGTGTAACTACACTTGAATAAGCTATTGTGTTTTCGGACTCCATACCTTATCTTTCAAAGGAGTCTTATCTTTCATTTATGATCATTTCAAAGTCTTAAAACTTAAAGTAACTCAAAACTTGAGTAGTCAATTTCGTTAAAATTTATATGGGAAAACCTCTGAAGTATGCATTAGCAAACAAAAAAGAATCATCAAAATCGATTTACAACTGGTGGAGTTATCGCATAACATACATACAAATAAAAACATACAGTCGAAATAAGGAACTCCTTTTTTTCGGTTTTGTCGGTTAAAAATAAAACGCTGTCCTTTGACCGTTATGTGATTTTCGACTCAGAGATGAGATGCAGCTGGAAGATGTTTGGAGTCAGTAGTGGCTCAGAGCTCTGTCTTATACTATGATTGCGCCAGAGTTGGATCCCGGAACCATCCATAATCATTTATTTGTAATTGTTATGAACATTTTTGCTTAGGTCAGCTGTAAGTGATAATGGCTTGATGATAATTCCTATGCATGTTCTTCCTATATATGTACATGAGATAAGAATTAAAGGAATTTTTCATGAATATACGTTGTTTATTCCTGTACTGATATTTTTAAATTTAGGATTGATTTGTCATGATTATTGTCTGGTCTCAGATGAAGTTACAACACGTAACTGGAATTCACAATCTAAATATTAAAAAAACAATTGCTGTCCATAATTGATTGACGAGAATTTTATTGATAATGGAACTAAAATGAAGAAAAAAATCTAATCCAAACTCATGACTGATCTTATCTTTCAAGGTAATTTCAATCTCCAGCAATCACATGTTTCTTACTCAATCACATACTTCATACTATGTTCCTTTGTATGCACAACATATATTATGCTACACATTTTAAGTAAATTATGCTGATCTCTCATTGTACAGAAAGTAAATAGAGTGTGAGGTCAGCATATATGGAAATATATTGAAAAATTAGGTTGTTTCAGTTTCAGTCTACCCGTAGAAATAGTCTTATGTTATTTTAATTTCTTATTTATTTAATATTGTTCATTATGTCTCTAAATATAATATTAATTAGTGTTGTTTGTATAAGTATCTGTAAGTTAATTATATTTGTGTAGCGCTGCGTGCAAATTGTTAAAATCTGGTTAGAATAGGGGCTGGCTGAAAATCAGTGTTGTGATTTTCAGCAGAAAAGCATAACGGGTACTGAGACAGCTCCTGCCACAGAACCTTCTCATTTTAATACGTATTTATCGTTTAGTGTTTGTAAAATGTTTGAATTAGTTTTATATATGTGTGTGTGTGTTTGTATGTGTAATTTGTCTGTGGCAAATAAATGGTTTAAATATGTACTTTAAATGTCAATATTCAGATGTGAGATAATGGAAAACCGCTGCAGACTCAAAGGGGTATTTAGGAAAGGGGTGTTTAGGAACCTCAAAAGGAAAGGATAGGATAACTTGATTATTTGTCTGTCTGTCAAGCCTGCAATCCCCTGGATCTGTGAAAAAAATTAAACTTCTAGGTCAACTCATAAAATATCTCTGACATTTATTATTTTGATGATTTCCCTGGACAGTGCACCAAAACCTACAGGGTACTTCCCATTTACCTAGAATCCTGAAATTCGACAAGAAGCAAGGTATATAGCACAAGTATATAGCGATATTCTGTAAAACAACTACTACAATTACTATAATTCAAAGTAATTCAATATAAAGTAGTAGTATAAAAAGAAACAAATATCAAGACAGATTGAAGCTCCTCAGTTCCAAAACCCTAACATATGATAATTTGACCTGATTAAGAAAGTCACATGACCGCCATAAAACTCAATGCAGTTGAAAATCTACACAAATCAATAGTTTTTACAGTAAATGAGTTTTGTGAAATGGCACATGATAATTTAACTGCAGCAAATAACTAATACAAAGGAAGGTAACTTACATCTTTTTCTGGAGCTCCACCTGTTTCTCTTTCTTCTCATAGTATTCCATGATCTTGAGCCGCTGCTGCTGTACGAGACGGCCTTTCTCGATGTTGAACTCCTCCTCGGCCTTAGCGTCGATTTCTTCAGCCTTTTCATTGGCCTCTTGTTCAATGAAGGCCATCATGTGCTTGATCTGATGAGAAACGGGCACATATTATTCCAAAATCGTAATCCATTTCATACTTATTCATTTTACTGCGTTTATAGCCGATGTTGGACATTCTTAAGCCTGGATCAAAAACGGGCGGAGAAAATGGGGAATCCATCGATCAATCTTTCGAACACTACCCGTGTCCACGAAAGTGGAATGAGGGATGTAATTATATATAGAACTTACCTGTTTTTGAACATCTGCGTCGCTGAGCGCCATGGCTGATGGTTATTTTTTAGCACCACTAAACGTAAAACACCCGACAATGAGCCAGAATTTCAGAAACTGACTGAGATAAGTGAGTCGACGCCTAGCAAAAAGGCTCACTTCATTGAACAATCATATGATCTCGGTGTTGCCAATAAATAAGTTGTAAGTACAAAAAAATATCCATAAATAAATTGTTTATGATTTCTACTTTGAGATATTATACAGAAGATAATAATTATAATCATATACCTAATGTTAACATTAAATGCATACACAACAGTACAGAAACAACACTTCCTTCAGCGGTTTTTGAGAACGAGAAAGATGCCTACTATTGTATGCATCTCTGTATATCGCATATTAACTAACTAATATTCATCATGCGTTGTAGAAACGAGGTCCAGTGTCTAGTGAGCATTGAGCAATAGTAATTTTATAGGCTTTCTATTTTACTTGTTCTTATCTGCGTGAACTTTAAACTATCCCACGGAAACGAATTATTCGATGGAGGTGTACAAAAATCATTTCTGAATCATTTTCGCTTTTATGATATTAGCACCCGTAATGTAAAAAAATTATAGCATTTTACAGTACCATTAGTACAGTAGATGGTACCAATGCGGTTTTTGTCCACCTCCCCCAATCAACTAGGTTCTACTCAGTTCCACTACCAATCTTGTAACACCTTTCTTTATCTTTGTCACTCCCTGTCACACTCTGTCGAAGTCTGTTAGATCCCAGGTTAGACCCTGTCAAAGCCCGTCAAAACCTGTCAAACGCTGTCAAGACCTAGATAAGATAAAATATCCCAAGATTATAACCAAAGATTAAAAATGAGCGTCAGGTATTTCCACCTAGCTGGAGGACGTCCTACGTTTGTCTGCCTCTGTCTGAGGTGGTCTCCCTTCGAGGTCTCATCTGCTCCAGCATTTTTTGGCCCTTCTGCAAATATGACCAGTCCAGTGTCACTTCAGCTTGCTAATACAGCGAATAATGTCGGTTACTTTGGTTGTCTGACGGAGTACTTCGCGGTCCATCAGAGAGACCCCGAGTCACCTCCTATCATTACATATACTAGTCTGTGATAGCCCTCAAACTAAGCGAATTCAAATTTGTGGATCGCTCGTGCCGTGAATGTCCACGTTTCAGCTCTATAAGTTATCACGGTTAGGAGGTACTGATTGAAGATTTTTGTCTTCAGGCATTGTGGTATCGACGATGTAAAGACATGACGTAGTTTTGCAAATGCTTGCTACCTTAACTGTATCCTCCTATCGGCTTGTCCCTCGCCTGTTTTGTGTTATTAATAGCTAGGAGTATTTAATCATAGTTCTAGATTTGTAAATAGTTTTTAGTTTGTTCCGTAAAATATGGCAATGGCAATTTCTAGGAGCATTTAATCACTAGCAACTTGGCCAATGTGGGCCAATGCTTCTATCAACAACAAAAAACTTTCATCATAGACTATTACAAAATAAGTCAAATTAGGCACTGAATTTATGAAATGTTTCAATGAAAAAATAATACGTTTCATAAACAAAAAAATAATACACTTAATTGACCCAAATAAATTAATTTAGTACAGCAATTATTAAACCTTTTATTATAAAAACACATGAATAGGCGCGATCTTGTCGCGACGCTACAAGCTTCCGCTTGCTTCCGCTTGCTTCCGCTTATAACTAGACATGGGAATTATGTATCATCGAAGTGAAAAGAGAGAACTTATCTTTTCAATCAGATGATACATATCTATCATTTCTACCTATATATTTAGATCTGTCAAATAACTTTTAACAGATACAGATAGACGTTTACTGCTGCTGTCACTAATATCAGTAGCCGATTATAACTATGACATTACATTTATTACATTACATTGTTTCATTGTTACTATATTTTTTTGTTCAGTTCAATAAGTTTTATATACAATTTAAAATACCTTATCGCATACACTACTCATTTATACTAAATACTACTAGATTACTGTACAAACTAATAAAATCAAACGCTTCAGGTCAATTTTTGAAGAAAAAAAAATACCCCCCTCGGATTAATATATAAATAACAGTTCCTCAAAATTACTCAACATTTTGAATTTTTAAAACAGAACATCAAATGAGCGTAAGGTATTTTTTCCTAGTTAAGTCACGGATATAAATAATGTCATGCAACTAAAAAAGTCTGTCTGTCATTCTTTATTTTCCACTAGCGACACACTCCGGTTTCGCACAGGTGGATATTTATTTTTCAATCTTTTTTGGATAAACGTAAATGTATCTTGCAAGAAATAAGTAGTTTTTTCTGATCAAATTATATCATAAAATATATTTTTCGAATAACATTTAAATTTTTATCCATAAACCTATTTGTATTCTCTAACTTTAAATATACTTAAGCATTGTATTTGGCCCCTTAAGTATTTCAAATTTTTTTACCTAATATAAATCTATATTTCCATATTTAGGGTTCCGTACCTCAAAAAGAAAAAAGTGACCTTTATTTATAAGATCGCTTTGTTGTCCGTCTGTGTTTCTTCTGTCAATACCCTTTTTCTCAGGTAGGCGTAAAATTAATATCGAATAGCTAAGTCTGCAGTCCCTTGGATCTGTAAGAAAGTCAAACTTATAGGTAAGGTACTAAAATATATGGTCTGTTTAAGTCGTACCTTTAGACAATTTCCTTAGAGAATGTAAGGGAATCAAAACCTATAAGATTTCTTGTGACCTAGAATCCTGAAATTTGGCAAAAAGCAAGGTCTCTAAGCACAGCCATACGAATAAATCTGAAAACCATACTTTTTAATTATAAAAATAGCTTGTTGATGTTTACAAACATACATTTGTAGTTGAAAGCCGTACATCGGGTATGTAATTTAACTGCAAAATAAAGATGATTATACTACTGGACTAACATTTTCTGTAGAGAATTGTTGTTTGCATATTACCTTCATATTATTTATGATTTTCAGTATGTTTATAAATCATATTCTTTACGGAACCCTAGGTGCGTGAGTCCGTCTCACATTTGACCTGTTTGTAATATGTTTTTTATTTTTAAAGGTTTAATTTTCTTCTGTTATTTTTTCATTTCATACATAGTTAAATAGCATCGCTAAGTCGCATTTAAGTCAGTATTAAGCACATTATTTGCATGAATGCTTCGGTTTGGTGTCATGGTCCTGCGCCGCGTTGCCCGGTCACGCCGCGGGTGGCTTTTATTTTTATATGTGTATTTGGTTTTTTAACTCGTTACATCTTTTGAATGGAATATCCGAGTTTAATAACTCAAAAAGCTTAAAGGTATTAAAGCAGTCTTGAATACGAAATGATTTATTTGGTTGGTTAATTTGTTGTTTATATAACATGCTTTGATTTTGTTCGGCATTTCTATCAACTTTAAACATGTAAAAAATTAATTATAGTGACATAAGTACAATAGCTAGACATATACCATTTCTGACTTTTTGTAGTACATTATTTTGATCTATCTCGTAGGGTTCAGCCAGCGTTTGCAATGTAAGCGCAAAAAAATGAGTTCATTTACGACATCACATTAAAAATCTATAAAATTAATAGTGTTGCCCTACTATATTATGCATGAATTATACATATAAACTTCTATATTTAATCACCCTATCTATTTTTAAAAAACGCATCAAAATCCGTTGCGTAGTTTCAATGATCTAAGCATACATAGGAACAGACAGACGCGAAGCGACATTGTTTTATACTTTGTAAGTGATACGGGCGTATTTATCAGTATTTTTCAATCTAATACAGTGAACGGCTGATCTGAAATTGAGTCTTAAAGTGAGATAAAGGGTACAATGATACACTTTGAGAAAAAGCTTGAGATATATTAGCTCAGTGAAGAAGATATAGCTCAATTGTATCTCTCGTTTGTGAGCTACCTAAGCCATGCCCATCTTACCACGCTAGTCGCTTACTACTTAATACTTATAACATAAGCAAGCACGAACAACATAACATGGCTGCCACGCCAATGTCTTTAGCGTAGAGTTTTATTTGCAAAGTGGAATAGACTATATTAGTAATTTTATGTGAATGTGGTTGTCTCGGTTGAATGAATAGTTACATTTATTATTAGTGAGTGATGTAAATATCGGCGTAGCGTTTCATAGCCGAATTTCTTGAATAGTTTAACGTACGAACATTATTGGTTTGTTTCAAATTTTGAATGACCTTCTAAACGTTTTAAAAATTAAACAGTCAACGAACATTTTATTTCATTAAATTTTATTTGATTCTTCCCGGAATAATTATTGATTATGGCACATTCATAGGTGCTTTAAAGAAGTGGATTAACGGCTGACGTGGACATATTAGGTAAATTTTTACAAAATGTATTTAAACTGTACTGCTTGCTTGAGGTTAACATCGGCCAGGGTCGTCATTGTTTGACAAGACCCAGGACTACACTTTAGGTGACTTACAATAGCGCCTTCAAACTTTTTTTGCTTGTAGAACTCATCATGCTAATCTATACGATGGGATTTCTGCCCTGCACTCATCTCCGGGTCTGTATATAAAGAAAATAACCTAACAAACCTAATCTAAACGATGGGATTTCTGCCCTGCAGTCATCTCCGGATCTGTAGTCACCTAAAGTGCAGATGAGCCTCTTCGATTGCTTGAAAAGAATTTGCTTGCATTTGCATTCCTTTGTATTACTTTTGCTAATTGTTTGGAGTTATATGTGAAATTGTGATTTATGGTGGCAACACTTTGGTTGGGGTGTACCAAAAGGGAGCGCTTATGCGCACTATCCTAACCCACACTTTCACCAATTTGCTCAGATCACTTGGACAAAGTACACTCATTGTGAAAAACTGTATATATGTATCATTACATAGAGTATCCTGTTGGGTTTGGCTTTACAATTGAGGTGCAGGAATTTGGGGTTGCTGGGGTCTGCATTACGTAAGGATTGGACTGCCCTGCGAAGATTAAGAGACTTCATCACAAAAACTTTTTCTTCACATGCATAGGCAGCAGCCATTTTTCATACTGTTTTTGTAAAACATTCTAAAGTGCCCGCTACACCTGAAAATGAAAATATTAATTAAAGTCGATTATTTTTTAAAAGAAATTGAAAAAAAAAGGTAGTAAGTCAAAGTTACATTTTATCAGATGTTAAGCCTTCAAGAATGTAACATGTGCCTCCTCTCCACATACAATTTGCCTCATTTCAACAGTTTTGAAGTACTGTAATCAGCTTTTGAACTTAGATTATTACTGGCGTGATTTTCAATATCACTATTGTTGTCATCTATGCATTATATTAGTAGGTAATGTACATAGATCCTTAACTGAAGTTCTTAGGCATTTTGTCAAGAGGTTGTCAAAAAAATCTCTAATTCGACAGACATGTTAAAAAAATGTATTAAATTTTTTTCAATACAACTGATACTTTTTTTAGTACAATATGCGGAACACTGATTTTCGTTATGCAGTGTCAAATCAGACGATTTAGTGACGTCATCTGGGTAGTATTGGAGCATTAAATGTATGAAGCTTTTTCAATATTTTGAGTTGTCTTGTAAAATAATGTTTTTATAAACCCTTATACAAAATGTTCAAAATGCAATGATAAAACTAAATCTAATTCACATTTTACTATCCGAGGAACTATATTTTTTGCAATTTTCCACACTTTAAATTCTTCCATAATCTAAATAAAAAATGAAAATTATTTTGTATTTTTAGTTTTCAGCTTAGAGGGATTTCTTTTAATGTCCTTTATGTAATAAAACACAAATAAACTCCCAATCTAATTTGGTGTAAAGTGTAAGTGTACAAGACCAGGCAATGGCTCCATACATTCAAGTAACGTGTCTTGGTTGCTTTTTAACTTTCTTTCATGAAGTGTAGTCATGAAATATATGTTATTGCTAAAATAATGTACTTTACCTATTTAATGAACATAAAAATATTTATCTCACATTCATAGTCATAAGTTCACTTTCCCTCAAGACCACCAACCATTATATGTATGTTGTATTTGTCGCTGGATACTAGTATCTCGAGACTGGTCAGTGTGGCATACCATGGAGGAGGCCAGACAGATTTTGACAAATCCCCTTATGAAAATGAGACAGTAACATATGTATTATTCTGAGTTAACTATTCTGAAGATACATTATTATTTTTATATGTTTTTATTTTATGTATGCTTCCACTTGTTAAACAAACTTGTCCCATAATTCCGATCCTGGAGAAAGCCTATTTTCAGCTGAGGATCTTTTCTGCTCCTGCTGATCACAACTCTGTGTGAATGTGATGTGAATGTGAATGAAGTCGTTTTATGTAAATGTGATATAAATAACTATTTTGCTTAACAATTCACATCATTTACTATCTTCTGTGGCTGATAGATTACCTGGAAAGCTGTGATTTTTATTTAATAGTTAGACATAACTCAAAATTTACATCCCCTATTTCTCCTCTGACGTTTTATTTCATTATCTATATCTAAATGTAGTGAAGTTTTGTAAATAGACTTAAATGAAGAAAAAAAAGATAACAAAGAAAAATAGCATTATATATTTTCTCTATTGCTTTTAGCTGACCTTACAATGACGATAATTCCCCAGTAAGTTGTTGATGGTCAAAAAAATGTGACCAGTGAGCACTACACACTGAATCAAACTGATGGCATCTGTTTAGGGTGGATAAATGGAGTACGCATATTAAACTTAACTTTGTGTTTATTAACATCTATCATTCGTGTAACTATGCTGTTAATGAAGCAGTATAATAATGATTTGTCAATATTGCAGGTTATGGCAAACTTGAATTTCCAACCAGCACCTAGAAGCTTAGCAAGCGGCGGTGTCGGCGGTCGCGTCGGCTCCGGCCTAGTACCCGGTGTCGTGGGACATGTGACACCGACGTTTGGAGGAGCTCTCTCACCGGGACGGGGACCCACCGCGATGCCAGGTGGCGCACCGCCATCGATGGCGTCACGCGCAACGCTGTTTGGACAGCGAGCATTCGCTGACCGCAGGATTCAGATGCCCGCTTCATTATCACAGCCTAATAATTCTATGGTGAGGCACATTAACCATAACATTCAAATTACAAACAGGTGGTTTATGTTCTATCTTCATTTGTACCTGTTCGTTATGACCTTCTCTGGAAAACCACAACAAATATTTATGGTAGCTCACCTGTTGTGACGCTCCTTGAAGGACCTGAATGTCCAGGAAGCGATATCCTTGTTAGCAATATCCTATATTTTACTACAGATTTATTTATTTTAATAAGATGCCACATCAGTGGGCAATTGAATCTTCCCGCAATCACCTTCAGAACACTGTTAGTGCTGCCTCTATCTCTGCTTTTTTTCTCAGGATAGCGCTAAAACCATCTGTTCGCGCCTCCACAAACCTAGTTGGCTTAGACATAAAGGCGTTGTTGAATTGGACTCGCAGAGTATTGTAGGCCTTTTTTGTGTATCTGACCCACGAGTTGCCAGTATACAATGAAATACAGTAAGCTTAGAAAAGCGTGATTTTGACTGTGTCTGCGCACCGGGCAAACCCGCGAGCCAGCATGTTCGTGCGCACCGACAGAGCTCTGCACTCCCGCTACATATCCTGATCGTCTTTAAGATCCTCAGTACCAATGTGCCCCAGATATTTGAAAGAATACACTCTTTTAAGAGGGGCACCATTGAGAAAAACCAGAGGAACTTCAGCTGGGCTTTTGTTACCTGCCTTAATAACCATTAGTTTACTCTTATTGTCATTATACAATACCCATGTGACAAAGAGTATGCTTCGCAATCCAGCATGAGTTTCCTGAGAGCACTGATTGCCGGGGTCAGCAGCACCATGTGTAGACTACAGCCAGTTATGATTTTATTATATACTAATTGTCAAAACCAATTTATGATGCGGTGATAGCGGAAACTGAATCTTTTTATATTGTGAGTAGTTCTCCATCCACATTTAAAACCAAGTCAACCAACAAAGTTTATACAAATTTTTTGTACTTGAGTGTACAGTTTAGTTGCTGCTTTTCATGAATGCTCGACAACACGTAATAGCGTAGATAAGTGTTTTGTCGGTATGGGGCGGGCATGTCCAGAAGGTCAATAAAAAGGTTAAATAAAAAACTATGTACATCTCCACAGTCGGGTATGGGAAACTTGCGGTTCAATGCTGGGAGTAACTACCACTCGGTGTTTGGTGAGGGCGGCGACACCTCGACACCTCCGCTGTTGGACCTGAGCGAGTTTCCATCGTTGACAGCGCGTGGAGCCGGTGACCAAGCCCCGACTTCCGCGCCACCGCCGCCTGGCTCTAAACCATACGGTATCTATCTAGACAGATTAATCTTACTCCACGATCACAATATAATGTGGTTAATGTATGCCATTACAACAGTTTGAGAAGACCCTGCTTCAAATTACATAACAATCTTTCATTGCTCTCCACTCCAGAGCATTTCTTTCCCAATACAGTTGGTAAGAACTGGAACCAACTATTGGAAGAAATAGTACAGTGATAATCTTAATAAATGATTGCCCAAGAATGAGTTGGACTTGCATTTGGAGGGTTCCAAATTTAAGTTTGGATTAGTAAATAGTAAAAATGTATTTATGTTTAGGAGGTAGAAACCTGTGACTGATAGACAGACAGATAAACCTTAACAATGGGGCTCTGATTTGGTGTGCCATGGCTTGATGATGAGATGCTTGGATGCAAGCTTATTGTCTCCATTATTATATACTTGATATTATTTTATTTTATGAGGTAAACTCTTGTCGTTATTATTATTTGGCAGAGGGGTGGTCCACCAGTCCTAACCCCTCAGTGCGACCTTGATAGTTCTATTGTGACCCATATATTTTTAAAGAACTTCCCCGCTGCCCACTCCGATCATATATCAGACGATATCTCCAGGGGTGGACACCTTAATATCGTCTGGTGTGATGATATGGCCTCCAACAGTACTTTTTTTATTCCACTGTGATCGAGTGCATCACAGTGACAGAGGACGTGGATTGGTGTCTCCTCTTCCTCTTTACAGAATCTGTAAATCTTGCTGTCTCCTAGACGCATGTAGGTCTGATGCTTGGTTAAGTTTGTGGTACCGTGTGAGGATTCGTAACATAATGATGATCTAAAGAAAGTGCTTTCGAGTATTTCTAACCTGTTGTCGCTGAACAGTACCGTAGACTTTGATAGCGGGAACAATTTCAAGACATAACCGGTTCTTTACCGATTATTTGACCCTCGGCGCCTGCTTTAGCTTGTTCAGGGGCGGTAGAGCGGCGGCTTTGTTACCGCCCATGCTATTGTATCCAGGCATCCACTACAGAGTTACCAAGCTCCCTGTTGCTTCAGGTTCTCTGGATAGACTCATTCAATGCGGCCTGGCTACCCGAGAGGATACCGATTTTCTTATTCTTTCACAAGCGAAGTAACTTTTCGTGTACGTAATGAACGATGCAAAGAACTGGGCCTGGAACACTGGGAAGTGCTTCGTGTGCAAGATTGACGCTTATTGCAAGTTGCTAGTGGGACTGACCGTTAGGGGAACTGACCGTTTGCCTGATTTTTCCATGGAGGACGATCTTTTTTTCCAGGCTTGAACGTATTCCCGGCATCGTGGAGGGCGATTAAAGGTTGAAGCTTAAATGATGCTTTTGCTTAGGTTCTTCTAAGTTTACGCCTTGGGCAGGCTATTGTACACGCGTATCGTAAATCACATCATCACGTACGGATAGGGCTAACTTTTTCCATGTCATATTCACTTTACAAGCTGACATTTCCCTCTTTTCACTGCCTAGCCTCAGGACAAGTAAGCAAGTAAGGGTGATTGTGACATGGTACTGAAGTAGGCATTTTTCTTCTTCACGTGACTGAAGACAGCGAATGCTTTTTAACTGTTAAATAAATAAATAAAATTGAAACATGTCTATTGTGGTAGTGGGTATGGTGAAGCAACCAACATCGGAGCAGTCTGAGTTCACAATGTCGTCTGAGGATTTCCCTGCGCTGCCGGGCACATCGAACACGGGAGCGACGCCCGTGCAGCCGCCGGTGCCGCCGGCGGCAGGGCACTCGACCCATGACTACAGCAGTCACAGCGCCGAGAAACCGAGGAAAGGAATACAGACATCACCTGACGGTAAGGACTTACAACACCTATTGTTATTACTGTTGTGTGGTTTATTCTTGTTATTAACAAACTTATGTATATCATCACTTTGGTCCAATTCAACTGATTTGGTGTACATATTTGGTCATAAATTTTTTAAATAATAAATATGTAGGTTTAGTTAAGGCCTCCTCCACCATGGAGGCACTGTCCAATAGTAACCACAGCCGCATAAGCCACAGCCAGCGACTCCCCGCAACCTTAACAAGGTCGTCGGTTTACTAATAAGGGGGACGGCCCGGTACACGCTTCCCGGTACGTGGTCGCCACTCGACCAATTGTTGGTTTATACATTCTAATTATAAATGAAGAGACGTAGATAAGAAAAAAACAGTCTATTTCTCATAAAAGTCAAAGATTATTAATATTTCTGTAATGTAAATATTGCTTTTTATTTAAATATAGGTTTTTGGGATAACATTGATATTAAAGTATATAATTAACCAATTTTAACGATTACGATACTTAACGGCATACGTTATCGCCTGCGTAAACTCATGGTAGATGCACTGCTCTGATACATCTTTTCGTAACTTAGGGAAAGTAACCAATATTCCTGAAACGATGATACCCAACCAATTTGGCATCGTGGGCCTGTTGACGTTCATACGAGCAGCGGAGACCGATCCTAGCCTGGTGTCACTAGCGTTGGGGCAAGATCTCACTGCCCTCGGGCTCAACCTCAACTCTCCTGACAACCTGTATCTGACCTTCGCTGGGCCATGGGCGGAAATGCCATGCAGGTAATAAAAATGCAACCATTGCTAGCTATGCTAGCCGAACAGATAAGAAACCTATCGCCATATTGTTTCAAAAATATATTCTTAGATTTGGTCGTATTCTTTATTTGTGGAGGCAGGTTCCTTTGAATCTGAGAGTTGTCTAGACCGGGAAATTATATATTAAGAAAAATCAAAATACTAACGATAACGCCGCCTCCATGTACCTCTTTATGTTCTTATCTGTTCTGTTTTGCTTTGTTTTTTGTGTGTGCCATAAAATTTATTTGAATTGAATATTTAGAAATAGATAAAAAGGTGTTACATGTTATAAGAATTCGTAAATTCGGGCGTCTCAAGAAAAACCAGTCTGTGTAAAGCAATTTGTCACTCTTTAGAGTAAACTTAGACAAAGTAAACTGGAAATTGTATAGGTATAATGAAAGTACTCAGCGCCAAGCCTTTTAGGTACCGATAGAGCAGTATCTATCAGAGAACTGTTTTATATATGACGGATCAGACCTAGTAGGATTGCAAGGAAATGCGTCGTCGTCCTTGTTTCCCTCCATTTCTTCACTCCCCAAGGTAGATAACAAGGACTGGTCTGGTTAACATGTATTGTGTCTTACTATTTGGATTGGATACAACTAGGAAAGTGAATCGCATCTACCTCACGTGACCCAATATGGTTTGTATTTCATATTGGCCAAGCCTGATGCAGATGTTCTAAATAACAGTCTATGATTGGCTGAGTAGACATTCACTACAAACTTGACAAACTATGTCCTGTTACAACACTACAAACTTGTGTTGGATCAAAGATCAAACATACTTCTAAATGGCTAACATTGAAAATAACCATAACCTTATTCACTCACTCTACAGTAAAAATAAAGTAAAAGGATTCCGAAGGATTCCTGCAGTCTGGAACTGACAACATAGCCAACCTAACCATAGTTGACATACTTTTCAATTATACAAAACGAATTGAGTATTTGTCCAAATACATTGTTACATTAAATTGTTGTTGTAGTTTTGAAATTTAAGCTAACATAATTTTATTGCAACTATTTGTATCTATTCTTTGACAGACCACAAGACATGGATTATCATGTCCCTCCCGAGTATCTGATTAACGGTTCTATCAGGGATAAGCTGGCGCCGCTCCGACTGTCTCGATACAAGGAAGACACGCTTTTTTATCTGTTCTATTCCTACGTTGGCGACGTGTTGCAAGTAGCAGCAGCAGGAGAACTGTGAGTTTAATTGTTTTCCATGATGTCATGGCATAGCTTCATAACCAACACGGTTGTGTTCTAGCAACCATAGCGAGCGCTCTTACGCAAAGAAAACGTGATGCTTATCAATGATTGTTACTTAATGTGGCCCTCTGCAACACCAGTTCATCAAACTTATCTGTCAGGGTTTCTGTTTAAAAAAACAAGTAAACTCCTTCAGTTTACAAAAAAATAATTCATGCTTTCATGAAAATAAATGGGGTTGTCTGATATTTGTGCTTAGCTTATTGCTAATATACTAATCTAGTTTATTTATGGTTAGTTTCAATCTCAAACAAAAAAACCCAGAAATAACCGCTTAAACAACAACAGAAACATAATATATAACTATAAGTATCATCATGAATAGACTGTATGTCCCCACACCAGGGTCTCAGGACTACTTATTTTACTATTTGTCTCGCTTCTTTTCGTTTAACTTCCTCTACCACCTACAAAATGTAGTTTGTAGTAATGTTTGATAATAATATTGTTGTGCGTTTCGTTAGGTATAATCGAGAGTGGCGGTACCACATGGAAGAGAAGGTGTGGATCTCACAGGCTCCCGGCATGCCCACTGTGGAAAAAACTTCCACTTATGAGCGCGGCACCTACTACTTCTTCGATGCACACAACTGGCGCAAAGTAAGTTCGAGATTGCAATATAAACCCTTCTATCGCTTACAGGTTACTATTTGACAGTGCTTCTATTTTCTTAATCATCATTATCAACCGGGAAACTTCCACTGCTGGACATTGACCAGTCCCGAGACTTTCATCCAGCGACTCCCCGGTAGACGCTTGCCGTTAAGTGTCTCAGTGACTCGTCGAGCTGTCGGTGAGCTTTACTCGTTTCGGATTTTCTCATTCCGGATTTTATTACATAGAGAAATTCAGAGCATAGCTCTTTCCATTGCTCGCTGAGTGACGGAGCTTATTTATTCGGTCCACAATAAAGGACCACGTTTCGGTTGCGTATACCATCACTGGCAATACGAACTCGAATCAAAACAATAAAGTACTTAGTTCAGAGTTCAAATTTTTATATATGATAAATCTAATTATTGATGGAACCATTCGTTTGCATTCGGAATTACGATGATAGAAGCACTGTACCTGGCGAGCTACCACTCAGACTGCCGTCAAATAGCAGTGTTAGTAGTAATGTTCCAGTATGAAAGATAGCAGAGCAAGATTAGATCGAGGCTTGTGGGTGCGCACGCTTACCATTCAACCGCCTTATCGTCACCCTCATTATGCACCATATTTATAGCATATAAAAATAATTTTCACCTCTCCAGCACGAAATGGGTCGTTTTGGTACTCAAAATCTCGCAGGGAAAGTCGATTCTCCTGCGAGTGACTAAAAGTTATTTAAATTTCGAACACCAACTTTTAAACTAGATTCGTTCAGAAACTGAATTAGATACTAAATTTAAACCCGCACAAATAATGAATTTAAAAAAAAAACTTAATTATATTTTTATCTTATTTCAATCAAAATAATTAATTTAGCATTTTTGTTGGTCTTATTTAATATTTATAATAAATAATAGTAAGTATTACTATCACTTAATTCAAGAACATCATGCTTTGTTTTTGATAATATCAACACATTATTTTTGAAAAAACTTCATCAAATGCAAATTTTTACTTTTATTTCATTTATTGATTCATTAATTATATACATTGTGCTTGAATCTAAAATCGTATTATGATGTTATGTGATTCATAACTAAAATATAAAATAACAATAAATTTATGGTTTATTCTTATTAAATATTGCCTTCAGCGTGTTTCTTACTTAGAACCTAATATTTTTCTTGCTGGCAAAGGTGAAAAGTTGTTTGTTTAACACGAGAGCAAATTTTTAAGGTCTCAGGTCTTTAAATCTCTCACTTCGCTCAGTAGTCCATATTAGAATCAATCTCGACGCTCGTGATTCAATTCTAGAGACTACTTCGCTAACTCAAAATTTAATTTAGGCATTTGTACACTCGATTACAAAAATATGTATCAATTTTTGTACCTTGTCACATTCACACATTCTTGTTTCTATGCAGTGTGTTACGGGAAATGACAGTTAAAGGTCAAGGTTCAAAAGTGGATACACATTTTTGTTCTCGAGTTTACAAAAAAATAACTTTGCTCACTTGTTGAACAAATAACTATTAATTCGTCACACAGTAATGGTAGCTATTTAGATTTAGAAATAAAAAGTAGGCACTCGCACCAAAAAAAAACTTTGCACACTTGTTGAACAAATAACTAACGACAAAAAATAACGACATACCGTAATGGTAGTTTTAAAATTAGATTTAGAATTAAAATGAATGCAAACTCGTACCAAAAACAACTATTAACATGTAGGCACTCGTACCAAAAAACAAAAGTGACCCTTCATCTGGGGCCAGCTCGTTGTACACTGCTTTAAAATAAAGGTAAAAATGTGGGAATTACATTAAAATGGTAATGATCAGATTATATGAGTAATTTCCGTGTACAAAATACTTTCATTTTCTAGGTCAATGTCACGTTCATTTTTAAATGCTTGAGGACAGCTCTGACTACTTAGCATTTTGCGTTGTCACAGATTCGTTCAGAATTGTTGTTAGCACGAGTAAATATATAAAACATATGTTGTTTAAACATTGCATTATCAATTATTATATGTTTAGTTTATTTCTAAAGCAGAGTTAGATAATTAATTACTATTATATTTATGATTTAGAACTATAAAAATTGCGTCTTTATAAATCTTGTGGCTCAGTTTCTGAACGCAAACAGCGATGTTGACATTGACAACCAAAATGGCGGGTATGACTTTAACAAAACATAAAACTAGGTATATGTACATGTTATATTTTGACAGTCCGCCGTTGTTGTTTTGTGTTGAAATTTTTTGAATGAAAACATATTTTGTACACGGCATTCAGTTAAATTTGTTGAAAATACAGGATCGAAAAAGGTTAATTTTAAAAACATTATTACTTTATTCGGTGTACATTGACCTGGCCCAGGCTCCATACATTTTTGTAATCATATTTGCTCACTTGTTGATCAAATAACCATTAGATTTATAATTAAAATGTAGGCACTCGCGCCAAAAAAAATTGCTCACTGGTTAATGGTAGTTTTAAAATTAGATTAAGAATTAGAATTAAAGAGTTTATATGCATAGTTCTGTAAATAGTCTCATTAATTTAAACCGAGTTGTTTTAATATTTAACAATTTAAAATATTAGCATACCTCTAAAAGTGGAATGTGAGAAACTAAAATTTTCTGACTGTCATCATATGTACCATGTTCGATGCAAATAAACTTATATTATCTTTATCGGGTGACTTGAAGGCCAAGTGTAAACCCATTATACATTATTAAATACCTAGGTCTTAATTACGAAAACAATCTAATGTGATTAAATTGTTTTCTGGCATTTCGATCTATTTTTATTTATTTTTATATAAAGTTTCTTTCTAAAGAAGAAATAACGAATGTTGTATGTATAAGGGAGCAGCTTCCATATGGCATTGTATGGAATCACTAAAATCATACCGTTTGTGGTCTCGGCTTTAGAATAGGATTAACGCATGTCATCCCTTGGAGCTGGGGTCACACTTGGCCTTCCTATAATATAATAATACCTTCAGCCCGCAGCTTCGCCCGCGTGATCTTTATAATGTAATCCGTGGTAACTGCTCGTTCGATCGGGATAAAATGTAGCCTATGTCTTTTCTTGGCCTTTCAACTATCCCTCTACAAAAAATAAAATCATTTAAAACTTTCTGTTTGGTCGTGAATGTAGGAAAAAATAATTTTTGCTGTAAATTTATCCCATATTTTAATAGTTATTCTGCTATTCGGGACGGAAAAAATAAAACCAATCAAAAACCCATGAAAATCGGTCCAACCGTTCTCTAGTTATAAGTGTTCGGACAAACCCGACTTTGTTTTATATATTAAGATTTGTTTTGTATATTAAGATGTTTTATATATAAAGATTTTACAAATATATAAGGCGATAAGGCCGTGGATGGACGATTACTCATCCAGAAGCCTCCAGTTAATGTAGCGTTTACTTTTTTCATAACTCCAACACAACAGTGATATTAACACTGCTGTTTGGCGGCAAAGTTAGCATAGATTTCTTTGATTTATGGACTGGAAGATCAGCAGAATATACAGTCGTGGCCCACTAATTAAGGACACCATCACTATTACAGATAAATTTTATAAAATTGCTAATGTTTACTTTCATATTTGAATTTTTATTTATATTCATTACATGTTATTTAATTTCAGTATTTATTAAGTTGATTAAAAAAGTTTTAACAGCAAAAATATTATAGATGAAAACCATTTGATATTCTTTTATACCATGACATAGAAAAAGAAGCTGGCATCTTAATGAAGAACATAGTGAATTATAAAAGAAAATGCTAAACTTTTGTTTATATTCGCCAGGGAATCCCTTATTCTGTAGCCCTGCTTTTTGCACTTTTCGTCATAGTCTCCACTAGAACTCGGCATCGTTCCACAGCTATAGATCTCCACGCTTCGATTGCCGCATCACGTTTCTAATATTTTAAATGGCTAGAGTTTTTTTACTACTTTTCAGAGGTTCTCTATAGGGTTGAGATCTGGACTGCGGGAGGGCCAAATCAATACAGAAATAGCATTACGAGAGGGTCGTTGTCTTGTTGAAATTACCAAATCCTGGTAAATTTTCTTTATCAAATTAGTAGCATGGTTTTCTCCAAAATATCTTTGTATAGATGCTGGTTCATAGTACCGTCAATTCGCACCAATCGTCCCACACCATGTCAGGAAAAACAACCCCATGTTTCACTGTTACGTAAAGTACTGTAGAGCTGTTCGCTTTACATTTGTGTCTACGTGAATGCGGGCACTGGATAGCAGGGTTCTTTCGAATTATCTAGTTATGTTTTATTAAGAATATGTCGCTGTGATGGCAGATGTAATTTATCAATAGAAGAACAGTCTTTGAAGGATATTGGCGGAGTGCACATCTAAATAAAAGAGTGAGATTTCTCTGGTCCGACTCCGGTGCCAAAGCTACGTCCCTGAATATCTAAGCTTTCGACAATTGGTGGAGACGCCGGCCGGGTGGGATTTACAGGGTGTATTTTGTGGTCGGCGTACGTATATCCTTTTCTATTTATTTTAGTTTCATCAGACCATAACACATGCTTCCACTGAGACAAAGTCCAGTCATTGTGTTCTATGGCAAATGTAGTCCTTACATCTCTTTTTTTTCCTTCTCAATAATGATTTCTTGTGAGCAACTCTACCAAGTAAATTCGCTTCTATCAGTCGTTTCCTTATATTACACGCTGCCAGACCAGATTGTTCCCCAAAAAGTTCACGTTTTATCTCAGTAGAAGTCAGTTTAGGATTTATTTTCGCTATCGCAATTAGGGCGTCAGTTCGGTGTCTTTTTTTGTCTTAAGTGGGCGTTGTTTTCACTGGACCTTCTTTTTTGGTTTGGTTCTAAAATATATAAAATAAATGCTTTCGTTTTCGAACATTTAAGGTGTTTTGCACTTCTTCTGTAAAACCAATTTTAATGTTACTGTTTCCGACGGAGTCATCAGGACTAGGGTTTTTGCACATTTTCACAAATCTTCCGAAGCACGAAATAATAATATAATAGCCAAGAAACAGAAAGCCAAGTGACATACATGTTGGTTACTTTAAATTATTTTGGTATATACAAGGGTTCAAATCCACTGTTCTTAATTAGAGTGCCAGTAATAGAGTATTTTATATTGTAAAAAGTTTACATCTATCAAGTCAAGATATCAATAGGTTCACGAGCTAATGTTTGTAAATGGAAATATTTTGCTACTACCTAGATTCATGATAAAGCTTTATTTAACATTTATTATTTGAATTGTGCAAAATTATATAAATTATAGTTGTCTCAACTGTATATAGTTATATAAAATGTGTTTGTCCTTAATTATTGGGCCACGACTGTATACATTAATCCGATCCACATAGTCCATCGGTTACACAATACAGTAAACACGCACGTATGTACTTGTTGGTCGTTTGCCGTACGAATGATAAGTGGCGATTGTGCGGATACATTGTGCTGTATCATTGGCACGCATCCTTTTTACAAAACTGTCGACTACGTCAGACTGTCATTCCCATTTATCGAGTACACAAACAATGATAAACTTACAGTCCGATGTACACTCGAGTACAAAAATATGTATCCACTTTTGTACCATGCCACATTCATTCTTCCTAGTTGCTATGTTGTGTGTTGAAGGAAATGTCACATTCACTCTTGCTTGTTCCTTGTTGAGGGAAATGTCAATTAATGGTGAATTTAATGTCACGTAGTTCCAAAGTGGATACATATGTTTGTACTCGTGTGTACTCGAGTGTTCAATGTAGTTAAAATTATGTATATCTAATATAAGTATTTTAATTTAGTATAAATATTTATATACTTTTATATTGACAAAATTGTACGCCTAAAAGGCAAGTTGCATAGAGGCAATATATGTATTATATTATTAATATATATTATTTTAAAAAAACACTAAAATAACACCTGCAGCTGGATAATAACAGATTTGAATTTGGAAACTGCATTGCCGCGGTCTGCGCCATCCACGATTTGAGAGGATGATCAAGTTGCCGATTGTCCACCATTGAGTTTTATGCAGTCTGTGCCAGCTGAATATGCGTCACAAACACTATTATTTATTCAGCTGGATAACAACAACGAGGAGACGGGTGAGACGGCACCAAATGAGAATGAGTTCGGCGGTTCACCGCAGCCCCCTATCCAGCCGCCAAGTTCGCCGTGGTCCCAAGCGACGAGCTCTCCCGGGCCGGTGTCCCCGACTGAAGACTCGCAGCACGAACCGCACGGCTCACAACAGCCGCAGCACCAGGAATATACAGAGACTCCGATGCCAACTAAACAGTATTCGATATGGGATGGACTAGTGATTAATTAAGGCATATTTTACATGTCCGCACGCAGTATAGATAACGATAAGTTTACTTGCATCGAATATGGTACTATATGTTGAGAGTCAGAATGTTTATAAATTGTTAATATATTAACAATATGGTTTGAATTTATGCGATATCCAGAACTATGCACAATCTTTTAACACTACAGTTACTTTATAGCGATTTAAAGTATTTTTATACGCTAAAATATGATCCTTAAACTGTTATTTGAACTGCTATAGAAGAATTATTTAATTTTTTTCTTATAGCCAATCATCTTCCTTTATTGTTACATAGTTGACCGAGTGAGCGAAGCAAACCAAGGTCTCCCTTTCGACTACTAGCGCAAAAAGCTACTTTCTGGGTGTTTGTATGTTTTCCTCTAAAAGTCGCACTTCTCAACCTATCTGGACGAAAATTGGTATATAGATAAACGTAAGCCCTCTCCTATTGCTTCCATACATGCATATGGCAACAGAAATTTTGTATGGAACTTTGATAGAGGCCGATCGCCTTAAGCAAATTTTTATAGAATTTTTTTGCCGTCGAGGATTTTTCTGCTTCGATTACTCTGAAAGTTGAATTATGAAGGGAGACAATGTAAAAAAGACGAAAACATCGGAAAAGAGTAGCTTTTAAGCTAGCAAGCCCCCAGATGATTGGTAGTAACTAGAAATCGTAAGTAATACTAATGACATAAGCTGGGAGTACCAATCAATTTATTCTCATGGCCATCTGAGTGAATTCATAACGATAGGCATTTATAGGGCACCTGCAATCATCTTCTCATCACAAAACTAACTAATAGGGCTAAAACCAATTAATATGTTATAAAAGTCCAGTCAATAAAAAAACATATCTCGGAAAGTACTGACCGTATACTGGTGTTGTATTTACCAAAGTGAAATACCTTAATATGATCATTATTTTAGATGACAGATATCAAACTAAAGATTGGCATGTCTTTGAAACTGAAACTGGTACTTTTGTATATTTAAATATTGTCAATTATTAGTTTGACAGCTGTCATCAAAAATTAAGTTCTCATGGAGACTTTTCACTTTGCTAAATATATCACTAGTCTACGTGCAGTAGTTTCCGAGATATGGCTGTTTTTAGTTTGACAGCTGTCCTCAAAAATGAAGTTCTCATCGACATCTTTGACTTTGGCAAAGACAACTCTAGTCTACGGCCAAATGGTTACCGAGATATGGTCAATTAACTTTTGAAATATTTAAAAATATTAGAAATATATAATTTATTTTCAAATACATTGTAAAATAGTGTATTAGCAAAATAAGAATTCACGAAAAAATACAGCCCACTATAATAGCCATATTTCTATAACCCTCGATATCTTTTTTTTTCCATAAATAAAACTACATTCAAACATCTCCTATTATTCTTTTACAGTTAGATTATTTAGACGAATAAACAGGGGAAAAGCTATCGTATTCCGTTAGTCGGACCATGCGGATTTTTCCCGCGGATTAGACTGAGCAGCAGTCTGACCACGCGGTCGCAGGGTAAATATTGTATACAAAGATATCCTGTAGTATAGTATGTACTGTACCATGTCACAGCGACCCTTGTGTGTTCCTACGTGGTGTGTTGAGGCAAATGTCAATTAAAGGTGAATGTGACATGCTTCAAAAGTGGATACATATTTTAGTACTCGAGTGTACATTTGACCTGACGCAGGAACATGCGCTGACAAATCATGTTTTACCCTGAAGTTAATTACACAAGACGAATACCGTAGTTTATTTTTCTTATGATACCTCCATGTAAAAATTATGGCATCTTTCAGTACCATGAGATTTTGGTACTAGTGCTGTTTTTGGCCTGCCGCAACTCACCCCGGTCACCACTAGGTCACTCTAAGTTCCACTTTGGTATACTTTAGCATACCCTGTTACACCTTGTCACACATTGTCATATCCTGTTAATGTAGTAGTACTTTTAAAAAGTGATGCCAAATAACCATATTGATTTTATAATAACGACATACATTAGAAGAATATAATAAAACATATTTTTATTATTTTGCTCAATGGGCGAATGTCATTATTATTTAGCCTGGTTCATTTAATATTTTCAACAGTTAGTATTATATTACATACTGCGCGGGCATAGTGAATAATGCTTATTTAATCACTGGGGCCGCAACATGCACAGCTAGTGCACACGATCCTGATTCGGATCTGACCGGCCAGAACAACAATGACTCCGCATATAAATAATGCCAACGCCAAGCCCGGCCGGCTCAAGTGACTCTCGATCCATGTCACCGGCTATCGTCACGCATAACGTTCCGATACCGCCGCAAACGTTGTCGTCACGGCCGGATGGCAGCAACGGAGCGGTGCAGGGCGCGTTGGGTGTCGGTCTGCTAGACCGCTGCGAGAAAGAAAAGCAAAAGAGATCGAGGAATGTAAAGGTAGAAGGAATAAGAAAAGCCTCCTACACTGATTATATAAGAAGAAAATAGTATCATAACACCGCAATAGTGATCCACGGCCACGTTGCTGCATTCGTCGGCATTCGTTACTGGTCGCCTCATTGTTGTTCTAACTACCTCTCAAATTTGTGAGCCTTGTTGACGACCAGCATATTTTGTACCGTATGGTCTTTACATAACGTTCTTTATTTTTTTTCAATATAGTTTTCAAGAATAATAAAAAAATGTAAGCATAAATAAGTTGCGTTTTCTTCAAGCCTAGAACAAAGTGTTTGTCTTTGGTTAAGAATGAATTTGAGAATACTGGACTGATTTCTTATAGTTTTCTTTTATCGGAGTCACAATGATATTATATACATAGCAGCCAAAGAAATAAAATTGAAACAATTATATAAACGATAGCTAAATTTGAGTGCTATTCCTTGTTATGGTTCCGTACCTCAAACGGAAAAAATGAACCCATAAGGATCACTTTGTTGTTTGTCTCTCTGTCAAGACCCTTTTACGCGGGAACGCGTAGAGATATGAATTAGAAATTAATATCGAATACTCAAATCTGCTGTCCCTTAGATCTGTGAAAGACTCCAACTCCTAGGTCAACGCAAAAAAATGTTCATTTCCATACAAAATGCAAGACAACCAAAACCTATAGAGTACTTCCCGTTGACCTAGAATGCTGAAATTTGGCAAGAAGCATGGACTTACAGCACAACCGAAGAAATAAACCTGAAAACCAACATTTTTTATTATTATAACACAGTAAAAATAGCTTTTTATGTTAACAAACTTAACGTTTAGTTGAAAGCCATACATTGGGCATGTAATTTAGCTGCAAAGTTAAGTTGCTTTTTCGATTAGAATTACATTTTCGACAGGGCATTATTGGATGAATATTACCGTACCTATTATTTATGATTTTCAGTGTGTTAATTATTCATATTCTGTACAGAACCCTCGGTGCGTGAGTACGACTCGCACTTTACCGGTTTTATTACTATTAGGATATATCCCTTGTTCCAGTTTCTACTTCCTGGCATCATCAGAAGCGTATCTACTTGTAATGTGTTGCACTCGTCAAATCAAACCAAATGAGCCCAAACTCGAGTTGCTTAATACCTTGACTTGACGAGTTCCACTTGCTACTTCTTGGCTTCATCCATCAGACCCGTGCCCCCAAGTGTACAGCTGTTGATGGGATAAACTGGTCAAACTAAACCGAATTATCCCAAAGTCGAGATGCCTACTAGTATACCTTGCAGAGTTCCACTTTCTATTTCCTGGCCTCACTGTCAGACCCTTATCACCAAGTGCATCACTATTGATAGAATATAATCGTCAAACCAAACCATATGAGCCCAAACTCGAGGGGTATAAGAAAGAAAAGAGTTATGTCTTCAGGGTCAGATCAGCTCGATAGTTTCAAATTAATATATTGTCATCCGACTTACATTCACAAAGTTTCGACTCGATTCGACACTTACACTGCCCGCTGGTAGTGTGTCTTCCCTCTCCCCTTGTCTGACGTCTTGCCAGCTAAACTCATCATTGGGTTTCAACTGTATTCGTTAGGATAACCATAAATTTTGTTAATCAAAGTTTTTTTATATAAATTTAAATTTGCCGCTGTTTTCCGTGGGCAGCTTTTGTTGGCCAGAGTCTAGGTACCTGTTTCTTGGTTTATAACAATTTGTCAACAATGATTAGCGTGTACAAACAGACAGACGGGCATTTTTTCAAAATCTGTTCAGCTACACTGTCTTTATCACCTACAATCAGGTTTTTGAAAAACAAATCAATGTACAGACACGCCAAAATTAGACAGGCAGGTGTCCCGTGTTGTTTAGTCATGGTCATCTCATTAGAACGGGACACACTACCATCGAGAGCTCGGACCGGCTTTTGCGCCTTTGTGCACAGTCTAGTTAGTAGGTATAAGGGTTTCAATTGGTTCATAGAGCAGTCGATCGTGACTTACGTCGTATGCGACGATGCTGTCACACAAGCGAATCAAAAATAGAGCCCCTGGTCGTCCATCGTCGATCTTTGGTGTTTCTAAAGCGAACGAAGAAAAGAAAAGCGAAGTCGAAAATCATAGTGCGCGCCAGGCCATACCGGAATGTGAGCGGGTTGCGGGGCGTCTTCGCCTGATTTCAAAATCATAGTTACCAATTCCACGTTTTTACTGTAATTTAAATTTTGTTATTTCATAGGTGGCGAAAGAATTTCACTTGGACTATAGTAAACTGGAAGGAAGACCGCAACTGCCGCCTCATGTAGTCACATAGCCGGCTTGAAATCCAACAATGAACTTTCAACAGAAGAATTTTTATTTACATTATTGTTGTACTGCATGAAATCCTATGAAATTTTACTGGAAGACTTTTAAAACTTATTTTAGCGTTATTAAAATATATCCAGATTTGTTTAAATCCAATGACATCAAACTAAATCCAATGCACTTTCAATTGTCGAATTTTTATTTACAGTGTATTACAATGAAATCAATCTGAATCCTATTATATTTTAATTGAAGAATTTTTATTGACATTATATTACAATGAAAACAAATCTGAATACTATGTGAACTTTTAATTGAAGAATTTTTATTTACATTATATTACAATGAAATCAATCTTAAACTGTACTTTTAATTGAAGAATTTTTATTTACATTATATTACAATGAAATCCAACTGCACGCAATGAAATTTTAATGGAAGAATTTTAAATGAACTTATTGTTATTATTCAGGTATATCAAGATTTCTTGTGCTAAAGTGATAATGTAGTCTGCTTGGAATTCAACTGAATCCAATGAATTTACAACCTAAATTTTGTTATTTACCTTATTGGTGTGCTTACGTGGCTACGTGTTTTAAATCCAATGAAATTTCAATGTAATAATTTTTAATGAACTTATTCTAGTTTTAGTAAATATATCAATATTTGACGTGCTTAGCCTGCTTGAAATCAACGGAATCCAATTTTTATATACACCACCTGATGATGAATTTTATTATTATGAATGAATTTAAAATAAATGATTGTGTTTTTGAATAAATGATTGTGTTTTTAAATAAATGTATAATTTTATTCCTGCAGTTTCATTTTATTTACCTCTAAAAGTCTTGAATTGCACAAGCGGTTCTCCTACCGCAGGAAATACGCTCGGAAAACGTTGAAGATAATATGAAAGTTATACATTGCCATATTGCATTGCTGCATTCATCAGCCGGGAGATCATGGACACCGACAAGGCTAAAGTGCTTGTCCAGATAAGTCGAATGAGCCGAAACAAGAAGGGTTTATCACGTGTAGTTCAGGAGTTATTAGTACCACCTTACAGAAATATACTTGTGTTATTCCAATTCCATTTATTTTATTTGCAAATAATATGTATTGTTAGAAAAAGTCAAACCACAGCTCAGCTTTACATAAAGGCGGCTTGTAGTTCTTATGTACGGCACAGATGGCGCTGATTGTGATTGTTGCTTCGTGCACATACAGTATTTGTGCATGGGGGGCGCGCGGCCGACGTCAAAACTCCCCGCGCTTTGATTGATTGACGGATTGTGACAGCTCTTGAATGTGTGCTGGTGTTATTATTGTCTGTAACTCTAAATTTACTGAAATATAGTTGTGTTTAATAGTATGTTTCAGTGTGTTTTTATAATTTGATGATAGAATCGAAGACAAAATTTTGTTTTAAACGAAATTGTTACCGCAGCACTGAAGAATGAAATTAGCATATTTGATTGCTTAAAACGGTTGTGCACGGTATTTTTATTTATTTAAAACGAAGTAAGACATATTATATTTTTCTATAACTAAAAGTAGGTTTTATTTTATTAGGCATTTTATTTACACCTATACTTCTGTCGTATAACTAATCCGTCGAATCACAGAATCTGTCCAATACCAGCCTATACCGAACAAAGGCACTTGACTTAGCAGTAGGGCTGTAATGTTAATCGTTTGTTGTTTATTTCATTCAAGTCAAAGTCAAGCATCTGGTGATAATGCCACTAATCAGCTATAGGAATGAGGTATTTTAATACTTGACGATTAATATTAATATATAAAACAAACTTTACTTAGCAGTTTAGATTAACTTAATTTTACTTAATATTTTCTACGAAGTATTTTATACTGTATATTGTCAAATGGACCGCCTACCGCCCTTTCCGTTCTCGGCTCTAGAGTGTTCGGCTGCAAATTCGCATTAAAATTTAGTAGTTTGACTGATTTTCGTATTTTCTTTTTCAATTGAAAACCTCAAAACCAATTTCGAAAAATCCTTTTTCGTGAGAATCTACATAGTTTAATCAATATCTAGAATAGGGTTTGACTTAGTACAAACAATATTTTTGCCGTAATATTCAGCCGGACTGAACAGGGTTTTGGTGGTCTAAAATGTAAAACTTATACTCGTGCTATTTGCTGTATTGAAACATTTTAAAAGAGTCATGAACTAATTGAAGACTAAGATATATCTCATCATATTTGCCAAATTTTATGAGGATGCAACCTGTTAATTAAAAATAAGGCGTAACTGCGTTTGTATGAAGACTCGAGCTTTTGCAAGACAACTGGGCTTAAGACTATAATATAATCGCGTACAAAAAGCATCAAATTTTGTTTGCTGCCACAAAATCACCACGACAGAAAAAAGTATTTCCACTACTTTCCAGGTATCGGTTGTAAATACCACTCCTTTTGTTATTGCCCAATGACCGCCTCAAGTGGAATCCTGCCATGCCATTTGAAATCGACTATAGGGTAGGATCAAAATGGCCCAGTCGAATTAGCTCCAAACCCCCTTTTGCAAACTCTGAAAAAATAGTAGTAATTTTCCTTCGGAATTCGTGGGAGGAGGCTGGACATTGGCAGTCTAGATTTTAATGGTTAATTTTTGTTTATTGAATAACTCGTTATTTTCAATTTCAATAATTTTCAATTTCAAACGAAAAATGTTAACTTTTGTAAAGTTGTTTAGATTTGAAATTTCCTAAAATTTCGGTTCTTATTTATATATTTTTTGCTAGGATCGTATTTTCCGATTTATACCCCAAAAGAGGGGCCGAATTTTTATTTTATTAACAAACCGTTTATTTAAAATTCTACTTGAAAAATTATTTTGTTAGAAATTCAATTTTCTACAATTTTAGTACATAATGTTTTCGTCGGATCGATATTTTTCGATTTATATAGCAACAGGTGGGGTTGAAATCTTGCTGCAATGGAAAGAAAGAAAGAAAAATGTTATTCTGACACACCAAACTAAAAACGAACTACTCTATAATAATAAAAAAATGTGACGTCCCAAAAACGGTCCACTCAGCTGATTGTGGCAAATGTGTAAAGATTGGCCACATTGATGGGATAATGTGCAAGAAAAATCATTTGATTTGTTGGAACCGTTCTTGAGATAAATCGATTTTACGCATATTAGAAGATCGAAATCTTGAATAACTTCGGAACCCTTGGGAGCACAAATTCCACATTACGCGCACAATTACAGGTCGTTATGATCTACCTTCGTGCTAAATTTGTTTTTCGATAAGTCCCATAGGAAAAAAACATGCCACTGGGGTAACGTTACCCCAGCGGCAAGTGTTTTTTACGAATATCTCAATAACCCTTGGACGCACAAATTCTATATTTCGCGCACAATTACACGAGACGGAGCACTAACTATTCTAGTACTTCAAATCAAGACATTCGATACTTTTCCGCTGCGGTAACGCACACGGTGGACCACGTGTCGGAATTGTATATTCATGGTCCGAATGTATGACGCTTTTTTTAAATGAATGCATTGTATATATTAGGGGTTAGGGCACGGGGTTAGGGCAGCAGTGCGACTATTGTTATAACCAAAGATATTTTTAATATAGATATAGAGTACAAGAATAAAACGACATATTTTTTATCTTAACATGTTTTATTCAATTCATTATTATGATCCTCTTAGTTATAAAGCGTCAAAGCTGATTCTGTTTACGTTCGTTTGTATGTAGGCATCGTAACTTCAGTCTACATCGTCTGTGGTGTCTACTTTGGGAGGGGCTCCAGAAGGGGCGGCTCGGTCGCCGGCCGCAGAGGGTGCCCCGTGGTTCTCCTTCATCGTAGCCTCATCGCCATCGTTCTTCCCGGGCACCCAGAGTCCCGCGTCAACACATCTCTTCATGTAGTAAATGGCTTCTTGCTCGGGCATCTTAGCTATGGTTGCTTGGAGCAAAGGAACATCTTGTGCGTCAAAACATTTCTTCAGTTCCTGAAACAATATTGATAAAAGCATTCATTCATTGTGTCTCTAGTTATATGTCACTTGATTTACTAGGGTCTATGGCGAGAGCATATCAATCATTCCGCCTTATCGTCACCATCAGGTGAGATGAGGCAGGTGCAAATCCGTTAAATATAAAAAGTGAACTTTGTGCCCGTGGGTGGGTTACACTTACGTCTGGCAGTTCCTCGTAAACCTCTACGGGGTCAAGACCACCAGGCCCTAGTCTAGCTTTCCGTTCCTCTTCTTCTTGCTCGCGGATGGCCTCTTGTATCTTCTCAGCAGCGCGTTTCTTGATCCTTTCTTTGAATTGTTCCAATTCATCATCGAAAGAGTCTTTGTAAGTCTTCTCGGCAACTTGGATCCTGGGATTTTCGCAAATAAAATGAATTCGTAATTAGTTAGTGGCATTTATAAAAAGTTTATTTGCTTTAAACATAGTGCTTGTCCATAGAATCGATTGAAACCAAATCTCATCCCGTAAGTGTTGAAGACGGCGTAAATAGTAAAGTTCCAGAGAACAGAGGCATGCAGTGGACAACAGCGTCCATTTGCGCACCACAGACATCTACTGCAATCACTGACTGCACTGTCAAACGCAGTGATTAAAACAAATTCCGTAAAGTAAATAGTACTTGGGTGCCTTTTCAGCATGAGACGTCACAGTGAGCGAGCGTCAGGTGATCCTTGAGTCATATGAGTTTTGTGTTTTTCGAAGGTATACTGAGCTTGTAGTGTTGCTCTGAATAGTTTGTATTTAAAACAAAACTCACCTCGAGAAGAAAGAACTGATGCAAGCTCTGGGATCAACATCAAGTTGTTTGGAAAGTTCAAGAATGTACTGCATGCAGATAGTTTGGTGGGCCACATGAGCCATGAGGTCATGTTTCTGTAACGTCGAGTATTTAATTAAATCCATAATCTATTATAATAATAGTTACATATTTTTTTGATCTACGATAATTATTTTCATCTGTGAACTTTTTAAAATAATTATTTTAAAGCCTTGACAGACAGCTGTAAGTTTTCGTATTTAATATATAATAAGTATGATATTATATTTCCTATTGCATTGACTCCCCAGCGAGATGAAGGTCAATTGAAAACCCATCATGCATTTTTTAAACCTAAGTAACCGTGACCCATCCTAGACAACACCATCACTTAACATCAGGTGAGATTGTGGTCAAGGAAGCCTATCTAATACATAAATAAGGCAGAGCACTAATAAAAGTTTACCTTTGCGAGTTATTTAATCGATGACAAGTATGCTATCATAGTTCTCATTACATTGACAAGTCAACATAGCTGACTTGAATCGTCAGCCCGTGTCTCTCTACTGCTGAAGATAGGCCTCTCCCAACGCGCGCCACTCCATCCGATCCTCAGTTCTCCACATTGACTCTATCTAATATAATAATATTACACATCTACTTGTATAATACCTCTTCCATTTCTAAATTGATGCACCAAATGACAAGATAGTTGGCTGTTTCCTCACAGGCCAGGTGGTTGTGCTCCTGCAGAAACTGTTTTGAGTCATCATAGCGCCTGAGCATTCCGAACTGCTTCAGTAGCTTCTCATTTTCTTTAATAAACTTCTTCATTTTCTGCTCTTTCTCTTCTTCAGTCATGTTTTCATCTTTAGGTCGCTGTGGTTTTGTGTTAATAACTGTTTTTGTGAAGCCTGGTTCACTGATTGTGTCGACATTCCATGGTGTCTGCTTTTCCTTCTTTTTCAAATCATCTTCCTTCTTTTGTAAGGCTTTCATTTCATCCTCTAGGGCTGTCAGGGATTTTTTCAAAGATTCTAAATTAGGACTGTTGGCTTCGGCATCAGCAATTTGTTTTTTTATTTCATTTAATTTTCGGATGTTTTCAGACTTTTTTCTTTCATGTTCCTCTTTTTCGCGGCGTCGTTCTTCCATGCGCTCTATGCGCGCCTGGTGTCGCCATCTGAACAGGGACGGGGTGTCGATGTTTGGATGGGTTTCATCTTCATCATCAGAAATCTGTTAAATAAATTACTATATTGTGTTTACAGTATATGAGTTTGTATGTTTCATAAAAAATAATTTGATTTTAAAAGTGAATTAATATATGTTTTGGTTGAGAGGATTTGACGAGAAACACCCCTACGGCCGCGCTAGAAACCTTGCTGAACCTCCAACCAGTGCACCAGTTGTGCAAAAAAACGCCATTGCGACATTACAGCTCAGTGCCACCTTCATCTGGATACCACACATGCACATCAAGGAGGACTCACTAAAGGAGATATCCATGCTGGAAGCAGTCTGTGAAAGAATACCCAACACCTTTATAATCGAGAGACACAACTCACAGAAGAGCTACAAGAGTCTTCTGGCATCAAAGAAGTTCATATATATACAGATGGATAAAAAACCATCACAGGAACAGGAGCGGGAGCATTCTCACAAGAACTAAACATAAACATCTCAATGACTCTAGGACAATACAATACCATATTCCAGGACTAATTTGTAGGAATTTGACCGAGTGAGCGAAGCTAACAAAAGCCTTCCTTTTATATGTATGTATGTGTTTGTATGTTTTCCTTTACAGGTTCCATTTCTCAACCAATCTGGACAAAACTAGGTATATAGAATCGATTTTTTGAATTTTTTAGTCGTCAGGGATTTTTAATTGGAGGGGATTTGATTGGGGGTGACTTCCTCCAAAAAATGGTAAAAAGGGGGTACTGGATATCTCCACTATTCAATCAATCATCTTTCAATCAATCAATATTCTTTTAGTTCAAAGCACTCAAGAACATATTAATATTGTTGCATTGTTGTTATTGTCTTTAAGTTTTCATTTAAATTATTGTATATCTTTATGCTCATGAAGTCCAGACTATTGTAATAATTTGTATAGTTCGAGGTGGGATATTCAAGTTGGTTATACTTTTTCTACAGTATGCATACTATGCAACTAAATATATGTATATATAAGGATACCACAGACATGATTAAACTTATTTTATCATTTAAATAAAAAGTTGTAAGTAGTGACAAGAAAAATATATTGACAGTAGGGTTAAGAAGTAAGAATAAATACTCTTCTTAACAAGACAGTATCTTGTGCTTGATATAGAGCAGACAATAATGTTCCTGTGGCTTATCTCCATCTATGACCCTTACTGCCTCCTTTTGTAGGATAAGAATAGATTTTATATTGACACTGCTGCCCCAGACCTCAAGGCCATACCTCAGTATACTTTCAAAGTATGCGAAATAAATCAAGCGGAGTGTGGAAGAGTTGGATCAGGAGGATAAATTTATTATAATAATACACATCTTTTAGTAATAGTCATAAACCAAAAGTTTATTATTTGAGTGTGTAATGGGTGGAAAATGGCCCTTATCAACCCACCTCCTTTACATATCCTACAAACCTTCATGTTGAATTTTATATAAATTCATATGGCGAGAAAGCACAACACTACCAATGATAATATCTCATTTATCAAAATATTTAAATCTATTTGTCAAAATATGATGAGTGCTTTAGGATATAAGAGGAAACATAAGAACATACATCATCAAGTGTAGGAAGTGGGAGACCAGAGATCACACCTATAATAGTGTGTTTTGACAGTTATGGTAGACAATTCGCTCCCCAGGGAACCCAGAGCAATGAACATTTAAAAAATGATGACCTCAACATTATCCTGAGGAGTACTTCTGTAGGGTTTAAGGGCCTGCATTAACAGATCAGTATAGTGGTAAATCTAAACAAAATCCTTAAAAACTTTAGGTTTAGGATATATTCAAACTTGTTAGCGTTTCCTTGGCGTTTCCCGATTAGCAAGATTCATCAATTGCTTAGTATGTCGGCAACTCTTCAAATTACAAATACCAACCTCAATGTCCTTCCACTTGCTGTAGTCCACCATGTCGCGTATTCAACAATTTGTAAAAGCAGTTGAATTATATACGGTTGTACGTTATTTCCAAGCAATTTCCAGAAACTTAATGACACACTCTTAACGAACGAGAAATCCGGAATCTTCTATCTTCTTTCACGGCGCTGTTTTTTTTTTATGGCTTTAGCATCCAGATCACTACGTTTTAGTAGCTCACTGAGGCATATTACACTATCAATATTATTGATAGTGTAATGTAATAGGCCGATCTCAATATCGTGATAATATCACAGAATATCCATAAATCTTGTGATCCGTGTGTGATCCCATCAATAATATTGAAATGTAAGCGATACGTGTTACTAGTGACGAAACTTTATCCCGTGGTATTTATCACGGTTACATTGATGAGTGTAATTTTTATTAACGATTACATTTTTAGTAACGGACGTAGGGCAACACTGATTATATTTATTAAAATATTAACAGGTTGGATATAGTTCGAGAAGACGTCATGTTATAGGTAACCATGACAACATTGTGAAAATGAGATAAACAACATGGTTTATATGCTGCGTGTAGTGTAAAAAGTTTGCAAGTGTGTCTAAACGAAAACCGTCGACAGTGTTATTAATTATATTATATACATGTTGTGTCAATGTCATGTGTTACTTGATACTTGCACAGTGGTCATGTGCATCGTAGTAGTGATTAAATGCTCTTAAATGTGTGCATGGTGTAAATAGTGGCGGTATATAGTAAAATATAAATAATGGCGGGCGTCCAATTGTCGATAAATGACATAAGTTAAGAAATACTCCAAATAATTAGTAATCAGAAATAAAAGAAATTATTATAACTGCATTACGAAAAAAAGAAGAAATTAAGCTGCTTTACTGTCAAAAAGTGTTATAATTTCGAATTTTATATTTCGATACAATATATAATATTAATTAAACTAACAACAATAGTCCTAAATATTAAATAGAATAACTAGTCCTAAACTAGTCTTGCGATTTAATTCAATCTCTAAATATAGTTTGTGATTTTGGATTTGGACTACGTTAAATGTATTTATTTTTCTTGCTATAAAAGTTGATGGAAGTGAGCTACTAAAGATATACTAATATGGAAACTACAATAAAGAAAATAGCTTAGACTGCATTCAGAAGTGAAGTGAACTTTTTTAGAAGCAATACTCACCATAAGATTTAGAATATAATTGTACTTCAACAACAATGAACTCCAAGAGTCTAAAAAAGTATCAATTAGACAACTATAAGAAGTTTTTGTTGAACAGAGGAACAGCAAACAAGAATGTTTTGGATTACATTGAAGATTGTTTATCAAGAGAAGATGAGGCAGCTCCACATTCCTTTCATAAAATAATGGTTTGATTATCTTATTTACTAGTGGCTCTGTGATCTGTAGACCTTGTGAGCACATACTTTGCCCCACAGAGCCAGTCAGTTCTGAAAGTATCTTCGAAGTGGATGCATAAATAACACTCAGTCCAGATTTATCGCTAATATGTACCACCTACAACCACCACCTAGAACATATAGCTCTATTAGTTTGGTGAGGAGAAGATGGTTCGGGGTACTCTATAAATCCCTATATACATCTAAAAGTTAGCAATTTGAAGAGCTATTATTCTCATCAGATGTTTAAATAAAATTGTGGTGCATGTGTGAAAGTGGTATTTATGGACTTTTTGTTTAATTTGTAAAAAAATTCGACTTTCGCACAAAAAGAGGCGCTGAGGGATTTTAGTCGACTTTTTTAACTTTTTCGACACATAACTGTAAAAAATTGTGTTCCATACCAGGTTTTACTATGATTGACTGGCCTGTAAAAATTCTATAAACTTCATTTATATTCAAATGTTTAAGCACATGAGTTTTTGGGCTGGCTATTCATATTGAACCCCTGATTTTAATTATGATTTTAGTGTAGGAGGGTTGTTGGTGTTCAATTGAACTCTGGTAGGCTATTTTTTATCTTAGGAATAATGATTTGAATTAATATAGATGAACGAAAACTAAAAATGAAAACTAAATGCTATGATAAATTATATATTTCTTAAAACTCTATACTAACTATAACTATATGTCCCCACTGCAGGGGCTCAGGCTTACTCTCATACATAGAGTGTACGGGCCTTAGTCCACCATGCGGGCCCGGTGCATATTGGCGGACTTCGCATGCCTGTTCAAGACATGCAGGTTTCCTCACGACTATTTCCTTCACCGTTAAACAATCGGATAATCTACTTGAATTGAAAAACAACTAACAGGTACACGGCTGGATTCGAACCCGGAACCCTCAGATTGAGAGTCCACATCTTCTTATCCACTGCGCCATCGACGCTTCAGGGGTCCTATATCTATAATTACTCTTGTTCTCTCTACTCTAGCTGTCTTATTACTAATTTATAGTTTCACGAAATCAATCAACAATTAACAAACCACATGTAGCTGTCCATTTTGTTTTACATGACAAAAGTTATTGATTTTGTGAATCACAATAAAATGCTTTCAGGTGTATTCCTATACTTGTTATGTAAGGCCTTGCCTAAATTAATGATTATTGGTGACAGCAAGTTATTAATTTTACAAAATTATGGTAATTAGTAAACAATACATGTATTTATTTCCAGGTAGTGAATTGGAATGGTTCTAACATAGAATTGTTTGAAACATTATCAGAATACTTCTCACCAACGTTTGTGCCTATCAATTTCATAGAAAGGAATGATATAGCATCTTTCTACACTAGTAGCCTGGTGCTTGTTTCAAAAATAGCAAAACTAGACTTTATGTTTCCTCATGCAAGAAATATGTATAATGTTGACATTCTCTTCAATGACAAAAGTTCCTTGGATTGTTTTGAAAACTTTGTGACCATTGATGATATAGTCTCTGGAGTGGTCAATGGTCGATATAATGAGAAGCAAGAGTTGGATTTATCTAATTTTTGTAATGATCCAGGTAAGAAAACTCTTTATCTAAAAAATTTAGGTTTAGTGAGTACTTGTATATTCATTACTCATTCAACAGTAAAGGACCACATTTCAGTTCCAGATTCTGATGATTGAATCTGATGAAAATTGAAATATGTTTGTTACAGTAAAATGTAACACCTAGTGTCTTATTTCTTCCTTCAAGAGTTGGGAATTGTACTTTTAGTTATACATTTGATGACGCCTATTTTCCTTGTAGATGTAGTATAAAGTACTGTAAGTAAGTGTGATTCCTGACCCATGACTAACTCAAACTATAAACTCTTTCTTTCAAGATCAGTTTCCTTCCTCGGTGATCTCTGTATTATTTTCTGCCAGTTCAGCATACATTGTAGTGCTTTTTCCGTTTGCATATTTAAGTGAGAGCCGTCCATTATCCACATTGTTCTTGAACTGTCCTAATCTGTCTGTTCCGAACCTCCTCCCAGAAGTTCCTCGTCCTGTCAATATCAATTATTTACTAACTTTAGTTAATACCCCATTTGTATATAATCTGTGTAAATTTGCAACTATTAATAATATTAAAATTTAATAAGTGAACATTTTTAAGGCAATTGAAGTCGGTTTTTACGTTCTTTTTGAAAGCGTTAATTATTTGAATAACATTATCTTAAAACACAGGCATCATCATTAGCAGGGAAACGTCCACAGCTGAACAATTGCCTCCCCCATGGTATGCCATGCCAATGATATGCCCCAAACCTTGTATCAAGTAACACCCCGCTACCTTTACTAGGTCGTTGCTCCATCTAGTAGGAGAACGACCCAGTAGATAATAATAGTATAAAGGATTTAAGTTAATTATCTGGATAAAAATGTCAATACAGAAATGAAGAACTATGATGCAGAAGTTAAACAATATATTTTCAATTCAGGAACTATAATTTTTGCTAACTAAGTATAACTGAGTATGAACCAATAGAGAGAACATGCTTACCAGTTTTGACATATAAACTCGATGAACCTATGTGGTACTGCTAAGTCATGTAGAGTCCACAGATGCTAATGGATCATTTCAGTCAGTACAATACATTTTCATAATTGTGATGAGATTTTCTTATTCTCTTCTTGAATTTCGCTCTTGCCAGTGGAGCATTAGCTTCGCCAAATCCCCATTCTGTTTTTACCTTGCGATAATACACCACATTTATTGTCTTTATTTCCCTCAAAGTATCCTAGGCCTTCCTCTCATTGCTTTATTTAGTTTGTTGGTAAATATGTGTTTTTGTTTCAGAGTTTATAGAAAAAAATATGCATTTCTACAAACTGTCCCTCCTATCAAATTTCAAAATACTGATGCTAAGAATGGGAAAGGATGTGAAAATGTTAAATATTAGCAATAATAATTTAAGGTCAGTATTTAACACAAGTGACGTGTTTGTCTATTTTTATTTTATTTATATAAAAGTTGCCTATTAATTAAATAAAGGAACCCCTATCGGATTACGGTCTGTCTGTCTGCCTGTCATGATCTTTTGTCTCTGGATCGCGTGAAGCGTGGAGGTACCAAGTTGAAATTAATGTCAAATATTCAAGTCCAATTCCTTGGAGCTGTGAAAAAATCCGCCGACGCAATACAAAAGGTTTTTCTATTGAAGTAGCATTTTTAGACGGTTTCTTTTGCAATGTAAGGTAATCAAAACCGGGTACTTCCTGCTATCCTATATAATTCTGAAATTTGGCAAGGAGCAAGGGCTTGAAGCACAAGTATAGGAATAAACCATACTTTTAACTAAAAAATAATAAAATACCTTTTTATTATTACAAGTATACATTTATCCGGGTATAGGATATATATATATGTATGGGATATATTTTTTTATCATATACGATCTAGAAAAAGTGGAAGTGAAACACTTGGTGTGAACTAATTGTAGGAATAACTGTCCACGGTATAGGAGGAGTTAACCTAGGCAACAACTAGCCTCAACCTCTACTAAGTTGTCAATGATAAAGCTCAACAAACACAGCCGGCGAAAGCGGGTCGGCCGTGGGAGCTGTATTCCATTTACTTATTACACAAATCGCGTGCGCGGGTCGGCTCGTCCCTTATTATACGGGAGGCTTAAATATCACTTTCGATTTCATGTATATCTTTCTTCCAGTCGTGTTCCAGGGGACATCCTCAACTTCTTTATAAAGGGAGAACTCACCGCAGTCAATATAAGTGATAACAATGTGAGTATCTGTTTCATATACATTTAAATCATTGAAAGTAAAATATGGAGTTGATATTCATAATTACGTATTGTTAAGGTTGCTATCCGCCGGTAAAAGTTTTATACTGAATTTATTTTAAAATAGGATAGCTGTCATTGTGCAGTATTTGCGAATGTCGGCTGCTATCCAGCGAAATGAGTATCATTTGCAACCAACTTCATAGTGAATTACAATTGATATTTTTATTGATAGTTGTTCAAAACACTATCTAGCGACTATTATGTGCGTAGCGGCTATTGTAGCTGACATTAAAGTTGTACGTTAATGATATTAATTTCGCGACATAATCCGATGTTCTCTTTTTAGTTAATTACTTATCAAAGCCAGATATTTAAAATATTATGATAAATTTTTGTGTGGAAGCATTCTGAGTAAATTCCGGTTAATTTTAAATTAATATATAATGCGTTAAACACGTTTTTCTTATTGAGTTTATTGCTTGATTGTGTATTTGATCTGCGATAAGAGAGTGAACTCTTGTTTCAGATACCATCAGTACAGGAGTTGCATAGAATAAGTAGTAAAATTGAGAAGCTGTGGACGGAAGGTAATCCACTCTGCGCCGAAATCGACCCAATCTCATATGTAAAACTCTTGGGAGTGAAGTTTCCTCGATTAAATGAACTGGTGTGTATGAATTACTGGTGTTTACACGAAGCAGTTTGCTCCTTCATTTATTTTGCGTACAGTTAAGGAGTGCCATTCCCTGCTTGCTTGTGTCTCCCGAGTGCTACAACCTGGATGTCTTCAAGGCTAGAGGGGATGGGGTATTTCTAGGCAACCGTGAACTATTATAGACAAAATCGCCGCTTAATATCAGGTCAGATTATGGTCAAGTGGATGCCTATCTGTTATTTTAAAAAAGTAAGCCAGAGTAACGGTGTTGATTTTTAATTGTCACTTCTTCATCTTACTGATAATGACTGAAGTAAGAGTGAATAAGCGACCACATGAGGTTGTGGCGTAGGCACCAAAAATAAGTTTAAGAGTGGTGGACCTGGTAATGTTGTTTGAATATATCTTGTGAAACTCCATATAAATTCGGACGGCAGTCCTACAAATTTTAGCCTCAATTTTTCAAATTTTAGTTATGAGTTGAATCGCTTTATCCTTACTTAAATTATATTTGTCTCACTTGCACGCCTCAGCCGTCGCGGCTGCATATGTCCACCATTGGACATGAGCCTTCCTTGCCACTTTATACTTTTAACGAAGAGATTTTCTGTAAATACAACAGTTGGCAGTCAGATTGGTGATCGCAGTAAGATCTTGTTCTTAAATACTGCTGCCCATTTCCTGAATATTTAACCGCTTGTTTAGTCACCTTTTACGACATCCATAATGACATGGGTTAGTCCTACTCGATAGCCGAGGCCACAAAGCATCCGCTCATCTGAGCCCCATGAAGTTTGTCGTTCTTGGTTGTGGAACAGTTGAATATCCACAGAATAACTTGTGGTTTAAATTGGTAATTTCAAAAGTGATGAAAGGAACCAACGGTAGGGGAAGGTGACAACCAATATCGTTAAAAACACTATTGAGAAAATGTTTTGCGATTGTTATGGCCAATTACCCATAGTCTACAAAATTGATAGGATTTAAATGGACAGTTATTTCTGTACAGGATGGTGTGAAGCTGAATGAACATGGTGTCATGATGCCGTTCTTCAAAAATTATTTGGAAATATATAACAAAAAGACGAAAATGGTCGTGGAAAAGTTTCTGTCCTTGTACTTCGGACATTATGATGCTCCGTCTCGCAAACAGATTGGAATGTTCTATCATGAAAACACGCAGCTGACGATATCTACAGGTTTTAAAGGTAGCTGATGGCAGCTTTGGATAAGATAGATTTGTATCTGGAGGGGCTGGGGCTTATAAGACTTTATGGGCACAACAGTTACATAGTTCTTTTTGACTTCGTGGCCAAAACGGTTTTATATTTCTTCATGAATGAATGAATTGCTATGATTATTATTAAGCAGTGGCAATTAAAATAACTTCGAAGTGATACGTAATGTAGTATTAACCCCACTAACCTTTGTAATTTAAGAGTCTGAAGAGAATCAAGCTGCACATTACGTCAAGGTTTCACGCAACATGCTGAAGCAATCCTCACGGTTGTTAATTGTAAACAATGCGAAGAAGAGCAAGTCGTATAGGACTAGGGAAGCGGTGAAACGTGTTTTCGAGAAATTACCGCTGACGACGCATGACCCCATTTCCTTCACCGTGGATGTGCTTAAACATGACGTTAGTATAAATGAGTAGTTCTTATGTGGTAAATCCTAAAGTCTTCGCGGGCGAAGCCCAGTTCAGAAGCTAGAACTCGGCGTCATTTTACGTGATGGCGTGGTGTGGCTCACTCATGCTACTCCAGCGCCAGCAGAAAGCCCAACAGCTTGTTTTTTTGTAGAAGGCCTCTGGGAGCGATCTCGGTGTTCCGAGGTATCAGAAGCTAGTTATCATTGATTTATTGAGCTCATTATATAAGACATACATTAAGGTGACATAAGTGTTTATCCCGAACTTAATCGATTTTGCCTAATATTGTGTGATTGATTTAAAAGTGACAGAGTCACAAGGATCCAAACCTTCGTAATGTATATTAATTCTTAATATTATATTTGTTCCAGAAAAAAACTTTGGTACTCGTAATAGATGGAGTTTTCACAGAGAAAGGCCTCTCAAAAGTATATTATAGTTTCCGAAGGAGTTTTGTGTTCGCTATCTATACGAAAAACAATAAGTCCGAGTATTTCATAACCAATGAGATCTACCACATATCATTCGCTACTTCGGAACAGATTGAAAACTGTGTAAAGGTATGTTATTAAAATGCTTGAATGATGTAGATATCGATAGGGAACGCAGGGCGTTGGCGGTGCGGGGATATACGCCAGCACGCAGGTTTGCTCGTTCTAAAGAATTTAAAGTGACACTATTTGAGGCATACTGTACTCTTTGTACACGTGCAGCCTGTGGACGTCATACACCCAGCACGCCTAAAACGCCCTGCGTGTTCAGTACAACATCTTTAGGATGCTGTTGGGGCTGCCGCGCTATTGCAGGGCACAAGCAAGTACTGATGACTTCTATGCCATGGTACGTCAAAAACGAACTCCTTGATGTGCAGGTGGTGTGGCAGCGGTAACAGTATCCTGAAGATGATTGCTGATAAGTGGGAGTGGCTTATTGTTGAGCTCTGGGGAAAGTTATTTCTCCTATGTGTGTTGACACTTTCTAAAATAGTCAGTATGTGACATTTATTTTGACATTTCGTTTATTAATATTTTTTTAAATTTTGTTTTGTATTTGCTAACCTGGGCTAAAAACTTACTAACAAAATATGGAAATATGTTTTCCGAAATAAAATGATAATAATAATACTAAAATAATTCACGTATGAGTGGATTTTTTTTCATGGAATTTAGAGTTCAAGTTTTATCTTATATATTTTGGAGAGTGTGCGCATGAGCTATTTTTGTTGTTTCCGACATCGTCATTCAAGTACGAGTACCAGTCAAACAGAAGATACAATATTCGCTTCTACATTCATCATGCGTACAGCTGAAATATGCAATACATTACCGGTTTCGGTGTTTCTGGAGCATATATCTTGGGAATCTTCAAAAGAAGAGTAAAAACGCATATTCTAGGTCAACGCGTAACATCGTTGACCTCATCGTTACTTAACATCAGGTGAGATTGAGGTCAAACGTTGTTCTAAATTTTATTGAAAAATCATGATAATTGTGTCGCATCATGAAGGAGGCCTCTAACAACAACTTGTTACGATCACCAATCTGATTAAAAAGCGTGTTGATAATGGCAAATACCGTTATGGAAAATCAGAAGTGGCATTCTGTCTGAGCGCCTCGGACTACGCAGTATGCGAGTGCGAGCGAGTCATCCTCATTGTGCCCTTATTTTATGAATCATATTATTAATTCGCAGAATCCCTCAAGGAGTACTAATCCGTTGGCACTTTGGAATCCAGATAGAGAAGAAGCTGAGACCATCTGCAACATTCTCTCGCATATAACTCGGTTGAAAAAAACAGAAGCTTTATCGTAAGTAATTTACAACGTAAAGAAAGGAGGTACTAAGCTGAAGTAATGAGATTTATTTATTTATTTTTATTATAAAGATTTTTATTTTTTTATTTAATAATAATTTTATTTTTCCATACAAAATTAACGAAATACCATTACCAGCTTATTTGCCTCAGCCATATCGACTACTACTGTACACAACTGCACAGACTCAGAACCTACTCTTTTCTTTACTGTGCGCCTGGTATTTAGCTCGCCCTAAACTCCTCGTGCGGCCTGACGGTTTTCTCTTCAAATGCACACTGACATGGGCGGACGGTATGTTTATTTAATGTATTATAAGTAAATATATTTTATTTTTTATGTGTAACATATATATTTTCGAAATGTATTCATCAATACCTTTTCGCCGCCGCTTTCAATGATACCTTATTTTCAAATTACGGATGGTTTAAGAGATATGAGTGGACAGATGTAGTAGATGAGAGAGAGATGTAGATAGCCATCTTATAAATCTAGACCAACGCGTAACATCATCAACTTGGACTGTCTTCAATAAATGAAAGTTGTCGGTTTGATGCATAGCATTCGTAAAACCGAAATAAGTCTATGTATGTAGTGATAAAATAGGTTCTATATCTTACTTTCAGGCGACTCAAATCTCATGAATGGGATTTCAAGGCGACATTACGACAATTTTTGCGAGATATGGGAGAAGACAAAGTGCCAATGGATAGTTTCATGGACGATAATTTCTCGGGAACGTCCTCGCCTATTCATCAATGAACCATTTGTAAATGAATCTGGTTTAAGTCTGATATAATGATTTGGAATGCATAATGTGTATTAAATTAAAATATTGTAATGTAATATGTCATAATTAAAATAAGAATTGCGGAACATTAAGTAATTACTCTAATTAGCCTCATGGCATGACCAATTGAGCCTCGATGGCATGACTCTCTTCCGTGGAAGGCCGTGGATACCCGGGCCCCGTGCCACATGTATTGGGGCGACCTCATCTAGCGCGGTTGCTGCCGCTCCGCTCCTACTGCAGAATGCAACAAGCGGCGCAAATGTAGCATCTTCGGGAAGAACAATATATTTGTGTCGTTTGGATTGGGACATTGGGTCCCTGGTGTCCGGAAACGCAAAGCTTGTGTCCGACCTGTCTGGCCGCCTGGTGGAGGTCTCAGGGGACGGGAGAGCTGGTGGCTGCCTCTGACAAAGGTACTTTATATGGTAGACTAGGTTTATTATTTAGATATAACTAGGTTATTGTAAAATTTTAATGTTGACATTTATTAATAATCCGGAATAAATATGTTATTATTATTATTTGTGACAAGAGGGTGGTCCACCGGGCCCAACCACTCACTGCGACCTTGATACATCTACTGTGACCTTTGGCTTAAGACCACATTTAGCACGAACCATCCGGTGACATACTCCCAGTGTGATCTTGGCCTTCTTGATCACATAGTTAATTTGTGTTGTGAGGTCCAGGAGAGACTGTAATCGAGGATTAAATGTGTATTAATTTTATTCTATTGATATATCTGAATTGAAATGTATACTTGTTTTGATTTTAATTAAATAATGTGAAGTGTATCATGTTTTGATGACTGCCACCTGCCCTTACTTATAACCATACATTTTACTGCAGAATATAGATTGCCAATGTGTGCGATTGAGAAAGCAATACTTACGGAAACACCTATGTGAGCGAAAGATACATTGTAGCATCACCTTACCTCCTGTTAAAATAGAACCTTTGATATTTTATGACTCATCATCATCAGTCAGGAAACGTCCACTGCTGGACACAGGCCTCCTCCATGGTATATGCCACGCCACATTGACCGGTCCCGAGCCAAGAGCCATCCAATATGATTTATGATTGTTTTCACAATATTTATGTTTTTGAACTTGAAATTTTAATGAGCAGGACAAGTAAGGTATTACAAAAAATAAATACACTTGCATACAGCGACTTCCCTCGACCTTAATAAGTCGTCGGTACATCTAGTAGGGGGACGGCCCGGTACACGCTTCCCGATATGTGGTCGCAACTCGAGAACTTTTACCCTCCATCGGTTATCTGTTCTTCGAGCGATGTGGCCTGACCATTTCCACGTCAGCTCACTGACTCGTCGAGCTATGTCGGCGACCTAAGTTCCTCTATGGAATTCTTCATTAAGGATTTTATCACATCGATGAATTCCGAGTAGATATAGATCGTTCCATTGCTCGCTGAGCATTTGCTGATTGTAATAAACTTGAAGATAATGAATGGTACTAGTCTTTCAGGGACAAGTCGAGGGTGAATAGGCACTTTCTAGACCAACGAGCAACATCGTAGGCCACATCATCGCTAACCATCAGGTGAGATCGTGGCCAAGCGTTGATCTATGTACTGTAAAAAAAGGGACACACTTAACACTGTCAATATGTTATTTTTAGTTGAAATAAATTCAGCTGTTTTGTTTTTTCTTTCAATTAGTTTTAGTTTGAATTTTCTATCAATTTGTGTTATCATCATTGTATAAAGTATCAAAATAAGATGGTGACCAAAAAGACGTGTCGAATTCAAGAAAGTGTCGAATTAGGGAATGTAGCGGATTAATTACAGTAGCGAATTCGGGAAAGTGGTCGACTCAAGTTATGGGCTCGAGTAAGTATAGTCAAAGAGTCCTGAGAATGGAATAGTCGCATCGTTTCCGTGATCTGTGATATAAGTATGTGTAGTCCGAGGGAAGAATTGTTTCGTTTCCAAATTTCAGGATTCTAGGTCAATGGTTTTGATTCGCTTTTAAGACCGTGTATTTTTATTACGTAGCCCTAAGAGGTTTGATTGATCATAGACCCAAGAGATTAAGTATTGACTTATACAAGACACTTGAGTATTTCAAATTAATTTTACTTGACACCACGCGTTCCTAAGATAAAGAGCTCTGACAGACATACAGAATCTGGAAAGAATGATAGATGGACAATAATGTGAAATGGGCTCATTTTTTCCTTTTGAGGAACGGAAACCTAAAAATAATCTAAATAATATTTTAAACGTTTTCCTAAGAAATATTGACCATTCAAGGTGCGCCCTATAGAATATTAATGCTGACGTGAAAAATTTTGAACATCGTATATTAATTTGACGCTGATTGTATAACCTTGGATTTGTATGTCATTGAAGTCGGAAAAAAATTATTGTCTTGGAAACTAGTTGTCCACAACTTTGTGGGGAATACTTAGCCGGGGAAAGAAGTGTGTTAAAGTTATCCCTCGATAAAAGTTTCATACTAAATTTATGTTGCCATAATCTTTTAGAATAGACTAGCTGGCTTTTTGCAGTAATTGTCTAAAACTATTACATCGGATTGTAATGTAGCAAAATGAGTATCATTAACATACAACTCACATTTTTACAAACTATTTTGCGATTATTGTTTAAAGCGCCCTTTAAGGACCATTAATTATAAAGTTGTTCGATTCGATCTCCTATTTTTCGGTAATTACTTATCAAAGCTAGATATTCTATTTTAAAAGATTATGGCAACATTACTTTAGTTTGGAAGCATTCCGAGCGGAATACCGTTATTCCCACATATGAGTTTTAAACGTCTCAGAGACAGAGTAAATACTCGTAGATAAACAATTTGTTTACTAAAATTGTTTCGTTTAGAAGCTTATGTTTGATTTAACATATTATAACTAGTTTCAAGGGACTTAGTAAAACAAAATAGCATCTATAATGGTTTATTAAAAATGTTATTGAGATTGTTGCTAGAGAAATATTAACTGAAGCACATTCTTAAACGGAATAACTTCACAATAATACAATTGGGTAAATTAAATACATATTTTTTATGTAAGCCTATCTTATAATTAACACTGTTATATATTTTGTATCCAGCTTCAATATGAATAAATATTAATTTCTGAGTTAAAATACGTCTACATGTAAATACAGAACAAGATAATTATAATTTTACATTCCACGGTAAGTATCTACATTATCGTCACTAATGCATAGATATATAATATATATAGCATTTTATTAAATGTATTTTGCATGATAGTGCAGCCACAATTAGCTAAAACGGTTTACATTATAATAAACTAAACAGTAAAAGCGAAGAGCTTAACATAATATAAAAATTCATTTGTAATTTTACGGATTTTTAAGAGGGATAAAATGTTGAATTTTAAACATTAATATAAAATTAATGTGTGTATATGTATATCCATATAAATGTCAGCAAAAATTGAATCTGTTATGTTGAGTATGGAGTGCTATAATTAACGGATAATCCCAAACTATCCTGTTCATTGTTATTGGAAAACGGTGAATTGCTTGTTTTCTCTAGATTTTATCGTCAGTCCCAGTCAGTCCTTTGAATCTAGATTTCAGCACTGCAAAGTCCATTGTTATTTAAAAATTTCTTCCTACATATATTACCAATATTCTATTGGCCAGTAATTTGCGTACAATATCAATAAATGTCAAAATATTTTAAGGTCATCCATAAATTTAGATTTTCTAGATTATCCATTATTTATTTTTTGGACTCTAATAAAGTTGGATATACTTTTTCCTTAAACACAAGCTGATAAGTTCCGGAAATACGGTAGCAAATCACTTACATCCATATTTTTGCTAATTAGCACATTACATTAGCATAATATTATAATTAATCTACGTATAATTAACTATACTATTTTATGTATAATCTTAATAATAAAATGGTGTGTTTTTGTTTACCTTACAGTGATTTATTTCTTGGATCCACCTCGTTCTTCAAATACGAAGTGAACGGGAACAGCTGTTGTTGACATTCAGCTGAACATTTACTAATATGCCAAAGAGAATATAATCACTATAATAATATTATGTTGTACATATTTACTACAAACTGACAAAGCCAAGGCCACAGGTATATTTTATTGCAAATATTGGCAGCAGGATGCGAAAACCCCATGCAAAAATCTTAATGTTTTGTTTAGCTCCAGTTTAGCTTATGGGATATTACAAAAATAAAATCATTTTACAAATCATTTTTACAAGTCTAACGCATAACTGAGCCTGTTACTGAGGTACGGGAGCGGTGCGGGAGGGGAGACAAGTGGCGTCGCGTGACGCACGACTGCAGTTATGTCGTTTGACGTTACATAAACGCACCTTCCCTTACCGCTGCCATACCTCAGGAACAGACTCAGTTATGCGTCAGACTTGTAAAAATCGATGTGACAACCTTGTGTCAACTAAATTCAATGCAATTCGTGATCGACTTCAAATGCATATCCCAAAAGTTACACTGGAAAATTCAACATTGGACAACTTCAATTCTCAAATTTCTTAGTAAATCCAAGGCAAACTTGGCTTTCCCAGCCTTGAAACACTTTATAATCTTACTGGGTACGATAAAACTGAATTTCTATTTTAACAGATGACTATATTCTTTTTATCTTGCATTCATTGTAGTTTAGACGATTATTTTAAATTATGTTAGTGGGCTTCTGTGGGTAAGATTGGTGACTGAGAGAGAAACAATTTATTGACAATTCTAGATGTTATAATGGATCGTTACATTGTTCTTATTAAAGCTTTTTATCTCTCACTGTACCCGCTCAGGGCAGATCAACTCTGGAAATAAAAAAGCTGCACAAATTCTACATCTAATTAAATTATTATTATTTCTAAATACTTAGTTGTTAACGTAAAAAATGCTTGCAGCAGCCACAAACCTACAGGATGTTTTGTTTCAGATAAAACAGTTATTTTAGGCGCAACACAAACAGAAGAGGCGCACCGCTAAGCGGAGCGCGGAGCGGTCGAGGTTGTATTGAGCTGCGTCATATTTCAAAGGCGTTGGGCTCGTGGCGCACCCAAGAGCGTTGCGGTCTGTTGCGGTCGTAGCGTCACATAATTAATACATGCAGTTAGCGCAACAGTGGCACGTGTTTTTGACGCCTCTTCAATGTACTTACATATAAATGTATGAAAATGGCGGCAACACAGAAAGATGCGATGTGTAATAGGTGCGCTCAGGGAGAAAATGCCTTAGGTTGGCCTACGAAACCTATAAAAAGTCTTGCATTCTTTTCGTAGAGAAAATGTAGTTCACCAGTGACTGACTGCGCTACTGCAATGCAATTCTGTGTTGTGAAATTTATTTCCTATAACAACCATCACTCATCAGCATTGTCAGGTTTGATAATTTTTCTAAAGAAGCCATAACATATTTTAGTAACAAGTGAAATGCATTTTGGTTAACTTATATGGCTGAGAAAAGTTATTCGATTGAAATCTAGGGCTTAATCTAACTCTAACATTCAAAATCTATTAATTTCGCCATTAGAATCAAATAGTAAATTTTTCTGATCACATTTGCTAACATTAACATACAAGTCAATAAATGTCGTGTACAAGTATTATATGTAAAATAAAGCGACACGCTTATTGATCTTGCTGAAGTTTAACGCTGTTATAAACAGTGACTCGTGATGAGAAACAATTCTACAACAAAGAAAGCCCTACCATTTCAAAACAATTCGAAAGAAGAAGAGAAAATTCATAGCCTTATCTAAACATCTACACCTATCACATGATTACCATATTTACTAAACACCTTAACATTGTATGGTGGTAGAGTTGGAGATCGGAAACAACTACACATTTTAATTACGATATTTATTGATGTAACACTCCTTTACATAACAGTGTTGGCAGTGTGTACATTGATTTTCAAGGCGACAAAGTAGGCCGTACCATGGGGTACGAATTATTGCTTTTGTGATTTCCATTCCCGAACAACTCATCAAGAAACTAATTTCCAATTCAACTTCAACGAAACATTGAAGCCCAGTCGATTGCAATTCAAGGCTTTAACCATGCGGACATTGGAAAGCAAAGCCTTGTGAATTTAGTCCCCGGTACAGAGCGAACTTCCCAAAATCTTTCACTGTTCTTTATCTTTTTAACCAGCATTGTTCATATAACTGGATGGAAGTCATCCGTTTCATGCACTTAATTCTAATTTCCTAAAAACCTCTTTTGGAATCGCTAATCTAATTATTGCGATCAAAGGCAAACCATGAACCTCTACCACCAACACCTACTTATTTACTATGGTAAAACTTTGTTATAAAAAGTTGACAACTCCTTAAAAGTTGATACTCAGAGGTAAAATCGTTGTTTCCACTTTAATCATGCCAATATAGGTTTGTTATTCATTTATTCTGTACAATACCTACGCATTTTGTAAACTGTCACTACACTATTATAATTTTAGTCTATAAACTTAACATATATAAAACTACAGGTGAAGTATTAAGTAATATGATAAAAGACTCATTGTTATAATGATGAATAAAATTTGTTTGTTTGGTACTTAAATTTTCACTTACAATTTTTTGGTACCACAGAATTTCTAATAAACTTTTGGTTTAAAAAGTATTTAAGCAAAACATGAAAATCATATAAATATAATTAAGTTACAGATATACCCAAAATAGACAACACATATCGCATCTTTATTAATTATTTACGTTTACTGCTAGGCTTTAATTGTCTAAATTTACTACGCTCGCTCCAGTCATTATAATAAATGTAATTCAATAAAAACACGACACAATATTTGTAAATATTATGTATGTATTATAATCGTATAGTCCTAGGTTACCCACACATTTAACACCCGTCTAAACTTAGTGGAGCAATTAAGTTATTCAATAGTCACTCATTAAGAAGATTCAGTTTATATTTTTATATATATAAGGACCCAATAAATAAAGCGTGTTACTTTTTAGTGGATAATCTATGGCATTTAAGAGCAAAGTTATGCAATTGAAAAAAATCGATTAAACACTTTGTTTTTAAACAATATACGTGATGGAATGTCGCTTACCCTTCAAAAAGATCGCACTTAATTTAAAAGGTCCTTGTATATACTTTTTACGCTCCAAATTCTGGCGTTTTTGTCTTGTAGTCAGTCATGGATGTCTGCATGTATTTATGATGTCGGATAATTAATGTTATCAAGTTCTAATGACTTTCATATCCGGAAGGTATAGGTAATAGTTAGGTAGCAGTTTAGAGTCTGTCTACACCGAGTTGATACTAAACAATGCACTGAAATACATTTTTCTTAAAAGTTAGTGCTTTGTTTATGTTATGAATATGATTAATGGGGTTTCTATTATTTACGTATATTTATTGTCTTTTCAGGTCAATCTCAAAAAGCTTTATACGAATAAAGCTAACACAAGCCTAATTTCCAAGAACATCCTATATTTAAACATCTAAATTTGCTGCATTTTAAATTATAGGAAAGTTAGATACTGAACCAGTTTCATAATATACTAGTGAATGAACGCATAATGCGTGTATGTACTAGCGGTAATCTGACGATTAAGTCAGTGCAATTTCTGTTTAATTCCTTATTATTAACACTAGACATGTTACTTATATGAAGTTCTCGTAAAAGAGTAATAGATAAAAAAGCTTTTAAAATAAACGGTAAGATACCATGTCAAAGCATAGTTCGTAATACGATAAGCTTTATATTCATATATATTTGTTATTCTTTGTCAGATAAATATCCAAATGCTGAAATTGAAATTAATATAGATATGAGTAACGGAAGATCACAAAAATCGCACCGGAAGAACTGGAAAATGTGGCCACAAAAGCAGTTTTTATTCCAAAGGTTTATACAGGGCGTCCCCACGGCTATGACATACGAAGGAAAAGTACTTTTAATATTGTACATAGCGAATTTTGCTGAATGAAGACTATAATTTAACTTTTTGAATAATTTTAACTGCATTCGAAGAGTTTTTGAAAGTCACCTGTCTGGACCAGATACGAACTCGCCGAATGTGTACAGCCCATATTGTTCGACTGACTTTATCATCACACTATTTCAGCTATATTTTTATAGCTAGTTCTATGTACTTCTTATGGTAGCTGACATTTAAGTTGTATGTTAATAATATTAGTTTCTCGCTATTACAATCCGATGTTCTATTTTTAAGAAATTACTTATCTTCATCATATCGTCTAAGTCTGACATGCGCAACGGAGGCCGATTACTACACATTATCAAAATTAGCTATTCTATTTTTAAAAGTTATGAGGCATTCTGAAAATATTCTCGTTAAGGGAGGTCCTATCAAGATTTTATTCGACTTCTAGGCCTGGATAATGTGTAAACGAATGCCGTTTATTACAGTTTTACCCTCTTCCAGTTAATCGATTCTTAAACTTCTAAATAGTCTATTTAAAAGACTTCATGGGTAACTAAAATCGGTTCCATAGTTATTTTTGAACGTGAAATTACCATTGTAATAGCTAAACGGCTCAGGCCACATAGCTCGAAAAACTGATGTCTCATTTATAGTGTCAGCACCTACCGGGAAACACACGTTTCAACGTACAGATATTTCCTCCAGTAATTCATATCCATTTCATGCTCTTGTTTATTAACCACATGCTTTATAGCCAGAGCTGTATAGTAAGTTCAAATAGATGAACATAAACTACCGCTGGGGATATGATTCTGAAGTATTAAGTGGACGAGAGATGCAAAGGCTTGAAAACGGTCAGCAGTAGTTATTTTACGAATATAAGAGTGCTAAAGTTTTTTGTATGTTGTAGTCAACTTAGCATACACAGACCCTAATGGATATTGTAACTGAACGCACGGTGTGTAGAATCTTATCAAAGGTTCTCTATATACGTGCATTATTGTCATTAGACCTTGTTATTTAATTACAGAAATACGTATGAACATTCATGAAACTGCGTATAAACAACGTGTTTAATATTACTTTGGTATGTTTGCTAGTTATTTGTACTTATTAGCAACGAACTAGATAAATACAGGTTGCTTGCTTGATAGATTTCAAAGTTTGAATCATTTACGCGACAATATAACTTCTAAAAATGCCAAAAAGTACCGATAAATTACAAGAACTTTAACGGGGACTTTGCTTCTATGTACTTACCTATTTCATTAATAATATCGAATCTACTAGTTAACTGACTAACTATTTATTTGTTTTGTTATTTTTAATTACTCCACTTCAGCCATTCAAAATTGCAAACTACAAAAATGTAAGACTTGTTTACACTAAGTTTATATATAGGCGTAACATTTCAATATTTTTTTTACCAAACAACAACTGTAATACAAAGTTTCGTTTCAAAACGTACCTATATTTGTTTTGCTTAGTTCCTAATAAACGACTATAAATTATATATTCGTAGATAGTGTATTTATACGAAATAAATAAACGTGTATTCGTTCTCTACCATCTAACGACTAGGTGTAAAGTAAATTTAACCTTTATATAAGTTTAGAAGCAAGAAGCTCTGATAGTGACTTCCTTTGCAACTATATCGATGCCCTATTCTTACATTACCATTCTCAGGGTGTTCTCCATACAAAATACGTGATATCAAACTAAATAGTGGACAGAAAAGGTTTATATGTATATAAATACCTATATTACAACAAACATCTAAATACTATAACATTTAACTATATCCTTGTTCGCGATATTCACAGTTGATGTTTGGGTCATACTCATGTTAAAATCTACTTTTAATAGTATGGCCTTAACATCAAATTGTTCTTTGCTAGACGAAGAAAATCCAGAAAATCCATTTTATAATTATGAAGATATAAAATATGTTATTTGATCGGATCCATAAGGAACTATAGCATAATTATACATATAAACAAAATTACTCAATTATTAGTTAATATTTTTTCTCGCAGGTCATGAAAACCTTATTCCCACCTATTAATAAGGTGACTACCACGTCTGTGCCAGAAATAATCATTCTTACAGATATATATTGTTTGTGTACTTTATAAAAAGGTTAACGATTAAACATTTCAGAAATTAATTTCATGACCGTATGATGTATAATTTATGATCGTACAAAAATAAATACGGTCTAATCAACCATCAGAAATTTGGTCCAAAGTCAACGAAAGGAGATTTTACAAATGTTTTGAGATATGGTTTGGTTTCTTTTAAGCCTTACAATTGTAGAGTGATATTAAAATACCAGTTATTTTTGACAGTAAGTAATGTTCTTGGTAAAGATTTATAACAAAGATCTTCTAAAAATAAGCTATGTGTAAAAAAATGGTTTAGTGATTAACATTGATATCATGTGACTTCTAAAATACGAATTACATTTTAATTTGGATATATCGCTATAACATAGATATTGTGTATAGAAGTGTGTTGTTTTTCTTTTTGCTACTTTATTTATCTTAAGATTTTAGATTTGTATTATGATGGAGCCATGTCGGGTGTTTCTGAAAGTAAAATAATTTAAATCATTGTGGATTCTCTATATTGTAAATAATACTAGAAATATGAAATAATTACATTGACTTTATATCCACAATAGCTTGTGACCGCGAGTTCGTCCGCTTGAACTTGAAAAATTATCTCACAAGAACTGCTTCTTAGATCGGGATGTAAAGTAGTCTACGTCCTTCTTCGGCCCTTTAACTACTACTTTTAAAAAAGCGATGTAAAAAAGGGCCAACGAACAAACTCACTTTCGCATTTAATATATTCGTATGGCGACGTATATATACAAATATTTGTAGATATGAATAAAGATTTGATAAATCGAAATGTTGTCGTGAAGGTCTTTTATTTTGTAGATGTAAAAGTATGTAGAAATACCTCGTTCCAATCCAGAAGTTGAATTTACAGACCTAGAAAGTAAAAAATTGATTAGTTCTTTCAAAATAATTCTATAGGAAGATTTCAACAATAGACAAGACGATAAAAACATTTTACAAAATCTTTCATTGTGCATGAAATCTTAAACGTTCACATAAATGTTATAAAAGCGTTATTTTGGTACTGAAAATTTCGAGGCTCATTTATTTTTCATTTACATATATAATTTAATGATTTTTATTATGACATGGGCTCTGCGTTTTTACAAGACTAGAAAACCCGTGAAACATAAATATGTAAAGTGAGGTTATTCATATTTTGTTAGTAACGCAGAAGTTTTTGAAGCGAAATATTATTATGGTATAATATTGAATTTAGTAAGACAGAAGTAATTTAGATACTTGTTATTAAAATTAATTTCCATTATCCATAACAAATGTTACTAGAAAACCATAAATTCTTATCGATACCGTCTGAATTTAATTTAAATGCGAGTTGTACGTATGTACACTTGAGTACAAAAATATGTATCCACTTTTGAATCATGTCACATTCACCTTTAATTGACATTTCCTTCAACACACTACAAAGGAACTAGCAAGGGTGAATGTGACATGGTTCAAAAGTGGATACATATTTTTGTATTCGACTGTACCATATCATGTGCTATGCAGTGTGTTGAGGAAATGTCGATTATCGGTGAATATGACATGTTAAAAAATGTGTACATATTATTGTATGTACTCTAGTGTACCTTTCTAATTATTAATAAATTGTTTTTCCAACGAACATGTTGAAATCTGTTTTTTGAAGCCAGTTTGAATATCGAACTAGATTATTAGTTTATGGTTTTGAATTCAAACAATTTTGCTTGCTTGTGTTAGGACGCGTGAAAGGAAATTTTTGCTGCCTGTCGAAACAGGTCAACGATAACTTTTCTCATTTAATTTACTATTTGAAAGATCACTAACTAATAGTCAGTAACTACATCGAAGATATATATGTAAGAGAAGCAGTCTTGTAAGCAGCCAAATATGGCAGATTTCTCTCTTATCATTGACTACAAAGTATTGAGTTGATATTTTAAATACTTATTTAACCTAAAGAAGCAAAGTAAACGGGGTATTGATTTGGAACAAGCAGTACATTCTGGGTTCAAAAATACAATTACTTTTGTTTAAGCAACGGTCAGATTTAAAAGTCGTTTAATTGAAGATGGTTTAAATAGTAAATTTGTCACCTACAAGTATTTTAACGGGCACATAAGAGAGGTACAAAGTTGCAAAAAAAGTTGGAAACTTCCGCTACAGTATTATGATAATCTGGTTTCCTTTGTGACTTTGGAAACGTGTCTCAAGAGATACGACTGTAAGTATGCATTTCAAAGTCCAAGAAAAGAAAAAGAATGATACAAAGAAATTATTTCCTGGCATCGTTGTTTTTCTTTCTTTTTGTACGAAAACAAGTGCGATAAAAACAACTGTATTTTTATATTTTTGCCCTTATTTGTTGCCTCTTCAAATCTATGCGATTAAATGAGTTCAGATTTGAGCCACGTCACACACCTACCGATTCTGTTCTGTTCTATCTAGAACAAAACAGCTTTGAAACTATACAAAATGAACCGTTGAACACACCTTCTGCCAAGAACAGCCAGCAAGCAATAATCGGTCCGGGCTGTTCTAGGTAGATTAGAACAGAATCAGTAGGTCAGTGTCGGGGCTAAAGCGTCGTGGCCTGTTTAGATTTTCGCTCAATGTTCATTGAGTGATGTTCATTTTCGGTTTTGAGGCTATGATTGTGTATAAGCAGTTTTATCGCACGTGTACGCACAAATTTTTCACCAATAAGACCGCCAAAGGCATAGAACAATTAAATAGAGAAGGATCCAAATTGGCAGGAGACATTCTTCGACAAAGACAGATATACGGAATGACAATAGAACAGACAAAGCCAACACATTCATCATCACCAACAACGACAGAGTAACACGATTGCCCACTTACCGACATAGGCTTTGTAAGAACGTAACTTAAAAAGTCAACAACATAACCATATGACTGACTATCCAATAACATTATGTAAGAGTAACAATGATCTTTGAAATTAACACCTCGATTACCGAAACTTGTTCACACAAAGTTGGCTGAAAAATAATGACACCATTAGTCTAAAAACAAAATAACAGTGACAATCTAATGATTTTCTATAATTGGTGGTGGGGCTTACCGATGATAAGAGCGAGGATGATGACTCCGATTACGGCCGCGATAATCATCATCTGAAACACACAAATCCACATGACAACCGACCTTCGTATTAAGTACCTACTAAAACAGTAATTGCAGAGCCCTATGTTCGATGGCTAATTTCTACCAGCAAGCTAAGTTTTCGGTTGTATTTTATTTTATTTTAGGTTGTTATAAAATAATTTATGATGTAATAAATAAATTTCAGGACTGGCCATTGAACTTGGCACCCATTTAGATCTCAATTCTTTTGTCGTTGAAGTCAACAACTTAGGCATATGTACTGAACTTGGCTCTCATTTCACATTTATGTTTTTTATGGGATTTAAATTTCCCGATTATTCTGTTTTTCTATCTTTCCATATAATGAACTGGATGGGCATTCAATGTCTTGAATATATGTGGGATACGGTGCGAAGCCCTATCTTGAGTAGCTGCTGAGCTTGAGCAGCAGACTTAGATTTTAAATAGCAGTTTGACGTTGATTGTTACATGCACATACACACTCGGACTCTATTTATAAGGTATACATTTTTTTGACTGTTGTGTGCATTGTTTAGATTTTTTAAAGGAAGGGGTTTTAAAAGGAATAATCGTCAGTTCATTTTGTTTTCTTCAAAATTTGAAATTGGAATTTATGACGAATGATAAAAATCATTACCCCTGGCTTTTCGCTAAAAGAAAAAATCGTGAGGAAACCGGCACACTCCTGAGAAGATCAAAGGTGTGTGTGAAGTCTACCAATCCGTACTGGGCCCGCGTGGCGGACTATGGCCCATACACTCTCTATAGGAGATTAGGCCTGAGGCACTGAAGTGGGTGTCTCCACTATACAGGCTGCTAATTGTAATGTTTCTTTAGACATTATTTAATACCATCCGCCCGGATGTTTGCGGCTTTTATTGATATACATCTTACATGTAGACTTTAAAACTAAGTAATATTTTATGTAATTCCTGTAAGTATGATTTATGAAGTGTTAAGATTAATCGCATTATGTTCATATCTTATATTTTGTTTCATTGATCAATGTTATTGTTTATAGAGCGACAGCGGCGCCCACATTAGCTCTTTTCCACATATTTTCAAAAGCCAAGCTGGACTTTTAGTGATCTTTGCTTTACGGTTAGTTTGATTACGGTTTATCGGTACATCATTAAGTGATACATGTAAAACTACATGGAATTTTAAGAGGACAGTAAACCATCGATGACTACAAAAAGTTCGGCTTGGTTTTTGGAATTATTGTATAAACACGGGAAATTATTAAAAAGAAGGAATCAGGGCGCTATTGGCGCTCTATAGTCTTAAACTATCATTTAATTCATTCTATAGAAAATTGTATTTTCTTACAATACTCGCACACCAAGTTTGCCCCTCTAAAGTTCTAACTCTCCAAATTTTAAACATGCACAGACGGAATGTGTGTGTATTATTTTCGACAATAACTATCCCTAGGTGGCATAAAAACAAGGACATTTTTTTCCACCCGCTAACTTGCCTTGCCTCCCTTCGCGGTCTTTTGTGGCTAACTTCAGAGGGGCAAATATAGTTTGCGAGGACTGTACACACCTTTAAATTTTGCAGCCAGAATTTGCTTTTCAGTTTACCAGCTTGTTGTTCAAACTGGGATGCACCTTGTTGGAGTGCATCTGAAAAATTAAACAAAATATAAATTTAATAACATTAGTACGTCACTAATGCCGTATCTCATCGTCACTAATCATTAAGAAATCTAAAGAAAAATATCTACTATAAGCTGAGCTTAAGCCCAAACAATTCTTGGTAATGTATATAATAATAATAAGCATGTCAGCTATTGTAATCAGTTGAAAGACACTTTTTTAATGTTAAATGGGTTTACACTTTGCTTTCACCTGATAGCAAGTGACAAGAAGGCCAAACAATTTTCGTTAATTAGTATTTAGTAACCACACCTTTTTATAGATTACAATAGTGTCATTGGTGTCAACAATAGTGGCAGTTTCTTTGGGTGGTACAATATTTTATATACTAGTGGATCTGTGAGCTGTAGACCTCGCGAGCATATACTTTGCCCCACAGAGCCAGTCAGTTCTTTTTAAATATCGACGAAATTGAGTCACAAATAACACCTTTCATTTTGAGTTTTTCGACTTTTTACTTTGTCTCTACACCATAATTCTACTAAACTTTCAAATAATAAGAAACCGCACCGAAATCGGATATCATATGGCGGAGATATCCATTACCCTCTTTTTATCACTTCTTGGAGGAGGTACAAATCAAAAATCTCCAACGACTAAAAAATTCTAAAAATTAGTTCAATCTATACACCAAGCTTCGTCCAGATCGGTTGAGAAATGCGATCTGAAGACATACAAGCACACAAAAAGTAGCTTTTTGCCCTAGTAGTCGAAAATAAGAACTTTGTTCGCTTCGCTCACTCGGTCTAGAACCTATGAGATATCGGCTCCCAAGCCAGAATACTCTGTGTTATAGGAGCTAGTGTTCTGCCTTCCGGCGTAGCAGGTTCTGTTAGGTTTATGTATAGTGACGATTATTTCTCACCAGCTCTATCATCAAGTTCGGAGAGCTTCTGATCTCGCTCCAACACTTTCTCAACGTTGGTTTTCATTATATCCACCACCTGAAATTTTTTATTAAATATTTTTTTAAAAATAGTAAAACCTACACGTATAAACTTTTCTTACAATAATAAGCCAGTTGCATACATTAGTTATTTATAAGCAATGGTTTATAAATAATATAGCAGATAAACAATGGTATCTTTGTTCTTGGCCTTAGTAATTACTAATAATACGCATTAGAAATGGACTAACTAAGAATGCGTTATTAATTTATTGTTACAAGTTATTGGCTTGGCATTACACGATAGCCCTCTACTAACGGAGTCTTTCGAGAAAGACGTTGAATTTTCCCCCTCATTTCAAATTCAGAGCAACAATAATGGCGTGTCTGTAATGTATCATTCAATGAATAAGACATTCAGCACGTTATTCCTCCGCCTGGCTGGACGGTCATCGAAAAGCACGAGCTCTGAGATTATTCTTGGCAAGGTACAAACCTCACGGAGACTTTAACTGTTTCTACGTTCTAATGGCTACTCGCTTGGTCGATACTTGGTTTGGTTGGTGGTTTTCTGTGTCCGCCTGGCTAGCTCATGTCGTAAGTCGTCCGCCAAACAGCAGCATTAATAGCACTGTTCCTTTCTGAAAGGTAGCAGAGCTAGCGCCTCTTTAGGCTTCTAGGTGCGCACGCTTACCATGCAATGGTCTTATCATCACTTACCAACAGACCAGTGAGTGAGCCGAAGTAGCAATTGGTGGGCCACATTGCTCGAAGAACGGTTAATCGATGGGGGGTAAGAGTTCACGAGTGGTGACCATGTACCGGGAAACGTGTACTGGGTCATCTCTCTACCAGACAGACCAACGACCTGGTAAAGGTCGTGGCGAATCTCTGGATGCAACTAGCTCGGGACCGGTCATTGTGGGATATCATGGGGCAGGACTGTGTTCAGCAATGGATAGTATTTAGCCGGCTGAGGATGACCTGTGATCCTAAGAGCTCACCTCGTCGACCTGGGCCTGTGTCTGCTGCAAGCGACGCTGGGCGGCTACTTGCTGAGGAGTTTTCGGGCCACCCACGGGCATATCTCCATCGCTGGTTGGCGCCAGTCCTCCTTCTGCCGCCCTGTACAACACATATGTACCTGGTATTTACTATTATCCTAAGTCAATATAGTGCACGAACTATGCCATTCGCATTTGCTGTCATTTTAAACATAAAAAATTCAACTCGTAGATGCAGTAATTTTCTAAAGATAGTACATAAAATATTCATCTCGGTAAATGTATATTATTTTACGTAAATCATATAAAAAGAAAACCAAAGACCGCGAAAGCTATGTCGGTATAAACTGGACTCATTCCTGAAGGACTGGCTGGAGGAAAATCTTAAGAGCGAGAGAGAACGAGAGAGGACTTTGCCCAGCAGTGCGACAGTATACTGATAATAATATAATAAATGATGTGTATGTGAACCACTATTTTTATATATTGGGTGATAATTTTGGTTCATGATCGCGCATCACGCACGTAACTATGCTCGAAAGCACCTCTTAACTTATTTGAAAACGAGTTAGAATATTGAGTCATTACTGTCATTCAAATATACGGGTGGAAAAAGTGTACGAAAATCCATTGTTAACGTGCTAGTCAGTACAGGCAAGTCAGTAAACGCCCTAAGACAAAAGTTTTAATGTCTAAATTAACAAAATGATACTGGCCAATTGCTTTTTAGGGTTCCGCAGTCAAACTAGGAACCTTATAGTTTCGCTCTGTCCGTCTGTCTGTCCGCGGCTTTGCTCATTAATCACGCCGATAAAATGGCAGAATAAAATCTTAATTTTTTAAATGGTGGCTCCCTTACATGTAACTTGGAGAATTCTTTTAAAGGTAAGGTTAAGGTTAAATATGTTTTCTACTTTTTTAAACTAGGTCTAGGAACATCATTTTTCTATTCAGGGATCCGTTTGCGAAATATTAAGCCTTAAAGTGATAATTTTTGTCAAAGTTCAGCGTAAGAAGAAAATCTAAAAAAGATCTCAGTAGTATCTTATATACTGAAGTTAAAAGGAAAACTATCAAGACTTACTTTACAAGTTAATGAATAATAGTCGACCAAATTCTAAAATATACTTCAATATGAAAGTTTCGTACAAATTCCATTTCAAATTACTTTAGATCGTCCTGTGTGGGCCCAACTACGGAATCTTACACTCTTACGCGATGCCCGACACGCACTGCTTTTTGAGGGTTCCGTACCGACGGAAAGACGGGTAACCAATGGGACCCTTTTACTAAGCCACCGCTGTCCGTCCGTTCGTCTGTCAGCGGGCAGTACATGTCGAAATTTTCACAGAATGCTTAGTTCTGATGCCTCTACTCGTATAACAACAAATAATAATAAAAAATTAGAAAGTAGACATTCCTACTAAAAACGTGTTATTTTTTCTACAAACTTAGTACCTACCTACACCAAAGTAAAGTTGGTTCTTCAATCGGATTCAGAATGTTTATTATTTATTTATATTCTGTACGGTGCGAGCTGGAATATCTACAGTGTACGAGTGAAGGTCTGCTGTTCTTCTGTCTGACTGGTACTTGAATGTGAGCTTTTACTATTTTATTTTATTTGTTGGAAAATTAACAGCTTATAGACAGTAAGTATACAGATATATATAGAGCACAAGATATAAAGCCTTTATAAATTTTCTCGAATAGTACAGTTAAATAGAGCTAGTTTTACGAGTTAACGAACAAAGAAAATATAAATAATTAAAAACCTTTAAAAACCGTAATATAAAGCATGTTTTATAATTTATACGAAGCCAGCGTTGGCTGCCAGTATTGGTTTCGAAAAAATCGTTTTTCAAGTCAACGCTGGCGAGAATAAAGCGCATGTCTATTTTTATTACCCGCGACGGAACGGAGACAGTGTATGCGTTTAGGGTGAGAGGATGTTTGTTTGTTTGTTTGTTTGTTTGTTTGTTTGTGTGTACATACAAACCAATGTTGCCACTTATCTCCAGAACCGTTTGACCGATTTACATGCGGTTTTTTGTAAAGGGTTGCTGATACGTCAGCGATGGTTCTTAGATAGGTGGTATGGCGCTAGCTCACCAGGGGGCGCTGCAATCAAGATTTTAACTCATTAAAATGAGGGACAGAGAACTTTGCGAAGGCTTATAGCTACTAGGCCGTGTTTGGGCTCTTTTGAAAGTGTTTGGTGAGCAGAACCTGCACATGAACTTTTGAGGGTCTGATGATGGATCAGAACGACGTTGAAGGGAATCTTGCGAAGGCAAATACCTAGTAAGTCGAGTTTGGGCTCTTTTGAGAGTGTTTGGTGAGCAGAACCTGCACATGTACTTTTGAGGGTCTGATGATGGATCAGAACGACGTTGAAGGGAACCTAGCGAAGGCAAATAGCTAGTAAGCCGTGTTTGGGCTCTTTTGAGAGTGTTTGATGAGCAGAACCTGCACATGAACTTTTGAGGGTCTGATAATGGATCAGAACGATGTTGAAGGGAACCTTGCGAAGGCTTATAGCTACTAGAACGTGTTTGGGCTCTTTTGAAAGTGTTTGGTGAGCAGAACCTGTACATGAACTTTTGGGGGTCTGATGATGGATCAGAACGACGTTGAAGGGAACCTAGCGAAGTCAAATAGCTAGTAAGCCGTGTTTGGGTTCTTTTGGAAGTGTTTGATGAGCAGAACCTGCACATAAACTTTTGAGGGTCTGATGATTGAGCAGAATAACTTTGAGGGGAACTTTGTGAAGGAACATGGCGAATAAACTATGCCTGAGCTCTTTATCGAGTGTTTGGTGATTAGCATCTGTACATGAACTCCTGATAATCGAAATTATACATTTAAAAAAACTCCGTCAGATAGGGAAACCTTTGATTTTTAATACAATTGCACATATTGTTTGTCATGACATGATACTTCACACGTCACGATATTTAGACTACAACATATGAATTCTCTAAAAAGCTTAAAAAAAAAATTAAAAATTTTGAAAATACCCGCGACAAATGTAAATGTTGTAATGGGAAAAGGGTTAAATAATTTTGAGAAACCCTCGACTAAATGGAAGTAAGTAACGAGATAAATAGAAGCTTACATATTATTACAATAATAAGTCCGAAAAAAGCCGTCGGGGGTTGCCATTGCCTAATCTGTTGTCGTTTCCAATTAAAATGTAGGAGTAATAAAATATTTTTTTATCTCGTATAGATGCAGTCATTTTTTAAATGTATGATGGGTTTGCACTTGGCCTTCATTTCATTCATTGGATGGTAAGTGTGCCCACCCAGAATCCTCAATGTAATGAGGCGCTAGCTATGTTACCTTTCATACCGGAACACAACAGTGCTATTAACACTGCTGTTGGTCGGCAGACTTAAGTAACATGATGATAGCTAGCCAGGCAGACATAGAAAATGCCACCTATACCTATACCACCAACTAAACCGAGTGCCGAGAGATACTGGGAATCGAATCCAGTTCCTACATATTGTAAGTCCGGTTTAGTCCGTTAAGTCCAAGTGTGTAGCTATTAGAAAATGGAGATGGTTAATAAGGCGGTATCAATTCAAGACTACATAAAAAAATTAGGTACCCAACGTAATTTCAACTAGTGACATATTTATAAAACTGCAAATCTTAGTTCCTTCAGGAACGGGAATGGCAGCCCCCGACGGATTTTTTCGGACTTATTATTGTAATAATATGTAAGCTTCTATTTATCTCGTTACTTACTTCCATTTAGTCGAGGGTTTCTCAAAATTATTTAACCCTTTTCCCATTACAACATTTACATTTGTCGCGGGTATTTTCAAAATTTTTAATTTTTTTTTTTTTTACAGCCAGTGACCTCTTTCCGTCTCGGGGCGGGCTTTTGCGATGAATAAAGTGTACGAGTAGAGCCACCATAAAGTCGGTTTTCTTGTCCAGAAGCCTTTTTGTTTAACATTTCTTCCTAGATTGATTAATATAATCAACTCTTTTAATTATAGTGTAGATATGTTCCAAATTAATTTTTTTAGTTAATGTCGGATACAACAATAGTGCACCCCAAAAAATATCTAGGAATGACTGGCCACGTTTAAATAATGCGGGCCGAGCCAGCTCTGGATTTTCTGTAGGATTGACGTCAGCGAACTGGCTTCGTATAAACTCTACAGTTGATTCGACTGAAAATTCGAACGATAACGCTTAAAGTTATTCTGCATAAAATTTCCGTCTGCAATGTCGAGCTTCGACTAGGGATTTACGTGTTTGCGTGCAAACTTCTCTGCTAACAATATTCTGAGTCTGAATTGTATGCATATGTGCATTTGCCTCGCTGAATCCGTCTCCACCGATAACAGCTCTTGCATATATAATGTCATCTGTCAGGTCATCTGACATAAATAAATTCCTACACCAACGACGTCCAATGAAATGGACCAGTGGACTAATTAGGTATGTCTAGCACTGAAACACTTCTCTGCTGACTGCCACTCATTATTAGTTCGACTGTAAATTTACTCGTATTTTCATGATAGTAATTTATTTAAGTCTATACATACATACATACATAAATAGTGCCTGTCTTGTGTTGATATTAATTTAGGAAACACTTAACTGGGGTCAGCTGAAAGTGGCACACAATTAATTCCTGATTGGTAGATATTATAGCAGTGATTTTGACCGCTAATTAAGGCACTATCTCCACGGACCAGAGAATCACAATGAACCTTTTCTACTATAGTCAGATAATCTCCATGGTACGACGATAATTCCGCTGGATTATCGTCGCTATTTGCAACGAGACAGCAACGGAACAGCGTGCGATCGCAACGGATCACCGCGCGACCGCAACGCCTCGTTGCGGCACAGAGTTCAGTGTGTTGTTCCAGTGGAGTAGCCGTTTGCAGGAAGATGCACCATAGGCGTCATCCGTTTCCCATCTCATCCATTCCCACCAAATTCGATACAAACTCATGAGCCAATACTCGTGTGAGTGGAGTCGTCAGAATCATTGTTACTCTCTGAATTATCAGACAAGAGTAAGACGAACTAGTTGCAATTATTTTGTCCGGGGAGATAGCGCCTGAGGTATAAAGATCCTCCAGATTAGACCAGCGATCCTTGGTTGAATGCCTCGGGATCATCATCCGACCGAGTAGTAAAAAAGAAGATGATCTCATGAGAGTCGTCTCGGGTTACGACAACGCGATAGATGAATAACCACACTCGATAACGTTCCTGTCTATCACCAGTTCTCATTTGATCTGACTCACTTATCAACTTGCTTGTTATTGAATTAACTGAGTTGCTATTGAATTAACAAAATTTTCTTGATGTGAAGCGTGGGTACGCAAGGTTATGTGTACATTTTCTTATTTATAAGAGACCGAGAAAGATGGTGGTTGGCACTGGAATAATCTACTAAAAATGCTGACTGTAGGGAGAAGTAGGGCTCAAAAGCTTTGAATTACTGCTATCTACTCGCATGTTGTGCCGTGCATGAAGAAAATATAACGGATTTTTGCACGGGACTATATTAAAATACTGAAATCACGGATCTGTAAGGAATGTACGAATTCAACTTCTTCTAGTAATGTGTAAAACAAATACACACTCAAAATATTGACGGCCGGCCTTGTGTATAACAAGCGAATGTGTCTGACCTAATTACTTTATACGTGTACAGTAAAATACAGCCTCTGGATGTTCGGATCTCTGTGACAGAAATGTAAATTACCTAGATGTTCCTAAGTAGTGACAAAAAGGTCAAATAACAGATATTGAGTGGGAGTGACCTTTGGTATTTGTGTGAGGGGAACGAGAGAAGTGGGCCATTATGTTTTATTGCATATATTTATGTAGGTTCTTGGATAGCAGCTGACATCTCGGCTCAAGGGAATGAAGTATTCGAGTATAATAATCTACTATAGCGGTTCCTTGAGATGTGCGAACAGAAGACATGAAAGTATCTCCTGTCACCCTTGAGTATTTTTTGTATCGGAAATTATCTATCCCTACAGATATCTCAAGTTTAATGGTTCAGTAAAACCCAAATGGCCACCGCAGCGCTGGCAGGCAGTCCCGCCACGCCGTCCTCAATTAAGTCATACGGTGTGCAGTTGCCATCTTCAACCCACTATTTTAGACCCGACTGTTCAAATACGTGACATTATAGGCCTCTAGATGTCAGAGGCCACACAAGCGGACACTCTGGCGTTTCCCGTCTTTGCTCTATATACGAGTGCAAGATTGTACCCCACAACTTATTCTGGCTCAACTACAAATATCTTCACACGGGAAGTCTTTATCGGGATAAAATGAGCTTATGTCCCTCTGCATGCCATTGGCTAAGTGGGTGTTAAAAATCAAGATCGGTCTAGCGGTCTAGCCGTTTGGTCCTGAAAACTCAACAGATTGTGAGACAGGGTTAATTTCTCATTTATAGTGATTCTAAAGCTGTAGAAAATACTTAGAGGACTGTGAATGAGGAAGCTAGATAGGTGAACTGTGAGAGTCCTGCCTTGCCTACGGAAAAGTTACGTTCAAATGCCTTAACTCTTGTAGAAATCACAATAAGTATTATAATAAGTAGTGAACTAGAAGAACAAGTGAGAATATAAAACTGTTCTTTAAATCAATGTCTCATTTGATCGAACCCTGAGCTACATGCTAAAAACAAACATCAGTAATCGCCGATCGGAAATAGCAAAATATGTTTATTTCGCAGCCAATTCAGTTCCAATTAATGTTACATTCTGCGAGCGATTGAAAATACCATCAACATTTTCAGTAACAATGCAGTCTGATAACGTGTTCATTGAAATGAATGGAGAGTTTCATCATAAAACCAGCGCCGTTCCTGTTATGATATAAACGTGTGCACTTTCGTAAAATGCTGCATTGTTTACTTGAAGTGTTTGGAATGGACGCTCATTGTTCACGTTTCGATGGAATTTCAAAGTATGAAAGTGAGAGCAATAAGTGGGATGCGTGGATTTTGTACGAAATAACTTTTATATTTGTTCGTGGAAAGTTGTTTTCCTAATTTTCAGAGCTCTGTTTTACTTTATCGTATGAATGTTTTAAAGTTGGAATGTGTGGTATTTCATTAGGTAAAGACATATTGATGCCAAATTGAAATTGTAGTGTCATATATTTAATCGAATACAAACCTGAAAAAATTACTCTAAATTATGGATTATGGGTCAATGGGAATTATCCTAAAGGTTTTTTTCATGGAAAATCGACAAAACAAGCGGCATAAACAGATGTATCCTTTTCTTTCGTTGATTTAGAAGTTTGATTTACACAAATAAAAGGCATTGCAGTTTTGAGTATTATTTCAATTAGATACATCCACGTGTTTCTGAGAAAAAGGCTCTTGACAGACAGACTGACAACCAAGTCCTTTCTCCTTTTGAGGCACGGGACCTTAAAAACTGCAACTTTATACTTCAATCCCTATTGCAGTGAATTATTAAGCAAACCTATATCGGAGAGTGATAAATGTGCATTGCCAGGCTTGGCCACACGCCTCCATTTAACGACATGCTATATAGCATGACTATAACAACGAGTGCAAACAATAATCTTAGGCTCCAATAGAGCCAATATAAACACAAAGCGGCATAGGTGAACAAACTCGTACTGGGGAACGTTCAATCGATCTCCGCTTATCAGATTCCATTTCCATACCTACCATTCCACGTGTTCGGCTACGAGATAGTTTCCACGGAAAATAGTTTCGCAGAACTATCAAAACAGCACGGAACTTTGAATACATGTACTGTGTTTAATTACAAATGTTTAATATTATTCGATACAGTTGAAACTTAGTACTGAATGCAAATTATGCTCAAATAGAAATGCTCGATTTTGTTACCTAACTGTTTGATTGCCCTTGCGAGTTGAGTTTAATTTCACGTACGATGAATATACGTAGAAGCTATAGAGTGCTACGGTATCGATTTATAAAAATTATAACATGATGATTCCAGTTAATAAAACTAAGACTGGACCGCTTTATATGATCTTTGGTTTATTTAATTTGTTCCCGCTCAGAATAGCTATTAAAACATGGTAATAATTAACAAAAAATAAATATTTTTCTCATAAATAAAACGGCGCAGAAAAAGTTGCGGGCAAAATGCATAAGTAAAAATGTTTTAAATACTGTCGTGTAATTTCACAAGGGTTTGTGTTTATAATATTAGAATGAATTATATTATACCGTATTATTTTATACAAGGCCTGGGAGAGAGTATTTTATAAAAATAAAATTTTCTCCGACTTTGTTTTTGGGCGTTCCTTTCTCACTCACTTCAGAAAAATATATCTTACGGCCAAAATAGTGGTTTGCTCTATTAAAAGTACCAAATTACTATTTAATAGTTGACGAGTTGCATTAAAATATTATTTATAAGTATTTTAGATTGATATAAAATTATATTTATGTCAAATTAATTGGACAACCCCACCTGTGCATCGATCGGTTTGGATTTGTTTGCAGCTGTTTGAAGCCTGCATGATGAATTTGTGTTTGTGTAAACGTGCATTATTGATTCGTCACTTTTTGTTTGCAAACACATAAGTTCAAAATTCTTCGCTTGCTTAAAAACAAATAAACAAGCTTATCAACGAGTGTGTACGTTTTTGGGATGATCATACTATTATTTTTGATGTGCACAATGGTATGACGTACTTTAATGCCAATAAATAGAAATTTTATGAATTGTGTTTGTAGTTTAAACGAGCGGATGGGTTTGCTTGAATATTGAAGCTTATTAGCAGGGCTCGTGAATGTCTCCTATTGATCTTAGCTGTCAGATTTGTTAACCCTTTCTGAAGTAAGCTAAGAGAAGCCCAGACTTATACTGTGGTAAATATGTACAGTGGTGGTGAAATACTCCTTTAAATTTTCTCCGTGTTTCTGATACACGAGTGAGAAGCTTGAAACAAAGCATGGCGGAGTTGAATGTCCGTGAGCCGTAGAATCCACAAAAATGTGCGTTGGTTATTTCAATCGATACGTAATTTTGGTAGCCTAAATCAAAAATTGAATTATTCGCTACCATGGTGGAATACACTACCAATTCAACATCTATTACTAATTCTGAGACCGTATAAGTCTGACGAGTTCGCAAAGAAGTACTCTTGAAAGGTTTCGCGACTACACGCCATTTTCATTTCATGGATTTTTCTTGTTGGTACTATTATTAAATGTACACGATGTTCCATGATCTTTTCATGGTTTTTTTTTTCAGTACTAACTCGTCGCGTTATTGATTACTTCACATTTAATCTCCTAATTCTATTAAAATGTCTCTGAAAATTTCTCGGTTATTAATTCGCTCAGCTTTCTTTTAAAGAAAAGTAATCGTATAACGAAAATACCTTTAGACAAATCGATAATTGATAAATCATTATGGAAAACATAACTTCACCTTCACAAGGACACAAAGCAAGTAATTTAATACTAGTACAAAATATTCAAATGAAATTAATGTTAATAACATCGCAAAGCGAAACGTGACATCTATAGACTTACATTTTTCCTCTGCGCTTTTCTGGCTACCACGGGTGAATCGTAGAATTAACTTGGGTAGAAACACTTGGTTTTATATTAGAGTTCTCGTTCAATAAATGTGTACGATTGGGTTGGTTCCACGAAAGCGTGTGGCGTCACCGCTGAACGGATAGTGAGTGTCTCGTGAAAAGGGAAGCGCTGTACTAGACTTTCTCGCTGATATCTATATAGTGCAATTGATTTTATAATTTACTCCTCTAAGCAACTCTACCCTCCTGATACATATAGCAATTATTTCGTATGAAAAAGTAAAAAGAGACACCTAAGCGAATATTCTGAAACGTTGATACTCGGAAAATAGAGACAGAAGTGGAAACCTTCTGCGACTAGGTTTTGTATGGAAGAGGGCGCGTCTGCCTTGGCGTAATAAGAACGTATTATCTAAAAATACCAAATCGTGCGTACAGAGTGAATTGAACTTAAAACTTGTGGATTTTGGTTGTGTTTTGTGCGGTTGTGAGCGTCGGACACGCATGTGTGCTTATTGTTTTGGGGTGGGTGTGAGTTAAGGTCCTCGCGCACGCGCGCTCCGACACAAAAATCAATCCCCGGCCGTCAGTGTACGTGGGTGTTACGTAATGAATGAGAGACATGCCGCTGTCGACGACTGTACTCGCCCCTAAAGGGAATAGTCTCTTTAATTGAGACATAATTCGTTTGATATACTCTGTATCAAACTACAGATCTTCAGATATCTTTGATATCTCGTAATTTTTCTACTTCGAATCGTCTATCAGTAAGTGGACCTTTTTACGTGAACATTAAAGTCGTATTTTCAACAAAACGTTCGTACCAACTGCAATTCGATGTACGGCGAAGATGAAATGAATGAACCTTTATTTTATTCCCGTTGTAGAACTACGTTACAATCCCTGAATAGTGCATGTGTCCATAAATAAAATTTATAAATATCTTCATTCACGTCGACTGCAACGTGCGCTTGGTAAACAGACTGGAGTTTACAGAGTAGTTTCATTTTATTAGTAGTTTTCTATTTATGATTTTACTTTCTGCATTTGGGTCATGAAATTTGTCAATAAATAAATGTTTTCTTTAATATGCTCTGATTAGTGTTTATCGATTAATCCTACTATTTTGATAATAGTAATTAGTAATGTCGACTATAGAATGAGATTACTCCATGTTTTCTCGTCGGGGTTGAAAAAAGGCGCGTAGGGGAAATTTTCAGGAGATTGTATTTTAATGTGAACTCCAATCCACCTGATTATCGTGGCGATTATAACAAATCTTCTCATTTAAAGACAGCTGACACATAACTGACTTATGGAGCTGGATATTGCTGATACTAATAAACATTATTAAGAAACTAGCTTCTTTGAAAGAAATTGATTTATCCCATGGGAGCTACTACATAACAAATATCAAACTGACGTGACACTTCCCGTCAATGACTGGGGGTGGGGGTAAGAGGGTGCAAGATTCCCATACCTATTGAATATTAAAAAACGTTAACTCTCTTATACGCTTTTTGCACTCTTCCCTGCGACGATGACACTATTTCAGAGTTTCAGTCTGCTCTAAATAAGCCATATCGCATAACAATTCTGCCCAAAAAAATACATCTAAAAAGGTGTGCTCTATTGATTACATGCATTACCGCGAGATTAGCTTAATAATCAGGTTGGTATTCTCACGCTCTAGACTTGGCGCAGTGCGGAGCGCGTTCACCTTGCCGGTGACATTGGTTGCGCGGACGCACCTCACTTGCATCGAGTCGTGAACTTCCGATATTCCGGTTCAATATGGCGCTTAGTAATAACTTCCGTGTAAGCTTATTAATTCGTTTGCCACACCCTTGCTCATTTGCTTTAATGAGCAAACGTATTTTGTAAATAAATTCGAAACTGTTAAGTTGGTACTCTGATACAAGTTTGTGTGTGATACTCGTACTTCCTGGTGGATTCTCGTAATTACCAGTTATAATAAAGTTCTGTACCTACCTAGTCAAACCTAATTCCCATTTAAGACATACACGGGAAGACATGGGGTGACTATTACAAACCAAATTGGTTTTCCGTATGAGCCTACATGGCAAATCTGCCTTTCATCGTTATCAGCATTATTAATCTTTATTACTTATTTATTAATCAAACATATTTTTTTTACAATATTTGCTTAAAGTGTACTTAATCCTATTACAAGGTTTATATGTGACCATGTGACTCGTCCATTTTACAATTTTTATTTTATTAGCCTTTATTAATAGAAAGCCACGAAGAGCGCAGAAGAAACTTGGTAAAATAACCACGCTCGATAGGAGGATTGGTGATCGCAGTACTATGTAAGTGATACACTGGCAGACACTGTTGCCCGTTTCATTGACTTTGTTTCTTTAGTCGCCCTTTACACCACTCTACATCCACACCATTAGTCTAAAGCTGCAACAAAATGTTTTATACACTTAGATTTTATATTTAAAAAAAGTATAATGTGTTATGTGTGTGTGCACTTGGCCTTCATCTCACCTGAAGGTAAGTAAAGATAAGACATGCAGAAGCGTCAATCTAATGTGGCACTGGCTATCTCCCTTAAATATCGGTTATTAACACTGCAGTTTGGCGGCAGACTTAGGTAACATGGTGGTAGCTAGCCAAACCGAGTACCAATAGGTGGGAGTACCACTGGGAACCGAACGCTGGACATCCGGATTCTTAATAATACAAAATATATTTTTTAAAAATTGAATTTATAATTCTTCATAAGATCTTATTTTATATTTTTTTTTTATAAATTCAAATAAAATATTTTTTTTATTTATTATATCATGATTAATTGCAGTATTATACTTGTAAGAGAGAGACGTGTGCAAAAGGACTTCGTTAGGTATATAAAGTATGTAGTCCTAGCCGTGTCAGGCGAGCAGCGACTCCTTCAATTGTTCCTGTTAAAGTTGTGGTGAGCTTATGACCCGATTCGCTAACAGGGCTTAACACAGCGCATAGTATGTAAGTTGGTTAAACGTTTTAGGTTCCTAAAGTCGGTATCAATTTACGAAATCTATACTTTAGTGTTATTCTATGATTTCTTACTATATTACTTATCATACATATATTATAATACATTACTTGTGATTTTTTTGAGACGTGCGATGTAACATACCACTAGCGCCATCTATTGTCGTACTCGTGCTACTGCAAAACTAAATTGATAACGAAAATCGAGGCGCATTCTTTAGATTGGTTTTCCGTATGTTAAATATCCATATTATGTACTAAACACTTCGTGCGCGGGTACGAATCGAACTTGGCCAATTTTTAGGGTTCCGTAGTCCAACAAGGAACCGTTGGAGTTTTGCTCTGTCCGTCCGCGGCTTTTACTACTAGAAAGCTGTAATTTGGTAAGGGTATACATATTAATAAGGCAAGCGTCGGTGGCGCAATGGATAAGGCGCGGACTCTCAATCTGAGGGTACCGGGTTCGAATCCAGCCGTGTACCTATGAGTTGTTTTTCAATTCAAGTACATTATCCGATTGCTTAACGGTGAAGAAAAACATCGTGAGGAAACCTGCATGTCTTGAACAGGCATGTGAAGTCCGCCGATCCGCACTGGGCCCGCGTGGTGGACTATGGCCCATACACTCTCAGTAGGAGAGTAGGCCTGAGCCCCTCCAGTGGGGACATATATAGGCTGTTGATGATGATACATATTAATAACGCCGACAAAGTAATAGAAACTAAGAACTTCATTTTTCGATTCAGGGATCCGTTTGCGAAATATTAAGCTTTAATTAAAGTGATAATTTTTGCCAGATTCGAGCGTCCACTTCTATCTGCTAAACTGGCTTTACAGGTTAAGGAGTAATAGTCGACCAAATTATAAAATATACTTGGAGTGGTCAAAAGGAAAATTTCGTACAAATTTCAATTCATTCAAAATTACTTTTTATAAAACCAGTTTAACTACGGAACCCTACACTGCGCGTGGCCCGACACGCACTTGGCTGCTTTTTTCATATTAGTAGATGTCTTGGATAAAAGTTTATTACTATTTATAAAGCTTGGGTGATAATTACCGTTATTATTTTTCGAAAGACTTGAGCCTGACATGTTGAGTCAGTCACACAGTGTTATGGTGGCCTTGATCCAAATACCTAAGAAATTACTGTAATATGCACCAAGTCACAGGCAAGCCCTGAGTTGAGAACGCTTTTTTTATTATACTTTGCTTTCGAAGCGTCAGCAAAGTTTCATAAAATCTAGGAGCGAGCAAGTTAATCAAAAAACTTCCAGCTCAGAGATAAGAAAACTTTTAATTCTGTATCGAGATAAAACTGACTTTAATAGAGTAACTTTATAGTTTATTTTAATTTTATGCGCGTGAAGATGGCTTTAAACTAATATTTAGCTGACAATAATAAGGAAAAAATACCTGATACGTAACACGGAAAACGCAGGCGGAAGTCATTATAATATTTATACAAAAACATTTGCCAAAACAAAGAATTTTTACTGTCATTATTTTATTTCTAGAGCCAATAACTTTTGCCCGCGATTTCATCTGTGTGCATCTACGAGTACCTAATCGGACTAGTAAGTTCTCGCAGGATAACTGAAGTCCACGTAGACGAAATCACGGCCTTAAGCTAGTGCATGTGATGTATGTATGTATATTTCTATGATTCGTGTTACGCACAGTGAAATTGAAATTCATTCACATATTTTTTTATATTAATATCATGTAGCTACAGCTCCAAGTGTTTTGGACATGAGCATCCTTCGCCACATGGTACATAAGAGGAAATTTAACATAATCACCACGTTTATCAGGCGGATTCCAGTTATATGATATTTGTATGGACACTCGAGTACAAAAAGAAGTACCCACTTTGGTACCATGTCATATTTCCCTTTAATTAATATTACTCTCAACGCACTGCGTAGGAATAAGAAAAGGTGAACGATATTATATACTCAAATGTACATTAACTGTCGACTTGTTTCCCTTGTAGTTGCCTTTTACCACATAATCGCGAAGGTGTGGCTTTATGTTAGCATCACCTAATGTTATTAAAGTCAGCCAGACTTTATGGAGGAGGGACTCTTTGCGATGAACTCCTTCTTTGAAAAGCGGCCGCACAGGAAGTGGACCTGGATCAGCCCCGATGGTTCCATTATATGAGAAATATAAGTGAACTGTATTCCGAATATAACTCCCCATCTCGTCACATTGCCTATCGTCTAATGCGTTGACTGAACGTTGGTCAGATTGACGGTCTTTTGTCGATGGCATTTAATGATTCAAAATCAGTAATTCGTCATTCATGGCTGTTTGAATGACAGTTGCAAGAGCGTGTAATGGGCGCCTGTATGGTAATGTTGATTTGGAATCCATTGATCATTTATGGGAATTTGCATCATGGAAAGTCCGAGGTCGCTTATCAATCACCATTGGCAACTTCTGCGGAAGTGAGATACACCATTTAGGTCGTCGGTGGCCACGTGGCTCCGCGTGGATTTAGTATGGATTAGTACACTCACACACACCTCTGAATACGAGTAGATTGAATTATTGAGAGGAGTTAATATGAACGAAACGGCCAAGTGCCAGAATCGCGCATATGTTTTTTCTTCTCAGGTGATTTATCATATAGCAATCGAGAATTTCCTGTAAAATTAACCAATATAATTAAAGAAAACGTACCAAAAGCTTGATTTTCATTTCTTCATTTGCAAAACTCATCGTAGGCTTTGATGTAAACCAGACGAATTTGTAGAGTAGCAAGTTTTCTACTATATCGTCCATCCTCTCTTTTATAAACTAACTCTTTCATAAATACATCTTCATCAGTTGGATGCATTATCGATTATTATTAAGTAACACTAAAAATTGTGTTCGTACAACTCACAGTATTCAAAATAGCGCCAATTTACTAATGACAGCAAAGAATACAAAACAGTTTTTATTGGAATGCTACTCCTTCTCGAAAATGACGACCAATCAAATCTCGAGGAGTTATTTGCAAAATGAGTTTGTATGTCGAGTACTCTTTGTAAAAGAAGTTTGTATCGAATATTTTTTGCGCAAGGAGGTTTTATAGCATGGAGATTGAGATCGAATATATTTGTGTGTTCTAAATTCAAACACAATTGTTCACTGCTTTCAGTGAATAAAATAAGCTTTTTAGGGGGAATGGTATACAATGTTTTTTTCTACGAAGGTTTCCTATGGAAAAGGCTAGTTTGATTATATTATATTCGCACAGTGAATGGGTTACAGTTGCCAACTGTTTGGTGTCCAACTGTGTGCGGGTGTGCATGAACGCAAGTGAGCGGAATATTTAGGGTCGGTGGTAGTTTGTAATAGCACTCTCTTTTGCCAACAAACACACTTTAAGCGAATATTGTGTTATTTGCAGAGCTTCACTCGGAGTGAAATTTATGTGTAGGTACTGTAGAACTATTTACAAATACGGGTATTTCTTGTATATTAAATGTATATATTATATTCAATACTAGGTGTATATACATTGTGTACTAAGTAATAGATGAACATATTGTTTTACTTCGGGGTAAATGTTCGGCTATATGGTAATTCGTCTGGCAATTAAAAACATTCGAATAATTTGGAAAATGGAATTAAATTATAATCGGAATTAGCTGTTTTTGTTTTTATGTAGACTGTAGTTGTCCTAAGAAATATTGGAAGTTTCAATCGATCGAATTGATCTATTCGAAGTGTTTTATAGAAAGTAACAGAAATGAATAGGTATGGAAACAGAATAGGGGATATGGAAACATATATTTTCAACATTTGATTCGATAAAACACACTGAGATAATACAGAAAAGCAAAGTAAGACGATACGTACCATAAGTATGGTATGATATTTTCATTATTTTTATTAATTTGGAAAATTATTGCGAGATTCAAGAGAGAACAGCTTTCCAAACGCATGAACCAAATATTGTATAACCGATCATACAACCAATAACATTATATTGTCAAACCGCCAAGTTTTTGATTTATGCAGCTTATCATATACTAGCTTATGTCCACGCGGCTGCTGCTAGCTGCATCGAATTCTGAACATATTCCATTTGTGTGCTAAATTTCGTCCAAATCCTTTCAGCCGTTTATGCGTGAAAGAGTCACAAACATCCCCAATACCAAACTTAATTTGATGTATAGAAGGAAGTAAACCTGGAATTGCTGGTTAGGAAAATTGAGTGAATTCAGAGCTCCCAGCATCTCGGAATGGGCGGACTTGTCCCGGAAGCTGCAGAAGGTTACTTGCCTCAAAGGCTATATATTGTTCGAGAGGCATACGCTCGTACAGTACTTGTGAACGAGTCGAGACAGTGACACTTGCGACCCTGACATTTGTAAGTAAGTGATGTAACTTAGACATACTTTGACTTAGGCTTGTGTTTAATTACCTTAAAAAGTCATGGTGATTACGTTAGGAACGGATGTCAATTTGACGCCTTCAACTTCAAAGATAAAAAACATTGATATAGAATATTAGTCCGCTGCGAAAGATTTTACTGGAGTGAAAAAAATGCTATCTGTTAATCAGTTATCTAGCCGGGATTACCTAAAACGTACAAGTGGGTTATATCGCTACACTATGCAGTGTGCAATATTATGATATAGTTTTGGCCATCTATATTTTTTCAATCTGCTGCAGCTATTTTATGCGGGGAAGAGTGGGGCCTCCTAATACAAGTATTTCCATACTTAAAAGGAGAGCCTTCACGTACTGTATATTTTAGGTAAACGCAATAAATATTTTTTTGGGATTTGATTTGATTAGTGATACTTGTGTTGGATCGACGTTGCTAGGTAGAAGGCTATTTTCAGTGTTCACATTCTCATTGTACGAATTTGTATATGTATTTTAAAATTGTATAAGTATAACTAATAATTAACACTTGCTTTCATTCAAACCAACTTTGTGAATTTCTTCTTTTTGGGGTTTAGTTGTTTCGATTTCACGACTGCGATATTATCCTAAAACATTTTCAGCAGCTCTGTCTAGTTGTCGTGGTTCTTTGATTCTTTTGATTATCCAAATACAATTAAAGTAAAGCTGTATACACTTTAATTGCTCATCGGTGCTCATTTAATCGTATAAAATCCACTCACTGGTTCATTGATACGGGTTTAATTGACCATAAATGACAAAAGAATGGAGCAGTCAAAAACAGAATTGTGGCAATCAATGTGGTGGCTCGTTACCGGTAAATCTGAATACCGCAGTAGGTACTCATGTTGACCCGAGAGAACTACTATAAAATACATCAAATAGTATTCAAATTAAAATTATCTGATTACAACACTATTTGACGTTTTGTTTTGTGATAGTTTAAAAAAAGAATTAGATTAGATTTATTTATCTAAACTAAACTAACCATACAAATTGCTTTGCTTTAAAACGTAGTGATTATATGCTCCTAGTTGCTTTGCGTAGTTGTGTTCTTGAAAATGATTACTGATTAACATGACACGTTGGTTTAGATAAGCAAGCCTTTCATTAACTTAATATTAGATATATGAATACTGTACAAGTAAAGTAAATCCTTAACTAAAATAATTTATACGAGTTACGTCTCCGTGTATGTCATCACAAGGAAGTTTAAGAGACCATTTCATAAATTTATCTGTGAATCAAAGCGTGACAAAGCAACTTATATAGATTAAGATCAGAGGCTTATAACGAGTGGATCTTATTCCAGATAAAGTATATGATCCACTTCCATTTAAGTTTCTGCAGAGGTTTAAAAATATTTTTAATTAATCTTAGCATTCCTCAGGACTACAAAGTTTTGCTTTGAGCGAAGTGTTAGAGAGCCTCGAGCTTTGCGAAGTATAAGTATATATATTTGTGACTCTATTTTGATTTCGTATGAAGGCACACTTCATGACAAAATGTATCAAATCAAGCCTCTGTATCAATGATTAATAGTTAATTAATAACATCCCAAATCCCCACTTTCCGTGGTGGTCTGTGAGGAAGTCTGGAGTTCAGCAGTAGAATTCTGATTCGTCCATATGTCGCAACAAAATCATGTATAATAACAACATAATTAGCTTTGCATGCTGTATCACCTGCTAATTAATGATGATGATGTATAATCAGTTATCTTACTTTACAGGTCAAAATGCGCTTTTTCTTCGTAGCGTCGTTTCTCGCCATTGCTCAAGCCAGACCTGGCTTGATCTTCACTCAACCTCTACCACAAGTTGGAGTAGAATACGCGCCTACATCAGTCCCAGCGGTGCGGCCACATCCAGCTGTGGAGCTAAATGCAGCAAGCGAAGCCTTATTGCCACGAGAGCTGCTGAAGTCTCGTCAATTCTACGACAACCCTCACGTTGCTGCGGACTTGGCGAAGGAATCTTGGTTTACAAACAAGGAAATGCAAGTGGTAGAGCGAGAAGCCGAGAAGATACCTCGCGAGAAGATATACCACATTGTCAAGAACGCTGGATTCCTGGACCAACATTGAAACTACCTTGTTAATTGTATGTATGTACATTTATTATAATTTTCGTCAACAAACGAAGTCTTGAAATAAAAATGAATGATTGTTTATAAATGTTTAGTTGTAAGGAAAATGGGAAGTTAGAATATTTTAATCATTTAGAATAATATTTAGTTGGTAATTGTAGAAAAACATTGTTAGTATATTGGTAATTTAAATCGTAGGTTTGTAAGTTTAATTAGTACAAAACAAGAATGCTGTGATCTCGAACAATTAGTACGGTGCCGTAAGTTATTGTTCTAATAAGTTATTGTTTAATTATTTATTGATTGTTTCTACCGATTTATTATTAAATGTAATCCGTCATAATGCTGTTTTCTTTCTACATTAAATATGCAATTGTATATGACCAATTCATGACACATGTCTAATAATTGTAACAGTAGTGCTAACCCAGCAGCAGGAATTTTTCCCAAAAATATATGAATACCTCTTTAATAAAATTATGACAGTGAATCAAGTGAGTTCGAAGTTATCGAACATTAGTAACAGCGAAACTGTTGTCAGCATGCATAGTCTAGCCCGTAGTGATTACATGCTATGCCTATCGTCGCTTTCGCATGGAAAAGATGCTATAAAAATAATATGGAAGTGAAATTTTTTATATTTTATTTTGGCTTTCGGTGCGTGTGTGCGATGTACGATTAATTACGTAAAATATTCAAATCATATTTTCCTTGTCGCAGTCGGTGCCAAATTGAGGCTTCTTAAAGCTTCTTCCTCGTTTGCAGGTAACCCAACACTCGTGAGTTGGTTTCTGCACAAAATCTAGAATAAAATAAAAACACAAAACTATTAAACACAAAATTAATCACTGATGACTAGAGGGCCTCCCCTGTGATTAATATTGGTATTATTAAAAATTAAGTGATAAAGCACGAGTATACACTAACAACTATTAATTTTAATTTATAACTTTATTATTACAAATATTTGTGAAATTGACTGGACAATTTCATTATTATCATCAACCTCATATAAATGTACCCACTTCAGTGGTTCAAGCCTACTCTCCTAAAGAGAGTGTATGGGCCATAGTCCACCACGCGGGCCCAGTGCGGATTGGTAGACTTCACACTCTTCATTGGATTTCTTCTCAGGAGAGTGCAAGTCTCACGATTTCCTTCACCGACAAGCCAATGGTAATGAACGGTGAAATGATATTTTTTTAATCATTTGTACATATATTCCATATAACAAATTGGAACTTATTGGTACGAGCCAGGATTGAACCCAGACCTCGATTGTTCAATGACTGACGCTCTACCCAACTGAGCTACAATGGCTTGGCAATTTAGCTATCTTAAAATTTTAAATTTTGCATAGCATGTTGTTGGTGAAATCTTGTCAGAACCTACGTTTTTACAACATCGTTTATCCGTCAAATGTTGGTGAAGGACGAAAAAATAATTTTAGAATATTTAAAGAGAGAATAAATTCTACGCGGTAGTCGAAAGGTTTTAAGAAAATTTTGTGTTTGGAAATAATTGCTAAGTCCCAAACCTTTGTCGTTTGCTACATCCTAACGTTAAAATTTATCCGAGTTATCAGTTAGTATTGTAAAAGACAAACAAACGTAGGTTCTTATTTTGATTATTAGTAGTTATAATTACAAAAAATTCAGGGGAATTCAAAAGTCCTTGCTACTTGAGAGTGCTATCGGTCGAAAATAGGTCCTCCAAACTCCAATTTTCGGGTCCAATTTGCACCCAAATACGAGTGAAATTTAAAATGGAACGAGTTTGGGATTAAGTCCAGGTAGTTTGTGTTCAAATCTTGGTCAACCAGAAAACAGTAAAAATTGATACCAGAAACGTCAATTATTAGGTCGCTCACTGCTGGCTTGCTTCACACCTGGTACAGAACTGAATAAAAAAATTAGAGGACGATGATGCCTTCCATGGCTTCAACCATGGCTAGGCAAGGCATATGACAAATGTATCTTAATTTGAACTTGTGTTCTGAATTTTATATTGGGTATTTCGTAGGAAATTTATTCCTACTTTTCCATTTTCTGCTCCGATACTACTCCATTTCTGAGCATTCTCTCATCTTCTAGCCTAATATCATAAATTAATTATAATACAGAATAGATGGCTAATGAATGCATTGAAGAAAGCGATCCTTACGGAAAATCAATGCGCGGGAAAGAGACACTAGATAATTATCGCGTTCAAAAAGAACTAAAAACCGACTTCAACTTCCTTAAAAATGTTCACCCGTAGAGGTAGGAATTATCTGGGTACATATTTGGTTTTTGTTGATTTTATCAAAAAGCGTTAAATCAATTTCGATAAAATTTATATGGTACCACATCTGAAGTATGCTTTAGCAAACAAAAATAGAATCATCAAAATCGATTCACAATTGGAGGAGTTATCGCGTAACATACATACAAAAAATAACATACAGTCGAATTGAGAACCTACTCCATTTTTAAACAATGCAGCGGCCCCTGGCCTCCTGTCAAAAAAATACAATTTTGTGATTGTTTTTACAATATTTTTGTGTTTTATACAAAAATGTAGTAATTTCGGGTTCTATAATAAGTTGTGGTATAATTTACAGTAATATCCCAAATAAAGAGACAATTCACTAGTAAATACCAACCACACATTATGTCTTTCATAATTGTTATTTTGATAGAAGTTATTCTTAAAACTACTTAGAATACACTGAAGGAATCTTTTTTCGAAATAATGTATTATTTTAACATATTATATGTTAGATAAATAATTAACTGGCGTACACTTTCACTATCGCTGATGCGATAATTAAGGAAATGTTCCGCTATTACAAGTACAAAAACTTTATGCCTATTATCACTAACATTCACTTGTTATCAGCTAATGCTGTCCTGTAGCTCATAGACGTCTAAAGGCGATAAAGGTATGTGTAGTTTTACCTTTTTGACTGTCACAGTTGAACTCATGCATGTCACAAATATCTATGAAGGTCCTCATTTCCCCACAAGAGTCTATGCCGCACATGGCGACCTGGTCATGACGACATATATCAGCTATGTTACATTCTTCTTGTAGCTGAAAATGCATGGATACATTTTTATATTATTCTTATCATTTTATCGTCATCATTATCAGCCAGGAAACGTCCGCTGCTGCTCATAGGCCTCCTCCATGACACGCCACATTTACCGGTCCTGAGCCACTTGCATCCGGCGACTCCCTGCGACCTTAACTAGGTCATCGGTTCATTTAGTAGCGGGACGGCCCGGTAAACGTTTCACGGTACGTGGTCGCCAATCGAGAACTCTTACCCCCCATCAGTTATCCGTTGTTCGAGCGGTGTGGCCTGCACTTCAGCTACTTCAGCTCACTGACTTGTTGATCTATATGAGCTTCACCATTATCATTAATTCAATTAAATTTTTTAAAAGGGGTAATCCTTATTCTATGTCCAAAAATTGCTAAATAGCTATAATGCCCTATAATTTTATTAAGGCGAATTCGCCACCAAACATTTAATACTTTTATCCAGTAATCTTTTAAAATAGGATAGCTGGCGTTGTGCAGTAATTATCTAAACATAAGACATCGGATTAAAATGTTGATACGACTTCATTGAAAATTACAATTTTTTAATGTACATTTTCATTTAAAACGCCATCTAGGGACGATGAGTTGCGTAACGGCTGTTGAAGCTACAAAGCATAATGCTTCGTGGTTGTAGCTTACATAAAAGCTAGATGTTAATGATATTCATTTCACGATTTTATAATGCGAGGTCCTCTGTTATTCTATTCTTAGCTATTCTATTTGAAAAGATTATGGTAAAACAAATTTCGTATTGAGCATCCCGAGACCGTTTCACTACACATTTACCAGTGTCCAGTACTCGATATCCTTTAATTCCAATATGATGTTTTAGAATACTACAATCGGCACAAGTGTAGATAAAAAGATTACCTTTTCGCTATCGACATGAGCTTGGCAGTATTTCAATATAAATGAGTATAGTGTGATCATCAATGTCAATACTGTTTTGTTGAACATCATTTGCAATTATATTTTGAACGGTTCATTTCGTCGTGGAGCTATTTTACGCTTTCTGGCGATCCACCTACATCAAAGTTTAATACAAAATTTCTGTTGCCATCTTTTAAAAAAATAATAGACGGAGTTGTGCAGTAACTAACCAAAAATAGGTCATCGGACTGTGATGTCGCGAAATGAGTATCATTAACATACAACTTCACAATGAATCACAATTTTCATTTTAAACACTTTTTTGGATTATTGTTCAAAGCGCCATCTATGAACCATTAGCTGCGTAACTGCTATTGTAGCTAACTATACAGTTGTAAATTAATGATATTTGTTTCGCGACACTATAATTTCGTCTCCTATTTTAGGTAATTAGTTACTTATCAAAGCCAGCTGCTCTATTTTAAAAGATTTTGGCAACAGAAATTTAGCATGGAAGCATTAGAAGAGGGATAACGTTAAACAACGAAAATAATTGCGATGTTATGTTGGTACGTCCGTTTTCAATCCACCAATCGTGATATTCACAAAAGAAATTGTAAACATAATGTCTAATAATATACAGGCCGCCATTTTCAATTTTGTGTGACACGATACAGATTATAACCCGCGGACAGACACGACGCTTTCAATGACACCTCATATGTCATAATATAACGAGTGGTTTAGGAGATATGAGGGAACAGATATACATACATACAAAGGTTGCTAAAATCATTAATCAGTCATAAAAGCAGGGATCATTTGGCTTTACAGGAGTCGGGCAAATTAGACAAGCAAAACCTAGTATGTGAATACTACGAGTGATTGATGTTTAACTTACAAGTTAAATATTCACGTCACGCCCTAACGGGTAACTTGAAATACGGTACCGTATTTCGTTAAAAGGTGCCTTAATTCTCAATAATGTTAAGCGATAATTGAATAAGGTTCAACTGAACTTTGGTGTTTATGTGCCTCCAGTGTTCCACTCCCACAAACACCAACAAAGAACATGCGAAATTAAATTTATTTCCTGACTTTGTTTACTGAAAATCTAATCTAATATCGCAAATCGAATACCTGGAAATTGCTCTCCATAAAAAGTACCTACTGTCGAGGAAAATAGGTTTTCCATCTAAAATCCACTCTTTGACGATAAAAATAAAATATGAAAACGTACAAACGGCGACCTCACTCTACCTTTTTATTTTACACCACAGCTTTATCGTAGTTTTACTGATTGTATTTCTGAGAGTAATGCATAGGATATTTAGAATCAGGTATATTGTAGAAATGGGTGATACAGTGGTCTTGGGCGTGATACATTTTGTAGGATGTCAATTTCCTACCCGAAGGTGTAAAAATCCGAAACTATTAATAAATACAACTAATTATAAACAAACAAAATATTACAAGTAAACTTATCACTTTGTCTCCTTGCATGAATTAGATACTTATTACTCACTACAAAGTTTTTCGGACCTCTAAGTGGGTTAATGTTTGCATGTCAATTGATATTAATCCCATACAAAAATTTAATACGCTTAAATTCACAATGTATGACACTCACCTTTTGCATTTTGATTTTTTTGGGGTAGGGTTAAGTATAGTGTCCTTTCTTACTAAGCGGAGCGACGACGTTGTCGGAAGATGCATAGAAAATTGTGCAGGAAAATTCTTGGTTCATCTTGGAACACTTTACTGGCGGTGAATTTGGATGGTTTTAGATGCTTGTACGACAATATATTTTATTATAAATACTCGCTGTTTCTGGGAATTGCCTGGCTTACTATTATGTACTTATATATTTCTTTATACAAAGATCAATAATTTGTAGCCCTATATGCTGCCTCTCTAAGATTAATTTTGGATAAATAAAATCAGTAAAACAAGCGAATGCTTAGTCGAATAAAGTGTTTAATTTCTCGGCTTCTGGTTAATATTGCAGTCTGTTCTGAACTCTGGCTTCTTGAATGATCTCCCCCTTTTGCAAGTCACCCAACATTCGTGTATTGGTCTTTGCATGAAATCTGTAATAGTCGAGAAGATATAAAATATTTTTGCCCGCGACGACCTCTGAACTACATATTAGATAGGGATATCAAGTAGGTTCCGGTCCTTCAACTGTCCATATACAAAATAATAAAATCATTCTGACTCTCCGTTACGACGCAAAGGATATACAAACCAACACTCTTATGCATTTTTTATCCTTAATACAACAACACATTTGAAATAAAAATAGGCTGATTATATTTAATTTATTTGACGTTTTGACTATCTAAACTAACATATTGGCATCGTCGTTGGATTCATAAGAACATTATACACAGCATGAGTATCCTTCGTACTCGTAGATCACCACGACAAATGAGCTCACGGTAAGGGAATTTATCATTACTCCGCCTTTCAGACAGATATGGGACGCATTATTGTGGCGACGATATTAATTGGAGCTAGTTAAAAGCTTCTGTCGGTGTTCAGGAATTTTACCATAGTGTCGACTAGCAAGTACTGTGTAGCTTAGATAAACGGGGGTGTCGTAATGGAAAATATTCAGGCCATGGGCAGCAACATTTATCTATGCAACAGTAACATCTTACTGCGATCACAAATCCGCCTGCCGAGCTTAGTGATAATAGCAAATACCCCATAAAAGTTAATGCTCAATATCAAAGGACTTATCCCGATTATGGACCGAGAATGACGTTAATAATTACGCGGAATTTGTAATCAGAAATTCATAGAATTAATAGAACTATAAATTAAGATTATTCTATTAAAATGGGTATTTATTAAATAATTTTTTGACTATTTATAGTTTTGAAATACTTGTAGAAAAGCTTAAATTTCCAATTAGTGCTGTAATTTATTTAAAATAACGAAATTATTTTACCAGCTTGTAAGAAGGAAAAATTAAAATTATGAGTAACCAAAATCAATTGACTATGAAATGTAAAATGTACGTCGAAACTTAACTTTTAAAGAAAATTGAATGATCGAGTTGAGTGCCTGGTAGTAATTTGAAAGCAAATTTATTTTTATATATATTGCGTGTGAAGGAGATTTGGCGTTTGCGTCACGTATAGCCATTGGAATGGAAACCGTGCCCCTAAAGCATTAAATAATTAATTTAAACGGGTAGTGACGTGAATCGTATCCATATTGATATGTTCAATGCGTCAAGGTAAAGTGGACATAGTCTGATGAAATTACTCTAGCAATCAACTTTTTTCTGCAACCGTATTTTCTCAGGCTATTGGAAGGAAGTGTGGTCTTAGGTTAGGAATAGAATAATCATATATCAACCAGTTGGTCTTGTAAAAGGCAAATCACAAGATATGGGTAGTAGTAGGATCTACAAAATCACACTTTGTAATCAGCAACCTGCCTGGCAAACCTTGTGATCATGGCATAGAAAGACCGTTCGTCATGGCAATCTATTATAGACTTATATCCAGTAGTAGCCCTATACAACTAATGATACTGTATACCGTATACGTATAAAAGCGTCGGTGGTTGTTTTGAATTGAAAAACAACCCAACGTATGGGTTGTTTTTCAATTCAAGTACATTATCCGATTGCTTAACGGTGAAGGAAAACATCGTGAGGAAACCTGCATGTCTTGAACAGGCATGCGAAGTCCGCCGATCCGCACTGGGCCCGCGTGGTGGACTATGGCCCATACACTCTCTGTACTCTGTAGGAGAGTAGACCCGAGCCCCTGCAGTGGGGACGTATATTGGCTGTTGACGACATTGACGACACGTATTTACTTTATTTTCTGTTGACTTTCTAACCTAACCTAAAGTATAAAATGGTAAAATATTAATTATCATGAGCATTGTTGCATAGAAGCAAATTGAAGCAATTAATGCCTTCGTGAACATCTTGCCACAACAGGGCACCCCTAAGTGAATTCTAAAGCTTTGTTAAATTGGTCTCACCGGGAACTATATTTACTCCACGAATAGTTTGGCCACAGACTGTCCATGAAAGAGAATGTCCATTAAGCTCTAGGAAACTCGATAATGATTGGCAAACTACGTGTATCAACACTCTGAACTTAAAAGCTTTGTTAATTGGACTCGCCGGGAACTATATTGACTCCGAGAGTAATTTTGCCACAGGCGAAGGAGAATATCAAGGCCCTCACTAAACAATGTTCAATTTTCGACTCACTGGTAAACTTTTGAGTAGACAGCACTGTGCCTTCCTTTTCGACGTCTGCATCATTATTTAAAGATCATGCTTGTGTGAGTCTTAATTTTGTTTACAAATACCCAACAACGTAAACATATAGTTTAACATATGTTTGTTTGGCTACGTGGCTACACTTCCAATTTCAATAAGGTTTCTGCCCATTTGAAGCAGTAGACCTGTCTGCTAAACAAAAACTGAAAAATGACTTTGTGGATAAAATATTATAAAGGGGCTTCCATAAGATGTCATAGCCAGCACGGTCAAATGCCCTTGAGAGATAAAGAAAACAGGCAAAAAGTGTTTCGTTTGGAGTATGCCTGAAAGTCTGGTTTAGGCAAATAGGAATTTCTGTTGATAGACCTGCATCAGCAGCATGAAGCGCGTGAGAGCGATGAAAGTTGTGGTCATATCTTATCGTTAGATATATATATCTCTCTCACCGCTCTCTCGCGTTCCATGCTGCGGCGGCAGCAGGTCTAAAACTAAAGTCATTCCTATGAAGCTTCTTAAAAGTCAAGCTATGTAACTATGTTTTGCTGATAGTACGCATGTATTTCAATGGCGGTACCTTTCTTACTGTCACAGTTGAACTCATGCATGTCACAAGTATCGATAAAGGTCCTCATTTCTCCGCATGAGTCTATGCCGCACATTGGAACTTTATCGTGAACACACAGGTCAGCTATTTTGCATTCTTCTTCATTCTGAAATCGATCGTTTAATATTTTTTAAATTAATTGATTGATGATTTAGCTATATCTTCTAAACAGATCTCTCCACTATTTCACTGGTACATTGGAAAATACACACGAATGAAACAATAAAATACTGGAGTTTTAAACAATGATATTAGTATCACAAGAACAGAACTTTTTGAAACATTGATTTCTATAAGTGTCTTCAAGGTGCATTTTGTTCAAGTATTTTGGTTGACCTTAGATCGCAACAGATATGATGATATTAAAACGTTTCAAAAATTTATTTTTATGTGCATAATCGAATTCTAAAACGTAGCGAATTCGAAACAAATTTAATTTACACTTCTAATCGTTTCTAGTTTAATTTAAACATTTAAGTCCCATTATCCAAGTTTCAGAACGACTACGGTGTCTAAATTGGACGCAAATGGTCCAATTAACCTATTAAAACTGCCTCGCATTCAAACCGTAACTGTATTGTGTACATACCCGTATACTTTCGCTATGTGCATGCACACAGGTTACCACGTACAGAGAAAAAGCTGGAAAGATAAATATCAAATTTTTATTCAATGTAATTTTATCATTTACTTTAATAGTAAAGCATGTAAATAGAGATAAAATCTATTACATTTTATTAATATGAAAGTATGTTTTGACAGCGCGCATATTGGGATGGGATCAATGATTTATTTGTCAATATTGGTAAATATTACAGGTGGTTCATACTTTGTAACATACAATTCAGTTTCACAATATTCAGCTAACTATGAGCATACAAATATAAAATGAGAAATAAATAAGCGCAAAAAGCAAGAGACATACATATATATAAGAATTATCAATTTTTTTATGCATAAGGCATAAACTAACCTACCTGACTAACTATACTAATGAAGGTCTCTCATCTTTACAAATGAATGTAACAAATACGAAAAAATAGTACATGCACTTGAGCTTAGCTTAGGTTACACAATGAGTAAGAGACGGGGTTGCCAACTGAGTTGCGGAAGAATAGCATGTTCCCGGGTCTTGGCAAACAATGGCGAGAAATGGGACACCGGGGTGTGGTTTTAGCTGGTGGAAACCCAGCAAATTCAGCGTCTTTCCCCGAAGCGGCAAATATCTTTGAAAGATTTGAAAGATCAGGGATCTGTTCTCTCCGCTACTCTGTTTTTGCTGCATATCAATGACTTATTACTAATGCCCGGTATCTTTGGGTACGCTGATGACAGCACAGCTTTGGAGAGATATTTGTCTACTGCGCAGGCCGACAGTGATCCCTCAGAAAATCTATGGTAGATCGTGTTGAGCTGACACTTAAGGCCGTGTCCGATTGGGGCGATGCCAATCTTGTCAGCTTCAATGCGAAAAAGACACAGGCGTGTCTGTTCACTGCAAAGCGGAGTCCATTCCATCTTGCTCCATCTTTTCAAAATGTTTCCGTACCTATAACTAACCACCTTGAGCTTTTGGGGCTGGATATTACATCCGACCTCAACTTTGGGAGTTACATCGAGTCCATTGCAAAGACCGCTGCCCAAAAACTCGGCATCCTATCCAAGGTGAGACGGTACTTCACGCCTGAACAGCTCCTAAGCCTTTATAGAGCTCAAGTTCGATCATGTATGGGGTACCTATGTCACCTTTGGGATGGCTCTGCTAAATACCAGCTAGCAGCCCTGGACTCGGTAGAACGACGTGCAAAGAGGCTCATTGGCAATGATTCGCTCGTGGAGGCCAAACTCCAAAGCCTTGAACACAGGCGAAAAGTGGCCTGCCTTTCTGTATTCTATAGGTTACATTTTGGAGAATGCGCGCAAGAGCTGTTCATGTTGATTCCGCCATCGCCATTTAAGTATCGATCCAACAGACGAACAGCATGGCTCCACCAATACGTCGTTGACATTCCTATGGCTCGCACTAAGCGCTTTGCTTCTAATTTTGTCATGCGTACAGCCAGGGAGTGGAACGCGCTGCCGGCGTCTGTATTCCCAGAAAACTATAACTTGGGTGTCTTCAAGTCGAGGGTGAACAGGCACCTTCTAGACCAACGCGCACCATCGTCGGCCACATCGTCGCTTACCATCAGGTGAGATCGTGGCCAAGCGTTGATCTATACTCTGTATAAAAAAAAATACCTCCGGTAACACTGAGCCTCTTGTCAGCTCATCGTCGTCATCTTTACTGAAGTGCTCTTTGCATACAAGACCACGTATGGGATTTTTGAATCACCATTTCAAAGCGTAAACCGATATCAACGACAATACATAGTTTTATACGTATTTTATCCTCAGGCAACCTATGGCCTCTGGTTTTTTTGGAGCAAAAGTAGTGCAATTCACAAGATTAGGGCATTTCGATTCTAAGATAATATTGATTATACTTATTTAATTCAAGAATACAGAAAATATATTTAGAAACGACTAAATAAAATATCTGTGGTAGCTTAGTTGGTTAGAGCGTCAGTCTTTAAATCGAGGTCTGGGTTCGATCTTCCAGTTCCAATTTATTTGGAATTTATCTACGAATGATAAAAATCATTACCATTGGCTTTTCGGTGAAGCATGAAGTTAGAAAGATGTTACTGTACCGGGCGGACGATAATATTTTTACCTTCATGATAAAATGAAATTCAAATAAGTGTGTGAAGCCTATCAATCCGCACAGGGCCCGCGTGGTGGACTATGGCGCATACACTCTCTAGGAGATGTAGGAGTGTAGGCCTGAGCTGCAGTGGGGACATAAATGGGCTGTTGATGATGATTGTGAAAGAAAATATAGTCGCTTTAACACTTTTAACATGTGGACGTGGTCTGACGTGAATGGTGACGTAATTTCAGAAAATCGACTGTTATATAGAAATTAGTAATTATTATAAAAGAACATATTTACCTAATATTAACATATTGCTCTATCATCATACCCGTAAGTGCAAAATACGAGAAACTATTTTCAACATAGCTTTTTATAAAAATGGCGAACGATGTAAATATTCTGTAACTCTGTAACTGGATCATTAAATTGATAAATAAAATATTTTCGATTATGGAAATCATAAAACTTGTAAACTACATTACGACACATACGCCAGTAAACCACATTGAACGACAGTGATAGAACTTCATCCGTTCTCTGCGGAAGCAGGAAATTTAGTTCTGCCTGGAGTTAATTAAAAATAACGTTAGCGACGAAACACAAATCGTTAATTTATTAAAAAAATGGTTTGTGTATCATTTTAACCTTCATTAGGTAGAGTTTACTTACAAATTACTATACAATTTAAACGTAAATCTTTTTACAGTATAGCGATGTGACGAAAAAGATGTTTTAGAAGAGGTGATTTCAAATAGAAAAGTTTCATTAATTATGTTTCTATACGAATATTTACTCAATATAAGGCCCTTGTTTTCATTGCTTAAATACCATACGTATAGCGTTTTTTTTACCTCCTCTATAGACTCAATAAGCACCTCTATTTCCGGTGACTAATTGGCTACGCAGTGTGGTACTCATAATTTGGTGCTCACAGGCTTTCTAGCGGAATCTCTAAGGGATCCATTCCTACTTCAAAACGAAAAATTGATTAATAATATAATTGACTTCTTTGTCCGTTTGTCTGTCAGGCAGACAGACGGACAGTGTCTGTCAAGACCCATTTTCTCAGGATCACGTGGTGGAGTAAAATTGGAATTAGTGTCAAATATGTGTGTGTGTGTGTGCTGTGACGAGAAGTGTCGTCGTAAATATAAGTACTGTTAAATGGTTTGCACTGTGTGGTTTAATTTTTAGAATCATGCCATGCCATGCCATGGTTGGGTTGCTTAGTAAGCTGTTTTACATAACCGCTAGCTGTTTTACAAAACAGATGCGTTATGGAAAACAGGTGTACGTTATCCAACAGGATTAATATTGCGTTGCATTTAACAAAATAACTATTCATGTTTAGACGTTGTGAAAAATGGCTTATCTACAGCCACATTAATTAAATTTATTTGGTTTGGTGTAAGGCAACCATGTTGAAGTTTTTACTTATTTTACTTTCTTTATTCGCAAATTTTGACGGACTCTTTCTGTTATGGACGCCTTTATTGTTTTTATGACATACAGAGTCACAAGCGATATATGGAAAGTTTTACAATCCCTAATTTTTTTTCCAAAATCGCTAATCATTGAGCCGTAATAATAATGATAAGCTGCTAAATGTCGTTCAGCTGTTTTACATAACGGAGCTCTTCAGTGAAACAGCTAGCGTTTATGTAAAGCTTCTTATTAAGTAATCTAACTGTGACATGACAATCGGCTAATTTCGCAAACGAGAAAATCTCTGTTATTTCTGTTGACTTTAGAATATATAGCCACCAAACTCGTTATCACACACAAACTAGATTGCGTGTCACTATTTGATTATAAAACCATATAAAAACCATACGAAATGTGACAGCACTAATAGTTCTATTTAGTGACAGACAACCGTATCGACATACGTAACTCAATCACAACGATCTAACTCGACTATAAATCAGATGTAGACCGATTCCGTAGTTTTGAGCCTTTGGAATAAGTTCACGTTGTGTTTATTTTTCAATAACTTTGCTTCGGTTAATGACACGAAGTAGATTGGTATTTAAAAAACTCTGACAACCCACAACGATGTGTGATTTGTATAAACCATTCGAGTAAAACTGCCGTATGTATTTTCCCGAATGGGATGTCTTTCAATTGTGTTGTATCGTCGGCCACATCGTAGCTTGTCATCAGGTTAGAAAATGGCCAAGGATATGCGTGATCGAACAAAAATATGTATCCACTTTTGAACCATGTCACATTCACTCTTGTTTGCCCCTATGTAGTGTGTTGAAGGAAATGTCAATCAAAGCTGAATGTGACATGGTTCAAAAGTGGATACATATTTTTGTACTCGAGTGTACCACCGTCACGTACATTTTTCTGCAGATGATAATAATGTGTCTAAAAATAACCTACATCAGCAACATGCAGCAGTAATTTTTTTCCACGAATAAATGTATATACCCGCACAGACACAATTAGTGTCCTGTTGGCTTTATATTATCAAAATATTATGTTAAAGGAAAAGTTACACATTGTTATTGTAAGGAAATATAGAAATTGCTATTACGGTAGAACATTTTGGAAACTATAGAGTATCAAATTACACTTCGTTTATTTTGAAAAGTATCTGCAAGGAGCATCTCAGAAAAATCCGGAAATGACACGTTCTGCGAATGTATGGAGCCAAGGCTTGGTCTTCTACACTTGTAATTTTAAATGGCCAATAAAAACAAACAAAATAAAAGTGATTTAGTTACAGTTTTTTTTAATAATTTGGTTTAGTTTATTTGAACAAAAATACATATAAAACGCAGGAAACATGTAAGACTTAACGTCAAAAGATGGGGTCAATAAAATGAAATTTAACACTGTCACTTAGTACAAAAAGACGGACTTTGTACAATTAAAATAAATGTAAAAATGTAATTCAAGTAATTTTCTATGCATATTTAGATAATTCATTGATTTTTGAATAAGTGTACAAGTCGAATTTCCTTGCTTTTGATTCGTGTTTTACGGGAGAGGCATGTTTCTTACACCGTGCCGCGCCGCGAGAAGTGAATAAATAAACAAATGAAGAGACAATCTAGATTGGCATTACCGCTGATTAAAACGATCAAGACTACTCGCAGAGCGTATTCAATTAAAGAGGATATAACCAGCTTAGGTTTTGCAATCCGATCCATTTGTGTAGTTCTCCCACTAGTGACCGCTATGGAGCTTTTAACCTTGAGTGAGTGCTTGAAAGTTGTTTTCATTTTCAGCGTAGCTTCAGAAAATCCAGTAATATGTTCTACATTTGAAGTTATTGATTTTAGATAGTGAGCGTTGCGTTGTAGAGGCCAAGTTTAGTTTTCACTCTTGCAAATGCCACACAGGGAATGTGGATTAACTTAGCACGAAGTGTTCTGTTTACAAATAGCATAAAGTCCAACTTCTATTTATACCTACGTAGTTGTTGCATGTTCATGTTTCAGGCCTCGTGGCTGTGTTGCTTGTCGCAAACTCATTCCAGGAACAGTTGGAAACTTTGAAGGAAGGCTTTGAGAATTTCCTTGTGTATCCGGTCGAAACAACACAGGTAAGAACTGTGACTCCAATTTAATAATGTACACGAATTTACAAATAAAAACCGGAAACTAGTCAACATCATCATCAGCTAGGAAACGTCCATTGCTGTACATACGCTTCCTTCTTCGTTGACCGGTCCCGAGCCACATGCATTCAGCGAGCACCCGCAACCTTAACTAGGCCGTCGGTACATCTAGTAGGTGCTCGGCCCGGTATACGTTTCTCGGTACGTGGTTGCCACTCGAGAACTCTTACTCCCCACCGGTTATCCGTTCTTCGAACGATGTGGCCTGCCTATTGCCACTTCAACTCACTGACTCATCGAGTTATATTAGTGATCTTAGTTCGTCTTCGGATTTCCTCATTCCGGTTTTTATCACGTAGAGAAATTGCTACCCTTGCTCGTTCAGAATCTCGCTGAGTAGTAGATAGTATCATAGAAAAGTTAAAATAACTGATGTATTAACGGGTTCAACTCCCTAACCTTGTAATTATACGATTTATAGTTTTAGACTTTCGAATTGATATTAGAAAATTTTTATTATCTGATGTAAATTAATTATTTATGAAATAGTAAACAAAAAACTTCGAAAAACGCTTAATTAAATGCGAGCAAACTAGAGGGACTTAAAAGTATAGCCATTGAAGCTTTCCAATATCCGCCTCCTGGCTCAGTGATCAGATCGGCTCGACGCAACCAACTTATTTCACTTATGTCCGAATTAATAGTAGGTCAACATTGTTTTGTCAGATTTGCTTTCACATCTTAGCAACATCATCATCATCATCATCAGCCGAGAAACGTCCACTGCTGGACATAGGCCTCCCTCATGGTACGCCACATCGACCGGTCCCGAGCCACCTGCATCCAGCGACTCCCCGCGACTCTAACCAGGTCGTCGGTCCATCTAGTGGGGGGACGGCCTGGTAGACGTTTCCCGGTACGTGGTCGCCACTCGAGAACCTTTACTCCCCACCGGTTATCGGTTCTTCAAGCGATGTGGCCTGCCCATTGCCACTTCAGCTCACTAACTCGTCGAGCTATGTCGGTGACCTTCGTTCGTCTACGGATTTCCTCATTTCGGACCTTATCACGTAGAGAAATTCCGAGCATAGCTCGTTCCATTGCTCGCTGAGTGACTTTGAGCTTGTTTATTCGGCCCACAGTAGCAACATAGTCAGATCTTACTAGTCAGTGCATTCTGGGTACACCGTGCGATTCACTGCGTCCTAGTTAGACTACAGATAAGGTCACCTCCCCAAAACCCACTTCGCCTCTGTACCGTATGAAGTGTTTGTTAAATATGTATATGTCTTCATATACTGTATAGGTAAATATATATAGGTAATAAAAACCCAAAAATGATGAGATGAAAGTATTTGTATCCGTCGGACATCTGCAGAGTAGTTTTTGGTTTTCTTTTGCCAGAACACACGAAAACGCGAAGCACCTGCTATGAAAACCAGTGAGTCGAGCGATGCGCAAGATTTCATTGCATTCGTAGAAGAACAACTCGTTAAACAAGGCCAGGCACTCCAGCATCTGATGAAAGCGGTCGATACCAATGAGCGACTCACGAAAGCTTTAATAGAAAACTTGGGTGCTAAAATTGAGAAACCTAAACTTCCAGAAAAAATAGAGGTACATCATCAGAGTAGACGAAGCAATGGCGATAATGCCTACGACCTTCCTGTTGTGAGGATGGGTAAAACTATATCGAAATATGGAACATTGTTTAAAGACATGATCCTGGGGCAGGTTCAAGATAATTCGGAGCCAATACCCGTTATTGAACAGGAGCTTGAAGATCGTAATGTTAATCATGCTTAGGTGCTAAGCGGAGCAGTCTGGGCTAGATTTTAACACCAGTCATGTTGTCGCCATTTCTTCCACTTTTTTGTTATTCGCTATAAGTGCTATGTTTCTTACGGCTTTTTGCCACGTATAAGTACATTTAAATCAAGGGGTGCATACTATAAGGAAAACCATTCTTACAAGTTTGCAGATTAAATATGTATTTGCTGACGTCATTCGATATTGATCTTTGACGCCTGGAAACTAGATATATCGTCGGCAAAGACACCCGTGAGCCGTGAGGTGGCGTGGGTGTTAGTCCTTAGTGAATTGCATCATAGATTTTGAAAATAAGTTACCAAATAAAAACTCCTTATACTCGCGTTCCAGTTAGTAGCATTACTTTGTAACATATTCGTAAACAAATTCATTGCAAAAGTATACTTATGAACAACTCGTTAATAAGTATAAGTTTGAGTATTATTTAATACAAAACCTTTTAAGTTTTGTTCTGTCCGTCTGTCTGTCCACGGCTTAGCTCAGAGACTATTACTACTAGAAAGCTGAAATTTGGTGCGGGTATACTTTATCATATTAGTCAAGTCCACTAAGTGGTAGAATAAAATCTAGAATAATATTTGTTTTGGGTAGCTCCCGTTCACGTAACTTGGGGATAAAATATTTTTTCACGTGTATTCCATTGTGTGGGGTAGCGTTGAACAGGTATTTTAAATATATTGAGGGTTTAGGAACAATAATTTTTGATTCAGTGATCCGTTTGCGAAATATTAAGCTACAAAGGGATAATTTTTGTCAGATTCGAGCGTCGCTCATCTGGCAGCTGAACTGTTGCTTTTCTAAACGTATAAATTCCATTCGAAATCACTTTAAAAAAAAACAGAAGTACATATAAGTTTATTGGCCATGTAAAATTATGAAAAAATTATGAAGTAATTGTGCCGGGCAACTACAGGACCCTACACAGTGCGACTGGCTGCTTTTTATTATTATGCGAGAGCGAGTAAAAAGAGAATAAATACTAATAGTAATTTAAATATGACTGGTGGTTACAATCTCGCTTTATGCAAAATATTACTCTCAATTAACTACGGTACTTGTAAAACGAATGATTTTATTATATTAAATAAACGTAAATATTTTCTCCAAGTTTGGTTTCTTTTAAAACAACTATTTGCTTTCTAGAAACGAGTATGTCATATATCAGATTTTTTATCGCTTAAACTCGTATCAAACCAGATTTCGGACATGAGATGTAAATACAGTTTTATATTAATTGTCATTATATTTTATCCTTTATAAATATATTTTATAAATGAAAATAAATATAAACTTTTCTTTACAGTTAATTTGGTTTCCTATTAAAAACTAATATAACTCTTTAGTTCGAATTTACGGTGATTTTAATTGTTACAGAATAATACGTTTCCTAAAGAAGAAAGTGCAACTCAATGGGTAGTGTTTTTGCGTGATCCAATGGAAGTCTCAATTGAATCACGCAAATACACGTACGTCCTTTTGAGTTCCACTGTGTTATTTATAAGTGTACACTCGTACAAATATATTACGATTTCGTACCCTCAACTATTCGATACTGGTTTGTCACTATTTAGTGCCGTATCTTGTTAAAGTCATTATTCATGCTTTCTATGTACTCGTATAACGTCATTTACTTGGTAGTTACTTTTGTAGTTAGAAATAAAATTCGAATTTGGCAAAAAAGTTTGAGATATAAAAGAACACTTTAAGGGATAATTTATACAACATAATATATACAACATATACAACATACAATATATACAACAAAAATTTATAGTATTTAAAGTATATTAGACATGTTTTAAACATAGATTTTTGACTTTTTAGGATCAACCTTTAGATTCCGTGAAACACTAGATTATATTGGCAATTTTTTTCTTCACTTTCAGGCCCAGTTTAGTAATCGACGTTCAATGCAAAGTCGTCCATTACCAACTGTTGCGGAAACTCAGACAGACATCACCAGTCAGTGGTGTACAGTGGCCGTTGTCTGCTTAAAAACAAATAAACCTGTGTGCGGTTTCGACGATCGGTTTGGATATGGGAAATTTGACGATCTGTGCCATATGCTACAAGTTAACTGTTATTGGAAATATAGTAAGTTATGATGCATTGTTTACATCCATAGCACTCGTGGTACGCAGTTGGCGGCTGGGTGCGATATCGTGAAAGTCGGCTTGGGTGTCAAAGGCAATTTCGTGGGTGTCATTAAGAGTTGTCTGTTTAGAGCACGTGGCCGCGTTCAAGGTTGCATTGTTTTGTAGCTGTCCCTATCCGAGCCCTATCCTACCCGAGCGCGTACGGTGAGACAGCATACACTACGCGAAGTTATCCACCCGTTATTTGGATGTTTCGTAGTCCAGGGATCATTAGAAGGATACAGTATATTATATAACCATTTTTTTAATACAGTATACTAATGAAATTTCAGATGTCGGTGGTTTTTCCAAATTGTTCTAAATTGATTCATACTATTGTAAATCAGGTTCAAAGTTGGGGCTTTTTACTACCGTAAAATACAATTCTTTGACGCCCTATAACTCTGGAAGTATATATTTAAACGAAAATCTGCCTCACCGCCGACACAGATATTTGTTTCTAGATTGTGTCTTGAAAATTTCATAGATTTTCATAGCTTAATACTCAAAATATGACTGGACTACGTTTGTATGGGCGCTTTGACACCAGCATACCCTCTTAAAGGCAAGTGAAGGAAGAAGTGAACAGGGATGAGCGTCTACCTATGAACCAAGGACTTCTCCCTATGGAGACCTACCCGCCTGTCTTGGATCAAGAGTTGACTTTTGTCCATACGACAAAACTAAATCAATATTATATAATCCATTCGTGGAGTATGTATGAACATTTATATCAACCTTATTAATTCTAAAATTGTTTCAAGTATCAGAAAGATATTTGATAAACTTTCTTCGCTCTATGTGACCCGCAAATATTTTTTTGTTATTTTCCTTTCAATAAATTTTGGGCACGGTCCTCTTGATAACCAGGTAACTAACGAAGATTTTTAGCATTTGTATGTTTTTGATATTATAAAAGCAACAAGACATAACAACGTGCGCGAATCACCTTTTCTTTGAAGTATGTTAATGATAATAAAAGAATGTATAATAAATTAAATTATTCATTACATAAAAATATAATCTTATATACATTGGAAGGAATCTAGGAATTATGTTCTCATTCTAGGTGTGGTATCTATTATTGTTCCAAGAATCCGTTAGATTTAATTATAAGTTATATTACTTACAATTCTTTTCTTTTACAGACTTCTCTCTCGTCCCGACATGTCAGCCAGCATTTCTAGTATGAGTACGGCGTAATAGCTCTCAAAAGATAAAATACATACTCGTACATAATTTCAACTTTAATTCGTAGTAAAGTTTTGTAAACACATGTAATTTATTTGTCATTTCTTACGTAAATTGTGAGGAACAATGTGTGTGAAGTTTGTTCTTTGTAATATAGAATTTATCCCGTAGGGCCGCGTAGCTCTTTTGGGTTTGGGCATACTCCTTCTTCTTCTTTCACGTGCCTGAAAACTGAAACAAAAATTATTTAGAATGACTCCAATATAACGACATGGCTATTGTTTATGGATCTATAATAGGATCATATGTACGTGGGTAACGTAAAAAAATAATTGTGGCGCGGATTAACGCGAAATAGAGTTTAACCATATGCATAGGCCGGACACTTCAAACAAATGTCGTTATATCTGTTCCTATTCTAATACATCGAACGGATGATGTTTGTATACCCGCGCATGTGTTAAGTACGCTCGCGTCATACTACCGATCCTTGAGAGGGTCACTTTCTTGCGGGGAGACATGAGGTATCACGGATCGGTGGGAGGCGGTGAACATCCGATCTGTACGGAGTACTAGATTAATTATGTGCCATGTGTCACCAATTTTTACTACAATCACCACTCGCTCGCTTTGGAGTGTGGGCCTTGGTGGCCACACGTGGCGAGTCGCGGACACTGCTGTAGCGTGTAGCCGCCACAGGTCATACGTGCGCAGCGAGTTCCCACAAAATGCATGCAAGTGCGTATGAATTGCTTCTTGCATGCCACCTGTGTCTGTGTCCGGTTCAGCCATAGTCAGAAATGAACTTATGCAGCTGCCGCTGGTAAAGATAAAAAAATATGATGACAGCGTCGTAAATATTCATTTTGTCCAAAGAAATACGAGGGGCATACCGAAATGATCGGGAATATAAAACAATACATACAGGAAATAACTAAATTTATTTTTATTGCTTTTCGAAGTATTCTCCGTTGCAGTTAATGCACTTTTGCATTCGTTCGAACCAATTATTATAGCAGCAATTCCAGTCCGAAGTTGACATGGTCAAAATCGTCGATTTGTATGCTTCCACTGCTTCTTCTGGACCTTGAAACCGCTGACCACGCAATAAATCTTTGATTCTAGGGAATGTAAAGTAATCATTGGGACTCAGATCAGGGCTGTATGGAGGATGATCCATTAATTCAACGTTTTCCTGCTTCAAAAACTCGCTTGTTTTCTGAGCGGTGTGAGAGCTCGCATTATCGTGATGGAGGATTATGCGTCGTTTCGGGTTACCTCTACGGAGTTCGGATATCATCTGTGGCAAACAAACCGTTGTATACCAATCAGCGGTAACCGTTCTCCGTTCCTCTAAGGGAACTGTGACTACATGTCCTGTTTTCGCGACAAACGAAGCGACCATTTTCTTCGATACGCTGCGAGAGCGGACAACTTTTGTTGGCTTGATCTCACCTGCGAAGACCCAGACAGCCGACTGATGCTTTCTTTCTGGCTCATATGAATAGATCCATGATTCATCACCAGAGACAATGTTATAAACTGCTTTTGACTTTCCTCCGTTGAAGCGTTGCAGAGTAGACCGGCACCAATTGACACGAGCCGCCTTTTGCTCTTCGGACAAATTATGGGGCACCCAGCGGGAAACTAGCTTTCTCACTCCCAGTTCACCATGTAAAACAGTTTGTATCGCAGTCATACCTATCCCTAAAGTAGCCCGAATCTGCTCATATGTAATATGTCGGTCATCCTGTATCATTCGGCGCACAACAGCGACATTTTCTGGTGTAACCGCTGTTTTTGGCCGGCCTGTGGAAGGTACGGTGCCAAGAGAAGCACGTCCACGCCGGAATTCAGAATACCAGCGATATATTGTCGTCTGGCTAGGCGCTTCACTCTTGAATATAGATATAAGCTCAGCGAGACATTGTCCCTGAGATAATCCTCGTCGAAAGTTGTAAAAAATTATGGCACGGAAACTTTCTCTTGTAAGCTCCATTTTTTTATCGACCTATCAATTTCAAACTGATATTGTTCTTTAAAAAAAAATTTTTTTTTAATTCTGTCAATTGTATTCGATTTTCAACTAACCAGTGTTTATTCATCAAAAAGAGTTTTTAATCTAATTAAATCGAAAGTACTCGATTACCGATCTTTTCGGTATGCCCCTCGTATTTAGTATGCTAGCTTCAATATCGATTATCGAAATAGAGTATCAGAGCTAGTCAACCTATGCTGTACTAGCTCTGCTACTCTATTTGGTTGGTGGTAGAGAATTCGTCTATTTCCACCGGGTTAGATACCACCATGTTATCTAAGTTTGCCGCTAAACATTGTGTTTCGCTGAAAGATAAATAAATGAGCACTACTCATTAGGCGAGGTGACAGCCTAGCATGAACCCACTGTGAATGAAAATAACTATTTCTTGAGTTTTCTACGTAACCTTCATGCAGATAGCAGGTCAACTGCAAGGCGAAAAATAACTCTGTTGCTTTTGACTTCATAAATAACTTAAACTGATCCGTAGAGAGGGAGGGACTGGCTAGCGAGCCATCCGAGCTTTCCGAATAACATTAACTAACGAGTGGGTAGTCAGACCTTGACCGCCTGAAACATTCACAGTTTGCTTTTAGATCGTCTTTATTCCGTCCATATTATTGATCAGAGTGGACCGCATGTGGATTTTGTTTAGCCGCAAATCAGTGTTTTAACTTATTAATTTTAAATTGTAAAATTAAAGTGTTTATGGAAAGTACTTCGAAAAGATTTATTCTGTAATTTATCCACTTATTACAAGCCTTTATTGCAGAGGGAAATCCTTTCAAAGATATTCGGCTTTTTAGGGCAAAATGCTGAATGATGCGGGATTTCCACCAGATAAAACCATTCCGGTGTTTCTCTGTTGCGATGTTTGCCGAGTCCGAGGAACATGTGTTTCTTTCACAACTCCATCCGTCGTCATCTCGCATGTATCCTTTCCCTTCTGTGCAAACCAAATCCAGCTAAACACCACCCTAAACCCCAACTGAATGTATCCAAACCCTAGGGGGTACCCTACCCGAACCTACCCAGACTTACCAAAAGCTTAACTGAATGCGGTCGACAAACATCCATCTTCTCAACTGCACCGGAAGTTCTAAGCTTGCCGCCACTTGCAAACAGCTGCGTTTAACTAAATAAGAATAGCTTTTCTATGTCCGTTAATTAATGATAGAATAGACAACGTCTCACAAGCTTGAGGCTGACTAGGGAGTCTTCTACGTGGAGGTAAAGAAATTAGTGCTCTTAATCTTTTTAGCTGTATGCTTTTATCAGATTGGCGGTATTATCGTCAATTACGGTTAGGTGGATCGGAGTCTACGTGTTCCCTTTTGTCTATATGATAAAGCATATATTTGCCCACGATCTCGTCTACGTGGACTTCAGAAATAATTCAACGTATATGATGCAATGCCATCAAATTCGATACAAACTACTGAGAAACTATGTGATTGCGAATTTTTATAATCTTTGGGTAACATTGAACTTGTTCAGCGTTGAAAAGCGAAAGAGGCTTAGCAGAAACGCGGGGTGATCCCTTGATCTCGTGGCGTTCCGTTACTAGTAGCGACGTTACGCTTACGGAATTGTCGTTGTATCGTAGAGATTATCCGACGATACAAAATCGCTACGGTATAGTCCACGAAGATAGCGCCTCACTTGAGCGACTCTACAAGGTGTTCTATGTTAAAAGTTTTTTTTATTTTAAAAGCGTACATCTCTAACTACATAAAGGCATAGAATGTTTAAAAACGTGACTGTATAATTTATGCTATGAATAAATTTAAATTTTGAATGGAATGGAAAGAAATAGAAACAAGGATAAATTATTCATGTTCAATTATTGTGTGTGTGTATTTTGTTTTTATTTTATATTATGCTGGCAAATAAAATGATAATCTAATCTATCTATTCATTTTCCACGGTTCTAAATCTACAAAGAAGGAATATAAAAATAACGAATTCATGTTTATTTTAATTTGTTAGTATATTTTCGTTTTATTCACGACAAAACCCAAAGTTTTATTTTGTCATCTATCTTCAATGTTTCGGGTTTGTTTTTACACTACGCTACTAGCCTGGCTTAGTCTCAGGGTGCAATAATCGAGAATAATAAATTGTGATGACGATAGCAGACGTCTTGAAACAATGTATAGTACAATAAACCCCAGATTTAGTGTAATATCCAAGTTGATAGAATCCAATCTAAGTTGGTTTCTGTCCCCTGTTCTAAGGAAACTTTGACTGTGATATAACGGGAACCGACATCGATTCGAGTGGTTCGGGACCATGTAGGAGACCTATGTTCAGCATAAAACGTTTCCCGGCTGATGATGATAATATAACGGGAATTATGGAGCTCTTTCTTACCCATGTTGTACTCGCAGCCATATTCATACATGTCGCACAAATCCAGGAAGGTGCGAGCCTCGTTCACTGACTTGCCGCATATAAATATAGTGTCGTGGAAGCACACATACGCATGCTCACACATTTTCTTCAACTCCGACTGGAAACAAGATGAATTCAAATAAAAACTATGTATATATTTTTGATGGGTTGGCACAGTTGGAGGGTAAGTGTGCTTACGTTCTACATTAACTCTTGTTTGGCTTAGGTAACATGTTTTAGCTAGTCAGGCAGACGAAGAAAATGTCCTACCACTAACCAAGCTGATTCATCATCATCAGCTGGGAAACGTCCACTGCTGGACATAGGCCTCCCTCATGGTACGCCACATCGACCGGTCCCGAGCCACCTGCATCCAGCGACTCACTGCGACTCTAACCAAGTCGTTGGTCCATCTAGTAAGGGGATTGCCATTTCAGTTCACTGACTCGTCGAGCTATGTCGGTGACCATCGTTCGTCTACGGATTTCCTCATTCCGGACCTTATCACGTAGAGAAATTCCGAGCATAGCTCGTTCCATTGCTCGCTGAGTGACTTTGAGCTTGTTTGTTCAGCCCACCAACCAAGCTGATTACTCTACAGCTCTCACTGGGAATTAGACCCGGGACCTAGAAACTGTTGGCCCTTTATGTAGTCACTGAGATATATTTTTATGAATTTAATTTTGAGTCTGAGTTTGTTTATATAAAACTTAAACCAATATGAACTTATGGCATTGATTTGTGGGGAACAGCGAGCAATTCAAACATTAATTAAGTAATTTTTGAGAATATGCAGTTTTGCTACAAAAATTGTGATGTATAGTCTCACAATAATACGACTAAAACAATTGCATATATAATAGAATATGTTTGGATGTCAAGCTGTGCAGATAGGATGAAGCAGAACATAACTAGTACGTTCGAAATGAAAGAAAGAAAATAATTTATTACAAGCTAAAAATAAATATAACACGTAATGAAAAAAAAAACTACACATGACACATACAGAAAACAAAACAAATAATTACAGTAATATTAAGTTATCTTCGAAAACGGCACCAGCTCAGCCCGATGCTGTGACCCAAAGACCACAGCGCTGATTTTCAGCCGGACCGTGACTTATTTATTCGGAGTTTAAGTGTTATTATTTCTAACTATAACTACTGTAAGAAAATTAAATAATCATCGTAAGATAACGTTCAGGAACGCTAACGCTTTGGAACAGTTCACGTTCCAAAAAGCACGTTCAAAAGACGAGAATGTACACAAAATCACTATTAGTTATAATTGGACTAGGGCTAATAACAGGATTACTTGTGTCTGCATTAAACGGCGAGAGAATAAGCTGGCCATGGAGCACACCGCAGCGACCCGACCACACGGGGTGCTCCACTGTTGTCTAACAGCTCTGGTGCTCCAGTGGTTTCGGCATTACTTTACCTCTTGTGTCCTAAATTCTGAACAATTTAGCGAAGCCAAAAGGACGGCTACGATTTTACCGACCTCCGCTCCGATTTGTCCGCCTCCATAGCCTAATGGCTACACGCTTGGAGGTCTCTTGGTTTGGTTGGTGGTAGCGCATTTTCTATGTCAGACTGGCTAGCCAAGCCCAAGCCTAAAAACCAAGCCAAACAGCAGTGTTAATAGCACTGTTGTGTTCTGGTATGAAAAGTAGCATAGCCAGCGCCTCATTAGGTTGAGGCTTCTAGGTGCGCACGCTTACCATCCAACGACCTTATCGTCACTTACCATCAGGTGAGATGAAGGCCAATTGCAAACCCATCACATCAAAAAAATCCAACATTGCAACAATCCAATAGCTTGTAGATGACATGATATAGTGCTACCATAAATTATTATTAAATATTAAAATATCGGGTTTAGTATCAAACTACATTCCGAAAATATAATGTTATGTATGTAGGCTACATAAAAATATATCCAAAATAAATAAATCTTAAATGACGGCTAATTCATCTCTTTTTATAGTCGAGTCGGTTTACGGTTTTTAACTTCTTTGTGTTGGTAACCTTTTTTTTTCTCGAGGGGAAATCATTTTTCAGATTACGCGACTCCTTGGGAGAGGAGACGGGTTATATGGAATTTCCATCCACGAAAAGTCCGATGGTGGTCGTCCTCTGCGCAAGTCGAAGAGCCCTGGGAACTCCACGAACACTCAAGTAGCTATGATGAATTCAAAATGGTTTTCGAATAAAACTTACCACGTATGCTTTATCACCAACTATATGACAATGCGAAAATGAAGACAAAAATAACATGAATATCGAAAATACATGTTTCTTCGGACAAGTTGCGTGTAGTGGCATTGTTGAACAAGTAAACTGACAACAGAATATGTATAGTTACGTGATACAAGTAGACAAGTAGAATACACAATAGACGGATGATGGCTCTTCTAGTGAACGATATAATTAACCCAAGCTTCACAGAAATGTCCCGAGATGTCAACAAAACTATTTAGTTTCCAATACACAAGTTTAATGAAATCCACCATGTAATTGATTCGTGTTTATAATGAGGCATGAAAGTGTCAATTGTAATATATTGTACTTTTACAATACATTGACACGAACAGAGAGTAATAATTTTAACTTGATATTGGTAGTATATCTTTACTGTTAACTAGAAATATGTTACATTAAGAACCCGTCAAAGAAGGACGCTTTTATTTAGATTAAAGCGGGGATTCTAAAATATATGTGGCTCATTTTCTGATCTTTTTCGGTTTAAGTGCACTATTTTTGGTTCGCTCGTAGCGAGTCGAGCGCTCGATTTCTATTTATTTTCCTTCTATGTCGGAAATTCTGTATTTTTGTAGTTTTAACGTCTCCGTAGTGAAGGCTGCTATATAAGCTAAGTTTCATTTTGTAGGCATTATCAGTGTTTATATATAATACTGAGAATTTGAGATCTATTTATGTTGTGATAATTACAGATTTTCCCTATTTAAGCGGATGATTAAAAATTAGATTGAATTGAATTTTTAAAAAAGAAAGTTACATTTTGTTTTCGTAGCAATAACTACTTTAAATTTTTTGGGCGGATCCCACATTTCTTATTACTTTGGAAACACCGGAAGAGACCGATTCAAAAATAAGGAAAAACTGCTTCATGCGACTGGAAAGTGGTCTGAAGAATCTGACTAAAGTCGTATGCGACGATGACATCTCTCACGAGTGATTCAAAAATAGAAATCCAAGGTCGGAAAATGGTCTTACATCGTGTCGAGAAATTTCAGGGTGTATTATAAAAATGTTACATATCTCATGTAGTTTTGGTTTCCCTTCTTAATATTATGATTTAGTAACAAGTCGGTAGCATCATCATCGTCAGGCAGGAAATGTCCACAGCTGGACATAGGCCTCCTTCATGGTACGCCATATCGACCGGTCCCGAGCCACTTGCATCCAGCGAGGGTTGGTAGCAGAGAGGTTCTTTAACTTTTTCTTTTACAATATCGGTCAATGTTTCCTTTTATTATTGTAAACAAACTATTATTGTTGTCCATGTAACTATGGTTTTATTATATCAATTGAAATCGACACCCAATAGCCGTTCGACGCCTCGAGGGTTCCGTGGCTTATGAATATTTTATATAAAGCAATAACGCTCATAATTAGAACCGCATATCTAGGTTTGATTTAATGGATAAGATTTAAATTAATCCTACTAATATTATAAGTGTGAAAGTTTGGATGTTTAGATGTTTGGATGTTTGTGACGCTTTCACGGAAAAACTACTGAATGGATTTGAATGAAACTTTACAACAATATAGCTATCAGAATAACATATAGGCTATAATTTATAAAGACATATTGTGTAAATTGTCCAAAATCACACTAGATCACATTAGTGGGATTACACGGGCAATTTTGGCATAACAAAAACGCGTTGCCTAGCAACCGACCATAGAATATGTAAATTCGTATATACAAACTTTCGCGTTTATAATTTTGGTGTGAAGAGTATTTGAATGCACTACGTCAGATATTGAATTTTATTTGGTTTCTTTAAATTATTAGACTACGTAACAGAATAAATACTATTTTGTACCTTATGCTGTATAATAATTTGTCATATACGTCACCTGTGCCTATCGAACAAGTAGAATAAATACATCTTGAAGTACACGCGGACAAGGTCGCGGGCGGAAGCTAATTGTTTAATAATTTTATAACACATTCTCATGTATACATACATATTCATCAATATGATATCATGGAAAGTCCAAAGTGGCGATCTACGTGAGAGGGGCATGTCCAACAGTGGACGATTATGTACTTTTATTATAATGTTAGTATACTGTAGTTTCAAGTGTCAGGCTAGAGCAGAGGCTTCACTGAAAATGAACGCTGCACTTTTGAGCGCTCTTGACGGCGGCTTCGTTAGTGAGTGGCGTGGCGTGCATTTATTAAGGCTGAGGCTATTCGTAGGGATGAGGGCTTTTTTAACCGAACTTGGATGCATATACATATTAAATGCATAGTGCATGTACCCTACACACACAACACACAAAACCTAACATGTTTCGGTTATTTTAGGGTTCAGTATCTCAAAAGGAAAATAAGAAACCCTTACAGGATCACTTTGTTTTCCGGCCGTCTGTCTGTCAACACAATTTTTCATCAACTTGAAATTAATATCGTATACGCAAGTCTCTAGTCCTTTGGAGTTGTGAAAAAAAAAACGAAGTTTCTAGGCTATTTCTAGGTCAACGTATTAAAAAGATAAGGCCAATTATTTAGCATATTTCGACGAAGTAGAAATGGAAAGCTATTGGGTACTTCCATTACATTGAAGCAGAATCATGTAATTTGGCAAAAAGCAAGGTCTTACAGCACAAATACAGAAACAAAACTAAAAAGTACCTTCATATTTTTTAAATTACAATTTCACGATTTGAAACTGTTCCAGCGCCTGTCATTATTTGTATTTCAATGTGTAAATTGACAACAATTGCTTCTGTTTATCGCCAGGCACAAGTTATTCTTATAAAATTTGATTTTTAGTATGTTCATATAATGTATGGCCGGTTTTATATATACACTACACGGTTTTCGCATAAACTCGAGAAGAAACTAATAATTAACGTGTGATTATATTCAAGTATGATTATCTTTCCATACTTGGGGGATTCAACCATGCTTACATTGTTGTGATATTCTGATTTTCTGTACGATTGCTGTAATATTTAGTAACTACGGATTTGATTTTTACCAAACAGAACTTGAAAATTAAACCAGAGCTATACTAAAAGGTGATATTTAATTGCATACAAAACAAAACCTATATTATACTAGTAAATTGAAAAAATAATAATGTATATCATACGGTAAGTTTGTCTAATTTGAAATACCATTTTATTCTCTTAATTTGTTTTATAGTTAATCGTCGTAATAGCTGCTAGTGGGCCGACGAGAGACCGTGAGAATGGATTTGTCTTCAGGGCAGGCAGTCTGCTTATAATCTGAGAAAAAAGAACAAGAAAATTTTCTTGGTTACAGATCAAATAAAACAATGTCTGTTAGATTTTATGGAACATCACCTAACCTATGGAAAATCACTCCTACAAGGATACCTGATTTGTCAAAATACAAGGGGTTCCCTAGATACGAGGTAACAGATGCACACACATACATACAACGGTTGCTAAAATAAACATCCTCCTTTTGGTTTTTGGTAGTCTGGGAAAAACAATCTTATTGATCAATATCTTCTCTCTTTATTTGTCCAAAAAAGCTTCAGTATTAAATAGTATTGTTGTAAACAGTATTAAGAATCTTACTTGAAAAACTGTAGACCTGAAAAATAATACTTATTCTGTAACTAGCAGAAGATTTTTAAGGATTTGTACTCAAACAAAGAACTCTAACATTTCATCCAATTTGTACATCTCATACCTGTTCGGATAAATGTTTGCATATAATTTGCACTGTGCTGACTCAAGTATTTACCAAGTATATTTTCTTCGCATATATTAAAGTGGGCGTGATTTTTGTTTGTTCCGTATACTCTATCAAAGGGCATGTCTTAAAAATAGGTATTTGTAGACCAAATTGAGTTTCCCTGTTTTTACTCCGGGTTAAAAATTTGTAGCTCTTCGAATTTTTTTAAAATTATATCATTAGAATGAAGCAGGCAGCCGTGGTAGCTCAGTTGGGTATAGCGACAGTTCTTGAACAATTGAGGTCTGGGTTCGATCATAGCTTGTACCAATGAGTTCTAATTTAAATAATAGATAAAAATTATTACCATTGGTTAGAGTCGCTGGGAGTCGCTGGATGCAGGTGGCTCGGGACCGGTCGAAGTGGCGTACCATGAGGGAGGCCTATGTCAAGCAGTGGACGTTTCCCGGCTGATGATAATGATGATTACCATTGACTTTTCGGTGAAGGAAAACATCGTGAGGAAACCTGCACACTTCTGAGAAGAAATTCAAAGGTGCGTGTTAAGTCTACCAATTCGCACTGGTCCCGCATGGTGGACTATGTCCCATACACTCTCTGTATGAGAGTAGGCCTGAGCCCCTGCAGTGGGGACATATATAGGCTGTTGATGATGAAGAAGTAGGATAGGAAATAACTAACTTCGTCGTCGGATGCAGTTGAAGTCAAACATGTCGCAGATGTCCCTGAATCCCATGACATCACCAGCATGGCTGACGCCGCAGATTGGGACTCGGTCGTGGTTGCAAACTTTCGCCATGCTGCACCACTTGGCACCCATCTGTTAATTAAACTCAAAATCAACACATTATTACGTTCAGAGGAAGGAACAAAGTATCGTCTCTCCTTATGAATGACATTATTAAATTATGTAAGTAGCAGTTAATTAGTTATCATTTAATTTCACAGTTCCATGACTGAATATGTATTGTTTCAGGAGATATGGACTTAATTGGTCTATTATGCGTCATTTTATTTTAAAATAACAGCCAAGCGATTTTAATTAACACAAAGCGCTTTGAAACACGAAAGGAAAAAGTTCTGTCTTATTAAAGACTGAGTTTCAGTCGGCGCTAACATTAATTTTGCAATACGATTAAAAAGAACTCAGCATTTAATTATAACATAACATATCCAAACAAATTTGGTTTCATGGGCAACATAAGAAATTCGTCACAATTACAAATAGCTATTTTGTAATAATAAAATTTTTTATAGCTATTTTGCACAAAAAAAAACATAAGATAAAATTAGAAAACATTTTTGGAAAACTATTTCAAATCATTTATGACCTGAAATATTATCTTATCACCATTGACATATATTATACCGAATCGATGACTACATATTTATGATTTATATCCATTCAATGTGTGTCTGTTTCGTATTGGAAGTTAACCAAACTAATATCTTTGTGCTAATTAAGAATTTATTACTACACTATTGAGTAATAATAGTTTAGAGTATTCTTCAAAAGGAAATATGTGAGAAAAGAGAAAGAAGTTTAATTGATAGCTACGGAAATGAGATAGAAGCAAAGTAGGTGGAAAATGTGCCTTTAAGAAGGATTTCCTAGACGGGAAGATAGGAATGGAAGAGGAGCAACGATTGTATTCCTTTTGTTCGATTCACGCTTTGACGGGAAAAATGTAGCAATGGCTTTTATCGATGCATTGACTGCAAATTTTAAAAGAGGAGAAAGCATAATGAAATACTTACTTGAGACTCCCTCATAGTTTGCTAACTCACATGAGAGGGATCACTATCTATATATATCTTCTGAGATGTTTTTAGTCCCACGGGATGACATCGTGTATGTTATGTAGGTACTGAGCATAGGCCTATCCCATAGCACGCCACAATTACCAGTCCCGAGCCGCTTGCATCCAGCGGCTACCCGCGACCTCATCTAGTGGTCGCCACTCTCCACACGCCAGCTTACAGATTCATTAAAATTAGAACATTTTGAAAATGGTGTAAAAGCTTCTCGTCTCTTGCGCTTTATAAAATATAAACGCGCCACATGAGACATCCCGTGATTGTGTGCCATTTGAGGTATTTTTAACGCATATTTTTATTCAAATTATTTTACATAGCTTTGACATTTATATATCAAATATAGAACGCATATGATGATTGGTGAATTGATGTAATACGAGTAATTGTAGTATCACTATCAACAACAACCGTTGCACCATTGAATACTGATTCTATAAATAACTATACAAAATCGAGTAAAAAACCAGTCTTTAAATATTATTACTTTGAATTATAAAATATGAATTAAAATTAAATACTCATAATCGCTTAAATGTTCATTGCAGTTTACCCTGTCTCTCAGGTCTCAGTCTCAGGGGAAGTTTAGGACTTTGCGGACTTTCTTGTTCCGATGGCGGAAGGCCCGGATGGTAAACCGCTGGTTCTTTGACAAAGAGGTCGCAGCCTTGTCTAGGACGCTACTTGTGTAAGCACTTTTGCTCCGTCCTACTTGGGTCTGACCGTTCTCTCGGCTGCCGCCGCCGCTGAGTGTGCAGCTAGACTCAAGCATGGTAAATACACTTGTTAGGAACCATAGTATGCCTTTTACGGTAGATAGTTTCTTGGTGCTCTGAAGCGAAGGCATTTATCGTCTGCTGACTATGAGGAAGGAGTTATGATCGTCTCCTTGGCCATCCAACGTGTCAATTTTGGCAGTCTCATGGCTTTGAGCTGAGCACTCGATCCCGGTTTTTAGATCAGTATGTTTTTGTATGTTAATTGAAATTTTTAAATCATTGTCGTTTACTACAATTAAAAAAAACGGTTAAGTGCGAGTTGGACTCGAGCGCCGAGGGTTCCATACAGAATATGAATAAGAATACTGAAAATCATAAATAATAGGTATGCACCCAACAATGCTCTACCGAAAATATTTTTATGATTGAAAACCAACTTTTCCAGCTAAATTACATAGCATACTACAAAGTTAAACATAAAAAGCTGTTTTTAATGTGTAATAATTAAAAATCCTGGTTTTCAGATTTATTGACATGATTGTGCTGTAAGACAAATTTAAGGATTCTAGGTCAACGGGAAGATTCCTATAGGCTTTAGGGTTCCCTTGGTAAGAATTGGTCTAAATACAGCTACATATATTAAGGGGCGGCAGACCTGAGTATTGGATATAAATTTAATTTTAAAAAAAGGCTTGACAGACGTACAACAAAGTGATCCTATAAGGGTTCATTATTTTACTTACCAAAGAAGGAACCAATTGTAAATCTATTGTGCATTGAACATAATACAAACAAAAAAATATAATTTTACTTGAAAACACAAATGTCTTATCATAAAGAGAATGCAAAGACACAAATGCAAAAGCAATTTCCACAGAGGTAGATATCAATTATAGTCTAATTTATTCAAGCGTATTTCTGTGCCATATTTTCCTGTCAGGTCTGTTCAGAAATAATGGCTAGGCAATAAAACATCGCATATTCAACAGTGGACACTTGAAGGCTGTCGAAGAAATGAAATAGTACATTATTATAAGTTGTGGGGCGTTATTTTCCATAACTATTCGAAATTTCAAGTCGATACCTTTAGTAGTTCCTGAGATAATCAGTTGTGGCATACGTACGGACTGACACCCTACAGCTCAGCTAAAGTTTGTTTTTACTGGTTACGAAGGTATACTCATAAGTTTTTATTAAATTCGGGTGTTGGAATTTCTGGTGGTTAGTTTAGTGCAATTTTATTTTGTTTGTTTTGAGTAATGAGTGGAGGTGACCTATCATTTAAATTCGAAATTGTAATCTTGAGCGGGCGAGTGATCGAACAGAACATGCGGTAGGATTGGAAGTATGTGAATTAAATAAATAGTAATTGTGAGTTTTATTACTTTTGTTACCTTCCTCCCCATATTGATGTCTTCGGAGTCTCTGTCTAGCGGCGGTCCGTGGGTGGACACGGATATTGCGCAGGTCACTATTACTAGAACTGAAATTAAAAGTTCGTAAGATACTTAATGTAAGTCGCCTATGTACGTAATTTGGGTATGTGAATGAAAAAAATATTTTGTTCTAATTCGACAGACCATGTAATAGTAACAATACATTGTGATACAAGGGTGGAAAGTAGGTTATTACAAAGGAGATGTCATTAACAAGCCCGAGCTGAAGCGAGGGTGTTTAATGTCACGAGTGTGTGTGTGGTGCGCGGGCAAAGACAGGGGTATAAATAAATAATAATCATAAATAGTAAGTGACGTTTAGAACATTGGTTACAAAGCGTGAACATACAATAATGCTACGTATATTAGTATAACATGCTTAGCTGGCTTCACCTGGTGGGCCTTGTGGCTATAAACACCTCGACTATAATATCCAGCTTACTGTACTTGCATCGTAATGTACTATTAAGGTTTTACTTTACCACTTGTTTGGCGTGGTTAATATGTATATTATATACCCATGGAAAACTATAGATTTATGGTACAAACAGTCTTTGAGTAAGCCACGGTTCCTTGTTTATTTCGGATCCCTAAAAATCTAACCGGATATCAGAGATATCCCACGCTAGGAATCGTACCCGCCCTCTGGTTCGTAAGTCCAGTGTGCAGCGAGTAGGGCCCGGCCCCGGAGACAGTTATAATAAAAAAAATTCGCAGACATAATTGTATTTACTCGACATTCAAAACACGATATACGCAACAACAAACACACAGAAAAATATATTAAAACTAAATATAGTAGTAACTATAAAATAAGTAACTAAAAAAGTAGATATAAATGTAACACTACTAATTTAAAGAAACAATTATACACAAAATAATAAAAATGACATCGCGTTGCCGCTACCCTTGTCGCGCAGTGAGTGCTGAAAAGCTGTACTTCAACCGGGAGTGCTTGAAGCGCAGCACTGATTTTCAATGAACCCTTGTTTCCCGCCTGACACTAGAACGCATTATTATACAAGAAAAAATCTGAAAAAAATGAGTAGGTGTATTAAATAGTGTACAAATAAATAATACATAAGTAGAATATATAGGATGATAGTAGAGTAGGATAGATTGTACAGCAGCCTCAGGTGGACCACATTTTCGCGTAGTCGTCATCGCGTCACAGTAAGCATAAGAAGCTGTAAACAAGTAACATCGGAACATGTCAATATGTCCTCATTTTGTTGCTGTTGTTATGTTTGTCTTAATAAAACCTTCCTAGTGGCATAGCTTCAAACAAGGTCATTATACTTGAAATTATTTTGTAATCATTTCCTGAAACTTAATCGAACTCGACTTTTTTTTCTTTTTTGACAGATTGTGAAGTAAAAAGGCAAAAATCGACATACTGATTAAAATGTTGCCGTCTTGTATTCCATACGGCGGATTATGTGTGCGAAAGATGGTTAGACAGACGCAAGTTTATGCTAAATTAGATCTTATTTATAGCGTAGTGGAATGGTTTATCTCTACCTACCGGACTAAATTGAAACAATTGATTACAAAAGAGTTTCAATTTTCTTGGCTTTAAACTTGTATTCCTTTTAACTTAGCTACTCACAATCCAACTAGAGCTGCACACAATCCAGGTAGAGCTTCTAACTTTACAGGTGGATTGCGTTTGAAGAGATCGTTCCAACTAACTGACCAACTCCATTAGCTAGCGGAGTAAGGATTGTGCTTTACTTGAATGTAGTGCATTTCGGAAATTCTGTTTGAGTTATTTTATTCATTGCTGTGACGGAAATATTTTATTGAGTACGTTACTTGAAATATTTTATTGAGTGCTTTGTGCTCCTTACCGGTTCCCTCTTGAATGTTCTCAGAGTTCAAACGCTATTGGATATATTGAAATATTGAATAATGGAAAAAATATTTTTGTTTGTATTGGTATAAATTTGTTGCCGAGAATGCAGGTATGTTTTACTTTTGCGTGGTTTTGATATATTTTTATTAATTAACTTTCAAATTTTAACGGATTAGTACATTTTGTCTACTAGTCAAAATCGTAATTTAGGTCTATGTCTATGAAACAAGCATCGACATTGCTTACCTGCTTATCAAAAAGCAAACAAATTAATTCACTACACATAAAATTAGTTCTTTTGTGTGATGTATAAACATTGTTGTTTACAACTGGTTTACGGAGGCAGTTAAATATTTTTATGATTCTGAGAACGAAAACAAACAATAGAAAAGTGGGATTCGATCACTGTTTCACGTCAATCCGTCACACTCGTATACCTAAGGCGCAAGCCACACTCTGCGTTATTTCAGAAATAGTACCAAGCGATGAACGTTGATGTCTGCGCCCTATCTGCGATTCACGTCAGTATAATTTTAGTAATAGATAAAACAGAGGCATAAAACATATACTTTTCGTCTATTTTAAACGCCAATTTTGATTTATTTAAAAAAAAAAGCAAATACCCCTCTCTATATGGTTGCCGGGAAATGAATAAGTCCGCCAATAATTTCACATGATCTTCCAAATCTATCCATGTAGTTTTGTGTGCTAAGTGTTTACAATCGAACAATCAGAATTTAAATAGACCAATTTTCGGCTTCAATATTACGATGATTTATGGTCTAGTTTAGCTTACTAACTATATAAGCTAACGCTTGTTCATCCACCCTCTTTTTAATGTCCAATGTCCTAGATTTATTTTAATAATATGTTAGTATATTCTTTTTTTGGATTGAAATATTACAAAATTCACTTACCTGTTATCGTAGTCGAGACCATGTTGTAATATTCTGAATACAGCTTATCCAGACCAAAGCCAGTAAACAAGTGACAGTCTATGAAACGGCATGTTTTGGTAAGCCACACCAAGTAATCATTGACTATTGTGTAAGGACAATAGATAATTAAAACATCCTGTTAATAGTTTCGTACTAAGAATCCATCCTAGGGAATACGTAACTAATTATGTAGAAGGAATGTTGTATGTAATTAGATCGGCGGTACGTGATTGCACTTCGATGGCGGAACTTTCTTGAAATCTGAAATCAAATTGAGAAGTTACTTGGGAGAGAAAGCTAACAGTGCTGAGGTTATCTGTTGTCCTTTAATCTCACCTGATGGTAAGTGACGCAAGGGATAGGTGTTTGGGTGGAAAACTTGCTCAACCAGAAGACTAGTCAATGAAAAAGCTCTGCTAGGTCAGTTGTTTCATACCGGAACACACTAGTGCTTTTTTTTACGGAGTGGAAATCTTCAAAAGATACCCGTTACTTCGGGGAAAGTAGCTGGGTTATGCTGGATTCTTACCAGCTACAACCACTCCGGTATCCCTCTCTCGCCTCTTTTTGCCGAGTCACGGGAACGTACTACTCATCCGCAACTCGGCAGGCGGCCCCATACATCCCTTACATTCGTGCATCCGTCACTTCTCTTGTGCAGCAAGCACATCCAGCCGGTCGCCAGCTAGATGTGATTGGCGCACACACACACACATCTACTCTATGCGGATAATGACAGGCCGATCGCAGCATGTATGACAGGTAAGCACACACCCTGCCCCGGCCCGCCGCCACCTGCACCAATCATTCGTCCTTTCCTCAGTGGGCAGGAGCGCGATGCCTGGCACGTTCGCTGCCCCATTCCTGCACCTTTCAGTCCTCGCCTCTCCTATCATCCATCCTGTATCTATTGCACTAACCGCACCCAACCAACCCCGATGCAACCCTAATGAGGAAGCAACGGTATCGATTGGGCACGGCTGGCGCACATCCCTCATCTCAACTGTGCGTGTAGCGCCGAGCCGGTCTCAGTCCGGATGACAGGTAAAACACACTAGTGCTATATTAACACTGCTGTTGACGTTAGACTTTGGTAATATGGTAGTAGATAGACCGGGTGACAGGCCCTACTGTCAAGCAAACTACTACTACCATCTACTACTACCCCACTAGGAATCCAACTGTGGAGGACAAACAAATTGTGTGAGCCATTAAGTCACGGCGGCTATGTTCCAAATTCATTCGGTGTGCTCCTATCTGTTCATTCGTGCCGTTGATCTTGAGCTTTATAGACATTTGGTTCGCATATTGTCTTCATCTCACCTGTATATGGGTTGTAAAAAAAGGTCAAGTGCGAGTCAGACTCGCGCACCGAGGGTTCCGTACAGAATATGAATAATTAGTATACTGAAAATCATAAATAATAGGTAGGCACTGTAATATGCATCCAACATACCGAAAATGTAATTTTGATTGAAAAATCAACTTTACTTTGCAGCTAAATTACATACCCGACGTATATAGCTTACAACTACAAAGTTAAATATGTAAACATAAAAAAGCTATTTTTACTGTGTTATAATTAAAACATCCTGGTTTTCAGATTTATTCCTATGGTTGTGCTGTAAGACCTTGATTCTAGGTCAACGGGATGTACCCTAGAGGCTTTTGAATCGTTGCGTTTTGTATGGAATTGGTCTAAAAATACAGCTTAAACAGCTATATCTTTTTATTGCGTTAACCTATAAGTTTGATTTTTTCACAGCTATTCAAGGAATGGCATGGCAGACTCGAGGATTTGACATTAATTTCAACTTGATATCACTATGCGAATATTTGTAAGCCACAAGGTTCAACATAGCGACCGTTGTTTCATAGTACTCTAAGTTGCACAAATAAATTGATTTGATCTCCACGTGTTCCGCACAACAAAATGATCCTATAGGGTTCTTTTTTTCCTTTTTTGTACGGAACCCTAAAAACACAATACACGTCATTTATTTTGCCCACTAGAGCCAATAGTTTTTTTTGTAGAACCCGCACGCGACAGAGCTGCCAGCAAGAAACGTAACGTAAAAGCTTGTAAAAGTAGTATGTATATCTCTATGTACTCAAAGTAGATTGAGGGAACATAGCAACATAAATACATGTATACATAATAGATACTCGTATATACAGAAGTTTCTAAAATCAAAACCTTCCTTTTATCTTCGCTGTAGGTGAGTATTAAAACAGGATTTTACACATCAGTATTTAAAAATCATCGGTATTTTAAAAAGTACTCGCGATACACAGAGCAACTGAAGATGAAAGCCGATAAAGTGTTTTGCAAGAAGCTCCTTTAAAAGAATTGAATTTCTATGAAATTCCATTTATAACGGTAAAATGTAAATTGAAACACAAATCGAATAAATGTTGAGTTGAGAGCTCCGCAAAGCTCATGCTTTTTGAACGAGTGCCTGAAAGGTTTTAGTTGCATCTTTTTATTTCAACAAGCTTTAGTTTTCATGTACGTGAATTTGAATGTAATATGATAAAACTAAGGGGTTTACGCGGCGAAACAATTAGATTTTTGTACGAAAGGATATGTAATAAAAAACCGGTCAAGTGCGAGTCGGACTCCGTACAGAATATGAATAATCAATGTAATGAAATCATCAATAATAGAAAAAATTTAGGCGATGAATGCTGTACACTATTAGGGCAGTTGAAGTCGTTTCCTTAGTTCTTTTTGAACGCGTTAATTTTTATGTATAGTAGTTGATTTTCAAAATAAACAAAACACAAATAAGGAATAGCAAACAAGTTGTTAAATAACGAATCAACCAAAGCAATGCATGTAAGGAATTTACGGAGAAATGGTGGACTTGGTGAGAGCGATTTATTTGATCAAAGAATAAACTACTGGTAATTTGCACGGAGTGCGTTCACTGTGAACCTCAATACGACCGTATTGGGTTCAAAGTTTATAATCAAATAACTGCTATCCAAATATGTTCGAAATTTGTACATTTGATTTTGGTTCGTTTGCACAGTCGGTTTTCCTATTGGCTTTCATCGCAGTTAGTTGTAAATAACGATAAGACCGTAGACTGAAAGCGTTCTTGCCTACAAGCTGCAATGCAGGCCTGCTGATGCATATTATATTTTCATCCGACTCGGTGTGGTACGAGTAAACCGAACTATGATTTTCGTCTGAACGGAAAAATATATAGTTAGGAAAATTTTTGCGGTCTGTACTTGAAGGCAAGGTCTGTTTTTCAAAGTTGTTGGGCAAAGTATTGTACAACTTAGCGTTGAGGGATGACACTACTCCATGATTCAACGCTGACTAACCACGAGATGGAGTTCAAAACAGTCTGGGCTGGTGCACGGATACACAATACCCCAAATGTGAGTCGTCAGAAGAAAGCAGCTTATTACTGCGTAAAAGCTTGTGTAAAATTTATTTAGTCTTCATTACAAAAGGTTCCATCTTGCTTAGAATCTATCATAGAGTAAATCTTCCTTGACTGTGGCTGTCTATCGCATTAAACTTATTGTCAATCGTTGCAGTCATCCTTTTGATCTTCTAAAGACTTTATGTCAAGGTGGGGTTTGGTAGGGATGGCTGGAACAACACGGCTTGATTCCAATACCTACCCTTGCTACAATCAGCTAACCAGAATAGCGCCGGGGTATATTTAGTTAATACACGTACTCGTATTCCACAGTTTACCAATTAGCATTTCGCTTCATCATGTATTATGCACGCTAGTATGGAGTGGCATTACTGCCGGCTTCTGTGTTTACCGAGCGATGTTTATGCTATTTCTAGACCAAGTACACCATCCTCGTTTATCATCCATGCCATGTGGTCTCGGCTTTAGAACAAAATCACCCCATGTCATCTTACGTGTCGTAATAGGTCACAGGGAACACGATTTGATATTTGGGCAGCGGCATATATCTATGTAGCAACAATATCCTCTTGATTTGTGCCGATTGACCACATTGAGTCTGTGGTTAAAAGAAGGGTGAGAGGTTGTTTGTGTATTTGTATATTTTTACTAACAAGTATCGCAACAAAAGTTTCCTTACGTTTTTTGTATTGACAGTTGAACTCCAGCATATCGCAGCTGTCCAGAAACCATCTAACCTCTCTATTGAATGACTGTAGGCCGCAGACTCTCTTGTTGAACTTGTGAGCGCAAACGGCTGCCTCCAGACATATTGATGTCTGAGAAAAAATGTATGTTTCAAATCATTAGAAGATACATGAAGTAAAGGCATGTGCCCAAGGCGCCATGTTGTGTACTCATGGATACGCATCAATACATAAATTTGCAGCGGGTGATCTCAACAAGAGGTCAGTTTATACTGGAAATATATGCTTGATGTGTAGACGTACAGTACGCGGAAATGCGTGAAAGCAGCGGCGTCTCGCTGAGCTGTGAAACAGTGCCGAAACTATGAGGATGAACACCGGCATTAAGGTTTTGTACTAAGTCATTCAACAATTAAAACTCAAATTTCATCATCATCACATGGTCTCACTTACCACCAGGCGAGATGAGAGTCAAAAACAAGCCCCTTGTTTATGCATATAAAAATTACGTCCCGACTGATTATGAAGATTTACACATACCTATTATATGAAATTGGGCAATGAGAATATGTTGAGGGGAAGAGAATAGATTAATTGAGCAGGAATTGCAAAACCAAAAATATTTGATATAGTAAGTTCGTAAATCTCTATCAACAATTCAATTTCAAGTACAATAGGTATTGTCAACGTCTTATCTGGCGGTTGTTATAATGATGAGAAACTTTGTTCAAGATTTTCAGAAAAAGAATACTACTGACTCATCGGTGAAGGTATTAGGTATTGTATTCCAGTGAGACCCTTATTTAAAACCAAAGACATTTAACATTAATAATGAAACAAAGCAAACTTAACTTGTTCCAATTGGTAATAAATAAGTCACTATACCTAGTAAATCACGTCACGTGCCCTTACAAGATTTGCCGTAACGTTGACTTTCGAGGTCAAAGTTTCCTAATGACCACTCTTTAACCTATTACTACTTTTAAATCTCTTTGTTTAAAACTTACTTTCTTCGTCTGAGCTGCTGAAAACAAGCAGCTCGATACGAGTGAGAGACATAGCAGCACTGTACGTGCCATAAAGAGGAACAAGAGATAGTTACTAGAACAATCCAACGTAGGATTGCAAATGAAATAATAAAAAGCCTTTTGCAATAAAGTAAATTCAATTTTGCGATAGGTACGCAGTTCTACTGAGCCAATAACTGGATAATGGATAAAGCTTCGATCACATAGAGTATTATTGTTGAGTTCCTTTTGAGAGTTTCTTTGGCTTCTACCGATACGACAACAATCTACTTGGATAAGTAATATATTTGTCTTCGAGTTGCTCGGAGAACGGAGATAAAGCTAGCTTATCTTTTCGAGAATTTTGTTTCGAAAATAGTTTTCAGATATAAAAGTTCTAGAGATGCAATTTCACGCATTGAAAGATGTAGTGGGATGCATTCTTTATATTACTTCTATGTTATTCTCTTATTTATGACTTTTATACTAATAACTAATAAATATATACTTTACAATTTCTTGTGACATCTAAGACTGCTTTCAGACATTCTTTTTATAAATAGGCTGTTAATTATGTACGAGTATTTACTTTTCTTCTCTGAGTTTGTGCCTGAATGTAATTACAACAGAATAATCTTGTACTTTTTTCTTTTGTGTTTATAGTGCTCTTGTGTTGAGCAAATGTTATCAGTCGTGGCACCTGGGGGTCACAATTTCCTGTAATCAGTCAAAACTTCGAGTCGATAGTATTAGTAGTTGAGACACTCGTAATCCTCTGTGACAGACGCAATATATACACCAGAGTTATTTTATAAGAGTACCGTTTTTTCATCGGATGTTGTAACCTAACAATGTGTACACATTTAAAAAGCAGGATGTATTCTTTTCATTTATTTCACAATATAACTATTCATCTTTATAACTCGCCTTCATAAATTTTATCGAAGAATTTCATTCTCAGTGGAGTTACCTATTGTAATTCAACATGCGCGCTCTGTGGATAGGTGAGATTAAAATGCATTTCCAATGATTTTTAGATGTTGAAACAATCCAAATATACTTACAGCGATCAGTGACCATTGGGCTATCGTCAAACTCGTTTGTCTTTTGTCTGTTTAACTAATGATGGTATCGTGCTCTTCCAATAGACTTAACGGAGCACTGGTGAGGCTATGTTAATTTGTTCGGAGGAACACAATAGTGCTATTAATGCTAGTGTTTCGCGGCAGATTTTGTCGAATATAGAAATAATAGGCCCAATTTTTTTTCATCAATCATCCCCTAAATAATTACATTAGTGATATATACCTGAACATCACAGAAATAATTTTTTTTAAATTCGAAAGCTATCCAGTAGTGCTATTTTCTAAATCTGAAAAATAATAATTAAACACAAATGCATCGAAAAGTAGTATGTTTGAATATCATGAAATTTATTCTATTTTTACACTCAGACAGCTATGAAGCGAGCTATACTCTTACAGTCTTACCACAAAAAATATTTTAACTCATCAGTTAAATACTAGTTTAGTTAGACAGTATTAAAAAGATAATCACTGCATAGTCACACATACACTTCTTTTACACATATATTTAATGCCTTACATACTATATAGGGCTTTTCTGAAAACCAGCGCTATGGCTACTGCCATAGCAGATGCTGAGATTAGTTTCTGTTTCTGTTTTCTGTTTCATAGACAATTGTTTAATTTTGTTTACCACAAAACCATATCCAACGTTTGTTTACTTAGGCACGATTTATCTTGACGTATCTTTATTTTATGTTGACACCTCTAGAAAACGTTTCATTGAAAGCATTTTTTTTTAATTTAACATAATTTTTATTTATCAAATTGATTTGATTCAGTAATTTCTACATTATAAAAATATACGAAATATATACTTTATGTAATATATAAACGCATGCTTGCTTTTGTTGCCGTACATTTGGTGGATTGACAATGCTAAACTTTTTTAAATAAACAATTTTATACATCCAATGGAACGTGATTTTCACTGACATGAGGTCAGTGTCAGGTGTCAGGTTAATTTTATTCTCTCAATCGAATCTGTGAATCGAATATTAAAATTGAGCTATAGTTTATGCTATCGTGAGGAATATCGTCCTTAATTATATCAACGATTATTCGTCTCGAGTCATGCGTGGTTTCGTGTGGACGTGACTACGTTTATTTTATTATAAATTGCGAAGCGCGGCGCTAGCCGCTGCGACGTCAGCGTCATGGGCGAGGAAAAACTCGTGGCGAACTCCTCGTGTTCCTGCAACAGAAGCTGGATGTGATGGACGAAGTCAGAGCGTTGCAGATATGTAAGTCAAGCTTCAGCGAGGCTGACATAGCTGCGGCGAGGAAGCTGCAGTACGCGGCTCTCAATAAGAGCGACCAGATGATGTCACACAGACGTGAAGGGACACCGAAGAGCCTGCAGGATATCATCACTGTGCTTAAAGAGACCGATCCTGACGACGTGCCTACGTTTGTAGCGAAGGAGTTGCACAAGCTGCCTCCCGTCACCGTGACCATGTCGACGTCACCAGCCTCCTAAGCCTCCAGTGAAACAGCTTGCTGCTGGACACAAAGAAGCTGAATCACCGCGACGTGATTTTGCTTCAGTGGTTTCCGTCGCTAACAAACGAACTGTTCAAGCCCAGCAGCCGGTGTTACCGAAGGCGCAGACGACCACGAGTCAGCAGCGGAAGCGCGTCCGATTTGATGACACGGACGAGGATGTATTTCAGAAAGTCAAGACGAAAATGGCGTACCGTAAACGAGTGACTCGGAACCGCTGCGGAACCGCACCCACAGGGCCCAACTACCTGCTGCGCGATGAAGTTCCAACCACGGCCACGTATCTGTCACGCCTACATTTCATCACCACCATGCAGGACGTCACAGAATATATATAGCAGAGGTCCAACTAGACCGTGAGGATGGCGCAGCTGGAGTCACGCCACGGTACATCATTCAAGTCGTTCGTGGTTCGAGTCCCGACCTGCAAGCTGACCCGTCGCTTCAGAGGAAAGATAGCGACCAACACCACCAGAGCGGCACCAACGTGCCATAGTAAATAAGTGTGCAGAATATTTTTGTAGTGTGTAGTAGTTTAACTTAATGTATTTTATTGTATTGTATATATACTTATGGGTCATTTTTACCTGAAATAAATGAATAATAATAATAATTTCCCCGAAAGTTTTACTAAATCTGTAGCGTTTTCGAAAGTTGCGCTCGTTGTAATGTTCAAATGTATTTATTCGCACTGTTAAAACGGTCACGATAGTTGTCCATTAATTCCACGTCTTCAAAATCATTAAAATCAACAAAGTCTACGAAATCTATTGCGAATTCCGGCAGAGAATGTTATGACAGGCTACAATTCAAATTAAAGTTTTATGTTAAGAGGCTATGTTGGTAAGACCACGTGGCCGCGTTCAAGGTTGCATTTTTTTGTAGCTGTCCCTCTCCGAGCCCTATCCTACCCGAGCTCGTACGGTGAGACAGCATACACTACGCGAAGTTATCAACCCGTTATTTGGATGTTTCGTAGTCCAGTGATCATTTGAAGGATACAGTATATTATGTAGCCATTTTTTCAATACAGTATATTAATAAAATTTCAGATGTCGGTGTTTTTTCCAAATTGTTCTAAATTAATTCATACTCTTGTAAAACAGGTTCAAAGTTGGGGCTTTTTATTACCGAAAAATACAATACTTTGACGCCCTGTAACTCTGGAAGTATATATTTAAACGAAAATCTGACTCACCACCGACACAGATATTTGTTTCTAGATTGTGCCTTGAAAATTTCATAGATTTTCATAGCTTAATACTCAAAATATGACTGGACTACGTTTGTATGGGCGCTTTGACAACAGCATACCCTCTTTTAAGCAGTGTCTAAGCTGACATCGGCTAAACATGCATTTGTGGTAACATTTTTTCAAAACGTGTGTCTAAAGCTTGTTTATCTTTTTTGTGGTAAGACTGTTAATGTTTGTATTCAGAGTACGGAGGACGAACTATATTCACCGACGTACGAGTATCTTGAAGAGTCCGACTCAACTCCGACAGAACTCACTATAAATTAATTCTATGTAGAAAATGCTCACGTTCGGTTAAACTTAAGGCTGACTCAATCTTGAGTGTCCTGACTTGGATCTTTGTGTCTGTGGCAACCGAAAGCTGGCGTAAAATTAGAGTGAGCTTAGGATGTGTCCCAGGGACAAGTAGTATCGGGAGATGCGGGGTGGGATAGATTCCAGCAGCATAAAGGAGGACGAGTGGATGAAGAGGATTGAGGATCGGAAATAGTGGCGCACGTAGGTAGAGTCCATCTTCAGCAGTGGAGAGACACGGGTTGATAAGTCAAGCAACGTATATGTCGAACTCGATAAAATCTTTGTACATTACAGAAACTTTATTAATTTGTATTGCAATAATTTACAGGTATTTTTCTAGGAACATGTATCTACCATTCCAATGCATCGAAGGTTTGTATACAACAATGAAATCCTCACAGCAGCGTTTCGAATAGAAAATAATCAAATAATATTTTAAAATAAATTGGTTTAGTTAGCTGTAAGAGATTTTTTCATACGCACAATAAGTTTCTGTTTGTCTTTAATTCCACCTGACTGTAATTCTTAGTATATTAAATAAGATTTCCTAGTCAAATCACACAATCGTATCGATATCAGTACGCATTTTGTAAACCCAAATTAGATAGTTGAGATGATTTCTGAAAGCTGGATCAGCTTTTTATCTATTTATTTTTATCTATATATTTAAATCTTCATTTTATTACTATAACAAGTAAACGCGTTCAAAAAGAACTAGAAACCGACTTCAAATGCCGTAATAGTCTACTTTTATGAAGGCAATACTTGTAAGTCTGCTGTCTAATACACATTTAACATTCCCTATCTCAAAAACTACTGAACCGATTTTAATGAAACATGCAGACTTACCTAAGTTGAGAGTTAATTAAGAATTATTTAAATCGAACTTATAGTTCCGGAGATATGCGAAGACAAATATACATACATACACTTTTGAAATTTGGCAAACTGGGCAGTTCTGGAAATATAACACACATACAGGTCCAAGTGTCATCCTTTTTTGAAGTCGGTTAAAAATAGAGAAGTGATTTCAATTGAAGCTAAGTTGAAAGTTAGGGTTTTGAAATTGATACCAATTTTCATTATTATTTCTTCTTTTCTAGATGTGTTTTAAAGCGAAGACCTGTATGCATAATGGGATACAGAAATGCGGGGTCGATGGCAAAGGAAATCCTCGTAGATTCATTGACTCGTGTGACATGCTCGAGTACAACTGCTTGCAGAATGCAGGTAAAGCTAACTTGAAACGCCACACTGTTCATTGGAGTAAAATAACAATGGTTGAAATAAATTTCAAATTGTGTTTTATACAGCGTCATTATGTTTGAACTAAGTCAAATTTTGTATATCTTGCAGATTTCGATAAAGTGTCTTTGGCAAAATGTAAAGCTTTGCCACCGCTTGAAGATGAAGAAGATAAAATTAAAAAGTTCGATGAAATGAGATTACATAACTATACAAAATCAGAACACTCAACAAGATCCAATGCGTTAACCAAGCCAGACAATTCAGCCACAATCGCTAGTAATAAGAAAAATAAATAAAACTTTTAAAACAGACTTATCCATGTCAAAAAGTTCCTTCCGGTTTCAATTCTACCTAGATCAGAACAGACCCTAATCGGTAGGCTACATCATGCTAAGAATGAAAGAAAAAATCACTGAGATAAAAATGCATAAATTTGACATCAGTCACTAATGGCGTAATAGACGGTTTAAGTGGCAGAAGAAAGCGACAAAGTATCGCCATCCTGCGCAGAGGCAAGCAATTTTGATTCTTATTTTCATAATAAAGTACAAAGGCCGCCACTAAAGTCTGACCGGAATATATAGCGTAGTTCTATAACTATGATGTTCCGCCATGTTGTTATATTTCGTCGAAATTAATTTCTGACACACATCGTGACCACAGAATTTATACAGTAATGTTAGTCATGGCAAAAAATGAAGTTTTTGATATTATTTTACAGTAGCTTCCCCTTGATAGAACTTGTATATTTCGGCTATAAAAATTCAATAATTAATCACCATCAGCCTATATATGTCCCCATTGGATGGGCTCAGGCCTTCCTCCTACAAAGAGTGTATGGGCCATAGTACACTACGCGGGCCCAGTGCGGGTTGGTAGACTTATTATTATTATTATTTAAGACAAGGGGGGTGGTCCACTGGGCCCAACCACTCATTGCGACCTTGATAGATCTATTGTGACCATTATGCGGTTAAAGTACTTCCCCGAGGCCCACTCCGATCATATATCGGACGATATCTCTAGGGGTGGAGACCTTAATATCGTCTGGTGTGTCGATATGGCCTCCAAGGTACTTTTGTCTACTGTGATGGAGTGCATCGCAGTGACAGAGAATGTGGATAGGTGTCTCCTCTTCCTCTTAACAGAATCTGCAAATCTTATCGTCTCCTAGACGCTTGAAGGTCAGGTGCTTGTTAAGTTTGCAGTGCCCTGTGAGGGTTCGTGACAGAATCCTTAAAGGATTTATGTGCTTCTCTTACAAACTTTGCGTTGTAGCCTGCTAGAAGCGCTTTCGGGTGGTCTTGACCTGGTGCCGCTTTCCAGTACCATAGTCCTTGACCGCGGGACCAGTTTGCCAAGATACTTCTAATGACGCATGACGACGACCTGTTCTGGACCGATTATTTGGCCCTCGGCGCCAGTTCATCGGCGGCTTCGTTACCGCCAATGCCAGTGTCCAGGCTTCCACCTGAGAGTTATCGAGTTGGCAGCTGCCAGTTGATTGAGTTTCAGGACACATTCCAGAGTCAGCTTGGAGGTAATTTCATATGACATGAGGGAGGAGAGGCATGACATTTGGTAGACTTCACACACACCTTTGAATTTATTTTCAGGAGTGTGCAGATTTCCTCATAATGTTTTCCTTCACCGAAAAGCCGATATAATTTGGTTCTCCTAATTTCTAATTTATTAAATTGATAATTAGAAATTTGATTTGATTTCTTAATCGAAAACGAAAAAACTTATGCACACGAAAAAGTAATAAAAATATTTAACAAGACAAGCAATGCATTTACATCCGTTTTATTTGTAAGTTCTGTAACAATTGTTATTGCAAAATGGTTAAATTGCGGGCTTTTAAAATTAATTTGGGTAATTAGCAGTTTCTTTACTTTTCTTTCTTCTTTCTTCATTATCGAATTAGGTGGCATCCAAAGTATTGAAACACTTTTACTTCTTTTTTGGTATTTTCTAAAATGGTTACATTCAACTGATAACAATTCGTTGTATAACACTCGAGGATAAATAAAGCTATCTTCATCACTGGGCCGCCAAATACTGCACACTGCAGCGTAGTGATAATAACATTACAAATTGTTTGTTTGTGTGTTTATCCTTTTTTTCTCATTTCCATGAGAACGAGGTCGCACGCAAAAGCTAGTTACTTATAAACTTAAAACCTTTTTACACCATCTTGCATTGCAATATTACTATTTCAACGATTGTTTTGATTCTGGTACTCTCAATTATTATTATGTGGCGTTAAAATTTTGATTAGGCTGTATAAACTTACTTCCTTTGCCACAATGTGAAAATTCAATTCCATATACAGTTAATTCAATGTTTACTTTCAGCTCTATGCAGAGTAATATTTATAACACAAATTAATTGTGGCATAGGAGTAAGTAGTTTAAAACTTTGAAGTTTAATCGCCTTTCAGTTGTATGTTAAGATTATATTGACAAAAAAATTACATTAGCTAGACCGACGACGACAACCCGCCAGACCGATGACCTGGTCACGGTGGGATATAGTGGACGTTTCCTCGCTGGTGACGATGATGATGATAGACTAAGATCGCTGACATAGCTCGACGAGTCAGGGAGCTGAAGTGGCATTCGGCAGGCCACATCGCTCAAAGAACGGATCCGAAGTTGAGTAAGAGTCCTCGAGTGACCACCACGTACGTAAAGTATATCGGGCCGTCCCCCTACTAGATGTACCGAAGTCGCTGGATGCATGTGTCTCGGGACCGGTCGAAGTGGCGTACAATGGAGGAGGCCTATATCCAGCAGTAGACATTTCCTGGCCGATGATGCACTCATGTTGCTTGAGATGAGAATGAATCAGAATAACTTGATTTTCTTGTCTCGGGATAGTTGAAGGGCAGGGAAAGATCATACGCTACTTTTTATCACGATCGATAGTTTCATTGGGAGAAGTCCATCTGGACGAAGTCTTAATGATAAAAAAACTAAAATTACCCTACCCCTACCCATAGGATACCGATAAAGACTTTGAAGTGGCTAATTGTCAGAAGGAATTGACGTGTGACAAAAAATCTGTCAAAAAAGTGTGCGGCTACGATGAAGACTACAGCTTTCTGGCTGAATTTGGCAACTTGTGCACTCTATACAAAGCGAACTGTCGTGGTTTCGGGAGTAAGTACCTTAGTATTATATATCAGTATTTATGAACAACGCAACTGGTAAGATATTGTTTTTATTTAATTACGAGTAATGCGTAGACCTGAGATTGTACTCAACATACACAAATTATCTTTACAGTTAATGTAGTACACTAGAGTACAAAAATATGTAACCACTTTTTATTAAGTCACATTTACCCTTTCTTGTTCCTATACAAGTGTGGTGAGAGAAATGCCCATGTTTGAGTCACAAAACTCACAAATCTGGAAGTGTCTTGTAAAATGTGGTACTGATGATTCATTATGTTGGAAAATCGACGTGGAAAGAAACTCCTTTGTTACGTAACTTAAAGTTTTATTTAAACGTCCATTCAATGTATACCATGTCTCTTTATTTGCATTGTACACTCGGGTGAAAAAATATGTAGCCATTGTTTCACGATATAGAAACAAGAAAGGGTGCATGTCACATGGTGCTGTAGCGCACTGGTTATCAGGGTTCTGTATTGAATGAATACAATATGCCGCTGTGACAGCAGATGACATTAAACAATAGAAGGGGAGTCTTGGAAAGATATTGATCGAGTGCACATACAAGCGTCGGTGGCGCAGTGGATAAGGCGCGATCTCTCAATCTGAGGGTTCCGGGTTCGAATCCAGCCGTGTATCTATGAGTTGTTTTTCAATTCAAGTACCATCGCGAGGAAACCTGCATGTCTTGAACAGGCATGTGAAGTATTCCACCGTTCCGCACTGGGCTCGCGTGGTGGACTATGGCGCACACACTCTCTGTATAAGAGTAGGCCTGATCCCATGCAGTGGGGACGTATATAGGCTGTTGATGATGACATATAATTTTAATTCCCGAGGCCATTCCACGTGTCCGCCCTGTAATCCGCATGTAACATTGTACCCTTCACAGTTTTAATTATTAAACATTCTAGCTATATCAGTGCATGCATCCACGAAGACAACCGTGTAGAGCGAACTACTCTACAGTTCTAAAGTTGGTATATATTTTTATATTTGAGTGTGCAGTATTAAAACTTTTTAAATTGTTTTAGAGTTCCGCCTGGTCGAAGATGAGGCTTGTTTAGCTGTAAAATTATACCGAGATCAAAATCCAAATTCAACTTTTCATTGGATTCACGTGAGGAATTCTACGGACTATGGTACGTTGTCGTGATGAATTACTAAATCGTTATGGTCAAATTTACTCGTATTAAAAGTTTCATACTAAATTTCTGTTGCCATAATATTTTAAAATATGATAGATTTGTTTAGTAACTATCTATCCAGTACTCGATATCCTTTAATTCCAATATGATGTTTTAGAATACTACGTACAATCGGCACAAGTGTAGATAAAAAGATTACCTTTTCGCTATCGACATGAGCTTGGCAGTATTTCAATATAAATGAGTATAGTGTGATCATCAATGTCAATACTGTTTTGTTGAACATCATTTGCAATTATATTTTGAACGGTTCATTTCATCGTGGAGCTATTTCACGCTTTCTGTGAAACATTTAAGACGATCCACCTCCATCAAAGTTTAATACTAAATTTCTGTTACAATATAATAGCCGGAATTGTGCATTAACTATCCAAACAGATGAGTATCATTAGCATACATATTCACAGTGAATCACAATTTTCATTTTAAACACTTTTTTCGATTATTGTTCAAAGCGCCATCTATGAACCATTAGCTGCGTAACTGCTATTGTAGCTAACTATACAGTTGTAAATTAATGATATTTGTTTCGCGACACTATAATTTCGTCTCCTATTTTCAGGTAATTACTTATCGAAGCCAGCTATTCCATTTCCACAGAAATTTTGTATGGAAACATTAGGAGAGGGATAACGTTAACTTAGAAATAGTCGAATCGTCGAATACTTTCCTTAGATATTGCTAAAAGATTTTATTTTGCTGTAGACCCATCAGATGCTACCCGCAGCGCTGTAAAAAGAGTGAGACCGGCGAAGTTACCAAAAGCTCAAGACGAGGGCTGCGGGAGACGACACGGGGGAAGATTAGTAAAGAAGAGAAGAAATATAGGTTATAAAACATCAGGAGCACTAACTAGAAATATTATAATCATAAAATTAAGCTCAAAAAGAAGGGCTAAAGGTCAAGTGTATCGCGGAGTCAAATTTCTTAAGAAATTGATACAGCAATTACGAAGTAGTTTAGAAAGTATTTAATAAAAGTGCCTAATAAATGTTATATGTAGGCAAACTAATACTACCACTACGACTTTGTACTCTGTACTACCACAAATATAACCGTTAACGTCAAAAAAAGCTGGATAGTTTTCAAAAAACAATTTACTCATACAGTTTCAAAATGTGAGTGATTACAAAAAAGGGAACTGAAGGGATATGGAAACGGTTTCTCTTTTCATGAATTTTGATTTTGTGTTTTTCCAGCTATGTTTTGGTCCAATCAGAATATTTTTAGGTGCCATAGTTTATTTTATTTTAATATTTTAAATCCGCGCAATCGAAATGAAATTCATTTCGACTCAAAACTTCAACCGTGATATACTCGATCTCAATTATTTTCCTTGAGGTCCCTTTTTGCGTAACTATTCACAAATGTTTACTGCCCTAAAGTGTCAATTTGTAAAAAGAAAGAAAGAAAACTTTATTTCGAGCTAAATAATAAAAACACTTTTTAAGAAAAGTCTATTCAAGATGTTACTACATAGAACTATGTATATGGTATATGTTATTAGTAGCAATATTGCTAAGTGGTGCCATCGGTCGCACGGTTACCCCTAGTTCAATGTACAGTACATTGAATCTTTTACTCTGTGTCCCTCCCTAGAAATGAAAGCTACGAGTAGAGCACATTTAATCCCGAATCAGAATAACAAAGCAGTGTTGGAGAGAGTCAAGAGGTGTCGCTGCCTATAGTGTCTAGAAAATAAAAAAGTGTTTTATTTCGATTTCGTTCCAGATAAAATATGTAAATATTCAACTAACATTTGTTTCAGTTAAGAATTTAAATATTTATAAACTATTAAGAACCATAGTGTTGTATTTGCTTGGATTATTTTAGCCAGCGAATTTCTAATTTTTAACACGCTTATATTTTCTATCAAAACTTAGCGAAAAAATAGGCGCACTTAACGTCGAATTGCGGAAACCTGTCTGCTTATGAATACGTATGCGCTGCTATTTTTAGTCAATTATCACTATCCAGATGAGCCTCCGTCATAGATTGCCACACATATCTATCACTATTTATGTGGCATTTACCATAATCGTCGTGCCTGGCAGGTTGATGTCGTAGAAACGAAGAAGTTTTAAGGGTTTCGTACCGAAGAGGTCTCAACACTACCTTGTTACTACGCTTACGCATTCTTTTCTTAACTGTAATAGGGCTCGTTGAAACAGAGTTTCCATTTTTGTTGTTGATGTGATTCTAATCTGACTTTCGCGAGACGCTAATCTTTATGGTTTCTGCTAATGTTAGAAAGGAAGTCGTGACATTTATAGTGGTACTTGTTTTCGTTATTTTAATTCATTAATTTCATCTGGGAACTTAATTTATATCACGCTGGTTAAATTGTTGATTTAATAAGAAATTTTTGATGAAATAAATTGTGGAACATAAATACAACGTCTTTGGCCTATGCATGAGGATGTGATCCATTTACGGCAAATACAATTGTAATAATAATTATATTTAAAAAAACCTCAATGTCTTAAATAGATTCTAACTAAACAGATGCTATTGTCAGTAATACAGTCAAGTAGAGCGAGTATTCTATTCTTTGAGTGTGGGGCACGCGATCTCATTTCAAAAATTTCTGAGATCCGCGCTTAACATATCACGTGAGCCTTATCACAGATTAAGTACTAGAAACTTACGTATGTTTTTTTTGATAGCCTTGTACTAAAACCTTTTTCAGTAACATATCACGTGAGCCTTATCACAGATTAAGAACTAGAAACTTACGTATGTTTTTTTTGATAGCCTTGTACTAAAACCTTTTTCAGTAACATATCACGTGAGCCTTATCACAGATTAAGTACTAGAAACTTACGTATGTTTTTTTTGATAACCTTGTACTAAAACCTTTTTCAGTAACATATCACGTGAGCCTTATCACAGATTAAGTACTAGAAACTTACGTATGATGTTTTTGATAGCCTTGTACTAAAACCTTTTTCAGTGGTTTGTTAGGAATAATAGATTAAACCTCCGGTAAAGAAATGATTTTATTGATATTCTAGGATTCCGATGAGCTCGAAGTCGAGGGGCCTATTGAACATGCTGCTGGCCGTCTTCTGAATATTTTTTCCTTAGTCGCCTTTTACAACACCCACGGGATGCAATGAGTATACCATTAGCCAAACGGAGTGTCAGAGATATTCTCCACTGGCTTTAAAACCCGTGACCTCCAAATTGTGAGTCCATCGCTGTATCAACTAAAAGGGACAGTAGCATGAGAATAAATAAATATAGGAATCATTAAAGGAAACGAGACATCGAAAACCACCGTTAGTGATTTCGTTAACTGTATCTTCAACGGTTTTAAGTAAACATCGATAAGATCGTGCCGTACCGTTACTGGGCTTCCACCCCTTTGTATTTTAATCACCAGCAAAGATTAAGTCAATTTAAATTCAACCGGCACCCCGGGCACGTGTCGTTGGTGCGTGCATATCAATCAATTAGAATTAGAAAACGTAAAATCAAAGAATAATCCACTAATATCAGATTCAGGGTGTAAACTTGAGTCGTGTTTGTGCGATGGACACGTGGATGAAGACACGAAAGTCGTGCGCTATCGAACGAATAGAGTTCGACGACAGGCACGTGCTTATCGATAAATTAAAAGATCGAAAATACGATCAACATTTATCGAAAAACCTGAGCGTGGGAGAGAAAAAGTGACAAAGGTAAACTGTAGATATATAACTAACAGTAAACATGCGTTTAGGTTTATACGTTTAGGTCCTTTTTGCATTCTAGTTGTTATGGTTTAGGTTATTTTAAAGTAAAACCGATCTAGAACGTGTTTATGGGCCATTAATTTGCTATGAAAGAGAGGTTAGTGAAATGTAAAAATGTGAATATATATTTTTGTCCTTTTTTTGTTCAAAATCAACGTGAAAAGAGCTTTGCAAAGATTTGTAGTCCGGATGTTTTAGCTGCTGTTTATCCTAGTGATTTTTCCTAAGTCAAATTATTTGATTTTGATTTGATTGTGATTGATTTTTTGGGACAATGCATTCAACATGTCAGAGTAAATTTTATCTTTGATACATTATATCTTTTTCATAATTCATTTATTTGCAGTTGTTATGGTATAAAATGGTTTTAATTATAGGTATTTCTTACTAGTATAAAACATGAAAGGTTCTAGCAATTATATCTTCATAAAATTTTGAATTAATACAAATTATAATATAAGAAAACAATTAAAGGTTAGATATAAATAAAAAGGGTTTCATTTGTTAACAGGGAAAAACTAAAATTATTATTAACGCGTAATACACTTTTCGATACCGCCAGACATCTCTAGTGAAGTAGTTAAGTCGTGCGCTAAACAATCAATTGTTTTCTGTATACTACACTCGAAGAATTGGTGTCGAAAGAAAAATACTAACATTAGCAATAAGTGGACATTGAGCATTAAACTTTTTTCATCGTCTCAATTTCGGATATTTAGCGGAGTGTTGTTATTAAAACATGTTTCTGAGAACTTTCTTGAGATTTGGTTCATACTGGCCCCAATCTATTACAAAATAAAGAGAGTGCTGGGAGTCAAACTCACTATTAACGGAAGTCGCTATACCATGCATGCCGTTAAAGTGGTGTGTTTTTAATTATCATGGCAATCTAGGGTTTTCAGCGTAGATATGTTATAAATAAAACAAGTGTTTGATGTATTTTTTATTTAGTAACTTCAAAGTCTTTGTGGCGGATCCTCGCAAGGCTTGCAGAAGACTGCGTGGTCTTCCCGGGCGCCTTGAGAGTATGGTCTCATTAAATTTAACGACTGCGTACCGCTGATAAGATAAGTAAAAAATGTTTCTCTAAATTTGTTGAAACGGAATTGAGGCACAAGCATCGATGCCCATAACAAATGATTCATTGTACATTGATTGGTTATAACGGTCTTTTTATATTCTTCCTTATATTTGTTAAACATTTCTATAAGATTTTGTCTATTTGCATAGGTTAGTCTCATGTTGCGTGCTGGGAACTCCGGCGCGAAAACATGAATTTTGCGCTCTAATTCTCTAAGCGTTGCCCAATGGCCAAGACTAATGGCATTTAATCTCTGTTTGACTTCTTTGCTGTAACCTCCATTAACCCTTCGCCACAGCCAATCCTGAAGCTCTGGCATCAAGTGGATGTCCGGCAAGCGCGCCGCATAGTTCTCTTTCCAAAATCGGCGTATTGTATATTTCATGTATTCGGGACTAGACGGGGTTTTGTATGTTCTTACAGGAATTGGGGGTCTTTTTACAACTTTGTCATCTAGATTAAAAATAGCACTGTATTTAAACTGGTATGGTTTATTAACTTTTGATGCTTCAAATAATTTATCACAATCTTCAGAAGGAAGTTCGCCTTTCTGAAAACCAAAATCATAGTAATGGCCGCAACGACATTTTGTCGCTTCTAAATATTCTTTTCTGAGTGTTTGTAAGTATTTTTTTGAACATTTACAAGAATTACATTCTGCTGCTTCAACGATTGAGAAATTATCGTCGATTGTACTAACGCCTCCAATCATAAAAACGTATCTATTTTTTAGTAAACAAATGCCATTAATTAAATACTGAAAATTAGTTTCTGACGGAGGCAGTCTTGCGTGATGAATTTGAGAATAGAAAGGTGCAACACTTTTTTCAACCATTTTTTTCGATCCGGTTGGTTTAACTAAGGCGTATCTTCTTCTACTGTGAGACCTTCGTCGAGTTTCTGTCTTATTTGTCTGTGGCGAAAGTGTTTCTAATGTAGAAAAGTAATCAGCTAAATAATCGCAGTCATATTCAGTTGTAAGCCTAACTCTTTTGGATTTAGTATTTTTTTCTGGCGTTGGAGGCCTTTCATACGTTCCTTCCGGGGTAGGCAGAGATTCTATGCTTTCTTCGAGCCTTGGTAGAGGAGGTGGTGAATTGTGGCGGGTGGGTGATTTTGTTTTGTGGGGCCAATAAAACATAACTCTAAAAGTTTGAAGATACGGGCTTTTTGGTGGGGGTTCAGGCGCTTGTTTTTTCTTTTTAGTTTTTGGTGCATGTGGTGGACTGAATGAATCAGGTTGAAAAGCTTCTTGTAATGTCGCTACGATGCTGGGATACCCTAAATAGAATATAGCTGATAATATAAGTTTTGCTTTAAGAGGATATGATGAGCGTTTAGTATAAAAAGGATAACCGAATTCAGCTAAATATAGCAAAGCTAGAAATTTCATTGGATTATCTTCGCAGCATGATATACACTCTCTCACAATACATTATCCTGGCATAGGTAATACGCCTAAAATTTTTAATACTTCTCTTGTTCTAGCAGACATACCCCGATAGCTGTCACGTAATATGGAAATTCTGAGTCTATTCAAAGCTTCCTGCTGTTTCACACCAATTGTTTGGTTCCACTGTGGACCAGCGAACTTTTTTAATTTTTTTAACCTTCTTTCTTCTGTCTGAGCTCTTATCTCTTTAAGATCTTCAAGAAAAGCTTTTCGCTCTTCTATTTTACGAGTGAAAATAACTCTTAGCCGCCGAACTCTTGGTGTGTCGGTGTAATTTTGGTGACCCATGGTGAGATTATATCGAATATTTACAAATAAAAACAGATTTATCTTTACATTTGTCCTTGTGTTGGATGAAAGTTTAATTACATCTTCAAAAATGAATGTAAAAGATTAAGATTTAAAATATTCACTTCAGAAAGTCAGCATTTGGTCAGCATGACATGACCTAGGAGTATTTAATCACTACGTTATAGACGTATGTAGGATCATATCACAGGATCATATAATCACTTGACATATAATAAAAAACAAAGAGTGTGGATGTCGCAGGTGAATTGCTTAAAAGGCTGTTTTACATAGCCGCTAGCTGTAACACTAAACAGTACTGTTATATAAAGCAGCAGTAAAACGTCTAGTTGGATTGCCCCTGCGCTACGTTTGACGTTTTGGAGAATGAATTGTTTTGGTATAAGGTGACCATGATGAATTACAAATCAAGAAGTATGAAATTTAGTTATATATTTTTGTTCACGACAATTACAAATATAATAAAGTTAACCTTTTACAATTTTACACAGTTTATTTATCAATCAACAGTTTATAATAAAAGAAAACAGTCACACAGTTTTTGTAGCTTACATTTAACATTTTATTTTACAACATCTAAAAAAAATTATTCTAAGTTTTGCATCACACAATTATTATTTGACAAACATATATAATGTATTTTTAACGAGAATCCGCTCATAATACTTCCGTACAACATTTTTGTTGCCATAATCTTTTAATACTGGTTTTGAGAAACAATTACGTAAAAATAGGAGACCGGATCATAGTGTCACGAATATCAATAATGTACAACTTTATTGTCAGCTACAATAGCCGTAAAGCATCTAATGGTGGTGGTAGGTGGCAATTTAAATATTAATCAAAAATAGTGTGTAAAAATGGAAATTGTGACTTATTATTAAGCCGTACGTTAATGATACTCATTTTGAGACATTACAATCCGCTTTCCTATTTTTAGATAATTGCCGCACAAAACTAGCTATCTTATTTTAAAAGATTATGGTAAAAAAATAATTAGTATGAAACTTTCATTCTCCATGTCCGCACTTTTGTGTATTTCCAGAAGCAAGTTAAAATAATCCTCCATTGCAATTTCCCGGACTAAGATAATCTTCTCCGCAAACCGGCATCGTATCGTACTTACACCAGAACTTATGGCCACCTTACCACTTTTGATTTGTTTTATAACCTCCAAAACTCATTGCTCGGTCCACGGCTTTTCTATGTTCCCGCACTGACTTGTATAAAACTCGGATAACTGATGTCCTTAAAATCACTGTTTTCGGGGTTATTTTCACTTGAATTAGTGGTTTTATTGGTAGATTTTGATGAACTACTCACGCCATTTTTGTTGTTATGACATACAGCGCCACGAGCGACCAAATTGAGAACTAAAGTACTACAATCTGACGTTTCATTGACCCGCTGCATTGATTAATGCAAAACGTTAATTCAATTTTGCGAGTTAAAGTTCAGTTGCTTTATGTAACAGTACTGTTTAGTGTTACAGCTAGTGGTTATGTAAAACACCCTTTTACGCAATTCAACTGCGACATGGATATAGTATCATAATGACATGACCAGACATGACATAACATGATATCCAAGAGGCAAAGATATATAATCTCTGTGGTAATGCCAAGAGGAATATAAATAATAACAGACTTCTTACCATGGAAATATTTATCGCTTACGTCACTGACCTCTGTACGACGAAGTGTGACGTAGAAATAGTTTATATTGACAAACACAATAAATACAGAAAGATATACAAGTTCCGAGAAAAAATAAATACAAAAGAAATAATACAGTTTTTTACCAACTTCAAAAAAGGAGGAGATTCTCAATTTAAAAAAAAGTTCGTTACCTCAGAACAATCAGAACTTTTGACTGGGTGAACTGATTTCTATGATTCTTTTTTTATTTTAAATCTGGTGCTTCCCGTGTAGTCCTATTTTATTGTAATTTGGTCCAATTCTGACAATGGCATCAATGAGAAAACCATATAAGTCTTAAATTTGAAGGACAGTTGAAGTCGGGTTTTAGTTCTTTTTGCACGCGTTAACTTGTAAATTAAAACATGAACAAAAATAAACCAATAAATTTAAACAGTAATTCCTGTTGTGTTGTACTGCGCTTGTCAACTGGGACCGAACTCCCTGATTTACTAACACAGGTTTATGCCAAATAAGATTTTATGTGTAGTAGAGAGGAAAGAGAGGTATTTATTTTGTCTATGATCACAAACTGTTGTATACAGTTGCTCTCATCCGGGTGTCGTCGTGGTATCGTGTGTCGGTGTAGTATTCACGTTCTCACTCGTCTGCGTGATTAAGAGGGTATGCTGTTGTCAAAGCGCCCATACAAACGTAGTCCAGTCATATTTTGAGTATTAAGCTATGAAAATCTATGAAATTTTCAAGACACAATCTAAAAACAAATATCTGTGTCGGTGGTGAGGCAGATTTTCGTTTAAATATATACTTCCAGAGTTATAGGGCGTCAAAGTATTGTATTTTTCGGTAGTAAAAAGCCCCAACTTTGAACCTGATTTACTAGAGTATGAATCAATTTAAAAAAAATTGGAAAACCACCGACATCTGAAATTTCATTAGTATACTGTATTAAAAAAATGGTTACATAATATACTGTATCCTTCGAATGATCCCTGGACTACGAAACATCCAAATAACGGGTGGATAACATCGCGTAATGTATGCTGTCCCACCGTACGCGCTCGGGTAGGATAGGGCTCGGAAAGGGACAGCTACAAAACAATGCAACCTTGAAACCGACCACGTGGTCTTACCAACATAGCCTCTTAATAATTGTACTGTAATCTGTATGCCGAATAAATTATTTCTATTCTATTCTATTCTTAAAGATGGTATAGATCCAGTTATGTTTTGTCTTGGCTTTATAATAAGATCATTGTGTAACATCCCAAGTGTGGTTTAAAAGGAGCTCAGCTCAGTAGGTGAACAACAAGATCAAGAAGAATAAAATTTCGTCTATGTAACTGTTGACGGTGGAGCCGGGACCAGGGCAATTTCAAGGCGAACGAGTTCAATTTAAATGAAAACGTTTAATTCTAAGAATATATACAACAACAACAATGAATCAAATCAATTTACCACACAAGAGCAAGCGAAAAATTATAAAACAAAAGAAACATCAAAATACTTATTCTAAAAAATATTTGAAATATTTACAAGTGGCCAGCGAGCAAGAAGGCGGAACCACATCTGTAATATGGTGGGCCCCGGTGTGCAACACCAATGGTAAGTAAGGCCTTCTTACTCGCTGGCTCATCGAGAAGCTACGATGTGATCAGAGGGCAGAGTTTGCGTACAGGTCGACGGAGTACACCACATCTGCGTTTTAAACCGCCGCGCCTCCGTGGCTTAGTGGCTTCACGTTTGGACTCACAATCAGCACAAATAACAATGGTTGTGCTAACCACGGGAATAAATAATAATAGTAGGATTTTGAAATTATAACATACTAAAAATAGCTTTTTATGATTAAAAACTTAACTTTGCAGTTGAAAGCCATACATTGGGTATGAAATTTAGTTGCAAATTAAAGTTGGTTTTTCAATCGGACTTACATTTTCGGTAGATTATTGTTGGGTGCATATTACGCTATCTATTATTTGTGTGAATGTGAATGTGAATTATAAATATTCTGTAAGGAACCCTCGGTGCGCGAATCCGACTCGCACATGACCGGATTTTGGATGTCCGCCTGACTAGCTACCATCAAGTTACCTAAGTTTGCTGCCAGCAGTGTCAATAGCTGCTGGCGATGTCAATAACTTCTTAGTTTTCCGGCATGAGAAAGGTAAAACCAAGTCTTCTGAGTGATAATAGACAAGTTCAAAACCTATACTGCAATCATCTATTATGTGAACCGCTGACTACGCAGCTGATAGTTATATGATGATAGTTATATTGATTATATAGTGCAATGAAATCACACTGCTATTACGTCAGTCCATGAGCCGTGTATCACACATAGATTGCAAGGACTCGTGCAGCATTTACCCATTAAAATTGTGTCTTTCCGACGCCGAAGTGATGTAATCCAGCCGCGTTGCTATTTTCCTTTTTAAAGAGAATCCAGGATGCGCGTATATCCATTTGAATGAATATTTATCATAGTTATTGTCGGTTCTGCACTGAATTTTAATATGTTTATATTTCTATCTGACACTTTGAATTGAATTACTACATTTTTTATGCGGATTTTATGAATCGGTGCATTCATCGGTCACATTTTGTTACACATGATAATTACGTACAGGTTCACCTGTTTATTATGTAGAAGATTTAAAGAAGTAGAAGAAAAACCGCTAAGAAGATTTAAAAGTTTTTATGGTCAAACTACTTTTTTTGGGAACAGTTTATTGCACACGGAAAATATTTACATAACACAAAAACAGAAAAATATATACAAAAGGAACAGCTTATTTCTAAAACAAATTTCTTACAGCAGTCCTAGGTCAAAGAGAAGTAGTGAAGAAAGGAGGGCAGTTAGGCGTGTACGATATAATAAATACCTTACAATAAACGATTACATAAATAAGAGATACAAAAACAAACTAATATATATCAATAATAATACATAAATACTTTTTATACTTATAATTATATATTAACTTATGAACTTACATTAATAGAAAATGTTCCTTGACGTTTTTCTTAAAGGTGGAAACACTTTACTTGTTATTGAAATTTGAGTTTCAGTTGATCTTATTGCGAGTTCCACTAAGAGATTACGGTGGAGATCTGATTATTTTTTCTTTTATATTACGTTTACTTGTTTAACTGACAAGAGATGAGTATAATTAATTGTTGTATTCATTTGAAACTTTGCGATTGTAAGTGATTTGGATTGCAGTACAATAATTTGACATCGCCGAGCTGACCTTTAGTTTTTTGGACTATAATTTATTACTTGTTTTCATATATTATTTTTATTATACAGCGTGTATATTTCATACAACCGTATAATTAATTTATCCAGATATACTTTACGACCATACAAATCAAATGTGAAAGCAATTTTGCTAAATATTTCATTAATAAAGAGTTAATCATTTTTTAAAGTACGACCGAGCAGCAATGTATTGCGTCCAAATTAACATGACTTGACAAAGGATAAACGGTTAATTTTGGGTTTATTGAACTATCATGATATGACGTGTAAAAAGAACCATCAATTAGCCGATAACTTTAGATCTAATTAATACATTGCGTGCTCAATTATTTTATATGGAAAAAAATACACATTTAACTAACGAAATTTATGTAAATGTGTTGTTGACGAACACTAATTGCATACAATAAATACACGCTGTATTAGTCCTCATTAAAAGCTGTATAAGTTCACTGCATAGCATGGTCCTTCTTCCCACCACCATGATCGAGGTTACTCTGAGGGGACTCTTTGTATGCGGGTCTGGCACTACTAGCCGTGATGTAATTTATAAATATTATCAAAGAGGTACCCTAGGGCATGAAGGAGACAATAAGGTAGGGAAGTATTTCCAGCGGACATACACGCAGAACAAGTCACTGTCAAGAGTTATAATAATAATAACAGTTGTGTTGGTATGTACTGCTCACGCCGTTGCCAAGAACTGTTTGAAAATAGTAAAAAAATACTCAAGCGGGATTCGACTAGCGCTCGATCTGGCGGTTCCCATAATGGTGGACAAAAACTGCGAGAGACGCAGTTTCGAATCCCGCTCGTGTTGAAATTTTTTCTCTATTTTCAAAATGATATAAATTATGTTATGATCATAAATAAATCTAACAACAGGAAATGTCTTTGAACGAAACTTCGAAAAGACAATATAACTCACTAACTGACTGGTGACGATGGAATAGCTCGAGCCAATTCGAAGCTAGTGAAAGTTCAAACACAAGCTTGCCACAATCTCCTTACCGACGCGGGAACGTTTAATTACAACTCCGGTATTAACTCTAGGGATGCTGTTGCAAATTGATCGGAAAATTCAATTTACTGAGTGCTGTGAACGTTTAATGGAATGTTCACAGATTTACCGTTTCAAACGATACTAAAGTAATTATACAATATACATGTTGTAGCAGTACGGCCACGAAAAAAATTGTGCACGAAGCTTTAAGCTCGGTTCAATTATTTTGCTCTTCCACATAAGATGACAATGTTTTTGTCATAAAAATAGATAATAAATACTATTCGAAACGTTAAATAGCCTTGATTTAATAGGTTTAATCACGAGGTATTCCTTTCTTATTGGTACTTATGATCCATATTTAAAGTTTCTAGCCGAAATGGTTTGGATGGGCATTGAGCGCAACGCCTCAGTGCTCTCGTGAGAAGACCTAATCAATAACGAGGGAACGGGGCCATGATTTCAGACCTAGTGTCTCTTTCTGGTCTTTCAGTGTGGCCAACATAATAGGAACGAATTGAGCCGTCGCTAGGTTGCTCTATTAAGTTAGTTTTCCCTAATATCGTCTTATTTGTACGATGCATTTTTTATGTAACTTCTAAAGATAAACAACAAAATTGTTGTTGACACCAAAGTCGTGGTCATTATTGATTAAGTCCACGTTTGGGCAGGAGGCTCCCTCAAAGATCGCCACGCTAGGCAGATGGATTTGTAACCGCAGAAAGACTTGTTACATCGGTAAATGCTCTTTCCCTTCTAACCTCAATCTGACCTGACGTTTAGTTCTTGCGTTTAGAATACTCACTGCATTGATACTTTATTCTTAAATTGACGATTTTGATATTGTAATCAAATCGTATTATTAGCCGATTTGCTGCGACTAAATTCTGGAATAACATACCCCCGCCTACTAGAGCATCGAAAACGCTATCGACGTTCATTAACTAGCATAAGCAAGAAGTTCCTTCTGTACACGCCAATACAATTTAGTTCCACCGTAGAACTTTGGCTATCGAAAACTTTCTCACGGCCACTGGGGTGTGTACGTAATTAGTATTAAACACATTAAACCATTTGTCGTTTTCCAAGGCACAAGGTAACAATAGGAAATAGCAGAATAACATCGTCTCTGATATACTCAACACTAAAAACATAATTCTAAGCTATCAACCTCTCAACACAATGTCATTAATGAAAATAGTTGATGACTGATTGATTCGTCAACTAATTTTATTAATTTTAAGGTTTCGTTCCTGAAATGGAAAAAATGAATTGTTATAGGATTTTGTAGTCCACCCGTCTGTTTGCCACGACCCTTTTTTTTCAGGAACGCGTGGGAGGTATCAATTTGAAACTGATGTCAAGTACTCAAGTGTGCAAGTGTGCAGTACTTTGAACCTGTGAAAAAAATCCAGCTTATAAATCACCGCAATAAAAAAATACAGCCAGTAATGCCGAATATTTCGACGAAAAAAGAAGCCTATAGGGTACTTCCCAATGACGTAGAATCATGAAATTTGGCAAGAAGCAAAGTCTTAGAGCACAAATATACGAGTAAGTCCGAAATGTATAATTATCATTAAAAGTTATTTTTATTTGTAAATTAACAATCCCCGTGATCGTTTGCCAGGCGCTTAATCTATGTTGGTCTAACTTCAATATATATATAAATCCGAATAACATATACTTTTTTTCTGTTAATTATTTATATTTTACAAGGCATCCTTGATGCGCGAGTCTGGCTTGCACTTGAAGGGTTTTCATTATTATTTATTAATTTGTGTATACTATATACATGCAAAAACATTTATGAAAATTTGGACACTCCATTTCCTTGCTCACAAAAAACTTCCTTATTAAACTATAAAATGATATCTTTTTGAAGTATTTCTTAATACGTCTTGGCCATGACCTTTCAAATAGTCTTCCCACGCGGTAGGACCTGAATTATGTAGAAACGCTTAATTTATTAATTCCACAGTCTAAATCGCTCATTGCTTATCAAGTGTTTCATGTTTTATTTAGCAGAACACGTGTACATTGTTAATGTCTCACAGTTAATCCTGTTATTTTGAGGCTTTGAAGGAATAATTGTTTTGAGGAATACGCTCTTTGGGCCTCTTGTACATGTTTTTTTATTGATGTGTGAATTCCACTCCTTGGCTGTACGCATAATAAATGGTTCGTGTAAAATGGTTATATTACCTGATATTACGAGTAACCTGATTATCACTCAATATGCTCTCCGTCATGCTATTAAATTGTATATAATAATCAGTTTTTGATTGCAAAAATTTGATTACAGAATGATTGCAAAAAGTTTACGATTCCAATATATGACATTTCCGCGAAGACTAACTACCATTTCCACGTAGACTAAATATAAAAACAACAACTTTTTTCCCAAATGTTTATAACAAAAATCATACTTTTGACAGGGCTGCTGATTGCTGTCTAACACGATAAAACACAAAGTTTTAGCCGGTCTTATTTGAAATCTTTCAGTAGTTACTGGCACTGTTATGTTCCAGTGCTGAAATAAAATATAGCCAGTGCCTTATTGATATAAGGTTTATGGGTGAGCACGCTTGCGTCCTATCCTATCCTATCGTCACGTACTATCAGATGAGATGAAGGCCCAGTCCGAGCCCAGGGTACATAAAAAACTACACCATGTGCTCATTCACATCAGTTGAATATTACAGATCTTAGTTTAATTTATCAAACTTCCTTTGTTCCAAAAAACATGGCAGATAGAAACTGTGTAAAAGACTCCTCAAAGCGCTAGATAAATCGACAAAGTAATTCGCTGAGACACCTTATGCGTTACAAGAAATTATAATGTCGTTTGTTGTTGATGTCGTATAAACACCGTATCATTGTATTGAGGCACAGGGAAGAGCTGTTTAGGGTCACGTATTAAAGCAGACATCAATAATTCATTCATAGTTGCAGTCAGCCAGACAAGTTTGCAATGACAATTAATCAAAGCTTTTCGCAAGCGAGCTTTTTAATTTGCCAAGAAATGGCGAGCTACTTAAGTAATATACGAGAATAAATTTAAATAATTCTCAAAAATTATGTATTTTATTTCCGTGAAATAATGTTATAGTTAAATATTGGTTTAATCTTTTGTTAATATAGTTTTTTTGGTATTTCACCTAGATTTGGTATCACCATAAAAATAATTAAATATGCTTAAAATTAAAAGACATTGTATACAATATTTTGCGAAAAACTAATGTTACCGCCACGATTACGAATGTTCTGCAGCTTTAGGTCGTTTTAAGTGTATTGCTGCTTCAAGTCTTTTAGGCGCTGTTCTTAACATTACAAGTATAAGCTGATCGGATAGTCCAAGATCAAGTAAAAAGTTTTGTATCTCTCACCTATCAAATAAACTCATGATATCGTAAATATAGAGCGAAAGATAAAATCTATTTTGTCATATACCTGCGGCATAGGTAGGTAATAAAATAATTCTACAGGACGTACCGAACGAAAGAAGAAGCTCCGGTCAAATTAGGTTAAGGTGAAACTTTTATTTTAGGATATTGTCCAATTGAGCAATGGGCGTCTGTATGCAGGCTATATTGTATTGACAGCTTGCTCCTTCGTTTTTAACACAAAAATTAAGATAGTTAAAATCCGTATATGGATTCAGGATTCTATTCTCAAGGTATAGGGCCAGTGGTTTACAAAAAAAGTAACCCCATTTTATACCTCTGAGGATTGGAGCGTCTATTCAATGAATATTCTCATTGCTGTCCAAATTGATTTTACCTTCTGATAGTTCGTGGCTGACCAGAACTAGTAGCTTTCCCCCCAAACCGTTTGTGACTTACCCCACAGCTCGTCCTTGTTCCGATCAGCAATAAATAAACGGCACCAGGCTTCTTCCAGGAACCGACGTTTGTTAGGCGCGTTACATCCATTAAGAAGCTCAACACTTGTATCTTAATGCTGTGCGTGCATTATAAACGTTCTGCGAATCTACAGTACCCCATGGGTGATCATTAATTGATATCTATCCTAGATATAGCCGTGTGAGTTTAGAACAGTGAAGCTGGAACCTTCGACTATTTTACTTGCACAAGAAAAGCCGGCTAAATGCAAGTCAGGCTCGTAAACCGAGGGCTCTGTACAGAATATGAATAATTAACATACTGAAAATCTAAAATATTAGCTAAGGTAACCACCAAACAAAACAAAATGTAAGTCTGATTGAAGAACAAACTTAGATTTGCAGGTGAATAGCCACGATCAGTTCTAAACTGTAAATATTCGTTTGTATTCTTACAAAAGCTACTGTGATATAATTGAAAAATACTTGTGACGTAAGATATTGCTTCTCGCTTAATTTCAGTATATAAGGTCAACGGAAAGGCCTTTTATCGCAAATGAAATAGTCTGATAATTAACGCGTTCTAAAATAACTAAGAAACCGACTTCAAGTGCCCTAAAAGTCTACAGGATTCATGCCCTAAAATTGTCACTCTTAGAGGTAGAGCTATCTGGGTATATATTTCGCATTTGTTGATTTTCTCAAAAAGCACTGAATAAATTTAGATAATATTTATATGGGACCACCTCTGAAGTATGATCTACTAAACAAAAAAGAATCATCACAATCGATTCATAATTGGCGGACTAATCGCTTAACATACATACAAAATTCGAATTGATAACCCCCCTTTTTTGAAGTCGGTTGTAAGCCCTATTTTTTGATGCGGTGACCAAAAGTTTGATTTTTTCACGGACCGAAGAGATTGAAGTCTTGAGTATTTGATATGAATTTCAACTTGATACCTGCACGAGTTCCTGGGGAAAAGGGTCTTGATAGACCAATAGACAGATGCAAAACAAAGTGCTCCTATAAGAGTACCTTTTACAACCTTATTACTTTACTTAACCTTGGAATCGCACTTGGCTTTCACCTAAAATGATGGTAAGTGAAGATAATGCCTTTAAATGAATAGCTTGCTCTCCAAAAAGCCTAAATATAGGAGCTGGATATACAATTTTTTATTATCATAAGGCAACAGAAGTAACAAAAAGCTGGTAGCTACTCAAACGGAGACATAGTATCAGATATACTAAGGACCGGGATCCGAACCCGAGACTACCAGATTTTAAGTTATGCTGTGTAGGCACTAAGCCACGGAGGTATATACAGACATCATATTTTGAGTATTAACAACTTCTGGATTTTGTGTCCCTTTAGCCACATGGCTCCGGGATCGGTTTAAAATACCTCCTTCTATGATGATAGGACCTGAGTGGCTCGTATCCAGCGTCTGCCCACGATCTTCATCAGGTCTTACCAGGTAAATTTTTCAAACTAGGATGTGTGTATGACGTGGTATTTGGCGATAATTCCTAGAGTTGGACGAGCAGTGATCGTTATAAAAATATGCCAGGGATCACAATCTAAGCTGATAAATGACGGTGAGGTCTAAATCGATAGATTTTACCGGGATTCGAGCCCCTAAGTTCCGGTCTATGTGTTAAGCTGTGTAGCTACTAGGCCATAGAGTTGTTATGTTTCTATATTTAATATCAACAAGCCACACTGAATGAACTTTTATAGGTAAAGTACTGCGAAGCGACTAGCTCGTCTGCTATGCGAAGCGTACCGTTTATGGTAAATTGCTTTATAGAAAGAAAAATTAAGCAGGCTTGTTTTGTAACATTTTCCTATAGCTTTAAGTGATTGTGGAGATATGGTATAGTTTCGGCTTGAGTTTTGCGATGGATATGACGAAACTATTACAGGAAGGACTGCAGTGTTCAATTGTGCACCATAACATCTCACTGCGATCATCTTTCTGCCTTTCTGCCGGTATCCACCAGTGAACTTTCGGATTAAAAGGATGCAGGTCAAAATATCTAATATACACAAAATTTAATGTGACTTTTTAAGATTTCCTGTCTTTATGGTGATTAGTTGCAACACATCTTTGGCAAGGTATAATTAAGGTCGATATAAATAAAAGATAAATTAATTTCGTTTTTCCTTTTATTTTATTTGTCTTTCCTTCAATTCGTGACGTTTCATTTTGACTTTAATATTGCATAACGCTACTTATATACAAATCACCTTTAACATATTTTAGTTACGAGCTACGTATATATAAAATTTAAACCTATACGTAATTTACTTTCCTTTGGAATGTTATGCACAGTGCATTTGAACAGTATCATTTTAAACGGTCTGTCATTCACTAATTAAGTTACTTTTTAATTCTGTCAATTTCAAAAGAGATGGCATATTTTTTCAAGAACTCATTTCAGTGTTTAGGGTAAGGCCGAGTGCTTCTCTGACTCAATGTAAATTATGGTGTAATTACCACCAAAACTTGAGAAGCTATTGCTATTTTTCCTTTATTACCATAATCAGAGCTAAGGCATCCCTTGTCTGTGCCATAATGTACCATTTTATGATAAGTATCAACATTAAAGTTTGTTCAACGTATCACAAACATTCATTTTACCATTAAAACTCAAATGCATGTACACAAATATTAAACCAGCTCTTTTTTTAAAAAAGGTGTGTTTACGTGTTTGCTAAATTTTTCACAATATTTGCAAAGATAAATACCTGATCAGAATTATGCAAAACTCTTTTATATATGTTGATTTTAGGATTTCAACGTATTTTTTTATTATATGAACCTCATTTATTTGTAATTTGGGTAAATAATGCCTAAGTCTTAAATAATTGATTGTATTATATTTTATGACACTTGTAAACAATTCAAATGTCGATTATAAATAATAGTTCGTAAAATTTAAATATTAACATCTAAGTTTTAAAAATAATGTAATAGTAAAATTGGTACCTATTTTCAGGGTATGTACACAAAGTTACTAAAATATAAAGGGCTGAAAAAAGGTTTTTCACCACGTAAATTTTACAAGAGATCAAGTTCAAGGTTCCTTTTTCTTTGTTTACCTATTTTAATTTCAATTTTAAAAAGTACATTATACATATAGTACAATTATAGAAGAAAACAAAACAAAATGAAACGACTGTTTAAATAATTCATAGTAAAAGTACCACAGTATACTTTTTTGTTTTGCTACTTGATATTTTGTAAAAAAATATATGTTCTAAGTAAATACATACCTAATATTTTTTCAACGTTACTTTTACTTTTTAACTAGATTTTTATAACAAATAACTCTTTCGTGGTATGTATTTTTCCAAAATATTGTTAACAAAAAATTAGCAGAAACCGTAGAAAAGGTAAAAGGATATGTACTTTTAAATTTCAAAAGCAGTAGTCTATGTTTTAAATACAATTTTGTCTCAGCTATCTACATTTCACCACTAATAAAACACGTTTTCAAAATGTTCAAATATTACAAAACCCGGCTGATTGAATAACTTCATTGCTTCGGAACTAGGAAATTAAAACTATTAGATTTTGTGTAAATGTATACACATCCCATCGAAGAAGGAACTTCTATTTCATCCAGATCTCAACAACAAGATCCTTGTTCCCACACCATCTGCGGATGACAAATAAAACAAAATTCAACAACAAAGCACACATACACAATTGCAAAAAAATTAAGTTATATTAAATATTCGCATTCGCGGCAATCACATCGCTGTCCGTAGTTTTAAACATTCGCCTTACAGCTAATTAAATTATTATGTATAGACAGTTCGGACTATAGTTAGCTTACCTAAGATTGTCGGATTCAGATCTAGACGAAAAGGTATTGTTTAGGTAACCATGGCTCTCTCCCCTGAAGGCAAAGGTACCATGTGATTGTAGGTGAACCTTTGTCCATAGTCAGCTACTTTCAGGGTGGTGTCAGACCAGGGTGGACTGGGGTTCCAGCGATCCATTCCATCCGTACCTTCGAGAGATAACGGAGGTGGGGCTAAGCGCATACGTTTTGGACTTGAGTATTCCATGCCTGCAGAAAAAATAATGGTATTTTCAATTAAATTCGGTCTCATACAAAACTAAGTTGCTCGAAGCTTAGAATAATAATCATGATCTTGATTGATGAGTTTTAGTTTGGTTTAAATTTAATTTAACTTAGGCCGAACAACTGAAGCCCTTTGCCTCAATTCTTTCTACAGTTAGTCGTCTATCAACTATCAACGCCGTCTAGGACGTTGGAAACATTATCTTCGTTCTCTTGGAAACATTCCCATTCGAATATTATAAAAAACCATTCTGTGTCCGACTAACGAATCCATTTTATTAGGTCTTAGGAAATATTTACATCAGTCAAATGTTTGTTTAATCTAAAATTTAATTCTTAAATGCGGATCGGCGTCTGCGTGCATTGAGATTAAAAATTGACATAGCAGACGAAATATGTTTTACATTACCAAACAAGAATTAAAATTGGACATTCCACTAAACAGCCCAGTAATGGTAAACGGGGAAAGTCTCACCATAAAATTTGTTTCAAATTAACATTTATTGGTGTCCCGCTGATTCGATAGAAGCGTTTCATGAACAGCAACAAAAAGCGAGAGCTCTGTGTACTCAATATGTGATTGTAATCAGCCATTTCTTTCAGTTTCATAGAAGATAACTACTACTCATCCACTGCAGGTAGTGAAGTACTTCTTACATGTGTAGATCTTAAACTTATTAGAAGTGGTTTACCTTCAGCACTGGTGCTGGAACATGGCTCTTGCATGTGGTAGCCAACTCCTGGGTATTCGTAGAGCTCTCGCTTGCCGTGATTAGGATACAAGTACATTGAATTGTTCACTGACGTGTCCGGGTGGGGGTCGTAGTGATGAGGAGATCTGTTGAGAGAAATATTTATTTATATACTTTAGACTATAAGCATTACGTGGAAATTTATCCTTCAAAGTTTTACTAACTCATCGATTTCGATTACATATTATTATTTAGTTCCTAAGACGATCTATGCTTCTCAAAGATGTTTCAAATGTTCAAATTAACAAAAGTATTAAAATAACGACTTTTTATTACAGTTGTTATTCTCTAGTCTTTTTATTACATATTTGCACCAAACTCGAATCTTATAAAAAAGACAATGTCGATCATGCCGTAGAAAAGAAAATAACTTTTAAGTAAAATTCAAAGTTGTGTGCAATTACACCCAACATTTATCATAAATTTTGATTGACCTTTGAGTGACAGTTCCCTCTCACACACTCTAGGTACTCAAGAAACAAGAAAGCGTGAATTTGACGTGGTACAAATATCAGTATATATTTTTTTATACTCGAGTGTAGGTTTTGCATCAGATCCTACCAATTTGGTAGAACGTACTTGCTGTATCAGAAAGGCAAAACTGTTGCTTGAAAAGCAACTAGAAAAATAGCATTTTTGAACATTCATTAAAATGCATTAGGTCAATCGTACAATACTAAATATAGGTATCTCAAAACCAATACCGGTCATCAAAATCCATCACAAAAAGTCACATCGCTTAACCCTGTTCAAGTTATCTTTTTCATATTTGGTTAACACGAACAAAACATCATTACATTTCTAAAGTGTCCAGTCACCGAATCCTATACTTTATTATTTAGTACACAAGTGTTAAATACATCATGTTTGACTGTAAACATAACTTGGCAACAACCACTTCACAATAAATATGGTAATGAAAGGTGTCAAATTACGCGGACGGACGGACGGACGGACAGACGGTTGATGATTTTCTTATTTATACGCTAGTGCGCCTTGTGACTTGGTGTATGAACAATTTATTTTTAAAATAAATACGATTACAAATCTGATTGAAGTGGTATGTAATTATAAGTTAGGATAATTTGAAAAATAAAACATTTAAAAATAAATTACAATTAGGGCGAGGTCCCTATATTTATTCCTTATCTGGTACTCCGATGGGTTGGTGGTAGCACTTCTATAATCATTCCCCTAGCCTTTTCTCATTTCTCAGGGTCGTTACAAACCCAAGGGTGCCCAAGTACAAAAACGTTATTAGTAATATAAATGTATGAGTTAATTTATTTGATGGTCTTTTACGTAGTATTTCTGTCAGAATAACATGACTTTATACAGGTTTAGTTGTAGGGCCGTAAAATGACATATACTATTGAATAAGAAAACTAACATGCGATAATTTCTGAAGTCCATGCGGTAAGCGTCGGTGTCGCAGTGGATAAGGCGCGGACTCTCAATCTGAGGGTTCCGGGTTATGAGTACCGGGTACCTATGAGTTGTTTTCAATTCAAGTACATTATCCGATTGCTTAACCTGAACGTTTTGAATAGGCATGTGAAGTACGCCGATCCGCACTGGGCCCGCGTGGTGGACTATGACCCATATGATAATGACTATGTAGGTGAGTAGGTAGGACTGCAGTGAGGACGTATATATGCTGTTGATGTTGTTGATGATGCGGTTGAAGCGGAAAACGATAGTATACGTATACGATAGTAAACGATAGACTCAGTAACCTATTTGAGCAAAGCTTACTTAAGACTTAAGACCAAAGGTAGTATGATGTTGTATTTAGTGAGATCAAACTTACCTCTCACTTATTGTAGACTGCGGAGAATGCGTTGAATAATCCACTGGCCCTCTATCTGAATAAACCGGTTCACAGCCGCTGTAATCTTCCAAAGGCTTCTGAGGCACATAACTAGACACATGGTAGCCGGGATATTCCACTTCAGAGCTCTCTAAATACTGAAATGGTTCCTGATACGGTTCCGAGTAACACTGGTCTCTCCTGAAGAACTTTTGGCAGCGAGGGTCCAACATTACACAAGACTGGTTCTGATAGCCATAGTATTGGTAAAGCCAAGAGTTGGACAGCATTAGCGTCGCTTCCTCCTCACTATTAAATAAAATAAAACAAAAATATATAGTCCAGTTAAAAATGTAGATATTATAACGCGCAGTTTAGGTTACAGTTATTGTTATGACTACTCTTCCTTTTTCAAAATTAGTTGATGGAATCAACAGCTGGACACGAGACTCCATCATAGAAGAGTCAAGTCGGTGTTTGCTTGAGGGGATTTGATTATAATCACCCAGTTGGGCTGTCAGTCCGGTGATCACAGTAAGATGTTGTTGATTGTTGATACACAAGTAGAGGCAGCAGGATATGAGACAAAAATGTATAATATTTCAGAGTTCATGAAAATGATGTCGTACAAACTGAGTCAGCCCTGGAAAGTCCGACGTGGCCATCTTTGGCGAAGCTCAACAGTGGACTAATGCAACTGTGGATGATAGATACTACAGTTAAATCTAAAATTATTCAGCAGCAGCAACAGATGGAAAACGCCCACTGCTGGACATAGGCTTCCCCCATGTTATGTCACAATGACCGGTCCCGAACTACTTGCATCCACCCACTCCCTCCCAACGATCTTTTTTCGGTCGTCGGTCCATCTAGTAGCGGTACGGACCGGTACACGTTTCCCGGTATGTACTAAAATGATTATTTAAATCAATGAACGGCAATATGTATATTTAAGCAGAAGCACCTACTACTCTATGAAAATTGCGGTCTAATAGAATACAAAAATTGATACAAAAGAGCTTTTATAACTCTCAACTCCCAATGTTTATAAGTTTAATTTATTCCATTGCATAATACAAATGCAACAGCTTATCATGTATCACACGCTGTAAATCATCGTAGTTGATACGTGATACGCATTTCAAGTAATAATTTTCAACGTGCGTGTAGATTTGTGCACTATGATTCGCAATGGTGAGTTCTAAATACAAAATTCGCTGTTTGCACACAAAGTAGTTATGTTGGCGATATGAAAAGGTTTATCTACTTTAAAGTTGTTTCTCTTTACACGATGCGTCGTGTGCCTATTTTCATTGTCAAGGGCAGTGTTTATCAATGCATAGTGTAAGCAAAAATAGACTTTGAGGTGACGAACCTTTTCATAATGCGATCATTGGAATAATTAACTGCCATAACAATAAAAATGCTACGCAGTAATCTATCTATATAAATCTAATCATTTAGTTCTCTTGAGATTTTACTCAAAAACCAAATTAATGAGTCTATACTGGCTACAAGAGGCGCTAGTAACAGCTAGAGGCAAATTTTAATAGCGGACCAGTAGCAGCAGTGAAAAAGAAGAAACTAAGGTTATCCCTATCTTAACGCTTCCATACTAAATTTCTGTTGCCATAATCTTTTAAAATAAAATAGCTGGCTTTGATAAGTAATTACCTAACAATAGGAGACAAAATTATAGTATCGCAAAATAAATATCATTAATTTACAACTGTATAGTTAGCTACAATAGCAGTTACGCAGTTAATGGTTCCTAGATGGCGCTTTGAACAATAATCTAAAAAAGTGTTTAAAATGAACATTGTGATTCACTGTGAAGTTGTATGTTAATGATACTCATTTCGCGACATCACAATCTGATGACCTATTTTTGGAAAGTTACTGCACAAATTCAGCTATTATATTTTAAAAGATTATGGCAATCGAAATTTAGTATGAAACATTGATGGAGGTGATCTGAGGTAAGTAATTGGTAAAGAGCAAATCTGATTCCATATAAAGAAACATGTCAGATCAGACTAGTCACAGTCTAGAATCTAACCGCAAATAAAAAGTAGATTATTGTATTGGGTATAACTTTCTCTACGTATAGTACAAGAAGAGGATATTTGAAATATCACATCAAAAGTTACAAAGTAACAAGAGCTAAGACTTTTATTTCTTTCGACTAGGACGTCTACAGCTGTTAAAGGGCCCTCCTTTACCGGAGGGTTTGCTGTCACATAAACACCAAAGAGCGCTCGATAACTTTTGTAATCCTATCTGGAATAAGTTATGCTTAATTTGTAAATATCAAGTGACTATACTTCATGTAAGTTCAGCGTAAGAAGTCCCTGATATAAGATAAGCAATACAGAGACCTAACTAAACAATTTCTTAAATTTGCCTTGACTTGATAGCTGTCATTTTTTTAAATATGTAGAAACTACAAATTTGAAAATTGTAGCAAATTTCTTGACAAAAGAACAAATTTTTTGCTGATACTTCAAAAAATATACGTCACCTAAGGATCTGGTTAGTAGCTATTATGAATTGTCGTGGTGTGTCTGCTGCATCCTTTACTTGCAGGACTGTGTGCGCCCACAGGAACTGGCCAGATCGCTGTTGCAGTTTTACCAGTAATATGCAACATTTGTCTTGTTCCGATTGCGTTACTGAAATAAAGCGGGTTTATAGATGACTGGATTCTTTTCATTTTTATAGTTTCTTTTGCTTTTTCTACTTTGTAGGACGCTTTCCCGTAAGGGTAATACGTATTTAGTGACATCAAAAAGTATTTGTGAAATAATATATTCATGGTTTTCTTTGTATTTTTACTTTATGAGTAATTCAAACGTTACACTGTATCTGTTTTGTCTGTGAGAATAAATACTCGGAATATCAGGTACCTACAAGCAGAAAAATAACAATCCACTTTGTTCTAAAAAGCCTAATTACATAATTAAGATTCACTTACTTAGTCTATGTTTGCTTTGAGCTTCTCGTAAGCTCTCCCAATGTAAAAGTTGATACCACGACACGTCGGTTAATTCTGTCTTCTCCCATCCTAAATACCATTCACCGCTGAAACAAACGTATAAAATGAGAAATTTATTTATAAACTAAACTATTATATAGCTTCTACGTTGACTACGGTGATGCAAAGGTTATGATTCTACCATCAGCAGTACCAGACTGTTCAGTGATAGATAATTGAAATGCATTGTTTCATTAGCCAAAGTAGATAGAAATAATGTGTTAAGGAAACCAGTTAGAGCAAGTGTCTCTTTAAAGTAGGACCACCGGGTAAATATGATTTCATCTTACTGCTTTACCGACTCTTCTTATAAGTAATATGTAAACGAGTTCTGAATTTTAAAAATAGTAAACATAATTAGCACTCTAAATGTAGTGTATCTAAATAAAACTAATAAATGGCTAATTTCCACGCGTGTGAAGCTTTACGTTGCATTCTAGGCTCCATGAATATTTATCACGCCATGTCCGTATTGGATGTGCATGCGCATTCGAAATATGATGTAGATTTATGCGCAACAAGTAATAAGTTGACTTTTAAACTGTCAATTTTATTTTATTATAATATATAAAGAAAGAATTATGATTACATCGCATAATGTAAAAGAACATGGAAACAAGTACTCCTGAACATGCCTGAACTTAAGAGTATTTCATGTCGTACGACGCGGTTCAAAACTCGTTGCGGCTGTAGAGCTGACCGTCTAAGTAAGAACTAAGTAACTTGAACTTACTTAGCGTCGATATGTAGTATCTTCATGTCCATGGCGTGCACCGTGGTGAAGACGTTGGTGGCTCCGTGTACGACACACTCGCGTGTCTCGGGCATCGCGAGCGGCGTGCACACTGCTAGGAACACGGGCTCGTTGCGGCTGCAGAGCTGACCGTCTAAGTAAGAACTAAGTAACTTGAACTTACTTAGCGTCGATATGTAGTATCTTCATGTCCATGGCGTGCACCGTGGTGAAGACGTTGTTGGCTCCGTGTACGACACACTCGCGTGTCTCGGGCATCGCGAGCGGCGTGCACACTGCTAGGAACACGGGCTCGTTGCGGCTGCAGAGCTGACCGTCTAAGTAAGAACTAAGTAACTTGAACTTACTTAGCGTCGATATGTAGTATCTTCATGTCCATGGCGTGCACCGTGGTGAAGACGTTGTTGGCTCCGTGTACGACACACTCGCGTGTCTCGGGCATCGCGAGCGGCGTGCACACTGCTAGGAACACGGGCTCGTTGCGGCTGCAGAGCTGACCGTCTAAGTAAGAACTAAGTAACTTGAACTTACTTAGCGTCGATATGTAGTATCTTCATGTCCATGGCGTGCACCGTGGTGAAGACGTTGGTGGCTCCGTGTACGACACACTCGCGTGTCTCGGGCATCGCGAGCGGCGTGCACACTGCTAGGAACACGGGCTCGTTGCGGCTGCAGAGTGGTAGGTATGACACGTAGTGACCTCGTACAAGAATAACCTGTAAAAATAAAAGAATGGCGTAATAGTCATGTTATAAGTCTTGGTTACCTTGTGCTCTCTGCTTTAGAATATGATCACCTCATGATATCCCTTAAAATTTCCATTGTGTTATTGATATTTTACTGTGAGCGCAAATCCACCTGCCAATTGTGATGATTATGAACAATCCCGTCATGTCCCCACATCTAAATCTTGCCTAAGAGGGAGGCTCATGTCCGACAGTAGATTTGTGCATTGATGCAGGTCGCTTACTGGATTTTGCGCAGTTTTATAGCGTTGTCGGTTAAAACTATCACAAATATGAAAAACTCTAATTACGTACTTTTTGGTCACCGAATCTCATCTGTCTTCTAGCGTTTCTGGATACATTCATTCTACAGAAGAAATGTCTATTCTTTGGTACATTTTCAGTCTCTCCGTTGCAGCCTCTGTTTAGCTCCATTTGTACAGTTTGGTGGTCTTGTCTATCTATTATGTCGTATACACTGTCTCCGTGTATAAGTAGGTCTTCCTGAAATTGAATGTAGCATTAGTGTCAGTGTTCATATCCACTACCAACATATATCAGGGATAATGTTTTGAACGATAACTGCAATTAATGGGTCAAAAACAAACATATTCTCCACATGTACATAGCTAAATATTGCATGATACAATTATTGTGTAGAATGAGTATACCTCTAGTTGTTCCATTTTGATGATTCCATAAAACCGATTTGTTATAGCTCGCTATAAAATTGCATTTGAAAAATATTTTACTAATGTTCACGAAGATGAAAATTGAGAGCTATCTGTTTCATCATACAAACACCAGAAGGTTAGTTACAAAAACTATCTTCAAGCTTATATTTACTATAAATTAATGTCTTTAGTATTTGTAGCTTTCAAATAGGAATATCCCACATATTATTATACAACTATAGGGACCATAACACAAGACTTACTGCAACCAACAACCCGCCTGGGACATTGCCCGCGATGCTCTGAACGGGGGCTCATATACTCATTTTTATTTGTGGACTTCAAGTCTAACGCTTAACTGAGTCTGTTCTGAGTGTATTTACGGAATGTTAAACGACACTCAACTGAAGTTATGCGTTGGACCTGCATCTATGAGCATGTGTTTGGGACTTACCATAGAATGTCCTAAGTATTCAGCAGCATTTTCCGATATATACAATAATTTTCCATTCTGTGTCATCATCATCATAAAACCGTTCATTGCCTGAAAACACATTGTAAACGTAACTATTACTGTGTTTTTATCGTTCCACGGTAACCGCTCGTAAAGTTAAGAAAAAAATACCTTAGAAAATCCGATATTAGGTGTAGGTGTGCCTTGTTCTTGATACTGATAGCTGAAGTCGTGACTCTTGAACACTAAAACAGAAAAAAATACGGTATTATGGGTGAAGTAATAGTAAACCGAGATAAGATAACGAACTAAATGCATTTTAAACGTCTTAATATGCCTTTTCGTGACTGAAGGTGAGCTGACAAAAAGTTTGGGAGACGTTTTCAAAACATGAGGGGACGAGATTTAGGATAAAAGCGCACGTGATGAGCAACTAAAAATTTGGAGCATGAGAAGCTGCTGGGAAAACTTTTACACTAATGTAACAAGTAAACGAGAAAGTAGGACCCATATATACTCGTAGGTCTAAATCAGAGGCTTAAAACACTACAAAATCAAGGTATTAGGTACTAACAAATTAAAACTCGTATCTAAATATTCACAGAATATATGTGTGTGGGTGTACGGCCACTATAACAGCAAATAATAGTAATAAAACATTTCAGAGGGTTAGACACAACGTTTTATTCAGTTTTTTTCTTGATCTCTTATTTTATTAAACGTACGTACCTACATGTACGGAACCTTGAAAACCATATTATAAATAATAAATTATGATTAATTAGGGAACCTGTAGATGTTTGAAGACTCGGTTGACTAATATCGACTTTTCGATTTTTTTTGAGCGGTGTTTGATAGTTGTTGATTAAATGATTTTTGTTTCGATAAATTGGCATTCGATTAACATGAGATCCTTTCTTAAAGGGATTGTAATAAATAAAAATAGCATTATTAAGAACTTTGTAACTCTTTCAAAAACAAGCGAGTGAGCTAAGGGAGAGCTATATGTACTGTCTTTCATGTGATTTATCAATGTTTGAACTTTTATGTTAGAAAATAACTCTGAAAGTAAAATTAGTGTTTACCTTGCTGAAAGTAGTTCATTTTTCTCACATAGACGCAGACGAGGGCCATCAGCTGTAGCTGAGACAGTCTCTGTCTCGTAGAGGGTGGTAGGGGCAGCAGGTCTCGTAGATTGGAGATCTCTGCGTTGATCAGGTCACGCCGCATCTTACTGGCCCCTTTCGTTGACTTTGTTGGCTCGAATCTAATAAAACAACAACTGTCTATGTATCTCTTTTTGACCGACTTCAAAGAAAGAGTAGACTATTTTTTATGTATTTATGTTCACCAATATCTCTTTCAATTGTGCACCAGTTTTGTAATTTTTGGTTTGTTTAAAATGGTTTGAAGTTGGTAACATTGTCACCAAACTAGATTCTGGTTATTCCGGAGATCACATGGAAATCTACAGAAATCCTTACACTTTATAGTCACTTACAGTGTGTTTGTTAAACTCTATCAAATAAAATGAAATCAATTAATGGCTAATGCGCTTAAGTCTGAGAGAGAGAGAGAGTAATACTCGTAGTACGAGTATATACTTTATACTGCTAAGCTGATGGTCGAAGTGCACAGCAATTCTTAACTGTTATGAGATAATACTGTCATATGTCTACAGAAACTAATTAGTACTTCTGGGATAGACGTGGTGTAAGACAACATGGATGAATTTTTATTTTTATACAACCAAGTAACAAAAGTTAGATTTTTTTCTTCAAAATAAGATCCTACTTCTGCACTACAAAGAATTAAAAAAAATACGGCTGATATTTTGAGGCTGACTACCAATACCATTGCTTGCTTCTGCACGGTCAGAATCAGGTAACTATTTTTGTTTCCTATACAAAATGTTTCTCTGTTTAGGAGCTAGAAGCCTCTGACAGACAGACGGATAGAGTTTTCAACAATAAGACTCCGATTTGGTCCTTTGGCACCCCTAAAAATGAAGATGAATTAATTTTACTATTTAACAACAACACAAGTTAAGGCAAACCATTCCATTCCACATTCCCATGATTATCAAAGCCGTTTAGTTTTTTCTCGGAAATAAATAATATTTATTTGTTTAAACAATGCCCGGATACAGTGTTCCGGACAGGTATCGGCTGACAGACTTGCGCAGGAGCACGCTGGTTGGGTTGTACGACAGGGATAGAATTAACATACTGAACCGACTTCGCGGTAGAACCGTTGCGGCTGATTAGCCGGCTACTCGGACAGACAGGATGACTCTGCTCTAGAATAATTACTAAAATTGCTTAGGTCAAAGTTCGTAAGCCTTTGTGTTTGCACAAAAACAAACTGCTAAGGGTTTATCAATGATGCAACTTTACATTAGAATTTAATGAAAGGAATTGATGTAATATTTGCTTTATAAAGTACTAGCTTCCGCCAGCGGCTTCGCCCGCGTGGACTTTATTTTTCGCATTAAAAAGTAGCCTATGTCCTTTCTCAGGGTCTAAAGATTGTCTGTGCCAAATTTCATCAAAATCGGTTGAGAGGTTTAAGCGGGAAAGCGTAACAGACAGACAGAGTTACTTTCGCATTTATAATATTAGTATTTATAGTATTTATAATATTAGTAGGGATGTAAATACGAGTATACAGTGCTACCTAGTTTTACGTATGAAAGGTGGTAGAGGCAGCGCCTTATTGGGTTGGGTCTTCTGAGTGCTCACAATTCCATCCAACGGTCCTATCGTAATTTTCCATCAGGTGAGGATAAGGCCAAGTGCAAACCCATTATAAATATAATAATATACAGATTGGGGTTTAACTTGTCTTTGATCTTGACAGATAATTAGGACACAATATGTAGATTTTCATTAAGAAGATTTAAATTAATGATCTAGTTAGGTTTTTCAGTTCTAAATTTTAATGTAATTTTAATAAGTAGAGTATCGTATTATTTAAGGTAAGCTACCTACCTAAGGGGCTCAATACCTTGTATTTAGATTCACTTACAGCATTTGAAATAGGAGAGAATAGAGAGTCTGTAGAGCTGTGAGTACTGTTTTCTGAAAATATCTATGAAATTGACGAAAAATCTAAAAGTAAATATATAAAAGGTAGATTGATGATTGAAGTAAGATGTTTTTACACAGGTAGATACCGCTGAAAATTTCTTTGTAATATACAACAATAGCCGAGGAATGTATAAACTAATTAATACTTTGGTTGTGTGTACCTTGTGTATAAAAAACGAAAGTGTCTGACCTAGTTGCTTCATATGTGTTCAGTGGAACACGGCATCTTGATGTTCTGAACTTTGTGTCCTGGGCGAACGCCTTGATACGAGTAATTAGGTTATAGGGTCGTATGATACACTCATCGAAATTCTACTCTCATATATGAATCACCTTTTAGCGACACCTACCGAAGATTGTGATCAATCATCGTGATTTATCGACAATTCAGTTAGAATCATGTTGGTTATAGGTTATATAGGATATGAAACACCCGCTGCTGGCGGCGGCGCGGGCGGTGCAAGTCAACGGGGCCGCCCGGACGCATGCGGCGGTATTCATCTTACTCGGCAGTCCTTTTTGTGCCTCCATTTTTATTTGTTTCACTTAGTAGGCGAGTTTTTTTGATGGTTACCATTATGTGGGAAAAAACAAATGATGATTGGTCCCGCTGTCGCTGACTTATTAATTAGATTGAGATTCCATTTTTATGATTGAGTAATGGTGGTTTGTTACACAAATTGTTATATTTGTTTATGTTAAACACACTTTTTAGTTTCACGTGATGGAACAAATAGTTGGAAAATTAAATCAGGTAGCCTGATTTATAGTGTAATTAGATTTTGCCTGATTCGACTTGAGTTTGAGAATGTATCCCACGGGAACTATACATTCGATCGGTATGAAAAGTATACTATGTCCTTTTTCGACTTTTCAACTATTATACAATAAATCACGTCCTATAGTTGTTCGTTATGACATAAGGAAGCACAAACAAACTAAATCAGTTTCGTGTTTCTAATACTAGTATGAATAATAATTACAATATGAACAATAACCTCACGTTTCTTCTATCAGAAATTCCTATCCGATTTCTGGCATAATCAGACAACATATTAAATATCCAATGTCCGCATATTTGCATTCTTTATAAGTAGTTAAAAACAGCTACCCTGTTTGGTTCCCAGTAGAGTACCCATCGGTACTGAGTTTGGTTTTGGGTGTTAATTTTTACGTTTTTGGCTGGCTGGTTGGCTAACCACACTTCACCATGGTGAGAGTATTATTGTGAAGCGTATGTGATAACCTTTATTTATCATTAATCACAGATAAAAATGACAAGTATCTCTCAAAATACAGGGGTTTATTTGCGGCATAGACTGCGGTTTTGTCTTCACCAGCCGCCAAGTAGGAAAAGTAAGTACAAGAAAAAAAGGTTAAACGAAATGTAACGAAAGGAAAACTAAAAATGGTATACGTAGTAAGGAGTATTGTAAATAATTTTTGTGCTACAACTGCAGTCTAAATCATAACTTCTAAATAAATCAAGCTGTCATAACTCTAACTGAACTTTTATTTAAAGTGCGGAACCCACAGCCATTTTCACGGCCACAAAACAAGCTCGGATACATTTTTTTATAAATACATCAAATCGAGAATGCATCAAGGTAACAAGTAATCATTTACGCGGCGTTAACAAAAAGCCCCGCATTCCTGTACTCGAGAGCTTGAGCTTGGAATGTTGTGAATACTTTACGCCGTATTTACTGACTGAACCGTTTAAAATTGCCCCTTGCCACATTAGTGTTACGTTTTGATTATATAATTCATATATTTCTTGAGCTTATATTTCAATTAAGAAATATAACGTATACTTTCAAATAATATTTCTCTGAACAAGATTGAGGGATAAACGGGAAAAAATTGAAGGTAAAGAAATTTGAAAATGGAAATTTTTGTCTAGCTGGGATAAAGTTAGTAATCGCTAGAGCGAGTGAGAGATACTAGTCCTCGAAAAAGTTCTGAGCATTTCGTCATGACCTGTGTCAGTCCACTGCTGGACATAGAAGTCTCCTACATGTGTCATTCAACGCAGTCCTCTGCTCTCTATCCATTTCAATCCGTCTACCTATGTAAGCCGTCTTAACATTTAGAGGGAGGGTGTTCTACACTACGTTTTTCTAGATCATGTCTCCACTCAAGGAATAGCTCTTTTTAGCGATTGCCGATCCTACGGAAAATATTTACCAGCCTGCTGCCACTTTTGCTTGTTAATCCAATGAGATATGTCGGCCAATTTGGTTCTCTGTCAAACTACTTTGTTTTGAATGCTGAACAGCATCAGATAGACTTCAAGGAAGTCATCTGAGCAACTTTGACTTTGCAGGCATAATGCTGTGAGTTTATACGTTTCCGCTCTAAATATCGTTATAGATAGAATAGAGTACAAAAATATGTACCCACATTTGTTCCATATTTTATTCATCATAAATAGCGAACTGGTTAGAGTCGCAGGGAGTCGCTGGATGCAGGTGGCTCGGGACCGGTCGATGTGGCGTACCATGAGGGAGGCCTATGTCCAGCAGTGGACGTTTCCCGGCTGATGATGATGATGAAAATAGTGAATTTAGTACGCGTATATACGAGGTGGTACCTATATACTACATATTCACACACTCTACATTTAAAATATTGTATGTACGTTTTTCACATGCGCCTTGGAGCAGAATTGTAGAAAGCTGGGAGAATGAATTTGACTGATTTCAAATTAAGCTTAACAAACTCAGTATCAATAATAATCAAATAATAGTATGATTTGTAGTTCATTGATTTTAGTACGTTAATTATTCATATTCTGTACGGAGCCCTCGCACTTGACCGTTTTTTTTAATATGACCCGAAAATTTATTGAAATAAAGGACCGGACAACGTCTCTTGGGTCAGTTACGAAGAAATAAATAATATACATCAAGATTTTTTAATTATAAAAAGAAATAAGAAAAAACCGACGGCGTTGAACTCTTTTGTATGAAATAATAATGCGTGGCATGTGCGTAAGATTTAGATATAAATTGTCATGAATAAATAAAATATTTTAATCCATTAAAAATGATTTAACATTTAATTTACTGTATAAAAAATAAATTGCTATCTATTAAACCTCAGTACTATTATAAACTAAGTCAATCGGATGTCTTTGTTGACGTTATTCGATATTGATCCATGTTGCCTAGGTGGCAAAAGATATGTGAGTCGTGAGGATGTAAGCATTTATGTCTTTAGTGGATTACATCCCAGGTTTGCAATAAATTTGGAAAACATTGGGGACCGAAGATATATAAGAAGTAAGCACATAAATAATGTGAAATATATTCGTGGGACTGTAGAAAATACTTAGTAAAGTGTTAAGCGATATTAGGTGGATCCATGTTTTTAAATATATACTTCACATAAAAAAAGTAGAAACACCTATGAAAATGTATTTTGTATTTAGAACGATTTGAAAACCTCATATTATTCACTATTAAACGACATTAGAAATATATTCCTAAATATACACATTTTTCTGATAATCCTTACAAAACATGAACTTGCAAGGTGTTTAGATTTTGATCTGATGAGAAGTACATATAAAAAAATTAAAAAAGAAGCTGTCTCACTAAATTGATATTTTTCTATTATGTCAACTTATTTTTGCCGCCTATGAATTTTTCCTAAAGTTAGTACAGTTTTGTTTTAACGAAAATGTAATGGATTGTCATCATACTCACTTAAGTGCCATATAATTAAATGTAATGTATTGGTACAAGCCAGGACCAAACCTCAATTTAAATTTTTTAAGAACTGACTCTTTACCTAAATGAGGACTAGTGAAAATGATTTTTTTTTCTGACCCCAAACCAATTTATACATGTATGTTTTAGCACCTGTGTTTTGGAAAGGGACAATAAATATTTCATTAGGTTGATAAATCAAACTAATATAAGTACAATCTGTAACAATGCTTACATTGAAAATAAATGAATTTGATTTGTTTTACAAAAGAATACTGTGATTTTTAATCGGCTTTTGATAATGATACACTATTTTTGATAAATTTCGAGAAATTGGACGCAGATCACAATTGAAAATACTTTGTTTGAAGGAAAACTCTATAGACAAGTTAACGCGTTCAAAAAGAACTCAAAACTGACTTCAATTGCCCTGAAAGTAAACAGCAAATTTCAGACTTATATGGTTATGTCATGGATACCATTGTAAGAACTGAACCAAATTGATTTGGGAACACACGGAAAGCACCAGATTTCAAATAAAACAAGAATAATCCAAATCGGTTAACCCAGTCGAAAGTACTGAGGTAACAAACATTACATAAAACATACCCGACGAATTGAGAGCCTCCTCCTTTTTTGAAATCGGTTGAAAATAATTTAGCTATGCAGTATGCGGATACCCAGGCATATTGTTTTTAATACTAAACTTAAATATACAACTGTACAAGAACTATTAGTCTGAGACGTACAGGGCAATAATTCTATTCCACTAACATTCACTATTAAAGAGCTAAACATGTTAGTTATATCAAATCCTCTCTCCTTTTGACGTGGCCCTCTAATGCAACGCTATACTTACGGGTTGACTCCCGAATTCTGGAGCAAAGGTAAAAGGCATTCACGTCAAACATACTGGGAGGCTGATCCAAATATAGTGAAGTAGCACCATATTTAATCAATGAAGATTCCAAAAACTTTTAGTTAAATAAAAGAATCGGTTTTTTTTCTATTTACATATTCTCATGGATGCCGCTGTCAGAACTAGACCTAATTGAAATGGAACCACACGGAAAGCATCTGCTTTCAAATAAAAAAATAAATCATCCAAATCAGTTCGCCCCGTCAAAAGTTCTGAGGTAACAAAAAAATACCCATCGAATTGATAACATCCTCCTTTTTTGAAGTCGGTTAAAAAGAACATTTATTCATGATTTCCCCCATGATTGTAAATAAGAAAGTGTAATCTTTTTGGGACTAAATTATTCTTCCAGTCAGCCTAAATAGCGAGTAACGGTTGTACAAATACATAAAAAAGAAACACAAGTTCAGTATTTTCAAAATGGCGCCACTATAATCAAAGAATTACCGATGATCGTTCTTGTACGCGCTATCTGCGGAATTGATCATCCGTGATAATCGCCCTGTCAAAAAGTCAAACAGACTCGACATAATGACGATGAAATTGTTTCAGAGATATTTGATTTAGATTTATCTTATTTTGTAATCTGACAACAGGTGTTCTACAAGTTCGTATCTAGTTTCCAATGGCAAACTACACCAACTAGTCTATTTTAAGGAATATATTCTGAAGACGACTCGCTAAAATTGGTTAAAATTTGTTGAGAAAACAAAGTTATTGTAAGACATACAAGGTACATACTCTGAACATAAAAAGATATATTGCATTTCAAAAAGAAAATTTGTTGAATTTTTGCAACGCTTACAAATATATAATTATTCGTATGACTATGACTCATTTTAGCTGATATACGATCATTGTCATTCTGTGGTGATTTATAAGGTTTGATTTTGAACAAGCTACCGTAAAATTTTCCAGAGACGTTTTTCATGGACCTTTCAAATAACATATTCAAAGTTACAAGTAAAAAAGCACATCATGAATTTAAGGTGGTTAGATTTCTAAATATTGTGTAGCTTCGATTTTTTGTAATGAGTCTACAATCTAGTATCCATAGATCCACCATCCATACAAACAATATGTGAACCAATATATGTACATATAGAATTCGTTATATATGTATGTTTTCAATCTTACTAGTCTATAATCAGTCGAGTAATTGTAACTAAAAATACTTTACGTGTTTTTGTCATTTTTGTTCTGATAGCAATATTTAGTATGTATGTTACGCGATTATTCTGCCATTTTTGAATCGATTTTGATACTGAATATCAGGTACTGAACTTCAGAGGTATCATATAAATTTTATCGAAATTAATTTAGCGCTTTTTGAGAAAATCGACAAGAAACTAAACATAAATCTATATAATTGCATTTTAGGGCATGAATGCTGTAGATTTTTAGGGCAGTTGAATTTGGTTCCTTAGGTTTTTTGGACGCGTTAATTATATTTTTCAAGTTCATATTATTAAAACAGAATAAAAAAAGTTTTCAACTCACAACAACTCAATTCGAAATACTGAAAACAAATTAAGTGTCGGTCGGTTATATTGGGTGGCACACGAAGAGTGATGGTCCATTTTGTGAGAGCGACACGCGAACTTACAAAGGAAAATGCCAAAGTAATCAAATAACGTAACAATAAGCAAAATTGACTTGATTGAAGGACAATTTAACCGTTAAAATAATTTAAAGAAGTAAAATTTTTCGAATAACAATAACTAATTTGAAACCTTAACTTTAATAAATACAATTGTTATCAAAAATTTCAATCAAGACCAAGATTTCAGTCATCACATAGGTTGATGTTCCAAATTTCACAATTTGTGCTGGACATTGATATTCCAATCAGTCAGAAAGCTTTAATCTATCCAATTTAAATATGAAAATTTGAACCATTAAATTACATCAATAAGCTATCAAAAGTAACTTACTAAGATGACGTAACTGAACACATAGAACGAGGACATATTTAGAAGCAGTGCGTAGTAAGCTCTGAAATTATCACATTTCAGGCTGAAACGTGTCACAGTGGCTAGCCGGTGGCAACTAACACCCATTTAAGATATATTTACTAACGAATCAATCAAATAAAACATACAAAATACGGTTTGAGTGAGATAGCACAACAGTGTGCCTTTGCTGATCAAATGTGATTTATTTTCAACCGACTTCAAAAAGGAGGAGGTTCTCAATTTGACTGTATGTTTTTATGTCTTAAATCGTTTTTTATTATTCGTTTTTGTTTGGTAGATGATTATTCAGAGGTGGTCCCATATAACTTTTATCGAAATTGATTGAGCACTTTTGAGAAAATCAACAAAAACTACTTACCCTAATGGTGAAAATTTTAGGGGATGAAAACTTTTTAGAGCAGGAAAGACTTTTAGGGCAGTTGATTTCTGTTACTTAGTTATTTTTGAATGCGTGGTATTCACCATAATCAATATGATTGGTAGGCTTACTGATCGAAATAATATGTTGGAGACACGAGTATGTCGTAGATAGACGTCTGACTTCACTCACCATCTCCTGCAATTATTTATCCTTTAGTCACCTTTTACGACATCCACGGGATAACATGGGGTGACCCTATTCTTAAGTCAGGACTTAAAGTTAATAAAATGTAAAAATACAATATTTCATATGAACAAGCTATTTTGCAGTATCCTGATTTTCAGCTTGAAAAAAATATGTGTTAACTATTAAAATGCAATTATGGTATTGGATGGATAATAATTCTTAAAATAATTTTTAAGCTGTTTAAGGAAAACAGTTTATCGTATGGTTCAAAAATAATTAAATGAAAAAATCATTTGCTAAAATTCAAATATAGCTAAGTTTTATCTAACTAGCGCCAAATTAGATATTTTAAAGAAAAATGCCTCAAAATGTTATTTAATTATTAGTACTCTATTTCATTCACAATACTTTTAGATACGCAACAATTTGCAATTGGAATTTTATAAATTAATTATTGCAAAGGAATGCAAAGCCATTTATTAGGTTCATATTACGCAATAGGCTTCAGGAGGTTGATGGGGATGAAATGCTAGCAAAACATTTATAAATTAAAAAATACTACTAAGGTAACCAATAGAAACGTAAGGTTATCTTCTTAATATATTCATTCAAAAATTACTCATTCCATGAACCAATTATTAATAAATAAAATAACATGAAATTCATTACAGGAATACTTTTTATATTGTAATCAAAAATTGAAGATATTTAAAAAGTTTTAAAACAAAATTATTAGATGTTATGTCTGTCAGAATAGAATAATTAAACACATGGTTTATCAACTTAGGTCACGTTAATCGAAACTAAAAGCTTTAATTGTTACAAAAAGCTTAAAAGTTTCAGGAAAAAGGATGATGATTTCGTTTGTCACTTGTGCTATAGTAATGCTTCGTAAAGTATTTTGAAATAATAAGAACAATGTGCACCCCTTACCTTAAAAACATTTTCGCTAACGTAATTTTCTTGTCACATTAATATCACATTCGATCCATAATTAAATTGTTTTAAAAATTAACACGACCACACAGCTCGATATGTAGAGTCTAAATGACTGCTCAATAAGCTAAACAACCCTTTACACGGTACATCACAATATCAATGTTATATTATAACCATAAAAATAAAGATAAATCGCACGTGTCTAGCATTATAAAACACAAATACAACACACGACTAAGTAACTCAAAACATGTAAAAAAAACTATTTTAAAATTCTGAACCGATAACAGCGCGTCAATTTATGTCTGGGCTTTTTATTAGACTAAGATTAAGGCTCGTTCCTGAAGCTCAGATACTTCCGTGCGCTAGCGCATCGGGACAACGACTATAAAAAGCCTCCACTAAGCCTCTCTTTCCCGCGAGCCTTGTTTTCTTTTTGTTGAAAACATGCGCTCGCACCTATACGAGTCCTTTCATGAGGTGGGGGACATCATCCTATGTCAAAAGTATTTAACTGCTGACTTGTCAATTCATACAAAAAAAAAACATCATTTAAGCTCAATTAAATAACAACTGGCACAACTCGATTTCAAGTCGTATTAAATCTATGCCAGAGTGAGACGGCTACAGATCTCTCCATCGCGTTTTTCATTCCTCGTTTTGTGTGAAAGAAATGGAAAGAGTCGCTCGTTACCAACGTTGCTGTAGATTAATGAGTTTGAAAGAGACGTAGGTAATGACGCTGTAATTACGGCAGTTTTGCGTAAGAGACGAAACTATAATGATTGGATGAAATGACAGTTATTGATATTGCGGTATTAAGAGACGATTTGCGCGGTGTGCCGCGATTTGCCGTGCAAAGGGGGGCCATGTGCGCATGATCATCTAGATAGGGATGCTAATGTTAATTAGAATTTAATGATAGGTTGAGGTGAGATTCGTTGTTTTGCCATGTTGAATAGCGTTTTAATTCGAGCAATCCGCACTGTGTTTAACAGGTGTTTCGTGGAGTGTGTGGTAATAACGTTCTTATGGCACGAGAGTAAAGTATTAAAAACTTGGCCGTATATGCGTCATTACCGGCGCGTAATCTCATGAAACAATCAATGGTTAAATATTATGAAATGTAAATTTAAAAATTGTTGAATTTGACATCATTTCTATGCCCATTATGTTGTTTAGAAATCTTGGGTAGAGATACATTAACTGTGGGTATGGGTATACAACTTACAAGAGCAATGTCAGAAACAGTGCTCGCATTCAAGGTTGCGGATAAGAAATTGGTGTTGGTAAAAAGGTTTAATTGAAGTGATTTTTACGTTGAATTCAAACTTTATAGTGGGAGTGAGGATGGACTAATTGGCTATCTTCATCATCATCATTTGGTAACCTGCATCAGGCAGTCCATTGTTGGATATAGGCCTCTGCTTTAGCGCGCCACTAAGTCATACTTACCTTATTTTCGTTAAATAGTTTTGATATTTAAAAAAATAATTTCTTTAATTTGGCGGGTTGCATGTACGAAAGTAGAATAGATCTACAGACACAGGTTTATGCTAAACTATATCATATTTACAGCTTAGCAGAGTGCAGTTACATAATCTAAGGTTAGTTAATAGTATATTCATTGACGTCAAGAAATATAGTAATCATTTTATATTGAATAAAAACTCTTTGATTTCCCATGTTATCTTATATATTCTTAATAAGCAACATAAAAATTGCAAGTGCAACATTTCATCCTAAAATCACCCAAAATTATTATTGACAACACATACCTAAAAAGTAGAAAAATGCATAGAAAATTAATTGTGTATTAACACGATAAAGTTGTCGGATTGCGCGTTAAAGTTTGAGTGAGTGCGTCGCCCGAGGCAGCTACCGTGCTACGCAGATAACAACCCGTAATCTCGCCATCTTCCCATGCCTTAATGTGAGCACCTTTTTATATTGATCCGATATAAACGAGGAGTCACGGCCTTAAACCAAGACCAGCTTGTACACACCGTCGATATCCGTTTCTTACTCACGGGCTGCAGAACTGACATTTTGTACTTGTTTGTGATGTATAACCGAATGCCTTTTCGAGATTTTTCTATTTGAGCACCTTTTTATTCTGTTTTTTTTTACCTATAATGTTGTGTAAATGCCTTAAAGCGAAGAGACCAGAAAAGAGATATCTTCAAGACCGACGCGTACCATCTTCCACCATATCGTCAGTTAACGTAGCGTTGCTCTGTGTTTAATGTTTATTTCTTTATATGTAACACGTAGATATACTCGTACAGTTTCTATTGGCCTACCTGTTGTATGGATTTAACTACTCCTCATTTAACGATACTTTTCGCTACTCAAAGATTACCTAGAAGAAATCGCTTAATAAGGATAAGGCCAACTTTTTTCGCACATTTGATATATATCTGATAAAAACGTATGGTAAAGAGTAAATGTTTTTCAATTGTAGGGTTCCGCGGAACGACAACTCGTTTATTAACACACAAATAAATATTTATAACGAACTATAAATTAATGATAATCTGATTAATGAATTCCTAAAAGTCGGCCAAAACCTTTAATAGTATAGAGCGGCAGATCAAAGCCGCCCCTCACCGAAAGGCTAGCAGGTGGGGTGGTGACAGTGCGTCATTAGAGCGCGACTCACGCGCCGCCTAAACTACGGTACGTGCGCGATATTATCCGGCGCACGCGCACCCTTTCCACACATACAGCGTGTATTCCTTTCTATTCTTGTATTGATAAACCTACACTCACAACTTCATTCTTTCTGTCACTATACTCAGTAGCTCCATAAATCCATAGCTTTTGAGAATTCTTGTCAAATAATGTTTGTCGTTATCGTTCATCTGATAAGGTCTGAGTAAAAAAATCGCAGGAAAAATCACTTTTAACCATCGACGCAAAAAGATGGGTGTCATAAGTTTTACGCCAATGTGTGTGTGTGTGAGTGTGCGTCTGTCAGTTTGCCTGTGGCATTGTAACCTCGAAGATCTCTTCGAGAGTTACGTAACGTACCATTATCAGACTATCTGGTCTGATTTTGATGCGTTTTTTTTACGTGAAAGCAAGTTTACTGTTGTTAACTATATTTGGTAATCGTACGATTTTTGCGTAGTTTTATTTATTTATTTTATAATTGTAATGTGGTTGTAGAAAATGTCTGAAGAGTCCTCATTTTTATTTTGTATCTCTTGTAAGGTTTTGGAAGGATTCATCAGCATTAAAAAAAGATTTCTGCCTAGACAACTTGCAACTGGAGAAATGTTTCTGTGTACTTTTGACTACGAGCCGTGTGTACACCCAGTGTTCGGTTCTTACTTTGCGCGGGTGCCGTGTACTAAATTTCAAGTGAGTAATAAATGTCCGAGCGATTTACTGAACGAATGGAAAACATACAACGTTTCCTTATTTTTCCTTTTGAGTCATCCTTACAACAGTGTTTGAAGCTTAGTTTCGGTGCATTAGTATTGGAGAGAATACAACTATTTACCTTTCCTAGGTCATTTGAAATAAAGCGATATTCTGAAATAAACTGTCTTCTTGGTGCAATGCTAATAGGACGCTGAAATATCACGAGAATGTAAGTTGTATTTTTATGGCTTTATTTTCAATATTCTCATGTCCAGCTTATTTTAGGATTTATTCAGCTGTTGTCATTGATGATGAATCTATTCATCTTCTGCCATCATATCAAGCAAAGAACGATGAATAAACCACAAAAATAAAACAAAAATATATTCGGGAACATCTTGTCTATATCACCGCCGCGCCGACACAATGACGACGTACTTAACAGGAACAACAGGGAGGTCCTGCCAAAGGAGCCGGTATGACTTCCAAAATCACGTAGTCAACCCCCAAATGTAAACAATGGACAAAGGCACCGCGGATTATTAGGCGAGGCGATCGCTATCGAACCTAGATCGTCATCCATTCGTAGGAATCCTCGGCTGTATCGCACTGGGTGCTCTGATTTAAACGTTTTTTTGGGACTAAATAGGTCGTTGAGATTTTATCATAACAGTGGAATAATGTAAAGGTGTTCTGTTTTCTCTCTATGTGGTGTTAAATCATATATATGTTTGTGAGTGGTTTCTAGAGAACATACAAATGTTTGTGATGCAATCACGCAAAAACGACTGAACGGATTTGCATGAAATTTAGATATGTTTAATTTTGATATGTCTAACAGATATGAATAACTTTTATCTCGGTATAATGCGTATAAATTTGTTGTTACTAAACTAGTTTGCAGTCAACAACTAAGCGCTGAATTAAGAAAATACATTGAAATAACTTATTACGGTTAACGCGATCATTCAAAAAGGGCACGCCTACGTTGAAATTTGAGACAAATACATGAATAATATTTAATAAACAAAACATAACGTTTATTCCACCTAAATAAGTACTAAATTATATTGTTTGTTAATTATTTGTGTATTTGTCTCAAATTTCAACGGGGGCGTGCCCTTGTTCAAGGATCGGACTAAGCTATTATATTCGTAGGATAAGTCATTTCAATGTATTTAACTAATTCAGTGCATAGTAGTAAACTTCAATTTACAACATTTGAAAGAGGGAGGGGAAGGTCGAGTATTGTTGACATAAGAGGCGACATAAAATAATCTTAGATATAGAAAATAAGATTCAAAGCTTTTAGTTAAAAAAAAAAAAAATCGGAATTTATTTTAATTTATACCTATAATATAATATCCTCTCCAATCTAACCTAGTTTGCTGTTGTTGGTGTCTACCAATCATTTATAAAGCCTTAGTAACGTACGCACTTCTAGACAGATGGAAGGTGTATTAGTAGACTTTCTTTTGCACTTTACTCGTAGTTGAACGATGCATTGTACTCAGGTGGTCTTTCAATAAATACATTAAAATGTCTTACTAGATACATGCCGTTCAGTCATCTTAAGAAACAACATTTTGCATTAGTTTTGTTTTTGTGTTATTATTTGTTTGTTTAATTTTTTCGCAAGTGTATTTAAAAAATGTTGCTCAATACTCTTGCAAAAATGTGTTTTCAATCTCGTTTTGTTAACAACAGTTTCGATTAAATTCAAATACATTTCGCACTAGTGTTGAAGATGTGTTGTAAATATTAATTGATTGAATAAAATTCTAAACAGGAAAAACTATATCTATGTAGGAACGCGCTAGACAGAGACTATCTTGAATTTTAGCTTTTTCAAATAGCGCTGCGCTAGTAAATGTTTCAATTGTCTGATTGTTAATTCAGTTATTCACTATCAATACTATGAAATAGCATTAGATGTGAACGAACATGTCTGAATTGGAATGTTGGTATGTTTACAATTTAAAAATCTTATTACATTGTAGGAGAAATTAATCCACAATAATTAAGTTTCTTCTCCATCCAGCTGTTTCCTGGCTGATGATGATGATTTATATTATATTACTAGCTGACCCTGCGGACTTCGTACCGCCAAACGGTCAATTCTTTAATTATTTTAAACTTATTCTGCTATTCGGGACGCCGCGCCGGGTGAGCTGGTAAGATAACAAAAGAAAGTTAATACGTCAGCAATTACATTATGTCAAAAAATAAAAATTTGATTCGTTGCATTTCGGGTTCTTCTGCTCGGATCGGCAGCGTTCGGAAAGTTACGACATATCTTCTCGTCCAAAATACCTCAGCGTCTAAAGACAAAAGTCTTTTATCAGTGCGCGTTGCCAGTGATGACATACGGAACCGAAAAGTGTTCCTTTACTATGGGCCGAATAAATAAGCTCAAAGTCATTCAGCGAGCAATAAAACGAGATATGCTCGGAATTTATGTTACGGTACTCGTATTAAAATTCAAATTGACTTTTAATTATTATTAATTATTACGAATCGTTTCTATGGGAGTATAGAAAATGTTTTTAAGACTTTTTCAAGCAATTTAAAAAAAATCTCTGTGTAAGAACTATCCTCGTCCTTCAAGGAATATTCTAAAAAAAGAATTACCGAAATAGGTTCAGCTGTTCTCGAGATTTGCGCTTAGCAACACATATTATACTCGTAGGAGAAGATATATTTAAGGAATCACTATTCTGTTTATATTAGAGGAACTTCGGAGTATTTTAAATTTTGTTTATTGAAATTGCTCTATAACTTTGGCCTTCTCATGGACTGGCAGGACTTTATATACTCCAAATAATTGGTATTTCTTACACTTTAAAAAAATGAACAAGTGACTTCAGAAAAATAGAAAATGAAAAGGAGCGATGCTGTATTTATAACCAATGAACCAGTCCAGGCCTTAAGCCTTACTTCCTCTAAATCCCACCGTTACCCACGAAGTGTTCCGCTTCATTAATCATGCTAAGGAGTAGAATTCCCTGCAAGCTTCTGTATTATGTGGTAAAGCCTGGAATTCAACAAGATCAGAGTGAAGAGACTATGTCTACGTCTGGTTACACATCAAGCCATACATTTTCAGTATAAGTTGATCTCACATTGTACAGGTTTTCCGTACAATGAGAGGTCAGCTTACACGGGAAGTACTTAATATGATGTGAAGCCATGCCTACCATATAGGTGAGATTTGTAGTCAATTACAAATAATGTTTAATTTAAATTAAGGATAAGTGAACTCCTTAATTGTTTTTACTATAGATTTGAATACAACATATACATTTTCACCTGGCCTTAGCTTCACCTGATAGTTAATGACCGTAAGGACAATATTTTTATGAGAAAATATTTTATTTTACAACAGTATACGATCACGTCATGATTTTGTTATTAAAACCGACATTGCCAGCTTTACACGAAAGTGTTATGATAATTTTCGAGCCTCGCTCAGGTCGTTCTTAAAATTTTTTTTTTTAGTAACTCCCCCAACCCTTTCTCTCTCGTTCCTTTTTATTTTTGTAGGCGATATTTTAGTAACGTTTATAATCTTTAAGCCTGGCCGTTAGTTACAAGGTAAGTGATGCAGACCTCACTTAGGATGCGTTTTTAACAACAGGGTTGTAACGTTGAGCGTTTTCGACTACATAATCTTATTTGCTGTAGCAAAATTGAAAGATTACAAGCCGTCTGAATTGTGATTACAACTTATTAGGTGAACTGATAGTCCAGAATTGTAGGTTTCGCATTTCTGGGAATATTTAAAATTTGTATATGGTCCAGTGAATCATCCTACAGTTATTAGTGGTAAAAGATAACTCCTTCCTGCTGAGTTTTAGGATTATATGTAGGATATATTTGAGCTTTACATTAAAATTTGGGAGAATGAATCTATTTTTTGTTTGTTTGTTCTTTACAAAATACAATTGAAAAATAAATGAACTATTAGTATAAATTTTTTAAATTTAATTAGTGTAACAACCTATAATGCTGTGATACGGGGACTTGGAGAGCATTTCGCTAAGTACAAACATCCTTACTACCTTAACTTAGCTGACGATATACGAGTATGTAGCTTTCTAGGCAACAAGGGGTCAATATCGAATGACTCTAGCAACTACATCCTTGAGACGTGACGATGTAAGGATATTTATTTGCTCTTATAAAAAAAGTGTCGTCGTCTCTTGTAGTTATTGCATCCCCTTGTTGTACTATTTACTCAATGATGGATTTTAACCTAGGTAATTCTTTAATAGTGCTGTTACGTACATACACGTCACACGAAAGTCACGTTTGTGGTACCCTGATGACATTACACGATACTATATAAAACATATTTACTTATAGAATTATTGATTCACTTGTCTAGTTTTCATTTATTATTTCAGTTTTGTTGATGTCAATTCAATCCATTTTAACCGACTTCAAAAAAGAAGGAGGTTATCAATTCGACGGGTATGTTTTTAAATGTTTATTACCTCAGAACTTTTGACTGTGTGAACCGATTTGGATGATTCATTTTTATTTGAAATGTGGCGCTTCCCGTGTGACCCAATTTTGGTCCAGTTTTGACAACGGCATCCATGAGAAGACGAAATAATCTTAAATTTGCCTTAGTAAAAGTTTTAGGGCAGTTGAAGTCGGTTTCCAGTTCTTTTTGAACACATTTACTTGTTAAACAATCGATGGTGTGGCGCTCTAAAGCTTCTCTATTCCCACCTCTTAAGCTACGAGTACGTAAGCAAAATTAAATGCAAAGTTGACTCTGTGTTTAAGTTGGTTGTTTAGAGTTGATGGTTTGACAGCCCTATCCACGGTCGCGGGTCGATGGGCGTGGAGTGCAGATGGCGCGATTGCGGCCCGGTACCTCACCTCCGTCCTTGTTTACCTGCCAAGCTCCTTGGCAAACAAAAACTGGAGTACACTGTACACTATAGAGGTACAGTGTAGACTCCGACCGAGGAGAACATCTACCGTAAAATGTTGGACGACGTTCTACCTCCGTAGCTTAGGCTATACAGGTGATAGGTTACACTTTATCCATTTATCCATTCTTATTTGGACTATAGGACAATTGACATAGTGGCACCCATTCATTTTTCTGCGTTCTCTAATCCAAAGAAGTAAATAGAATTATGCCAATTAAAACCATATATTGTAAGCATTAACAAAATATTTGCGATTTTGTGTATGTTTGAGGGAAAGCTACGTATGTGTTATGACAGATAGTTTAACATCCCCATTCGTGTTGAATATTCATGTAGTGGGCCCGACGATGTTACAGGTCGCGAAGAGCCACTTTATGCCTTGGACCAGTCATTATGGTGAGCCTTTGTCCGGGGTCTGTGTTCAGTAGTGGACGTTTTGAGCACTCTCCTTGACAATTCACCAGAAATCAAATAGAAGTACACATTTTAGGAGCAACTGATTATTTGAATCGATTCATAATTTGACAAATGTTATCCTTGACCCACCTTCATCCACCTGTTCGTAGCTTGACCCGGGGTCGGGCTAATCGTCTGAATCGCCACGAGCGGGGCGGGTAGCGGGGCGGGAGTACCCAATGCCCGTGATTTAATGCCCCACTCGCTAATTATGGCTTGTTCAATTTGTAGCTTTCTCACGGACTGCAGGGGCCGGTTGCACCGTGTGCGGTTCAAAAAAAACTTCAAGGAAGTGTGTTTGGTACGTCTCATACTAGGGTTCCGTGTACCCATGCTTTCTATGCAAGTACCTTATCATACGAGCATGTGAACTGTGAGATACGGCGAAGCACACATTGAGCTCCAAATAGAGCTTTTTAGGGCTGTTTATCAAATATCTTTACAGATATTATACTGTTCATTCTGAAAAGCACCGTTCTCGAAACTTATTGATTTAGGTAGCAAGATCTACTAATTATTAACATTTAAGTCGAATGCTGGCCTGGATACCGAAAAAACATCTATATGATCGATTTATAGTCACCAGACTAGTGCAAAATTTGGTACATTTCTGAGGAAATACTCGTACCATAATTTCAATTTTCTGACGGTTTGTATTATACAAACTGTAAACTGTAGATAACTACCAAAATTTTGGCTTGGTTTTTGTATAATAATTTTGAACTTTAATTTAATATTGTGGATTATTGTGTAAAACAGCATTAGCTACAAAACCAGTATTTTTTCTACGCGGGATCGAGCCAAATGATCTGATTTGTTATACATTACTACTGAACCCTAAAAATTGAGTTTTTGACTTTTATTGTTTGGTTTATCTTTTCCGTCGCTGTAGTAGAGAACTATATGGTGTTCAAAATTGTTCTAAATCCATGGGTGTGTGTATAATTAATCAAACAAATTTTAATCTTGCATGTTATAATTATTTTGTTCTGATCTCTTCAAGAAATTATTAGATTTTTAATAATTTAATTTTAAAGGAAGTAATTCGGGATTTAAGTTTAGCGTTTATAATACTTATAAACTTTTTGATTTTCAATGGCAATTTCAGTATATTTTTGCATTTATCTCGCTTTGCCCGATTAAAAAAACAGTCATGTGTTGTTTTTAATCTGGTTTTCGTCTATAATAAATATTAAAAATAATAATTTGTTATAAATAAAAGGAGAAAATTTGAGTTGTTGTCAGAGATGTTTAAAAAAACTTGGAATTTTGACCCTAAAAATCAGATGGGATTTATAGCATCTATGTTACATTAATGTCTTACAACCGAAAATATTATTGTTTATTGGTACATGCCAAGAGCAGTGATTGTGTCAAATTCCCTTATCTCAAATCTGTTTGACGTGATGATTTATGATGAGGAATTCTCTAGTGTTCAACTTATGAAACTGCAACGATGATTAAAAGAAATAATTGTTGGATTTATCCATTTCCAGTGAACAGTACTTCAACATTCGCTGCAACACCTGCATACCCTCTATTAACCTGTTACTCAGATAACCTTTTACATTTCTCCCATCCTCTTTCTCTACACAATCTAGTGTAAGTTCGTCTCTTTCTGCAAATCCTGGTACAGCCTGGCGAACATTATGCGTAATGACACTTAAACACATATTACAGCAACTTTTTTTTGCTTTAAAAACATAGCGTCTGCATTTTGTAGAATGAGTGGTCTTTTAGACATTTAAGACTCAGACAATGTAGCCGAGTTAAATTGCTAGGCCTTATACTCGTTATGAAATGGAGTATTATAAAACAATATATTGCTCTATATTTACAGAAAAACAGGCGTGATTCTTTCAAAATTTTGCTGTTTGTGTCATTTGCTGTTAGCATTGATTTTGACGTGATAACGTGTTATAAATCTATGAACGCCGTCTGCACGCACCAAAAAGTTTCACGTTCCGCCTGAGCCGAGCGTGCAAGCGAGAGCGCAGAACAAGCGATAGAGAGGCACGATCGGCCTAAGCGTTCGGCTTATGACACATGCTTTCTTATGACGTAATCATATAAACAAATTTTTATAATAATATATTTGACCCTTTTCCAAGCAGGCACCTAATCACAATTTTCATGATCTTGTTGGTATTAGTAATTAAATCAAAAGAGATTTAAGAAGTTTTATTTTGTTTCGTAATCTCCCTTCACTATACAACCACCTAGTTACCTCCCTGACACAATACACAGTTTCAAAATCAAATACTACGCAGTTGTATTTAATAGTCTTTATTTGGTTCTACGATCCTGGACATCCAGGCCGATCTTCTGTGTGCAAGTAAACTGGAACAAACAGTAACAATAACGAGATTATAGGTTATGGTGCAAAAGCAAAAAAGACACATACTAATATCATATAAGCGAAAGTGAGTTTGTTTGCTTTAACGGAAGAAAACTACCCGCTGTAACGGAATCAGAATCAGAATGAGTCAGAATGACTTTAAATAAAAGTATTTGTTTATTATGGGGTTTGGTTTCTATACACAAACATGACACCTCTATAGGGGCTAGTTTCTCCTGAAATCTTGAGTGATTTTTGTATAAGCATAGTTAATAGGCCACATAGCGACAGTGGCGTCCTCATTCACTTTATTCTACATTTCTCGGCAATTATACAATAAATTCAAAAACCAAGCCGAACTTTTTGTAGTTATCACTGCTATACGGTTTATTGATAAGTACATCATGAATTAATATATCGATTGTGTGCAGTTACTATCAATGAAACAGTTAAAAGTGACCACTTAAAGCGGTTCAATTATTAATAACTACACAGAAATTAAATATGAATCCATGATAACTCGATAAACGTCTGGTTTCTCTCGATATACTCGGATAAACTCGATAATACAAAAAGTCCGATTGGTTTTGGGAATTATTCTATAAATGTGGAGAAATTTAAAAAAGAACGAACAAGGGCGCCACTAACACTCTGTGGCTCCTTAAGTGATTGCAAAAGGAAATATAATACTTTGAATTCCGAATTTCAAAAGTCCACGAGGACGAAGAGATGATTAAATGCCAGCATAGTCTGTATGATTTGCATATCAACAGCCACAATCATTTGTTGAATGAGGCATTTGTCATGTTGACTGCCACTATCAGAACATAACAGTAACTGTTTTTGAAGCCAGATTTCGATATCATCATCAACAGCCCATATATTATGTCCCCACTGAAGGAGCTCAGGCCTACTTTTCTACAGAGAGTAAATGGGCCATAATCTACCACGCCACCACCAGGACTGTGCAAGTTGCCTCACGATGTTTTCCTTCATTGAAAAGCCAATGGCAATGATTTTTATCATTCAGACATAAATTCCAAATAACAAATTTGAACTCATTGGTACGAGTCAAGATCGAACCCAGAACTCGATCGCTTCAGTTCATGTTTAGATCGTAAAGCTTTAAAGTTTTTATATAAAAAACTAGCTTAGTTTTCTTACATCGGTTAGTGTCACAGGCGTATTCGAGCAGATCACAAATGTCCAGGAAAGTCCTCAGTTCTTCTCCCATTTGACCGCAGATTGGAATAGTATCGTGAATACAAGTTTCTGCCAACACGCATAGCTGCTCCACTTTACTCTGTAACATATGGAAATAGCTTTACGACTAATCTAACACAAAAGGGGTCGTTGTGGCGTCACAAAATGGCGTATTGATGCTGTTTTCAGCAGTAGACGATGAAAACAAAACTAAGCAACATTGAGTTTAATGCCGTAAAAATATTTTAAATGAAGCTGGACTCATAATTATTGACTGTCCATTTAGAAAAAAAAAGATAATTGTGGAGACCCATTATAAACTTCGTCGTAAGAAGCGTCGGTGGCGCAGTGGATAAGGCGCGGACTCTCAATCTGAGGGTACCGGGTTCGAATCCAGCCGTGTACCTATGAGTTGTTTTTTCAATTCAAGTACATTATCCGATTGCTTAACGGTGAAAGAAAACATCGTGAGGAAACCTGCATGTCTTGAACTAGGCATGTGAAGTCCGCCGATCCGCACTGGGCCCGCGTGGTGGACTATGGCCCATACACTCTCTGTAGGAGAGTAGGCCTGAGCCCCTCCAGTGGGGACATATATAGGCTGTTGATGATGATGATTATAAACTTACAAAGAAATAAAATATATATTCACACCTTAGGAGTCTTAAAGTAGAGCCCAATAGCCCCGGCGTTTTGAAAATTTACAAAGGCACCGCAAATTTCATTACGGGTAAATAGATGGACCGACGTCCCCCTACTAGATGGACCGACGTCCTGGTTAGAGTCACAGGGAGTCGCTGGATGCAGGTGGCTCGGGACCGGTCGATGTGGCGTACCATGAGGGAGGCCTATGTCCAGCAGTGGACGTTTCCCGGCTTCTGCTGATGAAATAGATTGACAGCAACATTTGCGATTACCAATCTTACTGCTTAGAAAAATCTCCTTACGGAAAGCCTACGAGGGAGGGAGGGTGTTTGTTAGTCTCATGTCCAGCTGTGGACATATGGAACTGATGATGATGACATGCGAAAGTAATATAAAGATTATACTTACCGAAGGTGTCGAAGCATATTCAGGAACATGGCCACTCACTTGAGCAAAGTGCTGGATAGAGCCGTCTGAAATACAAAGTCAAAGTGCTTTTAGGACACGGTTGAATTGGAGCCTGAATTATTCTCTCTGTCCTCGCCTCTTACAAGCAATTAGCTTTCCTACCCAGTCACCCGTTCCGTCGTTACAATTCGAGCAAACTAGAATCTATTTATGGTTGGTTTCTACCGGATTTTGAAAAATACGTTTTATATTTTATCAATATTTTTTGTTCATCATAGTTAGCCAACTATGATGAACAAATGTTCATGTTCACTGCTGGACATGAGCCTCCCTTATAGATCGCCACGTTAGACATTCTGTTTTAGGTTAATAATTATTAAATAAATTATAATATAATATTCTTACAGAAAAGTAGAAGTTTCAACCACATCGGCACGAGTACTGCACAATTGGTTTTGTAAACGATAATATCCGTTGAATGAACGTATGTTGTATAAAGCGTTCATTTGTTTTGAGGGAACTATAATGTATAAGGTAAATATTTATTTTGTCGGATTTAGATAGTTTCAATGTTATGAAATAAGACAATCTGAACTTTTGCTGTTTCTGATTCTTTTCTCCCTCGTGGGCAGAGGGACAACCGAGGCGCTTGCTTCCAACTACTCCCCGCGATCTTCTTTAAAAAAAGGTCGGTCCATCTAATAATGGACAACCGAGGACATGTTAAAAAATGTTATACCAACGACAAATGTAATGCACAAATTTCATCGCTAAACATCTGATAGGTATGGCAAATGCTATTCTCAAAGCATTGTTGTTACAGCGCTGTAGCAAGTACATTAATTTAAAACGAACTAGCTTTTGTCACATCTTCTTCAGCTTTCATTAATTATCTCACATGAACACGTTAGCGGCGGAACATACGCATACTAATGTTAATCAAGAACATATTATGTCAGAAATCTGTTCAGTTTTTAACTAATCTTTGCCCTTTTTAAACTAATCTGAGAATGGAAATTTATCGGGATAAAAAGTATGTTATGTGATAATCTAAAGAATATACCACTAGTATACTAAATTTTGTCTAAAACCATTTAGCCGTTTATGCGTGAAAGAGTCACAAACAACACAACTCACAAACTTTTACAAGTATAATATTCGTACGAACGTAATGAATCTTACATTCATCATAAGTTGGTATTTTGCCCGCAAATTCGTCTGAGTGTACTTTAGAATTACACGGTAATAACTAGTTCTCTCTGGATAAATAAGCGCCTTCATGTTTCCTTTGCCTTCCCTTTAGAAGTCTCTATACAAAAATGTAGCCTGGCTTTCTTTAGCAACGTGAAGCACTGACAAACAAACATACGGTCTTAGATTCGCATCTATTATATTCGTGTGTGAAAACCTCACTCACTTCCTCCACACACAGGTATCTATTAGTCAGACAGTCGCTGATACTAATGCGCTTCACTCAAGGATTGCTGGAACAAACGATGTTTTCATTAGGCTATCCACAAATATCAGACATACATATAAATTCGGTACCTATTCGAAATCTAAATCTTTTGGCCATTTCGACCACATAAGCTGTTAAAGCAGCTCAAAATTTGAATTCATCACGATAAATTACATTTAATTTCACTCGTTTAAAAATCTCCTTATACTTTTACACATTAACACGATCGTTTATTCGGTGTAGAGCTTTTTACATTTTAACTTAAATTTATTGTGTTATATATTGGAAAACGTTATCCAACACTGCCGTAGCTTATTTAACTACATGTATGATTTACTGTCTATTAAATCATAATTTCCTGTCCAAGACAATAGACCAAACTAAAATGTAAACATTACTCTTACTGGAAACTGATAGAACGTAATCGGGAATTGATTAGTGCGCTCGCGTCAGAATAATGATATTCAAAATCATCTATACCGGTATGTATCCGTAACCGTATTATGATGATAGAATTTTATCCATGTTTATATTGTGATTACTTAACGTGTCCTAGGATACATCATTTGAAAGTAATTCTGTAAAATCTGTAAACTCATGTCAATAATTATATAATAATTAAAGCTACCAACCTACCAACTGAAAACTGATTTGAAAATATTAATTTTGTTTAAATAACGTATAATATTTATCTAATATTTCAGGTTTTATAATTGTGGGTTTTGCAGCTAAAGTTTGGTCTCATGTTGAAATAGAAGCAGAAGATTATTTTTTTCCTCTCGAGCCGGTATGTATTTCACAAAAAAATTCGTCTATAATGGATTTGTATTTCAGCATTTTAAAAGAGTAACAATATTCTTATACACACTCAAATAAATGCTTTAAAGTGTCTCAATCTTTCACACAAATCCCGAAAAGCCTTTCCGATCGGCATGTAAGCTGCCAGACAACTTGTCTGTTGACATGGGGATTTGTTGGACTGTAGACACTTGGGAATAAGCCTTTTCAATTCACAACTAGCAAAGAAACTAACGTCTATGAGAATAATGATACACCATAAGGACTAACAGAACAATAATAAATAAGTTACGATTAGAGCTAGAAGGAAACGAACGTACGAAATTTTCTGATTCATCTCATTATCATTATATTCAGGTTATAAACTTCTGTAGAATGGCCGACCAGTGTCAGCACGACTTCGTTCCTGTTTGCGGTCAAGACTCACTCGGGATCACCAGGATGTTCAATGACAACTGCGATCTTTACGAATATAACTGTGACGATAAGAAACGTAAGTTTCTAATAAGCCTTTTTATAACACTATCATAATATATAATATCAATCAATCCAGTACATACAGTACATACTCGTACCCAGTCAATCGGCACGTGCAACGCCTACTTTTGGGTTTCACAACCCAAAAATATCAACTCTTATACTATTCCCCTAGCTTTATCACATTTCTCGATCAGGATCGGATACCTAAACGTAAGGCATTGGCGTAGGTACTGGTTTTTACGGAAGCGACTGACATATTTCCCTCCAACCCATAGGGAAAACTGTAAACTAAAATTAGAACCTATTTTTGGCATTCGGCTGTCTTTTCGTCAAGCCGACAAGGCTCTAATTTGGCTAAACGACTGCTGTCAAAGACAACAACCTGGATCAACAGCTGTTGTTACGTGATTTCCAAAGCACTGAATCTGATGACTCGGCCTGCAATGTCCGACCCAAATTGTGGAAAGTCTGTCAAAGAGATTTTTATAATGACCCCACTGCGAATGGAATACGGGACCTTCCGCATTCCGCCCTACTATTGGCAGTAATAATTGAACACACATCTATTGTTTGTTTTTCAGAATATCGTCATGTCAAGATGGATGTTTGTAAATACGAGTTTGCGGCCGCGCCCAGGCCGGGAGAATAATTTACGCTTATGTAGTTTTAAAACTAAGCAATATAAGAATTTACTAATTTAGATAGGTGTTTCCAATGAACAATTAGTTGATAAATCCCATCATAAATAGGATAAATCGTTTTTAAAGTCATCGTTTTTTTAGTTATTTGAAATAAAAATAATCATTGAGAAATAAACAATAATAATAAAATAAAAGCTTTTAAAAAATAACTAATGCAACCGTAAAACAAAAAAAGCCAAATTTGAGGCTGAATCCGTCCCAACTTTTAGCTCTGTCACCAGAAAGTCTATTTAATTTCAATTCTGTTTGTTTTCTTAAAAAAATATATAAGGATTCATAAAAATTATCAAGAACAATATTTAGAAACTGAATCGATATAAGCTACTAGCTTTTGCCTGCGACTTCGTTCCCACGGGAACTACAAGCCCGTTTGGAGAAAAAAAGCATAATATGTTATTTTCTGGACTTTATACAAAAAATCTAGTCATTCTGACCCCACGTCAGAAGAAATGACAAACACACAAACAAATTCAGTTTCGTATTTATAATGTTGTATTAGTATGGATGAAAGACAATGAAATTTTTCATGACTATCGGTAATTTCTTATATTAAATTCCCAAAAATATTCACTTTCTCTCTCTCATTCACGACGTTATGGGAAGTTATAATGACATCATTTCTTTGTAAAAGGATAGTTGAAGGGCCGTAAAATTAATTATATATCGAACAAGTGGTTACCGTGGGATAGATCCTAAAGTTCACGCATACAATGTCGGGAGTAAAAGCTAGTTGCAAATAAACGGATGCTACAATTGGGTTGCTACGACATGGATATTGAATCTTCAATGGCTGTAGAAAGGAGGTATTTATTTGCAGAAATTAGGTATATATTTATAAGAGCTGGCTGCTATAGTATTAAATGGTAAACAGCTGTTGCAAGCCGTGTCTCAACAGAAGCAGACAGACATCAAAGAGACGATGTGGCGCGGGCGCGGGCGTCGTTCTGTCCACAACCAAGTGCGAACGCAAATACACAGCCAGGGCAAACTGTGCTTGCTCTATTTGACGTCACAGAACGATTCCTTGAATTATTTGAGTAAATACGTTATGTTACTTGAGTAAAATATGTCTTAAAATACAATTCGTTCCACCTACTGTAACGCAAACAATTTCAGAAGCGATGTCCATTGCATTTTATCTTTTATTTATTTTTCAATAGTATTTGCACGCGACTTTTCTGTTGTGTATTTCGGAAATTCTTTCATTACAATAAAAAAAGACAGACCCATAAACGATGTGCATAATATCACGTCGATCTCTTGCTGTGTAAATGAAGGATAATTAAACAAATGACGACGTATAATAGAGCTTTTCAGTTTTATCTGCCATCGTATTTAGCGTGCTCGCAGACCTTCACGAAGCCAACAAAATCGCATTAAATAACGCTGCATTCTGGTCGAGAATGCAATAACACTTGCTCGTCTCGAGGACGACATGAAATAAGGGATGTGAAACAGAATCAGACAGTAGATTTATTGTTATTATTTGTTATAAGCCTGTACTGTCACACTGCTGGGCAAATTGTAGATAAAAATATATGTGTTATAATGTTTTTTATTTTTTTTTGACTTCAGAAATATGTTGGTAGTACATACATAATAAGAGTAAGCTGCGTCTCCAGAAACTTTACTTGGCTTCCATAATCCTAATAGTGCTCCCTCGGCAAGATATGGAGTGAACCTAAAGCCGGGACCACATGACAGAACCGTTTCCTTTCATTTCCTGTCCTGTCAGTTCATTGACGAAGCGCAAGCGAAGCGTCTCCGTTTCAACTTGGGCAGAAACTATTTCCTATGCCGGACGGCGGTTTTCGAAAGGCAGATGTCCATCCATGTTCGTTTATTAGACGCATAAAATTCAAGGGGTTGAAGGGCTGGATGATAACGAAAACTTTTGTTTTAAGGTACGAGGTAAACATTTATTCAGATTTAAGTTATGAAAAGACAGACTCGCGAGGTCTACAGCTCACAGAACCCCTAGTTCGATTTAATTCCATAATATTATGTTCCTGCATTTAAAACTTTCCATACAAACCAAAATAACTTGGCAGCAGCTGTAAGAATAAAATATACTTTTGATTAAATTTACAACCATACGAGACGATCATTACAATTTTAAGATCATTCAATTTTGAGATCGTAGTCGAAAATTAATAGTAATTGTCGATTGAATTTGTATAAAAAGTCGCCGATAGCGTTGAGTCATAGACTGTCGCGCGGCGTAAAGTAGACCGTTCATGATGCGCGCGCGGCGATCCCATTACACGGCCACACAATACCCAATTAATAAACTGGCCGATATCGCTCGCACTGTGCTGTGCGTTAACGGCATGTTGAAAAGAGCCACTCATTGTTTGCTCACCTCGGATTATTGTGAAGAGTTAATTGGATATGCCTAAGATTACGGAAAAAGCTTCTTCCAGAATGTGTTTTATTAGACACCAGGTGTTCTACCGCAGCTCTGATTGCGTAGCATTTTTTTTGTAGTTCCAAAATATCTCAGTTAGATGACGAAATAAATGAACTTATTTGGGCCACTTTCCTAAAAAACAGAGCAAAATAAGTCATTTTAGGTAGAGCTCCGAAGACATACAAAATTTCAGTAATAAGTCAACATCAAATCCAATTTCAATTCAGTAGTTAAGATTTTGGTTTTAAAATAGAACTTATAGCTACGTTGGCGCCATTGTATTTTATGAAAGACGATAATAACGATATATCCAGGAGACGGGAGGCTGTATCTGTGCTTTTACTGGCAATTGTTGCGAATCCTTCATGAGTTCGTTTGTGGCAATATATCGCTACAGCTCAACTGTGGACATTTCAACAAATTGCGATGATTTTTTGTGTTAAGTTTATTACTTTAAAAAAGAATAACAATCAAGTGCTACCTTTACATGTTACTACTACACTTGCTACCGACAATCACCGAAGCAGACGAGTCCTCGACCGATGACCACGTTTACAACTCCCCCCATCCAGTTGTAAAGACAACTTACCTGACCTGCGGCAGTCCATTGCTGGACATAGGCATTTCCTAGTATGCCACTCTATTTGGTCCTCAACTTTTTGCATCCATTCACGTCTGGGTACCCCACGTAAGTTGTCTTTGCACCTAGCCATGGAAAGCCCTTCACTTCGTCTGCTTAGGCGTAATTTCCACTCGAGGACTTGTCAGGTCGAGTGACTGTTGGTCCTTTATTATTATTATTTTTATATATTATTATTAGCTTGCTAATACGGTGAGCTATGCCGGTCACTTTGGTTCTCTGACGGATCACTTCGTTTCGAATGCGGTCCATCAAAGCGACTCCGATTTCCATAGCCCGCTGAGCGACTTTAAATTTGTGGGTCAGTCGTGCCGTTTCGTCTCCGTAAGTCATCACGGGTAGGACGCACTGGTTGAAGACTTTTGTAAACTTGACGTAGTTTCCCAAATGCATCTCACCCCAACTGTACCTAGGGCTATACCTAGGGTAGCCAAACATGAATAGATAAGGAGAGCGCAGGATCGGGTTCAGTGACGTATTTTGGTAGATGCATGTACATGATGATCTATTTATTTTAATTTACATATCGTTATATCATGTGAATTATAAAAGATTCATATGTGAAGAGTCATATAATTCCCTAATCTCATACGTAACTGTAGCTTACCTAGTATGATATTTTCATGCGTCATACTAAAATACATTATGGAGAGGATGTCGCCACAGACTGTATTAAACATCCGGCACCTCCCACCAGCTAGTGCGCGCAACTAACGATCGCTCGCTTCCACAATGCTTCTACATGTTGTAGTTTAGATACAAGTACATTTGGTCCAAATTATAGGAAGGTGAATTAATTTGAAGACGGACTTATTGAGTAATTGAAACATTACATATTGATCCAATGTCAGTTTACTTGGTCTCGAGGATTTTTAAATTCTATAGCATCCCTTATGTACAAAGGACGGGCTTTTAAACTGAGTTGGAAATAACCACCACGATCGGATGGAGGACCGCCGATCACAGTAAGATGTACGTAATAAAAACACAGACACTGATAATTGTAATGTCCTGTAATTCTCCATTAGTCACACATATTTTTAAGCCACAGGGCAAGTTTATACATTTAAAAAGATGATCATTTAATAACTACGATTAACAGTCTAACGAATGGTAATCATCGCCTCGCCTCGCCTAAATTGTGCACACGATGGCCCACTAGTTGTGTGCGATTAATTATTTGATATCGAAGCTCGAAACCTCTGACTAAATTTTACCCATCTCCGTGGCCTAGTCGTTGGATGGACAATCTGAAGATCCTGAGTTCGCTTTCCAGTTTACTTGGTTACCTGCCACAAGATTATCCAAATCTACTTAGAAACAATAGTGTTGATAGTAATGTTGTCTTCTGGTAAAGTTAACATTGCCATTGACTCATTCACAAGATACTTCTGGATGAGCATACTTCTTTCAGAAGATCCTTACTATTTATTAGGTGAGCTGAAGACCGAGAGGACCATTATTTATAAAAATAAACGAAGAGGCATTTGCTGGTTCAACTTTACAGTGATTAGCGATGTGACAATTCAAATTTAAATGTCTGGGATTTATAACACAGATATGCTCGTAGGTATAACAATGAGAGAACGACCCATGGGAATGTTAAAAATACATTTTCACTCCCCAAAATTTCCAAAACTTTAATAACAAATTGATATGACGCCGAGTACCATAATGGGCTATGTGTATCCAAAGGAATTTGGCTCCATTCTGAAGTTTTAATCACACAGGACCCTTCCTCTATTACAAAACTACAAACAGTTTAAAGTTTCAACGTTGTATTTTTAAAACGGAAACGAGCTTCGGCTTGTTACGTCAATATGAGTCGGAGTGTTTGCAGACAAACTTTTGATACAGTTTCCAGTTCCATCTGCATTCAAACATGTTGACGTTAGAGAAGACACGATTTTCCGGGAACTCAAGCTCGCTGAGAACGCGGGAATCTCGGAACTCGCGGGAATATTGCAGCGACAGTTATTGTACTTGAATAATATTTTCATCCCCTTGGTTCGGAAAACGATTCTCGGTGCGATGCGAAATACAACTGTGAATTTTTTTAAATGAATGCTAAGTATTATGTAGCATTGTTTTCTGGAAATAAATGACTGTATTTTTTGCATGATACTGTAGTAGAGTCATAATAATCGCTTCACAAATAATTTATTTTTTAAATTTAACACATTTGGTTAGGTATAATTTAAATTTTAATAATAATTAAAAAATATTTAAATAATAATTTGGCAGTAAGTATATTTGCGCGATGAATGGTTGTATCTTGTTTTAGGTGAAGTCGTTGACACAGCTCGGAACCGACAGGTACACATATCACTATATAAATGTACTAGACAGGTACAAAGCCAGAATTTTTCTTCTTCTTCGGTATGAGATAAAGAGCTTTGAAAGTTCTGACCAGTATGTACTAAGAGTATTAAGGAGTTTGTTATAGTCATATATATCTTTTTCATATTGTTTTTTTTTTTGACAGGATCCAGGTCTCCACCACCGGAAGTGTTTTTTTTAAGTAACAAGAAGTTTGATATTTTGTACATTATTTAGTCTTAAAAATAGTTTTACATTTAAAATAATAATATATAGTAAATGAAGTGAGTGAGTGTGAGTGTGTGGTTTTAATTTATTCTAGTTTCGGAGGGTGTAAAAAAGGCTTCGATATAATCGTACTGCTCACAGGAATTTAACAATCAACTTTGTAGTTCCTAGTGCGATATCAAGATTATATATAGGGATGCTTTAAACCGACACTTCATCTCCATTTTGTGATGATGAATAAACATACTGTAAGGTTCCCGGATCTACCGGGACGTTTTAGAGGTAAGACATCCCTAAATTTCACATCACAGGTATGAGAGCGCACGCGCACCCGCCGTTCCTATTACCGAGTATGTGATAATGCGGCTACAGGAAAACGTCGAATTTTGATCGAAGCCGCCTTAAGGTGACACTACTCTTTACAATGACATGTTAAACGATCTATTATCCATAAGTTAAACAGACGAAGGGTTCAAACGAAGGTCAAGTTTTTTTGAAAAAAAAAGTCGGCGAAAAGTACTTAAAATATTATATAAAGTAAAGTAAAGTAATATAATATAAAGTATTAAAATAAAACTGGTTGGTAAAAATGATTACCTTGAACTGATCGTTCAACTGAATAGTTTCTTTGACAAAGAGATCAACCGAAGAATCCGACTCGGCCGAGTTGCTAGAATTTTGCAAATTCAAATTATTCTTTATGTTGATTTTCTTCTAGATTAGCTGAAACTAATCAAACAACCTTTGATTTGATTGAATAAAGTAATCCTAGCTACTAACAGACTAAAGTGTCCAACGATAGAGTGAGCTGAACTTGTAATGGGCAGGCCAAATCGCTCAAATGAGAAGAGACAATTAGGGGCCGTTCAAGTTATACGTAAGCAGATTTGAAGCAGAAAAAAAAACTATTGCTGACGTAATCACCATCTAGGACAAAACCCCCCCCCCCCCCCCCCCCCCCCCGTCATCAAAATAGCTAAGCTAATCAAAAATAAGCAAAGTAAAGACTACACACCCCTTCCATCCTCCTCGTTCCCTATATGCTTACGTAATACTTGAATGGCCCCTTAGTAGTAGTAATGTCATTTTGCAGTTGCAACTTTTTACCGAAATAGGTAGAAAACTGAATGACCGCAAAAAAACCGAGAATGTTCATCTTGTAAGCAAACGAGGGAGATCGAATGTTTACACGCTTTGACTAACAGTGCTGTGTTCGATTCCCAGTGATCTATGACCTATCTTGATGGTTGCTGGGAGGGAATTTTCTATGTCCGCCTAAATGGCTACCACTTTGTTACCTAAGTCTATGACCAAACAGCAGTGTTAATAGCACTGTTGTGTTCTGGTATGAAAGGTAGCAGAGCCAGCGCCTCATTAGTTTGAGGCTTCTGAGTGCGCACGCGCACCATACAACGGCCTTATCGTCACTTACCATCAGGTGAGGACAAGTGCAAAACCATAATGGTGATGATATATAAAAAAGTTAGAAGATTTGTTTCATACGATATATTTTTTGGATTGGCGGTGCTTTGTAAAACTTATTAAAATGTATTTATGTCGCAACAGTGTGATTTTCATGTAAACGAGAGTACGAACACGTAGAAGCTCAGAACCAAGGCGCTAGCTCCTTGTACCAATAACTGGTCGCGCAAACACCACGGTCGCATTGTTAACCCAAAAAGTTAACAAAGATCGGTCAGCACTTAGCTGATGCCTGCTAACACGGTGGACAAAGCGTGGATTTGTTTACAGCGCCTAGTTGCTGGTTAAGTGGGCTAATCGGTGATAGAATGTAGGTACGGTGAGCACCTGACTTTCGGGAGTTGGCCTGAGGGTGTTTGCTTGACCTTCAACTGGTGCAAGGTTGCAATGATTGATGTTACTTTACGATGTTTCTTTTGATTGTTTTGTTGATGAGGCGCTGTTTTTGTTACTGATTTCTACTTAGAATGTATTACGAATGAATACTTGTAATAAAATTTGACGTATGTTTACTTAAAACGTGGCTACTGTGCTTGTGGTAGAAGACGTCGAATACGAGTAATATTAATAATAAGTAAAAATCAGTAATAACCCGTTGGTTGTTTTACAAAGTATGTGCTCATAGTTTTTTATATTTAAAGGGAAAATTTTATAAAATACTTTAATATCGACTAACTAAAATGAGAGGAGGTCGATAGATAATTTAAATCATGAAGGAAACTTGTATACTAAAGCTCTCATGGGAAATTCTAGTGATTGAGGCTATACTCCGCGGGAGACCAATTGAAAAATCAGGGTCAACCTATTCGTGCAAATAAATGTGTTGCCTTAGTTTTCCTGCTTGATTGCGTGAATCAGTTTATTTATATTCTGTGATAAATTTCAATTTTGGGCAACTTCAAAACATCTGATGTTACTAGTATTATTTACTGGCGTAAAAAGATGAAATCAAACCACCATTATGGGTTCCATCAATGTGCTATAAAAACAAAAACTAAACGTAAAAAAAGACAATAGCTTAAAAATAAAAGCTTCAAAGACAATATAATATTATACTAAGAAGTTCGGCGTCGGCGACAACTAGTCTAATGTAACCCTCTATTTATAAGAATATTACGACCCATGTCATCCCGTAGGTGTATTATAAGGCGACTAAGAAAACATCATTACGAAAAGGAGCAGCAGCGTCAGTAACAACAACAAACTGCGATCACTAACCCGCAGCGAAGCGTGGCGAACACGGCAGATCCACTCATGAAAGTCTGATGTTACTTTAACGCATTTGTAAAAGTAATACGTGGTCTATCGTTATTACTATTTGCTCAACTCTGCTCCCACATTCACGCACCCCGCGGGCACTCCTTTGTACTCAGGATCAATAGAAGTAAGCGAAGTGTATCGTGAAGCGTGTACTTGAGTGCACCCGAACTAGAGTCACCGACGACATAATTCAAGTCACAGGGAACCTCTGGGTGGAGGTCAGGCAGGGCCAGGTCTCATCAGAGGACTATGTTCAGCTGTGGGCTTTCTCTGATGATGAGTCAAAGCCTGCTGTTTCGGATACTTTATCATTTATTTATCATTCTGTTTGGTCTCAGTTCAACTTGGGTAGTCTTAAAATTGATGCCCGTTATAGCTTTAGTAATCAAAGACACCGCGGAAACAAATATATGTATTAGTAAAGCTACAATGCCTTGAGTTACTGGGCTATTTCAGAAGTGATCGCTTTCTTAAGAATGCTCTAGTTCTCCGTAAGAATTTAATAAAAGTGGAGAGTTGAGCGCAATTTATAGATGTCTGAAATATTTTTCCCAGCACCCGCCAGCTGATAAGTTCTAGTACGAGTAGGTAGAACGCTTTTCGCCAGTAAGGTTTATGTACACAAGTAAATTGTGTTTTAAGTTGTGGGATAAAATGGACGTCTGGATTATAATTTTGGCATTTCGGAGATAATCTTTCATATAAATTGGCAATTTATTTTAGGGGTTCTTAGACAATGTCTGAATGAATATGTTGATCGGAGATGTATAAAAATCAATTATAATGAGCTTTTTAGTACACATAATTCACAAATAAATGATTTAATCAAACATAGAACCATTAATTTTGTTACTATTAGCGTCGGGTGCCGAATTAAAATCATATTTTCGTCCTTAATTTATAGGAACACATTGTAACATGTATACATGTGTACATATTAATATCATTTTAAATTTTCAGTTTCAGTATGCAAGCACAAAATGGTGTAATATATCAAACAAATAATAACAAAAAACTTATAATAAAATCTATAAAATTTAAACATAAAAATCACTTTATACGAAAGGGCTTCGGTAAATAAGAAAAAAATGCGTGTTATTTATTAGAATTTTTTATTATTTGAAAATGCAATTGCTGTGATACAGTGATATTAGAAAGTTTGAAGGCAGACTTTTACGAGTCTTTTAAGAATAGTCTCTCTGTAATAAATGATGGGTCGGAATGCGATTGATGTTATCAGAAGATAGCTAGTCGTCTATTGTGAATCTCATTTTATTTATTTTTTAATAATATTTTAATAACTTTTAGCTGCATGCGGAGACTGAAATTCAAGTTAATTTTATGTTAACATTTCATTGTTTCAATTCGTGGTTTTATTACAGAAATTGATAATAACCTTGTCCCAATTACAATTTATTTTGTCTGAATGTGAGATGAAGGCCAAGCTAGCCTTATACAGAAACATTATATAAATAAATAAAATAATAAATGTAACACTAAACGCATACATTTTATCATCATTATTATTTAATTTTCGTCCGAATCATAACCTTATTTAAATAAAGATTTTGACCTTCAGCTAATCATATGAACTGTAACTCATATGACTTGGCTAATGTAAAGGAAATAATATTATCATTATTATCATTCGGATAAAATGTAATCACATGTAAATTATTAGTTTACAAGAATATCAACAGATATTACACAAACTTGCCGACATACTCAGCTAGGGCTTCAAGTGCATGACGCCTTTTCGGCGTTTCAGTACTCAATTATCAGGTAGACGAAAAAAGTAACGAGTATACAGAAAAAAAGAACCAAAATGTAGAGTTTATGAGTTACAATCTTTCTCTATTTGTTTGATGCGCGAGTCAGTGCAACCCGCCTGTAGAGGCAATTGATTAGCCGGCTTTCTTTGTGCGCTCGCGCCGACGCTCACAACAATTTGCTCGCGGCCCGACCGCTCTAATTTTAATGGCCTTATAAAATTTATATTTAATGTATTTATCATACTAAAGATTTGGGTGGATAAGACGTAGCATTATTGTTATTTTACACGGTAAAAAAGTGATTTATTAAGTTTATTTTATACGTTACTTTAAATATTATCGATTGTAAAGAGCAACATTTGGTCAAAACCATCTGTGATGGTAAGAGACCGTGGCTGAGAGAAAGTGTTGCTCCAGCTAAAAGACGCCTCTACACCTTTGACGTAAAGACACCCAGAAGTCTTGGAGAAATACAGATTATACCATTCCCTTGCTGTACGCATGATAAAAAGTGAAATGAATGAATGAAAATGAAAGTACTAGAATTTTCCAACGATTTTGTCTTTGCGGGCTTCAAAAAGTATCTAACGGAAACTGTTTGCTCGATTGAGATAATAAATAGCTTAAGTCCTTTTTTGAGCCCTCAACCTATATACAAAAAAAGTAAGTAATTTTGACTCTACGTTACGACGTAACAGAGGAACAAACTAACTCTTGCGTTTATAATATTAGTAGGGAAGTATGGATAATATTAGTATTACAATGAGATACAATTGAAAAAAACAGAGGAGATAGAAGATAAAACATCAATGATGTGAATATTGTGATGCCAAAAGGGACCCAGCCTGACGCAGTGTGTGCTACCGCGACTAGTGTCGCACTACTAGCGATGATACTGCATAGTACCCAGGGCAAAATTTGGTTCGAAAAGGAACATTGTCCAAATTGGCAGTTCGTAATATAAGAATTACTTCCGTATGACATCTCATTCATCTCAATTTACGTTGGCCAATTAAATAAGCTCAAAGATATGCTATGCTTGGAATTTCTCTACGTGTTAAAATTCCGAACGAGGATATCCGCAGATGAACTAATGTAACCGACGTAGCTCGACGAGTCAGTGAGCTGAAGTGGCAATGGGCAGGCCAGGCAGATGGGGAGTTAAAGTTTTCGAGTGGCAACTGTGTGTCGGGCCGTCCCCTACTAGATGGACTGACGACCTAGTTAAGGTCGCGGGGAATCGCTGTATGTAACTGGAATGACGATTATAGGCTGTATGGTAATAAAAATTAAATGTTGAACGTAGAGGTATGTCCACATTACTGGCCAGTTTAATCCGAGATTTGTTTTATTGGGGGCACACACGCGGCGCGCGCATTAGTCCCGTGCCGATATACCAGTGCTCATCGACAACGTCCGCTTGAAGAACGAAGTACCACCAGCCTGTGGGAAACCTCCAAACACTTATCAAAAAGGCAACGGAATTATAGGAGTTCGGCAGCGGTATTTACTATGTATCAACGACATCTCTTACAGCGACATCCAATCCACCGACAAGTAGAATCATGCAGCTGATGATTAAAAAATACTAGAAAGTTAAGTCTTCATCTAAACTGACAGCAAGTTTACAACCATCGGTACTCGGTTTGGTTGGTGGTACGACATTATCTACGTCCGCCTTGCTAGCTACCACCATGTTGCCTAAGTATGCCGCCAAGCAGAAGTGTTAATAGCACTGTTGTGTTTCTTCATGAAATTTTGCATAGCCAGCGCCTCATTAGGTTGAGGCTTCTAGGTGCGCACGCTAACCGTCCAAAGGATTTATAGTCACTTACCATCAGGTAAAAATAAAATCATCAGAGTACCAGTAAAATTTTTGCCGGGAATCAAACACACGTCTCTGGGTTTACGCCATAGTTACGCGTTGCATTTGTGTATTCTGCTATAGTACCCGGTATATTTTGTTACGGAGCACAACTCAGGCCAGTAGTCTGGATATCCGTTCCCTCAGGGAGTCGATTGCGGGCAAAAGCAAGTCATCTTATCAGGTCAGACGGTATCTCTAGACATTCTTCTTCTTCTTTTCTAGTTCTTCTAATTGAGTCTTTTTTTTTATTTAGTCTATGTAAAGCTCAGATGCAATAATGCATGTGGTGCCTCTGACATCTTTGGGATGGTTCAGCTCGCTTACAACTGGCTGCTTTGGACTCGGTGGAGCGTAGAGCTTTAAGACTGATTGGCAACGGTACACTAATTAAGGCGAAGTTCTAAAGCCTGGAACATAGTCGGTATTTCACAGGATACATTTTGGAGAGTGTGCTGTTTATGCTAATTCCGCCTTCACCATTCAAGTACCGATCAAATAAAAATACGTCATGCCTCCACCCGTATACTATGGAGATTCCTACAGCCCGTAACAAGCGTTTCGCTTCCTCATTAATCATGCGCACAGTTAAACACAATTAAAATATGTAATACACTACTGGTTTCCGTGTTACCAGAAAACTGTACCCTGATAATCTTGAAACGAAGAGTAAATAGGCACCTTTTAAAACGCGCGTCAAATCATCGACCACTTAACATCAGGTTACAAAAGAATAAAATACAAAAACAATGACAATAATGCATTCATCATCAGTTGCATAAGTTTACGATATTTGTCGTAATCAGAAGGCTTAGCAGACTGAAGATATTCATACATAGATGCTGTTCTGCAGCTGCTGACCTATGTCCTTCCTCTACCATTTCTGCAACTATTCGAGCACCTACTACATCCGACCAATTAAAATTCACTTAAAATTTGAATTTCAGATGCATATAATTTGCACCCAATCCGAAACAAAAACGAAAAGAAATAAATCCTGTGGTAGCCTTGGCTTCACTGGTCCAAGATCCTATCGTAAATTATCGTTACTTAATTAATATTATTAGATCATCAAATAAGCCAATTATTGGTAGAATATTCTAGTAATTCCTTCATTTTCATAGTTATTATAGGGACAGATAAGTTTCAAAAAGTTCATTTACGTAAATGTAGAGTGAAATGCATACGTGCGACATGGGCCCGACCTACCCCACAAGTGAGGGGTAATCAATGGGGAAAGAATACACGCAGTGACGCGCGCATGCGGGAACAGTGGTACAGGCGAGCTCACAACTTGCTGGAAATTAGAGACTTTTCAAAGTCGGTTGAATACAATTGAAAAAAATATATATTGAAAATTGTTGTTGTTAAATTATGTAAATCCAGCCACTGAGAGGATTACTTAGCAACGCAAGATTGACAACGCAGATTTAAATAAAATCCTCAGATGGCTCCAGCAATACCTGTACATATTTTATAGGTGACATAGAGGAACATGATTTAAAAATAACACGTCAGCGATTAATTTATGTAAAAAACAAGTTATTTGCAATGCAAGATTTATACTATGCATATATGGAAATTACATACTTAAATGACTACAGCACGAGTGATAATTGTGTTACAAGTGTTCGAGAACCAATAATATAATTTGAAGTTTATTGTATAATATTTTTTTCATTTAAGCCATGAAACACATGTCACATGTCAGCCCTGTGGATTAAAGGGTGCATTATAGTTATAGATAATTCGTTTAATTTTAGTTACTTAAAAACCGATTTTTTATTTCCTTTACAGATGTGACTTTATTAGCTTGGAAATACTATAATTTATGTCAGCATTTTTTTTCCATTATATTTGTACAACATTAATGAAATACTTTATCATTAATTGGCAACAACTGTGGATGAATAACTAATTTTTCGAAGTCACGATATTGTGGTCAAACAATAAATACATTTTCTATTTCATAGTTTCAACCGTAGTGGTTCTGGCTGGATGCTATTTATTCAGTGATTAAACATTTAAATAAAATTTTAAATAAATAAATACAAGCAAGTCATAAGCTAATCATAACAAAATATGTCCCAGTTATTATTATTAAGTTATTTTCTATCACTCATTCAAACACAAAATCAATGAGTTCACCACTACGAACGTTTGGCAAAAGATCAAGTGAAAGCTTTTACGTTAGCGTTTTGAACGCGACGTTACTGCGGCCGGCCTCATTCTTGCTTTGCGGCAGTCGAGTTTGCCGGAACACTTGAGAAGCCTGAAAAAGCTTTACATTTGTAACAAAAAGTTTTACATGTGGTAAATTTAGCCTTTGATTATTCTCGCTATTCCTGGAACAGAAAAGCAGTAAAGATGTAAGTGGTTTGAGAAAAAATATATATTTCGATATTTTTTAAAACTTTTTATTCCTATAATCGACAACTTAAACAAGTAAAAACTTTAATAATAGGATAAGATGATGTATTTTTATACATAAGGATAGTAAACTTTAAACTTCAGAAGTTATACTCTTAAGTACCGCAATGTGCGCAGCCTGAGCGAATTTCGTCTTTCACACCACGTTCATTATCTAAAATGTAATATTTCAACCTTCATATTTCCTTTTGAGTTACATTAAGCTATACCAATCCGAAAAAATATATATTTTGTGTTTCAATGTTTTTCGTTTTTTAATTTTTGGATGTTTCTAGAATAGTTCTATAAGCTAAAATTTTAATTTTCTTTCTAAAGCTATGTTATTGTCTACGAATTTAATGCTGGATTTAATTTCAAAAAGTCAATCATATCGGTTTAGGATTCCTCGTTGACAAAAAGAATAAACATATTTTACCACCTTTTGACCAAAGTGTGATGAATACTCGTAGTTATACATATTAGAATCAGACAATGGATTAGCTGCGGTGAAATGAAACATGAATAAACACATGTAAAGAACCTTCTAATTTCTTAATAATTACGATAGTTTGGGTAGTCTACGTAATATCTAGAGCGCCACTGACACACCAGTTGGCATTATGCCAGGGTTTTATTGATTGGCAAACTCCATAAGCCCAGATATGCTATCCTTTGTGCCATATGACGAGGTAAACAGTTAATAACGTCAAAATGGTTTGAATTTTCGTTTTCTTCAGCAAGATCTTGTGCGGTTATTGTTATCAAATGACCCGTTTCTCTAAAACAGCGATGGTAATTATTGAGTAAGCTTTAAATGCTAACCCAAGTATTTCATACCATCGCTCGTTTGAGTAAAATTAACAAATGTTCATCAGCTTTACTAAATCAGTTGAACTGATTTAAGAATACTATAAATTCTTAAGAAGAACCTTATAATTTCTCACTAATTTACTTGGCTCGGGCCGTACCATGCCGGCCTATGTACACCTGTGACCGTTTATCGGTTGATGATGATGATGATGATACTTATAAACATTACGTCACACTCTGAAGATAAAGTTTGGGGGTTGGGTTAAAAAAACAGAGGGCACGTGTAAACACCTAAACATGAACAATAAGCAGACGACATTTGACCGCAGTAAAAATGTAACGTAATCTTTTAACAAGAATTAAGCATAAAAAAAATTAATCACACATTATAAAAATCAACGGACAATCAAACAAAACCAAATAATATAATTCAGATAAGTTTTAATTGACTCTGTTTAAGTTATTTTTAAGTATTTTTTAAATATATTTCTTCGGCTTAATCTCATGCAACTTTATCAGCTTTTTGGGGTGCAAGCAGTATCTGACTTTAATTAGATTAATATAAATGTAAATATGTTTAAACTTAAATACATACAACAATTTAAATTTACAGATTTGAAAATTAATAAAATTTGTGGTAGAAACTCTCCAGTGTCGCTAACAGTAAAAAATACGTTTTAAAAAAGTCATTTCGCAAGTATGTAAGGTGAAAAATTGACCACACAAGAGTTCAATGCGCCTTTTTGCCCTTTGTCTCATTATAAAGCGTTCACCCTTTCAACGAACTTGAATGCAATGACAAAGCAAGGTCTCTTGTTAGACATTGTACGGCGAGGGGAATCCGGTCTTGTGCAATGAATAGGAATAAACACAAGTGTGACCCATGTCATTCCAAGGGTATCATGGCATACTTGCATCAACATCTCTGTATGAACAATATTTTATAGCGATCACAAACTCGACCCATCACGATGATTACGTCAAATCTCCTCACATGACGGAAGGCTTCATAATCAGCAGTGGACTTGTGCGGAAGTTAACAAGGCTTAACTTTTTAGTGTAATGGCTGAAGCGAAATTGTTGGTGTCACTTTGCTGTGTGAAAAGTCACTCTACTAATTGGAAGGAAAGTCGGAACTAATTCGGAAACAAAGGTTGTCTACAGTAGAAATGTAACAGTAGAGACAAATTGGTTCACTGAATTGGAACATCCTTTGTTATTTGCGAGGGTTCGTGTACCGGATGGTGGACGGATTAACCGTGCAAATAATTCAGTGAAAATTCCGTAAAATGTCACTGATCTTTTTCGGTTAACACGTCAATTTGTGGATATAAATTAAATATTTATCACAGGTTTACACACTGTTGTGTTACAATGACATGAACTTATATCCTATTTGCAAAAACTCTCGATAAAAAGTATGCAATAGCTGGACAATATTTCATCTAAATGTTTGTTCCGCCTAGATACTCGTAATTATTATCAAATTTGGTGATCACAACGTGGTAAAAATCCACACAAATAACTAGTGATATGACTGAGATAAACATATGTCATGATGGAGAAAGGATTCAATTCGAATTACTGGAATTTTTGTTCCGTTTCGTTGATGTCTAGATAACTGATTATAGAGAATTAGCTATTTGTATAAACGAAGTTCCATCCAAAGACCATGTACTAAATTTCGCCACAATAATTTTATAACTGAGGTGTTTACGCTATGAACAAGTTAATACGTTCAAAAAGAACTAAAAACCGACCTGAAAAGTCTAGGCAAATTTAAGACATATGGTTTTCTCATGGATGACATTGTCAGAACTAGACAAAATGGAAATGAGACCACACAAAAAGCACCAGCTTTAAAATATAAAATAATCATGAAAATCAGTTCACGCACTTGAAAATTCTGAGGTAACAAACAGTAAATCAAATTCAGATTAATGTTTTTCCTTTTGTAAATTAGCAGAAAAATAGAATACTGTGTACCAACCTGCAATATGTATAAATAATAATTTTAAAATTAATTTGGAGTTTTTGTAATTTGTTAAGTAATGATGGCAAGTTTTATAAACACGAACCAAACAATTGCCCTTTCGTTTTATTATTATTTGATATAACATAGTGTTTTTACATCACCAAGTACTTACCATTGCATAGGGTTCAGCTCAAGAGTACTAATTTCCTAAAGATACGCATCATAATCATGTTCAGCATGCGACAGTCCACTGCTGGACATATGCCGCTCCCAGGGTGCGATACTTAATTCTGACCTCTGCTCCTCATCGGGGGACGGGGGACATCCTACACACCGTTTGCTTAGGCGTAGTCTCCACTCCACTACCACTTCAGCTTCTTCTAACAGATCACTTCGTTTCGAATGCGGACCACCAAATCTAGCAGTACATTCCAAGCAGAACCCTTTCCATAGCCCGCTGAGCGACTTTTAAAGTATTATTTCCCGTATGGTAAACTGCGACCACAAAACTTAGGCATCATGACTAAAAATGTTATGTTTGTTTGATTGTAATAGATGGTTTATTTGTAATTTTTTTATTTAAATTGACATAGTGTGCCAACTGCTTAGCAGTGCTGTAACAATGAACCAAGTTTTATAAGAAGATTAATTCACAATCGCTAACTTTGCAAAAACAATTCAAAGCTGAAAAGTGAAACGAATGAATATTTTTATTCAATTAACACACATACTGTCGTAACCTTAATTTAATACAAATATAAAGCTAAATAGCTAATTTCAAGATATTTTTCTGCAAATTCATCATCATCAACAGCCTATATATGTCCCCACTGGAGGGGCTCAGGCCTACTCTCCTACAGAGAGTGTATGGGCCATAGTCCACCACGCGGGCCCAGTGCGGATCGGCGGACTTCACATGCCTGTTCAAGACATGCAGGTTTCCTCACGATGTTTTCCTTCACCGTTAAGCAATCGGATAATGTACTTGAATTGAAAAACAACTCATAGGTACACGGCTGGATTCGAACCCGGTACCCTCAGATTGAGAGTCCGCGCCTTATCCACTGCGCCACCGACGCTTCTTCATTCTGCAAATTAGTCAATACTAAAAACAAAGTAGGCCTGAGCCCCTGCAGTGGGGATGTATATAGGCTGTTGATGATGATGATAAAAAAACAACCATCCGGTGGGTGTTGGGCCACGCGCAGTGTAGGGTTGAGTAGTTGCACATATTCATTATAAAATGTATATTTATTACATTTTGCAATTACATTACAAAGTTAGGATGTACCTAGTTTTAACCATTACGTCGTTTAAGGCATTTTGTATGGAATTTTACGAAATTTATAACCTCCACACATAACTTCCACCTTTTTGAAGTCGGTTGAAGAAAGACAATAAAATTAACCACTTTGCCAGTATGATTAATATATAAAGCCATGCCAAATTGCAGCTTAGTATTGCTAAGAGCCTCATAGCTAAGTCACGGACAGACAGACAGACGGATGGATATTGAGAAAATATGAGGGATTCCTTGATAACTACAGGACTTGACGACTCTAAAAACAGGAATTTATAAATTTTATATATATCAGACCTATTATATATTATAATATTTTTAATAAACTGTGATGTAAAAAATGCATTTAAAAGGTATTTAATTAAGGGTAGCAATATTGTACTAACAATACAAATTACACAATTCTGTTGTATCGTATACACGAACGTCAAAGAAGAAAGTTTTTAAAAAGAAAGTTTCTCGAAGAACCAAATAGAACCAATTGCGAAACGGCAAGCGAAAAGAAATGCAGCAACAGTAGAAAAGTTTTCATAAACAATTCAACAATAGAACACGAACAGTTAACCATAATACACTTGTCTGGATTCTATCTGTTTGCTGTTTAAGGGCGGCTGAAGGTGGAGGACCCCCCGCGCCCGTGGAGCCCCAGACAGGGCCGGATGGAGAGATCATCGGGGGGCCCCGTAACATGCAGCAAGTTGCCGCACAGAGGCGGCTGCAGCAAACACAGGCGCAAGTTGACGAGGTACACTCATGTACTCACTTCAAAAGAGTGCTTTTATTCAACAAGGTTTACGTCAAGTCTGAAGTACAAATAAGATACATTATAAGTTTAGTGGTGCATCAATTTAATCTTTCGGGTTATGGAAAATTGTATTCGTATTTCAAACGCCATAGCGAGATTATAATCCAGGTTTATGTATTTCTTCAAAAACGAACTTATATGATGTATGTATGGTTTTAATGAACTTTTTTTTTCGAATTAAGAAACCAATTCTCGCGTTTTTTTGTTAACGTAAGGTTCCGTGCTCTCAAAAATACCAGAACCCTTATAGAATCACTTTCGTTTCTCTCTGAACGTCCAATTTATTACATCAACTACTAATGCTGGTAGTTTTCTTTGAAATGAAATATGATTTAAAATAATATTTTCTTTTGCTTTGAGTGAGGAATGAGTCCTCACGACTTTAATTGAAGATATTAAAGAATTTTTACTGTTTTAAAAAAAGTATTTCGAGACAACTACAACGGTCAAATGAAACGAGAAATAATCTCACCGTACATTGTTTTGTTATATCTCAAACCGATTATGCAGCGTTGTCGATGAAAGCTCCTACACGGCTTAATTTTTCCGACATATTCAGAAATCATCGTCATGTTTCAACCAATTTCCACAAAACATTAACTAATTTTTTACTTAAACCTACCTCAGGAATAATTCTGTTGATAAATAAAAACCGCATGAAATAAGTTCGGTAGTTTTTGAGATTCTCGCGAACAGACCGACAGACGGGAGGAGATTGTAATAATATGTAGTGATTACGATAATTTGTATCTTATGAGAAAGTTAGTAAGAGTGTTACTGAATTTTCTTCGTTGTCGTTTAGTACATAGGTAAAAGAAAATGGTAGAACAGAATGACACTTAAGAAAATAGAACTTAGTTTATAATTAATCTATTTTAAATGCAAGTAATTAAATATTAAAGCTTGCGTTCATCGTTTCAGGTGGTGGACATTATGAAAGCTAATGTCGAAAAGGTGCTCGACAGAGATGCAAAACTGTCAGAGCTAGACGACAGAGCAGGTAATGACTCTTCTTTGATATAATGTTCTTGATAGATATTATAATTACTATTTCCTTTTTATAGTTATGTCTTAATGTAAGGTTATTTTCCCAAGGGCTAATCTCTTGGAGTTTACGCAGAATAATACAAGGACAAAAGACTTGTATCTGATAAGGTAATTATTTTATTATTATTTCATATTACAGACGCACTTCAGCAAGGTGCATCGCAGTTTGAGCAGCAAGCAAAGAGTCTCAAGAACAAGTTTTGGCTACAAAATTTAAAGGTGAGCCAGAATTCAAAGTAACCTCAATTTATAAATACGAGTAAGAGACGTAATATGTGTTTATTTTAATTGCATCTATTTAGTTTATATTATGCTCTATTGATCATATCAGGTTAAATGAAATTTCTTTGCCATTAGACTCGCAGTGAATTTCTCATTCTTAAATGTGATATTAGATAAATTTAATATGATGTAAACTATTTTAGAAATAACTAAAAAAAATTTTATTGTTTATTTTCATGAGTAATAAGAACACATAAACAATTTACATTAGCTCCCGCACTAGGAGACCTATGTTGCGGGAAGCCAATTTTGGATAACATATTGGAATAAGTTACACGTGGAAAATTATTTAACTTATTGAATACATAATGGAATATAATATATTCTTCTGTTTTCTACATAATAAGAATATAATCTTGTGTTTAATTGTCAACACATTACTATTGTGTGACTTCCATAAATTAACAGTTCCCTGTTCCGGTGCTCCCAATGATGGGTCACGCATATTCTTGCCAGGAATCCGTGGTTCCACAATGGATTCACAGCTCCCCACTGCTGACAATTGGGTCACGACGTTAGGTATCACAAGTCCGTGTCTGTAATCTGGGGTCACTGTTACCTGTAAACTGGAAGCACACTTGGACGTGTGACATTGTGAGATCATTTTTTATGGGGACAATGAACGTGTTCATCATCATCAGCCGGGAAACGTCCACTCCTGGACATAGGCCTCCCTCATGGTACGCCACATCGATCGGTCCCGAGTCACCTGCATCCAGCGACTCACTGCGACTCTAACCAGGTCGTCGGTCCATCTAGTGGGGGGACGGCCTGGTAGACGTTTCCCGGTACATGTTAAGTATAAATAAATATGTTTGTTTAGGAATGCCGACTTTGTTTCAATTTTCAAAAAAAATTACAACGAAAAATGCACTGCAATAGCCAGTGATACAAATTCATGAATTTTGTTATGTATTGCAGATGATGATAATTACGGGTGTGATCGGCATCGTTATAATAGGACTGATGTTCGGTAAGTAAAAATAAGTCTTCACGCATAGTTATAAAAACTACAATAACATCGATGTTGTCAAGTGATTGGAACTTAGAACGACAACGGTAGAATGTTTTCAATGTTAAGGCGACGACAGTTCCTTTATCAGATCCGTATTACAGAGGTTGCACTAATGTAGGCAAGGCAAACAATGGCATTAATAATAAAATTGTATTCTGCAACATGAACAAACAAACGACAAGAATAAGCTTTTGATTTATTTATTTGACAGCCCTAAAGTAATAAGACCTTAATGATGTATTGTTATATATTCTATGGGCTTACGTAATTTATGAATATGAAAACAAAATCTTGACTTTTAGAATTCACGTGCGTTTCATTGCACAAAAAGAAATATCTGAAATATAAATATCATTTATTTGACAAGACAAAAATTCAAATCGTGTGCTTAATGTAATACAGATTGAAGAAGCCGACCTTTAAAATCAATTTGTTTTACAAACACTAAACGGATATTATTACAGCTCTTTTTCTACAACTGCTATTAGAGAGGGTTTAAACCGTACAGTCGTCGTCTTAAACTATTTATGCGTATGAAGATAAAGCTTTCATGAAAAGAGAGGTCAACATTAGTATTTTCACTTTAAAAAAAATCAAAGAACAAAATAAATTTTTTTTCTCACAAATAGGTACGTAATGTACGTAATGACATACACTTTAACAATCGGCGTTAAAAACAAAACTAATTTTTAGGAATCAATGACATTAAAAAGTAAAAATTGTGTACCTTTCGTTTTAATATATCAGCCGTCGAAACTGAGTGATGAAGAGTTGTTTCTAAGGGTGATTAAGTATGCAACTATCGAGGGAGATTCTGGTCATGTGCCTACCTTCATAGGTTGCTGCTATGAACGGGTGCTCCTTGTAGGGATTACCTATAATCATAAACTTTGCCGATTTGTGATTACAGCAAGAATATATAATTGATATAAAGGTTGGAGAAACTATCTTTTTTAAAATATTTTCTTTTAGTCGCTTTATAAAGATAACATTGGATATTCTTCCTCTAGTATTTACTACATTCAAAATTAATGATAAATTTAAAAAGGTCTCAAAAATATTGCAACCTAATTACGAGTTTAAAATTTGAAAAGTTTTATCTTCATACTTTTGTTAATAGCAACTACTGATAAATCTTCGATGTATAATGTTTATGCGTACCAATGTTGTACCTACTCTTTAGATGCAAGCTTAATGTTCAATTTTATGGTTGTGAGATGATTTGATACAGAGGCCTATGTAATCTATGTTTTGATACGAAATGACTAACCGACAAGAAAGGCACAGTTCATAAACGACGGTGTTATTTATTTTCCAACGTGATAGATACCGTTTTTAAATACTATTCATGAAATTGTATGATGTTGTAGCAGTGATAATAGAAAAATATATTTTGACACATCAATTAACAGAAAAAGTCTGAGAAACAACATAATTTATTAATAAATGAAGTCGTATGAATATTTTGACACATTGTCACATTAATCACAGTTTATATGGCAATTATATAAAAGCAAAGGTCACTGTATAAAATCTTATTAGCTGTAAGGCAATGTACATTGCTGACTGTGCTCTCCTGTAATCTGAACTATCTTCTGTGCTTCCTTCTAGAAATAAACTATGTACTGCACAACTGAATCTAACACACACTGAAACGATAATCCACTTTGCTAAGCGCGAAATTATTTTATAACTTGTGTATCGCAATACTATCAGTATTCAATAATTTTATTAACAATGATAAATAAGAAATATAACAGCATGTGACTTTTAATGTTATTCCAAAAGTGAATAAATAACAATACCTTTGATTATGTAAATCAATAGACAAAGCAAAACAAAAAACTATTTCCATATTCCAACCACTCTTTCCAAATATTTAGTCTTAAATCTATGTCATTTTTTACTTATATTTTCTACCAATATTTTAAAATTGGAAATATAGTCGGAAATAATATTTTAATTGATTAAAGATTCTGAACACAGTGGTACTATAAAACATGGCTTGGGACCGGTCATTGTAGCATACCGTGGATGTCCAGCAGTGAACGTTTCCCGGCTGATGATGATGATAAAAAAAATACTGTAAAAGCAACACGAGACAAAAAGGTTTTGAAAGAAAAACAGTTGTATATTCGCGTAGAAATAATCATGAATATTTAATTTCGCGCTCAGTGTAGAATTGCCGCTGACTGCTTAGAGGCATATGTTCTGCTAACGGCTGTTTGCAGGTGATAACATTAAACAAATGTTTGGTTAGTTCGATACCGTGGCACTCCGAGTATGAGCGACCTCGCAACTGTCGTGCTCACCAATACGACCTTACCGGCTACTCGTTGTGAGTAATACATAATAAACCCTATCTCTTCCCATTTTCATTTCTACTTCAGCGTTAACTTAGAAATCATAATCCAGCTTTCGAATGTTCGGCTTTCTTAGTTTAGCATAGACCTTTATTGGATGATGTTTTTGTCATGATTTTTGATGATTTGCTTTTCGATGTTATTTATCAAGATTTTTAAAACACTATTTGTAATGAATATATAAATGATGTCTGATAAAAACTAAATCTTAAAAAGAGCGCCTGTAAAGCATTATAAACCTTGTTTAATACCTGAAAGCGTGTCAACGAATTTAAAAAAGTAAGTACCTGGAACATACGTGATTTATTAGTATTAAGTATTAAATAATTGCAGATAACATATTTCATTCTTAATACAACCTTTCGGATCTTACACCAGTTTTTCACATCTATGATATAATTTGTTTCATTCATGGGAACCAACAGCATTTTCACTTTGTTTCATGGAAAATATTACTTACTATTACTACTGTTTATCACGTAAACATACCTCTACATAACTCATATCGCAGCTACTCATATAAAAGAAAGGCACTTTTCTCATTGCCAAAACATTAGTATTTTGACTACATTTCAACACACAATATTTGTTAGTGTAGTTTAGATTATTGCAAATTTTAAATCACATCACTTTTACACCTTCCATTTTCGAACCCTACACAGCAACTCCTTCGACCAAAGAGCACGAATTCAGTGTAAGTCATACTCAACAAGACTTTTATGTAAAAATGTGGAGTGACACCCAGTAATGAACTCGTACCTATCTACAGTGTCGTCGGGTAAAATCAATCGGTGACGAAAAGAGTTGTTTCAAATTCGGCTGCACTTGTACACTATTTAAAAAACTCGAGTAACTATACAAAAATACTAGAATTCCATTTTTGTATGTATTTACAGTTAAAACTGTACAAAATTATTCTTTTTGTACTAAGTGACAGCGTCAAATATCATTTTATTGACGCCATCTTTGTTTTCAACGTTAAGTCTTACCTGTTTGGTAAGTAAATGGTAACTAAATCACGTTTCCTTGATAACGGCCTTTTAAATTATAAGTGTACAAGACCAAGTCCTGGGCCTTAGTCCCACACATTCGCAGAACGTGTCATTACTGACCTGTCGCAGTGATTCCAGAAAAAATATGTGTTACTATAGACCGACCGCTTAAATGAGTCCTCGACCACGCGGTAAAGGCGCGCATAGTTTCCTACTGCCCGCTCCCCTGTACCGCGCGGGCGAGGAATTATTTAAGCGGTATAACTATAGCGTGACACTCTTGTTATGTTCAATTGTAATCATAAACTGTGTAAGCATTATTTAGAATGTCTGAAGTGAGAATCATAAATCTATCTCTTATACTATGTTCGATCCAAATGGCGTATAATATTCTTTTTGCAGTTGCGCAAGATTTATACATTTTATTTCTGTGTATGCGCATTTATATAACTTTGGTCACTCAGAAGATCTAATACAATCACATTAATAACCCATTTCCATTTCCAGGAAAATATATGTAATTTATCCTTCGCATCGATTGGGTTCTACCACGCCTCGGAATAATGGTGTCTCCAAATAAGTTGACTACAACTAACTTACATACTTTAGATTACTCATAATATATATCAGCAATAATAGCGATTGGAAATTATGTAAGGTTAAGTTTATAATAATAATAATAAAAAGAGAAGCAATAGACACTTGTGGCTATTTGTGAACTTGCTGACTTTTATCCCACACGCGAGTTCGTGTCCAATTTTAAAAGTCATAATGTATCGGATCGAGGTTGCTCCTACATATTATCCTACCAAAAAAACATGGATTATTTGCGTAAAAAAATTATAACCAATTTTTTGCAAAAGTCTACAAAGGAAAGGCCAACTGTCGGTTCTAGCTTAGGAATGATATGTATTTGATATGTTTTGTACATAAGAACTATGGCTACTGATTGAACTGATTGTGATGGGTCTTAGTTCTACCGTACTCCGTAGTTGTTTAATGAGTAACTATGACACTCAGGGTTTCGTCTAAGGCACGCCACCACTAGAAGTCAACCTCCACTATATGATCAGCTAGCCATAGTTATAGTATAACATTGCGGTGGGATTTTGACCATTTATTAACACAGTATAATTCTTCGAGTGTTCATCTATACATAATTTAACAATGCTTGTCTTAATAGGCTATATAAATTATAGGAATTTAACAATTAAAGATTAAATACAAAGGAAAGAAGCCAGCCAGTGGAGAGACGACTGATTGTTTTTTGCTTTGTTTTTAATGAGCGTCAAAACTAATATTTTGGCATTTAAAAATGAACCTTTTGCTCTTTGTTATCTTGTTTGGTTTTCATTTCTGATTATGTTCTGTAAGCTAGAGCTTTCTACCGTTGAAATACTTCCAGATGGTGCTAAAACGTTTTAAAACTATAAATTGGTTAAAATGTTTACATAATTTAATGAATGCTACTTTTTGCTCAACAGTGTTCTTTAGACGCTCTTTGGACAGTTTATTATCATTACTTTGAACTGTTTACGCGGGTGCTCATTGAAAGTGACATAGATAATATTTAGCGTGTGGGATAGAAGTGAATTTGTAGGAATATAAACTTGTTAAACAATTTTTAACATAACTCCTTATACTCGTACATATACTGTATAGGGAAAGTAATAGAGAAAATAGAAACGGTTAGACCTTTTTATTATTAATAGTTAATTTATAAACTAGACAACTACAAGAAGCTCAGGTAGAGTTAAATTATTTGCGTGCCTTTGTTATTGCATTACATGCGTTAAGTGGGCATTTATGTGAGAGTTGTGTAATAATTTGGCAACATCACAGATGTTAATCTTAGTTTTTGTAATTATTTGAGTGTTTCTCACGTAGTAACTTTAATATTTTGTTAAAATAAACGCTTGGCGATACCTGAACCTGTCAAACGCACGATGTTGCCGAATTCATTCGTCTTAATATGTATATTCATAATAAATACTCGAAAAATTCATGTTACGTATGTACAGTAACCTTAAAATTCTCAGTGTAAATCTACTCTTACATGTGCTCCTAATGTGGATCCTTGTAAAATAGAATGTAGATAAGTGTATTTTACATATTCAACTCGTGAAAACCTATTATCACATGGTCAAACTACTATGATACCAAATTATTCACCAATTACTTCGCATCACTTGATTTCATCAAATTAGAAAACTATTATTCGGATTAGAGTGGAGCTCAATTTTACAAAAAATATTTACATTTGAAGTACAGTATTGGTTTAGTTACATACTCGTATGTAGCAAAATATCCCTACTAATATTATAAATGCGAAAGTAACTCTGTCTATCTGTTACGCTTTCCCGCTTAAACCTCTCAACCGATTTTGATGATATTTGGCACAGACAATCTTTAGACCCTGAGAAAGGACATAGGCTACTTTTTAATGCAAAAAATAAAGTCCACGCGGGCGAAGCCACGGGCAGAAGCTAGTAAAATACTAAATAATAATTTTTTGCTATAAAGGTTAATATTGTGAACATGAAAATGAAGAATTCGAATTCAAGAATCTACTAAGGAACAACAAAACGCAATTCCGGTCGTTGGAAATTTTATTTTCCAAAAGATAGTGCCCACAAAGGGGTATAAATTTTGCTTTCAAACAACAATATTTATAAAACTGTATTGACAGAGTAATGCAGATAACAAATACACACTGAAATGTACGTACCTACCGTCACTTACCATCAGATGAGGCAAATGCTAAACACAAATTGAAATAAACTTAAAATAGTGTTCCTTTTGATGATATATGTTAGAAAGTTGGCGTTTGGATTCACTCAGAGCACATATTGGCGATGATAGTTTGACCGTGTGATTTTTGAATTAATGATTTTTCCTATAATAATAAAATACAGTTGCAAGATGTTAGACGTAATTTTATTGTAAATTGATGCCTCTATTATTTATATATGACATAAGTTCTAAATAGAAATTAACTACGAAGACAAATGCAATCTAGCACAACTTTAGTTTGTGAATGTTTATTATTATGATTATTACTGAATATTGTTTCGAAATTTGATTCATTCCTTGTGTAATCGGTAACATAAATTGTCACAAATAATAAATAAAACGGAATTGAACATTAGAATAAAATATTTTTGCCTTTAAGCATTGTGAGTGATACGTGTTACGTAGTGGTTTTGGATTAGCACAACGCACAGTTTTTCGTAATAATTCGGTAATCGAATGCGTTTGAATATTAGCGTCTTAAGAGTCAATTATTTTGGTAATTAGGTAAGGCTTGCCTCTTTTAAGACTTCATTCTCAAGTTGGGTTATATAGTGTATAACGAAATTCGTCAGGTGCCGAAAAATAAGTCTCTTACTGAACGATTACACTGAAAACGATACCCATGTTCTGAACTATTAACAACTATTAGGCTAATGGTTTATTTTAATAATAAGTTTCTGTGTGCGCTTGTGGTGACGTCAGAGGGCTTTCCATGAGGGTGACTTGCTATAATTACCACGTTTAATAAGAGGTTACGTAGCTGTTGATAGATACTGTTGCTAATCTATGTAATTATAATTTAGTCGCCTTTAGTGACAATTACGGGAAGCACGAAGTGGTCCTATTACGAGTCTATAGCGCACCGCACGCCCTTTGTTCTTCACCATTTCAGCCAAATTACGTCTTTTTTGAATAACATTTGTAAATCACTTTAAAAGGAAACATTGAAACAAGTTATAAATGTCACAAATTATCGCGTAATTGTTCCCCAAGAAATCGCCAAAAACACGATAGTGAGTATCTAGTAGATATTGTAATAAATGACGGGTAGTTCAACTGTTGATAAAAATTATTATAGAAACTGATCTAGGAAACAAAAGTATTTTGTAACAGAATAAGCATTCATTAATAAAAATAGCTATTTCTGTGACTTTTCTGAGTCCACGTTGCTGCAAGTGTACTTCTGTCAGACTTCGTGAACAGTTTGATCAACTTAGACAATGTATTTTTTAATCCCATACTTATTTCAATAATTCTTTCAAAGTGATTTAACTACACCAACATTAGATTTCCTTTATGAGTTCTGTGCTCAAGTACATATTGCATTTTGATGTAAAGCGTTTGATAAGACTACGTGCCTCTATGTTTTGGTTTGTTTTGTCGATGTCGGTTAAAATATATGTGTAATTCATATGTCAAAAGGAACTGTGTTTCAAATGATGGGGAATTTAGGAAGTAAGTACTTACAAATTTTATAAGACAATGTAAAGCTTTTTCTGTATAATATTTAAGTCGACGCTACGATTAAAGAAGCCTTTATATACTTGCCTTAGGAACATACAGATCAGTGTGATTCTATTTAGTTTTTTGAGTATATTATTGCAGTGCGTAGGCGCCCTTATGTTACAAAAATTATGATAATTAAACGTAAACTTAATAAATTTAAAATTGAATTATTTAGAAACTAACGGTTGTATTGTGCCTGTCTAATTCGATTAAATAATATTGCATTAGGATATCAAAATTACAGGCCAATTAATTAGAAATCCTGTTAGAGACGTTGTATCAAGAAGATTGCTAGAAATTTCTCCGTTTTGTATCGTTTTGCGAGATAATATGTGTTTTTCTATAATAAAAAAATTAAATAAAATAAGTTTAAATATTATGTACCTATTACAAAATTTGTAAGTACGTATAGTCTGTAAATATGGTGCCATTGACAATATTAGTTCATTTAAAGTAACTGTGAAGTTATTTCGGGGTGATATACGGAAGTGAGAATATGAATTCTAGGGATAAATCTTGACTGTTTTACTTTATGACGTAGTCAATGTTTTGTGATAACATTTGTATTTTATTCTATTATACGTAGTTATATTCTAGCTTCAAAAATGTATTTAAAACTCTTAGAATAGTTTCGCTGTTCAATTACAAAATTTACAATTAAGGAATTTCTTACCTAATATGAATTGGCTGTAAACATTTGCAGCCTTTTCTCGATCTTGATGTTTTCAAATGAATAATCCAGTAAAAATCAGGACAATGGTGTACAATGGATATGATCCAAAATAATAACTTAAACATTGTGTCTACGAATTATTCAGACAATTAAACAATGTTTCGCGAAGTTAGACTATCACGGATTACGATAAAAATAAATTTAAGAAACCGCTTCATTTGCTTTTTGCGCCAACTTCAACGCAAAAAATATGCCCCAAATATTAACACATTAATTTAGACCAGAAATGAATACATATAGGTACACATTTTATTTGAACTAGTTTGCAGTGACAAGCAGGATGATTTGTCTTTCAAGTCAAATAGTAAAAAAAGTTTCGTCATTTTATGCTATAAAAACACAAAAACTTTATTTTATATAAATAAAATTAACGTTTGTAATTAATACACGGATTACATGAAAAACAGTCGAAAAAGATAATTAAAATAAAATGCCGCAACAAACGCTCAAAACATGTCTTACTGGCGCTTCCAGGCAAAGTGACATGACTGTGCCTTACCCTTATTTATCTAAAGCCAAGTATACAGCCAAGTACACACAGTATTGAAGGTATCAGTCGAGTACGTGAATTGTTCACTCAGGCGGTCTATTTGATCACTTAGGTTTCATGCAACAAGTTTATACATAAGCAACATACAATTTGTGTCATTATGATTCAACCTTTGTAAAGTCAGCTCATATGGGCAAATATTTCTAAAGACACAAACGTTTCACTACGATTTTCGCAGATAAAAAAAAGGTATTGTGTACTAGGCATTCTGGTTGTGTTTTTAAAATTTTGTCTATGTTTTAAGACACCATATTCAAAAATACTATGCGTTTATAATTTAAATTGTACATATGTTTGACGAAATAGATACCAATGTACTAAAAGCGTTGATATATAGAGAAAGTTTACACATTCAAATTGAAGTTGTACATTGTTCTCATGTAAAATAATACCTTTTGTCAGTATGTTATACCAATTATTGTATTATCATTTTATTTTTGTGGAGAGGGGGTGAGGGGTTACTAGAGTCAACCTTGCATTTCATTCCGCTTACGGCGGTGGTGTCTTGAATATAGAGGAATAGGCGAAGTTCCATAGCCTCGAACATACGCGTCTGGCTGCCTGCGTGTCGGTATTTTACAGGATTTTGGAGATTGTGCGCAGGAGCTAGTACCAGTCAAACAGAAGAACTGCAGACCGCCACCCGTAATGTTGTATTCCTACAGCTCGCACTAGGCGTTTCGCGTATACATTTTGAATGGGTACAGCTATAATATGGAATACACTACCGGTTTCCCTGTTTCTTGGGAATCTTTAAAAGAAGAGTACCTTCTAGATCAACGCGTAACATCGTCGACTTCATCGATACTTAACATCAGGTGTGATTGAGGTCAAACGTTGTTCTAACTTTGATTTTATTTTGAAAGCTGAAGATCGCAGCGGCATTGATTTAAAAAATTATACAAAAACTTAAGTTATGAATGAGCATTAGAAGCGTGAAGCAATAGTTCTGTAATTAAAATTATTTTACATATTGAAGTGCAATATCATCGGGGTACTAAGTGTAAAAAATGCTTTTTTTTAAATTTATTTCAGAGGCAACTTCGAAATTTTTTCAACATAGCGAAGTTAAATAATTTATATTTTGGTGGCTATAATTATATAAGGAATACGATCTTCTGTATCACTTACTTCTTTCCTGACTATAGAGGTGACCGTTTATGTTTTAAAAATATTTTTCACCAATATATTTGACTCTAGTAATGCCCTTCAGTCAAAGTCAAAATGTTTATTTAAACTGTAAATTAATTTTGTTAACACAGGTGGATTTTTACATTAATTTATAGTTACAAGAATTTAAGTTACTTATTTTATTTTAAGTTTTTTATTTGAATTTCAATGATGCCTACAATAATACAATACTAAATTTCTGAAAAAAATTAAATTAAACTAAGTTTTTAGTAAACTTTTTAAATAAAGCTCAGAATTTCTAGCAAACAAAAAAGGACGTTTGGGATATTCTGGGATATTCTGAGTGATGATTTGTGCACAACCAACGTCTTATGTCATTCTTTACAATATCATATGTTGTTTCATAAACGTTTATTTCAGTGCACTTTTCCATTTGAATGTACTTTCCAATACATAATGTTTATAAATGGCATGTTGTAATTGATGCCTAATTAAACTTATTCAATTAATTACACTTTATTACTAAATAAGTCTACTTTTTATTATTTCTAATTCGTATAAAAGAATAATAAAGAATGAACTTATTAAGAACTATTCCTTATTAGCATCGTAATAATTTGAAAAAAAAATGGGTGTAAAACATGTTATTGATTAAAAAAGTGGTTTAAATATACAATGCGAATGTTGTTTTATTTGTTAAATGTCAAATTTCCTACATACCTGATAATTTTTACAAAAATTTGTAAAGTACTAAGAAAAATCTGAGCTTTTATTATTATAAATGTGAAAGTGAGTGTATTTGTTAGTTATTACTCAGGCCACCACGTCTAACCACAGAACACAATGAATTTAGGCATGCATGCAGGCTAAGGCGGAATGGGGGATAATTATGATACTTCTTTATTTCGATTCCTTAAATATTCCTTCAGTATTAATATCATAGTTAAAAATAAAGTCCACGGGCCAAAAAATCAGATTATTTTAAATAAATTAAAAAAATATATCATATAGCATGATTTAGTGACTGCTTTTGAATAAAATGATTATGAACTCAATGCTGTTGGAAGCGACTCAAACTGAAGGTAATAAGCACAGTTGAGTAACAACGTGTATAGAGTTATCCCACCACGAGGCGTCCGCGCCGCCGTGCAGTGCGTTATCGACAGAACATGTGAAACTACCATAATTTAATATTTAGCAACGATCTCCCTTCGAACTTAACGTGTTAATAGTGTAAGACAACGAACTATCTTCCTAAAATGATAAATTTCACAACTTCAAATCGAAAAAGCTTTATATTGACTCTGATGTTTTACTAAATTCCTTTTTAACGACTATGCTTTAGGGTGTAGTTTGTGATTTTGTATGAAGTCGGTTTTACTAACTCCATAGGCTAGACTAGAGAGAATGATGTGAGAGCTCGCAGGTTTTCTCTTTGATAGTTGCCCGCCATTTTGACTTACAGTAATGGCTGCCGTGGCGTGAGTTATGAGTTCGTCTTAGTAAGAGCTTTAGTATACAGAAGATGTCAGTTGCTATCATGTTGTTTACAGAAGCGACATTCCAATATTTCCAAAACCTATGTAGACACCTCCATGGCCTAGTGGCTACACGCTTGGTCTATCAATCCGTAGGTCCCGGGTACGATTCCCAGTGGGGTTACGTATTGGCATTGCAGCGACACCAAGCGTCTCGCGCACTTCTGGGATGAGAATGGCTGGCTAGAGTAGCCGCCACCACTTCCATTCCATCACGCACCATTAATTTTATAAAGACGAGCAAAAAATCACGTTTGTTGTTTGGGAGTCACCCATACACATTTTATTTATTCTGTTTTTTAGTATTTGTTGTTATAGCAGCAACAGAGATACATCACCTGTGAAAATTTCAATTGTCTAACTATCACGGTTTATGAGATACAGCCAGGTGACAGATGGACGGACGGACGGACAGCGGAGTCTTAGTAATAGGGTCTCGTTTTTTACCCTCTGCGTACGGAACCCTAAAAAATGACTCTGCCATAACTTAAACCAACAACCTGATCCGTAATTTCCATATTATAAGTCCAACAATTTTCCCATGTAGTTAGAGGTGGTTCAAAAAATGACCATTATTAAACGGTATCCAAAACAATTAGATTATTAGTTTAGATTTAGACAAGTATGATTTCAACTACCGCCTAAGAAAAATATCAGGTCTAAAGAAAGTGTCACACCTGTGTTGAATACACGAGATATGTATTCTATGTCCTAGGTAAGTGTTGGTAGTATTGAAATAGATAATGGCTAAATAAATTATAAGGTGATAGGTTATTCATTTAGAAGAGCTTAGTTCAATGTGTATTCAACTGTAGATATCTACAGAAACTTTGAGATTTACGCTACTGCTTAACTAAACAATACGACCTCATAAAATAAGCATATCCTGCCACCCCCGTGGTCCCCCACGGTGACTGATCCTAAATTGCTTTCATCCCACTTCTCCCTGTGACCCTTACCAGGTCGTCGGTCCATCAGTAGGAAGACGGCCAGGTTCGTTTCCCAATACCTGATCAAAACTGTAGAAATCTTTCACCATCATCCGTTCTTCGAGCGACGTGGGCTGCCCATTGCCTTCAAAATGTATAGTAGTTTCTATGTCTTAAAGAACGGCTTACTGGTAATCACAATCTCTCTTGGTAGCTATCAACAATAACTACACCACTTCGCTATGTTGATGGTCGCACCAGTGTCAGTTATCGTCATCATCATCATCAGCCAGGAAACATCCACTGCTGGACATAGGCCTCCTTCATGGTACGCCACATCGACCGGTCCGGAGCCACCTGCATCCAGTGACTAGGGGGTGACATTAGGGGGACGACCTGGTAGACGTTTCCCGATACGTGGTCGCCACTCGAGAACCTTTACTCCCCACCGGTTATCGGTTCATTGAGCGATGCGGCCTGCCCATTGCCACTTCAGCTCACTAAGTCGGTGACAGTAAAAACACTAATTTTATTACACGGTTTATATTAGGTCCACTTGTATGTAAAGCCAAACGGTCTTATCACTTACCATCACGATAGATACATACTTTATGCTTAGAAGTCTAATAATTATTTCTACTTTCGACATCAGATGTTAGTAGATAAAGTAGCAAAGACAGGAGAACACAGGATCGAAACAAACATAAAGTTGATAATGCAAAAATGGAGTGCGAACACGATATTTCGTTGAACGGACACTCAATTAGCCTCGCTGTGGGAACTGTCTAAGAAAATATAGCGTGTTCAGTTACAACAGTTCTTGAATTGCGCTCGGTGGCCCTTACCATGGTCATCTATAATTGAAACCTGAATTTTCGTTGCTTGCGTTTGAGATGTAATTGTCTGCGGCCGGAGGAGCAAAACAGTACCTTCTCAATTTTTGTAAAAAGAACTCCTTAGTGACAACGGCATTCTATTTTTCTATTTTCTACATTTCTCATCAATCATACAACCATAATTTAAAAAAAAACAAGGCTGACTTTCTTCAGGCATTGCTGGTTTACGATTTGTCTGATAATAATTAATTCATATTTCGATTTTGTGCAGGTACTATAAATGTAATGGTTAAGAGTGACCACTTAAGGCAGTTCGTAAAGTTTCTATAACTGTTTACCATCAATGACTACGAAAAGTTCGGCTTGTTTTCTAGAATCATTATATAACTGCGAAGAAAAAAAGAAGAAAAAAAAAGAGTGGAGGCGTCACTGTCGCTATATGGTGTTTTACCCCTTTTTTAACGCCAGAAATTATAACAATCTATTCTTATAATAAAACTATAACTGGAAGATGACTGTAAATAGGGTATATTTAAAAATAAAATAAGGGGTCTATCTAAATAACACATAACTGCTTGGACTTTGGCGTCAAAGTCGTGTATGTTAAATCATTAGGAACATGTTTTTAAAGAGATCTCTTTGGGATTTTTTAATACCTTGGTGTGTCATCACTTCCAAGCGGACTTCGAGAGTTGTCGTACTTTTTGGAATACCACTTAGTTACTTATTGCGAATAAAAGTATATATACGCTTTTTATATTTTGAAAAAATATTTAAGAGTGTACAAAATTATGTCAGCTAATAAGGTTATCCAAGTAGCTTATGGAAAAATCTAAAGCACGAACATTTACAGACCAACGACACCATTCCATAGACATTTGGTTTTAAAACTTTAAAATTGTAATCGATTTCCCATCGCGTTTACACATATTGAAGGTATATAGTAGGGGCTGCGATCATAAGGCTCTGAAAAGAATACGCTCGGAGATATTGAATTTAGTGTGAACACTCCGAGCATTATTTTATTGTGTGTCGGCCAGTTGGTAACACCAACCTCTACCCAAGTGAGAGCTGATTGTTATACCGGAGTTCTATTGTTTTACCATCACCTGTATTTTAGGGTTGCGTTTTCTTTTGATATTTTTGTACAAACCATTATTTTTAAAAGAATATGCCGTAATCGAAGTATTACAAACAATAAAGTCTAAACCACATCATCAAGGAATTGCTGAACAGAAAATACTGGGGTAGCCCTGATAACCCTCCCTCCCAAATTTTGCAGCACAATGGGCCAAACAACTTAATATACCTTATAGGCCAAACAAATATACACAGTGAAACTGCCAACTATAATGTATGTATGTATGTAGGAAGGCGATGGCGTCGAGGTGATTTTATGACGGTCTACGGTCAGCAGTTGACGTTTTAATAATTGAAACAAGTGCATCCTACGGTTCTTCAACAAAAGTCATGTCCAGTTTGAGGCAAAAATATGTATTATACAAACAAGTGCATGAAAAGTAAAATTAAAAAAAAACCCGAATGCGTATTTTTAACTTTTAAGATTTTAAAATACCCAGAGTCACTCTCACTATAAATATGAATCTAACGACACCTCTCAAGCAAAAATCGATCAAGCCGTTTGGGCTGCAGGCCGTGCCAAACAATTTTATTATACATACATACAAACATACTCTTGAAAACATAACCCTCCTTCTGTCGCAGTTGGGTGATAAGTTCTGAAGATATAAAATAATACGACAAAACAATACATTATATAGAAACATTTTCGCCAATGTTAATCTAGCAATAATTTTAACGGAAATTATTCTATGCTGTCTCTACTTAGTTGTCAGGATCTAACAAAGAATTGTTTTAGTAAAACAAAAAGAGTGTAAACACAATATGCTATGATAGCACTCGGTAATAGGACTGTCAGGTGTTTAAAGACTTAAACGCTGTTTATTTTTACACTTCACGAACTTTACAACTCTGCTTTTATTTGTTTTGACTAGACAGAATCACATTTTGTTCTTATAAAACAATTTAAAGCTTTGCAATGTACAAAACAAAAGAAGTTACGTTTAGAATCGTTTTGTATCTGCAAATAGTTCATTTCACGAAACTCAGTACTTTGTTCCAACGAGTTAAATTTTAGCTTTGTAGAAATACAGACGCCGGTAGTGCGTTCCACTCCACTCCTTGGTTCACTTGTTGTTCACACGTAGATAGGTATGTAAACAGATCTAGCAAGTCTATTTTGTTTATAAATTTTGAGATTGTATGCTATAATAATTTGACACCATCAAGCTGATCGGACCCTAGACTCTGCTGGTGGATAGAGGAACCCTTCAATGTGCCACTCATCAGGCTCATTTTAATACCAGATTACCAGTGCATATGAGCGAGAAATATCGTTTCTTAAGCACAGTTTTAGGTTTACTTATTATTCCTAGTACAATAAACTATTGAAAGATGTTTTGAAGTACCAAGCTATCAATAACATCAGAAGTTTTGCCTGAAATTTTCCGCGAGGGGTTCACTTCAGTTTGAGTAAAGCTTAATTTTTAAACGAGTGGTTTCTGTTTTTAAAATATACATATTTAATGAACTCTGCTCACTCGACTACATTACTGAAAAAATGTTTAGTTTTTAAACTATAATTATTTATTAAACAATAAGAAAATAAACAGCCTCTCTGATGGCATAGCACAGCACCCTAAGTGGTACATTATACTCGTACGTAACGTTGTAAACATGATATACCTGTGATCCGAGTTGACTTGATCGCACATATTTTCTCCACGGTTACTCATCTCAAGTGCCTGTCAGCGTCAAAATGTTCAGCAAAGGAACACCAAACAACCAACGATACTAAAACGATACGACCGCTGTCGCAAATACAGTTTCTGTCTCTACTGGCGTGAATAAATTTACTAAAGAGAAAAAGAGACGGTGATGTAAGGTGAGCGAGTGTGGTGCGACAGGGGATTCGTGGTGACCCCCCAGTTTACGTGTGGCCTGTAGGTTAATAGCAAATTGCGATTATTATGTTAGGTCGTAACGAGGTGTTCGCGACTTTCCCTGCAATCGGCCGGCCTGGGCTAACCGCTTTGTTGTATGGCTAGTGTAGTATAATGTAGGGCTAAATTCAAGTCACATTGCAATTTGTTGTCTGACTTATAATCGTTGGTTCGTTTATCATAAAGGTCTCCGGAGCCAACAATCTCGACTCTGATATTAGTGAAATTATTTCATGTGATTACAGGGACCTCCTTCGAAATAATTTGGTTGGTGCTAAGGTTTTTTACGTGGTCGGAGTAGTATGTTTCAGTGGCAAGGCACTGGCTCTGCTAACTTCATACCGAAACACAACTGTGCTATTAACACTGCTGTTTGGGAGAGTTAGGTAACATCTGGCTTGCCAGATGGACATCGAAAATACCTTCCCACCAGCCAAAGCAACTACCAATTGGTACCCCTACTGGGAATCAAACCCGGGACCACTGGATGTGAGTCCGAGCGTTAGACATTAAGCCACGGAGAAAGGTATAATTATCCGCTGTAAACACATGACATGTCTATGTGTGTATAGCTATGAATCTTGTTGATATGATAGCAAGATTCGTGTCGTAAAAGGCGACCAAGGGAAAAAAATTGCAGGTAATTGGCAGCAGTATCTGCCTATGTATTAATAGTGCTTACTGCGATCCAACTGCCAAGCGTAGTGATAACCAGAAATCTCCTCATGGGAAGTCAGATCTTGTGATCTATGAAAGGGGATCATGTCAAATTATTCGATTGGAGATAAGTTCCAAAAACCAGATCGCTCTTTGCTGTTCAAAATCGCTCAAAAATTAATATCAGAAATAGTTATAATCAGTCAGTAGTTACATGATTTTATCTACACGAACCGATTGGCATAATAGTATTAGTAAATATCACTCTCTGAGAACACCCATTCCAACATTTTATAACAGAAATTCCAGTCTTTCCAGCTCAACGCAATATGATAGCACCACGTGCCTTATTAGAGTAACTATACTCCAATCATTGCGAACTTATTCTGCCGGCACCATTATAGCTCCAGAACGAACAATTGAAAGGATTATTGTAGAACTGTGCTAGAACTAGGAACGAGTGTCTGTAGTAGCGGAATCTAACTTTAGGGGTCCGTATATATAGCCATGGAAGCTCTGGTGGGTAGGGCGTCAGTTCTTGAACAATCGAGGTCTGGGTTCGATCCTTACTCGTACCAATGAGTTACAATTTGTTATTCGAATTATAAAAAAAACATTACCATTGGACTTTCAGTGAAGGAAAACATCATGAGGAAACAACTCCTTAGAATAAATTCAAAGGAGCGTGTGAAGTCCGCAACGCAACCTTTCCGCACTAGGCCCGCGTGGTGGACTATGGCCCATTCATTCTCAGGTAGAGAGTAGGACTGAGGAATAGTAGCAACAAATAATAATTACAGCCTCTATACGTCACCTAAAATTACTTTGGAGGATATCAAATGATTAAAGTCCTAATTCCAGCTTTCCAATTTCTCTAACAAAGTTAATCACAACTTCATTGAAATACATAAAATTACTTGTACCTCATAGGTGCCCCATTTTTTATTGGCTCCTGTTCCGGTCCCAACAGTCTTTATAATATGTATTAGGCAGCATGATCAGTTAACATTAACCAAATGTTACGAAACCAAGCCCAGATTAAGGGCCATAAAATACCCATAGTCGTGTGCTAACACCTACAACATGTTGTGGTTAATTGAGAACACGCGTTAAGATAACTACGGTCTAACTCGCTAGTTATCTAACTTACCGTTGCACAATAGGTGACGACTGCGGGCTACCAATTAAGCGATCACTATCTATTTAATTAAGAATCGAGCTGCTATTCAAATTTGTATTGTTCAGATTATACACATTATCTCACCTATTGACATTTGTACACATGACACCATTGACTGATTCTTGTAATTTATATAATAATAATAATAAAATAACATTTATAAACTTTTCAATACAGCTACTACTATGTATGTATACTTACTCATTCTTTTTATATATTTTCCCACGATATATGATATTATATATAGTAATATGTATTCGTGTCCGGCGGGAATCAGGGCTTCACTGAAAATCAGTGCTGCGCTTCATCCACCCCCGGTTGAAGTGCAGCTTATGCTGAGTGAAGTCCTTTTCGGCGCTCACTGCGCGACACGGGCAGCGGCAAACTCGACACATTTTTACTATTTATTTATTGAATTTTTGTGTATTTTGTTTTTGTTATTTGTTGTTGTATATTAATGTATTTTGTTTGTATATTTTTGTTTATCTAAATTACTTGTTCTGTTATTATCGTTTTAATTAGTTTATTTTTCCTATATAATATTTTTCTGTGTGTTTGTTGTTGTGTGTGTCGTGTTGTGAAAATGTCGAATAAATATCTGTCTATGTCTATGTCTATGTCTATTTGAGGCTTGTATTTGGTGCACAGAGTTTAGATTAGCATAGATGTCCAACGAGGATACAACGCCGGCCTACCATTCCGTATGGGCAAACTCGTACTTTATTATTATTTTTTACAAACTAAGTTTGGCACTAAGGCAGGCATTAAATATTTAAGATGTACGTACGCCCGACGAAAGTTGGATCAAAACGCTTTGTATGTACATACGTACACATGTTCGGAATCAATAGAAATATCACACGCCCCAAAAGGAGTCCTGTAAAATACATAGGCATGCAACTTGACTTCTATGTTTGAGACTTGGTACATCCTTGAGTAGTGCGTCGTTTTCTGGCAGTCTCTTTGCTCAACGCTCCACCGCGTCCAAAGCAGACAGTACTCTGTATAAAGTTTTTAATTTGTTTTAACCTAATATCTTTATTATGTAAACCTCGTCATCGCTTGTATAAGTCCACTGCTGTATATGAGCCTCCCACATATCAACACGTCGGACTTTCCGTAAGGGTAGTTGCCATTATATTCACACATGGCATGGATGGGGAATGGGGATCGCATTAAGATTTTCTTGATATAAAGCTTGATGATGATGCGTAACTCCTAAAATTGTTGTTGTTGTTTAGCATAAGTTGATGTTTCCCGGATGATGATGAGCAAGTTCCTTATCCTTATCCACAGTAATATCTCTAAGGCCAGTTCGTATATACCTCTACGCTACAGATTCAGAATTTCTTCAATAATATGACTATTATGAATCGCAATAGAACAAAGCAGCTACCGGCGGTGCGCGCGCGGCGTACGTGCGCGCCGAAACGAGGTGGAATTCCAATTATATTACGAATTGTTATGGTTATGTTTCCCACACCGACTGGTACAATACACTGGCAGATTACGATAAGATGTACCTAACGACAGAAGTAATCTCTAGGGCATCGATAGCACTCTAGATCTTTACAGATTATAGAGCGTTACCTTTCCGAGAACCATGGGCTTTTGTAGTGTTAACATAACAAAAACAAAAGAGTTCATACACTACCATCTGTCACATATTTCTGAATCCACACAACTGTACTTAAAATTGTCCGCTATCAAATAGTCAACTTATCATAAAATAAAGATACAAAGGAGAGACAGACGTCCTACCTTTTCAAACAAAAGCTAAACATAAATTTAAAACTATATAAAATATTAATTAAAAAAAAATATAATAAAAGACATCCATCCTACGAAACAAAAACTATTTACAACTGCGAGGACCGAGAACCAACTACGGAAAGAGGAGTATTTTGTTTGAAGTTGTTAAACTGTTCAATGGTCTTCCAAGGGAATTACAAGAACGGGACCTGTTTGAATTCAAGACAAAACTGTTAAACCATATTCAAGGATAAATATTAGTTGTTTTTTTAATATAAATACTTAGTTGTTATGTAAATTTCTAAATTTCTGCATGTCCTTTTACTGTTTGTTTTTACACACTAATTATATATATAGTCTTAATTTCTCTATAAGTGAAATGTTAATTTCTTTTGAGAAATAAATTATTCTTTAAACCGAACCGAAGTAAAACGGGAAACTTTGGCGGACTGTTAAAGGCGTATCTCTTGGTATAGATAGAGCTCCACTCCTAGATATACTTTAAATGATCTGTTATGGCCACAATAAATTAAACATAATGTACTGAGTATTTAACTAAAACCACTAGTTGGTAGGCCGAGAGCTGGTTGGTATTTTAGCACAGGCCGCTTCTTCGGTGAATAAAATGAATTCAGTATTTACAGTAACGGCTGCACTATTAGGGCTAAGTGCCTCTGTTTTCTATCAACTACACGTCACAGGTTAAGTGGAGCGTATAATAAAATTTTACTACTGTCCTACACGGGACCAGTCCGAGGGCTTCTATTGTAGTCCAAGAGCTGCAGATGGTTTTGTTCTGTTTGACGGTAATTCCACAATGGAGTTATATTATGTTTGCACTTTTATAGGCTTTGAAAATTAGACCTGATTTATTTTAATATTTTTTTACATAGCTACTGTTTCAATAAACATTTACAGTGTGCATTGTAGACTCAATTAAGACACAATAATTACTCAATCTCCATAAAAATTGTGAGTAAACCTGTGTTTCAATTTAATATCTCATTTTTGAGAATCCTTGCAATTTTAGTAAAGTTTTTAGTGGAAATTGATATAAACAATTATGTTGATTTGAAATTTATTTCCAAAAATATAGCCAGGTTCTACTATTTCAATAAAATATGGGTACACTTTAACCCCAATTGTTACACAATAATTAATTAATTACCATTTCCAAAAATTTAGAGTGAACCAGTCTTGCAATTTAACAACTCATTACGCTTGCAAAAGCAAAGTTTTAAGTAAATTTTGATTTTAAAAATTATGTTGAATTGCATAAAATTAAACTACTAAAAGAAAATGATCAAATCGTTTTGGGGCGATATTTTAGTATTTTTAAATAAAATTATTGTAAAGCAAAACTTTGTAATAAATGGTTGCTTTAAACTGTAAGTTATGAAAATTCATCATAAATTAACGAATATTCGACATTAAATTATGAACCTTTTAAAAAATTGTAAACAAAATATAAATAAAACAAATAAAATAACACATGAAAATATTCTACAGCTCTCTGACTACAATCAGAGACAATGGACCTATATAATAGAATCATTATGAAGAAATTGTACGCAGATGTGCACTTACACTCTCGGGGAATTTTTATATGCGCAATATCGTTATATCTGGTGCTTTCACTAAGGTCTCTTACGTTCAATAGGTAGAATTGTTTGTTTAAAGACAGGTGGCGATTTCATTATGTCATTATATTTTCTGGATTAATTTATGTTAACTTTAGAAAATTGTTCGTAAACTATAAGATAATCTCTCAGTTACAACAACACTCTTAGCGAAGAAGTTTATAAAACTACTTATGGCAAAAATTATGATATATCAACATCTAGCTGCGATTACCAGTCAGCTTCACAAGATTGGTGATTATGGCGAATCATCTCCACTCCGATGTGGCGATCTATGAGTAAGGCTTATGTCTTACAGTGGACATGGAGCTTATGATGATGAGGAAACTCATACAAAATAGAAAGCGTTAAACACATCGTGTGTAACATTGCTAAATAAGCGCTCGGCAACGATAAGCTAAGAGGTCTTGTGTTGATCGATCGTTAATTAGCTGTTTAAAAACGGACTTGTATCGCAAGTTCACAATTCGAACAGTTGTGAACAATGCGAGTTTTCACAAATCACAACAGTATCAACGTCTGCTTTGAACGACTGATATCTATAAACAATGCCGTCGGTACGTCTCAATAACTATTCGACTGACATCCGTACCGGTTTTTATAAAAGAAATCCTCGCCTGTCGCCCACGGATGTTTGTGTGCACAAAATTGTATTTATTTCATACAAATTATGACATTGCGCCCGCACAAAGGGATAAGGAATTAGCCGGCCCTTTACGGTCATCCTTTTATGTTCCTCGCATTAATTATAACACCTCTTTAGGATGTTAATTTATGGTGCAGTTTTATTACTCGTTGCTTGTTTTTAGTGCTCTTTGATCTTGTTTTGTTTTGCGATTGTGCTCTCGGGCGTTGCTTGGTTGGTATATTGCTTATAATAATATTTGTTGGACCTAATTATTGAGAGGATAAAACGAGCAAAATACCATATTAATTACGATTTAATATTTCTTTCTCTGTGCAAGCTATATACGGTTTTATAGTTACTCATGATATTTAGGTCCGTAAAGATTAAAAAAATTATTATCATTTCAATATTTTCAGTTGACAAAAAGTAGAAGTTTTCATCGTCAATGTCATCAGCCTTAGGTATTCAATAACAACATATCTTACGACTAAGGGAAAAATATACGGGAAACGCATGCATGGAAAGTACGACGTGGTGATTACAAACTCATGTGATACCATTCGTGTTGAAATAAAACGCTATATACACGGCTGTTTGGTATCCATAAGTAGCCTAAATAAGAATAGCCAATTTGGCTTTGACATAGTGGGATCTATCTGGTCAAACAAGATCAAAGAGCACTAAAAACAAGCAACGAGTAATAAAACTGCACCATAAATTTTTAAACTAATGACGCCATACAAATATGAGAAATTTGTAAACTGCAATCTCACTAACTAATACACATTTCTTGTTCTTCATATTAATCTATTCGTCCTGTTTATGAAAACGTGTTTATTTTTTTGGGACTTCGAACGAGATATATTACAAATTCAAGTATGAATTCAAAGTTTAAATTACCCATATACGCTTTCATTCTAAATTTTACCGCTTTGATGTTGAATTTTCGTTCCTGATCCTATATCTGTCTTGAAAATATCATAGTGAATAAAAATCTACATTTTTGCAGATGATTCTGATTTTTTCTAGTTTGCACTTGGCCTTCGTTTACCTATATAAAAGATGTATTAACATGTCGATCTTTCATGTTCAGGCACTTGAACCAACTTTGATGTAATAAAGCCTGGATAATTTCCTCGATAACTTAATCAAATCGGCACAGATTGAATTTCAAACCTTTTGATCGATCAGTGTTCAGTTTACCTAATGTTAAAGTTGAGTTAAGTTTTATTTGAACTATACGTTTCATGAATACCGTAACAAGCAAGGATATCAAATTAATCAGACGTAAATAGCTCTGAAGGCTAAAGATAATGTCAACGTGTCAAGCTTGCGTTTGAACCGGATACAAATAGTTTAAGGCGACGGCTTCTAAGACTGTATTCAGGAAAACTTTGAAAGGTTTCATTTATAACTTCGTGGGTTAGAGGATTAGATATTCAGATGATTGGTAATCCAGTAGCAGAGAGTTCTGATCCATATTAGTATACTAAAATGAGAAAGCGCGTTTGTTTGTTTTTCCTTCACGTTGCAATAGAGAGTCAGAATTACTTTTTTTGGGTGTAGGTATAGTTGAAAGGAAGGAATCAGTGCATGTTGCCAGTAATGACATACGGAACCGAAACGTGGTCCTTTACTGTGGGCCGAATAAACTAGCTCAAAGTCAGTCAGCGAGCAATGGAATGAGCTGCGCTCGGAATTTCTCTACGTGATAGAATTAGGCATGGGGACACCCGTAGACGCACAAAGGTAAAGCTAAAGTCACTGAAACAGGTCGACGAGTCAGCGAAGAATGGATAACCAATGGGGAGTAAAATTATAAGAGAGTGGTGGGGGAACTATGTCACATTCATCTTTAATTGACATTTCCATTATCACACGACCTAAGAACAAGTAAGGGTGAATGTAAAATGGTACAAAAGTAAAATTTTTGTACTCGAGTGTACATATATAAGACAAACAGATTTTAGCTATTAAAAGTGCGGTATAATTATTCAAACTGAAATACATTTTACTGTGCCGCTAATAATCAGATTGGATTAAAAATTGGTCGGTTTAACCGGAATCTTTCCTATGCGCACCGACCAATAAATAACGCTCAGATAAGACCGTGAACCTGCAATCTCCGATCCAGAATAATCAGTTCCGTGTAAGTGATAAGGATACTCCATAATAACGAGAAAATGCAAATCTAAGAATACAATAGATGCCAGCGTAGATACTCGTACGTTAGCGATCGATCCTATCCGTCTGAATAATTATTGATACTAGGCCGGACTCTGATATTACTACGTAATCAAGGATACTTCGTGACCTAATACACTGATTTACTGACACACAAATGGGTGGTTGTTGAATGACCTTCGTCGTAGCCTTTTTTGGATTAAGAGACCGGAAAATCCAAAGGTTTCAATTAGCCATTCAAAAATTTCAGTATGCATAATAGCGAATATTAAAGATTATTAAACAATCAGCTTATATATATTTTAATTCAAAGGGTTCCCGCTCGTTCAAAGTTTCATACGAAATTTCCGTTGACATGATTTTTAAAAAGAATAAAAGAAATTTTAAAAATAGGGCATCATATTGCGATGTCGCGAAATGAGTATCAATAACATACAACTTCACAGTGAATCTCCATTTTCATTTCACCTTTTACTAATCTTGTTCAAAGCGCCATCTAGGGAGCATTAGCTGCGTAACGGCTATTGTAGCTAACAATTTTTTAAATTGATGATATCAGTTTCGCGACACTATAATTTCATCTCCTATTTTTAGGTAATTACTAAACAAAGCCTGCTGTTCTATTTTAAATCATTATGTCAACAGAAATTTAGTAAGCAAGCATTCGGAGATTCCAGTTAAATCTAAAAAATCCATAATTAAATATGGAACGATCTCTGTTGTAGGCAAAGCCTGTGTTACAAAGGGTTTCTCCCTATTGCACAAATTATATATATTTTGCTGCAATCTACATTTTAATTAGTTTAACCAACATGTAAGTTTGTCGTTTGGTTACCGCGGACAGGGCTGTGCTGTCCAACAAAGTATAGTCAAGAACAAAATAGTGTACCCATTTTTTCTCCATGTTATATCTTTAACTGATATTTCCTACAACACACTGAATCAGAGTGATCTAGAGAACAAGAATGGGTGAATGTGACATGGTACAAAAGTGGGTACATATTTTTATACTTGACTGTACATGGAGTAGCAGTAGACGTTTCATGATAAAAACCCTAAATCTTTGAAATGCACTGTACATAGACGTTTGTATTTGTAATTAAACCACACCGCATCGACAACACGCACCTAGAAGTCTCGTTTTATCTGCCTTACCTACCTATTAAAGTAACAACTACAAACTTAAATAGACATTCGCGTTATTGGTTAGCAACGGGTGCTTTTTGCAATTAAAAAAAAAAGAATTGAGTATGTTTTTTCGTCGAGAGACACGGGATGATAAATTAAGCTAAAGCACCACTAGATGTCGGAAGAAACTAAACCACCAGATTTTAGCACTTTTTATGTTGACTTTATAAGTTGAAAGTAGTAGAAAAATAACAGACTAGAATGTGTTTAATTATATATAAATCTGGATTCTCCATCACGGAACCTTGCGGTGCCGAGGACCTCGGGAACAAACCCGTTTTCAAGGGCTTACGATAGTATGTAAGTAAATTACTGGTATTATACACACATTCATGATAGTCATCATTAGCTGCATAATTCAACAGTTGGATAAATATTTTTATTTACGAAAAAAACTATATAATCAAATAATGAATATAGTACTACGTACAGAATGGACGATCACCACCTCCTCCCACCGATACGCCAGAAAGTGACTCGCTCAAGGATCGGTAATATGGCGCGCTCGAATCCGCTCTCACATACGCATGTATACTCACGTGTCTATTCGATGTATGAGAATAGGAACCGATATTACGAGATTTGTTTAAAGTATCCGGCCTGTGATATAACCTTGTCTGGATCGCAGTAAGATGTTAATAAAGTAGATGATGCTTCTTTCTCCTCCTACAGATGAGCACGGAGTGAACTTATTCAGTCAGGATTTTACAATATTGAGAAATGTGAATGCCTAAAATGCGTTGGAGCCATAGCATTAGTCATCAGCTCTTAACCAAAGATCCAAGGCTGAGCTAGCGGCGCCGGCGCAACATAACTTAGTGCATATTTATTATTCCTCTCAGTTCACCATTAGATAGATTAGATTAACCGGGGCGTGCGTATCACACATATCCCTGGAGGGCAGGACTCGGAATCAACATCGGCCCATATAAATAATTACTAATGCAGCCTTATTGAAAGTTATGGGACTTACACAATTGAAAATTTATTTACAGATTGTTAAATGAGAGAATGTTTTGTGGAACTAGTCGGTGCGTATGAGCTTGTTATTTCTTGCTTTAAATAGTTACGTATTTATTTATTGGAGTTTAGAACTAAATACCGTCCAATGTTTCATAAAGGGTAAGCGGCTTGGACGTATGGACGAACCTTGTTTACGTAATCGAGAATTCAAAACCCTATTAAATTTAAGCCTAAATAAATATGTATACATTGCCTAGGACTTGTGTGTATTAAAAATCTTTGAAACAATATTTTTCCTAAATAGCCTCGGAATTGTATACATTTCCAGGTTTCATACATTTTCGGTAACATATTTATTAAATTGATCCTAGCTGTGAAAAATCAAACTTCTAAGTTATCGTTAAAAGTTAAGATTTCAAAAATACCTTTGCTATTTTGCTGCTCGTAAGGGAATCAGAACCCGTAGGTTACTTGCCGTTAGCAATTTGTAAAAAACAAGGTCTTACAGCTTTGTGAATAAATCTGGAAATCGTATTTTTTAATATGACCACGAATAACCGATGGGTAGTAAAAGTTCTCGAATGACGACCTGGAAACGGGTACCGGGCCGTCCCGCTACTAGATGGACCGACGACGTAGTAAAAGTCATTGTGACATGGCATGGAGGAGGCCTATGTTCAGCAGTGGACGTTTCTCGGCTGATGATGACATCACAAAAATTGCTTCAGGCTTCTGGGTGACCACGCTTTCTATCCAACGGCATTATCGTCGATTACTATCAGTCAAGATATCTAATTGCAACCGCAGTGTACACAAAAAGCCTAAATTTAAAAAATTACGTAAGTGCCGAAACTTCCTAAACTCATTTTATTTTTAACGAAACAGTTTCAGATCTAGATAAAGTGAGGTCTGTACGGGACCACCAACGCCGGAACGGTAGCCAAAGGTTGCAGGTTCACTGCCGGCCGAGACTCGCATAAAATATTACTTGGTCTACCACGATACAGTTCTTTTTGTGTCGATTTATGTCACCGAGCCCGTATTTATTCTCGTAGGAGTACGATACCATTGTTATTGGACACAGTTTGATCAAGAAGTTTTTATGAATTATTTTTCGAGATGATGCGAGAAATACATTTTTGGTTTTGGGACTACTGCACCGCCTCCGTGTCCTAATAACTACACAGGTGGACAGTGGTTACAACATTGAGGTTGCCAAAACTCGGTTGCTCGGTATAAATGGTATTGGAGCTAAAGCTTTATTGGCTTGTTAAACCCATGTCGTACTTTCCTTGAGAGGAGAGGGAACTGACCACACTCACAACTCTTGGCACTCACGTCACCTTCTCATTCGGAATAGGAAGACCTTAAGAAGAATGGTAGGGATGCAGATAGGTTCTGTCCTCTTAACAAACACCCTCACATATAGCCCCTAGTGTCGTAGTTGCCTGGCTGACGAGGACTCTTCCGCTCATTTGCTCACGACTAGAAGCATCGTGGCCACACGACGGCAATGATCTTACACAATCCAGGATCACTTCAGGAGGCCGGCAGGGGCTTCAAGTGCCTCGTGCTCTTCTGGGAGGAGATCGGCTAGCTAGACTAGCTGACTACACTTCCAATCGCGCACAATGCCCAAAATATGGCTGTACGGAAACTGCCTATAGGTAGAGAACAACAACAATCCCATCAAAAGCAATACTTGTCAAAAAAACCAAGTCTCGCAACTCAGTTGTTCTGCGGTAAAAAGTTGTGAGATCCATGTAATACCAAGTCGGTTATTAATTTATTCAGTCTCTACTTAAGCGACTTTCTGTCTTAATACGTCCAGTCTCTAAGACCACGATCGTGGTCCATAACAATTGAAAATCAATTGTGTCTGGAATCTCCGTACTCGAAGCATTAAGTTGTTACGTAATAATTAACAGCATCTTATAGTGACCCATATCAATATTAAAATTCTTTAATGTTTTATATAAATATACTGAGGCTAATATATTTTTTTGACAAGTATTGTTTTTGATGGGATCTCATTTCTTTTTGTATTTTGTAGACAGTTCTACTTTTTTCCTTTAATACGCACGTAGGTACGTTTTTTGCATTAAATAATTTAATTTACACGTGTTTTCATGACGGGAATACCCATTTTTTGTTCGATTTGGCAGGGGCACTACCATGCGCCTATATTTATATGGGACTAGCTTAAACCCGCGGCTTCGCACGCAATAATAATAACTGCCGTAAAACATCGTTACGAATAAAGCCAATATTGAAAATTTTAACTGAAGACTTGGCTGTATGGGCTTAATTTTCTTTACGATCTTTTCTAGATTTTTTAGTTTTTCCTTGATTCATACACCAAACACTACTTATATTCCAAATTTGAAGCTTCTAGGTCTGCTAGAAGTGCCTTAGAATTTTGATGATCGGTGAGTCAGTGAGTGACAAAATTAAGAAATTTGACCCGTTATAATTCTTAAAATACTGGTTCAAATTGAATGAAATTTGAAATATACAGTGTCTTTACAATGCCTGCATGGTTACTGAAAATTTCAGTCTTCTAGTTTTATCCACAACGAAGTTACAGGGGGTCGAAAATGGTCTGAATTGCTTCGAGAAAAGGATGGTACGGCCGTGACGCTTTTTTGCTCGACTTGGTGGGGGCACTGCCGTGCCCCCAGATTAAAAACGCTTGGCAGGTGGATTGGTGACCGCAATAAGGGGTCGTTGTTGAAAATTCTACTTTTAATAAGTTTTCCGAATAATAATAATAATTTGTGCATTCCATAAATAAAACACATTAATTTACTTTCATGAAGTAATGAAATGATTCCCATTGTCGTGTTCGATTGTGATATCTGATATTGATTTACGATATATTCCGTATTGATTCTCTCGGTAGTCTTTAAATTAATAGTAAATATATTTAATTAAAATCGTGAGACTATCCTAATATCTGAAGTCATAAGAAAAAATACTGCTTTAAGCCATAACGCCACCTTGTTCCTACCGTCCGTACCAAAACATATTCGTTATATATCCAAAAATTACTGTACACCAAGTCCATTGAATTGAGTATTGTATAAAATGGAGACTCACTAGTCTAACGAAATGTACCTCATACCTACGTATAGTTTAACCCGTATACAATCTCACAGGAAAATCAGTAGCATCGTTTTATCGCGTGTCGATAACTGCGCATCAAAACTTGTTGTTCAACAAAAAAGTGTTTGCATCTCAATTTTGCGACTGGTGCATGAATTTTACAGTGTGCAGCCTTAAGGGAGGTGTGGCAAATGCCTTACACGGTGGCAAATGTAAGTTTGTTCAGTTACATGTATGGAGAGACGAAGTGACAGGCGCGAAGGCGGCATTGTCTGTGACGCATCCATCCAATCAATTTGTACTTCTACAATACACAATACATCGTGGTAGAGATAACTGGCCGGTCTCTTTGCGGGCTGTTCTACTGATACGTTTTAAACTGTAGCAAATAATCATTTGGTGATGAGATTTGTCATAATCGCCATGCTTGGCTGATGGATTAGTTGAATGAGATGTTAGCGATCGATATCTTCTGCTGCCCGTTTCCAGTAATTTTCCTTTTCTATCACCATCAGAACGAGAGTAAGAGATATGATTGTCTTCCAGTGTTTTCCTTTTTTACTAATAATTAACTTAATTCCAATTGCACTCTAAAATTTTCGTGAGAATTTGTAGAATTTGTAATAAGTATAAAGCTACCATAAACTCTATCCATACTGGGGTTTCAAAATGAATGTTGGATAATTAATTATATATAAAAAAATAATCGGGTTTTGAGGTTACTCTTAACTAAATCAGCTAAGATGTTTTATGACCGAAAAACACTCTTTTTGTAATTACAGGCTTATGTCATCAAAGGCCATGATACTGATTGTTGTATTCCAAAGGAAACTAGTAATTAATCCAATAAATAAAATACAAAAATTGATACTATTTTCTTTGTAAAGTATTTTTGTATCCAAAAGATCGATCTGATCAGCTGATGAGATACTCACGGAGGTGTTTTTTCTTTTTCAAATTAATTGTTTCCAAATTAATTCATCGAGAGTGGATCTATCTGTGCTCTATACTAACTGAGCTGAAGAATATGATTTTGAAGACTATCTAATACCGTATTAGAAAAACCGTTGCACCCTTTTAATATAATTAATCTTCGACTTTGAGAATGACCCGACCACCGCCTGCTGAGAAGCTCATACAAGATGCATAGATCCGATGCGCAGGAGGCTGTGTTGTTTTTGTTGCGCTAATGAAGTGGCGTGGTCACTCATTAGGCTGTGCGTAACGAGGCCGCCCGCACCGCCCGGGTTCGATTCCCGGTTGACCACTTGACACAAAACCTAAAATACTCTTTTCTGTTTTATATTTATGAGCTCCTATAGCGACGTAACGGCTGCGCTAGTTTGAATTCCAGTTATATTGGAGAATGTTTGACAGTGGCAGTTGAATACAGGCATGCAACTATACATGTCACAGCAAGTAGTATCTTGTGTATGCCTTGAATTAAGGTCACTTTAAAATTAACAAATAAGCATAGTTGTCTACGTAAGTCCACTGTTGGACATGAGTCTCCCTCTTAGATCGCCACGTAGGGCTTGGCGACACCTGCGGGATGTGCGACACATGGGGTGTTCCTATTATAAAGCCGAGATCACACAGAGAATTTTTTTTTGAATTACAAACACATAATACCATATTTAGGCACATAATTAATGTAGCACTATATAGGTACAGAACGGAGGTTCATCGCCTTCCACCGATCCGGCATACTTCACCACTCCCCGCAAGAAAGTGACATGCTCAAGGATCGGTTATATAGCGCGCATTCAAGGCATTCAGTTAGATTTGTTGAAAATAAATGATCAAAAAAGGTTAATTAAAAAAAACATCATTACTACATTCGGTGTGCATTGGCCTGGCCCAGGCTCTATTTTTGAAATCACCTTTAGCCATGTTTTACTAAAATTAAAACTCATATGAAACTGGATTGGTCATATTAAGAACAGAGAAAATGGATGAATGTACAAGTGGTATCCTAGAAATGGATTAAGACATAAAGGACGAACGTCGACGAAACCAACGACGAACGAGCAAAAATTGCGTTTATCTTCTTTGAAATCTTTTTGAACCGTACACGGTTGACTACCAACGGCCTTAAAATAACAAGCAATATGTCGGCAAAGCCTACTTGTTTTAAATCAAGCTCCTCCAAAACGGATGGAAGTTGGCTGCTGCATATCTCACGGATGCGCACGATCACTAAACAATCGGGACAATACTATTGTTCTTGTAATATGGACAAAGGAATCCTTCCGAGCTCCCATGTATGCGATACATGTCATAGAAATCTTTATTATAGCGCACTCGTCGATTTTGAATTCCAATCATTCGGATTCTACTTTACCTCACACTAATGCAGCATACAACTCATAGAGTGTTGTTTGAGATAGTTACAATTATTGTAATATATTACCAGTAGATAAATTCATTGGAATTGCTTACATGTATTCTGGCAAATAAACGCTTTAATTGAGAGGATATCACATCTAGGCAGAAGTAATGAAGGACACCCCAGTAGAAAGAAAACGCTGTCTATTTACACATCCCTACTAATATTATAAATGCGAAAGTAACTCTGTCTGTCTGTTACGCTTTCCCGCTTAAAACTCTCAACCGATTTTGATGAAATTTGGCACAGACAATCTATAGACCCTGAGAAAGGACATAGGCTACTTTTTAATGCGAAAAATAAAGTCCACGCGGGCGAAGCCGCGGGCAGAAGCTAGTTGAAATATAAGTAAGGAGAGGTGCTAGCAACGTTTGTAATCGTTAAATTTTACTGAGATACATTTACAATATTATACTTTTCTGATTTATTCCTATACTTGTGCTGTAAGACCTTGCTTCTTGCCAAATTTCATGATTCTGAGTCAATGGGAAGTACACAGGTTTTGGTTCCTTCTACGTTGAAAAGTGGCTTAAACAGCCATATCTTTTCAATGTGTTGATTTTGAAGCTTCATTTTTTACAGATCCAAGGGACTGCAGATTTGCGTATTATAATTTTAATATTTACTTCAACTTGATGACTTTTCGCGTTCCTGAGAAAAAGGGCCTTGACAGACAGACGAACAACAAAATGATCTTATAAGGGTTTCTTTTTTCCTTTTGAGGAACGGAGCCCTAAAAACGAAAAAAGATTCTTGGCTTACATAGATCCATATTTTTTCGATATATTTTTATCAAAATCTTTTTTCGACATGTCAAGTCGTAAAACTATGTTGTTTAAAAATACACATGCCAGGAGTTATTAATCTTTGTGAAATTTATTATTCCATATCTATTTTAGAGATTTCCACCCCATCATACCCCATTTTTACCCCCTATTTATTACAAATACTTTGAAACAACAATGAACTTAAAATATAGGTATTCTAAGAACAATCCTTAGTGGGGCAAAGCATTGCCCCTTGACAGATCTCAGATATATGAGGTTGAGGATGTCAAGAATTGGTCAAGAATCGAATTAGTTGTGCTTAATGTCAGTGACAATGTGTGAAATTAGTTCAATCGAAATCCCACAACAGGCGAAACTTCACATGCTCCTGATTAGGCTTTACATCTCACCATTTTGTAGCAAGAATAGTTTATTAATATCTAAAATCACGGTTCATTTGAATACACTTAAAAAGTTTTTTGTGAATTCGACATTTTGAAAATTTTGATATTTATTGAGATGCCATAAACTTTATGTATTATTTATTAATTATTTATGTATTTGTGTCAAATTTCAACAATTGTTCATTGGTCGGACTAACCAAAATAAGTCAAAATAAGCACTAGACTTTAATTTACAACATTTGGTGCAGTAACTTACGGTTAACAGATCATCATCATCATCATCAGCCGGGAAACGTCCACTGCTGGACATAGGCCTCCCTCATGGTACGCCACATCGACCGGTCCCGAGCCACCTGCATCCAGCGACTCCCCGCGACTCTAACCAGGTCGTCGGTCCATCTAGTAAGGGGACGGCCTGGTAGACGTTTCCCGGTACGTGGTCGCTTACTTACTTTCTTATCAATGGCTATTATTCGTTTATTTTTTACCCTATGTTCTGAATTGACAGCTGCAAGCCACCCAAAAATAATAAAATAAAATATCATCTTGTCAGATCACATATGAAAGACAAGAACTCTTACGGAATACTAAATATAACCATAAAATAATCGCCGAAATAAAAACCTATTGTAATGCAGTGAAAAGGGAAAGTGAGAGGTTCTGCGTAACGCAAGATTCCTGCGTACGAGCAGTGTTGCGATCCTCCGCTAGTGATGGGACACGCACGATAGCGTGTTATCGAAACGTCGATCATGCTTTAATGCCGATCCTGCAGGTGGATAACTGTAAGTGAAATAATACCTCGTACACGACAGATTACGATCGGTGATAGATACATCCACGTGTTTAGGTTGAAGCCGTCTCTTTGTTCTCGATGCTACGAAGACTATCACAGATTATTGGTATGGACTAGCTAGTGCCTGAAGACATGCTATTCGTAAGAAATTTACTATCTCGCCTATTAGTTATGATAGCTATGATGGGTTTCATCATGCATAGCTCAAGTTAATGTGCATATTCACCGTTGATTCAAACACATCCAGTTGTATTCATGATATAGTTTAAAGGGAAACGTATAGTGTGAGCCCTAGGATAGGGATATATAATTGTTATCCTGCTCGAAGATCATTGTTATTTGTCTGTTTAACCAAATCTCCAGAACGCACTTCTACTGGGTTCTCTTTTCAGAGTTTTTGCTTTATTTTGTTGAAGACTTTGCAACTAACGGCTTCCGTAGCGCAATTGTCAGCATAAGACTCAGAAATGTATCACAAGCAGAAGGTCCAGGTTAGTCATCGACCTTACTATCTACACCATAAGATGTAGATAACATTGCAATTTATGTACTATTTACTAGGTTTAAGTCACTAACTTAATCCTTCAAGTTTATGTAATAAATGTGAATGTCTGGATGTTTGTGACTCCAACACGTCTGAAGGGAATCTGAATGAAATCCTAGATGCATATACTATTACGTGATACTTTTATCTCAGTTAAGTGCTTCCATGGTACTTCTGGAATCTACACCAGCGAAAAAGTGGGCAAAATCGAGTCAAAAATTATTGAAAATCAAATACGCATCCGCTTAAATTGATTTTGATTATGTTACGAGTACATAGGCAACACTTATTACACGCTTTATATAAGGTCCAGTTCAGTCATTTAAAAAAATTGTACGTTAAAAAAATTTCGGAAGTCAATTTTAACATTTGAAACTTTGAGATTGGATGTGATTCAGATGAAAATGCAATAACTCAGGGAAGTATTAAACAAAAACCATTCCAATTTGGGCTCGTTTGGTTCGACGAGTTTAGCCCATTACAAGTGGTACACTTGGAGACAAGGGTATGATTATGAAACCAGGAAGCAGTAGAAAGTGGAACGGATCAATTCATATTAGAAAAACCCCTCGAGCTTGGTCTCATTTTGGTTGTTTTGACAAGTCTTATACATAACTCTTAGTAAAGAGTGTCTAATGATGGAGCCAGGATGACGTTAGGGGAACTCTTCGAATCTCTTCTGCATTACTGACAAAAGCGTGTGTTTAGTCTTTTAAACAATAATTACTATGTTATTAATTTTAAAATGATTTTTTGTGAAGACGTAATAATGAACTATTAAGAATGAAATTATTAAATACATGAGAAGTTTGGTAAAATACAACCAACCCTTGCCCTGTATTCTCTGTCAGACGTACATTTCACCGCATTGTGTGGTGATAGTTTATTTGGTTGCGTGCGTGGCATGCATTGTTCGAAGAAAACTTTTATGCAGGATAAGACCACAGATTATGCCAGTACGCGGTGAACATAAACGTTATTTTCTACCTCTTGTTATTATATTATTAAAATAAGTTGCTGCAAAATATAGTCAGGAAAAAAGGGTAATATACTTTGAGCAATTTTCCACATTTTTTACAGTTAGTGAGTGCTATTTCTAGAAGAATGTTTCTTCTTTCATCAAAACGTTTCCTTCCATGGTACGCGGCATTTGATGCGCAATGACTTGTATTTGGTCAGATTTTTTGGACCAAAATAATACCAGAGTAATATTATAATACTGTTGATGAACTCGCGCATCAGGAATCAATGGTGAGTTCTAAGGTTAGCCAAGTCTTTGGCTTGCTGAGCAATTGAAATATAAGAAGTAATATAGTGTCAATTTATTTGCACTATATAACAAATATGTATTTATATAGATTATATGAGAACACTACAAAGCATACGTGAAAGTTTATTGTTTTCTGCTGCATTTAGATCTAATATAATAAATTGATATGAGTTGCCACCGATTAAACACACAAATTATAATTTTTATAGACAATATTGACAACTTACAAATTCTTACTTTAACTCGTCCATTCGATTATATCAACTTCGAAAAATCAGCCTTTCGGTTGTTCTGAACTGGTTTTCAGTAAATCGGGAGTGAGCGTGTCGCATCGATTTAGTGTAGGAACGCGTCGGAATGTGTGGAATTTTCGGAAGTCGATGTTTTTATCCCACAATACGATTGTCCCGGGGCTACTGAATTAGAAACGCCCACCTGGTTCACGAGTAGAATTTACTGAGTTTGTAAACTGACGTGTCACGCTGTTTAAACCTTGGTAACAATTATTAAGTTTCAAATCAAAATAAACATCTTATTTATTTCGGCCGGAATCAACTATATCCATGTTAAATGTATGGGTATTTTCTTTTATTTCATAGAATCCTGCGACTTCATATCCGTCACTTTATTCCACGGTAAAACATCATCCGTATGAAAAGTAACTTTATGTCACTTTCCACGCTATATGCTTTCTGAGAGCCAAATTTTATCAAACTGGGCTCCGCGGTTGGGCCTGAAAGAGACTACGTTGTAACTGGTCGATAAGAAAATTCAATTTTTATCTATCAACATTTGCATGTTATCACGCAAAAACTTAGAAAACAATTTGTTATTTAATACATAATTATAACTACACATATACACTTCTCATCAGAAAAATCGAAACACCTTGCAAATTTATGTTTTGTGTGTCAGAAAAATGTGTACATTAGGAATATATGTTCCAGTATGTATCCCGATATGCCTTGCACCATCTTAAACAAAAAACAGTTTTTGTATCTTTGTAGTAATTTTCACTTTCAAAGACACACTCACACATTACTCCGTTTACCTTTCATTTGCGCCTACTAAAGAGTCATCATATTGATGGATTCTTCAATAAATATCTCGAGTCATGTTTCACCTTTTCTATTTCACTTTGTAATTTGTCTCGTCCTCTTCGGCGCGTCAAGCGTCTCTGGAATGTCCTGTCACACTCCATTAACAGCCAGAAATGTGGGAAGGAACGCTTTTTGACCGTCCTAATTAATTTCATGGGGCATTGTGATCGGTTTTTACACGTGCACCCTTCAATTGTCTGTACAACTTGCTTATTAGGCTACAATGTTCTTGTTAAGTGGTTTTGAATTGATTAAGTCATCAACTAAGGCAAATAGTTTCTTTTTTCATTAGGTTTAGGTTTTTTTTGTGATTGTCATTCCGGCAAGTCTTCACAAGGACAGTCGGATCATTATGGCGATCTTTGAGTGGAATGATCATTTCCAGTGTAGATGTAAAGTTAGATCAAGGCCCAGTGCAGAACCATCATACATTTAAAAAAAGACTGGAACACGGTGACCAAAAACCTTTGCACCTTATAGCTCCCTGAGGGATTGATTACCCGTCCAACCACTACCCTAAGAATAACATTTTTGATATTATGATTAATTTAAAGACTTTCAAAGATTTAAGTAAAATGATATTTTACATTGGAATTTGATATTTTTAAGTTCCGATCACCTCTAATTTTCACACACATTCCTTCTATATTTACAACTTTAAAATGATTCGCACGATAAAAGTTTTATTAAAAATTTCTGTCAACATTGTCTTATAAAATAGGATAAGCTGGTGATGTGCAATCAATCTCTAAAAATAGGACCTCTAATTTTATTACACGGGAATGAATGTAAGCACTTTTATTCAAAGTAACACGACACTGTTTTTACTTATATCAGGTCAAGTTAAAAGCTTATCGGGAAAAATGTCAACAATTATCACTAAGATGACATTAATTTCTGATTTGGTTCGAAAATAGCTTGGTACTAGTATTAACTCCTAGTGGTAAATGAAACGAGATGGTTCGCTTTGCTATCATCCAAATATACTGCAACTAGAAAATATATATAAACGTTATTAAATAAAGTATGATTCAAGGCCCTAATTAATTCAGTGCGTAATATATTAAGAGCCCCCGCAGCCATTAGCAGTAAAAATTAATTATTGCTCACGAATTAGTTCATTCGATTATAAAATTCAAAACTAAGCTGTTAATATAAACTTGGAAGACATTAAAAGTATATTTTCACTGGCGGAGCTACGAGTAGGTTTCTCGGCTGTAGTAAATCTAAAAAAGCCCGCGAAGCACTGGAGCCACAAATTACGCCAATATCTGTGTTGATATGGAACAAGAATCGGTTGGCATGGCAACGCGGTCCGTGAGAATCACCAGGTCACTTTGACCTTTGCATCGAAGTAATCATCTATTTGCTATTTTGTCGGTTGATTTTACGCTCTGTGGAATAAAATGCTAGTGCTTTTTCGACTATTTGTAACTGAATGGCAAAGATCTAACGAAAATTATACACTTTTTAAGTTTTAATATCTCAATTTGTGTGAAATCGTGGAAACTAATTCATTGATGACAATTGTATTTCTTATTCAGTTTCGACAATTTATATTGCCAAAAGTATTTTTTTAATTGCATATATTTAATTTACATTTTATGTTCATTACATATATTATTTGATTTAACTAAACAATACAAAAATACTTAAGTACTATACTGATTCATCATCAGCTGCATAAGTCCTCAGCTGGACATAGATCTCCCTCATGGGATTGACAACTCAGACCTCTTAATTTCCATGAGGGAATTAGCAAAACATCACGCTTGGTAAGTGTATTTTAGTCATTACTAATGGGGACAAAAAGTTCTCGAGTGACAACTACGTACCAGGAAACGTGTACTGGGCTGTCCCCCTACTAAACTTGACAGACATTCGTTGGACCCACAAGAGCACCTTGAAATGACCGCCAGGCACTAGTAAAAGAATCAGACCAGCTGCCTGGTAGGCAGATGTCATCATAAAAGTGGCTGGATGCTGCAAAGAATAGGGATGAGAATGAGAGAATCTTACTAGCGTTGAAAAACTAGTATATTTATTATATATACTTAGTTAAACATTAGAAATAGTGATGTGTATTATATTATTTATTTATTATTTATTTAGATTTTTGTCGGTGTCACTTTTTAAGCCCACTTGAATATCTTATACAGTTATTCAGGTATTATTCTGCTACACCGATCTTGCTATAACGATAGCAGCTTGTTGCCTGAAGAAAATAAAGAAAATATTTAAAAATATGTCGGTCCCCTTCACGGTTAAGGGGTTGCATGTTCAGTTTTAATGTGCTGCCAAAACAGTGTTAATATTATTACTCTAATATTTAAGGATAATAAACTATTGTATATATCTCACCTGATGGTAAGCGATGATGTGGCCTACGATGGTGCGCGTTGGTCTAGAAGGTGCCTATTCACCCTCGACTTGAAGACACCCAAGTTATAGTTTTTAGGGAATACAGACGCCGGCAGCGCGTTCCACTCCTGGGCTGTACGCGTGAAAAAAATTGAAGCAAAATGCTTAGTGAGAGCCCAACTACGTACTGGCCCTGCTGTTGGCGATGGCGGAATCAACATGAAAAGCTTCTGTGCGCTCTCTCCAAAATGTAACCTATCACTTTTCACCTGTCTTCAAGGCTTTGGAGTTTGGCCTATTGTTATCCTATATTAATATCTGTCAAAATAAGCTAAACGTACATTATAGAAGAGCGGGGTCTCCTAATACAAGCTATCTTTAACTTAAAAGGAGTTCCCCAAGAACTGTATATTAATTTTAAGTTCAGATAATGCCTTAAAATTATTTTTTATTTATTTCTATAGCTGTCAACATAAACTGTTAATGTCTCAGATATTATGGTAGTTTTTTAATGTTTGATATGTTTGCACTTGGCCTTCATCTCACCTGATGTTAAGTGACGATAAGGTCGTTAGATAGTAAGCGTTCAGCCAATGAGACGCTGGATCTGCTATCTTTTACACCGGAACACAACAATGCTATTAACACTGGTTTGGCGGCATACTTAGGTAACATGGTGGTATCAAACCAGATGAACATAGAAAATATCACCAACCAAACAGTCCTTCTCGTTTACCTTCAAACATTTCTAAATTAAAATAAATGACACAACTTTATGGGGTGGGTCCTGTTCTAAAGACGGGACCACACGTCACAGTCCAGTTATGGACCACCAGAGTGGTGATAAAAATAGTAAACTACTGTTACAGTGATTTGAGATACAATTAACTTTCCCGGAAATAATTGTAAGTAATTAGATTTAAGCCTCTTTATTTGTATATCTAAATATATGACACAGAGTACTACAAAGACTACAGAGTGTCAAATATATGTGGTTCTTCTGTAAAATGAAATACTTTTTCCGTTATTCTACTCATAAATTTCACTACATCAAGTTATTTTTAGTCTACAAAAACTTTTACAATGCTATTCTTACAGACTGCAATATCCGTTTGAATAATAGAAATTTTTGTAACTTATTCTTGAGTTTACAATTGAACCCATTTGAACTCTGCCTCTGCTATTGTTGCTATCGTTTTAAATAATCTGGTCAATAATAAAAACTACAATAACAAACAAAAAACTTTTAAATTTTATTCCTACTAATAATATCATTTTACCGGAATCAGGGGTCAATGACATATTATTTAGTTGATCTATATTTAACAATGAATTTAACAATTGAGCCAAAAAACGTGGTATTCTCTGTCCCTTTCTTAACAATTTATGAGGTAAGCTATGTTGGTGCAAGAGAGATAGGTATACTTCGAGAGCGTCGCTTCGTGGTGGGCAGGCTTTTGCAGTGATCCGTGACGACCGTTCAGTTTGAAGTCAGAGTGACGATCGCGGCGTAAAGTGCGGAAGTACTGTTGTCTCATTCACACACTTTTTTTCCCACTGTGATGCAACTATAGTAAATTTTCAAGGCTATCATTTCTAGATGATTTTAGTATGGCGATAGGTAACATATCAGTTTGCGTTTTCATGACGTTTCTAAGGCTTTTTTTTTTCAATGTCTGCGGCATAAAGAATAGACATATTTCAGAATTGAGGTCAAGCGTTGGTATATCTTTTGTATAAAAAGTACAGGTTTGCATATGAGGCGTAAGCTATATTAAAAAGTTTTATTTAATTCACAGATTTTTTAAAAATATATGTGAGGTAGCTTTACATATAATAAAATTCTTAAGGGAAAAAAGTCTGTTCATCTGGAAAAAAAACAATGTAGGTGATTTAGAATCAATAACTAAATATGTTAAAATAGTTTTTGAAATAATTGGTAATGAAATAATTCTAACACTATATTTCACTTTTTTGTTAATGGGTCATTTGACAAAAAAGTTTGAATGAAGGAAGAAAATTTACACGAATTACTTTACAAACAAATAATTGAATATAAATACAATGTTTAAATTTATGTACAGTATTCTCCTGACCAGACAAAGTCAGATTTTAAACCACTATCTTTCATTAAAATGTCAATAAAATAAATGTGTTTTTATAACAAATAAAACGGAAAATAAAATATTCCATAATTAAAAAGTAAATATATTTTATTATCATTTTGATCTATTACAATATCGGATCAACATCTGTGTAACATTATTATAGAAGAAACGTTTTGACAAAAGCGCTCTCGTTGAAGTCTTTTGTATGGAGCACCGTGTCGCAACCGACTAAAGAAATATAATCTTTCGCTACGACTGACTGACAACCGAAGACGTTTTGTTGTGTGACTCTCTCGTTTACTTTATAAAGTCTTATTGTTACGTACACATCTTATTGATTATACTACAATTGTATCTCTATATATAAATTGATTGCATAAACAATAAATATAAAGTAATAAGATGTCTAATCAGCGACACTGCTCTGAAATATTTCTGAAAAAGTTACAAACATTCGGATATCGTTATTGAGTTAGTTTTAATCGAAGTATTGAATATTTCAGAAAATTGCGATAATCAGTTGAACTGTTCATTAATTATTGGCTTCAAAATTGTAGGTACCACTGTAAAAACTATTCATAGTGTGTGTGTGCTAATACATCTTGGCTGTTTCTCTTATTTCTATTTCACTTGCCCGAATGTCCTATAAAATTCTTGTTGTCAATTACTAGCTTAGCAAAAGCAAGTAGCTTTTTGTTTTGGGTACTTTTTATATATAAGTTTTGATTTGGTATGATATGTCCCTAAAATTATCTGTAAGTGCCATTGTTTTGGGAGTGCAGCTGGTTGCTTCTATCCCTATTTTGAAAAGAGATTTATTTCATATCATTTTATAAATGACAATTTGAAGTTCAAATACCAACATTCGGATAAATTGTAGTTGCGTACAAATTCGTATCCGTACTGTATTTAATCGTCAATGATATCTACGGCACATATAAAGCATGGGAAACAGATCTGTCATCAGCATCACACTGAGTAAACTGTACCCTCCTCCCACTTCAGAGATTTATTCCAAAGATTAAAATACAATGTACTTTATAACTTCTAATACGTCCAAACCAGTTAATACTTCTTGTTATTGACAGATCTACTTAAGAGCACACAAAAAGCCCTATACGATTCACCACGGCCCATAAAACTCGAGCATTGATAATCCAATAGTTAATCCCGTTTCTAAAATACACTAACCTCTCCGTATGCTAGTAACACCCGTCAAAATCAAAACAAAACTCGTAAGCCGAGTCATCAACATCACTCAAAGAAGATGCTATTAACCGTTAGCCCGTTGACAGAACGGATTCGTCTATGTGTGTACAGCACGTTAGTCCTTTCCGTGAGAATATATTTTAGGATCGACTCTGTTCTAATACATCTTATAGCTGAGAGCTGGAGGCTGCGAGTAGGTTTCATGGGTCGAAAAGCGCGCGAAGGCAGTGTAGCGCCGATGCCCGTGCGCACAGCACGCTCACACGACTACGCGCGTGCCTGAACACGCTGCCCGTCACGTCGCGGTGACAACCACGAATCATAATTAGGACTCTGGACGCGGATTGGTCACGCACATCCAATACTAACCCAATTAAAAATGGAAGGGATAACATTCAACCGCCTTCTCATTGATCTGACTTAACTGATTGGGATAATAATAAACAAATGAGGTAGTTTTGGTGAAAAATAGTTTGCATAATCAATATAACCAAGAACGTAGAGGACGATGTGACAATATTTTTTGAAGACATACAAAATAAACAAATGTGTTAAGGTGTTCCCAATTCAGTGCTAAACGTTTTCTAGGTCTGCTTAATTTTGTTTAGTGGTTACAAGGGCGTGAATTTGACTCGTTAGAAGTGTGAACTGAAAAGGTGTGAACTATAGAATTTGCTCAAAATTGTAGTGAGTTTGTATTGATACATAGCCATTCAAATATATCCATACAGAGACGCCTGCCTGGACATAAAAGGATTTCTTGAATAACTCAAGATCCGAGGTAAGGAATTTTGTTTTATTTTTGTTATTTTGGAATTGACTTTTTAAAAGATTTTCAAAATAAACAGTTCGAGCTGCAAATGGCATTTATTAAAATGTTGGATGGTTATTTGAAATTCTTTTTAAATAGAATGCTCGTATAAGCTTCAGCGAAATTTTATTTAGCAATGCGAAATATATTTCTTTCAGGATTTGTTATTGGAGCGAGTAGGTCTGTTTAGTTAGACACAAGACCACTCCAAAACATATATATGTATCTGTAAATATTTATTTAAACAGCTATTTTCCTATTATATATTTATAATATAATGTGGCACTGGTAAAATTGCCTTTTGAGACTAATAAAATGAAATTTTCTTTTTGGAATAAATTTTTAATAAGTCAATAATTTAAATATCAATAATATAACAGTTACTTAATATTATTAAAATAATTTAATTCATCAAATTTCTTTATAATTTTAACCACCTCCGAGGCCTAATACCTACACACTTTAAATTAAAATTTTGAGGTCTCGAGTTCGATTCCTAGTGAGTGTAGTATCTATCGGCACTCGGTTTGGTTAGTGGTAGGGCATTTCTTATGTCCGCCTTGCTGGCTACCACAATTTTACTTAAGTCATTCACCAAACAGCAGTGTGAATAGCACTGTTGTGTACCGGTATGAAAGGTAGCTGAGGTAGCGTCTCATTAGACTTAGGCTTCTAGGTGCGCACGCTTACTATCCAACGGCCTTATCGTCACTTAAAATAAGATTAAATATAGGCCAGATGCAATCATACATTTAAAAAAATACTTATGCTACCAATGATGATATACAAGTTATTTTGTTACCACTTTTGGGTCATTCTTGGCACGTAACAATAAACGCAAGCAGTCTTTTTCTTTCTATCTTTCAGGACTTCGTAGTAGTAGGATACTGTGATCGTATGTTTTGTAGCTATTTAAAAACTAATGCGTTTTACTCTTGCTGTAACCGCGGCATAAAAAAATCGAGCATTATAAAAAAGTAGGCACTCGGCGATAATTGAAGTAAAAAACCCTAACTACATCGCAAATAAGTACCATCTAGATATTAACAATACGACGGTGTCTGTACAACCCGAGTAGTTTTTGCTAGCATTTTATTTAATAGGTCAAATAAATGATGCATCCATGCGGACTCTGCTGTATATTTTTTGCACTCATTTCTGTGTTTATGATCATAAAATAGGTATTAAACTGTTCGTGGTTAAAAATTGGTCAAAATCCAAAATATTTTCTTATGATCATCGGTCGTTATCACTTCGCTTGGCAGGTGGATTGGTGATCGCAGTTAGAAGTAGTTATGCTGCTATCCATCTCCTGAATATTTCCCTTAGTCGCCTTTTGCGATGAGATTCTACGGCCAAGACCACACGGCTTGTCATACTTAATCATCATCCGTCCACGTCCAGAGGCCTCCTTCATGGTATGCCACATCGACCGGTCCTGAGACAACTGCATCCAGCGACTCCCCACGACCTTAGGCAGGGCGTCGGTCCACCTAGTAGGGGGACGGCCAGGCAGACGTTTCCCTGTACGTTAAAAAACATTCTTAATACACTGCAAATAAAGCAAAGCTAAAAACGAAAGTAGAAACGAAGTCAGTAAACAAACCAGCATGTAGATAGAAAAAGTTAAACTTTATAATTACTTCGGTTTCAAATGATTTATACATAAAAATAACTATGTTAACGTACATACCCACGAATTAAATTTAATTGCAGTGCCAGAGATGTGTTGATGTTAAAAATATGTGAAATATAAAGATAGACGAATACGCCGTTATACTCGTAGCTTCCATAACATTGAGATCGTTCGATTTATTATATATTTCCTTTTGAAGGTTCCGTACCTCAAAAGGAAAACAGGAACATCGTTGTCTGTCTGAGTAAACTCTTTTTCTTGGGATCATCAATGATACCTTTGTTTACGATTTTAAGTTACTATACTTTCATCGAATAATACGCCTAGGTCCTTATTTAATTCATTAAATATTAAACTAAGATGATATGAACTTCAAGGCTTTTGATTCACACCCATGATTCCGTTTTGGAGACCAGAGAAACAGATCAAAAGTAAAACAAACATACTATCTAAACACAACTGAACCTGAGAGAACGAAATGTTTTTATTTCAACCAGGTCAAAGTGTGTGGTGGGATGGGACAAAACTTTAGCACTCACCTGGAACCAGCGACAACGTACCTCGTGCAACATATGTATATATACGTTATATGTCTGTTAATGAATATTATATCTAAGTATAAGTGATATGATTGGGTGTTATTAATGGAATGTTGAATCATTTCCGTATTAAGGCTTCTGTACGTGAAACACAGCATCATTGACTTAAAAAGTCAGTAAATATTATTTTTTTCGTATTTGACTGAATTTTCACCTGGTATAATCTAGTGCGGTGCGCTGTTGCCTTCAACTGAGAATATCATATAGTAAACACAGAAGCCAGCAATTCACTACACTACTTTGCAGATCGCATAATAAAATATCTATTAAGAAAAGAGGACACTATTGTTCTTTTATTTGCTGGATTATATGTGACTGTGAAATTAGTACTATACGACTAATAAGAGTAATCATCACGATAAATCAAATGCTTTAAAAAAAAGCTCGGCAAAGGCATCTCTAACTGATTGATATATCAATGAACACTCAACTCCAACCAATTTTACTTTATAGTTCGATTCTTTCGATGATTTAGAGTACCGAACACAAAAACATTTCATATGCAACTAAGCAGATGACAATTAAAAACTATTAAATAACGATTTCCAAGCGAGTACCAAGCGTTTTACTTTCTTGATCTTTTATGATGAATTATTTTCAGTGCTTGAATTGTAGCTACTCTTACTGCCTAGATAATATAAACTTTTTCTAGGCAAACGTTAATCATCCCCGATTACGTCATCACTCAACATTCGGTGAGATTGCGGTCAAACCGAAGCATATCTATAAAAAAAATCATAAACACGAAAAGCAATTCAGAGTGTACTGATTAGCTAGATTCAGATGTCACTAGACACAAAGTTTCATGTATAACATATCTCAGTGTTAAGGTTACAGTTCAGTCCTTAGTTATTATTTTTTGTGCGAAAGTTTGTTGCTCGTCCGGACTAAATTTGACTGGAAATTGTCAGATCCGATGTCACAAAATAATCAACATGGGATTCTTAATGGAGTGTTGAATCAGACCGTTCTATTTACTAGCTGTCTACTGTCAAGCTGCAGGAATTGTAGCATGACTCCACTGACAGGCGATGCTGTGAAAAAATCGGCGCTCGGCACCACGTCCGTATCCCGAACGAAAAACGATAGGTACTGCGGCACGCGGATGTAGATAAACCGAAGCTAGATGTGTCAGACTTGATATCATTCATGCTATTTAAAGACACGAAGACAGTGTGTCTGCATATCAAACTCAATGATATACAATCCTACTAATATTATAAGTGTGAAAGTTTGGATGTTTGGATGTTTGGATGTTTGGATGTTTGGATGTTTAGATGTTTAGATGTTTAGATGTTTAGATGTTTAGATGTTTAGATGTTTAGATGTTTAGATGTTTAGATGTTTAGATGTTTAGATGTTTAGATGTTTAGATGTTTAGATGTTTAGATGTTTAGATGTTTAGATGTTTAGATGTTTAGATGTTTAGATGTTTAGATGTTTAGATGTTTAGATGTTTAGATGTTTAGATGTTTAGATGTTTAGATGTTTAGATGTTTAGATGTTTAGATGTTTAGATGTTTAGATGTTTAGATGTTTAGATGTTTAGATGTTTAGATGTTTAGATATTTAGATATTTAGATGTTTAGATGTTTAGATGTTTGGATGTTTGGATGTTTGGATGTTTGGATGTTTGGATGTTTGGATGTTTGGATGTTTAGATGTTTGGATGTTTGTGACGCTTTCACGGAAAAACTACTAAATGGATTTGAATGAAACTTTACAATAATATAGCTTATACATCAGAATAACATTTAGGCTATAATTTATAAAGCCATATTGTATAAATTGTACAAAATCACACTTATAATATTAGTGGGATTACATGGGCAATTTTGGCATAACAAAAACGAGTTGCCTAGCAACCGACCATAGCATATGTAATTTGTATATACAAACTTTCGCGTTTATAATATTAGTGTGAAGACTTTTTGAATGTACTACGTCAGATATTGAAATTTATTTTGTTTCTTTGAACTATTAGACTACGTAACAGAATAAACACTATTTTGTACCTTATGCTGTATAATAATTTGTCATATACGTCATCTGTGCCTATCGAACAAGTAGAATACATCCTGAAGTACACGCGGACAAAGTCGCGGGCGGAAGCTAGTACATTATAAATGCCTTTAAAACGTTAAAAAACAGATGGCCAGAATTTTCTTGTACAGTGTTGCCTATTTCTTGGTATACCTACACTTACATGTAGTTTGATGTCTTTCTTTGGAGATGAGCAAGGCTTTAATAAAAAAATTAAATATTAGTAATTCTCTCGTCCCAAGCGGTTCCAAAGCAAAAATATTAATAAATTGCACTATGAGTTATATACGGAGTATCTCTTCCAGGTCAGACTATATAGAATCAGCTACGCATTTCCACTGCCTGCTGTTTCGTCTTAGTTCAATTAAAAAACCAGTCGTGGCCACTCATCGGAACGGTTACAAATATCCGATATCGACCCCTGACCCCCTGTTCCGTGGAACGCAATTAAATCTCTTTGGTCTAAATACTCGCACTTGCCTTTTTTGGATGAACAGGTTCCGTTTTCGATTTATCAAGCTACATTTACGCAGTTTAAAAGCTATAAATTAGACGCGTTTGAATGCAAAACACTGCTGCATTATATACTTTATCAAGTTTATTAAAATCATAGGCAGCTTGACATAGAATATGCTATCAATTAATGTCTCATTTCGAGATTTGTAAATGTTTTAACTATCATAGAAACTGTTTAGTAATTCGATGTAAAGTTTTACAGAACTATGAGATTGTTTGTTCCGAATTTGAAGAATTAAACCCAATTAAAACCAGATATGTACTTGGGATTAATCATCATCAGACAAAAACCGTCCATCTTCAATCAAAAATGGACATGAAGTTTAAAAAGCAATGTCTTATCCATGAAATGTGGTTAAATATGTAACCAGTTTTTTTAAAAATAAATTGGTACTGACGGCAGAGCGACACAGGCTTTTAAGTATTTTACACCTACATCCCATTTTGTACAATCAGTTGTCAGTTTATGGTTTAAAAAATAGAACTAATTCATAAAACAAAACAAGCCTTTATTTGAAATAATCAAATACGAAAACAAACATTGAAACGGGTAGCTAGTGATTGTACAAAGAGAATTTTAGTTGAACTCGTTGTGGACAAAAAGCCATCTCCTTTTATTTCGATTCATATCTTAACCTTTGGAAATAACATTATAAATATGAAGTTGGCAACACAGTAACTTTAAAAACAAAATGCCCGGTATGAAGCCCGTCGAGTATCTGCGCAAGCAAATATTTAAATTTCAATTCGAACATCGCATATCAATGGGGAGCCATAAGCCACCGGGTGTTTTCTTTTTTTATGCTTTAGTGGCCGCATTGAGACAATAAAGAAAAAGCCATAGGGGGAAAAGAAAAAAACGATGCTAAGACAACATCTAGATTCCAAACACTGGCTGATTCGAAGTTGGAAAACAAAAGAACTGGACTCCAGTCTGAGCGAGATCCTTGCGTACGCGCCGTATTTTTTTTCTTTTTACTCTCAAACGAGGATAAGAGAGAAAGTAGGTATTGTTTTCTTGAATTTTGAATACCGTCTGCATGCTGACGGATTAAGGTTTCACTGCAATGCGGAAGATATGTCTACAGTTTAAAAAAATATTTTAGTTATGTTAGTAGATGAAAACAAACTTATGTTGAATTTGAATTACATTCCTAGTTTCTTAACCACAATAAACATCATATTTGCAAATTAACCTTGATGTCTTCCTTGTAGGTTTGTTAAATAAAATAATGTTTCCTGAAAAATACCAAGGATTTCAACTCATTAATTCCTCCTTAAATCAAACAAGACAACAAACTAATTAAACCAATCTATTGAAGGTTAAAGGTGGTGATTATAATAATATATATTTTCCAACCTCTGCAATTATCTTTACCAATAAAACAGGTGAGCTTACGATCTTAATCAGTGATTAGATCATCACCTTATACACGTCGTAGTAATAAAGTAGGGGAAAACGGTTGCACAGTATCCGAGTATCGGGGTTTGATTTTGACTAATTGCAAGATGCTGATTACTCACCAAGGAATGACTAACTTTGACAAGGAGTGAGTTAAAATGAAATGTTCTACATATCTGTTTATCTATTTAGTTTGCATGGCTCCCGATGCCATGGTAGCTCAGCTGGGTTGAGCGTCAGTCCTTGAACAATCGGGGTCTAGGTTCGATTCTGGCTCGCACCAAAGAGTTCAAATTTGTTATTTGGAATGTATGTACGAATGATAAAAAACATTACCATTGGCTTTTCGGTGAAAGAAAACATCGTGAGGAAACTTGCATACTCTTGACGTTGCACGTATCGCATAAATAAATATGATTGTAATAATCTTTAGTTAGAATTTGTAATTTACAAACAGACATTAAAATTTCACAATTTCTGGTTCGCCAGCGTATTTATCAGTTACACTTGGAACTCTAATGGTTTATATTATAATACAACAAAATCGTGAAGTGGGTTTTGTACCAAATGCCACTCCACCTTGTACGGCAAAAGGATATTCAAATGGATTCAAATATCGCTGCTATTGGTAACTATGATACATAACCATAAAGCCCAAAACACATATAATAGTAAAATGTGAATACATTCTGCCAGTAACTGGCATGCCATGCTTCTAGCTGGTGGGCGAGCGTTACACGCGGCATGCCATTTGCACGAGTGAATCCTAAGGCACTAGTATCAGAAAACCGGCCAAGTGCGAGTTGGAGTCGTGCATGAAGAGTTCCGTACCATTATATATAAAAACGTCAAAAACATCTTGTCTTTTGTATGGGACCCACCCTTAAATCTGTGTTTTAATTTATTTATGAGGTGAACATATAACTAAATAAGAATCTTTTAAACGTCTACCTGCTGTCGATATCAATATGGAGCAAAAACGAGTAAAAAAATCATGTCTGTTGTATGGGAGCCCCCTTAAATATGTATTTCTTAGTATTTTTTGGTAATAGCTGCAACAGAAATACATCATCTGTGAAATTTTCAACTTTCAAATTATCACGATTCATGAGATACAGCCTGGTAACGGACTGACAGACGGAACGACGGACAGACAGCGGAGTCTTAGTAATAGGGTCCATTTTACCCTTTGGTTAGGGAACCCTAAAAATTTCAAAAGGTTTTATAGGGCGTGACGTCTTCGAAAGCTCCAAAATACAGACTAGTGATTTTTATAATAGTATATTTAGAATCCAAAGATACTAGTACTATTATAAAGCTGTAACAAAAGTGAGTTTGAATATCAAAGATATTAACCAAATAAACGGGCCAAGTGTGAGTTGGACACGCACACCAAGGGCTATATTGATAATGATGTCCTCCACGACAGATATATGTACCAAGGGTGCCAAACGATGGAAAGAAACGTACAGAAATACCTTGAAAAAAGTTCATTTTACTGGCCGCATAACAAAGTTTGTTTTTAAAGGATTATAATGTCTCAAAAACTAAATAATATAGAAACATCGCTTCGCTTTTCCTGTAATATTTACAAATGTTTTTATTTATTTCGTCTGTCTGTTAGTATATTTGTTTGTTTGATCTTCACAAAAAACACTAGGGATTTTATTTAAACTTTACGAATAAAAAGCTTGGTGTGTCCCTAAAAACAAGTATTGGTTTTATCACAACACGATGACGTCCAGAAATATAGCAATAAAGCCACATTTAAAAAAAACTCACAGAAGTCATGGGAACAATCTAGTTAATAACTAAGAGTAAACACTTGGTAGTCGCTTTCATGTTTTGGTGTATCATCCTCTTTAATACCTGTGTATATTTTTTTGTTACATTAAAAATGAAAGAGTGAGACTCGTTAAACAAAAGACCACCTGCAGCTTGGGCCATAAGTAAGTAACCACTAAATGGTGGTGTTAATACGACCCGTGCCACCCTGTCCACACACCGGCCTTGCCCCGTGCTAATGTATGCGTTAAAAATAAAGAACTGGAGTAAATATTTGTACTACTGAAGTACGCTCAACCGTTAGGATACTTTGAGGGCTGGATATGTGAAAAATCCGATAAATTGTGAGTCGGACCCGCGCATCGAAGGTTCCGTTCAGAATATGAATAATTAATGTAATGTAATTATCAGGTAAGATAACAAATACCGAACAAAGCTCTAACGAAATTGTAAGTCTGATTGAAGAGCATACTTCACTTTGCAGTTGAAAAAATTAGATCCCACAAATTCGTCTACATCACGATCAATTATCAACTGCAAATTTAAGTTTGTAATATTAAAAAAGTAATTTTACTGTAATATAATTGATTCCCTTGCATCGTATAGGAGAGTATGTCATCATCATCAACAACAGCCTATATACGTCCCCACTGCTGGGGCTCAGGCCTACCCTCCTACAGAGAGTGTATTGGCCATAGTCCACCACGTGGGCCCAGTGCGGATCGCCGGACTTCACATGCCTTGTTCAAGACATGCAGGTTTCCTCACGATGTTTTCCTTCACCGTTAAGCAATCGTATAATGTACTTGAATTGAAAAACAACTCATAGGTACACGGCTGGATTCGAACCCGGTACCCTCAGATTGAGAGTCCGCGCCTTATCCATTGCGCCACCGACGCAGGAGAGTATGTATGTAAAGGAAAATATCTCAAAATGTACCTTAAGCAGACCTATCTTTGTACTACGTTGACCTAAAAGTTTAATTTTTTCACAGTTTAAAGTTCTTGTATTTAAAAATAAATTTAAACTTGATACCTTTACGCATTTCTGATAAAAAGGGCCTAGACAGACAGGCAGACAAAGACAATTTTGCGAATTTGTCTAAATTATGGGCTTGTTCATTATTACTCTTAAAGGATGAATATTTAAAGTGCAGTTTGCCTGTGACGTCTGTATAGCCATCAAATTATCCCAAATAAACATTTACCTGGTCAAAAAGTACGATATGTTTTAATCAAGATTATTAACTTTTATGAAACACGTCGGAATATTTTGCGTATATCAGACACAACACACGTTTAAACTGTCACATAAAAATGTATATTCGCTAGTAGGAAGCTATTAAGCTTCCCAAATCACTCAATATGTTTACCAGGAATTGATCAAGTAACTTACCACATCCTAAGATAATCGCGCATAACACGATATTCATTGCACTACACAAAAACCACTGATGCCAAGGCATCATAAACATGTCGTCTGAGCAATCGGAGCCTAAATACCACATCCTCCCTTAATTCTAGCTGCGATCTCAATACGATCCACAAAACCTAATCGGTGGCCATTACGTCCTACCAGAACTAATGCACTGCGCCTTATCATAATTTGAATCGACATTCTGGATGACTTTTGTACGACAAACTTGTGTTTTTTTATACGGTTATTAATTTCTACCGCATAGCTGTACTATGAATTTTGTTGTGCCCATTAAATGGTCACACTGGATGATGGAGTAGTGGGATTCTTGTGTTAGAATGGCATTATTTTGTCTTTAACTGTGGATTTGATGGAAACTGTAACTGTTCGTCAGGTTATTAAGTTATTGACATAATAAGAAAAGAAATTACATTTGCTAAGGAAAACCCCGACAACAATAAAAATAAATGTTATGCCAAGATGATTCAAAAACAAATAGCTCAGTTCAGCTCAAAAAGACGAGAATAACTGTATCACATATTAATTCATTCATCAATATCAAATTTCTATTTCATACCATTACAAATTACCCGTAAAATTTATTGGGTGAGGAGACAACAGCTTTTTTTGTGGTAAAGGGTTTCTTTGGAATATTTCTGAAATCAAAGTTGCGAGAAAAGTCTAGTGTTAGACATGAATTCTCATTAGCTCCCCTGAAGTTGTCCTGCGGCTGGACCCCTGGGTATTTTGTTCCCAGAAAATCCTTTACTCGTCCAATATGTCAGGGGTCATATGTATGAGTAATGCAACTTTTGGAAAGAAAATCCTTAGCAGTACAGTAGTGAGATAGCTTTCTCGGGCTTACTTGGAATACACAGTGTTTGATAATATTTATTTTATGTGTCTATAGGGATATTTGCCACGTGGCAGCACACATACATTTACTCTCCATTTCATTGTTTCCAAGTCTCCAAACTTTTAATGCTGCTTCATAAACCATACATTTGCAATGTTATCGAAGTCATCTGAGTAACATACAAGGCATCTACGCATAAGTTAAATCTTATGCCCAATAACCTATTGTTTAACCGGCGTATACCTTGCTACTTATAAAAGTCAGGGTTGCTTACGTTGACTTAACAAAACTGTAGACTCGTTCTGTCCCAACCGACTGTAACGTCACTATTGCGAAAAGTAGGTGCCTGGTGCCTTTCTAAAAGGTAAGCAAAAAGAAGGTAGGTTCTCCAATATTTTATACAAAAATAAAATTACTTACACGTAAAGTATGATGTTCTTCGTCGTACAGTCACGATTAGAATCTATTCGAATATATTTTAGTAGTTAAAAGCGCCAAAAGAGCACCAAACTTGGGCTGAAAATTTCAGGACCATTTTGATTTAGCCATGGGCTTTAGATATTATTAAATTAAAGAAACAATATATAATTAAGTCAAAATAACTAAAATAATAATATAAAAAATACCAAATAAGCATTTAAAAAAATCTTATCCCCTAAGCAGTAAAATAGATGTATATGGCTCCTATTTTTCACGACATATGCCAGTTCACTTAACCAAGTCCATCATTTCCAAGTCGATAGCTGCTTCCATATCGGCATATTGCCTACACGGCTGGGACCTAATGACCTACGACATTTCAACCGGTAGCTCCGTCTTTTTCTATTACACGAGGTGGGAACAAGATGGCAGATAACCATAATAGAATATAGGTTTGTTTGTTTTATTTGATTCGTACAGCAGGTTCCAGTATCTGCTGCTTTCTCATATTGTTTCTCTTGTGGCGTGTAGTCGATGTATCATTTTTTGTTTGTACTTGTACATTTGAACGAAGGTTCCCACGATTCCACATTTATTTCTAGCAGCATAAAAAAGCCATAGCCAATAAAACGTATGTTTCTGAATTCAGAAATCCTATTGATTATTATGTAGTTTGAAGATGTTGGATGAAGCCCATGATGAACTCTCAGCGCGGTACCCATTTAACTATATCCCCCCGACTAGCTACTATAATTCTATAAAAGTATGCCGTTAAATAGCGGTAATATCACTGTTATGTATATATATAATAATTAACAAAAACCAAAAAAAGAAATATGTTTGAATATTGATCATGACATGAAAACTTTATACTAACAAAGTAATTATTTTAATTACCAATAATGATCTAAACAATGTATCAAGCCCCAAAACAGGCTGAAGCTTTAACACAATTACATTGCTTTTATCAATAATAGCACAAAAAAGTACACAAAATTGTGTCCAATCACCCAAAGTGGACGTAATCACCTTAAAATACGCCCTTTAGTACAACTACGAAAGGAAATTATTGTTGAAAACAGTAATTTGTGTATGTGTTCGAAATATATGAGCTATATGGCGTACGATAAAGATGAGAGCGTTGAGAAAATAATGAGATAATTGTATAGATGTATTTATTTGTGAAGGATTTCAATATTGATGTTTGGGAGATTGTTGAGGCTGTTTTTGTCTGTCACAACGCCATAATAATCTGACGCAAATCTACAGTGTTAATGACACTATTGAGTTATCGCAAGCCAAGATGGCAATGAGTTCTAATCAAATTGTGGCAGCTGAGTCAGAACACTTCCATCTCACGGCCTAATTGCTACTTACGTATGAGATAAAAGTGCACGTCAATTGCAATTATTCGTCAAGAAAATTAATTAAAATCACAATTTGTTAGTGAGGCATTTGGATATTGTGGCCTGTCCCCTACCATTGTTCACAACTGTAGAAAATCCCATCATATAAAACGAATTAATCGTATCAATCTATGAAGGAAGGACATTAGTCCAACTGTGGACTTAGCAGATAATGAAATGAAAGCACCGCTAAAACAACATTACATAAACTTATACCTACTTAACACTGATTTGCCGAGACAAAAAAGGCTGACTTGTTAGACGGTTGTTAAAAACCACATTATTCACGAAAGCCACATCAGACCTATGAGGCCGACGCGACGGTCAGCCCCGCCCATGCCCATTTATAGAGTTTTATGACAAGCCTGTCATCGGACGGTGCAGCTATCTTTGTAAATGCTAATGAAAATTAATTAAGACGCCAATGAAGCAAAGTCTCCGTAGAATAGTAGGTATTTGAATATGTTATTGCTGTCGCGATTCGGTACGCACACATTCGGTACATACAGCCTTTCACATGCTTTCACTCACACAAATAACGCTGCATAACATCCCAAAGAGGCCCCTGCGCGCCGCGCATAGTCGCTACCCCTCCGCCTGGGCTAGAGTGTATTTTTCAAAATTATAATAAACTTGACGTGAGCGTGCGTCAACCCTTGTTTTACGTTTTGAGAAATTATTGTTCGCATATTGGTTTAGTCTCGACATACTGTGGTTGTATTTGATATAATTGACTAGTAAGTACCTATCACATATAAATACAATATAAATTATGGCGTTGCTATTTTAGGGTTCTACGGTCAACAAAGAAACCTTTTAGTTTCACCATATCCGAACGTTCGTCTTCCAACGATACTTTAGGTGACCTAGAGGTGTTTTAGTACCTAGAGTGCTAGAGTCTAAGGACTAACAAGTTAAAGCGTTCAAAAAGAACTAGAAACCGACTTCAACTGCCCTAAAAGTCTACTTTTATTAAGGAAAATTTAATATGTATATTGTTTTCTCATGGATTCCATTCTAAGAACCGGACCAAATTGAAATGGGACCACATGGAAAGCATCAGCTTTCAAATAATAAAGAATCATCCAAATCGGTTCACCCAGTGAAAAGCTCTGAGGTAACAAACATTTAACTAATAGAATAGAATAGAAATAATTTATTCGGCATACAGATTACAGTACAGTTAAAACATTAATTTTAAATTTGCTCTGCTGCACTGCAACGCCGAAATACACACTTAACATTCCCAGTCTCAAAAACTACTGAACCGATTTTGATGAAACTTGCAGTCTTCCCTAAGTTTTACAATACCTAGGTAAACAAAAAAGGGATTATTTAAATCGAACTTGTAGTTCCGGATATATAAAAAATAAATTAAATAAAATAGCCTTTATTGCTGAACTAATTTTTTGTTACAATTTTCTTAAAAATATGCTTACTTTATACGTTACTTATCTTTTTATATTAAGTATCAGTAACCGGTCGTTCCTACATTTCAGCTTGTCTTTCGACATAGGCCTCCTCTAAGGATTTCCACTCTATTCTATCTTTCGCTATGCGGGTCCATGTTGGACCCGCCACTTGTCTGATGTCGTCCTCCCATCTTCTAGTCTGTCTGCCTCTTTTTCTTTTGCTATCTCGTGGTTGCCATTCAGTTATTAGTCTTGTCCATTTCTATATACTCTATTTCTCCATTATTTACTGTTATGGGCTCTGTTTGTGAGGAATTTGACATTACTTTTGTTTTCGTTAAGTTCGTTGACAGGCCTGCTTTCTCGCTCTCTTCCGCTAACTGTTGGAACATTGTCTGTAGGGTTTTCGGGTTTTCCGAAAGTAAGATCAGGTTGTCTGCAAAGCGTAGGTGACTCAGCTTTTTGCCATTTATATTTAGTCCTTTATTCGTCCAATCCAGATTTGTGAATATCATTTCCAGGATAGCTGAAAATATTTTTGGTAAAATTGGGTCTCCCTGGCGTACCCCTCTCTCAATCGAAAATTCTTCGCCTGTAGATTCTAGCTTCACTTGTGCGGTGCTTTTTGTGTATATGTTTTTCAGTATTCTTATGTATTTTGCATGTACGCCTTGTTTTTCCAGTGCGTCCCAGATAAATCTATGTTCGAGTGTGTCGAATGCTTTGTTGAAATCCACGAACCCTATGTGTGTTTTTCTTTTGTGTGTGTGTTCCGGATATATGCGAGGACAAACAAACATACACTTTAGAAATTTGGCACACTTCTTTAGAAGCTGGTATAGACTAACATATATGAAAACTGGGCAGTTCTGGAAATATTACATACATACAGGTCGCATTGATAACCTCTTTTTTTGAAGTCGGTTAAAAAACTGTAATTTCACGACACCTCACACAATAGAATAGACGAGTTAAAAATCCCGTCTTAAGTGTATGAGATGTATAACTGGGAAAAAATATTTCAAGTTTTTATTTGTCGACATGAATAATAATATCGTCGAAATCTATCGTATTTCCTACTGTCATACTTCATATTATACTATTATATTTTAAGTACCTCAAAAGGAAAAAAGGAATCCTTATAGGATCACTGTGATATCGAATACTCCAGTTTGCTGTCCCTTAGATCTATCTGTCAAATAATGAAACTTATAGGTCAACGCAATAAAAAGATATAGCTGTATTTTAGACCATTTCCGTACAAAATGCAATGAACCCAAAATCTATACGGTATTTCCCGTTGACCTAATGTCTTGAAATTTGGCAAGAAGAAAGGTTTTACAGCACAACCATAGAAATAAATCTGAATTTTTTAATTGTAACACAGTAAAATTGATTTTTTAATGTTTACAAACTTAACTTCGTAATATGTAATTTAGCTTAGAATTTCATTTTCGGTAGAGCATTGTTGGGTGCATATTACCGTACCTATTATTTATGATTTTCAGTATGTCATTAATTCATATTCTGTACGGAATCCTCGGTGCACGAGTCCGACTTGCTCTTGACCGGTTTTTGAGTTGTTGGAGAGCCATTTCAAGCTCTTGCTGGCTGATCTCCGGGATATCTGTGTCGGGTCATATAGTCTCCGTAGCGATTTGTACATGCGATGTCCATATAACTTCTCGTTCTCTCTCAAGACTTTCAATAATAATAAATAACAAAAAATAATATAAAAAAGCTTTTAAAAAAGTTATAAATAAACGGATGTCCATGCAATAAATGTTATGTTTTTTCTGTGTTTTTTTTCTGTTTAGATATTTTACAGTGGTACGGAACCCTTTGTATGCGAGTCCGACTCGAACTTTAACATTAAAAAAATATTTGAAACATAAGTCACTTATTCATAAATCATATTTAATTATTTACACGTAACAAAACGTAACAACAACTAAGAATTTCAGGGAAAATGTTCTGTTAAATATGATATGATAAAATAAATTTCCTTAGAATTATTTGTCTTTATATTTGTTTATTTAGATCAATCTAAACATTAAAACTAACAGGTAAAACCATTATAGCTCGAGAAAGGGTATCTATCGATATATTTTTCCCACCACTATTAGTCGAAAAAATCGATAAAGCTTATTGACATCACTAATGCATGCTTACTTTATTTTTATACATATAATACACAGTATATAGTTGTGATATAGTGTACCCTGCCTCCCGAACCGAACTGTGCGAGAAGGACAGTTGAAGCTTTTTTTGGTATTTGCCTAGTTTTGCCGTGAAATTAAGGGTTTGGGATATAGCTGTTTTCTCAACGAAACGTTAGCCAAATTCAATCATTTTGATCTTATTCTCTTTATCAAAGAATAATCTAGGCCCGTTGGTTTTGCTTTTTCTGAAAATGTTACGTTTACTCTAAATAATGAGTACCATAAGTTGAAAGAAATTTTTTCTGAAATTTTGAGTTTTGAGATGCCCATAATTCTAATTGTAGACAAAATATTGAAAAAAGCAAAACCAACGGGCCTAGATTATTCTTTGATAAAGAGAATAAGATCAAAATGATTGAATTTGGCTAACGTTTCGTTGAGAAAACAGCTATATCCCAAACCCTTAATTTCATATGAAATTTTTTATCTGCTGTTCCCTCTTAACATATACCATTTTTGTAGAGCTACACGCAGCGCCAATGGAAGCTGTATTTACCATAAAATAGTTGGTTTTCATTGGTAGAACATTGAAGAGTAGATCTCTATGTAGATGAGTAAATAAAAAAGGATGGATATGTTACTTGCAAATAATACAAGCTAGAATAAAGTGTGACTTTGTATGTTTTTGTAGTAGTGATCTCTCTAACCTTATGCCCAACAGTGGACTTATGGGTTTCATAATGTTGAAATTGTTGATGATATCCATTAAAATATGATGTCATGAAGTGATCTGGTTTGATAATCTCGTCGCTATATAACTGCCACCTAAATAAATTTTTAAACAAATAGACCAATAAATACAAAACTCGTATTTCTTCATCTTTTTATTTTAAAGAAGATACGTTAACGATTGACTTCAATCTCATTTGAAGTTAAGTGACAATGAGCTCGATGATGACTCTTCGTTTGGATTGCCTAGTTTTAGAGTATTTCGAGGAACATGGAAACCAGTACTGTAAACCATATTTTAGCTGTACGCATAAGAAATGAGGAATCTGTATGAATAGCCACAGTATACGGATGTAGGTCTTTCGTTCTTCTGTTTGACCGGTACAAACGTGGCGATGGTGGAATCATCAAAATTAACTCCTGCGCACGCTGGCAAAAATGTGTCTTATAAAATACCTGACGCCTACGTTTGAGGCTTTGGAACTTCGTCTTAAGTAGCGTAGCGTTACCTATCTATCTCACAGCAGTCTCTATCGAGTCCAAAGCAGCTAGTTGATAGCTTGCAGAACCATCATAAAGACGTCAGAGGTACTCCATGCATGATCGCACTGAGATGGTTGGAAGTACTACCTACCTTAGGATAAGATGCCTAGTTTTTTAGCCGCAGTTTTAGCTATGTACTCCATGTAGCTCCCGAAATTGAGATCATATGATAACAATCTCACAAATGTATCACATATTCAAAGTAACGTAAATCTTAAATTTAAATAATAAATAAAAAAATTATAATATTCAAAACTGCAATATCAACTAGATGCAGATATTTGTAAACTCAAAGTTATTTAAGAGCCTACTCCGTGACCTTTGTTAACTGCATTATCTGCTTGGCTGGGCAGTAGACAAATAGTACTCGTGATTGTACAGTCATCTGCGTGCCCAAAGATACCGCCTATTCGTAGTAGGCGCTTTTTGACATGAAAAAGGTAAATAATTAGTCTTCATTACTTTAACAACTGCATTCGTAACATTACTTTGCAAATATAACCAATTAGAGATGCAGTTGTTGTTGTTATTTTTATTACGTAAAATCTTCGGATTGTTGGTAGTACATGTTTCTATGGCCACCTGGAGGCTGTCACCGAATCTGCCGTCACTAGTTCTGGTAGAACAAAAAACAGTACCTAAGTTAAACACATCGAAAATTAAGTAGCTACTAGCTATGCTTGTACTTTGAGACGGCAAAATTTTTAAAGCTTCTCTATAATTTTAACGCTAGTAAAAATGATGTTTCTTAATTGGAAAGTGAGTATTTTGAATTAGCTGATTGAGGATTCAAATTATTCAAATGTGTTTGTTTGTAAGTTAAGTTTTTTGTGTGGATATTTATGAGTGTGTGTGGACTGTGTCCAGGTATCGGAAGCAGCTGGCAGGCTGGAGCGGTGACGGTGACCTCCACGCGTGCTAATGATGAGAACGGCCGGAGCGCGGCCCGCCAGCCTCAGCGCGCCACTGTCACTCTCGCCACCGACGACGACACGCATCCGTCACCATGTTCACCAGGTAACCATATCACCAAATACATTTTAACGATTCCTTTACACAAAAGATTGACACAGAAATCGTGTATACTTGAACGGAAGAAATTGATTCTCTAAATGCGATGGAGCGTAGCGAATGTGCCGCGGTAACGGCCGGTGAAGCGCACGTACTGAAACTAATGCTTTCTCATCCTCCAGAGACAAAACATGGGTATTAGTGTAATATAAGCTAAATTTAAGGAATTTCATTTTCGAGATTATGTATAGTATTATTTACTTTCACTTTACTTGTTGTTGTTTTTTTGCTACTTATGCATCTATATATAGATACAGCTATTTTTTGTAACTTTAATCTACAATTATTTTTAGTAAGCGCCTATAAAAAGTGTATTTACTGACTGACCGTCCACTCATTTTGATGAAATTAAGGATTTATTATAAAACAGGCAAATAATAATTCAAATAAAAGTTATAGTTTTTGAACTCAACGACAAAATATCGGAATTAATTAGCTCAATGTGCATTAAATTGTGGGCAACAACTCGTTTACTATATGAGTTTGTGACCTGAGGGTTAATCATCGATGACCGTTATAGCATTTGAACGCTAATCGAGTTCGGTGTTCATGTGATTGGCGTCCAGATACCAATATGATATACTACATTTTACTTCCAAATACAATATCTAAATACCAGGGTAGCTTCTTTTTCTCTAGTATGAGGGTGATCAGGGTCCCGAATGCGAATGAACAAATCACACTTTAATGCGATAGATAAATGCCATAGACGGATAGAGACAGTGTGAGTATCCTATGGCACATACAACACAGATATGAAAAAATAAAATGGATCTACTAGTACATAGTTGTCTTTCCTAAACAAAACTATTTAGTCAAACAGCTATTATGGCTCTTGATTCTATTGATGACTGATATGTATGGATACATTGCAAATGACTATTAGGGTTTCAAAAAGTTCTCAAAGTACTCGATGGTTTTAAAGATAACGATTATTGGTATCAAAAATGGTTCATACCTATGATGAAAATTTTAATTCGGAAATTTTAAGTTTATCATGCAAGTATTTTAGATATCAAATATTTAACAACGTTGTTTAATGACACTATTTACAGAACAATGCATATTATTTTAAGACTAATAATTTACACTTAAATAATAATAAAATATTGTTATATACTACGAGTACAAATGTGATGCTGAAACTTTTATATCAGTTTATTTCGAACATGCTTTAATAAGTCCTTGGTGTCGATTTTCAGCTGTAGTGTCTTTTGCCCTTAATTCTCCACAGGACTTTTTCAATATAAATATTAGAAAATATAGAAATGTTATGTTTATTTCGTTAGCCGTTGTATATCGTTAAATGATATGGAAACAAAAATCTTACAACCCGTCGTCACTAGAAAGTTTTTACATCTGGATTTCATAACATTACACACGTCACTGTTACTATATAGATCGCTATCAATAAATTATATTAACACCGTCGGTACTCTACAATGTATTTACGTGTCGAGACTTGTTAATTAGATGTACTAAATGTCAAAAATATGTAGCGAAATTCAGGGTCTAATGACGACAGATATCGCGTGTATTTTACAATATTTCATGAATTCATAGCAACAACAGCGCTAAGTTCTGACGCGTCGTAAATGTGACGTGAAGTGCTAATTTTAGTGAACGTAGCTACGACGTCTAGTTATTTCTGAGTAGAATTGTTTTGTATAAACTTTTTTTCTAAATATTCAGAAACAGTTGATGTACATGGATTTACTTTTTGATCAATCATCTTCATCAGCGTCGAAGAGGATTCGATCGTGGGGTCCATACTCCAAACCTTCAGCCTCCAAAACAAGGAAAAGTGACTTGTCTCTTGACTATATTTTATGTTTCATTTTGGAGCGCACACACAAGAGCCTATTCTTGTTGATTCCGCCATCACTGTTGCCATTCAAGTAACTATCTAACAGGTAAACAGCAGGATTCCACCAGTACAGTACATAGTTCACATTCTTAAGATTTGCACTAACTATTTAGTTTCTATCATTCGTATAGCCAGGGAGTTGAAAGCACTGCCGGCGTTTATACTCGTAATGGAGGTGTTTTTAAATCGAGGGTAAATATTCACCTTCTAGAGCAGGGTTTCCCAACTTTTTTTGTGTCGAGGCTCCCCGTACTATTAATAATATTTTGATTTTCATTCATTCAAAAAGAAAATTTTCAATAAATACAAAACTTTGAAATGATGTACGCATAATTTCATAATTTTTTTGCGTGTCAATTAAACATTCCATTGAAAAGTTATTTGCTAATATTTTAATTTTGAATGGGATTTGTACGAAATTTTCGTTTTGACATCTCCAAGTATATATGCATGTGTGTAGTTTGGTTGGTAATTACTCGATAACTTGTGAAACCAACTGAGTCGTGATAGTTTTTCTGTAACTTCAGTATGTATTGTTTTTTTCCACATTTTTAAAAGCAATAGTTTAGCTGACGAAGGGGTAGGGGAGAAAATTGTAAAAACTCATATCTAGCAAATATGTGTTGTTGTCTTATTGTTAAGTTAGTTATTTCGAAATGTTACGACACCGGCATGGCCATAATAAGGTTTGAGTAAGTTTGGGTTTATATCGTAGTAATATTATTAAGAATAAAATCAATAGTCATAAGATACAACTATTTTATTTTATCATATTTAGGTGGCTTACAGCTAATATTCAGTATGTAGAGTAAAATTAAAAGCCATTGATAAGCCTCCACATATGGTAGGCAGATAGTTGTACAAAGTACGGTTTGTTGAATAGTTCAATAGTTTCTGTTGTAGGAAACATTTTAAGGGTTTCAACATAATCATCATCACCCTATACAATAACCAAGGATGTTGAACTAAAATATATGTTGAACAAGCGGAAGCCAAACAAAATAAGAGTAATACTTTCGTATTTTGTAAGGATCCAAGCCAACCCCGGTACTCTGCCCACCGCTTGAGTTAAAGCAAGTTATTTGTATTAGAACTATGATGACTTGCTGTTACTGCGGTGCCGCCAAAAAAACGACAGACGTTTACTGTAGCATTCCAAAATTATATTGGACGACATCCATTATAGAAACTAGTGGAAAAAATAATGGAAGCAAAACTGTTTAAGTATAATTTGGGAGTTTTTATTCATTCCCTCTTACTGTAAGTGCATTCTGTAAATGATGTTTTACTTATCTAAAATGCATATTTTACGAAAAGAAACTTATTCTTGAACTTTGATTTTGTACTTTACACAAATATCGTGAGGAAACCTGCACACTCCTGTGTAGTAACATTTTGTACTTAAATAACCTCTCCACTTGCATATCTGCAATTGATTACCTATTTGCTTCCACTGCTTTATGTAGCGAAGTTACCTGAATAACACGTTCTATTTTCGCTAACAATTATACGAATTTTTAAGCTATAAACTTAACATTTTCAAATTGTAACTTTTTAACATAGTAATTTTGTTTGACAAGAAACGTATTACTATCCTCATGCTGGGCATTTGTAGCTCCCACTGGATAACATTTGGTGATCCTATCTTTTTTAGGATTCACTCAACTATAATGGCGTAGTCTTCCAGAACCCGATACTACTGTCCTGCCATCTCAAACGCGTCATTATTTTCATTACTAACTACTACTACCGCATCTATCAACGTAGCGTTGATGCTGCATGTCAAGGCTGTATTTTACTTAAATTAAAAGCCTGTTTTTAATTACTTTGAGAGTTAGACACAGACGCGCAACAAACGTGGGTCGCGGGTGACGAAGGTCCCGGTTTTGAAACCCGGTATTGTCAGTATCATTGTCAAAAAATCACTATGTGAGACTTTCCCCAGTTTGGTTAGGAAATGAAACAGTCAAATGTTTCCGTGCTTCGTTAGATAGGTAGTAAGTACAAGAGCCATGTCAGATGCCTATGGTGGCTTAACAACTCTGACATCATTGTTTGTGAGTTCGGTCATCGACCTTACACCCTTTTCGATAAGAGAATAGAAGAAGAGTACTTTGAAAAACATTTAAAAATTCCATCAGTCCCAACCTGGTATCATTGAAATTGTCCCGTTGATCGTAGCATTGCTAGATCATTAATCATACACTCAGTGGTACAAACAACTATACAATCAGATGTCACTATATTTAATCCCGGCACGTGGACAGAGACGATGTACCAGTTGATAGTGGGAGACGTAAGCCGATTAGTGTGCGCGGACGCAGGTTCGTTTGTCCTCGTGTGTGGGTGAGAAGAAAAACTGTTTTGGAAATAAGCTTTTTGATAAATCAAAAACATTTATCTGGAATTTGTTACGAATTTTTTCATACAAAGTATCTTTTACCATAATATTTTACAATATAATAGCTTATCTCTGGTAAGTAGTTACCTACAAATAGGAGATCGAAGCATAGTATCGCAAAATGAATATTATTAACGTACAACTTTATTGTCAGCTACAATAGCCGTTACGCAGCTGATGTTCCCGAGAACAATAATCAAAAAATAGTGTGCAAAAATGAAAACTGTGATTCACTTTGAAATAATATCTGTCTGATGTCCTATATTTAGATAGTTACTACACAAATCCAGCTATTATATTTTAAAAGATTTGGCAACAGAAATTTAGTATGAAACTTTGATGGAGGTGGATCGCCTTAACCTCGTTAACTAATTGTCATTCCACTGCCGTCAGATGATATGAGTGCCAAGCACGTTAATTATACAATTTTCTTCAGTGTTGTTGTGTCGTATTTTTTCCGTGATAAATATTTTTTTATGTAATAACTAAATATTAAATTTGTGACCGCGACTGTACACAACACAAGTGGACTCTCCATACGTGACACATCTTTGACATTTAGTTGACGGTCCGATACAACCCAGCGTGGCGGGATGTTATGTTATGACAATGATACCTATGATAATGAACCGCTCCTCCAATTAAGCCTCATTATTCTATTTAATTAGATTATATAAAAATAAATTGGTTTAGCATTATGAGCTCTCAGTTATGGGCATAACTTCTAAGGTTGACAAAAACAATATGAAAAATATTGAATAATACAATTTTACAGCGACTCACTTTTAACAACACACAAATGTGTATGTAGTGTCGGATTCGGAAACGACAGTGCTGCCTCTGGCACACTTCTGTAAAGTCTTGACAAAGTGTTGGTGTATTGATAGCAGATGCACAAATCCAAGAACATCACACGCCAAGTAACTACTTTACTTTACAGAAGAGGACTGATTTTGTAATTGAATATCGTGCTTGATCAGTTCCTGGATACGATCATTGAAATACGGATGATGACTAAATTATTTTTATTCCCCTATTCGAGAGACCGTGTGAAAAGATAAATAGCCTTATTAAAGATTTTTCGATATGATGTATAGTTTTCCTAATATAGCCCAACGAAAAGTGATTCTAGTCACGTGGTGCAAAAACGCTCCATACAAATCGGTACTCAGGCGTGACGTCACGGTTAAGTATTGAAGTATAGATAACGTATGAAACTTTTAACAATATTTGAGTTATCTCGTAAAATAATGTTTTTATGTGACCACGCCCTTACTAAAAAATATTCACAACGTAATTACAAAACAAAACGTAAAATAAAAATTTTTATACGAGCAAGTTGGTTTTTTGGAATTTTTGCGGGCTTTATAAGTGTAAAAGTCCAGAAAAAATTAAATAATATTAGATATTTTAAATTTTATAGGAGCTTTATAATGCCCTTTATGCTTTAAAATACAATTTAACCCCAATCTGATTTGGTGTCATCTAGCCTATTGTAAGAGCGGAGAGTTGGGGACGATTTTGACTTTGCCGTTGTGATCTACCTATAATAACCTACATCAGAAAAGAGTCCAGGTCCGTAGAGTTTGTATGTAATTCGCGCCTCTTTCTAACCAGCCAGCACGTTCTCCGGAGATGCTGGCCGGGTATTCAAATAATGTTTTCAGGAGCCCTATTATATATACTTAAGATACCATTTACATATGTATAGCACGATATAAAACTTACGATTACTTATACGTCCGTGTTTAAATATAAATAGACATGCCTATATAAAGTAGCCATGCCTCATAGTCTATTACGGGCCCGTTCCCACGAGTGCCGATGGTAATAAATTATCAGGATCCAATAACAGTGACTATATTAAATCAAGTTCCGGTACGCGGAACTGAATCTTAGACTCGTATTTAATATAGGTACTATTGAAGGCTTATTTCAACTCGATCGCTCGGATTGAAGATCCGCCGTGACTTCGGGCAGCCAATTAAAATCACCCTTTATTCTAGACTTGAATTTATGTATCTAAGTTCTCATTTATAGGTTCTCTTAAAATTCACAGGCTGTCACGGATACTTATTTCTACGTGTAGCCATCCAAAATGTAGTTATCATTTACACACCGAACAAGTGTCAAGTGTTGTTTTAAAATGATGTTAAATTTTAGGCATAGATATTTAAATTATCTGTCTTTGTTACGTTCCTGATAACAGTTATTTACAAAATGTGATGTGCTCTTTCAAAGATATAAAAGGGTATCGGTAGGACTGCACTTTAGGTGACATCATGCAAATCATCATGCAAATCTATCCGATGGGATTTTTGCCCTGCACTCATCTCCGTGTCTGTAGTCACCTAAAGTGCAGACGAGCCCTCTATCTTCAACAACAAATTATAGTTGACACCTATTTGAAAAAGAATCCTTAATCCGATGATATCACTTACAGCAGGTATCTGGAATCTTCCAATGTCATCTTTGTCTAAAATCTAATCTCGAATCACAAAGAAGTTCGGTATACTTGTCTTCGTCCTCACTTCCATGTTCCATGGTGCTTCCATGTTCTGGCACTTTTTTGTAACTAATTTCTGACAGTCCTCATCAACGACATTTAATATTACTAGTAATAGAACCGATAAAGCATATAAAATTTTGGTCCTAAACAGTTTAACCAATGGGGTGTTTTCAGAGACGTCTGTCATTTGAGTTATCACAGGTGTCAATAGACACAGTCCACACATCCCAAAAAAGTCTAGTTAACAATTTTTACAGATTTATTTACACAGCATTAATATTCTCTTGGATAGGTCTATGCCAATACGATTTAATGGCTTTTCTTCAATAAATTTAGTATATAAACTTGCTTTGAATTTATACGAAAATATACGTTTGACAGTAAAATTTTGCAATGGATGAATGAAAAAACATTTAGTTTTTGTTCTAAAAATGATTCGTTGGCTATAAGTTGGCTATAAGTCTTTAATTCGTGTGTCAAATCACGCCATGCGCCTGTCCAATATAATTACATTTGTCGTAAAATGTTTACCAATGCCCGCTCTATAACCTATTACTATATTTAGAATACGAGTGTCTTTGGTCCTCATATATAGAAAAATGAATACTACGACTATGAATATTTGTACTCCGCAAAGCTGTACACAGCGATCAATGTTTCATTTTATTAAGATCTATGTAAAAACCAATGTTGCACCAATTTGATTTGAAATTAAAAATATATATGTTCATAGAGCCTTTTAAATAAATAAAAAAAATGTAGTCTTGATTCAAATATCTTATGCTACTCTACTGGTATTTCCAGAGAAAAAAGTGCAAAATTAGGGCTGTCTTGACAGAGACACTACATATAAGCGGAATATTAGAAATGTGATAGTTTGATAGTTGGTATGTTAGTCGCAGTATTTGGATGTTAGTTAAAATGTTTTGGATTGGCATTCCAGATTGTTTTAATCAAATCGTAAAATAACTCTTGTATGTGTGCGAATAGATATTCCATTTTTGAAATTTATCTTATCTTCAATACGTACACTACTACATGCAAAAGGTTTTAAATTTACTTAAGTTTTTACTTATACGAATTTAAGTTTCCGTCACATTTGTGCAGCGTGCCCTCCGTAACATTTTTGTTTAGAGGTATAATTTAGAAGAACTTGAAGTGTTAAAATAATATGTTACACCATATTTATTTAAACACATAAAAAGATTAAAATAAGATGGATTAAAAATATTATTAAATAGTTACTAATGCTTTATAAATAACGTTATACGAAAGCTGCAAAAACTAAAGCTCTATCAGCCCTACCCACAGCTACGGTCAATCAGGTGACCTTTACCATTGCCTCTACACCGCTCCGGTTAGCATTAGATAACTTATCTATATAAAACTTAACCTAAGTTACGAGCCAGTGTGTTATACTACCTACCACAACGAAATAAGTTGGAAATTTTAGCTTAATGCATTGTCAGACAGATTGAAAGGTGTGCCAAAAAACTATAACTATAGATAGTGTATTTGCGAAATACTGTTTAGCATTTTGCATCGATTTCATATGATTAGATGTGTACAAGTTGCAAATGACGCAAGTAAATGAATGCCACTAAGTTTTTTTATAGTATCATCATCATCATCAGCCGGAAAACGTCCACCGCTGGACATAGGCCTCCTCCATGTTTAGGGGGCTCATGGCATAATCCATACGCTTGCCAGACGGGTCTGTGATCGCAGTATTTTTCTTCATTTTCAGTTTAGTACTTTAGGAGGAGAAGGATTCCCCTCCCCTGAGAATTTTTATCGAGTTATTTTAAAAGATCAATCGTTGAGTCAAAGTTAGAGATATTCAACTGAGAGATGCTCAATATGTGCTCTCAGACTACATAACAAAAACACATATTTTTCGGGTGTATACGCTGTGTGGTGTATGCAGTCGTCATCCGTTTGATGTACTCATATTATAATAAACTAGCTTCCGCCCGCGACTTTGTCCGCGTGTATTTCAGGATGTATTCTACTTGTTCGATAGGCACAGGTGACGTATATGACAAATTATTATACAGCATAAGGTACAAAATAGTGTTTATTCTGTTACGTAGTCTAATAATTTAAAGAAACAAAATAAATGTCAATATCTGACGTAGTACATTCAAATAGTCTTCACACCAATATTATAAACGCGGAAGTTTGCATATACAAATTTACATATTCTATGGTCGGTTGCTAGGCAACGCGTTTTTGTTATGCCAAAATTTCCCATGTAATCCCACTAATATTATAAGTGTGATTTTGTACAATTTATACAATATGTCTTTAGAAATTATAGCCTAAATATTATTCTGATGTATAAGCTATATTATTGTAAAGTTTCATTCAAATCCATTCAGTAGTTTTTCCGTGAAAGCGTCACAAACATCCAAACATCTAAACATCCAAACTTTCACACTTATAATATTAGTAGGATTTCTATGCAGTGTCCGAGCTGTGCCCGAATTTTATTATTTTAGTTTGATGTCTCCTGTTGGTCTAGATATTAGAAATCAATAGACCTTAGTAACGGTGAAGTATTAGGTATCATAACTTAGTGAAGATAATTAGTGCTGTGCTGTCAAATTGATTTTTTTGACGTTTTCGCCGCCAGTTGATAGAAGTCTCGATTTAATGCGTTTAACCTCAGACTCATCTGTTGCGCATCACAATTCAATTATCTACTTTATTTTGTATTTAATCTTAGAGGCGTAAATACCTAAAAACTAATGTAACAAGCGACTAATTCGAGGTTAAAATTTAAAAGCAATAATAAACTTTACCCAACTCACTATTCCTATTTCCCAACTTTTCCTATTGCTATAGAGAAAGCTATTGCTTTATTTTCAATAATTCAATATATGTAGACAAACAGAAAAAATTCCATTTACTGAATTTTTTACGTCCCAATTCGCCACATTCTTAGTCAGATTAAGTGTAAAAAACAGCTATGTGCGAGTTGGACTCACACACCGAGGACTCCGTACAGAATACGAGTATCAATCATTAAAATAATGAAAGTCATACATAACAGGAAGGGTAACGTGTAACTGTCCACGGGAGTACCTTATAGGTTTTTGGCGTAAATTGAAATATATCTTTATTGCGTTGATCTAGAAGTTTGATTTTTTTGCAGCTCCACAGGATTTCAGACTTGAGTATTTGATATTAATTTCAAGTTGATACCAGCACGCGCACTTGAGAAAAGGCGTCCTGACAGACACACAGACGGACGAACAACAAAGCCCTACACAAATCCTATAAGGGTCCTAAAATAATATTTTCCCTTTGAGGTACGGAAACCTAAAAATGTGGTCTGACCATACCCCACCCGTAGTCTCCGATTAGTTGAACTTAATCTGTATTAGAAAACCTACGGAAAGGCATGTGGTGTGAAGTTGAAGGTTTTACACCAAAGTCACACAACGAGTGGTTGGAAAAACTAACTAGACATAATTGAAAACGTCAATAAAACAAATTTTTTAATCCATTAATATTAAGAATTTGTCATTAAGCATTGCAGAGATAAAGTCAAGATGAAATCTTGGTTGTTGTTCTATACCACGTACTTTTAACCTTGGTAATCAAAACACATAATAGTTAACAGATGAGTCCCCCCACCCCACCCCCTTAAGCCGTGTGAATAAAATGACGGATATAAAATTAACCTTAATATATAATGAGGTTGCGTAATGCCAGACAAAAGTCAAGTCTTGTACAATAGGCTCGGGACACAATGAGGTCTCAAGGCTGTGACCAAAAAAGTTCGGGGATTAAACATTTTTATGTTTATTTTTTGGGATCCGAGATTTATACAAAGAACTTTTCGCTGATAAATTGAAAGGACCAAATTTTGTGTTCTATTTTTAGAACAGCGTAAGTGTTAGTTGGTCGCTTCGTCACTCTCACACATTCGTCATCTATTCTGTAACAAGTATAACGTAAAATTTTTGATAAAAAAATACTTGCTTATTTAATCGTCTATTCTTTTTGATGCTTTTTATTTCCTGGGCTACACATAAGCGGTAGTGTGATTCTATTCGGACATTACAAAGCTATAGAAAATTAACTAATCCATCTGTTTCCTACTACATTAGTAAATGATTACAGACCCTGGTGGTCTACTCTATAAGGCGGTGAGTTGCTTCCTCGTCATCACCGCTCAAGGTCACAGAACAATACTAACGTAGCTTAGATCTCATTATGACGCGCCCGTTTTTTGTTATACTCACAAATTAAGGCTGAGTGGCGAAAGCTATGCGGAAACGACGTGTTATTTTAATATTGATCGATTTCTTAAAGGATTTTGCAAATAAAACTTTGTATTTTTTTGTGAAAATGCGTGTCACATATTTTTAGGGTTCCGTAAACAACCAAAGAACCCTTGTAGTTTCGCTCTGTCCGTAGTCAGAGACTCTTACTACTATAAATCTGTAATTTAGTCCGACAAAGTAATAGAATAAAATTTTGCAAAATAAAATTTTAAGTATGCACGTAACTTGAGGATGATATATTTTTTTCACGTCATCCCAACGTGTGGGGTCGGTATCGTTGAATAGATCTTATAAAATATGAGTCTAGCAGCATCACTTTGCTTCAGCTTTAAAGTGATAACTTTTGTCAGGATCGATCGGTCTCTCTACCAATCGAACGGAACCTTTATCTTCTAAACTTAAGCTTTCAAAAATGTCAATAATTCACAGTAGTACACTGAACTTAAAAGGAAACTAACTTGGCTCTTTAGGTTAACGAGTAATAGTAAATCAAAGTATAACTGATACTTGGGGATGTCACAATGAAAATTTCGTACAAATTCAATTCAAAATTACTTTTCATTAGACGTTTGAACTTATTGTGAAGGGCAACTTTATTCCTTATATTTAATATTGAATTGAAATTTTTATCATTGTGTTTGACTGTGTTATAAATTCAGTGTAATAATACAATGGGTATTTAATTTAGCCTAGCTTTAAAATATGCTGTAAACCTGTCTATATATAAAATGCGCAATCCCGCCACAACAGCAAAAAATATTACACCTTGGTTACATTACTGAAGTTTTAGTAAGGATGTCTAATTTTTTCTAAAAATGAATATAGCCTATGTCCATCAGGGATAATGTCGGCTTCTAATGGTAAAAGAATTTTTCAAATCGGTCCAGTAGTTTCGGAGCCTATTCAATACAAACAAACATACAAACAAACAAACAAACAATCAAAACTTTCCTGTTTATAATATTAGTGTAGATAACAGTAGATTCTAATGGAAACCAAATTATCTAGTACACGTTTTACGATCTCAAAAAGAGGCGCACTGAGTAAATTGCTAATCACTTCCATGCACTTACATCATCTCTATATAATTCAGTCAAATGACAGTTAAAATTAACAAGGAATGACCATTGGCTATAGGTGAATTGTTCACGTCGAGGATCCAAAATAGAAAATTACAATTGTAACACTAAACATTGTCTGTGAGTTTAATACCGATTGTACATCAACTCACCTCAAAGCAACAAAACAACGCGCTGGTTCGCAACATGGGAATCAATAACGCATAAAATAAATAATAAATATTAAACAAAAGATTTATTTCAATTAAAGCAAATGAGCGTGAAAAACAATTACGAAGAGGTACACACCACACGGTGTCCGTGGCGGTGTTAAATAACTCGGCCCGGCGCCACAGTGTTCATTAACTGACAGCTAATTTTAATCTTCGATTAAGCACTAGGCTTGTTCGACTTGTATCAGATTAGCAGAGAACACTTAAGACAGCACGTGTATTATGGTTTGCCAAGAGCTGATAGCTTTAATTAATTTTTTATATCTGCTTATGGAAAATATATCTAAGTAAGGGATGAGGAATATAAAAAATGTTAAGCTTGTTTATCATTTCAAATACATATAAAGTATATTTGGTTTTAATTATTCGCTCTATATTTAACATTTTGGGGACAAAATTACTACGATTTTTACTATTTATTCCAAAATTATTCATTTGTTCATTTCATTCATTTCACTGAAAATTATTAATAAACAATAACAATGAACATATTTTTGTGCCCTTACAATGTCATCCAAATTTTATATAAAACTAAATATATATGTATTTTTTAAATCCAGTCCTACTTAAAAATACCTTGCACAGATATACAATGACTAATGATCTCAGTGTATTGACACTTTGAGAAACAGCGCTCGTACAAAAGTCCCGGCTATTAACGGCCCATTAACCTTGACCTGACAAACTCACCCGTCTAACGCTGCGCTGCCCCATCGACTTGCTTTTTAAATTGTATAAATTATTCATCTATCGCACCGCAGCGATTTGTCTATTCATCTGATTGTACTTTTTGGTTGCTTTTTAGGGTTCCGTAACTCAAAACAAAAAAGGAACACTTACATGATCACTTTGTTGTTAGTCCGTCTGTTTGTCAAGACTATTTCCTAAGGAGCTTGTGGAAGTCAAGTCAAGGTATCAAGTTGAAATTAATACTGAATAGACAAATGTAATAAAAATATACGGCTGTTCATAACGCATTTATTAGACGATTTCCTTTGCAATGGACTCTATAATCCTTAAATTTGGCAAGTAGCAATAATAGGAATAAATCTGAAAGTAACTTAACTAGAATGTTATAATTATATTTTAAGGTTAGAAACTTACATTTGCAGTTGGAAATGGATCGTGATATAGTTACAGACAGATATATCGTACATCATTTTTCAACTGCATAGTTTTGAATGTTCTTTAAACAGACATACATTTTCGTAAGCGCTTTGTTCGTCGACTTTATTACCCATATATTACCGTACCTGTTATTTATGTACGGAACCCTCGGTGTGCGAGGCAGACTTGAACATGGACGGTTTTTTAAAATTAAGGAAACTAGGGTCCCTATCAACAGATCGCACTCAATATTCAACGTATCTCAAGATAAATCTTATGTTAAAAGTTTCTTCAATAACAGACATTTCGTGAGCGATGTAGGAGTCGACTTAGTGTTAAATACAGTCCAGTATTAGGCATGAGCCTCTCTCCTAAAACGTAGCTTGAATTTTTGAGGGGGAATTTGACGTATCATCGTCACCAGGCTTGTCATGTGGTTTGGTAATCGCAGTAATATGGTGGTGATAAACCTGACGCTGTCTTTTGCAACTTTTCCCATCGGCAACAAAAATGTTATCTACAAAAGATCTATATCAATAATTAAAACATTTTAAACATATATTTATACTCCTAAACTATCGAACGGGAAACACTGCTGACATAAAGCCTACCTATGTTACCTACCTACCTTCAACACAAAGTCTATGTCTTACAAATAATTATATGAATGCGAGTTTAATGGTACAGTTTGGGAGAGGCCTATATCCACCAGTGGTCTGCCAGAAAATAAGTAAAAAACAACAATTACACTTTCACATTTATGATATCAATACACGAGTATATAAATAAGTAATAGAATGTAGTACAGAACTCAACGTGTCATCTATCCAATGTTATATCTTACGTTTCATAACATAATAAATATACTAAATTATTACTGCGATTGCCTCTTTGAAAGCACAATATACCTATAACTTAGTCCGACAGTAACTTATTCAACCAACATTGACCTCATTTTAATCTGCGGTACATTGAAAGCTCTTGCTCTATAAATAGAATCATAACTACGGTATTATACATTTATACATGACTAGATTTTGTCAGCTACTTCATGCGTGTAGGACTTACTTCTTTTTGTGCATCTTTTAACAGTTATCCTGTTTTCTTTAGTAATTGAATTTGAAACATTCGTTCACAAAAATTGGCCCATCAATTTCTTTTACAAATATCGAATTTTTAAACCAATTAAGAAACATAGCCGGAAAGTAAAGTATATGTTTTAAACTTATAGATAGTTTAAAAAATACAAAAGTTATTGCTAATTTATATAATTGTTAAAAGCTTGTTTATCGAACAAACATTTTTCATTATAAATTTTGTTTGTTGTTTGATATGTACAATCGACTACAAAAATATGTATCCACTTTCGAACCATGTCACATTCACTCTTTCTAGTTCCTACGTAGTGTGTTGAAGGAAATGTCATTGAAAGGTTAAAGTGACAAGGTTCAAAATGGATACATATTTTGGTACTCGAGTGTACATGCGCAAAATGCACTACTATTTCACTTAAAACTAATTTTTCACTATTATTTTATCAATTTGTGTCTTCTAAATCTGATCAGGTTACCATTTATATAAATAACCAAGGCATTTAATATTTGTTATATTTAAATATCACCTACTCGTATTATGAATGAATAATAGGTGTAATGTGATCAAATCTATTCAAAATTATTATTTTTAACTGACTTCAAAAAAGGAGGTTATCAATTCGACAGGTATGTTTTTTATGTTTGTTACCTCAGAACTTTTGACTGAGAGAACCAATTTGTATGATTTTTTTGAAGGTGGTGTATCCCCGACAACGGTATCCTTGAGAAAACGATATAAACGATATAAAATAATTTGCCTTAGTAAAAGTAGACTTTTAGGGCAATTGAAATCGGTTTCCAGTTATTTTTGAACGCATTTACTTGTTACAAATCTTTCTAATATCAATTATATCATACGGACAATACTACCATTCTTACAAAAATCACGTTGTGAACTGTGAAGTAAAAAGGCAATAAAAGCTTTAAATCTTCAAAAAGCAATCCTCCACGGTGTGCAGCTGATTGTAGCTACCAGGATAACATTAGCACGCAGTAGTAATAAAGCTTTCGATCTAGTAACATGGTATTAGAATTTATAGAGCGAAGGGAGATAGAGGAATGCCCCATACGTAGTAATGCGCGGCCCATGTACTGGATACAACAGATTCGCTGTTGCGGTTTCTATGCACTGTCTTAAGGTTGTGGCTTAAGTTTAAAGAATTTACGTTTTACAGCTACAAATACATTCGCCAGAATCTCGGTATATATTATACTGTCCCTTTTTCTAGTAGTTTAAATGTCTATTGAATTACTTATGAAAAAAAAGTAAAGCACGTATGATGTATGTACATATTAAAATTTTATGACAAACAAACAATTTATGTAACAAAAATGTTTTAAAAGACTGAATAACATCTAAATTCAATACAAAAGTGAGTGTGACAGACGTATTTTTTTTAATCATAAAATTTTAAATATGGATCAAGGCAGGAGAGAAAACATTTTATATAATCTCTTCGAAGCAAAACGGAGCAAGAAAAGTCTAGGATTTGGTTCCAGAATCCATAAAAAATATCTCCTTCCGTTGTCAATTTTATCTTATTTGTGTTTTTCACATGTAGATCGCTCGTGCTTCGTTTGCACCACACTGAACCTGAATATTGGAAAATTGACTAAATTATTGGCTGCTTCGTAACGGCCCGCATCGTGGGAAAACAGTATAGTTTTCAAGTGAAATAACGCCTGAACAAAGTCTAACTATACCTTGTAACATACGTATACTAGAAACATTTGTACAATAAATGGAATATTATACTAGTTTTCCTACGTTATAAATATTGCTGGCTTTGTTTATTATTTACTCCTTATACTTATTTAATATGTCAGTTGCAATTATGGCGGCACATTTATTTATTATTGTGTAATTAATATAGTTAAGGTTAAAATAATCAGTACTATGTTTTTATCCAAGTAATAAAATACATACAAATTTTTAAACTTCTAAGCAGTTGTTCAAATCATGTTGTTTCATAATTGATTCTATCGTCATTTTTGCCTTAATATCAGTGCTATCCAAATTAGCTACGATGTGTTTCATGCTCATCATGCAAATTACAGAAGAAACAATTTTGCCCGCATTTATTTATCGATGTATGATGGATGGCTTTGAACTTGATCGAATCGATTGACGTAAGAAGTAAGAATTACTGCTTCATCGTCCCATAGAAAGATAATTTCCATGAGGGGATTTGCCATAGTCACCACGGCTCCTCTCCCTTTAACTTGACATCTCCTTATGCGTCTTTTAAAGCCTATTGAAGAAATCCTGTTCTATCTGAGGTCACAAGATCAAAAATCTTTGGGAATATACCTTAGTAAAAGCTTCCGTTTTTCTTGTTTTCCCATACGGGTTTCCTCTTATTTGGAGTAAGCGAGACCAGCTAGGCCCACGAGGCGGTAATGCATCTGTTTCCCACGCGCCCGCGCAACTGGTGTGTTCCACTTATACTAAACGCATTTGTAACAATTGCTGCTAGGAAACCGGGTATGTCCTAAACGAGAAATAAAATCGCCAATATTTTTAAGATAAGATATAATGGAGTGTTGTTGTTTTTCAGTGGGAAATAATTTTACGGTGTAGTCATTTTAACGAGTCCAGTCAATGAGGCATTGGTACCATGTCTTTGCTGACGTCATTCGACATTGTTTCTTGTTCCCTGGGAAACTGACGTGAAGTGAATTTCACCCCAGATCTATAGACACACAAGGAGATTCATTGAAAGCTTAAATTTATATTCTTACGAGGATGCAACAAAGAAAAAGCTTTTTACACTATCGGTGTATAAATCTGTGTGCAAAATTATTACGTACACATAAAATAATAACTATTTTCTGTATTTATGTACACGTGTACATTGGTTACGTGGTCTTGACTTTTAGAATAGGATGACCCTGCCTGTGAGTGTCGCAAAAAGCGACTATAGTAACATATTCCGGAGATCGACTACAGCATCTACTTATGTAACAACAACTATATAATCTCACATAAGTGGGACAGTTTGAGATTGCGCGTTTGTAAATCTTTCGCAAATAAACGACTGGACTTATTTGGATGAAATTAGTCTCAAAGAAAGCGTTTGGTTAGGAATGATTCCCCAAATCCAAGGCGAATAAGTAACGGGCATAAACTAGTGCACAATTCCACTATTCATTTATATTTTACAAAATCTTGCCTTGGGTCCGTGTGGAATACAACTTAAGCAAGTGCGGGGAGCATCGCGTGTTCCACTATATTAGCTAATAAGAGATCTTCCAACGGGCAGACTCATTGATTCCACTCTTTTGTACTCTGATTGAAGCCTTCGGTAAATTTTCAAAGGGTCCTTGTTCTTTTTTTCACGTGGGATTTTCGAGTTCCAATTGTCCCGACTCAAATTTGTGAAGCAATTTGTGGGTAACGTTTGAGACATACATGCTAAGACACAGTGCCATATTGTGGGTACGCAAATCAGACAGTTGCATAATTTAATATGGAAATGGGCAATTTAAGAGACTTTGTTAATTCTATGGTCTTTGTCTTGATCTGAGAAAAAATGCGGTGAGTCAATGTGGTTAAACGAAATATATATAGATATTTTGTAAGCAACAAATCACAGCTATTATTTCAGTTGTCCTTATTCTACCTTGAATTGGGTATACGTGGCTTTTGGCCGTGTTTTTCCTGCTTTAGAATTGCAGGACTACATCCGGGTACTTAATGGCTCTATACTATTCTAAGACAAAAGAAACTGATGAACAAATATTTATTGAAACAAGAAACTACTAAAAAGGAACGTTACCAGCTCTTCACCGGGAAGAGCGTTAACACTTGACGAATAGTGCGTATTAAGAATATTAATAACCATGAGCTGAGCTCAGCGCGCAATGCGTTCTTGATGGGAAGCTGACGACTCTCTGTCCGCTCACCAAACTCATTTTGTGTTAACTGACTTTCGTTAACACTTCATCAATTTCATTATGAACAGTACTCATAAACGTCGTCAATTGCAGTACATTTGTTTACTTCACATACAATTAGTGAGAGCAAATCAACCACGGAATTCTAATTAAATAGGTGCTAGAAGTTGCTTTCACGTGTTGTCACCGCATGGGATGCATATAAACTACAAGCGCACTTATATACTTGCATCATAAGTGAAACTATGAATAAATTAGTAGTTTCCAGCAAATCCACTACCAAAACTTATAATACTAATAAAGGGGCTTCTTTAGTGGTAAGGTTTATAAAATCAAAAAAATAAATTAAGTATTTTTTATGTATGATAGGTTTGCACTTGGCCTTCATCTCAGCGTGAGCACCTAGACTTATCAGCCTAATGAGGCGCTGGCTCAGCTACCTCTCATACCGGAACACAACAGTGGTATTAGCACTACTGTTTGGCGGCAGACTTTGTTAGCTAGCCAGGCGGACATAGAAAATGCCCTACCACCAACCAAACCGAGCACCGATAGGTAAACCCCCAAACACTGGGAATCGAACCAGCACCTCCGGATTGTGAATCCAACATTGAGCTATTAGGCCACGGAGACGGTTATAATAAAAATAAAATTAGACGAGAAATCGGAAATAGTGAATATGGTTGACCATGTATAAGCACAAATAATCACAAATACCTACGTTCTTAGTTTCAGTTTATAATAATCATCGTTTTCCAGTATGAAAAATTAAATTATAAACACAGTCGGATATAATTAAAGATTTTAATAGGTTAATGTTATTTAATCATAATTAAAAACCAGCAGCTTGATGATTGCAGAAAGATGGTGGTTGAAAACATTTAAACACTAAGAATTTGTGTCTACAGTGTGTACTATACCTTATTCTTTTTATTTAACTCCAGGGTTGCTTAATTTCATTATAATTGTACACGTACCTTATATAACTATTGGGAATACAGTTATGTGGTAACATTCTCAACAGTTCCATGGAATTAATGGTGTAAAAATTCCCAAGAGTTCCGTCATGGAACTGCTCAGTAGAACTGCCGCAATTTTAGTACTTTCCAAGGGCAAGCGAAGATTATATCAAAACAGTTACTCATACGAGTAGCAAACGATGTCACTTAGTAATCTGGTATCAACATTGAGACCTCCAAAACATTTAAACAGGATATGTTAAAAACAAAAGTTGCCTATTTAATTAATGTAATGAAGTAACTAAGAAAACAGTTGTGACAAGACAAATTGAACATATGCCAATGTCAACTGTTAGATTAATGAAGTGCCTTTAAAGAAAACAGTATAGATTGAGTTTAATATATCAAAACGTAGAGATTTTAATTTATTTGCATAATTATGTATGAAGATACGCGCAATTGAATCATAGGGCTCACGAGTTTGAATCGTTGAATTAATTAATGTCAGGCCTACGGAAGGTTTTAAGAGTTCAATGTGGCATCAATCGACGGTAGATGAGACAAGTTGAGAGGATTTTTAATTTTTAAATCTTGAACAAATCATCTGAAGACTTATTTACGACTATTACAAACCTATGTCATTAACTGCATGATTAATATTAATAAAAGCATCCAAGTGCGTGTCGGGCCACGCGCGGTGTAGTGTTCCGTAGTTGCCCTTAACAATAAGTTCAAACGTCTAAGGATTTTTTTAAATTTGAATTTGTATTAAATTTTTATTGTGACGTCTCCAAGTATATGTTACACTTTGATCTACTATTACTCGTTAACTAGTAGAGCCAAGTTAGTTTCCTTTTAAGTTCAGTGTACATAATAGTACTGTGAATTTTTTCAGTTTTTTAAAAGCAATAGATTATATATATCGCAAACGTATCCCTGAATCAAAAAGTGGTGCTCAAGACCCTCAATACTTTTCAAAGATCTATTCAACGCTATTCCCACACGCTATTATGCGAAAAAAATATTTCATCCCCAAGTTACATGTATGAGAGCTACACCTAAAATTATTTTTCAAAATTTTATTCTAGCACTTATAGCTTTCTAGTAGTAATAGTGTCTGAGATAAGCCGCGGACTGACAGACGGAGAGAGTGAAACAATAAGGGTTGTTTGACTAAGGAACCCTGAAAAGTACTTACTAAAATGAAATTACCAGCTGTTTGTTTCAGTCCTTTTTTGTTTGTACAATAAAAAGTATCATAAGCAATAAAGTACAATATTAGACTGTAGCACTGTCGTATAATGATAAATCCTTCCCACATCATCTCAACTACGTTGGACTCTCGGTGTGATACCCAACCCAATAATTACCATGCAATGTAATAAACAACTATAAGAATATTTAGAAAATATTTCGTCCGAGATTTACCAAACTAGAAACACGCGTGTCTCAAATGTTATCCTAAATCTGACACTTGAACAGTTTTTATTATTTCATTTATTTAATGATGAGTTGTAAATGTGTTTTATGCGAAATTATGATTTTGTTAATAGCCGTTGACCTTTAGTACAATTACCAACTATTTCTATTTACTTCAATTACGACCAAGGTTGATTCACAACATTACATACGTATAAAACTATTTGTGCGTTTATTTCAAATACTATAAGTTTTTATTGATCGATTTGGAATAATGGCCGTAATAACAACGATCACAAGTAAACGACCAGGAAATGGGATGTGGAACTAATTTTATATGAGCTAAATATAAATTGAATTCAATTTGGTGGTCACTCGAATTGATGGAGTATTTCATTGTGTCTCTAAAGATTTACGAGAGAAAAAACTTGTTTAAGAGTTACTTATAGAAAATATATTTATAATATTAGGTTTATCTAAAAATTGTTAAGAGTTGCGCATTTTTGAACTCGCGTTTTCCAAACACTTGTTATTTCCTCAACAAAGTTGAACAAAAACCGTATTTTTTCGCACACTTTTGTCTCAATCTAATTTTTAGAACCATTTTCTACTATGTAAAATCGTCTAAGAGAAGCGCTACTGTCCTTGTGTTGGGGATTGAAATATACAGCGTCGTTGTCACCGTAGACAGACATCGATAGTTTTCAACGTTCACGTAGCCCATTTATTTTCTCTTCACTACACACTGGTAAAATTTGCTGGAGTAAGGGGTGCGCTTAGGTACTATTCCTTCAATATTCCTTTCCTTTCATTATCTTAACAAACGAAAAATCCAGATAAATAAAAGTACCGTCTTTCTAGAGGGCTTGTATGACATTTTAATGTAGTAATGCCTGAAAGAGATCTGCTGGTGTGTAAGCTACAACTGGATAGGTGTCATTTAGAGATGTACCAAAGAGACCAACAGGGTTTTAGTTGATTTTCGCCTAAAGTCAGTTATGTGTAGAACATTTCCCACTCCAAAAAAATGGTAACAAGAAATCTTATCGGATCAAACTTCGAATAAAAAAATTACAAAGATTTCTTTTTTGTTTTAGTGTATGCAATGCAATGGGATACGAGTTGTCATTTTGTCAGCAAAATTTTATAAATAGGTACAGGATACATACATCCAGAACAAAATAAAATTGTAATCAGTATTAACTATGCAATAATTAATGAATCGTTTGTAATCCACAGATTCGACCAAGGCAAATCGACGAAAGGCGCGAGCAAGCTGCGGCGCGACCTCATCAACGCGGAAATAGCCAACCTGCGGGACCTCCTGCCCTTGCCCCCGTCCACTCGGCAGCGTCTCTCACAGCTACAACTGATGGCCCTCGTATGCGTTTATGTGAGGAAGTCCAACTATTTCCAACAAGGTTGGTTTTATATGGTTTTTTCTTAACGCTTCTGTAACCTACTTATGCCTCTACGAAACAGCAGAGCTGATCGCTGTATACCCACCCATCACAGCGCGATAGTTTTAGATAAAAATTTCGTTCATTTAGGTTTACAGAATTTGTACTGCTCTAAAAAGAAATTTACATTTCACTAATAACTAGAGAAAATTCAATCATCAATCATCAACAGCCTATATACGTCTCCACTGCAGGGGCTCAGGCCTACTCTCCTAAAGAGAGTGTATGGGCCATAGTCCACCACGCGGGCCCAGTGCGGATTGGCGGACTTCACATGCCTATTCAAGACATGCAGGTTTCCTCACGATGTTTTCCTTCACCGTTAAGCAATCGGATAATGTACTTAAATTGAAAAACAACTCATAGGTACACGGCTGGATTCGAACCCGGAACCCTCAGATTGAGAGTCCCGCGCCTTATCCATTGCGCCACCGACGCTTAAGAGAGAGAAAATTCAATTTTTATTATAGTAGGTATCTTACAGCTAGTATTACAGAGTTGTGCAAACTTATGTCTAAACTATTTCGAATTAGATAAAAAAATATTATCCGGTAAAATTTGTAGCACTGAGTTATGACGTAACGTAGACTAAGAACAGGTAAATGTAATGCTTTCAATGAAATGATCAATTTAAATGTTAATCAGTTTTTTGGTTAAATCTCAGCCATATAATGTAAAAACATATTTTAAGAGTACGAATATAATAAATGCGAAAGTGAATTTGTTTGTTCGTCCTTCCTTCTGTCCTAACGGGGGGTCAGAAAGGAAAGGACATGGACAACTTTTTCCAGAGATATACTTTCCGAAGTCTACGCGGACCAAGTCGGGGGCAAAAGCTAATAAATAAATATATAAAAGTGTTTCTATGATTTTGATTTGTCAAGTCGAGTCAATCGTTAGCACTCTATTATTATGAATATTATTATACTGAAGGGTGATACAGACTTATCCATCAAAAACGTATGATATGGTAAATATGTATACCAATGAGTAGGAGCCAGGTCCAGCTGAAAACCAGCGCTGTGGCTCTAGCTGCAGCACATGCTGAGCTGGTCGCCTTTTCGGCAACAAATTTTGTATTCCTTTCCTGTTTATGTATACTTATATTCTGTGCCGAATAAAGTCTTTTGAATTTGAATTTGAAAAAAAAAACTGATGAATTTGTCCACTGTTGGACATGAGCCTCCCACTTAGTTCGACACACTGGACGCTTACCACGTTTGGCAGGCGGATTGGTGAACTCAGTAAGATTTTGTAGTTACAAAGGTAGATTTAGTTGACTTTTACGTTACAGACCTTATGTATAATATTTGAATTTCTTGAGCGTTTGTAATAGAGATTCTCTAGTAGATTCATCTTCACATCATCTATATTTGATTGGATACAGTAAATCGTACAATTAACAGTACTAAGAACTATATTGCCTTCATATTAACGGCATGCTCCTTCAACACGCTTCCCGCAGCTCATGAAAAGGTCATTACCTACTGCAAAGCGATATCCTATTAAGGATCTCCATACTTGCTCGGTTGGAAAACAACGCACAACTTTTTCACTTATTTTCTATTTACGCTTTTGATACCCCCAATTTGAAGCCCCCCCAAAAAAGCAGTCCTGTATGACAAGTACTCCTATTTATTGTATTAATAATAAAAACAGCCAATTGCGTGTCGATATACCTTACATAATTCGCAAAAACACACTTATACCGTAAATTGTTTCACATTTCCAAAAACAACGGTATGGCACACGCAGCATGGGATGGACGAGAGAAAAATTCTTCTTCACTCTACGTGTATGACCCTCCCACCCCCTTTACAATAGTTCCTCGTAAGGGAAACACTGAAAAAGGTAGGGGTTTTTTGGCCAACACAACCTCAAATACGAGATCACATTTTTTGTAACGACCAAGTGCTAGTAGGACTCACACTTCGAGGGTTCCGTACAGAATATGGTTCATTAAAATACTAAAAATCATAAATTATAGGTCAGGTAACAGCCAGCGAAGAAAACTCTAACAAAAATGTAAGTCCGATTGAACAACAAACTTAACTTTGCAGTGCAGTGAAAAAACGTCTCCCATACAACTATAATGAACCATACATCATATTACGATTAATCCTCAACTGCAAATGTAAGTTTGTAATTTATGAAACGCGATTAGGCCAAAGAGATATACCGTATAGGTTTTGATTTCTTTTCAACGCAAAGGAAGTCGCCTTAAAATGCGGCATAAACCGCAGTATCTTTTTATTGCTTTAACCTAGAAGTTTGATTTTTTCACAGATCCAAGGGATTGCATAATCAAGAACTCGATATTAATTTTAACTTGATATCTTCATGCATTCCTGAGAAAAATGGTATTGACTGACAGACAGACCAACAATGTGATCTTACAGGGGTTTCATTTTTTCCGGAATTCTAAAAAACAATTATGTAATTGTATATTGATAAATACGAGTATATATAGTGAAAAAAGGTAAAGCCGAGGTTGCTAAGTTACATTAACGCGATATTTAACTAGGTGTATACCTTGACACCCCCTGCCACTCCTCGAAACTAACAAACCGTGGGCAAATTAATCTCTGAATGCGCATGCAGAACGCGCTGTCATGGTGTCAGTTATAATATAACGAAGCCACATGTTTTAGAATCCAGTAGGTTAAGAACGATGGGCATGAGATAATTAGATGGTCTGTCTACCAACCTACTACTGACATATTCTAGCTGACCGCTACCAACGGCGTCTGTACATTTTCTTAGTAATTGCTACTAGGAACAACATCAAAATTGTTACATTTACACCCACCCTTACATGAAGAGACATTGTCTGTATCAAATCAAATATGTATTTATTTTTACAAAATTAATACTTGTGTAAATTAATGCACTAAATGAAGTTAAATAAAACAAAATCAAAAATACCTTTTCGTTAGAAAATTATTTGGCTTTAAATATATTGTATATATATATATATATATATATAATAAATTGAGCCACTGCTGCCGAACTAGGTGGAACCTGTGCTTCTCCAGCAGGGCCGATCCTCCTGTACTCTTATCGTATTAGCCTATTTTAGTTTAAGACAACAGAAAAAAGGCAAATATATAATGTATGTTTGTTCATTAATCATACTGCTTATAGGTAACAGAATATATTAATTTTCATTGTAAAGAGATCCGAAACATTGAAGTACGGTCTCACTTTTTTCAATGCATCATTTTTACTTTGCCTTACCTTTTTATCGTTTTAGATTCAAATATATATCACTATTGCTTTCATTCTAGACCATATAAAACGCTTTAGAACATCTAGTTTATTTATAGGGTTCTAAATATGACGTAACCAAAGGAACTCTATTGGTCAAACCAACGCCGTTACTATTTACAAGTTATTTCACGCCATACATTGGAATATTTACATGTTTTACTAACACTTTTAATGGTAAGGAGGTAAAATGCAATACTCGGAAAGTTATCCCCAAATTTTTCAATGTTCCAAATCGATAATTTTCTCGAATGTGAGCGAGAGACCCTTTTGAAATATAACGTCAGTAATATCAATATAAATAATCAAAATCAAAACATTGTATTTAAATCGAGAACCATAATGAGTAACATAACAAGCTAGAGCATGAGCTTATTCCTTTTTTGAAGTCAGCTATAAATTATAACTACTGCTACTGCTATATTACAATAATATAAAAACAAAGCATATATTCTTCCTCAAGGGGTGAAAATTTTATCAACATCGTATACATACTACGTCCCATCCAGCGCTATAATCTCATTGGATTTCCACGTTTATTATGGTATCTAATTCAGCTTAGTGGCTACGATGTAATCTAGCATACGTAAGCTATTTTAGGGAATCTTTTGATCAGACTTTTGCATTGAAGTTTGAAATGTCATCGCGCTTTTCGCTTATCAATATAGCAATTGACGAACCCTGATTAATGACTGATTGGTATAAGAAAAACCTTGGTAGAAATCAATAACAGTCATTACTTGTGTAACCTTTACTCACTGACACACTAGATGAAGGCGTTTAGGATTCTTTCCTTCAAGCTCAATTTGCCGAGTTACGGCAAGGTCGAATTTCACGAGAGAATCCACACATGCACGCGATTGTCAGCCTTGGACGCTGTGAACCGCGCAAAAATCGATAATTACGTAACGAAATCGATGTTCTCACGATCCGAACAACAGTTAGAGCGACGACGCTACTGTTGAGCATAAAAAACAATGGAGTTTCGGTTTTGATAGGAAAATTAGAGAAAATTAGCGAGCCCCGGCCGAGCTACCGACCGATGGTTATTGGCCCTAATGGTGCCTGCAGGGGTCGAACCCGAGTCGGGCTGTGTCACGCCGACGACGACGCCACTCCACGCACCACTGGGTTCACATGGCGATGGACTGACGGGAAAACAGGAAATTCCAGTGTTTCGCACAACGATGTACACAAGTAATTTGTACGTTTTCCAAAGTGCTTCCAATTGACGCATTGACGGTATAATGCTACACGTGGACTTTACTTGTGTAAAAAATCCAATGTTCTTGTACTCGAAATCTAAAAGCTTCACTCCATTAGTATTTTCTGGTATAACCAACGTTGGCCAAATGACCCAAATGGAGACTCTGTACACCTGATTTATGATGGTATCTCGTGTTCAACAGTGGACTTACAAAGCTGATGATGATGATGGTTTTACGGCATCGAGAACGTGTCCTCAGTCGACTTGATTTTAATTGGACCTATTAGAAGCAAAATTAATTATACACATTTGTTTAAGTAAATAACAATGTAAACCCGGCTTATCACCTTCTCTGACCATTCCTTTGGGAATGCTGACTTAACTCGCGTATTGCACCGATAGCAAGATACTTAGCAGACCTATTCTGTAACAGAACACTTTGGACAATTTAAAGCTACAAAATGAACTGCTTATGTCAAAAGAAGAAACGGACAAACATTCGTTACTTCAAGATTCATTCGTATCAAGAAATTAGCATCCATTCTCATACTCCTCTTTCATTATCAGCTGTACAAGTAGAAGTCAACCACTGAGCATGTTAACCCGGACATATCTACGATGAACTTATCTACATGAGGCGACTTTCTATGTTTACCACGCATACTGATTTTAGCACTCTGTGGTCTGCTCAAAGAGGATTTTAGAAACGCAGATTAATAGAAATGTACAATGACAAAGTGGAACCTATTATTAACCAAATTCACAATTGTATTAAAAAATAAAATCCAAGGAAGACGTACCGCGAATGCCACATAATATTGTGCCGTACATAAATCAGTAGTATTTTTACACACTGATGTGTTTGATAGCAAAATTAAATGTTTAATGAAAAAACTAAAGCAAAACCGCTATATCGCCCGCAAGACGGATTCGGAATAGGGAGTGAAGTCGATAAGCGTTCAATTGTCCATGGATCGTGGGAAACGAAGTTTGCATATGATTTCGCTAACGTACTCTCCATTGGATGATAGCTGTTTGAGCTTTCAACAAGCTCTTGCAAATTTTGTTTTATTACCGCTGGGGTTTGATAAACTTGTCACGTTTCAGCTCCTGGACACGCGGCCGTTCAAATTATGGAGACAATGAAATATACATTTTCGTGTTTAGGGTACATTTTTGACCGCCTGTGTATTGTAGTTCGATCGTGCTTTGAACACTCGATAAGCATTTCAAGCCTTTCGCTATTGTGAATTTTAAGCGAAAAGAAAGCCTAAGCGGAAAGTTCAAAAATGAATTCCTACCTTGGAAAACAAATTTTCATTATTTTGTTGGTTTAGTTCATCAGAAAGTTTAAGAGCTGATATTTATGAAATATCAGGTTTGTTTGTTGAAAACTTAATTTAGAACCCCCAAAATCTCAAACTTTATTCACACACAAGTCTATAAATTCATTTGAAAACATCGAACATCCAATACCTGTCGCAACATGAATCCACCTCATCAACCCATAACATTTCCAATGCTATCGGTATAAATGCTGAAATTACGGGCAACACAACAGGTGGAATTAGCGGGCACGCACAACCTCCCAGTGTATGGTATTTTCTCAACAATTTGATGCATACCTCCATGGGAACTATCCGGGAATGCCCTTACCCCTCAGCTTAATTAGCTCGTCAGTGGCGGATTGGTAATACGCGTTCATTGTGCCGATTCACTTTAAGTGTAAATTTCTTTTTATTACAGCGAGATTTTTTACATTCCTGCGTAATTTCATGTGTTCGCGAGATTTGCAGTTTAAATTAGCCTAGTCGTAATCTGTTGTTACTAACTTCAGCGTAAAGTGTCTGTGTGGTATAGTTTTTTTAAACGTTACTCGTTTGGCGTATTAAAACCTGTCTGAGGGTACATTACACGGCTCGTGTGTCATCTTCCATCAGTCTTTTATACAATATTTCTAATACTTCAAAATAAATTAATAAATCTTTATGGACGTCGATGATTTTACCTCCGCTTTCGGAAGACCGTGCGCGGCCATGGGACTCGCTCAACAAAGGGTCCCATGAAAAGAAGCGTATTGTTGCGTGTATAAGAGTATTATTGCCTTGAAATAAAGCTTTCTTCCGATCGAATAAAAAGTTTGTTTGTCAAAGCTTTTTAGTGACTCTTCAAAAACTGTACTAGATTAATACGATACATGTCTTGGTTTTCCTGTAATATTTGCCAAAATTACTGTATAAAGTAATATTTAAGATATTTCAGTTTGAAAACGTCGGAAATAGAGGAATAGAGATATTGTGTATAATATTTTCATTACAACTCAAACACTATGCAGCAAAGAAAAAAAAGAAAAATATATTTTATAATACATACAAACGAAGCCCTTTTATAAGATGCCCCACTTGAGCTGGGACTCCACTATGAAATTCCGCCCTCCACACACGCACACAAAAAACATAGGAGCCAAGCTTAAATAAAGATATTTTATAACTTGTTTTGACTGCCGCCCCATACGATCATCATTTGACAACAGTAACTTGAGTGATTTTAAAAGGGTTCCGTATTGTTTTCGGATGTTTAGAACCCTAAAAAATATATGACCGAATTCGTGTCCAGAGCTTCAGTCGCGAATGTAATCAATGATCAACCAAACAGACATACGTATAGTTAGAGTTTGAAGCATTAGAATTTATTTAACTCCTGAACAATTATACTAAACGCTCGCTTAGTATAATCTTTGTTATTAGTTATTACACAAACCTAAATACAAGTAATCATAGACAGTGCAGTGCGTAATTGCGTTTCGTCAGATCATAAATCTGCACAGGTGCGAAATGATGTAATTGCTGCTTGAGACAAAAATATACGGTCATTGTCTTTATTTTTGTTTATTTATTATCATATAGAATAATTATTCTAACGACTTGAACAATTTCAATTTCGACATTTGGGCTTCTTAGTAAGTTACAGTGGCTCTGAGTTGACCATCAGATACATGTTGGTACAGGGGCTCTATTTTTGATTCACTCGTGTGACATAGCTTGGTCGCGTACGACTTAAGTCACGATCGACTACAAGTCGCTTGACAACAAGTTTGGCCGTATTTTTGAATCAAGTGTTGCCAGTTGAACTTGATACAATGCGTTTCATTTATATTTTAAAAAAAACTAAAATTAAAAGTCATAGACAGTGAAAGAAAAGGTTTCAAAACTAAAATTTGTCTTACAAATCGGAATCAAAACTACAACGATTTATTTAATTACGGATCGTACGCTGATGACAAGTATGTGTTCACCTTTAATGTCCAATCGTGACCGAAGCACGTGCATCACCGTATGATTAGCAAAGTACCTTCGTACTCTAAGATTAGTAGACAAATGTCGACGTTTAGCAGACTATTACGTGGATATTGGGTGGCTTCGAGTGCTTACACTGCAATCACGCGCAAGTATAATTAGCCAATGCTATTTGTATGTTAAATGTACAAAAATAGAAAAACTAATCTAGGCAATTCTAGACTCCTTTTATTTTCCATTTGCTAGTTTTAAAGATCAACGTTTGGTCAGCAGTAAAGAAGAATCTTTTGCACTTATCCATTCGAGAATTAGTTGACCGTTTTTATGAATGATGGGCTGAAATTTCGTGATAGAGATTTCAATAATTACTTTCTTAATTTATTTAAATTGTATTGTCAGTATTTACGTCTGAATTTATCAGTTATCTATAATTGAAGAACCCACGAGATATATAAAACCTACTAACATTATAAGTGACTCACTATTGATATTTGTGTCTATATCTCTGTGTCACACACATTTTGTTCTGGATTAATGCACACTTTTTATCCCTGTAGTGTAACGTCATAATGTCAAGTAAATAACACAGACAAGGTCGCGGAGCAAAAGCTGGACTTAAATAAACAAATGAGTTCACTATCTAAGATTTAAATAAAATCTTACTAAATAAAACTAGATACACTGAATAGCTCAGGCCTAGCAGTTAATAGATTTTCACTTAGTATTTATTTCAAATTCACACCAACCAACTTGACTTAATCTGACAATTACACAATAAATTCAAAACATTAGCTAATAAATTATAAGTAAAAAACGTAAGTAACAATACTATAAAAAGCTGAGCACGAGTGCAATTATAATTTGTAATGATACTTTTATTAAAAGTAATCTAGATAAACTAGAAAAGTTATCATCCAGTAATGTTGCCCTGTTATGAGTAGGTATAATTAAATTAATAAATTTAACATGCATGTTGACTGAATTTTTTTACTGTCATTTGAGAGACCATGTGACATGATAAATGATTTTTCATTACGACCACTACTTTTCCCAAACTAACCCTTCGCAAAAACAACAAGTTATGTAATGCAAAAACGCTCCTTACGGCAGACTTTCGTAACATCACCTACCCACAATATGCATCGATATTTAAGTTACTTCGTAACATAATGTTTTTATAAATGTGGTATGAACCTCTCGAATAAAACGTAAGAGGAACAAATGATCAAACTTGGATTCAAATGACTATATTTTTTGCATTTCGTCTAAACTTTTGATTCATATAAAAACCAGTTAATAATAGTTATACGTGGTTTATTTTGGGAAGAGAGACTTAGGTATTATTTGGTGTCAAATACCCTAAACACGATATGCGACTTCTAGTCATTCTAGCAGTTCATGTTTATTCAGATTTATATAGTTACAAAACAAATTAAGAGTTTCTTGAAAAACTAAAAAAACTATTAAATGATCCATAAATTTTAGTAAGTTTTCATGAAATTAACAATGTTAATATAGTTGTTTAAATACTACAATGTAGCAGTTAGTAATTTCGTCCGCGTACACGGAAACTACATGCTCGATCGAGATATAAAGTAGCCTAGTCCTTTTGTGGTCCTTCAAATATCCCTTCCAAAAAAATCAAGTCATTCGGACTCTCCGTCACGACAGGAAGGACAAACAAACAAACAAACAAAAATGTCACATTCATAATATCAGTATATTGGATGGATGGAGATCAGTAATTCTAGCATTTCATATTATCTCATAGCTAAATGCTCAAGGTCACCCTGTTCAAAGCCTACTGCCAGTCGTTCAACACGAGCCAGCTGTGGTACAAGCACACGAAGAGAGCTTACAGCTGTCTTCGTGTGCAGTACAACAACGCATTCAGAGCCATGCTCAACCTGCCCTGGCGGTGTGGTGCATCGGGCATGTTTGCTGAGAACAGGGTCGACGATTTTTATGCCGTAATGAGGCGACACAAAGTGTCTTTCTACAACAGACTCGCAAGCAGTCAAAACAAAATTGTGGCCACTGTATTCCTAACTGTTATCCGCTCCATATATATGTGCAGTATAAGTAAGGATTAGTTAAATTTAAGTTTAATGTAGTTTAGTTTAAATTATTTTCATTTTATGGTCAATGCCTTTAATAAATAACTTTATTATTATTAATGCGTGTGCGTTCCAGTACAGCACATTTTAATGCAATTAGTTGCTATAAAGCTTCAACTTATTACCATTCATTTGAATTTTAAACTTTGTTGCCAACTATGTATCGACAGGTGCAGACGTGTCTACGACTGTTGAGTTAATTTGCATGACACTAATAAATTTATAGTCGTTTATCTATTTTACAAGACGCTGAAAAGCTAGCTTTAATACACACTAGATTTCATCGATATTACTTTTGATTTATCATAATTGGATGCACAGGTCCAAACACTTCTAAATACAGGTCTACTGATTATTATTCAGACAGACAACTTTTTATATCTAAAAACTACACATAATCCTACCGTTGCGTTTCCGGTATGAAAGGTACCAGAGCCAGCGCTTCTTTAGCTTGATGCCTCTGGGCGAGCATGTATCCAACGGCCATATCGTCTCTTACCATCAGGTGAGTTGAAGGCCAATAAAGTCATCACACAATTTTTAAATCATTGCCGATTGAAAACTGACGCTTATAGAGCAACAGTTGTGCATCAATCGCGCTTTTAACGTTTCTCCGCAACTCTACACTAATAACAAAAACCAAGCCAATTTGTAATAGCTCCACAAAATTTAAATATTAATCCATGATTACTCGATAAATAGAAGTCCACATTAATTCTAGGAATATAAATCTATTTTAAAAGAAATTTTACGAAAGAACGAATAAGGGCGCCACTTGCGTTTATGGAGTCTTATGTATATCGATGTAGCGCTTGACTTGAAACTGCTTCTCGTTGACAGACCAAAAAATGTCTCTAACACAAAGACATGTTCATACAAAAGCTCTTCATTTGTTGATGTTCACACATGTTGCAACTAACAGTTACCGGCCTGGTTAATGTATAGCTGGTTGGGTCAAGGCCCAAACGAGCATACTTGATAGGCTTTTATTTATACGAACACACCAGCAACAAGATTTATTACACAGTTTGCCTATCATTATACTTGTTTTACAATTGAATATCCTTTAATAAATGCGTCATGGTATTTCTATGTTCCTTGTTGTTTGATACAAGTATTGATTTATTCACTGCTTCTAGGAATTTCAACAGAGATTAAATCTGCTGAGAGGCGTAGGTAGCCCTGCAGCTTGTAGACTATCTAACATTGAAATAAAATAACATCATTTTTGGTGCAAAATGTTTCCCTTCTTCTTCTTCCAGACTTCAGAAACTATTACATGGGAACTACTTGCTCGATCGGGGTAAAAATTAGCCTATGTTCTTTTAATGCCTTTCAACAAATTCTATTTATTTATACTCTCCATTACGAATTATAGGAAGGAAGGAAGGAATTAAACAAACTCGCGTTCGTATGGTCTATTAAATTAAAAATGTCATTAACATTACAATACTTAAGTTTGATAAGGAGAAGCAAACTAACGTAACACGGGCAGATTATATATATTTTTCTTAAAAAAATTTTTTGATGTATATGTTTTTAATTAAAAAGATCTTCTCTATATATTAATACGTGAAGCAAAAACGATGTACCCCTTTTTGCGAAAATTGCGCGAATACTCCTCCGTTTGAAATTTCGCCCACTTATAGTTTATATAGAGAAGGAGTACAGAATGCAATTTTTTTTTAATTTTAAAATAATTACGGTCGAAATTCAACCACTGGGTGACCAATAATACTAATAAATATATGATAGTCAAGTAAATTGGAGGCCATCTATATGTTGGAGTGGAATACTCAAAACTATAAAAGAAATAAATGTGGAACACACGCTCAGTCTGTAGTCTCTACCGTCTAGTCTTTTCCTCAAAAGGTACCGTAATGGATGTGTCAATAAAAACTAGAACTAACTCACATACATAATTACTATTCTGACCCAAACATAACTACGGCAGAAAACGATTAACTCGAGATCTACATTTCTTGCTAATCGGATCATGCCTTTTACAACATTCTTACTAATTAAATTAATTGTCAGTAGTTCTTATTCGCCGCCTATTCTAAACAACAATTAACTTCTTGAGTAAGGTCGGAAATAATTATTTTATTCATATCGATTGATACAATCGATTACGAAATGCGATTACGATTCGATAGAACGACCGATTCGAATCTATGAAAAGATGTTAAGATGTAATTGTTAGTTGACGGGAAACGTTTTTTAAAAGTTGTTTTTAATCGGTTTATGATTTGTACTTAGATCTCCAACCGGAGAGCTTCGCGGCCAAAATAACTTCGCGCAATACCAAAAAAAGAAGTATTTATTCAATTTCAAACAGGTTTTACTTCTGCAGATGTTAAAAGTCATGTTAAACGAAACTTTTGAATACTAGATTTTTAATAAGTTGTAGCTCGATATAACCTATGAAAAACAGGTGACACCTGATAAAATATTATAAATTTTATTCACAATGCCATAACTTTTAAATTTGCATATAATGGGTTAAGCAGATGTAAAATGACGACGATGCTCACCCAAAAGCCTCCACCTAATGACTTGTTATCTTTGCTACCTTTACCAGAACACAGCAGTTCGAACACTGCAGACTTACGTAGCATATGTAGATGGCCAGGTAGACATATAAAATGCCTTACCACCAACCATGCCGAGTACTGATAGATACCCCCACTGGGAATCGAACTTAGTACCTCCAGGTTGTTAGTATATGCCATTAAATAGGTCACGTAGGCGGATGATTGTATTGACTCAGTGATTTAAATCTTTCATGCTGGATATAAGCCACCTCTGGTTAAAATTATTTACCTCATGAAATTTACTTTTGATTAATTTAAGAAGTAAATGTATACATTTCAAAAAGTTCCATCTATTGGACTAAGCTAAGATCTTTTGGTTATTCGAATAAAATAAAAATGACATTACGAAACCTATAGGTACTCGTACATCAATCAATTCTCATATTTTATTAGATGGATGACCATACAGTTTTGAACGTAGTTCGCACATTCAATTGTTTAAAAATTATGTATAAATAGGTACATTATATGTTTCAAAATCAAATATCAGTAAGTCCGGCAGTGCGTAGATGATTTCATCAATAAAAACAAGGACAAACTAAATAAAGTGTTTTACTATGTGGTGAAAAAACATATTACGAACTTTAAGTGGTAACCTTTTTAAAAAATGTAACGTACGTAAGTATGTCATTATCTATAGCAACCATTAGAATTTATGTACCATAACATTGATTTTGTTGATTAATAAAAAATTGGAGCTCTGACGAAATGACTAATGGAGAAATGACGCTCAATTCATCGTTTTCAACATCATCATCAGCCGGGAAACTTTCATGGACATAGTCTTCCTCCATGGTATGCCACATTGAACGGTCCCGAGCCACTTGCATCCAGTGACTCCCCGTGAGACTCCTAGTTCGTAGGTCTAACTAGTAGGAAGACGGCCCGGTACACGCTTTCCGGTACTTGGACGTCTAATTGTCCTCTAAACGTTGCATTGCTAATTTGTTTCATTTTCATTTTACCTATTCAGTGCCTCATTAATTTGAGTAAAGATTTGAGCCATCTCGTCGAACATACTTCTTCCATACGGAAAGTTACATTGACTTTCAGAGCTTGCATATGAAGGGTTTTATACCACTGTATAATATTTGACATAAGCTAGAGCAAAAAAACTATCAAGTGCAAGTCGGACTCGTACACCGAGGGTTCTGTATAGAATATGTAGATATAATTAACATACTGAAAATCATAAATATAGGCAAATTAATATGTACCGCAAAATGCCGTAACGAAATCAACGAGCAATTGTAAAAAAAATTGTTAGCATTAAGAATACCGACAGGCGCTTGAACAGTTTGTAATCGTAAAAGAGGTTTTAATGAGGTATAATGAAAAAATTCAGGATCCTAGATTGTAGATAAATGAGAAATACCGTGAAGGTTTTGATGCGCTTTCATGGGCAATCGACACAATTTGCGGCATAAACGGCCGTATATTTTTATTGCGTTGACATAGAAGTTGCCTAGAAGTTTGATTTTTTGACAGATCCAAGGACCTGCATAGTTGAGTGTGACAGACAAACGGAGAACCAAGTAATCGTAGAAGGGTTCTTTTTTTACTTTTGATGTACGGAACACTAAAAATTACAAACACGCATTCCTTGTTAAAATAACTTTTTAGATTTTGATTATTTCGTGTCATAGCGGCCATTTGAGAATCTCGAAGAACAATGTCAACACTATGTGACTCTTTAACTTTTAAGTATAAACGATACTCGTCTGCGAGGACATCGCGAAATATCCCATGGGAGCTACTTGCCTGATATAAGTAGCCGATATCCTTTTCCATCCCTCCAACTATCCCCGTACAAAAACTCAACTCATTTGACATTCCGTTACGACGGAAAGGAAGAACAAACAAACAAGTAAATCAAACTCACTTTCGCATTTATAATACAAGTATGGATACATAATTAAATATGTCTATACGAACATGGCTTCTTTGATATTGGCATCATGTTTTCGATTATATCTGACACTACTTTATTTTAATAGCAGCATCACATCCAATACTATTTTATTTAATGCTAGCAAGCTACATGTTTCTCTGCCGTTAGCGTCCCCTCGCATTCTTAGATCCATGGCATAGATTAGTCCGATCCGCCACCAGAGTTTTGTATTGACATGATTGCGTATATATAATTAAAATTGATGACTCAATCGACGTGTTACCTTAATAATTATTGATAGATAGTTTAATGGAAAGGAATATCATATTTCATGCGTGTGTATTTGCCATTTTTATTAGTGGATCGTTGACAGGCAATAAGATGGGACGTATAGTGTCTAGCGGAGGCTTGTTACGGCATCGTGGTGTGTTTAGTATGATGCGTGTATTGAAAACCCGGCGACAATGAAGCTAAGAAGGTATATGTTTTTGGAAAACTTTTTATGTATTTATGTTCATCTGTTCCATCCAATACTAATCCATACTAATGTTAAAAATACGAAAGTGAGTTTGTCCTTATTTTGAGTCGTAAGGGAGAGTCAGAATGGCTTAACTAATAAATAATAAACTACCCATTGAAGGGACTGAAAAGTACATACGCTTCTTTTACCCCGATCATGCAAGTAGCTACCGTTGGATAATTTCCAAGCCACGAGCAAAACGCTAGTAAACTGTAAAATGACACACGAAACACAAATGACATCATGTAGGGGATAGAAAGAAATAATTACAGAATAACATTGTTTGGTATCAAATGAACGGTCTTGATGAGCACATTGGGTCTTGCTTATAATATTATTGTTATGTCGGTATGTTTGTCTGTCAAGAGAATTTTATTCAGGAACATGTAGAGGCAGAAAGTTGAAATAAATATCAATTTCGCAAGTCTGAAGTCCCTTGGAACTGAGAAAAAAAAGAGTCTAGGTGATCGCGTTAAAAAGATACCGCTGTTTAAGCCGCAGTTTTCGACGAAGAAGGAATCAACGCCCTTCCCATTGATCTAGAATCATAAAATTTGATAAGAAAGAAAGTCTTACAGCACAAGTTCCAGCGCCGGTCGGTTTATTCTTAGCGCCAACAATTGCTTACTGATTTGGTCAGACATTTTTACCTATAATTTATGGTTTTCAGTATGTTAATTATTCAAATTCTGTACGAAACCCTCATTACGCGAGTCTGACTCACACTTGGCTGGTTTTTATTATTATGAACTGAACAACTGGGTATCACTCTATTTTATACCAACAATTTGTTATTATATTACCAACACAGTCACTTATATATAAATAGCATATTTCATGGTTTGGAGTAAGACCCAATATATCAGTCGTTATCAACGCCCAGCCGTTACTATATCTAATTTCGAATCTAACTACAACTTAATTAATAGCCACTTTTTGAAATCGATTTCGAACTTGATTTATAAACCGTATGACCTCTATCTATCGATTCAAATATATTGCATCGATTAAAAGAACACGCACCATAACGTTTCCGGCTCCTTTGATGATTTGTTTTGACAAAGGGAATCATCGTTTCTATGTATGAATGTATTTATTAATCGCGGCATAGCGTAACAGGTGCCACATTTCTCTGACGCTCTCGTCACACACAAATACACTCTGGCATGTGATAGAGAACGAATATGATTATTGAACTCCGGTGGCCTATGTGAGTGTTTCTTTGTGTAGTATAATGAACTACTGTGATCATGTCTATAATATAATGTTAATACATTTCCCCCCAAGTCTCGTAAAAGAACGGAGATACCTAGAAACGAGTGGCCGAGCCTTCCTATTTTATTACCAATATCCTACTTCGCAACTACCAAGATTATGCCAAAGCCGATGCCTTGTGACGTCATCAAGACCAGCCGTGAACTTTCATCATAGAAATGATGAATTACAACGTAATGAAGTAGCCCAAAAAGTCCAAAATTGAAACGTCAACCTCTAAATGATTCAAAGGGGGGAAATTTGTTTGTAATATGCATCCGAAGACAACTTATAATCCTTCTTTGTCCTGGCCATTTCCCATTATTTGGGGTCGGCGCTGCTCGTTCTGCGGCGCGAGGACACATTAACTAATTTTGCAATTTATACAATAATTTGAATAAATTTTATTGGTATATTATTACTCGTACACCTGTCTAAAGCAATGAGTATGAAGATTCATTCACCTAATAACAGCTTGAACAAATCGAAGGCTACTTCCTGTTCTTCTTAATATTACATTGGTGTATAAAAAACGTATCTCGTTTTATAAGATTGAAGATCATTTATTATTCAAGACATAATATTTGATGTGAGCACATGTGATAAGTCGAATCCAATTCAACATGAATTATTTCACAATACAGAGGTCCCGGTTTTGATTTCCAGTAGCGTTACATATAGCTATTCGGTTTGTTTGGTGGTAGGGCATTTAATATGCCTAGCTACCACCATGTTAACTGTCTGCCGCCAAACATCGTGAGTTTGAAGCTCCTGGGTGCGTACGCTTTATCATCCCTTACCATCAGGTGAGATGAAAGCCACCCATCATACTTAAAAATTTAAAAAGGCAGTTAGGTCTTATTTAGCCCGACTGACAGAGGGAGAGTTACGTTTTTCGAGTGTATGTATGTATATTTTTGACACTCTCTGTAGCCTAAACGACTTGATTGATTTTAGCTTGAAGTATGTCATTAGATTGATCTTAATTGTGAGAATGACACAGGGTATTTCAAAATTATAATCAATTAAAATGGTCTCAAATTATATGTCCTTAAATGTTTTACCTTGAAAACCTATCGAGTGTGGTATCAAAATAAAGGGTTTTATAAACGGCTTACGAAAATATACATATATTAGCCAGGAAAGGTCTACTACTGGACATAGGCCTCCTCCATGGTATACCACATTGACCAGTCCCGAGCTACCTGCATTCAGCGACTCTCCACGACCTTAACCAAGTCGTCGGTCCACCTAGTAGGGGGACGGCCTGGTAGACGTTTCCCGGTACGTGGTCGCCACACAAGAACCTTTACTCGAGTGGCAAACATCGGTTCTCGTTAGTTTACATTTTTGTTAACTTTCGGTTGCATATTATACATGTGAGGAATATCAGCTGGTACCAAGTAGCTGTGAAAAGCTAATAATCATATACAGGAGGCTTTAATTGACGCTTGCCACCTTCTTTAGGTCTATTTATCTGTCATCATCAATCAGTTTTGCCATCGGGCAAGCCTACCCTCACAAAAAAGGTTTATGGGCCAAACCGATGCCTCCGTCAGCACTCACGACACCCGTCAGTAAAGGCCCCTGCCCACTAATGTAATGGCGGCCTCACACGCACTAACGTGTTACCATGACTGGCTAATTTGGTTGACGCGTGTGAAACGTTAATTGCGGTTAAGATCAGACAGACGATGTGGCGGTTTGATCGCGTTTCGCTTTTCGACGAAAATTTTTGGTCCGTTGTCAATTCGCGTTCACTTTTGACGAACGTTATGTCATTGATTATGAACGATCCAGGTGTAGTTTTTGTGTATTTCAAAATTATCTATTTTAAAATTTACATATAATCAAAATAACATTTGCTGAAGGGGGCGATTGGTCTAAGTTTTAGAATAATATTCAGGAGATGGAAAGCAACATCTGCCTGTCCTTTCAACAACATTTTCCAGTGATTTATTTATTTTACAATTTACCTGCCAAGCGTGGTGATTATGGCTAATCCCCACATAGAAAGTCTAACGTGTCGATCTACGAGGGAGGCTCATGTTCTACATTGAACTCGTGCTGCCGATTGTGATACATTTTCTTTTGTCACATACTTATAAATCAATCAACCAAATACATTCGAATTTCAAATAATAGAAATAAATAGACACTTATAACTGCATACGATTAGGCGACCTTATTACTACCAGTATTTAGTAATATTAAACCTAAGGAAATACTTACTTTAAAAGATATACTGGTTATATATGTACTTCCATAACTTATTTATATTGATACATTACATGCGGAGCAACTGTTATATATATGTTTCTCCGTATATACGAGTATATGAAACTCAGTAAAACAAACCATTCTATAAAATACTACAAAATCACATACAGCGTCACATTGCGTACAATTTATTTTTTATTTTAATTAACGCGTTTAAAAAGAACTAAAAACCGACTTCAATTGCCTTAAAAAGTTCACTCTTAGAGCTAGAATGATCTGGTTTTGTTGATTTTCTCAAAAAACCCTCTATCAATTTCGATAAAACTTATACGGGACCCTCCGCTGAGGTATATTCTACCAAACAAAAAAGAATCATCAAAGTCACACACAGGTTCACAATTGGCGGAGTAATCGCGTAACATACATTAAAAAACATCAGTCTAACTGAGAACCTCTTCTTCTGTCGTTTAATAAAATAGATATTGACTAAAAGTCTTGTGAATTTCAATTGGATTTAAGTAGATAAATTTGTAGCGAATTAACTTCGAAAATAAACAATTTGAATCTCAAATCTTGCAGTCGAATAACTTAAATTTTTATTATAAGAAAAACAATCTACAGATCACATCATATTTACGTTTTTTATATTATAAAACTAGAAAGGATAAACTACAAACCCAATTAGACGTAAAGCGTGAATTTAGAAACAGAATAAATTTCCCTAACAACCTTACAATTACAGCTTTAAAGGCATTCGAACGCTTTTATGCCTTTTCTTTTTAAACAGTTAAAGCTCTATTGTTTCTGCTAAGTACTAGTTTTCTTGCATTGATCTAAGATCATCATTCATTAAATGAAACTGTTGAATCTTTAATGTATTAAATAGTATATATATTATAAAGTAATATATTAAATTCATTTTGTTGCTTCTTTGTGTTTGTTGTCATTTTATTTATTTTAAATAGTTGACAAAGTATTCACTTTTTTAATAATTTTTAAAAGGGAGACCTGCTGATTTTAGTAGACTTAGGCAAACTAATGATAAAATGAACTGAAAACTACTAAAAGCATGTTTATTTATAAAAAAATAATTTTGGAAATAAAACGTAAAAGTTGTATATTTATTAACTATGAGTTAGATGAGAGTGCACCGTGAAGACGACCTCCTATAAATGAGCCTTTGCTGTGTTTTGAAACATTGACAGCTCGAGTAAATTTGTTTACCAAATAGTTTTTTGAAGTATTTTAAGCAACAATCATTAATGTTTGGAGATATCAAGGTATATACTTTCAACAAACAAATTACTCTACTAATTTGTATACTTTTAAATGAGCATTACTTGTAAACACTCGTATGTAAAAATACATAAGTCTATAGGTATATTTACTAAACATATAGTTGTTTTCGGTACCTAGAGCTAGAAATAAATTGGCCTTCGATAAAGTATTATAGTTGAAACCGCCTCCGAAAATCCGGAAGTCTGGGTTTGGTTGGAGGATTTATATGTTCGCCTGGCTAGGTGCCACCATGTTACCTAAGTCTGCCGCCAAGCAGCAGTGTTAATAGCACTGTCGCTTACCGTTATGAAAGGTAGTAGAGACAACGCTTCATTAGGTTGAGGCTTCTGGGTGCGCACGCTTACCAGGCAAGGCCTTATCGTCACTTACCATCAGGTGAGATGCAGGCCAAGTGTAAACCCATCATACATAATATCAAAGATTAGTAGAACACTACTAATATTCACTACTACAGCTTTACTAATACTAATAACATTCTCCTGTACCAATACTTGGAGTTAGGAATACCTACCGTCAAATTAAAGGTATATTATTACCAAATTTTCTGTGTTCGTTAAAGTCCAATACAGTGCCTGCGGTAAAAACTCCCCACTTTACGCAAATGCTGTTGACAATTACTATTAAAGAAATTGTTCTTGGTGCCCTCACGAACGTAGAAACTTTAAATCGTTTCGGTCGTGCAACTCCTTTTTCGGTTTAGGTCTTAAATAAGTCTATTGTCAGTCAGTCTGTCGTTCTATAATTGCAAATAGGGGGGCAAGTTTGTACGATATGTGAATCGCAAAAGTTAAGACAGTATTAATATATTAATTCATTAAAAAACTATCATTCAAGTAATCAAAAAAGAATTTTTGTTCACTTTGAAAATATCTACATAGCTAAATAGAAGAACTAAACTTCTTGTATTGTGATAAATTTATTAATTTATTCAAAAATAACGTTTAATAGTAATTGATATTTTATTTCTGACTTCATTTTTCTACGTTTTATACAATAGGATAATTTTTGTTCTTTGGATACATGATATTGTATAGATACAGTACAAATCTTTTACCATGTTTTTCGAGTACATGTATATTTGTAGGTATGTACAATTGTTTGGAATGGCCTACGTCCCAAATGGCTCGATGGCTTTTAGCCTGAGAGTTGTCATTAGATTCGTATTTACTGTGAGAGTGATACTGGGTATATCAAAATCATAAAAAAGAAAAAAATCACATTCGTTGTTTTTTTAGATTAACTTTTCATTACTTGTTGTTATGGTATCTCATGATCCACCAACGCCAATATATTAATTGGGGATTAAGTAAATCATGAGTAATCAATCAGATCGTAAAGAAAGTTCATCTTACACTCAGATGTACTAATGAATGTTAAAGGGTTAAGTGATTAACTAATTTATTGATTAATCCACGTTTTGCTCCAATCAAATCAAATATGTAACGTAAAGTTAAAAGAAATATGTGCAAAGTGTCTTGAGGAAAACAAGATTTTCAAGGGTAGAATGATATTTATTGCAATCTTAGAGAAAAATTCGTTTAATGCAGTGAGCAAAAATGACCAAGGATATAGTACATTGCAATCATTTAACGATGCATAACAAAGCCCAGTCGTCTGACCGTACAGTTTTCTCACATTTGCCTTCAATAACCATTACCCAGACCAAATCCAGTTTAAATGCCCCACGAAGTCCGGACTCACATAGACTGTTCGCGGGCGACAGAAATAACTGGCTAAGATTGACGAGATACATACCATTAAAGACTAACGAACATCTCAATTTAGCTAACCACCTGCCTTGAGGTTACTTTTAAATATAACCACATTTTGCCTTCTTAAAGTAAGGCTAAGGAGCTGCTGGAATTGTTGCTGAAGAAATTTATTTTGCACACCTTTAATCAGAAGTTTGTTTTTATTTGGTAATTGATATGTTAATCTAACAAAGCCGTGGTAGCTCAGTTAGGTAGAGCGTCAGTCCTTAAACAATCAAGGTTTGGATTCGGTCCTGGCTCGTACCAATGAATTCCAATTTGGAATTTGGAATTTATGTACGAATGATAAAAATCATTACCATTAGCTTTTCGGTGAAGGAAAACATCGAAGGAGACCTGCACACTCCTGAGATGAAATTCAAAGGTGTATGTGAAGTCTACCAATCCGTACTGGTCCCGCGTGGTGGACTTTGGCCCATACATACGAGTACACCTGTGTAGTAGAGTAGGCCTGAGCCCCTGCAGTGGGGACATATATAGGCTGTTGATGTGTGTTGTGATGTTAATAATAGAGACATGTAAGATTGTGTTACGTTGTAACTAGCTTCAAAATTGTTATCTGAATAAGAACAACCTGTCTCAGTGGCCTTTTGGCTACACTTTGGGACTGACAATCCAAAGGTCTCGATGTGGTTGGTGGTTGGTTTTCATTGCATTCATACCTCTATTTTTTACCAGCCTGCAAATGGAAAGTAATACTAGGAACAGATATTAAACAAAGCATGATTCTGAATGCTTATCATCAACAAGCTTTTACCTTCAAACGCCACGGCTACTATCTATCAGGATAAAAATTTGTGTATGTCCTTCTCTTAACATTGAGTTTTTAGTTTGAGTGTGATTTTAAAATAAGCAATGAATTAAATATTTCTAATGGAAAACAAAAGATATTGCAAGGTGTTCCAAATCAGTCACCAGTTTTTAATACTGTTATTTTATTCAATTCAAAGTCCAGTAGAACCCAGACTCACTCGATAGTTCCCAGTGGGAAAATATCTCTCAGCCAATAGTCAATGTTTCAATGCACTGCTAAGAGATAAATGGGTGCCACATTAGAATTGATTAGTCGTAGTGCGCTAGAGCGTTCTAAAACGATCGACGGTATACTGCTAATTAATTAGCCAAGCGATTATACTCTGTAAAGCGCGTGCGTCAACGCTCACGTTAAATTAGAACCTGGAGATTAATTTACGCTCAAAGAAGTTAAGTCTTCAAGCGATACGTTGCCTGATGCAATAGCTAATAGCTGTCTCTAAGTTAGCGTAATGGGTTACGGCTAAAAGTCATCGCAAGACACGTACGAGTATACACTTTATTATACGAGTGCTCTATTTGAATACTACTTTGTATAAAGTAATAGTAGAACTTTTACTAGTAGTAGGTGAAGTAAGTCCGAGGAGGAATCAAGGCCGAAACAAAATAGCACTGCAATTTTTACACTTTGCACTTTTTATATTTATTATTTATATGATATTTTAATTTAGTTGTAGTACTACAAATTATTTTGGCAGTCTGCTAGAATAAATACAGACAGTCGAAGCAACTAATAGTACTCCATATAAACAGAACCAAATTTTTTATGTACACTCTTTTAACTTCATCTGACGTATGACATATAAGTGTACTCATGTCTAGGAATTAAAACCGCGATGCACATCTAACCAAATTACAACTATCAAATATAAAACCGTAGAAAAACGTAGCCCCGCAAAGTTGACGCAGCCTGTATATCTTTCCTGCGATATTTAATTACCCTTACCAATGGTTTTCATGTTAACATTAAATTTAATGTAACGAAATAATTTGTGAAACAGCGAGATGGCGTCAAGACAAATCGTCGCTACATTAGAATCAGTTAGACGGCAAGCTGGTGCTATTTATTTTGACTCGGACTAATGCCGAAGGCGAGTCAGCTATTATATTTGTATTAGTGAGAAGGAAGTGAGTTTTTCCAGTAAAATATCTAAGTGTAGCTTGTCTACATAATGTGTGGCACTTTTCAACTCAAATCAAATTCTATACAACACACTGTAAGACTAGAAATTCTTGTGTAATGAGTGCCTCTTTGATGGAATGTACAAATTAGAGAGTTTCAGGATCAAGGAATCAAAATTCTAAAATATTTGTATTATTTTATTTCATTGCGATGCATTAAAGAACTCATGCAGTTTGCGTTCCGGTGTAGTTTTGTAAGATTGTGTGTGAGAGAAGGGGGCACATATTTTACTTTATTTTAAATAATTTCTTATTTACGATCCATTTTCTATTTTAACATAACAACCGTTTCATATTTTCAAATCAGAAAAATCCAGCTTTTGTGGAAAATGAACTAACAAGTTCAAAGATGCAATCCGAAATTGTCATGTTTTGTTAGAAAATCAAAAATATATTGCTTATATTTTCAACCCACATACAAATAAAATAAAATCGACTTAAAATAAAGTATTGATATATTTTAAATTATCTAAAAATAAAGGTTTCAGGAAAGAAGCCTAAATCATAGAAACGACTTGGACATATTTTTGTTGACAGAGACAGTCAAAATTCCTGTTATATTAAACCTTTGAAGAGCAGAGCTATTCCGAAACCATATTATATATCAACTAGTTCTGGTCGAACAATCTGGAATGAAAAGGCCTTAGATATCAACACACATTTGTCCCTTGCCATCATCTACTTGTGAGTCCGTGTGATATCGTGCTCATTTGTTCCAAGTGCACCGACATCGCTTTGCCCTTTTAAATACACACGTGGCATTTTCCAATCCAACAAGCCAGGGTCTATCGTGGTTATGATGATAGGTTTAAAAGGCCTGAGACATGAGGTATCAATGAGAGACTAAAAAATAGTAATTCATTCTTGGACAGATGGCACCACAGGATGGCACCGTCGTTACAATATTTAACTGTCAAATGTATACTTACCATCAGGTGAGATTGAGGTCAAGTGTTGGTCTATCTTCAATAAAAAAAATCCTTTTTCGCATGAAAAAAAAGCAAGGAGTTTATGTACTGAATTCCTTGATTCAAAACCAAAGAGAATATAACTTCTGTGTAAATAAATATGGCAAAGTTTTTAACAATAATTTTGGGGGGTGTTTGGACTGTCACGATGATTTATGACAGATTAATTTCGAACTCTTCCGCGCCATCTATCTAGTCCTTTAAGTACTCAACTGACAAACGTCTTTGAAAGTCTCTCATTAATCTTTCTTTAATCAAACGATCCGATGAACCGGTCGATCGGAACACGCGAACTTTTTCGTATTGGTTTGGTAATGGAGATTCCATTACCAAACCAACTATAAGACTATGAGAAAGACAAGAGAGAAAAAAGTTTTACTAGATTTTACACGCTTTGTCGTAGATGTCCTAAATTATCCCATGGTAAGACTTTACTGGGATAATGAAGTAACTTATGTCACTCCAGTTTATAACCTGTATAAATCTATCTTCCAGCGTGAAAAAAGTACAAAACAAAAGAATTCTACCTCTAATTACTTCTTCAAATCTCTCCTGTATATAATCAGTAGCTTATTAATACGTAAATATGTAGAGGTACAAAACTATCGATAACGATGAATTTAAAATGAAATGAAATGTTTCAACTTCTGCATACTACTTATTTACAATCTAATCATCGAGCTCTTACGAGGGCTTCGTACTGATCGCCTAGTCTGTAGAGCATTAACTATGAGATATGCTCCTCACTCTAGCATGGTTAGATGCAGTTTCATATACTTAGTAAATACACGCGCAATTTGTTAGAACATCTGACATCTGGATTCTGACCTTCTGAATAGTTAGGACAATATTTAGCCATTAGGCCACAAAAGCGGTTGAAATGTATGTTAATGATACGCATTCCGTTATAATGCGATGGCAATTTTTGTAGATAGTTACTGCACAACGCCAGCTATCCTATTTTAAAACATTATGGTAAAAGAAATTTAGTATGAAACTTTTGCCGGTCAAATCGCCTTAATATGCCACATGGATATAGATTAGAATAGAATAAATTTAGTCATTTTTCTTCATAGCTTTATTCCAGCCGGATAGAATTAGAAATCACGATACTTCGAAAGAAGATATTATTACTTACATAAAGGTAGAAAATCAGTACTTAATTCTCAAATAGACATCAAATCACTATCATCAAACCATCAAATTGCTACATAGACGATAAAATTTACATAAATCCGACGTCAATCACGCATTGATTGATTTGACAACAATTTGTCTGTCTAATGGTGCCTTATGGGATTGTCGTTTGTGTCACAGATTAGTCTAAATAATTTGAGTAAGTACAGATGCGTCACTCCTACTCGTACCCAGAGTATAAAACTTATCTAGGTTATATAAAACTGAATTTCAGTGGTTGTATAACTGCTTCATGAGTCCAATGTTGGACACGAGCCTTTCTCATATATCGCTACATGGAACTTTCCATGAGGGTATTTGACATAATCGCCACGGTTGGGCGGATTAGTGATCGCAGTAAAATTAGAAATCACGATACTTCGAAAGAAGATATTATTGCTTACATAAAGGTAGAAAATCAGTACTTAATTCTCAAATAGACATCAAATCACTATCATCAAACCATCAAATCAAAGTCTTACATTAGTGTATGATGCTCCCCATCACCTGAATAGATTTATCTTAGTCGCCTTTTCCGACAAACGTGGGATGACATGAGATGGTCCTATTCTAAAGACGAGAACACACGGCCATGCTTTAATATTATAAGGACTAAATAAATATCTTTTAAATGTCTTTTTGCTCATTATTTTTGGTTGGCGGGAAATCTTATTGAAGAGATATGTCCATAGGTCTATCGCTATTTATCAATTAACATTTTTTTAAATAGCTTTGTTGGTGTGCTCGACGCGTCATACCGTCACTGATTTCACAAAATGATGTATTAAATACAGTCTCCCAGAGTTATGTGATGTTTTTTATAAATTTTATCGTATATGGTATATTTTGATGAGAAGATCTGAATAGATTGACTTTTTTTGTTTAGTATAAGGTACAACAATGAGATTAACATTGTCATTTTGTTGTCAAGAATCCCTAAAACAAATACAGCATTTTTAAATACTTATATAGTGTTTGTACCGGTCATTCTGAATAAGTACATGACATATAAGCAGGGTTGGCATATTTTTTTAAAAAAGTGTTTTAAACAACGTTTTAAACACCCAAAAATGTAACATAATAAATAGACAGATAGTATTTTTACATTAGACTTTATTACAGGAATTTCTGTAGCATTGTTAGTACTACAAAAGCCTCACGGCTGGTATTCTAAATCTGGGGGCACGCAGTGCCCCCGCCAAGTCGAGCCAAGAGCGGCATGGCCGTACCATCCTTTTCTCGAAGCAGTTTAACACATTACACACACAGAACGGGATTCGCTTAGAGGCAAGATGAAGCCCGCTAAGGCGTTACAAAGCAAGGAGTGCATTTGCTTCAATTTATCAGCATTCGTAACCATCCTGAACTCCTTTAGAGACAGATTAGAAAGTGTAAATCCCCTTAAACAAGACAGCGCGAGCCCATTAGAGAAGGGGAATTATTCTAAAGATATCTTATCGATATGATCGGACGCCCGCTCATGGTTATTGTTTATCGTTGTTCCCTAGGCCGCCGGTCGAGAAAGCATCGATCGATAGATTTGATTAATTATACCGATGTTTGTCCCGTAATTGCATTGATTTTAGACGGATATTGTAAGGGACTAAGATATGTGCAGTAGCGTTTTTTGTAGTTGACTTCTGATGTTGATATTGTTGCGAGCTTCAGGGTTCGAGGGATCTAAGAAAACTCGTGTTCAATGTTTCGGAGTTTATTTGGTGACACAGGTCCACAAGCCAGTCTTCTAAACTTCGGGTCGTGCGCCCCTGTCTTCACTGGATCCAAGTCTTCTGCACTGAGTCTGTTTCTGGATTCTAAGTACATAGTCCTTTGACATCACTAACACCGGTCTGTCACTACTGACACCACTTGACACCACTACACTATCACTTTTCACTTCACTGTACTTCATTCATGGAATGAACGAACCCATGTAATAGAGTCCAATTTTGTTAATCGATCTAAAATACATTGAAATGACAAAAAATCAAACATATTTTTTTAACCAATAATTTACTCTCAACTTTAAATTCAGTTTAATGGATGTTTTACTACATACTGGTAAACACATCAAGGAAACTACCAGACTCAAAGCACATTGTAATGTGCTGTAGCGCATGGCAGTGTAGGGGCGCATACGTCACAGTACGATACGCAATGTAAACAGCTCGATAAATATTTATAATAAATAGTATAATAATCACACCAATAATCCAATTTAGTCTCAGTGTTCTACTACTTATGCACCTGTAGGTAGGTTGATATTCATAAAACACATTTGACGATGAAGAACACAAGTCACAACACTGTGTCACAACACAAGTCTGTCTGTCACAACACAAGTGACTACGTACTTTCTTCATGCTCAAAAAATTTGTTGTTCATGGTAGGAGAAACATGACGGCAAACTTTATTAAACACTTCAGTTCCATAGATTCTTTACGCAATGTATTACTTACCTTTATATTTGGTAGTGAGTCAAGGAGCGATATAACATGTAATGTTGAGCAAGAACACAACTCACGGGGCATTATCCCGCGATGTGTATCGTTCAGAACGCGGAGTAGGCCGCTCTAAATTATCGATTGTTCGTTATTTTGCCTATCGACGGAAGTTGTGGACCGTGCACATCTGCTGTGTTCACTATAAATCGGCCATAAATTATAGGAGTAATTTTGATAAGTTTGTTGTTCTTTATATTGCTAAGAACTTTAAGTAATCATAAAAGGGCGTGGTGTACCGTCGCTTTCGAGGGAGGATAGCGACCAACACCACCAGAGCGGCACCAACGTGCCCACAGTAAATAAGAGTAGAATATAGGTTTTTATCTTATTTTAGAACAATTTTATTTTAATTTATTGTATTGTACTTTGTATATTCGCTTGAAGAACCGATAACCGGTTGGGAGTAAAGGTTCTCGGTTAGCGACCACGTTCCGGGAAGCGTCTACCGGGCCGTCCCTCTACTAGATGGACCGACGATCTGAAGTTGCTGGATGCAAGTGGCTCGGTACTGGTCAATGTGGCATTCTATGAAGGCCTATGTCCAGCAGTGGACGCTTCCCGGTTGCTGCTGCTGACTTTGAATATATCTTTGTTACCTGATAATAAAGGAAAAATAATAAACAATTTATACTCTGAGTCTAAGAACTGCCACTTCGGATTCACAAAGCAAGAGCGAATGCTTCAACGCGAATTTTTTCTAGAAAAAGTCATGGCAATATCGTCATTATCAGGTGAGATTATTCAAGTCCATTGCATGAAAATTTGGGCATTAAATCTCGATATCAATCTAAATAAGTGGATCAGATGTTATGAGGATTCCTGACACAAATACAAGTAGGCAATCATCCTAACAGTCGGCATTTCTCATTGTGCCCGCGTTACCATTTCTTGTCGTCAGATTACGGGCTCAATGCACATTATGTTCGCATTAACTGTTTTATGCTCATATTATATGTAGGTGTATAATCTGTCGCTAAATCACAATACACATGCTACAATAGTACCGTTTGTAAAAGATGAAATATCATTCGATAGACATTCCAGTAGATTATCTATAAGGGAAAAGTCACTGCGACTATTGAAAGCAACTTTGATAAAAAGTATCAATCAATCAATTTGCCGCTTGTTAGCTGGACTCATTTTCAACATATGATGACAAGTATGTAAAATCTAGTAGAAAAAATTATGTGCTTACTTTTGGATCATGTCACAGTCACCTTTAATTGACGTTTCCCTCAACACACTGTATAGGAATAAGCAAGAGTGCTTGACCCTATCTTGATCATATGCAGGGTGCTAAAGTAAATGTCAATTAATTTGAATATGACATGGTACTAAGGTTGGTACATATTTTTGAACTTAAGTATTCAGAATTACCGTATATAATATGGTCCCGGTTAATGACTATTGACTACACCATGCCATCCCGCGAGTGTCGTAAAAGGCGACTAAATGAAAACTATTCAGCAGACTGGCAGCAGCATCCACCTATTTAATGACATCTTATTACGATCACCAATCCGCCTGCCAAGCGGTAATTATGACAAATGAGGGAGGCTCATGTCCAGCAGTAGACTTGTGCAGCCAACATTAATTTTATATCACATACCTATTAACACTTCAATAAATAAACCAAACACATTCAAAAGTTATTGAATCAAATCAAAAATTGATTGTGTACCGTGAAGCTGATTGTGATGATGTAACAGAATCACCCTATGTCAGATTCTTTAAAAAGAGAATGAATAAACCGACCGCCTAAATAAGTCTTCGCTGGCGCGGTACAGGGGCGCAGAGTTTTGGCAACAAAGGATCTACCTATATAGGATATGTGAGGGTGGCCCATGTTTCTTTGTTCGTAGCTATTTATGTATTGTGATCAATATTATTATTATGTCTAACCAGCCGAAACTTAAAGTGTATTTACACGTATTTTACTGACTTTTCCATTCGTTCTCCATCTTTTTCAGTGTTCAAGCGCTTTGACATAAACCATCAGTCATCATCGGCGACCAACTTTGGATTCTCAAAGGTATCTTTCATTTTATAAAATACCATCTGTTCGCTATTAAACATTTAAATAATAAAGACCCATAAATTGCAAATACAGGCGTGACACTAAAAAACGCACTCGAACGAAATCTTAACCAAATCTCGACAGCTCGAAGATCAAGAAAAGGACAACATTACTTTATCTGTGAATCTGAAAGGCTTCCGTGAATCATTGGCATATCAACGCCCAACTTAAACGGAAAACTTGAAATTTATAACGTCAATCCCTTTGATGACGTATGACCCTTTGATGAGCAAAGCAGCGGGAAATCTCCAGCTTTATTTCGTAGATTACATAACTTTGGAAGATTCAACTAGACGCTGATAGACCAGTTAGTGTGCTGTTGTCATTATTTCTATCACTCGCATTGTAAAAACCGATTCCCTCATAAAATGACACTTAAAAGGGCTGTTTTCTAGCCCGAACATTCCAAAATGAATAAAACTATGTGTGTGTGTGTGTTTGAGCAGGCAATTCACTTTATTTATCTGTCTGTCGTGGCCTAATGGCTAAATTTGGATTCACAATCCCGAAATCTCGGGTTCGATTCCCAGAGGCGGTACCTATCGGTACTTGTTAGATTGGCGGTGGTACATTTTCTATGTCGCCTGGCCAGCTACCGTCGTGTTTCCTGAGTCTGCCGCCAAGCAGGAGTGCTAATAGCACTGTTGTGTTCTGGTATGAGTCATTACCATCCAACGGCCTTATCGTCATTTACCATCAGGTGATATGAAGGCCAAGTGCAAACCCATCATACAAAAAATTAAAAATAAATTATTTCTGTTGGCACTACGACTACAATTGTCTTTCAATATCGTGTCTCTAGTACAAAAGAAAGTTTAGTACAAGTTTTCGATGCCTATACATTGTTACAATAGTGAAATCCTGGATTGACACAGAGCAGAATTAACCTTGGTTTTGTTTAGAATATAGCCTTCTCAACGCCTACACAAACTGACAGCTGTCCTGGAATGTTTGGAAAAATAAATTTATTTTCTTACTTATTTTTTATTTTTATTATAACAATTATATTTTTTTCAGGCTTTAAACGGATTTCTTATGATGATGACACAAAACGGCAAATTACTATACATATCGGATAACGCTGCTGAGTATCTTGGACATTCAATGGTGAGTGACAATATTGAATTCGTTCAAATATTCTCAAATCACATATTCTTTATTAAACTCACATAGCATGTACATAAATCATGACAATTAAGGATGTATAGGTTTAAAAACAGCTATGAGAGAGCCGTGATGACATACGGAACCGAAACGTGGTCCTTTACTGCGGGCCGAATAAACAAGCTCAAAGTCACTCAGCGAGCAATGGAACGAGCTATGCTCGGAATTTCTCTACGTGGTCAGTGGTTCAGTGGTGGTAAATTTATCCGCAATCTCTATTATAATAAATTATTCAGCAATGAATCAGCTGTGAAAACTGCATATAAAATGTCAAATATTTCGATGTCGAGATTCATTTGGGGTTTTTAGATAAATTTTTCACCTCGGTTTCAGGCCTACATATATAACAACTGTAATATGATTTTTGTATGGTAATCATTAAAGGAATAATTTTAACAAAATGCTACAACAGTCGCGGTTACAGTTATGTGGCTTATGTAGAGACTCCTTGACGCGTAATATCTGTTTACTCTCGTTTAGCACCGGGGATGTTTGCGTCACGAGAGCGTGATTCTGACGTCATCCGTTACAAAATTTACTGTTACCAACGACTGTAAAATCATTTGTGCTACGAGAATATCTGTAAAACTTGAACAATTTGGAAAAAGTTTAAATTTCCTGTAGACGTAGTCTTTACTCTTGTCTCAGCCGTTATTTTCAGCAGGTTTATTTGTAAGCCACGAAGCATGGTGTGTTTCGGAGGAGGTCTAATATCCTGCAATGTAATTCAAAAAAGCCGAGAATGAAGTGCAGATATTGAAACACACGGCTTTCAACAGGATTTGATCCTTAGTCCGTTACTGGACGAGTCAACGAAATCAATAACACTTGCCGCCCAATTTTTCTCGGCACAACAAAGCTCGCCGGTGGGTCCGCCCACGTAGCGGACGGCACAGACCGTACCGCTGACCCCGAATAGTTGCTCGTTAACCCGCGCGCGCGCTGATAAATTAATCACTACCTTTTATTGTTCGCCGTTCGTCGCGTAATATCGTGTATACAGGACGGACATAACTATTGACGATTGAAAAATAGCACTCTTCTTCAAGCTCTGTTTGACGGATATTCATCATTTTGTAACAGACTAATTTAAAAAAAATTAAGCCATTTTGACATAATCTTTTAGCTATACATGTATGTATAAGCGCTAGGCAGACTTAAGGCAGGTCCCTGGATTGATTACCGGTGGGAGCATTGTCTAAAAACGTTCCCCAGTTTAGTTAGTACATTTAGACTGAGTCACCTAATTTTCTGAAAAATTTGATGATTCCGTGCTTTGTATGGCAGGTTGTTGTATTGACAGCAGTCGTTAGTCCAAGTTAGAGACATCCACTAACAGCCTAATAGCTCTCAGCTAAGCTTGGAGGGTCATATGTCAGTCACTACCGTAAAAACCTAAGTAAGGAGTAAGTACCCGACCTCAATTGAAAAACGGGATAAGGCTAGGGCGATAATGATGTCGATTTTATATACTGAATTTAATTTTAGGTCCTAATTTTTTTCTAATGGAATTCAAAATTCAAATTAGTTTCATTCCAGAAGACATTTCCAGGAAATATTTATATAACAGAATATAAAAGCTACAGAGCGTCATGGTATAGATTTCTATAAAATCAATGAAATTGACGAAATAAATTGAAATTATTGAATTAAAACTCGAAAATTAAAGCAATAATTGTATAAATATAAGGGTTTTACATATTTTCATGCAATTTCATCCGGTTATGCGTAATAAATGTTTTTTATTTATTTATTTCAGAGGCAACATTGATATTTTTCTATGTAAGTCGAAGTGAAATAATTCATGTTTTCTCTGGCAATAGTTATATCAGGAATATAATATTATGTATTACTGTTTTTCACAATAAGAAATGAAATCATTAAAAAATAGCATAAGGCTCGTCCATCATTTGAACATGCTGTACATAATGTGTTTCGTTCGTGTGAAACGGCGCTACCACAGATGTACATGTAATTATAGCCAGTCAATATATTCAAATTACGATTAATAGCCGTGCTCTGGTGTTGGCACAACCTAACAATATAACGAGAGCACAACTATCTTATCTAATCTCTTTTTTAACCTACCAGGGTCGGATCAAGACGGGTCGCTTTAGGTCTGACCCCCCCATCGAAAGGGCAAGTACTTTGTGTTTAATGTACAGCATAGTTTTACATGGATAATTCCAGAGTCGTTTAACGTTTACTGACCAATCGTAGAACCATACGCAGTCTAGTATGAAACTATGACATTTATCTCAAAAATATTATAGATTTGAAATTTCTTTTGCCGTAACTTTTACAATAGAATAGCTAGATTTGTGCAGTAACTATCTAAAAATAAGGTCCGGGAATGAGTATAACTTACATTCAACTTCACGGCGAATGAACATTTTCATTTTTACAAAATATTTTTATTGTCGTTCATAACGCCATCTAGGGACCATTAGCTACGTATTAGCTATTTTAGCTGACAATTGATGACTGATTATCAGAAGCAGTTCCCTCCCGGTCGCCGTGTTGTTCCAACATACCTGCAAGGTCTCTAACTGCCGACACGTCACCTACACTGCACACTTGCTCAATACTTTCACTGTACATACAAACACACGTATCTATATGTTAACACGTCCATATACACTCACACATACACTTCTTTTACACATATGTTTAATGCCTTACATATTATAGGGCTTATCTGAAAACCAGCGCTATGGCTACTGCCATAGCAGATGCTGAGATCAGTCCTTTTTGACGACACATTACAACACAATGCCTATGTACATCAATAATGTACTATTTGTAATTGTACGTAATGTATGTATTAATGGTATTTTGTATTGTGTTGTGTGTGTTTTAGTCAAATAAATATTTTTCTGTTTCTGTTTCAATTTGGTTGTACGATAGTTAGTACATTCATTTTCCTCCATTATAATTGAAAAAAATATTTTAAAATAAATTTGTTTTGAAGCATTCTCAGCTAATTCCCGTAAAGTTATGAATTGTAATTTATTTAATCGTATGGCATTCTGCCTTTACATACTCGTATGTGGCTTTAAATATGAACTCTCGTGATTGCGGAAAATAAGGATGTTATGTGTATGTTAATAAATCGCGTTTGTCGTATGAAAACTCCCTTAAATATTTATTTTATTCTGCTTTTTAATATTTGCTTTTATTCGCAATTTCGCAACAGAAATAAATCATCTGTGAAAATTTCAACTGTCTAACATCACTGTTCATGAGATACAGCCTGCGGACAGACTGACTGAGTCTTAGTAATATGATCCCGTTGGTTACCCTTTGGGTACGGAACCCTAAAAACAAGACTGAAACATTTTTATCATTACCTCGATTGTTAACTCGTCATCGACATCTGTCAAAAATTAATTATTAACTGAATTTTTTTAATGTTTCTGTTTCATGGCAATCTGTTTTCCAACAATAAGCCACTTATTTGTTTAATTTCTCAGTTTATGTTTTACTCAAGAGCCATACTTGTATGAAAGTTCTTTTCACACGACTCTCTTTATTTAAAGTGGTAAATCTTTTATGTAGGGTCAGTATGTCACTTCTTTTTAGCCAGGTATGCTGAAGAGCACATTTAGAAACAATTAAAAAAATGAAATTAAAAAAGAAACTTAGATAAAATGAATTTTAGATAATACGCTGTCGCGTAAGGATGATTTTATCTATTGGTTTTTCTGAAATCTAAGAACCTAATACTGCCCTGGCAGCAACTTTTGTTTTACAAAGTGTCCGCTCTAAACGCTCCAGCGATTTTGTTTTGATTGGTCATTGTGAACAGTTTGTCAGATGTCATAAGATAGGCTCTACAATGAAATGTCATGGTTGCATACATCCGGGTTCATATTAAATTGATATGATAGGTGGTATAATTAAAAACAGCATCTGAAAAAAAACCTGTAGACATACTTCTATATTGTAGATCGTATCATGATGTATTGGTCGCTTATAAGTATGCTGTTAACTGTACTATGTAGTAATGTTAATTCGGTTTTAACTGTTTAGCTTCTAAAATTTTATTGTTTTTATATTAGCAACTGTTAATATAAATCATGGTGAACATTTTGTCGTTTATCTTCAACTGAGAAAAGATTAGTTGTTGGGAATAAAGACAATTTGTCTATATGTATTGAGCTCTATTCCGGATGTCATTTACAGACGTCAATGAAATCCAATAAAATTGACTTTGAATTGAAGAAATTGATACAAATATTAACAAAACACGACCGCTATTTGACGTTCATTCAATGTTATCCAGTTTTATTAAAATTAAAACAATCTGTGCTTATATTATAAAAGCGAAAGTTACTTATATTTGTTTTCCGTTAAGTCGTAACAGAGAATCAGAATTACTTGATTTTTGGATAGGACATAGGCTATATATAGACAAGCATTTCCCGTGGGACACATTTTGAAGGCCACACAAACGAAGTCGCAGAACAAAGCCTAGTTAACAAATAAAGACATGAAGTCAAGATCCATAAAAATAAGAGTAAACAATACATCACTATAATTATGAAGCGGCAGTCGAACTTTAAAAAAGCAATTCTGTCATTACAACAATCGAAGGCAGAGCCGTGGCGTAGCGTCCATCGATAACGCTAATCCCGAGCCCATCTCGTCGTCATAACTCAACCATCGACAGGATTCCCACGATACCGTTCTTATGAACTTCGTAAACTATAACGAACCATTATTATGTGCAAAACACATTAAATCTTTAGTACTATAAAGATAAAGTTCAAAATGTAACGAGTTGACCTCAACCTCTCGGCTATGTTTTATTGTTAATATGCAATTAAGATTAATGATAACGTTTAAGAGCAGTAAATACTTAATTCAAATATGTAGTTAAAAACAATGCCGGTCTAGTTAATACGCCGTTTATAAGAGCAAATTGATGTGTGGGTGGGGCTAAGTAGATATTACTTCGCGAAGACAGTTTCATATAAATTATGTTCTAATTTATAATGTTGAAACAAAGCCTTGCAATGTTTTTGCTATTGAGTTGTTTCTCATATTTTCTTTCCCTCCTCTAAACGAAAATAACCAGTACCACTCGAGTGGCGACCGGGAAACGTTTACCGGGCCGTCCCCTTACTAGATGAACCGACGATCAAGTAAATGTTGCGGGGAATCGAAAGATGCAAGTGGATCGGGACCGGTCATTGTGACATACCATGGAGGAAGCCTATGTCCAGCAGTGAACGTTTCCCGGCTCATGATAATGTAACAACAGTCTTTGTCCCAAGAAAATACACTTTGATGATCAAAAATGAATCGAGCGAATCAGATCAGGTGAGATAAAGTCTAAATTAAATGTGAACAAATTGTAAATTTTTAAATTTCGAATCTTTCGTAAATTACTAAATTTAAAATAAGTACATTTGCAATCTCAAAATTATAGGATTACAATCTAGCACACGAAAATGTTATCTAACGCCTTTCTATCTCCAGTAACGAACCAGAAAGAACACTGGTATGTTGCTTTTATCTATGATTTTATAAAATTAAACTTGAATTACCTGCTCAACTCATTTTTTAGATAAGTAACACGACGTCTAATTCCCATATCTATGGAACAGCTGATCTAAGTCGCAGTTCATCTAAATAGCAACACGTCTTGAGTACGAGTACTCAGCTACTTACAGATTGACACGTCATATCTCCATATGTTTTGAAATGACCGTAATAAACAGATATAAAAAAGCTAGAAATTTTGTTGTATAAAAGACTTAAACAATCATTTTACCACATTTCAACCTGACTAGCTACACTACAGATTGACCTTTAAATACGATAACTCAACAACAATTGACATTACGAACAATATCTATATGATGTTGAGATGATCCTACAGACACAACCTTTAGCGCCCTTTCAGTCACACAATAGCTAAGATAAAGTAGGGAAATAGGGATGTTACACAAAGAACGAAGTGAGACGATTTATAAAACACATTAGTAGTTCGTTTTCGAAGATTCTTAGCTAATGTCATGTTCAATGTCCATCAAGCAATACATGTCAAAACTAGTCTGTTCTGTACTAGTTCTGTCCATGAGAACTTTTATGTAGTCAAGACTGACAATGAAAACTTTTGATCATCGTCATCATTATTGCCTGCTTATGATTTTACAAACCCACTCCAAGACATTAGCCTCTCTTTAACAAAGTTTAATTAATAACGTACAAAGATTGAGGTCTGTGTTTACTGACTGATGATATAAGTGTACATAGATTTTTGTAGCCATGATTATCTGCAACATAGACATCAACCCGTAGACGAGGCAATGAACTAGAATAGAATTGGGCAGGCCACATCGCCCGAAAAATCGATAACCGGTGGGGAGTAAAAGTTCTCGAGCGGCGACGACATATGTGCTGGGAAGCGTTGACCGGGCCGTCCTCCTACTAGATGTACCGACAACCTGTCAATGTGGCGTACCATGAAGGAGGCCATAGTCTCTATATGTATGCTAATAGATAGCATAGCATATAAAATAATGCAACACTTTTTATTTCATTGATCACTTGCCAGTCGTACTATAAAGCGTTTAATTATATATTAGTGATTTTAACAATTTCAACTTCCCTATCGCCACGGGTATGGGCGCGAACGAAACAATATCTACGTGCGTCTACCAAATTAACTGGACCCTTCTGTTTGAGCCCGAGGTCTATAACAGACAGCATGTAATTTTACACCAGTCACTTTGGTGTCAATTTCGCTAGATATACTCAATAGTTTTAAAGTTATTGTGAATGTAACCTGTTGCAAAAACTTATGTTCAGCGCTACATTATATCCTCAAATTTGTTAGTAGGTAGCTATCTATCTTTCCATTCTATCTAATTCGTTATCTGTAGAATAAATAAGGGATAAGATAATATTCCGCAGGACATAGAGCGCCATTGTCTACTTTACAGCCCTTACAGCCTGAAAACATAGAATGTTGAGCACTGTCTCCACATACATTCTTTCTTTTGTAAGATACAGATATAAGAAATCAGAGTGGTTACCATGCAATAAACTTTCTTCTCTTCTCTATTCAAAAACATATCTTAGTTTTTCCGAAATTGCATTTTTCTGATCATGAACATTTTCGAGATCATGGGGATCATCATCCCCCACAGATCTCCACGGTAAATTAGTTGGTTGGTTGGACAATAATTTACCAAAATCACCATATTTGTCAAATGGATTGGCGAGTCCAGTAACATGCTGGTGATGCTGCCCATCGCCCTGACCTTTGTTTGCTCGATCCTGTTTGTGTGAGGACATGGTGTGATCCAATTATAAAGCCGTGACAACAAAGCCAAAACCCAAGATGATTATTAAACGCGGAAGGTTGTTATGATGCTTCAAAATCAAGTTTGTAAGAAGGATGAAAAACGTGTTAACCTACAAGCCTTAAACTAATGAGACGCTGGCACAACAGAGCTCTTACCACTGATATTTTATGGCATAGTTAAGTAACATAGCGTTACCTAGTCATATGCATATAGAAAATAACATAACACTGAGTACCGATAGGTACCCCCGCTGTGAATAGAAAGCAGGACCCCTAGATTGCTATTCCAACCCAAGCAGCTGTGTAGCCACTGTGTTTTATAATACCATGGTAGTAGCAAGTCAAGCAATCTAGGTAGACTTCACACACACCTTTGAATTTCTTCTCAGGAGTGTTCAGGTTTCCTCACGATGTAATTCACCGAAAAGCCAATGGTAATGATTTTTATCATTCGTGCATAAATTCCAAATTTACAAAAAGTGCCCTACCACCCACCAAAACATACCACAAAACACCCTGTTGATACTTGTATCTACACGTCTATAGGTCTCGTAATACCAGCCCAGTGTACCAGCCGGCATTGTTGCGAAGGTATTAACAGCGAACCTCAATAAATCTGCTCGGTGGTTAGTGCGACGAAAGAGTATTGTCTATTGCATTGCACAGTTTGCATATATAATTGTGCGTTCCCCATTGTTTATGGTATACTCTGGCTACGTGTGTGTTCCATACTGACTCTAGAGGGTAACTTGATATCGTCTACACAATTTCAATTGAAGCCCTGAACGAAGTCAACGACCTTGAAGCTATTTCAATAGACAAAGTAAAAAAGTAAAAGGAAATATTGATACTGCTAATTGATCAACTGCTATTTTATTCTTTCCAAGTAATTGAATGTCTAACCAAAATAAATATTATCCGCTTGAGACGAATTAAATTGGATATCTAATACTTGAATGTGCAGTCCCTTAGACCTGTGAAAAAATAAATTTGCTAAGTCACGGCAAAAAATAATTACGCCACATATTTCAACGAAGAAGAAATAGAAACCTATAGGATACTTACTTACCTCTGACCTACAATGCTAAAATTTGGCGAGAAAGAAGGTCTTACAGCACAAGTATAGGAATAAATCTGAAAAATATTTTTATTATTATTATATCTCATAAAAAATTTACAAAATTTAACAATTACAAACTGTTCCAGCGCCAACGCGTTATTTGTAATCTGAAAACCAATTATTCGTTTTTAAATTATTCACAGTAAAAATAGCTTTTTTAGGATTACAAACTTACACAGTTCGCAGTAGAGAATTGATCTTGATAAAGAGGAATGCATGGGATCTCATGTTTTCAACTGCAAAGTTAAGTTCGTTCTTCAATTCGACTTACATTTTCGTTTCGGGCTTTATTCGGTGTATGTTAATTATTCACATTCTGTACCGGTCAAGTACGAGTCAGAATCACGCAACGAGGGCTCCCGTGGCGTGATTCTGACTCGTACTTGACCGGTTTTTTCATTTTCATTCCCTATACGATATGAAACGTGGTATATAACATATGTAAGCTTGGTGTCCCAACGTCTATAGGCTAAAATTTTACAGTAAAACAGAGCCTACACAAAAGACCGATATGATACAAATATTCGAACGATTAATAAGCGTTATGACACAGCATCATTTGTAACACAATTAGAGGCCATGCTTTCGTTTCATCGTCATTAATCTGATGTTCGGAGGCTTGTACGTATGTTTGTTTAACATAAAAAGTTACAAGTGCCTCTCATTATTTGGTAGCGCTATAATACCAACATATAGCATCATTACAAGTAGCTTTCTAAGTCTAGAGAACTTTTATCAGTGTGCCTTTTCTAGGCCATCTATTCCATTTCAACATCATTTGTAAATAATAAAATTTCCGTGTAGCTCTGGAGGTTTTGACTCCATAAACGGATCCCCTCATATTTCAAAGAGACGGCCAATGTGAGCGAGTGAGAAAGCCATTCTTACGGAAAACCTCCATCCGTTTAAGAGACGCTAAAAAAAAATTCCAAGTGCGAGTCAGACTCGCGCACAAAGGGTTCCGTACAGAATATGGATATTTAACATAATCTAAAGAAAGCTCCTCGATTTTCAGTATCGATTTAGTTTTGCAGTAGCAGTAGTAGACGAGTACAACCACTAGTTGTATGTTACATCGCATGTCTGAAAAAGCACGTTTGTTAAATCCCCCTTAAATATTTATTTAATTTTGTTTTTTAGTATTTGTTGCTATAGTGGCAACAGAAATACATCATCTGTGAAAACTTCAACTCTCTATCACGGTTCATGAGATAAAGCCTGGTGACATACGGAAGGACAGTGAAGTCTCAATAACCCTTTTTACCCTTTGGGTACCCCTAGCTCCCCCTAGCCTCCTGTCAACACAATCTTTCGCTATTTTATGGTCGTTTAAACAATATTTCTGGGTTATTAAAGCAATATTCCAAATAAAGAAGTATATATATATCGATTATACAGTATTACTTTCATTATTGAAGTTTCATAGAAGTTATTGCTAAAACATATTCAACGCACTCATTCACGAAGCTATTTACTAAATAACGTGCTATTTTAACATATTCCATGTTAGGTAAATCATTGATAAATCTTATATATAAATTTACGTGTACTTGAATGATACAATAATCAAGGAACCTTTCCTCTATTCCCATAATAGCTTTATGGTTCATCTATCAACATTATTTTAAAATGTCAAAGGCAGCTGAGATATCATGGGAGATTCAAAAGCATTACACAAATACAGCCCAGCCCACCTCAAAGCTAAATCAAATCCAAAAAATCACACAATCAGATATAACTGGACCAATCATTTGCCGTATCACAGTCCAATCTAAATGTTAAACTAACGGTAAATCTATTGGTACTATTGGTAGACTACAATGGCACTGTGTAGAATCAATCGGAAATAACGAAAGGCGGTGGAATCAATATGGAAAATAATTCAAAAGGTATAAATTCAATGGGCCCACCGCAGAGTGCATTAATGTTTTAAAATAAACAGATTCTGTAAGTAATGAACGCTCTGGCTTTGCGTTTATTTCTACATGTTCGTTCATTGAAAACATATAACCCATTCGTATTTTGTTACGCTCTATTGGATTTCTTGAGGGTGAGCTTTTTTGCTTTATATTGTTTTGTGATTTGATTTGAGGAGTTTACTGAGTAATTCCGTAAAATATTACGGTAATATATAATTGTTACATATATCGATAATCTATACTGGATCTTAATTAATTACTTTGTAATTTTGGTCATAAGTGGGACGGGATTTTTAGACCATACAACATAAAATTTGAAAAATAAATAAGAAGAATCCTGACCGTTAACGGTGTCTTATAAGGTTAACATTTTTATCCATATAGGGCACAGAACCCTAACAAACATAAAAGAAAATGACCACGTACGAGTGGGGCTCGCGAAGTGTTTATTTTTAACCCCCGATGCAAAAAGAGGGATGTTATGTGAGTCTGTCTGTGGCATCGTAGCTCTCGAACAGATGGACCGATTTTGCTTCGTTTTCTTTTTTACATGAAACCAAATTTCCTTGCGGAGGTTCTTAGCTATATTTGGTAAAAAGCGATTCAGAAATTTGAAAAGTGTTAGCTGATATTAGGCATTTTCGGCATTAAATTAAATGATTTTTTTTATATTTTTTTATGATTATTGGTAGGGGGTTTTAAAATTTTTAATTTAATACTTGTTACTGATTGATGCTTTGTTAGAAAAATCATATTAGTTTTTTTATTATGTATTTTGTTTCGGATCCCCACAAACATCGCTCAGAAGGCTTCTCAGCTCTAGCTCAGATGGAGTAAGACACGCTTACGACAGGAAATTACTAGTTTATTGTTTTTTGTCCGTGGGTTCCTTTTTCGCGTGCGCCTGAGCCTGCGCCCCCCACGGGCGAGCACACGTGGTCCGAGATTCTGCGCGAGCGCATAGTATATTAAGGCGACAGGTGGGAGGAGCGCAGTGACGCAGGTCGTGACGTCAGACTCAGGGATGATAGCTGCGGTTTTAAACGAATCCAGTTAAAACTTAATAAAATTATTTAAAAAAATCAAACTATGCAATTTTGAATAAAAGAAACTATCCATACTGCCTGGACAATAAGTTATCGAATCGAAGAAATAATAACATAATATCGAACTAAATCTAATAAGATATCTAAATGTACGTCCAATTTAATCCAAATCTGTTCAGCAGTATATGCTTCATGGGTATTAGTTTGGTTCAAAACATCTAAACGACTACAAAAAACGTAAACATCCACGAAATAACAAAAAATCATGAATCAAAATATAAATAACTTACATTATATGGATTGTATGTTTTGAATTTGTGTATTCCTTTGTGACATTGATGCTAATTTGCTTTAAAGTTATAGTTTGAACTTAAATTTAAATTAAACAGATGGAGTGATAAAACATAGATACATACATATGTAGAGACATACTGTTCTAATTATTAATTTCATAGAAAGAAAGCTACATAACTGCAATGGTTACAGATACAAAAAAAGCTTGAATAAAAACTATATAAGTTGACAACCCTGAACCAGAACGAAGCACTTGGATACATCTAGGAAATTATCTTAGCTTTGCCCAAGAATTATGATTTAATTTAAGTTATTAAACCCGACCTAGGTTAATAGAAATTTGTTTGTAAAGAAAATTAAAATACAATTTTGCTGACCTTTTCTGACCCAAGCTCTTCATGCAGGTCGGGACCAAGTAGTGGGTTCGTGCTTATTATTAAATCCGGTATAGGGCATAGCCCACACTTGTTATGATTCAATCTTCTTATAGAGTTCCGTTTAAAGCGCTCGCCAATATCGGTAGAAAATTGTCGAAATGCAACATAGTAAATTACATCACAATATATAGAGACCAGGCAGAAGAGGTATGAAATAATGTTCGAGATATTTACAAAGAAGCTGTGAAAAAAATTAAAGAAGTCCTCTTCCATTGGACTTGCACTCTTTAGTACGACTGAGACCAAAAATGTCAGCGCAGTTTTCATAAAGTTTATTGTTGTCTACAATAAATGAATTTACTATAGTTACTAACATACTAATTGATGGGGCTATAACTATATATCCTTCATTTAAAAACGTTATCAATATCATAAGTTTACTGATTTGCAAAATTTATGATGGGTTTTTACTACTACTGACCGTGCCTGGCAGATGGATTGATGATCGCAGTAATATGCTAGCTATACAAAGCTAGATGATGTCTAAAATCGACTATTACTCCTAGGTTATAAATTTCAAATTTACATTTTTTTCACCGTTTGAAGCAAGTGCAGACAGAATACAACTTAACTTCTAAATATTCACAAGCTAATGCTAATGTCTTCGTTTCTATTTGTTACGGTTGCAAACAGTTCTCTTGTAAAATTTTAAGTTAAATCCAAAACACATGTTGTATTACTTGATATTAAATATAGACTTATCTTCCTAACTAATCGCTTTAAGTAACTAGAGCTTAAGTTTAAGCTGTGCCTATGGGAATGCGTATATCTCTTCAATTGAAGAACAATAGTAAGATCTAACAATGGAGCTATTTAAATTTGTTAGGGTATCATTACATGGCCATGTTGAGACTTCCCTTTGTCACAATTTGATAAGTGAAGCAACAATTATGCATCGATTGCAATGGAAGCATACAGCTTATACAAAGGTCACTTTTTTATGTATTTAAAAAGCTATATATTTGCACTTGGGCTGCATCCCAGTTGATGGAAAGTGGAGTTAAGGCCGTGCGATAAATACTGCTAATGATGAACACAGCGGTCTTGAAAGTCCCCAAAAGTCGGATCGGGTAAGACTCATATTTATAAACCGTATTCAAGGCAACCTATGTCGTTCCGCGCGTGTCGTAAACGGTTATAAAGAAATATACACAAGAAATTGGGAGTAGAATCTATTATATTGTCATTTTAGTGCGGTAATCAATACGCCTGCCAGTCGAGAAATTGCCACCGGACCGGGATAGTCCAACGTAACTATTTATGAGGCAGGCTCACTCCCAACATAAGCTACTAATGACAACTCCAGACATCTGCACAATAAATCAAATTTTACTATTTTTACTTTCATTCATCATTTGCCAATGCCACCGCATTACTCAAGAGCAACCCAATCTTTAGTCAAATTAAAATTATAAAATGTTGATATCGCCCGTTTAACAGTACTCCTAGAGAAGATGGCAACAAAACAAGTATCAAGTCACAGAATGATAATTGCGGAACCCTTGGCATCAGATCCGTCGCCGCAAAGTTTAAGCGAACGCTTTTATTTTTAAAGAGGCGTATACTTAAGGGAGATTACTTCGACATTTTCATCAGTGCGCCGACCGCAGGGTATATTATTTTAATCGCGGACGCGGCACCTCAGCTATGTGTATGCCGTTTCCTAGTCAGACATCGCCACAGCTTAATATTAGAAAAGATGGCGCAGACCGCCTTTGTCACAGATTTTTTACAAATAAGAATGTAAAGTTCTTCGAGAGTCTGTGACCAATATTTTAATACTGCTCTAATTTGGCTACAATTATTAATATCACTGGGTTGTGCAAAATTTATTATGTATGTCTACACATATCTTATTTGTTTATGTTTTTAAAAAATGACATAATGGCATACCATGGAGGAGGCCTATGTCCAGCAGTGGATGTTTCTTGGATGCTGGTGACATGATAATAAAAATTATTAAATGCATTGTGCAAGCATTCTCCTTATTAATTAAGCAAATTAATAGTTCAAAAGAAAAATCAGCTGTTATTAATTGATTATCTTATATTACTGGTAGGTTGGTAGCTTTTGAAAACAAAACAACTAAACTAATATGGGATAGCAAGGGTTTTACATCATCTATATGTTGAACAGGAGGACCTACTTATCCATGGAGACAGCGTGTACGACGTGATAGACAAACAGGACCAGCAAGCGGTCCGCTCGGAGCTGTCCAGGGCGCCCACCGATGGAGAAGACAGGGTCTTCCTCTGTAGGATGAACGTCGCGAGGAACGCGCGGAGACAGATGCGGTTCGGGGACCAGAAGGTATTATCTCTACAATATATGTATATAAATATAATCAAATGGTAAATGGACGATGTGACGAGTGAGTTTGTTTGTTTTTCCTTAATTTACGCCGTAACAGAGATTCGGAATGACTTGGTAAAGACACATAATTATGTTACTTTTTATCCCAATCGAAGGGATAATTTCTGAAGTCCACGCGAACGAAGTCGCAGGAAAAAGCTCGTAAAAGATATGTAAGAAAAAAATTATAAGCCTCAAATATGTTATCCTCTTCTTTAAAATCTACTCTAAAATTCTTATGTGCTATTGTAGTGTAATCTTAATTCATAAACAAAGAGATTTAAATATATATATATATATATATATAGTAGTAATAATTTAACAGTCTTTGTGCATATATCATTTCTTCGTTCAAATTACATTGTATAATTAATATATCCACTGTGTCAGTCATTTGAAACTAGTTGACGTAACTACTTAATTGTGTTATACCTAACACCAACACATTTGAGCAATTATACATAAAACAAATAGCGAAAATTTCAACAACTCTTTTACCGTGATAAAATCGAATCTCAATTTGAATGTCAGCTGTCAAAAGTTGCTTTTTAATCGAATGCATTTTTTTTTAACGAATTACCTATTTTAATTAATTTAAAGACTATTAAAATGGCCTGCCAGCATCAAATCAGTATCCAGAGGCAATTCGGCAAATAGCTTTTAAAACACGAGGTCAAGAGGTCACTGTACAGTATCTAGGTTTTAATTTCCATTGCCATAAATACATAACTACATAAACAGCTATAAAATTATTAGAGAGTCGCAATCACTTCGAAAGCTAATTAATGCGCTTTCAAAATAAATGAATAGAGCCATAGAACCATGTCTCATTTTCAATGTCAGACTGCAGTACATTCATTTTAGGAAGCCCCTTTGCCAGTTGTCTATTATGCTATAGTACAGTAGCAAAGTAACTCTGAAACGATGTAGATATCAAATAATAATCGATTATAGATACAAGTGCAAATATAAATAGACACTCATTCGTCTGTTGTATTAATTATCATTAGAAATACATTAATATACATCGTTATACAAAGTTATGTGAACGGATCTCAAATTAACTTTGCAGATTGTGGTTATAGACCGACCGCTTAAATGAGTCCTCGCCCTAGCCCCTGTACTGCTCGGGCGAGGACTCATTTAAGCGGGTTTACCTATAGTAATGCTATCGAATAGAAACTATAGTTTTGCGGCATTTGATATGTAAAGTCATCTAGTTTAGTTTACACTGACAAGTTGTAACTTTAATATAGATTCTACATCTGTATATATAAAACAAAGTCGGGGTAGTTACACCATTTAGAACTCAATAACGGATGGGCCTATTTTTATGACCTTTGACTTTTTGAATTTGTATCCGCCCGGAATAGAAGACTTACTATAAAAACATAGGATAAACTCGCAAAAAATATTTTTTACACATTTTACATGGAACGGCGGCAGGCAAAAAGCTTGTTAGTTATAAGTAGCTGATAAATCCCTGAATGAACATTTGAATTCCGGTGTCTTTTAATGCTACGGATCTATCCGTCTTATCTGCGTAATATCTTTTATGAAAACTACGGGAATTACATACCCAGTTTGACTATATACTGAAGGATCCGGTCAGATACTGCCACATATCTTGAGCCGCTACTTCCCATGAACGACTTGATCTCCGAGTGTCCATATCTTTTTATAAAATACGTAATCAGCCACTACAATATTTTTTGAAGACTGCAATTTAAAGCAATCTATTGTTGTTTGGATAATATTTGTTTGTTTGTTTTAATAATGTTGCAAATACACACGATATGCACAAAAATGATTACCAAAACTTAGGTTAAATAATGGCTGATCGCTTATCGTCGTAAACAACAAAACTACTAGATTCTAATCCTAATCCCTGCTACAGTCTTGACCTATTGGGACACACAAACATGGTTTTTGTTCATAATTGATTCAATTGATTTTGTTGTACATATTTTCTCATGAAATACATTAAAATACGTATATTAACAGCAAGTATGTGAAAAGCAGGTAGTCTGACGATATCTGCCGTAGCTACATCACACTTGTATTAAGTGTTATTATAAATTCGACAGTTACGTTTATCACATAATGGCCAATCGTGAATAAATTCGGCATGCTCGTTTCTATGACAAGAAAAACTATTCTACTTTTTATCGAGGTAAATTAAGCGGTTCCCTCTGAATATAGAGTATATCCTATGGAGTTCCCTAGATATGACCGTTTTTAGTTTGACAGCTGTCATCAAAAATGAAGTTCTCATCGAGACCTTTGACTTTGTTAAAGACACCACTATCTACTAGTCTACGGTCAGTAGGTTCCGCGATATGACAGTTTTTAGTTTGTCTGCTAAACTGCCAAACTGTCTGCAAACTAAACTGCAAACAGCTGTCATCAAAAAACATGTGTTGCTCGAAAAGCATTAGACAGAGAGATCGGGGTGAATTGCGAAAGGGACCACTCGGGTCGGGGTGCGTTTGCGGGACGGGATATGCGACAAAACCATTAGACGGCATATCCTGTATTAAAAAGAGATGACAATAGCCAAGTTCGCACGTCTTTTAACACAGTGCCCCGGTGTTTGGCAAAATGTTTGTTACTGGTGATGCAGCTCTAAAGAAAAGCTTTTTTTTTTCTTTCGAAAAGTATCATACGGATGTACGTACGAATGTATACTTATTCATTCTGTCTTATGTCAATTCAATGATGTTAGAAAAGCTGAAGTATAGTATTCTTGGTCCTGATTCAAATAATCTATCTATGACATACTATATTCATGAGCATAAGTCTATAATGTAAAACAGTAACGTCAAACTGGACACGTGACCGCTCGCTGGTGCAAGAGTTCAAACACAAAATCTTGAAAACAAAATTGATGAGAGCATAATTAACGAGTTCACTTTCAAAACGTTTAAGTGAATTTAAAACGTATGTTGAAAAAAGGTCCGGACTGAGTGACTGACAAATTGATAAGCATCGATATACGCATAATTGAATGTTCACCCGCTGATGTGTTCGGTGTGAACGCAGGGGCGAACTCAGGCAAAAATCTAAAGTCAAAGGTGACTTTCATATTCAAAAACATTACAACCTATAACTCTTCTACACTATACGCATATCACATTAAAAATCATTGTCATTCATAAATAGCATATCCTCCTTTTTTGAGTCAGTTAAAAATAAATCGGAATACACATGAGCAATTTGTATAAGTTATTAGAAGTTATTTGTAAGATATATGTATCATAATTCACCAACAGTTGAGATGGTGTTGTAGCGAAAATTTAGTCTTAATACAAGTATTTATCATCACTTATCAAGTAAGTTAACCAAAGGTTAAGTGTAAACCAATTTAATATTAAATAAAACCGATATTTTATATAAAATCGAAAATGACAATCAGATAATTTTAATTTCTTACATCGAAATGCTTTTGCTTTAGAGTCATGCAAATAATCGAATTTTTAAACACTTTAAGAACATAATTTATTATTTTTCACCGAATAAATAATTTTTATATTCTATAAATATGATGCTTTAACTACCATCTACTCAGCTGCTATCTAGGAATTATTTAACATAATAAAAGCTTTTTCTAACAGCCAATCACGCAACTTATACTCGAGGAACGCTTTGACTTTTTATCTATCCAAATGCAGCCCTGAATGCAACACCAAATTCGGTCTCTCATTTAATAACTGGGTCCGGCTCTGTGCGATGTTCAACGAGTTCGGTGGTGTAATTATTTCCTTGTAGGCAATAAAATAGGGTGATCAGCGGTAATAAGCTTTATCGTGGTCAATATCGGTGTAAGTGTTTATTATAGGGGCTTGTTGGTCCACACGAGAACGCGCCGTAGATAGATATCGTGAGAACATCACAATTTAGCTTTTGGCATCATCTGATCCTCCGAGATTTAAGTCCATGATATGAAAAGCTTTATATATATATACACAAGATGAGTTTGCGCTTGGCCTTCATCTCACCTGATGGTAAGGCCGTTGGGTTGGATGGTAATGGAAAGTGTGCGCACACAGAAGTGCTATTAACACTGCTATATGTCAGCAGACTTAACTGTCCTGGTGGCAGCTGCCCAGGTGGACAAAGAAAATGCCCTATTACCAACCAAACCGAGTACCAATAGGTACCCCTACTGGGAATAGAATCCGGAACCTTCAGATTGTACGTCCAAGCGTCAAGCTATTAGGCCGATTTTGGTTCATTACAAAAAGAGAAAGAGTCTTTTGACTCTTTTATATTTTATACAAACAAACCTTAAAAGTTTGTGGTATAAATCTCCATTGTTATCAGCTGAAGATTAATGACACAATTATGAGCATCAAATGAAATTATATTCTATAAAATAAATATTTAAAATTATCATACCACCATCACATAATCAGCCGAGATACGTCTGAACATATGCCTATGGCTTTAATATATACTAGTAATACAAACAATATTGAATTCCGTACTCCAAACTTTATAACCCAATTCTGAACAAACAAGCATAAATTTATCTGACATTTACACTTGAGTCGGTATTTACAGAAATAAATGCAACTCTGAAATGTCGATGGCCCGGCTTCTCCGATATCGCTTGATGAAGTTTGAAAGGAGGTCCACTAATGAGGACTGGGGACGGCGCGATGACACGCGCGATGGCTGCGTAAGCGCATACACTACACGCGCCTTGTTAGCAACTTACCCCACTGAAGATCTTAACGGAAACTAATTAATAGATTCTACTAATAATACAGGCTTTTGCACACAAACACAAACAATATGTCCTCTATTTTTTATTAGGTATACAGGTACACATATGTCGCAAATTAAGCTAATTAAGATATTGACCTTGTTGGCATTTCTTAAGTACTATTTAAGAACAAATTTAAGCTGACTTTAATGTACTGAAATCAGTGGTATTATACCTCATTTAATAAAGTAAATCTATCATTATCGTCAGCCGTCAGCAGTCTTACATTGTATGCCAAAATGACGGGTCAAAAAATTCTGCTCAAACCTTCTCGAAGGTTTCATCATTTAACATCAAGTGAGATGAAGGCAAATCACACATAAATAAATAAAAATGTACTGCATGCTAAACATTTCCATGATTCAGTAATGGCATCATCTCATAGTCACGTTTAGGTTTCAAACTTCTGACAGACATGGACAAGTAAATTATCCGGAAAATAGTAATCGAAGTAACAAACAATCCTATAAAAGCTAAACACAGAATAACATTAAACATAGACCACGAATCACTTCCTCTTTTCAGCTTCTTATCGATAAAGTACATGACATTTACTGACGCTGGGAGTTCGTCAGAATTATCTTCGATGAAGTTCTCAAAATTAAGGGTATTCAAAAGGTCTTCATCTAGTTGTCTAGTGGCAGTCATACTGAGCCAGTCAGATAGTTCTCTTTCTCCGATCTGTCTAAGCCTGTGTGCAACATCAACGTGGGTTTTACCTTTCCCTTCCCACTGTTCTTTACCATTGTTCCATTTAATCAAAAGGTTAAAGCACGGTTCGTTTTCTGGTATTTTCCTCGCAGCCGTATCTAGAATAGGTGGTAGTTCGTAAGACAGAAAATGTAGAGATGCAACTAGAACTCGACATTGTTCTGTTGTTAGGCGATACGCCAGGTGTTTAAAATTTGATTCGTTCATGTCTATTGTACCTAAGATTGTAGATAAACACTGAATCACTATTATTGCTATCTTCATTTTTACTTAAAAATATATTAATAACAATCAATAATTATATAATCAATTCAATTCAAATTCTGTATTTTATTGCGTTGTTTTTTGGCAACTGCATGACATATGTTCTACAATGCCTACAATAGTTATGGTTCTGGTTCTGCACATCAGCATAGAGTTTTTATTCTTATTATAAGACCACACTCTAATATATGAAATGGGTAACGAACAGCATTTCAGTGATGATGAAAAAATACTATGTAACAAGAATAGAATAGGACAAGCGTTTTATTTGTAGAAGTTATTGATTTCACCAAACATAAACTGAGTAAGTTAATTTCGTAAGCTTTTGTTTTAACTTTATAAGTGGGAAGTACCAAGCTGCCTTGAACCATGATTCGTGGAACAGCACAGTGCGCGCGAGTGCTTCTCATGACCACTCAGACATTTGCGGTCTAAATCTAATGACTAAATACATAATCCATCGGTGGGCGGGTATTATTCACAGTTTTACTTTCGCGGATAGTAAAGGCTAGTCCATCGTAAAGAGTTTAGCATTAAATATAACAACAATCCGTTTCTCATTGTCAATCTAACTATTATGTTAGTTATATTTATGTATGTGAATAGGTTCTATAATAAATTAGCTACAGTAGAATCATACTCTAGAGTTCATTTCACCCTGTGTTTGTCTTAATAAAGTCTATAAGATAGGGGCGATAGATTTAAATGTGTAAGTCTTTTGAAATGAGGTTATTTTTATTTCAAAAATTTAATCTTGAATACGAATTTGTACGTTTACCACAAAACTATATTTTAAAATGATTGTATAAAATTTTTATAAGCGTAGATGTCACGGACATTTATGTATCCACTTCAAAACAAAGTTTGCAAGAGATCATATAATATGTGTTTATCCCTGTTGACGTTGGAGCCGGGACCAGGGCAATTTCAAGGCAAACGAGTTTAATTTAAATGAAAACGTTTAATTCTAAGAATATATACAACAACAACGAACTAAAATCAATTTACCACACAAGAAGAAGAGAAAAACTAAAAATAAAAGAAACATCAAATACGAATTCTAAAAAATATTTGAAATATTTACATTACAAGTGGCCAGCGAGCAAGAAGGCGGAACCACATCTGTAATAATCCCATTTACATAGAAAAAATTGTTATTGAAAACAACTTACCAATATAAATATGAATGAATATTTACTCGAAAGTTCAAATAAATGTAGTCCTGTTCTATTTGTAAAATATTATGTAAATCATCCATTAGGGTAGTTTCTGATTAGTTTAACATCTTGTGCAAATAACAACTGTTTTGAAAGTCAATTATAATTATTTTTTCCAAACATTCGTTTAAATTACATCCATTGCTCAACAATAATTAGACCAAAAGACAGTTTCTAGCACTGTCATTAATCAAATCTCGACTTTCTCCTCATCAATTACGGGTCAAAATTTGAGTCGTATTACGTCCGAGTACCGTCACCAAACCCATCGATCACACAATCACACACAATCACAAATATAACAATCCACGTTTACTATATTAGAACCAACATAATTTCAACCTTAACTTTGAGAATTTACCGTAACATTTGTGTTAATCGAATGGTCAGACTATGTTGGTAACTGTGCCGGTGTACCTCATACATTTCAGTACGGCACATAGTGTAATCGTAGCACATTCCAAGACACAAAACATCCAATGTTGAACATCATTATACTGCGATGGACAATACAATATACACTAGAAGTACAGACAGCAGATAATGATTGAAACCGTGATGTCAAGGCTTATTGAATTATGTCTAAGGGATTTCGAAAGGACGAAGCGAAACTATACGCATGAACCACATCTTACTATGATAGCACTCACAAAATTCAAACACTGGTGACGAAGGATTTAGTTCCAATATTTACCAAAGATCGACCAAAAAATGTCATTAAAACACGTTTACTTTATGAGGAGACCCCTTTTATTTCTTACTTCTTTTTTGGTGTTTTATATACATAAATTTTTAAGTGTCTACCTATTACGGTGTAAAAGATATAGTCCTAACAGAATAGCGCTGCTTAAGGTATCCAGTTGAAATTAATATCAAATACTACTTCCAAATAAATAAATAAAAAATTAAACTTGTATGTCAACGCGATAAAAATACGGCCAATTATGCTGCATTTTAAAACAATTTTCTTTGCAAATGCAAGGAAATCAAAAATTTTAAACCATATTTATTTTACATCACTTTGACATTTCTTTTTATTTAAATTACAAATTACATTTCCAGTTGAGCATTGATCGTGATATAGACGGATATGCATTTCTCAACTGTAAAATTAATATTCTGTACGAAATCGTCGGTGCGATTATGAACTCCCCATGGTCTATCTGATGAGAAGTGTCTTTGTCCTTATAGAATAGGGTTGCTGATCTAGATGTTTCTGTGAACGGTACCGATCCGCTCAACTCCACAGTACAATGACATGTAGACTAAGCGATAGTGGCATAAATGCCATCTCAATACCTCAAAAGCGCTTAAAATCATTAAAATGACGGCAAATACTAAGCGCATCATAATCAGCTACAAGTCCAATGTTGAACATGAGGCTCCTTCAACACGACGGACTATCTATATCTATATATATCTGTGAAGTATACACTAAGAAGATGACATTTATATTGTCTTCTAGCAAAAGACAAGATTTAACAACAGAACACCAGAAAAATGACATAAGTGTAATTTTCGGTTTTAGTTTGATTATTAATAAAAAAACGTATTTCCCATGCTTATACAGTGTTAAACTGGTGTTTCCTTGTTCTAATTTAACAATATCTCTCTATTTACCGTATCATCTATAGAAACAAATTAGTTACATAACAGTTACAAAAAGTATTACAAGTAAATATAGTTGAAATATGGCAAATAACCGCACATTTGCATTCACAATATGAAGCAATGGGTAACAAATTCTAAGAAAATTGATCATTCAACATTGATATATCTCCGTGTCGCAACCAAAATATTTACGATTTCTGTACCTAAAACAGTTAAATTTTATGTTATCATAAAAAGGGCTTTAATATTTTATGTGTTTATTACGTCTTTAACAAATTAAAATTACTGTGTTGATATTACAATTATTATTATTGCCGACAATCTAACACATTCAATTTAATTTGAATTGATCATGTACTCGCGTGTATAAAAACATATGGTCGTTATAAAAAACATTCATAAATCTACAACGTTATAATGTTTCTACAGAGAACGAGCTGGTACCATCGCATTATTTGATGCACTAATGTATCAACTACTGTCACTTTTTATGATTTGGATATACCCAGTGTCACTCTTACAGTAAATACGAATCTAACGACACCTCTCAAGCTAAAATCCATCGAGCCGTTCAGGCCGCAGAGCGTGCCAAACATACATACTCTCAAAAACATAGCCCTCCTTCTGGCGCAGTCGGATAATACCTAAAGTACCCGGGTAAGTATCCAAAGGTATGAAACCCAAAAAAGTATTAGCTGTCGGATAACAGACATCTAAAACGACCTACTTATAAAAAACGAATATCTTACCAAACTTGGTGATTATGGGAAATCATTCAATCAACGTTGTGTTAATGTCCAGCACTTCACCGGATAATTATGAATTACACCGTGAATCATATCACGTAACAAAATTTTGGTCAAATCAAAGAATACGAGTATTTAATACGAAACCATCTGAAAAATCACAAAAAGTTGTTTATAAGAACTACTTGTGTAACCTACTGAATAAAGTGGAAAGCCTGGGGAACTAACAATATTTACAATCCAATGACCAATGACCAACAATATTTACAAAAAATGATGATCCAAAATAGTCACAAATCTATGAAAGTATAGTGGACTCTCTAAACAGAGAGGTCTAAGCTGTATAGCCCGTAACAAAAGTTTATGCTTTCTGTCGTAACGAAGAGTCAGAATGACTTGATATTTTGTATATATATATATATATTTGCAGGGTTGGTGAAGGACATTTGCTACTTCTTATTCCGATAGAATAACTAATTACTTTTGAACCTTCGAACGCCACCCGTACAAGAAGTTGGTAAAATATGAAAATTTACAGATATAAGCAACGTCACTATATTTCATAAATACAAGCCTTAAAAGCGGCATCATATAATAACGAGCAAGACTATGAATACAACTAGTTGGAATTGTATTGAATTTATATTAGCCACACATTGAGCTACTCGTCATCGAGCTTTTTATCATCTTATAATGGTCTCGTTCACTATTTTGTAATATTGAATACTGTTATCAGCATTCAAAAACAATACACACGATTTTATAACGATTTGTTGATGTTTATTTGCATAATTTTCTTGTGATTATTCAAGTAACAAATTTTTGTAAATGAATAAATAAAACTAATTTTGGTCTCCGTTTAACTCTTCAGTCAACTTTCTGATGTTTAATCTTACTGATTGACGTTGTTAAAGTGATATGATGATGAAACATAGGACTTTCAAACTCACTTTCAACTATAATTCAACTTAGATAATGTAGGCCAATTTCTGAAACTTGTGCAGAGCTTTTCTACCGGGCGAGCCGTAAAACATGAGCGAGCTAAGCCGCAGGCATCAACACGTAACAAATATTTACACCGTGTTGTCAATCAAGTATTAATATTGATTAGATATCATTTATCATTGTCTATCTCACTTGCACTTGATCGGTCGCACCCAACTAGAAGATTTTTAACATTGAAATGTTTAATAATGAATTGGGGCCCTAAACGTGACTGACACGTCAATACGAGTATAAAATATAACCGACAGAAACCTTGACAGTTTGACACCGTGACACAGTAGTTGCTATGCAAGCATCAAGATCTATGTCGTTGTCAGTTTTCTATTAGGTATTTAACGATATCTTTTGTAACCATAGAGGGCGCTGCCTACTTTTATTTTATTTAATCAGTGTATTGTACACGAAAAATATTTACATAACACAAAAAAAGAAAAATATATACAAAAGGAAGAGCTTATTTCTAAAATAAATTTCTTACAGCAGTCCTAGGTCAAGTGAGAAATAGTGAAGAGAGGAGGGCAGTTAGGCGTGTACGATATAATAAATATAATAAACGATTACATAAATACGAGATACAAAAAAAACTAATATATATCAATAATAATAATACATACTTTACATACAACAATTCTATATTAACTTATTAACTACGTACTTATAAGTGATAGAAAATGTTCCTCGTCGTTTTTCTTAAAAGTAGAAACAGTTTTGCTGTCGCGTACAGTGTGAGGCAACGAGTTCCACAATCTGGCTGCATGAACCGTGAATGAGTAGGAAAAGAAGTCGGGAGTGATGGGAGAGGATGGATAGGATTGTCCTAATGTGAGCTCGACAAGGTTGGTCAATAGGATATGTACAGTTTTAGATTTCATATTTATATATGTAAAGTTATAATTATAATGTGAAATTGGAATGACTTACATTACGTTTCAACTGTCACTTGTTCATTATTTTTTATGTACTTTGGAATTGAAGATTTCAAGTTTTTTTTTAATTTTCACATTGTAAATAGCAATAATTTGTACTCTTTTTTTATACGAATACATTGTTTCTTATAATTAATTGTAGCTCGCATATTTGTACGACTCTCCATCATTCACAACCAGATAAAGTCCGACATATGTAACGACAGAATAATCGGTCCTTAGATCAGAACACTGGCTATCACCATGACATTTCGCCAGGTATTAAAAATTCCTGGAAGTTCCATGTATCTTTTGGAAAAATAATGATTTGGTTGTTGGCATGTTTCACGCCACATTGCTACCTCATTCAATTTAAGAAGGTACTGCACAAAATTTTATAAATTAAAGTCTAACTACCATGCGCTGAATTAGTAAAATATGTACATTGAAAGGACCTATTTAGGTTAGCCCGATATTTGACCACGGGAAACGTCTACCAGGCTGTCTCCCTACTAGATGGACCGACAACCTGGTTAGAGTTGCAGGGAGTCGCTGGATGCAGGTGGTTCAGGACCGGTCGATGTAGCGTACCCTGAATGAGGCCTATGTCCAGCAGTGGACATTTCCTGAATGATGATGATCTTTGAACAACGTTCTTGTTAAATATTTATACTAAATAACTAATAAACAACACATACAGTCTTACCACAAAAAAGATAAACAAGCTTTAGACACACGTTTTGAAAAAATGTTACCACAAATGCATGTTTAGCCGATGTCAGCTTAGACACTGCTTAAAAGAGGGTATGCTGTTGTCAAAGCGCCCATACAAACGTAGTCCAGTCATATTTTCAGTATTAAGCTATGAAAATCTATGAAATTTTCAAGGCACAATCTAGAAACAAATATCTGTGTCGGTGGTGAGTCAGATTTTCGTTTAAATATATACTTCCAGAGTTACAGGGCGTCAAAGTATTGTATTTTTCGGTAATAAAAAGCCCCAACTTTGAACCTGTTTTACAAGAGTATGAATTAATTTAGAACAATTTGGAAAAAACACCGACATCTGAAATTTTATTAATATACTGTATTGAAAAAATGGCTACATAATATACTGTATCCTTCAAATGATCACTGGACTACGAAACATCCAAATAACGGGTTGATAACTTCGCGTAGTGTATGCTGTCTCACCGTACGAGCTCGGGTAGGATAGGGCTCGGAGAGGGACAGCTACAAAACAATGCAACCTTGAACGCGGCCACGTGGTCTTACCAAGATAGCCTCTTAACATAAAACTTTAATTTGAATTGTAGCCTGTCATAACATTCTCTGCCGGAATTCGCAATAGATTTCGTAGACTTTGTTGATTTTAATGATTTTGAAGACGTGGAATTAATGGACAACTATCTTGACCGTTTTAACAGTGCGAATAAATACATTTGAACATTACAACGAGCGCAACTTTCGAAAACGCTACAGATTTAGTAAAACTTTCGGGGAAATTATTATTATTATTCATTTATTTCAGGTAACAATGACCCATAAGGATATATACAATACAATAAAATACATTAAGTTAAACTACTACACACTACAAAAATATTCTGCACACTTATTTACTATGGCACGTTGGTGCCGCTCTGGTGGTGTTGGTCGCTATCTTTCCTCTGAAGCGACGGGTCAGCTTGCAGGTCGGGACTCGAACCACGAACGACTTGAATGATGTACCGTGGCGTGACTCCAGCTGCGCCATCCTCACGGTCTAGTTGGACCTCTGCTATATATATTCTGTGACGTCCTGCATGGTGGTGATGAAATGTAGGCGTGACAGATACGTGGCCGTGGTTGGAACTTCAGCGCGCAGCAGGTAGTTGGGCCCTGTGGGTGCGGTTCCGCAGCGGTTCCGAGTCACTCGTTTACGGTACGCCTTTTTCGTCTTGACTTTCTGAAATACATCCTCGTCCGTGTCATCAAATCGGACGCGCGTCCGCTGCTGGCTCGTGGTCGTCTGCGCCTTCGGTAACACCGGCTGCTGGGCTTGAACAGTTCGTTTGTTAGCGACGAAAACCACTGAAGCAAAATCACGTCGCGGTGATTCAGCTTCTTTGTGTCCAGCAGCAAGCTGTTTCACTGGAGGCTGAGGAGGCTGGTGACGTCGACATGGTCACGGTGACGGGAGGCAGCTTGTGCAACTCCTTCGCTACAAACGTAGGCACGTCGTCAGGATCGGTCTCTTTAAGCACAGTGATGATATCCTGCAGGCTCTTCGGTGTCCCTTCACGTCTGTGTGACATCATCTGGTCGCTCTTATTGAGAGCCGCGTACTGCAGCTTCCTCGCCGCAGCTATGTCAGCCTCGCTGAAGCTTGACTTACATATCTGCAACGCTCTGACTTCGTCCATCACATCCAGCTTCTGTTGCAGGAACACGAGGAGTTCGCCACGAGTTTTTCCTCGCCCATGACGCTGACGTCGCAGCGGCTAGCGCCACGCTTCGCAATTTATAATAAAATAAACGTAGTCACGTCCACACGAAACCACGCATGACTCGAGACGAATAATCGTTGATATAATTAAGGACGATATTCCTCACGATAGCATAAACTATAGCTCAATTTTAATATTCGATTCACAGATTCGATTGAGAGAATAAAATTAACCTGACACCTGACACTGACCTCATGTCAGTGAAAATCACGTTCCATTGGATGTATAAAATTGTTTATTTAAAAAAGTTTAGCATTGTCAATCCACCAAATGTACGGCAACAAAAGCAAGCGTGCGTTTATATATTACATAAAGTATATATTTCGTATATTTTTATAATGTAGAAATTACTGAATCAAATCAATTTGATAAATAAAAATTATGTTAAATTTAAAAAAATGCTTTCAATGAAACGTTTTCTAGAGGTGTCAACATAAAATAAAGATACGTCAAGATAAATCGTGCCTAAGTAAACAAACGTTGGATATGGTTTTGTGGTAAACAAAATTAAACAATTGTCTATGAAACAGAAAACAGGAAAACAGAAACAGAAACTAATCTCAGCATCTGCTATGGCAGTAGCCATATCGCTGGTTTTCAGAAAAGCCCTATATAGTATGTAAGGCATTAAATATATGTGTAAAAGAAGTGTATGTGTGACTATGCAGTGATTATCTTTTTAATACTGTCTAACTAAACTGGTATTTAACTGATGAGTTAAAATATTTTTTGTGGTAAGACTGATAACGTTTATGATATCTAAATAAATGTCAAACATTTCTAGATGTCATTAACGGCATGTATTATTTATTAAAAATTCAATGTAAATAATTAGCTTATTCAGCGCATAGTTTTCATGCAGTAAGATGTATGTTATTATTTCAATGTACACTTACATCAAATTTTTCGGAGTACTAAAACGCGTGTAGCGTTTGAAGGAGCAGGGCAACCTCCGTTTGATAGCAACACCTCTCAATCGATAATGTAAATATTCGCTGATCAATCACATCACCTTCAAAGTAAAATAAATATATTTCTCAACGCGCTATTCTAGCTCCGCAACCTTCGCCGGCCTTCGTAATTAAAGAAGAAGATTCACAATTACCGTAGTTTATAGATGCCTCTAATTATACGTATTTGATGTTTTCTATACGCTCTGTGACGAAAGAAGCCTCATTCGGATGGTCATTATTCGAATTAATATACCTACGTGTCAGTTCGTAAGGTTCTACGTAATGGTTGGTACTCGACTTTTATACAGCCCGTGAGAACACGTACAAATGATATGTCTCTGGCAACTTTTTGCTCAATAGGTTAATTAGTTTTAGTGTATCATTCAAATTTCCCTTTGTAATTGATATTGCCGGTGCATAGTTTGCCGATGGATGGGTAATGGGGGGGTAGCACGATTTGAAAGATTAGCTTTATTATACGTCTCCTTCCGCAATCACCGTGATTACAACTGTTGGAAGATTTGGGTGAATGCTATGATATGGCTATCAAAATACTTTCGAAAACGTCGTTCTCGTTATTGATAAGCACAATTATAAAATGAACATTTTCTATTATCTCGAGTAACAGATTTCAATCAGTCCCTGTTCAATTATAACGAGTATTGACACTTGCACATCAATTTTTTTTAAGTGTATCTTCCTTATATACTCTCGTACGTTGAGTCCGCCTTAGACCCCGTAATTTTGATATTATGATTGCCGTATTTAAAATATTGATCGGTACGTTACGTAAACTGTGAACTTTGAACTACTTCTGAGTAAATTGAAGTGGTTATGGATTATGGAATATATCAGACTCAATATCGATTTATTGCATCCGTCAATCAAGTTAAAAAGTTTTTATGAGCTGCTATATAGCCAGGTCAGACGTGATATGTAGACTGTCTATTTTGAACAGACCGTTTTGTTGCGTATTATGAAAAAACTAATAGGTACTCTAAGCTCACTTGAAATTAATATAGTATTATCATAATTAAAAAGTGTTAGAACTGTTTTTGCTTTTGATTAACTTACCACTCCTCTTCATTTATTTGGTTGAGTATGTTCTACCGAAGGCGTAGCTGATTTCTAAAGTTTTCCACTCTTTCGTTTTTAAGGCAGCTCATTTGAAAATTAATGTGTTGTAAGGCGTTTTTTCTCATCCTTATATTAAACGGAGGTACGAAATCGTGTCTTCGCTTGGCAAGATTTTTTTATATGTATTGATTGCACTTGTTTTTCATGGCCTGATGGTAAGTGATGAACAGGCCGTGGGACAGCAAGCGCTCACCTTGAAGCCTCAAAGCTCATGAGGCTCTGTCTCATCTACTTTTCATTATCGGAATACAACAGTTGGCGGCACGCACCATACTGGTGTAGGCTTTTCATAGCATAGAATAAAAATTAATTGTATGTCTATAGATTTTTCGTTTCACAATCGTACCCAATATCGATAAACATATGAAGTGAAGAGGTGACGAAAAACGTAAATAGCAACATTAGAGATAAACTTCAAGCTGGAACCATCTGAAATTCACACGGTTCGCGACAACGCGCAGCGAGCGGTCTTATTTAAATTAAGCCACTCATACACTTTATGTGAGGCAAAAACGTTCAGCGCGGGCGTCGTTAGCCACTGCAGAGATGCATTTATTTATGAAATGTAAATGCATCTGATTGTAATAACAAAACTGCGAGCCAGTGCTCTCTATATTAAGATGTATTATTAGCATACGGTATGTTATTGAGGGGACGCGTGAGTGTGACCGTATGTTACGTACGGGTGGCAGATTCAATTCTAACGTCTTTCGTTCTTTGAATAAATGAAAAATTTAGAATAGGGAAATCCATGCTAAAACAACGTTCCGAATATTTCTAAATACGAATTTATAGTGTAAATTAACATGAACTATCTGTGGCTTTAAATCCCTAAGATTTGTTTTTCGCTTATCTAATTCTTAAAGTTATTTACAGTAATGAGATATAGACAGACATTTATTGCACATATAAAACATGCCACACGCTACAACAAACACACAGAAAATTTAATATTTGAAAACGATACCAAGAAAAATAATCTTATTTACAATATAAAACAACTAATTTAAAGGAACAATCCTACACACACAAAAATTAAAATTAATAAATAATTAAAATGACATCACGAGTTTGCCTTCATTGAAATCATCGGCAGAAAACCTGTTTTTTTTAATATGATTTGCACTTGGTCTCTATTTCACCAGATGGTAAGTGACAATAAGGCCGTTTGATGGAAAGTTCAAGTTCAAGGACACCCAGAAGCTTCAAGTAAATGAGGCTCTGCTACCTTTCATACCGGAACACAACAGTGCTAAACACTGCTGTTATGGCAACACACAGGTGTTAGATAATCAGGAGGACAGAAAGATAGACATGAATTCCCTACAACCAACCAAACCGAAGACCTGTGAAACGAACCCAGGACCTTCGGAATGTGAGCCCAAGTCGCGACCACGGCAGCGATTGCCCAGCTATGGTTCCATAATGGTGTGGTTCATGCCTGCTGGAGTTGACTTTCTGGCTTAAAATGATTGTTTTCCAATTTCAATATTCTTAAATCATTTCATCTTGCTGACTCTACCCTTCCAAGGTTTGAAGAAGAGTGTCAACAATCTTCACGACGACATAAAAACACTAACAAGCCTTTATTTAAAGGTGGTCAGTGTACAACAGGACTAAAACTGAAGTATACAACACCATTTAACATTGAAACAAAAGAAAGAAATGAAATAGATTGACAAAAGTTTTAAGCACATCGCTTGGGTGATTATAATTCAATTGTTTACAGAAAAAAAATATCACTTTGCCCGATAGTTACAAAATAGTTTTGTAACGGTCCATTATAAATGAAAAGGTGAGAGTTAAACATAAAAAAGCAGTCAAGTGCGTGTCGGGCCACGCGCAGTGTAGTATTCCGTAGTTGCCCGTCACAATAAATTCACGGTTTAACGCTAATTATTTCTAAAAACGGGCCCACACAGGACGAAGTAAATTAATTTTGAATGGAATTTGTACGAAACCTTTATTTCGATATCTCCAAGTATATTTTATAATTCTGTCGACTGTTACTCGTTAACCTGTAAAGCCTACTTAGTCGTGATAGTTTTCCTTTTAATTTCAGTACATAAACTACTACTGTGAATTTTTTCAAATTTTTTCAAGCAATAGTTTATCAGATTTTGGGCTAGACTCGGACAAAAATTACCACTTAAAGTTTAATATTTCGCAAAGTGGTGCTCCTAGACCCTCAATATTTAGAAAGACCTGTTTAACGATACCCCACACAATGGGATAGACGCGAAAAAACTGTTTCATCCCCTAGATACGGTATGGGAGCTACCCACATAAAATGTATTTTTAAAGATTTTATTCTACCACATTGTTGGCGTGGTGAATATGTATACTTGTACCAAATTACAGCTTTGTAGTAGTAAGGGTCTCTGACAGACGAACAGAGCGAAACTATAAAGGTTCGTTCTTTGACTACGGAAACCTAACAATATCATGTCTAATTTTCCACATACATACTTTAAAATATGTATTGTACATAATCAAGAGACCTGGTGTATATTTTTGCAAAGTAAGGTGATGATGATATAGATGCGTGTATGTTCCAGCAAAAATCGCGTTTTTAATAACTCTAATTAAAATAACTAAACGTGAGTAAACTGCTTAGTCGAATTAACCCTCCAAATTGCTAATTAAATTATTGTAAGCTAGCTCGCTCATGGCACTTTGTATTCTAATAAAGAAAATACTTGATACAGATTGAAATTACGTAACGTCTATTTGTTAAAAGCAAAAACCAAAGGAAACCGAATCAAATGTAAACGCAAACAAATTAACTAATCACCTAAAGTGGGAACAGAACACCCACTCGATCTCATCACGACAACCTATCAGTCGAAAGCCCGGCATCGTGATCGGGCTGGCGGCGCGGCGCGTGCACACCGGCCACTAAACTCCATTACCGTTATAAAGGATACCTTTAGAACAAAAAAAATGTTGAACACACTTAAGAGGTGTGTCCTGACGTAACGCTTCGTGACTTAATACTCGACTGAACGTGACTGCTTTGACCAGACTTTTAGGCGTAAAGTTCACATTTTATAGTATTCTACTCTTACTTATTGGATTTGGGTCTGCATGGCTTTTGCCATCTAGTTTCGGATTCAGAATATAAAAATTTCTTTCTTCTTTTTTGCGACAAGGAAATTTTTAAAAGATGTTCGGCGCTTCGGTGATTATGCTGGATTTCTACCAGCTAAAACACTTATGTGTCTCTCTCTCTCGCCATGTTTGCTGGTAACCTCAATCGTCTATTCTTTATGTATCATTCATATCTCGTATTTATTCTTTCTCTTCACTGCCAACCACATCCAGCCAAGCCGTACCCAAACCCTCTACCTTAACCTACTCCACTTACCTAGATCTAACCAAACATAATCAAACCTACCAAAAGCTGAACTGAGCTGAGCAGGATGGGTGACACCGGGCCAATGACGGTGCGGCTTTGCCGACGCCGTCGACGACGACAAGTCTGAGTACAGAGCTTAAAATATAGATATTGTGTTTAATCATCAGCTACATGTCCACGTCTGGAGATGAGGCTCCGTCAAATATCGCCACAGTGGACGGGCTTTCCAAAACTGCCCTCACCTAATTTCTTCACGACTTTCACTACTTAGGCCTAATCGATCACTACATGCTGTTGCTCAAAACTCAAAAACCCACAGAATCACGAGAGTGGGTTGTCATTTCTGTTACTAAAATTGACATCTCAATAGCCTTTATCATATCCTGTGTAGCAACTTGCGACCAACTCAACATCGACCCTACTGGAAATTCGACCGAAAGTAAACGTACGGGAGAATGTAAGTAATGTATGCCAGTGAGTCGATGGTCACAGGTAATAATATAATGGTCAACAGTGGCACAAGTCACGAGTGTTTTATCTTTAGGTTAGAAAGTAGTTCATTGTTCACCTCACTCTTGACAAGGTTTGTATGGACGATGATAACTGTATGAAACAGATAATAAGTCACGATTGATTGCCCTGTGCGTCTCGCTGGTAACGTACTCAGATTAACCCGTAACGTAACGTAATTATTATATTGAAGTGGTATTGTCAGATCTTATTTCGACAATAGACGTTTAAATAGAAGGTGGACGCGCCGCGTTTCAACTTATTTAAATTCTTAATTTTTTAAACCGACACGCACACGAAGGATTTTCGTACTATCGCACGCTTACGGAATTTATTTGTTTTGCAGATTAGAAAACTAGCGCGTTATAAGTACTATACCTACATTTCCGATATTATACGACTGATGACAATTGATACTTGTCATTTTATCCGGCAAAATTAAAAACTGAAAAGATTTAATACTAGTTCGAGCAAAAATAATAAATAATGCCTATCTTATTTTACAGTTTCACTTTTATTTTTATATTGCTGCTAGCTAGCGCCCATATTCTACCTTATATAACACGTTTCAAAAGATATCCCCTGATAAACAGACATTTGGAAATGAAATGAAATATTATTTATTTGCTAGAAAAACGGACGGACAGCGAAGCCTTAGCAATAAGAATAAGGTGTCATTTATCTCTTTAGGTACGGAACCCTATATATTTCATGTCTGCCAAAATACAACTTATTTATTTATTTACTTATTCGAATACAATTTTAAAACTAACTCACTATAGTGACACAGATCCTGGGCCCCGGACCAACAGATGCAACATTCCCGTATAATGTTGTCATTCTATCGGTGGTGCCCTATTCATAAGCCACGACCTCTCTCACAAATGGATCGCTACGTGGCGCTATTATAGTTCGCTACAGGCTTTAAATTTATCTTGTTAAGTAGATTACATTTTTATGCAACGACGTTGCGTTATACTCTACGTAGGTTATTCATTGTTTTCGGTCGTATTCGTAGTAGGTATAAGGTTTCGTTTATTTTTATCGTAAGTTTAAAAGTTGTCCGTTAGCGAACACACGTTTCAATAGATAGCGTTGGTTATCAGAAACCCCTGCTGAACAAAACACGAGGGTTTTCTATACAAATAGAAATTAAATTAAACTTGTGTCCGTCAGTGGAAGTTTCCTAAATGATGATAATGGCAAATCAACTCAAGAGATTGAGGTATCTGAGGGAGGCACGTCTCTGACAGTGTATTTTTGATGTTGATTTTTAATCATATAGGATTTTTTAAATTCATCAATTAAATATATTACTTCCTGGATACAAAGAAGGCTATTTTGGCTATATTTTGTAAGAAAAACGGTTACCGGCCCTTAACCGTAGCTGCACGGATCTTTGTTAAGTAGACACGCATTAAACCAGACACATACTACGAATACGACACAGTTCGATACAATAAAATATCGACCAAGGCCACATGGATCCAGATTGAAGATTGTTCTCGCTCATGCGCGGTGAGCGGTTGAACTGTGAACTATTCTGTCGAACGCAGCTATCAGACTATTGTTGTTAAAACTCTCAAGAATGTCATAGCGCCACGCCTACGACGACGCCTTTGAAACTCCAACTTTAGGTCAGAGTTGATCCAAGTGTCAATTGGGCCGGTGAAAAAAATCGAAACCTTCACTGTCTTTAAAATATTGACCTAATCTCACCACGGTACTTGCTTAACTATATCATTAATTGCACCTTAGATAATTGTCTGGAGGTTCAGGTTCGATTTCCAGTAAGGTCCTGATATATTTTATAACAAATAGCTAAAAACATGTTTACTCAATCAAACCATGTTTACTTGCGTTAACTATAGCCATAAAGATGGAAGGTACAGTGTTTTAGAATATCACATATCTAGATTAATTAAAAAGCATGCAAATATTCTAGGTTAGTTTACAATGTTTAAATGTCAATTTCATTATATTATCAATCTCACCTGATCACCTGACGTTAAATGACAATGACGTTAACGATGATACGCGTTAATCTAGAAGGTGCATATTTACTTTTTGTTTGAAGATTCCCAAGTTGTAGTTTTCGGGGAATTTGGGAAAAAACCGTTAGTGTATTTCATATTTTAGCGGATGAATGTTTCATACGTACTGTTAAAATATGAATACTGTTTATTGGCCGAATAAACAAGCTTACAAGCAAAGACACTCAGCAAGCAGCACTCATGGAACAGCTATGCTGGGAATTACTCTACAAGATAAAATCCAGAATGAGGAAATCCGTAGACGAACTAAGGTCACAGCACATAGCTCGACGAGTCAGTGAACTGAAGTGGCAATGGGCAGGCCCATATCGCTCGACGAACGAATAGCCGATAGAGAGTGAAAGTTCTCGAGTACTGGGAAACGTGTACCGGGCCGTCTCTTGATGGAAAGATGCCGTAGTAAAGGTCGCTGCAGCTGCTAGAAGAGTCGCTGAGTGCAAGTGTCTCGGGACCGATCACTATATCATGCTCATGTTCATCAATGCACATTCCCGTCTGATGATGATGAATGTGAAAGCGAAATGCTTGGTGGGAGCTGTTGGAATGTCTGCCGTTCTTCTGTTTGATCGGTACTTGAATGGCAATGGCACAATTATAAAAATAAGTCCACTCTCCAAAATGTATATCATAAAATTCCGATAGGCAGGCAGCCTGTCCCTACGTTTTGGAAGGCTTTGGAACTTTATGGTTGCCTTTCAGGCTCATAGCTCGACGCTTCATCTAGTCCGTGATTGTATGTAGACATTTTATAAATGTCCACCTGACTAGCAACTGCAATAAGGTTTTTGTCGAGCCTGTAACTTAGATGCTAGTCTCTTTCGTTGGCATAGGTTTTAAACTAATTTTTCGCTTTGACGGTATATGATTTATGAACTGCTCTAAAAGTTTCAATTTATTTTAATAAAACGTAGGCTACTTTTTCACTACATTGTGGAATTGTTTTCGTCAATAAGATTGTATAAAGTTTTACATATGAAATATTTTAGACAAGGTTTCTTTTTAATAATAAAAAACACTTTAGTCTCGTTATCTGAGAAGGTGACCTTCATCGGCACTCGTTATACGTTTGAAATGTGTCTGTCTCTGTCTCTATGCGAAATCTTGACACAATGATAACATTTTACAATGTTTAGTAAGCGGTGGAGTGATTGTTGCCTCGTTGTGTGCCTTTTGCAATGACTGGAGAATGTTTAAACCTATTCCAATTTGCAGAGCCGCTCATTGAAGAAAAACGTTGATGTTGAATCTGTTACTCGTTCCTTAGAAACGAAATATTTTAACGCAGGCTTCTCTTTTATATCCATTACTTTAAACAGTAGAACAGGGAAAACAATGACAAATATTTTATTTTATTAAAATAAATAAATAAATTATGTTTTACGCTGGAGCTTTCTGTTACGTGTATAAACCTACTCCTCCGCATTAGACAATATTATAATATTTATAAAACATATTAATAAATACTATTCAGATAAATATCTGTATCATTTAATTAATAAAAAGTATAGTTATGCTTTGTGTGTGTGTGTGTGTGTGTGTGTGTGTGTGTGTGTGTGTGTGTGTGTGTGTGTGTGTGTGTGTGTGTGTGTGTGTGTGTGTGTGTGTGTGTGTGTGTGTGTGTGTGTGTGTGTGTGTGTGTGTGTGTGTGTGTGTGTGTGTGTGTGTGTGTGTGTGTGTGTGTGTGTGTGTGTGTGTGTGTGTGTGTGTGTGTGTGTGTGTGTGTGTGTGTGTGTGTGTGTGTGTGTGTGTGTGTGTGTGTGTGTGTGTGTGTGTGTGTGTGTGTGTGTGTGTGTGTGTGTGTGTGTGTGTGTGTGTGTGTGTGTGTGTGTGTGTGTGTGTGTGTGTGTGTGTGTGTGTGTGTGTGTGTGTGTGTGTGTGTGTGTGTGTGTGTGTGTGTGTGTGTGTGTGTGTGTGTGTGTGTGTGTGTGTGTGTGTGTGTGTGTGTGTGTGTGTGTGTGTGTGTGTGTGTGTGTGTGTGTGTGTGTGTGTGTGTGTGTGTGTGTGTGTGTGTGTGTGTGTGTGTGTGTGTGTGTGTGTGTGTGTGTGTGTGTGTGTGTGTGTGTGTGTGTGTGTGTGTGTGTGTGTGTGTGTGTGTGTGTGTGTGTGTGTGTGTGTGTGTGTGTGTGTGTGTGTCACATTATAGTTCGCAATCGAGAATTTTACTATAATTTTCAAGCGATATGACCCTCTTATTGCCACTTTAGCTTTCTTACTCGTCAACTTTAGTTAGTCTAAAGAATAATGATTAATTGATTTAGGGCATTGAAGTGTTATGTACTTATGTATATTTAGTTATCAATAAAACGAATACATTACTTATTCAGTTCGTTGTCATTCAAACTTTCATTCAGAAGACATACTTACATTTTGAGTGATCACGAACGACTTTATCTGCTATTATATTTACACCTTCCAAATAATATATCAACATCGTTTCTGTTTGTCTAGGTGGTGCTAGTCCGAGGTCACTACGTGTCTTACCTACCACTCTGCAGCCGCAACGAGCCCGTGTTCCTAGCAGTGTGCACGCCGCTCGCGATGCCCGAGACACGCGAGTGTGTCGTACACGGAGCCACCAACGTCTTCACCACGGTGCACGCCATGGACATGAAGATACTACATATCGACGCTAAGTAAGTTCAAGTTACTTAGTTCTTACTTAGACGGTCAGCTCTGCAGCCGCAACGAGCCCGTGTTCCTAGCAGTGTGCACGCCGCTCGCGATGCCCGAGACACGCGAGTGTGTCGTACACGGAGCCACCAACGTCTTCACCACGGTGCACGCCATGGACATGAAGATACTACATATCGACGCTAAGTAAGTTCAAGTTACTTAGTTCTTACTTAGACGGTCAGCTCTGCAGCCGCAACGAGCCCGTGTTCCTAGCAGTGTGCACGCCGCTCGCGATGCCCGAGACACGCGAGTGTGTCGTACACGGAGCCACCAACGTCTTCACCACGGTGCACGCCATGGACATGAAGATACTACATATCGACGCTAAGTAAGTTCAAGTTACTTAGTTCTTACTTAGACGGTCAGCTCTGCAGCCGCAACGAGCCCGTGTTCCTAGCAGTGTGCACGCCGCTCGCGATGCCCGAGACACGCGAGTGTGTCGTACACGGAGCCACCAACGTCTTCACCACGGTGCACGCCATGGACATGAAGATACTACATATCGACGCTAAGTAAGTTCAAGTTACTTAGTTCTTACTTAGACGGTCAGCTCTGCAGCCGCAACGAGCCCGTGTTCCTAGCAGTGTGCACGCCGCTCGCGATGCCCGAGACACGCGAGTGTGTCGTACACGGAGCCACCAACGTCTTCACCACGGTGCACGCCATGGACATGAAGATACTACATATCGACGCTAAGTAAGTTCAAGTTACTTAGTTCTTACTTAGACGGTCAGCTCTGCAGCCGCAACGAGCCCGTGTTCCTAGCAGTGTGCACGCCGCTCGCGATGCCCGAGACACGCGAGTGTGTCGTACACGGAGCCACCAACGTCTTCACCACGGTGCACGCCATGGACATGAAGATACTACATATCGACGCTAAGTAAGTTCAAGTTACTTAGTTCTTACTTAGACGGTCAGCTCTGCAGCCGCAACGAGCCCGTGTTCCTAGCAGTGTGCACGCCGCTCGCGATGCCCGAGACACGCGAGTGTGTCGTACACGGAGCCACCAACGTCTTCACCACGGTGCACGCCATGGACATGAAGATACTACATATCGACGCTAAGTAAGTTCAAGTTACTTAGTTCTTACTTAGACGGTCAGCTCTGCAGCCGCAACGAGCCCGTGTTCCTAGCAGTGTGTTCCTAAAAATATAGCGTGAATTTACTCACATTATGCATTTAATTTACACGTGCAGCAATAAATCATACGTGTAAGAGTGTGTAGAGTAGACAATACTGTAAATATTGCCAATATTTTGAGTAGTCACTCGTATAATTACACTCTAAACTTTACTCGTACGTCATTACAACATAAACAAACCTACTTTAACACAGACTCCAATGTAAATCTCTGCATATATTACAGTGGGATCCAAGGCTGCAAGTTAACAATAATCAAGAGTTATTGATGCGTAACTGTCCGTCAAAAGAGATGTATGGCAACATTTCTATTGAATGAATACGTTTCATATGCATGCACCGCGTCACCGCGACTCAGCTCAATGGCAACAAATAATAAGACGACTCGAAATAATATGCAATTGTAAACAGCGGAACCTGTATTTAGATACGTTCGATATGGCCATAAATAAGTAATAAAAGAAAGAAAGAGTTGAAAGTTCACACATACATTGTCGTCGATTGATCTTATTTTATGATTTACGAAAAAGTAAGTTTATTTCGGGAAATCGCGTTAACGATTCCGGCTTCTCTTATCGAATCCGAGTCTTTTATAGAGTTCGTAGCACCTGTATAATACTAGACGGACCGACGTTACCTGGTAAAGGTAGCGGGGAGCTGCGGGATTATTATGTCGTACTATGGCGTGTTGCCAGTGATGACATACGGAACCGAAACGTGGTCTTTTACTGTGGGCCGAATAAACAAGCTCAAAGTCACTCAGCGAGCAATGGAACGAGCTATGCTCGGAATTTCTCTACGTGATAAGGTCCGGAATGAGGAAATCCGTAGACGAACGAAGGTCACCGACATAGCTCGACGAGTTAGTGAGCTGAAGTGGCAATGGGCAGGCCACATCGCTCGAAGAACCGATAACCGTTGGGGAGTAAAGGTTCTCGAGTGGCGACCACGTACCGGGAAACGTCTACCAGGCCGTACCCCCACTAGATGGACCGACGACCTGGTTAGAGTCGCGGGGAGTCGCTGGATGCAGGTGGCTCGGGACCATGAGGGAGGCCTATGTCCAGCAGTGGACGTTTCCCGGCTGATGATGATGATGACTATGGGGAGTCAGCGTATCTATTTACCTTAGTTTCAAACATACAAACATATATTTTGGCTTAGCTTGGCTTGACTTCAATTCTATGTATATTTCATGAACTCTCATGTTCAATTTCTGACGTACTGCATTGGTTGTGACTTTACTTATTAGCATCTGCTCAATGTTATACCGATAACCACATACATTTATATTTCTGAATCATGCTTTAGATAAATATACATATCAATTATACAGTTGCGTCATGTTATGAAGCTGATGGCGTCAGATGAAATGAAATCTTAGAAAACAATGACATATACTTCGTAAGCTCCGAGTATATCCTGCTTAGGTACAATTTCCTTTTTTAAAACAATGTTTTACGTTAGTATAATTTACATAAATATTACATATAACAGGAAAGATTTATATACACTAAGCGCACAACGCCAGTGCCGTAATTAGCTCGTTATGCATCCGGTGCCAGCTTCTACAACTCTGCGCCAAAGTATGACCTACAGTTGGTCACTTTTGCCCCTCTCTAAGGTCTGCGCCCTGTGCCCGAGCACCGCTGGCATCGACCTATTTTCGGTACTGAACATAAAGCTAATATCCTCCAAACCAATCTTACCGAATGATAGACCATCCGATTGTATTTAAGGTGATATTAACGATTTAATATCACTGCCATTAACCGACTCCGTAACCTAATGGCTACACACTTGGACTTGCAATCCCGAGGTCCCGTTTGGATACCGACAGGGGGTACCTCTCGGTATTCAATTTGATTGGTGGTAGGGCATTTTCTCTATCCAGCTGACTAGCTGTCACCATGTTACCTAAGTCTGCTGCCATACATCACTGTTAAAAGCACTGTTTTGTTCCGGTGGGAAAGGTAGCAGAGCCAGCAATACATTGAAGATTCTGGATGCGCACGATTACCATCCAACGGCAATATCGCCACTTACCATCAGGTGAGATGAAGGCCAAGTGCAAACCTATCGTACATTTAAAAAATCCATGATAGTGGGTTCTAGACAGCTGCCATCGAAATGCTTTTTTACAAGCGTAAGGCCTTAAAGATTTTTAGAACAAATTAGAATTAGATGTTGATATCATTCTTCAAATGAGGCAGAGCAATCAAATCGAACAAAAGTCGTTCTCATCGTGTTTATCTTTGCATATCCGTCTCGTATTTTATAAAAGTGCAGTGATACGAGTTTGAGATCTCCTGGTGCGAAGCATTGGTTTGAAATGTAAACAATCTCGTCACTCGCTCTGAAGCGGACAAGTTTTGCATATAATGACGAGGCCACAAGCTCCCGTCGAACTTTGAATTATTATGAGGCGATCTCTGCCAACTGTAACTATGAATTATCAACAACTACCCATTTGCATCTTAAATATGAAAATTACGCGACTGAGATTTATTATTACAAAATATTTTAAACAAAAAATTGTATTTGTAAGTAAACTCTGAATATTGTTTTGCTAACTCTACATTTAACGGGGACATATTTTACAATATCCCCACAAAATTAAACACGCTGATGCATCAAAAACTTATCTTTCCCTAGGGTCCGTATGTCGCGGTTTGACTAACCCGGGCTCGTTCACCCGGATTCGTCTGACATCATCATTAACTTAACTACGTAAGGAGAAGAATGGTTACATAATACTCTCTTCAATACAACTTAATGTCCTACCCAGAAGTCTGCGTACTAATGTTCTCCTACATGTCCCACGTAGTCACGTTCATTACAGAGTTAATAGTTATTTGCCACGAAGTTGTAAGTCAATTAATACAATTAGTCAAAATATTAACATAGATCTATTTTATGGTGGTGTTGTGAATTTTAAGACTAGTGTCATACAAAGTTTATTAGTTGATTAGCCCTTCAAAAATATGTTCTTTCGTATTTATTTAGTTTTTATTGACTGTTTAGTTCTTATATGATTTGTTTTATATAGTTATTATTTATTTTTTAGTATTCTTTTTCCTCTTCAGGGGAATCTTTTATATGTGGAAGCTTATAATTGGCCAATGTTTGTCTATATTGCTGCAAATATTGCAAATAAAGCTGAGCTTTCCGAATAAAATAAAATTAAAATATAGATTTATACCACAGATTTCACTACTGCACCCTGTACATAGAGCGTAGAAGGTAAATCACAGTCGCAGCGCACGTGACAGCATTCATAGAAACAGAAGTGCATTGCAATGTGATGCTCATAAACATTTATTGTCTTGTCAGTTTGTATTTAACGTTGTGGCTGTGATTCCTAATGAGCATCACTTGCTTTATTATTAGTTTATCTTCTATTAAATACACAGTTGCATGTTGTTGAATGAAAATGGACAGCTGGTTATTATTTTCAAAAAGGTGCAGGTATATCGGAATAGCTGCCTCGTCTGTCGGTTTGTCTGTAAGACACTTTTTCTCAGGCACGAAACTTGAAATTTATATCAAATTATTAAGTCTGCAGTCCCTTGAGTCTGTGAAAATCAAACTTCTATGTCAACACAATAAAAAGATTTAAACCGGTTCCTTCGAGAATGATTTAGGCTGATTACCGTTGCCCTAGAATTCTCAAATTTTGCAAGAAGGAAGGTCTTACAGCACAATCATAGGAATAAATCTATAAACCAAGACTTTTTAATTATAACACAGTAAAAATAGCTTTTTATTTCCACAAACGTAACTTTTAGTTGAAAGGCATACATCGGGTATATAGTGAAACTGCAATATACATTCGGTTATTCAATCGTACTTACATTTTCACACATTAACACAATTCAAATGAATTAACAATAATATTGAATGCATCCTTAGATATTTCATTAAATAACAACTTACATAATAATTCAAGTATCTTATGATACGTAGCGAAAATTGTAACTAGTGCTGTCATCGTTCAATTTATTATTCATTGTTCCGAGCTAGGCTGTGAATGATGTGATGTCCTTATTTCAATTCCCCTGATGCAACAGAGCCTCCGAAAATGAAATCGGAGTACCATAAGATTCGTGTCGAACTAGATGTATGGTGTGAACTCCCTGTGTCTTCCCTTACCGTGTAGTCTCAGTTTTAGAATAGGACCTATCCATATCACCCCGTGTATGTCGTAAAAATATTCATGAGATAGGCTGTAGCATCAACCACTTTTATAACATCATCTACTGCGACCACCAATCCGCCTGACAAGTGAAGTGGATATGGCAAATCCCCTCATAAAAAGTTCAACTAAGCTCCTGTAAAAGTGGTTGTGGAAAACACCCGTTTGTGACTGAAATAAAAACAACCAGACCAGTCTGAAATAAAGTTGAAGAAATTAAACGTTATTCCACAACGGTTTAGTGCCTTTGATAAAGACTGGCAATACAATAAATGATTAAAATGTAAGGATTATTTTGGTTATTATAAATCCAATCAGTACGAAAGTTTGGTAATCAAATATCACCTTCACAAAAAGCAATATGGGCTAGCATTGTGTTATGAGTTACAATGTCAAAGTACATTGTATTTGCATTTGTCTTAACATCAATGATGCTTCACACTAAGCGGTTAAGCTCACAATGTGGGTCATGGGCCAGCCGAATTTTTTTTTAATCAGTTATAATATTATTTCTTTGTTTAAACAGATAATACTTGGTCGTGTGCTGAATCAATTCAATGCCGGACCGTCTTTTGTTTTTGCATTTTGCATTCAGAGATCAACGACGTTGCCAACAAATATATTTTAGGTGTGTCTTTTGTAGAGTTTGGTTGTCGGTCTCTTATTTAAATTATCTTATAAAATTACTAGGGGGATAGTTAGGCTTAAACAGAATCTCTATTTTTCTATCAAACTGCCTTTTCTATTTTCGTAAAAGTATTACAGAAGACCATAAATTATGTACGTTGCTAGAAATGAAAAATAACAACTATGCCTAGTAAAATAAATTTCAAACAATGAATTCCCTGTATTACACTTTTCAACCAGTTGTAATTGCATAACAATATATATAACATCTTTACTTATATAATTATTCATTCACTTTTAATTTCACTCAGTATACATTCATAATTTTAGTTTTTCGTCAATTTCCTCGATTTTTTCCAAAATTAATGCAACGGCGCTTAATATATTATCTATTCCCACCTATTATAAACCCCTTTAGCGGAGTGAAATGCAAATTTGATCCTAGTTACCTCAATAGAAATAATGAAATAATTTATATTCGTGTGCCCGGAAAAGTAAAAGTTTTGTTTTAATTTAGTTGATTTTACAAGTTAGTCATACAGATTAATTTTACCGGTAGAGACAAAAGTCATACTAATTTACCTTTCTACATATATCTTAATATTGGAAAGTTGGTCAGTATTTCTTCGTCATTCGTTTTCCACTCCACGTTACATATGGGTCTAACTAAAGCATTAAAGAAAGAGGGAGTTTTGAGAGCTCGACGTTGGCACGCTTTTTGGTAACAAACGTGAGATATACTGAAAAAAAGGTTTGGTAACATTATCACCACTCTGTTGGATATGTGGTTAGCAGGCGTAGTCACAGGCAAAGTGCCAGCATAGGCCTGTCCTTGTCAAAATCCTTGACTGGATAGTAATTTTGAGTAACCATGTGGTTGACAATGCAAAACTTACGCTGAAAGATGCCTAATTAACTCAACGGGAATTCGTTCTAACAGTTCCCATAAAAATTCTGTTACCATAATCTTTTAATATAGAATAGCTGAGTTTCATAACTAATAACATAAAAAGAGATCAGATTATAATTAATAAATGTAAATGTCAGCTACATTAGCAGTTACGTACCTAACAAAAGTGTGGCCAATTTAAAATTGAGTCTCACTTTGAAATTGTATGTTAATGATACTCATTTTCCGACATACTGCACTAATCCAGCTATCCTATTTAAAAGATTTTAAAGGATTATGGTAAAATTAAATGTACGATTAAAAATCTTACATCGGAACCGCCTTAAGGCTTCAGGATGAACTTCCATCCTATGAATCTGGTGCAAAGAACGCTAAATCAAACACATATATAACTCTTAATTAATGACTAACAAATTATAGTTTTTTCTGTAACATTAGTGTCAGACTGACGAAAATATCGCGGGACTTCCCCGAAATGTTTTTTTTTAATATTCTTATCCACATCCATACGCAGACTAATACTTACATGCTTTGCGTACTGTGGTTGTAATGTACGTAAAATTACCTCATGACATTTGCATAGCAAATGTAAGCACATACTTAAAGCCACAGCATATGAAGCCATTTATTGTGTTCCTTGTTTAAAGCCACTTGTCTTTTAGATACTCGATGACACATAGACAGACAGATACGATAAATAACTTATCTATGCAAATGTATTGTAGATACACTGCATTATCTTACATAAACCGATTGAAAAAATTAGCTGAGTACGAAGAAACTCACTGTAGAAGTAAAATTTTCAGAAAAATTATAAGCAGATTAAGATTAATCGCGTGTATATCTGTCAAATAAGGTCGTTGTTAGAAATAGGACTTTGATGTATTCAACCTTATTGGATGCGATATGTAAAACAAAGGCAATCATTTCATGACGCAATTAGTTCCTAGTTATATGTTGATGTGTATATTAGTGTCAATATAAAAGTGAAATTGTCTAAAATATAATGTGTTTATCATTTTGTCCAGTAGCGAGTGGCACTTGGGTTGGGATAAGAGCTCGCTCCACGGTGTGAGCTGGTACCATCTCCTACATCCGGATTGCTGCAAAGAGGCCCAGAGCAAGCATCGTTTGAGTGAGTAATCTTCTTATTTTTTCTCTTTCTTTAACTTGACGTCAAAACATAATTATTTGAGGTGGCGATTTTTAGTCGCTTGTGTAAATGATCAATTGATTAAGTTTGATGACCATCATTAGTCGGAAAACGTCCACAGCTAAACATAGTCCTCCATTAATTATGAACCCATGGTACGCCACAATGACCGGTCCCAACACTTGCATCCATCCAGACACTTTTTTTATTAGCACGTGACAATCAAATATATTGCACTGGCGTCAAAGTAGAGCGCAGATACAATACTGGCAAGCATCGAGATGTATGTACAGCGTACTAGATATTGTTATCAGCTAACTTTAGTTCTGAACAGTATTTGAACAAATGGTTGCTATGAACGTTCTTGTCCATCGGTATATATGTCAATACTGTCAAGAATACATCTTTTTGAGACGTAAACGTTTTATCTCTCATATCACAATGAAACACGTCAACAGCCTATACATATGTCCCCACTGCAGGAGCTCAGGCCTACTCTCCTACAGAGAGTGTATACGTATAGAGTGTAGAGGGACTTAGTCCACACGCGGGCCTAGTGCGGGCTGGTTGACTTCACACACACCTTTTAATGTCTTCTGAGGCATTCGTACATAAATTCCAATTAAAAAATTGGAACTCATTGGTAAGAGCCAGAATCGAAGTCAGACCTCGATTGTTCAAGGACTGACACTCTATCCAACTGAGCTACCACGGCTATGGCACAATGAAACGTTTAAAGAAAATTCTTAGTAAACAAGGCCACCAAGGTACGTGAACATTACTGTTTGATACATCTCAGGATCACCTGCGATAACCTGACAACTATATCTATACCAGTTTCACGTTTACTGCACACGAGCGGACGCAACCCGCACGTTCTAGAAAGTCGCGAAGTGACGATGCCCCAACGTCACGGTATCACCAGCTACTTACTATATAAAACGTGAGCGATTACAATCAATTATAACTATACAAAATTTACACGGTGTACATTATAGGTCTAAAATTATCAGGTACCGACTATGAAGTGACATTCTGATTCGGGTCAGTATGAGAAAGTTTGATATTATTATAGATAATTTCTCACTATTAACGGAGATTCAGTATTTAAATACAGCACACTTCATTTCACATATTTCAGGTCGTGGGTACTAGTTAGGTGCCAGTGTCTCGAGGCCCGTCAATGTGGCATTAACTTGTGAACGTTTTCCGACTGATGATGATGATGACACTTCATTTTTGTCTTAAAAATGTATCATTTTTCTATAGTCTGCCAACTGACAATTAACTATTTCTCTCCTTGCCATGTGTTTCACAAATGAAACACTACAACAGATAGTAGGGTTCAAGAATAGCGATTATTCAATTCTTGCATCTCAATCCGAATCATACATTCGGCAAGATCAAAGTCACTACATAAATCCAGGTTTATATCAAAACCTAGCTATTATGTTAATCATAAGGCATTGAGAACACTGTATTTTCTGTCAAGTAGGAACTACCTGATTATTAATGGTATCGATTTACGACCATACTATTTGCATTTGAGTGTGGGTAGACCTAAGGGCTGGGAAATCAAACCCATTAAACATACGTAATCTTAAGTACAAATACAAAGTCATATACTCAAGTGCTGCAAAATAAACGTACAGGCAGTTACCGTCCCTCCGTTGAGACCACAATAATAATCATAAGTATAGCTAGTCAATCTGTTCTCGAGACTAAAACCAACAGTTTAGATTGCACAAAGAGCCGTCTGGCATTAACCCTCATTACTTCCCTGCAAACGTACGTTTACAGGCGAAGAGACAAGTCGTTATCTAAATACAGTCTCATAAAGCACACAATCCGATGATAGACAGTTGAGAAGTTATTCGATTCAAGTTGTAATAATCGAAATTTGCCCAACGTGCAATGCATCTGTGTATCCGAGTCATCATTCGAATAATTCGAAAATCGAGAACGACAAGGACGTAGCTATGCGCGTGACCTTTGGGAATGTTGTGCGCAACTTGCAAGTACACAGTTGAGTCATTTGTTTGGAACTTTTACGTTGATTGAAGACGCTGCTGTCAGTGCCAATTACAGTATCAAGAGAAAGACAAAGCTTACTCACCATTTCAATTTTCTAAATGATTTTCTGGAGACAACTATTTTATAAATTCTCATAGACGAACGTAAGCGTTGTGGTCTATACATGCATACTGTCGAGTAGGTAGGTAGGTAAATGTGTAAATTGCGTCTCGCCTCCTTGCCTTACAAGGGCTGTATGCAGGTGGACCTTCAAACGAAGTGCCCAATCGCCTTTAATATATACAATCGTTCAAGGTGTCCATATGGCGCATGTTGTTCATATACCTAAACTTCTACGTGACATTTAGCAGAATAGTTTTTGCAAAATGCCTAACCGTTAGAAAATACGAGTATCATAATCTGAACAGCGTGTTAAAAAAAAGGTAGCACAAATTACAAAATTTTGACTAGATTGAAAATCTCATAGACGAAATTGACGTCTCTGTACGTAGTGTTTGCCAAATAACAGTGAGAGACGAGAAGGGGGGGAGATCTCGAACCAGGGGCGCGGAGTGGGCCGCGGTCTGATGACCTTAAGAAGATTGCGGGGAACGAGTGAATGAGGAGGACTGAGGCCCGGAAGGAGTAGCCGTTGTAAGAGGCTTATGAGTATCTTTAACAGTGGAGAGACAGGGGCTAATATTTCAAGTAAGTCATAAATCAATCACTATAACAATGAACATGATTGTTGACAGTAACTCAATCGGAGCAAGAGCGGTCGTGCATCGCCCTGATCCGTCTCCAGCGAAGGTCCGGCCAGTTCCTGTGGGTGCACGCGGTGTTGCAGCTCAAGGATAACTTGGAGAACTCCCAGCGACCTGTTATCGTGTGTACCAATCAAGTATTAAGGTGAGAAACCACTGCGCATCACGACAATGGCGTAGTTGACTGTGTTGACAATTATGCTCTCATTAGAGAGACCATGTAAATAGATAAATATTTCTGTCAAAGATTTTTCGATACGACCCGTAAAAATACAATTCTTGTTAAGTTGTGCAAAAACGGACCACACAAATCGGTCCAACAAAGGTGTGACCTAACAGTAACAACTGAAAAACGGTTTCGTTGAAGCGTTAAATATTTGAGCTATCTCGTAATAACGGTTATATGTGTACACGCCATCATTAAACAAAACTTTCAAAATGTTTTACAATTACATTCTTAATCTAATAGGTTTTTTCCATTCCAATATGTACATTTTTTGCATTTTTGTCACCTTTGAAATTCATTTAAAAACCAATCACAAAATTATAATTCTTAAGCCAATACAAATTAATGGCAATAGCTAGTAAATAACAAAATATCAATGTTCAACATTCCATTTCCCTTTTTGTAAAAATAATGGTTTCCAAAGAGCTACCGAAATTGTAAGCTACGCATAACGTTGCCTTTACATCTAGTTATTTGTCTAATGCCAAAAAGAGCTGAGGGTACTGAGCCGATTGCATCCAGCGCACTTGCATGTTATCAGTTCTTCAAGCAGTGTGGCCTGCCCATTGCTACTTCAGCTCACTTACTCATCGAGCTACGTCGGTGTACTTAGTTCTTTTTTGATAGCAGATGACCTAAACACTAAGACACAGTATTCGTGAAAATATGTAAAATACCAGCAAACGTCATCTATCATCTCATGCGGCCATGTCTGATAAAATAAATCACAAAGGATGAAAACAGGATACTGACAGCATGGCAAATTAAGCTGTTACAAAAGCCTTTTTCAAAACATTAAAGTCATAAACAACACATTTCCCAGCCAGATTCCAGGCCCAAATGGACACAGTCGTTATATAGCCGTGGTAACTCAGTTGGGTAGAGCGTCAATCCTTGAACAATCGAGGTATGAGTTCGATCCTGGCTCGTACCAATGAGTTCCAATTTGTTATTTGGAATTTATGTACGAATGATAAAAATCATCACCATTGGCTTTTCGGTGCAGGAAAACATCGTGAGGAAACCTGCACACTCCTGCGAAGAAATTCAAAGGTGTGTGTCTACCAATCCACACTGGGCCCGCGTGATGAACTATGTCAGGAGAGTAGGCCCAAGCCCCCGCAGTGGGACATACACAGTCTATTGATGATAATGTTGTATTAAGAGTTCTCTCAGAGCTAGGTGGGTAACGTCGCATTAATATTATTGCCTCGAAACACCAGTCTTACTAGCATGCGGTGTTCCGATAATTAAAAATATAACTAAACCATCATCATCACTAAGTCCATCATCGTCTTCTGAGTGACCACGCTTTCTTTACATATCAAGAACCAAGGTAACGTAAGGTTTTTGTACATAATAAATTTACACAAATTGAAAATATTATATTTACTTTTAAATAATTAAGTCAGAAAGTGCTGGCGAAAACATTTCTCTCATGGGTATCCATCTAGATTATTTAACAATTCTTTAACTCTAGCTATGAAGCATGTTTTAAAAATAAGAGAAATAAATTGATTCCAGGAGCAATAGATAGAGTAATCCTAATAATTTTGCTGTAAGGTCGGCGCTCTACTGGCTTACACTATCCACAGTGCATATTTTATATTGAATCAAAAAATGAACTACTACTACTACTACTACTAAATTAAATATAACACAACTTAAACCACAAGATTTAGAGCCATTCAATAAATTTATATGTTACTCAAAAGCTTAATTGTACTAAAAAAATGACAGCGATTACTTTATCCCACTGCACACGAAGACGACCCTTAAATTCCACATTTTGACGTCTGCCCACGATAATTGCGGGCGCGCGGCCCATAAATGAAGTGATTTCACCCTCGATCGCCGATCGATTGCCGGCTGTTTCGATATATTAATGGGTAATAAGAGATTCTCGAGCCAAGTACGATTACGTTAAATATTTGTGTGAGATAATTTAGTGCTTGTTAGACGTACCGGTACGCTTTAGGAATGGCAAGTGAAACGCTTCCTAATGACACGCTCCGCGAATGTATGGAGCCCCGGGCTGGGCTTGTACATTTCTAATATTAAAAATTCATTAACAATTGTAAAAGTCATTACGTTACCATTTTTAATAAGAAAACACTGAAAACTGACAAAACAGGCGACTCAACTTAAAAACAAAGCTGTCGTCAATAAAATGTCATAATTGACGTTTTCACTTAGTACAAAAGAGAATGATTTTGTTCAAATAAAAATGTAACTCCAGTGTTCCTTGTTTTAAGGGTTTCGTACCCAAATCGTAAAAACGGTACCCTATTACTAAGACTCCGCTGTCTGTCCGTCTGTCTGTCTGTCCGTCTGTCACCAGGCTGTATCTCATGAACCGTGATAGTTAGGCAGTTGAAATTTTCAAAGATGATGTATTTCTGTTGCCGCTATAACATAAAATACTAAAAAGCAGAATAAAATAAATATTTAATGAGGCTCCCATACAACAAACGTGATTTTTTTGCCGTTGAATGAATGAATGGTACGAGTACGAGTCGCACTTGGCCCGGTTTTATTTAAATAGTGTACAAGTGCATACAAGATTTGAAATATCTCTTTTGGGTGACAGGGTCCAAAGTATTAAATAAATATTTGATTTGATTGTCTTGTAGTATTATGTTCTATATGTCAATGACATCAAGACGAGGTAATTAATGTTAAACCTTTACAAATGGATCGACGTATTCATTTGAAATAAATATATGTTCAAATGTCATACAGCTTCACAGATATCCTCGGAATAGACCGAATGATTTTTTTTTTAAATAACAGTAAAATTTACTACTAAATAAATTCGCGTAATTACATACACTCTAACACCAATTATGCAAATCTTATAGCTTACAACTGCTAAAACATTTTTAAAATAAATAGTTATCATAAACTCCCAACTAATTTTGATTAATAAAGCTGTATAGTGTATATAATTCGTATAAAACATTTTATATAAGTAGTTAGGTCATAAAATCGTGTGAGGCGAGTCTAAAATGTTTATCATCAACTATAAGTATGCGGGTTTCTCGCAAAACCAATTATTATTACGAGTTTAATAAATATTGTGGTACAGCAAACGGTAATTATGAATTAACCTATAATTGAGGATAATTTTGTAAGGAATTTTGTTTACTCGACTCTCGCGGGCATTTTTAGAATTGTTGAAGATGCAACTCGCAATGTTTTCACCACAAATTTATTTGAACTAGTCGGTTAGTCCAATGCTCAACATAGGCCTCCCCCTTGTTAGGGACATTTCGGGTGGCGTTTACTTATTTTAAATCATACGCATATTTGATTTGATTGGTGGTAGGACATTATCTCTATACACCAACAGCAGTGTTGTGTTCCGCTGTGATAGATATCAGAGTCAACGAATCATTAGCTTCTAGCTTTTGGGTGTACTGTACACTATTTTCATAGAGCGGCCTTATCGTCACTTACCATCAAGTGATATGAAGGCCAAGTGCAAACCCATTGTAATTTTTTAAACAACCAAATCGTGATAAAATACTTCCATATTTATTTATTTGGTGTTTAAGGGGCGCGTAATTGGCCTTCGTTTCACCTGAAGGTAAGGCCGTTGCATTAAAAGTCCGCTCACTTGAGGCTTCTGCTCAAGATAATGAAGTGCCATGTTAAATGTTTGATTACAGGAATTCAACAGTGCTGTTAACACTTATGTTTATCGGCAGACTTCATAACACATGATAGCATCTAGAAAGAACCAGAAATATCTCACACCGGGAATCGAACCATTGTGAGTCGAACTGTCTAGTGAATAGGCTACGGACATGACAGCACAGTAACATCTTTTTAGCTTCATAGCTATGGAGGTGGATAAGTAATATTATAATCGTATCCATCAACTGAAAATCTCACTGCTAAGCGAAAGCTCATACATTTGTATATTCTAAATTTATGCATCGTAAACACGTAAAATGGCACTAGGCAGCAGAAAGTATAATGTACTTACAACAGCTAATTAAACCATACTAAATATAGCTTTACGATATACTCGTACAATACAAAATAGCAATAGCAGACAACTCTCTCATATGACAGATTGTAGTGACAAATAGAGAAGTTATGATCACAAAAGATACTCGCAAACAATACAGCCGTCCTACAGAAAATAAATTTGACGAATGCCTTTCTAAAAACCACAACGATCCAGAGTGGTCGTTGTGCCAGCAACTAATTGGCTTTAAAGCTCCGCTATTAAACGAACCGATAATTCCTGTAGCAGCCCTCAGAGCGCCGTGGACTTTGAAAAATTGCTGCCATAACTTAACGCGGTCACTTACAGACTTCCCTATTGAGATATCTATACTAGATGACGTCGTACGACGTACTGCTCTCGCGTAAACACTGCCCTTACCACGGTACAAGTCAGAAGAACTCACATTATTCAAAAGTTGAAAAAATTACAGAGAAACATATTACACTCATGCGATAGCTACGAACGAACCAGACAGTGCATATTGTAGATTGTGTCACAAGGGACGAAAATAATGTATCGAAGGCGAGAACGATTGTTTGAATCCAAAGCGAAGTGAAGGATTATAAAGTAGAATCCTAAGAGTAGCGAGGGACTCACAGTACGTCGCTCGAAGATAAATACTTTTGGTACTGTGGGACACACTTTGATTTTTATCCCCCTCTATAAGAAAAATAAATAAGAGATGATTTTAGTAGTGACGGATATTTATATTTACATAACCAATTAGTAAATCGCACTCAAGATACAAGTATACCCACATATAACAAAAAATTATTATTTGCATGACAACATTATGATGGGAAAATATAAACACATACATGATTTAAAAATAATGGCTAAAATGATATATGTTTCTCTTTTTTGTCTATGTGCTAATTTAACACTGTTGTTACCTGGCTTGCGACTACCATGTTACCTAAGTCTACCGCCAAACAACAGTTGACAGTACTGTTATGTACCCGTGTAAAAGGCAGCAGAGACAGCGCCCTGCTAGCTTGAGCTTTCTAGATGAGCACACTCATCATCCAGTGTCCTTATCGTTACTTACTATCAGGTGAGATGAAGGAAAAGCGCAAACCCATCAACTGTAAAAATCTATCATTTTGATTCCAGCTTTAAAATAAGATCGTATCAACATATTATGTCTCGATTTGTGTTCGCAACAGCAAAATGGTATCGCAAACTCTTAGTAATGGCTAGCGAATAAAAATATAGTATAAAGGTGATTTATTGAGTTAGAGCGCGGTTCGCGGGCCGATCGGCCGGCCGATGTTACTATCGGGCTAGTTTGAAATATGCCTGCAGAGGGCTATTGTTGTGATGTGAGAAACGGTGTTTAACAAGCGCCGGGCTTGATCGATGGCACTCCCACCAATATTTTATAGCCTGAAAATACACTAAAATAAGCTAATTTTGCTAGTTTGTGCTGTTGTGCTTAATAATCCATTATATAATAGTTATATGAAAACAGGTAGGAATCTCAACTAGCCCGTTTAGAAGAGTTGACGAATCAGTCTGGTTTCGAGAACGAGGGTATTTCATTATTTTACCCCTAATTTTATTTCATCGTCAGCTGTTAAGTTCAGGAGCTCTATTTTTGATTCGCTCTACGCGCCGCGAGCGCTCGTTTTCTACTGATTTTCGTTCGACTTACGAAATTTGGTATTTTTGAATCGCTCTTCTGTAACGAGTGGTCGGGACCACTCTTTGCGGAGGCGAGCGATAGACTAAACGCCATCATCGAACACTGACATTACCACTTATTGACATTGAACTTCTATGTACTTTGTATTGCGTTTTCCTTGCATGAATTACCGGTTTTATTTTTCTGCGTAAAACGGATAAAATTTAACATTTTAAGTTATATTGGCAGCACCTGAGGCGAATGATTCAAAAATACGGTCAAACCTGTTTTCATGCGACTTGTAGTCGATCGTGACTTAAGTCGCATGCGACGAAGCTATGTCACACGAGCGAATCAAAAAAAGAGCTCCTGGTCGTGAGGTCTCTTTAGAATCACCCCAAGTCATCCAGTAAGCGTTGTAACAGACTTAGAGAAAATGTTGAATGGCTTGCTGTATCATGCTGATTATGACAATCGACCTTTACTCGGTCGTCAATACATCTAGCTGGGGTCGGTCCAGTACAGGTTTCCCGGTACGTGATTTTCACTCCAGAACTGTTACTCCCCATCGCGTATACGTACTTTGAGCGGTATTATAGCCGGCCCATTGCCAATTCAGCATACTCGTTGACTGTACGGATTTCCTCATTCCGGATTACTCTACGAGTAGGGAGACATAAAAATAAAGAGTAAATAAAAAACGAGCTCGTAATTTTAATCTCCAAAGGTATAATAATAAGAAACTATCGACACCAATACATACTTAGTCTTAATAATATTCAGTGACGCCGCCTTGCGCGAGGTTGTATTAAATTTGTACTGTTTGACCTATAGTCAATAGCGTCAGGGCGCGCGCAGACCCACTGAGCTTTGAGAAGGCAACCTTTACGTTTAGTAGATAGTAGATGCGGGGAAATGTCACTATAGTTGGACTTAGCTCTGGACCTACAGTATCGTCGCGTACAATGATCACATTAAATCTTATGTTTGTATTTACAATAGATGTTTGCATGGCATTCGTAATAGGCCCTAGGTTGAAAGCAACCTTACCCAGTAGCCTCTTTTTTTGAGTTCATCCGGGTGTGAAAATATATGGGAGTAAAATCAAATTCACGATGTCACACGATGTTAGCCGAATATGCGTCGTATTATATATAGAGACAGAGAAGTGAGTTAGTAAGAGCTAGTGTTAGAATGCCTGGTGGCTGGTTCTTAACAAGGAAACTGTGAGTCTGTGCTGGAGGCGCGCTGCCAACGTCGACCCTCCCCGCGCTACCTTTGTTTTGAAATACTGCATTTTCTTGGTGAATGTACCGAGCTGTTGAAGTGGCGATGACCCGACACAAAATGCCGTGGGGAGGACGATCCGCGGCCAACTAGGATCAAAACTGTCAAGTAACGGGTTTTGTTTATATTACTTAAGAATTGTACTAGACTCCTTAATGGTATAGTTCTTTTTTAGATTCCTAAAAGCCATATTTACAGAGAAGAATGTACAATTGTACATATTTCATGTTTTTTGATTCGTTGTGTTTGTCTCCGTCCCGAATAGCTGAGTAACTGTTACAACATGGGAAAAATTTTCCAAATTCACAAAATAATAATAAATCAGTACAATTAGGATATTACTGACTTTTTAAATAAGGATATAGAGCTACTCTCTGTATGAGAGTAGGCCTGAGCTCCTGCAGTGGGGACGTATATAGGCTGTTGATGATAATAGAGCTAAGATTCTCAATATAACACAAACATATAAATTTAAAACCTGTATATTAATAAAAAAAATTCTAACAAAAGACATCCACACAAACACTGTACTAAACAAACAAACTTACAACCATAACCTACGAAACAAAAACTATTTACAACTGCGAGGACCGAGAACCAACTACGGAAAGAGGAGTATTTTGTTTGAAGGTGTTAAACTGTTTAACGGTCTTCCAAGGGAACTACAAGAACGTAAACTATCTGAATTCAAAACAAAACTGTTAAAACACATTTAAGAATAAATATTAGTTGTTATTTTGTTAAATATAAATACTTAGTCTATAAAATGTATAAATCTAAATCTAAATTTCTGCATGCCTTTTTACTGTTGGTTTTTACACATTAATTATTAGTCTTAATTTCTCTATAAGTGAAATGTCAATTTCTTTTGAGAAAAATAAATATTCTTTAAACCGAAGAAATTGGTCTATGCCACTAAACGAAGTTTTGAGGTACACACATACAAATACAAACGGTCGAATTGAGATCTTCCTCCTTTTTTGAAGTCTGTTGAAAAAAAACGGAATATCTCGTTCAAAGTACACCTGAATATCTCTTTCAAAAGCGAAATTTATATAGTTTAAAAAAAACGGAGTTCCACTGTATGATGGTTCTCGTTATCCATAACAGAGCTGAATGTCGGATATCAACGTATCCATCCGTATAGTTGGTTTCCTGCCAATTTGCGTGTCCGCGCAGGCAGAACGCATAAATCTCGGCGACATGAAGTAGGCGGCGAACATGTTGACAATTTGTTGTCGTTCACTGTAAGATTTTATGTATATACCTCCTTGGTATATGATATATACATATATATGGATAAAAACTATGAAAATCAGTCCAGTCGTTCTCGAGTTATAATTGTTCGAATAAACTCTTTGTTTTATATATTAAGAAGATAATAAGGTCCCTTTTATTCCTTTATAAATCCCTCAGCATGGCTAAACGTTTCAATCACAGTATCGGATCTGATTTCAACTTTCAGATCAGTTACCTCATACTAGCTTTATCCAGTTATAGTCACTTAGATTTCCCTACAATTTCACTCAATTCTGGTCAAACGTTAATCTATGTACTTTTTTAGGGTGCCATACCTAACTACTCGCATCAAGTTAAAATTAATATAAAATATTCAAATCTGCAATCTGAAAAATAAAACATATAAGTCAACGCAATAAAAAGATACGGCATATTTTGACAATTTCCCTTGCAATTGCAAAGAATCAAAACATATAAATCGAAATATATATTAACCTAAGAGCTGGTGCCTATTTTGCACAGCAGCGCCAGTGTACTGGGCACCATGCCGCACGGACTAGCCCTAGACGAAGTGTTCACTTTGTAATTATACGTTGATTATTTTTATTATTATTATTGTATTTTTAGTTGTAAATAAGTGATTCTACGTTTGAATTGTTTGACTGTACATATATAAAGGCTGAAAATGAATTGGATATAGACGGATTTATGAGATTATATATTTCCAACTGCAAAATGACGTACCCTATCTATTATTATTTCAGATTTCAAGTTAATTGTTCTGTACGAACGGAACCATAAGTGCGCGAGGCCGACTCGCACTAGGTTGGTTTTTAAAATTAGATAAATGAATCAAAACCAAATGTAATCTAGGTTGGACATCCAAAACCTACTGGAGGGTTGACGTACATATGGACAGGCTCTGTTATATATTAAGTAAAAAATTAAGCACAACTACACCACAATTATAAATGTAATATATCATCGAATTTTATGTCTTCAATCTGAAAAGTATTAATCTATGGGTACTATGGGTAGATCATCCGATCTAGATGTACTAGCGACACTGATAATAGAAGTCGCGGACAGCCGCTGTATGCAAGCGGACCTGGACCGGTAATTTTCTAGCCTTGGTAGGGAGGGAATAACGGAAGCACTCCCGTACTATTCTTTCAGCAATGCTCTTTTTCAACCGACTTCAAAAAAAGGAAGAGTTTCTCAATTCGACACCGTATTTTTTTTGTATGTGTGTTACGCGATAACTCCGTCAATAGTGAACCGATTTTGATAATTCTTTGTTTAGTGGTGCATACTTCAGAGGTGGTCGCATATGCGTTTTATAGAAGTCTATTGATCGCTCTTTGAGAAAATCAACAAAAACAAATTTTAAAGCAATTGAAGTCGGTTTTTATTAGTTCTTGTTGAACGCGTTAATTATTTATAGTAATGATGCTTGATAAAAATGTATTAAATAACATTTTTATAGAAAATAAATTTACCTAGTACAGTCAGGTAAAGTCCACTTATTATCAATGTAAGAAATGTTTGTCAGAGGAAGGCACGAAGTAACATGAGTAGGTTGCGCAAGAGCATCTCAGCGCAGAAACGTGACAAATGACGCAATCCACCGAACAATGCACCCGAGCTTGTGAGTGGAGCGGATTTATTAGTCCGACATATAATATTAAAGTGATACAAATTTGTTGTCGGACAGACTCGCGAGCTACAATCTAAAAGCTCCAGACGTATATGCCTGTTTGTGAAAGTGCAAGTTTTTTTAAATAGATTTGTGCTTGGCCTTTATTTCACCTAATTTTAACTTCAAGTGAAGGTAACATTGAATGAAAACGTGACCAGAAGCCTCAAATCAATGAGGCGCTCCTGTGGCTATGTAAACTTTCAATATCGGAACCCAATAGTTCTTAACAGTCCTGTTTGGAGTCCTGCAGACTTATAGAGGTTATAACATGGGATAACATTAGGTATAAAAACAGATGAATATAAGAGCGCATCGCCTACAAACTGCCTTGGCAGTTTGGCGGTTTAAAAACATGGACAATTTTTAAGATTTTTGTAATAAATAAATAAAGAAGGCGGTTTAATTTACATTTATCGAATCAACACAGAAAAACAATAACACAAATACAATCTCTTGATTTAAACCATACACCTAACTAAACTCAAGCCTAAAGGGCCACATGCCACCGCCCTTTGTGCCCGTTGATTGTTTAGGTCAACTGGACTGTCACCCACACCTACATTCAAATTAATTTATATTTACTACTAACGGATTAATATGAACTGTGTGCCATGATTACAATCGAGCTATTTTGCACCCACACCTGGCCCATTAATAGAGACCAAACTGTTAAACTGATTACCATAGCTTTACGTTTGTTGCTCAACCAGACTGACATGAAGGTTTTCTATTAATCTACACATAATTTGGCGATTAAATATTGAAAGCACTTTTCAGCTAAACATGCTTTGTATAAATTACATAAAAGAGAAAATACTTGTACAAATGTTATATTGTCATAATACATGTATGTATACCTCTTGCTCCAGCGGATGAAGTTACTATATGCCATTGCCTCAGGAATGGAATGAAACCGGTATATGAATCAAAATTCTAGATTTATTTTTTATTAAAGTCCGGATTGTGAGAAAATAAAAGCTCAAATTCGTCATTATATTATAAATATAAAAAATTCATTTCAATTCATGAAAAATGTAACTTGTACCGAAAAATCAAAATCCTATAATTTTGATCAAAATCCCGATTTCATTATACTGACAGTCCAGGGTCTGCAGCTATCGCAACCTATCTAGAAGACTCCATAGAGAGACAGCTGCCCCTGCTCACTCGTTCTTTTTTTAATTTATCTGCATTTATATAATAATTCCAAAACCCAAGTAGGCCGTTTTGTAGTCATTGCTGGGTTATGGTTTACTGATACATTATGGATTCAAGTTTACATTCTGTGTAGTTATTACAAATTGAACCGAGTAAAGTTGACACTTTTAACTGTTTTATTGACAGTAACTGCACACAATCGATATATTCATGATGTACGAGGGGCATACCGAAAAGATCGGTAATCGAGTACTTTCGATTTAATTAGATTAAAAACTCTTTTTGATGAATAAACACTGGTTTGTTGAAAATCGAATACAATTGACAGAATTAAAAAAAAATTTTTTTTTAAAGAACAATATCAGTTTGAAATTGATAGGTCGATAAAAAAATGGAGCTTACAAGAGAAAGTTTCCGTGCCATAATTTTTTACAACTTTCGACGAGGATTATCTCAGGGACAATGTCTCGCTGAGCTTATATCTATATTCAAGAGTGAAGCGCCTAGCCAGACGACAATATATCGCTGGTATTCTGAATTCCGGCGTGGACGTGCTTCTCTTGGCACCGTACCTTCCACAGGCCGGCCAAAAACAGCGGTTACACCAGAAAATGTCGCTGTTGTGCGCCGAATGATACAGGATGACCGACATATTACATATGAGCAGATTCGGGCTACTTTAGGGATAGGTATGACTGCGATACAAACTGTTTTACATGGTGAACTGGGAGTGAGAAAGCTAGTTTCCCGCTGGGTGCCCCATAATTTGTCCGAAGAGCAAAAGGCGGCTCGTGTCAATTGGTGCCGGTCTACTCTGCAACGCTTCAACGGAGGAAAGTCAAAAGCAGTTTATAACATTGTCTCTGGTGATGAATCATGGATCTATTCATATGAGCCAGAAAGAAAGCATCAGTCGGCTGTCTGGGTCTTCGCAGGTGAGATCAAGCCAACAAAAGTTGTCCGCTCTCGCAGCGTATCGAAGAAAATGGTCGCTTCGTTTGTCGCGAAAACAGGACATGTAGTCACAGTTCCCTTAGAGGAACGGAGAACGGTTACCGCTGATTGGTATACAACGGTTTGTTTGCCACAGATGATATCCGAACTCCGTAGAGGTAACCCGAAACGACGCATAATCCTCCATCACGATAATGCGAGCTCTCACACCGCTCAGAAAACAAGCGAGTTTTTGAAGCAGGAAAACGTTGAATTAATGGATCATCCTCCATACAGCCCTGATCTGAGTCCCAATGATTACTTTACATTCCCTAGAATCAAAGATTTATTGCGTGGTCAGCGGTTTCAAGGTCCAGAAGAAGCAGTGGAAGCATACAAATCGACGATTTTGACCATGTCAACTTCGGACTGGAATTGCTGCTATAATAATTGGTTCGAACGAATGCAAAAGTGCATTAACTGCAACGGAGAATACTTCGAAAAGCAATAAAAATAAATTTAGTTATTTCCTGTATGTATTGTTTTATATTCCCGATCATTTCGGTATGCCCCTCGTATCGTTCATCAATGATTACAAAAAGTCCAGCTAGGTTTTTGAAATTATTTTTATGGGACCACCTCTGAAGTATGTTATACCAAACAGGAATTATCCACTGTCGCTTTATGGAGTCTGAACCCTAAACTAAAAATGTTGTTTAAATGTAGAATCATCACATATTTTTGGCAGTGAGCAAGAGGCAGCAGTGATGAAGGCAAATCCCTGGCTCTACCATTACTACGCCGTGCAGTCCAAACTCCACTACGGGCTGGCATACGAAGCTGCTACGAGGATGTATGGCCCCCAACCTCCCGACATCCAAGTGTACCCTCCAGCCATGCAGTACACACCAGCGCCGCCCGTCTGCATCAACGGGAACCAAGTTGCCATGATGCCGAACACTGGCATACAGCACATTCCACACGTACCACCGCATCTCACACCAATGCATTACGCATATGACAGACCTGAAAACGGACCGGTGGATTATTCCGTCTCACTTCAAGAAAACAGGTAATAGTCGACATCGAGTAAGTAGAGGTAATACAGCAATAAACTATATCTGAAGTTCCGGCAATGGCGAACACTCTGCTTCCTGTAGCACCTGTTCATTCGATCACTGGTGTACGTAGCCGAGCCGCAATACCACATGTTTAACTGCAGATTCCTGTTCCAGGTACCACAGTATACGGATAGAGGATACGAGGATACAGCCTAATGCAAAGCGGAAAGGGAAACATTTTGAAAACAAATCCAACACTCCCGTTTCAAATACATCTCCTCGTGAAACACCGTCAACGATAACTTCAGGAGGAGATACACTCGTAGCTGTCTCAACAGGTTCCATCGCCAGTAGAAGACCAGGCACCAAAGCCTTAAATATAACTGACACAGAGATGGTCGATCAGTGGAATCCTAGTCCAACATGGTCCGAGTCTGCATTACAGAAGGTTCCTGACGTTTGTCACCAAGATCTGAGCCCCTATGTGACAACGACACCCCCGACTCCTTCGGGAACGCCTTCTGCATACACCCACAATTATAGTCATTCTCTAGTGTTCGACTGGTCACCAGAACAATACGTTCCTCACACTAACAATAGATGTAACACAGTAACGACGGAAAGTTCCTATCAACAAACGTGGAATAGGAGCCAAAGGACCTCTTTCGCTAATAACACAGATAGTTTAGTGCAATCTTCTGAGCTAACCTCAAACTGCAGTCCTAGTAGAATAAGTGCACAAATGAGGGTCAGTAATCCACCGCCAGTATACAGCGTACCAAGGGAAGGAGAGATACTCAGAAGACAGATTGGTAAGTGCAACTGTTTCACAATAAAACATAATCCAGATAGAATTGGATAAGAGTAGCTAACGTACTCGATACTTGTTACAGATTTTGATTGCAGTGCGAATTATTAAAAGGCGAAAGCGAAATTAAACCTTATCCTTTTTTGTTATATATATAAATCACACCAGCGAATGTTATTTGCTTTTAAATGAGTATAATTAGGAACATTGACTGTAAAACTTTCCTTTCTGTGCAGAGTATGAAGATGTATTTCAGATATTATAATGAAGAAAAAAATTCCAATTACAGGTGTACATTTCTTTGTTTTAGATCATCCACATGCAGATTCGCCAGATGCCAAAAAGCCTGCACTGTAACTAAATAAATATAAACACTATTTTAATTTCTATTTACTATAGTTTTAAATTGTTACCTAATTAATGTTTATAAAAAGCTCTGGAACTCTCCTGTGATCTTTGTTAAGAACTTGTAAAGTGTTAGGATTTAAATAATGTATATTTTGATGATTGTATAATGTACATGATGTACCAGTTTGATAAAGAAGACAAAATTAAACTTATATACTTTACTTATTTACAAAATTGTGATTCTATTTTATGTATATTTTATAGAAGTGTAAAATTTTTGTAAATATTTATATAATAATGTAAAATATTAAATACATTGGCGCTATACTAAATTTACTTTTAGTCTATGTATACAGTCTTTTATATTTAAGTGAGTGAGAAGAAAGAAAACTCGAATCCGTCCAGTATTGAAATTAAACAGTACCTAAATCTATCAAGAGGATACTATGTAAAAATAAAAAAAAAACGGCATTGTTTCCAAATTCATTTAATTCAATTGATCATTAACCTAAATTAATATGCCTATTTAATTGTCATTGGCATCAACTTCATAATTTTATTCTTATATCCGAGGTTGTATAACTTATATATGATAATATACATGCACAAAGCAACTACATCAAATAATCGCTGTTCTGTGGCCAAATTGGCGCCATTAAACAGATAAAGTTATAATAAGTAGGTATACTTGATCATTACGAATTTCTAAGGGCTTCTATAAGATTAAATTGAAATATCATCACAAGTAAATCGCTGTACAGATATGTTAATATTTGTTGAAGAAATTGACTCAGGGTTGATACATTGAGTATATTCTATTAATAGTTGCCCTGTAACGCTGACACCACTATATCCTGTGAGAATAGTCTGAGGAGGCCGAAAGCGCATCAGACAGCAATATTTTTTTTATTAAATAACACTTTTACTATTGCTATCTTAATATATAAAACAAAGTTGGGTTTGTTCGAACACTTATCAACTCGGGAACGGCTGGACCGATTTTCAGTTTTTGATTTGTTGTATTTGTTTCCGCCCTGAATAGTAGAATAACTATTAGAACATAGGCTACATTTTATTACGATCGAACGAGCAGTTCCCACGGATTACATTCTAAAGTCCACGCGTGCGAAGCTAATATATCATAAAACAATGTTACAATAAATTCATTAAATAAACATTTAATTTGTTAAAAGTACAGAAATTAGCTCAAATAAAAGATACAATAATTTTGCATGAATGAAATCACTTACTTCTTTACAGGTAAAATAAATCTCTTTGGAGCAGAATGTACAAAATGCAAAACTTATAAAAAGGACTAAGGCCTCTCTCGTGATGCAATGGCAGAAAAAAAGTACTATAGAAATAGGTGCACCACACCGGCTTTATTTATTGGATAGTTTTGAGAATAAACAAAATAATAATAATTAATTGGATGGTAAGTGTGCACACCTAAAGCCTTAATCTAATGAGGCACTGGCTCTGCTATATTTTATACTACAACACAACAGTGCTATTAACACTGCTTTTTGTCGGCAGACTTAGGTAGCATGGTGGCAGCTAGCCAGCCAGACATAGGAAATGTCCTACGATCAACCAATGTGACTGATAGGTTTTCTCACAGGGGATCGAACCCAGGATCTCCAGATTGCTAGTCCAACATTTAGCCACTAGGCTACGGAAGAAAAATGGGAAATCTTCGTTTTTTGTAAATAGTTGACAATGCAATACAATACCTTCTTGTACACTCGAGTACAAAAATATGTATCCACTTTTGAACCATGTCATATTCAGCTTTGATTGACATTTCCCTCAACAAACAGAATAGGAACAAGCAAGGATTAATATGACATAGTGAAAAAGTGGATACATATTTTTGTGCTTGTGCGTTTTGTACATTCTGCACTGAAGAAAAATAAATTAGTCGGTAGAATTAAAAAACGGATACCTTATTGTACAAAATACGAAATTACATTGTATTAAAATAAATTTAAAACAGGAATTGTAAGTTAGAAGGAATATCTATAGTTTTAATTTATGATTGACATATTGTTGAGTGAAAGTAAAGAAATATATAATACAGCAGCTATTTTATTTTAATCCCTTAGCTAATTAGTAACACGTGCAAAAAACATTTCATTTTGAGTCAAATAGCAATATAAGTTTAATTATGCAGTATGCACCTAAAATACTTAGTCAGGTCTCAGCCTCATATTCCTTAATAAGCATAGATCCCTGGCAGTATCTTTTCTACCATATGAAGTAGATAAATCGTGAAGTCTGAGTATGAAACTTATGTTGAAACAATCTGGTAGAGCTTTTATCAATGTGGGCACAAGTTCACTTGGCATTTTCTGTAAAACTAACTGTGCTCTGTCATGACCACATTGAACAATATAAACTAGAAACTGCACAATGAAGTGCGTCCGAGGTGTGACATCTCCATTTTTCCCAGCCAGGTAAGAAAATGCCTTGTAGAGTGTCTCTAGATCAGTCTGTAAAGGTTCTTTTAAGGTAACTCCAGAAACATTCTGATTTTGAGAAAAGAAAGTTCCACTTCCGTCGGATGTGTTATCATTCAACCTCCTAACTTTACTATTAGGACCTTCAGCTTCTTCAGAATCATCGAGGCGCCGTTTCCTCGAGCTTTGGACCTTGCTGATGTTGGTGTGATCCAGAAGAGCATAGATGCAATAAACAGACAATTTCGCTAATGTCGCAGATTGAGGCTCTACTAATTCTTCACATTGTTGAGCAGTATACAAGTACTGTGGTAGTACATGGCATAATAAAGCTTCAGTACATCTCTCAATATCCAAGTGGAACATAGCTAGGACAACATCGACTGACCTGTCAAGATCTTCTTGATAACGAAATTTAAGGGTCTCTTTAATTAAGTTGTTGACAAACCAAACAGGGCCAGAAGTATTTAGAATACTCGTAATAGTATGTGTTGCATCAATGTGCAGGTAGCCCCTAGATTTTATGTCTTCCCAAACAGACTGTAATTGCTCCAACATGGGCTGGCGTGACACTATATTAAGAGAAGATGGAGCTTTAGACTTTGGTACAGATGATGGATGGATATCATACTGCATTTTTCTTATTATTGAACTCATCAAAACAGCTCTCTCTTTGAAATTATCAATTTGGGCTAATTCAACTTCAGTTGGAGGTGTCAAAAACTGCTGAACCATGTTTATAGGCTTTAATAATGCATCTTGATGAACAACATTGATGTAGGCACAAAGCCATACTGAAGCACAAACAGCTAATGATGCCATTTTTTGCCTTAATGAATCTAACATCCTTTTTACATCTGCTGCAGTGATAGACCCTTGTTCCCAGGCAAACAAAGCCTCTTTTATTGCACCACTCACATTCATACAGAGATCGTGAGGTTTCAAATTAGTGTTCTTGAAATCAAAATCTGAGGCGCTCAGGTGGTGTACGAAGATATCCACTAGCTGGGGATCACATTTTTGCAGTATTTGTTCAGGAGGTTTGTGTACACCCTTGTGTGCCAAGCATTCTTTAACCCACTGTTCAAAAAATGAATCTCCATTTTCTTCGAGCACAACATCAGCACCATAATCTAATATGATTGAGCATAGGATCAAAAATGATATATCAAAGATGTACAGCTTTGACTGTGGTGCACCTTTTTCGCTAGCAGCAACAAATGCAAATTCATTAAATTTAATGAGTCGTGATACAAATAGTTTCAACTTCCCTTCAACAGTCGCAACAGCTAGAATGGTATCCAATGTGGTCCCACCTACAATCTGACACAACATGACATACAAAGAGTCTTGTGTCTTATGAAAATCACCACCCATTGTTTTCAAAATGCCAGCTAAGGTTGGTTCAGCTCTGGTGATAAAGGATGGCACCGAGCCTTGAAGCCCAGTAGACTCAAGTTTTTGAAGCTTTACATCTTTATTTTCTCGTTTTTGGCTAAAGTATTGTAGGTGACTCTCAGAAACCACATTTAATTTCACTAGTGGTTCTAAAATGGATGTGACACTGTTACAAGAATTCTTTGTATCAACAATATCTAACAGGGGAGTAGATTGTAAAAGTGTTTCAAAAGCTTCTATGAGCTCTGTGGAATATTCTCCTTCCTTATTGTTGGTACCGCAGGTAGTGTGAAGGTAATGTATCACCTGTGGTATCTTCAGGAATGTATAAGCAGCCCATAGAGCTTGTTTTGGTGCATCTTTAATAGAATCATTCAATGAGATAAAGCAAGCACGTATGAGCTCACAGTAGAGTCGAGATAATGAGTATCCTTTAATTCTTTGCACCATAAGTAACTGGCTAGCAAGATGTTGCAGGTCCGCACTAGGATTGGTTAAGACATTGACAGCTATCAATGCTTGTAAACAATGAGTAACCAACTCTGGCTTATTATTTAAGGGAGCAATTTTATCAAGGTCCATGTTGCAGATCTTTTGAAGAGTTTCATGTATAGACACTGGTGCCTTAAACTGAGTATTCATCATCATAAAACCTGTAATCTCCTGACATTTTTTTGTAACTTCACTGTACTCTGTCTGATCATTTTGTTTAGCCAAATAAAACATTGCAAGAAGAAAATCTGAACTTACAATAGAATTCATCAGGCATGATGATTTCTCCAAGAGTTCTTGACTTTGGACAGGATTAGATGATGGATATTTGCTGAGTGAGTAATGGTATACCTGTAGAAGCCACAGTATTATTGACGAAACGGCAGCAGCCAGAACCTCTTCTTCTAACTTGCCCCGACAAGTGATGCTCTCTAGAAAGCTCTCTAAAAATTCAAGCAGGCTTATGACGCAGTGAGGTTTATGAAATGCATCAAATTTTGAAATCCTTTGTAGTACTGCCGCGTATGATACTAAGTGAGACGCCAAGGAATGTTTGAGATATGATATTACCAGCTGGTTGGCTCCACATCCCACCATCGCCTGTTGAAGAATACAGTCAGCCAGATTGTACAAGTCTCCACTCACGCCTCGAGGGAGAATCGTTTTGATGTTAATGCCCCACTGAATATCCGTCCATCGCTCTCTCCAGGCTTTGAGAATCAAAGCTTTTAGGGAACTGGTTTTGCTGGTGATTTTTGACGCGTCCATGTTCACCATATTTAAAAGAGAACTTGACTCCTGAGAGGCAGGTTCAGTTGTCGTCAGCTCATCGTGTAAAACATTCGGGTTTTCTATGAATTCCTGCAGGTTGATGACTTTTTATACACAAAACTCGATAATTAAAACCTTGCCAGGCATTTTCCAATCACACTGTTGTGATGACAATGGCAATTTAAGCTTTTCAAATATTCTTCATTTTTTCATGGCTTTGGATACAAAACAAATATAAGCATTTTGCATGAAAAACAAGTATTTTAATCCAAGTATTGTAATCAAATATGGACTACAGTACCTATGATTGATTCTTCATATTGCAGACAAAGACTTTTTCGCAATATTTTTCAGTTCTAAGACTAAATCGGATGATAAATTTATGTTTATTCAATATTAGTCAGATATGTAATTAGTATTCGCATCTTCAGCAGGTTTTCGTTCTTAAAAAATGAAGACGTCATGTCAGAGCATAGAGGGGACTGTGGAGCGGACTCTCTATGTCTCTTTCACCATAAACTATATAATATAGAGATCCTAATCTTTCACATTCTCTTTGCTGTGTGTGATATCGATTGCTGTCAAGGATTCTTGGCGCGAACTTGAAAAATGGTGGTTCACTGCAATTTTAGTAATTCGTTAATAATACTGTTATGTGTGTTTTTTGTGTTATAATGGTGTGATATAGTGCAAAAAGTGTCATGGACGGTTGTGACGTAAAATTGTGAGGTTTCGACGCGATCGAAAGGGTTTACCATGTACATACGGCATATGGATTCTTTCGAATTATGTTGAAACCAAGGCTGACCTTTGAAGTTCTCGTCAAGAATCGTCAAAACAAGCGATAGAATGTACGCATTATACATTTTATTAAGAAAACTGAGGAAAATATATATTTAGAATAGGCAGTATGGCTTTGTTCCACTGCCTTCCCGTTCGGGAGAATTAAACTACTACTACTTAGTACTTGTACTTGATTGCTGTCAACTGTCATAACACAACAAACCGAAATGTTAAAAATCGTTACAAATATATGTTTATTGTTTATTTGATGCCATGGGCAGTTGGGCACAGCCTTTTGTATGCTCGGCGTGGGTGCTAGCGTGAGAAGTTAATGCCAACGAAATTCCGCAACATCAAGGCATTTCTTTTAGTTGGTTTGGCTATAATCTATTTGAATTACTTCATATCACAGTAGTTCAAAGCTTGGTTTTTCAAAGTGTTTTTGTCCTCAGCCCTTTTGTTCCAACCCAAGTTACAGCTTTTTTAAAACACCTCTACAGTACATCATCATCATCATCATCATCAGCCGGGAAACGTCCACTGCTGGACATAGGCCTCCCTCATGGTACGCCACATCGACCGGTCCCGAGCCACCTGCATCCAGCGACTCCCCGCGACTCTAACCAGGTCGTCGGTCCATCTAGTGGGGGGACGGCCTGGTAGACGTTTCCCGGTACGTGGTCGCCACTCGAGAACCTTTACTCCCCACCGGTTATCGGTTCTTCGAGCGATGTGGCCTGCCCATTGCCACTTCAGCTCACTAACTCGTCGAGCTATGTCGGTGACCTTCGTTCGTCTACGGATTTCCTCATTCCGGACCTTATCACGTAGAGAAATTCCGAGCATAGCTCGTTCCATTGCTCGCTGAGTGACCTTGAGCTTGTTTATTTATTCGGCCCACAGTAAAAGACCACGTTTCGGTTCCGTATGTCATCACTGGCAACACGCACTGATCAAAGACTTTTGTCTTTAGACGCTGAGGTATTTTGGACGAGAAGATATGCCGTAATTTCCCGAATGCTGCCCAGCCGAGTTGGATTCTTCGGTTGACCTCTTTGTCGAAGTTGGACCTACCTAGTTGAACGATCTGTCCCAGGTATACATACTCGTCCACAACTTCGATTGTAGTGTTCCCAACCACTACCGGTTACTACTACTACTACAGTACAGATCAAACCTTAATTCCTAAGCAGATATTTGTCTATTTACACGAAACAAAAATTTAGATGGACATTAAATTTAAATCCTTGCTTGATCGATGTAATATATGAATTTGGTATGTGTGCATGGCTAATGTATTTAACACTTAGAAGTGACGGGTACAGCAGTTGTATTTAACAATAATTATACACATTTAAATCTATATGAAACTGTTGATCGATTACATTTTACAGTAAATCAATGTTCAATAGATTTTGCTATCAGGCGGTTCTTATAATGGTGAACAATTTTTGATGCTAATTGTATAAGACTGATACCTTATTTGGCAATGTATTTGCCTCAGACTAGTGAGATACACAAGATCTCAGGTTCAGACTTTAATATTGTAGGTAGGTACATAATACTTGTAGCAAGTAATCTTTTGGTTTAAGATATATAAAGTATTCATTAAACTGCTCAAAACTATGACTAAACTACTGAAGTGTACATAATTTTTGCCATTTGAATCTATCATGGTAGATAAGTAAAACTGGGTTCATAAATCAATACAATATTAGCTTAAATCTGGGTTGATTAATGGAGGCCGTATTAACAATGAAATAAGGTTACAGATAGTTTGTATTTACCTAAGACTGGACTGCTGATTCTTGCATCCAGGTCATTGCAAATGAAAAGAAGCTGGTACAGATTTATTTTTAACCAACTTCAAAAAAGAAAGTTCTCAGTTCATTGAAATCTTTTTAGGGTTCAAAACATCCAATGAAAATACCAAAACCTTGGTGTTTGTCAGCCTGTCTGTTACAGACACAAGTGAAATTATTGATAAAGTATTTGTGGGGTATCATTTGAAGAGCTTACTTTGTAATGATAAAGATATGTTTATTTGCATCAAAAATGGTACAATCTATTACAAATATATATATATAAACTTTTCACATTCACCTTTAATTGTCGTTTCCCTCTACACACCACATAGAAAAGAATGGATACATATTTTTTTACTCGAGTGTACATATGATGACAGTCAGAAAATTTTAGTTTCTCACATTCCACCTTTTTTGACACATAAAATAGTTGAGGGTAGAGGTATAGGGTTACTGTAGAGAATAATGGCGAGTCCACGGGCATGATATAAGGGTGCATTCACATTGCTTCTTTTTTATATAAAAAATATAACATACCGATTTGATATTTATTTACTATTAGGATAGCCTTTTAAAATGTAGTTCTTTAGTAATTTTTTGAAGACAATGAGTGACTGACTTTCTTTTATACTGTTAGGCAACTTGTTGTATAATTTAGCACCTTCATGCAATATATTTTTCTTGCCATAATTAGTTCTTGGGTTATGAAGACGCTTTTGTACATTTTGTTTTTTTGTTTAGTTGTTGTGTTGTTTTGCTTAGTATTTTCTGTATTAGTACACAGGTACTGTACAATGTTCATCAGGTTAGTGTCATTATATTTAGTTTTTTGTAGGAGTCAGATAGTGATAATGGAATAATATTTTGATTATTTTGTCACTTTCTGCACATTCACTGCACAAATCCAGTTATTCTATTTTAAAAGATTATGGCAACAGAAATATAGTATGAAACTTTGATGGAGGTGGATCCCGTTAAATCAGTATTTCTCTAATATTTACACTAAGTCCTATCCACAGGATACTTCAGAGAAAAATGAAGCAGAATGGTATTATTAATTTAATAATTAATAATACAAATTTTTCATGATGAAAAACTATCCCGCAAATCCCGCCCCTTTCATATGCCCCATACCTCATTTGATAAAATTTCAGATTCCTATTCTGGAGGGAACCAATTGTTTTTAAATGTTTCAGTTGCTGCTGCATCCATGGTTTACTATTATACTAATATGTATATACTAATTTCCCATAACTATTCCAAATTTCAATTCGATAGAATTTGTAGTTTCTGTGATAATCAGCAGTGACAGATGGACAGACAAACAGAGTCAATAATGAAATTATAAGGGTTCCGACAGTTCATCAGATGTTTGGCAGATGTGGAACATCGAAAATGTTCTGCATATAAAATATGTGTAAAAGGGTGGTTTATTAAAGGAAATAACTTTCGTATACTAATAAAAATATGGCATAGTCAAAAACAAAATATTCAAATATTTTACAGAGGCATATTATTTTTGTCTGATTACAACCTTTGTAAATCCAAATCAAATTTATGATAAAAATATCTTGTTTGGTGTCAAATGAAAGGGCTTGATAAGTACTTTCCTAGAATATATAGTATGTTACATATATAAGTACACACATACAAACACCAGACAAATTAATTAAGATCTAATATATGTTTTTGTAGTAGTTGGGTTTTAGTTTTTTAACTTTCTTCTTGTGCCTTGATATAGTAATATTTACAGTATTAATAAACTCACGGTATAAGCCGTGGTAGCTCAGTTGGGTAGAGTGTCAGTCAACAATCGAGGTCTGGCTTCGATCCTGGCTCGTACCAATGAATTCAATTTGTTGTTTGAAATTGATCTACGAATGATAAAAATCCATTGGCTTTTCGGTGAAGGAAAACATCTTAAAGAAACCTGCACACTCCTGAAAAGAAATTCAAAGGTGTGTGTGAAGACTACCAATCTACACTGGCCCATACAATCTCTGTAGGAGAGTAGGCATGAGCCCCTGCAGAGGGTATATACAAAATCCACCACTGTGCGTCGCCACGCCAACAGACACGCCGGTACCACATCAAAAACTAAAATTAATCCCCAACCCCATATAATAAAGTTGTTTCTTTCGTTGATTTTTGCTCGATATTGTTCAAAATATTGTACGATCGTACGGAACACTTCGTGTTTAACTTAACATGCGAATATATAATGAACATTTGTGATTGTATGTATTTGTATATGTATATCTTATCGTCATTGGGAACAAACTCGTATGTTTAATTGTACTTCTGTCAAGATAAGCAATAGTTTAACAAGCAGGAAACCTGGAAGATCCTTGTAAATCGGCCAGAGATTGCGATCAGATTACTCCGTGTAGATTAGTCTGATACCCTTGTAAGTTATTTGTTTCTATTCGTTTAATTACCAGTCCCATGTTGCCGATGTGGACATACATAACTATACCACTCGTAGTCATTAGTTCCACATATGTATAATATAGGTATTCGAAAAACTCGAAAAGAAAATGCAATCGGTAGATGATGGGAGGGATGGGATGGGAATCGGTAGAATTATTTTTATTATTATTTATTATATTATTATTTTAATTTATTATGCCTTTCTTTAAAATGCCAGTGCCTTATAACCTTAACAAAATTTGATCAATCGCCACGGTGGACTTTCCATAAGACTTGCTTTGTTAAACTAATTAATCAGATATTATTTAGATTTCAATACCTACTTATGTACCTACTCCGCCTATCGGTTCTGCAATTTCTATCCCATCTGTCTCTACTATCCTGGGTGAGCACGCACTTGTGTCATATGGCCCTTATTGCCACTTGTTACCATTCATAGTCTGTGGTATATAATAATAACCAACGACATAGTGTTTATGATTAACGTATTATTCATAATTAGAATTATTAGTCAACTGTTACTCGTATTTTCAGTAATTGATGAACAGAACAATAAAACAAAACTAAATTTATACCAACAATCATTTTTATTTCAAAATTCTTTTATTATAGGTAACAAATAACCCAACATCTCATTGTTCCATTACATACATGTATGCTAAGAGAATAATTCTTAGATTTATACTCCTACAAAAACACTTTCGTTTCATACATGAAATTGTAAAGGCGTATTTATCACATGTCGGCTGTTGTCCAAATACGTCATATTAATAAATGGCCAGCCGGCGTTTCTAGAGACGCCTCGGAGGCAACAATAGCTCTAATAAATGCATGAGAAATCGGTGAACTACACTTTGTATATCCTGCACTAATGCTGTTACAATTCGTTACCGGGTGGTGAGTTTCGTTAAAGGAAAAAAACCGTTAATACTTCACACATTTGGAAACTATATGAAATTAAATAAATCTGACAAACATGTATTTGCCTGTGTCACGAATTTGTCAGTTTTCCATTTAAAAATGTAAACCATGTAAACATTTAAGAAGAAACACAAATGATATTTATTCTTTAGTGTAGTAAATGAAAAAATCTTAATAAAAACATATCATGAGAAATAGGTTGGCAAGACGCACAAGCTCACAGCCTCATCTCAACACTATATCTTGGTAAATTAGTACATTTCGAAACTAGTGCGAAAAGTGTGTAAATTCAATCTAGTTTTGACGAGCACTTTTTGAGCATATATATTACACGATGTAAACGATGCGTAATGCAATAAGAAATCGCTGCTACATTATCGATGAAATCAACTATCATGAACATCGTTATTAACCGGGAAACAAATTCATCTCACCTCATCATAACCTCCCCATGGTAAGCCACAACGACGGTCTCGTGGATATTATTGCTATATTATAATTTACTCCATAACAATACGTATCCTCTACATAAACACAAAAATGTTATATAATCTTATGTTGTAATAATACCACAAATACATACTCAAACAGTAACAAATGTTCATCAGTAAAACAGGACATATCATTGCGAGCTATCCCTCTGCTACGGGTGGTCCTTTTAAAGTACGGACGAAAGTTAGTTTCAGACAGCCACTTAACTCAAATGTCTTGGCTAGAACCAAATATAAGGAACTATCTCCAGAGTGCCACTGACGGCTTTTGCATTTTCTGTGGTAAGGACGTTATCTCCAAGTGAAAAATAGCGCCCTTTGTGCCTCTGACAGAAAGCTGAGCTCGGAGCTCCACGAACCCCAGGTTGGTAACTTAGAAAGTGCTGTTTAGAGAACACCATTTATTTTCTAAACTGTATTTACTTTGTTGTCTAAGAAGCCGTCATTTTTGTATCGTAACATTTAACTGCAACTAATTTCCGCTACGAAAAAGTCCACTGCATTAGAAGCTTTGTATTCCGGCCTTGTTTATTCGGCCCACAGTAAAGGACCACGTTTCGGTTCCGTATGTCATCACTGGCAACACACACTGACTAAAGACTTTTGTCTTCAAATGCTGAGGTATTTTGAACGAGAAGATATGCAAGACGTAGACGAACAAGGATCACTAACATAGCTTGACGAGGCAGTGAGCTAAAGTGGAAATGGGCAGGTCACCTCGCTCGAAGAACCGATAACCGATGGGGAGTAAAAGTTCTCGAGTAGCAACCACGTACAGAGACGCGTGTACCGGGACGTCCCCCTACTAGATTGATCGACAACCTAAGGTCGCAGGGAGTCACTGGATGCAAGTGTCGCGGGTATACCAATGTTCAGCAGTGGACGTTTCCCGGCTGATGATGATGTTGGAGCTTTGCGTTAGGCTTTAGGCATGAGTTCAGAATTAAATAAGAAAAATAAAATAAACTTTACAATTTAAATTGTACTGCATAGGTTTTTATGAATTTAACAAAGTCAGATGTGTATCTCTCACTATTTACTAATTTCATTGATTTCGTGTCGTGTCTATAGAGGATATACTGTGATGAAAAACATTCGTCCTAGTTTACTTACTATACTATACTTAAGCGTACTTCCCATATGACACAAAACATTTAACGGGATACTCATACTAACGTTATAAACGCAAAGAGCACCAGAGATCATCTACATTTTAGAAACATTTGATTGAATGAATTACAATGTAGTTACGTATGCCTCGCCTCGAGATGGTTTAGATAGCGGTGCAGTCAACCACCAATATTCTTTTGACAGCTGCAGGGCCCTCTTTAGTCAGGTAGGGGCCCCTCTGGCCCCATTGATATTAGGAAGTTTTTGATGTCAAAACATTCTTTTTTAACCAGAAAACTGAACATGAACCTTTCTTTTGGATAGCCACAACCAACGAGATACCGATTAAGTTTTCCACAAACACCACGTGCGTAATAAGCGTGCTCACCCAGATGCCTCAACCTACTATCTTTCATACCGGAACACAACAGTGCTATTAACTCAGCTGTTTTGGGTTAGATTTAAGGGACTTGAGGCCCTTTCGGATTGGGGGCCCTGTATTTGTGCTCTATGTGCCCCAAGGGTAAATGCGGCGCTGGACAGCTGTCTATTATCAAAGCATCGTCATCGTAGTATCGAGCCAGCCTCTCAAAACAGTCGCCGTTGGTCGCGCAACACGAGACACCCGATTAGTCTATCTCCGATCTTAACGAAGCATTTAATTTGATTAGCGTTAACGCTGCCCACTTGATCATACTCATAGTTGCATGGTTAGAAGTGAACGTGTTTACCAACTCCGCAAAGGTTTAGGTTATACCGTGACCTTATTGGGGAATGATTGAATTATTGTTTGTCATTAGTTGTTGACGCCTGTGGACGATTGCGAGAAACACATAACATAACACCCGCATTTGATAGGGTAATCAATCTTTTTACGTCATTGATCGGCAGAAGTACCTTTTTAGTTGCATCAAGAAATACTTGGTATTAAAAAAGAGTCTACGACTTGTATACGACAGGTAGTGGCTATATGAGCCATATCAGACTCCTATAGCGGCTGAACATCTCTGACATCACTACTACTACTGGTTTGTGAGATTGATAAAAACTACCATAGTATCTTTCACCGACCTTATTCTATACATACTTCTCATCAGAAAAATCGAAACACCTTGCAAGTTTATGTTTGGTAAGGATTATCAGAAGAATGTGTATATTTCGGAATATATGTCAAATGTCGCTTAATAGTGAATAATATGAGGTTTTCAAAATCTAATGTTAATGTTCTAAATTCAAATTAAATTTTCATAGATTTTTCTGATAATCCTTACAAAACATAAACTTGCAAGGTGTTTCGATTTTTCTGATGAGAAATATATTATTGAAAATATTTTAAGTGTACGTAATATGTAGATTTTCAATACTGCTTCTTTGTCATGTTTGAGCTTTGTCGGCCGTAAAACTATAACCATAGCATGAACAATAAACCGGTTTGATCGAGTTAGAAAATCACTCAAATTTGTTTCCAAAATGTACTTGAAATCAGATCGAGGACCTTTTCACTGGAACCGCCAGGTTTTATACATTTAATTGAAACGAGTAAATATTTGTGGTACTAAATCAAATCATAGTCAATTAAGATAAAGCCCAGCGGGACAGCAGCTGACAATAGGCCAAGTGACTAATCCTACGTTTAGTTTAGCTAACTGAATATTACAACCATGTACTACCCACCGAACAGAATGAATGTACATGTAGCCCTTTGGCAATGTCAATATAGCAGAACATAAACTATGTAATGACAAAAACAATAGTCTTAGAAACATTGTAGACTACGAGTATGTCCAATTGGGTACTTGACATTTGATTTGATTGGGGTTGAATTGTATTTTATACCATAACGAGCATTAAAAGAAATTCCCTAATTTCTTCCAATGCATATTTAACGTATATTAAGCTAAGCTTTTATTTAACTTGAAATGTTTGTTGGTTTGTGTAGGTCAAATCATACAAGCTGGATTACAACATCTACTCGTACCTCTCATTTTACAGAGTTGACGTGTTGGCTCTTTCCAATTCCAATAACTTTTTGTCTGCAATTATTATCTGCGATTATTGTTACTGTCAATCCCAAGTATGCTGTTCTGAGTTGATTATATTTAAATTAACGTCTGACACTTCAATATTGTTGTTATAATTTGTAGGGTGAACTTTTGTTGTCGTGGTCGAGCCCATGGGCAATGGAGTAACTGACAATTATACTTACTTATATATAGCTTATGATGGGATAACGTAATCAGAAAGTAATAACTTTAATATTTGGATTATGAATAAATCACTCAATACAGAATATAAGCTATCTCTTAAATTGTATCAAATATTTTGATCGTCGTGAGCTCTCGGCTTTAGAATATAACCATCCCATGACATCTCGCGTGTGTCGTAAAAGGCGACTAAGGGAAAAGCATTCTGGAGATGTGCAGCAGCATCTACCTATGTAAAAACAACAACTTAGCGTGGGGACACATCTGTCTTTGCTGTGCTGATCTAGATAGATCAGGACAGCATAGAATTGTAACCGGAAGCCTAGACTATCATACAAAATGTTCAAATCGTGAAACGCCTGTCCGTCCGAAACGTCAGCACGCCCGGTCAATAAGCAACTGGCCAGCATCCCCGATAAGAACGTGCTGGCTGGTCCATACTCCATCAAAACTCCATAATATATCGTGACACACTAGCCGGTTGCAACCCGGAGCCAGAGATCTTGCGTCAGTACGTGTGCAGTTGTGCACTTCTAACATAGCGAAAGCATAAGCGAAAGTCAAAGAAAAAATAGTACGTCTCTCAGCAAGTGTTAGATTACGACTGAGCGCAAATCAAGTAAGCCTGGTGACCAGTAAATGTGACGCGACAACCCGGATACTTTTCTGGTCTAGGTCATTCTGCGTGGCTGGTCCCTTATTACTGCCATCACCAATCCACCTGCCAAACGTCGTGATTACGGCTAGTCCCCTTATTAAAAATCCGACACGTCTATCAAGGAGGAGGCTCGTATCCAGTAGTTGATTACGCAGGTGATGATGATGTTGGCAATGTGACGAGATGTTAAGTGACGATATACCTGTAGGGTTAACGCGTGTAATCTTCTGTGTAACTGTTTGAAACATCATGGTGGTACGCAGAATGACCATTGTTTTTTTTTAATGTGTACACTTATTTAAATAATTTAGCATCACGTCTAACCTCACTAAATAGCGTCAACGAATTTAACTAATTCATAGCGTTTGTTCTATTTATTTACCGTTAGTTTATTAAAGCTCACGATTATTTACCTCACTCCTAACCCCGCATCCAACGTACACCTACGTTTATCTACTTTACTTAATTTATATGCACAACTTTCCACACATACAAGTACAAAATGATTAAATCTTATTGGTTCTGCCATTTAATTACACGGACTATCATTACCACGGTGTGAACACGTATCATTACTGATCGTTTACAATAATTTTAATTTTTAATCTGCTAGTAATCAGTTGGCACCTCCTACTGATTAATGGAAGGAAATCAAGCGCAATAGTAAAATCTGTTTCACTGAGAAATCGATGGCATTAATATAATTGGGTATTTGACTAAAAAAATATTTCTGTCCAAATCGATAGTCCATGTAGAAAGATAAATAGCTCGATCAATTATTTTTTTCGACACTGCTAATACTTTTTTAAGGACAGCCCGCCGAAAAGTGATTGTAGTCAAGCGGTACTAAAACGCTCCATATTAATCGGGTGAGTTTTGTGATATTTTGAGTTATCTCGTAAAATAATGTTTTATGTGTGATATACCCCTATAATAAAATGATCAAAATGCAATAATAAAACTATATCTAATAAGCATTTTACTGTTCGAGGAACTATATTTTTCGCAATTTTAAAGTCTTCAAATTCTTGCCATATAAACAGACGGGCCACATGAAACAGAGCTGGCTTGTCAGTGATCAATTGATTGCGCATTGATCATAACCACGCTAATAAGGCGAACTCGCCCTTTCGTCTTTGTTTAGAAATCAAAGGACAACGCCCTCCCTACCATTACGGCTTGAATTGTTATTGTACACTGTTCTTATCACTACCGTTAATTGTTATTAGTACAATTAACTGATCAAAGGTTCCTGGAATTGATCAACCTTCGAAGTCTATTTTATAGCAAACTTTACGCACTAGTAGTTTTGTTTTAAACGAGATGTTGGTCGATTCCCTAGACACGTTTTCTGAAGAAAAGAAAAAATTGACGACTTCATCATGTAATTGAAAAGTACAGCCAACATTACAGAAGTCCAAGATGTTCAACTATTTTAATAGTTGAAGAAAATTGTCCAATACGTTCAATTGGTTGATTTAATAATAATTTTGGTATTTGTAACAGAGGCATAATAACTGCTATTTGTAATTATGTATCTATCAAATTTTGTTCAATTAGTGCAGTATAACATGATTCTGGGAAACATTCTAAAGCGTGTTATAGAGTTGAAGAAATAAAGAATATCTGCACAAAATTGAGAGAATCATGACTTATTCAAATGCATAGAATAGCTGTACAAACATCTCATTGGCAGTTAGTAATTAAACTCAAATAAAGATTTAAACGAAACCATATATCATTCCTAAATCTAAAACACCTAAACAGAATAAAAGAATCTATAAGACCGCAATAAATCGCCGTAATAATTACGTGTTAAAACAAGTTATTTAACTAAGCTGTAGTATAACTGATAGGCCTGACGCCTTTCTCTCTTTGACCTCTTACCTTGACTCGCCGCGCCCTGCGGCTGGAATACCGGGGCACACGTCACTCGAACAACAAATACTTCAAATTTATTTTATAGGTACCTACAAGTACTCGCTGGCACAGTCATGCGCTGAAATACCTTCCTACTGTTCTAACCTCGCTGCGTACGTACCAACAGGCATATGAATGTGTTTTAACGTTTGTATAGGTCATTTGATATGATACATTATATTCGAACAGATCGATTCGATTGAACTAGTACGATCTTGTCCACTATCTGACATGATATGGTATTAATTTCTTAATTTATATAGTAAAGACGAATACGCTGCCGACTAATTCCCCTGCGCAGGCCCTGCAGACTTCTAGTCCATATTGAATTTAATCATCTGATGTTAAGTACGATAAGGCCTTGTCTTGACGTGTTCTGCCTTCCATAATAAAAGCTTTCTTACACAGAAGACTCAACTAAATGAAGTTTTTTAATATATGATAGGTTTGCACTTGGCTTTCATCTCACCGGCCGTAAACACGCAGAAGTCTCGAGCTAATGAGGCGCTAGCTCTGCTACCTTTTATACTGGAACACAGTTTGGCGGCAGACTTAGGTAACATGGTCGTGGAGTTTCTGACTATGATATCTCTCATTACAGCTGACTTGTTTATAGGTACTTGTAGTTAGGTTATAATACAAGCCCAGCTATAGTTATACCCCTCAAGGAATCGAATCCTCTACCTTCCGATTATTAATCCAACAGTGTACGAGTAAAACACTAGGTTACAGTTACAGGCAAAGCGGTTAAAGTTAAACTGCTAAGGTTAACTCTACCGAAGCACAATCCTACAAAGCAGGATATGACCCATAAAAATAATAAATCAACAATTAATCAAAGTTCATTAGAACAGATATTTGTATTTTGTGGTATTACCTGGGTCACGTTGAAATGATTTAATTTCAATATGCGCGGACGTCGCCGATAATGCGCCTGTCGGCCAACAGTAATTTATACCTATTGCAATAGTTTATTTATTTATCATTCGCTGCTTGTGTTATAAACTTGTCCTTTACTCGGGAATTTATTTAACTACTAAACAGTTCGTGAAATATAGCTTTTTTATTGATGAAATATTGCCGGTGCGCTAATGTTTTTATTAATTTGACTTTAGGTAAGCAAATTAACGACATCATTAAAATCTAGATCGAATCAGGGCGTAAAGAGAACGGGCGAATAGACTTTAGTGCAATCGTGTGCCGACGTCGTCTTTAATATTAACGAGCGTTTGTAAATATAAATTTCATTTGAATGTAGTTTTATTATAAACATGACTATAATATTAAAGTTGTAAGTAGCGAAAAGGTACTTGCACTAAGAAGAGTAGCATAAACGACCACTGCTGGACATAGGCTTGTCTGTGGTACAACACAACGACCTGTCCCGAGCCGCTTGGACCAGCGCCTACCCGCGACCTTTACCGGGTCTTCTATCCATCTAGTAAGGGAACGTCCCGGTAGACGTTTCCCGGTACGTGGTCGTCATTCAAGAATTTTAGTCCGTGTCGGTTATCGTCTTATTGAACGATGTGGCCTACTTATTGCCACTTTAGATCACTGACTCGTCGAGCTTCGTCGGTGACCTTAGTTTGTCTACGGATTTACTCATTCCGGAAGCTATCAAGTAGAGAAATTCCGAGCATAGCTCGTTTTAGCTTGCTGAATGACTTTGAGCTTGTTTATTCATCCTTTAGTAAAGGACCACGTTTCAGTTCCTTATCACTGGCCATCGCTGACTGTAGGCCGAAAAAGCACAGGCAAAGTTGTGAAATAAATGTTTTCTTTCTTCCAATCGAGCTTCCTCACAGACCGCAGAGAAGGATTATCTTTCCACTGGGAATTTGCAATAATCACCACACTTCTCTAGTAAATTTCAAATTAATACCTGTCAAGTTTCGGCTTCTTAACTATGACTCTGCCGTGTGTTAAACACACACGTTTATGATAATATTTCCAATTATTTTGTAATATCCCGGGGCGAAGCTTAAATTGAGCCTGGCAGGAAGTTACTTATGATATTTCAATTATACTTTCCTCACATCAAATGCCGGAACATTTAGAAGGAAACACCTCGCCTCGAGTGAGCAACTAATGTTTTCCATTAAAGTAATTTTTATGCTAGCAATTAACATGCGTTATAAATGTATGAAAACATTTCAATGGACTCCTTGGGCTATCGGCGCGCCCGCAGAGCACAGCCTCGCTACGGCAAATGGACTTAGGCACGCCATGTCAATAACTAGCACATATATTTTGTGCAAACAAATTTATATAAATTTGTTTTATAAGCTAGACTAAGACACCAGCGAAAAGTTATTTCATATGTACCTTCAAGCTAACAGTTGTTTAGTCTTGTATGTTTTCAGAAATTGTTTTTTTCTCCATTACATTCTCACTAACTGCGTTGCAAATGTATTAATCAATAGAACATCATATGTTTCTAGAATTTTCACAAAATCTACGGTATTGTCAAACTTGTGTTCAATTTAATAATTCAGTACAAAAATTGTTTTTTAGAGTTCCATGCCACGCAATAAAATAACTTGTGAAATTATTAAGACCTGATTGTCCAGTAGTCTATGTCATTTCTAAGACCTTTTTATTTTTGAAATAGTGCCAATTTCAGGTCAACTTTTTAATTTACCTTTGAGTAGCTTTATCTGTGTGTAACAATCACAGATCAAATCGGTTTGATTGTTTAAAAATATAGGGAAAGAAACGATAGATTTGAAATATTATAAAATATATGTATACTTACTCGAAAGTCGCAACTATGTAACATTTGGGTTTCTAGTTCTAAGCCTCAAAACTGTGTATGACTAATTTGATACATTCGAATTATTTGCAGAAACTTTTTACTGCTAAAGCGAAATAGGTATTCATGTAAAGAATAAACAAAGCATTCGTACTTATAGCAAATCTTTTTAAGGACGCTTTTAATCGGAACTCAACGCTTTAACCTGACCAAGATTATTCTATTGCCCTCTTTGTAGAGCAGCGGCTCCATCGGTGCAAAGTGAAACAGATAACATCCTGCTATTTTGCTAGCAATCTCCTACTAAACAATTTTGAATCGATCCTAATGCCTAACATCCGCTGTGTTAAATACTGACTTTGTTGCTCAGGAGAACCAACAAAACGATAACTAATTACGTCACCATTAATATTCAACATTAACATCAACGAAGGTCTACGTCTGAGCATGATCGCCACAATCATAAATCGACACGACGAAAGTCACTCTTCTAGTACATACGTAATGTCCATAAAAATGTACAATAACCTACCAAACTCATTAAAAGATGAAAACAATTACAACACTTCCCTCAAAAAACTCAAAGAAATATTACAAAATAAAAGTTATTATTCTATTAACGAGAACCTCCAAGATACATTCCTAAATAAGAAATTTGAAATTTAAAAAAGTTATAAAGCTACTCTTACCTCTCATAAAATTATATTTGCAGTGCCCTAAAACAGGGTCCATAATTGTATCTTTAGTCTAAGACATGTGTACAATTATGGATGCAATAAATAAATTGAAATTGAAAGAGTTTCCAGAGTTAAAAACCCTAAAACATAACTATGATATGATATGTATTAGCAATATGTTAAGCCTTTTATACCTTGTGGTATGGTACCTATATAAGGAGCCTATACGTTTTTAGAACAAAAAACACAACAACCGTCTCCGTCGGCTAATGGCTTGGGCTCCGGAAGTCCCAGGTTCGATTCCAAATCGTTCCTATTGTTATTCGGTTTTATAGGTGGTGGGGCATTTTCTATGTCCGCCTGGATAGCTTACCATCGTGGCTGTCAATTCATCAGGTCAATTCAAAAGGTTAGTGAGAACATGGCTTCTCGAAAACTGTTTTTATAGTGAGAGAAATATGGTCAGATTTTATGACATTAGTAATTATTTTTCATTTGACTTGTTGTACCCAATCCATATTAATATAAGAGAGTGTTTGTTTACGGACAGTCAGAATTAATTAATTATTGGATGTGAATAGTTGAAGGGCCGGAAAAGGACATAGCATCCCGATCGAGCAAGTAGTTTCCGTGGGATAATTTCAGAGGTCTACGCAGAGAAAGACGCGGTCAAATCGCCAGTTCTAGGTAGGGGTTCGTTTTAAATGTGTTGTATGCATGTATGCATTACCTAAACTTTATTTTTGACCAATTATATCTGCAAAACGGCAATAAACAGACAGAAGGTCGGAGTTACTCGAATTTAATAATCCTTTACACAATATCAAAGGTGCTCTTAGCTACACAAATATAGTGTAAAACGTAGTAAATATTTCCTCATGTTCTATAAGCGGGACGCGTGTCTAACGTCGCATATAATAACACGTCTGGTGAGCGCTGTGTTCGTCCCGAAACTAATCAATTGGCGCGACGAGACGCATGATGTCTTCATCAGCCGCCGGGGGGCGTAACGCCCTGCGTTTGCGCACTCAATATCGAGAGCTTTTGCGCTTTTCCCTGATATCCAGTCTTATGTAATTTGTACCTAACGGTTTATCACAATGGCAAAATTAAAAAGGCATTTTTATCACTTGTCACAGATTGATGATTGTGTATTATTAATTATTGACTGCTATTATCTCTCTCCTATTTTTTTCTATAATAGGCCTGTTTCCACTAATAACAAATTGCTTGGTTTATAGTTTCTAATTATAAATGAGGAGACGAAGATAAGAAAAAACTAGTATATTTCTCAAAAAAGTTAAAGATTATTAATATTTTCAGAAAATGAATTCGAAAAAAATAGGCATTAGGTCACGTGACAACGAACACGAAGAACGCGGCGCAAGAAAGTGTGACGTCACGCCTCGCAAAACATCATTGTTGTTGTTGACGTTTTCATATCACAGAGCAGGTTATTTCGCGAGCTGTGACGTCATTCAAGACGCCATGACACTATTCAGCGTTTTCGAGGGAAATCTAAATGGCTTTAAAATACAAAATACGTAATGTAAATATTGATTTTTCTTTAAAATATAGTTTTTTTGGGATAAAATAGATATTAAAGTATATAATTAGCCAAGTTTTCAAATTTAGTCAACTAGCCTATTTGCCTTTTAAGGCATTAAGGTGTAACATCAAACGAGTGGACGCAACCATTTTAAAAAAATAAATCAAGCTAAATATATTCATTTTACAGGTAACTAAATAAATATTTCTGTTAATATTCTAGAGGTAGTACATAAAAAAATCGATTATTGAATTAAATTTACTTTATTGAACAGATAACTGAATAAACAAATATTTCTAGTAATATTGTAGTGCTAAAGTGCATTTTTTCTGAACATATTTTTAATGCGTTTCCAAGTTGAAACATTTTCGATAAAAGACGATACGGCCGTAAGATTGCCAGTTCTTACTCTGAAGCCTCAAATCAATGAGGCATAAAAATAATCGAATTAAATCATAAATTATTGTAGGTGCGGTATGAATCAATATGTATGTACCTCAAATGGCATCATATAGAACTGTAGATATATCAAAGTACTTTATACCTGATTACTCTAAATCAGGCATGTATTCAGATAAGCGCAGCTCTAAAGCGACCCTTCACACTGTTTACAGAGCATCTCTCCCGCACAGAACCACCTAAGCACGCATGTGATTTATTTAGCAATTGAAAGTGGCCACTTAAAGGAATCACAGTGCGGGGAGGCAACAAATCCAACAGGATCGGCAATTACCGAAGACAATGCGTGCGTGAGAGCCCAGCGCCGGCGCACGCAGCCCGCGAATTAGACTCGTTATAGGGCTCCAGGTAATTAGGGAATCTTTCCCACGAGAGATCCAGCGCTCTCGAACAGGTGCTCTAGAGCATTTTGTTTTTAGCCCTAAAATAAATAAACACCTAGTTACTCATACCTAGCAAAGTACTGTACTCAATTTGCTGTGACTATTTTTTTAAAGTATTAGGTTTGGCTCTTGGCCTTCATCTCACCTGATGATATATATAGAATGATAAGGCCGCTGGATGGAAAGCGTGCTCACCTAGAAACGACAAGCGAATGAGGCGCTGTTGTCTTTGCTACATGTCTGCCTGGATCGCCATGTTATGTGATTTTGCCGCCGAACAAAAGTGCTAGTTGTTAGGATTTATTTAATAAAATCTGAAATACCTTATTAAATTTAGGATGAGCATGCTTTTATCCCACGGACTTATCGCCAACTGTTGATAAAACAAATGCCAAACACAGTGTAAGCCAATATATTTTGATTACAGGTACTGTAGATTAACGATTTCCTTTTCGAATTGATACCAACTTCATTCGACGACTAATGAGTATATTCTCCTAAAGATCCATTATATTTCCGTTCACTTTAAATCCATTACCCTCTATCAATAATCAATAAAGTCCAAGCAGTACACAATTTAATAAATCTTTTAGTATGTTAGATTTACGTCTGCATCAGTACTAAACGGGACACGAATAACTTAAAATATTGAACGTGGTACTTGCATAAATCAACATCTGACAATATTAATTTAAATTTTAACCCAAACCTAATGGGTCCATTTTATTGCGGTATTATTTATATCGGCTTCGGATATGGGTACCTACTCAATAGAGCGACAGGGTCGTCCCAACGAGTTCTTTTTTAAATTTCTTCGCAATCCATACTAATATTATAAATGCGAAAGTGGGCTTGATAATTTGTCTTTCCTTTACGCCCCAACGGAGAGTCAGAATGGCTCGATTAGTGCTCTTAAATTATCGATTTGATTTTTTTTGTTCTCAATCAAAGTCAAATATCAATATTTACTACGAAAGTTAACATATTGATATATCTCGGAATCAACTCGATCGATAAAGTTCGATTTAATTCATTTCTGACTATACAGGCTATAGTGTCGTATATTGCAGTCAACATAAGAAGATCACTGTAACAACGAGATCCTGACAGTCATCGTCTCTCTCTCTCTCATACTCGGAGATGTTAAACTTACATTATTTAACCTCTGTACTCTACACTCAAGCGTCGGTGGCGCAGTGGATAAGGCGCGGACTCTCAATCTGAGGGTACCGGGTTCGAATCCAGCCGTGTGCCTATGAGTTGTTTTTCAATTCAAGTACATTATCTGATTGCTTAACGGTGATGGAAAATATCGTGAGGAAACCTGCATGTCTTGAACAGGCATGTGAAGTCCGCCGATCCGCACTGGGCCCGCGTGGTGGACTATGGCCCATACACTCTCTGTAGGAGCGTAGGCCTGAGCCCCTCCAGTGGGGACATATATAGGCTGTTGATGATACTCTACACGCTTGGACTAACAACCTGATGGCTTTGGGTTCGATTCCCAGTGTAGGTACTCGGTTTGGTAGGTGGTAGAGCATTTTCTATGTCCGCTTGGTCAGCTATCACCATTTTACATAACTCTGCCGTGTTATAGCACTGTTTTATTCCGGTATGAAAGGTAGCATTACCAGCGCCTTATTAGCTCGAGGATATGCACATTTACCATCATACGACCCTAACGTCACTTACCATTATATGAGAAGGTCAAGTTCAATCCCATACAAACATACATAAAATATAATGTTTTATCGATAGATGACACAGCAAGATATGAATTTGAATTAGTATGTCAAAGCCCAAACTTAAAAGTTTTATAGTTGTTCCGTAAAGTGTACCACTACATGTACAGATTGCGGAAATTTAATAAAGGCGAAAAAACCTGGGCCATCTACTTCCTTCAAAAAACTTCCGTCTACTTATCATCTACATTCCTACGTCAAAATAGTTACTGCTCCAAACAATGTAATATTGGAGGGTATTCATACAAATAGTACATATAGAACTTCTATGGACTCTATAGGTATAGACCCTATACTAGATCTATAGAGTACTTGCACGAACAACAGAAACTCAAGCGCAGAGCAACCGCGGGCGGTCCGCAACCGTTACCGGAATCGTTACGAATCTGGTGAATTGAACCGATTCAGACAAGAGCGGCACGTTTTTAATAAGGCATCTATTAGCTTGACGAACGTGTGAATGAGTTTTATTGCCTTATGCGTAAGCCCCAAGCCAGAGGCATTCGTACGTCCGTAAATGATTTACTGGTTGTACCTTAGTACCCTAGTAAACGGGCGCTGTTTATGTGGAAAACCTAGTTAAATATCTGTCTTATTAAATTACAATGTTAGAAATGCTGTCACGAACGATTGGCTAACGATTAAATTTGAATTATTGCTGCACGAAAATGAAGACTATGTCGAGTTTGTTATGAATCAACATTCCGTACCTCAAAAGGAAAAAAGGAACCTTCATCGAGACACTTTATTGTCGGTCTGTCTATCTGTCAATACTTTTTTCTTTTCTTTTTCAGAAACGCGGAAGATATCATGTTGAAATTAATATCAAATACTCAAGTTTACCATCCCTTGGGATATAAAAATCGTGAAAAATGAAACTTTTAGGTCAACACAACAAGATGCAGCTATTGCGATGCAAGAGCCGATCACCGATCCGATCCGATCTTATACCGGGTGACGATATGGCCTCCAAGGTACTTTTTTTGTCTACTGTGATAGTATCACAGTGACAGAGGAGAGGATTGGTGTCTCCTCTTCCGCTCTACAAAAACTGCAAACCTTGCTGTCTCCCAGACACATGTAGGTCAGGTGCTTGTTCCGTTTGCAGTGCAACGAGATTTATGTCTAAACATAGTGCTTCTCTGACAAACTTAACGTTGTAGATAGAAGCGCTTGTACATGCTAGTTATATTTTAACTTCTCACTTTAATGAGTGTTTTGTTATCCAGCTAGAAGGACTATTTAACTGGAGAGACATTCCTTTAATTAAAATACGTATTTGTTTATGTGATAAACTACACCGACTGAGACCTGCGCGTTTTTACGTTTTAACGCAGTGTATCCGTACAGCCATGAATATTGATTTGTTATTCTTATCTTTTAAACTTTGTTATGACTGAACAAAGATACTTTTGCAAATAATTAGCAACTTTGAGGTCCAACCCCCGTATATTCCTGAAATCACTATTAATTTCAATATCACTGTCAATATATTCGCAAATTTTAAAACTTGGAAGCGAATTGTATAAGAGCAAATTATAATTTAAAGGCAACCAGTTATTTTTAATTACGCACTACTATTCCCCGTTTCTGGTTAACGCACATTTGCCTCCATTCAATGCATAAAAGGGCGCGACAACGTATCGGGAGACAACCAACATAACCCGGTGTCTCGCTACTGTAACTCGCCTCTGATATACGATCGACTCTGCACTTTATTCACACTGTGACTTTCATTGCTTTCGATACTTCTTGGACCACTTGACTGCTTGGTCCCGAGGTTTATTTTATTTGTTTTACTGCAACGTGATCAAAACATCACAAAGTACAATATTTATCATTATCACCCGGGAAACTTCCAGTCGTTCCTCCATGGTACGCCACCATGACCGGTCCCAAACTGCTTGCATCCAGTGATTCGCCGCAACCTTTACCAGGCCATCGCCATCTTGTACTAGTAGGGTAGCGACTCGGTACACGTCTCCCAGTACGAGGTCGCCACTCGAGAACTCTTGCTTCCCATCTGTAATGTGTTCTTCGAGCTATGAGACCTGCCCATTGAACATTATAACAAAAAAAGAAACTGTATTCATCTCTAGTTAGTCTTGGCTATAGAACTACATCAAGACATGGCTTTCCGTGGAAATAGACAAAAAATTATTTTCATGCTGTTTCGATGTAGTGAAATAAATTATGCATAATTGTAATATGTGTTAAAATATTATTTAAGACCAAGGTGTTCCTTTTTTATTGCAATTTTTTTAAAAACTAATGTAATCTCCTGGCTGATGATTATGATGACTATTTGTATTACCAAGAGTCGTGCAGCAGAAGCTACTCATGTGTCACCATAGAGTACTATAATACTATCACTGCGTGCTACCTCACTATCGCATCAAATTACTCTATGCCATCATCATTATCAGCTGAAGTCCAGCAGTTGACTTTAGGAATTCTTCAGCTGATTATGATGAAAAGATATGGTATAAATATATAATATTCTGAGCATAGGTGCGAGAATTTTGAAATGCGACACTTGCATGAACTTCGCAACGCTATCACGCTAAGTCATAAAGCTAAAGAGTGACTGTGAATGGAGATAAATACTTACCCCAAGTTAGATGCTTAGAAAAAGGGACGGGAAACGAATGCCTCAACGATCGGTCCTGAGCCACTCGAGAAATCTTATTCCACATCGGTTATCTGTTCTTAGAGCGTTGACCTGCCCATTGCCACTTCAGGTTACTGATTCTTCGAGCTATGTCGGCGACTTTAGTTCATCTACGGATTTCCTTATTCCGATTTTTTTTTCACTTAATGAAATTCTAGATATATCATTCAGATCTTAGATATAAAAGACGAGTAAAGCGTATATTATATCCATTTTTAAAACTTTTCCAAAATAAAAACAAAATATTTGAAATTATATTTTATTAATAAAATAACGAAAGCTTCATTCAATATTTATTAATTCGGGGTCATGCATAATACTAAAGTTTTACAGAAACTAAAACAAAACACCGATGTTTTCTTGAACAAAATCTTAGCGAACCTCGAACCCACGTCCACATCGGCAACGATGGGACTCGACTGATTTCAACAAATAAATAGCACAGTATAAATGAAGTTAAAGGCCGCGAGAGATCCGGCGCCCCGATCACCTTGTATTCTTGTATCACTTGTAAAATACTTTATTGCTCCATAGTGAGTTGGTACAAAGTGGCCAGTGACATGGAATTTATACTTAAGTGACGTAGGTACCTAACATTATGAATTTAAGAAGCCACGCTATTTCAGTTAATTAGTAATACATTTATGTCTATTATTGTATTTCAATATTTGTATGTAAATCTTCCCCGTCATAAGGTACCTTTTATCGGATGTCAGTGCGAAACATATACGCATGCACTTGCTCCAAAAATATGAGCAAGTCCCAAAAAATGACAAGCTCACTTACCAAGTCATGTGGTCGTTACAATACCTAAGGAGAGAGACACACGAGATAGGGTTTTTTCCCGTGCGCAAGAAGGACAGAGTTATGGTATTTCGTTCGTTTTTTGGATTTATAGCAGCGCCTCCCCGTTAGCTTTATCTATATCTGGGTTCGGTGCGCTATGGTATCGCGAGAGCGCACCGCCATCTGCTCCGTGCTAGGACGTCTCACCGACCTGTACACACGGGGCGATTCTTACAAACACACATCGTAGCTTGGCTATAACAACAAAGTTAGTCTGATAATCCCGATGATGGTTGATCTACTCAAGGAGGTACCTGCTGGTAATTAGTTTGCTATGTACTTAGGGCCTTTTTGACCACTCGGCTACCCACCACCGTGTTGCCCAAGTCTGTCGTCAAGAAGAAGCGGTGGTTTCCAAACCTCATCAATTTGAGGTTTCAGCTTCACAACACTAGTGACACAGTAGTTACTATTCAAACCTGCTGTCTAGACAAGATAGTGTTTATTGCATCGAACTGTTTGCATTGAATTATCTGATTGACATCATATATAGATGATGTCAATCAGATAATTTTCTCACTTTTTTTAAATTTTTAAACATTTTAGCAACTTGGTTTAATTTAATGTACTACTACCACTACTACTTTATAGCTAAAGAATTTATTTTATAGTATATATAAATATAAGTATGATGCTTAAACAATCATCTTCTCTACTCCTATCCAGGATTTATTTAACTGAATAGAAACTATTTTCTTATAGCCAATCACGCAATTTAGATTCAAGAGAAAAACGCCTATATTACGAGTACTTTGTGTTCATTCAGTAAGATTAACAAGGTTAATAATTCATCTTCATCATCATCATTAGCCGGGAAATGTCGACTGCTGGACATAGGCCTCCTTCATGGTACGCCACATTGACCGGTCTCGAGCCACCTGCATCCAGCGACTCCCTGCGACTCTAACCAGATTGTCGGTCTTTAGCGCCTATTAAATGTCCATAGCTAGACAAATCCCTTCCTTGTGCAGAAAATAAATTGAAAACCAATCCACATAAATCTCTTAGATATTTGCGTCTTTTACCAAGTCCATCAATGTAGTGGTTCCGAGAACTTCTCTGTCACTTTGAGCATTGTGATCGTGGTGAGGATGGTGATCAAATCGTTATTAATAAAATAACAAATGTAATTGTAAAAATGCGCTCTGTGTGTGCCGAGAATGAGCTAATGATACACTGATTAACAATATTCGGGGTAGATAGCAGTGAGTTACTCGGCAGGGGGGCGGGGCGGGGGGCTCACCGATGTTAGATTGCGTCCGCGTCGATTTATGCCAACCTCTCCATATTAACTGATATCGCCCTCTAAATATGCCATTATTATATGCGAAACAAATAATGCTCTCCCACAGCTACGGCCAAGATGCTGCACTGTTTTATTTATTGCTGAGAATGGAATCCCGAACGGGATTTATGAAAAGATATTGTAGAGCAGATTCTCTTTGAATTCCAACCATTAGTAGGTATTAAAATTCCCTGTCTTCCTGCGAGTATTGTTCAAGATGATTAAGGAAGAAATTTAGTAGGCGGTCAGCACCTTTGTTTCACCAACATTCATGTGAGTTCACCAATCGTGCAGTGATTATGGTCGATATATGAGGGAGGATCAGGTTTAAATTTTGGGATATTGCACAGTAGGTTCACAGTGGAGCAGCTCGCCAAGCATGGTGATTCCGATAAACCTCGTGGTTTATGACTTTTCCAGCTGACCTAAAAAAAAGAAATTGATGTCTACTGAAATGATGTTCCCACACTTTTCGTCTGAGACCATCTTCATATAATAAGCCTTACAGATAAATTTTCTGTAAAAGTTGACATATGAAAAACATGCAATTGTTTAGATCCAAACCTTGGTAAAACTTTTCCTGATGTCGTAACAGACTTATGCAAATATATTCGTGAACCTGGTGCTGCTGCGAGCCCATTACCTCCATTGAACTGTAATATCTATTGCTTACGTTAACCACGGTTAGAAACCAAAGCGTGGTTGGTGATTGAAATTGTTTGGATTTGTAAGAAATTTGTTTGTTTACAGTTTCATATTCGTGCTTTACCTTTAGCTATGTTTGCGTCACTCGTTTTATTTATTTCAACACAAAAGTAAAAAAATTACATCAGAACCTACTAGTAAAACGTAATAAAATTATAAAGGACAGTCTGTCATTGAATTTCTTTAAATGCACAGCCTCATCCCACCGGCTGCTAAGTGCCCATAAGGCCGTAGAATTTAAGGGTGTTAACCCAAACATCTTAGCCTAGTAAATACAGTTTTCTTTGCCTGGCCCTTTCCCATTTTATTTGGGGTCGGCCCTCCGTATCATGCGTCTCCAGGCAGCGCGGTCCTGGGTCGTCTCTATGTTAAGTTGGGCTTCCTTAAGGTTCTTATTTACTACGGACATCCATGTGATTCGGGGTCTTCCTCGTCCTCGGGGTTTAGTTTGGATGTCTAGCACTTTCCTGGTCATGTGGTCGGATGGGCGCCTCATAACATGTCCGTACCACCGCAGACGGCTCTCCTCTAGTTTGTCGGGGATAGGTCTCACTTTGAAGGTGCCTCTTATGTGTGTGTTTCTGACGTGATCCAGCCTAGTTACACCACCTGCCCACCTGAGCATCTTCATCTCTGCACAGTGTAGTTGGTTTTCGTGCTGCTTTTTGAGTGGCCAGCATTCGGCTCCGTATGTCATGGCCGGGCGGACGGCTGCTCTGTATACTCGTCCCTTTATCCGCACAGGCATTCAGCTGTCGCATAGCACGCCAGATAGTTCTTTCCATTTCATCCACCCGGTATTTACGCGATGGGTGACATCCGTGTCTATTGACCCATCTTTGCTGATGATTGACCCTAGGTACTTGAAATGGCCTAGTAAAAACAGTAATGAAAATATAATATTTCCATTTTTGGAAAATTTGGCCAGCGCAAAAACTTTTGAGTTTCTTAAATAATCGATTTTATTATGCACATTTCTGCAAGTAAATTAAGTAGTTATTGATTTAAGTAAGTATTACAAAATCATCATTAGAGTCACATAATTCTTTTTATAATCACAGATGCTTCATATTTGCCAATACGTCAATAAAATGTAACCGCCTCTGTGGTATAATCGCAAAATGTAGGACTCACAATCCGGAGGTCCCGGGTTCGATTCCCAATGGGGGTACTCAGTCAGTATCAGTACTCAGTTTGGTTGGTGGTAGGTCCTTTTTACATCCGCCTTGCTAGCAACCGTCTTACCTAAGTCCGCAGCCAAACAGCAGTGTTAATAGCACTGTTGTGTTCTGGTATGAAAGGTAGCAGAGCCAGCGCCTTATTAGGGGCTTCTGGATGCAAACACTTACCATCCAACGGCCTTATCGTCACTTACCATCAGGTGAGATGAAGGCCAAGTGCAAACCTATCATACATATAAAAAAGAGCACCGACGGTTTGGGAGGCTATCCGCATCCGCAATGAGTTCATATCAGTACACAACCACGCATGTCTTATGCCATGTTTAAATGGAATAAAGCCAATTTATAAATTCGTCTGCTACACTGGGATCATTAATTATGTTGCTGGCTGGCTGGCTGGGTGGCTGAGAAAAACTTTCTTTTCTCATTTCGCTATCATTGCCATCGTGCAGTGTCCCTTTCGCTCTACAACTTCTTAAGGGAAGCCCTGCGGCCTCATTATGACATAAAATGGTTTAGACGACGCCGTTATCTGTACTGTATTCGTTGACCATTAAAGCTGTGTTTTCAGAGTATCGTTTTGCTACCGAAGTGGTTTCAACGAGACGAAGGCTCCGTTTGTCCCGCTCTATTGTTTTGTTCTGCAGCCTCCCCGGCGTTAATGGTGTTATCTTGGAACTTGGACGCAGCACCTCACCGTATATTTCTTTATCTTGCCCGCTCTGTTAGCAGTTACTAAGCTTGTTTTTTACTCATTTGCTAATTTCGAAAATGAGAAGGGCGCTCGCGATCACATCTACGCTCGGCCCGTAGATTTTAGGCTCGCCCGTATTAATAAAATTAACGAATGTCTTTTTTTGAATTAATTGAATGCATCTTACTTGGAAATGCGTTATCCTGGATCTGATCCGTTACTGGCCCTCGTTCGCTGAACTTTTCTACTTTACATGTTATATCTTTAGTTGTAGTTGACTGTTGTTTAGTTAACTATAGTAAAATCAAAATCCAACTCTGAACCTTTCTAACGTTCATTGGCCAACTTCAAATAATGCATTACCGTTATCCCACTCCTAATGCTACTACATTTCTGTTGCCATAATATTTTAAAATAGAATAGCTGGCTTTGATAAGTAATTATCTAAAAATAGGAGATGAAACTATAGTGTCACGTGTGTTTACAACTGTATAGTTAGCTACAATAGCAGTTACGCAGTTCATAGATGCACTTTGTAATATACGTATGTTTGAACAATAACGTAGAAAAAAAGTGTTTAAAATGAAAATTGTGATTCACTGTGAAGTTGTAAGTTAATGATACTCATTTCGCGACATCACAATCTGATGTCCTATTTTCAGATACAAGCTACAAAAATCCAGCTATTATATTTTAAAAGATTATGGCAACGGAAATTTAGTATGAAATTTGATGGAAGTGGATCGCCTTAAGTTCCATTATTTAAATTATTAAACTTTACTTGTCACATAAACTTAAAGTATACTTTAATTTTAACAATTACGAAAATATTTATTTGATAATCAATTGATTGAATGATTGTCACGTTAAAAAGAAGTTTAATTTTAGTTCGAAATTGTGCACTGACATCGTATTATCATCGATCCTTTACCCTCTATCACGGTGGGATATGATAGCGCAGTCCTTGCCATTTCCCAGGATTGTTTACATTAAATTACCACATTCGTTTATAGGTGGTATTTCATAATGGTCGGTGTGCGGTACAGACGGCGCGCGCGCAGCCCCGGGCGAGGGCGGAGTCGACGCATGCGCGGGCCACCCCGGCGACGACGCCCCACGCCAGACGAGGGATTTCACCTCACCTATGTTTAGACGGCTTTATTGTTGGGGGAGAAATGGAAATACCAACTCAGTACAACACAATGTCTTAGCCGACACCTTTACCAACCGATCAAGGCGGGCCTGCATCTTCCTCGCAACCTTAGTTGGCAGATTGATCCGGACTCATAGCTAATAAAACATAAGCACAATATCATCAGCTGAAATCAACTGCTAAGCATAGGCCTCCCGCATGGTATGCCACAACGATCGGTCCCGATTCACATCGACACACAATTCGCATCCAGCGGTTCTACGCAACCTTTACCAGGTCGTCAGTCCATCTCAAAAGAACATGAAGCTCACTCTTTTCTTTTCGAACAATCCATTATCTCTATTTCATAATATTTATCCCATTTCAATTCCCTACAGCTATTCATATTCATGTGCATACTCTTAATCTCTTAAGGTTTTTAGGATTGCGTACCTAAAGGGTAACCAACGTGACCCTATTGCTAAGACTCCGCTGTCACCAGGCTGTATCTCATGAACAGTTCGACAGTTGAAATTTTCAGAGGTATTCTGTTGCCGCTATAACAAAAAATACTAAAAAACAGAATAAAATAAATATGTAAAGGAGCTCCGATAAAACAAACGTGATTTTTTGGAAGACGTGTGCTTTATCTTATTAGTAACTCCATCTAGTGGCGAGAATTAGTTTTGCAACTCGACACTAGATGGCGTTACTATAACGCCGAAATTGAAAATGGTATTCAGGCGCATTCGTTAGGGGATTGTTCGGTGCATATTATTTATTATTTTCCGGTGTGCGAGTCCAACTCGCACTTGGCCAGATTTTTTAAACTGTGGCACAGTCGTTACACTGAAATTGCAATAGAGTCTTACTTTGACTTAAACTTTTTGGATTAGTACACACTTTAGACACCTTAAAAGATTGTTGAATATGTTGATGAAATTAATGAACGAATGACCAATTAACTAACATACTCTTCAAATTAATAGGGATATGTGGTACCCCATCAAAATTCACCGCAGCTAGTATTGCCTAACCATAGTGATCGCTTAATCACCGCAGCTAAGCCACGAGGTCGCAGGGAGAAATATTAACCGTTTAAAATAATTACGGTGCCGTAACATTTTTAATCATTAAACAAAGCCTTTAAAACGGGTCTCGGTAGAATCAGATCACTGAGAGAACAATACCGTCTGTGTGAGTGATCCCAACCTCTAGATACACTAGAAGTGGCATCTAATTTAATTGTATTTCATGAAAGCTATTGGCAAGATCCTGGAATCTTCTGGTCATCATAGAGTCTATATGGTGCTTGGTTGAGATTCTGACACCGTCGCGTCAGCTACTGATTCACTTACCAGCTGGTGAAATTGTAATAAAGATAAAGTTTATTTGCATAGCACATAGTACATATGATGACGGTCAGAAAATTTTAGTTTCTCACGTTCCACCTTTAGGGGCATGCCAATATTTTAAATTGTTAGATGTTGAGACAACACGGTTTGGATTTATGTGACTATTTACAGAACTATGCATATTATTATAACGCTACCATTACTTTATAACGAATTAAATTATACTGCTGTTTATAAAATAACAAAAAACTATCAGTTTATGAGCTTGTTTGCGGTCTTGAATCTATATCTTCTAAATAGGAATGTCTGTATGCTTTGTTAATCGTAAGAATTAAAATTGTACTGAACAGTAAAATCGTAAACTTACGATAAACAAAGCATACAGACATTCCTTTTTAGAAGATATAGATTCAAGACCGCAAACAAGCTCATAAACTGATAGTTTTTTGTTATTTTATAAACAGCAGTATAATTTAGTTCGTTATAAAGTAATGGTAGCGTTATAATAATATGCATAGTTCTGTAAATAGTCACATAAATCCAAACCGTGTTGTCTCAACATCTAACAATTTAAAATATTGGCATGCCCCTAAAGGTGGAACGTGAGAAACTAAAATTTTCTGACCGTCATCATATGTACTATGTGCTATGCTATTGCGGTCATCCCCAACAACTACAACTACAAGATCGTGGCTATATTGCTGATCTTAAAAAGTTATTTCTTTGGTAACCTTTTGAAGTTCCGCAAAATTTCAGGGCTTTATCGACTGTGAATAAAATTTCTGGATTCTTCACCGATAAATTATTGCACAGTACGTAATAATAATAAATCATAAACCAAACCCGTTCGCTTGGAAACCTACAACGAAAAAGCAGGTCTTCCAATTTATCAGACAGAGTGAAAAAAAACTATCACGAGTAAAGCCTCTACGGGGCGATTGCACACCATCTGACATAGACAAGTACTACGGTGACCTGATCACGATCATGCAGACAACGTCTCATAGATTATTTTTTAAGAAGAGAAAGAGACCTGACTCGTATAATACTGTACCTGGATGGAACACACGCGTCGCCGCACATTATGCCGCGTCTCGTGATGCACTCATGATGTGGCACACGCAGGGAAGGCCATCCAGTGGTCCAGTCTCAGAGCACAGGAAGGTATGCAGAAAAATATTTCAAAAAGAACTACGAGCCTGTCGACGTGAAGCTGACCAAATAGCCATGGACAGAATTGCCGATAGCGCGCTCTGTGGAAATTTTGGCAAGTTTTGGCAGCACACTAAGCAGATGACAAAAACAAAACGCAACACACCAACTCATATTGACGGAATTGCCGAAGATAGAGCTATAGCTAACCTGTTAGGTGACAAACTGCTTCGCAGTCAATACACGACTCTTCCACCACTTACTATCGAGTCTGAAACAAGTAGTTCCATAGATACAAAGATATGTGTTAATGAGTCGCTGGTTAAATCAGTAGTCAAAAAAATGAAAAAAGGAAAATCCCCAGGTCATGACGGACTCGGCATTGAGCACGTCTCACATGGTGGACCTCTCATGATGCAATCCCTCACACAGTTGTTTAACGGCATACTTAGCACATCGCACTTGCCACCTGACATGACCCTGACTTTGGTCTCACCCATTCTGAAAAATAGTCGAGCTGACCCAACAAGCTCGAAGAACTATAGGCCCATTTCATTGGCTACAGTAATTGCCCGAGTGTTCGAGAACGTCCTCCTTTCACTGATAGGTGAGAAATTGGGATCATCAGATGAACAAATGGGGTTTAAGGCTGGATCATCAACTACACATGCTATCTTCACACTTAAGCAAGTAATAGGGTACTACAAAAGTATGAAAACATCGACATACGCGTGCTTCCTGGACCTGAGTAAGGCGTTTGATAGAGTGTCCCACAAAATACTCTGGACAAAGATGCGTGATAGAGGTATCCATGGAGACGTCATCAATGTGCTGCGGGTGTGGCACGAGGAACAACGGAGCTGTGTGCGTTGGAACAACGGAATGTCGGAACCGATTCGTCTGATGCACGGTGTGAGACAAGGTGGATCTATGTCGCCCATGCTGTTCAACCTATACGTCGACGAACTGTGCAAAAAGCTGACTGCAACCGGTGTAGGTTGCTCGATAAACGGTGTGACCATAAATAACTTGAGCTACGCCGACGATATGGTGTTATTGGCACCATCCATCAGCGCCATGCAGGAACTATTGGAGGTATGTGAAAAGTACGCACGCGAACATAGCCTAATGTATAACACAGAGAAGTCTGTCCTGATGATTTTCGAGTCTGCCAACACGCCACAAACTGTACCCCCAGTTACTTTGAATGGTGGAGACCTGCAGCGGGTGTACAGTTTCACCTACCTGGGGCACGTTCTACGCAGCGACCTATCTGACATCGACGACATCGAGAGACAGCGCCGAGCGACTAGTGCCCGCGCTCACATGATCGCTCGGAAATTCTACCGATGCAGCGACCGAGTTAAAAGACTGCTTTTCATGACGTATTGCACGAATGTGTACACGGTGGAGTTGTGGGCGAACCACACGAAGGCAGCAATGAACGCCATGCGCGTTCAATATAACAATGCGTACCGCGCTATTTTTAAGTTGCCTACATACTGCAGTGCGAGCGGCATGCATTGCGCGGGCCGCACGCCGACCTTTCCCGCCCTCCTGCGTGCGCGCTCTGCCGCATTCAACACGCGCGTGGGCAGCTCCCGCAGCCTGCTCATACAAAGCGTCGCCGAGTGGCCCCGAAGCCCTATCGTTGAAGTGTGGCGGAACTACCATACGCCAATCACGTAATCTAGCCTTAAGTTTTTTTTTGTGTGTTTGTGTGTTTTTTGTTGTTGTAGTGTAAATATGGCTGTATGCTGGAATAAATTGATTTTATTTATTATTTATTTTATTATTATAAGGTATTAGGGTACGGTAATTCCTTTACTATATGTCCTGCTTTTCTTTTTTAGGGTTCTCTCTATCTGTTATGTTTTTTTGTAAAATCATCAAAAACCTTGACCAACTTAGCTATGTTGTCAAAAAAGGAATTTTTTCTCAAGGTCGTAATTTGTACCTTTATTTTCATCGTTCGGAACCCTAAATGCGCAAGTCCTGTGTTGTGTCTTTCTAGTATTAAATAAAATAAAATATATATTGATACTGATTAAAACAATGAAAAGCTGTATAAATATGTATTGTTTAAGAGGTCAGATTCACCACAATCTGATACCCCATCTAGTACACTGTTAAATGAATCCGACCCGATTGCGTTGCGTACGCGCAGGGTACACATGTGATTTCACCGCGTTATCTCAACTAATACATCAATAGCTTGTCCAGTATTGTTAGTGACGCGACGAGGGGCCATTGTGATATGTTGCATTGCATGGCCTCTAGTAACGGGCCACAGGCATCGATGGAATTAAGATGTTGACTTTTTTCTACCTCCTACCTTGACTTTTAGTTATATCATCAGTGTCTGATTAACCTATAAGCAAAACAAGCAGTCCTCCTGGGGCCTTATTACCTCTGAAGAAAACGCGACTTTGTTTCACGTTGCCATTTAAAGGGCCATAGAGTGACGGTGGCGCCCTCATTAGCTCTTTTCTACATTTCTCCGCAATTATACAATAACTTTATTTTAAAAACTAAACCGGACTTATACTTATTGATGGTTTACATTTTATTGATACATCATGAATTGACATATCGATTGTGCCGGGAAACGTCAACTTGTTTTTTTAACTCCACTTGTATGTCCACTAGTGTGTGAAACGGTTTTTGAAATTATTGTAAAATTGCGGAGAAATGTAGAAAAGAGCGAATGAGGGCGTCACTCTATGGCCTCTTAATAATACTTCTTAAAAACCCTTAAAAAGATGCAATCATGGCCGCTAACATGGCCCCTGACGGTGAGTACACCAATGCAACCGGCAACGCATTTTTTTTTTGACGTGGCCATGGACAACTACTAACTACATGGACTACCCTAACAATATTGCAGTTTTATGATACTCTTGTCTTCTGTTATGGTCAGTGTATGAAGCTTTTCTTTTTCCTTCTCAGTTTTCATTCTCAGTTCCCTTTTCCTTTTCTCTCCCTGTGAGGCCCTCCTTCCCGCACGGCTCTTTACATCAGGTAAACTGCCGCGTTACTGAGCGTGCTCTGCTGACTGCTCTCGCTGAGTGGTCGTCAGCAACCTCTATCGCTTCTTTGCTCTTATGCTGGATCAACCGATGTTTTCCCATAGTTAAGTGTCCGAGATCTACGTGTGTCGCAGATGTCCAGACTTAATCCTACATCGGGGACCCGCCCGCCGTCAACGTGTCATCGGTTATACTCAGTTATACTCATACATCACTCGTCAATCAATGACGCTATAGTTTTTTATCGGTCACCCAGAATTTTTTGCAGTTGTCATTATTTTGCAAATGAAACCATACGTGCTTTCTGACGTATTACGAGGAAGTTCATCCCGATTCACAGAGATTATTTCCAGCTCTCTCACGATTACCTCTCCTAAATCTTCAAAAGTATCGACAGAGCGGACTATCGTGTGTCTAACACTACCTATTGTGAGTGAATGAGGTACTCGTGACACAAAGCCCTTGTTACGCAACCCTCCGATAAATCGGTACAAACACCGACATTCAGGCTCAGAGTGGTGTCGATAGCCACACAGTTTAGTGTTAATACTACCACCATATCTCACGACATCTTAGCTTTAGTTGTCGTCTGGGAAAATAAAGTCTACGGGCTGGATTATTTGCGTACGGTATCAAGTGCGAAACTGGGACTATCCTACTTTTGATATTATGATCTGGTTTTATGTCAAGCTTAGGGCCATTTATTTAATCGCACTGTAATTTACGTGCTTGCCTGGGCCCAGTGCGGTGCGGTAAACTTCACCCACAGCTGTGAATATGTTTTTCAGAATTCATTTCCTGTAATAGTAATAATTTAATCATTCGAAAACGTCCACTGCTAGACGTAGGCCTCCTCCATGGTATGCCATATTGACCGGTCCCGGGACACTTGCATCCTGTGACTCCCTGCGACCATAACTAGTCAGTTTAGTAGGGGGACGGCTCTGTACACGCTTCCCGGTTCGTGGTCGCCAATCGGTTTGAGTTTCAAATAACTAAATGGAAATTGATGTAGGACCTTTATTGTTTAGGGTCTAACGCTTTACGTGCGCGTTACCCAAAGTGTGATCTATCACCGTCTACAAAGAGACACGAATGACAGAGCATCTGTAGCCAGACTACTTGTGATATAAGTGGGCATTTTTTTCTTCAATTGTTAAAATTCAGCTCATATTGTTAACGCGTTGTTAAATTTAATTTTTTCTAAATACAATCAAAACTATTTTAGTTACTGGTTCTAGGGCAGCTAACAAATTTGACAAAATTAATTTCAGATATAAATCGTAAAAAATTAAGATAGTGGTGTAAAATTAGCTGCATAAAAATTCATAACACGATTTTTTATTGGACATTCCCTAATAGAGCTCGTCTTTTGGATCCTGTCTGTAATGAATCGTGCAGAATTTGGTTGATATTTTAACCATCTTACCGCGTTATCACACTGGTCAAGTGGACAAGATGTCGATTTTCTACTCTATTCTCTATGACACCGATCAGAAATATTCACTAGAAGATATTTAAAAATGGAACAATTTCGAATTCACCCCCCGCAGTGATCCGTTCGAGGCAGTCAGATTGGCAGAGTGACGTCCGCCGTCCTTATTGGTCGACAAGATTAGTCAGATAAGAGCCGGCGATCAGTTAAGACACCACGTGTCTTTCCCTGGCATTTTTTATTTATAAAAGTTTTTGAAACGGTACCGCCGCCGCTACAAAAGCCGGCGCAAGCCTGACTGATCGGGCATCTCTACGTCTCTAACGATACGGGAATGAAAACATTTGTAGATATTCTATTTTGTCAGTGTCGATATCTATAACTTTCTTATGCTCTTAGCTTTGAATCGATAAAATTGATGTCTTATCCTGAATGCTGTGCCACTCAGTCACTCAAAAATAAATGTATTCGGATAGGAAAACATTATTTTCGCTCAGGAAAACCGGACACTATAAGATTACTTCCTAATTGGTTAATCTGCCTCTCATGGAGGTTTTCCACATTCTAAGCAACGTAGAATATTTGGATTTGGACCACAATTACATTTTAAAACCAGGAAAAAATCTTTTTTGTGATTTTTAAAAGTGAGCTTAATGGTTTACTTAGCTATAAAATATGACCTACCCTTGTCTACATCATGCCACTTAGATTAATTCTTTGGGAGTCAGAAAAGGTTTTTAATTATGTCAGAAAATAACAATTTATTAATTTGCAAGTTATAAGTATAAGATGTTACTTTACAGTGATGTGTCCATGTCTAAGATACAAGGGCTTAGTAATACATAACAGCACTAACATTTTAAATACAATTAATAAACAAGTTATGTATGTAAATTATCTATTTTATATCCATATCATTCCTATTAAATAGGTAGTAGCTTGTTGTGGATTTCGTATTTTAACAGCAGATATTCCAATGTTTTTTGGCGTTTATAAAATAATGCTTCAGACAGTTCAATTGATTATTTTATAAACTCGATTTTTTTTAAAAACTTAAAAATCTGCTTATGAAGTACCAAATCCTAACAATTAACAACAGGCTACTACCTACACCGCGCCTTTGATATAGCTCTACCAATTTTCGCATTCGCAGTAATTGTATACCAGATACTATTAAAATTAATTGTCAAATTTTAAGCCTATGCGGCGATTACCGCTTATATGAATCCAATTACTAGAAATGCTAAAAAAATGTTACTTCTAAAGTTTAGTTTTAATTAAGTCAAATAGTTTTCGAGGTTAAATGGACGCCCTAAAACCATTTCACCCCTTTTTCATCCCCTTAGGAGTGGAATTTCGTAAAATATTGTCTTAGGAACTCTTACTAAATCATCAAGGGGTTTAAGGTTAGGCAGTTTGGGGTAGGCAATGATATGTCAATCAATCAATCAATCAATAAGGCCTTTTATAAATGAGGTATGTCAGTCACTGAGCCTTAACACTCCAATTAAACCAGTAATTGTTCTTTCGCACTTACCTTATCAAACCGTATCACATAATGTCATAGTTAAAATATGTTAGCCGACTGCGCAGCGCCAATTGACCTTAATAAGCGATGCAATCGACGGCCGCACCAGTGACCTGACACATTAACTTAGCTACCATAAACTTGACTAACATTAACTTGGTTAAGTTACGGCAGCCCCCTGTCGCATGTCGGAGATCTATCAGGAGCTAACAAGACGATAATTGACAGAATACCTCACGAATACATCGAGACAACTATGAGTGTGTGACACGATTTATAGCAAAATTTTTGAAAACTTTACTATTCTAGATTTTACACATCATACCTCGTTAAAGTTATAAATTCGAATGTTACTCTGTCTGTCTATCTTTCTCTCTGTTTTTTGCCATTTTGTTACAAAGAGTCACAGCAAATCATGATGAAATTTGGCATATATGTCACCTGAGACATGAATTATTGCATCCCTATAACCCTAACAATAATCCCTATAATAGTATATTAAAGCACTACTAGCATTTGCCAGAGATTTCTTCTGACTTCTGATATTATCCCTCGAGGATTATCGATATGGAGAAAAGGAATCCTCCTTCCTAGTCCTTTTCCAGACCTTCAACTGCGCTATGCAAAAATCATGTCATTCTGACTTACACATCATCACCGTATAGAAAATGTTCACTGCGGTGTACATAGTAGCGTGTAAGTCATGAGGGATGTAAATAAAACCCCGAACCATTAAAAGAGCGGCGTCCACACGTCACGGATGAATGGCTAAAACCGATATGAATGGACTTGCCCTCGTATGTGCAGTGATTTCCCGGATAATTGCCAATCCTCGGATTTGTGAAGCGCTGCATTGAGTGAATGCACTCATACGTCTTCGGTTCGTACAGTGATGTAGATTGAAGTCTAACTTGTATCGAGTTGAAGTTGATACGGTACTAAAGCTGCCATCTCTTTGATTGCTCTCGGTGTTTCGAATTAAATGGGAATAGAGAAGAATATATGAAGCGGCCGATGCGACTCGATCGAGAAGGCACAGACTATAATGTGTGAAATGTTATGTGCGCACCAGGCTTGTTTTACAAGGTCTTGGATTCATTACGTTCGCTCTGATACGAAGCCACTCGATGCATCGCCAAACTAATAAACTAACAATAAGCCCTTAAGCTGTACTTGCATGGATAAGGTTTGTTAAAACCTTTTTGAAAACTGTGTTTCATTTGCGATGGGTAAAATTTAGTACTTTTATACGAAGTTTTAAGTGAAATCAATAAACAATTCGAAATCAAAAATATATTGGGTTTAAAGACATTTATTTACTCAAAGAATTCAATACAATACACAAGAAACATTTCGCCTTAGTAAATTAAAACACAAATACTTTTTTCTAGCTATATTGAAGTTTATATATCTTCTACATATATATTAATACGTGAAAAAAAAACTTTGTAGGACGGATTTCGCACACTTATAGCTATTTAACTACATAATTAATTATGGTCGAATTTCGACCACTAGGCAACCAATAGTATCTATAAATCTTTAAATTTACTAAGTCCTTGAGAAAAAGTGGGATTTGCAATAAATAAATCATCGTGATTTTTTTCTTCAACAAATAACACCCAATTAGAGAATCAAAGAGAATCTTAATCAAAAATCAAAATCCTTTGGTTTCTTTATAATGGAAGCAGAGCAGTGAAATAAAATTCACCTATAACAGTTTTACACCCGAGGCTCTAGTTTTGGAATGGAAAACTGACACATTGCCACAAGAGTCGTAACGAGCGATTTCACGTCGCAGGCGCATCCTTTCGCTACGGCTGTCGGCTCTCGATCATGCTGCCATCTCGAGCGAGCATGCGACAGATTTGTTGCGTCACACAGGCAAACAATACGATGAACGTGTACCCTGTGGTACCCTAAATCTCTTTGTTCTGATCCGCATGCTCAAGCCGTCTAGCGAACGGTGTTGGTTAATGTAGAATCTAGACTAGATGAATGTGTAAGCCCCATTATAATGGCATTGCAGTTGCGCCGTGAATATTACGAAGAGCTTTAGATTTTCTTGCGAAATACGTTACAGTGTGGTTACAATGTATTCAGTGCGACCTCCAAAGACGTGTTAGTTCAACAAATTTAAATCATACCGCCCTGATGGTAAATCACAGATAGAGGCCAGTCATTCATTATCGTGGCACATTTTTTGTTTGATTGCGTCTCATTATCTCTACCATACCATCTCTATCTGGCATTCCTACAAGCTTGACCAATTTAAAACGAGACGTGCATGTTCCTAGCTAAGTATCTACCAGTACTGAAATGAAATGAAAAGTCAAAAATCAGTCCATATTTAAAAAAATTATAATTATTGATATGATAAAAATAATTATAAGTATTGACTATATATAATAGCTGACGGAAACTTTAAAAATATTGTTTATTTTTTCGATCGTCATCAACAAAGTCGCGGAATACAGATAAGCAGGTAAGTTTATTTGATCTTTAGTTTGACTGGAGTTAAAAATATCTCAATTTGTTCTAGCTTACTTTAAATGGCAAAGTAATTCTTATTTTAAGCTCACCAACATCGGTAACCACTCTTTAAATTAAAATTATACAAGTAAAGTATAATTATAAAATGGTATAAAAATCCATGGGATTCCATAATCCTTTGCAATTCAAATAAGTAAGGAGCGGAATTGCCGTTCAAAACTGACATCAACAAACGTTCGTTGAACAAAACGAACTAATTAATTTGTAAAGTGTTAAGTTGTTTGAGTGACAACGCGACAATTAGACTGGCGGATCTGGACGGGTGTTGGTTCGTCGTCGTCTGACACGCGCTACAAGCTCGGGCAGTGTTTGGACACGCGAGCGGCGACCGCGACAACGACAATTGAGTCCGGTCGTCGCGATCTCGCTATTAGATGGTATCGTCGAGCTGCGCACGCGCCGCGCCGAGTCCGGTTCCAGATTGGACCGTGAAATTAAAACCGATTTATAGCTTTGCTTAATGGCTTTCTGGATTAATTGTATGGAAATTGGTGTTTAGCAACATTACAAGAATGTGTCACATTGATTAAGTTGGAGCAATAGAAGTCGCGGTGACTTGATTTATTTTAATATCCCTTCACTGCGAATAGATTATATCCGATAGGTTACAGCTGGAACTTTTATGAGCTGTTTAAAACTGTCAAAGTCTGTCGACTTGATTATTATAGACAATAATTAACGTTGTCGTTGAACCACTAGTAAGATACCCTTATCCGTATTTTTTTGTATAATAATGTATAATTATATCAATAAGTATGTAATCCAGTTGTATGCAGTTAACCTCAAACTTGAATTCTGGAAATAATAGTTTTTAAACTTTTTTCTTAATACTTAATAGCAAGTATATAGAGAGTTTTTACATATTATTTAATTAATTAACTTTTGGAATTAAGCATTCGTTTGGTTGTTAATATTTCCATTGTAACATTCCTTTGTAACTTATTCGTTTTACTACCATTTCAGCAACATAAAAAAATCGACTAGGAAACTGTTGTCTCTATAATTTCGATGTGTTCAAAGGCCCCAAATTTTAAGTTAGTGTAACAAGATTAATGTCAATGATTAAATACAATTTCACGTAGTTTTGTGTCAATCTTATTGAGACTCTAAGGGCAGGAAACCGTCAGATGATCTCGGCAGCGCGGTCATAACAGCAGATATCATGTTTATCTTTTATCGACAGTTGCCGGTTTACTTGAGATTCGATCCCTATCGTGTCTTTTTATGAGACCAGCATTTTCTATCTATATGTTCACTTTCTTATATCTATAGTTACACTCTTTCGTTACAGAGTTTGATATCCTATATGTAAGATTATAATTGTAAGAATCCTAAACAACATGTATTTCTTCTAGGATTTCTTGGTTTTAATGATAAATATAACTGTCGACGTTTCTTGTTGCAAATTGGTGATTCCAATCCGTTTATGATTTTTTCCCATTCCATTCATACCATAAATGTATTCTCTCTTAAAATGTAACAACTTTAGAAATTTCTATTACAACGATGGCAAGCTCTATTAAGGTATCTGATTGTGAAGAGCAGATTCGATATATCATTCTGGGCGTTAATAGCATCGAACTATTGACTCCCCTATTATTTTGTCAAGTTGCGGATTTATAGATCGGACTAGTAACGGTATTCAAGGTATCGGAGTCCCAGGCACACTCCCCGGTACTGCTGTAAAAGGGCGACGCTGTTCGTCCAACAGTGGGAGATATTATCGCTAGGGAAACTGCACTTTTGGTTCGCGAAGAAAGCAACGCAATTTATGGTTCGGAGAATAAAGTTTATGAGAGAGAACTAATGAACTAAAATCTTTTCTGACTGAATAGTTATTTTCATTATTTCTAATTCCCACTGAGATTGTTTTCTTAAGTGGTCCTAATCCTAAATTACAAAACTGTGTTCTGGACCAGTTTCTATTCTTATTTCTTTTAACATAGTTCCTTGAAGAAATTTGCAGCCCTTTGACAAAATGATCGAATCGGGCGTGTGATCCTGCCTTTATAACAGGAGTAACCCATGCTTTACCTTGTTTTAGGTATGTGCAATAAAAGGCACAGAAGGGACAATTCAAGATGAAGGGCAGCACAGCAGTGATATGCATCACCAACATCTTGCTGCCAATCGGAATGTCAAGCGTCATCATCATCATCATCATCAGCCGGGAAACGTCCACTGCTGCGTCCACATAGGCCTCCCTCATGGTACGCCACATCGACATGTCAAGCGTAATTATTATAAATCCCCGTATGGGGAATCCTTTCATCGTGGCCATCTAATAAATAAGGTTCGTTCGTCAGTGATGATTGGTTAAAAATAAATTTGCGTCCGTCCGTAATAGGTAAACACTTGAAATTTACTCAGAAGGTGTATTAAAATGGCCACTGTAACAACATACACAAAATCAAAGTGTGTCCCAAAACCAGAAACTTTTTTTGCTCGATGTAATGATAAACATTGTTCAGTGGTACGGAACCCTTCGTGTAAGAGTTGTTGTAATTGATATTTAGATATCGAATTAGATTTATTACAGACCTAGGAGTTTCTTTACACTCTAGGTCTTAAAAAAAGTCGTAACAAGCAACTGTCACGACGCGGGGGCATCCTTTCGCCACGCATGTCTCTCGACCCTCCATCTTGGCAGCGCAGGCGACAGATTTGTTGCATCACACGCGCAACAATATAGTGGATCGTGTTACACTGCCCTAAATCTCTTTGTTCTTTGATTCGCTTTTAGCTCTGTGCTGTGAAGAACGTGAAACTTTCGGTGAAGTTTGTTTGTGCAAGAATAGTGTAGTCGTCTAAACTCGTTGTTCACTATTTGATTTTGAAGAAACAACATATTATAATAATTCGTTGCAGGTTTATAACAGAACCACTGCGTGTCATCCCATGAGTATCATTTAGACGACTATTTAGATTAACTATCAAGAGATAGCATGCATCATCTTCAATAGTACATACTTAAATCACCAAACCTTTCAAAAAATCAAATTATTTACGATGATTATCTCATTTTCTTTAATCTTATTTCATCATAAAAATAATCTATTTGCCTAGTTCAACAGTGACCATTGCAAACATATACCATACATGTTCTTCCATTCCTAAAGTATACAGCTAGATTGCCAGTTTTTATCAACAAACAAAATGCAGCCAATCACATCCCATCTATTAACTGCCGCCATAGCCTTCGATTTACGGTATATTTCGGGCGGGCTCTCTCTACTCAACCTGGTTTGTGGTAGATATCTACCTGTCTAGCTACCATCATGCTGCCTAAGTCTGCAACCAAACAGCCGTGTTAATAGCACTATTGTGTGACGGTGTCACATGCGAAATGTGAATGATTTGCGAATGCGAATTTTTATAACAAATTATTACAGAGTACTTGCACAAAATAATCTGCTAAAGACCTATCTTACGACTTAGAGTATTTAGTTACTACTGCAGTAGAAATTTGGAGCCTTTTTTGACCAGTAAGATGGCGCTTTCCACCACTGTGCGTCGCCAAGCAAAACTGCCATGGCATTGGATGTTTCACATCAATAATTCTCCTACATATGAATTTCAGAAATAATTTATTAACCTTCAGAGGCAATTCTAGTGAGATTTAGGTGATACATAAATATTAAATCGATAACAGCCGTATCGCGACGTTTACGCCTGACGTTTGAAATATTTATGTCAGCATCGTTATTCCTAAGTTATGAATTTTATCTCGGAAGATGCAATCATACAGTTTCATGTTGCGTTGATTAAATATGTTATAAATAATTGTTTCGATTGCCTTATTTCGATTTTACCTCCTGTCAATAGTTTGCATCGAGGTTATGTTTATTATATTTAATTATAGCAAACAGTAATAAATATTGCGCAATTCTATTTAATTAATATTAAGTAATGTCAGTGTGGTCTCGACTTTTAAAAAACGGTCAAGTGCGAATTGGACTCGAATAATTGCCACAATTAGTTGTATATATTCTCTTGAAAAATAAATAGTTAAAATAAAAGTAAACAAATATTTAAGGGGGGCTCCAAATCCCATACAACAAACGTGATTTTTTTTTGTTTTTGCAGAAAATGATACGGAACCCTTCCTGCGAGAGTCCTACTCGCACTTGGGCGGTTTTTTTATGTATTTGTGTCAAATTTCAACAAGAGCGTGCCCCTATTCAATGATCGGGCTAACCTAAATAAGTCCTTTCAATGTATAATTTAACTAATTCGACGCATAGTAGTAGACTTTAGTTTACAAAATTTCGTGCAGTACCTTCTCTCTTCTTAAGTAGTCTCGATGCTCCTAAAAGATGCGCTGTGGACGCAAACCGGTAGGGTGACGAGTTTAGGTTTTACAACAAACTTTTGCTCTAGATTTCGGCTCGCTCGCGCTTACGATGTGTATTTACGACGCAGCCTGCGCTCGACGCGCTGGATAGAGTCGTCAGTCGCATGTACCGAGGCACTAGGCAATAAATTAGTGCCCAGGAGAGGAGTGTTCCCACGAGCAAGAACCCGTATCAAGATGGTACCCGACTCGAAACATCGAGACTATGAGGCCGCCACGAATCGGGGACACGGCGAAATGCTTTATTTTCCACCCCGATTTATATTCACTTGTGACATTCTGTTACGTTTTGTTACACGTCACTAAGACTCACTCCCATCTACACTGAATCTAGAAATTTATGTTTAACGCTCGCCCGTAGTCGACTTGGACTCTAGAGTTTGCTTTAATAGAATTACATTGTTGTATTACTATTTTTCAATCGTTATTATTTCGCCTGAGGCTCGATGTCGGCGCTTGTTCGCTGAGTCACAGCTAGTTGATAGTCTCGCTTGCTTATTAGATATATTACGTATGTTTGTACGTATTTATAATTAAAGTAGGTGCGCTATAACGAAGCTTTAGAAGGAAGAGTAACAATGTTTCAAAAACGACATCTTAGCAAAATTGTCATTACAATAATAAGACAAATATTTTGTTAGGAGTACAAGTATTTTATTATTGTACTGGATTATCGGATTTTTAAAAAATAGAAAACGTTATCAATATCATTGGTAATTAAGTAAGTCACTTAGTCAATTAAAGCAGACGATACTTGCTTAAATTAGGTGTATCTGACATTATAATAATACCTATATAATTAATGGATTTGCACTTGTCATTCATCTCACCTGATGGTAAGTGACTATAAGGCCGTTGGATGGAAAACGTGCTCAAATTTCATACCGGAACAAAATAGCATTAACACTAGCTAGGGGTTGCTAGCCACATAAAATCGATTGCACTGGGAATCGAACATAGGACCTCTGGATCGTGAATAAAATCTTGTAGCAACTAGTCCACAAAGGCAGAATCGCGTTACTTATTGACTTGGTTTCAACTTAAGTGGTCACTTGGTATATTTAATGTTAAATTTAATGATGCAGCGTAGAAGGTTCTGTGTGAGCATCAACCTTTGTTACATAATATAATATCTACGTATAATAAACTCATCCAGCTTCATATTATGGCTAACCCGAGGACATACTCGCATCGACAGCGAGAGTGAGAGGCCAGTAAGTACTCCACACTTAAGGTATGCGCCCATTGATTCATCGTGCCCATCGCGTCCCATAACCGAATTACCAACAAGGTATCAAATATATTTATTTGCCAGAGCTAATATAACCTTATAACCAATAATGCAGAATTTTTTTGAAATAATAAAATAGATTTTTATTTTCTCGCTCCACAACATCATGTATCTAGTTACACATTATTTAAAAACAAGTAATATAGTAGTTGTGGGAGAGCTGGTTCCCAAACTAAGCTCGAGGCCTGTGCTATGGGTAACCAGGTCTACACACACGGAATTCGTGTCTCTGGTATACATTAGTTAAATTTAGAAAGAGAAAAAAACTTATAATATAATAGAAGTAGAAGAAGAAGAAGAAGAAGAGTAGGTATGTATGTATGAAAGGTATGTATGTAAGGTATAAATCGAAGAACGGATATCCGAAAGGAAGTAAGAGTTCTCGAGTTGCGATCATGTACCAGGACATCCCTCTACTAGATGGACCGACAACCTTATAAAGGTCGCGGGGAGTCGCTGGATACAAATGGCTCGAGACCGGTCATTGTGGCATATCATGGAGGATGTTCAGCAGTGGACGTTTCCGGGCTGATGACGATGATGAACCAAAAAAAACAATTGCTTTCACCATTCACTCGACAGTGTCGCCATCGAATGACATCCATTTGTCGTTGCACCAAAACATTTTTCGATATAAAATAAATTATTGACACACACATTAAACATAAAATACAAGAAAACTCTTCAAATATTGAAGAAAAACAGTTGTTTTGTTAATAATTGACGGAATATACTTTAAGTGATGATAGAGCCGGGTTGACGGTCCACAACGGCACTAGGAATATTTAATTGGTCTCAAATTTACAGAAAACCGTAATAACTAGCCAGAAATATATCAAAACCTCTTATCAAAAACTACATTGACGAAATACATAAAGATTTTATAAAAATGATACATATTTTAGTAAAATAACGATTATTTTTTCCATTATTATCATCAGCCGGGAAATCTTTTTCTGCTGCTTGTATCCATAGCCACGTTATAGACCTTAGATCGTCTTTATCTTAAACGCAATGCAATATACATTGCGTATCGATATAGTGAACGCATACCTTTACACGTCGCACCGTGGGTATGACGCAACTGAGGATGGGCTACATCGCCATGGTCGTGTCGAACGCTTCTAGCGCATCAAAACATAACTCTTAAGTGGCTAGGTTTAGTACCGTATGGCGAAAGTCACGATGAACTGAACTGGTGCATTTTATTTAAATGAGGTATCTATTCTGAAAGTTCACTTTCAAATTTATTATGCACAAGGTTTTGCTCGCGAACTCGTTCGCGTGGACTTCGATCGGGATTCCGTATCGTGGTTCAAGCATCCTTATACTAAAAATCAAATCATTCTGACCCTTCGTTATGACGGGAAGGAAAGACAACACATAAACTCACATTCACATATTAAAGTGTTTAATTTCGATGTGCTTTTGAAATTATGTCTTACAGTTCAGTGCATTTACCATGAGTTTAAGCAGTCGATAACGTGTATCGTTAACTATCGCTCTGTCCTTGTCACGCGCATCTCGACTGTGTAGCATTTCCGATAGTATTCGATATACGTTATCGGTTTATACAATAATCGCCTCTTTAAACTCGTGAGGCAGATAGGTGACTCCTGCATATATCGTGAAAATATCCCTTAGTCGCCTTTTGCGACACCTACGAGACAAAAGCTTGCTGAAACGAAAATACGTTCATTCAGCACTCTATTGCGCAATGAATTTACCGACCACGCTCCGTAACAATATTGGAGATAATGTCAAACTAATCAATGTGTAGGTATTAGTAAGCTAACCATTACCACTGACATTAGGGTAGTCGATACTTAAAACAAAAGGTAGGTAAGACGTACGCTCAGTGGCCACTTTCATATCGTGATTCAAGGATATTATAGTAGTCGCAAAGTAATTTCTATCCGGCCGGGTCGGGTCGGGCCCACGTTAAATACCATTGTTTGGACGTTGGGCACAATATCAATCACAATTACGACTGCAGTGCTTAATCATAGTTAATTAATTTCAATACAATCAAGGTGAATACGATACTTTATTGTTGTTAAGGTGAACTATCAGACTTAATGGTCTTGTTGGATTGTTTGGCTTCTGATTTGTGTTTTGGCACTTGTCATTGGCAAGTTTACTTAGAAGTTACTTTATTTTTCAACGGGAATATTATAGACAAAATAGATAAAAAGCATAAAAGTAAAAAATAATTCGTTACAGGAAGGAGGCCTTATCGCTAAAAGCGATCTCTTCCAGGCAACCTGTGGCAGCAAATGGTGCTACGTAAAGATGATAGAATAACATACTAAAATTTGACCAACTTTATCCCTGTTTCTTTGTGTTGTAGTACTGTAAATCTGAAAACCCATAGACAAATGTCAGGCACAAGCAACAAAAACAAGCCACGATTGCCAAATGAAGAATATAATGTAACACGCATATATTGTTTGTTTTCTTCTATAAGGACTTGATTACAGTTAGTAATTGTTATCTTTTGAGGAAGAACGGTGTGATGTCTTGGGCAGAAAGCGTAGTACGACTTACAGGAACTTTCTCTCAACTTTTGCATACATTTATTTTTTCAGTCTCGAGGTGAAAATATTACTTAAGAAGACGATGTAACTGAATTGAATCCTCGAACTATACGTCTTCATATATAATATTGTTAAATATAACTAGGCAATTTTGAATGTCCCGAGGGCATGCAAGCAGCATATTGCCTTCTTGCCCTAACACACATGTTGCACAAAGCCACCTCACTGCCTCATAAGTAGCTCTGTGACCCCAAAACTGTGTACCTATGTTCGGTTCGTGACCCGTTGTGACCCCGATCTACAAACCGCCCGATACCTATTGTCTCTAGAGGGTTTGACTATGTTACAATTATTACCATCAGTTTAAACTCGAGCAGTTCTAAACTGGTAGCGCTATCCTACGATTTAAAAGATAATCAAACTGTTACTGAGTTCAGTGTAGATGTAGAGTATATGTACGTCCGTCTGGAAGTTATCTTCGCAATCGCAAAATTAAAGAAAAAAAAGCTGTTTTTGAGATCTACATAGTTATTAAAAATAATGATAAATTATTGTCCGTATGCCTCTTTTTGTATGTCAAGACCATTTTTCTGTGGAACGCGTGAGATGTCAAGTTGAAATTAATATCGAAGACTCAAGCCAGCATTCCCTTGAAGCTGAGAAAAAATAAAACATCTAAGTCAACACAATAAAAAGATGCGGCCGTTACTAATGAAACAAAATGTGAGCAGTTTTATCATTACTTCCTGATGAGTTCGTAAAAAGGAATTTTACATAGACCGGTTTGGAGAAGGAACTGGCGATATATCTTTTTTCCCTAAATCGCATTCAACTCCTCGGAATGATCGTATTTTTCTAACCTAATTCGTCCATTAAATAATCCCTTGATCCGACCGTGATGTTAGTTGGTACATAATTCAGTTCATTTCCCAACTAGTAAATGAGTTCATTTGGTACCCATTGTCTATGTTGGCCCCCAAATGGCCAGATTAATGATATTGTTTCGCGTTGGGACATCGATCGCAACGGAACACGAAGATTGGTATCAATTTTAATATTATTACGAGTGTAGTATCGTACGCAAATGCAGTCTACCATAGACTGCTAAGCTTGTTGCTACCTTCTATACGTTTCAAGTTCCGTACTTCTAGTGTGAGTTTTTAACCGATACCTAGGAGCATTTAATCACTACGTTTTAACCGATACTATCGCGTTTGCGTGTTCTTCAGATGTGTATGAAGTATCATAGTTTCGTAGACGTGCCGCTAGAGGCGCTGCACGATTCTTCATACAAATCCGGAGACATTTAAATATAGTAATAGGTTATAGAGCGGGAAATTGGAAATTAAAATCTCAAAAGTCAGTGGTACGTCAAATGTCTTGTATGGCCGCGTGACGTGAGTCTGAGTCACTTATTACCAATTGGTAATAAGTTTGAGATCATAATTTAGTTTGCTTTGTCCGGTCTATAACTATAATAATGTTAAATGTCTTAGTACAAATCTGTCGTAACGAACATCCGCTGAAAGAACGGGACCCTTGTAATATCGCTCTGGTGTCTGTCTCTGTTTGGCAGTCCATCCGTCCATCTGTCACAGCTGATTATCTCAGGAACTACTAATGATATCGACTTGAAATTTGTTATAGTTATGAGAATTTGTGACACACTCTATTGAAATAATTGATAGCCAAAATATGAAGCTCTTTCATATAAATACGAGAACATAAGTGCAGTTGGCAACTCGGTTCGGAATAGTACCAGTACCAGGTACCAGAGTGTATCTATACTTGACGACGTAGAGAGAGAAAGAAAAAGTTTATTTGCTTCTAGCATGGTACGTACGTATTTAATATGTTTATGACATTCAATAAATTTAAATTTCTCACATTACACCTACAGAGGAATGATGAATACGGTTAGATTAATTTTACGGTAGAATCTATCTATCATTATTGGTATTATTTACTAGAACTATAAGATACACAAAGCCACTGAAATACCTACTCAATAATAGGTATTTATATTCTTCAAATTATAATGCACTCAGCTTACAAATATCTACATTATCAAAACTCTGTGGAGATATCGCTCAGAAGTGCTATTAACACTAATGTTTGGTGGCAGTTTGATTCAATAGTGTTTTATGAATCTATTGCTAATTCCAGTTCCAAAAATATTGTTACGCCCACAATGATTTCGCATAGTCAATAGTAGTTTTTTCAACCAAATATCAAACAATGCAGTTTCCTTAATCCAAAATAACTGAAATTACATCGAGGTCGTGATTGCACGGTTAAGAAACAATATCCAATCACATTTATAGGTACTTGCCTATCTCTTTGGTTAGAATTTTTTGTGTAAACGCAGTTTCTATTAAGGGAGGTAACTGTCGGTTCATTCAGGAGTTGGGAGGGAGCGAGAGGCTGACACTGTGACTGATGGACCGCAACGGGTCACGACTTGGCTCCCGTCCGTCCTGGCCACGTTTCCCATTGGTTACGACAGCATGATATTTACTATCTCAGTTCCGACTTCAATTAAAATTTCAAAAAGGAAAAAGTTTATATATTTTCACTGAAAACATTTTGCTCGTCAGTTGTCAGGATTTCTGCAGTTGAGGATGATAATGAAATTCTGTTAAAACCTATAAGATGAAATGTTATGTTATTTTATTTGTGTATTTTATTATTATTACCATTATATATATAGTTTATTTGTTTGCATACTTGTGTGTATATATGTTACCAGTCTGTCTAGATCTGTGAATATGTGTGTGGTTATGTCTACCGGTCGATGTGTCGTACCATCAAGGAGGCCTATGTCCAGCAGTGTACGTTTCCTAGCTGATGATGATATTAGTAATTACACTTACGTTAAGTATGTCTGTATGTATGTACATATTATAGACGAATATTTATTCAAAGATGCCATCGATCTAAATAAAAGTACAATAAAAGGAACATATGTTTCGATGATCAGTTGTGGAGATTTTAGTAAAGGAGGCCTGTACTATGTTCAACTTCTCGGCTGATGACGATAGGTGGGGGATATTTTTTCCACGCAAAGGAAGAAAACGACATTACAGTTTTGTAGCTAAATTCTTCATAAGATCAATTCCGCTGGATTTTTTTAGAATCGAGAAAACTTATGCCAGTCGGAAGTACTGCAAAAATCCTTCTCAGTTTTCAAATCAAATTTGATAGACTAGTTATTCCGGCAACATTGGACAAGTGGCCGGTTTTTCGACCTTCGACACGGAAGGCAAAGCGTCACGACCCGACAAAAAATCGTCACAATGCCTGTGTCGTGACTTTAAGCTAACCCATTCATAAGATCCCCTGAGAAAAAGCTACGTGCAAGCATTTTCGCGGCGGGCCTTTCGTCGCGCTGCTCTTTTAAGGAAAAACAAGCTTTTGTGACCGTCTCCGAACGATTAAATCAGAAAAGTAGGCTTTAGTTATTATCTAAGAACTATTTTTTGCTGATTTCTATTAACGACAATGACTACACCAACTTAATTTGTAAATGATTTCATCATTTATACTTATTATCAATGCGATTTTATTCAACTTTCATTTATGTTAGTGGTTGGGTAGATGTACGTTCACAGCTTGTTATGTGTTTATATCCAAGGAAGTTACCTAAAACTGTACTGTGCTGAGTTAATTACTACAAGAGCATGACACTCCAAAAACAACCTAAAATCTTCTACCATTTGTTTCTTATATCATCTTCATTTGTTCAATTTATGTTAAAGCACTTTTCTATGCTGATCTAGCTATCTACTACATACCTACGAGCACAAACATTGTTACTACTTCCCGGCTCACTGATGTATTTAAAGACACATTGCAATGATATCTCTTATTACACAGGTAGCAATGATCAAAATCGAAGATAATCGTCGTGGCGCTGACTGAATAGTTATAAAAATAAAATTGATCCGTGAGCCTTACGGTTGTATGGAATGGTTGTGAGGTCGAATATGTGTTGTAGTGAATTCCACCCCTGATTGTTACTATCATGATCAATCGGTGATTCACATTCCACATAATTAGCCGGGATACGTCCACTGCTTTAAATAGGCGTCCGAATTGAAATTCTAAGTTCTATACTACGGCCTTATCGTCACCATTCGGTAGATTCGTCACCACGTGAATACGAAGGGTTTACTTATAAATTTCAAAATCCTGCATCAACCTCATCTTAACCGTGGTTGGATAAATCAAGTTTAAAACCCATTTTGTTGACCTCTCAAAAATAATATTCTAAAATGACCCATCTTATCAATATAAAATTAAAAGAGCGTGACAAAAAGGATAAAAGAATGAGACAAACAATCGACAAGATTACTTGGACAGGGCTCCAGGTTTAACAATGTCACGTTTGACATTCACACCCGGTGAAAGTGCGGGCTTATTGAGTCGATTCGAATGATAATCGATCGATTGCGCCGGAGTAATCGCATTATCGATTCACGGGGGGTCCATTCGTCCACACACGCACTCAATGAACACTCGTTTAGTGTTAATATTAAGTCCTTAATGGAATCAGCTCGTTGTGTATCATAAGTATCATATTCATCTAACGTACTTGCGTTTTGAAAGTTTAAGGTCCTTTACGGGCAACGTTTTATTATTATTATTGAAATATAGAAACAAACAGTCTTACTAAACTTTAAATATAATTTTCCCTATTTTTAATATAAGATTGTCGACAAAGGCAATAAAGAAGTAAGCAACTTTTGCAAAAAAAAAACATCACTGAATTTGTCTTTCGTAAAGGGCTAATCTTCGAGTTTGCGTTTCCCGAACTCTACAACCTGGATATCTTCAAGGCCATAGTGAATAGGCTATTTGTAGGCAACCGTGAACCATCCTAGACCACATCGTCGCTAAACATCAGGTGTGGTCAAACGGAAGCCTATCAAACAAAAGAAAAAGATTATACAAAGGCCACTAGATAAAGGGTTGCACCTAAAACGTAATTTTCCGTAAAGTTTTTTTTTTCGTTTGGCGGATTAACTATGCGAAATCAGGGTAGATATTACAGATGCTGGTTTACGCTGAATTATATTTTGTCTGTAGCGCAGCAGACCTAAATTATTTAATATATGAGGGAAAAGTATAAGCACGGGTCGCCTTTTACACAACTCGATAACAACCTTTAAACAAACTTCAGTTATTTGAGACCCGATGTCCTATACCGAGGTGCAACGAGCTAGTTCAATGCAACGGGTACATTGTGAATTTCGAGAATGTAGCAAATGACCTTCAACTTTCAACTTTTGTCAGGCGGGCCGAATCGTAAGAATGACCCTTCTCGCTCACGGCTATTTCCGTCTTACCATTTTTAAGCTCTCTAAAACATCAAATAATTATTATTTGGTTTTAGTTTGGCCACGGAAGTAACAAAGCCTTTCCGTTACTTTTCAACATCTGCATTCTCTTGTGCTACTAGTTTTCGTCCACTTAGTTCTGATACGCCATCAAAATTACTGAAAACCGAAATCAGGTAAGACGTTCGTCCTCTTTGGCAAGCGATCGCAAGAGAAGTTCGTAAGAAAGAACTATCGCATTACACGTTCGATTTTCGCAACTGACGGTCGTGACATTTGATGCATAATCTTGCGACCGTTTGTTAATTAGGATGACGCCAAAATGGTGCTCGCAAAAGACGTTTTCAAATTTATATTTTTAGAAAACTTTCATGTCTACTGGTGGAATAGAACAAACTCTTTTTATAACTCCAGACTGACGTTCCGTACTATAAATCTTATATCATACTGAGACCATTTGATTTCAGCTCAAGTTCTCTTACCGATGTATTAAGCTCACTTAGAAATAAGTGTTATGTTAAGATACATATTTATTTTTCTAAGTCGACACGGCGAGCCCCTTGAAAAGAACATATCAATAGCCGGCGCGGCCGAGAGCGGCTTCGCTGCGCGGGCGCAGAGACCGCGTGATTCATGCGCTCTCATTATTGACAGATGGCAGCGTAATGGCGCGATTGATTTACGATACAGCTCGAGTTAATCGTTGCATAATCGAGTAAGCCTCCCTGCGTGATATATTCTTGAGTAGGCTTTCAAAACTTTTTATTGTTTTTGTTATCTGCAGTGGACTTGGTCTTCAAAACCACCGGATGGTAAGGTGACAATTCAGCCGTATGAAGAGAAGAAGCGTGCACAACACAAATCAAACTTTGTCTATACTCTTTAAATACCTACGGTACTAACTTACACATTATTATTATTATTATAACATTGCTACTAACAGGGTTGTTTAGTAGTGTTTTAAATGAAATGGGTAGACAAGCAGGTATAATTAATTGGTATATATCAGCGGGGCAGCATCATAATATAATTAAGCTGTCCCCGACGGTATTTGAAATAACGTCACTTGATAAGCGAATGTCGGTCGCGCGCCGTTTGGAATTTTCTTTTATCCATTATACACAGGAACGTATGAACTAAATTTACTCCAAAGATGAAACCGCAGCACCTGGTAAATAATTTTTATATCACATCACATTAACACTGTAAATTCCTGTCCAATGTCCATTTGTCTCTCTGTAACTTTTTTACAACTAAACGGCTTGGAGAGAGACGTAAGCTTATTTGAAGTCCATACATAGCGGTCAAAAAGTTTGGAACTTAGTGTAATTTTATGATTACGCGAAAAAGTACTGAGATCATAAGAGTACGTCTTTTTCGACGTTACATTGCTATTCACAATGCTGATATTATATAATTTTATGGATACAAATATATATAATATTTCTTTGTCTTTTTATATTTTCTTTGTATTTTTGTTTGTATTGCATTGTTTTGCGTGTAGCTGTCAAATGCAATCTTTCTAAAATTATTTTGCCTTTACCAGTTTCTGTATACTTTCAAAATCACACCCATCATATTTCTATTAAACCTGAAATCGGTTACAATTCTTAAAAGTCATCGTGCGCCCGCGCCGCCTGTGACACGTGCTCGAAACTGACTACCAACGCTTTTTACGATATCTTCCATGATTTTATTTATTTCTTATTTATACAGTGAACGTCTAAATCTTAGGTCAGTTTATCACCGGGCGTCGTTTATGGCGACAACATACATGCTCCGATGATAAAACTCACGTCACCTACATCTGTTTCGTTTCGGTTGTTTTGGCAGCTCACTCATTTTATCACACCGTTATTTTTCTTTTCTGCCAACGCATGAATTTGCGTTGCAAATCATTTCAAGGAAATTATACTAAATGATACATTCTTTTTAATTATATATAAGTATAATAAGTATTGAGAAGTAGATTTAAAAAATATAAGCCTTACTGGATCTCAAATAAATTTGTTTTATAAGATATCTTTTTAGCGTTTTTTTCTCAAGCACTTTTTATCAAAATTTGCGGGAATTATAAAATATCTATGAACAGTCATAAAACGGGCACAAAAAATAACGACTATTAACTACCAGACTTAGTGCCTAGTTTTATGATGACACCTAGTTTTATAATAGTAAGGTTTTAAGAAAAATAAATTCATTTCTGTTGAACTTAAAAATCAATGACCTTAATATTCGCACCGCTCTATCTTGATGCAAATCGTGTGTTCCTTCCTAGGCTTGAAATGTAAAGAAGTTCCCATCTAGTCGAATACCTCAACAAATAACTACATACCTAAGGTCTTCGACACTATCCACAAACAACATTTCGGCAAGGGTGAATAGGTAATTATTTTAAAGTATCAATAAATAATAAAGTTGGCCGCGAGTCGCTGAGTGCTCGTCCATCTACCTTATCTCAATTCTTAATGCGCCTCTTTACTCGTTATACTTTATTCTGGTTGTTTTTTTCATGTCATCCAGTAGAGAGGTTAAATTTTGTGTTGACAGCGCGAGGGTTTTATGTTTTAATCTGGGTATTATATTATATGGGTATATTTGATCGGTTTGTAGAAGGCTAGCTTTTCATGTTTGTTTTGGAGTTATGGATGGCAAGCCAAGCCAAACGTGGTGTTTATGCAAAATCCCCCGATGTAAAATCCGACATGGCGATCTATAAGGGAGGCTTTGTCCAACAGTGGACTTATACAACCTGATAATGAATAAGTCAAAAATTAGATAGGTAAATTTTTGGATCTTATTTAATTTTTGCAAGCATATGTGATGGTGTTCGTTTAGTTTAAAAAGTTTGTAGCAAACACACCCCAAAAAATGACTATTGATCCAAAATATGCATTACGTATGATGGACATATACTTATTTCTTTGAAATATCATACAATGAACTGAAATAAGTGACTGCTGAACGAGGTTTGAAACATCTTGGAATGCAGCCAGTCCCATCGATCACTTGCATTCCAATTTTAAATCAATGCCGTGTAATTGCGGCGCTTGCACATATTCCGTGTGAGCTTTTTCGATATTCGAAAATTTAATAAAATTATCATCATATTTACATTCTCAAGCTGCATTCTGCTGAGCCTGAACCCTTCCTGGTCAAAAACAGGATTTCTCTGAGATCAATTAATCACCACGTTTGGCAGGCAGATTGGTGATCGCAGTAAAATGTTACTGATACATTACAGTTCTAAAGCATTACTAAGTCTGTTCCGGATATATGAAAGCGGTACGGAAGTGTGTGTTTACTGAATGTCAAACGTCGCTTCAGTAGAGCAAAGACTTCAGTCGGGCAAACACGCCCTCTCGTACCGCTCCCATTCCTCAGGAACAGACTCAGTTATGCGTTAGACCTGTAATAAGTAGATGAACCGTCTCAACTGTTGTAATTGACCCTTAGTCATATTTTACGACACCAGTGGGGATTTAGGTTGGCCAAAACCATGTGATATAAAAATACCGGTCAAGTGCGAGTCGGATTCGCGCACCAAGGGTTCCGTGCCGAATATGAATAATTTACATACTGAAAATTATAAATAATAGGTAAGGTCGCTAAACAATGCTGTAACGAAAATATAAGTCCGATTGAATCGTTAAAAGGCAATTTTAATGTAAGATACTCTTAATTAATAACTATAAATACATCGTTATTGTCAAATTTTGCGCCGATAGAAGTTTGATTTTCTCACAGATCCAAGGGACTCGCACATTTGAGTATTTGATATGAATCTCAACGTGATACCTTTACGCGTTCCAGAGGGAGAGGGTTTTAACTGACAGATGGACCGACAACAAAGTGATGAAGGGTTACTTTTTCCTTTTGTGGTGCGGAACCCTAAAAACATGTTGTAGAACACAAATGGAGCTAATATTACTAAAGATTACATCACTCGGCAAACGACAATGCCAGTACAACGATGATTGAAGAAGATTAATTTCCGTTTCATCGGTTACTTATGAAATCTCTTTTTGTGACATGAAGTAGGCTAAGGTCAAAGCGCGAAGTTCAACTTGCGGTTTGTGTAGCTATAGTTACTTATACCGATACATACCTACAGGGTTCTATATTAGTATAATCATCACCGCAACGCTGCCAAGGTCTCCGTTTACACTAACTCGGTGATTTTGGAGCTAATAACTTGGACTTCTGTTTGTTTGTTGGTGGTGTATTAGGCGAACATGAGAAGACCTGTTTTAATTATTTTAAACATAAGGTAGAAGATGATTTTAAAGAGACAACTAATCTAGGGGAACAGATGTAAAAGCTGTTCTTTTGTCACTTTTTCGCGAAAACAAAATTGCAGACTTAAACTTTTTGGTCACCGCCGCTAGGGAGAAAGATTAGAAATGAGTAAATCATTCATCACCTACAATAATATTTTTTTTTGTTAGTGGTAAGGCATTTTCTGTGCCTGTGTGTCCGCCTGACTAGCTACCACCATGTTACCTAAGTCTGTCGCCAAACAGCAGTGTATTGATTGTATTCCGGTATGAAAGGTAGCAGAGCCAGCTCCTCATTAGGTTGAGGCTTCTGGATGCCCACACTTACCATCCAACGGCCTTATCGTCACTTACCATCAGGCGAAATAAAGGCCAAGTGCAAACCCATCATACATTTTAAGGTATACACAACTTTTGCTTTCATTGCCAAATACAAAATAATTAAATGTCATGTAAATCTTAGAAACTATTAGAGATTCCTATAGATTTATTTCGAATAAAGAAGTGTAAATAAACGCTTGTCGAATTCTTTTAATGTAGTTAGATGGATGAACAGTGTCCATTAATTATTATTAAATCTCAGATAGAGGAACGAACAGAAAATTGGTTCGGGATTACTCTACGAATAAAAGTTTAAAACCGAACTCAAATATGTTCAAAAGTACATACTACACATTAAAACGAGGTTGATACTTGTTCTAGAGCTGTACCAAAGCACCAACTACATCTAACATAGATAGTAAATGCAACCTTCGTCGCAATGTATTTAGATTATTCCTAGCCTACATTCGTGGAGCCAGAGCGTTGCATGTAATAATTTCACAAAATGAAAGGGACATCTGAGGAGCAACGTTTGTTGGTCTGTCATTATAAATCCGCGAGCCGCCACCGCAACGCAACTTGTGATTACAGAAATAAAAACTTAGATGAGACAAAGGCTTGCCTAGTGCCTACCTTCGTAATACCTGCAATGGTAGATATGTACCTATAGTAGGACAAACATAAGATGTTCTTTTCTTTTTATGTGCAATGGGTTTTCACTTCATCTAACCCAGAGAGATTTAAATATAGTAATAGGTTATAGAGCGGTCATTGGGAAACGTTTCATATAAACATTTTGATCTCAAAAGTCAATGGTATGTCAAATGTCTTGTACGGCCGCGTGACGTGGTGTGACACTAGATTGAGTAACTTATTACCAATTGGTAATTAGTTTAGGATCAAAATGTTTGTTTGCTTTGCCCGGTCTATTAATATTAAATGTCTTTGATCTAACCTGATGGCATGTGGCAATAATCCCACCCACCCAGAAGACTCAAGATAAAGAGGCGCTGGCTCTGCTAACTTTCATACAAGAATACAACAGTGCTACCACTGCAGAGGTAACATGATGGTAACTAGCCTAGCGTGAATAGAAAATGCCCTACCATCGACGAAACCAAGCCTTCACTGGAAATCGAACCCGGAACCTCAGGATTGTTAGTACATTTAGCATATGGCCATTTGACAGCAGACGCGGTCTACGATTAAAAGTCGTTGATCCCCATTACATCCATAGAGGTTTGATTCCATATGCTCTGAATATCATAATTTAAGTGTCAAAATCTACTCGTCCAACCATTTCCAATCGTAAGTGATAGATAACAGGCAATAATGAACCTATCCTAGTAACAGGCAAATCAGTATAAACTAGTGGCTCTGTGCGCTGTAGACCTCGCGAGCACATACTTTGCCCCATAGAGCCAGTCGGTTCCTTTTAACACCTAGTACTTAGATTTATCGCTAAAATGTAGATGCGCCACCTAGAACATATTAATTGGTTTTAGCCCTATTAGTTAGTTTTGTGATGAGATGATAGTTCCAGGTGCTCTATAAATGCCTATCTTTAGGAATTCACCCAGATAGCAATGAGAATAAATTGATTGCTACTCCCAGCTTATTTGATTATTTAATATTACTCATATTTCTAGTTACTGCCAATCATTGGGTGTTTGCTAGCTTAAAAGCTAAACTTTTTCTATTTTATTTTTTTACTTTGTCTCTACTCAATAATTCAACTAAACTTTCAAATATTATGAAACCGCATCGAAATCGAATATCATATGGCGGAGATATCCTGTTTTTACCACTTTTTGGACCAAACAAAAATCGCTGAAACTAATAAATCCAAAAATTCGTATAACCTATACATATACAAAGTTTCATCCAGATCGGTTGAAAAATGCGACCTGTAGATGAAAACAGAAAGTAGCTTTTTGCCGAAGTAGTCGAAGGGAAAACCTTTGTTCTTTTTGCTCACTCGGTCAACAAGTCGATAATCTTCTGTATCACCATTCCAACGATCTAGCCTGTACCGTGAATAGAAAATCGGTATTTTGCGTTGCATATAGAGATTAGGCGGAGCCAAAATATTTTGTTCAATAACGTGTTTTTTCTTAAATATATACAGCGATATTAGAAATGCCACATTGACCGTCTCCACCTTGTCTCTATTTGAAGATCGAAGGACGAGATGCAAGATCTTGTGCCGTGACATCGATAATTACGCTCGCGCCCTGACCCGCATGCCGTAACCTCGGCTACGCAAATTTTAACTAGTCTTATAAGTAAATATTCTTGTAGTAGTTAATTGTAGGTAAAAATTGGACGCAACTAATCGAAAATCCGTTATCAAATAATCATTCTTTCTATTTTTTACGAGCGATGCGAAATAAACATATTCAATTAGCGTGTACTGTTTTTTCGTCTCGCCTGATCACAAAATTCTTGAGTTATCTATCTCCTTCAGTCATCCATTTTCTTAGTCTTATCTACGTCGAAGCCAATATTTGTTACTTTTAAATTAAACTCATTACAGTACAGTAGTCTTCTCGGTAACCGCGCTTCCATTAAATAATACGCAAATTATACATGTGTGAACGAATATTAATTGCTCCCTCAGGTTCCAGTAATATAGCCACAAATAATTGTATAAACATTCCTCGTGAAATTCATTGCTTACAAATGGTATTTATTGTTTTGAAAACAATGTGTTTAATTTATTTCTACAGTATAGTTTAAACAACAATTTTCACTTTTCAGCCATTGTAAATATGATATATAATTATAAATTTTGTATTGCGGTGAGAAAATTATGTGTACGAGTGTACCCGTCACAGAAGCACGTACTCGACAGGTGCATACTACAGTGTTCTATAGCTTATAATTCCCGTGTTGATTTTACGCGGTTAATGGCGATGATTTAATGACGTCACCGTTATTTACCGTTAATATGTGGTACTTCGACGTAGAACAATATTGTTGCGAGCTAGATTCGGGATTGAAGAAAATACGTGTCCAAAGTTCCCGAGTTTCTTGGAAACACAGGTCCAATCACGGGTCCCGCGACTGAGTGCGTATCTGTCTCATGGGTCGAAGTCTTCCGTACCTGGATTCCACGTACAGAGTCTCTTGACACCACTAGTACACTAACTTTTTTTTACTTCGACTGTACTTTCGCTTTACTACTTCCTCCGGAAATCGCTGTTTACTTAGAACTAAAGTGCCGTCGAGCCCTGGTCTGCGTCTTTTCTATCGGTTTTTGATGTTTCCAGAACCTTCACTGTGATTGTCACCTATTACCGACCTTTGTTTACTTTGGGAATTTTTAATTTTCGATTTATGGATTCGGAGATTTCTGAGTCAGCTCAAAGCTCTTATATTTAGATATTTAACAAGTTGTGCATGTTATTTGCACATATTAACGACAGGTATGGCAAAAATATGTACACCCGACTTCAAAGTTCTCCGTTCTCAGTTCGACTGTATGGTTTTTTTATATGTATGAATCTTTTTTGTTTGGTTGCTCACTTCAGAGGTGATCCCATATAAATTTTATCGAAATTGATATCGATATGAATTCCACTTCTAAGGGTGAACATTTTAGGGGATAAATGCTGTAGACTTTTACTGCAGTTGAAGTCGGTTTCTAGTTCTTTTTGAACGCGTTAATTTTATTAACCATGTCACATTCACTCTTACTTGTTCCTAGTCAGTGTGTTGAATGAAATGTCAATTAAAAATGACATGGTTAATACGGGTGTACATAATTTTTGCACGTGACTGTACCACAGCAAGACGCAACGTGTAAGTCTATATTAACAGGTAAAATAAAAAATAAGTATTGTTAACTCTTTTATTAAATTAAAAAGCAAAATACATTAAATAGTCCATCAACTATTGCTACTCGTGTAAATATTCGTCTATTCATAAATACATAATCGATACAGTAAGTTGCAAAATTAGAATAAAAGAACATTTCTTTCGATAATATGATTTTTTTAAATAAAGTATGATTCTTGAAAACAATGTTATAAGCTGGTTGTATATTATGTTATTAGGCACTTAACTACTTGTAAAATGATAAACCTACCTTTCATATGTGATGCCTAGTGCATAGTCAAACTTTTATATTCGCATTTATTTTGTGTCAGTAAATTAGGACTTCCGGTGAAAATTTCTGTTGACATAATCATTTCAAGTAGAACACCTGGCTTTGTGCAGTTATTATCTAAAAACAGGACATTGGGTTATAATGTCGCGAAATGAGTATCATTAACATGCAACTTCCTAGGGAATCACATTTTCATTTTTACACACAATTTTACGATTATTGTTGAAAGCGCCATTAGCTGCGTAACAGCTATTGTATCAAACTATTAAGTTATGCGTTAGTTATATTCATTTCGCGACACTATAATTCCATCTCCTATTTTTAGGTAATTACTTATCAAAGCCAGCTATTCTATTTTATAAGATTATGGCAACAATAAATTTAGTATGGAAGCATTCTAAGCATAATACCGTTAAGCACATTTCCATTCAATGGCCTTGACGTCACTTAGATTCGAATGAAAACCAATGCATAAACTTATGTATAAAGTTTTACTTTTATTCGAAAATTTCAAAAATGAGATCTAGACGGGATACTGACAGATTCTATAAAATTTCAAATGTTTCTAAATAAGCAAGGAAAGCAAAATTAGCACATAATTCTTAAAAATATTATATCATTAAAGATTATAGTGTCCAACGCTAATGTATCCCATAAATTACCCATAACAATTCAACTTCTATTTACTATGTTTCTACATAAAACAGTACTAACGAGATAATTTTTTTCGTATTTTTAAGCTCCATACTTTTTAATATTTATTTGGATACAGTCTTCACACTACAATCTAAGACTCTGAAAGAATATTTCATATACCTATATCTAATAGATATTCATTTATATTATATATAGCATGTCGCAAAATGTAATAAATAATTATACGGAAATTCAATTATAATATTATCGATTCAATTTCTTTAAATTGTGCTTCTTCGTTAAGCAGTTCTTAATGATGTGCATATATTTTAAGGAATAACTTGGTACATACAAAAAAAAAGTGAACCATTTCACCTTATCCAAAAAAATGAAACACACATATAAATTGCGTATTAATTCAGTAAACATTTAATATTATATAATAGGTGTTAAAATAACCGCATTTAATAAAGAAGCTTAATATTTCATTTGTGACTGTACACAAAAACTTTAAGTATTAATTTCTAAAATAAATGATAAATTTCGAAACTTAAAATAAGTAGATATAGTAATACAGCGTCTGATATTATTAACGACGTTAGTCTTTAGTATGGGTCCTGCGAAGGCGGTACAAAATTTAAAAAACATGTGTCCTTATTATAGAAAGTGCTGTCAAATTTAGATTCAGTCTATTTAGAATCAACGACCCTCTAGCAAAAAAAAGCTTTTTCTTGCGACGATACATATACGAAATATTTATGGTAGATGAATTCTGACTAACTTATAACCACTTCCTTTATTTGCAGTGGCGTTTGCTTGTTTAGATATAATTGTAAACATGGAAGAGGTAGATTGTGTAGGAACTAACCACGCTAACAATTTAATTATAATAGAGACAATCTGACAATATTTTACCAATACATCCTCGTAACAGCCTGGCAGTAAGAAGGTCACTTAAATCGTGCAATATTACGGTCACACCTCGACATAATCAGCTAAAATCGGTACATAGGTCAGTTAGGTATAAATGATAATTACTTGGTTTACATATATTTTCTATTGAGGAACGTTGATGAATTGCCAGGCAACGAGAATACATTTCTGCATGAAACTTGTGGGGTAGAGCAGTCTGGATTGCAGAAGACGCATGAGGTAGCTTGACGCTATATTATTCGCTCCGAGTAACCTTTGAATAATTTCGTTTAATATCCGTCTGTTTCTAGCTTTTCGCGCTCCGTGAGCTTTATAGTTTACTGAACGAGACAGTGAGATACAGATTGGAATCGGGTTAGAAAGAGTCAAGGGCTAGCGAGAAATTTCAAAGTCGCACTTTCAACTACAGTTTCGTGCTGTGAGTTGCTATGTATAAGGCGCTATATCTACGGACGAGAGTATCGCAAAGATTCCGTCCAACTATCATCTGATAATCTCCATGGTACAAATTTTGTAACAAGGTATGACTGATGATTACTAAAAAAAGATTATCCAAATGAAAACAGCCTGGATTCTAACATCAACAATGATATAAAAAAATGTCTAAATTTATTTTCTTTTTGCGAACAAATTTAAAGTCATCGCGCACTGAATTTTATTGGGAGGCGAGTTAGGCTCATTTACTATTAATAACTGGAATTTCACTCGCCACGAATCACGCGAAAATAATTATTATTAGGAATTCCATTAAACTAGGCCTTCAGTAGAGTATACAATACTTTCTTATTTTAAAGCCAAAAGATGTAAATATTGTATACAGTAGTAGTACATATTTTTTGCAAATTGCGAGGTAAATAGCGTTTATATTGCTTGTACGAGTATTACACTGAATATATTTTGTGAAACAGTATCAATACACAAAGGAATCAATTTAAAAAGCAGCCAAGTGCGTGTCGGTCCACGTGTCCGTACTACTGTGAATTTTTTTGACGCTCGCCTTTAAAGCTCAATATTTCGGATCCCTGAATTCCTATCTGATTGGTTGCAGATGTTACAGATTAACTTTCAAATTTTGTAACAAGGTATAACTGTGAGCAGTGGTTGAACCAACCGGCAAACTTGTCCGGCCAAGCCCGCGGCGCGCAGGTCGTTCCGGAACAAATAGCTTCCTTTTTCTGAGCTAAGGTTTTTCCATTTTACTTTAATCCAGTTCTGCCAGAGTTTTAAAGCTCCTTAAACAATCACCTATATTAACGTACATACCCAAGTATCTATTACAGACTTGTGAATGTCTGTAGATACGTTATCGGTATTACAGATATTTTCGCAATTTTTAAGCCTCTTAATCATCAAAATATCAAAAATCTTTTTTTACGATAAACATAAATAAGAGATCTTTATTGTCAAAAAAAATTTATATTGTATTCCTCAATATTCAGGAATACAAAAGAAGTTACACTAGAATTAGTAAAATTCTAATAATTTTTTCTTCTTCAAAAATCGTATAGTACGCTTTAACTCCGTTATAACATTTTATAATGCATATATACGCTGCCGTGAGAATATAACGTAGCTCACTTACATTATCAGCGAATTGGTAATCGAAATCTAAACGAGCCTTTCATCTGAAGTCGCTGAAGTCAGTTTTGAGTTGTATGGTGGGTCTAGCTGGTCGGGAATCGAACACGGGCCTCTGTTGCGACTGCCGGGACGGTCGCGCTTGACTAGCCTTCACCGCGCTCTCGAGTTTGTTGCGAAGCTCCGAAGATTGTTGCATCATTGTTTTAAACTCCTGTAATGAAAAACATTTTATATTTATAAAATTGAGAGATGAAGTAAGAAACACAGAAATTCGGAAAGTAACCAAGGTAAAGGATGTTCTATATTTCTTATCTCAAAGTCTAAAATGGAGGTGGACATGTTGCGAGATACGATGACAATTGATGGACAATCAACATCACACAATGGAAGGGTCCGCTTGGCATGAGAGAGGTCGCCCGTCCGCCCGGTGGCAGGATGTGATTATGGCCAACGCAGGAAAAGACTGGTTGACCACCGCCAAGGACATAACAAAATGGCATTCTTTCGAGGAGGCTTTTACCCTGAGGGGGTCCACAAATTAAACATACATGATATTTTATTTTTCTAACTCTGCGACAATATTGTAATCAATTATTCACGCATTAACCTTTGATGTAATTTTTTTGTGAAATAAGTAAAGCTATTTTATTATTATAATAATAATGGAATACATGACAGTTATATATCTTCTCATATTGTTGCGCTCACAGATGAGGTAAATCAGTTTTGGAATAGATATTTACGTAAATTGAAATTGGAAGTACAGACACGAGTACAGGTGAAAAACTGGTGTAAATGACCTGTTGTATATGTGTGCGAATATTATTCCAATATATTCATTAATCAATACATTCCATTTTTAAAAACACAAAGGTAGACGAATATGTACACATACATGTGTGTTTTGATTGGTGCGATTATCTGCGTTTTGTACATGAATCATTTATTTTAGGCTGAGCAGACGGTCCGGTGCAGCTTTTAAACGATCTACACGTATTTGCCAAAACCAAGCCCATGACATATTTGTCAGCCTGCCCATCAAGCGTGACGTATATAATAAACGTGTTAAACAGTTCTCGTACCTCGTATTGATCTATGCTCAGTTCACATACGAAGTGCAGTTAATACTTTCCCCGATAAAGAATATATAAATATTTCAGTGGTTACCTGAGGGTATTTGGGGCCAACTCTAGTTAACCACTGCAGCGCGTGTTCATGAAGAGCTTTCACATGTGGCGGTGCTCGCAACAACTCGTTCCCTTTGCGCAGATACGAAATGACTATCGGCACCAACATCCACAGCATTTGGATACCTGAAAGATAAAAAAATCAATGTTAATAATGTAATTAATAAATAGTATATATTTGTTACACAGATGAGCAATAGGGAAAGTATCTTACCACTGCAGCCGTTCCCTAAAAGGCAGCGTTAAAATACAGAACAAAATTATTTCAAAACATTTAACGATGGTGTATACATATGTAACGATATATTTGTAGTATCAGAAAAATCGAAACACCTTGCAAGTTTAAGTTTTATATGGATTATCAGAAAAATGTGTATATTTAGGAATATATTTCAAATGTCGTTTAATAGTGAGTAATGTGAGGTTTTCAAATCCTAATGTTAATTAAATAAATTTTCATAGTTTTTTTTGATAATCTTTAAAAACATAAACTTGCAAAGTGATTCGATTTTTCAGATGAGAAGTATATTATAAGACTATTCAGCTAGCAGCTTTTTCATAGATTTGTATACTTTTTTCTTTGACTTTGTTATGTGTCCATTTCTAATACAAAATATTGTGTCATTTGTAACAATTTCTTTTTCATTGTCTTGTTGTGTCCATTTCAAATATAAAATGTTGACATGTGTGTACAATTGTACATATGAAAAGGTCGGGTTTGGTTTGAACGGTATTTTATGAATTTCTCCATCCCTAAATGTACCCAAACACACAATTAATATTTCCTAGTGCGTAATAATGCCGCACGTAATTTTAGTTACGAGATGTATTAGTTGATGATTTCGTAACGCGTTGATCTGAGTGACCAGCCTCTTGCCCTCAAGAAAATCTAGCAGAAGCGAAACGAAAAGCAATTCAGTTCACCAGACTCTGTAGCCGGTTGATGATCGCTTTCACAAACAGAAGAATTTACAAAGTGATTTGTATACAGAGCCCAAGTTCCACGTTCATCTGCTATACTGAAGTACACGAGTATTTTTGTGTCAAGAGTTTATTGGCTAATACTTGTAGGGTACTTACGCGCATTGTCAGGCGCGGCATTGACCAGTTCGTCGAGTGCTGCGAGTGCTGCCAAAGCGGCACGTGTGTGTGCCGCGTCGGCGGGGTGCCTGGCCGCCGCGGCACGCCCCAACACTCTCCCGGCGAGGGCCCGCGCCCACCATGACACACATTCCGACGACGCACCCGATGACCACACGCTCCGAAGCACCGAGCAGCATGACGCGAACACCTGACAACAGGCATCGTGGTAATGTGTACTACAGCAGATACTCTAAAAAGTAACAGTTACTCGAAAACAAATGGAACGCCGCACCCAATACATGTTTACATAAAAATTTGACAGCGGCAACTCCTGTACTGCGTAGTACAGTCAGGAGCATGAATATCTACAAAACTTTGTAACATTGTCCCATACAATAACGAAATCGAACTCCTCTTTTGTAACGCTTTTCAATCTAAATAACTCATACAGTATACATATATATGTATTTGTGTACATACATATAAGGGTAACATGTTATTGAAAGTATCTCCTGGCCTTCAGCTCGACGACATTGAGAAAAAATAACGAGTATTAAATTACTACTCTTGGTTTCATTTTAATGACAGGCACAATAAGATTTCTGAGTTAGCTTTCATTGCCAAAAAAATAACAAGTGATATAAACATTGCTGTTTTTCGACAAACTTAGGTAACACGGTGGTAGCTGGCCAGACAGACAAATAAAAATGACATACCAACAACCAAACCCAGTATCACACACTTTATATGTGCCGGGAAACGTCCACCGCTGGATATAGGCCACCTCCATGGTATGCCACATTTACATGCCACTCGAGAACTTTTACTCCGCATCGGTTATCCGTTCTTCGAGGGATGTGACCTGCCCATTTCCACTTAATAGGAAACAAAACCTCCTGATGTGTAGTCACTTAAATACCTCATTACTCCGATTTTCTTACTTTTACAAACAGGAAACAACCCTAAGCTATTCTTGCCGAGAAAAATCTATTCTTGCCTGCCAATCACACTAAACAGAATCGTAACAATTGTGGAGTTATACAAACTGTATTGTACCTCATTGTCGTGTGTTTCCAGGCATTGTCGGAAGTGATTGATGCAGGGATAGTGCAGCGACACCGCGGGGGCCGCACGGTTTAGTACGACGGCCATGCCTCGAGCGCCCACCACAGAGTCAATGCGCTGCTCTGGATCATCTAATTACATAATTATCATCAGCTAGAGAACTTACACTGATAAACATGCATATCATACCCAGCTGCATACATTCACTATTGGACTTGAGCCTGCCTCATCAACAAGTCCAGGAAGACGTTGATCAATTGATGAGAGGGGTCGTCTTTGCTGGCTGTCTCCTCAAATTTTCCCTTAGTCGCTTTTTACTACACCCAAATTATATATGTATATGATAAAGCTATCACATGAAAAAGATAACATACATAAGTGTGTTTGTGTGTGTAAAATGGCCCGGGAACATAGCTAGATTGCCACGGCGGACTTTCCATGAAGGAATTTGCTATAATATCCATGCTTGGCAAGCGGATTGATAGTAAGAGGATTAATCTTACTGGCTACAGAACCAGTCCATTTTTTTGATGTATTATGGGTTTCCACTTGGTCTTCAACTCACCAGATGTTAAGTGACGCTAAAGGCCATGGATGGAAAGTGTTATGTATGTGAGCGTGTATACATGTAACCTACACGATAGTTGTATCTCTGTGTGTGTGGCTCCGCCCCACACCTCGCTCCGTACGCAATGAATAAACAGTGTGAATCCGAAGCTTGTCTTTTACTTACGTATACAACAGAAAGCTTGCTAACCAAGAAGCCTCGAGCTGACGAGGCACTGTCTCCTTTCATACCAGAACAGAACAATGCTTTTAACACTGTTTAGTGGCGGTAACATGGTGGTAGCTAGACACCAACCACCAACCAAACAGTACTATCGGAACCCCCACTGGAACTTGAACCCAGAATCCGGACTGCGAGTGCATGAGCACAGCAACTAAGCATCCAAGGCGGTAAAAAAACATCTACCCTAATACAACAGTGCTGTTAACACTGCTGTTAGGCAGCAGACAAGTAACATGATGGGCAGGTACTCCCACTGTGAATTGAACCCGGGACCTCCGGGTTGTCAGTCCAACATTTAGACATTAAGCCACGAAGGTGGTTACATTTTTTAGATATTATAATGATTCCTGACTCACCACTCTTTACCCTCTCTACGATCTTTGCGAGCGCGCTCTGCAGCAACTGTGCGTGTTGGGATCGTGTCTCGGGATGCACTTGTACCGCTTTGCATTCAGCCGCTCGTTGCAGCAGCAGTATGCCGGCTTCGGCCAGGACCGGCTCATTCTTGCACTCGCGTAGGATCTCCGTGGCGAGGTACAGGATCGTTGGTAGCAACGACAACGCACCTGTGACACACATTAATTCATTATTTTTTATTAAAAATTTCAAATATTACAGTAGAGGTTGCGTCATGGTACGAGGCGTAAAAACTTAGATCACGTAATTAAGCCACGCCTTAATATTGTAAAGTACAGCCCTCCACACCATTGTTACTATTAGTAGTGTAGATGTTTTTAAAAACGAATTGAAGTTATTAATACCGGAAAAAATTGCTTTCATATAAATGGACATGTAGTTTTTTAAAATTCTTTATGACTTGTTATTTTATTATTTTAATTTGTATTTATTATGTGTAGATTCAATAGTTTTAAGTAAAAATGTAATCATCATCATAATCATTTCGCACACAGTCTGTTTTTGAAGTAAATAATTGAATGACTTGGCCTCCATCTCACCTCGTGGTAAGCGATGAAATCATGCTCACCCAGAAACTGTACCTAATGAGGTACAGTCTCTGCTGCCTTTCGTACAGGAACGCTGCAGTAGTTTTAACACTGATGTTTGCAGTAGAATATGCCATCGAAAACATTACTCCCGCAAACTCAAAATATCTACATGATAATTATTACTTACATATGTACTGTAATTTCGTAAGTCAAATAACAATTTACCTTGAGGACTAGTAAGCGACGGAAGCTCAGATATGGCAGCCAAGCTCTTCACTAGCAGCGTGTCACCGTGCACGCCAAGCCCTTTAGGCATTCCGATCACACCCACGGCTTGTTGCTTCATGGGACTGAGGGCGGGCAGTCGACGTACCACCAGACACAGACAGAGCTCGAGACAAGCGAACACCAAGGACTTCCCAGGGGGTAGGTCTCCGGTAGGCCCTCCTTCGCCTAATGTGTGCACTACTTCGAGAACTGATTGTGGTATGGAACCATCTGAAGCTTCATCGGGCGCGAGCTCGGATATCTTCGCGTGCATGTTCGCGTGGAGTTGCTCTCGAGCTCCTAGAAAAATAGAATGATTGAATTGATGCAGTAAACGCTACCGTAACGTGTGCCGTGTAGCCTCGGCTTTTAAAAGTAAAAAGCAAAGTAAAAAATGATTTATTGTCCAAAACTACACCAGTGATTAATGCATTAACATACAAAACAACAACAGTCATACAAAATTATTGATCAGCCATTGCTTAGAATAGGACTAATCTAACTAACTAACTAGGAGGAATAGCACGTTGATACAACCGACAGACATTCAATTTCAAACATTTATTTAAAGAAAAAAGTATAGTTGGTATTGTGTGTGTGTGTGTGTGTGTGTGTGTGTGTGTGTGTGGGACCGCCCCATGAAGTTTTCACTCCAGCACAAAATTACTAGTACTATTTTGGAGCTAGAGAGTGACATAAGCTGCCTTTACCACAGTAAATACCCAGTAAACAATTTCTGAAGACAACGTAACCGAAGAATCGGTAGACCACTTGTGCTCTCAAAGGTTTTCTGTACTTAATAATCACTATTACATTATATAAATAGCACCAACCTTCGATGACTAGCTTGAGGACGTCTGCAGCTAAAAGCAGGGCTTCAATGCTCTCCTGAGTGAGTCCAGTGCGGTGGATGATCTGGCACAATTCGATGGCCAAAGCCCGGTCCTTTAGAAGCCTGGCCCTGTTCTCCGAGGCGTCAAGAAGTGTCACCAAAGACAACAGCACGAATATTGTGTTTTCCACGCTCATATCGCGTTGCGCGCATAACGCTTCCGTGCAAATCCCTGGAAACATACTAGTGGTTTAACAAAGTAGGTCGTCGGCGGGCGTCGCGTTCGTACACTCGAGTACAACAACATGTATCCACATTTGAACCATGTCACATTCATGTTTAATTCACATTTCCCTCAACACCATAACATAGCAACAACCAAAAGTGAATGTGATATGGTTCAAAAGTGGATGCACATTTTTGAACTAGAGTGTACGTCAGTCAAGTCAGTATGAAATTTAAATAATTTGGACAAAATACACCGTACCAAAAAAATTATACTTAATAGAAGTTTATAGAAGTGTCTCTCTCCAAAGACTCACATCAGTCATACATTAAGATATCACTGTAGCTTCCCAGACTGACATCCAAAGCTGACGCGTTTTAGGAAACAAATTTTAAACATCTTACCAAATAATAGATGAAATCTTTCATCAGTAGGCTCGAAGAATTCGCAGTTTCCATTTTCAGTCTTATTAGCGGGTCTGTTGTCCAAAGGCTTTTCTGCATTTACTGAAACAAAAGAAAATAGTGTATAAAATGCACTGTCTACTACACAGGCGAGGAGGAGGAAGGCTGATGAGGAGGATATAGTTAATGCAAACAAATTGGACAAACTCATACGTACCAACAGAATTTTCCAGTGCCTGACGAATATTGGCGTTGAATCTAAGACTGGCCGCGTACAGAAGCGACGGCCAAGCGTCTGCATAGTGCGCACGCGACGCTTCTGCCGTCTCCGCCGAGTAGAACGCACCGCCACCATGAGGCAGCTGAGAAGCGAATTCTGCCAAAAAAATAAATAATTCCCAATTTTTTTATACCACAAGACACCTCAAACAAATGTCGTGAGATCCGTTCCTATTCTCATACACCGGAGGACGTTCGTATACACACGCTTGTTCAATTCACTCAGAATTCACGCACGGCATATTATCGATCGTTTAGCGGGTCACTTACTTGCAGGGGAAGTATTGCGGATCAGTGGGCGGAGGTAAAAGTCATTTCTGTACGTAGTTATACTATCTCCTATCAATACATTTGAAATGTATTTACAAGAATGTACATTATTCCAATTTACTTTATTTGAATCAGTCCAATGCGAATATACGTCTGTTAACCACAAATTATGTTTGTTGCTGTCAGATATTTCGAATCTTGTCTAAGCCTTGATAGGTCAATCATGTTTCGGATTCTGATCCCTCCACAGAGTCCAGCTCGATTTATGTTAAAACTCAAAATACTGACAAACCTGGTGGTAAACTCAACAACGCATGATCCTTGAGAGCTGCGATCCAGTTCTCTCCCAAACTCTCCAGCTCTGGTTCAACGAGCTTCAGTAGACTCTCTCCCTTTGACTCAAATTCTCCGTATTCTTCGTCTTCTTCATTGTCCTGGTGAGTATTCTCTGACTGGCAGTTGTTTTGGATAATCTCGTTGCGCCATCTTGCTAATTCTGCTTTGATGTTGAACGGTTTGCTGTCTAGTTGTTTGACATAGCTGCTGGGGGCGCTGCTGTTGCTTACCATAGCGACAATGTACACCTGTGAAGGCGAAATAATACAAAATCAAGTTTCTCTCGTGAATTCAGCGTAAACAAAAATGTTAAATCAAAATTTAATGCACCTTAGTCATTTAAAACATTATTGCTGCTAAAAGCAAATATAGGACATCAAATTCTCACCACACGAAACAAATTTCTTTAAAAAGTATGTACATACAGTACAACTTATAGGCAAGCTACAACATCCGTTAAGCATCTATATCAAGAGGCGTTTTCATAAACAATCAAAATATATTACGTATTAAGAAAGGCATATCACGTTTAGTATTAATTTTATTATTATTTTCATAATATATTTTTTACGAATAATAGACGAACGCATGTCACCGACATAGCTCGACGAGTCAGTGAGCTGAAGTAGAATGGGCAGGCCACATCGCATGAAGAACTAATAACCGGTGAGGAGTAAAGGTTCTCGAGTGGCGACCATGTACCGGGAAATGTCTACCAGTCTGTCTCCCTACTAGATGGACCGACGACCTGGTTGAGGTCGCGGGGAGTCGCTGGATGCAGGTGGCTCGGGACCGGTCGATGTGGCGTACCATGAAGGAGGCCTTTGTCCAGCAGTGGCCGTTTCCTGGCTGATGAATTTTTTTACCTATTTTAGATAATTGAAGAATTTATTCTCTAAAAAGAAATTTACAGTTCATTTGTGCAAACTTATGTCTAGACTATTTCTAATTAGATAAGAGGTTGATATGCAATGTATTGTTTTATTTTTTATTTAAATTTATTTAAAGAGTCTATCTGTAATTTATTGACGGATACTATTATAGAATTTTGCACCTTCAAACAATATTGTTTTGTGTGGAGTTTTTAGTGCATAGAGTCCATGAGAGGATTTAGTAGAATCAGTACTCTTGCTAGGCTGATTAGTGGTCGCAGGTAGATATCAGTGGCACACGGGTTGACGATGTCGCCCTTCACCATTCAGGAAGCAGAAAATATATACCTACTAAGTATGAATTAGTCACTTTTAGGCTTACCTCAGCCCATGCTTTCAGTATGGACAATTTCTCCAGTGTAGCCATGCTCTCGTTGTAAATCAACGTGGTGTTGCCCTTCGTATTTAACTTGTCTAAACTGGAAACCAGCAACTGATGAACTCTGCAAATACATAATTTGTTTAGAAAGTACAGTTACCTTTATTTAGCTAACATTATACATGAAAGTGAGTTTGTTTCTTGGTCCTTGCGTAAAGTCGTAACGGAGTTAGAAAGACTAGATTTTTGTATAGGGATAGTTGAAGGACTGGAATAGAACATAGAGTACTGTTTATTCCGATCGAACAGGTAGTTCCTGTGGGATAATTTCTGAAGTCTACGCGGACGAAGTCACGGGCAAAAGCGAGTATATAAATACTAAAAAATATATATAAATCCACGTCACACTTTTCATGTGGAGATTTAAATCACTACTCTTGGCAGTATGATGAGCATAGTATTTTTTGTTTGCTAAATACTTATCGGCTTTTACGCCGCCGGCCTTCACACGGCCTAAAATGATGTTGCCTAGCAGCAGATAGGTGATTATAGCATCATCAGCCAGGAAACGACTCCTCCTAAACATAGTCCTCCTTCATGGTACGCCAAAATAACTCATCCAACAGCTCCCCGCGACCTTTACTACTTCGTCGGTCCATTTAATATGAGGATTCAATAACTCTGACTGGCCATCGGTCCGTTCTTCGAGCGATGAGTGACACGGCCAAATAACTGCTATCATTATCATCAGCCGGGACACGTCCACTGGTGGACATAGGCCTCCTCCAAGGTATGCCACAATGACCGGTCCTCTCTTCGACCCCCGCGACCTTTACTAAGTCGGCGGCCCATAGCCACTTGAGCTCACTGACTCCTCGAGCTGTGTATCTTGCTGGATCGCTTACGGAATTCCTAATTTCATTCCTGTTTCATAATATTATGTGGCGTATCCTGTTGGTAGAAATGGAAACTAGAAGTTTATTCACTTACGACGACAGCTAATACATAGCGCCTAGCTAGAGGTATAATAAATAGTTACCTCCTGAGATCGTTGATATCTCTAGCTACACCTCGAGCTATCCACGCCGAGCACACGTCGCAAGCTGCGGCCGTCACGTGCGAAGCCGTGTCGCCAGAGAAAGCTGGCCTCACTGCCGCACCGACCTACAAATACCGAAATCAAAGAGTAAATACGGCTTCTAGAGCATGTCATTGACCACCAATCTCAAGTCAAAATACGCATGTTGGCTAGTCGAGCCAACCTTCAAGAAAGTGACCCGCTCAAATATCGGTAACATGTCGCGCGTGAATCCACTCACACGTGCGTGTATAATATTATTCCTTCGATGTATGGGAAAAGGAACCGATCTCACGACATTTGTTTGAAGTGTCCGGCCTGCGAATTAGATGAGGTTTACAGTTTACACTATTTTTTAAAAGCATAATCATAATAGTAATGATCCTTTGTTGTCATCATAGATAGGTTAAGTTGCTACAACTACTGATAGATTTCTATAATGCGCCTTTCGGCATACGATATAAAATGGCAAGCTATAATATAAGTTGACAATATGATGACAAATTTGTATTATGTAATGTATCTACTAGTTAAGTTCTACTGAAATGAAGCGTTGTATTGTATAAATATTATGAAATGTTGCCACTGTCTGACAGGGTACATGTTATTTAGATTATTTTTAAGTACATGTATGCAATTAAGACAATAAACAATAAAGCACTTACTGGATACGCACGCTTACCATCCAAAAACCTTATCGTCACTTACCATCAGGTGAGATGAAAGCAAGCGCAAACCTATCATACATTTTTTAAACACACATTTTTGCCGCCATTTTCAGCTACAAAACCCACTGATGGACACCGCTTACTTTTCATTTAAGGAATTTGCATTAACAAAAATCTTATGATACCTGCGCTTGATACTGTTCCAGTAAAAGATGTCCTGGGAAGTCTGGCTCCGGCGCACGCGCGTACTGCTGTATGATCATCTGCAGCGTGCGCAGGCCGCACAGACGGAGCGCGTCCGACTCGCCCGTCGCACCAACGAACGCCATACGGACCAAGTCGGACAGGTGAAGCGATAGGTAGTCGCCTAGTGTATAAAAGGGACAAAGAAGTTATCATTTACTTACTTTGTTTTTCTACTTATATGATAAATACGAAATTGTTTTTGTTTGTACTTTCTTTACGTCGTAACAAAAGTCAGCTTTGCTTGATTTTTAGGGTTCCGTACCCAGAGGGTAAAAAACGGGACCCTATTACTAAGACTTCGCTGTCCGTCCGTCTGTCACCAGGCTGTATCTCATGAACCGTGATAGTTAAACAGTTGAAGTTTTCACATATGATGTATTTCTGTAGCCGCTATAACAAGAAATACTAAAAAATAGAATAAAATAAATATTTAAGGGGACTCCCATACAATAAATGTGAATTTTTTGATCGTTTTTATAAATAATGGTAAGAAACCCTTCGTGCGCGAGTCCGACTCACACTTGTCCGTTTTTTTTGTATAGGGATAGTCGAAAGGTCAAAAAAGGATATGGTTTTTACCGATCGAATTAGTAAAAGTTAGATTCTTTTTGAAGTCCAAGCAGACGAAGTTGCGGGTAGAAGCTAGTTTTAAATATGAAGACTGCTGCGGTTGCTGTTGTATACATATTCGTATTTAAATGTGCCAATAAAAAAAAATTATATCATACCATTGGGATCGATATTCAACTTCTCCTTGGCTTTCACTAGATCAAAATGCGCGTGGTCGCCAGATGCCTCACATGCCCCCATAATTTTCTGTATGCACTCCATTGCGAAGACCTGTAAACAAAATAGTGAAAATTAATAATGATATAATAGATTTGCGGATATTCATAGTCACCATTGCAAGTCTAATCAGAGCACCTCAATCGTGTAATGCGATAGCCCTACGCGACAAGACGACATGCCAATTTCTTAGTGATGTTTCTACGTTCCAGGTAGTTTTTATGCTATCACTGTAACCTATACTGGAACATCATTTGTCCGATTTCAATTAAACTTGAGGGATTTTCGACGGAGTGGAAATATTCAAAAGATGCCCAGCGCTTCGGGGAAGACGGGTTATGCTGGATTCTTTCCAAATAAAACCACTCTGGTATCCCTCTCTCGACATTGGTTGAGACACGGGAACTTACCATTCTTCCGCAAGTCGGCAGGCGGTCCCATACACCCCTTACATACATGCATCCATCATTTCTTTTGCCGATTGCCAGCTAGATGTGACTGGCGCGCACACGCACACACACACCTTCCCTGTGCGGGCAATGCTAGACCGATCACAGCATGTGTGAAAGGTAAGCACCCACACTGCGCCAGCCCAGCACCACCCACACTGTGACGGCCTCGTGTCACCAGAACTTGAGGGCTGTGTTAAGCCCATTGTTGGTCACGTCGATGAGGGGTTTTGCCATCATCTCTACACGGATTAGTGATTGCAGTAAGATATTATTCTTACGTAGATAGATTCTATATTGTACCGTAAACGGTGCTCTGACACGTTGTGTTTTGTGTTTGTTGATTGATACGCACCCTTGTCGGCCATCTTGATTGCACAGCGGGATGTGTCGACTGTTCCGACTCGGCGTGGAATTCCTCTTGATCGTCATCTCCGTCCGCATCGAAATCCGCATCCGGGTTATTGTTATCTTCTGTCAACATAATAACAACCGTTTCTTATAAAATCGTAATTTTGAGACAAGATTTTTTGTCGAAACGGATTGACACCATCTAGGACACACCTTGTCTGAATTAAACGGTCCCAAACTAAGATAAGACCTTCCAGCTCTATGTCGTAACAATATTTCAGACAAATTTCAACTCAATCGGAAACCTGGAGTGTTTTTCTTAAACATTTTCTCTAAAAAATTATAAAGTACTAGTTTCTGCGCGCAGCTTCGCCCGCGTGGTCTTTAGAATGTAATTCGTGGGATCGGGATAAAATGTAACCTTTGTCCTTCCATGGATTTCAAATATCCCTCTACAAAATATCAAGTAATTTAAAACTTTCCGTTAGGTCATACAATTTGCACCTAATCTGAACGAAACGAAACAAATGTTGTAGTAGGTGCCCTGGACCTATGACTTCTGTTTCTTGATTTTAAAAGGGACTTATTAACTAGTGTTTAGTTTACAACTTACCAAGCCTAATAGTTAGTACACGTTTAGCCAGTATGATCCAGTCTTTGATGGACCGAGCGGCAGCCGCGGCTAGAAGACAACACGCTAGTGTGTCCCGCGCATATGAGAGAGCCGTCAGATCGCGCTCAATGTCGAGGTACGCGAACAAAGCGCCCGGTAGACCTGTGTCGGTGATCACTACGCCTAAAAGAAGAGATAACAAATACAATCACAACTCGTGGTGGTATAGGTAGTTGCCAACTCGAGAATATACCTACAGTTGCTCGGAAGTGATTACGTATTATGGCGGAAGCCGCGTCAAAAGAGATAGTTACGCGATATAAAGAGGAGGCGCATAAAAGTTTATGGTCGCAGCGCTGTGTAAGCTAAAATACTCCTTATTGTCTACATATGCATCAATGACATCTTACTGTCGATCACCACTGTTCTTATTTCAAAAAGCGTGGTGATAATGGTTACTTCCTCATGAAAAGGTTTATATCCAGCAGTAGACTTTAACAGCGGTTGATAAACAAATAAACTCTGCATTTGAACAACATAAAAAGTCCATCGAAAAGGACTATGAATTACTGCCAAACATTTTCCTTTTTTCTTCCTATTTTTTTATGTTATGTTATATGTCTTACTTTTATGAGAATATTCATTCATTAATTAATATGAATATGGAATGCGACTTACCACAGTAAGGTCTCGCTGGCACGTGGTCCTTAGCGAGTAGAGCGAATCGACAAACCTCGACGGCTTCCTTCTGCGACAATTGCCGTAAACAGCACAGAGCTGCGCGGCGAACTGCCAGTTCCGAATTCGACAAATCCCGCTGAAAAAAATATGTAATTTTTAGTTGTGTCAAGAATTGATTGTCAAATATCAACCTTGATAATTGCGGAATGCGACGATTATTTTAAAGAATAGTTCTTTATTCACGGAAAATGGGAACGTCGTCTGCAAAATGTATATTTTTTCGTATGAATTCAAATCAAGGATATATAGGTCTATCTAGGATTCCTTGATGCAAAGCCATTAAAGCCGACTGTCGTACATTTACCAAAGAGAATATAACTGCGTAATTTGAATTAAGATTAATTTCGAGCTCTTGTCATTGTTCTTGAATTGTTGAATCAGAACCAATATCATTAATCAGCTTGCAACTTAGACACAACAAATTAACTTTTAGTGTTATTTTCGGGTTCTCCAGACGCCGTCTTCAATCTCAGCATGTGTTTTAACTTATTTAAAAATAACTCACACATAACTGCGGCACGAGGCTGTGTAAGTTGATCCGTCGCGGAGCAAACATCTGCAGTTGTTGCAGACAGCCGATAGCCTCTGCGCGCGCACCCCCGCCGCACTCCAGCAGCGCTGCGCAAGCGCTGATGAATCGAGTCACCGTACCGCCACCCATCACTGGGAAAACATAATACAACGTTCAATTATTTTTACACGACTGAAGCTGCAAACCCCTTTGCATCTTTTAAAATAAAGTATATTTATAAACAAACTAGCTTTTGACTGCGACTCTTGATCAAATTTTCCACCCAAGTAACCGTCCACCGGCCAACACGAGCAACTGTTGTTAATTTACTTACACCTAATACAAATAACGACCAGGCGTTTGAACAGTTTGTAATCGTAAAATTTTAGTTATATATAATTTAAAAAGTATATGACAGATTAGACCCCGGGGTTGCTGAGGGAAATGCGGCGCTGGCCTTGTTACCGCCGCCGTCGTCCTCAGTTCCCTCCATTCTACTCACCCAGGTAGATTAAATAAGTACCACTGGTCAGCCAAGGTTACAGTATATTGGTTTCAAAAGGTACGTTACTTGGATACAGTGACGGTATTGGGTAGTAGGCGCGTCCACTCTCTACCAAGCTCCGTAGGAAAGTGTCTCGCCTCCACCTCGTCGTAACCCAACATGGTTCGTATTTCATATTTCTCAAGCCTGATACCGGTGTTGCAAAATAACAAGCTCTGATTGGCTGAGCCTGCTTTTACTACCAACCTGACAAACCATGTCCAGTTACCACGTTACAAACTTGTGTAGAATTAAAGGTCTATTTAAGCATATTGAGAATGGACAATACTTCTAAATTAGTTAAACTAATACTGACAGTGATGAGAACCTTATTCTCCTACTCTACGGTGAAGAGAAAGTAAAAGGATTTCAACAGATTGCTGCCGTCACATAAAGTACAAAGAACTGGCAGTATAGCCAACCTAACGATAGCTAACCTACATTTTCGATTATACAAAACAAATTGAGAGTTTGTCCAAATACCTAGTTAAGTCCAAACCTAACTTGCCAAAATAGTTTTATAATAAACTAAGATAATTTACAGTAAGTTTATAACAATTTACAACAATTTAGTAGTTTAACAATTTATAACTATGTGGAATAATCATTGCATTTCCGTATCCTATGTTGAATTTATGCCGGAGTAGCGTCGCTCTTCCTGCTCCTACTCCGATATATAACTTTAAGATTTATTATTCCTACTGTAAGACCTTGCGTCTTGCCAAATTTCATGATTCGAAGTCAATGGTTTTAATTCCTTCAACGTTGAAAAATGCGGCTTAAACAGGCGTATCTTTTTAATGTGTTGACCTAGAAGCTTCCTTTTTTCTCACAGATCCAAGGGACTGCAGACGTCGTACTGACGACTGCGTATTCGATATGAATTTCAACTAGATACCTCCACGCGTTCCGCAGAAAAAATGGTCTTGACAGACAGACGGACAACAAAGTGATCTTATAAAAAGAACGTTTTTCCTTTTGAGTTATGGAACCCTAAAAATGGCATGGACAAAGATATAAGCTACTCATTGTCCAGGTAGAGGCTTCTCGTGTGAATGTGTTCAAATTCGCGAACAAAAACCTGGTAAAATATAAAATAAAACACTAATTCACCTTCCAACTCCGGTCCGACGACGGTGATGAGTGCCGATACCAGCCTGCCGATGCTACGGTGCAGATCTTCCAAGAACGGCGGAGAGCTGAATAGAAGCTTCAACGCGAGGCTGAGGGTCGACTCCACGTGGCTGCGGAACATCGGTCCCGATGCGTCCACCAACACTGACAGAGCGTGGAGGGACCACATCTGAAAAACAACAACAGAGAAAGCACAGACGTTACAAAAGTAGGCTTAAAGCATACGGCGCAAACGCAGAGCAGATTGTTGCATGTGTATTGATGCAAACGCACGTCAAAAACGATACAAACGCGCGAGAAGCTCGTTCGATCATCATCATCAACAACCTATATACGTCCCCACTGCAGGGGCTCAGGCCTACTCTCATACAGAGAGTGTATGGGCCATAGTCCACCACGCGGGCCCGGTGCGGAACGGCGGCTCGTTCGATACTCGCCTGTATCGCGTTTCACTTGCGTTTGTATCGATTCAAACGAGGAGTCGCTTATTTTTATTTTAAGTGTGGTTTTTGTGTGTGGATAAAAGCAGTAATTTAATTTCGTGTTAATGTGACTATTACGATATTCAATTATGATTAAGGACTTATCTCTCAATTCAATAAAAAGAAAATGATTGTACACAGTTCACTGACCTGCACTTCCGTTGCACCCCTATCCTGAGCCAATGCACGTAGCACGGGCAGCGCTGCAGCGCTAGAGGCTGCGCCCCTCGCCCGCTGCACAGCGCCCACAGCAGCCGCTGCAGCTGCTCTAATGGGACGGTTGACCGAAGAGCGAGCTAGGCCGATCACTCGTTCGCTAAGAGCTTGGCTCTCAGCCTCACTGATGCAGCCGCAAAGACGGCCAGCGCAAGCAGCCGCGGCAGCCCGGACTGTCACGCTGTTCGCTGATAGACCGGACTGACAACAAATACAGTTTTAAATACTACTCGTTAAATATTACGCGTCCACGTGAAGTCGTGTCAAAATTATGTAAAAAACAGAACACTAACTTTAAAAACTAGTAGGGTAAACAAATTATACAAACAAGCGACTGAAAAGTATTTTTTTAAACCCGACAGCGTAATTTTTTTTAAACTATTTATGATTTTTATATACCCAGTGTCACTCTCATAGTAAATACGAATCTAACGACACCTCAAGCTAAAATCCATCGAGCCGTTCAGGCCGCAGAGCAATTATACACACATACTCCCGAAAAACACGTAAATTATAAGAAATCTTATATAAAAAATGAAAATATAAAATGTAATCAATGCTGCCAGATATGTACATTAGAATGAACAAAATGTCGACCGACACTGCCTGCCGCAGTTAGAATGACGTGTGTATGCGTATGTTCGTAACTTGTAACCATGTCGTTGTATCATCACAAACAACTGCACAAGTTCACTGTTGAACATGTGCCTTCTTCCCACGCGAGACAGGCGGACGTAATCACATCATCACTCAATGCCACCATTAAAGGACAAACATATATACTCACAATAATTATCTCTGTGGCTGCGCTCTTGACGGCGTCCTGTCCTAGCGAGCTTTTCTGTTTGGCGAGAGTCCGGAACACGAGCAGTAGCGCCGTGTACACGTTGATCTGTATAGCCTCTTGACGCTGTGTTTTTGTCACCTTGATGCATTCCGCGAAATGCTCCAACATCTGTTGTCTGTATGGTGTCATTATTAGAGCTACCAAACCACCAATCATATAATGCCCGTCGCACGGACCGGAACGTTTCAAAGAAAACTTTTTAAATGTATGATGGGTTTGCACTTGCCCTTCATGGCCTGTGGTAAATGAATATTAAGCGGTTGGATGGTAATCGTGCCTCAATTTTATGAGGCGCTCGCTGGCTACCTTTCATACCGGAACACAACAGTGATTACCCTGATGTTTGGCTGCAGACTCAGCATGGTGGCAGCTAGCCAGGCAGACATAGAAAAACCATACGAAGTACCGACAGCAACCTCCACTGGGAATCGAACGCGGTACCACCAGTTGATAAACAAACAAATTTTAATTTCAAGTGAGTCAAGTGTAAGCCCATTATCTCAACGGAATAAAATCTCCGTAAAATCAATTGAGAACCGAGAACCGAGCCAGTACTTTATCCAAGACTGGAAGGCAAAGGGGAAAAAATGACTATCCGAGAACTCCGGTGTTATTTTAAGGCGATTTCCCCGATGCCAATGTTTGTAACTCTGCATACACTGAAGGGAACAACAGGCGTGAGTTTATGTGTGTAATACCTGTGCTTATTCGCTGCCCTCGCGAATATCTGTGGGAACAGTAGAACAGCGGCGTCTATGACGGCGACCCCAAGCGGCTGCGCGCCCGCCTGGTTGCGGTACAGACAGCATGGATCGTGCTCCAAAGCGCTCGACCCACTTGCGCTCAGCGGCGATATTAACTAAACAAAGAAACGTATTGCTAAATTCATTAACAGCATTCTATACTAACAAGGGAGAAAGAAATACTTCAGTTTGACAAGAACACCCGCCAATTTTTATTAAAGCCATTAGGGATAATTGTATATCATCATCAGCCGGAGAACGTCCACAACTGGACAAAGGCCTCCTTCATGGTATGCCACAGTGACCAGTCCCGAGCCACTTGCATACAGCGACTCCCGCCGGTCTTTACTAAATCATCGGCTTTATACCAGCTGTACCTCCATTAAAGTTTCATATTAAATTTATGTTGACATAATCTTTTCAAATATTATAGCTGGATTTGTGCAGTAACTATCTAAAAATAGTACATCAGATTGTGATGTCGCGAAATGAGTATCATTAACATACAACTTCACAGTGAATCAAAATTTTCATTTTAGACACTTTTTTCTATTATTGTTCAAAGCGCCATCTATGAACCATTAGCTGCGTAACTGCTATTGTAGTTAACTATACAGTTGTAAACACACGTGACACTATAGTTTCATCTCCTATTTTTAGGTAATTACTTATCAAAGTCAGCTATTCTATTTTAAAAAATTATGGCAACAGAAATCAGGTGTGGAAGCATTAGTAGAGAGATATCGTGAATTACCAATCGGTTATCAATTCTTTGCCTATTGCCGTTTCATCGCACTGACTCGTTGAGCTATATCGGTGACTTTAAGTCGCCTATGGATTTTCTCATTCAATTCAAAGAAATTTCGAGCATAGTTGATTCCATTGCGCGCTGAGTGACTTTGAGCTTGTTTATTCAGCTCACAATAAAGGACCACGAGTCGGTTCCTTACCTGATCACTAACAACACGCACTGATTAAAACTTATATAATATAGTATTCATAATTAAAGTATATCTTTTTCACACACCTGTTCCTCTATATCGGAATGATCGGTGTCGTATATCCAGCTCTCTTCGCCCAACAGGATCATGTCACGAGTGTGCATGGCGGTCCGCAGTATACCTGATTGAAGAAATGTCAAATACTGTTTATATAGGTACACTGTGATATGAATAAAATGCAAATTGAATATACTAGTCTTAATTCAAGACCTATATAATTAAATTTTCCTTAAAGTAAAGTGGGTTTGTACTTGGTGAGATGAAGAGATGAAGCTCTCCTGATGGTAAGTGACGCTAAAGGTAATTGGATAGAAATCTTGCTAACCAAGAAGCCTCGAGCTGACGAGGCACTGTCTCCATTCATACCAGAACAGAACAATGCTTTTAACACTGTTTAGTGGCGGTAACATGGTGGTAGCTAGACACCAACCACCAACCAAACAGTACCATCGGACTGCGAATGCATGTGCATCCATTCATACCAGAACAGAACAATGCTTTTAACACTGTTTAGTGGCGGTAACATGGTGGTAGCTAGACACCAACCACCAACCAAACAGTACTATCGGACTGCGAATGCATGTGCATCCATTCATACCAGAACAGAACAATGCTTTTAACACTGTTTAGTGGCGGTAACATGGTGGTAGCTAGACACCAACCACCAACCAAACAGTACCATCGGACTGCGAATGCATGTGCATCCATTCATACCAGAACAGAACAATGCTTTTAACACTGTTTAGTGGCGGTAACATGGTGGTAGCTAGACACCAACCACCAACCAAACAGTACCATCGGACTGCGAATGCATGTGCATCCATTCATACCAGAACAGAACAATGCTTTTAACACTGTTTAGTGGCGGTAACATGGTGGTAGCTAGACACCAACCACCAACCAAACAGCACCATCGGACTGCGAATGCATGTGCATCCATTCATACCAGAACAGAACAATGCTTTTAACACTGTTTAGTGGCGGTAACATGGTGGTAGCTAGACACCAACCACCAACCAAACAGTACCATCGGACTGCGAATGCATGTGCATCCATTCATACCAGAACAGAACAATGCTTTTAACACTGTTTAGTGGCGGTAACATGGTGGTAGCTAGACACCAACCACCAACCAAACAGTACCATCGGACTGCGAATGCATGTGCATCCATTCATACCAGAACAGAACAATGCTTTTAACACTGTTTAGTGGCGGTAACATGGTGGTAGCTAGACACCAACCACCAACCAAACAGTACCATCGGACTGCGAATGCATGTGCATCCATTCATACCAGAACAGAACAATGCTTTTAACACTGTTTAGTGGCGGTAACATGGTGGTAGCTAGACACCAACCACCAACCAAACAGTACTATCGGACTGCGAATGCATGTGCATCCATTCATACCAGAACAGAACAATGCTTTTAACACTGTTTAGTGGCGGTAACATGGTGGTAGCTAGACACCAACCACCAACCAAACAGTACCATCGGACTGCGAATGCATGTGCATCCATTCATACCAGAACAGAACTATGCTTTTAACACTGTTTAGTGGCGGTAACATGGTGGTAGCTAGACACCAACCACCAACCAAACAGTACTATCGGACTGCGAATGCATGTGCATCCATTCATACCAGAACAGAACAATGCTTTTAACACTGTTTAGTGGCGGTAACATGGTGGTAGCTAGACACCAACCACCAACCAAACAGTACTATCGGACTGCGAATGCATGTGCATCCATTCATACCAGAACAGAACAATGCTTTTAACACTGTTTAGTGGCGGTAACATGGTGGTAGCTAGACACCAACCACCAACCAAACAGTACTATCGGACTGCGAATGCATGTGCATCCATTCATACCAGAACAGAACAATGCTTTTAACACTGTTTAGTGGCGGTAACATGGTGGTAGCTAGACACCAACCACCAACCAAACAGTACCATCGGACTGCGAATGCATGTGCATCCATTCATACCAGAACAGAACAATGCTTTTAACACTGTTTAGTGGCGGTAACATGGTGGTAGCTAGACACCAACCACCAACCAAACAGTACCATCGGACTGCGAATGCATGTGCATCCATTCATACCAGAACAGAACAATGCTTTTAACACTGTTTAGTGGCGGTAACATGGTGGTAGCTAGACACCAACCACCAACCAAACAGTACCATCGGTCTGCGAATGCATGTGCATAGCCACTAAGCATCCGAGGCGGTAAAAAACATCTACCGAATTCACATGCCTGTTCAAGACATGCAGGTTTCCTCACGATGTTTTCCTTCGCCGTTATGCAATCGGATAATGTACTTGAATTGGAAAACAACTCAGAGAGGAGGATGGATACGAACCCAGAACCTGCGATTGAGAGTCTACGCCTTATCCAATGCGCCACCGACGCTTCATTGTCATGCATTTATATTTAAATGTATTTTTAAATACGAGAAGTATGAAGTTTATTTTGCCTTTTCTTTTAAGCAGAACGTCATTCCGGGGATGGATTTTTTTTATCATCAGCCGGAAACGTCCACATCTGTAATAGAGTCATTGAACTCAAAAAGTTGTCTTTTTGACCTGAACTACAGCGCAAAAAACATACTTACCAGTTGCAGTGTTGGTGGTAGCAGAATCAGCGGACCCAGCCAGCTCAGCACACAGAAGCCGGAGCACAGGCGCGACCGGGGCTGCGTAGGCAGCTCCCAGCGCTGCGCATGCTTGATACAGCCGCAATCTTAGCAGCGCTGCAGGCGCTTTCAGTGCACCTCCGTAGTTCCTCACAACAACACTGACACTACAAACACACGAGAGAGAAGCATAGGACAGTAATTTGTTCAGAGTGTTTTGATCTTTACGACAGCGACTCATAAACCTTTCGTAGAATTTGGTGGGTATCTCAAAGTCCAAATCATCATCATCAGCCAGGAAACGTCCACTGCTGGAGATAGGCCTGCTCCATGGTATGCCACATAAACCGGTCCCGAGACATTTGCATCATTCAACTCCCCGCGACCTTAACTAAGTCATTGGTCCATCTAGTAGTGGAAATTATTAAAACACATTATGTTTGTTGTTGAGAGGAGGCAGGTAATATGTACCTGCATCTTTTCTCATGTTACCTTTTCCCTTAGGCTGCCTATGAAAAAATTGCTTAGAGTAATATAGATTATCTAATTGCATGTCTTTCATCTGTGTTCGTTCATTTAGTAGTGTTCATGTGGTGCGATTTAACTCTTACTTGGTAAGCACTGCAATGGCTCCATCGAGTGGTTGTGTTAGACGCTTAGCCGTATCATCATTGTTGACCAGCGATGGACAGTGAATCAGCAGACTATGTAACGCAGACAGCGCTCCGGCGCGCCCTTCCAGGGTCACCTACAATTTGAAACACAATGTTCAGGGCAGGCAGTACTAGACATGGTACGCAAATACAAATACTTAGGCACCCGGCTGAATCAAGATTGGTATAGTAAGTTACAGATAGCAACCCGTATCAAAATCGCCAGAAGTGTATTTGCCTATTCCGAATAGAATCATTCGAAATGTGGGCTTACAGACAAATGTTAGCCATAAGTTTGACTCAAATGGTCACTACAGTAGATATCCTGCGACGTATCGGCCAGAAACGTGAGCTCATGTCTATAATAAAGAAAATAAAGTTACGTATCTGAGACACGTTCTGAGAAAGAGATACGCACTTTTGCAATTATAACGGGCAAAGTTGCTGGAAAGGGACCAGACAAGTCTTAGCTGCGGAACATTCAAGACTGACGAGAATCGCGAGTGACACTGAACTTTTTCGCCTCGCGATGAACAAGGAAAAGTACAGCGAGTTGACAGCCAACCTTCACTATTTGTAGAGGAACTATAAGAAGTTGTAGCTTTTTCAATATTTGCTAGGCTGGCTACCACTATTTAATTTAACTTATCAACGGAAAAGCAGTGCTATAATATGTAAAGGCATCATCGTATCTCACTTCCAAGGTAAAACGTTATACAGAAGAAAATAGTCTCACAAGGGGCTGGTCTTACCTGCCAAGTAAAAGCGTCTCCCCTTGCCTTCTCCGATTCTAGTTCCTTCGACGAGCGCGGGAAGCTGTTCCTCCATAGCAACAGCATCCGTGGAAGCAAGCCGCGCACAACGGGCACACCTGATTTGAAAACAAATTGAGTCATCTCATTCACACATTGCCGAAAACCATCCATATCTGAACATCTGAACTCCATAATGGCTCTAATGGCAATCATGTTACTCCATAATAGCCACTCCCGACGCGCTTTTCCTACCTTTTGCCATATCGTCCAACTAAAGGGCGCGGTCGGTCGGACCGTTTCTCGGTACGTAAAAGCTGACCAAAAACAAGGTGCCCTATCCATTACCTCTTCAGGTTACTGGCTTGTTGAGCTATAACGATTCAGCTTCATTCAGCTTCAGCTCTTCTACAGATTTACATATCTCGGGTGTTGTAGTTTTACTTCAGAAAAATTTCGTTTAACAGCTCGATTTCGTTTAGCAGTTTAACCAAAATTTTCGATGAAATATGATCATTATGTGATTACCCGCTACAAGCTGGCTGTTTTAAAATCCAAAGGTGCAATACACTAAGGACACACATTGGATTGATCATTGTTGCTTAAAAAACAAGGGATTTTTGTGCAATCCGTCAGCAAAGATTTCCTTCAGACGTGAGGTTGTGAGGATGATGTCGTCGTGACGTCACCTGCCTACTTTACAAGTAGTTGACATCATAAACCATTCGGCCAATTACAGTCGTTTACGATCTTAACGTGACTAAATTAAACAAACAAAAAAAACATTTTCTGTGTCGATTTCCTCTTTAAATATCCATTATTTTTCTTAACTGACTAAATAGTTGGTTTCCATAATTCATATTCATTAGCGATACCATCAATAGGTCCTATATTTCACATGCTGTCAAATACGCTATTATAAAGATCTTACAGAAATGACGTACCCAGTGTGCAAATAGCACCAACAATAAGCCACCCAGCGTTCGTCCTCGCCGCTGTCAGTCTGCTACTCTGACCCGCAGAACGAAGCAGTTGTTCAGCGGCGTTGAACGCCACCTTACCGCGGCCGTGCGGTATGCCAAGCGGTGACAAACGGACCGCGCCTAGGATCGCTGCTAGCGCAGCTGAATAGCCTAGAACGATAACAAACTAGTATGAGGAACATTTATAGGTTACCTATTTCAACGAGAATTCGAACAGAATACTTCCATACAAAATTTCTTTTAACACAATCTTTACTAAATTAGAATAGCCTGGCTATAATATGCAATTAAAAGTAGGGATAGGATTGTAATGGCGGGAAATAATTATCAACTTACAAATTTATTGTCAGCTGCAATAGCTGTTACGCAGCTAATTGTCGCTAGATGAACAATAATCCCAAAAAATAAGTAAAAATTAAGGTCGTGATGCAGTTGTATGATAATGATACTCATATTCCGACATACCGCACTAATCCAGCTATCCTATTTCAAAAGATTGTAGTAAATGTAGTACAATACTCTTATCGACGAAATCACTTTTTTTTGCACTTGGCCTTGGCCGATAAGGCCGTTGTTGGATGGTAAGCGTGCGCACCCAGAAACCTCAACCTTATGAAGTGCTATTAACACTGCTGTTTGGCGGCAGACTTAGATATCACGGTGGTAGCTAGCCAGGACATAGAAAATGCACTACCACTAACCAGTCTAGTTTAGCAGGACTCAACCCACAAAAAGTCACTTTTAAGATACTGTTATTCTTCTGCTTGGGATGATTTCATGTCTTACAAAAATGCTCTTCTTTGGTTTTTACTAGTTTTTTCTCATACATGAAAGAATAGACCTTAAGAACTACTTTGGCAAAAACAACATGAGTCCTAGTTTATGCTATACTAGGATCTATGAGTTTTGATCAAAGATACTGATGACAGGGTTGACAATACCTGATATATGGTGCGGATTAGGTCTGTTTGAGTCGAGAGCGTCGCAGCACTTGTCGACAAGCGGCGCTATCTGAGACGCCAGCGCCACGCAAACACAGCGTATACACCAGGCAGCCGCCAACCGTGCCGCCACGCACGGGTGCTCTAAAACCTGACGTAATACATGAACCAGTAAATACATTATAGCGATATAGTACTTTAAAATCTAGATCGTCGTAGAAGAGTGTTTCTCGCTGACACTTTCTACTTAATATTGTTACAATGTGCTTTGTAAGTGTTCGGTCCAAAGACACATTACTTCGGAGTAAATATGTGTTCCAGACGATCTGTGTAATGTGTGTAAGATTTATTTATGGAGGCAAAATAACTCACAGTGCAAACGGCGTCAATCATATTCAGCGATGTGTCAGACACTAGGTTCTGGACCGACGTTCCCAGCTGCAGACATAGTTCGCCGGCTTCCGTCAAAGCACAGACCAAGAGGTGCTGGCTGAACAGGGTTTCCTGTAGAAAAATGAAAATTTAAAATCCCCAACATTCCATCACTGTCTTTTTACCTTTGCAAAGAACGGTAATTAGATTTTATTCAGCATAACGACTACACTTAGCAATCACGATTCCGATTACGCAAATTATCAACCGCTAGCGTCTTTACGCGACTTCGTAATAGAATATATTATAAGGGAAAAAATTCTCTATCGGGATAAAAGTAACCTATGTCCTTTTCCGGACATTCAGCTATCCCTGTACGAAAAATCAATTCATTCTGACCCTCCGTTACGAAGGGAAGGTAGGGCAAACAAACAACCTCAATTTTGCATTATGGATAAAAGACAACCATGATCAGAATTATTTTATGATGTTCATCTGTTTTTTTAACTGTAGTTAATGGATTGGACAGAATACAAGTGTTAGTTATGTTGTTTTATAAAACTATCAGTAAAGATCGTAATGTAACATTTCAATGGGGCAAAATAATCAATAGCAACATGCGAAAATGAGTTTTTCCTTCCTAAATTGCCACGAATAATGACTTTTTGTATATAGGGAAGGACCTGAAAGGATATACGCTACTTTTCTCCCGATCGAAAAAGGATTTTCCTACATTAGCTACTTATGAGAGTTGTATCGTGTAAATTCCACAAGACTTATCTCGTCTCAGTTTTCATATAAATGAATTGCTAATATAAAATTAACTCATGCATGCAAATTCAACGTATATTCCGACGATATATATTTACATATACATTTCGTACCTGATTACAGTCCTTAGCATTTTCAGGGTTGAAATCGATGCTGTTCATTTGCTTCACTACAATCTGTATGATTTCCCGACAAGCCGACGCTTGCGCCTTCTCTCCCAACATCTTGCCCAGAGTATTACGAAGTATATAATTGATGCATTTCCTGTAGTCATACATTCATAGTCAGCATTTATATTAAAGCTAAAACAGTCTTTATCTCTAAGGGAAGTGATATTCAACACAATTGTCAACTAGGTCGACAATCGCATCAAGTTTCCAGTTGTTCTGTGGGTTTTCATTAATGGTCCAAACAATGAAAGGTTTTTGTAGCTAGGTAACGTTTTTATTAATTCACTTACAGCTATTCTAACATCAGGTTCAAACGACCGCTGTCGTAAATTTTATTTGAAAAATAGAAGGCATTTTCAATGTATAGTCCATTGAGAAGTTATATATCGGTAGTAGTATGATTATCCAAAAGGCTCGTAGCCCGTCACAGTACTCAAAACAATTCCGCCAAATATTATATGGAATGCTCCCACGGATGAATTCATGCTCCACTAGAAATCGCGATCTGCTGCTACAGTTGATTCATCTACCGGTACAGGAAAGTAACATTTGGAAATTGTTTGGAAATAAACGCACAAAATGACATATAAAATCGAAACCCAGGTTATCCAACTTTAGACAGATAACAGTTTATCTTTTAAAACATATTACTTATCCGATCCGAAATAACTGTAATATGAAATGACCAAATATAGAAAAGCGACAGCTTAAAAATAGCCCAGCATTTCATAACTGGCAGCAAACGACAACGATTTTATATCAGTAATTATATTTAAAGAAGGTGGTTGGCCGCCTTTCCAGGTCTCTGTTCATGCTATTGGGGGCTACATTCATAAATCATTACCAGTGGCTTTGCGGTGAAGGAAAACATCGTGAGGAAACCTGCACACTCCTGAGAAGAAAGTCCACCAATCCTCACTGGTCCCGCGTGGTGGACTAGGGCCCATACACTCTCTGTAGGAGAGTAAGCCTGGGCCCCTGCAGTAGGGGATGTTGATAAGGTTGGTTGCCCACCTTTCTGGATAGTTTCATGCTATTGGGGGCTACATTCAGAATGTGAAAATTAAGCGTAAACTATTGCATTTAAGCGTAAGCGTAATTTTTTTGTACTAGTACATACCTAGAATATACAGCATCAACATGCGAACTGGCTGCTTTAGGGTTAGCGACTAGATCCAACACGTGTGCCAGAAAAGTTTTCATGTTACGTTCCAGCCAAACACCGCCCATGTTCTCAACAAATATGACGTATGCCTGAAAATTTCATTAATGGTATAAAAGCAAATCGGTTTTAACGTTTACTGAAACATGGCTTCAACATTTATTAGACCTCTTTACTGAAATCTTTACTTCCTTGTGTTGTTATTTCTGTTCGCATTTTTTCCTTAATTTTTTTACCAACAAATTTAAATTTAGAAGCATATTTTTAAAATTAAAAACAATCCAGCGACCAGAGTGAAACGACTTATTTTATTGATGAAAACAACCTATTTTCAGCTCAGCTATCGATTGTAAAAGAAAATATAAGATACTCACATGAGTGGCACAAACACGAACTTCTCTGTTAACCCCAGACCCTGACTTGATAATTTCTCCTTTAAGGAACGAGGTGCCTCCTCTTAGAAAAGCTCCCATCAGGATGTTCAAGGCTTCGTCAAGTGACACGACATTCTTAGCCGAATCTTTCTTATTTTGTTGAACTGAAACATAAGCACAAAATTAATATAGTATTAACTACAGAACGGAAGTTCACCGCCTCCCGCCGGTCCGCGATGCCTCACTTCCCCCGCAAGAGACTGGCACAGAAAATGACAGCGCGCTCGGACTACTCACACTTGCGCGTGTATACAAACGTCACCCAACGTGCCGATATCACGACATTTGTTCAAAGTGTCTGACGTGTAACAGAAGCATGCATTCACCACGGAACAGTTTTCATGTTTCTGTGCTTACAAGTATTCATGTGAAGTTATGTTACTATTGTACGGGGTATTCTTACTAAAGTTTTTACAGTATTATTAATTAAATAATTTACTCCCCATCGGTTATCGGTTCTTCGAGCGATGTGGCCTGCTCATTGCCACTGACTCGTCGAGACGGTGTCGGTGACCTTATTTCGTCTACGTATCTTATATATAATAATTTATATAAAGTAAGCATTTACCAGCTTGCATTCCGACTTTAGATTTGTTATTCAAATTGGATACATCGCCCGCTTGAGTAGCAGCTATCAAAGCACCAAGAAGTTCAGAAACAGCACACCTGTAGTTAAATTAAATTAACAGTTAAATTACACGGCATCGTATTCTTGTCGATTTAGCAAAATTCAATTTCAATGGCACACAGCCTGTGTATTGTCATAAGGTCCTATATAAATTGATGTACCTCATTACGCCTATAATCATCGGCATATATAATCTGTCTGCCCAGATTTGAGCCCGTTGAATTTGCAGTTGGCAATATATGCGGCAGATAGAATTTACCGCATTTTATTACAATAGCTTGGGAGTGATCAACTTTTCTTTTATATTGAATTATAGTTACCAATTCTTGATTGATATTATACTATAATGATGAATTAATAACTAAAAGCAGCCAATACCTTTGCCTATCAGTAATATTTCGTTAAGAGGACAAAATTTAATGTCGATGACGATAGCTGGCCCTAAAAAACACATTTCGTCTGAGCATCATTGTCGTCGTCAGTCGAGCCTCATAGATATCAACGTCAGACTTGCCATGATCACCACACTTGTCAGGCGAGTTTGTGATCGAAGATGTTATTGGTACACAGTTAGACTACTGAATACGTAGACAATTTCTTCAGTAGTTCAATGAGTTTACACAATTTAAGTGTTCAGACCGAAAGGTTCCGCTGCGTATAACTTCGTAACTCTAATAATATATTTATTGGCATTCCCACCTCCTCTCCGCTCCCACTGTTATTCCTGTTTTTTATTTTAGCCAGGATCTACAGCGGTACACTTGAAACGCGTCCACTGAAGGTGGATGAATTTCCTACGGACTCTAAAGCTATCTAGGGACCCCAGACTCGTTTAGAATAAAGAAATAAGGTGGAATGGTAAAGACGTTCCCGCTTCTTCATATTTATTGACAAAGGAAAAACATCGACACATTCCTTTTTAAAAGCTTTTATTGATTGATTGCGTCGCACCAATGAAGAAGGCGGACATTTGTGGTAGGTTCGGTGGGGCGCTTTGAATTTGCATTGAAATCCCTGTCATTTTATATGTTACAGCAACTCTAGCGCCATCTTCATCATGCCGGGGACTACCACTGCTAAAGATAGGCCTCCTCCATGGTATACCACAATGACCGGTGATGAGCCCGTCATCCAGCGACTCCCCGCGACCTTTACTAGCTCTTCTATCCATCTAGTTCACTCGAGATCTATTACTCTCCATTGATTATCCGTTCTTCGAGCGATGTTTCCTGTCCATTGCCACTTCAGCTCACTGACTCGTCGAACTATGACGAAGCTAAGTCGAGCGTACTAGTATTAAAATAGCGAGCGATGGTACCTCAGTGCATAATCACTAGGGTGGGCGGCTCTGAGGCAAGCAGCGGCTATAGTATCCAGATCAGCAGGCGTGAGTTTCATCAAAGGCAGCATGTGCCTCAAAGTGTGAGCGGCCGCAGCCTTAACGGGTGCCGCACGATCTGACAACAACGTTGTTCGGGCGGCGCGCGATACCTCGCGCAAAGCCGCCGGCGCAGCTGACCCCATGCCTACGCAGATCTGAAAGTAATCAAGTCTACTGTCAGACATGATCCTGCTTCATAGATCACCACGTACGAAAGAACTTTCTATAAAAATATTTGGCATAAACTCCATGCTTATCGGTCTTGTAGGTACTCCGCTGGAAATTGAACCCGGAACCTTCGGATTATAAGTCCAAGCCATTAATTAGGCCACTGAGAGAGTTATATGCCTCACTACAGCTACCTATTATGTTAGAGTTGACAGTTTATCAATAAACAACACTATATTTCATCGCCATTTTCATTTCAGAGAGTGTATGGGCTGTAGTCCACCGCGCGGGACCAGTGCGGATTGGCGGACTTCACATGCCTGTTCAAGACATGCAGGTTTCCTCACGATGTTTTCCTTCACCGTTAAGCAATCGGATAATGTACTTGAAAAACAACTCATGGGTACACGTCTGGATTCGAACCGGAACCCTCAGATTGAGAGTCCGCGCCTTATCCACTGCGCCACCGACGCTCAAGTATATCATCATCATCAGCCGGGAAACGTCCACTGCTGGACATAGGCCTCCCTCATGGTACGCCATATCGACCGGTCCCGAGCCACCTGCATCCAGTGACTCCCCGCGACTCTAACCAGGTCGTCGGTCCATCTAGTAAGGGGACGGCCTGGTAGACGTTTCCCGGTACGTGGTCGCCACTCGAGAACCTTTACTCCCCACCGGTTATCGGATCTTCGAGCGATGTGGCCTGCCCATTGCCACTTCAGCTCACTGACTCGTCGAGCTATGTCGGTGACCTTCGTTCGTCGACGGATTTCCTCATTCCGGACCTTATCACATAGCTCGTTCCATTGCTCGCTGAGTGACTTTGAGCTTGTTTATTCGGCCCACAGTAAAAGACCACGTTTCGGTTCCGTATGTCATCACTGGCAACACGCACTGATCAAATACTTTTGTCTTTAGACGCTGAGGTATTTTGGACTCAAGTATATACTGAATGAATAATAAGTTTTTTTTACTTATGCTGGCACCAGTTGGCTGCAGGTAGCCTTAAAGCATTCAATTGAAAAATATGTTCTTTGGAATGTATGATTAAAAATTCTCATATTAAATTTGTTTCCTTATAAACGTTCATACCACTGTCTACGACCCCTTTATAATACAAAAACAAACCAGCTTTTCTGAGTAATTCTCCCGTTTCTTGCACCCCTTGTAATTCTCATTCGTCACTTTCATATGTAAACTATCAACATAATATTGTACCTTTTCCAGTGTTGTGATGATCTCGAGACGCGTTTGAGATTCAGCACTCTTCATGGACCTGATGAGTGTCGCCACCGTCTCCTCGTAGGATCTCCCCATCATTCTCCCCAGCTTCTCATACATACTGCCGAGACAACATATGGCCGCCCTAAAAATTAAAATTAAAGTTACCAATATAGACAGGGTCTTACGCGCAATGGCCAACATATGGCTGAGAGCGGAAACCGCCCTGATTTAAAAAAAATATGACAGGGTCATCATCATTATCAGCCGGGGGACAGAAAAGGTTCTGTAGATAAGATGAAAGATCATATGTAAATACAAAGTTATTAGACACAAAAATCACAATAAAAAAAATATCAGCAGAAAAAATCGATTGTGTTAAGATATATAAAGGGGCAGAGTACACACTGTACTTTCAAAATATTGACTAGAGACCTTATGTTAGTTTGGACAGGGTCGATGACAAGGTTACATCACAGATGCTGAACTAACCGATGATATACACACGTACATATACAATCGTTTTCATCTCTTAGCTACATTTATCATACCACAGTATCTGAGTAAATTGGCCTTGAGACAGAAACTGACCACAGAAAAAATTGTAAGTATTCAATTTTCTGCAATTTTGCTAACGAAACCCTAAAACAATGCGAAAAATACTCTAATTTAAATATTCGTTACAGCCACAGCTTACGAAATCGAATTAAAATAATACCCTTTGCCAGAACATAACGTAAAAAACAACAAATAAATGACAAGTGTGGCATGGCATACACAAAGATCACCTAGTCATAATATACTAAACAAAATACATTTTGATTTGGAAAACTTTTAAATAGTCATCACTTTTAAATAAACATCACATTTTGATGTGCCTTTCTATTGCCACTAAGGAACGATTTATTTTGGATGTATTTCCCAAACACTTTAACAGGACGTCAGGTTAGATATCAACTATCAAGGTATCAAGTAATCAAGTAACTGAGGAAACAAAAGTCAAAATCTGCACAGAGACCTCGGCTATTGATGAAATAAATTAATGATATCATATTGCTTTCAAAATGATAATGACTCCTTCGTGTATATTACATTTTTTCAACTACATATATAAAAAGTCTTTTTATATTAATTAAATGAATCATATATCGTTACACAAAATATACCTTTGTCTGATCCCAGAATCTCATGGACATGTACGAGTATGTAGTCAAGAGTAAAAACTTTATTTAAGACATCATTACACATAAGACAATTCGCTTCAATGCAGTGTTTGGACATGTTACAGGCGAAGTATTTTCTTCATAATAGTATCGAATGTATTTAGTTAATGATAGAGACCGCTAGCAAAACTACTATTAACTTATTCAACTAGCATTGATAGAATAAACTAATAGGAATAGTGTATAATAATCTAATTCTTTTAAAAAATAAACAGAAAAGGGATCCGTTAAAAGAATTTCCGTAAAATTCATTTCAAATAATGATAAAATGCTAGAAATCTATTGTCTATATACTTAGTCCACATTTTTTATACGACAACTTCATCGATCGCACGCTTCATTTGGCAGCTGTTTTAAGCGTATTATAAATAACAAATCGCAAAACGAACTGGAATTAATACAAAACACATTTTAGAGAGTTTGCGCAAGAGCTTTGATTCAGGCTTCACCTATTGAATATCGATCTCGACAAGAGAAACATTGGGGCTTCATAAATGCATTGTTAACATCCCTATGGCTCCCTTTTAAATGTTCGTTTTAACCTTTATTAAGTCTAAAACCAGGGAATTCAACGCAAGCTATAATCTGGGATTGCTCAAATTCGGGGTGAACAAATCTAATCCAGAAGACCAATTCGAACCAATTTTGGTCAAAAAGTATTGATATATCCTTCCTCCAAACACTGAAGCCAATAATTATTACAGTAATAAAATGGGACATTAGTGAAGTGACGCAATCCACTGACTCATATTCGCAACAGTAAATAACAAACAACTATACTAATTAATAATACATATTAATAATATAAAGAAAAAAACACATATAACTATACTTTTGACAGTAGAAAATTCATTCGAATCTCTAAAATCCATAACTTATACATGTTTTAAGGGTTCCGTAGTTCTAAAAGGAACCCTTAAAGTTTCACTCTGTCCGTCTATCTGTCCGTCCGCGCCTTAGCGCAGAGACCCTTACTACTAGAAAGCTGTAATTTGGTACGGATGATACATATTAATTACGCCGATATATTATAAAACCAGTTCAACTACGGAGCTAACTGGTACGTTAGCGTGGTAAACTGTTTTAGAGTAGATCTATATTGTTTTCCTCTCTGTGATCTACACAACCTCTCTTTAAAATACAATGAATGTTGCTGTAAACATTAATCATCATTCGATAAAATATTAATAAATATCCTTATGCTAGATCCTTAATGTAAAATGGAAATACTTACAATCTCGTTGGTAAATAGGACGGGGAATCATCTTTAACCTTGATGATGTCATTGCATTTGTTGACAGTGTCAAAGAGCAGGAATGTGTCACCGACTGAGAACAATGTCGCCAAGCATCTTGCCAGCAGCCGCCTTGCCGGAGCTCCGAGCGACTCGCGCAATAAACTCACTAGTTGTGCCACTAGCTTCTGCTGGCAGTTCTTGATGTCCGACTGAAATAATTAAGAGGACATCACATCCAAAGTCTTCATTAATTCTTTCAATGCCAATGACACAATAGATAGATAGACATATACCAGTCCAATAAAGGTTAATGATGGCCTAAATATCAATGTTTGACATTATATAAAGACCTTTACATATATGTGATATAAAACTGCAAAGTGATTCACAATTATGGTCATATAATAAACGTTAATGGTACCTTTTCCTGTTTCCAATTTTCTTAAAGGTACCTACTTACCCATCGGTGACAACCAGAAATTATCCAGTATTTGCCATTTTATTTACAAATCATACTATAAAGTAGAATTTGGTACTAATAAAAGTGAGTAATACATTGCTTAGTAATTTGGTACAGATGTATGTAACAATTTCTCTGATTTCAATGTAATTTGGAGTGCAGCCCTGAATCACGTTCACATTCCGTTCTCTTAGCAACATAGATCCCTGGAGAGAGTAGCCACATAACAGACGCCTATGAGTATCTACCCCATACTCAATGTGACAACTCAACTCATAGATGAGTAATGTATTACATTCCAATATTGTTTTGTGATAACAGTAAATTGTGGAAGATATAAAATATGATATGGTAGAGTTTACCTTATGTGCAGCAACCAAAACTTTATCTAAGAACCTCAGCCATTCAAAAATGAAATGGGGTTTCTTATCATCAGGAAGTTGTTGTAGAGCAGTCTCATTGAGGGTTAGGGAGTGTGACACCTCCATATTTCTGAAACAAGTTTGTCTATTTAGTTGCTTTTTAATTGTATGATAGCTTTGAACCAGCCTTCATCTCACCTAATGGTGACAATAAATTTTTTATTTGTTATACCATAAAAAAAAATAACAACAGTTTTTCTAGTTTTATAAGTAATTATTTTGATGCGGCAAATAGGCTGCAAGGCTCAGAGCTCTATGTGTAGCTAGATTAGACTACGTGGGCTAGATTTTCAGCCACCACCTTATATGTATAGTTAGATGTTTTGTTTACTATAATGATAGAGATTCTGCTCAATTATGAAATAACATTTCATAGCTTTTGTCTTGCCTTAGTTCTCAATTTACTGCACCCCGACCAAATATTCATCTACTGTTAAACCTATGACATCGATTGAGAACAACAAAGCGTATTTTGGCATAGCTCTGTTAGTGATACTTAACAGTTTATATTTATTTCCATAAACATCCAATTTTAGTTTGATTTGTTAAGGCCTATACTTTGTGAAATCTAACAAATTAAATAGAGGATAAAATTCTTATTAAAACAATATTTACTAACATCAAGGGCAGAACAATTATCAGATTAAGGTTCAACTGTAACTGTTTTCAATTTTTTTACTTATTTCTGTCTCAAATAGAAATCTACCTTGCTCTTTGTGAAATTTGGTGATAAGTGGGATCAAACTTTCCTTTCAATGATTATGTTTAATAATGACAGGTTGTTGCTGTTATATTTTTTGTTTAAGCTAAATATGGCTAATGGTATATATGGTCCTAAAACACTGGTCTTAAGCCATTTCTGAATCTATGATCAAGACTAAAACAATTTATAACTAGAAATTAAACAAATGACCATCCTGTATATTTTCTGTATGAAGACATGAAGACTTACTTATTCATACAAATATGTTCATAAAATATTCACAGAAAGACACATATCATGTGTTTAGCAATGGTTTAGCATTTAGGCCATGACGGCAGCGTAATGAATCACACGTTGCTCTACATACTTGTACCTACTAATAACATCGATGATAGGAGACGACATCTCAATATGTAAAGGAACATACCTTTTATTATACCAACGTTATCCCGAATAGATTTATGTAGACTCAAGTAGACTGTAACTTTATCCAAAATTGTTTTCACATAATTTAAATCATATGTTTTTTTGCTTATCAATAACAATTAACAGGACTGAGGAAGTCGATATTTAAAGAGGCTATACAGTTTATAAGATACGGAATCCGTATAGGTACATATATTACTCTGTGTACGGAATCTAGGAGCATATAATCACTTACGGAATTCAAGCACAAACAAAACGTATGAAACCGATAAAACCGAAAACGCAAAGTTAGAACCAAAGAGGGATAACCTTATTGTTATACCTATATAACATTATATACATGATTATATACTTACTTCTTATTTTTTAATTTTTATAGCCGTGGCTACATCGACGTTCGCCAAAAAGAATTTACAGGATTAATGTATGAGATGATAAAATTCAAACATACAATTGAGTGCTAAAATTAAACATCCGTTTTACTTGTTATTTATCTACATTGTGTGTACTTCAGTAATCAAGAAACAATGAAACAAAGTTATTTTTCAATGACAAAATGGTATTTTAAAGTAACCGACGTAGGGCAGCACTGAATATATTTATTAAAATGGTAACATCAGATTGTATATTGTTCGAGATGACGTCATGTTATAGGATACAAATACAACCCACAATATGATAAGCACAGTGTAAAATAAGATAAACAAATTGTTTATATGTGTGCATGTAGTGTAAAAAGTTTGCTATGCTCATAGAGTCACATGTGCTAAATGCTAAATTCAAAGCAATCTGTTTATACATAACTACCTAATTTTATTAATCGCGTTATTCCGCCATAGCAGTTGTTGTGTTGTAAACTGCAACAATACTGGCAGAAATATTAAATACAAGTTTTACCGATTCCCAAGAGCTACTTGGAAACTTGAACATTGGCTACCGTCAAAAGATCAAAGTAAAGTAAGTAACATCATGACCTCAACAATCCTGTATTTGATATTATTCTTATAGAATACATTTCACCTACATAAATTAACTTTTGTTTCAGTGCTGATGGATTGTGATGGATCGCCATAGTACCAAAAACCAAGTGATTTAATATGCAGTGAACATTTTATACTTACAAACCTTCAGTCTTCAGAATAATACTTATTTCGATCTGAAAACGATATTTAATTTATTACTAGCGATAAAGGAATAATGTTCACTATTGTTAAATAAAACCATTAAAGTAGCTTTATTTTCTTATTTTACAACAGAAACTACAACTAAAAATAAAGTAAATAAATCCTGACATAACCAAAGCAAACAAACTTTTTTAATACATTTTACTTACCTAATTTAATTTGAATGACAAATGAATATTTCATACAGATTATAATATCCCTTTACGCCATCCAATTTAAATGAATACATACTTGTACAATGATTTTGCGTAAATTCAAACTATATACACTATAAACCGTAATGGCTTGGCACTCTCGCACTACCTGGTGACGACGCACAACGGTGCGGCTGGTAGCGTGGGGCTCACTAGATGCAGCTACCCCTCCCGCGCACCACTACCCGCTAGTAACTTCTCTGCATACAGATTGCTCGTTCACTTCTAACTCTTGACAAACTCAACGTTGAACTCTTTCTCAGAGTTAAGTGCCTCTAGATGCAAATGAAGACAATCGCGAGAACAGGAGACTGTTGATAAAATAATATGCTTCCTTGAATAGACATGCAGGCAGGGCCTAATGGCTACACACTTGGACAGTCTTGGACGTTGACTTAGGAGGTCGCGGATTTCCAGTGGGGGTACCTATCATCATTACTCGCTTTAATTGATCATTTGTAGTTATACTAGTAGTTACTCACTTGGACTGACAATCTGGAACCCGGGAGATTCCCAGCAGTTGCTCAGTTTGGTTGATGGTAGGTAACTTTTCTGAGCCCATCTCGCTAACTACTACCATGCTATCTGCTGCCGTACATCAGTGTTATGTATCAGTGAAGAAATATATATAGTTATTTTTGAATGTATGGTTTTCTCTTCGCCTTTATCTCACCATGGTAAGTGACGATAAGGCCATTGGATGATAAGTGTGCGCACTTAGAAGCCTAAATCTAATAAGTGTTGGCTCTGCTACCTTTCACACGAACACAAGTGCTATTTACATTGCCAACATGGTGGTAGCTTGCCTGGCAGACACGTATACTGTCCTACCCCTAACCAAACTGAGTACCGGTACCCCCATGAATCGAACCCGTGACCTCCAGATTATAAGTACAAGAGTGTAGCAATTATAGTGTCTTGTTAAGGCTACTGGGTGAGCACACTAATTGGCCTTATTGTCACTTACCATCAGGTCCGATAGGCTAAACACCAGCCCATTGTGTATAAATGGAATAAATGATATTCAAAATATGATCTTACAACTTGTTTATTAATTATTTATGTTGATTAAATTTTCGAAGAAGATTTAAATTTGCTATCTATTTATTCAATTACACATTATGTTATTTTTTAAATTCCTTACAAAAATTATTATTATTTATTCTTCTGCTCTCTCTCTCTGTTGAATAAACAGACGTTTATTCTTCTTCTTCTTCATCTTCATCATTATCATCTGAAACTGAGTTACAATATATTTTTCAAGTACCTATTACAAAACAATACACAGCAAAAAAGGCATAATTATTATAAATTAATTAGGTAAAATTTACCATCATGGCGTAACATGGCGTCTGCTTCCTCAATATATTTTTGTCTAATTGTTTCGAAATTCGTTATCTTATCCAGTAATTCATCTTTGTTAGGAAGTCTACTGGCAATCACCTTCATGGGTTCCAAATTATCTTCAGACAGTAGACCGTGGTACTCCAAAGCCCCGATAAGTCGTCCTAACGAGGGAATTTTCTCCAAATATTTAGTGCTAGCGTTCATTTTTTCCTGGTAAAGACCTTTCAGGTATGGTAATAAATTATCGTCTTTAGCATTTAAGGCTTCAACGCAAATTAGCTCTTGCAAATCAAAATAAGCAGAACTAGTCATTTTTTTACTAAAAAAATCCTTCGAATTTGTAATAATGTATCAACACAGACTATAATCAAATGGTATAGTTCCCGCCAAAAAACTTGAAAATTTTCTTAGCTGCGCGCGCAGTCGTCCATTAGGGGTTTGGTCAGTAATTTTTTAAGATTTTTCTTACCAGGAAAAGGCAAAGGCAAAACACCATACAGACATGTCTTTTTGATAATGATATTCTATCGTATAATTTTAAGGTTATAAACAAGGCCGAAGACATTTCAAAGGTCAGCCTTAAGATCCATATGCCGAAAGTACTCGACATGGTAAACCCTTTCGATCGCGTCGAAATTCTCGCAATTTTGCGTAATTAATACTATAACACCTTCCACGACACTTTTTGCACTATATTACAACATTATAACAACAACAAAAACCAGATTACTGTATTATTTAACAAATTACTTGAGTTGCAATGAACCACCATTTTTAGGGTTCCCTAGTAAAATGAAGAGAAAAAATATGGAACCCTTATGGATTCTTCATGTCTGTCCGTCCGTATGTCGCAGTCATTTTTTTCCGAAATAATAAATCTGGCTTGTTATAATGTTTATTTATCAATAACTAATTTAAAAAACACTATTATTAAAACATCGATTAAAGTTACAACGAACTACAAGAACTTTTACATTATGTTACATGCTGCTACAGAACACTTCATGGGCGAGTCCGACTCTCACTTGGCCCTATTTTCAAGTTCGCCCCAAAAATCGCGCCCACAGACAGGGATTTATTTGCTCACTGCACAGACATATGGGTTTTGCTCTGTGGTATAGGTACATATGTCTGTGCACTATACGGTACAGACTGGAATCTCATAGGGCGAGGGGTATATCGTTACGACAGGGGCTCGGGGGAAAGTAGCTTACACTGTACGCCGCCATTTTAAAAGTGTTGCAACTTTGCAAGTAAAAAATAGAAATTAGTTTGTATTTCACATAAGGCAACATTGTTATTTATTATTAACCGTTTTTAGTGATGTGTGTGATCTCCTACACTGTTGATATTTATTTGAATTTCTTTGAAAAACCACACAATTAATTTTATTCACCTAAGACAAATGAAACAAAAACAACAGTTACAATCTTTATTTTGTTTGCACACACACACACAATTTCATTCAACCATCATTCACCGCATTAAAGGTTAGATTATTTGTCTGTGTTTAAACTTACAGCAAAACCTGACTAATTGACGCCTAAACCCAACCTAAACCTGTCTACCCGCACCGTCAAGCACGCCCGGTCAGCAAGCAACTGGCCAATATCCTCAGAGCACGTGCTGGCCGGTCAGAAAGAGGCGCAAATCACATACAAACTCCATATACCTGAGAGAGAGGGATTTGCCTCAGTATGCTTGCAGTTGTGCAAATCAATAAGACCGACGACCGGTATGTGTGACGTGAGAGAAAATGATTGCACACACTTCAACACTCAAAGAATATATATGTACATATAATATTTCACACATCCATTACACATCCACCCATCACAACTGACATTTAAGATGTTTTTTTTACTATTTGTGGGTCGTCAGCTTCCTCATAGAGCTATGAAAATTCTACGCATGCCAAATTTTAAGGCAATTTAGGAGCAATCAAACTTTAGCATTCATAATTTAGCAGCAACCATAACTCAGTTATAGCGAGTTGTTTTTAGTGTGTCAGCTGGAGACAGCCGATGAGCGCGCCGTTGCCGTTCCGTGCGCTACGCTATTACAATAGAGTTTTAAAACGAAGTTCTCACTTATGTAGTTTCAGAGATACAACATGTGTCAGCTGGCGACCCGTGTCACAAGCTTACACACACATTTCGGCTCGTAGCTCAAACAGTTTTAGCACTAGAGATTCGAAAATTTTGAAGCCTGGCGTTGCAATTCAGCCTTAAAATATGAGGTGCAATACATAATCGTAACTTGAATAATTACGAAGATACAGATGTGCGAGCTGGTGACACGGGTCGCCAGCTTACACACGGTATTTCGTTGGTAGATCCAACAGTTTATCAATGTGATCGTTAATTTTTTTGGCTCTCATTGCTGTAATTGTCCTTTAAATGCCTGACTGTAGTCTAAAGCCCTAACCTCACTGGTTTGCCTTCCTGGCATGTGTCAGCTGGAGACCCATGTCTCCAGCTGACACACTAAAAACAACTCGCTGTAACTGAGTTACGGTTGCTGCTAAATTATGAATGCTAAAGTTTGATTGCTCCTAAATTGCCTTAAAATTTGGCATGCGTAGAATTCTTATAGCTCTATGAGGAAGTTGACGACCCACACATTTTTTTACTCTGTGAATTCACATGTTAATTTGACGTATTTAAAATTGCGTTTGGTTCGCGTTGTCGTTGTTGTTAAAATGCATAGATAGGTATAATATATCGGTTAAATGAACTGTATTATTCCACTTACTGTCTATATAGTGCCTGTATTGTAAAATTGCCAATTGGTCATGAAAATTCATAAAAAGAGAACTAAGCAATTGTAAGGAACCAGTAATAACAATAACTATTCACAACAGTATAATACTAGTGCTGGGACTCTTTTCCGACCTTTAATGTTAACATGGATTTTGAAAGTCCAGATGTAGAAAAAGACTTTCCCGGTCTGTATGCCTCGGAAACTGGAAGAAAGAGTAACGAAAGTGACTGTGAGTACAATACCAACACCGATAAAAAAAAATTATTGTGTAAATCAGTCAAATAAAAAAAAATCTTCTATAGCGACGCAGTTATTTTCATAGCCACTAAGTAACATCATCATTTAAATAGAACCATAACCTACGCGGTAGGAAGAACTGACTATACACTTTCGAAGTCCCACAGATCGATCAATTTAACCTCTTTCCTGTTCAAAACACTAGAAAGATTAACTTATAGGTATCTAAGGGATGGCGCCCTTGAACGCATACCACTGCATCCACAGCAACATGCTGTAGTCAGGAAAGGCAAATCTGATACAGATACAGCCCTCCACACAGTGGAAAAGAAAATAGAAGGTGTACTCTGTGAAACTAACTCAACATTAGGGGCTGCCTTTGACAGAACTACTTTCAACAGCATAAACTGAGCCCTGGAGAGGTTTGGAGTGATCAAAACCCTAAGTGGTTGGATCGGGAAACACAGTAAACACCACCATGAGAGGTTTGGTGTCCTGGCCACCCATGGAGTGGCTGTACTCATGGAGGTGTACTATCACCACTTCTATGGAATGTGGTGATGGATGACCTCATCAATCAATAGTCTCAATAACAACAGCCACTATTGTCTATGCTGACGACCTAACGATACTGATAACAGGTAGATCCGATAATATTCTCTGCAGCCTCATGCAATCTGCCTTCAAAATATTTGAAAACTGGTGTGACGGACAAGAACAAAAACTAACAGTCAAGCCACAGATAACCGCAGTTGTTCTCTTCACAAATAAGATAAAACTAGATAATCTAAATTATTTGGCACCCAACTCACCATCTTACCGGAATTCAAATACCTAGGAATTATGCTAGACGAGAGGGAACAAACACATCAAACTTAAACTAAACAAGTCATGCATCACTTACTGGCAATGTAAGAGACTATTGGGTAAAAGTTGGGGGCTAAACCCCTCTACCACCCTGTGACTCTACAAAGCATTGATCCGCCCCACAATAATTTATGGATCGGTAGTATGGTAGCCCGGGGCACTACTGACCACAGTAAAAACTACATAGCATTCAATGCCTGGCTTGTGTAGTGACAGCAGCACATGCTGGAAGCAGTGTGCGACAGAATAGCCAACACCTTTACATTCAAGAGAAATTACAACTCACAGAAGAACTACAGTACTCTTCTGGCATCAAAGAAATTCCAGGCTGAATGTGTAGGAACAAGTAGAGCCACCAATGCCATCCTGTCCAGAGATCACTGTGCGAGATGAAAGAATTCAAATAATCTCGGACAGTGCTACAACTGGGGACCATCAACATAAACTCTAATGTCATCCTCGAGTGCCATGCAGCTCTTGAAGCAGCTGCAGTACACAATCAAGTTGCACTGCAATGGATAAAAGGACACAGTGGCTTACTGGGAAATGATGCAGCTGATGTACGGGCAAAGAAGGGCTCTTGGACAAAAGTGGCTGAACCCGAACCAATAATTCTGATACCCTTCATCCAACTAACATCCTGGATAAAGGAAAGAATTACAAAACAACATTTGACATACTGGACCAAACTAAAAGACTGTCGCCAAGCGAGAGAGATCACCCCATCACTCTCATAGCACTTGTCACACACACTGCTCAGTCTATATAGGAAAACCCTAAGGAGAATGGAGAATGATAGGGCACTGTCCACATATGTTTTATATTAACATCACAGACAGACCCCTGTGTCGAGGGTGCATGGCCTCTGAGGAAACTCCCGCCCATGTGCTTACAATCTGCAGCAGCGTGGCCAAACAACGGGCGACGATCCTAAACAACCCAGGATCACTTCAGGAGGCGTGCAATGACATCAAGAATCTCACATACTTCTGGGAAGAGATCGGCTGGCTAGAATAGCCGCCACCACATCCGTTCACACAATGGCTAAGTGTGAAGGCGCCCTAGCAACAACAATAACCTAAGCGGTGTACAGCGTTCCATAGTTTATTTATATAGTGTTTGTTTTGAAATTTGTTCATACATATTTAAATTTTGTAAAAGCAACAATAACTACAGGCGTCAGACATATGAAAATGTTCAAAACATTCATTGCAGTTTTACCTGTCATATTCACATAATCTTTTCTGTGGTAGTGATTTACATCTGTTGTTAAGATTTAATTCAAGATTTTTGCATTACATCAAAATATGTTTTTTACAAGTATGTAATAAATTACAATATTTTTTAATATGGCATAAGGAACATCTGTGTTGAGTGGCTTAGTTCAATAAGTCAAAGGTTATATACTATCTCAGGTGTTAGATTAGTTTTGTTAGAAGATATGTAGCTTTGTAATTAATTGGATGTTAATGGCAAATGGGAATTTATAATATTATATTCATTTCAGTTAGTGATGGTGGCGATCATGATAAACCAAGTAAAAAGGACCTACTGGGACGCCGTAAAGATAAGAAAGAATCAAAGAAAGACCGAGGCTATGCTGCACTTGAAGGTGAAAGTTCTCCTGAGGAGGACACAGATACAAAGTTAGTACCGGAAAAATATTAAGTCTTAAAGAAAGATCAATTTAGAGGCCTAAATTGTAGTTGTAGCTGTGAATTATTTATTCAATACTCTGGATAAACATTCGTCATTCATTTGACATGAGCCTGAGTCATAAATTACCAGGGCTTTCTGTGAGGCAATGTGCCATATCATCACTCTTTACAGGTGATTAGTGGTCACATTTGGTTCTAGTTGCCTTTTATGATATCAAGAAATATAATAGGTTAATCTATAGGTTAAAGTCTCTGGAGTACTACTTTGAAGTTAAAAGTAACTATGTAGTAAAATCGGAAACATTTGTTTTTATTAGCTATACTTTGCATAAAGTATACAGAACAATATCAATCTATGTGTGTCCGTGTTCCGTATAGAATATGAATAATTAACATACTGAAAATCATAAATAATAGGTATAGTAATATTTACACGCTCTACCGAAAATGTAAGTCTGATTGAACAAATTTAACTTTGCAGTTGAAAAAATGTGATCCTATACATCTATATCATGATCAATTCTGTACTGCAAAATAAGTTTGTAATCTTAAAAATGCTTAATTGTAATTGTACTATAGTTTAAAAATTTACAGTTTTTAAATTTATTTCTATTTGTGGTCGCCCAGTGCTCGAAATTCGACCATAATTAATTTTAAAAAATTGCATTATAAACTATAAGCATGCGCAATTACATATGTACATCAAAGGGGTACAAAGTGTTTACTTCACGTATTAATATATAAAAGATACCTGTGCTGTAAGACCTCTAGCTTCATGCCAAATTTTAGAATTATAGGTCAACAGAAAGTTATAGGGTACTTTCTGTTGACCTTCCCTTGCATCGATAAAGAAATGGATGGTCTAAACATGCAGCTTGAACAGATGTTTATTTTTATTGCATTGACCTAGAAGTTAGATTTTTTCAAAGATCTATGGGATTGTAGACTTATGTATTTGATATTAATTTCAAATTGATATATCCACGTGTTCCTGAAGAAAAAAAAGGGTCTGGACAGACAGAGGGACAACAAAGTGATCCTATAAAGGTCCCTTTTTCCTTTTAAGGTATGGAACCCTAAAAAGACTATTTCCTCGTTTATCCCATGATTATTGATTCATAATTATTTTCTAGAAGTCCTTCAAAATCAAAAAAGACCAAGTCTTTTAAATTTCCATCCAAAAGTAAAGAGAAGAGGGAGAAATCAAGAGACAAAGAGAAAGTTTTGGAAGATGCAGCCAAGCAAAGGGAGCTGAGTGAGAAAGAAAAGAAGAAAGAGAAAGAAAGAGAAAAGGAAAGAGAGAGAGAGAAGAAAGAAAAAGAAAAACGAGTTAAGCTCAGAGAAAAAGATAAGGTTAGTTTTTAATTTTAATTTTTGTCCCTGCTAGCGTCTGGAGATGGATGTATATCATAAAATAAATTGTGCCTGAGCATGGCAAAAGGCACAACTTTCGGGATATTGAGTTATGGTTAGTTCTTAAAAATAGATGAATGTATGGCGAATGACGTTCCGAAAAAGTAATTCTATTATTTTTACATACATATTTAGATTATTTCTTGATTTTTTAAATAGAGTACAAATGCAGGCCGAATTAAACAATTCTTTTCCTATCTAGAGATAACAGAACCAGATCTATAAGTTCAACAATTATTTAAAAAAAATGTTTGAATCTAAAACTGTCAAAATGTACAAATTGCGAAAATCGCATTTGAAGTTTATGGTTGTGAAAAATATACTTTTACTGCGAAGTTACAGAGTCATTGACATAAAGCTAATCTGATAACATTCAGAGTTTATAATACGTACTTCATGTCTCTATAGAGCAAGAGCTCCGACCTCAAAATGCATGTACATCCCAAACCACGAAAGCTTTCAGCTAAAACTACACCGTCGCTTCCAATTATTAAGACAGCGGAATTGTAGACAATACCAACGATTGGCTCTAATTGGAGAGTCATTACGAAGGTTTGACGACTCCCAACCTCCCAAAAAAGCCGGTTACCAAAAAGGCTTCAGCACCGTAGACCCACAAACAGACTATAAAAGACCGAGGAGTATAATCGGCCACTATATGCGTGACGTTTATGGACAACGAGAAAACCTTCGATCCATTCGAGACTTGGCCAGTGGTTAAATCAATACTCAATTTGTTTATTGCATTCCATAGGTTTACACAGTTGTTGTTACTATTGACACTACAAAAATGTTACAAAAATGACGGACTTTCATACAAACTTCCATGCCATATTTGACCCTGTTAGGGGTGGAATTTCGAAAAATCCTTTCTTAAACGATGCCTACACTTGACAAGGAACACACTCTATAAATTTCATGTCTCGTGCGTTGATATCTCAGTCAGTCAGTCAGGTATTTGAATTTTATATGTATAGATACATGCAAATACGACTTTGGTCGCGCTTGCGGTTTTCCCAGGTTTCTCTTCACGCATGTCTTGCTAAAGAAAGGAATTTCGAAATCTTTTGAAATGTTGAAAATAATTTTCGTTTACATTTATATTCTTATATGAACTTACCCAGTATGGTTGATTGTGATCTTGAATGGATGAGTTATTCTTCCATCGAGTTTCTTATTGTATTGCAATCATTCTTTAAAATGACTCGTTATATTGTTTATTAATTACCTTCCCATTTTTACCAAAGAAAGCATTTTTAGTGTAGATCAGATTACTTTTATAATGTGAATTTTTGTGTGTGTATTTCGTATTGCAAACGTTTTCCCACGGCACTTAGTCCTGTAGGAGGCGAGTGTAAAACTACCCAATATCTACATATGAGTACACCCGTTGGTACCCTATGTCCGCATATGAAGAGATCTGCACACTATTACCAATTAGACGGGCACAAACACGCGTCGAGCACGGACGGTCATGACCGATTCAATTACCAACTCCACTCCATCAATATGCGGTTCTGATATGCTCTCCGCTGACGACAGTGATGAGGTATTTATTTTGATATTTTAATGTTGGCAGTCTTCATCCACTATTATACAAAATATATGTCCTTTTCCAAGTCAATTTTACTTATAACGGACAAATAATATTCGGAAAATATCTAATCTAAAATAAATATTTATGCATAACTGTATAGATGTGTTGGACGTTGCTCAATATACAGCCCCTTTTATTTATGTAACGTTTTCTGCAAATAATACTCGTGGAGAAAGAAACTCCAAAGCGTCTTGAAGAAATACATACTGTCCCCTTCCGTCCGTTCGCCCGTCCGCATGTCACAGATGATTATCTCAGGAACTGCTTATGTTATCGACTTCAAATTTGGAATAGTTATGGGAATTGGCGACCCCGGGTGCCGTAACTGAATAAATTGATAAAATAAATCTAAAAAGAGACGAAAATATATATTTGGGGTCGAAATTTTATAGTAGAGTCACTAGGTTAGGTTGAATATCGTTGGTAGGAGTTTCATTTGTACATTCTTAAACGTATTTTTATTATTTTCTGCAAAGTTTTTTCAAAGAGCAAAATCTTTAGTAATCACAGTATTAGGCCGTTGCGTAAATTTTACATGAAACCTTAATGAGGTCTCTATCTAGGTTTTAAGAAAGTATCCAAAAAACTTGACAAACAAAGTATGCGGTCATGAGGTAAAGCGATCGGGAAATGAACCTCTTCTCAAGGTATAAGTGTAGGTATGTTTCTTTTCGTAATTAGGAATCCTTCCTGCACGAGACCGACTCGCACTTGGCCGGGTTTCCTATGTGTAACTATAGCGAAGTATATTTTGTTGAGTTGATAGTTTCTAAACAGTACAGTACCTGTACTAAATTTTCAATGTTTAAAGCGATTCTGACGATAAATGTTTCATACCAAATTTATTTTATTATAATCTTTTAAAATATGCTAGCTGTTATAATGTCGGGAAATGAATATCATCGACATGCGACTTCATAGTGAATCACAACTTTCATTTTTACACACTATTTTTGAATATAGAGACCATTAGCTGTTTAACCGCTGTTGTAGCTGACAATATAGTTATGCGGCAAAGACATTTAACATTAATAGTAATAGACTGGACAAAGCAAACAAAAATTTTGATCCTAAACTTATTACCAATTGGTAGTAAGTGACTCAGTCAGTGTCACATCACGTCACGCGGCCGTACAAGACATATGACATACGATTGACTTTTGAGATCAAAATGTTTATATGAAACGGTTCGCAATGCCCGCTCTATAACCTATTACTATATTTAAATCTCTCTGTTATGCGGTAATGATATTCAATCCGATATCATATTTTTAGGTAATGCGAGAGTTTCTTTTTTAAAAAATATTTTTTTGTTCCAAGTTTTATTATATACACTCCACATTTGCGACTACTCTTTAGAGACTACGTCAAAGACAATTCCTAAATCTATTCTACCAAAGACTAATATGTATATATCATATATATGTATTCTACGTAGGTATAAGGTTCTTGATTCTACGGCAAAGTTCTTTGTTAAATGACATTTGGCACATTTTTCGTCGACTTTGGACTTTACAGGGAAATATTTATATTCTTTTGAGGAAATATAAAAGGAAACTCCTGACGTTCTTGCCTGTGAAATCGATAATAGTTTGCGAATTAATTTGATAATTATGCCTAGTAAATGCATTATGTATAGTTGTGAACATGGTGTGAATATGGGTACAAAAAAAGCATCGTTGGTGCATTGGATTAGGCGCGGACTCCCAACTGAGGGGTTCGGGTTCGAATCCAGCCCATGAGTTGTTTTCCAATTAAAGTACATTATCTGATTGCTTAACGGTGATGGAAAATATCGTGAGGAAACCTGCATGTCTTGAACAGGCATGTGAAGTCCGCCGTTTCGCATTGGGTCCGCGTGGTGGACTACGACCCATATTCTCTTTAGGAGAGTAGGCCTGAGCCGAGATAGATGATAGGCTGTTGATGATGATGATGCAGAATCTAATCAGAAACTCGAGATAGCAGCATGCCCTCGACACATTGACACCTCAGAACCCAGAGGTCACAGGACTCTGAAACCAGAATTCACGCTCACACTTTTATTTTCAAAGTCTCCATGAGTACACATTCATGGGCTCGTATACATAGGTGACACAAATGTGCATTTGACTTATTGAAATCCACTTAATTGAGTTTCATTACCAACAAATACACTCTGTCCAAAGCAGGAGACACGTCAAGCTTTATTTTGGTATAGCCAATATATGAGTAACGGTCAACAGCGATATTGTTTTCCTTTGTGTTCGCTGTTAAATTAAGTTGCGTGCGTCCGGTGGGAAAACGCCTTGTCTATCTAGATTACAACGCGTTCGATAATACCACTCGTAGTTATATGTATATAAATCAAACATGTATATCGGTGCAATATTGAGGTTGAGTAAAAAGATATCTATTATAAATGCTAGCATTAGTTCATATATTAATGCGGAATTAGGTCAGCGACGCAAATAAGTACATCGCCTCGTAGTTTCAACCGGATATCTAAACGATATTCCGACCGAAAAGAGAAATAAGGCGACATCTCAACCTTTCCCTGTTCGTTGCTCGCCATTGTCATTAAAACCGTTGCAAGGGAAATAGATTATACGGTCCACTAACTTTTACGTGTACCTAATTCGTTGTTTAGTTAGATTTGCGACCTTGATGGACAGTCTGCTCGACGATCTCGTTTTATACAGTTGAGTTTCTAACGGCGCATTATGCACCACCTACGCAGTGTTTTCAACAAGGTATTTTTGTATTTTTTTCGTGGTTCACTGATAATGTTTATTACACGTTTAGTTTGTAATTTCATCAGATTTTAAAGTCGTGCTAAGTGGAATTAGTTCGTATGTTTGCGTCGGAGGGATCATAATAGATCGTGTTCAGTGCAAACGGAAGTCGCGTTGTGAAGTGGCTGCTATATCGAGCGAGTGCAATTTATTTATTGATAAGATGATTCCAGCGCTTCTTTCAATGCCTCTTCATATTGATATAGCCTATGTATTCTTTATGCATTTGTATGTTGTTATGACGACCCGATTTGGACGCTGTTTGTGGCTTGAGATAGAATGATAAGCCATATGATATCTGTGTATATTATCCGCCTATAATATTCAATGTGTACCGCATGCATATCCGCTAGTCACTCATTAAATAAAAAGCTTATAACGAATGACAATGCACAATCCTCTTGTAATATATAAAACAAAGTGAGGCTTGTATGAATACATAACTTGAGAACGGTTGGACCGAGTTTCACTGGTTTTTACTTTTTGTATTTGTATGAAACATGGGATTAATCTTTAAAAAATCCCGACATTCACGACCTAACGGAATGTTTTAAATAAATTGATTTTTGTAGAGGGATAGTTGAAAGGCCAAGGAAGGAAATAGGCTACATTTTATCCCGATCGAACGGGCAGTTACCACGGATTACATTATAAAGTCCACGCGGGCAAAGCTGCGCGCAGAGGCTATATAAACTGAAATGTACAATTTTTGTCGTGTGGTCTTGGTCTTAGAATATGCATGACTACCGGATAGACTAAAGACTATTCAGGAGATGAGCATCTTCCTCTACGTAACTACAATATCTTACTGCGATCACCTGCCAAACGTGGCTATTATGGCAAATAGAATCATAGAAAGCGAAATGCCATATCAGGTTTAATAAACTAAGACGAGATTATTAATTATGGCTTAAAGAATAATTTATTTCTCAAAAGAAATTAACATATCACTTAAAGAGAAATTAAGACTATATATATAATTACCGTATGAAAAAAAAAATAGTAAAATGCGTATGTTATATATAAACTTGATAATAATAAATGTATTTTACTTTTTGTTGTTCCAGGAGAAGGAAGAAAAAGCTAAATTTAAACTAGAGTCTAAGGAAAAGCTAAAAGATGAAAAGAAAGAAAAGTCAAAGGATAAAGATAAAGAGAAGGTAAAAGATAAGGACAAGGAGAAGGTTAAAGAAAAGGACAAAGAAAAAGTCAAGGAGAAGGACAAAGATAAAAAGGATAAAAAGTTGATAAAAATGCCGTCGACAGTGACATCTGGCGTGCCGTTTGAAGAAATATTTACTCTTGGAGGTAACTGGATTTTCCATAATGTAACGATTTTTTCATAGATCATCTTGAACAGTTTTTGTTCTACAGTTTGAGTAATTCCTTTTGCTAGCTTTATATTAACCATTATCAGTTGAACAAGTTCAAATGTTAACATGTGTCTACGCTCATAATCACTGGACTGTATATAAATAGGGATTTGGCGTAAACACGACGCTTGCAGGCGGGTTGCTAATCAAAGCTAGATATTGGCAAAATTTAATTTCGATACATTGAACTTTATTTCAAAGGCGCATATGTCGGAAATATTTAAAAGATCTTTACTCTGCTCTCTCGATATTGATTAACAAATGTATACAACATTTTTATTTAAAAAAAGTATGTTTCTACATATTAGTGTCAATGGCACGGTTGTGCTGTGGTAATCGATGATAATTAGGGTTAAGTATCGTCGTCGTATGCTTAGTTGTTTACGTATTATATATTATCATTAAATAAGAACTTCAAATGCGGGCTTTATGTCACATAAACATGAGCCGGAATACGTCCAAAAAGCTTATCACAATCACTAAAAACTGAAAACGTAGCACCCTCCCAATTTAAAAAAATTACATAAATGTGATAAAACTCTCAACCATAATCTATCGAAATCCATGCAGTCGTTTATGAGCTTCAAGGAAACACATGCGTGTACACTGTACATACACCTCAAACACATAACCCTCCCTCTACAGCGTCGGTCAGGTAAACATTGAGTCGAATACGGGTTGCGAGTCGATAAATACAGTGATAATCAACATTTGGATGCGTACCTATCTGTGATCCAACGACAAAACAAAGTAAACGACGTCCAAGGTTACATACAGATAACAGAATCATGAATAATTTTTTCGCACCTTTACGAATGATTGTTTCCATCTTCATATTTATGAATTTTTGAACGATTACTGTTCGAACGCTGCTGTCATTTTTATCGCTTTTGTGAATGTTTTTTGTAATATTCGACGCTCAGTGTTTAACATAGCTCAGAGATGCCTTAGATTGGTTTTATCATTAGTTTGTGTTGTGAGTGTTCCTTATAAACGGAATAAAGGCAAAATGAATCCGTTTTTAGATGATTTCATTAATAGAGGTGAGATTATTCAACTCTGTAAAGGAAATTTCTGTCTTCATTAGGTTGAGGCTTCTGGGTACTTACGCTTACCATCCAACGGTCTAATCGAGCCTTACCGTCAAATGAGATGAAGGCAAAGTGTAAACCTATCATTCATTTAAAAAAAGCTAAGCGTTACATTCATGTATGTGATCCATGTAGTTAGTACTGCAGAATATGCACACTCTACAGTTCTGACGCGTCCCTATTATTGTTACTAAGATTAATTTATAATAAGGTAATGGCTGCTATTAGGTTTCGTCGCCCGTGCCCCCTCATCTCCCCGCGGTGGAAAACTTGAGGGTTATTACAGTCCAGACGTGGAAACAAATGTCGTGATATCGGGTTCCTATTCCCATACACTGAACGGATGACGTTAGTATACTCGCGCATGTGTGAGTGGATTCTCGCGCGCCATACTACCGATACTTGAGCGGGTCACTTTCTTGTGGGAAGAGGTGAGCTGGAAGGCGGTCACAGCCTGTTCTTTACTTAGTACTATATTAATTATCTGCCAGCAGTGGAACAGTACAGGCTGTATAACAGAACTAGCTTTTGCCTGCTTCTTCGTTCGCGTGGACTTCAGAAAGTATTACACGGGAAATTATGGTTTAATCGGATCCCAGAAGTAGAAAAGTAGTCTATGTCATTTTCCAGCTTTTCAGCTATCCCTATAGTACAAATCAAGCTAATGAGGTGCTGGTTGTGCTACTTTTCATACTGGAACACAACGGTGCTATTACCACTGCTGATTGGCGGCAAAATTAAATTATAAAATTTACCACCAACCATCATAAGTATCAAAGATGGGTGTACCTTTTGATACTGGGTTTGGTTGGGAATCTAGCTCTAGATCTCCGGATTGGTAGTACGAGGGGCATACCGAAATGATCGGGAATATAAAACAATACATACAGGAAATAACTAAATTTATTTTTATTGCTTTTCGAAGTATTCTCCGTTGCAGTTAATGCACTTTTGCATTCGTTCGAACCAATTATTATAGCAGCAATTCCAGTCCGAAGTTGACATGGTCAAAATCGTCGATTTGTATGCTTCCACTGCTTCTTCTGGACCTTGAAACCGCTGACCACGCAATAAATCTTTGATTCTAGGGAATGTAAAGTAATCATTGGGACTCAGATCAGGGCTGTATGGAGGATGATCCATTAATTCAACGTTTTCCTGCTTCAAAAACTCGCTTGTTTTCTGAGCGGTGTGAGAGCTCGCATTATCGTGATGGAGGATTATGCGTCGTTTCGGGTTACCTCTACGGAGTTCGGATATCATCTGTGGCAAACAAACCGTTGTATACCAATCAGCGGTAACCGTTCTCCGTTCCTCTAAGGGAACTGTGACTACATGTCCTGTTTTCGCGACAAACGAAGCGACCATTTTCTTCGATACGCTGCGAGAGCGGACAACTTTTGTTGGCTTGATCTCACCTGCGAAGACCCAGACAGCCGACTGATGCTTTCTTTCTGGCTCATATGAATAGATCCATGATTCATCACCAGAGACAATGTTATAAACTGCTTTTGACTTTCCTCCGTTGAAGCGTTGCAGAGTAGACCGGCACCAATTGACACGAGCCGCCTTTTGCTCTTCGGACAAATTATGGGGCACCCAGCGGGAAACTAGCTTTCTCACTCCCAGTTCACCATGTAAAACAGTTTGTATCGCAGTCATACCTATCCCTAAAGTAGCCCGAATCTGCTCATATGTAATATGTCGGTCATCCTGTATCATTCGGCGCACAACAGCGACATTTTCTGGTGTAACCGCTGTTTTTGGCCGGCCTGTGGAAGGTACGGTGCCAAGAGAAGCACGTCCACGCCGGAATTCAGAATACCAGCGATATATTGTCGTCTGGCTAGGCGCTTCACTCTTGTATATAGATATAAGCTCAGCGAGACATTGTCCCTGAGATAATCCTCGTCGAAAGTTGTAAAAAATTATGGCACGGAAACTTTCTCTTGTAAGCTCCATTTTTTTATCGACCTATCAATTTCAAACTGATATTGTTCTTTAAAAAAAAATATTTTTTTAATTCAGTCAATTGTATTCGATTTTCAACTAACCAGTGTTTATTCATCAAAAAGAGTTTTTAATCTAATTAAATCGAAAGTACTCGATTACCGATCTTTTCGGTATGCCCCTCGTAGCCACGGAGGCGGTAAAATTGTAAGTGTAAATTTGCAGATTAAAAATCAAAAGTCAACAGTAAAACAACATTTTACTTTCCCGCCTGTGTTTAGTGTTGCCCTGAAATATAAAACGCCAAATTCATGCGTTCTAAGAGGGCATGAACTTTTCCGACTGCCTTGTAATAAATATTGAAAGTAGAAACCGAAAGATCGAAAGTATTTTCTAGACAGTATAAAACGATGTTGATGGATGTGTTTGTTGACAGTTGCTCTTCCTATCTTCGGAGTACCACTGCAGCAGTCAGTAGAGCGATCGAGATGTCACGATGACACTGGCCTTCCTCTCGTTGTTCGGGACAGCATCGACTACTTGCAGGTAAACGACTATAGACTGATAAGTTTGTTCGCGACCCAGACTAGGGCTACAAAGTACGTGGGGGTATATACGAGTCATCAGCAGAGTGCGGGTAGCTACTGCGACTGCTTCGCTGATTCCTCGCCTCGACATCTTTCAAGCTAAAATCCATCGAGCCGCTCAGGCCGCAGAGCCTGCCAAAAAATTATACATACATACTCTCGAAAAACATGACCCTACTGGCGCAGTCGCGTAAAATAGCATGAGCCTATCTACAAAAAAAATCTAAGCAACAAATTGTAATATTTCAGGCGCACGGTATTAAGTCGAATCAGATATACCGCACGGACGCCGACAAGATAAAGTTGCAGCAGCTACGGAAACTATACACAGACCGTGGACCCACTTTCCCTTACCATTGGGACGTGCCGGTTGCTTGCGCCATGCTTAAGATGTTTATCAGGTACCTATTCCTTTTTATTTGTCAATATCACTATCACCTCATTCAATTATTCGCAATTATCAACACTTTCTGGACATTGGTTAGAGATGGCATTTTGCCATGCTACCGAAGCCTGCCGACAAACATCAGTGTTAATAGCACTGTTGTGTTCCAGCATGAAAGTTAGCAGAGCCATCACCTCATTAGGTTAAGACTTCTGGAGCGCACGCTTACCAAAACGGCCTTATTACCATCTTACCATCATACTTACCATCAGGTGAGATGAAGGCCAAGTGCAAACCCGTCGTAATTTCATTAAACAGTTTTACAAGTTACTGCTAGTGCAAGGCCAGCGTGTTAAATCTCTTAGCACCCAGGCGTTCTAAAATCATTTGATGTGTGGATAAAAAACTAAAATCTGCTTACATCTAAAACAGCCAGTGTAAACGGGCCATAAGGATTTTCATGATATTTTAAGAGTAAAAAACTTGAGAGGTGTCAAGGGACACCCGGATGGAACGAAGTTCCTTTCGATTAATTAGTGAAGGAATTGTAATAAAATTTTACAAATTTTCAATAAGGTTTGAACGGATTTTTAACATTATATTTTAAATATGGTTTTGTAGGTTTTTTCATTAGATTTTTTATGTACGTGATACGTTTTTTTTAGCGACATCTGTCATTGAGTAGCGGCAACTAATCAGAGCCATCTGTCGTCACATAGCTGTACTGTTGGTATCGTCTTACTACTACGTACGTCGTACTAACAGATGACGCTAACTTACTATAGCAAAAAGTGTCGGTGACAACTTTTCGTAAGAATTTTTTCCGTCTAGCCCCCTTTCACAACGCGCGATAAGGAACTTCGTTCCAATAAACGTTTTTAATTCCCTTGGTATTCCATTCCATCGTCAACTGTTTATTATCGCAGTTAAATTTCGATAATACATAATATACTTCTCATCAGAAAAATCGAAACACCTTGCAAGTTTGTTTTGTATCAGAAAAAGGTGTATATTTAGGAATATATGTCAAATGTCGTTTAATAGTGAATAATATTAGGTTTTCAAATCCTAATGTTAATGTTCTAAATTCAAATTAAATTTTCAAAGATTGTTCTGACAAACAAAACATAAACTTGCAAGGTATTTCGATTTTTCTGATGAGAAGTATATTTTACTAACAAAAAGAAACAGCAGTAGCGACTGATTTTGTATTGGGACTTCGAAAGAAAGATATGTTTTTCACACGTAAAAACTATCATGAACATATTTTGAAACAACTTTCCAACAACGACAAGATAAACTAGGGCTAAACTAAAATCTTGTTATGGTGTCCGAATATGGTATATGATCCGATTTTAATATTAATAATGGAAATCAATAAATTAGTACGCAATTTGAGTAGCGCGTAACTTAATTAAATATTGTTGTTGAATCAATAGGGAACTATCTGGACCTGAAACATTTTAAAACGTGTTTTTTATATGACGGGCAATAGTAGTAGTAGAGGGTCTGCAGTAGTAGACACAATACGAGATTTTAAATGATATACAGAGTCATGAAGACTTTAATACAGGAATGATCCGTCTATTCATGTCCTATGTGTGAAGCGAGGCACGTGTAAGCTGTTTCATATGCATGAATTTAAATTTCTGTCTGCTGAATTAATTAGACAGTTCGTGCTGATTTCACACACCTTCGTCTGTATAATGAATACTGAAATTCGTCTCTACCTCAGACCTCATTATGTTTGTGTCGTTGGTATTATTTTGTATATCTGCTTAATATATAAAACAAAGTGGCGTTTGAAGTCCACACGGGCAGAAGTTAGCATATATATTGCACCCAAAATTATATATTTGCATCTATTGTTTCTTCATATTTTGAGTTACACCAACATACCTTTTAAATGAAATATTTAACTGTAGTAATTAATATCTATAAGAATTAACTGGTTAATTTCTCATTATGTTTTATATCTATAATTTACCTTTAAAATATAACTGAGCTTCGACGCCAAATGATAAGCAAATTTCGAAATTATTAACGGGATACCAATAGCACGGGTGGTAATGGATTCAGATGGATCACAAATAGGCTGTCGCTCTGGCGCAATGCTAGATGCGATCAAACGGAGAACGGAGTACTACAATTTGGAACGCTTTAAAGGCAAAATGAATAGGCTAGGGCGGGATAAACGAGTACGTCGAACAGATTGTTACTCAAATGAGTGAGATCAATGGTCGCGAGATCTTATCTATATGTAAATACGTTTTGTTTTCCATTCCAGTGAGCTCCCAGATTCGGTGTTAACACAAGAGCTTCACGGCCAGTTTGAGCAAGCGACCGCCATGGCGGAGCCTCAGAGAGAAGCGACCATGTTATCTCTGATAGCCAAGCTACCTCATCCAAATTATAGTCTGCTTAGTTGGCTTATGAGACACTTTGAGAACGTGGTCGCCAATGAACAGGTATCTATGTGATTTGAGCTGTACTTTCGGGTTTTCGAATTTCTACGATCCCATATAATTCTGGGTTCGATCCTGGCTGTGCCAATGTGTTCCAATTTGTTATTTGGAATTTATGTACGAATGATAAAACATTACCATTGACTTTTCGATGAAGGAAAACATTGTAAGGAAACCTGCTCACTCCTGAGAAGAAATTCAAAGGTGTGTGTGAAGTCTACCAATCCGTGGTGGACTATGTCCCATACACTCTCTGTAGGAGAGTAGGTCTGAGCCCCTGCAGTTGGCACATATAAAGGCACATGATGATGATGTTTGTGAAAGAGTAAATTTTCTGATTCATGTAATATTCGAAATAACTACGTTATATTACTCTCAGTGCGTCAAGTTTCGCAGTTGATAGTTTATTATTTTAAATTTACAATTTTATTCTTAAAAGGTGAACCATGTGACCATCCAGTTGCTAGCAACGGTGATGGGCCCAGCGCTGAACATGTCACTCAACCTGCTCACTTACCTAATACCAAAAGCTGAAAAACTGTTCCCAGATGTCAAGCTCGACAAGTAAGTACAAAGCGTCCTCTAGTATTTTCCCAGTTCATGTGAACTACACCAGTTTTTTACTTCTTCATAGATGTCAAATTTCGGTGTAAGGAATCATTTATTTTTCTCAAAAGAAATTAACATTTCACATATAGGAACTAATGATTATGACTTTAGAGCATGTAAGAAACAGTACAAGGGCATGCAAGAATGTATATTACAATTTATATAAAAATGTACAGTGGTGGTCATATAATTAAGAACAATTAGTAGTACTTGTTATATTTAATTTCCTGACATTATAATCCGATTTCCTATTGTTAGGTAATTACTTATCAAAGTCAGCTATTTTATTTCAAAAGATTATGGTAAAAGCAATTTGGTATGTGAGCATTTTGATATAATTCCCGCAAATTACAGCGTATTGATAAAATTGAGAAACGTCCACTGCTGGACATAGGCTTCCTCCGTGGAGGTATGCCATTAAGAATGGTCCCGAGACATTCGCATCTTGCGACTCCCCGCGACTCCGCGCGATAGGTCGTCGGTCGATCTAGTAGGGTACGTGGTCGCCACTCGAGAACTTTTACTCGCCACCGGTTACCCGTCCACTGTCACTTCAGCTCACTGACTCGTCGAGCTATATCGGTGACCTACCCAGTGCTGACTACTATCATATACGTACAGTCATGTGCAAAAATATGCATCCACTGCTGTACTAATTATCTTTACTTGTTGCTGTGCAGTGTGTTGACAAAAATGACCAAGTAATGACAATCAAAAGTGAATATGACATGGTAAAAGAGGGTGTACATATTTTTGTACTCCACTGTACATGTATTCGTACGGCCATATGATACTATTATAATGATGTATGTAGTTTACATATATTATGATAGTAAATGATACATTACTACGATACATTTTTGCATGTTCATAGTGTGGTTTCCTCGTTAGGTACGTGCCACCCTTGCGTTCCATACCCGAAGACTTCCCGGAGTCAGCGAACGAGATCAGCGAGGAGCTCCGCAAGCAAGAGTCCCTGTTGAATCAGGTCCACGCGGAAATGCACGCCGGATTCATTACGCAGTCGCGCGACCAGCAGCTGTGGGAGGCGCAGAGAATAGTTACACAACTCAAGGTACATTTCCAGGTTCATATTCAGCCTGCGGCAGTCCACTGCTGGACATAGGCCTCCCCCAGAGTGCGACACTCAACTTAGACTCGTATGTAATGTATTATGCGTAATTGGTCGTGGTTACTAGAGGATAAATAAAATGGCGGTTCAAAGAGTGGCCATCACTCCACCAACAATAGATCTTTCAAGAAAAATTGGTTTTTGTTCTGCACAATTTGTTTTTAATTCGGACTTTTTTGTCAATTCATAAGTATACCAATACAACTCCTTTCTTTGCAACCATCTTTGCTGAGATTTGAAGTTTATTTTAAATGGTTATTGAATGTCAAGATTGTGGATTTTAAATGAATGCAAATCTATTGTGACAAAGATATAATGCTTTTTCAGCATATGGAAGCTAGCAATACACAAGCAGACATAACTTGTACGTCCATCGGATACAATATTTTGATATCTTATTCTTAGCCATTCTCGACCAATTTGGTCTTGGCCGCCTCCTTGAGATTGCGCCATCTATTCCGGTCCCGCACTTCTTCTATCCAATTGTTCTCTGCAACTTTCTTGACGTCGTCTTTCCAATGCTACTGTGTTCTGCCTCTGGGACGTTTTTCATCCCAAGGTCTCCATTCTAGGGCAATGTGTCCTGCCCACTGCCACTACAAACTCGCGACTTGTTTAATATCGTCCGTGACTTTACTCAACACTCTTAGAAAGGTGTTTGTCTTACGATCTCTCAACACAACTCCCACGAGCTCCCTTTCAAGTTTCCTCTGGGAGACTTGTATCTTACTGATATACTCCCGCGTAAGGACCCAGGTTTCTTCTCCGTAGGTAAGCATCGGCAAAATTAAGGTATTTACATTCAATAGCAGTTAGACGTGGCCGGTATCTTACTGTTCATAGCTATATAATCCTATGTTCTGCTATATCAATTTCCAAACAATTTTTTCCAGAGAAAATTGCGACTAGTCCAAAAGTCTGTGGAACCTAACGCAATGCCACATCAACCTTCGATCGATGAAAAGACAATGGATGAAGACACAGAGCGTCGAAACTCACAAGATCTACCCACGACTTCAACAAGCAACATTAGTGAAACTGCTCCTATACAAAATGAACCAGAAGTAATACAAACACCCGAAACATTCCAAGAGGCAAAAGATTCCCCTGACTCCCAAGATCCTACATTTGAAGCTGAATTCGAAGACAACTTCGAGTTCAAACTTGACAAAAAAACACCTACTGATCCGGCACCAACGCAAACAATAGACAAGCCAAAGTTAACGGAAAAAGAATTAAGAGTACTACGTCTAGAACTAGAAAATGCGGAATATTTACAGTTGAAATCTTTGTTGCAAGCGAAAATTAATTCAGAACAGTTTGAAATTGTTAAATTAAGGAGCCATGTCGCCCTAAAAAATAAGCAAGAAGGAAACATGCAGAATCCTAAAGATAACAAAACATATACTCCTGAAGAGTTAGAGGTAAGGCAAAGACTGATGAAGGAAAATTCAATGTTGGAGCAACAAAGACTGAGTCTCATAAACCAGATATTTAAGGAGAGGGTAGCTTGTGTGCGACTAAAGATTGAACTGGCTATGAAAGAGATATTATACAAATCGTAGCTAGCTTTGTATAGGTGTAGGATTTACTTATATATTACTATTACTAGTTGTAGTGAATTTGCATGTTAAACATTATATGTGATACCAGTTGCATAGAAGTCGAGTAGTGGTCAATCATGATATATTTTTACTTATTTTTTAATTTGACGATATTTTTATACAAAATCAAATTAAAATCTTAGAAATCGTTTTAATGTTACAAAGTTTTATTAAAAAATTGAGTAGAGCAAATAAATTAAAAAATTACGGAAGCAATATCGTATCGTACCTTCAAGATTTACCACTGAGATTTAAATGTTTAAACAATATAAGACGTGTATTTTAATCGTAAAATATACTATAATTATTTCTCAAAAGCTAGCGTAGGTTATAGATGAAGTTTTAAAAATAATGTTTTAAAGAATATAATACTTAATATAAATGAAAAAAGTATAATCTTAGTTGTTGTTATGTGACATTTCCCGTTGACCTAGTTTTTATTAGAGCATCGTTAGAACGTTTCCAAACCATTTTAGAGTAGAAAAACCTCGCCACAAGTTTGGTATAAGAAATTGCTAATAGGGAGGCCTTTTAGCGGTTCGAGCATATATATACTATTGAAAATGATTCTATCATAAAATATTAAGATACTTATGTGCAGCGTAAATATAAAAAGGTCCAGGTAAAAAGATATCGTGACGTCCAGGTTTGACTGTGTTTTTATTTACGAGCTAGCTATTGGCGCGGTCACTGGTATTTCACTGAGCACCAGTTTCTTTCTAGATTATCTCAAATTAAACGCTAATTTTGCTTGTTCATATGTACTACTTTGAAATATTTAAAAATAAGTTTTATTTAAAAATAAATTATTTTTAACGAAATGTATCTAATTATAAGAAGCATACCTCAATTTAGTGACAATATATTGCATTCGGGCTTTACTTTGCCAATTTTATTTCATTACCTAACACAAAAGTCAAAAAATCTCTACATACATTTTTCCTTTGTCCTTCCAATGACATGAATCATGTCCAAAATCGTTTATTCTCTTAATTAATTAATAAATATTCTATATTGTCATCTGCGTCGTTGTTTATTTACTCCCTTTTTCTTCCATTGAACTCATGAAGATTTTGATAGAGACGACGTATCGATTTAGCCTACTAGGGATGATTCAACCCACTGTTTCCTATTCTTATTCCCTATCAATAATTTTGAAGGTCAATATAAGTTCAAACTACGCGGTAAGAGGGGAGGAGGGCCCGATTCTCTCCCTATGCACCAGGGCCCTTGCCCCCCTAGCTACGCCACTGGACATGATCGATTTAAACAATACTAATCTACGTCGCACTGATTAAAGGATTTTGTATTTAGAAGCGGAGGTATTTTGGAAGATGTGCCGTAGCTTCCCGTACGTTTCCTAGATGAGTTGGATTCATCGGTTGATTTCGTTGTCGAAGTTGGACCTGCCCAGTAGATCGATCTATATCAGGTGTATACATGGGACAAATCGTTCGTATGTTATCATGATTCTTTTTTTTCTTTTTTTATTGAAGATAGACCAACACTTGACCTCAATCTCACCTGATGGTAAGTGACGATGAGGTCGACGATGTTACGTGTTGGTCTAGAAGGTGCCTATTTACTCTTCTTTTGAAGATTCCCAAGTTGTAATTTTCGGGGAACACGGAAACCGGTAGTGTATTCCATATTTTTGCTGTACGCACGATAAATGTGGAAGCGAAACGCTTGGTGCGAGCTGTAGGAATATCCACAGTGTACGGGTGAAGGTCTGGATTCCTTTTCTGTAAGAAAATACAGTGCCTTTTGTCATTGCCAAACACTGCTTAGAGTTGTTTGTAAAAAATTGGGGTTTAAGGCTGATGAGCCCGATTTATGCCAGTCCAGAGTCACCTATCGCCCTGTGCAGTCGAGTCGGAGTTACGTCCCCCGTACCCCGTTCAACTTCCCGCGCTTCCCATTCTAGGGAAAGCGCGGGGTGACGTTGGGGGTACGGGAATTCCTTTCATGTGCCTAGTAGAGTATAGAATACGCAAGCTCGTGTTCATCAGTGTATTCCTCCAGACGATTGGCTTTAATTTGTTACGCAATCATGTAATTTTCTGGAATAATTCACTACGTGACTGTCAGTCGTTTATCAATGTTCTAATTGCATAACGCGGACGGTTCTTATCGAATTAATCAGGTAATCGTAACGATAAACTGTTCACTTCACCTGAATTGAACAAAAATGTATATAAATATGTATGTTAACAACACGATCAATTGTCGTGAAGCTATCTTCTCTGCTGTTAGATCGACATACTTTAACGGAAGTAAGATACAACTGATGTTTGCTGGAGGTCGTTTAGTATATTTTGGTGGCAGATTTCGGCGGTCACACTATTACTATTACCCATTGCAGTGGTAATTATGGGACTACAGTTTTTTTTATCAAAACAGTCACACTATACCCATTGGAGCTTAGCCTTCGCTCAGCACAAAATCGCAGTAAAAAAGTACATCAGTGGTAATATTGGGAAAAGTAGTGACACGAATACCTTTAGTCCCACTATTACCCATTGCAGTGGTAATCCTGGGACTACATTTATTTCTCAAAACAGTCACACCATACCCATTATGGTATGGTGTGACTGTTTGAATCACACCTCACACACCACAACTGAGCCACACCACAAACTCTTGCGCAGTTTTCGTTCAGCACACAATCGCAGTAAAAAGTACATCAGTGGTAATATTGGGAAAAGAAGTGACACGAATACCTTTAGTCCCACTATTACCCATTGCAGTGGTAATCCTGGGACTACACTCATTTTATTTCTCAAAACAATGTTTGAGTCACACCAGAAACTCTTGCTCAGTTTTCGCTCAGCACACGCAGTAAAAAAAGTACATCAGTGGTAATATTGGGAAAAGTAGTGACACTAATACCTTTAATGGTAATTCTCAAAGGTAATAGTGGGACCGACGACGGGCAAGTGCCTGTCTATAGTTGTATGTGTAAATTAACAGCAATTGCGCGTGGCACATCTTATTCTTATACAAGTTCGCAAAACGCGTTCAAAAAGAACTAGAAACCAACTTCAACTGCCCTAAAAGTCTACAGAAAGTTTAAGACATATATGATTTTCTCATTGATGGCATTGTCAGAACTGGGAAGAATAATCAAAATCGGTTCACGCAGTCGAAAGTTCTGAGGTAATAAACATAAAATATAAAAAACATACCTGTCGGATAGAGTACTCGTATCTCCTCGTTTTGTGAAATTGGTCGAAAATATTATTTTCAGTATGCTAAGTATTCATTTTCTGCATGGAACTCTCGATGCGCGAGTATGAATCGGACTTGGCCGTTTTTTTTATTCCATTTTATTACATAACAAGCTCATGCAACATATGTTTATATTTTACTTTCGTACGTTCGATTAGTAAATACGAGTATGTAAATTATGTGTTGTTAAATTGAAGTCGACCAAATTATAAAATATACTTAGAGTGGTCAAAATGAAAATTTCGTACAAATTTCATTCAAAATTACTTTTAAATAAATCAGATCGACTACGGAACCCTACACAGCGCGTGGCCCGGGACGCACTTGGATGCTTTTTCTATGACCGAGACGATGAGCCACAAACTTGAGTATGACTGGCATATCCTACGCAGTAAAGACGTCGACTATTGACCTTATTTGTACGAGAATAGGTAGATGTTCTTTCAATAAACTAGATAAATTTCGGGTTTTAAACAAATTGACCTGCGATCCAAGATTATTTAATTACGATTGGCTATTTCCTTTTGACTAAAACCCAACAAACTTTTGGCATTATACAATAATTTCAAAAGCCAAGACGATCTTTTTGTAGTCATTGCTGGTTTACGGTTTATTAATATATCATTAATTAATATATCGATTATGTGCAGTTACTATCAAAAACAGTTAAAAGTGACCACTTTAGACGGTTTAATGTGTAATAACTACACAGAACGTAAAAATGAATCCATAATGTATCGATAAACCGCAAACCAGCAATGACTACAAAAATACGGGTTTGGTATTTTACGAATCCCGAAATGATGATGTGAGGAGATCCTATTCTAATGCCAAGACCACACGTCTATCTTACTTATGCTAAAAAAGCGATTTGCGATATTTCTACACAACCCCGAATACCATTTAATGCTAACTATACACTGCATTGAATTCAGTATACTTACTTTTGTTTCGCCGTTGTCGGGTAAAAATAGTACGACCAACGACTGTGAACTCGTCATTGCTTCATTCTAAATATTGCGTTTCCCACAAATTGCGTTTCCCACCAAGTGTGTGGGAGAACTTTCTCTTTATTATTATTTACGTACACTGGCTTTCTACGATTTTGTGACCATTTTACGGCGTTGGCGGTGGCGCTATGAAGATATATTTCGACTTCCAAAGCAAAATGTTAAATGAGAGCCTTATATAATAAAAAATTATTATTATCACTCTGGTCTTTCCGTCTGCCACAGCTGTTTAGCTAAGCAAATCGACAAAATTATATAAAAAAACGTTAGTACAGGCTAAAATTTGTTATCGAAATCATGAACAAAATGTAGGTACTATAATAATTGGAGTACTATGTGAAATCGATTTATTATTACATTCTAAACATGGACGAGAATAAAAGAAGTATAGTCCTTTTTTCTCGTCTAGGATTCTAAAACAGATATTTCGTTGATGCTGTTTTCTTCTTATAAAAATGTTTAAAAATCCCTGAAGCAACCTGGAAATGTTGAGTTGACAAAAATAAAGCGATGCTTCCAGTTGCCAGTTCTTTTTAGAAACCATCAAAATCATTTTGTTGATGAGTTAAAACTTGGTTATTTGGACACACAAATTAATTGTAACATTAATATCTATACATTTCCTTCCAAGGCACCGAACCCTATGTGTTTGTGACTCGCATTTGCATGTATTTTTTCTCTTAAGATTTTACGAATTGACTATACACCTAAATACCTTTTGTAGCTCAAATAGTCAAAAATCTTTAGATACCTGCTAGTTTTTGTACGTTTTCTGACGATATGCTAATTTAATGATATCACCCGTCTTATTTCGAGTTCGATGATATAAAGTTTTAACTATACGAGTACGTTGCAAATGTTTGCTAGTGCTCTTCATTCGACTTCAGCTAGATACTTTTATTAGCTGTATACGCACTCCGAATAATAAATTACCGACGACATGGTTAAGGTCGCAGGGAGTCGCTGGATGCAAGTGGCTCGGGACCGATCAGTTTCAACACTTACATGTATTAAACGAATATTTATTAAAAAGTAGATATAGAGTCGCCGGGAAGGGTACCATAGTACTATACGAGACACTCAAACGTAAGTATTTACAGTTTTCTCTTTATAATCTTCTCGTAACTGTGATGTATAATAGCACTTGCTAGCCACCTTTATGTAAGATTAAAATCGCGTGAATGGTTTTTAAGTCTAGTAAGAGCTGCTCGAACAAGATTGTCGATAGTTCAAAGGAAAATATTCCTAAATGACCGATCGTAGGTAGGATAGGATGTGTGTAAAATTTGCACAGCAAATACTTATAAATTGTATTGCAGTGTACAGATAAGATGTTAACTACTGATAATGCAACGCCGATGTTGTGTTAGTTATGTCTTCTGGAGATATATGTATGTAATGCCACGCCTTAAGTCGATATGTAGCTGCAACTAATTAATTACCAACCGTTATGCTTATATATTTATTGCAGAATAACAATTCTTATACCGTTATAATATTGGGTAAATAAGTTTTCGATATAAATAGCACTAACATTTTCCTTGTCCGTTGCTGATAGGTTCGTAAAGTAAGCAATTAAACGCTAATTAATGATACATAATTAATGGTACAACAGGAATAGAAAACGGAATAAACAAAAGCAAGTCATTAAAAAGACGAAACACTCGCTACAAATGCATTTAGGACATTTTGTTTTAAAATTCATTACATAACGAGCGGTTGGTTTGCCAATAGTCCGCTGCCGCCACCGCTAGCTTTCACTCAGTTCGCGATTAATTACGAAAACGATTGTGTTCACGCGCTCATATTTACTCAACTGTTTCGACTGCTGAAAGATAAAGAAACAGCTAAATACAACTTTACACGACGACGTTCAAATGTATATCTTATCGCGACCACTCTATTGATCACTCGCCATATATCGCGAACGGCCAGCCTTATTCGGTCGACCGGACTACCTTTATTCACCAATTTAGCGCGTGGACGTGTGCTCTTTTGTAAGGTCGGCGTTAACGGTGAAGTCATAATGTGTGCCATACTAAAATAGAAATACAGTGTGTGTTTACAGGAAAATAGAATCAATAACAAAAGTATTGCGGTTTGTAATCGAACGGAAATGGCGACTAAATCGCCGACGAGTTTGAGGTCGCGTGAAATAATCGGAGTGGAGCAGTTTAGTCAGCGGCGGGAAGTGTTCGGCAAACACGACACAGTGTTCCTGCCGCCGGCGTCTCCTGTCAGCATGGTGCCCGCCTTTGAAGTGGATCCCATCTTCACCTCCAACCACGCAAAGACCATCAGCAACTTCAAACGTAACGCCCCCGGATATTCAAGCATGCGCGAGTCAAGGAACGACGATATAGACATAGAGTTCAGACCGCGAAAGTATTCCGATAACTTCACGTCGGAACTCAACCAGAGCGACGATGCGGACTACAGGTACAGCGCAATAGAAAGAACAAGGCGATTATCTAAACTAAGGAGGGAATTTTTAAAATCAAATTTGCACGAGCCGAGTAACGAGAGTCCGTTCATGCGTGTTGGCACACGCGCTTCGATGCCGGCAAGTAGTGTGATGAAGTATAAGATCGAGAGTCCTAATTTATACAAATTTCCGTTTGCTGAGCCTTATGCCACACCACCGCCGGTGCGCAGGGTCATTGTTGATCTCGGTCCTCCTGAAATCAACGAAGAGAAAGAAAATCAAGAACCTGAAATCAGAAGCAAGGCGAGGCATCAGAGCTTACCTGGTCAGGAAATATCATCAAAAATTGACCACCAAAAGTTGTTTGAGGAGTTGGTAAAGCGCTATTCGCCTCAAAGGAAGCCGATTAACTGGAACTTGCCACCTACGAGGCCGAGAGTAGTCGGATCAGTTCCTAAATCTACATCCAGCGCAACGAGTTACGATGTCACAGACAAAAAGGTTGTCGATGGAATTTTTAACAAATCTGACGATGACGTATTCCTGAAAAAAGACGATGACGTTACGCCAATCGCAGTAACACAAGACAAACCTAAGGAAAACAATGAGGAAACCCCTATTACAACTGACGCAACTCATGGTGAACCGGGCAAGGCAGAACTACCCAATAATGTGGAAATAAAGCCAGCTTCTGGATCCAAAACTTCTCTTGCAGAGTTAGAGGAAAAGAACGACGAGGTACCCGAACTGTCACCCGTTCGAAAACTGAGTAAAGAACATCCTAAAAGACCTTCTTTAGAGAAATACACAGACTTAACAATTCCAGCTCTTCTAGATAAAATGACAGAACAAGCTGAATCGGAACCTAAAAAAAAGGAGAAGAAAGTGAAGAGAAAGAGGAGTTTCTTGGACAAACTGCTGGGTCGTAAAAAAGACAAATAAAACATTTCTAGTTGTGATTTAAAAGCGTTGCATTACATCACTCTGCAAACATGCCAAAGATTATCATGTTGGTTTGGTTGTATGACATGATGATTAGAAGAACCAAATTTTTAGGTTTTAGGCCCTAAAGTATAATATAAATAGGCTATAACAGTTTATGTGATTTTATATAAAAATAATTAACGGACTTCCTTCTATTTTTATCTTAATGCAGTGGTTGGGTTATCGCTAACTGATAAAATGTAAGTGGCTTGTGACACACCCAATCTACAGAATGTTTTATAATACTTTATATGATAAATTATATAAATAGGTGACAACGACAAAGTTATATAAATATGAGTTTTATATATAAAATGTTACATTTTGCGTAACTTTATAAATTAATAACTTATAATTTTTACTTTAAACATTCCCTTTTTTAATAAATAAACAAATTTAAGTATAACATAAATATAATTTAATTTATAATTATTTACTATGTACTACACAGTATACACAGAAGCGTATCACATTTATATTTTTTTATGGTTAAAATAATTTATATTTCATTAACATTCATTAGTCACAAATGTAAAATATTGAAAATAAAATTTACTAAAATATTTTCACGTTTGGTTTTTTCTAAAATCAGGGTCTAACCTCTTCACAGCTGCCTTAACTTCAAAAAGATGATCATCATTAACATCCTGTGCTATATTTTTCATAATTTCTGCTAAGTTATAAATATATTGTTTGTTCGGACCACTAGGTCTGTGGCTACTTACTACCAGCTCAGCGATATCATCTATTGATGTTAAACCTAGAATAATAAAATATAATATTTCTAAGTTGAACCATAAAATACGTAAGACACAGCTGTGTACTTGCACCAGAAAAATCTTAGCACTATTTTATCTGTTTGCAATAACAGTAAACAATATTTACTTTTAAAATTGTATCTTTTAATTTACTTTTGTTATCAGAGCTCAAGCGAATTATTATTTGTATTTTCTTCAGGTCATATGTCATCCTTTTTAGACACATTTACAACAACAACATGGAAAGATGTAGATGTTTTAGACTCTAATATAATAAGGGATAGAAAGCACCTCCCCGGACATCTCTATACTGGAGTAGACGAGTTAGCATTAAATATGCTCTGATGCAAGGCTGTTAGATGCACTGATCGGATGCTTTGTATAAGGAAAACATGTCTATATTGCTAAGGGACTTAGATTGTATATATATGTGGCCCACATCTCACAGATTCCCTCAAAAATGTTGCCTGTTGTGGTCGCTGAGAACAAAGGGGGTGTACTATTATATTAGGCTGTTTTCTAATTTCAGACAAAAGGAAACCTTATTTTTCACCTGCTTTAATTTTGCTTTGCCTTACTAGAATTATTTTACCTGCGAATGATTTATTTTATTCTATCGAAACATCGAACGTTTAATAGAATAGATGGATATTTCTCTCATTAGATAGATCATGGTCTCTCTATGATCCAAATGCTGTGTGATATGTTGTATATCTTCTCTTATTTTGTAAGCTATACATACAAGATTGAGGATCTTGGGCAGGCACTAAAGTGACTACTCGACCTGACTGCAAAAAGAACTTTATTCAATAGTATGTAAGTTGGAGAAAAGTAGTAGATAGAATAATTATTTGTATGTAATCTTGTAGTGCAGAATAAAGGGCTTTCAGCCTGCAGCAACTGCGGCTCTCCCAAGGTGTGACGTGACACTCAATGTAGTCCTCTGTTCTCCATACTTAGCTTGAGATGTAAGTAAGCTGAATAGGGAATAGACGGGCCAAATTACTCAAAAAAGGTAAGAAAAAGCCACACCACCACCGGGACGTGTCTACTTGGCAATCCCTCTACCAGATGGACCAGACTGTAGCTCCCAGGGGGCTCTAGATACAAGTGGCTCATTGATCAAGTCCGGTCAACGGCATACCATGAGGGTGGCCTATGTTCAGCATTGGACATTTCCTGGCTACTGATGATGACGAAGGAATATTACTATTAGAAGGCAGGAAATCCCTATACTCTTTGGGAAATCCTCTGCCAGAAATAATTATTACTATATATATTTTTGATTACAAAATAATGTTAATCGCTCCAGCTAAGGATGTGAAAAAATGATCGATTATGGAAAAAATCGATTGAAAATCGATTTTTTTAAAGAAAAATTCGATTTTAATACGCGATTTTATTTTTATGAATAATCGATTGATAATCGATTTTTTAAAATCAATTATTACCGATTTTTCATCTGCACCGCCTCCGACATTAAGTTTGGTCTTCTGGCCTGGAGCCCGAAACGTGAACTGCCAAAGAATACTATCTCCATAATATTACATTAACGCCATCTGTGAATCTATGATGGCATTCCTTCTGTGTTTTTGAAATAGTTTAGTAGATTTATTTAATCAAACATTCACTAGATGGAGTTAACGAACTGGAGCCCGATTCTAAGTTATTTTAAAGAAACGTAAATGAAAACGCTTTCGAAACCACACTAAATAACGTATTTGGTATTCTACTAAAGCCTAAATTACGTAACCATTTGGCTGATGTAGTCGTTCAATCGCCATTTTAATTTGAACTTTTTATAATTTGATTGCTATAACTTTAATTTGTGATGATTATATAAGCTTGCTATTTCTGTTGTTTATTTTCAATTAATAAATCTATTGATATTTTGAACTTAATTGACAAATTAGCAAAAAATCAACTAATATTACAAAATCGATTATTTTCTTAAGAAAAATCGATTATTCATTAATCGATTTTTCATGCTACAAAAAAATCGATAAATGAAATATCGATTTTTAGGTACAATGTCATATCCCTAGTTCCAGCTGATCTTATTTTTACATGTATACACCAATGAGGTATACGCCATATATATAACATATATAGTGGATTCTTGGCGCGAACTTGAAAAATGGTGGTTCGTTGCAATTTTGATAATTGAATAATAATACTGTTATGTGTATTTTTTGTGTTATAATATAACAAATAATATGTGATATAGTGCAAAAAGTGTCATGGACGGTGTTGTAGTATCAATTACGCAAAATTGCGAGGGTTTCGACGCGATCCGAAGAGTTTATCATGTCGAGTACATTCGGCATATGGATTCTTTCGAATAATGTTGAAACCAAGGCTGGCCTTTGAAGTTCTCGTCAAGAATCCAAATTAAGCGATAAAATGTCCACATTATACATTTTATTGAGAAAGCTGAAGAAATGGCTTAGGCATAGTTTATAACCTCAAAATTTGTTCACCTAATTTTACTCGTCATTGGCTAGATAACCACTGGTTAAAGCCATTATTTAAAAAAAAACATATATAGTGATCTGTGTATAACATTATATACACGCCATGGATGAGAACATCATACTACACTGTACTACGCCATGTTGTGACTCATGTTGTAGGTAACTATGACAACATTGGGAAAATAAGATAAACAACATGGTTTATACGGGTGCGTGTAGTGTAAAAAGTTTGCAAGTGTGTCTAAGCGAAAACGTCAAAAGTGTTTTTATATACATGTGTCAATGTCATATTGTCATGTGTAAATAGTAATGGCGGTGATTACTTGCTCACTGCTCAGAGTGACCATGACCATAAAAAAGTGAAGGAAAAACCTGAAGTGAAGTGAACTATAATGGAATTTTAGTTTAAATTGGCATTATCTTTGGGCATTATAGTTCCCTATGACTTGTAAGTTGTTTAGGTTTCCAACAAAAATTTAAAAATATTTTTCATTTGTTTGCTGTGTTTTGATAACAGTAAAGTTTCAGTTTAACTTATAAAAATGTCATGGGTCACAGAAATAGCCGGTAGTGCAGAGCATGTCCTCAATAATTACGATCAGCAAACCGGCGTGGCTCTTCGAAGCAACGGCATGATTAAATCAAGAAAAAGTGACGAAATGGATCAGATGGAACCGTGGAACCATAGGGGAAGGCGCTCTCTGTCGCCACAACGACTTGCGAAAAAATCTCCCCCTGTTGCAGAACCTAGATCCAACTATCCACCAAGGAAACGAGTAACCACTGTAGCAAGGCAGCAAATTTCAGCAGTGCCATTTAGAAACAAAGACGATTACCTACCTAATATGCCTCCTACTAAACAAAACACCACAGCGAAAAAACAATTAAATCATTTCAACCTCAATCGATGCCCCCAGACTATGGTTGAATCTAAAGAAGATGTGGGGGAAGGGCGATATAAAAAAAGTTAGTAGCCAATTAGTCATCTAAAATGTATATATAATGTAAATTATTTGTAGTATATTTATACGAATATACACCCTTTCTAGTAAAACAACGAATCCTTATAGTTTCGCTCTGTCCATCTGTCTGTCCACCTCAGCTCAGAGACTAACTAGAAAGCCGTAATTGAGTACAGGTATACATTAAGTATAAACTAATTAATTTGGTTTAAGACTGTCAGTAACAAGTATATGCAAGTTTACCAAAAACAAAGATGTGATTTACGCTGTCTGAGATACATTATAAAATGGTTTTATATTTTTTAAATTAATTTTTAAGCATGACCCTCTGCCACAACCATAAGCAGCACAATCAGAGAGAGAGAGAATCAATTTTCAATTTGTGATTATTAATAGATGGACCTATAAAATTGTTATAATTGACTTCATAAAGTAAAACTATCACGACTAAGTTGGATTTATAAGTAAACAAGTAATATCTGACCAAATTATAAAATTTAGTTAGAGATGCCAAAATGACATACATATTCCATTTAAAATTGATTTTTATAAAACCAGTAGTATATATTTATTCATGTATGATGGATTTTGCACTTGGCCTTTATATAAGTCTATTAACAATCTAAAATTATGGAGAAGAAAAAAATCATGAACTTATTGTGACAGGTAACTAAAGAATCCTAGAGACTGCGTGTCCGTCACGCACATGGCTGCTTTTTAGAACTAGAAATTATTATTCATTGCCAAAATTGTTACTAAAAGAAGAAAGTTAACTACTACGTAAAAAAGAGAAAGGGAAGGGAAAGAGAAGAGAGAATTGGAAAATTAAACAGAAATATGTATATTATATAAAGTTTTAACACAAACTATTTGATGATAATTAAGGTTCCGTTCCTCAAAAGGAAAAAAGGAACCCTTATAGGATCACTTTGTTGTCCGTCTGTCTTTCTGCCTGTCATGACCCTTTTACTCAGGAACAAGTTGATATATCAAGCTGAAATTAATAGACAATACTCAAATCTGCCACGTTTATAAGTTGTTTTCGAGAGTCATTACGAACCGACTAGCACGCAGGTTTGACGACTTCCAACCTCCCGAACAAGCCGGTTTCCGAAAAGGCTTCAGCACCGTAGACCACATACATACGCTCCGGCAGATTATACAGAAGACCGAGGAGTATAATCGGCCATTATGCCTGGCGTTTGTGGACTACGAGAAAGCCTTTGATTCAATCGAGACTTGGGCAGTGCTTCAGTCTCTCCAAAGGTGCCACATTGACTATCGCTATATCGAAGTGTTGAAATGTTTATACAATAAAGCCACAATGTCCGTCCGAGTACAGGATGAATGCACGAAACCGATCCAAGTACAGAAAGGTGTAAGACAGGGTGACGTTATATCCCCGAAACTCTTCACCACTGCACTGGAAGATGTTTTCAAGCTTCTGAACTGGAAAGGACTGGGCATCAACATCAACGGCGACTACATCACTCACCTTCGATTTGCCGATGACATAGTCATAACGGCAGAATCCTTGGAGGATCTGAACGTAATGCTCAATGACCTCAACAGAGTTTCCCAACAGGTAGGTTTAAAAATGAACATGGACAAGACGAAAATCATGTCAAATGTCCATGTTGCACCTATGCCGGTAGTGGTTGGGAACACTACAATCGAAGTTGTAGACGAGTATGTATACCTGGGACAGATCGTTCAACTAGGTAGGTCCAACTTCGACAAAGAGGTCAACCGAAGAATCCAACTCGGCTGGGCAGCGTTCGGGAAATTACGGCATATCTTCTCGTCCAAAATACCTCAGCGTCTAAAGACAAAAGTCTTTGATCAGTGCGTGTTGCCAGTGATGACATACGGAACCGAAACGTGGTCTTTTACTGTGGGCCGAATAAACAAGCTCAAAGTCACTCAGCGAGCAATGGAACGAGCTATGCTCGGAATTTCTCTACGTGATAAGGTCCGGAATGAGGAAATCCGTAGACGAAAGAAGGTCACCGACATAGCTCGACGAGTCAGTGAGCTGAAGTGGCAATGGGCAGGCCACATCGCTCGAAGAACCGATAACCGGTGGGGAGTAAAGGTTCTCGAGTGGCGACCACGTACCGGGAAACGTCTACCAGGCCGTCCCCTTACTAGATGGACCGACGACCTGATTAGAGTCGCGGGGAGTCGCTGGATGCAGGTGGCTCGGGACCGGTCGATGTGGCGTACCATGAGGGAGGCCTATGTCCAGCAGTGGACGTTTCCCGGCTGATGATGATGATGACTCAAATCTGTGATCTGTGAAAAAATCAAACTTATAGGGAAACAAAACCTATAAGGTACCTCCCATTGACCTATAATTGAGCAATTTGACAAGAAGCAAAGTCTTACAGCACAATCATAGGAATAAATCTGAAAACTAAGACTTTTTAATTATGACACAGTAAAAATAGCTGTTTACATACTTAACTTTGTAGATGAAAGCCATTGGGTGTGTAATGTAACTGCAAAGTAAATTTGGTTCTTCAATCAGACTTACATTTCCGGTAGAGCATGATTTTAAGTATGTAAATTATACACATTCTGTACGAAACGCTCAGTGCGCGAGTCCTACTCCCACTTTTTTCCCTGTAGTTTTTGTTTCTCTCGCTTGCAATTTTTCAGAATAGCAAATTTTTTGTTGCATTTTTTGACCTATGTAAAGGGCAACCAGGAGCACTGAGGAGGCTAACTGAAACACTCCATGTTTATGACTTCTGCTTCTTTAATTCTTTTATACGGCGAATTTTGAAGATAAGATGTATTTATCGGGTGTGATATAAATTGAAATGGAAATCATGAAAAGCCCTAACTAAAAACTAGTATAGTCTATTACTTTGACAATGCTTGCTGAAAAGATCTCTTTAATCCTTGACACTGTTAACAATTAAATTTAAGTATTGATGCCATATATTAAAGGTGTACATTCTGGTACTATATCTAATTATTATATACATAATTTTAAAAATTTCAGGTTTACACTTAACAACAGGGTTCAGTCACCCACAATTAGATAACTATGATGTTATCCGAGATGATGCTTTGAAACTTGAAAATTTGGAAGTGGAAAATGCTATGTTGAAGAATGAATTAAATGTTATGAACAGAGAAATTACGGATTTATTAGATAAACTGCGCAAAACTGAAAAGGGTGAGTGGTTAGGCCTTTATATTTTAAATTTCACTTAGTTGGATTTACTTAGCTTACATTAGATTGAGTCTTTCATAACTTAAGTAACACTTTTGAAATCTTTAGCGTACTTAGTTTGCAGTGTGCCTATTGCCTCCTCTAAAGAATACCACTTTACCACTCCGTCCCGCTACGGTGGCTTTTTACCCAAAATTAAAATACACAGTAATAGCACATATTCTTATTACTAGTATTTAAAAATATATATTATAAAATTGTATAATATTGCTAATTTGAATTATTTTTATGATGATGATGTAACTTTTTGGATGGAATTGAATAAAGCTTTATTATTATTATGACTGTTGCAATGCCTAATTAAATAACAATTCAAACTATTTGAGATCATCAAGTCACGTTTGTTTTAATTTATAAAAACCAGGTCCTTTATGGAGAAAAAGTAATCAATTATTGTATTGATATACAATTGAACAATTACTTATTGGCTGCATATGCCCACTGACATGAGGCTCACTTGTAGATTGCCATGGTGGATTATCTGTGAGTGACAAAATGTTCAAAATCGAGCCTATCTGACCCTGGTGTCTGGAGATGGATATCGTAACACTTCAATGGGTACTAGTAAACCCTGCGAGCTTTATCTGATTTATTGTTTTGACGAGCCTAACACATTACATTTGGTGAATGTGGATCTGATGATGCAGTCAAGAGGGAGAAAGTAGAACTCTTTAAGGGATGCTGGTAAACTCATCGAGTTTGTGCTCATCTTGTTTGTTTTGACTTTCAATTTTTAGTGCATAATCTTGTTTATTTTTTGAACCATAATTTTTATTTTATTTACAATGTTGTAACCATGTATAAATCTAAAGTTTGGTATTTACATACAGCCTTGAGTCTTTTTCTGAATATAACTGGAATGAATTTGAATCTGAAGTATAAATACGAGTATTAGAATTTGAAATAGATTGCTGTTACAGATTTAGTCTGTTATAAAACCAAAGTGGAGAACAATGACACTGTTCAAAACCAATCACTGGTTGAGAAGCAGAAGATGAAAGAAGATATAAGCCAACTGCAGCAGCAAATAGACCAATTGATTACTGTTGATATCATTAAGTACAAGACTGAAATTAAGGAACTAGAAAGTGAGCTGACTGATTTAAAAATCACAAATAAGAACTTAGAGGATATGTAAGTTTTTTTAAATAGAGAAATGAATATGTATAGTCATATTGTGAAAATGTAACGTTATATAGTAATCTAGAATGAATGACATATAAGCAGTAGCAGTAGTATAACAATGACGCAAAAAAATGTAAATCTATTTTACGACGGACACTCGAGTACAAAAATATTTATTCACTTTTGTACCATGTCACATTCACCCTTACTTGTTCCTATGTAGTGTGTTGAAGGAAATGTCAAATATAGGTGAATGTGACATGGTTCAAAAGTGGATACATATTTTTGTACTCGAGTGTACAAATTAATTCTTCTCAGGTGAGACCTGATCTTAATTTAAATTTGATAGGATCAAAAGTAGTTAAAATAACAAGCCTGGACATACAGGTCACAGTGCTAGGTACCTTTATAATAATACTCAGAATGTTAATTCTTATTTTCTGATACAATCAATTAGTTAAGATTAATTAAATCTGTTGTCGATTTCGGAAAAAGGGAAATTATGTAATTATTTATATTAATTTTTATGAGTAATTTTGCTCCTGGGTCATGTAAATTAACCATTACATTAAATAGAAAGTCTCAAAAGCAGCCAAGTTCGTGTCGGGCCACGCGCAGTGTAGGGTTCCGTAGTTGAATTAGTTGTATAAAATGTAATTTTGAATGAAATTTATACTAAATGTTTATTTTAACCATTTCAAGTGGTCCAATTTTATAATTTGGTCTCCTCAATTTCGAAGATATTTTAAGTACTGCCTCTGTGGGGGCAAAGTAAGTTCTCGCAAGGTCTGCAGCTCACAGAGCCACTATTATTATCTGGACTGTCTATCAAACTTTCTCAGGTTTTCTTTTCATACAGTGCTAGTTAACATTTGGCAATCCATAACGGGCATTCAAGAATATTGTTTTCATATTGGGATTTTAATACTTCCTGATTTTAATTGCCAATCTTTGATTTTTTCAGTATCAATCAACTGAATCAAAAGACGACGGAAACGGACGCTAATGCTAACAAACTGGAGGTTGACCTACAACATGCTCAGTCAACAATTATAGCGCTTCAAGGAGATATTGATAAGTCTAAAGAAGAAACACAGCGCGTCGAAAAAGACTGGGAAGCTTACAAAAACAGGGTGAAGAGCATGCTATTAGCCAAAGATAAGGAGATTAGGGCTTTGCGTGAAGGAATAAAACTCACAGAAGACACAAAGTTGCTAGTGGAACAAATTGAAAATTTGAAGTAAGATTCATTTTACTGTTGGTTATATAATTTGTACCAGTAATGTGGGCTGATCAATGGCTATTAAGTTTACTCACTCATCTAGCTGTCTCAGCGACTTTAGTTCTAGAGATTTCTGTTATACAGCTTGTTCTAAAGATTATCTTCTTTTCACTACCTTTCGTTTTTCTGGAACAGTATACCAAAATAACCAGCCTTAACATGTATGTTTTTATTTGTCTCTGATGCTTAGTGTACACTTCTTCACAGTTAGACTTATATCCGGATAATAATCCGGAAGTATTAGTAGGGTACTTTTCTATACCCTTCTGGTTAACCATCACCATGTTATCAAAGTCTACCATCAAACAACAATGTTATTACCAATGTTGTGTGCCAGTGATTAATAATAAACGCCTTATTAGCTCGAGGCTTGTGAGTATGCACACTTAGATCAGACGGCCTTATTGTCACTGACGTGACATGAACGCCAAATACATGATTGTTAATCTACACATTTTGTAAAGTATTACAATTTGAATGAAAAACGAGTGTGCTTTAGACCACAAGACTGAAGTAAAACTTCTTATGAAACTGGCTATGAGAGAAAGAGAGAAGGAAAATGTGTGCTCTTGCTCCTACAGTAATGTACGAAACGTAACTCTATTTCTATCTTCACAAACTTATAACCCTCTCAACTTCCGTTCGCCTCGCCTGATCACACTTTTCGTAACGCTCGCGCCACGTATTCACCAGCTTACTCCCCAAGTCAAGCCTGAGTAAACACTTCAGCAATTTCAGATTCAAATACTGTTCTTTTTCCCAAGTTGTCGTTTATACACACTTACTAAATTGTCTTATATATAAATAACGGAAAACGGGTTTTATCTGTATCTTATCTATCTCTATATCTTTTTCCAACACTAGTTTTAATATTTGTAGATACATATTTTCTTGAGCGAATGTCACGTCACATAAATGATTTATTTCATTTTCATATGAGCAGAGAAGAAAGGGATAACCTGACTGGCGGTCTAATGCATATCCGTGGCGAGTGTCAAGATATGAAGCGCTACATGGACACATTGAACGCTCGCCATAAAGCCGCCGCCAGGGTCGTTATGGCGCTTAGAGATGCCTTGAACGACGAGCGAGCCGCAAGGAACAGGGCGGAAGCACAAGCTAATGCTCTCTCAAAAGTAGGTAAAGTCTCCAAGCTACTAAGCTAAGATAGGTTTAAGAAGGTCTTATCGACTAATCATGATAATCAGTTGTGTAAGTCCACCGCTGGACATGAGCCTCATAGATCGCCACGCCCGGATTTTTGAAGGGGATATCCCCTTAGTTACACGTTGGACACTTGGAACAAATGTCGTGATATTCCGCACACATCCAACGGATGACGTTTGTACACACGCGCATGTGTGAGTAGTATGTTCTAGCTATTTTCTGCGCCAGTCTCGTTTCGGTATTGCGGATCGGTGGGAGGCGTAGGCGTTCTGTACGTAGTACTATATTAATTCTAAACCTAAGTCGCCTTTCACGACACAGACTGGGTGACATGGGGTGGTTATAATTTAAAACAGACCACACGACTAGCCTACCAATGAGCACACGTTATTTTAGTGTAGTTGAATATTATAATGACGCAGGCAATATTGATATATTTTAAGGCAGTATTTGTTATTGCATTTTATTGTTTAATTAACTTTAGTTAGTAGATCATTCTGATGGATTTTCCATGAGGGCAATTGTCTTTCACCACGCTTGGCAGGTGGATCGGTCTACGATTGCTGTTACGTGGGTAGATGCTGTTGCAAATTTCAATTTCCCTTAGTCGCCTTTTACGACACCCACGGGATGACATATGACTTTATAATCCACAATAAAGTTGTTGAACATGAACCAAAAATTCAACGAATAATGTTCTATATTCTATTAATAATTTACAGGAACTGAAGTCCTTACAAATCGAGACTGGTCAGATAATATCCAGCTTGCGAGATGAGCTTCGTGAGAAAGAAAATGAGTTGCATAACGGGCAGCAGAGTTCGGGATCTAGTATTCATAGCAGCAACGAGAGTGCCCTCAACGTGGCCGACTATGATATAAACCGTACCTCGAGCAGTGACCATCGGCGTAACGTGAAGCCGAAGATCGGTCTGAGGCAAGGGGCCACCTATGTCGGTACTGATATTTGTATGACGCAGGAGGTAAGATAACATGTACCTCTATATACACTTGCTTTTGCCCGCGTGAACTTCAAACGCTACAGTTCGATTGGTATACTAAGTAATCTGTATTCTTATTCCTTTACATAAAAATCAATTAAGTCTCACTTACAGGAAGGACTAACAAACGAAGTCACTTTTGTTTCCATATTACACTAAACAATATTTCATTAGGACCTAGCTGTTGCTTGCGACTTCGCTCACGTACGAAGACGTTAGAATAAACTATCTATTTTTCGATATATTTATTGTTGGTCTGTCTATAGGATGTTTGAAGATTCCCAAATTGTAATCTGAAGACATGGGCATTGTCAGGATATTCTACTTAGTATGTTTTCTAAGTCGTCATGCGCTACTGCCGCTGCTGGGCAATGGTGTCCCCCGTTCCTGTCTCATACAGAAACGTTCATAGTAAAAACATGGTAACGTTCATATAAGCAGTGGATTTAGGCTTTACATTTTCGACTGAGTGGTAACTTCATATACACGACCTATCTACGAAATTCTAAGTTTGTAAGGTGTATAGAAAGGGTTTTTCCATATAAACTTTAAAGTCATGTGTCACCCCTTAGGGGTTTATTAAAATGTCGTGTATGTATCCCATCTGTTAAGTTTCAACGTTTTAGGCTTTTTAGTTTATGTTTTGCCAGATGTGGCATATCAATAAATGTGGTTTGGTCCTAATTTATAGTTTACTTTCAGACGAAAGTAATCAATACTGATTCAGAGGCCAAGAAAAAGAGCTCAAGCGTAATAGCTTCTATCAACACCCGTCCACCTAATCAGTACCACTTGATCCATATGCCACAGAAAATTTCGTCCAAATTCTCTCGGAAAATTAACGAGCTTATGACAAGGACTTCAGTGTGGAAATGTCTACTATTTATGTATATGGTAATTCAACAACAGCCTTTATATGTACCCCTGCAGGGGCTCAGGCCTACTCTATTATAGAGAGAGTATGTTAGTATACTATTGTCCACCACGCGGGCGCAGTGCGGATTTGTAGACTTCGCACACATCTTTGCATTTATTCTCAGGAGTGTGCAGGTTTCCTCACGATGTTTACCTTCACCGAAAAGCCAATGTTAATGATTTTTTGTGATTCGTACATAAATTCCAAATAACAAATTGAAACTCATTGGTCCGAGCCAGGATCAAATACAGACCTAGATTATTGAACTGAGCCACCAGCTTATATGGTAATTATTAGTGATTACTTGATTGTATATATTTTTCACGCCACATTACAACAATGCCTGCCTATACACGTATGTATACGCAGATTTACTTTGCACAAATAATAGCTTCATTTTGTGTGAGTACATACATACGAGTACGTGTCAGTTGCGTATTATTATTATTTTGTTCTAGTATTGTGTTGTGTGTGTCTTTTTAAAATACATATATTTATGTTATATTCTGTCTTCAATTTTGAGCTGTGTTCAATAATACCCAGTTCTTGGTCTTAATTATATTAGCTGTACACACAGTGGCGACGGTTAGACATTCGAGAAATCGGTAAGTTTTCTCGATTCTTGTAATTATTCTATCTTTCAGATGGTTCTACACTTTGGCGTTGTAGCAGTCCTCTACCAGAATGCTCAAACAATTCATAAATTCGATCAAAATTATGTGCCTCGTTATATTACGGAATAAGGTACCATGTCGAGGACATAAATAAAGATCAACTATTTTCTGAACAGGATGAAAGAAGAGCCAATAAGGCACAGGGAATAATTGAACTGAAAAAATAATAGGTCAAAAATAAAAAAATTCTGGTAAAAGATTTGGTAACCAGTGGATCACAAAATATTGGCAATGAATTTAAGGGATTTTTGTATTTTTTAAATGTTTAATTTATATATATACATATATGTTTAAACACAATATACTTTATATGGTGTTTTTGATGCTCTTTACTGAGCTCAATAAATTGATAATGAACTTTTTGTTTGAATTTTTTCAATGATATGAAGATAATTGTAGCCAAGCCAATCGCGATATTCTTTAACGTACTAAACGTGATATAAAATAATTTTCATCCATTAAACAGATGGGCGAAGGTCTTTCTTAACCGGATCTTAGACCATAGGCATTATTATTTTAGAGCCAACTGCCTTGTTCATAATGGAAATCGAACAACGCAAAGTTTTATATTAAAATGTTGGTTAAACATAAAATTTTCTTCTGATTTCAAAAATTATTGTAGTTTAAAATTTAATGAAGCGAAATTGCTAAACGAAATGCTTAAGTAATACTTTTATTAAAACGTGTAGTGCTGATTTCTTGACTAGTTTCAGTTTTAAACTGAAGACCACAATTTATAATATATAATTTGTTAGCTTTTAATTACATTATCAAAAATCAGTCATAAATGATGCAGTGAGAAACGATTTTTACGTCGTTAGGTAACTAAACGTGTAACATCGACAAGCTTCATAAATATCAACGTACAACTTGTATATATGCTAAAATGCGTAATTTTTCGAATTTAAAAAACGCAGTAATCATTACAATAATTAATTAATTCATAAATGTTGAGTAGCTGAACCGAATTCTAAACTACTCCCCGTTGATATCATTTCATCTGTAACACTAGCTCACTTACCAAGAGGTGGTATTAGTACCCTCAAATAAAGCTTCATTGTAGAGGCGATATTTGAATAAGTCTGTGTCCGACTGTGGCCGATTTTGTCTGAATAGGAAACAATAAGAATACTACTTAACTTCTATTCATTTTGATAATATCTTTTATGTATAATGGGTTTGCACTTGTAAATGCAAATATTTAGGAGATAAAAGGTCGTCATATATTGACGTTTCCATTTTATAGATTATCTATATTTTGCATTGAATTACTGTGTACTATGTGCTGTGTTTCTAGTACTTAAGTACATAGCAATCCAATGATATTTTGTACTCATTTGAGCAAAATCACATTGTTTACCATCATCATCATTCCCCTAGCTCTATCTCTTTTCTCAACCGGGGTCATTCACCTGAACTAGACTCTATCTAGAGGGGAAACTTAAACTATATTTTGGGATAGGTTTTTGCTAAGAGTGACCAACTTAATTAGATGTAGATTAGATTGGTTTCAAAGGCTACAACCGGGATGAACAGCTTAACATGCCTGCCTCTCAAAGCATTTACTAACCATTTCTCCTAAATATATTTACATTTACGAATATTTTTGGAGAAAACAATTGATTATACTTATATTTACCTAGACGCAAAACAATTTTACAGGTTTTTATTGACGTATTTAGAGACTTGAAATTAGCTTGTGGCGAGCATCCGATAAACCGGTTCCGCGTTGCGCCTTCATCAAGTTCAAACCTTCCTTCATTGCTTAGTCGTGGATCGCTCTTAGCGGACACAGCACGTTTCCATTTATTTATAACTGTAAATTTAATTACATCACAAGTTTTGGTAAATTCACAATTTGAATAAAACTTAAGCTTTTGGGTTTTGTAAAGCATAATCCATGAAATTGCCTTGAACATAAATATAATAGACACACCCATTAAATTGGTACCTTGAACGAAGTTATTAAACTGTGATTTTCCTTGTTAGTTCGACATGTTTTCGAGTTTATATTTTATGCTTTTTGTCGGTAAGTAATTACTTCAACAGTAATCTATGTAATAATTAAATTTATCATTTTTTGAACCATTAACCTTTGGAAAATCTAACTTTTTGTGTGTAAAGTATCATACTTGTATTGTTTAGGTTTTGTAAATTGCTTCGGCGCTAAATAATTTTTGATGGTTTTTGTAAGTTATTTCATTATAATATTGTATATGATTTGTTTTGGTTGTAGACAGTGTTCATTTGTAGATTAGTAGTATGGTCAATAAACAGATTGTATCTATCAGCTATAGTGTATTATCTTAGGGTCACTAATAGGGTTAATTACTCAACACACCTAGATAGTAGTAGTATTTAAATAATTGACACGATGCTGTTATTAATACTATACAAATCATTTTTAGCACAACGTTCTTCTATTTGATTTATTCCACGGTATCTTTAAGAGCATTGCGAAATTTCTAGTCCTGCAGATAAACATGTTTGCGTCTTCTACATCGATATAAAATTTACCTTGTGCTAAGTTCGAAGGTAGTTTTATGAATAGTCTAGCTGAAAGTTAATATGGTTTTCCCCTTATTTCCATTAAACACAACGAGCGTCGGTAAACAAAGAATGTGGTTAATGGGTTTTGGGAATTCCCACTCCGTAAAATCCGGCGAATCATTAATCAATTAATTTCTAAGGCAAAGCACCGATTACATTGTCGATTTGGTGACTTCGAATTTCATGTTTAATTGTTTATGCATATAACCTAAAACCTCGGGGCGTTGTAACATAGCTAGCAGGTAAAATGTACAACACTAGCATTTTATGTACTTTTTATCTATTCGTTACCTTTGTTGTTACCTGGTTACCTCATTACATTGTCATTGCATTATATGTTTGAATCGACACCAATGACCACGATGTACTCACAAAATTCCACAATGCCTTTTGTTTACTGGTGTACCAAACAACGTAACTGTTGTTTAGTTAGGAATGAAACTGCTATTCATTGGCGATATAAATTATGCGGTGTATATATTTATTCTGTCCGTGATTTCGTCTATGTGGACTTCAGGTATAATCGCGCGGGAACAGAGTTTTTTTTTTTTTTTTTTTTATAGAAGATAGACCAACACTTGACCTCAATCTCACCTGATGGTAAGTGACGATGAGGTCGACGATGTTACGTGTTGGTCTAGAAGGTGCCTATTTACTCTTCTTTTGAAGATTCCCAAGTTGTAGCTGTCGGGGAACACGGAAACCGGTAGTGCATTCCATATTTTTGCTGTACGCACGATAAATGTGGAAGCGAAACGCTTGGTGCGAGCTGTAGGAATATCCACAGTGTACGGGTGAAGGTCTGCCGTTCTTCTGTTTGACCGGTACTTGAACGGCGAAGGTGGAATCAACAAAAATAGCTCTTGCGCACACTCCCCAAAATGTATCCTATAAAATACCGAAAGGCAGGCAACCTGACGCCTATGTTCGAGGCTTTGGAACTTTGCCTTATGTAACGTATCGTTGCCTATCAGTCTCATAGCTCGACGCTCCACCGAGTCCAAAGCAGCTAGTTGATAGCGAGCTGAACCATCCCAAAGATGGCAGAGGTACTCCATGCATGATCTTACTTGAGCGCAATATAGACTCAAGAGCTGTGATGGCTGGAAGTACCGTCTGACCTTCGATAGGATGCCTAGTTTTTTGGCCGCAGTTTTTGCTATGGACTCGATGTAGCTCCCGAAATTGAGATCAGACGCGATTTCCAATCCCAGGAGCTCGAGACGGTTTGTTATCGGTATGGATACATTTTGGAAGGATGGAGCAAGATGAAATGGACTCCGCTTCGCTGTGAACAGACACGCCTGTGTCTTCGACGCATTGAATTTAACTGAATTGGCTTCGCCCCAATCGGACACGGCCTTCAGCGTCAGTTCAACACGTTCTACCATTTCCTCTCTGAGGGATCGGGTGTTCAGACTACTGGCCTGTGCGGTGGACACATAGCTCTCTGTTACTGTGCTGTCATCTGCGTACCCAAAGATACCGGGCATTAAAAGCAGGTCGTTGATGTGCAGCAAAAATAGAGTAGCAGAGAGAACAGATCCCTGAGGGACACCAGCATTGATGCTCAGCAGATCAGACGAGCAGCCGTCAATGACTACTCGAATCGATCTGCCCCTCAGGAAGTCCGATATCCACAGGCACAAGCCTGCAGTTACCCCATAAGCTGGAAGTTTACTGATAAGGCTATCATGCCAGACCCTATCAAAAGCCTTCGAAATGTCGAGTGACACGGCAATAGCTTCGCCGTGTTTCTCGATGGCTTCGCTCCATTTGTGAGTGGCATAAATGAGAAGATCCCCAGTGGACCGGCCACGGCGAAATCCGAACTGGCGGTCACTGAGGAGATCATTAGCTTCCAGATATGCCAGGAGGCGGTTGTTTAATGCACGCTCCATAATCTTGCAGAGTATGGAGGTGATTGCGATGGGTCGGTAATTGTTTGGGTCAGCACGACTGCCTTTTTTAGGCACAGGCTGCACGTTAGCCAACTTCCAGGACTCGGGGACTTTCCCAGTGCTCAGGGAGAGTTTATACAGGCGTGTCAGGACAGGGCACAACTCGGGTGCACAGTTCCGCAAGACTATTGCTGGGATGCCATCTGGACCACTGGCTTTATTCACGTCTAGATTGCGAAGTATCTTCAGTACCTCCTTTTGATGTAAATGGATATCCGGCATTTCGGAATCACAACGGGGTACATTTGGTGGAGTTTTGTTCACAGTGTAACCTAATAAACCTAATAAACCTCGTCCTTCTCCAGGCTATTTGCTTTGCGTGCCAAATTTCATCTGGTTTCGTCGTAAAGAACACAAATAGAAAGACAGACCAGACATAGATATATTCTCATTTATCGCGTGGATTTACCCCACGAGATCTATCTGTTCAAAAGGGTTGAAAAGTGGTCACGGACTGCTCCAGCAATTCAAATATCTCCATACAAAAACCAGGTTTTTATACACCGCTACGTCGTGAACGAATGGCAATCAAACAAATAAACAAAATCACTTTCGCATTAATTAAAATATTAGTACAAATTAGTGTGGTTATTAGACCTTTATTTACAGTCCTGGACAAAAGCAATATGTAAAAGGTTTAACCCCTTATTTCATGTGCACACTTCCCCTCTCGGTTCCTTTCTTTAGGACATGTTTTTATCGTTCAACGTATATGGAGTAGATATTAATTCCGTTGTTACCTTCGACACTCACCTTCTTCAGTATTTCTAAAGATTAATTTCTTGATTCCTTTATTAGATAATTAATCACTTTGCAATGTCTCTATTTATCAACTGACTTCAAAAAAGGAGGAGGTTCTCCATTGGACTCGCTCTTTGATTCGAACAGTATGTATGTTAGACCTTTATTTACAGTCCTGGACAAAAGCAATATGTAAAAGGTTTAACCCCTTATTTCATGTGCACACTTCCCCTCTCGGTTCCTTTCTTTAGGACATGTTTTTATCGTTCAACATATATGTAGTAGATATTAATTCCGTTGTTACCTTCGACACTCACCTTCTTCAGTATTTCTAAAGATTAATTTCTTGATTCCTTTATTAGATAATTAATCACTTTGCAATGTCTCTATTTATCAACTGACTTCAAAAAAGGAGGAGGTTCTCCATTGGACTCGCTCTATTCGATTCGAACAGTATGTATGTTAGGGGATCATTCCGCCAATTATGAATCTATTTTAATGATACTTTTTTATTTGGTAGATCATACATCAGAGTCCCATATAAATTTCATCGAGATTGATTTAGCGCTTTTTGATAAAATCAACCAAAAAATTATATACCTAGATAATTGTATCTCTAAGGGTAAGCTAGTAAGTACCATTTTAGGCGGCTGTAAACTTTTAGGGCTGTTGAAGCCGGTTTCATAGTTCTTTTTGAACGTGTTGACTATCACTAATTTATTTCAGCAGCAGATAGGTCATCAACCAAATTATCTTTTAAAATTTTCTGCAATGTTGTAAGCGGGTTATACCCCCACTTTGGGTTCTTACTCAAACTCCTTACTCAGTGTCTATTTACGTCACGTAGGAAAAAGTGACATAGAGTACACATTAATAGAGTCGGGTTTGAGTTAGCAATCATTAGCATTGCATGGACATCGCTTTTGCAGTTTATCTTATAGATACAAATTAAATAACAGGTATATTTAATTGGTTTTTATTCATGGACTATGGAAATCGACGTAATGGGTATAGAAGCGAGACAAACGATAACTTTGGCTCGACGTAGAGGGAGGGTTCGACGTAAAAGGAAGTTTCATATTTTTCGAATAAATCCATCCATACTAATATTATAAATGCAAGTTGTTCGTTGGTTTGCCCTTCTTTTAAGTCGTAAGGGAGATGATATGATGCTTTTATTTTTTTGTGTAGCGACAGTTGAAGAGTCGGAAAAGGACATAGGTTACTTTTTACCCTGAACGAGCAAGTAGTACCCGTGGGATTATTTCTGTAGTTCCCACGTACGAATTCGCGGGCAAAAGCTAGTAACCAATAAGTTAGTGTATACGTGTAAATAATACATTGAGTCTTAAGAGTGACGAAGATTCAATCTTAAATAGACATATTGGAACAGTAAAATTACACTGCAATGTCTATACAAATAAATTGTAATACAGAAATCTGTCTACCTGTAGTATTAATAACAGTAATGTATTATTTCATGTACATGTGTGTAAATATTGAAGAATTAAAGTAATACTTGTTATATTATCCACAGTTCCGTTTGTCCTCGCGGCAAACGTGAATATAGATCCTCAGACGCTGAAAAATGTGTTCGGCTCACCGGCATTTGGATCGGGTGTGGCAACCGTGTCACCTTTAGGGCAGGTGTCGCCCGTGGTACCCGGCAACGGAACCCTGGTCGACCCCGACTATTGGGATTCACCCGACGACTACATTCCAGCGACCGCCGACTACGATAAATTCGATTGGACTCTCACTAAGGTAACTGTCAATTTATATCTTGTTTCAAAGGTATTTTTAACCTCCTCCGTGGCGACTCCGCCTTCGATCCCCAGACTCGCGGTTTGGATAGTGGTAGGGCATTTTCTATTTCCGCCTGGCTAACTACCACCATGTTACCTAAGGCTGCCGAGAAACAGTAGTTTTAATATCTCTGTTCTGTTCCGACATGAAAGTTATTAGAGCCGAGAGAGAGATAGAGAATGATATCTTACAGCTATCAGCAATCTTGACGGTATGGTGCTTGTAGCAAATCCCCTCAGCCCCCACCCCTCGACACTATTAAGTCCAAAGTGGCCAAAGAATAATGCCAAGATTACAACTTAAGAAAGGAAATGTCATTACAAGAGTGTATTTATTGCTCAAGTAGTAACATAAACCGTATATTTCTTGTCCTTAATATAGCGCGTAGCGATAGCCTCAGATGAGAATTTCCTGCTGTCTCCACTCGGGCTGAAGCTGGCGCTGGCGATCCTAACAGAAGCTGCAACCAGCACCACGCGAACTGAACTGGCTTCAGTCCTCGGATTTGACCTCGACAGAGTAGTTGTGCGAAGGAAATTCTCAGCCATCCTTGAGTCGTTGCAGGTATGTTTTACAACATTATTTTTAGTATTTTATTTATTGTACTTTATTCATATTCATCTCACCAAATTGTAAGTGATATAGAAGTTTCTAGCATGCAAAGTGGACGGAGGCAAAAGTTTTGGGTTCAATTAGGATATTACAAAACTTTTTCAGACGTCATTCATGCAGGCCTAGGGACCTCTTGATTTTGCAGGGCCCCGGGGCCCTGACCCCCTAAAGCTGTATGGTAGCTACGCCACTGATTCCTGACATAATATTTGCACGCCTGCTTACAGGTTGAAAACATCTTCCAGCTTATATGTATTCTAGTAAATAAGCGATTTGATTGATTGACTGATTTACACGAATATTAGCCGGGATCGGAACCATGAACCTCTGTGGCTTCGGATGTAAGACTACACGGTCACAGAGGTCGTCAAAAGCTTTAAATATGCACAGACCGGTCTTACATTCCAAAATCCCGCTAGTTTTTTGAGGACATTATCCTTAAAAACTCGTTGAGTGTATTTATACACGAACTTGAGGTCACATCGTGCGATGCGGCACGATATCTTCTTACTTGGAATTTTATTATGAGAAAAGTCCCTGTATTAGCTTACGCAATGTAAAGCTTACATTGCGTACATATTTGTATGTGCCAGTTGCGTAGAGGCATTATCCTTTTGTATGAATAAACATAATTCAAAGAAAAATGTATATCATAAAAATTTACTAGGCTTATGTGCATTATTCGCTATAATATAACTATTTACGACTGAAACCATTTAGAAAAACCATAGAAAGAAAAAAATGCGTTTGGTTATAGTTATCTGATGCTATCGTTTCTGCATAAAATCTTAGCGGAAAGAGTCAATGGAATCAGAAAAACTTGTATTAAAATGATTTGCTTATGCTATAATATTATAAATTGATTTGGTATTTAGATATAAACATAACTTTATTTACTGAACCCTTTGATTGGCATTCCTAATCAATTCAGCCCATCCGTCAGTAAGTAGTGTTTCAGAGATTGTTTCAATGAACAGTCTAATTTGACAATGTGCAGGTCGCACATCAGTGGACGCTCTTATCCAAGTACATAACATTAATATCAATTTTCTAAACCCCCTCAGACAAAATCGCAAGACTACATCTTGAACTTAGGCAACAGGATCTACGTGGACGACTCCACAGAGCCTAGGCAACGTTTCGCTGCGGTGGCCCAAGAATCATACAAGACTGAACTGAAAAAGGTTGACTTCGACAACCCTGCTCAAGCGGCCAAGGAAATCAACGCATGGGTCGCAAACAAAACCGACGGACATATCTCCAACTTGGTGAATGAAGGTAGGTTTGTAAATATAGCTGGGATCTGCGCTTGTCCACTGTTGGGCATGAGATTTCCTCATAGATGGCCACGTCGGGCTTTCTTTTAGGGTATTTTCCATAATCACAGCGCTAGGCAGGCGGATTAGTGATAGCTTTAAGATGTTTTTGTTACACAAGCAGTGCTGTTGTTGCTGCCCAGTTCTGAATTTTGGTTCCTTTACGCGCCCTTTTCACTTTTCACTTTTCCCTTTTCACCTTTTCACTTAGAGGAATAACACAAGACCGCTCTACGTATCAATGTCCCTACCACTGTCTAGTTCCACATCTTTAAACTCTTAATCGAACTACTTTTATTTGTTTAAAAAATTTAATATAAATATTTATATGACCATCTCCAGATGACGTTTCCGGAATGGTGGTGATGATTCTCAACACCCTCTTCTTCAAGGGTACATGGCGTCATCAATTTGCACCGAACGCCACTAAACTGGGGACGTTTTACGTTTCTCCGAAGACTCAGAAACAGATTCTATTCATGCATGTGAGGGATCAATTTTTCTATTCGGAGTCAGCCAAATATGACGCTAAGATACTGAGGATGCCTTATTTGGTAAGTTTACTATTTTGCCTTTACAGCAGTTCGTTGTTCAGTCTTTTTTGCGAATTTTGTATTAGTTACATTTTAGTAAGGTACAAATTCTCTAGTTGCGTAGAAGATTTTCGATGTTAAACTTCACTCTTAAAAAAGCCTTTCATCATTTATTTTCAAAAGCGAGTTTTATTTTCGAGTATATGCTTATAACACAAATGGTTTATGTAAATATAATATTTTACGACTGTGAAGTTTCTTAGATATCTTTGAAGCACAAAATAGGTAGCAGTTTCTTGAGCTTCCGTCAATAAGTAATAATTTTTACAGTGGTATATTTCTTTAACTTACAGGGCAATAAGTTTTCCATGTACATCATTGTGCCGAACTCACTGTTGGGTTTGCCTCGCATTTTGAACGGCTTGAGTGACCTCCGCGGTGAGCTGAACAACCTGCAAGACCACCTTGTCGACGTCACTTTGCCCAGATTTAAGTTTGACTACACTTCCCTGCTAGACGGGATTCTGAAAGAGGTAACATATTTACACTTTTGAAACAGTTTAACATTTATTGACAACATGAATTCCAACACAATTGGCATAACCAATAAGTCTGTAGTAATGTAATCTCAGCACCCTAAAGCACAAAATTGATATAGTTTTACGTAGAGAACGGACGTTCACCGCCTCCCACCTATCTGCGATACCTCATCTCTCCCCTCAAGAAAGTGACCCGCTTAAGGATTGGTACCATGGCGCGCGCGAATTAACAAACACATGCGCGTGTATACAAACGTCATCCGTTCGATGTGTGGGAATGGGAACAGATATCACGGCATTTGTTTGAAGTGTGCGGCCTGTGCCTAAGTTAAAATTCCCTTATGACATAACTGCTAATTTACAGCTATACATACATCTTATTTACTTATATATTAGGCGCAAAGTCATATTACTGTGCGTATTATTCCAACCTTATCCATCGTAAAGATGTATTTTTATAGTAATTATCAAAATAAGTTGTATGATTATTGCTAGCGGACCATTTTTATATATTTCCGGATTTTGTATGTTTGTCTACCACTTACCACCAAACAAACCAAAAAGATCGCTCTCAAAATATCTCAATTGCGAACCCAACTGTGTAGCTACTAGATAATCAAAAGCATCTAAAATTGCTGGAATCCAAACTAATATTATAAATGTGAAAGTATCTCTCTGTTAAGTTTTCACGCCCCAACCGTTGAATCAATTTGGATAAAGTTTGTCCTAAGTTTACTATGTCCTCGTAGAATAGGCTACAGTCCACGCAGACCAAGTCGCGGATAATATACTAGTGTGTTTTATAAGTGGTTGAGTGATGGCGCAACAATTATTTACCTTTTTACCGTGAATATGTAAATAAATACGTAATTATTAGAATGACGCTCCAAACAAACCGATTCGGACTAGTCGTAGCGTAAAACCAATTTACTTATTCATCGCAAAGTTGTTTACTTCCTTAATTACCTGAGGTTAAACATAAGTGCTCATTTGTGTTTTTAAAAATTATATCGACGACTTTAAATATACGACGACCTAATACCAATCATAATGACAGCGCCAAACTTCTAGTCCACTGTGAACAGGAGGTGATTCGCGTGGCAATTAGCATAATATATGGATCGTCGGGACGAAGGGCAACTTCAGAGCGAACTAGAAGTTTAGCACTAGCTGTACTATGCCTAAGCTAAGGGCGTTGTTTTCGACGTAAATGCAATGAAAATTACTTTCTCTAACATCATCGTAGTCATCTGCAGTCAATTAAATATAGCCTCCCTTATTGATCGCCACGTCGTATATTCCATGGCAGAGTATTTCCCTTTTGGAAGTGGGAATAATTTCTGTTACAATTATAATGTAATTTATTTTTACATCCATATATTCGTTAACATCATCAAAGTTCACTTCTAAAACTTTATTTCATTCGGAAATTTTTCAATTTTAAAAAAGAAAGGTTTTTAAAATATTGTGTTTGCACTTGACCTTCTTCTCACTTGATATCATAGTAAGTGACCATAATTAAATGACCATAATTATGCACCCATAAGCAATCTAATGAGAAACCGAAACGTAACAGTTCATACCGAAATACAAAAGTGCTATTGCTACATATACGTATACACTGCTGTTTGGCGGCAGACTTGCATAACATGGTGGACATATAAAATGCGACACCAAAACACACACAAATATAAAACACCAACCAAACCGAGTATCGATAGGTATCGAACTGGGAATCGAACCCGGATCCCCCGGGTTGTAAGTCCGAGCGTTTAATCATTAGGCCACAGAGGCGCATTGTCACAAAATCATACTAATACTACGAACGACAAAGTGAATTATGTTTATTTGTTCGTTACCGTGTCACCGCAACATCTAAACCAATCGTGACGAAATTAAGCACGTATATAGTAGTCTGTTGCATGGGTAGAGACGATACTTTTTATCCCAGTTCCCGTGAACGCAAACGAAGGACGAAGTCGCGGGAAAAGCTAGGTAGAGATACTAGCTATAACACAAATCAAATATTATGTTTCTCAAGTTCTGATCTATTAAATTCATATTGGAAATGGAGGGCAATTAACCTTATCTATCTAATGTGTGTGGTATCATGTTTGAGTTTGCGTCATTGAACTAACAGCTATTACGGATGCCACGACCGCGGGTTTCCTCGGCTGATTTCCTTAACATGTTTCCTCTTCAAATGCGTCAGCTATGCGAACCCACAATAACATCCTTATGTACTAATTCAAAATTGTGACTATAAACTGCATGAAATAGTGAATCCGGCGTTTTTTTTATAGCTTATGGTTTTCTTTGTTATTGCTTAAAACTTTAAAGGATTAATTAAGATTTTTGAATAATAAACCGCACACACTCGTGAAATATTCATTCCATATGTTTTATTAACTAGGGTTAATGATTTATTTATAATTAATATAAAATTATTTGCTGGACTTATTGTATATTGTTGCTGCAAAGCGAATATATTCATTATTTCAATTAAAATGAGCCTAGATTGCGCCACTGGCTTTGTCTATCTTCGTCCTGTTAAGTCGAATGTTTATATTTTCTATCTATTTTGACATTTCGTCATTTTTGGTTCGATTCAAACTTTAGGACACAAAAAAATTCACAGACCTTCAAAATTTACTGATTTACTAAAGTCGCTACCTGATTTATTGGTCAACTAATCATAACTGGTTTGCCCGCGCAAAATAACGGACATGTCATTTTAATAGAATACGCTAGTGCAGCTCTATTAGTAACTCCGCTAGTCATTCAACTAATCGGTGTAATGTTTTTTATTGAACACAAGTGTTGTTGCATTTTGTATATGCTTATACAAATACACCCAATCGCTTTGTAATTTACTAGTACATCCAGGACCTATGTAAAATGTGTCTAAGACCTTAGACACATAATACTCTTAATGAATATCATTTAATAAAACGATATATAGAAAGTTTGCAAAGGGCAATGTGCTTGTATACGAGTATATCTTCTATATATTAATACGTTAAGCAAAAACTTTGTACCCCTTTTTACGAAAATTTCTCAGACGGAGGAGTAAGAAATTTCGCACACTTATAGTTTATATAGAGGAATGCAGAATGTTTTTTTTTATATAATTTTAAATTAATTATGGTCGACACTGGATTATTAAGTATAGGAGTATTTGTGGTGGACTTGATATCGATTCGATATTGAGCACAAACTATTAGAAAGAGTGTAACGGTACTTTTAGATTATACTCAAGTTATTGCTGTCTTTGCGCTGCACCGGTTTAGATCTGATACTCTACATTGCTAAATACATGCGAAGCGATCTGAGCGTATATAGTTTGTTTGAATCCAGTAGGACGAGTAATACCGAAACAAAACTAAGACTGTAGATAGATCCTTGACGATATCAAAGGTGTCAAAGTAAAGTATTTATGAGTGCATTAGAATTATTATTGAAGACTATACATGGTAAACTATGGTAGTTGTATGCCAGATATATAGATGATGATTTGTTTATGGTTATATCTTTTCGATTGAAACAAACTGTATAGGTGTAATAAATTCATATATACACTAAATAATTAGTATGTATTATAAATATGCATATAATAAATAAGTAATGCGTAGATTAGGCTTAAGGTTAGAACCCATACCATGTCATCTCGTGACTTGGCACTCAGGATCTTTCCCTTGAAGGGAAAAAGACAAGGATTTATTTTGGTTAGCCTAATCAGTGGACACGGGCACGCTCTTGTTGAAATTTGATACAAATAAATATTTATTAAACAACATATAACGTTTATGATATCTCACGTAAAGTTGGATGGTAAACTCGAGTATAAAAAGGACCCACTGTTGTACCGCGTCATATTCACCTTTAATTGACATTTCTCTCAAAACACTGCGTAGTAATAAGATAGGGTGAATGTGACATGGTGCAAAAGTGGGTACATAATTTGAACTCCAGTTTACATGGTGTGTAAGGGAAAGATCCTGAGTGACAATAGCTGAATTCAACGTCACACGAAGTGTGGTGTTTAATTCAAATCGCTCTATAGGCAATCTATGAGGGAGGATCATGTCCAGATGTAAGCTTACGCAGCATGCTTATCTTAAAATTAAATATTGTTATTATTAAACACCGTTTTAATTAATGCTATTTTGTCTATACAGCTCGGCATTCGGCAAGCTTTCGAAGACACGGCTTCGTTCCCAGGTATTTCCCGCGGCCAGAGCCTTCAGAAACGGTTGCGAGTGTCCAAGGTCCTCCAGAGGTCTGGTATTGAGGTCAACGAGCTGGGAAGCACTGCGTACTCTGCTACAGGTTTGTACTTTTGCGTGCATCAAATCATGGTATCACATATGAAAATATGAAAAAACTTTGTACTAAATTACGCATCAATTTAGTACTAGTAGTACGACCATGGAATGTATTTTGATTAACAGATTCACGAAACTATAATTTTACCGGGCTATTAGCACGTTATAACTATACCTACATCTCCGAGATCATGACGAATGTAGCCTTTTGTCATTTCATAACCCAGCAAAATTAAAAAGACTTGAATCTGCTGAACAAATAAATTTCATTCTCACTAAATTGAGGCTTCTTTATGAGCATAATTCTTTCATATGGCTTTATAATTTTTCGACACTGAGAGGTGAGGCGTCAGCACATTGTCGTTCAAGCTTTTTATATTTCTTTATAATGAGTTTGCACGTGGCCTTCGTCTCACCTTGAAAGTGTTTCCTCCTAGAAACATCAAGTATCAAGTCATACCTTTCATACCGGAGCAGAACAATGCTAGTAACTGTTTAGCGGCAGACTTTGATAACACGGTGGTAGCTAGTCAGGCAGACATAGAAAATAAACGTATAAAAAATAAAAAATATATCAGATATATATATACCAAGGTACGCAATATTGATGGCTCTTACATTAATTCTAAGGACTAAAAAGTTGTGCTAATAGCTGTATTCGTCATCAATCATCATGAAAGTCAACTAAACTGTTTGCTATTGAAATAATAACTAAAAAGAACTAAGGAATAGTGTTTGTCATTTATATCCTAAAATGTTCACCCTCAGAGGTAGAATAGTCTGAATATATATTTTGTTTTTGTTGATTTTCTCAAAAAGCGTAAAATCTATATTGTTAAAATGTATATGGGAACACCACTGAAGTATGATCTACCAAACAAAATAAGAATAATCAAATCGTCGAACTGAGAGCCTCCTCGTTTTTTGAAGTCGGCTAAAAATGGTCATTTGTTTGTGTTTCAGAGATATTTTTAGTCAACAAGTTTGGGGAGGACTCCGACAGCAGCCAAGAAGTAGTGGCCAACAAGCCGTTCCTGTTCTTTATCCAGGATGAGGCGACAAGGCAACTGCTGTTCACCGGGCGCGTCTCCGATCCCTCATGCGTTGACGGCGTCTTTACCTCCGTCTAGCTCCCTCAAAGAGCTTTATGAACCTCTAGAGATTTGTAGACGTAGACTGGACCATATTCTTTGTTTTACTACGCAAAGGCGACTATTTATTTATCGTTCGGTTTTATTGAGTCTTTCTCAGGATTCCGTACCTCAAAAAGAAAAAAAAGGAACCCTAATAGGATCACTTGGCGGTCCATTTGTCTGTCAAGACTCTTTATCAGAAGTGCTTGGAGGTATAAAATTAATATTAAATACTCAAGTTTTCAATCCCTTTGATATGCGAAATATTAGACTTCTAAGCAGATATGCCGTTTATGCCACTTTTTTGACGATTTTCCTTGAATCAAAAATCAAAACGTGTAGGGTACTTCTAATTGACATAGAATCCTTAAATATATTGTTTTAATTACATTACATTAAAATCGCCAGTGCTTTCAAACTGGTGTTTGTCGTACCATTTTTAATGCTATATTGTTGACTTCGTCAGGCGCATTCTTTAGAACATTTTTCGGTGCATCATTTACCAATTATTATTTATAGTTTTCAGTGTGTTAATTATTCATATTTTGTACGGGACCCTCGTTGCTTGAGTCTGACTCTCACTTGACCGTTTTTTAATAACCTGAACACTTTAGCCGTGTCTTTGTTACATCTTCTGAAGTGTGGAGCCTCTTTAGTCCTCCTAGTAAAGTTGTTTGACTGTAGTTTACTAAATGATACATGCCCTGTATTTGCCTACATTTGCAATGATCATCTCTGATTGGGTCTAAGTCTACGTATTGCACGAGGTTCAACTATCAGTTGCAGATGCGTCCAATTAATGTATATACATGCCTGTGTGAATCCATGAGAGAGGCTCATGTCCAGCTGTGGACTAGCGGCCTGTTTCATTTAGCGACAAATCTTAATAAACTGACGTCGGTCATTGTCGGCCGTAGTGCTAGTTTTTGGTCGAAATATCGAAAATGGCTGATATATGTCAGTTTATTACGAATTGTCGCTTGATGAAACAGGCCCTACCTTACGAACATGACAATGACAGCATTGGGTATTGCAATATTTTAAATATATATCTAGAGTTATTACTTATGTAAATCAATTGAAAAAGAATATTGAAATATTTCAGCGCTTGAATTAGCTTACACATTTAAGTTTTTAGGCAAGTTCCCTGCTGTTACATTATCTTCAAGTTTCTACACACAATTGATTATATATTTATCACACTACTGAAGTGTGTTAAGATAAATATTCGGACCGAATAAACTTGATAGATTTTATTGGACGTTTCTGCAACACTGTATTAGTCAAAGTTCAGAAGTGGTAAACTAAGGCAAACATTATTTTTACAATGAAGCTAATCAAGAAAGAAATTTAAAACAAATTGAGTCTTCCTTGCTTAAAAATGTAAATTATGCATTTTTAAAAGATCTGTAGATTGAACAGACCCTATGTTGTGTTAAAACAAATCTTCAACATCGCTTTGTTTTTTTTTGTTCATATATTGCCAAATTCGTTTTCCAAATGATATTTGACAAGGTGTTGAAAATTTGAATTTGGAATAAAATAAATTGTTGAAACTTAGTCGCCTATCTACCTTAGTTTGCCGCCGGTTCCTTTTCCTTTACTTTAATTATTTTAAAGTTTTACTTCACAATCATAATGTATTTTTCATGCTTGTATTTTTTAATATAACAATTGTTTTATACTCAACAGAGTGTGCCATGCTGAAATGCAATAGAACCTCGATTAACCGAGTTTGCAAAAGTGTCTTTCCCCCGAAAAAAATAATTTAAATTTGAAAATTGATTGCATTGACTTAAGTCCCAATGAAACCGTCTACACGTCATATGTAATGTACGTGCTAAATTTCATCTAGATCGGTTCAGCCGCTTACACACGAAAGGCCAACAATACAATTTGTTTGTACTAGTAGTAGTAACAGTCATTGATCGATTTGAACTCGTTTAAAATAAGAACAGAACAAACGACTCTTATTTTGACGTTTCGGAAGACTTATTAAACATTCGGATAAACGAGGTGATATTGTATATATGTGTTGTGTATAAAATTCAAACTGGCATCTTGAGATGTTGACCGGCAGCAGTTTGTACTCAATGACAATCTCAATATAAGATATTAACTCCGATCTTAGCTTGAGATTAATTATTAATTCTGAGCTGGGTGTGTGGACGAAAGGCCCATAAGGCGAATCTTAAAGAAATACTGCAACATGTAGTAAAAGCTATAAAACATTTGTAAAACTGATTCTCGAATTTGTAAAATAATTTTAAAAAGTTGCCAAAATATGTGGTCCCTTAGAGTCTATAGAAACTGAATTTATACATGTTGATAGTTTATCAAAATTTGAATTTAGGACTGAGTACTTGTTTTGTCTGATTCCTGCGGGAACTATGTAGAGCTGTTAAACTATTTTCTTTGTTTGTATTTATTAGCCGATAGCCGATTATATCTTTCTAAAGGACGATGTGCAATATTTACGGCCCCGTACTGGTTACATCTGTTTGTAACTTTCTCTAAAATGTTTTCGTTTTTTAAAATTCGAGAATTGGTTTTACAAATTTACCGTTGTAAACGTTTTACTAAATGTTGCAGAATTTATTTTATATGATTTGCCAGTAATGGACAAAAGGACGCATGAGACATATCGGGTTTGAATTTTATAGACTAAATTAAATGTAGTATTTAAATAACATTAAAGTATTGTGCGGTTTGTGTCTTGTAATTAGAAATTAACATGGACGACTGACTACGAAGTGATTTATGATATGAGCCTTTGTATCTTTGCTGTGTATTTGAAATATGCCTCAACGAGTTGCGCATTGATTCGTCAGTAAAGCCCTATATAACCTTTACATTGTTATATAAACTATAGACATGTGAACTCAATAAATAAACCATGAATTTTTAAATCTGTTAGTATTATTTCGTATAACCTCGACCCATGATTTGCGATTCATGTTACATTCAAAAATATTCACACCTAGTAGAGGTTTGGCAAAATATGTATAGGCAATGCTTGCCTAAATAAGCGAAAAATGTATTCATTTATTCAATGTAATACATACACAATTACAGGTGTTTCCCAATTCGACAATTCGACAGTTAAAGAACAATGAGTCATAACTTACCCACCCTTGTAGCAAGTTGAGATTAATACCATTAGAAAGGCCTTTAAAATAGAATTTGTTTTGTATGGCAGCAACTTTGTAGCCCATGGGAGAAAAAAGTTATTCGTCATTAAAATCTGTCCAAAAACCTTCGTAAAAATTTACAATACGGCAATGAGGTTCTATTTATACGCATTTTCACACCCCCTCAGACTTCGTTCGCGTTCCGTCCGGGCAAAAAATAGCTTATACTCGTAGCACTCTCCGCCTCTTTCAAGGACAAGCGTAGTTATTATGGCAAATCTCACGAAAGGTCCAACTGCAGATTCTTGTAGCTATTGATGTTCATCATCATCATGTCCAGCCTGCGGCGGTCCACTGCTGGACCTAAAAAAAGCTGTTGATGAAACCAAAATATTTTAGTGAAATGGCTAAATTCATTAAGGAATAAGCTTAGCCTCGGATCTCAATAATTTGTCAAAATATATATAAAGTTAATACTATGTATGTGCTAAACTGCAGTCGTGTTTGTCAGTCTTTTTTTATCGTCGCTCAAGTTGTTTCAATAATATTATGAACTTCAAAATCAAAGCTATATGGTTCAATTTGATTTAAATGACGTCCTTCGTAGGTCTCCCTCATGCCTCTTTTATCCCCCTGACTAGGGACGGGGACGCAGTACAAATTAATCAATATGTGCCGGGACGCCACCATCAAAACGGAACTTTTTTCTCGATAGCAACAAGTAAAACTCGACTCTCTTTTAGACTCGCAGACACAAATACATTTTGTTTCTATTTCACTGGGTCGGAGAAAAGGATTTAATTACGACTGAATGGCTATCGATCTTCTCAAACAGGTATCAGAGACAACTTGGTTAACGGGCTCAGTATTCACGTATTTCGACTAATTATACAGATATCATTAATTATTCCAACACAGCTAACAACTGGTCAAGTGTGTTTCAGGCAAGTTTATAGGATTGAAAAAAATTCTTTTCGTTATTTCAAGCAACAATGTGTTTCTATGATTCTTGAGAATAGTTCTTTCTATGATGATTAATATTATATGTCTCGAAGTTCACGTGAAATAACGAAAAAATGTGTACCGATGATCTAGTAAGGGTCGCGGGGAGTGGCTGGTCGCAAGCGGTTCGGTCCTGGGCAGGGTTAAGTAGTGGACATATTTCGGCTGATGATCATAGAATACTAGCCACGTCATTGCCGTCTGCTCTCTTTCGAATATCTCGCACCCTGCGAACTCGTAGAACTGTGCAAGCATTTTATATTATTATTCTAGGACAATGATGTGGGTCAGTTCCAAACGGTGTGTGAGTAGGTATATCTTCTGTTAATATAAAACGCTTCCTTGACTGACATACCTACGCCCGTACCATGATACGAGTATACCAAACAGAATACTTGGTGGTCAGTTAGTAAATTATAATGATTTTCGAAATGTCACCGCTAAAGGGATGAAAACGGAGGAACAGTTTTTTATAAATCACTTGCGCTGGATTCGAAAAAAAGAGATTCTCTCGCGGCAAACTACCTACTCTACTACTACTAATAAAAAAAACTTATTATAGGCAATATATAGGTGCAGCTGTTAGTAAAATCTTATGTTAGTAATTAATAAATAGAAATCTTAAAATTACGAGTATAAACAGAGAATGTATGTATAACCTATACATTAACATCTGACTACTGTCTCCAAACCACCCTGCCGAGCAAGGTGATAATTATAATAGTGGCAAACCCTTTCATGGAAAGTCCGACGTGGCAACCTGTGAGGGAAACATCAGACTGCGGCCGCGTGTCCTGTAAATACGCATACATAGCACATGTCCGTGTACAGACTAAGCATAGTTGTGAATATCCCATATTAAAGTCATCCTGATTCTTGTCTCCTACTGCAATATACATTCCTATTGATTCCCTAATTTTCTCTTCATTTAGCTCTTGCGTAAATTTACTTATTATAAAATAAGCAAATATAAAATTTGCAATCACAATTTACGGCCAAATCTACCAACTGAACACCCCGCATTAGGTTAAGCCAAGCCCTGAAGAAAAGCGGTGAAGGTACCACATAATCTAGCGTTACCAGGCCAAGAGTTGTAATCTACCTAGCTACTAGATGGACAGCTAGAAAACTCATGACTGACATTACTATGTAGGGGAAAATCACTCAAAACACCTTTATGATAGCGAAACCCTTCTTGGGTTCGACCGCTTGCAAATTTTGGTACCGTCTAAAGGATGTGGATTGGCACATAAATTGGGGTGACGCCGTACCAACTGTGTACATAGTAGAATTAGAAGCAGAACGCGAGTGAGCTGTAAGAATCGCACAATCGATCGTTGGCAATTCATAGAACGCCATCATCTTCGAGCTTCCCAGCTGAATAAAACACCAATTTGACACGAGGCTCTCTCATAGAGTGCAAATTTAAAGGGCTTTTACATGATGGGATTTGCCATAAACATCACGTTTGAAAGGGTTAGTGATCGCAATAAAATGTTGTTTTAGCATTGGTTGACGTTGCTAGCCATCACTTGTGGAGTTCCCAAATCACCTTTTTAAGTCAGTTACGGAATGGTATGGAATGAACTTATGCTGGAGCATAAGTTTAAGGGGTCCTCCGATACGGGGTACTGCGGTACCGGGGTCCTCGGGGACTAACCCCCGTGCTTTATCCATACTAAAAATAATTAAATGCAAAAGTTTGTTTTATCCTTCCTTTTGGTTGTAACAGAGAGATAAAAGTAGAATAGCTGGATTTTCTGTATAGAGATAGTTGAAGGGCCAGACAAGGGAGATAGGGTACTGTTTATTCGCGGACAAAGAGTGCTTACGAATGCGATAGCGAGTTAGTTAGTTCTTCCTTCACGTATTAACGGAGTATCAGAATGACTGGATTTTTATAGAGGTAGTTAATGTATGTAGACTAGTTAAATTTAAGGATCAAAATTATCTGTAATTAAATATGATCAGATCGGAACGGCAATAAATTGACCATCCCATTTAAACAAAGTCACCTAGTGAAAACATACACGAAGCTACTGTAAATAAAAAAGTGATACGTCAATAGGATCTCTCCACCGGCACACCACATAATTACCGGGTGCGCTGAAACAGAAAATCACCCCCTCGTTACCTGCGCCAAGGGGGCGCAAAAATAATAGTTTAGGCGTACTCTACGAATACCTTTATATGTATATATTTTAGTTAGTGTACATCTGACAAAAAACCTAATATTTTCGTTGGACATGTGCCTTCGTCATCGATTTCTACGTAGACTTTCCATGAGATGATTTGACATGGTCACCACGCTATTTAAGACGCCAATGAAGCAAAGTCTCCGTAGAATAGTAGGTATTTGAATATGTTATTGCTGTCGCGATTCGGTACGCACACATACAGCCTTTCACATGCTTTCACTCACACAAATAACGCTGCATAACATCCCAAAGAGGCCCCTGCGAGCCGCGCATAGTCGCTACCCCTCCGCCTGGGCTAGAGTGTATTTTTCAAAATTATAATAAACTTGACGTGAGCGTGCGTCAACCCTTGTTTTACGTTTTGAGAAATTATTGTTCGCATATTGGTTTAGTCTCGACATACTGTGGTTGTATTTGATATAATTGACTAGTAAGTACCTATCACATATAAATACAATATAAATTATGGCGTTGCTATTTTAGGGTTCTACGGTCAACAAAGAAACCTTTTAGTTTCACCATATCCGAACGTTCGTCTTCCAACGATACTTTAGGTGACCTAGAGGTGTTTTAGTACCTAGAGTGCTAGAGTCTAAGGACTAACAAGTTAAAGCGTTCAAAAAGAACTAGAAACCGACTTCAACTGCCCTAAAAGTCTACTTTTATTAAGGAAAATTTAAGATGTATATTGTTTTCTCATGGATTCCATTCTAAGAACCGGACCAAATTGAAATGGGACCACATGGAAAGCATCAGCTTTCAAATAATAAAGAATCATCCAAATCGGTTCACCCAGTGAAAAGCTCTGAGGTAACAAACATTTAACTAATAGAATAGAATAGAAATAATTTATTCGGCATACAGATTACAGTGCAGTTAAAACATTAATTTTAAATTTGCTCTGCTGCACTGCAACGCCGAAATACACACTTAACATTCCCAGTCTCAAAAACTACGGAACCGATTTTGATGAAACTTGCAGTCTTCCCTAAGTTTTACAATACCTAGGTAAACAAAAAAGGGATTATTTAAATCGAACTTGTAGTTCCGGATATATAAAAAATAAATTAAATAAAATAGCCTTTATTGCTGAAATAATTTTTTGTTTTAATTTTCTTAAAAATATGCTTACTTTATACGTTACTTATCTTTTTATATTAAGTATCAGTAACCGGTCGTTCCTACATTTCAGCTTGTCTTTCGACATAGGCCTCCTCTAAGGATTTCCACTCTATTCTATCTTTCGCTATGCGGGTCCATGTTGGACCCGCCACTTGTCTGATGTCGTCCTCCCATCTTCTAGTCTGTCTGCCTCTTTTTCTTTTGCTATCTCGTGGTTGCCATTCAGTTATTAGTCTTGTCCATTTCTACATACTCTATTTCTCCATTATTTACTGTTATGGGCTCTGTTTGTGAGGAATTTGACATTACTTTTGTTTTCGTTAAGTTCGTTGACAGGCCTGCTTTCTCGCTCTCTTCCGCTAACTGTTGGAACATTGTCTGTAGGGTTTTCGGGTTTTCCGAAAGTAAGATCAGGTTGTCTGCAAAGCGTAGGTGACTCAGCTTTTGCCATTTATATTTAGTCCTTTATTCGTCCAATCCAGATTTGTGAATATCATTTCCAGGATAGCTGAAAATATTTTTGGTAAAATTGGGTCTCCCTGGCGTACCCCTCTCTCAATCGAAAATTCTTCGCCTGTAGATTCTAGCTTCACTTGTGCGGTGCTTTTTGTGTATATGTTTTTCAGTATTCTTATGTATTTTGCATGTACGCCTTGTTTTTCCAGTGCGTCCCAGATAAATCTATGTTCGAGTGTGTCGAATGCTTTGTTGAAATCCACGAACCCTATGTGTGTTTTTCTTTTGTGTGTGTGTTCCGGATATATGCGAGGACAAACAAACATACACTTTAGAAATTTGGCACACTTCTTTAGAAGCTGGTATAGACTAACATATATGAAAACTGGGCAGTTCTGGAAATATTACATACATACAGGTCGCATTGATAACCTCTTTTTTTGAAGTCGGTTAAAAAACTGTAATTTCACGACACCTCCCACAATAGAATAGACGAGTTAAAAATCCCGTCTTAAGTGTATGAGATGTATAACTGGGAAAAAATATTTCAAGTTTTTATTTGTCGACATGAATAATAATATCGTCGAAATCTATCGTATTTCCTACTGTCATACTTCATATTATACTATTATATTTTAAGTACCTCAAAAGGAAAAAAGGAATCCTTATAGGATCACTGTGATATCGAATACTCCAGTCTTCTGTCCCTTAGATCTGTCAAATAATGAAACTTATAGGTCAACGCAATAAAAAGATATAGCTGTATTTTAGACCATTTCCGTACAAAATGCAATGAACCCAAAATCTATACGGTATTTCCCGTTGACCTAATGTCTTGAAATTTGGCAAGAAGAAAGGTTTTACAGCACAACCATAGGAATAAATCTGAATTTTTTAATTGTAACACAGTAAAATTGATTTTTTAATGTTTACAAACTTAACTTCGTAATATGTAATTTAGCTTAGAATTTCATTTTCGGTAGAGCATTGTTGGGTGCATATTACCATACCTATTATTTATGATTTTCAGTATGTCATTAATTCATATTCTGTACGGAATCCTCGGTGCACGAGTCCGACTTGCTCTTGACCGGTTTTTGAGTTGTTGGAGAGCCATTTCAAGCTCTTGCTGGCTGATCTCCGGGATATCTGTGTCGGGTCATATAGTCTCCGTAGCGATTTGTACATGCGATGTCCATATAACTTCTCGTTCTCTCTCAAGACTTTCAATAATAATAAATAACAAAAAATAATATAAAAAAGCTTTTAAAAAAGTTATAAATAAACGGATGTCCATGCAATAAATGTTATGTTTTTTCTGTGTTTTTTTTCTGTTTAGATATTTTACAGTGGTACGGAACCCTTTGTATGCGAGTCCGACTCGAACTTTAACATTAAAAAAATATTTGAAACATAAGTCACTTATTCATAAATCATATTTAATTATTTACACGTAACAAAACGTAACAACAACTAAGAATTTCAGGGAAAATGTTCTGTTCTAGAGATAAAATAAATTTCCTTAGAATTATTTGTCTTTATATTTGTTTATTTAGATCAATCTAAACATTAAAACTAACAGGTAAAACCATTATAGCTCGAGAAAGGGTATCTATCGATATATTTTTCCCACCACTATTAGTCGAAAAAATCGATAAAGCTTATTGACATCACTAATGCATGCTTACTTTATTTTTATACATATAATACACAGTATATAGTTGTGATATAGTGTACCCTGCCTCCCGAACCGAACTGTGCGAGAAGGACAGTTGAAGCTTTTTTTGGTATTTGCCTAGTTTTGCCGTGAAATTAAGGGTTTGGGATATAGCTGTTTTCTCAACGAAACGTTAGCCAAATTCAATCATTTTGATCTTATTCTCTTTATCAAAGAATAATCTAGGCCCGTTGGTTTTGCTTTTTCTGAAAATGTTACGTTTACTCTAAATAATGAGTACCATAAGTTGAAAGAAATTTTTTCTGAAATTTTGAGTTTTGAGATGCCCATAATTCTAATTGTAGACAAAATATTGAAAAAAACAAAACCAACGGGCCTAGATTATTCTTTGATAAAGAGAATAAGATCAAAATGATTGAATTTGGCTAACGTTTCGTTGAGAAAACAGCTATATCCCAAACCCTTAATTTCATATGAAATTTTTTATCTGCTGTTCCCTCTTAATCCGATGGTTAACCGCAGTAAGATGTTGTTGATAGACATAGATGCTGGATTTTCATTCACGACACACAAGCTATCAGGAACAGAGATAATGATATTCAAACCATTTGGGCATAGAAACCTACAAAGGCATGTTTGTTTCTGTGCCTAAAGTTGGACCTAGAAATCATAACGAATGACTAAAGTCAGGATTCCAATTAAAATGTGCATTGAAATTCGATGCACCCGCTTGATAGCTACGGCAACGGTGCCGCAGACGGATACACTCCCCCCCCCCCCCCCCCCCCCCCTCACGTACTCCCCCTCCCACACGCAGCCAGACCAACCAAAGGGTTCAAACTTACACCCCTCTTTTTGAGTCGGGGGCCATTTTAGAACTGAGCTGTGGAACGAACGAAGCACGTACAGTCGAAGTTTTTCTGACATTAAATTCTTACAGGATTCAATACAGCAGCGAGCGAGCAGAATTATATTTATATACTTCAAATTATTGGTTCCGCGATATTTATTATACTCGTACTATGATTTCTCTAGTTGCTTATAGGGTTTAGTTCTTTGATGGTTTGGAAACTATGACAGTATAACTTACATATGCTTGATTTAGTCTACATTTTTGAGTTATTTCGCCCAATAAAAACCGAACAAGAAATTGTTTCGTTATGTCCTTGATACTGTTATTTAGACCTGATGGCAAACAGCAGTGCTTGTAGCACCTGTGTGTTTAGGTATATACACTGTTCATTATAAGCCACTGTAATTTATTTTTTTAGGTTTTATGCTACGTCGTCACTTACTATTGGGAAATGATTGACATGACATAGTCTATAGTGCATCAAAATCATCTGTCTGACAGCTTATTTATTACCACAAGAACGAATAATGTTTGCAACTTGAAATTTAGAATGTTTATGGGTAATGACGACCCACAGGTGACGCAACTGCAAAAGCTGTATTTTTTTAAAAAAGGGGCCCAAATAGTTATATCCAAATTTTATACATTATAAAACATATTTTTGTTATATTCTTCTTTGCACAGTTTTTGAAATATCTTGAAAAATTTGTGTAAAAATACAATCTACATATCTCCGAAGCTTCCTAAGTGAAAAATATAACATTCACAGTAGCCATGTTTTTATGTAAATATTAAAAGAAAATCTATAAGCGAGGTCTCTTTGTTGTATGTATAGTTTTTGAGAAATCATTGACAGAAACCCCTTGACAAACGAACTTAATTATGCGGTCGAGAAAAGGAACCTTACTTCAAAGTACATTTCGTTCATAAAGTATAAGAAAATAGATGTTGTAGGAATATGAATATGAGGAAACTGATGATCACGATGCGTTATTTCATCACCAATCGTTACTGCACCATTGCACCTGTATTTAGTCCATGTAGCCCACCGTCATATATTATTACATTGTAACAAAGGAATAGATAACAGTAGTTTTAAACCAATATCCATAAGCAATACTCTGCAACTGCGGAATGCATTAGGTCCGATTCTATGTCTCCTGTATTTCTTCAAATAACTGTTAAACGTCTAGATATAAAACGCGGTAAGGCCGCTTCCGAGCGCGTCATTCTCGACCCAGCGAGGCGTCTGGACGGCCGTATTTCTACATTTCCCCATACAACAGTTAAAAAAGTACTTTTCAACGTGCATTTCTGTAAAGATAATAAGTGCAGCAGTTTTCGAGTGGCGATCTTCTGTAACGTGAGTATTATTAGTGTAGTTCATTCACCTCTTGAGAAAGTATGTCACGCAGTTTTTGTTAGTAGGCTTTAACGGGTTACCCTGGTTTATGGTTTAAGGTTTTATCAAAATTGTTTAACTACGTCTTTAGAGCTGCTTTTAGGAAGTTGTTTATTTGTTTATGATTCTAGTCGGTTATTCAATTCATGATTATGTCTAGACTATACTTTCTCAAAGTTGACGGAGTCTTGTTTGCATAGAGTACAGGTAGTTTATGATTAGTACTAAATTCAAATTGTCCTATGTAAAAAAAAGTTGTAAAAATAAATAATCTCGTAGTTATCAAATAAACATAGGCACTATAACATAATCCTAGAAATGTGTGGTTAAAAATAAAATTTTAAAACAAAACAAAAACGTTAATTATAATACTCGTATGTGTGCGGGTAACTTATGTATATCTAAAATGATGTTATCGGTATTTTCGCTTCCAATATCATCGCGTATTTCAATTTATTGGTACTCAGCGACCGGTTTGGATTTGAAGAATTTTTAGTGTCAACTCCTTGCGAGGCTGTGCATTTTAAAACTAATATAAACCATGATGATCTCATTGTATAAAGTACGCAATAGTCACATTATTTATATGTCAAAGGTGCCACACTGGACTGTATAAACAATATATTACTTGGTTCAATAATTTGCCTCTTTGGACACCAGATTTTGGCAGAATTACCATGAAGTTGGTAGTTGCCATAAATATCAAGAATTGAATTGAATTAAAATTGACAATATTGTATATACAGTAGGGGTGGAATCTAGCCGTTCTTTTGTTTGACCGGTTATAAAAAGGAGAGCGTTGACTTATATTTTGTATTTCTTTATTGTTGGACTAGTTTTAGCCCACGACTTTATCTAACTTCAGACTACGAACTATTTGTTACATCGTGATGAAAGTAGCCCATTTCCTTTTCCGACTATTCAACACATAAAAACAAATCATTCTGACTTTCAGTTACGTCTAAACGTAAGACAAACAAACTCACGCATTTATAACATTTGTATGGGTGGGTCGTGTAGTTAAAGCTTTAGGATAGCGCCATATCAATCATAACAAATTTGTGCGTATCCACCAAATCCTTTTCCGATCATCAATACATATGCCGAGGATGACGATTTTGTTACTCATTTTTTTCGGGACTTGAATGATTTATGTTCACCAGTGAATGTTTCCAATAAGCTATGATGAAACTGAACATGATATTTCAATCGTATAAAAGAGGGATTTGCAGTAGTGACGACGTTTGCCTCCCTGGCGTATTGGTGGTCGTGATTTAATATATTTCGTTTTTGACATAATAACAGCGCTTGGAGTCGGATTTCTTTTTAAATTGTTAGATGCTATTGCCCTCTACTGTAATTTAATCTTAGTCGTCTTTTACAACAGCCACGGGATGACTTGAGATGATCCTCTTCTACACCTGCAACCATACTGAAAACCGAGGCGTAATTCAGGATATCTATTAAAGCAGTTTTCAAAAAGCCAATCCATAATTTTATTCTTAATATCTATGCCCAATCGATTTACATACCGAAACTGAAGTTGTTTTGTATTAGTTTCATTTAATTTGTTAAAGTACTCTGTGTGATACTTTACAAAGAGGCATAAGACCCTTATATACATATAGGGTAATGGAAGTAAGGAGGGTTTCTTAAATATTGACTTGCAACTGTCTATGTCATGTCTACGTCTATATCAAAAATAAAAGCTGTGTCTATGTTTACAGAGTTTTCCCGTATAATAATCCCGTAACTTAGTACCATTAGTAAGCACTTTCCTTCTATTTACTCCTCCAATTGAATACGAATCAATCAACTTTTATAAACACAGAACCAAATTTTCAAAATAGCTTTTCAAAAATAACATGGTGATCTCAGCCTTAGAATAAGAATACCTTCGTGTGGGTGTCGCAACTTACGATAAATGAAAAATACCAGGAGATCGGTAGCACCTTACGAATTACTTCGCTTAATGTTTTGTAGGAATACAGCTGTTGATCTCGTTCAAAATAATAATATTAACCTATCACCCATCTCTACTGTTACCTATCGCAAAGAGTCCTAGAACCTCACCGGGGTTGTCTCTGAGCTTGTGTAGCTGTTGATACGTTCAGAGAGATATCCGGATAGGTGCGACTAGGGTTGCCAGGTGTCCGGATAAAGCCGTACATAGTTAGGCTTTTTGATTGCGTGTCCGACCAAAATAAACGGTGTCCGAGTTATCCGGCTTTTGTTAGGCTTTTTAAATTTCGCAAACGAGCGAGTGCCGAGCGAGGCCGAGCGCACAGGAGTCGACTGTCGGTCGCTCCCCCACTTCCCCGTTCCTGCGCTGCGGGGATTCCATTTCATTTATATTTCATTAGAATTTAACAATAGTTATGGTAATAATAATAAAAAGCATGATTTTACACACTTTTTTGGTCGTACCTATGAGACATAAAATCAACAGTAATGTCGGGTGTCCGGCGTTTTTACCCAAATGTCGATCAAACTGACGGGTCTGTCCGGCTATTAGGTTTGACGACCTGGCAACCCTAGGTGCGACCTATCCTTCTTTATAATATAAACTCTCGAAGGGGATTATATAGAACATCTTTTTACATGCAAGACTTATAAAAGACCGGGTACTCCTTGATAAAGAGTTATCCGAGAAATTTAAAGAGATACATAAAAATAACATTTTACTGTGATTAATTTTCCACTTGCCAAGCGATAGCGGCTATTCACCAGGGAGGATAATGTCCAGTATCCACCTATGGACTTTCTAGCTGATAACGATGAAATAATGACTTCAAATAAAACGATAAAATAAGTAGAACATTTTTTTGTAAGAGGACCATCGCATCCCACCCAGACGATCAAGGAAAAATATTCAAGAGACCGGCAGAAACAAATCTAATGTTAGGGGATTACAGAATGTTTGACGTCGTCCTATAAGGGCGTCTCATGGCCAAAAGTGTATTACGTAGACGGTTATTGATATGATTATCATTAGATCTTTCTATCAATCACTAGTAAAAAAGCGTAGGTTAGTAAACGCTATGTGTACTTGTTTTTGGTATATCTACGCACGTATCAGCTTTAATACGAGTAGGCATCAATTTACCACATACAGCGATTGTTTTGATAACATGGACGATCAAAGCGCTTTTGTTAAGCCATAATTAGCGGCGTCGAACCAATCAGATCGTATTTGATCGTTTCTGTTACCATACGAGAATAAACCTTGGCAACAAATAATTTCAACTGTAGCCTTCACTTGTTTCAGTTTGGAGTTTGAAGTAAAGAAGATGCGCAGCTTCTGTTTAGGTAAGAATTCTTGGCTGCATAGCTGCATCCAATGCCGCTCTTAATAGTTTTAAATTTCTTCTTCTTCCACAAACCAAGCTTGGCAATTTGTTCTATTGCTCGTTGCGTTCCTAAGCATTAAATATATCGACACATAATTATTTCGACGAGTATAAACTACTCATATATACTACTACAATGGCAGCCCCCGACGAATTTTTCGGACTTATTATTGTAATAATATGTAAGCTTCTTTTTATCTAGTTACTTACTTCCATTTAGTCGAGGGTTTCTCAAAAAATTATTTAACGCTTTTCCGATTACAACGTTTACATTTGTCGCGGGTTTATTCAAAAAATTTAATTTTATTTTATATTGCTGATTGTGTGCAGTGATTATGGTAATGTAATAAATGTTAAAAGAAATCGTCTTTTTCAAAAACCATGCAGTGCAAACAAGCCAAGACATAACATGTTTTCAAAGGCAATTCAACGTTACAATATACGAAGCTTGGTACACGTATACATTTGCACGCCTGCTGCTGTAAAAGTGCATGTATGACGTCAGGCCTGCATGTATATTTAGCGTTTTTGAATTTCATACTCAATATTCGATTTTGAGATTTCACGTATTGGTATTTGCTGTGCGATAGCTTGTAAATATTAAATTATGTTCTTTGTGGAATCGATAGATGTTGACAGGGAATGCAAACCTAAGCCGTTAGGTAACATATGTATCCATTTTTGAACCATGTCACATTCACCCGTGTTTGTTCCTATGAGTGTGTTGAGAGAAATGTCAATTAAAGGTGAATGTGGAATGGTTCAAAAGTGGATATATATGTAGCGGCAAACAGAAATCCTTTTATCATGAAATTAGAAAATAATGATTTAACTTTTGAAGCTGTCTTCAGTATACAGGCATAAACGCATGAATGAATCTATTTAGACTAAATATTACGTAGTATGTTATATCCTCTTTGCTATAAATACGCTTTCTAGTCTCAAAATATCAATGTGCAGATAAAACAAAGTGTGCGATCAGCTCACCTCAACTCATTTAAATTTCAAATGTTTCACATCCGTCCTGGCACGGATACCTTTACCATTATTTTAAGTTTAATAACACAAAATCATATAATAAAATGTGTAGGTGCATTTACTAGAAGATTCTGATTGTAAACTTATATTTAGGTTTGATAATTAATATGCGGAGCCCGGCTACGTTGCGAATAACATAAATATGCGATGTAAAAATTTAGTCAGCTTTTAGTTGTTATAATTTGATAATTCGATACAATGATATTACGTTTACATATTTAATTGTATGTATTAGCTTCTCGTAATTTGATGAGTTGTTATCGAAATACTTTTAGGTAGTTATCTCTGTCTATATCATTCTTTCCGTAGTAATTTTTGCATTCACGTAAGCGTATGTATCAAATAGCGCGAAAATATATTATTTCGTCCGCATCGCAGTTTTCAAAAGGTTGCCGAGACTGACCTATTACGTAGAACGCCTAGCCCTACAAGCTTAAAATAGAAACTTAAAGGAATATTGATCCCTTAAGATGATAAGAATAAAAGTATTTGGTTCCATTCTTTCTGGTGTGCCACTAAGAAAATATTTTTCGAAAAGTATTCCGAAATGAAAAAATGTTGATGTTTGTACCATACATTCGACGATTTATACAACCTCTAAAGGAAGGAATTTCCATGCAGGCAAAGCTGCTATATATCATCGTGGAATATCACAGGTTCAAAGGCTACAATATGAACTAACTCGCTTGAGAAAGCCAATACTATAATATTACCTGTAATTGATCGGCAGCTCCGTGGTAACTTCACATAACAGTTTCTGTCCAACTGTCACTTGTCTCGAAGACTTTCCCAGGGGCATAAAGAGATACTTGTAATAACTACGGTCTAAGTAGTTGGGTACAGAGTTAGCATGAGTTTAATGTTTTGGAAGTTATTCAAGCTTCATTGAGCACACTTTCGAGACTCATCGAATCGGGTTCCAATAAGAGGTTTTGCCTAATCACTCCTGACGGACTGGTGACTGCATTAATCTTGATAAAAGAGTGGATGAGAGTCAGTGCCATTTCGTCGAAAGGGTAAAACGAGAAGCATATTATAGGTATAATTTTGCGACGTTCCTTTTCATTACAGTGTATATTATGAAGTCAATCTTTAAAGGGCATACTTTCTATAGCCGGGAACTTACAATTTTCCTATCATTATCACTGTTAGCTGGATGAGTACATCGCTGGAGACAGGCTTCCCTCACGCCTTACACGTCGGGATTTCCATAAGCAGATTTGCGATGCCATCCCATATTGAAAATGAATATTATTGCACCGTCGGATGCAACGCGGCTACGATTGGATCGCAAATTAGATTTTAGTGGGTAGTTATGGGATCTCAGACGGGTACATCCGGAACGATTCCCTGTCAGTACAGCCCCCGGTTAAATTCTATCTCGAATATTCGATGAACAAATGTGACTCAGCGTGCACTTTGGTATAGACTGCAAAGCCCCTCAGGTTCAATGACCTTTTCCCATAACATGTGCATGTTCAATTACATACAAAGAATTAACAAGCATATTTAGCATAATTTGTATTATCTAGGAATTAACTCAACTGATATTTTTTTTCTTTATTTACTTAAAACATTAACTAAACATAACATAAATAATATAATAACAGAAATTTATAAATAACACAATAACCAATAAAATAATAGGAATATGTTATGTAATGTGAGTAAATAATTCATAAAAAAGGGAGTTCGCTTGTTTGACCTCTAACGGCACAACTAAACTTGGTGAAATTTGACTGTATTAACTGCTTACTCGTAGGTTAGTTTTACAAGGGTCAATTAAATTTTGTTTCCGTCGGAGAACTCCACGCAGACCAAGTCTGTCTTTTTACATACTTATATACTTGATCTATCTGTTTTTAAATGATATATAATTTAAAAGGTATTGTTTACGCACCCAAACATCAGAATTTTGTGTCCCACTAATCATATATGAAGGGCGTACATTAGACACCTTCACGCACACAGAAGCAAACCAAACATCGACACTCGTCTGTCAAATAAAAATATATCAATGGCTGTTGCACTTGAACTTCATCTCACCTAATGGTGATAATGTGCTTCACCCTAATGAGACACGTTTCTGTCACCTTTCTAACTCATATTTCGTATGCAGATCAAGACAATGAAAGCTACAAGTGTGTGTGTATTTTTGTTTACTTCACGTGTTCTTAAGCGACGTTCCATCCGTATATTCTTTACATATCTGTGTGTATAGTCTATCGCTCATTAATACAGTTAAAAAGGATTTTGAGTCTATGCAACGACAGCTTTGCGAGTGCCTAGATTTTTCAAAAGAGTAATTAAAAACCTTTTGATCTTTGGGAGAGGGTCGCTTTTGCGTGTATGTGAGCGTGGAGCACAGTAATCGAAGGGTCAGACGAGGTCATTCACCCCTCAGCCCTCCGTGCTTTACTTCCCAGAGATTAGAACGGACAAGTGAAATTGTGGGACGGACCATGACCACACTCACTGTTACTTTACAACCACGATATTTACTAGGTACGGCGTGACGATGCCGGCGCTTGAAAGGCTTGTACTCGTTATTCAGTGTAATTCCAGGAGAGCAACTGAGCAATAATGGGTCTCTCCCTTATCTAATAATTGTACGTATTTGGTTGATCGGTTGATTTTTAAAATCAATTTTAAATTCATCTCTGCTTAGCTTTAGCCACTGCTGCAAAGGCATCGGTAATGATAATGATATAAACCATTTTATAATGATTAAATGAATCAGGATCCAAATAGCTATACTCTAGTCTTTCTAATCTAGTTTCTAATATTAATAAATTGACATTAGAGAGAATGAAATAATTATACATTCTCTTTCGTAAATTATGTGTCAAAATTAAGCGAATGGCGCCATTTGGAATAAAGCTATTTTTAGGATTTCATACTCAAAGGGTAAAAAACGGGACCCTATTACTAAGACTTCGCTGTTCGTCCGTCTGTCACCAGGCTGTATCTCATGAACCGTGATAGTTATACAGTTGTCATTTTCACAGATGGTGTGTTTTTGTTGCCGCTATAACAACAAATACTAAAAACAGAATAAAATAAATATTTAAGGGGAGACCACAAACGTTTTTTTGCTCGTTTTTGCTCATTAATTGAAAAATAAAATAAAACGAATATTTAAGGGAGTTTTGTTTGCCATTTTTATAGAGAGTGGTACGGAACTCTTGGTGCGCGAGTCAGACTCGCACTTTGACGGTATTTTAGTACTGGACTTAACCAACAGGACAACTAACAAACATTTCATTGGTCAAAAACAGGAGCGATGTGTTACAAGACGTGTAAATGTCGCTATTATCATCTCGTTTTAATACACGAAAAGCTGTCATTAAAATGACGAATGAGAGAGATTATATTTGATAAAAACAGTTTTTATAAATGGATATACGTCAAATTAAGTTCCCTATTTTCTTTTTTTGTTTGGAGGTTTAAAACAGGACAAAAGTTTCCAGCTCCAAATTTTGTTCAAAGCTTAGGGACTAAGAATTTGCCCTCAAAATTTACATCACCGTCGTTAAAAACAGCATTGTATTGACTTATAAATACATGATAAACAAGAATATAAACACATAGCCAAAGAAGTTGTAGTACTATGTAAATATACATATAAAACCTTGTCTTTGGTGTCGCAGTTAGTTAAAAATAGACATTATGCAACGGCTCCTAGCATAGAGGTTCGATTGATGATGTTTATGCCTCTGTAATCACGCTTTCAACAGACACTGTGGTCGGTTGGTGGTAGAACATTTTCTATAATTGCCCGGCTAGCTAGCTATGTTATTTACGTATGTCTGGCGCCAAACAACAGTGCTGAATAAAACTGTTGTGAAATGTGCATGAAAGGCAGGGCAGGAGAGTCAGTCCCTCCTTGGCTTAAGACTTCTGGGTGTTTTTACACTAATGGTTTTTACGCTAATGGAAAACATTAATTTAAATTATAATTATTGCAGAAATACGTTCCGCTGCATATAAAATCTACTTTCGCATAAATCTGCGTCTATAAATCTATCTTGCTTTCGAAAAACAAGACTACAACCTTTTTATCAGTACGTCGATTTTACTACGACTGCCGAACCACAGATTTTCAGGGACAGAAAAAAAACGGTTTCGGTAAAATTACAATTAAATTTAAGGTAGTAGCACTGGGCAAGTACGTAATACGTAGTAGCTGTCACGTCGGAAGGTTTTATTATTGGTCTTCTATAAAAAGGTTCAAATATCAAAACAATACGATTTCATTAATTTGTATACAACAATCGCAGACAACATGATTATATGATCTCAAGACGCTTTGAATTTATTAAGCTCAATATGTTACCAAAAATATATATCGTTTTTATTTGTATATGTATATAGCTTATAGTATAAAAAATCATCATAAGCCGGGAAACTTCCCTTGCTGGACAAAGGCCTATATCAAATCACAACCAATGCAGTACGTCAGAAATTGAACATGAGAGTTCATGAAATATACATAGAATTGAAGTCAAGCCAAGCTAAGCCAAAATATATGTTTGTATGTTTGAAACTAAGGTAAATAGATACGCTGACTCCCCATAGTCATCATCATCATCAGCCGGGAAACGTCCACTGCTGGACATAGGCCTCCCTCATGGTACGCCACATCGACCGGTCCCGAGCCACCTACATCCAGCGACTCCCGCCGACCTTAACCAGGTCGTCGGTCTATCTAGTAGGGGAACGGCCCGGTAGACGCTTCCCGGTACGTATTCACTACTCGAGGACCTTTACTCTCCACCGGTTATCAGTTCTTCGAGCGATGAGGCCTGCCCATCGCCACGTAGAAAGAATATGAATAGATAAATATTAAAAGAAATTAAGTCGATCTTCAGGGTTTATCTGTCTTGTTAAGTTGTAAGAATTGCAGAGATAAGACTCCCTTTCCACTGACGTGAGCGGGTCGGAATGCAATAGTGTACAAATACCGTTGTCTTGCACTCACTGCACCGACCGTGGCAGCGTGCGATATTACATTTACCACCGACGGGTGAGACGCTCCAATGGCTGCCAAACGAAAAACTACGACCCGTTTTATTATTAACAGGAGTTTTCCTCGATGCGCCACCTTGCACATTTCACATAAGTTTAGTTTCATCCGTAATGTAAGAACTCAACGAATTTTTCTAGATGCAATCTAGAAACGAATATCTGTGACTGTGTTAAGCATGACGATTTTTGTTAAAATAATTATTCCCAAAGTTACAGGGGCTGAAAAATTTGAATGACGATCGAACCAGGCCCAATATTGTAAACTATAAAATTTGTCCAACTGTCAACAAACAATCATTGATAGTGTGATTGATATGTGCCGATATTACGACAAAGATTTTCAGAGGAATCCCCAATATATTCAGATATTAATCCACGGTACTTCTTTTTCGATCGGGTCAAAAAGTAGCCTTTCAACTATGTCTGTAAATGTAAAAAAAATCAAGTCATTCTGTCCCTCCGTCACAACGTAAAGGCCAAAAAAACAAACAAACTTTCGCATTTATTTAAGTATGGATATGAACGTGATATGAACTGGCATTCTTTGTAACTGGCAGCTATAAAATTTAGTATTGCCATTGAGTCAATTTAAGTCGCACACTCTCGTGAAATGCATCGGTACCGCTAGTTCTCGACCCACTTTGCGTGTGACTTTGATTCACAAGAACCAGTCTATACAGAAACCTATGGTACGGTGCGTCATATAAAGTTGTATGATTATACAGTGTAGTTATTATTGTTTCCCTGTTCGATATCTTACTCGTACCTATAAGCTTGTGAAGATGATCGGCATTTCGGTGCTTATGAAATGATATACAATAATTTCATCTAAAATATTATCATTATATTGGTACACTAGAGGAAATAACATACGAAAATGTGCAAAGGTTTGCTTATATTCCTGAGCAGAACTTTTTTGTCATAAATAAAAATTATTTTGAATAAATTTACTAATATATAATTTTTACTAATATAAAATTTATAATCTATGCAACAGTTTTTGAAAAAATAAAAGTCTTATTAAAAATCTATCTGTTTTGAATATTATTTCTTTTGTAAAATAACTAATACAGTAATGTAAATAACTAAATTATAAGTCAGGCAGTTGAAAAATAAATTTCGTTATTAAGATATAATTTTTTTAAAATTTGCTTTTCTAATATTTCTTCCTTCCCCCGTAACACACACACATAAAAATTTTATATTATTAAGAGTTCGATTAGAAACCAACAATAATTAACAACGATAAATATATCTCAGTTATTAAATATTATTTTCGTAAATAGAGTAGAGTGTTTAAGATTAAAAAATTGTAGTCAATTTTTAATTTAATTTGAAGTTGATTGTGTTACAGTTCTTGTGCTGGCTGTCAGTTTGTGCAGCGCGCGATGGTTACGTCCGCGCCGTGATACAGCTGCTCTGCCGAGAGCAACCAACTTCGTAGGGGAAGCCACCAACGAACTCTCTACAGCTATACTACAGGTAATACCAACAGTTTCTAGGCTTTCTCGTATTATTCTACGCTTTATTTCTCTTATAATTTTACATTAAAATATAGTTGTTGTTACATTGTATGTATTTTCTTGGCTTTAGAATAGGAAAAAAACCTTTATGCAGAGGGAGCCGTACAATAGAAAATTTTAAATGACCATCAAAATCGACCTGCTCGTTTTTATCTCCAGAGTTATTACTGCAATAGTCAGAGCGCTTGTTAAGCTCAATGTATCTGGCTAATTACCTCCTCCCTTCACAGAAATCTCCTTGACAATCTATAATAGGCATGTTTATTGACTGCAGTTGTCTTACTATGTAAGCTAATATATATTTGTGATTTCCAGGGCTACATCGATGATGACAAGAATATCGCATTTTCTCCCCTGGGATACTCTGCCATTCTCGCGATCTTGGCCGAAGGTGCTAGCGGTGAAACCAGAGAGCAACTTGTCAACGCACTACACCTTCCAGATGATCCTAACCTCACAAGAAAAACATTCCGATACATTATGGAGCGACTCAAAAACACTCACGAGTACAAATATAATCAACCAGAATTGAAAAACTTCTTCTATATTTATAAAAACTACACGATAAATGAAGAATACAAGAAAATTTTGGAAGATTACTACTTAACAGAGGTTAGGTCTGTCGAAAGGTATAACCCGGAGGAACATCCTAAAATTGAAAAAGAATCTGAGGAAAACATCGAAAAAAGTCCAGAGCTGTCGGAGAAAAAACCTGACGACACACAAGATCTTTTGCCTCCGAAAGAAACAGATGAGAAATTGATTTCTTTTGCTGTTGAAGACAAACCTGAGAAAGTAGATATTTCTCACATTGAAAACAAGCCAGCTAAAAACATCAAAGAGAAAATAAAGTTAGTCAAAACGTACCCTAAGAAAGATTATTCTGAAGAGGCTGATGAGACCATGGTTGCAGTAGAAGCTAGAAATAACGCTTGGAATCTCAAAATTTTGCAAGACAAAAACGATGTTACTTCAATTCTCTCTGTAAATAGCGTTGGAAAGAAGTCTAACAAACGTGAGTAGTTCTTTATCTGATAATATTCCATTAGTCAGCTCAATAATTTTTCATAACTTTTTTACTCACATCATCCATCCGCTGTTTATAGCCGACTGTTTATAATTACTCACTTCAGAGTTATTTATATTGATTTACAGCTACCAAAAACTCCTTAGCATCCAACTCGCTGATGATTATCTTCAACGGCATGTATTTCCGAGGCTCTTGGAAGAAGCAGTTTAATGTCGTCGAGCCGGGCACTTTCTACAAGTCCAACACAGAAAAGAGGCAGGTGCCAATGATGAAGACACAAGGTGTCTTCAAGACCGGATCTTTACCAGGGTTGGACAGCACTGCTATAGAGCTTCCTTACGACGTAAGTTATTTTGAAACTATTAATTAAAATTACTACAGAAACTAGTTTACATTTTATTTAAAGATTACTATTGTATTGTTTAGAATACACCAAAATATTTTTGAAACCATTTCACAGTAACCTATTGCAACTACAGTTAAGTTGTTCTAGGTACACATTGTTGCAGCAATTTATAACACAACATAAACAATTGTTACACTGAAATCGGAATGGGAGATAATTAATGTGTACTTTGTCATTTTTACAGGGTGGTCGCTACGCTCTTCTTTTAGTGGTACCTCGTTCCCGAGATGGTCTGACTCGTCTTACAGCTGACTTGCCTGCTATGCCCCTTCTGGAGATCCAAGACACACTTACAGAAGAGGAGCTATCAGTTTCACTTCCAACATTCTACATGGAGACTACAACAAAGCCAGTCGCTGCGTTGGCTAAGGTTAACATTAACGTTATTACCAAAAATACAGATACTTAAAAAAGAATTATTTGTCCAGTGTAGCGCTTTTAAAATTGTATCTATGTATAATTGTTCCGAAGAAGCCCCAAAGAGCTTGATACAAGCGTATTTGCTTAAGACTGGTACGTGTAAATATTTTCTACTATACTCGTAGTAATTCTTAACAAGTTGATTATATTCCGAAAAACGTCTTTAAAAATTTCCCCCGAGAATAAGTGACGATTTGCTCGATGACTGTGCACTCTGGTCGCTTCGTAGGTGCTCTATCCCATATTACACGTGTGTCTCTGGCAAGTTGTATCGAATCACTAGTTGGTTTTGAGGTTTATGACGATACGTTTGATAGTTTGACTTTATGTGTCTTCATGACTGTTTTAGTTTGGTGTGAGCAGCATATTCAGTCGCGATGCGGAGCTGTCGGGAGTGTCTTCAGCCGAAGGATTGTTTGTTCAAGAATTGGTGCAGCATGTCGCCGTGCGAGTTGACAACACTGATTCGTCCGCTTCGGAACTAACAGGTCTATATTCTTCCGCCTGACTTTAGACTAACACGTATATTTATATAGAAAAACTTTAAGAAGAAATATAGCGTTCAGCGTCAATTGTAATCTGCCTATCTATTATGATAATAATGGCAAATTCCCCCATAGAAAGTCCAACTTGGTCGGCGGTCAGTGACCACCACGAATAGGCAATGCGGAGGATTATTATTTAATGTAGATAATAATAATGGTATTGTAGTTAACGTTCATTTTAATTTTATCAAGATTAGAACCTTCTGCCGCCAGTTATCACCACTATGTTTATAGGCAATATTTTAAAACAAAAATTCTTTCTTTCAGCGGGCAATCCGTCATCAGACGTCGAAGAGCTGAAGAATCTGCCATTGTCTAGTCCAACAGAAGCGCGCAAGTTCTGCGTGGAGCATCCTTTCTTGTTCTTCATCATTGACAGGCTTGACAACTTGGTGGTGGTCGCTGGCAAGGTCACAGACCCTCAGCAGCCAACTCCATTTGATGTCTAGTACACTCGATATAATTGTAGGTACTTATACAGGTTAGAAACACATAGATAAAACTAGTACACTATTCGAGGTTTCGGATATCATATGAAAAGTTTCAACGGCAGGAGTCTAGTTACAATGAATTTTATACATTTGTAAAATTAATGAGACAGCTTTTCAATCGAATTAAAATATGTTATTGTGTAGAACAAAAGAAATAATGTATTAATAATGATTTTTAATACTCGCTCTTTCACTCTAGCCAGTGTAGAAAACGTAGATTGATGTTTTTCCATAAAAGCTAAGAACGATATGTCAAAGAAAGACATAACATCATATCATAATGATTTATTAAAGATGAATCAAATGTATCCAAATTCAAGCTTTTGTTGATTGTGCCAAACCATGAGTGGCAAAGAAAAACAATGGTTTGTTCCAATCATTCTTTTTTGGCAATTTCGTCGTAAGAGCTCGTGGTAACATAACCATGATACAGATAGTTTTGGATACATATTCTAGTTAGATGGGATATTCTTTCATACCGCAAACAAGTTTAGTTATTTTTAGATTCCGAATAATTACGAGTATTTTGTCAAAATCTTACTCAAACCAACAAATATGGACAGCTTTTTGAACGGTCAGCAGTGGCGGTATCTAATTCGATCCTCTAAAATAAATTATCTTACTGCATTTTAGTGGTTTGACTTGGAGACAATTTGATCAGCCTAAGCCAATCCACTACCGACATTCTAACTTAAGTATAAGGATATTGATTGATTCTAGTTTTTTTTATAAATAGAATACTAAATACCGACCTTTTTTTAGTAAAATTCAAATGGCTCAATCCAATTAAGTTACATTTTTCGAAACAATGTTGTTTTGCTTCGTTCGCTTGTAAATTTCTATACGTAGTTTTAGATTATAGACCTAACGGACCGACTGGACATTCAATAAGAGCTAAGGGGTCTGAGGGGTCTTCATTTAATATATTGATAGATAAGATAAATTATACTATATATTTAAGTGGATAAGGATCATTATGTCCACGTTTACCACGTGTTTACCATTAAGAGATTTCAATAAACAGAAGCATTTGATAACGGAAAAGTACACAGCCTAGATTTAAGCTTAGAAGTAAGTTTATTATTTATTTTTGAATTTTATGTGAGTGTTGTGATATATTTAAAATAAAGTGTTTGAACAAAGGAATATCTTATTTTGGAACCCTTACCGAGTTTTAGGTCATATCCTGATATAAAGTTTTAAAGTAACTGTAACAAACTAAACAAAGTTGACAGTGTGGCTTAAGCTTTAGAATAGTCTATTTCACCCAATGAGTGTCGTAATTGGCGACAAAGAGAAAAATTCCGGCGAGATTTACTCCAGCATTAAAAACATCTTACTGCGATTCCAGACTGGCTGCGGAGGGTGATAAAATCCTATTATGGAAAACCCAACGTAGTGATCTGTGAGACTTTTTCAGTTTCTTTAAGGTTTTGAACATCCGAATGAAAACTGTACCCTTATAATCTTGCTCTGGTGTCCGTCTGACCGTCTTCCTGTAATTCTGTCTGTCTCTCACAGCTGTTGTTCATTCGCTCAAGAAAATAACAGGACATAGTGCTCAATACATGTTATTTTCTTTGCATAGTTACCGAATTATCATGAAAAATGTATGTTTGTTAACGTGAATTAGAAACCGACTTCAACTGCTCTGCAAAAATACTTATATGGTTTTCTCATGGATGCGATTGTAAGAATAGGACCACACGAGAAGCACCAGCTTTCAAAGAAAAAAGAATCATCAAAATCGGTTCACCCACTCAAAACTTCTGAGGAAAGAAACATTAAAAAACATACCGTCAAATTGAGAACCTCGTCCTTTTTTGAAGTCGGTTGAATATACCATTCTCGCCAGATGTAGCCACTCCGCCCGCGCATATTTCAGCTTGTTTTCATGTATATCGTTCCATACATTTTCTAACACTTGCATAAAAATAATAAAAATGTAGGGACCGGGGTATTCGGGGACTAACCCCGTTTGACCCGGTTAGTCCATCCGGTCTTCTAGATAGCTTTTAAATTTTAATTGTAAATAATTATTATTGTATTTCCTTTTATGTTTTCTTTTGAAAAAAAAATTTATTACATGTATTTAATTATGTATTAGTATAAAATTTCAACAAGAACGTGCGAAGTATTTAACTAATTCAGCGCATATTTTCGTGCAGGACCTTCTTAAGAGGCTATGTTGGTAAGACCACGTGGTCGGTTTCAAGGTTAAATTGTTTTGTAGCTGTCCCTCTCCGAGCCCTATCCTACCCGAGCGCGTACGGTGAGACAGCATACATTATGCGATGTTATCCACCCGTTATTTGGATGTTACGTAGTCCAGGGATCATTTGAAGGATACAGTATATTATGTAACCATTTTTTTAATACAGTATACTAATGAAATTTCAGATGTCGGTGGTTATTCCAAATTGTTCTAAATTGATTCATACTCTTGTAAATCAGGTTCAAAGTTGGGGCTTTTTATTACCGAAAAATACAATACTTTGACGCCCTGTAACTCTGGAAGTATATAGTGAAACGAAAATCTGACTCACCACCGACACAGATATTTGTTTCTAGATTGTGTCTTGAAAATTTCATAGATTTTTATAGCTTAATACTCATAATATGACTGGACTACGTTTGTATGGGCGCTTTGACAACAGCATAGCCTCTTAATACGTAGTAAAACAACGTAACTATGTTTCTTAAATGATTTTGTATTTAGATTTTCAACAAATCAAATAGGTAAAGTAATTAAATGTAATCGCCGGAGCCTGCTAATCGTTTGAAGATGTATCTCCAACAAAAATCGAAATAGTATACCAATTTGTATAGCAGTTTCGTCTTCTCAAGGACATTTAACACTTCCTCCTTAACCTCTTGCGGTGGTATAGCATTAGAATACACCTAACTAGTTATTAGAGTTCCGCAGGATATGTTCAGCCATTCGACACAGAGTAATATGCTCTAGTGATGTGTTTAAATTGGCATCCCTGACACACTGATTGATTGGCATTGAACGCCCAGACCACACCACAAGCTTAAATTTGAAATTCGAATATCCCTTTGGATATGTAGTGCATTATTCCACCTCTAAGAGGATGAAAACGAGAGAAAAGGTTGAAACATGAATTTATTTTACCTTTTAGTCAACAGACAGGAATTTCCACCCGCGTAAAGCTGCAGATGACCTACTCTTGAGTAGGAAATGTAAGAATATCATTGTTAAATTTTTGGCTTTGTCTTGATCATACACATTTTAATGAAAATTTGATGAAATATTGTCAAAGGCGAAGTCAAATCCACAGCTTATAAAAATATGATCATGTCATAATTTACAGAAAATGTTTAATGTTTGAATAAGGTGTCAACGACGACGAATGACTTTGACGAGCTAGTTATTTGTGAAACGAACCCTCTCCGTATGTGTTATACTCGATCTTTGCCGGTATTTGTACTTCATTTTTCCCACGAATTTGTAAAACGGCGTTAAATACTATACACAATAATAATGATTAATGTGTTGTCATTGCTGGGGTCGCACAAGATAGTTCTGACATAATATCAGCGATGAAGAACTCCTGCAGCACATGCTGAGTCAACGCCTTTTCGGTCGATTCGCAACCCATTGTAACTCCTTATCCCAAATTAGTAATGTTGACTTTATTTTCGTTTGTTTAAGCATTAGGTTTAAGTTTCTTTTTGCTCATAATTGTCTTTGCCCTCACCGAATAAAGATTTTATCTATCTATTTTTGTATCCCATTCATGTCTCTCTCTCTCTCTCTCTTCATTCTTCTCTCTCCTACTACTAATACAATATCCTCCATTACTGTAAAAGCCTTTAAGCATTTTGTTCGGTGGATTGATATTTTAGAGTTTCTAGTATTTGGTGATGTTTAATCAAAGGACACTATAAAACGCAGTCTAAATGAAGAAACAAACATACTTTAGCATTTATACAGTTAATACGATTCAAAATAACCCCTCAAGGAAACCGGCTTTTGTGGAAAAACCAAAACGCAAGCTATAATGCCAACTCTAATAGGTGTGTAATGACATCAAATCGGCCTTGCATTCTAAGCCTTAACTTGAATCAGATAGAGGCTGTAATAAGAAACTTGGCAGTTATCATATAACTTTGTCGGGCCAAACAATCCTTGTTGACTGACGAGCGAACTGGCTAGTTGTATTCATTGTGCTCTTGTGAGTTAACCTACGAGACAATATCGGTAAACATTTGCTGATTTCTTTAAAAAATAATATCAATAATTTATAAAATAAATGTGAAACAATACAGATTAAACTACAAGAAATCAGTAATATTCACGATGAAGTGGCTGCAAAGTAAGTGGGTTCATTTGTATTGGATTATTACAAAATGAAATATTGAATTGATAGCAACGGTCGAAGTTGCAGTTACCCGTCATAAATATAGGATAATACGTGAAGTTGTTTCCTTATTTTGAGACATTTACGTGGCTCTTGTCTGCCCACGTATTTTATTCGAAACCTAAGTTTAATAAAGACAATATAAGTTTTGTTGTAATCTTATTTATACATAAAGCTAATGTTATTACGTTAAGACAGAATTTTCTATCTCACCACCAACTCAGATTAACTTCCCGTCGGGGCAGTGAATACCCCTTGGTCTTCTGCTGAAAGTAAGGGAGTTTGGTCGCGATGGGTGGAAGTGGGTGGTTGTGGGTGGCAAAAATGTGAAAAATATATATCTGTCCTTGTCGAACTAATGTGAACTTCACATGAGTAAAGAAGTTCACATAAGAACTTCTGGAAAATTCTGAAAATTTCTATAATGATCTAGAAAGAGTTCGTTTATGCCAAAATAAAGGTCCACGAGTGCGAAGCCGGGGCGGACCGCTAGTTCATCCTAATAAAAGTCCTTTAAAAATATTGATTCAGTCATAATTTATTTATTGGTAAAGTAGAGCGTCTTTCGTAAATTAGCGATAGATTCATTGAGTCCAATAAGGTTTATTAATAAATTTTGAGAAGAAATAAAACTATTTCTTTATTGTGTTGTAATTCATTCACTTTTTGCATGTAATAATTTATACTCTTATTTAGAAAAACAACTCAAAGAACATGGCAAGTATTTGAAAGTCATTTGTCTAAGAACAGATGTTTTAGGTATTTTATAATCTTTCCGTCCAGTAGGATCCACCATATTCTCTATAACTCACTCATGTGATTAACTTACTCAGACACGTGAAATACTTGGAAAACAACCAGCTATCAGCTGAGCACGTTAATCCCAGTAATTGCTTAATAATTAACTGATGACGTCAATCATAACAGTTGGATCGATCATGCATTGAATTATTAATTTGTACGCCAAAACAATAGTTAATAACACAATTAAATATGTGTGTGATATCGTTAGGGGGCGTCCATAAATTACGTGAGGTGTTTTTTTAAATTTTCTGTCCCTCCCTCCCCCCTTGGTGAGATGTCGTGAGGTTTTATTCAACCCCCTCCCCCGTCCCCCAATCTCACGTGAGATTTTTCAGAATGTGGGTTTATTAATATTAACTTAGTGTAGTGTTACTTTATTGATAAAAAAAACTTTGGTGAGACAGAAATGTCTTCACGGAAAAGAAGTGCTGTTTGGTACCACTTTGCAGAAGTGGATCCAAAAAAGGCGAAATGTACATATTGTTCAAATATCCTTGTTATTACCGGTGGTAACGTCGGTAATTTGAATAGACATTTAAAAACTAAACATCACACATGTCTAGTTTTAATCAGAAAAAAAATTGCGTGATATTTGTCGAGACCCCCCCCCCCCCCCCCCCCCCCCCCCCTCCTCCCCAACGTGAGATTAGATGATATTTGACTCGACCCCTCCCCCCCTTAATCATCTCACGTTATTTATGGACGCCCCCTTAGCAGTCCTCTAACACAAATTTTAAGCATTTGCTGATAACATTGAGATGTAACCTCAAAAACAGTAGCTGAAAAACGTCAATTTGTGGTCCTCCGCGTTTGATACGCTAAAATGACCGGTCTGGCGCCGCTTGTATACAGCTGGTCGCTGGGACCTTTACCAGTTCGTCGATCCACTAAGTGAACGTTGCACATGTCGCTATTCGAATAGCTAATCTCATTTTATTTTATTGCAGTCTCCCTGGCGGTATGCAGCTGGAGTTTAGTTAAACCACAGACGTTAGATCAGATATTTTTCGCTGATAATCGACCACAAATTCAAAACAATCTGAACGTCAATCCAAATGATAACAGAAACCGTCTGCCGACAGATAGTTACTTACAAGCAATACAATCAAACAACAACGTGGCACAGTATCCATTGCAACCAGTTAACAACCCTAATGTGAACAGGAATCCTCAGGCTAATTTCGCTGGTTTACAGCCTCCAGGCAATGGTCAGATAGAATATTACACTAAATATAATGACGACGTTGGCAATAGACAAAACTTGAACGATCAGACCAGTCGAGCAACAAATTTACTAAATGGCGTCAATAACGGGTCGCGTGCGATTACGCATTTTGGTTTGAGTATGATGCAGGTAATTGTAATTTTGATACGTGCTATGTGGTACTAATTAAGGTATATATACAGCCTTAGAATAGAATCACACCGCTGTCCTGTGGGTGTAGAAAACGGCGACTAAGATAAAATTTTCAGTTAGTCGATAACAGCATCTAATTATTTCACTTCGCTTGGCAAGAGTGTGGTTATCTCTCATGGTAAGCCTATTTGACGTGGCTATCTATGAGGATGGCTCATGTCCAACAGAGTCTGTATGTCGCCCATATTTCGAGCAAAATGTAATTTTTGCTGAAATATTGTGGGGACAGCAAATCACAGTACTTGAAGTGAATCCGCTACGTGTTTACGATTTACGTTTACGCATACGAATATAAAAACTGTTAAACTTCCTAAAGTAACCATCGATAAAATTATGTTCAATTGTCAATTGCATTGAATTCAAATAATTGATGCGACTATTCACTATTTATTATGCTGTAAAAATCATACAGCTGTTCGACCACCATTGATTTTTGATAGGTCATTTTGCAATCTTCGAATATTGCAGATTGAACATAAATTGTGTCACTATACCCGAAAGATTGACCAAAAAACGATAATTTCAGAATATTGGCGAAGGAAATGGAAATGTGGTTATTTCACCTTATTCAGTCGCCACTGTGTTGGCATTGATACAACAAGGGGCACTGGGCGACACACAGCGACAGATATCAACAGCCCTGCACATGCAGCCCGATATATCAACTGAGGTGTTCAGAAGAATCAACGGTGATATTCAAGTGAGTGGGCACCGTATTTATAAAATAAATGGTACAATGAGAAGGTAAAAAAAAAATACTAATCGTAACGCATTTGAAACAGACGACTTAAGTAGCGGATGAGAGAATTGAAGTCTGCATATTCAGAGTGAAAACTTTTGCCATTATTGGCTGATGACGAGATGATAATAGACATCGCTATAATAACATATGCAGAGAGGTTATTATCTAGATAAAAAATAAAGAACGGTGTCATCACTCGACCGCTAGTTCTCAGACGACACCCCAACAAACGGCTGACCAACGACTATACATCCTTTTTCAGAAACGCAGCTCACGCAATGTTCTCAGGGTTGCCAGCAATGTGTACGTAGCCGACGCTTTCAACCTCAACCCAGCATTCAAGAGGGTTGCTAAGCAGGACTTTGGTAGCGAAGCCACATTGATTAAGTTCACCAGACCTGAAGAAGCGGCGCGGCAGATAAACAGCTGGGTCGCCGAAAAGACTAATAACAAGATTCGGGAGCTCTTACAACCTGGTACAGTTCGAATATATCTTTCCAATACATCTAAATCTTTTAGTGCCATGCATTTTTATTGTTATTCATAAGTCAGAATTGCGGTGTAAAAAATTTGTCTCTATGCTTTATGAGTCCAATTTTGAGTACTATTTGTCCAATTTTGAGCTTACTATTTCTTCCAATAATTTAGTCCTATTATTACCTTGATTAGAAAGTGCTAGTGGAAATTACGTACGAAAATTTCGCTTTGCGTTTGTTATTTTGTGCCTGCTATGCGAAGTTACGAAGCGAATTCTATAATCTTGTCTACAATCTACAACTACACAGTATATTCACATGAAATAAAGTTTCTTTATTCTAAAGTTATTGAAGATTGAACGGAAGTTCAAATTGGTAGGAAGTGAGAACAAAGCTACGCTTTACTCAAGTCTGTCCTTACAACTCTTAATTACTTGTACTACGCAAGGTTTTGTCTATCAGATATAATAGAACACAAGTTCTATTCAATTAAGTCTTGTTCACATTCTGGAGTTGTATCAGTGGAAGTATTTATTTATAATAGCTGGTTGTATTTATTTCTCAGGTAACGTCGGAGAAAATACTCAACTAGTGTTAGTGAATGCAGTTTATTTCAAGGGAATCTGGCAGACTAGGTTTAAAACTGAATCCACTCACCCTCGGCCTTTCCGTTTAGCCGATGGATCCACAAAAATGGTTCCTTTCATGCGCATACGTCAAATTTTCAAAACTGGCGTCGATCATCAAAACAGTGCACGAGTAGTAATCCTACCTTTTGAGGTAAGTAAATGTTTGATACCACTGATCTGAGTCTTTTAAGAGTCCACACAGAGTTCAGTGTTTATTGTGTATGATAAATAGAGATTTACTCTGTTTTTATGGTTCCATGACGGAAACGAAGCCTACACCTTTTGTCATCTACCTGTCATACCCTTAAATGACTAGGTCTTTTTCAAGCATGAGTCGGGCTGAACTGAGCGAAAGCGGGAAAGAAAGAAATAGGGGGGGGGGGGGGGGGGGGGGTTAATATATATATAATATAAATTTTGTTTGGTGCTACGATAAACATAACCGTAGATTGCTCCAACGAACTGTCTACTATTCTCTCAATTACGTATATACGTATATAAATACGTATAATATTATAATTTGTATATTACATGTATTGTGTTAATCTAAGAGAAATAAAGTCACTTATTTACAATTACAAACTTATACAATAATAATAATAAAAATACAATAATAAAAATAATCAACGTATAATTACAAAGTGAACACTTCGTCTAGGGCTAGTCCGTGCGTCATGGTGCCCAGTACACTGGCGCTGTTGCCTCGCTGTACGGCTAGGTTAAGCCGCTGTGCAAAATTACGTGTCCATTTTTTTTTTCATTCTTTGGAGTCTAATAATTGAAATTACTTGATGATAAGGTATTCCTCAGTTTCGCATCTTGCTCACTATATTTTCCGATTAAGCAATTTTTCTAGATTAAGGGTTTCAGTCAAGTGAAACTTTTCTTAGCGGTACTCTCCTGGCGGAGTGGTCATTGTTAAGATCATCTGATATGTTGGTTGTGTCTTTTGCGAGCATTCTCAATATCTCTCTATTTGTAGTACTGCAATGTGCATTTAGAAACTGAACGCTCGTGCAAGTGATACCTATGACACACAAGTGAGAATAAACAATAAAAGTATTGGTTAAAAGCCCATACTAATAATACACAGAAAAAAATCTCATGTTATTTTTATATCTGTCTTTTTCAGGACGAGCAGTATTCTTTGGTAGTTGTTTTGCCAACAGAGTTGTCAAGTTTGACCTCTTTACTATTAACTCTATCGCCAGACCAACTAGCGGATTACCAGAACTTCACGCCAAAAGAAGTGGATTTGGAAATACCGAAATTTACTGTGAAGGCTGACACTGATCTGAACCCAGTTTTGAGAAAGGTGAGCTAGTCTATTTATAACGAATATAATTCATCATCATCAGCCGGGAAACGTCCACTGCTGGACATAGGCCTCCCTCATGGTACTCCCCACCGGTTATCGGTTCTTCGAGCGATGTGGCCTGCCCATTGCCACTTCAGCTCACTAACTCGTCGAGCTATGTCAGTGACCTTCGTTCGTCTACGGATTTCTTCATTCCGGACCTTATCACCTAGAGAAATTCCGAGCATAGCTCGTTCCATTGCTCGCTGAGTGACTTTGAGCGAATATAATACGAATATAATTAATATAATTAATGTTGCTTTATTAGCAAATTATGTAATTAAATGGAAATTAGGAATGAGTAGCGGCTATATGCGGAATAGTGCAACTTGTATGCAAGTAAAACATTCTATTCTACTCATTCTATACTACTACTATTCAACAGCTATTCTTTATTTCTGTTGTCACAAAGGTCTGTTAAGGCCATTTCTGCGAATGACAATTACTTGAATTATATCATTTTATTTATATTTATTTGGGGTCAATAACAGTATGAACAAGTATTCTTATTCAAAACATAACATTTCAAACTGGTTGTTCAGATTTTCAAATAGTACTAGGATTACCTCAACACATGTGTACAAGTAACAGCAATCCACATTTTATGCACAAATGAGTCAGTCATCACTCACAGTTCATAAGTTATGTTATCAAATTGCATGGTTTCATGTCTCTTACTCGTATTGACACGTCTCAAAAAAAAATTATGCCCCATTAGAATTCTATTTTTGCGGCGCTCGGTTCTCAAACATTTCTTCGGCATGTTATATACGTAACAACATCAAAAACTGATATTTTAATTACATTATGCCTTTTACAGATGGGTGTCACAAATATGTTCGGTCCCAAATCGGAGCTGACAGGTCTAGGAACCTATCAGACGTATTCTCCTCAAGTGACGGCCGCTGTTCACTCCGCGATGTTTTCAATAGACGAAGACGGCGGATCTGCAGCTGCTTCCACCGCTTTCGCAGCCGTCGCGTTGTCATATGATGACCAAACAATAGTCTTCAAGGCAAACAGACCTTTCCTCGCCGTGCTCTGGGACAATCATGCCGCACTACCACTGTTCATGGCAAGAATTGAAGATCCCATTTTATGATTTTCCTTCGAGAAGTGATGACGTTCATGCTTTGGTAATGGCCTACCAGTTCTAAAACGGAAGTATTGTTTTGAGTAATGTCTCTAAGTAATTTATTTTAACTTCGTGTCGGTATTTAATTTTCAACTCGTGATTGTTTAGTATAAATAAGTATACATGACCAATTTTATATTGTAAGTATATATTTAAGAAACGATTTTGCCAACAAAGTTACATTGCCAAACCTTCGTCAACAATGGTGAAATTAAATACTCGTAAGATACAAAATAGTTTTAATCGTAATAAAATAATTATATACAAAATGTTTAAACTTATCAACTGTAATGTCTATTAAACAACTATTTTATCACACTTTTCTCTTTAGTCTCTTGAATAAGTTAATGACGGGATCGTTTGCGAATATTTTGAACTCTCCACTGAAGTCTGCCTCGATCTGTTGGAGGGTTTTGCCTTCGGTCTCTGGTAACAGGAAGTAGAGGTAAATAGCCCCAACGAAACCAAATACTGCGTAGACAGCGAATGCCCCGCTCAGTCCGCTAGAATTTTCTATGTTGATCAACGTTTTTGATGCAACAAACATGACTATGTAATTCCCTGCGGCTGCAAAGCCTTGAGCAGATGCACGGCTCCTGTAAAATTAAGAAACGAATTAAAGAAATTGAAACAGTCATATGTATCTGGTACCTACATAAAACCTATATATCTACCAAGGAACGATATCATACTGCGAGCTGAAGAAGAGAAAATCATTTTTTCAAACATTCTAAACAAGATAGGGATTATATAAAATACCCATCTCCGATCCTATCCGATCCATTGCACTAACAGACAGTTTAGCCACAAGCATTTGACATTGACTGGACTCGAAGGAGCGTCACTCCAGTATTGGCCAGCGTTAGAAAAGTGATTTGAGCGAGTCTTTTGTCTACACGGAACTAATGCACTTTTGATTAGGCATAAGGCTGGCATGCGAGACCCGCAGTGTTGCACACCCAAACCTGTGCACACTACATGGACTCTGGACTTCTGTCGGAACCGGCGTGAAGATAAATAGGGATATACTCGTAAAATACCCATTTGAATAACAAAAAATAAGCTTTGGTAATCAGAAACATACCTATTTCTCATTCAATCATCTTTATAAAAAATATGCCAGTATATAGTGGGATAAAAAGGCTTGTATATTTGGATTACAAATTTAATTACGGGAGAGATCTACTTATATTTTCAGCAATTAACGTTTCGCGACTGATAATGAGTGCAAAACTCATTTGCAAGCCTTTATTAGCTTACAGAACACTACGTTGTACTTTCCACTTTTAGCAGGCAGTTTCGTAATCGCAGTAAAATGTTGCTGTTACTCAATAACTTTGCCATAGTCAACTTTTAATTCACTAAATGGCATAGGGTGCTATTATAAAGCCGACACTACACATCAAGAAGATTGTAAATGAAAATAAGTTTCGGCAAATATTATCAAGTTGTTCGTACAAACCTAAAACAGAAGCATTTACGTACCTGAAAGGAAACAGTTCTCCCAGCAGCACCCAAGGGAGACCAAAGCCGGTGAATATAGTCATGAAGTAGAAAATCACGAGGGGTACATAGCTGGTCTCGGTGGGGAACGTGTCAGTGTCATATGAGAACACAGACTCCGGCAGATTGACCTTGGCGTAGATGCTCAGAGCGGCACAGCACACAGCTGTTGCGAACAATGAGGATATTGACAGTTTTCTCTTGCCCATGACCTTGATGAGCCCAATAACTGCTGCGCTGGTGATCAAAGTGATCACGCCCACCATGAACTGAAAACAACAACGTCAGTTAATTTTTTTAAATAATAATAATAATAAGTTTATTCATTAATCATCTTATACATATTTCAACTTAGATCGAACAAAACTAATTTATACATTACTAAATATTCAATGACCTCTGTTGTAGCCAAAGCCTGTGTCACAATGATGATACCACATTTGGCCTTCAACTCACCTGATGGTAAGTGACGATAAGGCTGTTGGATGGTAAGTGTGCGCACCTAGAAGCCTAAATCTAATGATGCGTTGGATCTGCTACCTTTCACATAGGAACACAATAGTGATAGCACTGCTGTTTGCCTGCATACTTTGGTAGCTAGCAAGGCGGACATAAAATCCTTACCACCCACCAAATCGAAAACTGATAGGTAAGGAACCAGTGCGGTGACCAACCAATAATATATATATTATATATGTATAATAAAATCCGGAATTAGAAAATCCTTAGGCGAACTAACGCCGATATAACTCGACAAATCAGTGAGCTAAAGTGGAATTGGGCAGACATCGTTCGAAGAAAGGTTCTCCGATGGGTAGTAAAAGTTCGCAAGTGGCGACCACGTACCGAGAAACTTGTGCCGGGCCGTCCCCTTACTAGATGGACCGACGACCTAGTAAAGGCCTAGGAGTGGCTAGGTGGTGCCTCAAGACTGGTCATTGTGGAAGATCATGGATGAAGCCTATGTCCAGCAGTGGACGTTCCCAGTGGAATGATGATGAAGTTGTAACCAATATTTTTGACGTTAAGCTAAATGTAGGAGTATTATAAATAATAAAGGCCTATTAAATAAATATATATTAAAATGAAGTGAACATTGTGAATATCTATTTTGTACAACAGAGACCAAGTTTCGTAAATTAATGTAAAGTTAGATTTAAATTATTCTACAGCGAATAACGAATGCTCGTGTGGAACGATAATACTTTCCAAGTTGGATTTGAATTTCTTGTCTTGAGGCTATCCCCAAACGAAACCACATATTAAGTCGTTACGATCATTATATATTTTTAACATGATATATCTTGAAGTGAAAATCAGAACTATAGATGATATCCTTTATATATAACTATTTTACAAAATTAAATGTATGTTAATATTAACTGCATAAATCTGCTCAAGGACATCTCTCTCCTTTATAGATCGCCACGTCAAACGTTCGTGGAGATCTATGGCAATTTACGCGAACGTCTATGTTCAGCTGTGGAAGACCAAAGTTCAGCGATGGGCACGAGCAACCATTTCTCTGAGCCATAGTTCGTTCCATTCTCGAATAGTATACCTATAGACACTTTTCACATATAATAACTATATTATATCTGAGAAGAATAACTTCTCAAAAGTTAGGTTCGATCCCCGAAAAGCCAATGATAAATAGTACTAAAATGAAATAGCAAAGCCCTAACGCTATAAGTAAACTTTGCTACTACTACTCCGTGGGATCTTTGAGGCAGGCTTGTCCAGCTGTGGTCGAATGCAGCTGATGATGTCAAGTAGCAGGACTACTTACTACAATAGTCTTCCCATCAGTTGGCATTCCGAAGGCACCACACACGTTGACCATGTTGGGACGAATGGGAGTAAGGCCACTCATCACGAAGACGAGGAAGTACATCATTAGCAAGGTCCACGGCCGCAACGTCTCCTTGCATAGCATCACGTAGCGGAATTTTAGGATGAATCTGAGAAAAATAATAATTAATGAAACGTGTCTGTCATACTCGTTGCGAAATGACCTTTTTCCGTTTAGTCGTATAGTAGAAGAGAATTCAAAACATTCATTGAATGTCAGATTATTGTTTGACTTTATAGCTCATGGTCAATATAATAAAGGTATACCTTTTTAACGAAGTAGAAATCTTCAAAAGATACCCGGCGCTTCGGGGAAAGACGGAGGTTATGCTGGATTCTTACCAGCTAAAACTTGCAGTATCCGCAACCCGTCAGGGTGTCCCGTACATCCTTTACATTCCTGCATCCGTCATTTCTCTAGTGAATCAATCACATCCAGCGGAACGAGGCCGATCACGGTTTAACTGACGTAAGCGCACACGCTGCCCCGACCCAACGCCACCCCCCACACTCATTCCTCCCATACATCATGCCTCATATTTAATCGCCATAATACAGTTATACTTGGTTCAATATCGATAGAAGCTTTTCGGAGGCATTGTTTGAAATTTTATTTGATTTAAAGTTGAATGGATTTATGGCTTCTAGAGTTTTTATATTAAGTACAAAATTGAATCAAGTGCAAATTGACATTGTTATTTGTAAACACACGCTAAGTTATTCTTATGAGATCTTTCGTTCCAATTAATCACAGTAAAAGTATGTCCCTTCCACGTGATAAGAGGTACACAATAACTCGCAAAGGTCAAGTCAGCTGGATTGCAATAGCAACGACCTCGATTCCTGTCAATTTATCATTGGAATGTTCAATAAACCTTGAATAAGATAACTTTGCATTTACAAGTTTTAGCAACTTTGAATTCGAAGTGAGAGTCTGTTTTTATCCCCTCATTGGATCACTTTGTTGTCCGTCGGTCTGTCTGTCAGTACGTAGCAGTAAATGTTAAAAAACACTCGACAACCGAGCTATTTCAATATTCAATTGTTTTGGGTTGGTACCTTTTAAAGAAATTCAATTCGTTATGCCTGCAGTCGTTATCCTCTTCACTGCTTTCTGTTTTGTAGCATATGACGCAGCGTTGTAGCTTCTTGGAATATTTGACCAACTCCTCGAATTCTTCCCTGACATTCTCGGCCGTGGTCCATCCTCGAAGGTAGCAGAGGGCCTTCAGAGCCTCCTTCTCTTTGCCCCTGGCTAACAGCCAAACTGGGGATTCTGGAACCTAATGTACAATTTGGTTTTATTTTTAGTGTACGATTTATAAGTATGGCCGTGTTGTGCCAGCTTTAGAACAGATAGTCCAGGACTAAGGGAAACAATATTCATCATCTACCTGTGTAACAAAAACATTACTGCGACTGCCAAGTTTATGGTAAATCTCCTCGTGTTATCGTAGTGGTCGTGGAAGTCCAAAGTGGCTATCCACGAGGGAAACTAATGTCCAACAATGGACTCATTTAGGAGATTACGATATTCTTATATATCAGCAAATGACACGTTCCGCAAATGTATGGATCGAAGGACTGGTCTTGTACACTTTTAATTTTAAAAGGCCATTATCAAATAAAAGTGATTTGGTTACCATTTTGTATGTTTTGATTTAGTTTGTTTGTACAAAAACATATAAATATAAAACACACGAAACAAAGAAGACTTAACGTTGCTGCTGTCACTTAGTACAAAAGAATGTTTTTTTTTTTCAATTAAAATAAATGCAAAAATGTAATTCAAGTATTTTTCGATACATATTTAGATTATTACTCTATTTTCTAGATAGTGTACAAGTGCAGGCCGAATTTGAAACATTTCTTTATACTGCAATTATCAATCAGCCTGTCAAGCATGGTGGTCCCTACAAATTCCGGTTAAAAGATACAGCCTCATAATAGGCGAATGGACAGGACGTGGTGCGTTAGTTTAGTTTAAGACCAGTTGGATTTGTATCCCTGAAATATCCATGGACGGGGAACTTGATGTTTTTGTTTCGTAATTTCGCCTTCATCATATCCATTGTGAATCAGTCTTATAGCTACTTACTAATAGGACAAAGAACATGGAAGCGATGGGTGCTATGAGGCAGATGAGAGCAGCCGTCCTCCAGTCGACTATGGTGCCCAGTCCGTACATAGCGAACACTCCGATCGAAGTGAACAGCTGGGTCGTGGTGCAGAGGGCGCCCCGCATCGATGCCTCACTGAAGAAGCAATAATCATAATTTCATTAAGTATAATGGACATGAGCCTCAATAATTTATCGGATTTTCATGAGGGGATACTATAATCGTCGCTTAGGCTAGATTACCATAAAGGGCATTATAAAACTCCTATAAAATTTTAAATATCTAACATTATGTAATTTTTTCCTGGACTAGCTTTTAAAGCCCGCAAAAATAAAAATAAAAAAACTTGCTCGAATTAAATTTTTTATTTTACATTTTGCTTTGTAATTACGTTGTGAAGATTTTTTAGTGAGGGAGTGGTCACATAAAAAAAACATTATTTTACGAGATAACTCAAATATTGTTTAAAGTTTCACATATTATCCACTTCAGTGACGTCACTCCTAGGTACCAATTTTCATGGAGCGTTTTTTTGCAGGAAAACCATAAGTCATATTGAAAAATCTTTAATAAGGCTATTTATCTTTTCACACGGTCTCTCGAATAAGGGAATAAATTTTTAGTCATCATCCCTAGTAGAGCTCTTACTGAGATATCTTTAAAATTCCACTTCTAAGGCGATAAAAACGTGTTTTACTTTAGGTAAACAATTTGTGCTAATACATGAATCCATTTGACGAGAGTCGTTAAATAATGGCTTTCCTAAAACCCAAGCAATTACGTTATTGTAGTAAGATACACTAGCACATTGTTTTTATTTGCTTTGGTGTAGGTATGCACAATATAGAATTTTTTCTAATGAATAGTGTGTTATTACTTGGCCTTCATCTCACCTGAATAAGTAGTAATAGTATCGTTAAAGCGATTAAAGCGAATGGGTTTTAAAGGATCCGATAAATTAATCAAATATTGTTAGTTACTCAACAGCCTGTAATTATCGAAGGCGATAGGATTGTTTTGATAGTGTGCGGTGCAGTTAATCAGAAATTTAGCTTCGATCAACATGTTCAGTCAGTCACGTTCAAACTGGAGGAATTGAACGTGTGACTAATTTTTTGACAGTTATCTATGTCGCAGATGGATTGCTTAATAAGCTGTTTTACATAACCTCTACCGTTATGTACTGTATGTAATCTTTTCAACCACTACGATTTATTGGAATATATATGTGGCAAGACCTAAGCTCAGTCACCCAGATGTTAGTTTTAATGTTAGAAAAGAAAATTTATTTATAGTTATTCTGACACCACACATGATACAGACGAAAAGAAAAGTACATAATAATAAGCAAAACGTTGCAAAATATACCATTTAGCTATGATCGTACTCAAGGCGATATATTGCTACGAAGTGACGTAACAAACACTGATATTCTGCAAAAATCCGGGGTTCTTTTTTTGAAAACTTTTACCAAAATTTCTAGTTAAGTCCACTGCTATAGATGAACCTTCCTCATACATATTAGTATAATAGTACATTGTGATACAAGGGTGGAAAGTAGACTATTGTAAACGAGCTGTCATTAAATAACGAGAGTTTTTAATGTCACGAGTTTGCAATAACTTACACACACGTGTGTCTCACGACGTATTAAAATACAGCTCTGGGAAATAGTAAAAAACAAATCAAAGAATTGATTTTTTAATGTTTACAAACTTAACTTCGTAGGGTATCTCAATTTTCAATTTATTTATCAAATTATAAATTTCATTTTTGTAATTTCTTTTACGAACATAAGAAATAAGTTTTTAATATATAACTGTACAATTAAAAAAAAACATAATTAAAAACTAATCTATGAAACCTGGCGCTGGCAGCGTTGCCCCGCTGAATGGCCAGGGAGATACGTTGAGCCAGGTACGATCCGGAGCGGGGATCGCAACCCTTTTCCCTTAGACGGCGGCAGAGCATTTTAAAAAAAGCCTTCGCTTCGGAGCACCAAGGACCACCCGTCTCCACTGCAAAAGGCACAAAGTCGTACGATGGTTCCAGACTAGAGTATTTAGTGTGCTTGAGTCTAGCCGCACTCTCGGCCGCTGCTCCAGCCGAGAGAACGGTTAGACTCAAGTGGGACGGAGCAAAAGTGCTGACACAAGTAGCGTCCCAAACGAGGCTGCGACCTCTTTGCCAAGGAACCAGCGTAAGACCGTCCGGCCTTTTACCGTCGGAACGAGAAAGTCCTGGGGGCTCCAAAACGCAAGGAACATTGGCTGAGACCAGGGCTCTTCTTAAAATATCATTTAAGGTGGTGTCGAGGAAACCGACCGGCGCATCTTATGCAGCTAAGGCCATGGTGGCCGTTAGCCTCCACAAAACAGCCGCAGATGCACCGGTGAGGTTCGCATACCTTGCACCCTAGTCTCAGCGCTGCCGCCACTCTGAATCAAAGAATTAAATATGTTGACTGCGAATTCAATGCTAAAGTCATACGGACTCATTCATTTCTCCTCGTATAAAATCTATCCGATTTTATTCTATGTCTGAAAACTCTGTGCTACTGAACTCTTTTAAATTAATTTATAAATTTAAAATTAGATTGCAAAAGTAATAACACATAAAAGAAATATGTCTATGCAAAAGATTTAACTTTCGAACCATAATTCGATATTCCATAATCGAAAAACTCTGAAAGGACGTCATGCTCAGCAACTGTATTGAAAAAATATGTATCCATTTTTGTAACAAGTTACACCCTTGCTTGTTATGCAGTGCGTTGATGAAAATGCCAATCAACTGTCTAAAGTCTGTCTAAATTTTTAATAGGTGAATATGACATGTTGAAAAAATAGGTACATATTTTTGTATTCGAGTGTACATCAATGAAGGTGAAGAGTGTTTTCGATGTAATAACGATTTAGCACCTGGACAAGCAGTCCGTAAATCAATATTTTAGTATCTAATATGTAAAACAAGGACTTCTTTTTCGAGATAGTTGCTGTTTTGTAATACAATTTAATTTGACCTAATACGTATTTTACATTAACAGCGGGTCGTTTGAATTAAGTCAAGGTGCAAGACGCGTCAATATACATTAGACACGGTCACAAGACTACTCTGATTTTAAATTAACATCACGTTATTACAATGATGATGGATTGACGCTACCATGCTTTGATTAAGTTGTACTGACAATATAATTAAAATTAATTTATGCCACAATAATATAACACCTAAATCGTTTTGTACTTTATGGATCTAATCTGTTAGTATAATAATATATTGTTGCAAAGTGCTATTAAAACTCAAATGACTCCCAAATGTAAGTTTGTACGTATTTAGGTGGGTTTTAAACCGGAGCGAACGCGAAGCGCGAACGTAGCGTCTCCGTTTCAGCTTGGGCAAAATTTCTTTCGATTCTCGTGAAATGTTGTGATCGAAATGATCGAAAAATGTACAAAACTGTCACTGAACTTTTTGGGGGGTTGGACGATAATGAAATTACAACATTTATTCGGTTTTAAATTATGAAATCACGAAGACTCTTGAGATCTACAGCTAAGAGAGCCGCCAAAAAGTATTACTACTAGTACTAACATACTACAAATAATTTAAATATTGACTTCAACTAACACTCCTTTCCGTTCCTTTTTTGAACCTCCGCTGAATGGAATAATTGTTTGAAAATGTTGCGTTGAAAAATACACATTATTTTATTTTATTTTATTTTTTATTTTTGGAAAATTAACAGCTTTCAGACAATACTTAATACAGACAAATATGGAGCACAAGATATGAAGCCTTTACAAATTTTCTCGAATAGCACAGTTAAGTAGAGCTCGTTTTACGAGTTAAAAATTGAAATGAATAGAAATAAAAAAATTCGTTTAGGAGTTTCAAGTTATAAGTATGAATGGTAGTAATTTTGTTATTCCTTTTTATTAACTAAGAAGGGGAAATGCAAGATGTGGGGGGAAAAGTTAGTAAGTGTTTGTGAGTAAATACCCTATCATAATGATACCTTAGCCTTTGTCAACTCACCTGATCTCTCCCACGTAAGAATTAATTGGTGCTTCCATAATTCCAGTGCCGAAACCCAGTAGTCCGTTGGCTATGAACAGCGAGGGCAAATTCCAAGAGTAGTACATAATTAACCACGCTATCAAGTGAGGTATGTTCACTAGGAAATTGGCTTTTTTTCTTCCGCAGTAGTCTACTAGAGGCCCTGATAAGACAGCACCGAAGGGCTGCGTAAGATATGACAAACTTCCTGAAACAGAAACGATCTATGAGCTTAATATTGTTCTATTCAGCACGACTAGAAAGAAACAATTATGAAAATGCGATCTGTTTTCAGTGATTCGTCGTTCATTCTTTTTTTCATTCATTCATTTTTCATGGGCCTTGCCGATTCAAAATCAGCGTAGTACATAATAGTCGGAACAATTTTTCTTCAATTTATATTCTTTATTATTACGTTAAGCACAACAAGTGATGCTAATTAATACACGTAATACGCATGTACTAGTTAATTGATGTAAATAAATAAATTATTTATCTATCTATCATTGTATAATAAATTTTGGAACAGCTTAATTGAATTTGAATCTATGACTATAATTATATACAAAATTGTTTGAATTATACCACTACATATAACTTTTATTTATATATGTAAAACTTTGATCAACAAATGCACAGCCTATACGACCTTGTTTAAAAATTCCTTTCATTCCATGAGTAAATTGCCCTTTGTGTTGACAAGGCGTTGAAAATTGTATTAATACTGGTACAACAGCTTAAAAGTATATTGTTCTGGCACTTATTAACATATCCAAATAACTATATCAGTTGGGGTGACAATGTTTTATTTGCAGCTATACAACTTATACACCTAACTGGGTACAAAAAATAGAGAATCTGCGCCGATGTCGCAACCACTAGATTGAATTAGTTTCAGTTTTCACATAAGGCCTTTTTACCCGACTGTGCCAGAAGGAGGGTTATGATTTTCGAGAGTATGTATATATGTATGTATAATTGTTTGGCACGGCCTACAGCCTAAGCGGCTGGATAGATTTTAGCTTGAGAGGTGTCGGCAGATTCGTATTTACTGTGATAGTGACACTGGGTATATCAAAATTATAAAAGTTAAAAAAATTTACGCAGTCGGGTTTAAAAAAATTACTTTTCATTCAATTATCAGATTTTATTATAAATATTTTCTATATTTTTATGTTTAAATAACCGTATGTTTTGACTAAAACTTACACGGAGTGTATGAACTCATCAATCAACTAATCAAACACAAATTGTATGCTAGATATTTCTTTCTGGGTCGTATTTATAAATTTTTTAGGCGTTGGAGTGTTGTCCGTGCTCTTTTCTTTGAAAATATGCTTTTCAATTCGACTGTATGGTTTTTGTATGTATGTTACGTAATAACTCCGCATATTGTAAACCAATTTTGATGATTCTTTTTTTGATTGAGTGCGTTTTTGAGAAAAATCAACAAAAACAAAATTTTTAAGGCCATTGAAGTCGGTTTTTAGATATTTTGAACGCGTTAATTATATAGATACATGTGTATTGAATCAGGTAAAGGAAAATACAGAAACTATGAATCAAAATATCTCAAGAAGCAACAATTCATACGGTGAAAATTGTGTCAAAATTCGTCCCGTAGTTTATTCCAAACGGACTCCAAGTGGCGGTTGGTACTACAGTTCTAGTAATAATTTATGTGTACAGATTGATTTTCTTACCGAACCATGAAGCCTGATAATCATTGAGAGACAATCCTTCGCTGGCGTTGAGAAGAGCTGGCAGTGCGATTGTGGCGAAACTGATGGCCATTCCTAAGTCCAGTAGTAACAGATTGGGAGACATGCATGCTAACAGCTGGAATTAACAAATAAAACTAATTAAAACAGAAATAGGAACAACACGGCAGGTGCACACGTCTAAAGGCCAAGTGCAAACATTTATAGTAAAAAATTACAGGATACTTTGAATGTACATACATGTTGAATGTACATACATGATACATTGAACACTAAAATGATTTGGTAACATCAAGCTTGAAATCACTGAGATGAACCAGCCTTCCATTCTGCTCTTCCTTATAAAAAGATTCAGTTATAGTAAAGACATATTATTACAGTTATAGTAATAACACTAAACATTGACACATGTCGTGCAGTAGCTTTATGACCTTCTTGCATTATTAATTAAATCATGATAGAAGAGTGATGTCGAGTTCCGGCAATTAGAGATAAAACAGTTCTTTATTAGTTGCAGGTATCTGGGTAAAAAGCGTCGGTGGCGCAGTGGATAAGGCGCGGACTCTCAATCTGAGGGTTCCGGGTTCGAATCCAGCCGTGTACCTATGAGTTGTTTTTCAATTCAAGTACATTATCCGATTGATTAACGGTGAAGGAAAACATCGTGAGGAAACCTGCATGTCTTGAACAGGCATGTGAAGTCCGCCGATCCTCTCTGTAGGAGAGTAGGTCTGAGCCCCTCCAGTGGGGACATATATAGGCTGGTGATGATGATGATCTGGGTAAACGAGGGTCATCTTTGACCTTGTTACCAACACCAAGATGTATAAAAACAAACCATAGAGGAAGAATTGAAGGAAATCTTGGACCTGACCTTGACCAAAATGAATTGACCATGACATAGACGTTTTCGAAGATAGATATAGTAGACTGCGAATTAATTAATTAAGAATCAGCACTCACTCGTTTGCCGTGTGCGTCAAGTTATCAAGCTATATGTTGTCAGTAAAAGCTCATTATACAGATTATCTATAGAATGCGAGGTCAGCCTACACTGTAAATGTTTAGCTTGATACTTTATTTACACGAAAAGCTTAAATGGCATAATCGTGACAACAGGAATGCTAGTCGTCCATTGCGGAATCTCCGATACCGATTAGCAGCTTTCAGAGGCAGCTTCCGCTACATGGCTACCAAATGCTAAAACAACCTGCCACCTCCACTTCGGATGATAAATACGGTTAAAAAATTCAATCAAATGTCTAAATCCAATTTACTAACATATCAAAAAGAAACTCCCATAGGTGGCCATGTTGTTCCAACCTACCTCAAGTAGACTCACTCGTAGTACCTTATTATTATATGTAAATATATTTATTATATACTTCTTTCTTAAATAGCAACGTTCTACTCGTATTTATTTATACATATATTATTTATTGATATTAAAATTGATATCAATATATACAGTACACTACTACTCTACCACTGAGTGAGCAATCATTAAACACATCTATATTTTTCTTACACATCAAATTAATTTTACTGGTTTCTTTGCACTCTCAACCGCACCTACCTAGTGCTCCGCTGAAAACCAGCGCTGTCGCTGCATTCTGTAGTGACAGCAACATGCTGAGTCGGAGGACTTTTTGGCATAGGTTAGTGATTACTTGCTCAGTGGCATAGGTATGTACACACTTACCTGTTAATGTTTATTTATTTATTTATAGTTTAGAAATATGTATTTCAGTTGTTTTTTTGTAATTTCTGTGCCAAGTAAACACTTTTCATTCTTTCTTTCTGATATGTAGCTGCTAGCTATAGGGAAGTGGTGGGTCGGAAAAGGACAAAAGCTACTTAATCTCTTTCAAACAGGTAGTACCCGTTGTATAAATTTAGAAATCCATGGATATAAAATCTTGTAGGGAAAGCTTTTTTCCTTTTACCTTTAAAACCCTACGCAACCATAAAAATAGCGCCTGAGCGGCACAGTACAATATTTTAAGCTTCGTGTAATTCTAAACATGCTAGTATTTTTTATAGATTTCTGTAGTAAATTACATTCAAGAGAGATGGGATGACAAGGAATCGTAATAAGCGATTCTAAACTCTAAATGATTTATACGCAATGTAACTAGTTACTCATACTACTTACATAATTTTCTGCTTGAATGTATTTGAAATGAACATTTATTAGTTTGTAGAAAGGGGTTTAATTTGCTTGTTTCAACTTTTTGACTGAGAATCTTGCATCCAAACATAAACAATTCTTGGTCTGATAATTTAATTTTAAAAAGATTCAATTGATATTGAATAGGATGTCACGATTAGTTTCTAATCGTCATAAATTTACGCAACTTTCAACCATGTAACATGTACTTTAGATTTAAATTTCACGGAAAGTTATATCTATACAAAGAAAGGTGAATGTAACTTGGAACAAAAATACATAGAAACGAAGCTAACTGTAATGTAGGCAGTATACAGACATAATCGCCGGACATTCGTGTAATGCTAGACTCACTATTCATTCAAGAGTACGAAGCCACAGCACAGCGCTCCTTTATTCGGGACAAGGACGACAAAAAGTTAACGCTCGCTCATAGTAACAAAGAACGACAGGGTTGCCAGAACGTTTGGAATATTTGCTGCGGTAAGTTATTAGCATTTTTGTTTAAATTTAGTCATTGTTGAATCTTTATATCGAAATGTCTATATTTTTATGTTGTTATTTCTATGTTTTGATTGGTTCATAAAGCGAGGCTTAAAGACAACAGATGGACCTACAGCACCACCACATGGAGAGGACCTCATGGAAAAAGAAAGAGAGGAAGGCCCTCTACACGCTGGGAGGACGAAATCAAAAAAAGCCGCTGGTCCAAAGTGGTGGCAAATAGCTCTAGACAGAGAGAAGTGGACGTTACTGGAGGAGGCCTTTACCCAACCTGGGGACCTCGCTAAATAAATAAGATGTATTAGTATAAGAAATCAAGCAGCAATGTAGCAGGATCAAAAATAAAAGGCTTTTTTATTTTTATTTTATTTATTTATTTTATTTCTATGTTGAATGTAATAAATAATAATTACATGCCTAACTGTTTTTACAATTTCTCGCTTGAGCCAGGACTGCTATAAGAAATTTCTAATAGCAACAAGCTGTGCCTTTTGTCTGTATTTTGTTTTTAGTTTGCAATAAAATATTCAAAGAAAAAGAGAACATAAAGCTGACTTGAGTCATGTCCCTACTATGCTAGTTCGTCCATTTGTTCGCTATATTATCGAGGGCGTCATTCGCCAATATTGTGCCCATATAATACTAGACCGCCTGGTAAGCGTACTATTGACTACGGATAATACGTGGCTACGGATAATATTAGCATCTGAAAATCCTTTTATCGAAGAGATATGTGAAAGAGGTTTCTGTCGACCAGCAATCTAGTTCAGCTGCCCTAGGTGACAAAGGTGACAGCCCTATACGTGCGCGAGTGCAAACGACGAGCTAGGCTCATTATCGAAGCGATCATCACGGATGTTTTCCACGGCCATTTTGTAATGTGCCGGCTGACGGTAGAAGGTGGTCGTAGCTCAACCGATGTCAGTAAAACAACATAGTTCAACTCGCATGAGGACGGAACACGGCCTTTGAACGGAACGGTACTTTCGGAGCATTAGGCTTATAATTTTTTAGTTATTTCTATTAGTTTCGGAACATTTGAAATGTGGATAGGTTTGTTGTAATGAAGTGAAACAACATAGTGTCAAGCTGGAGCATGATGGAAAGGCCTTTGACTGAATGGTATTCTACTTTCAGAACATCTGATAAACTATTTCGGTATACTCGGTTGGTGGTGGTCATTTTCTAAGAGGCTTCTGGGTGCGCACGCTTACCAGCCAACGGCTCTCTCGTCACTTACCTTACCAACTGAGATTGTGACCTAACTCACCTCAAATAGACAGTTTTGTTTGTCTGTATTATGCTTACTATATTTATTTATTTTTCTTTATTATCAGGTAACAAAGACCCCATAGTATATATAATTTAATGACACCAACAACAATGAGGTCTATGTATATTGTTCTACGTATATCTATAGGGTGTAGATCCACCAGAATGCGTTTTTATGTATGATGGGTTTGCACTTGGCCTTCATATCACCTGATGGTAAGTGTGCACACCCAGCCTCAACCTAATAGGGCGCTGGCTATGCTTCGTTTTATACCGTAACACAACAGTGCTATTAACACTGCTGTTTGGTGGCAGAGTCAGGTAACATGGTGGTAGCTAGCCAGGCGTACATAGAAAATGCCCTACCACAAACCAAACGTAGTACCGATAGTTACCCCAACTTCGAATCGAACCCCGGACCTTCGTATTGTGAATCTATTAGACCCCGGAGGCGTTTAAAAGTTGTGAATATTTAATGTTCAGTTTTGTTAGAGAATACTATTATTATTATTATTACTAGCTTCTATCGGCGACTTCGCCAGACCTACAACTAACCCCATAGTCTAGTCTAGACATCTAGTCATTCTAACTCCCTGTTACGATGTAAAGGACATAGTTACTTCCTAAATATTTTCATGTTCTCTATCTCAAGTGCCCGTATTGTCGTTTAGGCACCATCCGTCCGATTCCGTCCGATGAAGACATAACTTTACAACGGTAGTAATGACGAATATGAAACGACAGTACGGCATTCCAGTAGATAGCCAGGCGAGAATAGAAGATGCCATAAACTAAATCCAGTTTCTGATAAGGTTTAATGGGAAAACCTTCGGTAGCAAAACATTGGTGAATCTGTTCTACTATCGATATGGTGTTATTTGTAGAATCTCCTTTTGTCTGTCTAAGATTTGGCTTTTCCGCAATCATTTCGCGGTTCCAGGCGTCAATCTGCTTAAGTACGGCCTAAGTGTAGCAGCTATTCAATCTTCGTGGAGGTTGAGATTAGAAAAAGTGCGGTAGTCTGAGGTGGTCGTTGAATTAATAGACCAACTGAGAAGGTCATGGAGCATCTACCTATACACTGTTTTTCTACACCGATAATAAGTACTCGCTTTTTAAGCAGTTTTTTTAAAAGAACGTTCTTATGCGTCCTTATTTTTTCACTTATGTATGTATGTATCTATGATTATTTTATTTCTGTATTTTGCTTGGATTTCAGATCGTATATCTCGGGAGCAGAATAGCGGAATAATAATAACCTATTTATTATATATATATAATCACCGACATATCTCGACGAGTCAGTGAGAAGTGGCAATGGGCAGGCCACATCTCGAAGAACCGATAACCGGTGGGGAGTAAAGGTTCTCGACCACGTACCGGGAAACGTCTACCAGGCCGTCCCCCTACTAGATGGACCGGCGACCTGATTGGAGTCGCAGGGAGTCGCTGCATGCAGGTGGCTCGGGACCGGTCGATGTGGCGTACCACGAGGGAGGCCTATGTCCAGCAGTGGACATTTCCCGGCTGATGATGATGATTTATAATCAAGAACTAGAACCGATTCTTATTCACGTGTAATTGAATCGCGAATTATTTAGTTTGTAGTTATTTGCGGACATCTCTCATTGGCTTTATTTTTCAATGTAAAATTTACTTTGCATGTTGAACTGTCCATCTTCCTTAAATAAATAAAAATTGACACATTTTTGTAATTATTTTATAATTAAACCAATGCTTAATGGATTTCCGCTTGATTTGTCTTTACTGAAATCGTTACTTCCTTGTATTTGTGTTTTTATTCGCATTTTTTCTCGTATTTCTTTTTTTCTCAGCATCGCTGCAGCAATCGTGCTATTGACACTAATACGATTGTTTTGACATGTAATTTTAATAACAGCTGCTGGCAGCATTGGGTGCATATAAAGTGTACTATCGCGTGCCGTGGGAACCACTTTCTCGATAGCGATGATAGTGGCTAGTGTCATCAGTTCCGAGTCAAGGCAATCCTTGAGCAGTAAAAGTGGAACAAACAAACAAAGTTTCGTATCAAGTTTCTTATCAAACTCAAATACTTTTATTTCAGGTTGTTTTGTGGTAAATCAAATATGTTTTTGTATTATTGAAACTGTCTAGTGGCGGTCGCGTAAGAGGAGATATTCAGCCTCTGTTATAGATCGACACGTCACAGTTACTAGAGTTACCACGAGGAGAGTGTTCACTGTAATTACCACTCTTGGCAGGCGGATTGGTGATCGCTTTAAGATGTACGTACAGCTGCCCATATTCCATAAAATCCCTTAGTCAGCCGACTCCCACGGGATGACATGGAGAGCTCAAGTTCTAATTTTTTTTACAGAGTATAGATCAACGCTTGGCCACGATCTCACCTGATGGTAAGCGACGATGTGGCCTACGATGGTGCGCGTTGGTCTAGAAGGTGCCTGTTCACCCTCGACTTGAAGACACCCAAGTTATAATTTTCTGGGAATACAGACGCCGGCAGCGCGTTCCACTCCCTGGCTGTACGCATGATAAAATTAGAAGCAAAGCGCTTAGTGCGAGCCATAGGAATGTCAACGACGTATTGGTGGAGCCCTGCTGTTCGTCTGTTGGATCGATACTTAAATGGCGATGGCGGAATCAACATGAACAGCTCTTGCGCACACTCTCCAAAATGTAACCTATAGAATACAGAAAGGCAGGCCACTTTTCGCCTGTGTTCAAGGCTTTGGAGTTTGGCCTCCACGAGCGAATCATTGCCAATGAGCCTCTTTGCACGTCGTTCTACCGAGTCCAGGGCTGCTAGCTGGTATTTAGCAGAGCCATCCCAAAGGTGACATAGGTACCCCACCCCATACATGATCGAACTACTAAATAAATAAAGCCGAGACCGCACGGTTGCTGCTGCCAATGAAATATGTATTGGTCTGAATATTAATCAGTAAAATCTAAACGAAGCACGTTGCTAAAGAATGAAATAGTTTATAGAGAACCAGTCAAGTATGTCGTGAAGGGTTTACTTTTAAATCACTCGTAAGTATCTCACTGGCGATGGCACGAGTGCGTTATTTGAATGTTTATTGTAGAGAGATATAAAAAGAGTACAACTAAAGCTAAAACGGTTAGTTAGGAACAGATGAATCTTTTACTTGCAAGTTTATTTAGGTACACCCAACATGTTTTTGTAAAATTCTAGTTACATAAAGAGTTATTTTAGTTACATTAACAGTAAATAAATAATCTTATGTACATTTACCTAATATTGTACAAATCAATTATAATGTCATCAGTAGAGAGAGAGAGAGCCTATGTTTGTCGCACAGGGCTTCCTCTATGACTGTATGGCGACACCATTTTGTATATTGATTTGTTTTTTATTTTTATTTGATTGATTGATTTTTGTATTTATATTTTTTAACATTAATTTATCCCATTAAATAACACCCATTTATTCCATCATACAGCCATAGTAGTAAAACCCAATATAGCAAACCCTTTCGCAAATAATTAACGCGTTTAAAAAGAATTAGAAACCGACTTTAAATTTAGAATTATGTGGGTAAATATTTGGTTTTAATTGATTTTCTCAAAAAGCGCTGAACCAATTTCGATAAAATATGTATGGGACCACCTCTTAAGTATGTTCTACCAAACGAAACAGAACCATCACAATCGATTCCTAATTGGCAGAGTTATCACGTAACATAAAAAAACAGACAGTCGAAATTGAGAACCTCATTTTTTCAAGTAGGTTGAAAATAGCAATCCGACCTTCCTTCGTACTGGTGCAATGTACGACGTGATATAATGTTCGGCTTCTAACCGGCTTATCAAAATGAAACAGGCACCAGGTTTTAAGCAATAATGCTGTTTTTGTTTTTATTGTTCTTATAAAGTTTATACAAGTACTAGCGTTTTCCTGTGACTTCGCCCGCGTTTATTTCAGAACTCAATCGCACTGGTACAACTTGTTGGATCGGGATAAAAACCGGCCAAGTGCGAGTCGAACTCGCGCAGGAGGGTTTCCGTACCATTATCTATAAAAAGTGAGTCAGTGAGCTGAAGTGGCAATGGGCAGGCCACATCGCTCGAAGAACCGATAACAGGTGGGGAGTAAAGGTTCTCGAGTGGCGACCACGTACCGGGAAACGTCTACCAGGCCGTCCCCCTACTAGATGGACCGACTACCTGGTTAGAGTCGCGGGGAGTCGCTGGATGCAGGTGGCTCGGAACCGGTCGATGTGGCGTACCATGAGGGAGGCCTATGTCCAGCAGTGGACGTTTCCCGGCTGATGATGATGATGATGATCTATAAAAAAAACCAGCGACAAAGTCATGTCTGTTGTATGGGAGCCACCTTTAAACGTATGTTTTATTTTAATTAGTATTTTATTTTGAATAAACATGTGAATATTTCAAGCGTCTACCTGTTGCCGTTATCAATGTCGAGCAAAAACGAGCAAAAAATTCACGTTTGTTTTATGAGAGCCCCCTTAATTATTTGTTTTGTCACTCTACGTTACGACGTAAAGAAAGGAAAACCAATAAATAAACGAACAAACATACTTTCACATTAATAATATAAGTATGGACAAATTTTTCCACTATTTTACATTGATATAAAATTTCCCATCTATCCAAACTTTCAATAGTAGTATTTGAAATCTATCATAAATGAATTCTAAAATCTAGAGAATAGGCCCCTTTTAGACGCAACTTATTGAAAACCCTGTACAACTTGTATAGGGTCTATTTTTATCCAACAGAAGTAACAACAAAGCATCAGGTGATAGGCGACCGTAGTTTGTATGCAATTGCAAATGATTCGTGTTTTGTTTCGTAATAGTTACACGCAACGTTATTTACTGCCATCACAGTGTTTCCAATCGAATCTGGCACACTATACTAGCTCCCATTTTAAAATTTCAAAAGGCTATAAGCGCCTTTTTTGGTATCCTTTGTCAAACAAGGAACCCTTATTTATAGTTTCTCCCTGTCCGTCTGTCCGTCCGCGGCTTAGCTCAGAGACTCTTACTACTAGAAACCTGTAATTTAGTACGGGTATGCATATTAATCACGCCTAAAAAGTGGTAGAATAAAATCTTTAAAATATTTTTAAGGGTAGCTTGCATACACGCAATTTGGGGATGAAATATTTTTTCGCGTCTACCCCTCGAATAGGTCTTTCAAAAATATTTAGGGATCCGTTTACGAAATATTAAGCTTTGAAGTGATAATTTTTGTCAGAGTCGAGCGTATTCAACTTAGAAGGGGTCTATCTGATTAACAGTTGCTTTTAAAAATCTGGAAAAATCGCAGTAGTATATAAACTAACTATCACGATTGAGGTGGCTTTACAGGTTGACGAAATTTTAAAATATACCTGAAGTGGTCAAAATGAACATTTCGTACAAGTTTTATTTAAAATTACATTTTATAAAACCAGTTCAACTACGGACATGCCCTTGACACGTGTGGACGGATGCGTTGTCGTGCAACTAGGAGCATATAATCAATATCGTGCAAAAGAAGCACACCTTTTGACAGCTTTCCTCTTCTTTTTTCCCTGACAGCTTCTTTAAATCTGGCCAGTAAAGAAGCGTAGTACTGTCCCGTTATAGTCACACCGCGATCTTTATAATCAATCAGCAAAATACTTCCGGCCGATTTCCACTTTAAACTTCTTTGTAGGAGGTATGCCTTTTTATGCCCCTGCATTCTCTGGAGTCCGACTCGCACTTGACCGGTTTTATTTATAATAAGATAAAAACTATGCCGCAAACAAAATAATAAAAATGTGATTATGAATGTACAAACAAAGCCGTTTCATATGATACATCACTTGACCTGTTGACTGAACTTTACGACCCTTCTTCAGAAATAAAATTTCAAACTATTGTTGCAAGCTCGTGGGTTGAGATTGAACAAAACACGTGTCCAAAGTTCCGTAGTTTATTGGTAACACAGGTCCAACATCGGCAAAATCATGGGTCCCCCGACAGTGTGCGTCCCTGTCTCACTGGGTCCAAGTTTTCTGCACTGAGTCCGTCCCTGGATTCTACGTACGTCCTTTGGCACTACTGACGCCGGTCTGTCGCTATTGACACCACGTGACACACTAGTATGCTAACACTTTTTCACCTCGACTGCACTTTCGCTCTACAACTTCTTCCGGTTTCCGATTCTTCATTTTAAATCGCTCTTTACTTAGTAGAACTCAACTGTAGTCGAAGTCATTCCCGCGCGTATACTTATATACCCAGTTGTTTCTAGATCCTTTGCAGTGATCTTCAATTTTCGCAAACTTTTATTTACTTCAGAAACATTCTACATTCGGCCCGGATTTCGAGCAACTTCGCTACCCGACACGAAGGAGATAGATGGATTGGTCTCCCTTTGATGTGATTATTCGAGAGCCTTCCACGCTATCTTCTGTTGCTATCCGACACGAAGGACATAGATGGATCCGCCTCTTTCTTTCACTCTCGTTCGAGAAGTTTCCATGCTACTCGACACAAAGGAGATCCACCTCTGTTTTCATTATCTCTAGACTTTTCGCGAAGCTCCGTGACACTATTTTACCTAATATTTCATATGCGGCACCTGTGGGTTACCAAACCAAACTTCAAGTTGATGGCTATAGTTGTTGCTGTCACAGACAGACAGAAGAGTGATTTTATTAGAAAGTCGTTTATACATCGGATGTTCGTAAGCCTCACAATGCCTTTAACTAACGATTTAGAGACAGTATATAATAATGCAAGTCTTACTTGTTGTACGAAAATAAGTGTGTCACATTTTTGAAACTACGTCACGAGAGAAATAGAACTATAGTTTTTTTGCCGTTCAGCATTATTTAAACTTGGTCACATTATTTTCATATTTAATAGCAAGGAAGTAACCTTACAGAGATTTGAAATTTGTGAAAATCCGGAATGAGGAAATCCGTAGACTAAGGTCACCGACACAGCTCAACAAGTCAATGAGCTGAAGTGGCAATGAGCAGGCCACATCGCTCGAAAAACGGATAACCGATGGGTAGTAAAAGTTTTCGAGTTGCGACCACGTACCGGGAAATGTGTACCGAGCCGTCCCCTAACTAGATGCAACGACGATCTAGTTAAGGTCGCAGAGAGTCGCTGGAAGCAAGTGGTTCCGGACCGGTCAATGTGCCATACCATGGAGAGGGGCTATATCAAGCAGACGTTTCTAGTTTAAATAATCAGACCGTTTTAATAATCAAAAATGACATATGCAAATTTGTCACCAACATTCATTCGTAAACTTCATATTTCAGTATAGGCACGTATAGGCACGTATACGCACGTACGGCTTTCGATTTTAAAAAAAATAATTTTGACATTCATAAGAATTGGAAGCCGATGTTGTCAGTTTTTCTAATTTAATATACAATTCGTTTGTACTTGGCCTTCATCTCACCTCTCACCAAGTATGTTCACCCAGAAGCCTAAGGTAAATGAGCCACTGGATATGTTATATACTTCTCAGCAGAAAAATTTAAATACCTTGCAAGTTTTTGTTTTGTAGGGATTAGGATTATGAAAATTTAATTTGAATTTAGAACATTAACTTTAGGATTTGAAAACCTCATATTGTTCACTATTAAACGACATTTGACGTATCCTAAATATACTCATTTTTCTGATAATCCTTACAAAACATTAATTTTCAAGGTGTTTACATTTTGATCTGATGAGAAGTATATTTTCATTACTTGAACACAACCAGTGCTATTAACACTGCTGTTTGACGACAATTAAAAATACCCTACTACCAAAGAAATAGAAAATCAAACCCGTAACGTCAATCGTCACGGAGACCGACAGAGCGAAACTACAAGGGTTCCTTGTTTGACCGCGGAACCCTAACAATGTGCTAATGTATCTAATGACAGTTACTCCATCGCTTTTATTTTAGGAAAGCCATTATTTAACGAGTCACCTACCTGTTAATTATGCACATTGGATGCTTAAAAATAGATGAAGAGAAGAGAAAGTAAAAAACAACATCGGAGGGTGACCGACATTTAAAACAAATTAATTACCACCGGTAGATGTCGACAGTAGTGAGCGAGCGAGATCATGGAAATAACACGGACTTGTCTGTTATCCGTTAGCACCTATACCGTCTTTAGAATAGAACTATCCCACTGTTATTGTCATATAGGAACGCCATCATCATCAGCCGGGGACCGTCCACTGACAGACATACTTCATAATTACCAATAAATAATAACCTTGTACCGATAATTGTAGGTTGGTGGTAGGGAACTTTCTATGTCCGCCTAGCTAGCTACCACCATGTTACGTAGGTTTGCCGCTACACAGCGCCAGCCAACGACATACCAGCGCCTCATAAGCATCAGGCTTCTGGATGCGCACGCTTACTATCCAACAGCCCTACCGTCACTTAGCAGGTGAGATGAAGGGCAAGTGCAAACAAATAAGGGTACATAGAAAAAATAATTTAAATTAATTGGTATCGAAAAACAATATCAAAATAGTATTCATTGTAATTTGGCGTATTATAGAAGACTGTGGACTTACTAGTGTACAATATAAGTATTTACTTCTAATAAGAATTCATTTAAATCTTGTTTTCCCTCTGAATCGTAGAAAAAAAGATAGACCAACAAGATCCGACCTCCGAGAATGTATTTGTAGATAACCACCGATCTCAATATACAAACAAGGCATTTTTGGTAAAATTAAAGAGTATTTTTGTTACAACGTACGGCATAATCACGCGAAATAAACCGCTTTAGAACATTTCTAAATCTTCGTTCCGTGCGCGGTAGAGATGGCCGGTTCGTGGGGACCGAGGACTTTGCTAGGGACACTGGCCGCTTGCTGAGAGACAAGGGTCACGATGCCCGCTCTGGAACCTTCTTGGTTTAAAGGTTGTTCATAGACACTCAATACCTTGCGCCCGAAGCGACCACGGGAGGTTTGCGTTATTTACACTTTTTTCGTTCAATTAGCGTCTATTTGTGTCCAATTATCTTGTTTTTCAGTTCGTAAATCATAAATACTAACTTAACAAAGTGTACAAAATTACATTGAAATGAGTTCGTAAAGAGTTTAATTTCAATTTCAATTCACTTATTGCTTCCATAACTGTATTTTCAGAACCATTAAAACATCTTATTTCAACACACTTGTTTCAATGTTCTTTGAGGTAATGAACGATAGTAACAAATCGTATTCATAATTTACATTCGTGCCAGTTGATGTCACCATAGCACGTCTTGAATATTATATTCTTTAAATAATAGTTTGTAACAGTTTGCAACACAAAAACCACGAGTTTAAGGTAGGTAATCTTCAGTGCCTATTGCAATTTATACCGTGGGGTCCATGGACCCCTGAGGGTTCCGTGACATGGATTCTGGGGGTCCACGTTAGATAACAATATCTAATTTGTGTGCGTGATCGATCTAAAACAGTAGGTCCCTGGAAGCACCCGAAGTGGTCCGCGGAGGGACTAACATTCAGAAATTAGTAAAAAGTGTTATCCTTATCACCATAAACACTAAACCAAAATATACAATCACTGTTGCAATGTAAAATTTTCGTAAGACATTAAAATACTGTTGACTGTATGCGTAATAAAAATTACACATAAAACTTTTTTCTAGTCTAACTGTATATTTGATTCGTGGCAAGACAAAAACTTAGTCAAACGGTTCCTCATCAGCATCTCTAAAAGGTTAATAACAGCTGATCTGCCAAAATGTGTACTTCTCATCGAACTAAAACGTCAACAACCAACCGTCTCACTGATAACCGTGTAACGATAATGTATTACGATTTTCTAGCTTCTATTAAGTATGATAGGGAAAAAAAGGTCAGATTTTTAAAATTTCGCAGGGGTTCATGACTACGAAAACCATTAAACCTACTTCCTACGTGTGCTGGTACATACCTATCGCACACATAGCAATACATACTACACAAATTTGTAATGATAGCATTCGAAGTGTTAAATGTTTACAAACAAATGGAGCGTTAAAAAACATTTCGCAATTGCACATAACAACGATAAAATTAAAAACAATAAATTAAAATATGAAATGAAAGTACCTGTGATGCGAGGGACCTGAGACGACTTACGGATGGAGTAATTTCTTCAATTTTCAATTTATGCACCATTTTTAGTATTTTAATATGTGGTTAACTTTAACTTAATCACTAATATATTAGTCACTCCGATAGACGCGGAATTAGTTAAACCGATAAATTTGTAGATTACAACATTTTATAAATACAGCTTCGCAGCAGTTTGTGTTGTACAATTGTTGACGAAAAGCGATATCGACAGAAGCGACTGTCGCCAGCTAGGTGTGTTAAGTGAATGCGTTTCGGCCAGCGCAGCGTGCGGATCCACTGTGTCATGTACTCAGTCGCATGGTCCACGTATATTATGTGTATCTAAATCTCTACCTGTAGTTTTGACTCATTTTGAGATTTATCTTTACATGACACTTAATCACAACTTAGTATCACCTTTACATGAATATAAGCAGTCCGTAATTTTCGAGAGTATCTTGTAGCACTTTGGTTACGTGAAATGAAGTAACGCTGTTGACAATATACCATGCTGATCGTTCTCCGGCTCTGACATAAGAGCGAAAAGTAGCATTTTGTAGACAATAATCTGTACCAGCGTCGTTGGCGCAGTGGATGAGGACTTTCAATCTGAGGGCTCCGGGTTCGAGTCCAGCCGTGTACCTATGATTTGTTTTTCTGTTTTTCAATTCAAGTACATTATCCGATTGCTGTACGATGAAGAAAAACATCGTGAGGAAACCTGTACACTCCTGAGAAGAAATTCAAAGGTGTGTGTGAAGTCTACCAATACGCATTGAGCCCGCGTGGTGGACTACGGCCCATACACTCTCTGTATGAGAGTAGGCCTGAGCCGTATGTATGGCGACGTATATAGGCTGTTGATGATGATGAATCTGTACCAAGAGGGTGAATTTTTTTAAACTGAGGCGCACAGCGAAACGCAACTGGGTACATGTTGAAGGCGGAGGACAAAATGAGGCCAAACGAAGCCAGACAAGAGGGATAATACATTAACGATGGTAATAGATTGATGCCATCTCCATTAATTCATATTTTACAGAATTATTCTAAACATCATAATTACCTGCATAAGTCCACTCTTGGAAAAAAGCCTGCCTGTTAGATGACTACATCGTCGATCTTCCCATGAGGGATTGCCTATCACCACTCTTGGCAGGAGGATTAGTGAATATGCTCTTAGCTGTGCTGTCCATTGTGGAAAACATCTCTTCAGACTCGTAGATTCGTGAGGTTATAACATGGGGTAGTAAACACCACATGTCTACAGACTTATTCTCAGTATGGTCTATACTCTGTGCTCTGTTCGCAATACCAATTCATGATAATGAATACACAAGTACGAGTAGAAAAGAAATTCTATCATCACCGTATCTCATCATCTAGCTCTATCCCGTATCTCTATCAAGTGTCGGTGTAGGTATTCCAGTATTCCAAAAACGAAATCATATCAAATAACAAAAATGTTCATCAATGTTTAGAGCACTATTAAGAGATAACATTACGTTGACTTAACCTCAATTTCTTTATTATTATTTATTTGTTGTCTCAGAACTGTATCATCGTCATCAGCCGGGAACCGTCCACTGCTGAACATAGACATCTTCCATTGTATGCCACATTGACAGGTCCCGAGCCACTTACACCCAGTGACTCCCCGCGACTTTTCGTCGGTATATATAGTAGGGGGCGGCCTGGTACACGTTTCCCCGTACATAGTCACTACTGGAGAATTTTTACTCCCTATCGGTTATCCGTTATTCAAGCGGTGTGGCCAGCCCTTTGCTACTTCATCTCACTGACTCGTCGAGCTATGTCGGTGGCCGTAGTTAGTCTGAGAACCGATTTCTTTCTAAACCTATAACTATGACGTAAGCGCGACGTAATCACAACAAAGTCAATAAGTTTTATGTCCAATACAATTTCAAAGAACATTATTGAAGTCCAAGTGAAATGTTGCAAAATATCGAACGATAAGATTGCGTGCTCAGTATGCACGACCTGTGTGAAGTCATGGATACCATGAGAATTACGCAGGAAATCGGTTGAAAAATGCTGATTTATTTGCTAATTGGTAAGTGATATATACAAATTATTTTATTGTTAGGTTAAGCTATAATTTTGCAAGTGCTGATTTTAATCTGCGAAATTCTCTAAGGAATAAAAAATAATCTGCGGTGTTCTGTCCGTGTGTCTATTGTATGTTTGTTTATAGTTAATTTTATAGCACAGTTACAAATAATTCTCCTAACCTTATATGATTTTAAAAATTACCCTATCGTTACATCCCGATCTACTACAATAATTTCTGCTTCATACTTATTCTAAGCCTCAAAAAACCCGGAAATATTCATTACATTCTGCACATATAAAATAGGGGACGTTGCTTTATGTAGTTTAGTCTATATTGTATATTTGTTTACATATCTTACATCAAAAATTGAATAAAAGTTACAATATAAATTACAAAAAAATACATTCGTGTCCGAATAAAATAAATATATACACATATATGTTAGTATCTATGTGAATTCGCTACACGTGAAAATGAACCGCTGAACTAATTTGCATTTATTGAAATGTAAATATTTTTGCGAGCACATTTGTATTGACTTATTGGTCGTAATATTTATTTGTAATTACCCTACTGCGCCAGAATAAGGGCTATGTTTTTCGAGAGTTGTATGTATGTTTCTATGTATAATTATATCTATGTATAAATAGCACGGCCTACAGCCCAAGCTTCTCGATGGATATTAGCTTGAGAGATGTCGTTAGATTCGTATTTACTGTGACAGTGACACTGGGTGGGTATATCAAAATCAGAAAAAGTAGAAAACTACGAAGTCGTTTTTTTATTTTATTTTCATTCGAATGTTTTCACAAGTGATTTTCACTGACGTCACTTGCTTTATATAGAATGTTTGATTGTAGTCGAAGAGTTCCCGAACCGAACACGATTCATTCGGAATGCCCAGACGGTTTTTCAGACACCAATTCAGATAATATTGTAGATTATTCTCTGTACAACAATCCATATCGTACTAGTTAAAGTCATATCCAATAGTAATCCAAATAATTTCAAGTGTACTGGATTTTACGCTTTCAAAGTACTGACAGAGAGAAAAACGTTACCGAATACGGAAACCAATCAACTGTGGGGTATTAGGTGTCGAAACTATAGACATGACCCAGTTCAACTATCAACAAACCCTCATTTTATAATAGGTAATCAAAATAACAACCGGAGAAGAAATTAAGACTTATTCTAGAAAAAAAGAGTCAATCCTAAGGCGCCACCTCTATGGACAAAAGAATCACGGCGGTAGTCTCGCCGTGCCAATAAATTCAAAAGTTTAAACAAAACTAAAGACTTTTTAAAATTACAAAATAATGTTATTTACATTTAGACAACTGATCAAAATTCGAACGATCATGCAACATTTGTAATAATGGCCTGTCGGTGAAATGTATTGTCGAAATGATATTTTGATCAAATGGCCAATAGGTCAGGTGGATTATGCCATTGATGAATTTGCTATCAACATATTGTCTTTCGAGAAGAACTAGAAGCCGACTTCAACGGCCTTAAAAGTCTACAGAAAATTTAAGACTTTTCTCATTGATGCCATTGTCAGACCAAGTCGAAAATTCTGAGGTCATAAACATAAAAAAAACATTAAAAACAATACCCATCCTCCTTTTTAAAAGTCGGTTGATAACTCGTGAACCCGATGCAACGAGGCGGACACGCGACGATCCGTTGCGATCTCGCGGGCGTTCCGTTGCGAATCGCGACGATACGCTGACGGAATTGTCGTTGTACCGTAGAGATTAGTCAACGATAGTAGGAAAGAATCGCTGCGATACTCTCGTGAGTAACAACGAGGAAACAACGTCTTATGAGCAAAACCTTTTTCCCGCCTTATTCGAGTTCAGGCTCTAATAAGTATTTAAAAACTGAGGATTTTGGCATCCAATGTTATTGTTACGTCCTCATGGAGTGAAATAAAGGCCAAGTCTGAACCAGTTCTACATAAAAACATCCAATTACGAGTCGGACTCGTGAATGATTCCGTACCATCATACAATCAACAAAAATAGCATGGGACGATTTAATTTTAACTTTATGTTTATATTTATTATTTGTAGCTATAAACAAAGAGATATCTATGTGAGTATGTATGTGTTCATCTGTTCCTGTTATCGTGCTTGGATTGTGTGAACTATATAACACTTCTGATTACAATACAATGCAGAATTTTCCGCCCTTTCGCATTGACGAGAGTAATCTAAAATTATAACATTATTTATTTCAGTTTTGTCCACTATCACCACAGCAAGACAACATGTGATTTTTGTATGTACTACATATAATTTATATTATACCATTTTCCGGTTAAATGTTTTAAAGAATTGATAAAAAAATTCATTTATTTAAGTGTAGTTTCGATCGCAGAAAAAATGTTAGAACCTAGATTTTTTGGTAGAATGATTCTTATAAAAATATAATTGATTTGCATTTGCCCTTAATCTCATCTGATGGTAAGTGATAATGAGGCCTTTGGATTGAAAGCGTGCTCACCTAGATACCTTAATTAAATTAATGAGGCACTAAGACCACGTGGCCGTGTTCAAGGTTGCATTGTTTTGTAGCGGTCCCTCTCCGAGCCCTATCCTACCCGAGCGCGTACGGTGAGACAGCATACATTACGCGATGTTATCCACCCGTTATTTGGATGTTTCGTAGTCCAGGGATCATTTGAAGGATACAGTATATTATGTAGCCATTTTTTCAATACAGTATATTAATAAAATTTCAGATGTCGGTGGTTTTTCCAAATTGTTCTAAATTGATTCATACTCTTGTAAAACAGGTTCAAAGTTGGGGCTTTTTATTACCGAAAAATACAATTCTTTGACGCCCTGTAACTCTGGAAGTATATATTTAAACGAAAATCTGACTCACCACCGACACAGATATTTGTTTCTAGATTGTGTCTTGAAAATTTCATAGATTTTCATAGCTTAATACTCAAAATATGACTGGACTACGTTTGTATGGGCGCTTTGACAACAGCATACCCCAAGTGTCATTAACACTTTGGCGGCAGAATAAGGTTACGATACGATAAACAATTCATTTTCTCATTCCTACAAAAATTATAGTATAGTTTATTTTGAAATCAACATCATTTTAATTATTATCAGAAGTCCACTTATGTCCATAAATAACCATTTGGTCATAATTTTTGATAACCGCAGTATGTTGGTGATATACTCTCATTCTATTCCAATGCGGGGTCCACACATACCTTTTCTTCTGTTTTCTATAAAATGCATACTCGCAGTCTAGCGTTCTAATCTAGTGGGGTAATCTACCCTTTACACGAATATTGTAAATGTGAAAGTGAATTTGGTTGTTTGTTTATCCTTCTTTACGTCGTAATTGAGAGTCAGAATGATTGGCCCATTGCCACTTTTGCTCAATGATTCGTCGAGCTATGTCAGTTTGTCTACGGATTTCCTCTACTGTGGGCTTCCTTTACTGTGGGCCTAATTTGTGATTTGCTGTCATTTGGGTATTATTATTTCTAATACTACTTATGTTTTCATGACTAGTGAATACGCCAATGGATTACGGCTAATAATCCCCTTAAACTAAGGTGACATTTGAAGTGGAACAAGGCTGGGCAGATCACTCGAAAAATTGATAACAAATTGTGAGTAACGGCGTATGAATAACTAATAAATAAATTCGAGTATTCTGAAGTTACGTTACGTATTGTACGTAACAGAGCGAGATAGTCGTAAAGTGGTAAGACTTGGTAAACTCTGATCCTCTCTTTGTGCCGCCGGTAGCAATCTTTTTATATATACTAGACATTTAGCAGATATTTGAATAATTTAAGGGCATTTGTTGATGTAGTCCAATTCCAACATAATAAAGTTGGATCAAAGAATTGTCTCGGAAAATGGATTTTATTTTATACTAGCGTGGCCTTCAGAAATTATCACACAGAAACTACTTGTTTGGTCACAATAAAATGTAGCGTATGCCCTTTCTCGGACCTTTAACTATCCCCATACAGAAAATCAATTCATTATGACTCTTCGTTACGACATAAACGACAAAAAACGCACTTTCGTATTTATAATTTTAGTATGGTTAATTAAAATCACTTTATTGTCATAAATCGTCATAAAGTAAACGGTGCTGGGACCATACGTTTTGTTTTAACAAAATGGGAAAAGTCTTGATGAATATGATGATGACAATAGAGAAATATATTAATTGGAGAATGTAACAAATACGAGTATAACAGTAGTTAAAATTTTGGATATCGTATTAATTTGTTGTGGGTTTTGTAATACTATGAAATACTGCTGAGTAACTGATTGGAAGATAAATAGATAAATATATAGAGGACACTTTTATTTGTATAATAATGAGATAAAATTGTTGCGTAAGAATGTTCGAGCAAGTGAAATAGAATATCATTTTTTTCAAGTCTTTATTTCAACTTATCTTTACTTTGTCCTTGTCGATGGAAAAAACAAAACCGGTATCAATACTAATGTGTCATTTTGTGTACGTACGCGAGTCAAACGTTCCTTCCTAAGTAATATTTGTTGAAGCTATTCAAATCACTTGGCAGAGCGAGCGGTCATTATGTTGGAGGGAGATAAATAGATAATGCAGGTGTTCCTGACTCAAACTGCACAATGGGCTCGCCTACTTGGACTACATCTCACTTGATGGTTAAAAAGCGTGCTCACCTTGAAGCCTTAAAAGTTAATACGGCATTGGCTATGTCGTTTATCATTATCGAAAGACAACAGTGCTAGTAGCAATAGTTAGGTTGATTTTCGAGAAACCCATGCTAAGCTACCGTTTGAGTTGTAAATGTATTTGGTTACGAAAAAAGGTTCTGAAAGGATTGGAAGCGTTTATTTTTACCCGCGACGGAACGGAGACAGTGTATGCGTTTTTAATTAATTTAGATTATGTGGTCTTTCAGTTTTGCTTTGGTCCAATCAGAATATTAGTAGGTGACGTGTTTTTTTTCAAATCCCCGCGAATGAGACCAAACTCATTGAGACTCATAATTTCAAACGCGATTAACTCGAAATCAGTTATTTTCCCTTAAGGTCCCTTTTTGCGACATAATCATCATCAACAGCCTACATACGTCCTCATTGCAGGGGCTTAGGCCTGCTCTCCTAAAGAGAGTGTAGAGTACTTTTTGCGTAACCACTCACAAATTACAGTTTTGTTCGATTTATATTGTTACGTATTTGGAGTTGTTTATGTATCCACAGCAGACTGAATTCTGCCGATTGGCCGCGACCTGCATCCACGACGGTAGACCGGTGTGTGCTACCACGCCTGAGAGATGCTGCCAGCGGAACTTTCTCGATCAATGCGACATGTTTGAATACAACTGCGACTATGGGACACGTATGTATTATTTACATATAACGTCACGCCTTTCTCTCACAAAGGTACAACACACAATAGCCATGCCATTCCTTTGGTCTTTCTCTCACAACGTTAGGCAAAGTCTACCGAAAGCTCTCTTGTTGAAAGTGAGTTCCTTATTCTCGTAGTGATATACCAGTTTCGCTTGGGTTTTATGTATGTACAAGTCTGTGATGTATCTTCCTAGGAAATTCATTCTTAGCATTGAAGAGTACCACAATAAACGAATATAAGGGATTGGTGTTCATGTACGTTTTAAGTGCATGTCAAGTCATGCATCTGGAATGACTTAGAAAATATTAATAATACTCACCGGGAATTCGTTTAGCCTACGTCCATACAAAATTTCTTTTACCAGAATATTTTAAAATAGAGTAGCTGGCTTTGACAAGTAATAACTTTAAAAATAAGACATCAGATTACAATGCCGGGAATTCGTTCTTTTCTAGTTCTATGAAGTCCAATAAAGTTCTACTTCACACTACAGTCACCACATATTATAGCATTAACATCCGGTTATAGATTTTCAACCGGATTTCTGTGGCTACTTCTGAAGCCCTACACATGTGTTTATTATACTTTAGCTACATACTCATCAACTAATTCTTAGGGACAATGTGACACTTAGACTTACAATCCCCTCTGCATTGTCCCGGACTCGATTCCCACTGGTACTCGGTTTGTTATTCCCACTGGTACTCGGTTTGTTTGTTATTTTTTACGTTCACCTGGCTAGCTAACAACATGTTACCTAAGCTTGCCTCTAAAACATCAGTTTTAATAGCACTTTTGTGTGGCATAAAGTAGCAGAGACAGCGCCTCATTAGGCTCAGCGAAATGGTTTTCGTCACTTACCATCACGTGAGATGAAGGTTGAATACAAACCATCCTGTACTTAACATTATAAATGGTAAAGAGAGTTTGTTTGTCCTTCCTTTACGTCGTAACAGAGAGACAGAATGACATGAGTTTTTGTATAGGGATAATTGAATATCCAGAAAAAGTCATATGCTCCTTCTTTATGATCGATAAAGAAGTTCCCCTGGGATAATTTCGCGTGCAAAAGCAGTACATAATAATGAAAAGTTATTTAATATGTACAATGTTTTTTTGTGTAACACAATGTGTTGCATTTGCATGATTATGACAAGATTGACATCGAATGACTAAAAAGATTTATAGTAGTAGTACATATGACAAAGGGATACCTCGGGAAGCGGCTAACCCGTACATTTCCATACTGAACTAATAAAAGATTATGCGCTGGCGTTCTTATGAAAACAAATTTTAACGATTGTCAAGTGTAGTAGTCAAGTGCATTTGTTTATGAGATTCAAGTATTTTTAAATTAGCCAAGTTGCGAATTGATGAGAAGAAAGGTTATGCTATAGTTTTAAGAACAAGTGTCATTTGTCATTAGTCGTTGTAGCCTAGTAAAATTGAAGTTTCACATGAAGAACACATAAATTCTGTGATTGTTCAAGAGAATTATGAAACTTTTGCATGGAACACAACCAAAATTTAATAACTCGCGGTAATTTAAACGCTGACGCTTGCACCATGAGTGAAAGGTGGAGGGATACATAATTTCCAAGCACGCGTTCGACGTGGCGATCCATGATAGGCTCATGTTCAGTATTGGACTTGCAGTCGAATAACATTATGTAAAAAACTAGCTGACTCCCTTGATTTTATATGCGTAGGGAACTCGTACTTTGTAAACGGAAAACTCACTTATCATTTGATTAGATAGTCCGATTACAATGAAACAAAACCTAAATGTTCCACAGGGATAATCTTGATATATATGAGTATACTGTTTCTATTTTAACAAAATAGTTTAAGAGTGATGTCCGTTCAGACAAACAAGAATTTTTTAAACGATTTTTTTTATATTTCGTTAATTATTGTATGTCGCCCTTTTTCCAGATATCTTCCTCTTCTTTCTACATGTACAGACTTATTTACCTCTACGATTTCATTATTATCATCATCATCAGTCGGGAAACGCCTCCTCCTCCATGATATTCCATGCCACATTGTCCGGTTCCGAGCCACTTGCATACAGCGACTCCCTGCGACCTTTACTAGGTCGTAGGTCCATCTAGTATGGGGACGGCCTGGTACTCGTAACGTTTCCCGGTACAGGTACTCTATGTATAGATAAACAATATGTTTACTTCTTGGATTGAAACGTGATTTGTTGACCAAGAAAGTGCAGAAACCAGAATTATCAAAGAATTAAACTTCAAGGAATACAATCGCAAAACTTTAAATCTGATTATTGCATTAAATAACTGTTAGGCGGTTTATGGCTGGTTTATTGGATAGATTTAAATTTTAATTAACATTTTAAATCTCAACTTAATCAAATCCTCCCATAAAACACGCTGATTAAAAATATAGCACGCTTAATTTTCAACATTCGTAATCATTTTACGGTCTGAGAACATTTAAATATAATAAATGTCTGTTTATTTTGAGATAGCGAGAAACACTAGACATTTTTATTTACTCATACAAGATAGTTAGATTTGAATCACCGCGCCGAGCTAATTAAGTACGTGTGCCGAGGCATAAAATAATTCTTTGTAACCTAGTCATAATCGGCTGCATGAGTCCACAATTGGATGAGCCTTCCATATACGAGTAAACCTACATTGTATTTCTCACTTTCTGTGCGTGGATTTCTCATGATCACCACGCTGGAAGGTAAATCAGCATTATGTTGAAGTTACATAGCTAGATTCTGCCCATCTGCCCATCTCCTGAATAGGTTTGCTAAGAATAAATTATTAGACTTTTGTGTTTAGAGTGTAAATTTATTATTTCTAACACTAATCGATGAATCATTATTTATACTCATAGTCGGGCTTGGGTTTGACCATAATCTAACCTTATGTAGAGTGATGATAGCTAGATAGGGAAGATTGCTGGATGCAACTGTCTCGGGACCGGCCATTATGGCATATAATGGAGGAGGTCTATGTCCAGCAGTGGGCGTTTCCCGGCCGACGATGATGGTGAATTACCAGCAAACTGTCATATAATATCTGTAAGTTGTAATATCGAAGAACTCTGTTTAGCGTCTGCTATTAATGTATTAGAACAAATACAAACTTAATCTAAGTTCATGTTGAATTGAAGTGTGTCAGATATTTTTAGCCCCCGACGCAAAAAGAGGGGTGTTATAAGTTTGACGCCAATGTTCTTGTGTCTGTCTGTGGCATTGATGCGATTTTTTTTGGGGATAAGTGGATTTTGAGGCGTTTCTTTACGTGAAAGTAAGCTGCCTTACGATGGCTCTTAGCTATATTTCGTAAAATTCGAGCAGTTCAATGAAGCAGAAGAGTATCAGCTGATGTTATGCTTAGTTTTTTTAAATGTTTTAAATTTCATTTCAATTCTTGTTGTACGTACTCGTATTACACTGCATAGAAAAGGATGAATACCATAAAAGCGTATGTCAATCCTAAGCGTCAATCTCATTAAATACATTAATCATAAATGTGCAAACAACGTGAATGCATGACTAAACTCTTTGTTCATAAAATCAACACTGAGACACAATCAGCGCAATCTTCTCTTTAGCTTCTTTAAACAGTGAGATTGGAGTAAAACTAGTATTACCCGGTTAAAACTGATAGCTAAGTAAATAACATGTTTTGTCTGTTGTCTTTCAGAGTTCTTGACGAAAGCACAGATTCCTTGCATGGAGTTATTACCTTCACCCGGCCTCCATAGTTGTTGAAATCCAAGCGTAATGTAATTATCAAAAATGAAATAAATTTGTACTGCTGAAAGTTTATGGTTTTACTCCACTCGTTACTGATAGCTAACATTTAATTTATACTTATTTATAAAGCCCTAGTTTATTAATCTCGGGATCCGTAAGCAGTCCGGGACTGCTGAAATATTTTATAGTAAAGTTAGCTTATACTTATACGTATCCGAAGCAATTAATACGATACTGTGCATTATTTTATTTAACGTGATCTAGGAAGTAAAGCTCAATTTTTTGCTGTAACCTGGAATACTGGATAAGTGATAAATATAAATACTTCGTTTATCAATATTGTATGTGTTTTTAATGATTCGGTCATTTAAAAATGATTATGTACTTCCAGGCTTCCTAGAAACATATTATTTCGTCTGCAAGAATTATATGGTAGTTGAAAATACACCAACGACCACACACGTGCCAGATACAAGAGAAAATGAAATTGAATATATCAGTACAACAAGTACAACTGCAACGCCTTCAAGTCAATCCACACCGCCTTCAAGTACAACAACAACTTCAAGTACGACAACAGCGCATCCATCGACTACGACAACTACAGGTACAGATATGTACGACTATAGATATGTATAGTACTATCTACAACTACAACTACCACTATACTAAACTACACAATACTAAAAAAACTTCACGGAGAAACAAATGTTTATGTTGATATAAACAAACTGCGATATACAATCCGTCAATTACATAACGATACTTATTAATGTTTGTGAATACATCGTAAACATTTTCGTCACTTCTCATATAAAACTGAACATAGGAAAAATTTTTAAGTTAGTATACGCAAGTCTCTTGTTATGCCATGTTACCCAGAAGCCTCAAGCTGATGAGGCTGGCTTTTATACCCAAATAAAATAAATAGTTCCACTCGCACTACTTATTTAACTTGGTGGATACAGAAACCGTCAGCCACAACGAATAACGATTGGTTCATTAGAAATTGGATCCGGACCCACGGGTTTTAAGTCTATGTGAATATCATTTGGTTCACAAAGGCAGTCAAAATCCACTCAGAATCATGTATTTATATACTTTACTTACTTTACTCTGCATGTGAATTTTAATAACGATAGTTAATCTAATGTTTTACCCATGTGTAAAATATTAGACAATCTGAAATATTGTACTGCTTCTAAGCAATATGCATTACACCATTCCTAAAATAAAACATGAAAAACATGTTTTGTTGAGTATTAGTAGCTAAATTTCCTTTTTCTATTCATTTTAGAGAGTACTGCAAGCATGAAGAGCACCCCATTTTCCACTACGACTCAATCTACAACTAAAATCACTACAATAACGGAACCGTTTTTAAGACGAACTACTGCTACTGAGAAAAGTACCACTACATCTACTACTGCTATAAAACCGATTAAAACATCGACGACTTCTATTCCGAATATTACTGCAGCTGCGGAAACAGTCTGTTGCAATAGACCGCACACTTGGGAAACCACACCAGAACATTTGGAAACTTTGTTCGATGCAAAAGGAACAAACAAAGAGGAAGAAGTACTAGTAGAAGGAATTACACCGATATCTACCGCAAATATTGCAATAACCAAAGGTACTAGCAGCAAAACTTCTACACCGACCACTACTATAAAGACTAAAAGTACTAAACAAGATATAATTACAATGACGAAACCAACTACGACTACTGAGGTGACTACATCTTCAGCCGTCGAATCGACATCCGATCGTTGTTGCGGTGAACCATATACTTGGAAAACCACGCCAGAACATTTGGAAACGTTTATCCCAGTAGAATCGACTAAAGAGGACAAAAAAGTAGAAGAAACAATAGTAAAAGAAATAGATACTACGCCCGCACCTTTAACAAAACACACTATAACAAAAGATAGAATAGAAAGCACGACAACTTATAAACTAACTACAACTGAAATGACTACAAGTACTAAGCCAGATATAACTAAAATCACTACAGAACCAACTATTATTCGCCAGATATACATCAAAACATCTGCAGCCGTTGCGTCGTTACATAATCACTGCTTCGGCAGACTATTTACTTGGGTAACAACGCCAGAACATGTCAATATTTTATATACTTCTGTACTAACACCAGAAACTGAAGGAGAAAAAAATGAACCTTCTACAACTTCAATTAAAAATATTTATAGTATTACACCGACCACAACGGAATACATTACCAGTACCAAACCAAATTCAACAACAAAGATCAAATCAAGTAGAACAACTGAGCCATTTAAATCTACCGCTGAAATAGCAACTGACACAAAACTTAACACGACAATAGCGGTACCTAAAGCAATATATGTTTTATCAACTACATCTACAGCAGATATATCAACATACTCCCACTGCTGCGATAGACCACTAACTTGGGAAACGACACCAGAACATCTGGAAATGGTATTTACTCCAGAAATACAAGAAGCAGAGAAAATATCAATTGAATCGTCTACAAATTTAGTTAAGTATAGTAATAAATCTACAAAATTACCGTCAACTACTAGCTTTTCGGTGACAAGTGCTAAACCATCTATCGCTACGACATCTTCAACAACTAAGACTTCTACAAAAACTACTACTTTAATAGCATCTACTACACCTTTGCCTACTACAACTGAAAGATCGGCAAATACACTGCTGCAATATGCCATACACCTGGGAAGTAACGCCTGAACACATTGAAACTTTGCATACACAAAATTTAGAACAAAGGATAGATGATAATGCAGATGACTTGCCTACCATATCTTCAACAACAAAACTGTTTTCAAAAGGTATGGAGCATATAATAATAGCTAAACATACTACTATGGAAATGACTAGGTACAGAAGAGTCAAAAATTTCAATGACTTCTAAGTTGAGTAAGACTAGAACTAGTGCAGTCGAAATACGACAGTAATTACTTTTTAGTTTTAAGGACAAAACAACATGCTTGGGATACTGATGTAGACACTACAAATGAAATGAACAATTGTGAATAAATACCAGGAGAAGAAACTTACTATTAAATTGAGAAGATAACGACCTCGATTTCACGAAACGCTGACATTCACAGTTACAACGGATTAAGACTAAGTAACTACTTAACAAAACACCAACACTGTTAAAACAGCTAAGACAAGTTATGCAGTTGACAAAGAGCTAAACATTCACTGTTGTAAATACTTATAATACATCCATACTTTTAAACGATTTGTTAGACCTCTTTACTGAAATAGTATAAACTAAATATATACTCGTAGTTGAAAGGCCGTAAAAGGGCATAAGCTCGTTGATAAGTGAACCTTTAGACAAACAGTGCTACAGAAGACTTGGATAAAAAATTTGTCGAAGCTCCCGACACTCACTCCTACAACAGACTTGGACAAACCGTTGATCCAAAGACCGACACTCATTTTTACAATAAGCTTGATTTATGCACTTAGTTGAAGGTCACGCAACCGTCAAACACTGTTACAACAGACTAAGACTATACAGTAATGTTAGTTGAAGAAATACCGAAAATAACTACATTGTTAGCTCTTGCCAATATTCTCGTTGTTTCAAACGAACTGAGATTTTTTTAAAGACACAAAATTGTCATTGTCTTTTTCAAATAAAATTACAGAACATGTATACGTTATCTTGACTATTATGTGATCTGGATAAGAAAACTATCTTAATTTACTTTATAGATTGTGGCCGATTAATGCAAAGTTTTTTCGTTCTGTTATTAATTGTTTGTTTCTCCCCCTCGCGTCTGTTCTCGTATCAACACTGGTATATTTATTGACGCCAAAACAGATTTCTGTCAAATTTATTTTAAATTAATGTTTATAAGGCTTCAGAGGGCTTAATGCTTGAGTTGAATGATCACGTTAAAAGTGAAATTACAAATTTGAAAAGAATATTACGTTGTAAAACTGATATTCTTACACAAATCAGGAAAAAGATTTTTTAAATATTATAATGCAAATTATTAAATAGGAAATATATTTATTTAAATCAATTCACACACACTTTTCTGTGTCATTATCATCCCCATGCTACGTGTATGGGAGACACCCTAAAAAAATATGTAACCTGTTTAATATGAATACCCATACCAAATTGCACCTTTCTGGTAGAAAGTGTCTCTGAGCTACGCCGCGGAAAGACAGACGGATAGAGCCAAACTATAAGAGTTCCAGGGTTCCTTGTTTGACTACGGAACCCTAAAACCGATTTATTTTGACATTTTTAAATAGGTAAATGTTTATATTTTTTATTTTTAGATTTTTATTAAGTGCCTAGATGTTTATGAAACTGTAAAGCAAGATAAATATATTTCGTTTACAGATTATGAAAGCTTCAGTGTAGCAGAAGCCACAAATATAAAAACAGATTGTGATGTCACTTGTTGGAGACCACAAACTTGGGATACGACGAAAACTCTAAGAACACCAAAAATTAAAGCAATTTCTTTAGAAATGCAAGAAAAAACGACAAAACCTCAAACAACTACGAAAGTAATTCAGAAAACAACAACAGAAAATTTGTTAGTGGCTCCATGCTCCAAAAAAAAGCGCATAATAGTTTATTCTAAAAAAACTACTCCTACAAATAATAAGACTGAAAAATTTGTAACAAAACATATATTATCCAAATCTGATGACAAATCAGTCATATCAACTACATTATCCTTCACACAAAATCAACGTCCTAGGACCTTAATTTATACAACACGTAAAGAAGAAGAAACACCAAGGCGAATCAATTTAACTAAGCAATACAAAAAAGCTTCTACTTGGTGGTATCCAAAGCCGTGCAGGTCTAGAAATTGTAATTTACCAATGACTTGGATAACTACATCAATCCCGAATCAAGTAATGAAAAAAAGAAGAAAAACGTGGCATCACTTAAAGCGAAAACATCATTAAACAAGTGTTTAAAAATATTGCTTTCATTTCATAATTTATTATACTTTAGTGTAAAGACATAAAATGGGGACAAGATGAACATAATGTGTTTTTGCAGATTTCTCATCTGTTCACTGCTGCTGTATGACTACTACTGCTGCTAACAGTACTTCTACAGCGACTACTCTGGCTTCTTTAGCCCATAAATCTGATGAACATACCAACATAGGATTTCTCACTTTTTCAATTGAGAACAAATGGTTATCTGATAAAGACAGCAATAAGCATGGTAGCAACAAGAAAGTCATTACACAGAAACATATATGTGGACTATCACCTGGACAGAAATGGCTGACAACTGCTCTTGGTGAAACTAGAGACTACAGGATATTGCAGAGCTACGAGAATAATCAGCGTTCACGCAAAAACAGAGCCACGACCACAACTAGACATAAATGGCTACGAGGTTCTCGAAGTGTAGTAAAGGATGACAAAAATAAGAGATACAAGGCTGCGTTAAGAATATTGGCAAACATGGTTAGCGGTAAAAGGAGAGCAATAAAATTTGGTTGAACTCACATACATATTTAATCACATACACGAACAGAACATAATTATTAGGCAATTACAACTAAAGTACATTGCAGAAACAACTTACGGCTAAAATTAATTACATTATAATACAATTTCAATAATCGTCGTACACATAGACTAAGGCGAGTATTAATTATGAACAGTAATTGTAGCAAATACGACCCGTACGTATTGTTACTGTCTCACAAACATTGTACGATTTGTTAACATTAGGAAAATTTAGTAAATATGACTAGCTGTTTAGCATCGGTTTGTTTGCATCGGTGCTAATGCTACGTTTCTTTCTAAAGGCGTTTATCAAAAAATCGTTAGCGAATATTTTATGCTTGCCTTGGTAGTAAGATTCAATTTCAACTAGAGTTTTATTTTCGGTTTCTGGTAAGAAGAAATAAAGGTAAACCGTACCAATGAAACCGAAAGTGGCGTAAAGGGCAAAAGTGCCGCTCAGGTGGAAGCTAGCCTCTAGATTGTAATTGGTTTTTGACGCAACGAAGAATATTGCATAGCTGAAAGCTGCCGCCACGCCGGTAGCAATCCCACGGCTCCTGTTAAAATAGAAATGAATTTATTCATTACCTAACATCTGGCATAAATTAATGTATGCACAACATTTGACTATGTAAATTTACCTGAACGGAAACACTTCGGAAAGCAGAACCCACGGTATACCAAGGCTACTAAAGCAGACGAGCATCATGAATAGGACAACCGGTGTAATTTCTTTCTTGTCTGGGAATGTATGCGCTTCGTAAGAGAATACATCGGCAGGTAGGCTAGTACTGGAATATATACTGAGGCCTATACTACAGAACGCTGTGGCGAGTAGTGCCCCTAGTACCAGCTTCCTCTTTCCAACCAGCTTCACAATGGCGGCAGACAGCAAATTCATTACTATGAACACTGCTCCAACTAAAACCTGAAATTATTAATTACTACTTTTAGTTTCAAACGAAAAAGGTTTCTTCCTCGGTGTAGGTAGTGTATTCTTGTACTTTGCAATAATTTTTGGGTTCATTTACAAGTACCATTAAATGACTATGCGTAACAAAGACCATGTATTTTGGTCTCTCCTAAAAAACTTAATAAGATGTCATTACAGGTAATAATTTCGCAAGGGGAAGCATAATGGAATGGTATAACAAAAGCTATTTGTGGTTTCATAACATAAATATGCATAGCATAAATTTTGCTGCATTGAAAGTGTTACAACATCTAAAATACAACATTGACATCGTGCAATAAATACCTACACGCCCACAGCTGAATATTAATTTCGCTTCGCTTTTAGAAATTTCTTCCAAAAATCATTTCAACAGGCAATTTCGCAATGCGTAGATATCTACAACTACAGTAGCACACAATACACACTCGTCATACGTGTAAGGATCATCAAACAGCTAGCAAAAATATATAAATGAATCTGCCTTTAGTTACCACTTACCACAATGGTCTTGGAATCGTACTTCATCCCCATAGCCTTGCAGACATTAACCATGTTCGGTCTCAACGGGATCAAACCACTCATGGTGTGGAAGAAGAAATAGGCCATGACAAGCGCAAAAGGCCTCATTGTTTCTTTCACTAAGAGAACGTGTTTGAACTTTAGAATGATTCTTCTAATGATGTTAGCTTTATCGTGTTCACAGGATATCTCAAAGGTTTTCCCTTCCTTCACGCAAATGACACATTGCTTGACTACATCATTGTATTGTACTAGTTGGTTGAACTCTTCTCTAACGTCCTCAGGTTTGGCCCATCCTCGAAGCCTGCAGAGGGAGCGCATAGCTTCTTTCTGACGACCCTTCGATAGTAGCCATATTGGAGTCTCGGGCACCTAGAAATAAAAACTCCATTAAAATTATTACATGTAACAATATATCCTCACTAGCTTCAGGCATCTTCAGGCTTCTGGGTGGGCACACTCTCCATACAATGCCCCTATCGTGACTTACCACCAGGTAAGATGAAGACCAAGTGCAAACCCATTAGTTAATACGCAATAATACGCAAAATTAGCCACCCAAATCTTTTTCGATGCTCCACAAAGACTTAAATTGATTTAAAATTAAATTCAAAAATTGTGGATGTAAAGTTCTGTTTTCGAATAATATAAATTGGATTGTTCTATCAAAATAAAACTATAAAAAACTTTTACATTACAAATCATCATAGTCAGGTTAATCCATAGCTCGAGAGCCTCACTTATGGATCTACGTTTAATCTCACATTATAATTTATAACGATGTATATAATAAAAGGCATCTGGTATCTCTTGTTATTTTCTCTTAGTTGCTTTTTACTACACCCATCCATAGAATCAGATGAAGAAACATTGTTATAAATTATTTTATATTTGTTTCTAATAAGTTAATACATAATTTATTAATTAGTTTGTTTGTTCTACCTTCATGTAGTAACCGATAGACAGAATGACTTTACTTTTTGCATTGAGATAGTTTCAAGAGTTCGTATATTATCAAAAATTGTCAAATCATCTTAAAATAGGGTCGGAAAATTAGAAAGAGAAACTAGTGACTAAGAGTCACTAAGTGCTTGTAGCGATGATAGTTAGAGTTAGATAGTATATTTGATATTAATAATGCTGATAAAAATACACTATACCATTTTCTTTGTAATAAACATAAACTCATTTAATTAATAATACTCTTATGATCTGTGCCAGAAAATAGCGATTTAAACGACCAGGAACGTGATGCGACATCACTAGAAAATTGCTATGCCGACCTGTCGCGTACCACATACATAGGTCGTTTATATGCAACAACTCGTGTGAGCGACACTTACGAATAAGACCAGCACCATCGTCGCCAGGGGCACAGTGAGCGAGACCAGCGCCGCCTGCCTCCAAGGAAGTACAGTCCCCAGGAGGTAGGCGATGAACATGCCAGCCGACGTGAAGCTGTTGGTGAGCGTCGTCAGGATACCGCGGACGGATGGGTCGCTGGAACCGAGATATACCAACAGTTGCATAAGACATACCCAGCCAGGCCAATATTACCAATAGCGTTATCAGATATTTATCATAATCACACGCTATAGGGCTATACAGCGTGTATATTTCATGCTGGCGTATAATTTATTCATATATAGTTTACGACCGTACAAGTCAAATGTGGAAGAAATTTTGTTAAATAGCTTAATTGATAAAGAGTTAATAATTTTCAGGGTTCCGTAGACAAACAAGGAAGCCTTATTAAAAGTACGACCCAGCAGTAATGTGTTGCGTCCAAATTGATTTGACTAAGGATACACGGTTTATTGAACTGTCATGATATGACGTGTACAAAGAACCGTCAATTATTCGATAACTTTAGATGTAATTAATACATTGCGTGCTCAGTTATTGTGTACGGAAAAATGCACAATTAATTAACGAAATGTATGTATATGTGTTGTTTAGGACCAACACTATGCCATCAAAATATACGCCCGTACTGTATTACTATAGTGTATTACACAGTCTGAAATTTTCAGATGCCTTTGCTGACGATACCTCTAGTTTCCTAGGCAACCAGTATCAATATCGAATGACACCAGCAAATACATCCGTAAGCCGAGGTTGTAAGGGGCATTCACAAAAAGTCATCCGCTGAAAATCATTCTCTACGGCAATGTCACAGGCTAGACGTATCAAACAAATGTCTTGATATCGGTTCCTATTTACATACATCGAACCTATGACGTTTGTGTACACGCGCATGTGTGAGTGATATCGCGCGCGCCATAGTACCGATCCTTGTGCGGGTCACATTCTTGCGTGGAGAGGTGAAGCATCGCGGATCGGTGGAAGGCGGTGCACGTTCGTTCTGTACTTAGCAGTATATTAATTCTGTGGCAGTGTTCTTCAGACGATGGTCCGCTGGCCGATGCCTGTCCGCAGACACTTATGTACGCTTACCAAGATAGGTTCGTCCATTCTAAAAAGCAGCCATGTGCGTGTCGTTGGCACGCGCAGTGTAGAGTTCCGTAGTGAAAATGGTTTAATAAAATGTAATTTAGAATGAAATTTGTACGATATTTTCCAAGTACATTATATAGTTTGGTTGACTATTACTCGTTAACCTGTAAAGTCACCTCAGTTGTGATAGTTTTTCTTTAGAGTTCAGTATACATACTACTACTATTTTTTTTTTCAGATTTTTAAAATCAATAGTTTAGAAGATAGAGGTGGACATATTAAAAATTTATTCCTTTTGTTGTTCGAGTATTTTAAGTAAATAGTACCTAATAATAGTAAGCCCTTCATAAAAACACACAGTTGCTTATTTCCTGTGTAATTTTTTTTACTTTACCACTACTCTCTCAATCGATATTGTTATTAGAATAATTGAATGAAGAAAAAAATGCTCAAAGTTGACTAAAATTTCATCATAACAGCCCTGGCTATACAATACAAATGGCTCACTCGATTTTAACTTCGTTTAAGTCAGACAGTTTTTTATTTAAAGTAATAAAAAATCTTTAGCAGCCTTCATCATTGGCAATTAACTTGTTAATACATAATTGAGCCCAATAAATCGTAGCGTTTTAAAAAGCCGTTTTATTGAATAATGATTTTAACGCCATAAAATAGATATCTACTTGTAGAATAAGTGATAATAAAACAGCACAGGGTGCTGAAGTTTCTTATTTTAATAACATTTCAACATGCTTTATTCAAAAGAATGAACTTCATTTGTTGAACAATCTATATATTTATTTTTATTTGTTTTTGTGTATTACTGACATTGTAATCGAAGGCCTATAGGTGAAAACTGCTAATTAGCTCGTAGTTTTAGTTGATTTAATACCAATTTTGTAGCTTAAGTTTTCCGTTTTTGTTTAAATCAGTCCTATTCGTAAACGTCATCATCAGTTTAAGAAAGGTTCCTTCCAATAAAATATAGGTCTATTCAATGGATTAGCTTCAGCAACCTTTACAAAAACGTCGATAAAGACGTTAAAAGAAAGTTCTCATTATAAACATACGTAATAATTATAATTTTTTATTTGGATTTGCAGAATTTAAAAATTTGGAAAAATAGTTTGAACGGTTTAGTTTCTAAAAACATTATTTTACGAGATAACTCAAAAAATCTATACAAGCTTCATACATTTAACGTTCCAATACTAGCATGTGACGTCACAAAACTCACCGCGTGACTAGAATTAGTTTGCCCGCGTCTGCGCGGACTAATGAAATTATCCCATGGGAACCGTTTAACGGGATAACGTTCTTCCTATGTCCTTCTTGAATATCTTTCTGTATTGTGCTTGTCAATAAAAATATGTCTATGTCTTCTCGATAGCATAGGCTGGGCGCGTCAAATTTTATTGCGATAAGTTGTGTGGCTGATTGACCGTGACCAAAGCCATAAACTACAAACGAAGACTGGCTAAATATGTTTTTTTTTATTGACGAAAAGACATGCCCAAACTTGACAAACAAATATTAGAGGCAGGTAGCTAATAAAAACAAAATGACATTACAGTATTTACAAACTAGTTTGGGGTCAATTAAAAGGAAATATATTCTAGAAGTATACGTCATTGCTATGAATTAGCTAGCTAGTCGGCCCAGACTCGAAGACTATCTTGTTATAATTATGATAATGTTGAAGAGAAAAACGGAGTCGGATTCAGATTTGAGTATACTTATTAATTTACGATTATTTGTATCTACTGTACTGTATTAAGATATGGGATAAATTCACACCAAAAATCTATTTTTTCATAGATTCACGACCTAACAGAAAGTTATAAATGACTTGATTTTTGTAGAGGGACAGTTGAAAGGCCAAGGAAGGACATAGGCTATATTTTATCTCGATCGAACGACCAGTTCCCGTTTTTTTTTGACAACTGAAATGTTTGTTACTTGTACTGAAGGTTAACCAATGTAGCACAAAATAATAGCTTGTTATCCGAAAAGTAGTATTCTGTCTTATTTCAATTCAGTAATGTGAGAAAGCTAAAATATAATCATACTATTATAGACCCTGATTCATATATTCTATCTATCAAATACTATATTTATGTAAAAATCTATATTTCATCTAATTAATAGAGTAGATTCTGATAGGCAAACATGAGTGTACCTCTAGAATGCCGCTTGACTGATGTTTCTCCAGGACCTGCTCCGATATATCGGTAATGATCTCATCAATATATTGTACACTTTTCACATTCAAACTGGCAATTAAAAGATATACAATATTGCCATCTCTTTCTTGCATTTAAGGCATGCGTTTCAAAAAAGTGTAATAGAGATATTACTCGTAATTAATGTTTTATTTAGCCACGTTACAAAGTGAAAAACGATGCCTACTCAAAAAACCCAAGTACCTTTCATAGATGAAGATAGGCAACACAGCAATTGCCAATTCCGTATTGAGTTTTTATTATTGCTAAATAATTGCCTATTTATTTGTCGAATGATTGATTTGAACTATGACGTCTCCACGTATTGTACGTAGAGACAATTTTCTTACTACCAATACGAACATTAAGGCATATGTTTAGAAGTTGAAGTTTTCATTACATAATAATTATATTAATGCGATATTAAATTGTTCATACTCTATATGAAAGACTCAACTAAATTTTAATTAAAAACCGGTCAAGTGCATGTTTGGCCACGCACAGTGTAGGGTTCCGTAGTTTAACTGTTTTTATATAAAAAAAATTTTACGTAATTTTCATTTTGACTACTCGTAGTATATTTTATGATTTGGTTTCCTGTTACTCGTTAACCTGCGAAGCCACCTTACCCGTGATAGTTTTCCTTTAAAATTTAGCTTTAGTTTATAATAGTTTATCAATACTACTGTGAATTTTTTCAGTTTTTAGTGTATTATTTTTAAATTTTATATATTTAAAAAAAAACAATATTTTAGTCAGAGCGAAACTATAAGGGTTCTTAGTTTAAAACTAAAAAGGTGCCGTTCAGTTGGGCAGTTCTGCTGACATGTTTTTAAAGAACCGAGTACCCAGCTAAGAGTACAAGGTCTAATACATGTCTTTTTACGAAGACCTGTTATACAAAAACTTACAAGTAAATTAACGCGTTCAAAAAGAACTAAGGAACCGACTTCAACTGCTTTACAAGCATTCATCACCTAAAATGTTTATCGTTAGAGGTAGGTACGAGTATATATTTTGTTTTTGTATTTTAATTTCGATAAAATTTATATGGGAATACCTCTGAAGTATAATCTACCAAACAAAAAATAATAATCAAAATCTATTCATAATTGGCGGAGATATCGACTAACCTAAACATTAAAAAACAGAAACATACAGTCGAATTGAGAACCCTCTTCCTTTTTTGAAATCGATTGAAAAAAAAACCACTCACCTAACTTCTCCGACATAAGTGATAGATGGTGCTTCCATGATCCCTGTGCCTATGCCCAGCAGAGCGTTCGCAACAAAGAGCGAGGGCACGTCCCACGCGTAGTACATGAGCATCCACGCGATCAGGTGCGGGATGTTCACGATGAAGAGTGCCTTCTTCCTTCCAAAGTAGTCCAGCAGTGGTCCAGAGAATATGCTGCCAAGTGGTTGACAGAGGAAAGCCATGCTGCCTGGAATTCAGAAAAACAATGTATTTAATTGTAAATATTTCAAATTAGAAAAGCAACCACTAAGTTTGCCTGTGTAAACTTTAGAAATCACATAAAGTTACACTGAGAAAAACATTAGCTTCGCATCGTTCTGCTCACACTATTTTACAATAAACTGACTGTTATGGACTCTAATCCCCATCCCGTGGAATTCGACCATAGTTTATTTGTACACCCACTGGAATACTTGGGATGCTACACGTGAATTTCTTCCTTAGCGGGGCTTTACATCTGATGGTTCCCAAACTTATAAGGAACACTCAGTAAATTTCTGATTTAATGACAACTAAAACTGGTTTGCGGAACCTTTTAGGCTTTTGCCCTTAGGCTTCGCAAAAAACCCTTTAGAAATCTCTGGTTTAGATCATTAAAGGTATTCATGATTTTCGAGAATCTAACCCAAATGATTTATACTAAACAGTGATATGATAATGAGCCAAGGAGGTCTTTAATACGTACAGATAACATAAACCGATAGACGACTTATGAATTCGACCATTTGCGGCTTATTAATGAACATATGTTCAGAACTAATTTCGAAGGTATTGCGTTGAATTGCGCAATTGATCTAACAGAAGTGGTTTTTGAGTGTAGTTAGCGCTACAATTTTGTAGACCTTGATTTGTTTTCTGTACGATAATTCTTTGTCTAATAACGTCGAAATATAAACCTCCTACACTTGCATTGTTTAACAGTATTCAGTCCGATATTTTTAGAAACATTTGAAGCACACGCAATACGAGAATAGTAAAAGTATCTGATTGTAATTACTGCTGATACCCTAAAAAGAAAATAACAATTAACTCGATAATACTCGTATCATGGAATGAGCGCCCGATTGCCCGAGAGGAGGAAAGTTTAAAAATACCCTGCAAAAATTACTTGTTGCGTTGCGCCTCCAGCACTTATAATTAATAATGTAATTACATAGTGTATTTTGAAGGTATTTTGGACTAAGCATCTCGTATAACTATTAAGCAATAATAAAAATAACAATACAATTAGATTTCATAAAAGTTTTTAAAATTATATAATTGTAGTACTCAAATTAGTGTATATAAATAACCGGTTGGTCTGATTGTTGCTGACTTTAAAATGTCCTTGGCGTCTCAAAGCCTACTTACATTATCGTTTATTGCTTCGATATTCAAAATTGGGATATTTATGAATGAGTCGCTTGATATACAAATCTTATGAACTAATCTAATGTTGAGTGCTCCTGTTTGTATGTATTTCATTCGTGTTTGTCAACTCTAGATACGAGTATGTAATCAAAGCAGCTACAGAAACAAGTTTATATATACAAAATTATTGTACATCACCCATATATATTACAATATTACCTATCCATTTACAAGCATACTCATCTCACTTGCATGAAAAGTTATTTAATAATTTTCAATACATAAGAAAAGCTTGTTGCTAGCCAATTTCAAAGATAAAATAAACAACGATGCAAGACATGACTAAGATAGAGCCTTGAAGTCGACGAAGTGAGTACATATTTCTAAGATAAATCCATTAGAAGCTGAAAAATCTGAATGAGTCAGTATTGTGGGGCTATGTTGGCTGGTGTAACAGAATGATTCTATTGTTTACGGGTATTTCTAGAGATATATTTATTAAGATAGTTAGTAGTCAATAATAAATAATTTATTAGTTTATATTAAATTATACAAAAATATACCCCAATGTGTGAAATAATAGAACAGAACTTCGTTCATAATCACTTACTAGTAAAACATTTCGGGTGTGACTATAGGAGGGGTGGCACTTGATGGCATTTTAAATCCTCTTGTTAGTATCAGAACAGAAATATTCTAAAGTGGTTTATAGTCAATCTTTCGTAAGGTTTCATTTATCGGAAGTAAATTAATACCTAAGGTATTGGATTACGTATTACCTACATAGTTATATTAAACCCTGGGTTAGCCTTGACATAGTGTACAGATTAGCAACTGTTGACCGTTTTTACCTCGATATAATGTAATTAGGTTAGCCAATGGTTCTATTAACAAAATACAGGTATTTGTTTTTCTAATAGCATCCGGCATCCACTGCCTTTTAGTTAATGGAATGTTAACGTTATACATATAAAGATTCTTGTTTTTCATTTCATGATGATGATGGTCCACTAGCATGTTGAGGGTTTTCCCATGTTTCTTATAGTATGCATTAGTGAACTAGTGCTAAACAAGAAAATCAAGGTGAAGTGTTTCGTTTTTCTAGATCTAGCTTTTGATAATGACCACGGGCAAATTTTTTATTTAGGAATCTCAAATTCGGAATAAATAATGTGATTGTAACATGTATGGGCACACAATTAATATAGTGTATTGGTAGCATTTAAGCATGCATGCCAGCCAGTATGTTTCAGTAAAGTCTGTTAACTAATTTTCTTATCAATTAGTGGCCAAGTGAAAAAATATGTATCCTCTTTTTTACCATGTCATATTCATCTTTGACCGTCACTTCTCTCAACACTCTACATGAGAACAAGCAGCAGTGCATGTGACATGGTTCAAAAGTGGGTACACATTTTAGTACATATAGTCTTTACTGTGGTAGGCAGAAATTACCGACTTACCGAACCATGAAGCCTGTTTTTTGTTGATGGAGAGTCCGTCCTTCGCGTCCAGGACTTCGGGCAGTACCATGGTGACGAAGGATATCGACATCCCTAGTCCCACCAGAAGGAAGTCTAGAGCAAGGCATGCTAGCACCTGAAAATGAAAATAATATTATACAACACCTGAATCATCTATGAAAACAGCCATTATCAAATCGTCGTAGAAGTGCAATAAATATTACACTCTTTTTTATTTTATCACTCGAGCAACCAATCACCGAAGGTGAGTAAAAGCTCTCGAGTGGTGATCACTTACCGAGAAGCGTGTACTGGGCTCTCCCCTACTAGATGGACCGACGACCTAGTTAAGGTCGCTGGGAGTCGCTGGATGCAAGTGGCTCAGAACCGATCTTGATGATGATGATAAATATTTTAACGTAATGACTCAGAAGTGGGATACGTATCATTAACAATTTAATTTGTATCATCAGTAATCGCTAAAGTCGCTTTTTGATAATAATATACATTGCAGGAAACATAATAAGTATAAGTAAAGCCGAAGGATCTGCTGAATACAGCTTTCGTTACTGTGTGATAGGTACAGTTGAACAATCTAGACGTATAATAAACGAGCGGCCCGCCCTGGCTTCTTAAATGGTCATTTATTTTTAAACATTTTGGAATAAACTCAGTAATGTATAGATTTATGCAAGACAAAAAAATCATCAAATTTTAAATCTAAACCATTTTCGAATCCACCTGAACACACACCATAAAATTCATCAAAATCGGTCCAGCCGTTTAGGAGGAGTTCAGTGACATATGTGTATATGTACAGTAGAATTAGTTAAATAATACAATACATAATAAATATAATGTCTATCAACAGTGTAGAAAAAATATTGTCCGCAACGATTAGATCCGTAGAAGGCCGGGCTTGCTAGTGTCTGGATTTAAAATCAACAAAGTGAACATATTCTTACATAATTCTAAAAATATCTAGACTAGACACTGTAATGTTGATCGATGTTAATGCAAATTATAACGAAGTAGCTTTTAGTTTTTGTGTTAGGTTTATTTTAGCTACAGTTTTTTAGGAGATTCTGATATGGATAATTGGACTCAAATTACTTTAACCTTCTTATTATATGTTCTAGTACATATCCAAATTATAAAAAAACATTATATCCATTTAAAGTTCAACTTTTCGTCGACCATGTTCCACCACTGTTAGTACGAGTGTAAAAAATTCTATATTTTTGTATCTGTACATGCATTACGTCATATCCTCACACATAATTGAATATAAAATTGGTCTGCAGTTGACGGTAAATTGAAAGTCGTCACTTTTCGGCACTAAAAGAAAGCAAGAAATAGTTAGAAACAGGTTCCATTCCAGTTCGATATACATTGACACAAGAAGAGGGCAGCGGTGGCGAGTAGTTGGACTTCAATCTTAATAAATTGACTTGATTTATTCATTCAAACCTATTGATAGGCAGCCCAAATCAATAGACAGATGAGCATAGAAAATTTTCTAGTAGTGTGTCTTTTTATATATCTATATAATACAATCGTAGATAGATATATATATGCTTACACAAAAAGGGTTCCGAACCATGGGAAGAATATAACTTAAACAGTATCCTATGGTTATTAAAATCTTTGTAAGTACTGAAAAGAGACGTGCCCTGGACTATACCATTTTTAAACTTTTTTGATTTCAATTTCTTAACTATTTCGTGTATTTTTTGGGTAAAAAACATTAAATGCGCTCAAAATAGAAAACACTTAGCCACAAAAGAATGATGGAGCCAATGACATTTGACGTTTTGTACTTAGGAGCCTTGAGTAGTGGAGACTTGATTGGTCTATGTGTTATATTTATTTTGCATATCCATTTCTTATGTTAACACTGTATGTCTTCCTAGAAAATAAATAAAATAAAAATAGTATAAAAAGAAATTATTTTCTACAAGTAGTAGAAAGTACTAACAAAAATGCAATTATAGGAACTTCTCTAAAAATCTTGTGAATTTTTAATGGTGTACAAAGTGCAGGCCGGATTCAAAACATCTCTTTTGAAACTACTCTGGTTTAAATTATCTGTTAGGCTATGATTGAGACATGTGCTAGTTTATTAGATTGACCAGCAATAATCATCAAATACTCAGCCGCAGAAACTTGATCGTTTTCGGAGGTCATTTTAATAGTCAGTACAAGGAACACTGCTTCTGTCATCCACACATCATCAAGTCAAGGGCTTCTTGACCCTAATTAATTTATGATGCCGATTAGAATGCCTTATTTTGTATGCAAACGTTAATAAAGCAGAAGTGTCGACAAAACTAGTTAAATTTTTGGTAATACATGGTGTTGAGTCTATAATTAAAACTGAGAATTTTCTCAGCCTAATTTAATTTATTTGGAAAACGAAGTATCATAATAGGCACCACTCAGTGATATCGCTTTAAAAATTTCTCCGTCGCGTCAGTCGTTCTGCGATTCTAGAATACGGAAACCTATATAAAAATAAAAATAGCAACACATCTTTTGAAAAACGAAATCGGTTAAAAATTCTATACTAAAAACAATAGACAATTCAAATGCAAATAAATCACCATTATTATGATTTTTTTAGTGAGTGACCGCCTCCTGGCATATCTGGAAGCTAACGATCTCCTCAGTGACCGCTAGTTCGGATTTCGTCGTTGCCGGTCCACTGGGGATCTTCTCATTTATGCCACTCACAAATGGAGCGAAGCCATCGAGAAACACGGCGAGGCTATTGCCGTGTCACTCGACATTTCGAAGGCTTTTGATAGGGTCTGGCATGATAGCCTTATCAGTAAACTTCCAGCTTATGGGGTAACTGCTGGCTTGTGCCTGTGGATATCGGACTTCCTGAGGGGCAGATCGATTCGAGTAGTCATTGACGGCTGCTCGTCTGATCTGCTGAGCATCAATGCTGGTGTCCCTCAGGGATCTGTTCTCTCTGCTACTCTATTTTTGCTGCACATCAACGACCTGCTTATAATGCCCGGTATGATGATGACCGGTGAGATGACAGCACAGCACAGTAACGGAGAGCTATGTGTCCACCGCACAGGACAGTAGTCTGAACACCCGTTCCCTCAGAGAGGAAATGGTAGAACGTGTTGAACTGACGCTGAAGGCCGTGTCCGATTGGGGCGAAGCCTATTCAGTTAGATTCAATGCGTCGAAGACACAGGCGTGTCTGTTCACAGCGAAACGGAGTCCATTTCACCTTGCTCCATCTTTCCAAAATGTATCCATACCGATAACAAACCGTCTCGAGCTCCTGGGATTGGAAATCTCGTCTGATCTCAATTTCGGGAGCTACATCGAGTCCATAGCAAAAACTGCGGCCAAAAAACTAGGCATCCTATCGAAGGTCAGACGGTACTTCCAGCCATCACAGCTCTTGAGTCTATATTGCGCTCAAGTAAGATCATGCATGCAGTACCTCTGCCATCTTTGGGATGGTTCAGCTCGCTATCAACTAGCTGCTTTGGACTCGGTGGAGCGTCGAGCTATGAGACTGATAGGCAACGATACACTACTTAAGGCAAAGTACCAAAGCCTCGAACATAGGCGTCAGGTTGCCTGCCTTTCGGTATTTTATAGGATACATTTTGGAGAGTGTGCGCAGGAGCTATTTTTGTTGATTCCACCTTCGCCGTTCAAGTACCGGTCAAACAGAAGAACGGCAGACCTTCATCCGTACACTGTGGATATTCCTACAGCTCGCACCAAGCGTTTCGCTTCCACATTTATCGTGCGTACAGCAAAAATATGGAATACACTACCGGTTTCCGTGTTCCCCGAAAATTACAACTTGGGAATCTTCAAAAGAAGAGTAAATAGGCACCTTCTAGACCAACACGTAACATCGTCGACCTCATCGTCACTTACCATCAGGTGAGATTGAGGTCAAGTGTTGGTCTATCTTCAATATAAAAAAAAGATTTACAACTTTATTTTGTACGACCTATCGGAATCACGGTTGAATATAAGTACGAGTCAGACTCGCACTTGACTGGTTGTAAAAAAAGTTGATGGTCTGGTTTAGCTGTCACATCCAATAGATCAAAAATTTGTCTAATAAATTCTAAAACATGTGCCTGCGGGGTGCGGTCTGTGATTCATTCTGGTAAGGAAAAGCCCTTGCACTTGACAGAAGCTAATGTGCATGGTACTCGTATATCAATGTGCATTACTATCTATATACACACACCTGTACATATATTTACTTGACTGTTATATACAATGTTTCGCTTCGTTTTCACCTTTCCCGTAATTTTCCGTAGCGGTTGGTGTGACGAAGGAGTTTTGTTAAAGATTTGTTTATCAATTTCATTCAAAGATAGCCCGAATTTATTTGCAATGATATCTTGGGAGCCATGACCTGACACTGACGTGTTATTGTGGTTATTCACACAGAAACATTAACTTGAAATGTTATATTCCTTTGGACGAATAATTTATAGAACTTCGTTGAAATATATTTCAATCTGATAATATAGAGCGGGTGACGTTCCAGCGAACACCAATCCCACATATTATTACATCTATTTTCGTTGGTGGAGGTTCAGAACTCACCACCTCATCAGACGTGTCATACTTCTGCCAGAGGTTAGGAGGTGTTTTGCCATTCATTTGAGTCTTATTATCATTAACATTATACTAATTGACATGCGATGTAAACTAATTTTTTAACAATTAAATTCCTTATTAGATGTTTATAATATTTGGTTAAGTACATCTAACTAATTGAAATTACTATCTAAACACCGTGAAAAAAACTATGTACTTGGCAAATAATTTTTTCTGCTTCTTCCTTGATAGTGTTTATTTTCAAAAATTCGTCTATTTCTGCATTGTTAGTGAGGCATTTAAAGAAGTGATAAAAAAACATTTAAAATTTAAGACATCTATCTCATTGAAATCGCTTATCGCATTACTCACGCACATGTACGTTCTGCACCGCTCAGTCGCACCTAGCGCGGTGCGAGCGAAAGATCCTCAGACAAAATGTTCTTGATGCGTATGTTTCTATTAAAGGCTATGGAATTTTTCGTATGTAAATAAAGCCTTCAGCTGTAAACATAAATCAATCACAATTTTATAGCTTTATAAAAATGTATTCGCTCGTAAATCCATTAGGGATCAGCATTGATATTCTGTTAACTTGTCTCAAACCTTCTGTAAGCGTATAAAATCTTAAAAAAGCGCAAAAATATGCAGCTTGTTTTCTCTTGTCCGACATTCTCATCTGATGGTGACTGACGACAACATAAGAGATGAGGTTGAATGGAAGCCTCAAGATAATTATATATATTATTCTGTTAGCACTGTATGGTTTGGCGGCAGACTTAGATAACATGGCGGTAGCTTGCCAGGTGGACTTAAAAATGCCCCAACTCCAACAAAATGGAATATCACAGCCGCACTGGGAATTGAACCCGGCACCTCCGAGCTGAGTATCCACTAAGCTGAGGAGTTAGTTAAAATCGACCACGTCAGTAAAATAAACCGGTGAAAACTTAAGTGAAGTGAAAGTGACTTTCAATTTTTGTACTTACAGATTTTATTCAATGTTTTCTAACTAAAACATTTTTTTCGTGCCGCATAGATTTCGATTATAAAAAAATATATATTTTCCGTTACCCTTTTTGATGAATTTTCCAATATGAAAATATAGAAATGAAACATAACGAGTAAGGAACGTAAATACCGACGTCTCTAGTTAAAATATTTTTTAACACAGTGGTAGCAAAAACTAACTATATTTGAAGTAACTAACTATATATAAAGTAATATATCTGACAGTGATTATGGCAATTCTCATCTTCAAAAGTCCACCGTTGAAATATATTAAATGGCGGACTTATGGAGCCGATTATGAGGATGGATAATATCTTAAATTTTTTTATCCAGTATCACGTATATTACGTAAAGGAAATTAAAACCTTTCTACTAATCTCGCACTAAATGTATGGGAGTGTTTAATGTATGTAATCATAATTTTTTTATTAGAGTTTTATTTATTAGGGTTCAGTTTCGCTCTTTCCGTATTTCCGTCAGCGGTTTACGTCAGAGACCCTTACTACTAGAAAGCTGTAATTTGGTACGGGTATACAAAAAGTTGTACTTTTTGCTTTCTGTAATAGTCGGAAATATCGCCTTAACGATTACACCCTGTATACTCGCAGCGTGCCATTCGCGCTGAATCGTAATATAATACTTAAACGATGATGACTTTTTTTTAAACGCGTTTCGTTAACATTTCTATGATTGCTAATTTCAACAATAATACAACATAACTAAGCAACCGTAAAATTATTAATAAATTGCAAAGACCCAACCATAGTCATATCTATATTTAAACATAAAATTGTAAGCCGCAATGAAAGAATTACCCTTAAAAGTGGGCAATATTAGAATAAGGCAATTTCATAGACAAGCACCTATATCCTCAACCGCCTATATACGTCCCCATTGCAGGGGTTCAGGCCTACTCTCCTACAGAGAGTGAATGGGCCATAGTCCACCACGCGGGCCCAGTGCGGATTGGCGGACTTCACATGCATGTTCAAGACATGCAGGTTTCCTCACGATGTTTTCCTTCACCGTTAAGCAATCGGATAATATACTTGAATTGAAAAACCACTCATAGGTTGACCACACACAAGGCTGAATTTTGAACCCGGAACCCTCAGATTGAGGGTCCGCGCCTTATCCACTACGCCACCTACGCTTCGTAACTATAAACGTAGACAAAATCAGAACACTGATATAACGTGTAGGGAGACTAAAGAACGCAGGTTAAAACCGGCTTTGAGACCATTTTCGTTCTAACAAGCGGAATTAATTAAGAGATCCAGTTTAAAATTTATAGTTTTAGGGGTAAAAACTAATGTCAAAGTCCTGATGCAAACTTTTGTCGAAATTTTGTAATAAGCTATCAATTTTTTGAACGAATCAACGGTAAATAACGTTGTTTAAGATACATAAATATTACAAAAATGAACACTAGAAATAAATTAGAGCTATTCAAAACATTGTACATGTAGAGCATTTTTAAGATCCCGTCAGCGTATCCATATTAAAATAATGTGTTAGGTCATTCACCTTAAATTGCACTAAATAGCATTTTTTCTTACTTTACTAAAGTCTCGTTGTAATTAAATATGGCGTATCGATTATGTTTGACATTCGTCTCTGTTTCTCTTAATCGGCTGTGTTGGTAAGACCACGTGGTCGGTTTCAAGGTTGCATTGTTGTGTAGCTGTCCCTCTCCGAGCCCTATCCTACCCGAGCGCGTACGGTGAGACAGCATACATTACGCGATGTTATCCACCCGTTATTTGGATGTTTCGTAGTCCTTTTTGAAGGATACAGTATATTATGTAACCATTTTTTAATACAGTATACTAATGAAATTTCAGATGTCGGTGGTTTTTCCAAATTTTTATAAATTGATTCGTACTCTTATAAATCAGGTTCAAAGTTGGGGCTTTTTATTACCGAAAAATACAATTCTTTGACGCCCTGTAACTCTGGAAGTATATATTTAAACGAAAATCTGACTCACCATCGACACAGATATTTGTTTCTAGATTGTGTCTTGAAAATTTCATAGATTTTCATAGCTTAATACTCAAAATATGACTGGACTACGTTTGTATGGGCGCTTTGACACCAGCATACCCTCTTAAGGATGAGAATCCTTACAATGAAATGCTACAGTGACAAGTGTTTAATTTCTTTTCACTTTCGGAATGCCATCATTTGTGACGGAGTATGTTTGTTTACTATTTAAGTAAAGTATGAAAAAATCCCAGATACTTAATCGGACCACTGAATTGCTTAGTCCATATTTTAAAAGATTGTAATAAAAGAAATAATTCTCGGAATGATAAAAATAATGCAATAAACTCACCTGAGACGTAATAACCCTGGCTCGACTCACCGACGATGTCTTCACTTCAATAGTTTTGGTCATTTTATATCACAGATTTTTGGTCCAAACTATACTATGCTATTTATATTTGACTATGTAATTGTACTATCAATTTATCACTTGGTACTTCATGCTCTCCATAAAATATACAGCGAAGTAAAGTTTTTGCTACGCGTAATCTGACTCTAGACAAAATATTTATTTAGTAATTTGTTGTTAATGCAGACGACGGCTTCATTCCATATTTCCACAGATTTACTAAATAAATGCAGATGTTATTGTTTAACGTAGAACCCTGATTCGTAATTGCCTAGTGCTATTTACACGACTGCATACGGTTCCTCGAATCAAAACAATTGTTTATAGGGCTGCAAAATATTACATAACTAAACAATAATTATAAGAGATAATTATAAGATGCGAAACGCACACGTCAAACCTTGGCGGAAAGTGGAACACTAAACAATAATTAAAAGTGTAGGCAGACCACAAGAACGGACAACCGATTGAGTGTAAGAGCTTTCGAGTTGCGACCACGTATCAGGAAACGTATACCGGGACGTCCCCCTGTTAGATGGACCTAGTAAATCCTAGTAAATTTACGAAGAAGTCGCATGATGCAAGCTTGGGACTGGTCATTCTGGCATACCATGGGGGTGGCAGGCATATGTGATGAATGTCAAAAAAAATAGTGGAAGCTAGCGTCGATGCCCATTAGGTGCGGCTAGTTAGTTACATGCTTCCTTACATGATTTTGCAGATCTGGTCTCTCTAATACTTCCTTCTGATGGAGCGAGATCCATACCAACATTTATTGCGGAGGCTATGAAAGCTTGGTTGGTACTTCACTTTGATGTGCGGCCAGAATCACTGGATATGCAACGTGGATGCGTGGGTGGGATGATATTCTTATTTCCATTCACATAAATGCGGGATTTGTCAGTAACGTTTTAGGAGCACATTTGTCCCGGTTTAATGCTATTGCCAGGCTAAAGTTTGATGCATGCTTGCATGCCTTGAGGTGCTCTCCTAGACAATGATCACCTCACCACTGCATCTCCTCTTTTGTGGGGCCTAGTGGCCATCATGGCCTTGGCTGAATCACACGCGTCGTTTGGTTTCTTGGTCACCCCGCCTTAAACAATGTTTTAAGGCAAGCTCTAGTATCAGCTATTGCTCTAGGACTTTCTCGTTCTCAAGGCAAAAGGCTGGATGGTCTTACCATGGTTCCTTGACAAAGCGGTCGCAGACTTGTCTAGGACGCTACTTATGTAAACACTTTTGCTCCGTCCTACTTGGGTCTGACCGTTCTCTCAGCTGGCACTGTAGCTGAGAGTGCAGCTAGACTCGAGCATGCTAAATACGTTTTGTATATATAAATATCTCAATCTCAATAAGGAGTACGTACTATACAAAACTTCATTTAGTAATTAAGCGTAAACCGTATGTTAGATCCTATATAACAACATATGCCTTGACCGTCACTTTAATCTGTGAAAAAATGAAGCTTATAGGTCAAAGCAATAAAAAGATCTAGCTGATCTGTGCTTTATACCATTTCCATACAAAATGCAGGCGGTTGTGATAATGACATTTTGAAATTTTTGGTACTTCAATTGGTTAGTAACGCCCGTTAACCGAACAAATTGTATCAGGGTTAATTTTATGATGATTAACTTATAGAGCACTAATCAAATATTGAATCTTAAAACTAAAAACATAAGAAAATACAACGGAATTTAATGTTTAAATTTTCCTTTGTTTGTAGGCATAAAGACGTGAAACAAACACGCATTTAATATTTTAAATTATTGCAACCATAAGCTTATCATTTGCTTTTACTTATTACTGATACAGCCTGCTGTCAGTTTAAATACTTACACATTTAAATTCAATAATATCATAGACAGTGACATATGGGTTTTCATGTTAGCTTTAAAACCGCCTCTGTAACCGCTTGGACTATCTGAAGGTCCCGGGTTCGATTCCCGTGGACCAACAAACTTATCGGTACTCGGTTTGGCAGGCAGCACTACCACCATGTTACCTAAGTCTGTCGCCAAAAATTTGTGTTAATAGCACTGTTGAGTTCCGGTATTAAAGGTGAAATAGATTGAGGTTCCTGAGCGAGCAAAATTTCCGTCAAATGGCCTCGTCGTCACCTAAAACCAATAGTCACTTAAAACAAGTGCAAACCAATTATAAACACACACTCATACACAAAACTTGTGAAGTCAGCATGGATTTTGATTCTTGATGATGATGCTATATAAAAAGTGTGATACGAAACATTTGAAAGCCTCCCTAAATTAATGACGCTATAGGACACGTTGTACGGTTGTACTAAGGACGTATTTACAACCTAAGACGAGACGCTTGATTGTCGATCGTATAAATCTCATATAAAAAACTGTTACTTGCGTGTTCGGAGTTTGAACTTATCGTTGAGTTTTTGTAGCAGTCAGGAAGTCTCTAATAAATATAATAGTGATGAAAGAGACTACATTTTATAAAATAACATTCATTGCACCACATTATGTCACGTTTTTGCTCTTGCTATTCAAAATGAATGGTGCAATATTTTACATCATTTAACTGCAGTATTTTTTAAATAATTTAGCATCTATTAATCTTTTTATACTACTGGTAATAGGAGTTCAATTCCCATTTCTCCGGACATAACCTTTTACTGTAAATTAGGGTGTACGATATATTAACAACTCATACTTTATTGGAAATCGGTTTTGATTTTGCAAGAAAAATATTAGTAATTACTTATTTGTATATTCCATATTGTAAATTTTATTAAATTTACTTTCTTCGTTGATCTTTTTCTTAGTTGACGTGTTACTACTAAAAATGCATATCAGCAATCTAAATAAGCTATTCTTATACCATTAAATGCATAACTATACGAGCACAGAAAAATGACAATTAAGTACAAAATGTTTTGGCTAGAAATAAAATTAATTCCGTGGGTCTGAATCTACATACACAGCAGGTTTCTATATTAGTAACCACCTACTTGAAGTTTTTTGCCACATTCTTAAAGCCTTAACACAAATACTTGTACAACAAGTATGTTTTTCCACTTTTCTCGTTTCTAATTAATTCAATTTTATTATTATTCATTGTTCTTCACATACTGTTGACTTTAAAATATATTTAAGATGATAATGAACTAATCTAGAAATCCCAATTCTAAATTTAAAAAATTATATAAAAAATTCTGCTATTCTTTAAAATTTCAGCGCTGAATAACAAATACTTCGATATCTAGATGAATTTGACGTTTTTGCATGAAAGAGTGATCGCAGATGCAGCGTTCATTTTTTAGTAACTTGAAGATCACTTACGGCAGTACTCTGTGCTATGACTAAAGCTAAATTTAAAATCATAAAAGTTCGAAAGAAATGTTTTGCGGACATAATTGTGTATGAAACTCGACATTGGTGTCCAACCTTTACCTATACGATAAACATGATTATGATTGAAATATAATAGAGCGGGTAGATGAATGCGTCAAGCCAGTAAGGTCGCTCAGGGGCCTCACCACGAACTTTTAAATCCATCCAGTTTAAGTCTTAAACTGAACAGCATCGACAAATAATAGGTATGTGTTGTAGACATACAAATCGAGATTTCGGGATGTGTTCTCTATCTTTTCTTCTCAAGGGTCTATGTCACTTAATTTTAGTTCAGATAAAGAGTTTGACAATGACAACTCACTAAATTTTCTACAGAAATTTTTGGTTTGACTGCGTGTATTGTAATTAAAACCAATGGAAAAACATTAAACGTATCAAAAAGTACTTTCTTACTTGTCAGGTCGATATAAACCCGGAGACGAATCTCTAGCTAGCTTTATCTGAAGGGCAAACAAGTATTAATTAAATGTGTATTTAAAAATGTTTACTAATTCAAACGGACAGTTATTTTGCTTTAAAGTGGATGTTAATTTATGAAATCGTAATATTCATGTAGTCATTATTTAAACCTGTCACGCGGCTCTGAGATATATAAAAAGGGCCCTTTATTGCTACACTAGAGAGTACAAGTTTAGGCTTAATATGCAGCGAAGTAATTTCGTAGACGGATCTTTATACGTTACTCAGGTGTTTAATATGTTACTTTTTGGAGTATTGCTCTGAGATATATAAAAATCAACTTATAGAGTACAAGTTTGGGCTCAATATACAGAGAAGAAATTTCGTAGGCGAATTTTTCTTTATACGCTACTCCGGTGGCATATATTTTTTTTATAGAGTTCTGCTCTATATGTATAAATAAAAAGGATATTATAAAGAGTACAAGTTTACGCTCGATATGCAGAGAAGTAACTCCGTAGATGGATATACGAGACTCTGATGGCTTATAATGTTACTTTATAGAATGTGCTTCTGAGATATACATATAAAAATGACCTTAGCAAGTAGAATTTTAACACAGCTAATAAAAAGTAATTTCGTAGATATATTTTGTACTTCGGTTTTAATGAAATACATTGTTTTAGTTTTGTGTAGGGCCCTCCAAGTTATTACAAGTCTCTCAGAAACGAACATACAGATGATAGCACAGTTTGTCAAACGCCATACAGGTTTTATATGTCCAATTAGATGTATTAGGTCAAAAGTATACACGTAGTCTATTCAAGGCTAATCCGGTTTTAATATTAATTCTTCCTGAGAAGCGTCTCTTATAGCATACCCGTCGCTTGAGTAAAAAAATAGAGCAGACAATATTGAGATTTTGATAAATAACGGTGCTGTAATATTATTTCTATGAAAATATTTTACTGACTGATTGGCATGGCAATGCATAGCTCGAGGCGCTTTATTTAGAAACATGAAATTTAGAACCACGATCCCTTTGACCGCGTAGAGTACAACTTAGAAAGCGAATTACACAGTCAAAGCTTATGGTGAGCTACTAGTGTATTAATATAGTACATTGCTCACAGAGGGAAGAAAGTGAGCGATTACAAACGAGTGTGTAGTAGACCGAGTGAGTAAAGCGAACAAATTCAAAAGTACTGACTGGCTTTGTGTGGTAAAGTATGAGCTCGCGAAGTCTACAGCTCACAGAGCCACTAGTTTAATACTACTAGCATTATATTACGCCTACTAGGAAAAGGGCATTATCTAATCCTCACTATCATTCCTAGACGACCTTTTGAGTAGATTGTAATCTTGCACATTGACAATTTAAATAAAACAAAAGAAGGTGGTTCGCGCGCGGTTTATAAACATGCAAGTGGCCAGTATCATTTTTGACATTTCGATATAAAAACCTAGCACCTAAACAATAGAGTTTCCTACAATTTTGCCGCCCGCATATTTGCATTACAGTAATAACATTACATTTAACTCGTTTTCAAATAAGTAACGAGGTACTTTCTGAACAGGTGTAGTATAAAATAGTATTATATAACAGTAGTGGGCGAAGAAGGTCATTTGACATTAACTAGTTCTAAACATTATACACGAATGTCAGAATCTAATTTCAGACAGATATGACTTCCTTTTTAGCTGTCTCTTATCTTCCACTTCTTAGAAAATGTTGGTTCTTAGCATGAAGGAAAAATGATTTTATTGTGATTTTTTAAAAACGGTTACTTGAAGACATCCCGTATAAACACAAAGGACACTAGAATAACAATGAGATAAATTTAATATAGTGTCAACATGACTAATAAAACGACAGTAAATGATTTAACTGTGCAAACTTGTTATTTAGAGCAACTGAGAACTGATTGTTGTTGACAATTACAATAAAAAATCCAGACTAAACTTGTGATAGCATACATCACTATCGTCTGCATAAGTTACCACGCCACGACTTTTTCATGAGAGGATATGTTTTTTAGAGTACCGAATATGAGATGAAAAAAACGTAACCTGCAGTAACTCATTCTGAGGATGTAAGACTGTTTCAGCTTAGTGGATGCACCCCCTGATTTTAGAAGGATGTTAAAAATTACATTACTTGTTAAATTCGAACAGGATAGAAATTACATTCCAATCCAGCTATCTGAATATTATTTTATGTGCATTGTAAAACAGTTATGTATCCACTTTTAAACCATGTCACATGTCCCTTTAATTGACGTTTCTCTTAGCACACTACATAGAAACAACAAAGCGTGAATGTGACATGGCACGAAAGTGAATAAATATTTTTGTACATTGTAATGGGCTTAGAAAAAATATGGAAGCAGTCACATTGTCTATGTATCCATAATGTAGAAGGAAACTAGTTCTATAACCATCAAACTTTTCCGAAGCTGGAGTTTTGATATTTAATTTGCCAATATATTTAACATATCACAAACATTATCAGTCAGTCAGCCATTTAATTATTAGCACAGTGTACGCCTGTAATCAGAATGTCGTTAGAGTGTTTTGTTGTTGTGTAAAAAAAAAGCATCATTATGAACTGCTTTATAAAATAAAATACTTAATAAAAATATGCAAATGCAAATGATACAGTAAAACTTTATGTTGACCTCAATAAAATTGAATCGTAATAATAGCGTAATAAACATATAAATCAAGCCGATTACGCGTTGAAAGACTATAAGGTTCTCTAGACTATTGATTCATATATTGCTAATGTAATAAAAGTAAAAATAAAATAAGGTGAGTGCGTAAATGAATACATTATTAAATGGTAGTCTTATTACTAGATAAAAGGAAATACAAATATGTAGTACATAAATAATATGATACGCGAATTTTGGGGATTTTATTAGATCATATTACAGAGACAGATGTTTAAAATTTTAGGTTATGATAGACTTAACTTGAGCCCTGATAATAGTGGTCATTGAATCGCTAGCTAACTTCATACTATTTAAAAAACTTAGTTTGATCTTGCTATAGAGTCGAAAAAACAAAATAACATATCTTTAATTTTTTGGAATATTTGCTTAGGCCTTTAAAATCTATTACACGTCTAAAGTTAGCTCTCCGCAATTTCAAACATGTACAGACGGAATGTGTGTCATTATTTTCGATAATAACTATCGCTAGATAACATAAAACACTAGGACATTTCTTTCCACCCGCTAACTTGCCGTGCCTCCCACTTATACGTTAGTAAATTGATACTTCGCGGTCTTTTGTGGCTAACTTCAGAGGGGCAAACATAGTCTGCGAGTACTATACTTCGTGTGATGTGGCCAGACCATTGTCACTTCAGCTTAATCACTCGTCGAGCTAATATGGCCTTAGTTCGTCTATCGATTTCCTCATTCAGAACTGTAATCATGACAACTGCGTTTGTAAGCGTACGACAAAGTAATGTGCGATATATTTGAGAGTGCCTTGAAATGATTTTCTTTTATAATTTTTGTGGGATCGTCCCATGTCATAAAAATGGGTACAGGTTCTACTTATGTTTCAATTACACTTTATATTACTGCAACAATGCACTGATGTGACTCAATAATAATAATAATAAAATGTTTATTTATTTTATCTCACAGTGACATATATAAAATAAATAATAGACAACATAAGTCCTACAAGGTAGGTGTACTTGTGAGATACTGGTGCCTGAGATAGGTGTGACCCTGTGTTACAGGACACCAGGCTCTCACCCACGGCGCTTTAGAGCTACGTATAAACATATTACAGCTAAGAATATAAAATAACTTACATATATATATATGTTTGTATACTATATTATGATAACTCTGCTTCTAGGCGGGCGGCGTATCAACAGCTACCAGATTTACACCTCCATGAAACATTACCCCTATTTTGACGCAGTCGGGCAAAAATAGCATCCAATTTCAAGATGTAGTTTTTTTGTGATGCGCATACAAATATACAGACGGACAGATAAGTCAAAAATTCTAAATATATATTTTTAGCTTCTTGCTCTTAAAAACCCTTCATATATTTTTTAAATATCTCTTTAGGACATACATCGACCAGTTTTGGTATATATGTAATATTCATATGTAGATTTTAAAAAGTCATAGCTACTATTTTACCATTCGAGTTACTTGACACGGGCCTATTATGTTTGTCAATTTAAGTATAAGATAAATTTTAATCGTCAACAGGTCTATATGTGTTTGAACCGGTTTATTGATATGTTCTATAAAAACTTATCTTTTTGATAATTATACGTCCATTAGAGAGAAAAAATTGATCGCGTTTCGTAAGATAATTTTTAGGTAACCATTAGACGGTCAAATAATAATCAAATTAGTGACACACCTATCACGCGTCAATAGCACTTCTAGTTGTAACATTTGAATCATGTTTTGATACTCATTATTTATGTAAAAAGATTTAATAAGTCCCTGTATGTTATTTCTCGTGATGATAGATAGATAGATACTCATATGGTGACTAGTGATTGCATAAAATTATAATTTAATCTACAATCTAATTACGTACATTTAAATATGTATAATTTCCTGATTCCAATTTTATGCGTATGAATGACATTGTTTCTTTTAAGTTCCTTGTTCTTTGAAATAAAACAAATTTGTTGGAGATATTTGTTTATCTCCAACAAATTTGTTAAATTTGTTTATCTGGTTAATTAACGTGAGTTAATTTTAAAATGTTTCAACTGACCACAAACGGCTTTGTATTCAATTTAAATTTTAAGCTTCAGTTATGCACCTAAATGTGCATAAGTGAATGTATAATAGATATTCGTTTAAAGCATTTGTAATTTATAGCCTAGATATTATAATATAATAATATTTTAATCATTATTCACAGCTTTTAAATCATGATTACGGCTTAATTGTTAATAAACATAAATTATCACACGAATATCACTTCTGAATCAATGAAGATGTCAACTATTGACTATATGGTGACGCCTTTAATAAAATAGCTTTTAGAAATCGGAATTGACGGACAAAAAGTATACGGACAAGTTACTCGTCAATCAACTTATCAACTTCATTATTAGATAGTGCGTAAGTGCGTGCTATCATTTAAATTTTTCGACTTTCAGTATAGAACTAGCGGCGCGCCCCGGCTTCGCACGGATAGACATTTATTTTGGCATAAACGTAGAGTAAATGTAATCTTTCACGACCATTACAGAAATTTTCAGAACTTTCCATAAGTTCTCATGTGAACTTCTTCACTCGTGTGAAGTTCACGTGAGTTAGACAAGTTCAGATATATATTTTTCACATTTTTGCCACCCACGACCACCCACTTCCACCCATCGCGAACAAACTCCCTTTCTTTCATCAGGAGACCAAGGGGTATTCACTACCCCAACGGGATGTTGATCGGAATTGGTGGTGATAGAGAAAACACTGTTTTAACGTACTAACATTAGCTTTTTTTATATATATATAAGATAAGATTTTGTAAGAATTCATATTGTAAGTTGTACCCATTCTGATTCACATTCACTTTGCTATTATTAAAAACAGTAAATAATTAGAATATTAGATTGTTCGTACTTATACGAGTCAGTTTTAAATCTTCTGTCTGTCCATATGATAGTTTAAGTTCAAAATATAAGTAGCATTAATAGAAATTCGCTCAAAATGCTTTTGCCATATTCTTTTAAAATGGGCTTTGATAAGTAATTATCTAAAAATGGGATTTAGAATTATAGTGTCACGAAGTGAATATCATTAACGGACAAATTTATTGCCAGCTACAATAGCCGTTACGAAGCTAATGATCCCTAGATGGCGTTTTGATCAATAATAATAAAACGTTATCCCCACGTTACGTGTATGGGAGCAAAAACCAAAGAAAAACATTTTTTTTTCTTTCAAGGTTTTATTCTACTACTTTGTTGGCGTGATTAATATGTCCACTCTCAGCTTTCTAGTAGTGGGAAGCTAAGCCGCGGACGGAGTGATGGATAGAGTGAAACTACGAGGGTTCCTTGTTTGACTATAGAATCCTAAAAATAGGGTGTAAAAATGAGTAAAAGATAATGATACTCATTTCGTGATATTACAATGCAATGATAATTTTTAGATCATTACTTAAAGATTATGGTAAAATAGGATGTTAATTTAGTAAGACACTTTTATCGGCAAAATCACCTCTCCTGCATAAACCATATTGTATCTGAAGACTTTTTCACATTCAATACGACGTTAGGTATGAGTTCAAGTAAGACATTACAAAAAGAGTGCGGGGAAAAACCACATACCCTTCCCTTCCCCGCCTGGCCCCGCCGCGCCCGTTACTGCCTTTTTTATGTTTATATCTACTGAGCACTATGAACCTCCGCAAGTCCTTCATCTTATAGTCGTAGAAGTGACTGATTTTGTTTAATTTATTGCTTTTAGGGAGACAACAGCTACATTTGCAAACGAAACTACCAATTGCGAGTCGGACTCGCTCGCTAGGGGCTCCGAACTATGGACATAAACATTAATATTACCTAGAAATAAGGTTTATTTTTCCAAAAATATTGTATCAATTATTTCAAAAAATTTCAGAACGATTTCTTTTTAGTCGATAGCTATAGCAGTTCTTAAGATACGTAGCTGTGACTAACGGACATACATACACTTGGGAACCCCCCGGAGAGTAATTTGTACAATATTTACATTCGATAAATACAACAGTGCAACCTGAGGTGCATTTCACTAAGGAACATCCTTACAGCTTTAAGCTCACGTATCATCAGCAAAGGACTGACGTCATTCAATCGTCAAACAATCCGAAGGCATTGTAAGGATGTTTTTATCACTATTAAGTGAATAGCACCACTGAGCGTGTCAATCAGCATCAAAACTGGCTGCATAAATCCATTGTTAGACATAAACCCTCCTCGTAGGTACTGTCGGACCTCGGGCTTTCTAGTGGGGATTTCCCATAGTCTCCGCATTTGACAGGCGTATTGGTGATCGCAGTACGATGTCATATTTTACCTAGGTAGATACTGCGACATCTCCTTTATATATTTTCCTCTGGGAGCTTTTAATGACAGCAATAAAAATAAGTAAAAATAAAATAACGGTTTTATTTAGAGCTTAGAAAGAGATGATTAACGAAACTGAACTGAATGGGTCATAATTAGTTTAGGAGAACACATCATTATTATTACTCTACTAAACTTCGTGGAAAGAGTTTATAGATAAATACAATTTCATGCATTGTATCTAATTTTTTCACTAAACAACACACAATACATGAACAATGAGTTACAGAAAAGCTCTTAGATGCAGTTGGCTTGGTACTGTCCATAATTGGATTGGGGAGAGCTATGATGATATAAAAAAAGATAATTTTCAAAGGCAAACATTCGCAGAGCATTAATAAATGAAAACATAAACTTTATACAAATAATAAGGAGAAATTACAATCCAACTTAAGTTTAACTTGACGATAAGCTCACCAAATGTATATCATTTGATACGTGGTTACATATTCGTAATTAACCATGAAATATGTTGCCTCAAAGGTCGCATCTAAGGAAAAAAGCTTCTCTTGGACAAAATCTATCGTTGGAATTGAATTGTAAAAAGTATCGTTTGTCATGTCGTCATTGAGGATACATGAAATGAACACATTCGAAAATATACATTGTATCTCAGTTTAGTTTAGTTTAGTTAGACAAAATTTAGCTTGGTATATTTTTGGTAGTTTAATAACTCGTTCTTTGTCGTATGCAGCCGTATAAATAAAGATTAAAGGGTGTAAGGATGTAATACGATCTGATTTTCGTAGTTTCCGATGACATTAACATAAGCTCAACAAGTAGGTATTATAAAATAATATCTTAATTGGAAAACTTACATAGATACACAACATACATCCCCTATTTTAAGTTACAAATCATTATGTAACTGCAATCAAACTTTTGTAACTACTTCTTTGTTTTTTGTACCGGTTTATTTTGACGTTTGTATCGGTATAACTACTAAGTATTGTATTACGTAACCACTTTAGAGCACAGTGTAATAAAATGCACAAATTTGGTGTATGTTTAACTTAGAGTTTATTATTATATTATTGTTTTTATTGAGATAGCACTCGGTTAGAGCTCGCCGCGGTCAGACGAGCGGTCGGCTGACTTCACCGACGCAATGGGACTGATGTGTATCGAATATACGCTCTGGTAGGACTTCCTACTAGCTTCCTACCATTGTAGCTGACATATGATCAACTGGACCTGTTTAATCTATGTTTGTTAGAGTAAGACCCTAAAGCGGATGGTCCTTCGCTTACGGATTCGTCAAAGAAGCCATCTTTGATTTTACAAGGTTGATATTAGTTTAGGCCAAATACGAGAGAGGTATAATACAGTAGTGTGGACATTTAAGACTGTATTGTATTTTGTACACTCTTATTTACTGATTTACTGTCGTCGATAGCCATGGCGGCCATGACAGTCAGATTTTAAAAGATCCATTATGAAGTCATATGTAGTAAATGAGAAACTTTTTAATATTATGAAATTTAAAGTACAGTATAAGTACTTACATAGCTAATAGGATATTAATAACAAAAATGGATCATAGTCAATTAGTCATTTATAGTCATCTGAAAGTTTCATAAATAAAGATTATAAAGTTTAAAGATTTGAAGTACGAGAGTATTTAAACAACATATACTCTCTGTAGGAGAGTAGGCCTGAGCACCTGCAGTGGGGTACATATAAAGGCTGTTGATGATAATGATTTCAACACCATCACCACACCAACAACAGCCATAAAAGTCCACCGCTGCACATGGTCCTGCCTCGACGCCACGGGCTTGTGAGGGAATTGTGTGATAAAAAGCATGCTTTGCATGTGGTCGTGGGTTGGTGATCGCATTGATATATTGATAGTATTTAGTACAATCTGATGCCTACATCATTCACGGAATGACATGGGCCGATTTTATTGTTAAGGTGGCTATTAGGTTATACATTTTGCTGACCAATAAATGCATACACATTCTCCTAAATAAATCCAACGATAATAGGTGTTTACAGCTCACTGACTCGTCGAGCTGATTTCCTCATTTTGGATTTTATCACGTTGTTAAATTCCGAACATAGTTCGTTCCATAGCTCGCTGAGTGACTTTGAGTTTGTTTATTCGGCTCACAGTAAATATCCAAGTATCAGTCTGTCCAAGTCATCAAACGTCCACTGCTGGACTTGGTCCTCCTCTATAGTATGCCACATTGACCGGTCCCGAGCCACTTGCATCCAGCGACTCCTTACGACCACGCGTAAGAGACTGACAATATGAAAGACATCAACGCGCGCCTCGCGAAATTAAATATTGTCTGTTAATCTAAGAAGTACCTTTAAAATGTTATCTTTTCAAGTGTTTGTGTGATGTTGTGAACTCTTACCGACGAGTGTACTGTAAATAAACGAGGAAGTCTCGAATATGAAATAAAAAACCAACTTTTTATCTTGAGACAATCCTTTTACTCCAAACTAACATAAACACACAATAAACCAATAACAATATGTATCAAAGAGGTATAATGAGGCTGCCAGTTCGCCACATACACTTTCCACCCCAGTTTGGTGAGTGCGGTCACCCCTTACACACTTTCTCCACAGACTCTGCACTCACTGCAAATACGTGGTAATTTTGGCAAATCATGTCCGCACAACAAATCAAGGTTGCAGTAAGGACTTATCAGTCTGACTAATGATGATGACATATTTCAATAGCAAAACAGGTCAAGTGCGAGTCAGACTCGCGCACCGAGGGTTCCGTATAGAATATGAATAATTAACATACTGAAAATCATATATTTCTCATCAGAAAAATACGAATCACCTCGCTAGTTTATGTTTCGTATGGATTATCAGATCAGAATCAGTGTTTCCATTTTTCTGATGAGAAGTATATTTTATAAGAATAATAATAATATTATAAGATAATATAAAATTATAAGAATAAGCGCCTGGTTAAAGTTATTACAAATTTTTTTACACATTAAAATAAATATTATGACAACCACTTTAACAATTTGTAATTGAATTTTTTTTATAAGATATAATTAAAAACTTATGCTTTTCAGATTTATTCCCATACTTAAGCGGTAAGACCTTGCTTCTTGCCAAATTACAGGATTCTAGGTCAATCAGAAGCACCCTGTAGGTTTTGATTCATATTTCGTCGAAATATGCGGCATATTTGGCTGTATCTTTTTATTACGTGTATTTAGAAGCTTGATTTTTTACAGGTTCATGGGACTGCACATTTGAGTATTCGATATTAATTTCAACTTGATATCTCTGCGCGTTCCCGAGAAAAAGGGTATTGACAGACAAACAAACAACAAAGTGATCCTATAAGGGTTCCTTTTCACCTTTAGGGGTATAAGTGGAACCTTAACAATTTCAAAAGTATTTATTTATGTATAAGAGGGTAAAATAATATCAAAGTACTCACATGTATTGTTAGTATTATAAGCCCGACCAAGTGCGAGTTGGAGTCGCGTAGCGAGGGTTCCGTACAGAATATGGATAATTATAATACTTATAATCATTGATAATAATTATACATTCAACAATTTTCTAACGATTGCGAACTCTAAATAGTTTTGCTCCGCGTCTTTAGATGGCGCAACTAGTACTTTATAACTCTCAAGCAAATCAAACTTTGCAGTTAAATTCCTTACCGTCTTGCTTTCAACGGAAAAGGTGAGTTTTTAATCATAAAAACTTTAAGAGCCTTTTTTTATTTTAAATTTATTTTCATTTTTATCATTTGGAAATAGAAACACATTTTCAACACACAATTTCAAATGGATCCCTATTACGAGAGACAGTCCGCTGACAGTCGGATGGACGGACGGACAGCGGAGGCTTATTAATAGGGTCCAGTTGGTGACTAATTGGGTACGGAACCCTAAAAACGAAGTTTAGCAACGAGAGCTCGAATTACTCATTCCCATCAATATACTTAAATAACCTAAACATTTCATACCGGACAGGAGTTAATCTTGCCTGCCGTAGCAAGTTCAAAAATCTCTGTGACATGACATCACATCAGTCAGGATATTGATCTTGAGTAATTTCGATAAAAGCGCAGTCTATCGATACAATTAAAGTCATCAAATAGTTGTAATATGTAGATGGTGCAATTATTGCTACTCAACACTAGATGGCAGCTCTAGTTTTAATATTTGATATTAGCAACAGATGGCGATACAAGCAGCCTTTTTAGAAAAAGGTGGTAAATAAAAGAAATAACATTTTATTTATTATTTTACATCAGTAAAGTTAGTAACTGAAAATTTCAATATTCAAACCTTATTTCTCTAGTGCAGGAACGACGACCACCCAATGGACGAAGTGACTTTTGTCGTATGAAGTCGGGAATATGCATACTTATAGCTGTTACACGTGCATACCAGCTCCTTGGTACTTTCACATGTATACGTTAACTAGCAAGCAAGTACCTGGCGAGCAAGTATAGATGTCACTATATTTGATTTACTGGAATGCAATATAAAAGAGGGGAACGCGGGTATGCAAAAGGCATGCCAGTAACTGTGACGAGTCGACGCCGTTCTCTGTATTTTCCTCTCATTAATTTAATCGAGACGAGTTATTGAGATCAAATCTTCTTGAGTGGCGACCATGTACCGGGAGACGTGTACTTGGCCCTCCCCCTACTAGATGGATCGACGACCTAGTTACTGTCACGGGGAGTCGCGGATGCAAGTGCCTCGAGACCAGTCAATGTGGCATACCATGCAGGAGGCCTGTCCAGCAGTGGACGTTTCCCGACTGAAAATAATACTTTTGACACACATTCTAGTGCTAGTAGCAACATGACACTATTTAATTCAGTTCGAGTAATTGCTATTGCTAAAATATAACAAAACATGTAAGTCTTGGACCTTCGATGTGGAACTGGAACGCACTGTTTTGTGAAATGGCTTGGGTATACTTCTTACATGTACAGGGATGCAAGGAACTTGAGAGTTGTTGAGAAGTTGAGAGTTTATTTTCTAGAATAGTCGGAAAAGTTTCGGTGTACACGGCTACACGTCATACTATACATTTCCAGTATATATAAACCTTGCATTGTAATGGAGTTTCCGTATAATGAGATGTATACGTTATACTGGAATTGTACAGCAATATGTGTGTCTGTGCGTATTTCTATATATTCTAAGTCTTACCTGAAATGTGTAAAGTTTTCTTGGGACCTTTTTCGAGTAAAAATGAGTACATTGTACTCACAATTTTTATATTACTGCGCCATAACCGTACAGTTTAACAGAAATTCAGTTAATTTGCCAATCGTATTTTTTATACCACAATCACAATTGCATAAAGTCCACTCCTGAACATGTCTTCCCCATATGAAAGAACACAAATTTTCCCTTAGTTGCCTTTTACGACACCCGCGGGATGACATGGGGTTATATCGACTAGTTTATCTCTATCGACTAATTGTATTTTTTATCTTTTTATGTTTTTTTATGCCTGCCAATAAAAACATTTATTATTTATTATTATTATTATCAGGTTCCGGAATTCTCTCAGAAAGAATGCTTCCATACAACATTTCTTTTACCATAAGCTTTAACAAAATAAATCTTACTCAATAATATCTTACTGCTATCACCAATCCACCTGACAAGCGTAGTGATTATGGCAAATCCCTTCTTGGGGAGTCCGTGTCGATCTGTGAGAAGCTTAAGTCCACTAACGGACTTTTCGGACCGATCGTGATGATGATTTATGAGTGATTATAAAATGTCACTCAGTTTTTCATCAGCGTCAGTTCGAATTTGCAATGCATGATTCATGCGTGATGCAATTTACCGTAATCTTTGCAGTTGGCAGGTTGATAAAATAGAATCTGCTGCATATATTTTATCTTTTTTCCTCAGTTGCCTCTTACGTCATCTGCTGAAGTTATTCTGTTTAATATTATCAAGGAAATGTTTTTGCAGATAATAATTATGTTTAACCGATCTTGTTTATAAAACTTTTATTGTTTTTGTTGTAACCCTTGAAGTACCGTAGTTCTATTTATAGTATATATGACAATAATAAAGGGAAATGAGTCGAACAAAGGTACGTTGCAGTGTTACGTCTAGCTTGCCAACAAGGTCATTCCCCCGAGTACAGAGTAGTAGGGAGTTGCAGATACTTCAAGGTATAAAATTTTTAAAAACCGTGCATTAATTTACTAGCATATTTTTTACATTTGCCCATTGAGTTATGAATATATCAACTTATTATATCATATACTTTCTCTTTTTCTTTTCTTTATTTTCTACAAACTCCTTCGTGGGACATTCAGAAGTATGTTGGTTGGTGCTATCGCTGGTTCGCTCGGTATGTGACCTGTGTCACATCCCCATTGTTTAAACAGTAGTTATATTTACTGTGATTGGATTAGGTCTTTTAATCGTCGCTCTTTTTTGTGATTCTCCATTAGTGACCGAGCCAGAGTATTTGGGTGTTGCTGAATTCGTTCTTTATAGGTTTCTCTTTAAGAAACAAACAGCTGAAGAACTTCTATGACAACTATACATATAATATTTTTTTAAAATTTAATCAATTTATTGTAAACGGAAAATATTTACATAACACAAAAAAAGAAAATATTTACAAAAGGAACCGATTATTTCTACAGGAAATTTCTTAAAGCAGTCCTAGGTCAAATGAGAAATAAAGAAGAGAGGGAGAATAATTATAATGTGTCGTTCTAGAATATCTGTACCTTCTATATTCGGGCAACGTTCCCCTTAATTGAGTTTGAGTGCGAGTAAATTGGTATTGATTTATTATTAGTCGATGGGTCTATAAAGTTGTGTTTGCAGTTTTGATCAATGTTGTGAAATAAAAACAATTCGCATCAATGATGTTTTATTTGAATTGCTTATCAGTTATCAGAGGACACGACGTGTCTAATGGACATCCTGGTCAACATTTAGTATCAATGATAATAATAAATACAAAATATCCTCAAGTCAGATGTTCCTCGAATGTGTGTTTGAGTTTCCTCGAGTTTGTACAATTTGAATTTAACAACGTCAATATCAAATAATAGTACATTTCGAAACTAGTGTGAAAAGTCTGTAAATTCAATCGAGTTTTGACTATTCTAAGCACTGTTTACTTTATAACTAGATCAAAATAAGAAAAAAGCGCGCCTGCTTTGTGTTTTTCAGACAACTTTTCACAACTTTTAGCTCGCCAAACAGCTGCGAAACGTATAACTATTTGAGCACATGTATAAAAAAGTGTTTTACTTGTCATTTTTAGGGTTCCGTGCCTTAAAAGGATAAACGGAACCAATAAAGATCACTGTGTTGTCCGTCTGTCTTTATATCTGTCGAAATCATTTATCTCAGTAACGTGTGATTTTATCAAGTTTAAATTAGTATGTAAGACTTAAATCTACACTCCAACAACAAAAAGATACAGCCGTATATTTTTGCCCTTTACTTGTAAAGGCATCAAAAACTATAGGGTACTTCCCATTGACCCATAATCTTGAAATTTGAAGAAGCAACGTCTTTACCAATTACCACACAAGTATTGGAATAATTCAAAAAAGTATAATTTTTAATTACATCTCATTAAAATCGCTTTTACCATTACAAACTGTTCTAGCGCTTGCTCGTGTTTTTTCACGATATGAAGCGAATTTTTTTCTTATATATTATTATTTTCAGTAAGTTAATTATTCGTGTGATGATATTTGCAAACGAATTGCTGCCAAAATACAAACATTTTATATATGTACTGTACTAGTAAGTACATAGTCGAAATGGCTCGCTCTAGCGATTTGCTTTATCATGCGTACAGCCAGGGAGTGAAACGTGAATGCCCACAATGCTGCAATTTAGGGTATTGTGATTTGGGTGTCTAAATCGAGGATAAGCAGGCACCGTCTAGACCAACGCGCACCATCGTAGGCTACATCATTACTTACCATCTGGTGAGATTGTCGCCAAGCGTTGGTGGTATTTCAAGTAAAGATCATTTTTAAAGTTTACAATGTGCAAGCTGGATTAGAAACGTCTTTTTTACTCGCAATATTCGCCTTCAAATGAATTATAAAAAGGAAAATAGTTGACACATAGTTTTTCCTCATAGGAACAATATTGCAATGTATCGTAAATATATAATTTTATCGAAAAGAGGGAAATAGTAGGACAAGGGTAAATATACAATATCACGGACAAATACGAGTCTTTAAGGAAAACCTTATATCAGTTACTATTACATTTTCTAATTGTTGCTACATCTTTATAGTTATCTTTAACCGACTTCAAAAAAAGGAGGAGGTTCTCAATTCGACGGATATAACTTTTTTTAAATGTTTGTTAATTCAGAACTTTAGACTGGGTGAAACGATTTGTATGATTCTTTTTTATTTGAATGGCAGTGGTTCCTGTGTGGTCCCATGTAAATTTGGTTTACTTCTGACAATGTAATCAATGAGAAAAAGATATAAATCTTACATTTGCCTTAATAAAAGTAGACCGCCCATTTAGGGCAATTGAAGTCGGTTTCGAGTTCTTTTTGAACGCATTTACTTGTTCTGATGAGAAATATAGTTAAAGATACTTATGATATAGTAAATCTATAAAAATAATATTCAGAATACATTACTCTGTAAAGAGTAGACCTGAGCCCCTGCAGTGGGGACATATATAGTCTGTTGATGATGATTGATGATATAAGAGTACATAATACCCGAGTAATTTTTTCACCAATTCGTCAGATAACCATTTACTCTTATGAAAGCCCATTTGATGTGGCGGTTCATGAGAAGTACCTACTAGTATCATCTTCAGAATGCCAGTAATGTTCTTAAGTCTCATTATTTATCTATCCAATTCCAACACATACAATCTGTCCATCTATTTAACCGTCATCGCCGAACTCATTTCAATCATGTAGTTTATTATTTGATACCCCCCAGCCTAGAGAAGCAGAACTGAAATCTAGCAGTGCTTTCATAACAAGAAAATGAATGCGTCACTTTCCTGCCCACACCGAAGGTCATAGCTTCATTTACTTTTAATGTTTAATGGAATTCTTTTACGTCATCTAGAGTTATGATTCCATTGTCGTAGAGTAGAAGTTGTATGATGTGTAACTAAATCATGTTGAAAATGTTACAGCATATTTTAGTGTTCTTCATCATCAGCCGGGAAACGTTCAATGCTGGACATATGACTGGACCAGTCTGCATACAGCGACTCCCCGCGACCGCAACTCTATAACTTTTACTCGCTCGGTTATACGTACTTTGAGCAATGTGGAACCCAATGCCACTTCAACTCACAGACTCATCGAGCTATTTCGGTGACCTTAGTTGATCTACACCAGCAGCATCGATTTTCAAAAATCTATAAAAAGTTTCATCGGGTTACAGTACTCGCACAATAAATATGCCCCTCGGAAGTTAGTCACAAAAGACCGCGACGTATCAATTATTCACGTATAAGTGGGAGGCAAGGCAAGTTAGCGGCTGGAAATATATGTTTTAGTGTTTTATGTCATCTAGGGATAGTTATTATCGAAAATAGTAGACACACATTAATCCTGTACATTTTTAAAATTGCGGAGAGCTAACATCAAAGGGGCAAACTTGGTGTGCGAGTACTATACTATTGTTGTAAAGGCTATTTTTTGATTAAAATTGTTATTGTTTCCATTATTTTATTTCATTGAATTATTATTTCAGAGGTAATTTCTTGATTCTTTTTCAAGCGAAGTAACAAAATTTCTGTTTTGGTGGCCTTTATTATATCAGAAATTTAATATTCAGTACTAATAATTTTCCCCTAGTATAGAAATAGTCTTTTGTCCTTAAACAAAACAAACATGTTTGAATGTAGTAGTCCCCTAATATTAAAAATTGAATTGAAGGAGTAATTTTAATAAATAATGATCTTTTCTAGATTCTAGAAGAAGTTTTCTAACTACAACTTTTGTTAGGTGGTAAATAAAACTAAATATTTTTAGTTTGTTTGATCTCTCTGGCAATCTTGTACTCTATGTAAGGCGCGTCGCTGACGTAAGCTGCATGCGCGCAGGTCACGTGCCCGACGCACGTGTTTGAAAACGGGTCTGGGACTCGCAGGAACCAGTTCACGCGTGTCAAATTATTCAAACTCATGAATCTTTCAGTGGGAACCGATGGAAAACACAACAGGAAACAAACAGTTTTCTCTTCAATCATTAAGCATAACATCAGATGTGATGTTAAAGAAGCTTCGAGCTATTTAAACGTTGTTTTTTTAACAATTTCGAACAGACCGACCGACAAATTTATGTGATTTGTTTATCGATCGACACTATCTGAATTTCAGCTTCTGTTATTGGAGTTTGGAATATTTACATTGTTGCTGTTTTCATTTGTTTTATTCTTTCGACGTTGTTAACTATATGATGCAATAATGATGTATGTATAAATGTAAACCTTCTTAAATTGAAGAGCTACGCAGTTGTTGGTGAAATATTCGTTAATGTTTTATGACGACATTTTCTTAACCTCCTGATCACGCAGGATATTTGTGTTTTTCTTTATTACTTTGTAAAAGTACTAAGTCCTTCTCCCTGTAACTTTTCCCTACATGATATTTTCTTCTGTCATGTTTAAAAACTTATATAAATAAGAAGAAAAACACACATGGATAAAAATGGGTGAGAAGTTATTACATTAACCCTATTATGACGCGGTTATACTAATTCCTCGAATAAGGAAGGAAAAGCAATTTTCCTGTGACGTCGGAGTGACCGAATCTGACTATTATTCGTATTGTATATGTAGGTATGAAATAACGCGGTCATGGCCACTGACGATACCCTTTACCTTCCACATCAAGGTGACATCACAGCGGTTATCAGTTATAGTCGGTCGACGTAACTATTACAGTATAACTATATTTATTTGATACAACATTTTACGGGAGGAAAGCTTATTGTTTTCCACTTCCAATTCCTCCACGGTGCGTGCATTATCAACAGCCTGTATATGTCCTCACTGCAGAGGCTCAGTGCTGATGATCAGCGTTGACGTCTTTCATGTTGTCTCTTTCTGATACACTGACATATACATTGTCGCTGTCGCAGATTAACTCGCCTGCCTGTAAATCGGTGAGATTTGTTTAAAAGAAGAAAAACGGTATCACGCTCTCTCCTAGGATTCCTCCTACAACAACTCCTCTGCAGCAACTGTATAGCCATGAGTAAAAGTTGTACTGAAAACATACCTACAACAGATCATATCAACCTTGGCATTCCGTCCTGAGATGGAAGCACTGCCTTCCTTAGTTGCAGAAGTCCACTGTTGGACGCCTCCGTTATAGATGACCACGACGTGCGGTATATCAGCATGCTTGACCATTTGGCAATCACAGTAAGGCCCATTTCCAGAAACATCTTGAACCTTCTATTTTTAGAGATTTCGTAGGCGGAAGTACTTATATTTTATTTATTTGAAGCATTGGACACATATAATCATCATCAGCCGGGAAACGTCCACTGATGGTCATAGACCTCCTTTATGGTATACCAAAATGACCAGTCCAGCGATTACACCAGATTTTTGGACAATTATAATTTTTCATTCTTAATTTCTCGCCAAACGATTACCCTTTTTGTCGGCAAATTTATGACACAATTATTTATGTATGCTATCTTAACATCATTGTAGCTTTAACACACTAATTACCTATTTAATATTAACTTAATTACCTAATTCAGTTTTATTACCTTTCAGAGACTTAATTCTAGGTTATACTTCTGTCCGTCCGTATATTTTCTAGTTCTAGAGTCATACTCTCAGTAATATTTGTATGATACTCGTATTTATCTAAAAACTCATTCACGCAAAACGCTTAAGGCCAGTTTATTCGAAATCAAGTATATTTTGATTCATCTTTAAACAATCAAATATTATTTGTTCAATTATAATATATGTTGCAGTTTTATCAAAATTATTGATTATTTAACACTTCCAATCACGATATATAACTTACATACATAACATAACTTCATTCGGTCGTAAAATATTGAGAAGTAATGGAAATATCTATTGTTTTTTACCTTAAATCAATCCTTTACCCTTAATAACCCTAATACAAAAATAGACAATGAAGTGTTCGGTTCGGTTCGGAACACATTACCTTTTTCACAAATCTACTCAGAGAGAAGATATTTACTCGTACCAAAAATGCTTCTTTTTCGCGTAAGCCCGAACTCTTGAAACGGGATGGTTAATTGCAATCTCATGCTTGTAAGAGCGACACGCTTGCAATGGGATAAAGGAGCCTTTGAAGTTGAAAGTAGATCATGGACATCGTGTAATCTTGGTAGCACATGGCGCCTCAGTAGGGTTGAAACACAGTAATATATAATTATCATTTAATCTGGACTATTATATGCTCGCGTTATTTACAAAAATATTTAATGAGTCTACGAGTCTTACCTTGTTAGTTTGCTACTGACTAAGAACGAATTAAGTTAATACAATAGAGTTCCGTACTAAAACTAAAACAGTCGCCAGGTACATTTTCAAACAATACGCCACAATTTTTGTTGAGGTTGTTAAATGGATAAAAAAAGTATTCAGAAAGGTCTCAGTCAAAAAATACGCAAAGTAAACCGTTCTGGAACAGAATTATACATAAACCGGCTAAGTGTAAATCGGACTCGCGCACGAAGGGTTCCGTACAGAATATGGATATTTAACATACGGAAAACCAATCTAAAGAATACGCCTCGATTTTCGCTATCAATTTAGTTTTGCAGTAGCAGTAGTAGACGAGTAAGACACTAGATGGCGCTAGTAATATGTTACACCGCACTTCTCAAGGATTACGTTTGTTGTATGGGAGCCCCCTTAAATATTTATTTTGTTATGGTTTTTAGTATTTGTTGTTATAGCGGCAACAGAAATACATCATCTGTGAAAATGTCAACTGTCTACGAGTATCACGGTTCATGAGATACAGCCTGGTGACAGATGGACGTACGGACAGCGAAATCTCAATAATAGAGTTCCGTTTTTACCCTTTTGGTAATGAACCCTAAAAACGAGCAAAAATTCACTTTTTTTGTATGGGAGCCCCCTTAAATATTTATTTTATTCTGTTTTTTAGTATTTGTTGTTGTATTTGTTGTGGCAACATAAATACATTATCTGTGAAAATTTCAACTGTCTAACTATCACGGTTCATGAGATACAGCCTGGTGACAAACGGACATCCATGTCTTAGTAATAATCTTTAAACTACTAATTTGAAAAAAGCGTAGTGAAAATCGTAAACCTTCAAACGGAACGGAAAATTTTACTGAGACTAACAATTTAAAATATTTCAGCTCATATTTTATCCGCCCAGGAGCTTTAAAATAATCCGGTTCGCAGACGTATTGATTGTCCAACTATATTGACTAAGGGAGTGTAATGTCGAAAGTCAGAACAAAGTAAATATAATATAAATAACGAGACCTTCACTTCCGAACAGTGCCCGGAGACAACCAAGCCAATATACTGGAAAATTAGTTCATTTGTAACTACCTATCAATGTATGAATCAAGAACACCTTTGTTGATTGATACAAACGGCTTAAGATTAAAAATTAATTAATTTTATTGTTTCCTAATGTCCAAGTACTATTACAGTAATAGTGTCATTCAATTATAATCTATGAAGCAATAAATTAAGACAATTAGGCAATTATGTCAATGGGCAGTTAGTTATTTTAGCAAATTGTCGTTTCGTATTTGAAGAATTTGGCATTAGCCTATTTTTACATTTACACCATTTAACTCGTATAAATTCGAGTACCTATGTCATGTACAATTAATACACAATTCGTACATTTGGACATTAGGGTCACGAACTCCTTTGTGTGTTTCGACATATTGCCCGCCCCACAGTCCCAGAACGAAACAAATATGATTCTTTGATATTTACATTTTGTTTGCATTATATTTGTTAAATTTACATTCTACGGTTTCTCGCAATCCGTCAACCATGTGTAGGAAAATCACGTGTGAACAAATGAGGAATACTCAGACGAAACCATCTAACCACGTGTTTTCAACTCGTGTACAGTATATTAGTCGAGAAAAATAGGTTTTATTCAGATTGATGTATATTTATCAACCTATTCAAATAATTAATAAAGATTAAATGTACTAGTGGTTGTGAAATATTGTCGTCATCGTCTGGAACACGTGTCCAAAGTTTCGGAGTTTATTGGTAACACAGGTCCACAAGTCTATCTTGGATATATCTAGTCAAGACTAAAAATGTCATATTTGTTTAATTCAAAATGAAGGGGAAAAAATGACAGCTGATCCGAATAAGATGTTAAAGATAGGTAATACGAGTATGTATGCCAACCTATATAAGTTATTTCAATAGAATACATAAAAATAAAAGTTATTGCAATTTTTTACTTGTTTGGACAAAACTGATGGCAAGATTGATTAATCTGGTTATGAAAAAAAAAATTGTGGCAGAAAATGTGTTTTGGAACTATGTACCTTAAAAGGAATAAGTGAACCTTTATCATGTATAGAGTAAGTAGAGTCATGGTTATGCTTCTAAGTCAACGCAATAAAGAACATACACTAATATCGCATTTTTTACGATTCCATCGGACTTATATTTTCGTTATAGATTATAATCGTGACCTTCGTAATTTTCAGTGTGTACCTAGTCATATTCTGTACGGAGCCAGTCCAATTCGCATTTGACCGATTTTAAATAAGACTTCCGTTAGACCGCAATAAGTTTATAGTTACCAGAAATCCAGCTTAGCTGTACGCATACTGAATGAAGAAGCGAAACGTTTCGTATAAAATGGTAAAATGTCAACTAAGCTAGGAATCGACCAGTTCTTCTGGTTGACCGATTACAAAACGGGGACGGTAGAATTAGGTCGTGTAATGCGATGCAAAAATAAGACCTCAAATGCCTGTTTTAAGTTCTGTACACCGATTATGCATTTTGTTCGTCTAGAAGTGTCAACAATCGCCAATCCGATAGTTATCGTAAGGTCCTTGGTTATCGTAGCATAGTGACACAACACCGCTCGCTGCTCGCAGCTGCTGGGCTCAGCTTTTCTGATGTTTTGACGTCATCTGTAGGTAGGATTTCACAAAACCGGACACGACGCGCTAACACTTAGTTTTGTAGTTTGATGAGTCTTTCTATTCTACGTATATGACTAGTAGTGATTACCATATACATTGTCATATTCTACTTCATAATAAACAACGGCATACGATATTGTATTCTATGAATTATTTGCACTAGCGACCCGCCCTTATTTTTTATGTGATATACGAGTAACTTGGCTTCTAGGCGGCAGACCTCAGCACCTCCATCACTATAATTGTTGAAACTGCATCCAATATCATGCTATAGTATTTGTGTGATGCGCTTACAAACGTACAGACAGAAGGACAAAATTGTAAAGATTAGCGGCTGTTGCTCTTACAAAGGCCCATTCATAATCATCAGCCGGGAAAAGTCCAACTCTGAACTAAGACTTCCCCCACGGTACGTAACAATAAGAGGGAGGGGCAGGTTAATGTAACATGCCATGGTGGTGGCATGCTTGTCTGCGTTATAAACTATGTTGTACTGCATGGCGTAATGTTTACATGTGTTGAGCACTGAGTAGTCGTCTCATAGCGGGGATCGAAGGCGCCAACAGCACTATGTTATCAGCGTAGGCTATATTGTTGATTATGGTACCGTTCAGGGAGCACCCGACTCCTGTTCTACACAGTATTTGGGACAGATCGTCCATCCACAAGTTGAACAGTGCTGGGGACATACGGGTAGTACCCTACCTCACCCCGCATCTCAGATTACTGGGTGACGAGTGTTCATTGTTCCAGCGCACCACATTCTGTTGCTGTCGGTACCAGTTCCGCAAGGCTCTGATCACCTCTTCGGGTACTTTTCTGTCCCGCAGCTTAGTCCACGGGAGATGGTGGTCTACTCTATCAAATGCCTTGCTGAGATCGAGGAAGCAGGCGTATACTGCCGTCTGTCTGCTGCTGTAGTACCCCGCAATTTGTTTGAGTACATATATTTTTATTTTATTTTTATTTTAGTTTATTCGGAAAACATACAGTTTGTTTTTATAAATTTACCAAAAAAAATGTATAACTATACACCATTTAAATGTTTTCACATAGCGGTGCTTGTGGAATGGTGGCTCTTTAACCTAAACTGATGGTGCCCACTTTCTATCTACGAAGCGATTAAACCATGCGGCACCTTCTCCATAATCCTAGCCGTCATAGTAGCGAGAGCTATAGCTATAGTTATCGGCATTCGACACATTCTTCTTCCTGTTCTTGCATATCGGAATTATAACCGTCCGTGTGAGATTGATCGGCAGATGTCCGGTTTTAATAATAGCAGAGAACATAAGAGTCACACTGTGCCTATTTGCAATCCCTCCGTAACGAAAAATAAACATGACTAATAAAAGGATGGATTAGTAACCGCCTCCGTGGCCTAACCTGGTCTTACAATCTGGAGTTCCCGGTTTCTATTCCCAGTGGAAGTACCTGTCGGTGCTCGGTTTGTTACCATCACCGTGTTACCTACGTCTGCCGCCAAACAGTAGTGTTACTAGCACTGTTGGTATGAAAGGTAGCAGAGCCAGTGCCCCATTAGCTGGAGGCTTATGAGTGAACCATCATGTATGAAAAATGACAAGTACAAACCCACCACACACTTAAAAAAAGTTAAAGGTAAGTAATGGGCAAATGAAAACCATCGCTGCGGTCTGTGCTGCAGCACACGATGAATTCCGGTCCCAGTTGACAAGCGCAATACAACACAAATTATTATTATTATTTTGTGTTCTCTTTTCTTTTGTTCATGTTCTGTATTTGTATTATTTGTTGTGGCTTCTTTTTTGTATTTATTTCTTTTGGAATCTTGTATATCTTTCTGTATTGTGTTTGTCACAAAAAATATGTCTATGTCAAATGGTTCCATCTCAGCATATTCAACTATAGAGTGTGCTGATGTTTCACGCAATAGAAGTGTGAACTAGTTCTATTGACCGATTGCACTAGTGCAGCGTGGTCAATGTCCCAGCAAGGGCAAGTCTATTTCCGAATGCCGAATGCACATTATAACGAATTGAATAAAAATCAATCTTGGGGCAGTGGCGACAGCGCGCCGAAACACGTGATCGCGGCCAGGCACGTGACTAGAGGTCGACGCTTCCTCATGCACATAACAAAGATTGAGGTCGAACCAACTGAATAGCGCGATAATATGCGATTTATGTCTATCGCCACGATAACAGGCCATTGATAAAGTTACCAGTTAGCGCCTCAACGGAACCACCCAGCGTTATGAAATTCGGCGTGCACATGCTATAGATTATAGACGTACTTGATATTTTTATGACGGCCTATTATGAGGCTTAAATAGGATACTTTTGTGAGTCCACGCAGACGCACAACAAAAAGACTGAATGACTTGATTTTTGGTAGATAGAGGGGTATAGTTGAAATGCCAAGGAAGGGGAAAGTAGTCCATCTTCTTTTATCCCAATCGAACGAGCACTTGTCATGGGATATATATCCTGAATACCAACCGGCCTAGCCAAATATGGGTACACAAGACGGAACGTAAAATTAAACACAAAATATTTTCTATACATGCAGCAGGCACTACATTTACAAACACAATCTCATTGCGATGCCTCGATATAAAATTCCAAATTCACCAGTGTCTACGCCGCTGTCGGCATCCTTAGATTTAATTTGACTAGAGGGGCGCGTGCTGGGTCGCATTCTACAAAGGCCACGAATGGACTTTTATGACAACTGTATTGTCGTGTGAAATCAAAACGGCCATGTATTCGTCCTCGGTCGCCGCTGAAATATAAGTAACAAAACCAATAGCGCTTGTGTTCAATTTTAGGGCCCCGTACCCAAAGGGTAAAAACAAGACCCTATTACTCGTACTAAGACTCTGCAGTCGGTTCGTGTATCTGTCCGTCTGTCACCAGGCTGTATCTCATGAACCGTGATTGTTAGACAGTTGAAATTTTCACAGATCATGTATTTCTGTTGCCGTTATAACAACAAATACTAAAAAGCAGAATAAAATACATATTTAAGGAGGCTCCCATACAAAATACGTGATTTTTTGCTGTTTTTATAGAGAAAGGTATGGAACCCTTCGTGCGCGATTCGGACTCATACTTAACTCTTAACTCTCTATCGAATCGGTGAAATGACTAGAAACATCGAAGATAAATAAGTGAGGTTCAGCGCCCTCGAGACGCATTTACTCCGGGGAACGCCTCGCCTGTAAACAAGTTGTCCATGCAGACGTAATAGCCAATATCGTTTGAGATATAATCAGACTGGTGATTCACAGCCCGTGGGACATCCGCTTATAGAAAAAACATTGCTTACGTTGTATTACATCGTGCTTCTAGTATACGCTGATGAGTGATGCTAATGTTAACTCAAAATTTTATATTCTGGTTTTCAGATTTATGGTTGTGCTATAAGATCTGAGACATGAGACATCTATGAGATAATGACTTGATTTTTTGTAGAGTTAGTAGAAAGGCCAAGGAAGGACTATGATAGAAGAGTAGTTTCTATGGGATAAATCCTAAAGTACACGCAGCCGAAGTCACTGGCAAAGCTGGTACATATATATAGTTATTTTATTTTATTTTGAAGTCAATACCGTAGCAAATATTTGTCGTTCATTCGTGCACCCTCGTCGTAACTCTCAATCGGCTTGATGGATTTTAATGGATGAGTTATCCTGTGGTGCGCCTCACTGTGACGAGACCACACCTAAATCTGCAAAATGCAGTGAAGATAATAATAAAGTACTGCACTTTCTATCACTTGAGTCGTTTTGTTGAAATACAGTTTTATTGTATTTTCAGTCTAGAGTAGTAAATATAAGTAATAACAATACCAAAAGAATAAAATGAACTTACATTTGCTACATAAAATGTCAACTGTTCTACAATAAACAAAAGTGACATATTAAAATGAATCTATCTATTTTTATCTATTTTTAATACCTTTAAAAGTATATATATATACACGAGCAATTCTTGTATGTATATATATATATATATATAAGAATTGCTCGTATATATATATATATACTGTACTGTACTGTACGAGTATGTTCAAAAACTACTTCACGAAATTGGAAGCGGTTTTCAGAGAATCTGGTGTACTCGTACTTCACTCTAATACGCCGCCTAGAAGCCGAGCAAATTGCACCCGTACGAAACAAAGGTGGATTTCTAGTATATAATACATACTTAATAGATTGTTTGATCTGATACACATTTTGCGTCTGTTCTCACATTTCATTGGGTCTAATCTTAAATACATCGGTTTCAATTGATTTTTAACGCGTCACGACGTAACCAATAACGACGTAACGTAACGACAATATTTGCGTCGATCAGCAGATTTAGGCATTATATGAATCGATCATTGGGACTTAAATCCAACAACAAATTAGTTGGGAAAGATCGCTAGCACGTCTTATAATCTATCGACTTAATCCTAAGGACATTGTAAGAATGTCTAGAAGCCAGATAAAGGCCTAAAGTGACCTAACAAATTTATGTTCACCAATAAACCACCAGTGAAGATTAATTTCGATAGGTGAAGGATAATAATCATGTTTATAGAGTGATTTCTTGTATCTTTCCAACTTTCTTTAATAACTTTCCATACACGCCTTATCGTCACTTAACATCAGACAAGTTTAAGTCCAAGTGAAAACCTATTTCTCCCACCCAACATCCCAACATCCAAATCTAGCTGTTGAAAACTTGTTGTTACTGCAATTTCCTGCAATAAATACAAGAAAAGTTTTCCACTATAAAAACAGCGACTTTGTCTTGAAACCACTGACCGGTCCTGTCTTCTGTCCCACCATGAACAAAGATGATAGAATCGGTAATGTGATGTCGGGACGTGTTAAGCACGTGATGCTCGGTGGACTGGGCCACGTTTCGCTTCGGGTGACATGATAAATTAATTCACACAACGTTTATTCACACGGTGTTAACAAAACGTGACCGGCTACGGCTGCTCGCTGATAGACTTGGCTTCGGCGAACGATAAACATCGCGACAAATCGAGAATATTCAACAACAACCTATCCTTGTTTCTATCTCATCGAGTGGTCTAACAGTCTGGGCTAATTGCTACTTGTTAAAACGGTCACCGTGCAGGTTCGATACCCAGCCTTCTAGTTTACCAAGTCACTTACTGTGAGGCTCTGGGATCAACGTCCTTTCAATGACAAAAACTTTATCAGTTTCATTGTTTTACTCATCCTATATTTCAGCGCTGTTACAAGCGCCATGATCAGGATGCAGAGTTGCTCCGTGATCATGGCGTATGTAACAACGCCGAAATATTGGAAACTCATGAAAAAATAACTGTGGTAAGATCCCGGTAAAATATTTCAATGTAAGTATGCCAATAACCATGATAATAATAATAAATTAATGCTATGCTTACAAACATACCCGAAAGGGTTTTTAATACAACTATATCTTTTTATTGTGTTCATCAAACTAATAGGTTTGATTTTTGCACAAATCTAAGGGACGGCCGACTTGAGTATTCGATATTAATTTCAACATGATATTTCCACGCGTTTCTGTGAAAAAGAGTATTGACAGTCAGACGGACCGGCGAACAACAAAGTGATTCTATAAGGGTTCCTTTTTTCCTTTTGAGGGACGGAAACACAAAAATCAACACGAAAATCGAGTGATAAATAAGTACGAGTATGTATACAATCCCGACCCGAGTCAAACCGGTGAATTGCGAATTGTTTAAATGAGTAAAGACACTAAATTTGCATTTCATAATAAATACATTTCAGAAAAATCCATTTCAGAATAAATAAAATCAAAATTAAATTCTATATAGTTATATGTACTGCATGCAATGTTTACGTTCTTATACGTACATTACGCAGTTATGTAACTGTGCCTGATGCTGGGGCCACACTAAAGAGAAATGACATTAGTTATCGCGACAATGGACGTTAGGCATAGGTGTAGCCATGACTTTACCGCAATAATTTTACCACGGTATTCACAATACCGTTTGAAGTTAGGCAATATCTCTCGCTACATTAATGCGTTAAAGCGGCCACACGTTTGACATTGTGCACCGTAGTGATAAAATGCTCCTAGTTGTGCACCGGGATCGCGACGGGATCGCACGTTATTGATGGAGTGGACTAATGAAAAAGTGTTCGTATTTCTAGACATCCTGCAAACAGAGACATGTTTGTGGGCTCCTAAAAACAATCTTCTTTGTGATCTTTTTTTCTTCATTTGGTAATGATAAAATACGTTCATATAATAAAAATGTACATCATGAAATACACTGTAGCAGCGTCACATTCCATCTTGATCTTTTAACGCCAATGTTATTGCCAAGAATTGGCGTTGACGTTGAACGCAATGAGGCCACTCCATGTATCAATTTACGTTTTCCGTAAGTGTGGCCCCGGCATATGAACGTTAAGTTAAAACTGTGATAGTTCTGCTCTAAATAGCACACATTTTGTTACTGGAGCACCATTAAAACAATACAGGAGTATCTAATTGTAATTAGTGATTTGTAATTTCATTATCATTATTTTGATAAGCTCTGCAAAGTGTAAGTGCGGGAGATGTAATTTTCATTTATATTGATTACATGACTAGTCAAATCCAACGATTTAAAGATGCCTTTCATTGACTTCGTATACCTCTTTGGAGATACGAGTATAACATCTCCTTGTCTTACTAAGCTAGGAAATTGAATAAGTTGCGTTTGGACTTAAATCATTGGTCGGTCGGTCATAAAAGCGGTTTTTTTACAGACATCTCTTTCTAAATACGAATTCCAAGACAGCTCAAGTCAGCGGAGTCGACGGCTTTATCATAAGTCCGCGAATACAAAGCACGGGGGCTTATTTTATTTCTATTTACTAATACGCTAATATTAACTGATAATAAAAAATGTATGTCAGTAAAAACGGAGTTTATCTAGTGAAACTGTGGTAAGGAAATCTAAGTTAATTTGATTGTATAGCCCTTAGTTTGTAAATATGTCGAAGGGAAATAAGGAAATCAGGGATGCCATGAATTCTATTACCGCAGAAGAAGAAGAAACCGCAATGCTCTTAAGCCACTTTTTTGTCATTTGACTAGATTTTGTCTAGTAAAATGACGTATCATTAAACATATGACAGTGTTTTATGAAATCATTAGAAGTTTTTCAGTAAGTACACGTAACACACGTTACGTGACGACCTAAGTACATATGTACATATAAACGTGTATTTGAGCAAACGTTATTGGGAAAATAGATTGGTTCATTAGTTATTTTTGGACGGATCAATTACGTGTAAATACATACATAAACAAATGGGATGCCAAATTGATTCCTCCACGTTTACATTACCACCTTCGGGTAAAAAAGAGAATTAAGCGTGCACCTGGCACGCTTTTGTGTCAACAATCGATACTGCGACTATTATGTGCTTCACATGCACCCAATCAGCCAAATTACCTTCGTTGCAGTATTGGAATGACGTCAGAATTGTAACTGCACGACGCAACAAAATCTCTTTGGCTCACGCGCGCAAGTCGTCGGAAAGTCGGAAGTTGCACCGACACAAAAAGTAGGTTAGGTGCACATAAATTTTTTTCCAACCATCTTGTATTTTAAAATTACATTGTTTAGGTCAAATCTTGTAAGCTGAATAAGAACTACGTGCTGGTATCCGATTGAGCTGAAATTTGGCATACTTATGTAAATTATGTATGTCGAACTGTTCTGACGATGTAGACGGAAGGTGGTCACAGTAATTCTTTAACTACATATAATAAAACCATTCGTGTTTGGGTTCGTATGATTTGATGCAATAATAAAATACCATCTACTAAAAAGTATCTATTGAAGAAGAAAAAATTAAGAGAAAATTATTCTATATTCATAGGTTATAGGTATTTATTTATATTAAATAATAGCTTCTGGTAGTTTAGTGGCGGTTTTATATAGAATGTGGTGGGGTGGAATATATCGGGTGGTGGGTTTATATAGAAGTCCATGTGTGAAAACTGGTAAAAGGCTTGTCATCATCATCAGCCGGGAAAAGTCCACTGCTGGACATAGGCCTCCCTCATGGTACGCCACATCGACCGGTCCTGAGCCACCTGCATCCAGCGACTCCCTGCTACTCTAACCAGGTCGTCGGGCCATCTAGTAGGGGGACGGCCTGGTACACGTTTCCCGGTACGCTTGGCTTGTACTGTACACTAATTTGGATTATCATTCTCAATCGTATTTATTAGTTCGAAGTTGGACATTAGCCTTCTCATATATTACCATATCCGAATTTTTCTAAGGGGATTTGCCATGGAAACCAGACTTGGCAGGCGGATTGGCTATTCAAGAACAGTCTTATATATGTCGACAAATCTATCAGTTTTTGTGGTTCCTGTGCGACGCTATCTGGAGTTCTTTAACGTTATGCCTCTCCTAATACGTCCATACTAAATTTCTTTTCTTGCCATAATCTTTTAAAATAGAAAGTCTGGCTTTGATAAGTAATTACCTAAAAAATAGGAGATAATATTATAGTGTCGCGAAATAAATATCATTAATTTACAACTTTATAGTTAGTTGCAATAACCGTTACGCAGCTAATGGCTGTGCAGTGCAGATAAAATGGTGTTAGGTAGCCAGACGAACTTAGAAAATGCCCTACCACCAAGCCAACTGTTAACGATAGGTACTCCTACTGGTAATTGACCATTATGCCACGGAGGCGATTAAAAAGTAATACATTCATTTCCATATGTGTATGTGCTTTGAAATTTAAACATGGAAAAGCACTTTTGCTCTTTGGTTGTCAGAAACTCGTGTATAATTTAGTCGGTTGTCGCGCCCAATCGTCATGTGTTTTTCCACTCTTCTTTTTAATATCCGTACTGTCACGGAGCTTCTCGAAAAGTCTAGAGTTAAAGAAAAGAGAGAGGCGTATCCATCTATCCCCTTCGTGTCAAATGACTAGCGTTGAAAGCTCTCGAATACTCGCATAAGGATTGTCAAGTGCGAAAGGGAGACCAATTCATCAATCTCCTTCAGACAAAAGAAAGCGTGGACGTCTCTCGAATGTTCCAGAAGATTCTAGATTGAATGATCTAGAAACAATACCGGGTATATATAGTCGCGAGCCGAGCTTCGAGTTCAGTTCAGTTTGAGTTGAGTTCACAGCGATAATAAGTGAAGAAATGAAAACCGGAAAAAATAGTAGAGCGAAAGTACAGTCGAAGTGGAAAAGTGTTAGTGTACTAGTGTGTCACGTGTGTCAGTATCGACAGATCGGCGTCAGTAGTGCCCAAGGACTCTGTACGTGGAATCCAGGGACGGACTTAGTGTAGACGACTCGGAACTAGTGAGACAGGGACGTACTCTGTTTGGGAGGACCCGTGATTTTGAAGATTGGATTGTGGACTTGTGTTACCAATAAACTCCGGAACTTTGGACTCGTGTTTTTCTTCAATCTACGAACCTGGAAGCTCGTAACAGTTGAATCCGTTGAGATCAAAATCCAATTCAATGCCTTCTTAGAGTGGTTTATAGTAGTTTATGAAACAAGTACACCCGATTTAAAAAATATGTACCTACTGTTGTAATAAGTCATTCACCCTTTCTTGTTCCTATGCAGCGTGTTGAGGGAAATTTAAGAAGATTAAATGACCTATTAGGGATAATGACTAATAAATATTATGCTATCATTCGAGAAACTGTGTGAAAAGATACATAGCCATGTAAAAGATTTTTCGATATGACTTATAATTTTCCAAATACAGCCCGTCGAAAAGTGATTCTAGTCACGTGGTGTAAAAACGCTCCATACAAATCGGTACCTAGGCGTGACGTCACGGTTAAGTATTGAAGTTGAAAATGTATGAAACTTTTAACAATATCCACATTATCTCTGATGACCACGCTCTATTTAAAAAACCTTCACAGTGAAATTAAAAAGTAAAATATTCTATAAAATATTTAATTCGAGCAAGTTTGTTTTTTTAAGTTTTTGCCGTCGTTGTATGCTGTAAAAGTCCATTAAAAATTATATTATATATTGAGAAATTTATATGAGTTTTATAAAGCCTTTTATGATTTAAACATCAATTTAACCCCAATTTGATTTGGTGTCATCCAGCCTATTCAAGGTGAAAATGACATGGTACAAAAGTGGTTACCGATTTTTGCAATCGGGTGTACTTCAGCGAAACGTAACTACACTGACAACATCGTATTAGAATGCCAAATCCAAATAAGAATTTTATCCTATATTCAAATTTTTCTCAGGGTCACTGCAGTGAACACTTAGCTTCGTACAATAAATAACTAATTATGTAAATAAATTATGTCACTTTTTTCCTAGCTGTCAGCAAATATTTGTTTCATGTATCCTCTACAGGAAAGCCAAAAGTAATTAGATCTTATAGCTTTTCCTTAAGTTTCTAGACATTTCTTTAAGTTTCAAAGGATGAAGGACCAAAACCAATCGAATTTTCGTTGGGTGTAAAAAAGGAATAGAAAGTTCCTTGAACGGTAAAAAAGTTAATTAAAAACCACAGAGCTCTTTAATCTGAGAATTAGCTCGACGTATTTTGTAGAGTTCCGAACATCCGATAAAAAAACGGAACTCGTATAATTTCACTCCGGTGGCTGGCTGTCAATCTGTCTGTAACAGTTGATTATCAACAACCACAGTAGCAATCAACAGGAAATTTGGAATAGTAATGAGAAATGGTGAACCATGGTGCCTCAACTAATTGATACGATATTTATATTTAAGTAGGGGCCAGAATAGTGTGGTCGAAATTTCAAAGTGTTTTTTTTCCTTATTTATACTGTGACGCCCTTGAGAATTTGCCACTTTTTGACGACGCCCCATTTAACCCAGAGTCCCCGCTACCCCCACCAAAAATGCAAACCAATTCAATACTAGCCTATTAACCGGTTATCAGAAAATCTATCTGGACATTTATAATTATTATCAGACAATAAAATTAAAAGCACAAAAGTTATTTTACAGGGCGTCGCGATGGACAGTTTGGGAAGCCCTGTCCTAAATCATTTATTGATTAATCTAGCCTGCATACCTAATAAGTAATTTTAATGGAACTTAAACTTCTGAAGATAATTAGTGTCATTTCTAAGTCATCAGTCCATTGACGATTCTTAGTCCTTACACTTTGTTCATGTGTTCTTACACTACAGCGCTATTCACTATAACTATTTTTAATTCACTAATTACACTAACTCAAAAGGTTATTCTACTAGACGGACTGACGCGACTACTGCGTTCATGTCGTACCCAACTATAATCAGTAGGGACTTTTCCCTAGTGAATTTATAAGCGGTGAGTAAAGTATTTAGCTCAAGTATTTACTCAGCGTCTAAAGACAAAAGTCTTTGATCAGTGCGTGTTGCCAGTGATGACATACGGAACCGAAACGTGGTCCTTTACTGTGGGCCGAATAAACAAGCTCGGGGTCACTCAGCGAGCAATGGAACGAGCTATGCTCGGAATTTCTCTACGTGATAAGGTCCGGAATGAGAAAATCCGTAGACGAACGAAGGTCACCGACATAGCTCGACGAGTTAGTGAGCTGAAGTGGCAATGGGCAGGCCACATCGCTCGAAGAACCGATAACCGGTGGGGAGTAAAGGTTCTCGGGTGGCGACCACGTACCGGGAAACGTCTACCAGGCCGTCCCCCCACTAGATGGACCGACGACCTGGTTAGAGTCGCGGGGAGTCGCTGGATGCAGGTGGCTCGGGACCGGTCGATGTGGCGTACCATGAGGGAGGCCTATGTCCAGCAGTGGACGTTTCCCGGCTGATGATGATGAGTAAAGTAAATTCCGTGGTGGTAACTGACAGTTTTCAATTTCAAGATAAAATAGGGCCGGCTCAGCTTTGATTGTCGTCAATAGTGTATTTGACAGAATACGTAATTGCGCAACATATGTAGATTGACAGACAGATTAATTACAAAATAAATGTATGTATAAATAAGGTCAAGCATATTAACCAAAAACTAAGTCCTACATTTTAGGTTATAAAATGAATTCTCGACATAATTGGCGCGTGGTATTGGCTTTAGACACCTCACATAAACCCGCGGATTTCGTAAAAAAAAGAGTTTTGTAGTGAATTCGTAAAATTCATATATTGAAGTGTAAGTAACAATTGTATGCCGAAAGAAGCGTGAGAAAACAGTGACTGCATTGAAGAACATGAAAGAGATAGATTGTGTCATAAACTATATTATAAACTATATACCTTATTATCGACCTGACTGCGGTACAATAATTTGGATATCCCCCGAAAACCAGCGCGTGGGTAATAGTACATTATGATACAAGTGGTAATAGTACGAAATGATTCATCATCAGCAGGGAAATGTCCACTTTTGGACATAGGCTCCTTCCATTATGTGCCACAATAGCCATTCCCGCGCCACTTGTATCCAGTGACTCTCCAAGACCTTTAATAGGTCGTCTCTCCATGTAGTAGGCGGACGACCCGGTATACGTTTTCCGGTACGTGGTCGCCATTCGAAAACTTCTACTCTCGTTCCGTTCTCCAAGCGATGTGGCCTGCCCATTTCCAATTCAGCTTACTGACTCGCCGAGCTATACCGGTGACATTAGTTCGTCTACGAATTCTCTCATTCCAAATTTTATCACTCAGAGAAATTCTGAGCTTAGCCCGGTTCATTGATCGATGAGAGACTTTGAGCTTGTTTAATGGGCCAACAGCATATGACCACTTTTTAGTTAGGTATGTCATCACTGGCAACACGCCCTTATTAAATACTTTTGGTTTTTTGACGCTAAGGTATTTCAGACGAAAAGATAGGCCGTAAGTTTCCGAACGCTGCCCTGCCGAGTTGGATTCTTCGGTTGACCTCTTTGTCGAAGTTGGACCTACCTAGTTGAACGATCTGTCCCAGGTATACATACTCGTCTACTACTTCGATTGTAGTGTTCCCAACCACTACCGGCATAGGTGCAACATGGACATTTGACATGATTTTCGTCTTGTCCATGTTCATTTTTAAACCTACCTGTTGGATTACAAGTTGAATTCTTCGGTTGATTTCTTTGTTGAAGTTAGGTCCACCTAGCTAAGCGACCTGTCCCAGGGTATACTACTTCCACCCTTGTGTTCTCAAGAACTACCGGCGGCATAGATGCAACATGGAAATTTTATTTATATTCATTATTTCTATCTACTAGAAACAATTTAGTCAGCGTAATGAGGTGTGCAGGTGGAAGCTGATTGGCCGCAACAGAAGAGAAATTCACGCTAATTGACCGCAACAAGAAAGTCCTTTGGCCTGTTCCAATTCCCGCTATGTCGTAAGAGGCTAGAACCAAATTCTATAAGACAAATAGGTCTGATGTATTGTCTGACTGACCGCCTTTCGAGGCAATGTGATCCCAGTAGTATCAATTAGAGATTTATTATTAGAGACATAATATCGATATAAACATAAAAATCGTCCCTTATCATCCAATAAGTGCCTATACATATAACTGTATTTTAACATTCAAATAAAGCAACAGGCATTTAGGTATAGACGAAGTACATAAATTCTGCCTACGTCGTTGCTAAGTGTGGGTGTATTGCTGTATTAAATAAAACGAAACGAATAATTGTAATTTAATTTATTTTCTGAAGGCTTTTCTAAGTAAAATAAATAATCTTTGACATTCGTTTTTTAGAGGTTGGTCTAATTAATTTGCTTATTCGGTTTTTGTAGAAAAAAGTAAAAGAAATAAATGTTAGTGGGCGTCAATCGAGATGCGTAGAAAATAGCCCAACCCGTGTAATGGCAGCTTAGTCCCACTTCTAAATTAATTCGAGGAATATAAAGACCTACACTTTGACCGCGAATTCAACCGCGTCTTCGCTTAGGAAAGAATCCTACAGAAATTAAATGCCCGAACGGGATAAAAAGCAGCTTTTACGTCCCTTCAACAATCCCTATACTAAAAATCAAGTCTTTTTGACTCTCCGTTACGGCGAGAAGGAAGGACAAACAAACGAAAGTGATCTCATTTATAAAATTAGATTATAGAGAGAATGTTTCAGAAAGGCCACAATTGTAGTGAACTCCAAGAAGTTAATATTTAGCTTTATGAACACGACCTTCTCTCTCCTTTCTAGCTTATTTCCATTTTATAATAACAACGTGTACAGCGAAATGTGTTTTTTCACATATCTTATAGATTCGAAGCTGTGGAAAAAGATTATTGTGCAGGAAACAAAACAGCCAACAGTATAAATAGAACATATGAGTTCTGTTATCGACGTTGTAGAAGCAATTATTGGGCGTTGACCTAAAAACACCAGATCTTCATTTTTTTAAACAGCCAAACATTCAGACGGGCAAAAAGGGAACCTATATGCTTTGTTTTTACTTTTGAGGTACGGAACCCTAACAATTATGTTATACTTTTCCGTTCACAAGTGGATTCCCCTTGTTTTGGTTTGTTAAAACCTTATCCGTCTTGGTCCGTCTGTCTGTTTGTCAAGACTCTTTTTCTCAGTAACGCATGGAGGTATCAAGTTGAAATTATTATCGAATACGCGAATCTACAGTACCTTGAAGCTGTGAAAAAATGACTCTTCCAGGGTAAGGCATTAAAAAGACACATACGTCTGTTTAAGACGCATTTACCGTCAAAGAAGGAATTACATAACCTATAGGGCATTTCCCATCGATCTACTATCATCAAATTTAATAAGAAGCAAGATCTTACAATGAAAGTATAAAAATAAATTTAAATCATTACAATTTTACGATTGTAAACTATTACAGCGCCTGTTTTTGTTTGTATTTCAATGTGTAAATTAACAACAATGCTAATGTCTTCTTTCGCCAGGCACTACTTGTTCTTATAAAATGTTATTTTGAGTGTGGTAATTATTTATATTCTGTACGGAGCCCTCGGTGCACGAGTCTGACTTTAAATTAGCCTTTTTTTATTTTTACACTTTTCTATCTTGTTAAAAAAACGTTTCATCAGACTAAAACCGCGTTCATCGGAATACAAGAGAGAGAAACTCAGAAACCCAAATTTTGAACGAAATCTAATCTAATTGACATAACATTATCATTGATTTAGGGCATAGTTATTGGAATAGCCTAAGTATATTTTAATTTTTATGAGTAATATCTGGCTCACAGTCATGTTAAAGCCATGGAAAAGTTAACGGAAAAATAATAACTTCTAGAGAGCAGTTGTCCATTGAAAACTTCTGACGTAAAGTTTTACATTTAATAATTTTTGCCCGGCTTCACGAGCACAGAAAGTACGAGTATATTCTTTACATTTCCGTAATTCTACCCAACCCTTCTCAAAGTTTCTTTTAAATTTTATAGAAAAATATTTCTATGTAAAACGGCCTCTCTCAAACCTAACAATGTTGGTTTGTATCTTTGGCGTGTACAAGTAATATTATGAACATTTGTTAATTGAAATATGTGTTGCTTTCGGGAACTTACATAATTCGCTTATATTCTCTAATGATGACTTTAATTCTGTCATTCCCCACTGCAGGAGCTCAAGCTTATACTTGCCTACAGAGAGTGTATGGGCCATTCTCCACCACGTGTGCTTGTGCGGATTGATAGATTCACACACACCTTTTGAATTTCTTCTCAGGTGTGTGCAGGTTTCCTCACGATGTTTTCCTTCACCGAAAAACCAAATCATTATTTTTATCATTTGTGCAGAAATTCCAAATACGAAATTGGAACTCATTGGTATGAGAGATCGAACGTGGATTGTTCAAAGTCTGACGCTCTACCCAACAACAATAGGTAATACATATTAATTATTATAAGTGGTTTATTAGACGATGATCTGATACGCAGTTTGTCCAGATAGTACCCAAGTGTTATTTCGTCTATTTAGCCGAATGTCCAACTCGTATTTCGTCCAACTCGCGTTTCGTTGAACTTATGTAACAGTGCAAAAATAAAATGTCATTTTCTTTCATTTGGAGTGGCATCAATTTCATACAAATACTTCGTTCCGGCAGTAAAATTTACAGGGACCGTGTCGAATGACTGTATAATATTAAAAAGGGAATAAGTGATACATTTTACTAAACAACTTACTCGTAGTCTGGGAAAGGGAACGACCTCGGATAATTTTCCGGATCAAAAAGCTCTGCAGTCGTAAGAATAGCTAGACAAGTGGTGGGAGATTAGGCATTTCCTGCAAGACTAAGCAGGTTAGGGCTTCGAACTCTTAATGTCAATACAAATTGGTTTTCTGCAAAACTGGTCGCTTTTTATTCCATCCGATGGGCACAGACTTCTAGATTAAAAGAGAAAATATAAAAAAGAGAGAATTGGAAATTTCCAATTATTAATTTTGTGTCTACATCTAGTAATAAATACTTAGCAGTGACGGACGGACAGTGAGATAGATACCAGAATGAGAATATAAGTACTAAAAGTAACTAAAAACCGACCAACCGACCACGCAAATGATTAGCAATCTAATAAATATCTACAAAAAAGTAAATATAGAAATGTAAAATTGAAACTCTAAAAATATAAATAGTACTTTGATCAGAACAAACTACTTATGTCTTGCAAAAAGATACATTTACGTTTGTACCAAAATGTTTAATGTCCACCCGTGCGAAGCCGGGGCGGGCCACTAGTAAAGTATAAGCGTGCAATATGGAACTATAGAGTATTTTTATTATTATTATAATTGTATAAGTTTGTAATTGTAAATAAGTGACCATAGGATATATATATATATTGCATATGTCAGAAGTGACTTCCTTTAATTTTAATTGTTTCATTATTTATTGTTACAAGGATTTGTAAAAAGCACTCAGCAAGTGTTACGGTTTAAAAGATGCAACCTTGTTACGGATAAACGGACATACACAAGATCGTTATAGTAATGGCCTATTGGGTACGGAACCTTAAAACACATTTCAATAGTGTTATTTTTGAAAATCTATTATGTTCTATTCGGCGGATCTTATACCCGAACAAATCCATATACATACATTAATTATACATAGAGTGGGTACTGAGAGCCTCTTGAATTCGTTTAAAATAGGGTTTCTTCACCATGATTTTTGTGTATTGTACTGCTAAATGCATCAATCTTTTTTCGAATTCTTCACATCCGATTTATTTGTGACTCAGCGCCTAAAACAATTGAAATTAATTGGTAATTTGATACACTATGTTCTGTTTTAACACGTAGGACATTTGTTACCCCGTGTTACATTTTTGGGATTTCACGCAGACGAAATTTAAAAAAAGTTTTGTACCATATTTACATTATTTGTTATTAAAATATATTTACATAGCGATCCCTCACACTACCTAGTACTCGGATTGCATTTGCCATTCCATCGATAAAATCCTTCGTTTTAAAATGATTATCAACGGAGACACAAGATGTGAGAGAGAGTAGGGTAGATTATCATATATAATGTGATGTGATTTGATTTGGAGAAACCGGTCAAGTAATTATATAACATATATTTTGATTAAACAGCATTTTCATTTATTCCTATGGTTATGCTGTAAGACTTTGCTTCTTGCCAAATTTCAGGGTTCTAGGACAACGGGAAGGGATAGTAATGGGTTTCCTTGCATTTTCTAAGGAAATGGTCTATAAGTACAATTTAAACAGCCATATCTTTTTATTGCGGTGACCTATAAGTTTTTTTTTCTTTCATAGATTTAAGAGAATGCAGACTTGAGTATTCGGTATTGATTTTAACTTGATGCATTTGAGTTTTGCATGCGAGTTTCTGATAAAAAGGTTCAGTCAGACAGACAGACGGACAACAAAGTGATCCTATCAAGGTTCCTTTTTTCCTTTTGAGGTAAGGAACCCTAAAAATAATATTTCAGGTGGTTCTGCCAGTGCACTTAAAGGCACGGCATCATTAAAACCCAGTAACTGTACAGCGAGACAATCCGGAGCTCTAGGTATACTGGAAAATATTAATCAGTAATTCAAACAGTTTCAACAAGTCTTCATTTTAGTTCTGATCTTCATCATTTCTGATGGTAGTGGTAGTGATAATGTGGCCGTTGGACTAAAAGGGACCGAAGTCATCCTGAATTCTCAAGCTAATCAAGCGATGGCTATGTTAGATAGTTCTGAAACCCAAACTATTATCTTCACACGAGTACTGTGACGTATTTAAACTGAAATAAATCGTGTTATGAAAATCAACAAAAACAAGTTGTTTTTTAAGTTTACAAACATGATAAAGCACATGCATACATTGCATACAGATAGCGCGGTGTGCTCGAATAGTTGGCTACGTCATCAATCGGTGTGGGCGTCGCAGGCGCACACGTGTCCGACCATGCGCTGCCACGACCAAACTGTAGTGCCACCAACTTACTAGTAGAACGTTATCAACGAGGTATAATAAATAAAAGAAATAAAATCATGTTATTATCAGATGTCAATGAATCACATAATTGTTAGTACTGCTTATAGCTATGTTAGTATGCATATGTCACAACTGAGTTTGTCAAACTATTTACATGTCGCATAATGGTGCAGTCAAATTTACAGGCTATGGTGTTCCGGCTGCGATTGGAGCTGGCGCGCACTCGACTTGACAAAGACGCGTACTTTTTTCTGAGGACAGCATGATAGCTGTCTGTGCGCGCCTCCGCGAACATAGTTGACGCACTGCAGTAGCGCGGCAGCCCCAATAGCATCCTAAAGCGATTTTTGAGTATAGCTGACCCACAGGCTGCTTGAATAGAACGAAGTACAGTACGCCTTACACAAGTGTCCATGTCATTTTTTAGGTCGTCAGTTACATAATGCATTAGCGGTGGATAATGCTTCGGCAAAAGTTAGTTTGATGTAGGCAGCCCTAGGAATGCGCCGCTCTACATGTAAGTTGGTAGTGATGTAGAGGTGCAACACGACCCGTGCTGCCAACGCACACAAGCCGGTTTACCTTGGTTACCGACTATTGATTGATACAGTCTGTCTGGGATTGTTTATTTTCTCCTATCCCGTAACTGTTTCCGGAGTTCGATTCATTAGAGGTGACTTCGAAACGGAAAAGTCAATTATTTCCGGCCTCGTGAAAAGGCGCCGGCAATGAGTGAAGTTTATCATATCTAGACTACTTGTAATTTAATAAACACCATTACAATATTATTTATTACAGTATTTTGATCCTTTACTATTTTTCTTCCTTTTCGGTTGAACCGAATTTAAAAAGGAGGAGATTCTCGATTCCACTGTATATTTTTTGTATTTTACGAGTTAACTCAACCAATTATGAATCGATTTTGATGATTTATTTTATCTGGTAGGGCATGCTTCAGAGGTGGTCCCATAAATTTTTTATCGAAATTGATTTAGCGAATCAACAAAAACAAAATTTAATAATTCTACCTCTAAGGGTGAACTTTTAAGGGTTGCTGTAGATTTTTTAGGTAGTTGAAGTCGGTTTCTTTTTTTTAAAAGCGTTAATGATATATTAAAAACAAATCGAGGATATACTCTTTTCATATTTGCACAAATGAGGGTGTCATACGCGTCGTGCTCTTTCGTTGGTTGCAGGTTCTATGGCGTTGGAGTTACATAAAATCTAACAATGGCTTCTTGTGGGCATTGTGCTATACACGTGCTAGCATATTTTTTAAACATCAAAATATCGTGTTTTTTTATTAAATGCAAGGTCGTATTGAATACTCGTACATACTGAAAATATACATATCGAATTAGGCTTTAACAATAAATAAACATAACAACCAAAAATATATATAAGTTAGATTCCCAATTAATATTTTAATAAATATAACCGAAAACATTTAAATTACTAACAGATAACATACAAATACACCATAAATACATTAATCATTAAAACAACTTAAACAAATGCACTGTTTTGGCACGTGTCGGTCGGGTGGCGGCTGGTAAGAAGCAACTTTAAGTACACGACGCTTGCCCTTCGGACAGAAGTCTTACATTATACCAGCTCCAATGAAAATTTCCTTATTTCATTCACGTTTCAAAGCAAAATGTTTGGATAATGAATATTTATGCGTCAACTAATTAATATTCGGGATAATGTGATATATACATTGTGACCACAAGTTTCACACAAGTGTTGTCTCGTTCTGGCACACCTTGGCTCGCGCTCTGTCACGTCCGCTCCCCTTTGTCTCATCCGTACAGCAATGGGCGCTAACCTAGCTACTTTTTGTATAACTCTAGCTACTTGTAAATACATCCCCAACACACCTTAAACAAAATATGTAATAAATAAATAAATAACTGTTTAACATTAGCAGAAAATTCGAAATATAAAACAAACCAGTAAGTTGAACTAAAAAGAAGGAAGCACTGAAGTATTTTCACAAGAGAGACAGATAGATGCAAGAATGTTATAAGTTAGTATATAAGTAAGTTAAGTAAGTTATGTATATTTATTCAATATGTATTATAGATTTTGTTCCCTTCTAGCTCTACGCCTATCGCTACAGTTGTACAAAAGGACGCAAAACATATCTTCAAATCAATGACTACAATATCCACAATGCTAAAAAGTTAAACTGTACAACAATTTTAGCAGAATATATCCTTTTTTGTTTGCTCTATAGTAAAAAAATAAAAATTAGCTACTTTTATTTACCAGTCTCGCCGTAAACGCCGGGCGCTAGTCGGCAACATTGTCGATACCCACTGGCATTAACTGGCATACCAGCCGTCCGTTCAGAATACGTTAGGTAGCGGTACCGTACGCACGCTCGCAAAGTTAAAACAAATCTTTTTTTTTTATTCATCTCTAGTAGTACCCTGTGAAATAACCTGCCTGTAAATATGTGTGAGAGGAGAATCAGAAAAATCAAAAGAGGTCAGTTATTTTTATATAATTATGTTTTATTCGAGATACCGAGTGTCAACGGGTACGAGTGTTACTGACCTGCCCCAAGTTATGTATAAATATCATGTTTATTATGCGATTATGCCTACTACGACGCTACTATATGTTTACATGGTTTGCTATGTATGTTATTTATTCGGCGAACATTTTATGCGAATTTCTTTTTGCAGCGCTGTGACTCCGTTAAAGTTTGTGTTGAAAGTAGCTATATATAATTGTCATCGCGTTATCTTAGATCAGTTTTTGTTAATTTGGTGTGTGTTTATATATATCATTATCACCTGCTTAAGTCCACTGCTGGACAAAAGCCAATTTCATACATCCTTACGTCCAACTGACGTTTTGTCTACGTTGATTTTTAAAACTTGATAAAAAGTAACTTTTGCCCCATTCCTTTCTATATATAGCTATAGGCTATGACGGTTCTAATTTTCATCAACAGCGGTTTAGCAATTTAGCTGTGAAAAGGCAACAAACAGACCGATATACATATAGAGTTACTTTTACATACATCGTGTTAACGTGATGCGATTTTTCAGTACTTGAAACCGACGTCAAAAAAGGAGTAGGTTCTCAATTTTGAGTGTTTGGCTGTGTGTTTGTATGTGTGCATGTTATTACACTATATATTCGCTAAATGCGAACCGAATTATGTGATACTTTTTTTAATTGAAAGGCTACACTCGAGGAGCTCCTATTTAAATTTGGAAACTTGTTCCATCCACGTGAAAATCTGAGGATCCCCTTAATTTCACCTACGTCCCGGTAACAGATTTTAATGAGTCCTGAAATAGTCAATTAAAAAGTCAAATCTTTAGTAACTTTTGAAATACTTTTTTGATAAATAATGGCTTATATACAGGCAAATAAACAACCATTAAAGATTAAAGTAGTTTGTCTTAATTTTTGCAACTAAGATATTTTATATTTTTTAAATCTTTATATAAATTATACTAATATTTTTGCTCGCGGCTTCGTATGAAAGACAAGAGAAATTATAACACCGGTACTACTCGTTAGATTGGGACAAGAATTGTTCATATCCTTCTCTGACCCTTCAACTATATCTATACAAAAGATCAAGTCAATTACATCCAGTTACGATAAAGAGGAAGAACAAAAAAACAGACTTTCGCATTTGTAACATTAGTGATATTGATAGTATTTACCCACGACTTCTGCAATAAAAAGTAGCATATATTTTAATTCAAAACTATTCCATCTGTGTGCTAAATTTCGTCCAAATCCCAGCCGCGTATGCGTGAAAGAGTCCCAACACACATCCAAACACAAAGAGTGGGAAAGATAATGTTCACACGTTTCGTAATAATAAGCGTATATTTACTGGTCTGTTAGAGTTTGGCCTGAATAAATTACATTAAAATGTCACGAATTATCGAATTAGTCCATATTTATATAAAAAATCATATTTCGGGAAAAATTTGACTTGATTTGAATTTGTTTCAAAAATGCACCCAAATTACTTTTTCTATAATACACCACACATGACAAAAACAAAGCCATCTCAAATGTTTTCTTGCTTACAATATATATTTTCTGATATTATCAATCTAGCGAATATCCCACCAGCTAAACCACTTTTACAATGTAACGATTAAAGTTCTGATTTTATTTACTGAAGAAGTTAATAACATTGAAAGTAGACAACCCTCCGCGTAAATGAAAGTCTAGACGTACGCCGCGCCCGCCGTTGTGAATCTCAGAAATGCAATTTCAAAAGTCAAGTAGGTAAGTCTACTGTGCTCGTAGAAAAAAACTGAAGGCGGAGTTTTATTTTCAGACCGATAAGTCTCAACTCGGCTGTAGAATAGAACCAGCAAATGTCGTCTAACGAAGGCGACTAGGGGAAAAATATTCAGGAAATGGGCAGCATCATCTACCTACATATATGTAATAACCAAATCTCTGCGTTCACTAATCCGCCTGCCAAGCGTGGTCACTAATTGCAGGCGATGTATAGCGTCAACCTGAATACCATCAATGCCTTATTATGACCACTCCAAACCAAAATCTACTCACCTGCCACGGTGATAAGTGATTTCTCTATTATAAATGTTTTATTAGAGACGTTTATGTTTAGCAATTGACTTTACTAATTATGATGGATCTTTTATTACACCGGTGACGGACAGAACAATATCTATAGCACAAAAACTGTAAAATTGCGACACTTTTATAGTCTTACCAAATTAGAGGATACATCGAGAAAGAACTAAATATTGCGGCTCGCGACTCTTTCACCAAGTGCTCCGAAAACCTTCAGAAAAAGTTAATTTTTCCCAAAATTGCGGCACCTGTGTGTCACAATTTCCCAGAAATATTCCAAATTTCAAGTCTAAATCATTAGTAGTTGCTTAGACCGGACGGACAGACATACAGACCAAGGAGTGATATTATAAGGGTTCCGTTTTTTCGTCCGATGTTCGGAACCCTAAAAAGTGGTGAAATAGTCACGCCACCGTCACTTCACATATTGTCGTAGAATTTCATCAGGTTTACTAAGCAAATTGGACAATTATTAGGGTTCCGTACCTCAAAAGGAAAAAGTAGAGGAAAACTTTGTTGTCCGTCTGTCAAAACCCTTTTTCTCAGGAACGCGAGGAGTTGTTGAAAGTTGAAATTAATATCAGACACTCAAGTCTGCCGTTCCTAGAATCTATGAAAAAATTAAACTTATATATAGGTCTACCCAATAAAACGATATAGCTGTATTTTAGACAATTTCTATAAAAAAAATGCAAGGGAACCAAAACCTATCTTTGGCAAATGCAAGCCCATCAGCAAGTTCAGCATCACAGGAATAAAACTTAAAACCATGATTTTAAAATTATAACTCAGTAAAAATAGCTTTTTATGTTTACAAACTTAATTTTGTAGTCAAAGCCATACATGGGGTATGAAATTTAGCTGCAATGTAAAATTGATTGTTCAATCAGAATTACATTTTCGGTAGAGCATTATTGATGCAGTATGTTAATTATTCATATCCTGTAAAGAGCCCTCGGTGCGAGAGTCCGACTCGCACTTGACCTATTTTTGTATCGAGAGAATTCATATGATTCATGTTTCGTTGCGGATACCGAGTGGGGGTGCGCCAGCCAAATGACTCGCATAGTGACTTCTTATCGGATCACATGACCGTCCGCAACGGAACGAGCACTTTACTCGACATTGTCTCAACCAATTTTGAATATATTTTTTTAAAAAGCTTAAGGTTTTCTCGTAATTTTTCCTAGATTTCTGGTCAGACTCGTCCGTACTACGAGAACCTACCTATTTTCTCACAACTAAGAGTGAAGCCGTTAATCCTTTGAAAGTTTTTAGCTCGCCAAATAATTTCTGAATTCTTTTCAGACGAAGTCGGCGGCAAAAGGTAAAATAAATATAAAACCGATAATTACATTTTCTAAATAACTAAATATGAAATTATTTTTTAAATATGTACAAGGACCGTAAAAGTAATTTTGGTTACTTTCTATCCAACAGCTTTATCCAGATTAGGATAGAAAGCATCCTACATTCTACTCCATACTATTTCAATGAAGCGTGAAAGTGAAACACAAAGACTTTCTCCATTGTACAAATGGGATTCAAGGTTTTGTAATGGCATAGAACTCAATCCTATTTCTCGATTTTAATCATTTACAACACACTATAACATTATAAATACGGTACTAACTCTGTCCCTCTGTGTGTTTGTTGACTTTTCACGTATAAACCGATCTAAGTTAAATTTGTCACACTATAGGCAAATTTATCCTGACCATTTCTAAAGTGCACAACAATTATTTTTCGCATGTTCGTGTTAACGGACGTTTTCATTCCAAATGCCATATTTATGGCACGAAGGGATTGCATACTTCGACATTTTTTATTTGTAAACTTTGTCTACTTCCACTTTGATGCTCACATTGCACGTTGTTGCGAATATCACACGCGGCGAAACGAGATGCTACTGAATAGGTTTATTAATCTGAGCTATACCTAAACTAAGCTAACTAAACTGAGCTATAACTAAAAGCTTCGGTGGCGCAATGGATAAGGCGCGGACTCTCAATCTGAGGGTACCGGGTTCGAATCCAGCCGTGTACCTATGAGTTGTTTTTCAATTCAAGTACATTATCCGATTGCTTAACGGTGAAGGAAAACATCGTGAGGAAACCTGTGCATGTCTTGAACAGGCATGTGAAGTCCGCCGATCCGCACTGGGCCCGCGTGGTGGCGCGTGGCGCGACTATGGCCCATACACTCTCTGTAGGAGAGTAGGCCTGAGCCCCTCCAGTGGGGACATATATAGGCTGTTGATGATGATACCTAAACTCACTACGGAATTTCACATTTTATAACACAGTAACGGGACCGGTCGATGTGGCGTACCATGAGGGAGGCCTATGTCCAGCAGTGGACGTTTCCCGGCTGATGATGATGATGAACAAGAGAGAGAAAAACCATCGTAAATTTTTAGTACGCCACAGTTGCCTACAATCGCAGTGACATTTAGTTTTCAGATATATTTTGTAGTGATTTTGTAATACTCACTGTGTTGGCAATCAATAAATAAAAATAAAATCATCCACTGCTGAATATATAAGCGTCCCCCATGGTACAACACCGGGCTACAAAGGTCCCGAGACGCTGTTGTATTATGTAAATGTAACGTAAACGCAATACTGACGTATATATTTCCACTAAACTACAACTTGGGTAGTAGTAGTAAAAAGTCTCTGAGCGCGTTTGACTAAGGAACCCTAAAAAGTATGTATACGGTTTTTTTGAAAACTGTTTGATAGTACCCTGTATACTACCTATAACAGAATATCACTATTACAAACCACGTATCGTTGGAAACCATCTTGTTTCTTGTTGTACATTTCCTGCGGCTGCTACTGATCAAGTGATCATAAATGATACAAATCTCATTAGCATTTTAAAAGTTATCTGCTGAATGGTGTAAGTATGTACTTATGCATATATTGTAAAGGCAAATATTGATTCCCATACCAACAACTCTTGTCATGTTCATTTATCAAGGCCATCCAGCTCACGTTTCTTAATTACATAATTATAACGCTAAAAAAAGGACTGAAAACAAACTTCAATTGCCTTTAAAATTTGGTTTTTGTTGATTTACTCAAAGACCGATCAATCAATTTCGATATAATTAATATGGGACCACCCCTGAAGTATGCTCTACCAAATAAAAGAAGTATCAAAATCGGTTCTCTATTGGCGGAGGTATCGCGTAACACACATACCCCCCAAAAAAGAACCTACGCGGGCAATTGAGAACCTCTTCTTTTTTTGAAGTCGGAGGAAATTGCACTATCCTCTCGTTTATAAATCGTGCGATTATATTAAAAGTCATTCTTATGCGCAATATATAAACGATAATCGTAAACTAAAACAGACAGTTGCAACATTATGGCAGATAACAATTGAAAAACAAAAAATTGATTGTTTTCTTCCGTGTTTACGGCACAATTCGATAACACGTTTTGTAATCTGTAATTCTCAAAACTGAACATACTTTTAGTAATAGTTGGCCCTGATTTAGATATTGATTTTGATTATAAATTTTTCAAAGAGCATTTCCTTTTTTATGGTTCCGTACCTCAAACGGAAAAAAGGAACCCTTATAGGATCACTTTGTTGTCCGTCCGTCCGTCTGTCTGTCAAGATTTTATCAGAGTCGTATTATTTTGAAATTAATATCAATTAGTCAAGTCTGCAGTCCCTTCAAACTGCGAAACGCAATAAAAAGATATAGCCATTTCAGCATATTTTGTTGACTTGAAAGCCCATCAGACCTATAGGGTACTTCCCATTGGCCTAGAATCCAGAAATTTGTCAAGAAGCAAGGTCTTGCAGCACAAATATAGGAATGGGGAATGAATATTAAAAGTATAATTTTTTAATTATATCTCATTGAAATCGCTTTTACAATAACAAACTGTTCCAGCGACTGTCGATACATTCTTAATGCTAACAAACTAACTAATGTTATAAATTTCTCGATGATTTCGTTAAGGCATTTTTCGGTGCATAATATTTACCTATTATTCGTCATTTTCATTATGTAAATTATTCATATTCTGTACGGAACCCTCGGTGCGCGAGTCCGACTCACTCTGATTTTATATTATGAAGTGTATCAATGTAGAGAAATGCCGTTTAAAAAGTAATATGACATTATTTTATGTCACGCAGATACATATGCGGCTGACTGTACAAGCGATCAACACAGCTGTCCCACTTTCCAAAGCCAGACCTGACAAAAAAACGTGACACGCGCATACCTAAAGATAATATAACACATATACATTATATAGGTATCATAGGTCAAGTTATTGTTGTTGCACCTAATGCTGATGTAGTAAGCTCTATATTCGAACAAAATGAGTTCCTGTATCTCCTCATTGTTAGCGATGCTTCGTGAAAAACAATGATACAGAAAGTTTTAAATATATATATTATAGCGCGAACTAAATGGTGGCAAGATGGTCTGCGCACTTGTCCTGCAGCAGTTTCAGTACATTGTATTTAAAAGTAATAATTTTAAAATTTCCTTAGTCCAGTTTTTACAAGTAAAACCTCGTTTTATTAACGATAAATTTAATTGAGTCCAATATTGTTTTTTTAGTAAATTTGAAATATATCTAATTAGTAATATGATTTAAATCATCAATAGTTGCATTCGTTCACAGTGGAGCAATGTCCATCTTCATAGACTCCATAATCGTTTTCCATTATAACCAGGCATGGGTGGCGGATCGGTAATCACAGTAAGATGTGATTGTTTGATGCTTCCTTCAGTCCCTTTACGACTCACATGTAACGCCATGCTATGCCATGCCATGCATCTACAGCTGATATCACCAGATTATTGTCTGCTAGCCTTTCCGGCGACTAAGTCTTTTTATTATTATAAGAAATAGCATATAAATTGCACTCTTCAGCCCACTGTATCTATATAATATGTATGCAAAAAAGTTTGTCAACGCGTTACTTATCTAAATTCACGTGTCTTTCTCCTGGATATAAAGTACCGTAGAGTCATTTCTTCAATGACACCTCCTTCCTTCATTTGAATCTGCCTGCAAAGGAGTTGTAGACCTCATCGTCGCTTACCATCAGGTGAGATTGAGGTCAAGTGTTGGTCTATCTTCAATAAAAAAAAGGAGAAGTGGTGACGGGAAAGGGGAATAAGTTGTCAAATGGTAGACACCCTTGGTAAGGGAAAACAACGAATACCAAAGTATGCTCTTACTAATTTAAAACTACAACGTGTACTTTTTGCCACTCAGTCACAATTGAGTCACGTGAGCTAGCATACAATCACAACAGCCATACAACGTGATTTACCATAGTTGACATGAACGAAACAATGGCTTAAGGTACGATCCCACTCAAAGGCACCTTACGAAAACGTGCACGTGGCTTTGTGGACGGACAGTCGTAGGAACACGAGACGGTGTGGCCACACCGCGTCACCACGACACTTAATGTATACAGTTTGTTATTTAATTTATTGAGGACTAGCTTCCGCCCGCGACTTTGTCCGCGTGTATTTCAGGATGTATTCTACTTGTTCGATAGGCACAGGTGACGTATATGACAAATTATTATACAGCATAAGGTACAAAATAGTGTTTATTCTGTTACGTAGTCTAATAATTTAAAGAAACAAAATAAATGTCAATATCTGACGTAGTACATTCAAATAGTCTTCACACTAATATTATAAACGCGAAAGTTTGCATATACAAATTTACATATTCTATGGTTTCCCATGTAATCCCACTAATATTATAAGTGTGATTTTGGACTATTTACATAATATGTCTTTAGAAATTATAGCCTATATGTTATTCTGATGTATAAGCTATATTATTGTAAAGTTTCATTCAAATCCATTCAGTAGTTTTTCCGTGAAAGCGTCACAAACATCCAAACATCTAAACATCCAAACATCTAAACATCCAAACTTTCACACTTATCCTCGTGACCGCCTGCGTACTACACATAGAACGTAAAAGAAAAAACATTCTACACTTTTTACATGAGTTTTTGCTTGAGAAAGTAACATGTAACGACATCTATTGGTTTGTTAGGAAACTAAACAAAACTCATTTGACACGTTGACATCTGATTTTTTTTGCAAAATGGCGTCGACAAGCAGAAGTGTGAACGTGCGCTCGGGCAGAGGTAAGTTTAATCCCATTTAATTTTTGTAATTTTTATCAATTTTATCAAAATTTTTGCACTAATTGTTTGATAAACTAAATAAAATATAAATTACAGTATTATTTTTGGAAATAGAGCAATATCGTACATGTTGTGACACGGGTTTCTTTTATGTCCTCTGGGTAGAACGTATTCAGGGTATTGAGATAAGGTCAGGCAATTTATGTCCTGCATGTAGAACATTGTCAGATATCAATAGTATGAATATTTTTTTCTTTTTCAGTGTTAAGTGAGGAAAATATATTGGAAATCCTACAAAACTCCGATATTGACTATGATTCTGATGTATCAGATAATGACCCAAGTTATCAGCCTCAGAGTGACAATCGCACCACAAAACTTCACACAGAAAATTCTTCAGACAGCTCATGCGATGACGATTGTCCTTCGCCTGAAATGGCGCCTTCGCCTGTTTTGTCAGTGAGCTCTATGAGAGCTCCATCGCGTGTCCGAAGGGGTCAAGCTAGCAGAGGAGTCCGCCGTGGATCACGAATACGGGCGAGAACATCCAGTTCACGCGATGAAATACAAAATCGATGGACAGGAACTACTTTTGACCCAGAAATAAGGGAGCTTCAACAACCCACATATGTACCAAAAGACTGTGAAGGGTGGCAGAATGTAAAATACCTCGAACAGTATATTGATGACCAGATTTTAGACGTTGTTGTTTTGTCTACTAATAGAACAGCAGTTGGACTTACAGGAAAATCATTATGTCTTACGAGAAAGGAGCTGAAAGTATATTTAGGTATAGTGATGATAATGTCGGCACTACAATATCCAAAAATTGATATGTATTGGATGCAAAAATGGAGAGTCCCGGTTGTAGCGCATATATGCAATATGCAACCAAACAGTCGCGTTGCAGAAATCCTGGCTGTGACAAGAAGACCACTGTCTTTTGCAAGAAGTGTAATATTTTTTTATGCTTCATACCAAATAGGAACTGTTTTACTAATTTTCATGAGACTGACTAGATAACTAGATTTACTTATGATTACATTGTTTTTGTACTGTTTCCTAAGAATTTTTTTTAAAAATAACTATATTGATAAGCGTTGATCTCAATTTGATTAGTAAGAAGTTTTTAGAATTTATTTTTGTTAAAAATTTATGCCTGGCTGAAAATGTCTTAGTTGAACAAAGATGCTAGGTATTTTGTGAAGTTTGATAGTTTTGTGCTAATGTTAATCTCTATGAAAACTCATAGTAAGAGGTTTGTAAGAATTTATTTATGAATAAAAATTAAAAATGTTAACTCTCACTTGAAGAAAGTTTATGTTTGTGGATTTTGATAAAACATTTAAGTTTGTTTGACTGATTTGTACTTATGTAACGTTTTTTTTTAAAATAAATGAGACTGCTTTTATAGTAATTGAAATGTTTCATTTTTCTCTTGAGAATTAATAAGTTTTAATCGAATAATTTTTTATGTTCTATGTGTAGTACAACCTTGTAGAATCAATTTGTCCTATACAAAGAACGTAATGAAAATCCAAATTTTCACGACAAAAAAATTTTCTCAAAATTTTCCATGTAATCTTAGGCCCTCTGAAGTACACAGCAAAAATTTTAAAAAGTAAAACCAAAAATTGAAAGTTCTGTAGTCAGGAGGTTATAATATTAGTAGGATTACCAACTCAAGTTTATGTAGACATAGTTAATTTTAGACTTGGATATAAGAATAATTTTACTTAAATTATGTATATTCTCGATGAGCGTGGCGCCCTTCCTTAGTCTGTGATTCTCATAAGTATAACTTGACAGTTGAGTAAATATACCTCTATGATTATAGAGGTATATTAACTAGGACCACTTTGTTGTCCGTCTATCGGTTTGTCTGTCAAGACCATTTTTCTCAGGAACGCGTGTATGTATGAAGTTGAAATTAATATCAAATACTCAAGTGCGCAGTTCCTTTGACAATCCCTTAAGACAACGCAATAAAAAAAGTACAATTTTTTAATTAACTCTCGTTAAAATCTTACGATTAAAAACTTTTCCAGCATCAGCGTTGTTTGTTTTTTATAATGTGTAAATTAACAATTGCTCATGATTTTTCGCCAAGCTCTTATACTTATATTTATAGTATAAAATATGGTTAAAAATGTGGTTATAACCTATATTTATTATTCATTTTCTGTACGGAACCGTCGGTGCGCGAGTCTGACTCGCACTTGAATGTATTTTTCTTCTTCTTTTTCTGTATATCTATTTTACTTCGATTGGGTCTATAAAACTATATGCTATGCTGAAACTTTTTGAGAAAATTCCTGTTAAAATATAAAAAGATTATAAATATTAAGCAATGAAGAATATTATTTTTTTGATCAAAACGAAACACGGTCCCAAATTAATTTATTAGAGAAAAATAATGATTTTAATTGTGAAACATACTGACTTTAATCACTAGTGACAGCGTAGAACGAAATCGATTGTCCGAATTCCCAAAAGTATTGCAACAATTGGTTTCTGTTTACAATAACAAGTAGAATGTTGTTTAATTAAAGCCCGGATAGCGAAATAAAGTATAGTATAATGTATAATCAAACAAAATAAGACCATAACAACTAAGTAAATGGGATATTTTGTATGTGCTTGTAATTTCTCAAATGAATTACCTCTCTCGTGGCACGCCATATGACCGGTCGCGTCACGAGTCAGCGATTGTGTGTGATTTTATTTTATAGACAACGGATTTGTACTTCACCATCTCACCTGATGTTGATACCTCAGGTTTGATTTTAATTGGCTATGTTAGGGAATGTATCCATACTACGTGACCCATTCGTGGCCTTCAGAATACCACGCTTGGTCACAGGGGCGACTCAATATCCTCAGTAGAAATCTCGCGCTTTTTCGAGCTGTATTAAAATTATGGCGCGCAACGTTCTTCGCTTTTTACTCACGAGTGGCAACACTGACGCATATTTGAAGTTCAAATTTGCCTGTGCACGCCTTCAAAGCTTTCTCATAGCACATACACCTGTAATTGTAGCTTTCTGTTTGCAAAAAGTGATTTAAAACCATATTTATGAATGACACTAGGAGTACACAGAAAATTCGACTACCACAAACCTATTTCTAGTGAGCTGTGCTTACGCCTGCGATGTTTTCGTTTGAGGCAAAAAGTCGAGCTAGAAAATAAGTACTTCAAAATGTTTCATTAAAATTCACTAGATACGAAAATGATAATGATGAATGATTATGATAGGAAATCGGGAGATAAGAGCGAGTTTCGCGTATATACGAATCTTAATACTTCTGACACCGTTTCGTATAATAGTGTATAATATATACTAACAAAGCGATGAAAGTACGTTAACCCGCTGCTTCTGGCGTCGCGTCCAGCGTCACGTCGAAGGTTGACTCAGCGCTTAGCGTCATCACTATAGTTCTACGGCGCTTGTTTATTATGAGATAAGCTGGTGGAAGTTGGTATTGTCCGTCTGTCACGGCTGATTATCTTAATGACTACTAATTATATCTACTTGAAATTGTAATTTGTTTTGGGAAATGGGTATGGGTACCCACAGGTGACGCAACTGAAATAATCGAAAAGATATTGGAGTATCAAGTAAAACGCCAAAATAGATTTTAGGGTTCCGTAGTCTAACAAGGAACCCTTATATTTTCGTTCTGTCCATCTGGTGGGGGTGGATCGTTGAATAGGTCTTTGAAAAATATTGTGAGTCTGGGAACACCACTTTTTTATTGAAGGATCCGTTTGCTAAATATTAATCTTTAAAGTGATACTTTTTGTAAGAACAACCCTCGCCCATCAATATCTTCTAAACTATTGCTTTTAAAAATCTAAAAAAAATCACAGTAGTAGTAAATATGCTGAACTTTAAAGGAAAACTATCATGACTAAGGTGGCTTCACAGGTTAACTAGTAATAATCGACCAAATTATAAAAGTATCTTGGTGTGGTCAAAATGAAAATTTCGTACAAATGTCATGATTTCAAAAATATTTCAACGGGACTTTAAACAAAATTGGGACTTTATAGTTTTTTACTGGTATAACCGTGGGGAGGCGAACGAGTTGACAACAAGCGGAGGGTATAAAACAGGCTACGCCTGGTCGGCACGGGCATTCAGGCTTCGGATTAGGTTGGAAAACAGTTGGTCCGTTTTAAAACTCAAGTAATTTAAAATGTACTAGACTTAAAAAATCATGTATACTTATGAAGTTTCATCGAAGTTAAATAAACAATAAGAAGACGAAATGGACGTTTTACTACACAAATATCACTCAAAATTACTTTTTATAGAACCAGATCAACTACGGAATCCTACACTGTGCGTGGCCCAACATGCACTTGACCGGTTTTGATATTTTTTATAGCATAGCATAGTTTTTGACTTAGAATGACAAATGTCCCAACAACAAAAATTTTTATCTGAAAAATCTGTAATAAACACTGTAGATATAAATTTGTGTAGATATTATAGGAAAAGTAAGCGTGCTCCATCTAGTATAGTTTTTGAGAAATCATCAAAAGTCATTGACAAACAAACTTAGTTTTGCAGTTAGGAAAATGAACCTTATTTAAAAGGTATCTGTATGTTTATTTTCATGCTTGATGCGCAAGTTCGAATCGCACTTAGCTGAATTTTCTCCCGGATTCTGTCTCCCGAGCGAGCGAGCGCTGCAATTGGAACACCCTCGACTCCGTCCAAAAATTATGCCGTCTAGCAGCTAAAAAAATCTGCATATTTCCACTAATATACATGAGCCTCATCTACGCTACCTCCTAACATATATTCCTTGAGGTGATTTTCCATAGTATCCACGCTTTGGATACATTGGTGACGCGCTTCTTACTGCAAATAGAAGCTGCCTATAAATGTAAATTGTGCTTCCAATATAGTCACGTTTTGTCCTACGAAGGACACCGAACAAACCTTGTTTAAAGCCGATTATATATTGGTACCGGCCTTTGATATCTCTCCGCACCATTAAGGACACTTTTACTCGGCCGACTTTTAGCGCCGACGAGGACTACTCTAGGAGTTCTAGAAAGTAACACACGGCCAAAACTAATCTAAGGCGCTTTCGCTAATCAGGAACCAACTAAGGATCCTGACACGGACCCTAACAGGGCACTGCAAGCTAAACAAGCACCTCAGCTACATGGGCCAGAGTGACAGCAAAGGCTGCAGATTCTGTCAGGAAACGCCCACCCACATCCTCTGTCACTGTGACGCCCTACATCACAACAGAAACAGACACCTTGGTGGCCACACTGCCGCAACGGATAGTATTAAGTCCTCCAAACTCTATCGTACAGTTTATGACTGACATTGGCCTTGGTGAGGTGATTTGATCCATAGGGGACTGTCACAATAGATCTATGAAGGTCGCAGTGACACGCAGGATATACGGACTGCGCTCCTCGTTGCCCAAATATTAATATAAAAAACTCACTGCCATACATAGCACGTCACTGAACAAATGTACGATAATATTATCCAGATATTATGAGTAAATCGTTTTTATGGCTTCCGGAACTTTCGATTGTTCCTTCAGTTTCTCAAACCCAAAAAGAAATAAAACTCAACGTAAAATTTGAAAAAGTTCATTCTTTATTAACTACGGGTAAAAGGAAAACATTCCGATATAAACATACAATAGAAAGATACAAAATGAAAAGGTATGATAAATAATAGTAACTGTAGTATCAAAAATAGTACAGTTGTTTTATCAAAAGGTGGTTTCTGCTAATTACTTTGTAGAAAAATAGTAGTAAATAGAGCAGAGGTGCCACGATCTAACTCGTAAACGAACGTAAAGTCAACTTTTTCCTAACAATTTGCAGACGAACGTGTGATGTAAGTGGCACGTGGAATACCACGCGGTGTTTACACATGACCCAACTCACTCTTATGTATATTTCACAAGCTAAGGATTGATTATTGGCAGGATAGACAATTTTTATTGATCTTTTATTGATTTTTCATCCATATATAATTACTTGTCGTATCTTTTAAGCAAGTACCACAGTTTGTGTAGAGCGTCAGTCCTTTAACAATCCAGCTCTGGCTTCGATCTTGGCTGGTACCCATGAATTCCAATTGGTTATTTGACACTCTTCTGAAAAGAAATTCAAAGATGTGTGCGTGAAGTCTACCAATCTACCAACTATGGCCACCTACACACTCTTTAGGACAGTGGGCCTGAGACCCTGCTGTGGGGACATATACAGGCTGTTGATGTTGATTATATTTAGAGTTTAATGCGAAAGTTTTAAGCCAAACTTTAATACTTTTCGTTTGTAAAAAAAAAGGTGCCACCAACGAAAATGATGACGCAAGCTTGAATTTAAATCATTTACCGTGCCGAACAAATATGATAGAACAAGCGGGTACGAAACGTGCTTATGGATATATTACGGGTATGAGGGTAGCCGACAATGCGGAGAGCAAAGGACCGAATAGAATGGCGCACTTTAGGAGAGGCTTATGTCCAGCAGTGGACTGCCGCAGGCTGTACATAATGATGATATATTACGCTTTTCAAGATAAAACTTTAAGAACAACGTGCAGGAGCGGATTAAGAGGGTATGCTGTTGTTAATGCGCCCATACAAACGTAGTCCAGTCATATTTTGAGTATTAAGCTATGAAAATCTATAAAATTTTCAAGACACAATTTAGAAACAAATATCTGTGTCGGTGGTGAGTCAGATTTTCGTTTAAATATATACTTCCAGAGTTACAGGGCGTCAAAGAATTGTATTTTTCGGTAATAAAAAGCCCCAACTTTGAACCTGATTTACAAGAGTATGAATCAATTTAGAACAATTTGGAAAAACCACCGACATCTGAAATTTCATTAGTATACTGTATTAAAAAAATGGTTACATAATATACTGTATCCTTCAAATGATCCCTGGACTACGAAACATCCAAATAACGGGTGGATAACATCGCGTAATGTATGCTGTCTCACCGTACGCGCTCGGGTAGGATAGGGCTCGGAGAGGGACAGCTACAAAACAATGCAACCTTGAAACCGACCACGTGGTCTTACCAACATAGCCTCTTAAGGTTGATTCCACACTCTAATTTTAAATATTGGTCGAACAGAGGTGACTACTTTAGGTCTCATTGTTGTATTACCAAGTATCTATATTGTGAAGACGAATATCCCTTACAGATTTAGTCAGATCGTCATCCGCGTCGTGGCTAGTTTTCTGTGAATTAAAAAAACTAATTAATTAAACACTATTACGTAAATTACATTCTCAATATTTTAACTAAAACGTTACTATTATATTTCGCGTCCAATTGACGTTATGCTGACCTTTTAAATGCTGATTTCGAAATCAAAATCTCACGTTTTTATGCGATAACAATTCGTTAGTTATCTTCAATATATGACTACACTACTAGTGCTTGCAATGCGCCCTCTGTTTATTTAGTCCACGTGTCGAGTGTCGACACACGGCCGCCGTACGTTTAATGAGCCATTTTTATTTTTAGATTTTCAAATGTTTTTCTCATAATATGCGTTCAATTTTTTTTTTGCGTTATGTTTGCGTGATATTTATTTATTTTGATCTTTTCCTACCTGGCTTTAGAATGAACCCAACTTCATCCCGTGAGTGTAGTAAAAATTTAGAAGTATGTCTTACCGTAGCAACAACTTAAACCTTATTTTAAACCTGATTATGGCAAATTCCCTTATGGAAAGTTCGTTGTGCCAATCTGTGAGGGAGGCGCTTCCGCAAATGTGAAATGGAGTTGATTACAATTTTGATGATGGAAGACATCTCTTCAATAGGAGAACATATTGTTGGGATGTCACTATATTGCTATATTATTATAATGGACTTCGATTTGTAATAATAATATCACATTCTGACATATGTTCTCGGGCTTACCATTGATAACTAGCGTACCGTGCCTAATACAGGTGAAAAACTTCAGTAAATGACCAGTTGTATGTGTGTGTAATGTGTGCGAATAGATATTCCATTTTTGAAATGCATCTTTTCCCATACTGTTCACACACACAAAGGAAGACGAATACTCACACTACTGCATACAACTGGTTTGTTACCGTAGTAGTGTTACATAATTTGTTTTTATCGCCAATAAAAATGTGGTCAAGTTAAGCGCGAGGTCACTTTGACAAAGAAAAAGAAATATTTGAGATGCATAAAGTAATGTATTTTTACTCTGGGAAATATCTTTATACGCCTTTGATTCTGAAACTTCATGAACTTTTCAATCGCATTGAAAGTCGAAACAATGTACAAAACATGTACCAACTTTTATGCCTTGTTACCCTTTCTTGATCCAAGATAGTGGTCAATTAAAGATGAATATGTCATGGATATCCTGGTTAATAAAAAAAACGGCTGCATTTTAAAAAAAAACATAATATACATTGTATATACTTGGCAAGCCTATTATGGTAACATAATACACTCAAACGAACAAAAAACCTCCTTCCGGCGCAATCGGGTCAAAATGTCTACATATTTTTGTACTAGATTATAAACGTGTAAAAAAATTATACACGTGATTAATGAAAATGAGCATACGAACTCACTTTCTCAATCATAATATTATGAGAGTGATGACTTTTGTACCGAAATATACGCCGATGTAAGGACAAACTGGAAGTGATTCTAAACAACTGCCGATAAAGCAACTTGAAATAGAACTGAGCTCTGAGAGTTGATTGAGCAAAACCGATGGCGCTTTTCTGTAGAATTTTAGCGCGAAAATACTTCAGTTCAATAGTACAGTATTTGAATGAGATTTACGCTGCGGAATCAGCGCTGAAACCTTCAGCATTAAGATATATAAAAATTAAAATTAGATGTATTTATTTTTAAAATGAGTCACTTGAAAATGGTTTAACTTATTTAAAAAATATATTAAATATGTTCGTAATAGCTCCGAATATGGATTTAAGGGCAAGGAAAATTTTAAACATGGCCAGGAATTCGATCACGATCAAATTTATTGCGATTTGAATATGGTGACGCATGTCTAGTCTTGTACTCAAGAATTCATGCAACTGAATTCATTCAACTGTACGCTCCGAGCACATGTGAGCGCCGGATACACTGGGTCATTTAACAGTAACGTAGAATATGAGTGTTTTCCTCCGCATGAACAGCTATTGCAACACAATGAACATACATGATCTCAACGCATACTAACCGAAGACCTTCAGTGTTCTTGGCCTCAGGACAGTACGTTACATTCACCGAATGACAGCGCACGCGCACGCACGTGGCCCCAACACGTGCATCGACTGTTTTTGTTGGCGGCTTTTGAACGCACGCTTCGTTATAACGTGACTAGTCGCTAAACTAGAGGTATAATATAGTTCACGTAGTTTTTAGTAAACAAACATATGTCGAAAACTTCCTTTTCATGTCCAATTAGGACAGTATCATAACAGTATTTATTTAACAAAATCAGCATTTGTTTTTGTTGCTTACGTCCCTTTGCTAAGGATTGCACGTTTCCAGGCATTTATGCATATGTCTGCGGTCTAAGCTATTACGAGTATATGAAGTAATTAATTAGTTTGCTCTTATGTTAGTAAATTAATTTATTTACCTAATTAATATATACTCGTTACTTCATTCATTTGCCGAAAATAATAAACCAATTATATTGTTAATTGCTCTGATTGTATAAAATACTTTGTCAATAGCCTGGAAGTGTGCAAGAACTTTTCAATGAGAACGTAACTCGGACTTAATATGAATTATACTCGTTGTATTTAAACAGTATTCAGGTAACAGGTTCTGGTAGCAACACTAATCGCTGAATTATTTCGTTTAATTTTATGTTTTGTCATCCCAAGATTAGATCAATTTTTGGAATTTCATATCATTGTTTCAGGCCTGTAATTAAATATTTAGTTATCAGTTTTTCCCATCATTTCGTCCACGTGGTCTTCGAGAGATATCCTTTTCCGGACCTTCACCTATCCGTTGACATGACATGAATACTTTTATTATAAACCGACTTCAAAAAAGTAGGAGGTTCTCAATTTGACTTTTTTTACTGTTATCACAGAACTTTCGACTGGGTGAACCGATTATGATGTTTTTTTATTATTTGAAAGTTGGTGCTTCCCGCATTTCAATTTGGTCCTGTTCTAACAATGTTTTGTTCGGGCAGTTGAAGTCGGTTTCAGTTCTTTTTGAACGCTTTAATTATCAATGAACAGTAAACAGTAATAAAAATCAAATGTTTCTGTTACCAATGGCACAATTTTCAAAATGGTTTTTAAAGATTTAAAATGGCTCCCTCAGAGTGGCGGCAGCGCTGAGACTAGGGTGCAAGGTATGCGAACCTCACCGGTGCATCTGCGGCTGTTTTGTGGAGGCTAACGGCCACCATGGCCTTAGCTGCATAAGATGCGCCGGTCGGTTTCCTCGACACCACACCTTAAACGATATTTTATGAAGAGCCCTGGTCTCAGCCAATGTTCCTTGCGTTTTGGAGCCCCCAGGACTTTCTCGTTCCGACGGTAAAAGGCCGGACGGTCTTACGCTGGTTCCTTGGCAAAGAGGTCGTAGCCTCGTTTGGGACGCTACTTGTGTCAGCACTTTTGCTCCGTCCCACTTGAGTCTGACCGTTCTCTCGGCTGGCGCAGCGGCCGAGAGTGCAGTTAGCACAGTAAATACTCTAGTCTGGAACCATCGTATGACTTTGTGCCTTTAGCAGTGGAGACGGCTGGTCCTTGGTGCTCCGAAGCGAAGGCTTTTTTTAAAGTGCTCTGCCGCCGTCTAAGGGAAAAGGGTTGCGATCCCCGCTCCGGATCGTACCTGGCTCAACGTATCTCCCTGGCCATTCAGCGGGGCAACGCTGCCAGCGTCATGGGTACGTTTGAGCCCGGTAATCGATCCGGTTTTATAGATTGGTTTTTAATTATGTTTTTTAAAGTGTAAAGTCTTGTGTTTAATAAAGTGTAAAGTTTTCAGTTTTTAAAAACAGATATATGTTTAACAGTAGTGTGATATATGCTAGTTGTTACAGCTCTAATCATATAATCAGCTACATAAGACGACTGTTGGACCCTCTGTATCAACATCGGACTATCAATGGTGCGGTTTACCATAAACATCGCGCGTGCCAGACATTAGCTATACCTACCTACATATCTGTTGGTCTTATTGAGATCATCCGTCACTCAATAAGACAGATAGGTAGCTCCACATAACCTAAATCTTTTCTATGTTATTTTTACAACAACCTCAAGACTAGAGATCATTTGTAAAGGATCTAAACCAATATTTGGTTGGTGATAGGCATTTCCTTTGTCCGCTTGGCTAGCTACCACCATGTTACCTAGGTCTGCCACAAAACAGCAGTGTTAATAGCTCTTTTGTGTTTCATTTTGAAAGGTAGCAGATCCAGCGCCTTCTTACCGTCAGGTGAAATGAATGCCCCCCATTCTGCTTTAAAAAGAGGTGAATACTCTTTCATCCTAACCGCAAAAGGACAAAGACCGTGACAAAGTCCAATTGAATATGCAGTGAGAATCGGCTTCAAATTCGGCTGTCAGCCCCGCTCTCAGCCCCGCTCTCAGTCAAAATAGCGAATAAACGCCCTAAAACGAACGACTAGACGAGACCCCCTTCACCCCCATCAATTAGCAAGGGCAACTTCGTAAATGAAACCTTGTGTGAATGAAATGTCGGGGGTCGGCGATGAACCGAGTGATCTTGTCTGATTCCGCATCACCTGCGACTGATGCTATGCTATGCTGATGCTACCGGAACTAACGTAAATATGACTATCGTAACAGCTTTGAAGTTTGAAGAAAGTTATTGTTTGGTACAGTGGGGGTACTCGGTTTGTTTGGTGGTATTTTCTATGTCCACCTGACTAGCTAACACCATGTTAGATAAGTCTGCCGACAAACAGCAGTGTTAAGAGGGAACAGCAGATAAAAAATTTCATATGAAATTAAGGGTTTGGGATATAGCTGTTTTCTCAACGAAACGTTAGCCAAATTCAATCATTTTGATCTTATTCTCTTTATCAAAGAATAATCTAGGCCCGTTGGTTTTGCTTTTTTCAATATTTTGTCTACAATTAGAATTATGGGCATCTCAAAACTCAAAATTTCAGAAAAAATTTCTTTCAACTTATGGTACTCATTATTTAGAGTAAACGTAACATTTTCAGAAAAAGCAAAACCAACGGGCCTAGATTATTCTTTGATAAAGAGAATAAGATCAAAATGATTGAATTTGGCTAACGTTTCGTTGAGAAAACAGCTATATCCCAAACCCTTAATTTCACGGCAAAACTAGGCAAATACCAAAAAAAGCTTCAACTGTCCTTCTCGCACAGTTCGGTTCGGGAGGCAGGGTACACTATATCACAACTATATACTGTGTATTATATGTATAAAAATAAAGTAAGCATGCATTAGTGATGTCAATAAGCTTTATCGATTTTTTCGACTAATAGTGGTGGGAAAAATATATCGATAGATACCCTTTCTCGAGCTATAATGGTTTTACCTGTTAGTTTTAATGTTTAGATTGATCTAAATAAACAAATATAAAGACAAATAATTCTAAGGAAATTTATTTTATCTCTAGAACAGAACATTTTCCCTGAAATTCTTAGTTGTTGTTACGTTTTGTTACGTGTAAATAATTAAATATGATTTATGAATAAGTGACTTATGTTTCAAATATTTTTTTAATGTTAAAGTTCGAGTCGGACTCGCATACAAAGGGTTCCGTACCACTGTAAAATATCTAAACAGAAAAAAAACACAGAAAAAACATAACATTTATTGCATGGACATCCGTTTATTTATAACTTTTTTAAAAGCTTTTTTATATTATTTTTTGTTATTTATTATTATTGAAAGTCTTGAGAGAGAACGAGAAGTTATATGGACATCGCATGTACAAATCGCTACGGAGACTATATGACCCGACACAGATATCCCGGAGATCAGCCAGCAAGAGCTTGAAATGGCTCTCCAACAACTCAAAAACCGGTCAAGAGCAAGTCGGACTCGTGCACCGAGGATTCCGTACAGAATATGAATTAATGACATACTGAAAATCATAAATAATAGGTATGGTAATATGCACCCAACAATGCTCTACCGAAAATGAAATTCTAAGCTAAATTACATATTACGAAGTTAAGTTTGTAAACATTAAAAAATCAATTTTACTGTGTTACAATTAAAAAATTCAGATTTATTCCTATGGTTGTGCTGTAAAACCTTTCTTCTTGCCAAATTTCAAGACATTAGGTCAACGGGAAATACCGTATAGATTTTGGGTTCATTGCATTTTGTACGGAAATGGTCTAAAATACAGCTATATCTTTTTATTGCGTTGACCTATAAGTTTCATTATTTGACAGATCTAAGGGACAGCAGACTGGAGTATTCGATATCACAGTGATCCTATAAGGATTCCTTTTTTCCTTTTGAGGTACTTAAAATATAATAGTATAATATGAAGTATGACAGTAGGAAATACGATAGATTTCGACGATATTATTATTCATGTCGACAAATAAAAACTTGAAATATTTTTTCCCAGTTATACATCTCATACACTTAAGACGGGATTTTTAACTCGTCTATTCTATTGTGTGAGGTGTCGTGAAATTACAGTTTTTTAACCGACTTCAAAAAAAGAGGTTATCAATGCGACCTGTATGTATGTAATATTTCCAGAACTGCCCAGTTTTCATATATGTTAGTCTATACCAGCTTCTAAAGAAGTGTGCCAAATTTCTAAAGTGTATGTTTGTTTGTCCTCGCATATATCCGGAACACACACACAAAAGAAAAACACACATAGGGTTCGTGGATTTCAACAAAGCATTCGACACACTCGAACATAGATTTATCTGGGACGCACTGGAAAAACAAGGCGTACATGCAAAATACATAAGAATACTGAAAAACATATACACAAAAAGCACCGCACAAGTGAAGCTAGAATCTACAGGCGAAGAATTTTCGATTGAGAGAGGGGTACGCCAGGGAGACCCAATTTTACCAAAAATATTTTCAGCTATCCTGGAAATGATATTCACAAATCTGGATTGGACGAATAAAGGACTAAATATAAATGGCAAAAAGCTGAGTCACCTACGCTTTGCAGACAACCTGATCTTAGTTTCGGAAAACCCGAAAACCCTACAGACAATGTTCCAACAGTTAGCGGAAGAGAGCGAGAAAGCAGGCCTGTCAACGAACTTAACGAAAACAAAAGTAATGTCAAATTCCTCACAAACAGAGCCCATAACAGTAAATAATGGAGAAATAGAGTATGTAGAAATGGACAAGACTAATAACTGAATGGCAACCACGAGATAGCAAAAGAAAAAGAGGCAGACAGACTAGAAGATGGGAGGACGACATCAGACAAGTGGCGGGTCCAACATGGACCCGCATAGCGAAAGATAGAATAGAGTGGAAATCCTTAGAGGAGGCCTATGTCGAAAGACAAGCTGAAATGTAGGAACGACCGGTTACTGATACTTAATATAAAAAGATAAGTAACGTATAAAGTAAGCATATTTTTAAGAAAATTAAAACAAAAAATTAGTTCAGCAATAAAGGCTATTTTATTTAATTTATTTTTTATATATCCGGAACTACAAGTTCGATTTAAATAATCCCTTTTTTGTTTACCTAGGTATTGTAAAACTTAGGGAAGACTGCAAGTTTCATCAAAATCGGTTCAGTAGTTTTTGAGACTGGGAATGTTAAGTGTGTATTTCGGCGTTGCAGTGCAGCAGAGCAAATTTAAAATTAATGTTTTAACTGTACTGTAATCTGTATGCCGAATAAATTATTTCTATTCTATTCTATTAGTTAAATGTTTGTTACCTCAGAGCTTTTCACTGGGTGAACCGATTTGGATGATTCTTTATTATTTGAAAGCTGATGCTTTCCATGTGGTCCCATTTCAATTTGGTCCGGTTCTTAGAATGGAATCCATGAGAAAACAATATACATCTTAAATTTTCCTTAATAAAAGTAGACTTTTAGGGCAGTTGAAGTCGGTTTCTAGTTCTTTTTGAACGCTTTAACTTGTTAGTCCTTAGACTCTAGCACTCTAGGTACTAAAACACCTCTAGGTCACCTAAAGTATCGTTGGAAGACGAACGTTCGGATATGGTGAAACTAAAAGGTTTCTTTGTTGACCGTAGAACCCTAAAATAGCAACGCCATAATTTATATTGTATTTATATGTGATAGGTACTTACTAGTCAATTATATCAAATACAACCACAGTATGTCGAGACTAAACCAATATGCGAACAATAATTTCTCAAAACGTAAAACAAGGGTTGACGCACGCTCACGTCAAGTTTATTATAATTTTGAAAAATACACTCTAGCCCAGGCGGAGGGGTAGCGACTATGCGCGGCTCGCAGGGGCCTCTTTGGGATGTTATGCAGCGTTATTTGTGTGAGTGAAAGCATGTGAAAGGCTGTATGTGTGCGTACCGAATCGCGACAGCAATAACATATTCAAATACCTACTATTCTACGGAGACTTTGCTTCATTGGCGTCTTAATAGCACTGTTGTGTTACGGTATGAAAGATAGTAGAGCCTGTATTGCATTAGGTTGAGGCTTCTGAGGGTGCACGCTTCAACAGCCTTATCGCCCTTACCATCAGGTGAGATGGAGATAAAGTGTAACGCCCATCATCATCAACAGCGTATATATGTCCCCACTGCAGGGGCACGGACCTACTCTCCTACAGAGAGTGTATGGACCGTAGTTCATCACGCGGAACCAGAGCGGATTGGTAGACTTCACACACACCTTTAAATTTCTTCTCAGAAGTGTGCAGGTTTCCTCGCGATGTTTTCCTTCACCGAAAAACCAATGGTTATGATTTGTATCATTCGTACGAGTATATAAATACCAAACAACAAATTGGAACTCATTGGTACGAACGGATCGAACCCAGACCTCGATTTTTCAAAGACTGACGCTCTACCCCTTGAGCTACCATGGCTTCCTATCGAATCCCAATATCATATGTACCCTATAAAACCCATCATACATTTAAGAAATAGTAGGCAAAATCAATATCCGATTTCCGATACACACATTCAAAATAAAATCTAAATATACACCATAGCTTGTCCTGACTTATCTATAGACTCACAGTCGAAACTACTAAAGCCAGAATAATGAAATTTTCACAGTAGGTTCCTTTTTTGAGAAAGTAAGAAAGTACTAAGAATGTATTTTTGGAACGTCCATCCCTAAGAGGTTGTACCTCAAAGTTGTACATGAGCCTCCCTCGTAGATGTTGTTGCCTTTTTAGGCTGCTCCCCATCTCCTGAATAGTTTTCCCTTAGTCGCCTTTTCCGACAACGACATTACGATGCCGTGGGGTGGTCTTATTCTAAGCCCAAAGCAAATGGCTGAATGGAGAAAAAGAGACAAATGTATGATAATGAAAGTAACTAACACTTATGTAGATATGTTTCGGGTGGTGCACATTTGGGTCTTGTTAGTGTTTGAAAGTATTTCATTTTAAAACTCCGTTGTTACTAGTATCATGCCTGTCAATTTCGATCTGCAAAGACCAAACGGTTTTCAGTAAATTGACAAACGAAAATCTAACCAACTTAAATAATAAACTACTCATGGTCCCATGATATCATTTGAGTATCATTCAAGATTTTAACAAGACTTACTTATACTTATCCTTAAAAAGCGTACCTGGATAGTCCACTTCAAGACACGTAGTAGCCTACAGCTACACCAAGGAACGAGCAAGAAATTTGTACGTTTGTTGTACAATTCATTCATTATCCTTTTTGTGAAAAGGCCTCGGTTGAGCTTGCAGACAATGAGTGCGCATACCTTTTGTTTCGCATGAAAGCTGCCTCCAGAAGAAGCTGTAGCTCGGTGCAAAGCTCCCCCTTTCATTCGGAACACTAAACGGACTTTCAACAAGGTATTAGTTTTATTGCATTCGCTTTGAATCGGTTGAACCCAGACGGTAAAAAAACTTGTAGAATCTGAAGTGATTTTTTAAATTCAAAATAGGTTCGCTTTTGACCACGATCTCATATTACGTTTTGATTATGTTGTAGACTTTTTTAAGTTTTATATTCACTCTCTCTCATAGCCGTGCAGATATCCCGATTTTGGCATTCGGGAACACACAATTTATAATAAATAACGATAAAACTGGTTCGCCGATAAATAAATGGGGAGGTGGAATTGATAAGTCTGAAGTTATCGTTTGTTCGAAACATTGTTTTGGTCTTGACTTACTTGACTTAACTTATCAGCTCGTGTCTCTCCTCTGCTGAAGATAGTCCTCTCCCAACTTACGCCACTCCTTCCAGCCCTCAATACTCCTCTTACACTCGCTCCCACCTACTTTATTTAGGTCATCAGACCAGAGTTCTGTTGCTCTTGTAATTTCGTAATAAGTGAATACCTTCTTTTATTAAACAATCTCAGATATCTCATTTATCGTGGTTCTATTTACAGACATCGGCTAGTCACAATATTATATATAGATATAATTATAGCCTGCATGCATGCACACCTCCAAAATTATAATTCAATATTTTCAGCATGATTATTATCCGTGTTATTACTTATTATCATCAAACAATAACAATGAATAAATAATAAAATATGTTATTGAATCATTCACTAGCTTGAGCAAATCTTTATTAAAATCAGCATATCTTTCAATGAATAACAAATAAAAATCAACCAACCATAAAACAAAATTGACAATATCTAGGTCGGATCGATAAAGGGACGGGACCCCCTTTACGGTTCCATGATCTCATCCGGGGGCATCACTTTGACCATACATTTTGGGGGTCAGCAGCGAATCAGATGTGTTTTTTGCTCTGAGCAAACCTGTGTTTGTCGTACCGATATCAGTCATTTTGCGATTAAGTTGTAATGTACCGGGTGACTTTGGAGTCACCTTCCAACACATAAGAATGATAGGGAGTGGTTCAAGCCTTAAGCCTTCCAAAAATGAAAAACAATTAATTCTATTTCAGGATCCGAGCTGTCGAGAATGCGCGAGGCTCGGCGCCTGCAAAGACCACGCAACATATCTCAAGTGACAACAGTCAATGAAGACTTGAGACAATCGTTTGTTCAACCCACCATTGACAAGACAGCCCAGCATCGCCTCATTCTGGAACTAGCCTGGAGAACCGTAGCTCTAGTGTACAAAAATCGCCTGATACAGCAGAAAATCATCGCTCTGCAGAAGGAAACGAATGAGTTCGTGAGAGCGGTCATGAGTAACCCTGAGAATAAGAAGAGATACCTCGAACACATGCGTTTGTATGGAACCCAGTCGGTGAAAATAGGCCAGGGGCCAGCACCCGTGAAGATAGCTTAAAGTTGTAACTTCCGTGACATCTTTGACTGAATGGAATACCAATTTTATCCCGGTCGAACAGACCAGCGGGTGAGCAGATGCCAAGCTTCTAAAATTAAGTAATTCGTCATCTTAGAAGATTTGATGTAGGATATAATGTAATCATTAAATTATTTGATTGAAAACTATCAATATTTAGACTAGTTTAGGCGAGTGCTGGGCTTGATACAGCATTGCTTTAACATTGATTAAAACACTCGAAGTTATGCACGTTTATAAAGACGTCTTAAAGTAACGAGTCAATTCAATTATCTACATAATCATTCGTATATATGTTTTAAGAAATATAAAATATACAAAAAAGTAATTTTAAAGTGTCGCGGATAAAGGTTTACAGCAACCAAAAGAAAATAGATATTTACTAAATTGTATGCTGCCATTATAGTCTCAAGTCTGTGTCTGTTAAGAAATGCATCTAGTTATTAAAAACGCTTGTAAACATACAACATTTTAGAGCATGTTTGGAGCATTCATTTGCCTTTAGGACTACGCTGTTCAAACTTTCGTTACACATGTTTCAGCTAACAATAATACACTAGAAATCGTAGTGTGTAACCTCCTTAAAAATGTACTCGTATGATAATTCGAATCAGTGACTAAAGGAAGTAATTAAGTATACCATTACCATACTAAATATTATTTATTATACAAATTCAAGTGAAAATATTAACGATACTTAGATGTCGTAATATATGAATGTATTATTATAATAATAACTGGTAACATAGGTATTTCGAAAGTATATATATAATTATATGTTCACCGCGTTCGCAGTAGAGACCATGGGTCTATGGAGTCCTGAGGCGCGCAGTTTATAATTTTTTTATTTAGAGAATTTATGATAAGTTCGAATCCATTCTATATTTTAATTAGTTAAAATCTGTTTTTAAAGGACATTGTGTTGTGTTTTGTTTTCGGGTAACATTAATTTCCTTTTTGTTAGAAAATACTTCGATAGGTTTAGTCAAATACAGCAATATTAGATCGAGATATTTGATAGAGATTCATCTACAAGTCGCACGCTTGAAAACTACAATACTGTAAATTAGTCTAACGCATACTTATTTTATATAATCGAGCTTAAAATGTAGTTGAAATATTATAATGATATTATTCGAATTAAAATGTAGGTAACAGTGGTATACTTAAGTATGATTAACCGTGCCAATCGTAAACCTCTTTGTTAGTGTTGTATCATTTTGTTGTGTCTAGAAGACTTCTGATGTGAATAGCCTGTAATCTAATAGCTTAAGTAAATATCACATGAAACTCTACCAGTCATTGTTACCGTGGTAATTTTAGGATCTAATAGGCAGTCGATTTTCTATCCTTTAGTTTCTATCGACAAGAATGTTAATAAATAGGAGGCTTCTCGTTTAGATTTCTTGGCCTATGAGTATCTAATGGTAAAAAATATTAAAAAGCTGGGCTACTGAGTCTTGATGATATATTTTTTTCAACTGAATTGTTTTGCCACTTTTTTATTATTAGATTGTGTTTAGTATTGAATTAATATGACCTACCTCTATTTTTTACCTACTAAATTGTTAGTTTGGCGAGATTTAATTTGTCAAATAAACTTATAAACGTTTAAACGTATAAACTTATAAAGGCTTTCTTACTTATATGAATATTTTTTTTCATTGTAAGGAGTTATAAACTATTAGAGAGACAATGTTACACAATTCTTACAGTGATTGATGTTTGTTAATGTCTAAGGGCCAATTGTATAATATATTGAATGGTCTGATACTAATACATTTCTAGTGCTTAGAGCAATTAACTCGAATTCTACTATATACAATATATACTGTCATATGTTAACCTATTATAAGGTATATACACACTTATAATAAATATAATAAACATGTGTAAAGTAGAAACACCTATTATAAGCCTAGAGGTAGACAAGATAGGATTATAAGCCTAGAGGTAGACAAGATAGTATTACACAAATAATTTTATTAACATAATCAAAATGTAAACAAAATTGATATCTCGACATATCTCAAATTATATCCTTCTACAAGCAATTCTTCTTTTGACTATATGTTGTCAATTCTATTGTATATTTAGGATATTTAAAACGGATTCATCGGATTTATAGGGGTCCAACGTCAAATGAGGAACCGTTAACACTTTGCACAGATGTTACTTTATCAGCATATTACATCACGATACATCCGTAACGTGGCATTTCATGAAAAGATTAGACTTCAATTATTTTTTAAATCACTACTCGTATTGTCATCAACTGCAAAAAAGCTGTCTAAGGCCACTGTAAGAAGCTTTCTTTCCTTGATGAGGGGATTTGACTTGACTTGCGGATCTGTCGCAGTTGGATTGCTTAATGAGCTGTTTTACATAATCTATAGTTAGTTTACTAAACAGCTCTATTATGTAAAACAACTGTACAATCTATAGCTGGATTGTAATTGATTATCTGATTTGGTGTAAGAAAATTAAATAAACAGAAGTCCTTAAATTCACTGCTTTCACTTAAATTGGGTTCATTTTCACTCATATTATTGGTTTTATTCGTAAATTTAGACGAAATACATTCTGCTTAGTACGCCATTGTCGTTTTTATACCGCCATTGCCGAACGTTGAATTTTGAACAAAAAAAAATTCTAGCCGCTGTTTCATTTTTAAATTTAAAAAGAAAACGTTAATCCTTGATCTTCTAAATTGATGAATGCAGAACGAACTATTCCATGTTAACGTCCAGTAACAGAGATGTTTAGTAAAACAGGTAGCGGTTATGTAAAACAGCGAACAAAGCAATCCAGCTTCCACAATAGTAAATACTTGTCGACTAAAGCGGGACAGTGGTTGCCAAGCACGGCAATTATGGCAAACACCAACATTAAATCGTTTTACAAAACCAACTAACAACTTCAAATCAGTTTAAAACTCATATTTAAAATTCTCGAAATTTTATCAAACAAATACATTTATTTTAGATTAGCACTGTATCTTTATACTAATATGTGCTATATAGTACAAATAATAAAATATTGTATTACATGTTCTTGCTCCGAATTTTTAAGTGGGTATTTTGCATCGGATATAGTCTAAACATAATATTCAGAAGAAAAAAAAGTTGATCAGTATCTACCTACAAATAATTTGAGTGTTTAACATTGTAACAGTTCAGAACATTTTTTTATATTATTAAAATAAAACTTGTATATGGTTTGGCCTATCTATACAAGTAAAAGTTGAATACTGTGCCTTGGTAAGCGCATCTCTTTAGAACGGTGCTCCCAATTTGGCTATTTATAGTTTTAGTGTTCATAATGGTATCCAAGAATAATTCATTGATAATTGTGCAGTGCAATGTTTGTCGGATCAACTAGTTTCATAATATATATATTATTATTTTGGACGCTTCCTATTATTAAATGTAATAGCAGTTTTGCAGTTTTCAAGTCTCTTTTTTCATGAAAAGCAGGCCAAATTTGCATTAGCGTTTTTAGCTAATGTCTTAGAGCTTAAAAAATTCAACCTTACAATTAAGTTATGTGCAGTGTCTTAATTAAACAAATTGTGTCTATTTGTATCTAAACTTAGGTAAAATTATAAACTACTTTGGAATTTATCGAGTAATTTATAGAAATAAACAGACTTTCGAAAAAACAAGAGATAACTTTTCATAACTATTTGCTTCTCAATAGTTCAATAATTTGAAAGCGATCATCCTTCATTATATTATTTTTGCCTGATTCACTGATCAATACTAAAATAGCTTCATATGTTGTTGGGATTGACTAACCATTGACTAGTATGTAACGATGTGTCATTTAATTATTGTTAGAACTTCAGTTTTAACACATTCACTTCATTTCATTCCATGCGTTGGTCGTTATTTCGAGTGTAATTATCCTTTACTGTAATTGAGTTTGTGAAAAAGAATAGGCAAAAATATGTACCCATTTATTACCAGTTCATATTCTTCTTTAATTGTCTTTCCCTCAACGGAATATGTACATAGGAATCGGCGGTTGATGTGAAATGATACACTCGAGTAAATGAATATGTATCCAATTTTGTACCATGTTACATTCACTCTTGCTTGTTCCAATGTAGTGTGTTGGGGGAACTGTCAATCAAAGGTGAATGTGACATGGTTCAAAACACATTTTTGTGCTCGAGTGTACAAAAGTTAGTGTGTACAAATTGTTGTACTAAAGTGTACAACTAATTGATAATGATATGCTAAAACGCTTTTTCATCAATTCTTATACCAATTTAACAGAAAAATTTTGAAATCTGGGATTTTCGCTATCTGTCAGAGTTAATGCAATTTTTTTTCGAACTGGCGTTACTATAAGAGTAATACAGATAAAACGTGAACAAACTCGACACATTATGCAGTACACCATATGACTTACTTATTTCGTTGTTGGTACAACATTTTTGTACTTTCGCTAAAGTCGTATTCCTTTAAACTGAGTCCAATGTAAAATCCAAAGGCTTCTTGTTCGAATTTACCTATTATACGATATATCTTCTAAAATATATGTAAAAGTATTTATATGTGTGTATATAATTACACAATTACCTTAAGTGTTTCTTCCTTTCCTACTTTCTTCCAAATTTTCGTGGGTGGAAAACTCGAAATACATAAAATGTATGTGCACTGTCACCTTAAACTAATGTAAAAACTTTTTATGTAAAGTGTAAGTGTCAAAGACTGCGTAAAACTAGAATTATCAAAGTTAGATTTTGATACAAATTAAGTGTTAGCGACCGCATGAGCTTCTGTGAATTTGTCACACCTAACACATACTAATAGTATATTTATAAAATATTCTTAAGCTATGAGTCGTACAAATGTATTTCCCTTCTGTCAAAGGTATTGAACTTACCTCAACTTGATAAAGATGAGAGATGATGTATATCTCCATATAAGTATGCGGACTCACGGCTGACCTAATCCTGATATTTGTTATACGATGGCCCCGTATTTACTCTTAAGTACAAAAATATATATCCACTTTTGAACCTTATCACATTCACCTTTAATGGACATTTCTCTCAACACACTAGATAGAAACAAGCAAGAGTGAATGTGACATGGCTCAAAAGTGGATACACATTTTTGTACTCGAGTGTACGAGATAAAAACAAGTGTGCCCCAAACATCTTAAAATAAAATTAAAATAGGTAGTGTAGGTAGATAGGTAAAAATCATTCTCTCGAGTAGACTCCGAGATAGCTGACCAAATAATTTTTTATAAGTAGGAAACTAGACGTGACGTTTATTTTACTTGTCCTGAGATAGAATCAATTTTGGTAATTTAAAATACATAAATACATGTGAATGTGTGGCTATCTATACCTGCTTGTACTATGGTTACTTTACTATAGTATTTTTTTTAAATTATTTCTGAATAATGGCTGTATGCTACCGATTCTTTTAATGATTGTACACCCAAAACGGAGACTTGAAGGAACGTTTACATTTAAAATTGTATCTTTTACTGGCTTAAATTTCTTAATCACAGACTTTCTCTGCATAATTTACTAGGGAACGGTTACTTTGCATAATTCGCAACATTTTATTTACTCAACATATAAAACCGTAATAATTTTTTTTATTTGAAAGATCTCTTAAATAATTTAAGCTAGTGCACTGTTAGGTAAGTAGTCTTAACTGTTTAGTATAGATTGCATTTAGTAAATAGGATTGTAAAAATAGTAAGGACAGATCTACCAAACACTGTGTTCGTTTTTTAGTAGCCTGTATAGAATGAATGTCTAATTTAAATAAAAGTAGCGTCATAAAATATTCGTCGGCATTTTTATTTCATAGTTTGTTACCTTGATTACATTAACCCAATTAGTTTATATCAAAACACATTCAATTGACCGAAATCGAAAGAAGAAAAGTTGATTCAAATTGTTGAAGTAAGCAAAGCCCTAAACAAGGCGTTTTGCCTTCTACTGTCAAGTAATTAAACAATAAATAATGTATTTTACCGCCATCTAGTGTTGAGTGGCAAACATAACAATTTAATTCCGTTCGCGTTTATAGATGTCACTGTTTTTTATTTTTCGAGCTAAAGACAATCATTGTTCTAAACCAAGAATAAATAACTAACATTGATTTAATATTTTATTTACAAAAAAATACTATAGCCATACATTTTATTTGTAATTGTATTTGTAACGGATAAAGATATTATAATGTTGTCGTATCTCGTTATACATTGTTGTCAGTGCCATCTACCCCAAATGTCAAAACTATAGACAGACTGCCATCTATGTTTTTTATCTGACAGTTATTTTGCCCACCACGTATACTCTGCAAATCCAAGTGCCGACTATTATAAAAATTATATTATGCCTTGTTTCAGTGAATATATATAAAATATATTGTGCTTTTATTTAGCGTTTCAATTTTATAGTTTTATGGCTTAAAATGCTGAAAAGTAATCCAGAAGTTTCATTTAAAAGATGAAAATGTCATGTCATTAATGACATTGACAGTGACAGATATTAAGGTTATGTTTTGGTTGTCTTGTAGTGATCATGATTTACTTTTAGATTTACTTGCTCAGTGGTTAATGGTTATGTTATAATATAATAATTGCTTAAATAGAGAATTATGTTCTATTGTTCTATATTTATTACACTATAAAATTAAATAACACGTTCTTATTGAAAAAATGAAAGCTTTAATACAACGTGTGAAAAATGCTAATGTAAGCGGTAAGTTTAATTAATGAACTACTTACATTATAAGTATTGATGTACATTTGTATAACACTTTATGCACTAATCCACAAAACAATATATAAGACAAAACCACATACAACTTAATTTAAATATAGAACAACAAGAAATAAAAAGTTTGCAGCCTAGATAATCTGATTATTTTCTTTATTTTCAGTAAATGGACAAGTTATTAGCAGCATTGAACAAGGGCTATGTGTTTTAGTTGGCATTTCAAGTGGCGATAGCTTTAAGGATATTGAATACATGTGAGAAATTTCATCATAAAGTTATATTATTACTATAATATAAATGCAAAAGTGTTTATTGGTGTGTCATTCTAGTATGCATGCAACAACAGATAATAGTGATTTTTTAAAGTATTTCCTTGGGCTAATTCCTTAAGTCCACACAGACAAAGGCTATTGTAATAAGTTTGTAACTCTTTAAATGTTACTAGTTGTTAACCATGTTTTTGTTGTTGTTCTAGATGCCGTAAGATTCTAAATATTAAGGTGTTTGATGATGAGAACAACATAAGATGGAAAAAAAGTATCATTGATAAGCAACTGGAAGTCTTGTGTGTTAGTCAGTTCACATTATATAACACTTGGAAGGTAATAGTATTATTTAAACATTTGTTTTCAACTTTAATATTAGATTTATCACAGCTTCTTTAACACTAACTGTAATCAATCTGTTGAAACTAAGTGGTAGCTGTAATCACTAGTCATTGTGTTGTTCCTAACGGGCTTTTGTTCAGCAATGATAATGGTGGCCGCAATTTTTTTGGTCTTTTGTTAAAATTATTTTTCGCCAAAAAGAAATATTTAATGGCTAAAAAGAGGTGCTGGATTAGATTCTCAGATACATATCAGTACTCGATTTATGAGGTTGGTTGTAGGGCATTTTATGTCTTCCTGACTTTAGGCCCCCAAAATTTATGTTGATATCACTTATGTGTTTTGGTAGGAAAAGCAGCAGAGGCAGTTTCTCATTAGCTTGTGGCTTCTGGGAGAGCATATGCTGCATTTTATGGCCTTATCATCACTTACCATTGGGAGAAATGGCCATTAAGCATTTTATAAGTTTAATGGCCATCTCTCCTTTTTAACTGTAGTTTTGGAGATTTATTTACATTTCAAATCTTTCAACCTGATAAAAGATGACTACTTTTCCTTCAAATAGTTTTAGGTACGATTGGCAAATATTTGAGGAACCAGTCAGAGAGACCATGGGCAAGCAATGCTAAGAACCAACTTATAAAATACCCTCACGTACCACTCCTATATCTCATGAAAAATATTCCTACTTGTCACATTATTTAGAAACTTCTGACTAATGTAACTGTGCCATATTTTTTGACTACGGATAGATTTTTTTCGATAGTTATTATTAGCTGTTTCATGTTTAGCAATTTGGAACATAATCAGCTCTTTTTCTGATTAGTGTTATCAAGTGTTATGATATAAGGGATCCAATGATACAGTGGAAATGTCAGGGGCTAAAAACTTTGTATATATATAACTAACTTTTATAAGTATTATGTTTATTTACAGGGCAACAAGCCAGATTTCCACCATGCCATGCCAGGCAACGAATCTAAGGAATTCTATGATATATTCCTTAACCACTTGAAGAGCCAATATATCCCCGAGAAAATAAAAGGTAATCTCACAATAAATTTATCCCTAAGTAAAAATTTATCATCATCAGCCAGGAAACATCCACTGCTGTATGACTAAACCCCATGATGCTTAGGAATCCAGTTAAGTCCCCTTGACAAGTGTTTATGACTATAAAAATCGTCCTATATCAAACCAATTGTTTTGGTGATATTTGGGGAATAGAGCATTTTGCAGGTATAATTAAAACACTAATCATCTAGATATTTGTCTACTGGCCAGGACTTTGCTCATTTGGATAAGTTAATCAAATTCTTAGCCTCAGGAACCAAACTCCCAACTGGGAAAACATATTCTCTAGGACATACTCTATCGTCATCATCAACTGTGAAACATCCGCTGCTGGCCATAGGCCTTGAATTTATAGACAATGACATATACATATTTGACAACTCCAGGTCAATTCTAATGATATACGTACGACAAAATGTATAAAAGGAAAACGATTACAGTTTCGATTGATCCAATTCAGAGGTTGTTAATCTTTCTTTTTTAGACCTGGGACCACAGAAATATAGCTTTCTAATTTAGGAGAATAATTTCCAATTACATTTCAATCATATGAAATTTAAATGTAATCATAACTTTTTGTTATTTACGCCCTGAATCTGCTTCCCATCTAAATAATAATTTATTTCTCAATATTTTTGTGGTCTGGCAAACCACGTGTTTAGAACCACTGGGTTTTATAGACACTTCACATATTTTAAGAACACATTTTAAGAATTCTTACTTTATTGTACGAATATATTGTGGCACAGATTCACTATATATGTACTATGTACACAGATTTTTAATACATATATATTTTTCTTCTTATGCACCAAAGATATTACAGAACTTCCTTAGTCTACGCTATGCACATTCCTGGTAAAGTAAGTTATAGGCCGAAAGCTATTTAGTACATATCTGTGAAGCTATATTATCAATATATTTCGCCACTGCAACTTCATCACTAAGCCATTGATTGATTCGCGCAACCATTCATTCGCATTGGCAGGTTTTATATAAACAATCCTTAATTATGGAGGAAGATAAAAACTATGACTTCCTTATGAGTCTGTATAATAATGCATGGTGTCATGACTTATTTTGATTCCCTTAGGGGGTACTCCATTCAAGGTGTTGTCACATGGAATGTCAAGGAGGATAACTGAGGAAACCAGGATATGATATTATTTCAGAGTTTTTGTACAGAATATATGCTTAATTATATCACTGAAAGCTCAAGTGTTTTTCACGAATAACTTGTCTTTGATCGTATAAGTGGCAATATCATTTTTTGAGACACGTTATTTTTTATAATTTCTTTAGATGGAGAATTCGGGGCTTATATGCAAGTGACGATACAGAATGACGGTCCAGTAACCTTCGAGATTGAATCTCCAACCAACTTCCCCAGCAAAGCAACGAAGACTCGTTACAGTGATAATAATATAAAACAAAATACAAATGAAGTATCCAACTAACTTGTTGTAGATAATTTTAAATGCAATAAATGCTTATATGAAAAGATAACACATATTTTATTTCATCGCCTTATTCTTCGGGTAGTGTTCAGAAAATGAAACGCACATTTTATTATTATTAAAAAAACTTTATTTTGAAATAATGGTTATTATCTATTAACAGATTTACGGTTAGAGCAGTGATTATGTGTTTGTTAGAATATTATATTGTTTTATATAAAACATGATATGCCCTACTCTAACACTAGACTCCTTACAAAGGCATGGGAACATGTATTCCTACATCACTAAGGTTGTGGCCCATCAACCTCCTCTAAGCTAACAGATAATCGACCAAAAGTTCAAAGGTTTTCATTAAGAGTAGAAGTAAACAAAATAAAAATGTATATTAAAAATGTCAAAATAAATGCAATCTATAAACCCTCTATAATAAACAATTTATCGTAATGATATTCAACAAAAGGGATTATTATTAAATACTTAAATAAGTGTCGAGATATTTAATATAGATAATTAGGTTTGTATCAATTAGCCCAAGTGCCTAATGATTTATATTTCTATACGGTGATGTATAGACATATAATCACATACTGCGTTCCATACTACACTTTCTGAACGCACCAACTTTTATAGAATTTCTTTTCAACACCAATGAAGGCACTATTCGTTTTGGTATATTGCTGATAGCGTCCACGCTCCTTAATTTCATATGTAATATAATATAGGTACCCTATTCGAACAAGTGAAATAAATACCCATCAAATTGGCGGAACCAAACCTTATATTTCAAAAGTATATACTTAAGATGTGCTACACAAACGATACCGCTTACTTCAAGATATAAAAAATAATTTTATATCTTGTGGTTTTAATTATTTGGCCTAATGAAGTAAGTAGCAGCAATTGTATGGAAAAACATTACAAACTTTAAAATTTTTAAGTTGCTTCTGCCATTTTGACGGGCGATATGAAAAGGTACGATTTCAATGTTTCTTATATTAATTATGAACCTTTGAGCCATATTTCGAGATGCTTTGTGTGGATTCTGGTCAGATGATCTCCAAAAATCAAATTTTTGTGAAAAGAATACAAAAACAATCTTATTTTATGTATATGCTTTCTGATGATACCTACATTTCTAGCTAAAGGTAAATTTCAAACAAACTACAGGAAAGCAGGGATGACTGTGATTCCTAATACGATAAACTTCTAATAGTCAACATGAGATTACATATCCGTACAATCACAATCTATTACCACCTCCCAGGTTACTTGACGTGGGGATCTTCATGAAATTCGATGCAATTATATACTCGAAAAGAAACATGTCTGTAGCTAAACCAAGAACGAATCTGCTGATCATTGTCCACTTTTTCACGAACTCAAAGATCCATTCGTCGACAGTAAACTTTACGAAATATTACTATTACAAAAATATCTATGATCTATTCTAAATTATTAGATTAAAATGTTACTGGAACAGGCTAAAGATACATGAAAAGTTTCCGTTTGTAAATTATAGGTGCACATTACGTTAACAGATATCTCGGATGCAGCAATAATTTAGTTTTATTAACGAAACAGTGAAGTAAATGCAATTCTCGTTTCGCGCTGTAGATTTTATGTACACGGTGTCGGAGTGATGTGTCGCCGCTCCGAAGTCCATGGTTCAAGGTATGTGTTGTTTAAGTGTGTTGCAGGGGTCGCCGGTCGTAGGTGGAGCCTACCAGAGGCCAGAGGAGAAGCCCCCAGGCGGTATGCGGCTGTGGGTGATGTAGCTGTGGCCGTTTACTGACGTTACTGTGTTGATCTGACCATTCATCGACTTGTAGCCGTGACCAGTGATCGGGTTACCTTCTGCAAAAACAAATTTAAACTTTCAGTAGATTATAATGTCCAGGTGATCTTAATGGGAGATTCCTAATGAAATATTACTGAATGCTAAACTACTAAGGTGTCATCCTTTATTAAAAACCGACCATCATAATGACGTCTACGAGATAAGAAAATGAATGAAATTAAGGTATAAAGATAAAAAAAATCTATGAAAGTACATTGATGCCTATTGGTCTAAAAACATTTAATCTAATCATGCAAAAAGAGATATAATGTCGTAAATCTTAAAGGAAGAACACGTAAAACTAACAAGATTTGCGAAAGTAGACAAAGCAAAGCTAGTCTTATTATAACATATACCTATTAATCTACACCACATTATACGTAGGCTGAAATACCTATTGAATACGAGTATAATAGATAAGTTCAGAAAAAGGGGACTTTACCGAAACTCATACAGACAAATCGTACTTTATTCTCATTCGTGACGAGTAATACTAATCTGAGAAAATAAATATGTAATAGTCTGCATGATTTTCGGCTTGAAAATGTACAGATCAAATTAAAAACTGTAGTCTAATGAAGAAATACTCTTAATAACGCAATTACAAAGTAATGACAACTTTGCCTGTAATATTTTCAATAAACAGAATTCACAACATATATACAAGCGTATCAACTTTTTGGAATTATTGAATAAAAGTACAGCAAATTATCACAACATTACATATACATACTACACAATTACACAATAATGAACTAGATAAAACAATTGTAACAGCAAGCTACTCCTCTTACACTTTTACAAAGCAAATAAACAAAATGGAAATGAGTGCTTAATTTTACAACTTGAAGGAATCGTCTCATGGGTCTTTTACCTACAAGCTTACTCATCGAACTGATGAAATATACATACGCATGTCATGTACGATATATTTCAACAGACCGGCTGGTGCAAATAAGAAGTAGCATTCCTTCAACCTAAATTAAACACCCACCCATCTCTCGTCGGCGAACATAGTCTACATAGTACGTCTTAAGTTTGAAGTCTTCTGGGTTCCGATTGATGTCAAACAGGTACCCTGGGACGTGTTTGTGAAATGTGGGCGGGAAACCAGTCAAAGTACTCGGGCCAGGGGCAGACGGAGTAGCCAGGGGAGTGAAGTCGGGTATCATAGCATCCCTCCCGTATCTGAATAGTGTCGGTTCAGGATTGCTATTCGCGATAAGATAAGGATCGATAGGACCGTCCAGTGACGGTATAGGGCTGTATTTGTAATCGAATTGTGGTCTGTCACCGAGTGTCGACGTCAAACTAACAAACGCGTACGGGGGAAGCGGGTGATGAGGCATCTTGTGGCTCTTCGGTTCAAGGTAATGCTGCGCGGGAAAAGGAGGCCAGTGTCTGTCTAGAACTAACTGTGGCGATAGAGAGTTTGGATCCATCGGAGGATGGGTTACATCAGGGTCTTCCGTGTTGAGTCCGAGTAGAGTGTAGGGTGTATGTCTTATATTGAGAGTGGGTTTGATGGTGGATTCGACATTATACAGGACTGGGTTTGGCGGCCACTCGCGTGTCATGTATCGGTGTGTTGGTAGCGGGTTGTATGGGGACGGTTGGGAACATTCTGGGGGCAGGTCGGCACCTCGCAGGGCGGCGGCCGGGTGGCAGCGGCGCTGCTGCGGCAAGGGCACGCCGTCGCCGGTCACCGGGTTCCTCTTCGGTGGCAAGAACGATGCTGACCATTCACAGAATAAACGGTTTTCATTTGAACGGAGACTGCATTGGGGTCAGAGCTTCACATATCGGTCGTGATAAAGCGACCAAGTGATATCTGTTAGTTTTCATTAACTCAAATATAGGACAAACTAACAAAAGGTAAATAGTTTCGAAACTTTGACCCCATTTCACTAACTTAGCAGACTTATTTACTGTATGATCAAGTGTACAATATCCGTTTGATTGAGCGTGCATGGCTGTAGATATATGTATAGTGTGACGAATTACAAGCAAATGTTTCAGTGTGGTTTAATGAATAAACATGTGCGAGTATACGTATTTAACGAATCGATTTTCTTATTTCTGTAGTGTTATATCTGAAATCTACCTCATTATATTACACGTCCACAGCTATCAATTCAATTGATACAAATGTTATCAAAGCTTATCATGTTATAGTTTAGGAATAATATCATCTTTTGCTAGACTTAAATATAATTAGTTCATAGCCACACTTTCATGTTATACTCCGAGTAATCGGACTGAGCAGTCGGACCACGCGGTCTCAGGCTAATATTACATGTTCAATTTATTACGCAAATACGAGAGCGTCCATCCCCAAGCAGTGCCCATATTGTGCTTAACTCAGATTCAGACTCACAGTGTTCACCGAGGTCCGGCTCACCTCGGCTGGGCGTTGACGAGGCGCTGCCGTTCATCTTGATCGGTGAATGGTTTCCGTTCATCATTGCGTCACCGAACTGAATGTTACTCCTTATGGTGTCAGTGATCATCGGTGCCACTTGATGAGAAGCCGCCTGCAAGTTGACAAGGCTATTATGAGACAAATGCTGGTTGGTATATTCAGCTTCATAAATACCTATACACATTTGTATGAAAGACAGCACTTTTAGTACAACCTGTCTTAATTAACCCGTTCAAAACGAACTGAGGAACCGACTTCAACTACCCAAAAAATCTACAACATTCATCTCGTAAAGTGTTCACCGTTGATTTTTTTTAAAAGCGCTGAATCAATTCCGATAAAATGTATATGGGACCATCTGTGAAGTAAGATCTACCAAACAAAAAAGAATCATCATAATCATCATTTATTGATATTATTGGTACCATTGGTACAGATCAATATCTTAGTGACTAAATAAAAATTAAATAATAAATCATTAAAAAATGTCAATCCGAATACAATACAATAAAAATGACAATACTGTACAAATCGATCCATAATTGGTGAAGTAATTTTGAAGTCGTCTGAAAATTTATGATAGTTCCCTCAATAAACGGAATTACCTGGTTGGGTTGTTTTAAAAAAGTAATAAAATACCTGTCCAAAAAGGCGAGAGTGAGTGTCCCGCGGGCGAGTCGGCGTGTCGCGAACAACTCTCGGACGGGATGTCCCGTTCTTCACGGGACTTCCGTCCGTCGAGTCGCTGAATATCTCACCGATGCAGCTCTTCGGTGCATTCGGGACCCTGGGGACAACAAATTATAGCACTATTAGCCACAAGCTACAATATTTTCTCCTTCTTATCGTATCGGTTTCACTTTAGCATAAATTACGTGTATGATGCTTTAGAATAAGTTCGCTCTGCCATCTATCCAAACAGCCTAAAAAATGTATATGGAAAGTGCGTTCGATTTGATTGTGTCTTTGTCTGTACCGCCTAAAAAAGATAAAGAAAAATCTATCAAAGATTTCAGTTTCACTACTAAATTGTAATTGAGAGCTGATATTTAATTATAGGCTTTATATCTCGACTATGTCCATACTATAATCCAATCCAACATTGTAATATGGATATGATTATTCCAAAACGCAGACGTGCGGAAATTGTGCTCGGAATAAAAGCTTGATTTCCAATACTCTGTGGTGGCGGTTGAAGTGGAAACGGATGCGGTGGAGTCTAAAATACCGTCGAGAAAGCAAAATGGGAAACTCGAGATCATTTCCTGAGGGAAATTGAATTTGCAACTCGTAGTTATTGTTCGCGCCTCTGCATTTGCGGAATATAAGTATTTCATAGCATTGAGTGGCTTTCAATGAAGTTTTATAGTTTTGGATAAAGCAAACAAAATTTTGATTCTAAACTGTTACCACTTTGCAATCAACACAACAACAATAACACAAAGAGTGGTATCACACAACATTTTCGGTATGACCTCTGTTACCTAGTATTTAATTTCTTTGTATCTTAGTCGTACGTAATACTAGAAACGAAACGATTGTCCATTTTTAGTCGTTGTTTGATAATACTCGTATGAGTCATAAATAAGACTATCTTTCCAGACAAGTCCATCCTTCTTCAATTAATATAGGAGTATTAATATCATTTTACATTTTGAAATCGATACATTAAACATGGTACCCTTCTAACTGGACACGCATGGACATCGTCATTACGGACGCACAGGAGGGAGGGGCTTGCACTTCCGTAGGGGAAGCCTCCAGTCATACAAGCCACAAATCAATAGACATTCGAGATAGAAAGTCGTAATGACGGGAAAGTTGTAAATTACCCAGAGTTGTACATATACATAGGTAGATACATTCAAAAGGGTAAACAGAAAGAAACGCAAGTGTAGCGTTACTTTTACCGGAGCGAATTATTATTATATCTAAAAGTAATTTTGACAAGTTTAATTTATCTAAACTAGCAATTAGTTATCGCACCTGTGTCTGTGTTTTGATGAAATTCACATATGCAGTGAGAAAAATCTTACTTTATATTTTACTTACGTAGAAGAAAACCAATCCCTTATAACTTTCAGAGAGCGACCGAAGCTCGGGTGCCCAGACATTCAATATCAGGGCTTTAAACTTTAACTATACCATTCCCTAATACAGTCAACTTTAATAAGGAATATCTTGAGTTGGGCTTGGAATTTTATTTTAAGATTTATGGCATATGGATATGATATTGAGTCTTTGTAAAATATGTATTTGTTTAACGTTTGCTTAGTTTTTCTTTGTTTTGCTGAATAACCTACAGTAAAAATGTTAAAAAATTCCAACTTTAAAAAATGGCACACTACGAGTATATCAATTCGAGTACAAAAATATGTATCGACTTTTGAACCATGTATTGTAACATGTGTGAACCATTTTCGTTTGAACAATGAACATGTCATTTTTAGTTAGGATACTTGTTAAGAAAATTATAACCAAGAAGTTTAGTTTCATTAGAGTACACCATGCACTGTGATCGGCTAAGCAAACCAAATATTCTATCGGCATCTCGTAATTTCTGAATACATCTCGTGAACGAAATTACACTCGTTTTTATTGATGCTATTCCATTTGAACGTGAATTTCAGCGTTAACTCCACCGTTGCGATGGCAGAGTCAGATAACTACATCCACTTACAAAACCACATTATTTGCGCTTCAAAACGTTATTCAACAATTTCAATGCTTATTGTTATTGCTGCCTCCTTTGAATTACTTTGTAGTTTCTCAGTGCCTACTAAATTTTCAATATTTTGAACATAATATTGGTAGTCCAATCCAAAAAAACGGAACACAATTCCCAAACCTATAATACAATTGTATATACATACGTACGTTTATACCACTTAGAATTCTAATACTGAAGCCAATTTTTGACGTAACATCTTATAAATCGATAAACGGCTGCACGCACGAAAAATTGTCACGTTCCGCATGAGCCGAGCGTGCAAGCAAGAGCGTGGAACAAGCGATAGAGAGGTACGATCGTCCCGATGTTGTCACCTAAAATTATTGTCCGTAAACCGACTTTACAGACAACCAATTGTTTTATTAAATAGAATCACCCCCATTCTTTCTGTGGTTATAGTAATAGAAAATTTGGGAAATATTATACTCGTAGGATTTGGGAAGAATCTACCAAAGTGAATCTAGCATCGCCAAGCATGCTGATCATGGAAAATTCACTAACAGAAAACCGTTGGTCATGGGGAGGATTAGAGGGGGATATAAGGGATAAGAGAGGGCTCTGCCTAGCTGATGACTGAAACAGTTAATAATGATGATAAATAACATTAAAGAGTACATACTTAGGCCTAATGTATAACAATAAGTTTTACCACTCAACACTGTTTACACCGTACGTAACTTAACAAATGCTGTAATAGTCATTATCATTATCAACAGCATACAGAGCATTAATAATCACGTTGAACTTCACACTGCGTTCTCGTGAACTGTAATAGCGAGGCAATGCATTATCGTCGTGACACATAGCTGCGGGGCAGGCCGGCGCGCGCGGCGATCGCGCGAACACGCATCATCACTGCGAACCGCAATAAACTGCGCGCAGTCTACCGCAAAAGTGATAACAGCACAGCAAACTATCTAGCATTTCTGTGTTCATGAGCTTTAAAAAAATAAAACACGCTAAATTAATAGAAGGTTTTAGAGAAGGAAATTTTAAACCTAGCGTCATCATTAACTATGATTAATTTAGACCAAAACAATGTAAGAGTAACAAACGAAATATATTTGGGCCAATCTCCTCCCATACCTTTCGGTGTAGCATTACAGAAATTTAATTTTGTTCATCATTGAGCTTATTCGGCAGAAGACGACGATGACGAGAATTTATTTTGGCCTCAACCCTGCATTTCCTACGAGTATGTATGATATGACCCTAATTGTACATACATACCGCATGTCACAAACTGTCTTGCATCCACCAACAACGGAACTATAAATTAGACACGGCAAGAAAGCGTAAGAGAGTAAATTGTTTAATTGTAATATACATAGCTTGCGCGTAGATGCGTGCGCGCAGCACGCAACAGAAAGAAGCGTAACGCTCGACAGTACACTGTAACTAAAATAAACAGCTGTCAACTAGAGACAGGCGAGGAATGGAGAAAACAGTCTCCCGTCACAAATATTATGACACAGGCGGTTTGGTTTATCAATATTAATATCCGTTGCCTTTTATGTTCTCTTTGAAGATGCGTAGCGGGACGACATACTAAATGTCCTGTAACATCCCGGATAGACTGAAAGAATACAGTGCCCATTAAACTTTAACGGCAATTAAGCTGTTATATTACGAGCATACAAATAACTTAGATCTAAAATGATTATTTGCATTCAACATAAACTTTCTGATTTCACGGTGCATAAGTACGCGTTATCTCTCCGTCTTGTTAAGATGAGATGACGTTAGATATTTCAGATAGGTGTCCATGTTTTAAAATACCCCTCATAAATAACGAGTGTCGTTATTATGGCACCTGTATGAGATATCAGTAGCAGTTGTACAGTAAATGGTTTTACGCCACTGTAGCTAGCAGTTTTGCTCTACAAATGCCAGATGTAATGAGACTGCGTTAATGGTATCCCGCGGTAATGAGAGACCGCGTAACTTTATCATATGCGGAACGACAGGAGAAACTGTTCTCCGTTTGCAAATGAAAGTCAATACATTACGTTCGTATGGCGAGCAAACGATTGCACACTTTCACGACAATTTAAATTTAATAGCATCAATGACAGTAGCATATATTTACGTCTTCCTTTCTTTTGTTATAAATAATTTGTGTTATTAGAGAATGAAGCGTCCGCCGTACGTTCTGGTCGCTACGAAAATTTTTATGCTGGACTATAGACCCCGATTTGTTCTAATTGCACGTAAATTATAAATCAACCTATTTGCATTTCAGATTGTGTTAGCCGAGTTCTATCAAATAATTGAGCGTTCTAGACTACATCAGAAAGCTGAAAAACTATGTAATGGTCAGTTAAAATATCTATCACATCAATGTGTTACCAGCGGTGTACGTCTATTGATATATGAATAATAACTTATAAAGAATAAGCTTAAGTTCGTTTTACCAGAAACAGAAACAGGAGTACATGAAAATTTGGAAGAGTTGTTTGGAATTTAGTGGACGGCAGTTTGTTTTATTCACGGAAATGTAAAAACCGTGCAACATATACGCAATAATTGTATGATTGGGCAATCTTTCCACAGTTCTCACCTTCCGATAGTAAGCAAGAATTATAAGCAATGAGCACGCGCTGTTTAAAAGCAAATTTGATGAAATTACATACCGATCTACCGACATCACGTAGATAATTTCAAACTACATGACGTAGAGGTTCTTCACCAAGAGATACGTTTTCACATAACTGAGGAAATGTCTATGAAAATATGAAATCAGGTTAAATAGAGAGGCATATGTATGTAGATTGCTACGGTGATTGTGGCAATTACACTTAAATCATAGTCTCGCAATTTGGACCGGAATTGGACGTTTTTGTCAAAAACTAGCCAGAGAAAGTTTATCCGAGCGCTTAGCACAATGCATGCACGTAAAATGAGGATAAAGTCGTTTTATTACAACGTGATCTTAAATTTCTCATCTCTTTATCTTGTACGACAGAATGTAGTTATTTATGTAAACAAAACTTTCTATCTGTTGGATAACGGTCGCTGCACGTAATAAAACTATAGTTACTTAGACACTATTTAATGTATTTTCGATGACGACTTTCTGGCAGAGCTTCAGAAGAATTAAGGGGAAGAAAAAAATGACTAAGCATAAAATTGAGATTGAGGGCAAGTGTTGGTCTATCTTCAATAATAATATTTAAAAAACCACCCACCCAGAAAACAGGTCCGATTTATTCTGATTAATAGCAGGAGTCACAAAACTGTACTTACCATGAACTCTAAAGCAACTATATTAAACTATATGTAACAAAAATGAACTGTGGTTTCGTCTTTTCACAAAAGCAGTTGGTACCAGTGTATTGAGACGAACTTCACGGACATAATAATACGGTCAACAATCCGTGGTGTCAACAATGCCAAGCGTGCATGATTTCAATGCTATACTCTAAGGATAAAGGGTGGGCTTTTCCTGCTATCAAAGAAAGGCAAAGAAAAACAAATTAGCAACGCGTTGAATAAATACCCGTGAAGGCCATATGTGTCTGCATTGCATCTAACGCCAAAATATAAAATGCAGTGTCTTGCATTGTGCATCACCCATCAGTGTTTATCCTCAGCAGCTTTACACCTGCGCTGGGATCATAGAGTATTTCCATGAAGGTAAAAAGCTTTTAGCTTCATGAGTATTTATATACCGTTACTGAGCCCCAAAGATAAAGTGCATCAAAAAAGAGATCAGAATGCCATCTGTGGTTATTTTAGAAATAAAACTGAATACATTTTGTTATTTTGGAATTTTTAGGGTACCAAGGGTACTTTCCGTTGACCTAGAATCCTGAAATTTGCCAAGAAGAAATCTTACAGCACAACCATAGCAAAAAATCTGAAGACCACGATTTTTTAATTATAACACAGTCATACATCGGGTATGTAATTTAGCTGCAAAGTAAAGTTTTTCAATCAGAATAACATGTTTGGTAGAGCATTGTGGGGTGCGCATTACCGTACCTTTATTTATGATTTTCAGTATGTTAATTAATTAATTAGGATAGAAAAACAAATCACAATTTAAATCAAATGAGGCGGACATGCGAGTGATAAGGTTTACATACCTGTATATACCTCTTGACTGCATAGAGCGAAAATATCGCCTCCACTTGTACTTTTTCAAATATCTTACAGCTGATATACAGTTCATAGAGACATGACGGTTTCATATAATTCTGTGCAGCTGCTATGAATTGAACCATCTAAGCCACTTTAAACCGTTTTAGTGATAGTAACATCATAGATTTGAAAAAAGAATCTATGATGTATAGATAAACCGTTAACCAGTGATGACGACAAAAAGTCCGACTTGGTTTATTGTAATTATTGTAGGATTGAGTAGAAATGTAGAAAAGAGCAAATAATAGTACCACTGGTCCTCATAGTCTTTAAGTGAATGGTACGTCAACCATGCATTCATTCAGACCCATTCCATTTCTCATCCCAAGGTATTGGCATATGTAGTTTAAAGATAGTTTTAATGAACTCAAAATATTTAGCGCCTCATCTTCGAGAGATTCTATAAGAAAGTATTCTTACCTCGCTTTTTGCGACAAAGGTGATGTGCTTGCGCCTATTTTACTTTGTCAAAACTACCGCGAGGTTTACTCATCACATCGTCAGCGAAGTGTTAAGAGGTACAAGTACACACAACTCATTGTTTCGCCTTGGTCTTGCACGTTCTCTTTTAACACCTGCCATTTGCTCAGATATGATGCGTTTCTGTGACGTTATCTCCCTTATTCCTTTGCGAATAAAGTCTAGGATGAATTGAAACCAATATCCAGATATGGTGTTCGCTACTGTATTCACATTTGCCGTGTGAGACCCTTTGTCTGGTGCCACAGAACGTAGATGCCACGTCTTTGTTCCCCGTAGTAAAGCAGCTACAAACTTCGAAACATTTCATTTACAACATTCCGTAGATGCCTTGCTATTTCTCTATCTAAATTGTAAAAGCAATCGATTCTGTCGTTGTCCGGACGTTCCATTTTCAAGATTTGTATATAAAATTTAAATACACGGAAGCACGGAAAAGCAAGCTACAACAACAGTGGTTTTATTGTGAAATAAAGTGGACAATAGAGCAACAAAAATGACAGAATTAGTGACAGATAAGATCTCTACTACGTACTCTTAAGTACTCCTATCAAGTTTTAGGCTTTTGTTTTTTGCATTTTGATTTTATTTTTCATTTTTTGATGTATTTCAAACACGATTCCGCACATCCAAACTAATTAGTGATACTTTTTACATGATTTAAAGCTTAACTAAGTCAATTATATATAGATTTTATTTTTTCTACATTATTTTTTGATATAATATTATATTTTTATCAATTTACGTATAATTATTTTTGGAGCCGCATGAGTTATTAATAACATTATTTTGTATATTGATTTACGTAAGACTTTGTCAGCCAGTAAACATTCCTAAATTTTAGACCGCCTTCATGCATTGCGGCCATTAACCCGTCGCCGTCTGGAAGGCGTCTGTGACCTTCCTTTACCATTAACACCACAGACTTTTGATCGTGCATTACAGTTCCATTTCCATCGGCTTCCTTCCTTAAAACATTTGTAAAACAACGCAAGGAACAAGCAATGCATTGCAACTGCACAGTGCATTTCATATTTACACTTGAGATCAGGTTCCAAGCGGGAAATGTTTACCTATTAGCTTCATATGCGGCAATTTATCCGGCAGTTATGCGAACCACTAACATTCAAAGCTACACTTTCAAATATGCAGTTGATATATAAAAGTCTGGATTAGCGCGTCTAGTCCATCAATCAACGTCAACATGCCGTACGTATAAGCGGTATAATGATATATTTGGACTGAATTATCATAACTTAGTTTTTAGATTAGCCTGATATATATTTTTAATGGACAGTTATCTTATTAACAATGTAAAACTTATTTTTTAGCAGTCTCCGGTCAAACCGATCTGTTAAGTTAAATTCATCAAGAACTGTCTTCGGATTACATTCACAGTTTTTTCATTTCGATACTCTTACGTAGTTCTGTATTATACTCGTATTCATATATTCTTTGGCCTGGTTTTCATCAAGAGAATGAAAGACATCAATCAATAAATCTGCAATAGGGTGGTCTGGCGCTGCGCCAGGATCGGGCTACACGCCGACAAGAAGCAATTTATCGGTATAATCTCGATTACATGCAAGCACATATACCTCACTGAACATTCGTTAAGTAGGAATAAGCTTTGCTGATAACTAATTCCTCCTAGAGACAGACTAAAGACATATAACCCGTGTTGTGTACACATGTATAATTGGCCACACATTTTGTATTTCAACGAGAACTGCCATTAGTCTACTATAGCTTATGTAAGAGGATTAACTAGAAGCTTACGGGGGAACCAGCTTCTATAATACGACCTTATCACCCTTTACCATCATATGAGATGAAGAAAAAAAACCTTGACACTGGATGCTTATCCTAAAGTTGTCTCCTTTTAACAAAGGGCATTCGTTATTAGAGCGACGAGTAAAGCGTTATGTCGTAGGCCTTAACGTTAATTTATACTCCATCTAATGACTAATATACGTATTCATCATCATCAACAGCCTATATACGTCCCCACTGGAGGGGCTCAGGCCTACTCTCCTACAGAGAGTGTATGGGCCATAGTCCACCACGCGGGCCCAGTGCGGATCGGCGGACTTCACATGCCTGTTCAAGGCATGCAGGTTTCCTCACGATGTTTTCCTTCACCGTTAAGCAATCGGATAATGCACTTGAATTGAAAAACAACTCATAGGTACACGGCTGGATTCGAACCCGGTACTCTCAGATTGAGAGTCCGCGCCTTATCCACTGCGCCACCGATATACGTATTATATGACTTTTATTATCTTTAGGGATTTGACGAAAGGTGCATCTCCAACAGTGCATATATTCAGCGGTGGTCGTTACCCAGATATTGATGAGAGGCATAATATAATTTTTTCAACTGTAATTCCTGTAAGTATAATACGTAGATCCCCAAAATATTTTTAGAGCAAAGTTTACAATCCTATGTAAGCTATCAACCACTCAGATTTAAACGTCTAAACTTGAGACTATAAAGTAATATGAATGCAAATAAGTAACATTCTCTTAGTGTATTGTCTATGTATATACGTGAACGTTGCTGGGCGTGGGATGATAATAGTCACTAAACAAGACGGAGAGCCGATTAAATTCGATTAGAGCTGACTGTGACAATAATTGATACTAGTGCCTCAAATTAATTTGTATTGACGGCGTTGTTCTCAGTGTTGGTCAAAATACAGGGCACAAAGCGAGTTTCGTTTGAGTGAGAGATGTCTTGAATTTTTACTCTGTTGACCATGTAAATTAAAACTGATATGTGCCAAATAAAGCAATAATAAAATGTAGAATCTCTCAATATAATCAGACATTTGAGATCTAAGCTAGTTAAGAACTTAAAGGCGGATCTAAAAGAATTGAAACAACTTAAATTCAACCTGTTTGTGCTTAGAAGGTGTATTTTAAGATATGTTTCGATTTTTACGATGGTTTTTAATGCATGACGCGATTGCATGGGGCCTTTATCCCTAATAAGTAACGATAGTACTGTTAGATGGAAAGACTCAAGCCAAAGAGGCATTGGATATTCTATACCGGAACAAAACATTGGTATTACAACTCCTGTTTCGCTGGTAGCTAGCCAGGGGGACGTATTCCACTAAGTGTCGAACCCTCCGAATTGAAAGTCCAATGTTGCAGCCACTAGGTTGAGTTCCGTACATAATTTATCCTGTTGTAACATTTGTTGTTGAACCAATATAGCTTGAAAAGCTGTAAGGCTATGTGATAGACAATACAATAATATTAAAATTAATAAATTTTGATATACTAAATATTATTATATATACTAAAACAGATAATTCTCGTTCATAAATATACAATTTAACGCTTGTAATCTCAGCCATTTTATTCGAGAAAATGAGTTTATTCAACAAATGATAGATTAGCAGGAATAGTGGGAACTTCTTTAAGTTTATTATTTCGCCTGTGTATCAGTCTATGTCGACTTTGTATCACATGATAACTCAGTGGTCACGTCAATCCTTGCGGTCAGCTACTGTCGATGCGGATTTGACTTTCATTTAGAAAGCCATAGAACCCACAAGAACAATACAATACACTTAGAATCTTAGAATCATCCATCTAAAGTTGGTGAAAGGATTTGTGAATTGGTGATAGTACATGAAAAAAGCTATATTTCAATCTTAGAGCTTAGAGTTGTTGCCGATTGTCGCTTGATGGAAACCGCAATGACATCACTCGCGGTCGTGTGACTAGCAGCGTGGCAACATCCAATAGTTACGTCCAATCGCATTTGCATAGCAAATTACTTTTTTTATGTTAATCTATGTACTTTTTAAATTGAATGTTTTGTTTCATTTTATTTTCTTACTTGTAGATTACGTCATAAAGTAACACTCTCTTTACTCCGTCTATTTTTAGGATTTCGTATCCAAAGGGTTGTGCAAAGGGTGTCAAGACTGCACCGCCTGCAGCGTCTAGCGTCTGTCCGTTATTAAGTCAGCCCTGTGTTGCTTTTGAGTCATAATAGGTAACTCGTATGTTCGGAATTTCTCTACGTGATAAAATCCGGAATGAGGAAATCTTTAGACGAGCGAAGATCACCGACATATCTCGACGAGTCAATGAGCTGAAGTGGCAATGGGCAGGCCACATCGCTCGAATAACCGATAACCGGTGGAGAGTAAAGGTATTCGAGTGGCGACCACGTACCGGGAAACGTCTACCGGGACAACCCCCTACTAGATGGAATCACTGGATGCAGGTGGCTCGGGACCGGTCGATGTGGCGTACCATGAAGGAGGACTATGTCCAGCAGTGGACGTTTCCTGGCTGATGATGATGATGAGGTAGCTTTTGCAGGTGACTTCTTCATGTACTTTAAAATTGATCCCACGGGAACTACTAGTTCGATCGGGATTTTAAAAAGCGTGTTTGCTTTTCCGGTCGTTCGACTATCCCTCTATCCCTGTTACGATGTAAAGGACAAATAAATAAACAAACTCACTCATTGTTACTCATAATACTACCTCTAGTGGGGCTTATGATGGATATAACTGCTCAGCAGTAATCCGCCTTTTGGGAATCGCGATCGTACTGGCGTTCTACGAACGAGACCCATGTCCAACAGTGGACTAGACAGTCCAGCAGACTATAAGTAGTGAGTACATCGTCTGCATACAATCCCCGATGCGTGCCTCGTTTAAGGCCGATCTCGATAAGCCGCTGTCCAAAGCTAGATTTATGACGTGGAGCCTCAGGCTTGATCGACGGCAAGGACAGGATGATTGAGAGCCTTTATTAGTTAACTGATTAGCCTAATTCACTGCAATCTTATTTATAGGCTGGCGTTTAATAAGTGATTTTAAAAAATATATGGAGAAAGCTGGTAAGATGTGTGGTGTTCAGAGCAGAAACGAGTTGAAATGATGTATGAGAGATCATTAATGGAATGACAAAAATTATAAAGTTGCGTCATGAAGAGAAGATTTTACTATGAATGTGACGTAGGTATGAACGATAAAGGTTTAGAATAAAAATATACATTTTAAACAACCTTCTTCTACATATCTATGTTTCTTATATTACATCGTAATCCCATAGATTTGAATTTTTGCTATTATTATAGTTACTTACAATTAATAATTTTAATGTCTTACAGATTATTAATTGATGTTTTTTTGATTAGCAAATGTTAGAATTGCGTTCGTGCTGAAATTTCAATAAATAACAATTAGCAAATTTAGATAAAAAAAGCTGCGCATGAATGAATAACTAATTCATATCCTATTAGCAATTTAAATAAAAATTGACTACTGTTCTTTTATTCTCATTTCGAAAAGAGAAACTATAACGGTTAATGTTACTGTACACGTATGTTATTTATGTTTAATATAAGTGGTAGTGACTATAAATAAGTTATTTGAGAAGTAAATAAGTGTCACTATTGTCGCTGTTTAAATCAATAAATATATAATCGATTCATAAATATTTAAACACTTCCTTCAACATTATCATTAGTTATGTTAAATACCGGAAATTATATAAAAGTAACGAATCGAAATCGTGAAAAGCAAACGGAATGTCAATTTTATTTGCTATTAATCTTATGTTAATTGAACGAAACATCGCGGCGGTATGGCCGTCATGTCGCTCTGCATTAAATTGATCGTCAAGGCCGTGCGAACACGTCTAACGAAATATTATCTTGCCATCATTCGCATGAAATGAACGAATTTTTTCCTTTGACATTTGGTAAGAAGAAAAAATGAAATATTTTATTATAATTCCATCTAACCCGCCCCAGCTTCGCAAGAGCCATCCTTCCGCATGAACCAAACAAACGGTAAACCAAATTCGTTCAATTGATCCCTGAAATAGTGAGACGATAGGAACCAAAATTTTATATGCTCGTGAAATTATCCCGCGGGGACCACTAGCTATATCGGAATAAAAAGCGGCCCACGCCCTTTTCCTGTTCTTAAACTATCGCTTTTCACAATCAATCAAATAATTTTTACTCTTAGTCGAGACTTAAAGGTATGAAAAAACTCATACATATAAATAATAGTACGGATAAAGATTGTTTCATAAACAGCAGTACATAGTCATGAACAGTACAAAAGATTATAGAACTGTGAGACACTTCCCTCATTTATTGAAATACTAGCTTTTGCCTGCAACTTCTTCTGCACGGATTTCTGTTGAAAAGAGGTATACAGTAGCCTATAGCCTTTTGAGGCTTTTTGTCTATCTATATACAAAAATGAAGTCAACCTGTCTCTCCGTTACGTCTTGAAAGAAAGACAAACAAACTTATTTTTGCATTTATATTATAACTTTCTTAGTGGATACCTAAACTACAAAGAACATACCCTCCAAATTTCTTGCTTCTAGGACCAGTGGTTTAGGCTGTGCGTTGATATATACGTCAGTCAATCAGGACTTTGAATTTTATATGTATAGATATAATAATAGTTTGGATGGGTGGATAATACAAAATAATTGGAGAAACTATTTAACAAACTCAGAAACACTAACAATAAAGTAAATACATTTTTATTTATTTAGTTCTTACCTATTGCTATCGTGTGGTGTCAGACCACAATCAGGCCGCAATGTCAGTAGAATCGTGATTCTAAATAAAAAAATATCATATCGTTTTACAGTAATCTAATGAATAATGGTAAAAGGAATTCCTATAAAAAGTCTTACGCGCATATGCGATCGAAATTGCACACGAGTGAAAGTTTGTTTCCCACAATCAAATTTTTTGGGAGTAAAAGGACGTACTGAAATAATAATTAAACTGCTTAACAATCAATTTACTAAAGCACTCGCAATTAGTCGACAGTCTAAATTTTTTTCTCATTAATTAAACCTGAGAGTTTTAACAAACGACCTTCAATCGGTATTTGATCCAATAAATATTCAATAATTGTGTGAATGATAATTATTTCCAACCAGTTTCAACTTGTTTATAACTAATTACTCTGTGGGCATAATGTTAATTTTTTAAATAATATTTATTACCGCCACTCAAACTTTCGCTTTGAAACAATTTTAATTTTTATATAATTTAAATTTAATGATGACTTTCAAAATTTATGCATTTAACAAGAAGAAGTAATTACAGATTTTTATATTGATAAGTATTCTGTCATTAGATAACGAATGTTAGGTACGAGTATAACTGATGCGGACTGTTTTAAAGTTTAACTAATGATAAATTTAAACGTTCTGTACCTAATCATAGAAATGGTTCTATAAAAATATATCATAGGTCAAAACTTTTTAAATTGAGGTAAAATGAGGCTATAAGAAATATATTCAGAAATGATTTTTATGTCATGTTATATTGTTTATTTAAAACAGCCATTTTTATGTAGTATATATGTACGTAAAATTGTACGATAACAGAAAAACACAGAAACAGAAACCAAGCAAAAAACAAACAATTAAAATCATTAAATGCAATGTTAAAAGTCGAGAAAATATAAACGGTGATGAAAACAACTTTGCGGAAAAAATTCTGAGAAGGAATAAATGGAAAATGATTTCAATAAAGGTTATAGAGAAACTGATCAAAATAAGAACGTAAACGAATGCTTCTACGTAGATGACAAATGGTTGTAAATCTTTTTAACGTCATTAAATCGACCTGTCCTACACTTTCGGAATACTGATCTGCATAGAATGGTGGAAAAATCGTCGATTTGCCATGCTTAGACATTTTCTTCATAATAACAGGTATTCAAACCAAATTGAAAGGAGCAATACAACATTACCACGTGGTTGGATCGAGGAGTGCCTTCGGTACGGTAACCACGTCGGACTGACAGCCACCTCTGGCCCGGATCATGATTAACACGTGAGGGGATCGGGCTCCGAGCCGTGGGAAACGTGCAGCCGAACACTTGTGAAATTACCCGCGAATCGCACCTAAGTTCTTTGATCAACAAAACTGCATACACGCCACTGCCATACACTGCGTCCGGCATTAATAAAGCACCTACTAAGCTAAGACCAACTATACTTAACCAAGCTATTACTATTTTGGTGTCATATTTTATAAATATTTTAGTACGATTGTAGCTTAACGCTAAATAAAAGCTACTAAGAAACAAGTTTTGTTTCAGATTTCTTCCAGATTGGATACAAATTTTATGTGTCTGAAAGTAGGATTTTGAGCGGATTTCATTCGGTCGTTTCTTGTAGTAGGTAGCCAGCAGGGTACTCGGGGAATCTCGAATACGTACAATTTGCACCCAATTCGAAGGAAATCCGAAACCTAACAAATCTCGTACTATGTGCACTGGGCGACGTGCCAGGGAAGTACATGATAGAGGCTCTTTTCCGAAAAAATAGAAAAAATACCTCCCAACCAGTTGAACTGAACAAATAAATACTCAAATATTAATTAACGTAAGACGGTATTGAGATATTTGGACACCGACTACGAAAAAAACCCAGCGTAATAACTCGAAATCAGTTAACGTTTCGCTGAATCAAAGAAATCAGCTACACTAGATCAATAAGCACCCAGAAGAGTATCCATGATTTTGGCGAGTCAACGTCTCCATCGTAACAACATTTATGAAGACGTATGCCGTTTTGGCAGACACGTGTGACCTATCGCCGCCTTACAAAGAAGTGGGTATTTATTATTATTAGCGCGCATGGCTTTTGCTCTTTGCAGTAATTTTAGCTAGTTGCGTCTAGACGTAACATAACCCCTGGTCCAATAGACGATTTCTATCCGGTCCGGAGAAAATTGAGCGGAATAGAATTCGGCTTCGCTTACACGACACGGTTTATATCTGGCGTTATACCCTGACTAGACGTCTAGAAAAACGCTTCACAGATTTGATAATTTGATTATTCTTAGTCAAATACATGTTACCTACTAAGTGGCGCTGACGATGACGGTCTTGGCAGTTAAGTGTCTATACAAAATAAATAGGTATATTTTTATGAACTAACCGAAAAAGTTCTAAATAGGTCGCGTATACCACGACAGAGCGGATGCCAAAAACCACGCCTAAAGTCACTAACGCAATTTTATGTTCTAATTAGCCTTTACCTTTTACATGTGTCTATAATGTATTAGGGACAGGCATCGGACGCTAAAATTGGTTACATTTTACCGTCTAAATCGCATTGTAAGCTCCGTCCTGTACATATGTATAATGCTTTTTTATGATTTCGAACATCCGATGAAAGAACGGAACCCTCACAATCTTACTCTAGTATCTGTCTGTACGTCTGTCACAGCTAATTATTACATACCGGGACCTTTGTGCGCGAGTTCGACTCGCACTTGGCCGGCTTTGATTTCAATATACACATTTGCGTATGATTAAATATGTTTAAAAATAAACTACTCTAAATAAGCAGATCCTGCTGTGTATGAAAAGTGTGAGACAGTTTATTTTTCATTTACCTTTTTCATAAATCTTTTCAATGCTCGCATTCGTTTTGCCGCTTTATAAAACGATATGCTTTTTTATGTAATAATGATATATATGTCTCGGATACAAAATATTTTTTAAAGAAAGAAAAATCGTTAGGACATGAACAAAGATTCAAACCATCACGTTCAATCTCCGAGTGCCAAATCCGATTTCTAGGAATGGCGGGTACAAAGGCTAAAATAACATGCGTACATAATATCACAGTGTGGTTCAAAACACGCTAATACACGCAAACCTATTTCAGATTCGCATGCATGCTATCGCACGAGGTTGAACCAGTAATAAATTCACGAAAAAGTGCCGACCACGCACGCCGCCGTACCGAGCCGAACCTGCCTTCTGCATGACAGGACATCATGAAATCACAACAGAAAACTGTAATGTATTTATGTATCATACTTCACACGAGATTAAAATTACAAAGCTTCAGATTTTCAAATGCAATATTCAAATAGAAAGCTTTAAAAGCAAATTAACGAAAGAGTTATCGTATTGGTGCGGTTGCTTAAGAGTATGACAGTGAGTAAAATATCATTCATTTGTATTTCAGATTTTAGATTAATTAAACGGCAACAGTTTCAGAAATCTCGAGTTCATACATCTTTTTACTACAGATGTACTGTTACCGGCTACAATATGTATTTCAAAATAGAAATACTCAAAAGCGAACAAGGCAGCGAATTCGGAAAAGTGTCGACCCGTTACTGGACTCACTAAAATATCTTCCATACATTATGAACAGGGAGATTTAAACATAGTAATAGATTATATAGCGGGCATGGGAAACTTTTCATAGAAAAACTTTGATCTCGACAGTGGTACGTCAAATATCTAGTAAGACCTCGTGACGTGATGTAACACTAGACGGAGTGACTTATTACCAATTGTTAACAAGTTAAAGATCACAATTTTGTCTGTATTGTTCAGTCGTTCATATTAATCTCGTTGTAAAAGTAATCCGTATGAGTATTATGGCAAATAAAACGCGAACGATTAATTATTCAAAGCCTATATTAGCCCGGGGCACAGCCCGAGGCCTCGATTGTAAGCCAGACGATGACGGAGCATCTGGTTTGCTCCCACAGTTGTTACATATATTAGTTAAGCAGTACTTGATATCCTCTAATTTAGTGCTAACCTTTGACGGAATTACCTACTATGTTACAACGGAGTGAAACCTACGAGTGTTTGCTGCATGTTGGAAACTGCACTGCTGCATCAGAGGTATCGCTTACATCCTCAGCCATTTTATTTGCGAAAATGACTTTATTCAACAAATCAATAACTTTTATAATTAATTTTCTCTTTTAAATTCGAGAAATATTTATTTAAACCCCTATTTAAATAAACTCTGATACACAAGATACAATAATTCAAATTTACTTTTAATAAATTTATTTTTTCAATTTATTTCAAAATTCTTTCACAATACTAATTAACTATAAAATTTTCAATTTTCTTCTATTACTCAACGTCTGCTAACAATCTGTTATATTACATACTTATATTTATGTTATAATTACGCAAAGGATCAGCTTTTGTCATCTGAGATTGTAACGTACCTGAAACAGAGAAATTAAGAAATTAGTATTGGTGCATATGTATCAAACTAATTAAATAAAAATGACACTTAATTAAATCTAAACGATATTAACTAATTTAATTTTCAAAATGATATATTAACTGAATGGGCAGACCACATCGCTCGAAGAACCGATAACCAATGGGGAGTAAGTTCTCGAGTGGGCACCACGTTCCGAGAAACGTCTACCGGGCCGTCCCCCTACCAGGTCGCTGGATGCAGTTGGCTCGGAACCGGTCGATGTGGCGTATAAAGGAGGCCTATGTCCAGCAGTGACTTTCCTGGCTAAAGATGAATTTAATTTATTTCATGAATTGATTACCCCATCTGTATATTTATATAACATATTGGCACTAAATGATATCCAATTTGACAATAGTTGCACCGCGATTCATATTATTCCTTCCTTTCAGCATTGGCCAAAATAAATGTCCATAAAAGTTTTACATTCGGCGTCACTCCTCGTGCGATGCTTACTCAACAATCAGGTTTCAGCACCGATACAATCACATCGGAACGATCTGTTTCTGAGTCTCAAGACGAACCCTAGGTCACGCTAACGTTGCCTATGATTGTCAACAGGTTTAAGCCCGTCTAGACAAGAGCTAGGAACTTTCTAGATGGGATCGGGCGCGTCACGTAGCTGCACCGTGACTGTACCTAGTACCGTGTCATCGGTTTCTTTGTCCGGAACTTTTTGCCGGTGAGCATTCAGAGCGAGACCAGTACGGTACCGTTTCTTGTGTCGTGCTCACTCAGTGCTCACTGCCTACTGCTCACCCAGTGATTAGCCCGCGCCGTGTGACCGGAACGAGCTAATTAGTTCATTATAATTGTTGAAGACTCGTGCGATATCTGAGCAATGAATCGGTTGCCTGGCCTGGCGAGCAGTGGTTTCGACCTCTCTTTCGGTGAAATGCAGCTCTTTAGGTACCAAAGATTTTTGTAGCAGATGGAAGAGATATTCGTACCGTATACATACGTATATTTTATTTGCATAGGACTTTACGATATATCTTGAACTAACGAGCTCATTTTGTGTTCATAATTATAATAATTAATATTAGTTTCTTTTGCCTTTTCGTCTCTGCACAACGCTATTCCAAATCGGTAGCAAATTTACAATATTATATTGACGAATTGAATTTATACTTTTATTGACGTCATAAAAATTCGTTACATATTTTCTTTGATTTAAAAAGTATCTTTTGCCTTTTCCATCTTCGACTTATGTATATCTATTCAAGAAACGTTAGCTCTATTTTTTGTTAATAGAATATTAAGAACAATAATTCAATCGACTGACTGACTGCCCTGTGATGAGAGAAGAAGGAAAATAAAGTAATTGAAATTTATCGTCCTACAAACAGTGGTGGGCCACGTCGGAATGGTATTCGGGGCGATAACAAATTGAAATTTATTTAAGAAATCGATTAGAAAATTAACTGAAATTGGGTCCGAAAACTGATTGATAAAATATCTAATATTATTAATTTGGTGCGGGCTCAAGTGACAGATCGGCAGAAAAAGTTGCTTCATCACCCATTGTACATCGATTACACTTCACTGATGCATGATGTGATGACGCTTGTTGCTTTGTACTCATTAATTCAAACCAGGATCGAACCAAGAACTGGGTTCAGAGACCGATGCTCTGCCATGTAGCTTCTTTAAAAAATCAGCGGCTTTAGAATAGGATCACACCACCTCTTCTCATTGTGGTCTAAATAGGCGACAAAAGAAAAAAATGAGTGATATGATATAAAACGGGCAAGATAAAGACAGAACATGTAAAGCCCGACGTGGCGATTTATTAGGAAGGAGCACGTATAACAGTGGAGTGATTTCATGTGAAAGAATTGTGTGACATTCATATATGTACGTGTACTCTACGATCCAAAGTATTTACGAGCACCAGTGACTAAATCCATCGGACTGATTGATTGATCCCTGATGAATGAAGTGATAAAAAACAACGCATGTTAACATCGAAAAGTATACATATATGAATAACAAAAACGTGTAGATTACAAAAACTTGCCTCCTTAATACGCATGTACGCCGAAACTTAATACACTTGTTCATTGCACTTGGTTAAATAAGTTATCAATTTATTTATTGGCAAATAGGCAAATACGTTCATACAAGTTACCGGTTTCGTCAGATCCGTTCCAATTAATCAAATAAACAGTTTTCTGTCATTCTCATCAAAACACATTTTATTTATATAAACACATCATCATCATCAGCATAATGGGTAATGTAATGAAAAAAATATCGTACGTTACTACGTACGTATATACGTACTTGGGCATGAGAAAGCCGAAAAAGTCATTCAAAGGCTAAATGTAATAATAATAAACTAATGAATAGTTTTGTTTCAAAGAACATCATTTTAAGGGCTTTTACTAAAAGCCAACAAATAAATTGGTACAAATAATTCTTATATCGGACCGGGTTTTTTTGTCTTAATGAATATTCATATATTTCAATAGAGACAGTTATTTGTCTTTGCAGTCATAGGTTTACAAGAAAGATGCAATTAATATATATATATTTATGGTCTTGTCTATGTTAAAGTGCATACATTTAAAGTGTATCAAATAAGAGTACCGGGCGGTATTTAAATGCAAACAAAATTTTCGATTGTGCGATACAAAGACCATTGTTTGTACAGTACACCACGTGGCGTATTGAATCGCTTAACATTTTAACGTCGGCAAAAACCAAGCAATTCGGTACAAAATATCAGTTCTTAGGGTTCCGATCAACCGATTTAAAAACAGAACCCCTATAAAATCACTCAGGTGTATGGCTGTACACATGATTTAAGCAACTATTTTATAGCTAGCGAATTGAAATTTGGAACAGCTATGTGAAATGTTGACCCACAGCTGCTGCAAGGGAAAGAAATTGATTAACATATTTTATTTTGCACGGTTTTCTCGCGATAAACATTTCATTGGTGGTGAATGAAATGAGACACCACTCGTATTCCCACAAAAAGCTCCTTAGAGATGTTTGAAGCTAAAAGAAACGTCTAGATTTCTACAGAATGAATACTGAAGTGGGGAATGCGTCGTGCATTTCCTCCACGGCACATGAGCTTGTAATCATCAAAGAGACGCCTCCTAGCCTACCGGAATATGTGTGGCATAGCAACGCCACTCGACAGGTGTGTACTTCAAGAACTCTTATGACGTCCTCCAACGACATGCACTCAGAAATGTTTCACTCGGCAGGATAAAATTGAAGATGTTTTGAAACGTACTGTGCGTTTTTGTATTTGAAATGTTAGTACTTTAACAAATTGAGACACTAATACGCAAACGGCTCTACTGATATGCTTAAAAGTCTTGCAACAATTGCAGTAAAGAGACATGTGGCATTGAATTATTAAAACAACAAAAACTGTCATGATTCAGACCCTTGTAATGGTTCGGTTTAACTTGTTGCGAAAAAGTTGTTTCCATTCTCAATTATCAGATTTATTCGACTTTTTTTAGCAAATTCCATATGTTCTCTGTCTTACTCTTATTTATTATGCGCCAACGCTAAAATGCGATAAAATGCAGCGCCCACTGCGTCAAAAGACTCCAAGACACAAGACAGAACCGATCAATGTCCGACTTGCATAGATATCAGTAAATCAAGTCAGGTTTTCTCATAAATCTGTCTTGGGTATGCCAGAAGAAAACGAGCATAAAATTATATGCACTATCTATGTCACACAAGATTATTTAATTTTTAAAACGATAAGAGAAAGCGGCATTTTATTAATTAATATGGACAGCAATTTTTCATAAATTTATAGTTATGCCTTGACTTCCGTCAGAACATTTATTTACTATATAGTACGTGGTACGGATATGCACATAATCAACTCACGTACAGGGGTTTCGTGGTTTTTACAGCATTTATTCGCATTGTTGGTGATAACCGGGCCAGGCACAGACCCTCCCTGACGACAAGTCGTTTTGTCGATAGCAAACTGTCAAATTTCATGCATGAAACTTTATTCCTGCTTACAAAGTTTCAGGACGGACGGAAAATCGATTATAAATTGTAATTTATTAGAAACGAGGTACACTGCTGTTACACTGCTGTTTTTAACAACTAAGGATTATATGTAGGGAGGAGGAGTCGACTCGAGGAGTATGTACTTACATAAGGAAAATTTGCCTATGTTCTTTTCCGCCCCTTGAACTAACCCTATACAAAAATCATGTCATTTTGACTCTCGGAAGGACAAACAAACCAACTCACTTTCGTATTTATAGTATTAGTATGGATGCTTTTATATAACTTTTTCGTGTACACAAAAAGCGTCAATAAATTGTATACTAGGTTTTTTAACTCATTCACTTTTAACACGAGTACTCTATTTAGCTCTGGTCTACTGGAACACAAAAAAACATCAAAAAAATGTAAAAGCGTCAAGAATTGCCGCTCCACGTTTTGCTTTCGTTTCTCACTGTTGTCAATCGTTATTATGCAATATTTCGGTACGTTTATTACAAGTTTCTATAGAAAGCACTTAGCCCATTGAACTCGACACGATTTATATTAGATCTAAACGAGTGGTTATATCACCGGAATTTAATTTTTAACGCTATGGCGTAAACGGTCGCAGAATAAGGGAGATCTTTCGAGTGCCACGGAAGCCAAAATAACGGAAGTTTGATGGCAGCTGAAAGCAAAATGAAATCCCTTCGAGGTTTCGGCGATTTTGTGAACAGTAACTGAAATATATCTAATAGCTGAACAGAATTGCGTTTGTAATTTATGCTATCGTAAATTGGTTTTCAGCTGATCGTTTTTATATGGACAAGTATTGTTATGGCACGTATAGCCCAAGCGTAGGTCTTTTCATCGCACAGTGTTTCGTTAGTTAATGTTTCTTGTATTATAATCAACTGGGAAACGTCGGAGAACCGAGAACTTTTACTCCACAAAGGTTATCCGACTTCAAGCGATGTGGCCTGTCCATTGCCACTTCAGCTTACTGAATCGTCGAGCTATGTCAATACCTTAGTTCATTTACGGCTTACCTCATTCCGGATTTTATCACGTTCTTTAGTTTAATCTTATTAAAATTACGACATTTCTGTCCAGACGATAACGAACAAAATTCAATCATTAGAAAACGACATCAGTAATTAGTATTGTCCATACACATTACACCTGATTGATTTCAGTCTCTGTTATATAGGTTGATAAAAAAAGCTTTGTTTTGTATTAAAAAAATTCTCCTATAATTTAATTTTACCTAAGAGCTAGCACATTTTTTACACCAGTGTGCACATCGTCCTACATGTCCTAAGTATAATTAGACGGCAATATCACCGATGCGTCTATAGAGTCTATTTCTGACAGTGTTGTCGACCCCGGGGCGGCGGGCGGCGAGCGGCGCAAGAGCATGTGGCAGTTCACTCTTCCGCTCCCGAACCACCCCGTCTAATGCACGAGCTACATGAATCAACACGTGTTAAAGAAATCTTAAAGTTACCCTCACTCTAGAAGCGAAGCGAAGTCTTTAGCCATACTGAAACGCGTTTATCTTTATTAAACACTGTGTAGGTACCATAAATGGTGACTATACAGAAATTACAGCGTCTAGCTTGCGACACCATCTTTCAGCGATCACCAGTCCACCTACTGTCTGTGGTTATGTTAAATCATTGTCGATCATCATAGCAAATCATCAGCTTACGCAGGTGACTATGATTCACGCCTGTACCTAAACCCGTACATGGTTTGCTGGCCAATTTACAATCAGTTTTATATTTAATACCATTAGTTACTGTATTAACCAAAAATGAGTAAATAAACATGTCATGTCCATCTTATGCCTGGAAAGTGAGACGACAAAAAACACTAAAATAGCTAGTAATTTCTGTCGACTAACAATTTGTACGATGAATGTTTTTTCTTCTGTTTTTAGAAATCCTTAACATTCTACTTTAGAGATTTCTAAGAAATAATGTTGTTCAACGCCGATTCATCAAACCGACAAAAAAAGAGATGGAAGTGAACCGCGAAGAAAAAAGCCAAAAACGTTTGACAGGTAACCCGACGACCTCACTGGTAAACAACAAACTTTCACATCATCCGACGAGCATCACAATAGTGCACAGAATTAGGCTTTTTACTTGTTATAAATAACACTAGCGCATTCACGAGTTTGTTGAGCGTTGAGTGCCCGAGCTCGCGCACGAAAACCTCTACAAATATTAATTTCATACGCTTAGAGCAGACTCACGTCTCAATCATTCCTCATTGTATAACCCATCCATTAAAGTAAGATCCGTGCACGCTGATTAGGCGGCACACAGCTAAACTACCAAGACCACTTGAAAACAAAGGAAAGGTTTCATCACTTGCTGGAATTTTTAAACATGTGTCGGAGAGAGCTTCTCAATAACTACGTCCCAATTTTTTCTATAGCTGTTTAAAAAAAAACTTTTTTGAACGGACTTATTGTGAGATAACTGATAAGACTTTTGTCGAAAGGCTATTATTATCAAGGGACTTCTCTTTAACCCCCTGAAATATAATTCAAACATCACCTATTTACTATTTAAAACAATAGTTCTAATGCAAAACAAAAGGCGAGATTTTTAAACTGTGTGAAAGTTTACCATCTTTTTCTGCTTTTCCCATGTAGAAGAGCCATGGTTTGCAAGAAGCAATCATGAAATCGATTCAAAACTGTTAAGCATATATGTACTGTACTTACATAATTCAAATCTAAGTCTCAATAAATACGTTCAGTGCTTTTGTTCGATATTTACGACAGTAACACCATAACAGATGATTTTTGAGATTATTTCAACACTACTCGGGTGTAATAAGAGGTGATTACCGGACGATATGATCATTAGAACGTGGCTGCACTCTTCCATTACGAAGTGCAATTACAGCATTGGCTTGATTGGAGATAATAGGCGGATCGAGCACAGCGGTGAGCCAAATGAAACTACCGAGATAGACGAACAACAATAAATAATCTAATTAACAGTTTTGATGAGAAATGTAAGTGGCTACCTAGTTGTAATTCCGATCCTACGAAACAGCTGCGTAAAGATATTAGATAGAGTTGAAACTCATGGTTGTAGCTGCTAACGAATCAGTATATCATGGAAACACACTCCCTGCTGTTGGCCCCTTAAATGTATTATAAAACATTAAATTGACAATCTACAACCAATTGGTACCATAAAGATCAGTGGCAAATTCAAAATAATCCGCCTAATATGATGTAAAGATTCAAAAGGCAATCAATTACGAGTACAAGCGAAAGCTACACGACATAGCTCTGACAGCAGAATCTGTTCTACCGACTGTTCACATCGCTCGTACCGATAGAGTCGACGAGACCATCCGTCATAAGAGTGTACCTGTCAACAACATTTATCTACTGCCATTGGGACCGCTCAGTTTCAATTTGTCGAGAGAGAACTTTAAAATTCCATTAAAAGTTAAAATCGCGTCTGGTGATAGCGATCACAGTCCATCAACAACGCCGATGGGTGACAGATCCAATTAACGTATAAACTCAGGGTTAATAACATAGTTCATTAATGGAAAGATTGTTGGCGCAATTTTATTTTACCCACGTAGATATGGAGCCAAAGTTGATTATAAGTATAACTATATATGTGACGATACAATAACGATATGTGACGATGGCGATATGGCCGATGGCGACAATGTTACGCGTGGGTCTAGCCGGATTAATTTACATAAATTATTTCTCTATTTCCAAACTTTTCTTAAGTGTAGTTTTCCTTACAAAAACGACAGTCCACTGTGATCCGTAACATAACACAGATTTTCCTAGCTTGTGACACAGTCGCTTCAGATTTCGTAATATTTTTACCAAACATTTTATTTCTATTACAGTTATTTTACCTTTGTCCTTACTTAGTAGACTATTTTATTTATTTTATTTTACCTCACTGAGTCTGTTCCTGAGGTATGGGAGCGGTACGTGAGAGTGTGTTTACGGCACGTCAAACTACGAATTTATGCATAAACGTTTTGTTAGACCTGTAATACGTATATGATATCGGAAAAGCAGTACGTGCACATCAATAACATTTTAAATAGACACTTCAGATCATAACGATTCATTTTCATCAAAGTACACTGCACAGCATGATTGCCTCTCATGTATAATTGCAGTTTAATAACGAGCTAAGCTGTAACCCTTATTTTGTAACAGGCAACGAGTCGGCGGTCGTGGTAACAATTATTTATAGCATCGGTGCCTTGGGATTGTGCAAGGCATCGTTAGCTCCTTTCACCTTTGTTGGATCAACGGTAGGCAACGATCAGCAGTGCATGATGCCTCCCCATTACAATTAACTAAAGTGGAGTGAATCGGAAGAGGTAGCGAAGCTGGTGATTATTATAATTTAACGGATTCTTTTCTGCTAGAGAAATTATGTGAAATAATACCTGCATTACTTGCAAGTAATAGTAAAAATAACTGAAATATGCATATTAGACTTCTGTAAATGACCACCGACTAATCAAGAACTCACGGCGTGATTGGCTGGGGTTGAAAACTTTAAATACTTCTTACAATTTATTATCATAAAGGTAAAAAAAAATTGGTACTGGTAGTTCGTCGTTCGTAATAACTGTAGAATCATTAAATCGAAGCGACAGAAATTGATTATCTCGTAACAGGTCACCGTGAGTTCCTCGGATGCTGCCATAGATTGTGCTGCCGTTGACAACAAAATGACTTTCGAAGTCCCATGGGAATCGCGACCGTCTATAAAGTCGCGTGTGCATCAAGCCTGTCGGTCGATTTACATTGTTGTATTCTCTTAATAAAATAAAATAAAAACACGACTATTTTTCCAAATTCTGTATAGTAGAAACGTGATACCCAAATTCAACGAAATATTCGTATTTATTTGTTCGCACTGTCAGGAAGTTCGTCTACGATTTGGACAAAGAAACGATAGCAACCTTTAAGGCCAGTACTAAAGAAATACACCGAAAGAAAGTCGCAGATGGATGGGGACGTCAACTCATACATTATAGATCCTTTCACCAATAAATAGTTGAATTTACTAAGTCAACATAAGTACTGTCCAATAAGATACAGCTTGATTCACCGGCGTAAATTAAGTCAATGCAGGCGTGCCTGTATTGAAAGATAAGCGTTTTAATTAACTTTTCGTAATTTATATCTTTATTAGAGGTCCGGCTAATGGTGGAACGTGATTGCCAATAAGCCGAGAGCGTCTGGATAATCGTGGAGATGTTGCGACGTAACTTTCATTGCTATATCTCATTGGTAGCATCATGTCACCTGTCAACGGCTCATGGCTGTGTGTTATTTATCATAACTGTCGAACGGTTCTATTAATGGGATGAGAAGCGTTGCGAACGGCAACTGGGACCGTACGAGATGGTCGATTGTAGCGAGTGGCGTCTGTTTGTACCCGTTCTAATTGAACTCCGTCGTCGGGTGCGATACGTTTTGCCGATTGACAAGAGAGATTGCCGCATCCTCACTTCCGTGCCTAAAAGTTTTGATCGTTATTTTTGGAGCACTGTCTCTCGTTATGCAGCACAGTAATGGAACTAGTGTAAGTAAAAGGCATCTTGTACACGACACACATACGCCAATGTGAGATGTACGTCACTCTCACTAACAACTCACTACTTATTACTTAGTCGTTGGTATTAATAACACTCAAAAGTCACTTTCTGAGAGCTACATACACGTATTTATAACTATCGTGTCGCGTTCGTCTATACGAGAAAGGATTGTCAATTCTATTTTTCTTCTTATCGTGTAGGTTCTAAGGTCCATGACTGACCTCACAAAACATGAACTCTGCCATGGCTCATGTAGCTACTACCTGACATAAATAGTAACCGGTAACAACGGCTTAACGTGCCTTCCGAAGCACGGAATCATCTTACTTATCAGACAGTCAGGTGATTCAGTCTACTATGTCCTACTTAACTAAACTGGGGAAAGTCTCACGAAATGATTTTGACCTTGACCCCACCGGGAATAGAACCTGGACCTTCCGCGTGTATTGCGCGTACGTCTAACGCTAAGACTACTGCGCCACGGAGGCCGTTTCTATTTAATCATCATGATCCCCTTAGATCGTTTTTCAATTATTACGATCCATTAGAAAATAGCCTCGTTTCTTTTGTAATTACGTTTCCATAAAATCAATTCCCAATAATAGCAAGCTACATTCAGCTGGTAATCGTCGGAAGTTGACGAAGTAAGTACACGACATTGGTTTCAGAAATCACTGCGATTGAAGCGAGCTGTAGGATTGAATGTATGTGCCGATGTCAACCATTGATGTTGCTATTATGGCATAGCTTCTAAGCCCACAGTTCTGTCATTCATTTCAATGATGCTTATCATTGAAATGCTACGATTAGCAAATACATATAGCACCTCATAAATAATTCGAGGGTATACATACGTTTTCCTGGAAATTTAATTTATTGCGTCAATTCACCATAGCAAAATCATTACTCATTTTCCTATAACGATAAATGCAAGTAGTTAACAGATAAGGATTGCACGCATACATACTCGTACATCGTTCGCTTTAGTCATTAAAAGGACGACATTAAATCGCAAAAACAGGAAACACTGCAGCGGCTGCAGGAATACCCCTAGCCGTGTCGTAACACGTGTCAATAAAACAAACAGACAAATACGAGGATGGGTGCGCTATATTTATACCTCCAAGGAAAACGCCGGTTTATGGGTGTATATTTGGAAAGCGTTGAAAGACCAGAACAGATGTTCCCAGGTCGACGACACAGCGACTAACAAATTAGAATATTGATTGCTGGTGTATCCAAAGGTTTAGTTAGAGGAAGAACAGCAGGAAACAAGTACCCAAAAAGTACACAGACACTATAATTTATTCTCCTATTTTTAGGTTATTACTTATCAAAGCCAGCTATTCTACTTTAAAAGATTATGGCACCAGAAATTTTGGTATGGAAGCATTAGGAGAGTAACGTTAATTTCAATTTGACACCTTTTGAGGAAAATGGTATTGACAGACAGACAGGCGCACGGACAGACGGACACGAGTAATTTTCTAGTTTTTGCGAGTTTAACTCAAGGCAATGTTTCTTTTAGATTAAAAAATTCTATTCTACTTTAAGAATTAGGATTTTTTGATTTCATGTGTAAATGATTGACAAACCACTTGGTCTAGAAATTTGAAATCAAATTCAAATCAAATCATCAATTTGACGTTTAAGGCTTTGAAAGTATCACAGGAAGATTTTTTCACGTGGAAAAAGCGACCAATAAGTGTTATTTAAGCGGCGATACCAAAACGAAAGAACCTTACGAAGGTACTGCACGATTTTTTAAAAATTAAAGTCACTACTATTATGCGCTGAATTAATTAAATACATACATTGAAAGGACTTATTTACGCTAGCCCGATTTCTGACATCCTAATAAACATTAATTTTTTTATAGATGTCATTAACGTTATGTATTGTTTATTAATTATTTTTGTATTTGTTTCAAATTTCAATTAGAGTGTACCGTACCTTTATTCAAGGACACGGCTAGTTATTTCTATATATTTATCAAATTCAGCGCATAGTAGTAGACGTTAATTTACAAAATTTCTCGTAATCTTGAGATGTAAAAATAACCAACTGACTAATGTTTTGTGACTGTAACTGTACCGTATGAGAGCGTTTTCAACCTAATGGACTTCAGTGAATGCCACACATATTTCTGGATTATTCAATGGACTAAAACCACAGGGGGAGTGAACAAAGCCCAAACCGATGACAATCATAGGTCAATGCTCTGTTACGACACATGTGTCGGCTGCCTGACCTAGCCATTCATCAAACTTAATGTCACTGTCAACAAACAATTAAGTAAAGTTTACAAGTTCATTTCTGAGCGTTTTCAATCACGTCCTATAAAGTGGGTTTAGACAATTACTTTTTTAAAGTTCTATACGGTCTGACTTTCTAATTTTCCAGAAAACATACAGATAGCCTATATACTTCCCCGGCCTTTCAACTACCCCTATGTTAGCGATTTTAAGTAGTGGTGGCAATACTGACGTTTAAAAACTGACAAGAATTTGACAGAGCGGAAGGTACTCTGTGACTGTGATTATCGAAACAAAGGAACTGGATGATATTGTGTATTTGCAAATGCTGTGTTAATCATATATTCAAGTCATAAATAGTGAGCTTACAGTTACGCATTGAATTGAACACTTATACAAAATTTAAGTCATTCTTAATCTCTGTTACATAGGTAGGACAAACAATTAATACATAAACAAAATCATTTTTGCATTTTTCAGTAGAGTCCATCGATATCTTATTGCGATCATCAACCAAGCTGCTAATAGACGATGCCAGACCCACTCTAGGAAAGCCAATTCGCTGGTACGATCTAGGAGGCAGACTCATGTCCGACAATGGACTTATGATGACAAAAATTCACTACTTTTCTTTCACAAACTAAAAAAATCTTCATCCAAATAGCCTTTTAACGAAATAATCGGCAGCTAAATAGTGCCAGCGCGTACCAAGTGGAGTATTTGCAAAGAGGAGCGCAGATGAGGTCGGCGGGTACACAATTGAGGCGCTACCGCGAACCGAACAATGCGTCCAAATGCCGACCCTAATGTGCTGAAGGACCCACTGAACTAATATCGGTTTTTATATCCCGTTACTTCGGGTGAAAGACAGAGCCGGATTTAATAAAGCCCAGCCGAATAATTTAAAACACAGTTACATAAATGCATCACATATGATACTGTGAACATGACAATAAAGGATGCTAGTCACATGTGATTAGAGCGGCGTTAATGATGATTATAAATTTAAAATATTATCAACCCATATCGTGTCGTGTTTATTGTAAATCACAACAAAATAGTACATTTCGAAACTAGTGTGAAAAGTCTGTAAATTCAATTGAGTTTTGACTATTGTTGCCCGAGACGCAGCGAGGGCGAACCAGTCAGAACGAGATTGAATTTACATATTCGCACGAGTTTTGAACGACATTTTTAATACATTTGCGAAAAAAATATAACAAATAATAAAATTATGATGAAGATGATTGTGTTCCGGTTAGCAAAGAAAACATAGCCAGTAACCTAACTAACGTTTCTAGATGAGCGCGCTTCCATTTGTCGACTTTTAATCACTTAACATCGGTTGATATGAAGACGAAAGTACCAGGACCTCATACCTAAGGTGGAGTCTAACTACAACATGCTACAACTTCAAAGAGAGAAAAAGAGATAGATATATTCATGGCACAGAGAACTGTCATGACATAAGGTATCTGTCGTTCCCGTAAAATTAAATAAAATCATTATCAACATTTGAATTTACATACGTACATTTAAAAAGCGATGGCCTGCGCTCTTATTTCAAAAAACTCGAACTGAAGCCAATCCTCCAAGAGGACATGTCAATGCAGCAAGAAGTATCTAATTAAACAGACCGAGATCTTGGTGGTCTATGAGGTGGCTTGTTTGGTACTGGCCAGTTTGGTAGCAGAGTACAATTACATCCAGTACTTATGGTAAACCCGAGCACAAAATATGTACGCACTTTTGTATCATGGCTCATTCACCGTTTCTTGTTCCCACGCAAAGGACATGATGAAAAAAATTGTAAATATGTTTGTGCTCGAGTGTACCGAGCCTGGCTGATATAAATAAAATTTTCAAATATTTGTAATCAATCGTAGTTACTAATATTGGACAATCAATATTTCTTTCGTGTTTGTGGATTTCCGAAATGAACTCTTTACAAAAGTAGAAAGCCTACATCCACCTACCATCGATGATTCCTATGAAAAACGCAATCGCGATTGGTTATGCCATGAAGACGACAAACGAATAAAATTTATAAACCCACAAACAAAGAAACTCACTTTCGCATTTATAATATTAGTTAATATTATTAAAATCAACACATTGTTCGTCGATGTAAATATCATTGTTCGAGGAGACGGGTCAATAATATGTATAATTAGAAGCGTTACACAAATAGATAACTTTGAATTTTCATCACACATCAACACATTGTCTTATTAACACAGTGTATGCATTGTATGGCTGACTAAGAAATCGATTGCTATAAATAAACAACCGCACATCGATCATTATCAACGAGTCTTTGGAAGCAAAACAGGAATATTATTGTTTTTCAATTTGATTATCTGAAAACGTGAAAAGTCTCAGAGAATATAAAATGAAATGGCATGCAAAAATACAGTGGCACTTGAGATATGATGTCAAATTCAAAGACTCCAACTAAAACCACACATAAGTGCATCCCACTGAAGAAATAAATAATCAAAAAGCTAAAGAATTTCCTTCCGCGCAGGTCGGGTAAAAAAGAAGGGGAACAAAATGAGGGCCCTGCAGTAACGGGGCGCCCTGAACCGGCCCGCTACTGTTAAGGATGCTATTCAAACGTGACTAGAGTGACGATCACAGTAATTTCAAGCTATTAAATATTAAAAACAACACACTATCGAATCGGAGCGCACACTCTATGTTTATTCCCAGTAGTGTGCTGTTACTTCACCGTTGGAAAGCGCGACGGCAAGGAATGATGCAAATGTGACGATGCAAGCAAAATACTGACTTGCGGATGGTACAAGGCAATCGCGCAAATCTATAATTATTGGGTGGATCAGATTTAAGTAAATTAAGTATGCAAGTAGGTAGAACAATGAAACAACGCAATGAAACGTGAATAATGTAGACCAGACACCCGTCAATGACGGACGATATAGGTATGTAAAGTAATAAATGGGAAGCAGATACAACCAAGATGCAAATATTATAATTGATGTCAAGTTTGAAATTACTAAAATACCAATTCGGTATATGCGCGCTGCGCAGACAATAGCTCGGTCGCAATACCTCCAAACAATGAACGGAAGAGCCATGTACTTTCATTGATTACTGTCAGATTTGCTTGTGATTTAATACGATATTTGCCATAGGTAATAGTCGTCTTCCTTCTAGATGCATATCAGTTGGATTGTATGACTGGCGCCTGTCTATTCCCCTTCTCCCACTTACAATGATCTGATGTAAATTTGAGATTTTTTACGCATATGCACACGGGACCGTTACCCATACATTTTGATATGAACACAAATTACCTGTTACGGTTGCAAACTACGTCTAATTTTAAGCTGTACGTGATGCCCAAAGTGTTATGATAAACATAGTATGCATTCAATATAATGCGTAATAAAATAATAATAAAGTGTATTGTTGAACTCGGCGCAATATAATTTTAAATAATATTTGTTTAGTTGAGTGCCATGAAAATTATGATCGTCGTACGTACGTGCCTTGCGTTATTATTTGCCATAGCATGCAAAATGCTACTTCACACTCTAAATTATCTGATTGTTATTTTTATGAAACTCACGCTGAAATATGAGAAAGCTTCTGGAATTACGCGCAGTTTCGTTAAAGGGTTGTACTCGTATTGGCAATTTACATACTTCATCAAATTGTAGACTTGTTGCGAAACGGGTAAAACGGGCTTCCTCGTACTTACCTACCTACTCTATAGAGGTACTTGTGAACAGTATGGATGTAGAGCATGTCTTCGATAATTGTACATGGAAGCACAAATTGAACCCAAGAAGATATTTTATTTGTTTTGTTGCAAACAAACGTTGGTATAAATATTAAAGCAAACCCTAGTTTTATTAATGTTCTTCTGATCAATTTAATGGCAGTCCGAAACAATGATGATTTGTTTTAAAAAATCATATTTTGACCAAACTCTCAACTAGAATGACTATGTGGTCGAGAATATTACGCTGGCCTAGAAATAGTCTATTCGCTTTAGTATTGAAGGGATTCAGCTTGTAGCTGTCAGGAAGTACAGAACTCCACAGAGAATTCCACTCCATAGCAGTGCGCATAATATATACTCGTAATGAAGAAACGTTTCGACCATAATCGTGGAATATTCAGTGAAGTCATTAGAACAAAATCACAGTAAAGCAATGCAACTACCGTGCAGCCTTAGTAGTGCCAATGCGAGCTTTATGTCGCTACAATCCCTTCAACGGAAGCCACGTAATTTCAAATGCGAACGTCGACTGGCATTCCTTTGTTAAATTTTAAACACTGTTTAAATAAAACTCGACATATAACGGATTGTCAAGTAAACTGTTTGTTGTTTATTTTGAATTTGTTGGATTAATTGCTAACGAGATGTCGGGGCTGGTTTTGTGGGCCAGGCTTTAAGACAGGACTATCACGTGTATCCCGGGAGTACGACAGAGAAATAAATTAGAAATCTAGACAGAAACATCTCGATATATCAACAACATCTCACTGCGATGTCCAATGCGATGGCAGGAATAGTGATTACGACTAATTCCGTTCGTCGTGGTGATACAGAGAAGTTCATGTCCAGCTGAGGGGTTTTTGCAGCTGACGAATAGAGGAGTCCTCAATACCTGTAGCCGTTGCACATAGATCTTTTGATATACTTTCTGTAGAAGATAAAAGCCCTTAAAGTACGAGTACTTCAACCGAAAGCTCGATACTACAATTTATCACGTCAAACATTTAGTTTAGAAGATAATGCGGCGTAATTTTGGCTCTTGGCCGCATTTGTAAGAGAAAGACCCGCCTCTAAATCCAGGTCGAAAGCACCGAAAGTAAAGAAAAGCTATCCGAGGATTGAATGCCGAGAATCACGCCAGTTAAATAATCATTTATAAAACGCACAGCGTACGTTCGAATACCTTTTTAATTATATACCAGTTTGTGTTTTCTTTTGTGACGAATTGGAGAGGTTATAATGACTTTGCTTTCCTTTGATTGGTAGCTCTTCTTTGTGAGTTTATTTTTTTAGTATTTATTAGTACAGTCAGGCACAAAAACTTATGAATAGAATCGAAGGTCTCGTAGGGAGATTACAATTTTCAGAATCAATTTTTCCGGTAGCTCGTATTCGACAAACAGTCGAGGGCAGAATCTCTCTATCAGAAATACTTTTAGTACCTCATTCTTTACCTTATCTTTGTTTTATAGTGACATAGAATATCAAGTGATACCGGTTACATTTAGAAAATACTTTCTCCATTTTAGGCATAGTATCGTTTTATTTTATAGGACCAAATAGGCTTCTTTTCTAAACCCTCGCTTTGTAGTTTTAAAAGTGTAACAAAGAAACTTTTATTTATTTATTAAAATAAAACACACCCTATTAAAATAACGTCTGACTCTGCTTAGAAACTATGGATAATATACTTTTTAGTCTCATTATACACAAATTATGTAAGAACAGAATTGAGAGAGAAAACTTTCTTTTGAAAACAGCACAAATAAAAGAATCGCGTCGTAATGAATGAGATGCATCTTCTCCGTACGTTCTTCCGTCACGCCACTCATCGAAGTGAAAAGTAACATCAAAGGCTCTTCTATACAAACATAATTATTCTATCTTTAGTTATACTTCAAAAGATGTTTTTCTATAGTCAGTATTGTAGCTAACAGCACCCTGCAATTTGCATCTAAGGACCTATTGAATTTCAACATTTCGAACGCGGACTCCATTGAATGAAGCCTCTCCTGGTACTTTTACCCCAACCCCGCTTACATCCTCGGCATAATCAGTTAAACCTGAATATTAATATTATTTTACACCCACGGAGGGAAGTTTACTCGTAGCCCTAGAGCTCAAAGCAATTGCTTTATTGGCTATTTCCATTGTTTAAAGGAATTACATTACTTATTAAGCATTCGATATGGTGCTTTGGCCTAATAATATGATACCTTACATAGAACAGCATATGTGCTGCCCGGATTTGAATAATCTTTTAAAAAGCCGTTTCGAATTGAAACTTGGTAAGTGGAAACCTCGTTAAAAGTGAAACGGTTAGGAAAGCAAGAAATATATATTTATTACCTGATTTAATTATTATAATGATTGAACATACACGTATAATAATATAGTAACTCATTTTACAATGAGTAGTTACATTAGCCAAGCATGAACGGACTTTCCATATGTATAGAAAAATACTATAATTACGTCTTTGCATATATTTGTACAAAATCATTCTTTTTGTACTAAGTGACAGCGTCAAATGTCATTTTATTGACGCCATCTTTGTTTTCAACGTCAAGTCCTACCGATACCGTGCGTTTTATATGTTTTTGTACAAATAAACTAAGCCAAAATATACAAAAACGGTAGCTAAATTCCTTTAATAATATCCTTATAAAATTATAAGTGTGCTAGACCAGGCCTTGGCGCTATACATTCGTGGACCGTGTCATTTGCAACAGCTGCAATGTCCCTGGTATTTTCTTTGTGTCATCTTCTACTGACTCGCAGGAATATATAGATACAAGCAATCCTTCTGCCAATCATACCTATAAATATACCATACCAAATAACCATCATATCAATTGTCTATTTGCCATTATAATCACACTATCACTGCATACGGGTGATATATATATATAGATGTCGCTTTCAGTTTTTTGAAATTTCTTCATAGTCAATATTTACGATCTGAAGAAGACATGTGACAGACAGACGTGACTCTATTCTATACTGATAAACAGCCAGAAGGACCGAATCGATCACAAAATGAAAGAATCCAAAGCCCATCAACTGCGATGCATACTTTTCTGCATGCTGCCTTCTTTGTTATTTTTTGGGAGTTGTGTTTTAAGGGAAATGATTTTTTTGACTTTTGGGGTTGCACAAAGTGGGTTGCACAAATTGTGACCCTATTACTGAGGTAGCAGTAGCTCTGTACAAGCTGGTCGACGCTTCTCGCCAGGTCCTCTATATAATACTTAGCTTAAGTTATAGCAGTATAACAATAGGTGCGATATCGTGTGTCCTGTACATAATATAAAAACCCTCAAATAAGTCGATATAAAAATGATTGTTTAGTTTTCTTACATTATTAGCTCTATCTTTGCAAACGTCAGGTGCAATAAACAACCGCTTAGAATATTCATGTCGAATATAACTGATACAAACAGCATGAACAGGTAATAAATATGCAACACAAGCTAACGATATGCTCTAATGCGATGTGATTGAGTTAAATAACCCGCGATGAATATTAGATAAGCGAAGCGCGGAAGTAAATAACCTAATTACCTAAAACAATTATGTAACCTAATGGAAATATAGCCGGAGTGGTTTAAAAATGTCAGATTTGCTGTTACCATGGGGCCTCGGCCTTGATTTCGGGATTACATGGGGTTGTTGTATTCGAAAGGGGTGTCTTCAAAGGCAACTAAGAGACAAATAATTAAGGAGATGGAAAGCCAATCCACCTGTCAAGCGAAGTGATAGTGACAAATCCTCTCATGGAAAATCTCGCGTTGGGGATCTATGATCCAGTCCGAAATTCCAACAGCAGTCATGCATATTTTCCGAAGACTATGATTATGGTCGTTAGTACTATTCTTTTCGCTCAGAAACGTTTATTATGAGCAAAATCTAATGGATACGAAAACAATCTGCTTGGTGTACTGCAATCTTGCCTTTTTAATTAAGCATATTTTAATATGTTGAGTCTGAGAAATCGATTTATCTTTTACGCCACACAATTTCTAACCTAACTCTCTATAATAACTACCGAAATTCTAAACTAAATAAAGCCAGGAAAATAAAAGTTTAATAGATTTTAAACAGAGTATAGACGAGTTTTTATTCAACGCGTCTTTCAAACCACACGAGTAAGGGCGTTATAAAATTTGAATAGAAGACCAAACATATTAAATTAAATATCGTTAAAGCAAGATCAGATTACGGCGTGCGATGTTTATCATACTTTCGAGATGGTGTCGATTTAACGTTGAAGCTATTGTTTACGAGGCATAAAAATATTATTGATAGGAGGGCTCTTCATACCAAAATAAACAAAAGCATTCATATATTTAGATAGACCGGTAGATAAAATCTTCACGATCCACTTACAACGTAATTTTATCTGCCCTGTTTTATTATGTCCTGAAATCTTCTTTTTTTCGTTCGGTTATTAGTATTCAGTTGTCAGAGACACTTTCTAGTCATCAACAGCCTATGTACGTCCCCACTGCAGGGGCTCAGGCCTACTCTCCTACAGAGTGTGTACTTTCTAGTACTGAGGTAAAAATCAACTTACTTATAAAAATGTTGCAGTCTTGTTTTTTCATTCAGCTGATTACGAAAGAAGGACAGATTTGCAGACTCAGGTTAAATTAGATCTTATCTGAAGGTGAGTGGAGCTCTTTAATGTTCGAAAATATTACTTTTACAATTTGTGAAACATCAATATCGTAACATTATTAAATGTTCTTAGTTGTTGTATTATTTTGTCAAACACAGAAATTTATTTTGTCCGTGTCACAATTCCTTGCGGAATTATTTGAAATTCGAATAATCTGAATTCACTCTTTATTCAAATTACGAGTGTCTACAGTTATGTCAATTTTAAATATTTATACCTATCCATAACTCAGTTATTATGTAATCATCATTAAAATTATTCATCAAGTTTTATAATTCGAAACATTACGAGCACGATTATTTATAAGTCTATGATTTATAAGTCATAAAACAGAACAGAAAATCATAATGATATTAAGTGCTCAAAAGAAAAATATCATAGTCAGTATCGTAGCTCCTCATTAAAAAGTATGCTGTAAAGTTCTAGACAGAATCACCCCAAGTTCCATAAAAAAATAAGGAATCATTTCATTTCGCCCACGTTTTCATCGACCATCTAAATATTATAGAATAATACATTCAAAAAGAAATAAAGCATCGCCTTTATTTACCCACCCTATAAATAGACAAGGTATATTTAAATTCGTAAACGGGAGGTGGGTGCGATTTTAATAGGCGGCGTTCACCCGACCGCTTTAGTATGAAGGTAGAATATTTTCTTTACATTTAATGTAAGAGAAACCTTTGATGAACCTTTGATGAAAACCTCGGATGAAAACGTAGCTCGAACATCGTGGCGATCCAATAAAGAATCCTATCCATAAGTTGGGTTTACTGGCTAGATTGTGGTAAGATGTTTAGTGTATGCACAAAATGTAGAAATATTAAAGTACAATCTCTCTCTCTCTTTCCTCATATGAAAATATTTATAATTTCGTCTCGGGATATTGCGGCGAGGGTATACACCACCAAGCGCCGCGTCACTTCCTTTATTAAGTTCGCCTCACATTATATATGAAAGCGTGTATATGAAAGATTATGAATCAGAAAACAGTTTACTTTAACAGATAAATAAAAAATATTTACGTGGTGTGTAAAACAAGTGCAGGTCGAATTTGAAACAACTTTTTTACGTTGAATGCACAATTCCCCACTTTTATCTGGAATGGGTTATGAAGACGAAAATCATTGACGAGTCAATTCACCATACATGCTAATTTTCTTTATATAGACTATTAAGAATGAATATGTATGTGTATGATCATGTCATTGTGTTAGATGTACATGAGATAGCATTATTACGGTGGAGCTAGATTGTTCGCGTACGTACCCGTCTGTCATATCCGTTACAAAGGCAGTGAAGCGAGACTAAGAATCTGCGTACATGTAACGTATATCCATTCAATAGAGTAGATACACTAGATGAACTCATTTACGTGTACATTGTAAGTTTGTTATTAATTACCGGTAACTACTTCGATTTTTAATTAACCGGTAACTCAACTACAGCTTGGATAGACTAAGTTTCAAATGAGGTGATTTAATATAAGTTTCAGTATCAGACGTGGTAACTGTTTCTGATCTTTTCATAGAAAACTCTTTCATGAGAATGTTTGAAGGAGGCCCATGTTCAACAGCGATTATTTCCGGAAGAAGAACCTCTAATTTTACAGGAACAATAAAGAAAAGTACTGCCTACGAGTCTGACTACTAGTAGATAGACAGTGGTACTTTGTAGCTGTTATTGTTCCACCTTCACTTCCTATATTCTCACACAGGATATCTCTGTATATGGAAATTTTCGATACGATGGTCTCCATTCTTAAACAGTCAGTAACATCCTTGTACCACAACAATTCATATTATAAATGCGAAAGTGAGGTTGTTGGTTACCGCTTGGCTTTGTAACGGCACACTTGTTGGAATTCGGCAAAGCATATGCTACTGTTTATCCCGCCAAATGGCTCCAGTGCGATGATTTATGAAGTGCAGGCAAAATCGCGAGCAAAAACTAGTAGTACCAAAATTTTTGAAAGTAGCATCCTATTTTTGTACCCAAATATTGTGTAACGCATAAATTCGCTATGCGAAAACGAAGCTGCGAGTAATTTACATCTATGAAAATGATAGGCCAAGAAAAATTATGCATATGCTCTAAGATTTGGAAAAAACCTACAGTACAACGACCAGTACATAGGTAAACCACAATTACCTTAGTAGACAGTTATATTTTTGAAAACAAGTAGGCGGACGCTTATCTATTATTATCCCCTCACATTACATGACTCAAAAGACAGAATGCTGCCACAGAATAATCATACACTTTTGTACAACGGACAGCAACATCATAAAAAGAACAGAAAAGTCACGCGTAGGAATGATGTGCATCACATAGAACACTACATCTTTAATTTTTAATAAATTTGGCAGTAGCCTATGTTTAAAACAAAACAAAGCAGCTACATCTTGCTTATTCTTTTCAAATTGTATGAATGTCATAAATGCGAAAGTGAGTTTGGTTGCTTGTTTGTCCGTCCTTTCTACGGAGGGACTACATTTATCCCGATCGAATCAGAAGTTCTCCATTGAATAATTACTAAATCCACGCTAAGTCGCGCTCAAACGCTCATAATAAGTGAAAATAGTGAGTCGGCCAAAGTACTAATAAAATTGCTTCTAGAGATTAAATTGATTCTATTCAACTCGAACTTAAGCTCTGTCGGTGGAGTGGTCGCCATTCTTACTCGTATTTAGTCTTCGTCATAGGTTTAACTTACAATTACGAGTATATTACAAATATATAAATCCTTTAACAAGGTATTTGTCTGACGATTTACCCTAAGAAGGCGACGAAATGTACTGAATATGGCACTTCTGCACAACTAATTGACTAATCTGTTTTATATTAAGCTAATCTGCGGTTACACATAACAGCTTTCTTTATACGAGGCAACAAAGCGTTTGTTAATGTACAGTTATTCGGAGGCTTAAGGCTATTCCGAGAACACATTTATAGTTTGGAGGAGGAAGTCTAGTAATTGTACAATTGTTGAGCCATTATACAATTAAACAATTTTGTCGTAAACAAAGGCACTGTCTACAAGATGATCGTGTTTGCCCTAATTTCTGTATGTCAATTAGATATAATTGGTTTACCTACGCGGATGGGTTGACTATAACTTTTAATAAGTAAGTCGCAACAGTTTCGCAACATCCGGTCTACGTGATTTGTGACACGTACTTAACATGACGTAAACAAGTACCTATAAAGTCCGGTGAAAATGTATCATACATATTTTTGGCATAAAAATATGCGAAATGTATTTAGGAAAAAGTAATAACAAATGTTGTAAACCGGTTCCTCTGTCAGAGTGGGTACCGAGACGCGGATTGGAGGCAAGGCAAGTTAGCGGGTGGAACGAAATGTCCTTGTGTTTTATGCCATCTAGGGATAGTTATTATCGAAAATAACACACACACACATTCCGTCTGTACATGTTTGAAAATTCGGAGAGCTAACTTCAGAGGGGAAACTTGGTGTGCGAGTACTGTACTCGTACGTAACTTCTGACACTGCTCCAGTCTGGAGTAGGCAACACGTCAAGCACAACCACAAGCATCAGACTGGAAACTTCCACTGCTGAACATTAGCCTCTCCCAATGGGAAGCAGGCAAGCCTTAGATTTTATTTAATACATAATCAGAACTGAACTGGCTTTTTTTTAAAAAAAAACAGTTCAAGTTATATTTTTATATATATAACTATAAAAACTCCCTACGTTTTAAAGACATCCCAGAAAACTAAATGGTTAATGGGATCAGTTAACTGAACCCACCGCAGTTACGACAACGAGCCTCTCACGGTGGCGTCAGTAAATAGCTACAAAAAACAACTAAATTTTATCACGACGCTAATCCCAAACATCACAAAACCACTTACACAACAGGGAAAGTGGTCGTGCCCCTGTAAATGGGATATAACGGACCCTGTGGGCTGCCGACGAATCGTGAGGTGACCGCGCGATTGACGCGTGAGCACGCTACCTCTAAATTTACAGGTGTGCAGCACGATGCGATCACCCGACGAGATTCTGCTGGGTTTTATTACTACTGCAGCTATGAACACCAGTATAACTCATTAGCTGTCAAACGTAGTAAAAGCTATCATCGCCACCGCAGCGGTCTCCGGGGTTTTCGACGAATGAATCATTTTATGAAGTTTTGAAAGGTTCTTTAGATTGTTGATTAATCGTTGTAACATAAAGTGAATGCTGATACGCAGATGTGTACGTAGAAATAGAAACTATTGTACGGTGGACCTTTCCCCAATACTTTAATTATGACAATCAAGTCTGCAGAGATATATTTGCATTTCAAGCATATTGTCAGATAAAAATGTTCCGTAGTAAACTAATACGTTACGTTAAAATGCCTTTTTAAATTTAGAGAATACCTCATTTTTCGATTTTTGACATCACAACAATAGATTCAAGTTTGCTATACTTATATCATCGTCTCAAAAGACAAGTCTATTGAAATGAGTGTTATATCTGTCTATCGCAACCGAAATACTCACTCACTACCTGCACAGTGCACACGACACCACCGCACCGCGGACCCTAACAAATATCAATCACACGGGAGATTAATGGCCAATAATACATTTTTTATCAAGTACCTAATCAGTGCTTTCTTATTTGATTTATGAAGTAGATTAGAGATACCGAAGTATAAAGTTTCACAGGGCCACGGCGTTGCCCAGGCGACTGTCTCATTGTTTTTAAATAAAGCTCCTAGAATTTCGGTATTTCCACAAGCTTAATGAGATTTCAATACTCACATGAGAGTTATCGTACTGGTTTGTATTCATAATCAATAGCTTGTGAATTCTGCACTTCCGGCTATAAACACACGGACAATGATAAACAAAACTCGGCCTAATATAACCAATATTATATTCAATATCTACTTTAGGATAACTTGTATGTACAAATAATATTAGCTAAAAATAACACTACACACCCTCTCACACCACACACGCACCCTACACACCTAGAGGTACACGCACGCACTCACACATTTTATCTGTATAATTTAGTTTATAATAGTAATAATAAAAATATTAGTACTTTGACTTTATAAATTATATAAACCGGAGGGTAGAGGCTTTGGATGCGTATTTCATGCAGGTTTTTACCTAGCTCAGCAACGGAGGCCTTAACTATTAGTTTTGTCCAACTTTTTAAATATAAGTAGTTTCTAAATAAAATGTAACAAAAATTCTGGAGAATAAATACTTTTATAATTATTATTTATTAATAGAAATATAATACGAAATATTCGTACTAATATTATAAATGCGAAACTGAGTTTGATAATACGGTCTTTTTTTTTCTTCGTCGTAACGGAGAGTCAGAATGGCTATAGTTTTTGTATATAGGGATATTCGATGGCTCTGAAAAGGACATAGGCTACTCTTTATTCTAATCGAATAACTAATTCCCGCAGGATAATTTATGAAATCCATGCATATAAAGTGGCGGGTAAACGCTAGTAGGAATATAATAAAGCAATCTTACAGGAGCTGATGTTAAATCTCTTTGGGACATGTTTAAATGCGATAATAATTATCTATTTAGACTAACGACCGACGTAGTACATGTTCCAAGTAATCAGCGTGAAACCAACTCCGTTGGGACACGATTTCTATTTATTTTTACATCGCAACGTAACGTAACCGCTTGCAATTAGACATAATTGTTGATAAAACTCTCGCGCAAGAGTTCCGACGTGAGTTAACAACTAACAATTTTGTGAAGTGTCAAGATAAAAGGGCAGCGCTGTTACATTCATTGCGTGTCCGGATATACAAGTAAACTACCTTTTACCTCACAATCCTTCACCGTTCATTAGGATTTTTAAAAGAAAATTTTAGTGGCTTGCTTTTAACCATACTTTCACCTGATGATAACGATGCGGTAAAAGATGGGGCAGGCAGAAGAAGCCTATGCAGTTTCGCCTTGAGCAAGACCAGATTGTAGATTTGTAGCGCGTGGGAAACACAGATACTGGCAGGGAATTACAATTCTTAACAGTGTGCATAATAAACTTGGAAGCGAAACTCTTAATGTCCATTTCAACGTTCCGTTCTTCTATTTGTGCCTTTAAAGATAGAAAAACGAACTCTAAAAATTAAGCCTGTTAAAGACCAAAAGGCAGGATATTTCAGGTCAGATTGACAGGCTTTGCAGATTGCCCTCATACAAGTACGCAGTGCTTTCTAGTTCAAGGCAGACCACAACACATCCAAGATCAGATTTGAACGTTAGGAACTGTTAGAAGTGAAGTACCCAACCGTCTAACCTTAAAGAGGAATTCCCAAGTAATGCAATAGTTTTAGTGTCAAATGAAACTTGTTGAATAAAGCTCTTTCCAAAAGATACCCTAATATATAGTAGAAATTTTACAATGGTAAAAGTTTTACATTCGAGATTCGGAGAAATATTAGCCTAGTAAAAACATACCTATATATGTGTGATATTTAGCACCACGATGATTCAAATATATCGTATACATCAAAATTACTCTAATAATCGTCTGCATAAGTCCGCTGTTGTACACGAGCCTGCTTATTTCACAGTATATAACTTTTACATTTCCTCTTACTGCATTGTCATTAAGAAATAAACTGCTCCGGTATTAATCTCGAAAGAAAACCTTAGAGCCTCCTTTTCTGTAGCAGTTTATAAAGCCACCTATTATGTTTAATTTCTCGTAATGACACACTATGTGAAGTTATGTGCATACTGCCGCGACATATGAATATGGGGACGGGGTTTAAGTTGTACACTCGAGTACAAAAGTAGGTACCCACTTTTGAACCTTGTCACATTCTGACTTTCTTGGTCCTACACGTATGCAGTGTGTTGAGGAAAGGTCCATTTTAAAGGTGAATATGACATGTTACAAAAAAGGTTACACAATTTTGTACTCGAGTGTACAAGTAAGTGTCGCAAAGGTATACTCGTATTATGTTTCGTTAATTCTCGTTTTAAAAAATTCGTTAAATCATATATTTCTTGTATTATCTGTCGTCATTTTATAGAATATAAGAAGTAAATGACACTTTCCGCGAATGTATGGCGCCAAGGCCTGGACTTGTACAGTTAAAATAAATGCAAAAATGAAATCCTAGTATATTTCTATACATATTTAGATTATTACTTAATTTTTAAATAGTGTACAGGTGCAGGCAGAATTTGAAACATCTCTTTTTAAAAAAGGAAGCTACTCGAAAATAAAAGTGTCATTAACGCTAGTCTGAGACAAAAACATAAAAAACCGTCCAAATAGGAGTCGGACTCGTGCACAGAGAGTTCTGCACAGAATATTAATAATTAATATACTTACTTCAAATCATAAATAGGTAAGGTAAGCAAGCATCGAACAAATCTCTATCGAAAATTTAATTCCAATTGCAAAAGAAACTTAACTAAATCTGGGTCATAAATGTCCGAATCTTTGGATTGCGCTGACTCAGAAGATTTGCAGCTCAAATAGATTGCAGAGTATTTGTACCTTCAAGCATTCTTGATTTAAAAGTTCTTGACAGGAAGTGAATCCGAAAGGGGTACATTTACTACTTTACCCGTACCCATAGCCAAATATCACGTCAGTCTGAATAAGCCTTCATGCATCGTGGATGGATTCCAGCGAGTGCACAAATTGTGCGCGTGCGTCTCGCTGTATAACGGGCCGGTGATAATCGCAACGTGATAAAAACTCAAGCGCATAACGGATCGCGCGTTGCGCTTCGCCCGCCATCGCGATCGCACCCGACCACTAACCATCGTCCTATTACTTCTAAATGTAATCTACCAGCAGTGTTTCCTCAAACTGTAATCACTTTCACGAGGGGACCAATTGATAAACTGCTAATGGAGACTTGAGATAAACTAACCGCGAGCCTTTTAAATGATTGCTGCAGTTTAAATAGGTGGGTACTTCAGGTCGTAAACTATTCGGTTTGTTTATTTCTTTCTACGTTCATTATTATAGTTGTTGTACGTAAATTCTTAATTTTGCCGGTAATAATAAACTAGGTACACTCGAGTTCAAAAATCTGTATCCACTTTTGAACCATGTCACATTCGTCTTTAATTGATTTTTCCTTCAACACACTGCGTAGGAACAAGCAAGGGTGAATGTGACATGGTTCAAAATTGGATACAAATTTGTGAACTCGAGTGTACCACTATCATTAGCTCCTCAAACCCACTCTTGGGCATGAGCTTTCCTCATAGATCGCCAAGGAACTGATTTTCCGTAACCAAATTTGACACAGTCACTATTTAAGATACGTGGGAATACAAGGAGTGTGTAACTGTGTAATGCCTAAACCACACACACGCGCATACACACACACATCCTCATACTAAATAAACTGGGTATAAATACTTTTCAAGACAAAGCTAACGGTCAGAGGATATTTTCTAAAAGGTTAAAAGGATAAAAAAACAATAAATTTTGGGGGTTCCCCTTATTAGAACTGAAACAAACAAAAAATTATTCGTCAAACTCATACGTGTGGGTACTCATTCATTCAGTCAACTCAAATATATATTTAAAAAATACACTATTATTAAAACATCGATCATAGTTAACAAGCACGTTTATATTATGCTACTTGCTGCTACGGGACCCTTCATGGGCGAGTTCGACTCGAGCTTTTTTATTATTGTCGGTTCATTGCTGGTGCACTGGATGTGTAATTATTAGCGGTGAACAACGATAAATACATTTAACTCAAGCTAATGGATCGAGCCAAATTGAGGAAATCAATAAACTGTTTTACAATTACGCTACCGATTGATTAATTGAGCTTTATCGAAACGTCGTAAAAGTGTCGTTCGAAAGTTTAATGTATCTAAAAGATACCGATGGGAAAATAAAATTAATAGAAATCATAAAAGTAATTGAACATAAATTCACATGACATAAATTCCTAGTATAATTCAACAATATTTCATTCACATACATTCATCACAATACATACTATGTACAAAAACTAATGGAAACCAACAACTAAATATGTTTTAAATTCCTGATCCTTCAGCCATCTTCGAACTTAATGATTGTCCAAAAAATTCGTTACGTGAATAGCGTGATTTCTCGCGACTTTCACAAATAAAACATTTTAACGGTTTTTTGATGCGTTCCGTTTAACGCGACATAATGTCGTAAAGATTAGTTTATTTAGAAAATTATAGAACAGATTGACTGACAGACTGTTTAGAAACAGATATGAAATATAGCCCCGTAATTGTTATTAGATCAAACATAGTAAACAGTTACATCCAAAAACAAACATCACGACTAAATTAGGAGCAGTTGAAGCGGAACTAAATTCCTTAACACATAATAGGTTAACAACACAGCCTGCCAAGCTATTCCTTTATAAGAAGAAAGATATAAAACGCATAAAAGACCCTTTTGTGGCGCTAGCGCACTTGGACGGTGATTGATGCGGGGAGAAAGTCCAGCCTTTTTTCCATTACGATTTTTTTTTCTACTTAAACGTATGACCCATGACCGTAGTCTTACTAGAAAGGCCTGATGTGTTAACCCCTACGAATGAATGCAATGAAAAGACAACATAGGTTTTTTAACGATGCTACTCTGTAGAAATAGTGAACTAGTTGATGGGTTATTTGTATACTCATATAAAGTCACATATGTCTTTTTAAATGCGAGTTGACCACACTTGCCTCCGTAATAAGCATAATATGGGAATTCTGTTCTATCTCAAAACTGTCTCGACTAGCGCTAAAATTGACATAAAGGAGCTAAATTAGTTTTTAAAGGGGTCATATAATATTGTGTCGTTTAACGAAATATGTTGAAGATAAAAAGTATTTTTGTTCTTATGTGGTGTGAGACTGAAAATCATATCAGTACCGTGAACTATAAAACCACTGCGGAATATGTTTATTGTGCCTTTTGCCTTTATGTGGTATAAATAAAATAGATACTCGTATTGCCCTATTCAAGTCGACAACGAAAAATGGACACGAACCTCCGACAGTTCAACGACTAAAAATACACGATCAAAACCATCCGATACAGACGTAACAGGTACTAAAATAGTTGAAAACGAACGAGTGAAGAAGAAATATATTTTATCTGACATTTGAACGGATACAAACTACATAATATATATATAGTCAATGGGTAAATCTTATATATATACAAAGCTAATGTTAGTACATTAAGACAGGGTTTTCTCTATCACCACCAACTCCTATCAACTTTCCGTTGGAGTAGTGAATACGCCTTGGTCTCCTGCTGAAAGTAAGGGAGTTTGGTCGCGATGGGTGGAAGTGGGTGGTTGTGGGTGGCAAAATGTGATAAATATAAATATGTCCTTGTCTTGCCTTCACTCATGTGAACTTCACATGAGTGAAGAGAGAACTTCTGGAAAGTTCTGAAATTTTTTGTAATGGTCTAGAAAGATTACATCTACTCTGCGTTTATGCCAAAATAAATGTCCACCCGTTTGAAGCCGAGGCGGGCCGCTAGTAATAATATACGAGTATAAGTAGTAAAATCTTGATCTAAAACCAAAAGCAGTCGGATGTAGAATAGAAAATCCGGAGATAGCCAATGACTTCTGTCTATGTATAGCCAATTCGCCTCCTTGCAAGTATTTTTTCTAATTTTTTAGGAGGCTTAGGCTTTTAGATTTCCGACACAGATAAAGAGAAGACTCAAAGGAGGTGATGATGTTAGGGCTGATTGTACACGCTCAAAACTAGATCTAAGTACAGTTTCTGGTAATTCAAAAAAAGAAATCTAACATAACTTTGTTTTACGACGTCGTTTATTTCGCCGGTGACATTCCGCCCGCCCGCGCACCCAACGGGCGAAACATCACGATTCCATGAGTATGACACAGCGGGTAGGTAATGCGGTAAGAACATCTGCTGGTTTCTCTACAAATTTTGCGAGAGCACGCAACTGTCGACCTTGCTTTTTTGACGGTAAATATACTGCTATGATTTATGTTATTACATTAAATTAGCGCTGTTATTTTTTGGTATTACGTCAATAAGAAACTTTGAATTCAAAAATTCGTAGCTTCTAACTAGCTTACATTTATAGCCAGCGTTAGAAACTGTCAAAAATTATTTCAAGTATAATCGATCAGAGTTATAAATCAAAATTTGAGTTCGTCTAACATGAAACTAAATGTAACTTGAAATCATCGACAAAGCTCAAACGAATTGTCTGAGTTTCTGTAAGTTTTTCACAACGATTTTCCGTTCGCCATTCGTCCCTTCTTACGACAACTCAATATTACAAAAATTCGTGCCAAATGTATATATTTCAAATGAAATATCGAATCAATGTAGAACACAACATACCTGTCTAAGCCTCGCACTAACATATCTTGAGACATAACCATTCTAAGAATGTAAATCACACTACTTCAGCCACAAACTTGTAAAGTAACGAGAACGCGAGCACATTTTGCTCTTATTAAACCGTCACGGCTGCGGCGAGCGCGGCGCAAGCGCATCGACGACAAGAAGCTGTCCTACATGGTGTTGAACGGTCCCAGCTCGATGTCACGGACGGTGCAAGTTTTTTAAAATCAATTATCGCTCTATGTCGGTGCACACCGCTCAATCAACTTTTTTGTTTGTGATTAAATTACTTAGCTGTTAAAACGACAAACGTTCGCGACGTGTTTGCGTTCGTACTTTACATTCGAATGAGTATAGATTTGTTATGTTTGATTGAATTAACAGTGACATGTTTGATTCAGAGACCCGTATGACTGATTTACTCTATCTTTATTTCTTACTGTAAAATAAAATGTTTCTACTATTTCAAAACTATAACAGTCTGGTATTGAACATTTTACGCAACTTAAAGCTGTTTACTAAGAACGTAAAAATATCAAAAATTTGTGAACCCACTGAATTCACATTTGCAACGCAGCCATCACATACAAATAAATTCAAGAAGTCCCAATTCTGATCTAAAGTAACTCATTTTGAGTATTACCATTCAAAAGACATTCAGTCCAGTCACATCATAAATATTATCTCTCCGTTTAAAATTTTATAATCGCATGACCCTGAATCGATACGATGCAAATCTTTCCTTGATATGTTATATAATGTTTTGAAACTCCCCACACACGTAGTTGATCTTGATTCAATACAATTCAAAGACTACAACAATAACTTTATAGCTAGCCTCATGGATAGATTCAGCAATAGAAACGCTACTGTTCATTGCTTGTTACAGTTTTATCGCTTTCCAATACGCTATGATTCAGATTGTATCGCACACGCGAATTTACATAATTATTTACGAGTTTGACATTCGAAAATCGGTTGAAATTATATAGTTGTGGTTACATCAGGACTATAAACCAAGCTCGTACTTTTTCCACTTTGCGGTAAAACTATTAGAAAGCAGACCGCAGGAAACATTAATATTTATGAAGCGCTAAATTTTTAACACGGTGAGGGATGCCTCAAGGTCGACTGTTTGGACCCTGGGTCTATTTATAAAGGTTTTCGTTAAGCCGGGAACGTCGTCCGTCGTAAGGGCGTCGGTGAACGTCTGTGTGTCCGTACCGAATAATCGCACACTTCCTATGGATATGCTAATGCTGGAAGTTGGCACGCGACCATAACGATCCGCCCCTAGCCTTCGAACTCAACAATTCAGACTATATTTTTAAGAACAGTACAGTAGATAAGGCGTACACGCATGCTTCGGTCTTAAGCAAAACCGAAAAGGGTGCTGGATGCACGCACGGCTACATCCCCGTAAACTTATTTATCTTATCCTATCTATCTTTATGGTTGCTTATGTACCTGCCGAACCATATTATTACATACTTATAAAGCATGGTATGATAATAAAGTAATTTACACTAAAAATCCATTAATGCCTGCCAAATTAATAAAGTACAACGACGCTAAATATTAGCGTCACGACAGGTTGTACTGATCTGATGTAATATATCTATATAATAATTATTACATTCCTAACAACTAAACATGACGAATAAGTCTACATTACTCTTTCTGGCGTTTCTTCCTAGTAGGCAATAAAATTAATTTACACAAATTAGTAGATCCGCTAATTCGCATTAATTAAAACACGTCTTAAAATGCAAGATAGTAATAAAATTGTTTAATTATTCCGACTATGATTTGCTAACTGGACTACCAGCATTAAGATAAAAATTTAGAAATCAGCTCTTTATTTAAATGTAGAGCAAAAAATGTATCATTGATACAGCGAAACTTTTCTCCTACGGCATCTCGCAGTAATTAATCAAACATTGAATGTACGAGTATGCAACATTCTCTCACAAAGTAGTTTTTTATGTGACGAACATTTAACATGTATGTATATAATTCCTATTTCACCTATCCAATTCTTTATATAAACTGCGTTATGATTTATCTTTCGCTTAGCAATCTCAATTAATTTCGCATGATTCTCGCTTTTTAACGTGCAATCTTACTTTGTCAACATCGTTGATCAAGTTCTTTTTCATCCATCCATTCATCAGCCACACGTTTAAAATTAATATAAAATTTAAAATATTAAAGTATGGGAGTCTTGTTATGAAGTTATTGTTTTAAAAATATAAATGTGTTACTGAAATATTGTAAGATTCAGAAAAGGTCAAAGACAATAGTAATAGTATTATAAGAATAATTCCTCAGATTTATCGGAAACTACAAAATGCATGTATTTAGCACGAATAGACACATTACACATACGTTACACCGTAAGCAGTAATTAAAACAAGATACCGATATTGTGCTCATATTACAGATTGCGGTTTTCCTTTGTGTCATAATTATAACGAAGCGGTAATTTGAATAAAAAATAACCGAGCGACTCAATTAAAACATAGAAATGAGGCCGCAGCTAAAATTGCCACGGATTTCGGCCAGTCATAAGTAGGCAATATGTAATTTGAAATAAGCGAGGTGTAGCTCAATATTTCTGGTTCGGTTGAAATATTGTTAGCAATAAAAGTTGGCCTAATTTCATCTGATTAGCAACTGAGTATGTTTAGATTGAGTGAGACTGAACCTGGTACTGAAACAGCCTCACAACGTTAATTGGAGGCTGAAGTTAAAGAATGACTCCTTGTAACTTAAAACATTGTCTTATTGACAAAATATTTTTGTTGGCATTACATTTTTGTACATTTCTTTCTTATGTTGTAGGTTCATGAACAAATGTTCTGTTAATATGTTCGTAGCCTGAAAATGTTGATAATTTTAACGACTTGTTTTCAGTAATTTTATTTGGCTCGGTATAATTTTCAGCGAGCTTGAAACGCGTGGAAGAGGAGGCAGACCGCGTGACCTCCGCATTACAACAACGCAAAGTTCAACGCACTTCAGCCGAAAAGCTCTGTATATTTTTTTTGTCTCAGATATATTTTGGTGATTTAGGCTAATGAGTTTTAAACGTGCACCTTATTATTGCCACTAGAATTAATATGCATATTTTACGCCATCTTTACAATTTAGCCAGTTATGATTTCTAATTAGACACAAGGTATTATCAATGATATTTTTTGAATTATAGTTAACAGTAGGGATTTCTGTCTTCAAAGTATAACATATTTCACTTTCGTATTATGGAAATCTTTACTTTTAAAATAAACTAATATCAACTGCGCCTACACTAAAAGTAACGACTATTTCCATTAGCCGACAAATATTTAAAGTTTATCGAGCACTGCAAAATCCAAAGGGACTTCTGGTTAAACCCTTGACCTTTCTGAAAACAAAGAGATGACTCCTCCACTCATCTCCAGGAGCAGCATCCATGCGCAACCGCAAAGCAACGCATCGCAATATCAAATATAAGACCTTACCTGTTTTTTCCGTGGCCGATCTTGTAGAGTTCTACGTGCTTGAACTGAGCGTAGGTGGCCATCGTAGCAGAATTATTACGAAGGGGTTAACACTCGATTGCGGCCGGCGCGTTGTAAAGTTGAGTAGGCGTCTGAACGCTACGGTGTATGTCAGCTGACTGAACGCGCGCGTGGCAGAACCCTCGCTTAAGTCGATGGTGGCACCCTCCGCCCGCGCGACAGAGAGGGCCGCGCGTGCGCACTCCACCACTTCCGCACCTCCAGCCTTCACACACCTGGCGAGTCCTGGGGACTACGACTAACTTCCATGGGCACATCAGATTTTTGGGACGCCGCACAGACTTAAATGAGGTTTTTTAGAAACGTAAGCTTGTTTTCGAACATTTTGGATACTTAGGAGTGGCAGTGGGAGGAGTGTATAGGCAGATAATTGAACGCGTTTAAAAAGAAAAGAACTAGAAACTGACTTCAACTACCCTAAAAGTCTTCAGCATTCATCCCCTGAAATGTTCACCCTTAGAGGTAAAATTATCTCGGCACATTTTTGTTGATTTCCTCAAAAAGCGCGAAATTAATTTCGAAAAAATTTATATGGGACCTCATTTGAAGTATGCTCAACCAAAATATCAGAAAATAATCTAAAAATAAAAAATTGGACATCCTAGCTAGAGGATGTAGTCACAATATCAGATGCTATGTTCCGTTTCCCTGTTCCCGGCACCATATGTTTTGTCGTTTCCAACAGATGACTGGTGTCAACAGACGGGGGTAAACAGGTCCTGCTAAGTAATAAACGTGTTGGCTCCCGTAAAGTGATGAAAACCAATCGTTTCCTTTACAACGTTGCCGCTCGAGGCACTTGTTTCAAACTTTTAAACATCCATCGTATCTTGGTTCGGTCTATTTCCGGAAACACGGACGCCTTTTCTTACAGCTTAGAGGGCTGTGTAGTGTAGTCATATATGTGCATTCTAAGTTGTAACACACATTAACCTCATGTTATTCTAACACGTTACGCTCTAACAACATAAAGAGAATAGGGCTATGGTTGGAAAAATTGTTTTTTCATAGATAATTATAATATTACATTGTAAGAATTAATTTTAGACCATGCCGGTATAATGGTAAGATTTTATTGATCATCAAAATAAAGTCATCCACATCAACACAATGTTTCGAAATATATAAAATTGTTAGGAAATTTAATCAATGATCAAATATATGATTGCTAATTATAATAGTAGATTTGTATCAAAATTACCAAACTATGCAAAAACAATTACATAAAAATGTATTTTACTATCTAAAAATGTCTAAACAAAAATGGAATAGATTCAAACTGCGGTGCTCTACTTTTAACCGACTCCGTGGCCTAGTGTAGAAAAAATCTTGAGGTCCCGGGTTCAATACCCGACGGGAGTACATAGGCTTTTTATCCTAGTCTAAGTATTTCCCGTGCGATAATTACTCAACTCCACACATAAGAAGACGAGAGCAGTACCGGCACACAACTACATATGTAGTACTGGTAACAAAACTTTCAAGTTTTCAAAAGATATTGTAAATATTGTAATCTATCTATATTAAAACAAGTCAAGCAAGATTAACCTATTTTTATTATCTTTGATTATTTTTTTAATTTGTCTCCGCCCCGAGTAACAGAATAACTATTACAAAATGAGATTCATTTGCTAATAAATATTAATTTTATCATACATTCACGACCTAAAAACAGAATGACTTGATTTTTGGTAGAGAGATAGCTTGAAGGCCATAAAAGGACATAGGCTACTTTTTATGCCGATAGAACAAGTAGATCCCATGGAGTACGTCCTAAAGTCCACGCAGACGAAGTTGTGGGCAGAAGCTTGTGCTAAAATAACACCGGCAAAGGAGTTAGGACAGTCAAACCGTAATATACATAGCCTCTGTAATAAATCGATAATAGCTGAAGTCCGCTACTGGATATAACCCCGCATAAATCACCTTGTTGAACTTTCCATGGGGGATGAAGTGTCCACCAACAGCCTATATACATAGTGTATGGGACATCGTCCACCACGCGGGACCAGTGCGGATTGGTAGACTTCACACACACCTTTTAATATCATCTCAGGAGTATGCAGGTTTTCTCATGTTTTCCTTCACCGAAAAGCCAATGCTAATGATTTTTATCATTCGTACATAAATTCCAAATACCATTGGTACGAGCCAGGATCGAACTCAGACCTCGATTGTTCGAGGATTGACGCTCTACCCAACTGAGTTACCATGTCTTTTAAGGAAGCAAGTTTGGTATTTTTATACTCAGGTAGATGCTGCCCATCACCTGTTTTATTTTCCTTAGTCATCTTCGACATCTACAAAATAGTTTCCGCTGGAGTAACGCACACAATGGCATGAGGTGTTCCTATTTTAAAACTGTGACCACACAGCTAACACGGTTAAACAAAACCCGGCCAAGCACGACCTGGACTCGCGCACAGAGGGTTCCATGCCTTGGAAGAAAACATACATATTTATAGGTATTAATAGTTAAATACTTAAACCCTTGTTTGTAAATATTGTAACTCTGTAAAATCGAAATAATCGGGAGAGTAGTATTTTTGTATTGTTGTAATTTTTGGTCATAACTCGAACATTACGAGGTAAACGGCTACTCCAAATAGATTGTCATTGTTGATTGGCTGTTAATATTGTTTACGTACCACTATAAACTTTATTACGTAGGTTTCGAAATTGGAAATTTTTTACAGTCTTTCAAACTTGTACTGTAGAACATTATTTATAGTTGGCCATTTCTTACCGTTGGAAATTTTTGCAGTTAGATATTTTATATCGACTGGTCATTTTTCATTTTGTTCATAAGTATCGCAAAGGTAGCCAATAATCCTAGAATTTAAAAATTAAACCCTTTCATAAGATATCCCACTAGAATCTTTTTGTCGAAATTTCCAATAAAAGAATTTGTTACATTATCACTAGCGGATCATTGTACAATTGTGAATCTTGCGGCAGTCCATTACCATACACCATTTTAATAACTATTCAAAATTTGAAGTCGATACTATTAGTAGTTTTCTTTCATCAGCCGTACGGAACCCTTAAAATCGCATCAAACATTCGGTAGACCTGCAGCAACATCATTACTACCTAAAATATTTATACAACAATCACGATAGAAATCACTGTTGTTGGTAAACAAAATGAATCTAGAACGCCTGCTATTTGCATACTTGATATATGCCAATCTCAATTGTCTTCGTACGAGTATGAGCGTAGATACGAGTACACGATCAATCGCTCCCCAACTAAAAAGTATACCCATATTTGTTTTAGTGCGGGATGCACACTCGACATAGCTAGGCCCGCGTATCAATTGCCTACTTTCTCCATTTGCCTACATTTCGGATGACTTGTACAGTCATTCCCATTTGGGATACGTTTTCACTCCAGTCGTTTAATTTCGTCATGTTTGATTAATTTACATAAAATTTTTAATTAATAAGATTACTAAATCTTAGAAGAAAAATAAATTGTAATGTTATGGTCTTTCTGTGGCTTTACAATTGGACGACCCTCGAGTGTCGTTATAAAGGGAAAAGCTAGATGCCTTATTGAAAAGTCTGACATGACAAGCTGCAATAGTGAATTTATTCAGCTGATTATGGTAAAGGAAAAGACAAATACTACGCAATTAAACGAAAGTTATCAAAAAAACTGAAGAAGAAGCATTTACATTTTACATTACAGCAGCTACATTTGATTGGTAAACAATCGAACATGTAGCTACGGTATTAGATTTTGCCATAACATTTGGTCATAACAAACAAATATTTATAATGGAAGATTGCCACTACCGTAGCTGGAGTTCAGTTGTATAAATATATGTTGAAGAAAAGGCCGAAAAATAAAAAATACACGGTTAACTAAGTGAACGTCAATATAATCGGTCAATCATTTTTTTTTAAATATAATCAGTTGATAAAGTCCACTATTCTACTAGGTTCAATTAGGATTCAATTCAAATTAGGATTTGCTATGATCACTACGCTTGATGGCTGATGGATAGGTGATCTCTGATTATATTCTAAATTGAGGACCACACGTGAACAGAACTTATAAAACCGTTAAAAGAAAAAATCCACATGTGATGGCATGGCCACAGGGAAGCACCCTGTTGTGACACAACAACACAATTCAAAATGTTTCCCCTTCAACACTTCATACACATTCCCATACACTTTCATTCATGAACACAGCTTTCGAGGAACAAAGTGACGTATACGGTAGTAGAAATGACGCATGCTGTCAGCGAACCTGTCCATTCAGACATCATGAGAAACACATGGTTGAGAAACAAATGCTAACACCATATACTTATTCAACGTCAATCTGAATGGAGGTACCTACGAGTACAAAGGTAAGTTCCCACTATAACGAAGTGTGTAAATATCGTAAACTTAATTTATAATTTTTGACTGACATGCAATACTACCTTATCAAAACTAAAGCTCAAACTGAAGTCTTAAGTCATAACAGCTTTTCCGCAACATCAAAATCAGTTGGTTCCAGATTTACACTGCCACAAAACCACACACATATATAAACCACACACCGTTTCAAAATCAAAATTAGTCCTCAACGCAAAAATCAAATTTCAGTATCTCACTCTGATATAGATATGTCACTTTAGAAGTTTTTAAACCAATCTCGTTAACTGTTGATACGTACTAGAATACGGCCGCAAGTATACGGCATCTCTATTAAACCAAATCATTATCTACTGACTACCGTGGACAATTATCGCGTAGTTGGTATTTACAGTCTATTTCAACTCTAGCCCGCCGTCGAAAAGAAAGCTACATGCCGCGTTAAACACGGAAATTTGCCCAAATTACAGTTTAGTGTCGTTTTACTCTAATTGCGCGGATTCATCAGAGTGGCGTCGCATTGAGGGCGCAGCCGACCACGGCGCAATGCTCAGGCGCCGCCGATGCCATGTCACCACTGACAATGACAGCTATTTAGGCGGGAAAAGTGAAACTGTCACCGGAGCGTCCGCGTAAAGCACAACTAAACGTTTTTAGAGAGTTCCATAAGAACCCCTGTAAAAAAGCAAGTTTTATTTAATGAAGTAATTAGGTTTTCTGAATGGTGATGAATGATTTCAAACTTTGACTTAGACAAGTCACATCTAGAAGACTTTTCTCTATTAGTATAAAGCACGGAATATATTTTAAAAATCGAAACGGGTTTGGTGACTACAAAGTAAGATTTGATAATCATACTGCAATCACCGTACTTTGATTACTTAGTCGCTTTCAGAGTTGGTGCGATGACGCTAAAATTCTATCAAAATCCTTATTATGCCACATTAGCTATCAAAATTAGTAACACAACGTAACGTTAGTACACAAAACGTAAGTAATTATGTTCTATTTATGAAAATAATAGCTTTCCTACAAATCAAGAGCTAAATTCATCTATAATTATAAAAATTTATTTTATTTCAAAGGCCACATCCATATTAGTACAACGTACATATACTGTCTGGAAATTAATCTAACGGTTTGTAAAATGCTCCTAAATGCCAGGCGTAATGACGACCGACCGACTGGATTAAAATGCAATAAAATAGGGAGATTGGCCGTCGCACATTGGTAATCACCTAGCGACCTATTGTTGTCATAAAAAGGTTTTCCCCCCGTAGTGCGTTTTATACAAAAATATATAGTTAAGTATATCAATAAAAATGATATACTGTGCCTTCGCTGTGTAAACGCATCACTATTAGTATTATCGTCAAATAGTTCATTACAATCCAACGAACTTATCGTCACATACGGTAAAATGAAGACCAAGTGCAAACCTGTCCTAAAATAAAAAAAGCAGGTATACAGGGTACAATTTGGTCAAGATGACCATTTGGGATCATTTAGGTGGCCTGGCCACGTCCTCCGACCCGGCCATATCGGCTTCGACCGGGAGCCAACCAGGATGAAGGTTGTTCCGACCACGTCAGCCACATAAACTATACAATATACTCGTAGTTTACCTGGACCACGAACCAAGGACTGGGTGGAGACAGCGTGATCGCGGTTTTGTGCTAAACACAACTCGATTTACGGTGGGAGGCGAGGTAAGCGGCGACAATGACATGTAATATCGACAAAGCTCCCGCCTGATCAGTTTCAAAACCAAGTTGCTTGCATGTGGCGATCTTAGCTAGACCCGCCTTTTCTTTTGTTCAATAAGGAGAGACGAAAACGCTTTTGTTTATGAGTTTTTATAACTTTTTTGGATTCATTGTAGTAGTTAGTTATAGTTTATGGTCATTTTGTCATGCATCATTGTGGCGTCCAACTTGCAGGACTTTCACAAATACAACAATGCTTTCTTTTTTTATAGTTTTATGATCTATCCCAAAAAACTAGCAAGGCGGAGCAACCCGAGCCACGACTGTATGCGAAACTGGCCCTAATTGTGGTCAGGAACTTTGTCAATAGTACATGTCAGTGTATCAGAAAGGTACAACATGAAAGACATCAACGCGCGTGTATAACAAATAACAAAAAATTCATTAAATTTTATATATGTGAAATATTATCCTATCTTTTTGTAACTTGAAGTTGCACAATTCACATTCCACGCCATTAAATTTTATATTTTGGTTTTAATAATAACGCATACTTTTGCTGAGAGTATAAAATTCCTTGAGTAAGATCAAAATCGCATACGGTTGTCGACTACGGGGGCTAGTTATTGTCCACTAGTGATTTTACTCAGTGAGACCAACCTAACCCGATCATTACTATTACTTGTCATAAAAACTACCTCGGCGCTCGTACGTCTGTCAAATAAATAGCAAAACTCTATTTTTCCTCAACATTACTTGCGGTATAATACTAACCCACATTACACCAAATCATTACTTTGAAACGTGATGTATGTTATAGGTATTTACAATATTGTTCTGGTATCGCGTATCTACAATACAGTTGATTTTTATCTATGCCAATAATGATACTTGCACTTTCACTTGGATTCGGTGCGAAATTATAAAGCGATGATTTGAAAATAAATGCACATTGAGTTCTGTGTCAGACAGTACGAAAGTTCGTACCTAATGTAGCCGCAGCCAAATACTTTATTGCAAATTTCACCAAAAATAATTGCGGATGGAATTATCTATGACTGCCTCTGACAACCTCAACAGTTTCAAAATAATTACATAACATGCTACCAGGGTCATTAATACAAGAGAAATATTGCTGTATAGCTTCTATTGCGGTGGTGATTTTGACAAATCCCTTGATGGGAAAGTTTGACATAATGTCTTGATTCAACTCACTGTTTCAGATCTATCTATGTATCACTAACATTTTATTGTGATTATCTATCCACCTACAAATCTTGGCGGTTAAACTTCGTAGCAAACCCTGTAAGTAAAGTCTTTACTTCCCTGAGGAATAACATATGCAGCTGATGATATTGATGCTACTAACAAGTATGTACATATAAACTGGTTACCTTTAATTATTGTTTGAATGAACAGGTTTATTTGGGTAAAATATCCGCATATTTTACCAGACACGACATACTAGTATAGGAATTTTAGCGAAAACTATTTTTTTAAATAATTGAAAAGTGATCAATTCATCATCGCATTTGTGAAACTACGAATATTTCACACCATAACTTTTCCTAGGGTATTGAAAAGATGGATAAGAGAATAAACCATCTCTATAACATTCTTAAAAGTTTAGCGAATATCTTAAATTCGTTAACATAAATAAATAACACTAAATATTTAAAATTCCTTAGTAAAATTATTGACATCGAGTAAAACACAGCTCTTCCGCCTCGGACTCGTGGTCCCACCTACACATCCTTGACCTAAAAGAAAACATATCAAACACAATATAAACAAAAGGCATTCTTGACCAAACCCCGGTAAGAACAATATGGCTTTCTATGTCTCTAGAAGGCAGTACTGTTTTGTCAGCTGTGGACAAACGGTGGAAACACGAATTCAAGCAGTTTCATTTATGAGGCTTATTTAATTTTTATCTTGTTCAATTTTTATGATTTTTGTCATCTATAAAAATGTACCGTTGGCACCTTCTAGACAGCTATGAGTACGGAACCCTAAAAAACTATATAGTTTTCCCGTATTCTGTGAGCATAATAAAATGCGACTTAGGGAAAATTAAAGACTGGCACCAGCATCTTCCTATTCCTATACCAACATCATAAAAAGCCCTTTGGCTGATAAGGGAATCTAATAGAGAAATTCAAATTCACCTACGGACTTATATGCAGTTGACAATTATTACAATGACGATTGTTGCAATAAACATCTGTCATGCGAATCTTCTAGCGCAGATAATAAGAAACTGTAATTATAATTATCTCCAAATTAAAGTTAGAAATGAAACAAAAGGCGTAGCGAGACGGTAGCGAACGCGGCCGCAGCCGATGGCCTGTGTCCACCGTACACTTTCACTGTTCTTTTCATTAACTATTAATCAAACTGTATTAATCTGAATGAATAACTGTTTGATTGACCTGCTTGCTCTCAAAATAATTTATTACATGCTCTCCTATACAAATTATACGAATTCGTCTGTCTGATCCGAATTTATTGTATTACGTCGCAGAGGTTTCATTATCGAGAAATACTTTTATTTTTCGTCTCACAAATTAGTAATCAAATCGAATAAGCTGTAGTAAATATTAATTATACTCGTAGCGCCACGATGTGACCTTTTACATGACTGCCGCAGAAGGAGGGTTAATGTTTTTTAATAGGATTACACAGGATAAAACCAACGAGGTGAATATATATATATACTGAAAGTAAAGCCCTTTTAGCACGAAACAATGCACTAGATCACAGAAGAGTCGTGATAAAATTGCAGCCATTACTTCTTCACACCGAATCGATTAATAGTATAAGAAAATATCTCATTGGCTGCAGCTATAATAATTGTTCACGATCGGCCCATAACGGTGGAGCGGCGCGGGCGCGCGTATTTCGAGAAGCAATTTATATAATTTTCTATTCGTTCGATCCACAATAAGATAGAATTCAAAGTGAACGGTTACATGGAAGCCAAGCTAATGCCTTTGACTATGCATTACTTTTTTTACGTTCTCCGGCCAAGGAAAAAGTAACCTCCCCGAATCGCTGGCATAACGACGGTTGCGCAACGAATCTCTCTCGATTCAATACGAGTCGCGTCCGAGCAGTGCCAACTTACAAATATCGAACATTCTGTACTATTATCTGATACGTAATGCAATTAGCTTTATAGTTGTTTTATTGTTTCAAAATATTGGTACAAGGTTAGGTAAACCGGTCTATTTTTATTAAAACAAAGAATAAAGACACAGGGCGCCTATTCGACAGAGCATTAAGTACATACAATAATTTTGGTTTATGAATATAAATAAAAGAGGAACCTGGCCATAATAATGTGAAACTATACAATGGTGATGATGTTTAAAGCCCTCAAAACTCTCTTAAACAAATTACAAATGTTGCCACTTACAGTTTCTTTCTTCGTATAGAGAACTAGAGCATGATTCGGTAAGTTGAAACGGAAAAACAACCCGGAGCATAACGGATAAACATGAAAACATTTCACCTGTCGATTTGCCTTTTATGACGCAAGTATTACCATCATATGATAGAGTACAGACCAAAAATGCGGTCACAGGGCGTTTCTCATGGAACCTTTCGTTAGAGTACCTTTTGGTATTTTCAACTCTTCTCAGATACTCTATCAAAAAAGTGAACTTATCATCTCAAACGAACGATGGCGTGCCCTTTACTTCTGACGTAATTCGTAAACGCAACGCAATTTCCACTCAATTCAATACTGCATTACATTGTTGTGTTATTTAATATTATGTAATATTGTAACTTTTAAAATTATAGACCGGACTTTAATAAATTGCAAAATCAATCATAGCGTTGCTAGCGTCCGTCGACTTCCGCATGATCCTATTATAATGCAATTTCTTTTGTATTCGTAAACAGCTAGCGAGCATTATTACTGGCCCGCTTCCCAAGCCTCTCTTCAGTTCTTTAGAGCATGCACGCAGCTTAGAGGTATTTTGTCAAACGCTGCCCGAAAATTACAAGAACTTTCTACTGGGATGTAATCAGTCCCAAAACCAGGTATAGGTATGGCATATAGCATTCCAAACACACTTTGATTGATAGTAATCATAGGCGCTTTCTAGTCTTAGGAGCCGCATGTTAACTACCCTAAATCATGAAATATAGCATATTATTGCGAATATGTTATATACAATTTAAAAATACCGATTCAAAATTTACGACACCCGAGACTTATTAAATTTGTTTATCTATAGTATTGGAATGACAAAATAGGCTATGCACCATTTACGTAGTTTAAAACTGTTGTAATCATAAATCGGGCAATACCGATTACTTACGCCAGTGCGTAGGTACGAGTTATTAAGGTAGTAACCGCAATCGGACCCTCTAACCCAGAGTGGAAGATCATCATCATCCGGGAAACTTCCACAGCTGGGCATAGGCTTCCTTCATGGTATGCCACATTGACCGGTCCCGAGCCACTTGCATCCAGCGACTCCTTGCGGGGAATTTAAATTCCAATAAATATGTAAAATATTTACGAAGATAATACTATGACTTATTAATTCCTATCATCTGAACCAGAATTAAAATAAAAGAAGAAAAAGAGTGCATGTCTTAACCGTGTTTCTTTCTTTAGGAATAAGAAACAGCACAAAACAAAACCTTTTTCTTCCGATCGGAGTAGTCTACTTATTTGTAGAATATATGTTAATATAACTGCAATATAGTGCACTTTTCATGGAGAGATACAGTGTACAAAGGTTTCAAGCATTACCCCACTTTTTAAGTCGAGGACTACGTACGCCACTGACTGACTTTCGATCTCAAATCAAATTGATTTACTAAACGAGATGTAGGTCAAGATATAAGCTATGTGGTTTTAATAGCGCCTTTAGGAAGCAATAAATAAACCGAAATGTAATATATTGCCAAAACAACGCCACAAATTGAAATATAATTATAACAATTCCGATTTGTAGAGGTATAACGGCACCGACGTATTCATTAGTTTTGTTTTTGAAAACGACACTATGTCTGGTAAAGATGCCAATCTAAACGGATTACTTAGAAACATGCCAAGAGGCCGCGTTCAGTGAAATTGGAGATCCAAATCTGAAGCGATCTTTCTTCGTGGAGATTGCAGCTGTATGTACAGACTGGCATCGCTGACTTTCCCATAAATAATAATCAATGCAGAAAGATTGCGATTTGACGCGAAATCGAGTCAAAAACACGTCTCACGCGGTGTTTACACGCTCTATATTATAAGGTTACTTGTATGTAACTACGCTAACTACAAAACAAGTCTAGCAAGTGAATTTCATCCTACTTCTAACTGTCGTATCCCAAACGTTGCTTTTGTACCAACGAGCTGATTTCACCTTGGAGCTAGAAGGTGGATAGTGGAATTCATCATTTGGTTTTGTTTAACGAGTTTAGCTCATCACAAGTGGTACACTTGGTGACGAATGTCTGATGATGAAGCCATCAAGTAGAAAGTGGACTCCTCATTCCTCAAGCACCTTGAGTTTGGGTTCATTTTGTATGTTTTGACGAGTCTAATACATGACGCTTACTGAAACTTGTCTGATGATAGAGACACGAAGTGGATAGAGAGACTTCTCGACTGTGTTTAATTTGTATTATAGTCTTTATTTGCATGAAATCATGGTTACCAGGATGGTAGTATAAATAATAGTAATTTGATTTCACATGATTTTAAACAATAATTATTATTATTTTAATGAATGCCTTAATACATTTTAATGAATCAGGGTTTTAATATTTTATTACTCCGTTTAGGTTGTATGGTAATGAATTATTTTCTGATATTCGTTGACATTTCGTTGTCTTGATACTTTTGTAAATTTTTTCTAAAAAATCTCTAACTTAATCTGGTACTCACAATTTCTAACAGCTTACACTGTTAAATTTCATTGTGCTATTAAGAGGGAACAGCAGATAAAAAATTTCATATGAAATTAAGGGTTTGGGATATAGCTGTTTTCTCAACGAAACGTTAGCCAAATTCAATCATTTTGATCTTATTCTCTTTATCAAAGAATAATCTAGGCCCGTTGGTTTTGCTTTTTTCAATATTTTGTCTACAATTAGAATTATGGGCATCTCAAAACTCAAAATTTCAGAAAAAATTTCTTTCAACTTATGGTACTCATTATTTAGAGTAAACGTAACATTTTCAGAAAAAGCAAAACCAACGGGCCTAGATTATTCTTTGATAAAGAGAATAAGATCAAAATGATTGAATTTGGCTAACGTTTCGTTGAGAAAACAGCTATATCCCAAACCCTTAATTTCACGGCAAAACTAGGCAAATACCAAAAAAAGCTTCAACTGTCCTTCTCGCACAGTTCGGTTCGGGAGGCAGGGTACACTATATCACAACTATATACTGTGTATTATATGTATAAAAATAAAGTAAGCATGCATTAGTGATGTCAATAAGCTTTATCGATTTTTTCGACTAATAGTGGTGGGAAAAATATATCGATAGATACCCTTTCTCTAGCTATAATGGTTTTACCTGTTAGTTTTAATGTTTAGATTGATCTAAATAAACAAATATAAAGACAAATAATTCTAAGGAAATTTATTTTATCTCTAGAACAGAACATTTTCCCTGAAATTCTTAGTTGTTGTTACGTTTTGTTACGTGTAAATAATTAAATATGATTTATGAATAAGTGACTTATGTTTCAAATATTTTTTTAATGTTAAAGTTCGAGTCGGACTCGCATACAAAGGGTTCCGTACCACTGTAAAATATCTAAACAGAAAAAAAACACAGAAAAAACATAACATTTATTGCATGGACATCCGTTTATTTATAACTTTTTTAAAAGCTTTTTTATATTATTTTTTGTTATTTATTATTATTGAAAGTCTTGAGAGAGAACGAGAAGTTATATGGACATCGCATGTACAAATCGCTACGGAGACTATATGACCCGACACAGATATCCCGGAGATCAGCCAGCAAGAGCTTGAAATGGCTCTCCAACAACTCAAAAACCGGTCAAGAGCAAGTCGGACTCGTGCACCGAGGATTCCGTACAGAATATGAATTAATGACATACTGAAAATCATAAATAATAGGTACGGTAATATGCACCCAACAATGCTCTACCGAAAATGAAATTCTAAGCTAAATTACATGCTACGAAGTTAAGTTTGTAAACATTAAAAAATCAATTTTACTGTGTTACAATTAAAAAATTCAGATTTATTCCTATGGTTGTGCTGTAAAACCTTTCTTCTTGCCAAATTTCAAGACATTAGGTCAACGGGAAATACCGTATAGATTTTGGGTTCATTGCATTTTGTACGGAAATGGTCTAAAATACAGCTATATCTTTTTATTGCGTTGACCTATAAGTTTCATTATTTGACAGATCTAAGGGACAGCAGACTGGAGTATTCGATATCACAGTGATCCTATAAGGATTCCTTTTTTCCTTTTGAGGTACTTAAAATATAATAGTATAATATGAAGTATGACAGTAGGAAATACGATAGATTTCGACGATATTATTATTCATGTCGACAAATAAAAACTTGAAATATTTTTTCCCAGTTATACATCTCATACACTTAAGACGGGATTTTTAACTCGTCTATTCTATTGTGTGAGGTGTCGTGAAATTACAGTTTTTTAACCGACTTCAAAAAAAGAGGTTATCAATGCGACCTGTATGTATGTAATATTTCCAGAACTGCCCAGTTTTCATATATGTTAGTCTATACCAGCTTCTAAAGAAGTGTGCCAAATTTCTAAAGTGTATGTTTATTTGTCCTCGCATATATCCGGAACACACACACAAAAGAAAAACACACATAGGGTTCGTGGATTTCAACAAAGCATTCGAAACACTCGAACATAGATTTATCTGGGACGCACTGGAAAAACAAGGCGTACATGCAAAATACATAAGAATACTGAAAAACATATACACAAAAAGCACCGCACAAGTGAAGCTAGAATCTACAGGCGAAGAATTTTCGATTGAGAGAGGGGTACGCCAGGGAGACCCAATTTTACCAAAAATATTTTCAGCTATCCTGGAAATGATATTCACAAATCTGGATTGGACGAATAAAGGACTAAATATAAATGGCAAAAAGCTGGGTCACCTACGCTTTGCAGACAACCTGATCTTACTTTCGGAAAACCCGAAAACCCTACAGACAATGTTCCAACAGTTAGCGGAAGAGAGCGAGAAAGCAGGCCTGTCAACGAACTTAACGAAAACAAAAGTAATGTCAAATTCCTCACAAACAGAGCCCATAACAGTAAATAATGGAGAAATAGAGTATGTAGAAATGGACAAGACTAATAACTGAATGGCAACCACGAGATAGCAAAAGAAAAAGAGGCAGACAGACTAGAAGATGGGAGGACGACATCAGACAAGTGGCGGGTCCAACATGGACCCGCATAGCGAAAGATAGAATAGAGTGGAAATCCTTAGAGGAGGCCTATGTCGAAAGACAAGCTGAAATGTAGGAACGACCGGTTACTGATACTTAATATAAAAAGATAAGTAACGTATAAAGTAAGCATATTTTTAAGAAAATTGTAACAAAAAATTAGTTCAGCAATAAAGGCTATTTTATTTAATTTATTTTTTATATATCCGGAACTACAAGTTCGATTTAAATAATCCCTTTTTTGTTTACCTAGGTATTGTAAAACTTAGGGAAGACTGCAAGTTTCATCAAAATCGGTTCAGTAGTTTTTGAGACTGGGAATGTTAAGTGTGTATTTCGGCGTTGCAGTGCAGCAGAGCAAATTTAAAATTAATGTTTTAACTGTACTGTAATCTGTATGCCGAATAAATTATTTCTATTCTATTCTATTAGTTAAATGTTTGTTACCTCAGAGCTTTTCACTGGGTGAACCGATTTGGATGATTCTTTATTATTTGAAAGCTGATGCTTTCCATGTGGTCCCATTTCAATTTGGTCCGGTTCTTAGAATGGAATCCATGAGAAAACAATATACATCTTAAATTTTCCTTAATAAAAGTAGACTTTTAGGGCAGTTGAAGTCGGTTTCTAGTTCTTTTTGAACGCTTTAACTTGTTAGTCCTTAGACTGTAGCACTCTAGGTACTAAAACACCTCTAGGTCACCTAAAGTATCGTTGGAAGACGAACGTTCGGATATGGTGAAACTAAAAGGTTTCTTTGTTGACCGTAGAACCCTAAAATAGCAACGCCATAATTTATATTGTATTTATATGTGATAGGTACTTACTAGTCAATTATATCAAATACAACCACAGTATGTCGAGACTAAACCAATATGCGAACAATAATTTCTCAAAACGTAAAACAAGGGTTGACGCACGCTCACGTCAAGTTTATTATAATTTTGAAAAATACACTCTAGCCCAGGCGGAGGGGTAGCGACGATGCGCGGCGCGCAGGGGCCTCTTTGGGATGTTATGCAGCGTTATTTGTGTGAGTGAAAGCATGTGAAAGGCTGTATGTGTGCGTACCGAATCGCGACAGCAATAACATATTCAAATACCTACTATTCTACGGAGACTTTGCTTCATTGGCGTCTTAACTGCTGTTTGGCGGCTGACTTAGGCAACATGGTGGTAGCTAGATAGGCAAACATAAAAAATGGCCTACCACCAACGAAACCGGTTATCGATATGTACTCGAACTGAGAATTGAACCCAGCCTGCGTAGCAAGAGACGCGTAAGAGCGGTGAGAGTGAGATATGTCATATTTGAATGTCAAATATCTATACGTTTCGATGACGTTTAGATATGACAGGATCTCACGCCGGTCTCACGCGTCTCATGCTATGCAGGCATGATTGATAGTCCAACCGTGTAGCCAATAAGCCACTGAGGCAGTTAAAAGCTGGTCATATATATGGGATATTCCCTTATAATAATGTCCAGGGCAGTGCCACAACGTGTTTAATGTAAAAAAGCTCAGGGTGAGAATGGCTGTACATTGGCTAGAGAAAACTGTCCCCATTTTTCATGAGATGTTTCTTTAATTGTGATGGACTGTAAAGAAACTGGAGACCAACATTTTACTGCGTTTTAATGGCGTGGAAGGAATGTAGACTTCATTAGCAGTTGCTACGTACCGAGGTAAGTAAAATTATATCTTTAGCGCGATCTATATAAACATAGTTCATCCTTTGGAATGGGTACCTGTATCTAAAAGTATCCTCGATCGGGATAAAAGTAGCTTATGTCCTTTGCCGGCCCTCCAACTACCCCTATACAAAAATCAAGTCATTTTGACCCTCCATTACGACGGGAAGGACAAACAAACAAACTCACTGTCGCATTTATAATATTATTACTAGTGTTACTAGTATGGATTATCCAATGCCTAACTCAAGCAATATCTCGTGTAATTCAAACAATGCACAGAGGGGAGCGGAGAGAACCGGTATTTCACTCAACGCTTCACTTTATGAGTTTCGGAAGCGAAGAAGGAAATTAGAAAACAAACTAATGGCACAATTTCCCAGCAACTACCGTAAACGATATCCACACCCGGTAATTATCCCGGAAAGTAACTTAGCGTCCTTTGAAAGTGACAATGGTTTTACGATCAACGCCCTGTGAACATCTAACTAGATCGAATAGGCATTTTCCCACTAATCGCTTTCGCTTATCCTGGGTACTGTGCAGTTTGACCAATCCAGTGATACTCATATTTCGCTCTTATACTTCGCTAACCCTAGACACTTGAAATTTTACATGTAGCTTTATTACTGTAGCAGGCGCTAACTAAGAAAGGGTTTTTCGAAATTCATGTCCTAAGAGGGTGAAGAAGGGGTTGATAGTATGTATTAAAACCCTAAACCGAAGTTTACAGACATAAAATTTATGATATGTATTACGACTATTTGAATTAACAGACACCCAACCAAATGAATAGAATATGAAACATGTCCAGCAAAAAATTAATTAATGCATGAAAATACTTTTTTTTAAATACAAGCTTTTATTTAAATGCTCTAGAAATAACTAACAGGACGCTCCAGCGTAAAATGTAAAAGTTACTATCAAGTTTATGAAATTAAATATTGGCATAAGAAAGCTTGTCGCGAAATTAACCTGAGAACGAGTAACTTAACAAGAATACAATATACCTCTATAATATTATTGAAACAAGTCATTCTCAAAAAAACGTGTGCTTTTCGCGCTCACGTCATGTTTTTCATGGGATCGTAATGAAGCGTTTTCGGAGTACTGCTTTTAAGCTAATTTCGAAGCTTCATTTGGGGGTAAGGTATCTTTAGAATGTATTCTTTTAACATTGAAAAAAAAGTTAACAAACGTATTTCACTGTGTTTTAAGACTCCGTCGAAAATATATCGCGTTACACGTAAAACCAATGGTAATGGACTGTCTTCGCTGTATCGTATATTAGATAAGCTCATAAGGTACTCTGTAAGGTACTCTGATGTATTCAACTAATATATCTAGTAACCGTCAGAAATGTTTACAGATACTAGTACAAAGTAAAATACATCATTCCACGAAGCACGGACTTTACGCCGCAAATGCTATTCCTATATTTTCCATGAATCTTTTGAAGATACTATCTTGACAAAAAAAATTATGGAACACAATCTTTACTAAGCTATCATTAGTGTTATAAATTTAATGTGTGGTAATTGGTTTGTCTTAAGTCTCATTAGGTCCTTCAAACTCAGGCCTATCGTACGATTCATGACCGAGATTGGCCTTGGGGAGGTGATTTGATCCATAGGTGACTGTCACAATAGATCTATGAAGGTCGCAGTGACACGCAGGACGATAGGACTGCGCCCCTCATGTCCAAATAATAATAATAAAAAAATTGGTTTGTCTTTCATTTAAGCAGCAACGGATAGACGATCGAACTACTTGTATTGTGTCCCCTTACCAACAATCAACAAAACCAACAAAGCTATTTTCTAACCGAATATAGAAAGGTCAAGGAGGGTTGTGATTTAGCAACGTTTGTATGTATATCTGTTTCACAACTAGAGGTTTAGTGTTAGTATATTCGTTGTATTTTGACAAATGAAAAGTCATTGGAAGCGTAAATGCGCAAAATGGCGGGACTATAAGGGGCATAAAGTGGTACCAAAAATTATAATTTAAGAATAAAATATCGTATTTAGTACCAAATTAAATTGATGAGTATCAAGACCTTTTCGTTACATTTCGAATTCAGAAAAATACGAGTGGTTCTGTGTCTGCGTGACGTCACAGGGAATTCAACATGGCAGCTTGTAGGGGACATAAAGTGGTATCCCAAAATAAAATACTTTTCATCAGAAAAATCGAAACAGCTTGCAAGTTTATGTTTGGTAAGGATTATCAGAAAAATGTGTATATTTAGGAATATATGTCAAATGACGTTTAATAGTGAATAATATTAGGTTTTTAAATCCTAATGTTAATGTTCTTAATTAAAATTAAATTTTCATAGGTTTTTCTAATAATAGAAAACATAAACTTGCAATTTTGCTTGCGATTTTTAACAGACTACAAAAAAGGAGGAAGTTGTCTATTCGACTGGTATAGTTTTTTTTTTCTTCTTTTTTTAATGTTTGTTATCTCAGAACAGAATCCTTAGAGGAGGCCCATGTCGAAAGACAAGCTGAAATGTAGGAACGACCGGTTACTGATACTTAATATAAAAAGATAAGTAACGTATAAAGTAAGCATGTTTTTAGGAAAATTGTAACAAAAAATTAGTTCAGCAATAAAGGCTATTTTATTTATTTTTTATATATCCGGAACTACAAGTTCGATTTAAATAATCCCTTTTTTGTTTACCTAGGTATTGTAAAACTTCTTATTCTAGGGCTATTACGTTTCATGTACTAGTTGAGTTTTAGTTTTTTATCTTTCTCCTTTAGTATATTTGAAGCTGCTGTTTCGTGAAACGGCCTTATATCGATTATCGGTCCTTATAAATGATCCTTACCCGATACCCCAGAAATCAATCAAACAATTCCATCTTGATTACATCGATCTGTTACGTTCGATCAATCGTACGTGAAGAGACCGTGGCCGTGGGAAGATGTCAGTGCACCCGGTGCAAAACAAACACGAAAGGGAACGAGCTACGTGCAATTGTATTTACGTGTGCATTGTCAGGGCATTTGCCATTTGCTGCAATGATCTCGACCCGGGACTACAAGTCTACCGCATAACTGAGTCTGTCTGAGGTACGGGACCGGTACGGGAGGGTGTGTTTACGGAACGTCAAACGACGCCCTACTGAAGTTATGCGTCGTCTGACGTTCCGTAAACACACCCTCCCTTACCGCTCCAATACTTCACGACTCAGTTATGTTTTAGACCTGTAGTAAGAGATGCTTCCCACACAGTGACACCTTGCGCATTACATAAAAGTGTAATTTGATTTTAGTTTCCCTTTATTACTACAAACAGAACCGACATTCACTGCCTCCCGCCGATCCCCGATAACTCGCGATGGGGGAAGTCCCCGCAAAAGACTGGCGCTAAAAATGACCACTACATATAGCGCGCGCGGACTACTCACACATGCGCGTATATAAACGTAATCAGTTTATTTTATTTTTTATTTTATTTATTTGGCATGTCAACAGCTGTTACATTCATTATCAAGAAAAGTAAAGTCGATGTGTACCGATATCACGACATTTATTCGAGTGTCCGAGGTGTGCCTAAAGTGACCCCTTTTTAATCCCAATAGTAGCTTGAATACAATAGTAGCTTAATCATAGTTTCCCCCAAACTCAATTAATTTTCAGTAGATGGGTAGCAACAACAACATCTTACTGGTATCGCCAATAGCCCTGCCAATCGAAGAACATCGGACATGAGGATATGTTAGGGAGGATCATGTCTAACGGAGGCTGTGATACATTAATGCATATCAGACATGTTTAACCCTTTTTCCTAACATAAGTACGCCCCCGGCCAGCAATGCAATATTAAAATAAAATTGCGTATCAATATAGCAATAGAAAAGTTACGTTTATAGACATCACTGTATTCTTAGAACACAGACGTTAATCATAAAACTTTTCCACTAATCATTCCATAAAAAGCACCCGGTTTTTTTCAATTTCAGACACATTTTCAGCAATGCAAAACCAGAGACGAACGGATCTTGAAACCACTTAATTAATACCTATGTGCCTACAGCAGCGGCTCCATATGGCAAGTCAAAAGTGGTACACCTACATAGTTTTACATTGATTGGACTGCGGGGCAAAAGTTTTCATTTTCCCCGCCCTCGAAGAAATATCCGGGGCTGACAATTGACAGAAGAGTAAACACATACTTTCGTTATAGAACATAAGCGCCACAATCCTAGCTTTCAAAGAAAAGCTTTCTACCCCCAATACATAAGTAAATTTCGAAAAGAGACTGTGAGGGAATATAAACACAAGCACTAATATTTTGTTAACGAACAAGGCGAAAGCAAAATACTTGCTTATGTCAAAGGCAAAAACGTTGAATGAAGTAGGGCTACACCAGGTTGTTTACATCTAGCTTGCTTGAGTGAGCACAAAGATACATCAGACACAAAGACTAGGATTAATACATGCCTATCAGTACTATATCCCTTAGTACTCAAATAATTTCAACATCTCAACCAAAACGAGGTAGTACTTGACTCCAGATTTAAGATTGTGACTTGTCACTTCTCCACGTGCCTTCGTAATATCTCTTCTATAGCAGAACCATTGAACTCTGAATATTTTTTAATCGCATTCTAGTCGGCAAGGGCCCGCTTTCGAAGCGCGGCGCACACGCACCCGCGCGCCCGTCGCGCCTACGACCGCCTGCCTGCGCGCGCAACTCGGCAACCATGAAATGCGACACAATGCGGCTTCTGAGCGGCCAGCACGCGGCCCGTCAAAATGTTTATGCGATTGGATAACATCGATTGTGCTCGATTGTCCGCGGCAGATTGATTTTAATCGATATTGGTACAGCAATTATTTGGGTCGGACGGAAAAGCTTAACTTTTTTTCTCTTGTTGTATTGACTGAACCGAATTTGGCTTCTTTAGGAAAATCATATTAATTTCTGTGGTAAATTTGAGAGACCGTAAGGCAGAATAAATTGCCATACAATATGTTCATCTTAAGGCAATTTAGCGGACAAAAAATATTTCATAATACTATGTTTTCCATAATCTTCTAAAATTGGATAGATTTCTTTGTTCAGTAATTATTCTAATATTAACTGACAATTGTACATCTGATTACAACGTTGGGAAATGAGTATCATTGAATTACCGTCTTCATAGTGAATCACTTTTCATTTTACACACTTTTCTATTATTATTCAAAACGCCATCTAAGGTTCATTAGCTGCGTAGCGAGTAGCTGATATTTATTTCCCGACACTATATTCCGATGTCCTATATTTAGGTAATTAATTACTTATCAACGCCAGGTATTGTACTTCAAAATATTATGGACAAAAATTAGGCTGCATACTGCCAAAAATTTAATGCATATCGTAAATCATCATCAACAGCACCAAAATTTTCGTAGTGCCGTGCAACCGTACCTTTAAATGTAAATAATTACATGTATAGTAACAGTAAAACAATTTGCTAATCGATTATCCATTAAAAGTTGCAGGTTGGAATCAATTCCTGGTTGACAGAGTTAGCTTACTCCAACTGCCAACGAATACGAGTTAACTGGAAGAGACTCATATATTTATGCGCATTCGTAAGAAGCATAAATATAAATGTAAAGAACACGCCTTAAAGCAGTCGAATCGAAACGCCTTAACGAGTCCCCATTACCTAGCTACACTTTCGACTGCACTGGGTCTTGTCGTACATAGATCTTCTGAACACCAAACATACGTCTCACTAGAGTAAGGACCCTACACACACACATGGACTACCGATTTATTTGGGTTATATGATTCGTTGGTATTACAAACGTTGGTTGCATTTTAAATGACTAAGTTTTTATGTATATACTCAATACTGACATGTTTTGCAATATTATAATAATATTAGTTCTAAGTTAATTAATAAACATTGAGAGCCACGCTAAAGATACCCTACTACGTGACCGACAATTACATACATGATGACCGTAAGCTCAAAACCATCAAACAGGAAATTGCTAGACATAGCAAGAACTACTAACCCAGGCTATCAACTCACGTTAATAAGCTAGCTTCAAAACTAGTAGGCACAGGAATTGTCCCATATTCCCGTGTGAAGCGGCACAGTGTCCCTACGCTGACCGCGAGATTCGACCACAGCCAATGAGAGGGAATAAAAATAATCCCCTTTGCCAAAACATAACTTGAAAATAAAAAGACAAATAAATCGCTTATTATGGCATATACATATTGCCAAATCAAAGAAAGGACATTAAAACATAATTGTGTAAATGATCAAGTTATATTAAACATAGTATTCAATATTTGGACAACTGACATAATAGAATTTTGACCTAATTTTTTATATAACATCTGTGTATCTGTACCTGCACCCTGGTAAATAAATATTTTACTGATTTATTAATGTTTATCTAAGAATAGGAATAAATGTATCATGTCAAATCCAAAAGCTAAGCTAAGTTTTAAAAAGTATTTTTAGCTAACAGCGCCTCACTCCTCACAGAATATGTGCTGTTACATTACATACTGGAAAAAAGTGATAACAGCCTGATTCATATATTCATGCTGTATTTCCTTATGCCATCTTATGCTTAGACAGAGTGCTGGTAGCTTGCTTTGTTCGTAAGGAGCCAAGAGCTGAGGACCCAGAAAACCCCAGATAAAAAGCATGTTTAGAAAAATGATAACTCAATAAACGGGATAATGCAATAATAAAAATTTAATTGTAACCAAAAGACATAACAAGTAATATTTGTACTACGTTATTATATTTTTTTCTCTTTCTATTATTGAAAATGAAAAATCTCGAGTGCATAATAGGGCCATATATGTAGATACATTTGAAATTATTTCAACGAGGCCATGCTTTTAATTTTCTTATCTTATATCCAGGTGTAATTACAATAAAAATTCCCCGGATTCTTGTTCGACATTTCATATCCTATGTCACCTCCACAAGAGCAAAAACTGTATACATCTGTCATTACCATCTTATTCCACTGGACAAGCCCACTAACAATTAGCTGGCGTATTAGAGATCACTACAAGATGCTGACGATATATATTTCTATACGTACATGAGTTCCTGTCACGCAATCGTGAGTAAACCACACTCTGATATCCCAGTACTTAAAAGAACAAATTATATTGATTACCAGCTTTTGCCTGAGACTTCGTGGACTTCGGAATGTATCCCACGGGAATTACTTGCTCGATCGGTATACACAGCAGCCTACGAGTATGTCCTTTTCGGCCCTTCAACTATCCCAATACAGCAAGGAGTAGAAACAAGCTAAAGAGAGCATGACCGAGTGTTTCAGAAAAGGACAACATGAAAAGATAAACGCGCGTGTCTGAGAAATTTAAAATTTGACAATTTTGCTTTATTAAATTTTATACCTGTGCAGTATTACGCCTAGCTTTTATATAACTGAAAGTTGTTAACACAAACCACGCCATTGAATTTAATATTTTGCTTGTAATAATAACTCAAAATTCTACTTTGATAATAAAATTCCTCGCGTAAGATCAAAAGCGCATACGGTGCTTTGGTTATTATGCTCCGTGCAATACAAAAAACCAAGTCAATCTGACCTCCTTACGACAGGGAGGAAGGACAAACTAAAAAACTCACTTTCGCATGTATACTTCTAATATTAGTACTCGTATGGATTGGAAGACTGGAAGTTCCGTAGATTGAGGATTGGTTTTACCAGCCGTTATAAAGGTATAAGACAACGAATGTGCAAGGAACTTAACACCGAGCCTGTTAGCGCGCAATGGTCGCAACGTGTCCACAATAAAAAACCTTTGTTATCGGACAGAGTGGTCTTGCGCACCATCATTTAAGTACAAAGCGATTTTACTCAAGCATTTGTCTATATAACTTCTGACCACTCTCTCCTGACCTAACGACTCTAAGGACTACAGTTATAAATATTAAAAGGTTAACAATTTTTTATAACAACTGTGAATTAGACTACTTTCCAGACATGATTCAACAAAAGTCCCATAGGTGGCGCTATCCAAGCATTTTAAATAACATAGTCTATAAAATGTTTTTGATCCCTTTTTATGGTAAAAGAGATTGTATTGTTGATCTGGTCTTCCTTGCGTAAACAGAGCATAGTATAGAATGAGGGGTCGTGACATATAGCCGCGTTTTCGAGCCTTAAATATGTACACTTCTAAATCTAAAACATCTTTACCAAATAAAAGAAATAGGACAAAATAGGAAAAATCGTCGTCGTTCGTGCGAAAGTTTGATTAACCAAAACTCGATTTATTCACCTAATCACTCATTAAGAGGCTATGTTGGTAAGACCACGTGGTCGGTTTCAAGGTTGCATTGTTTTGTAGCTGTCCCTCTCCGAGCCCTATCCTACCCGAGCGCGTACGGTGAGACAGCATATATTACGCGATGTTATCCACCCGTTATTTGGATGTTTCGTAGTCCAGGGATCATTTGAAGGATACAGTATATTATGTAACCATTTTTTAAATACAGTATACTAATGAAATTTCAGATGTCGGTGGTTTTTTCAAATTGTTCTAAATTGATTGATACTCTTGTAAATCAGGTTCAAAGTTGGGGCTTTTTATTACCGAAAAATACAAGACTTTGACGCCCTGTTACTCTGGAAGTATATAGTTAAACGAAAATCTGACTCACCACCGACACAGATATTTGTTTCTAGATTGTGTATTGAAAATTTCATAGATTTTCATAGCTTAATACTCAAAATATGACTGGACTACGTTTGTATGGGCGCTTTGACAACAGCATACCCTCTTAAAATCATAAAATATGGTATGAGCCTAATCTGAAACGTAAACAACAAATTCCTAGTCATTATTTTATAGACTCTTGTACATGCAACTAGGTACTCATACTACCGTCGCTTGCGCCGGTGCGCGGTAGGTAACGGCATCAAAAGTAAGGATTACAAGCAAACGCTTTAGATATAATGGCCTTAGATCAGATAAGGCGAATCTATAAAGAAAGTGCACAATATTTTATGCGGTGAAATTATTCGGACGACAGACGCTTTATTATCTTTTTATTGTGAGTAATAAGTCTTGTAGCGAAGTTTTTTTTTAATAAAAAAAATGAAAGTCAGTTCGTTTGCTTTGATATTACCATTGGTACTCCTTTTTATTCTTTGGAATTAATTGACGTAGGTACGAATAATGTAAGTTATCACGATCCGATCACGATATCACTATTCATTATTGATTCTGGTCTAGAGCAACTCATACTATAAAGATAACAGTGTTACTGCTGTTCGTAATAATAAATCTACCTGCTAAGCGTGATGATTATGGAAAACACCTTCATAGGAACCGTACTACCTGCATATACAGCTATTTATTACAATGAATTATCATAGAATTAATTAACAAACATGTAAGCAAGTTATGGCTCAAAACGATCTTTCGACGCTGTTGTAGACCATTCTTTGGGATTTATTTATTTCACACTGTCTTATCTGAAATTGAGAAAGTGTGAAAGAAAGTGGTCATTATGATACTGGCCGAAAAGTAAAATCTGTATATATGTACATATAATAATAAGTTAACTAAAAGCCGCACGGTTTCTTAAGTCACGTCTTAGGTAGAAGTTGGCAAGTGCGGTGAATATAGCAAATCTCTGTTTGTCATGACGAACGATGTACTTCCCTCAGCTTTCAAAGAATATCTAACATTTTATCTGCAAAGCATAAGAATGATATAAGAGTTGTTGAGACTGTCCGCGGATACTGTTACGTCATTGGAATGTCATTGTAGAACATCAATCAAATGGATTCAGTTACTCCGTCGCAGGCGCAAGTGTGGTGCAGTCACGTTAACATAAAAACAGCGACTTGAATAATGTTACATGTATCCCTTCACAGTCATTTATTTTCATGAATGCTATCAGCGTATTGGCATAGCTACTTACCAGTAAAAAAGAAACTATCTTGATAAAATTTGCCATAAATACCTATGAGATGCACTGAATGCACTACCTAGGCTAATGTGGGTCCTGACAGAGGGGTCTCCCTCCGTCCGATGATATTATGAGAGTATAATTTAAAATTAAAACCAAATAACTACTCTTATTGTTGATGATGTGGTGGCGTACTATGGAGGAGGCATTTTTCCAGCAGTGGAAGTTTCCTGGCTGATGATATGATGAACTACTCTTATTAGGTAAAGGATGTACAAGTACCGTATCGTATTTATAAATTATGTAGTTGTTGTTGAGTTCACAAGTTAAAATCACATTTTTTTCGGCTTGATTTATTTTGACAAAATAGGAACAAATAAATTCGTCAGTGGAATTAAAGGTGATCCCTTGCAAAATACATATACTGGTACACACAAGGCTAACGAGGCTGTTTCCCACCCATCTAAAACTAAATATACTTTTAAAAAAAGCGTCGGTGGCGCAGTGGATAAGGCGCGGACCCTCAATCTGAGTGTTCCGGGTTCGAATCCAGCCGTGTTCCTATTAGTTGTTTTTCAATTCAAGTATATTATCCGATTGCTTAACGGTGAAGGAAAACATCGTGAGGAAACCTGCATGTCTTGAACAGGCATGTGAAGTCTGGCATACACTACACATACATACACTCTCTGTAGGAGAGTAGGCCGGGGCCCCCGCAGTGGGGACACGTATATAGGCTGTTGATGATACCTAAATGTTCGATAAAATCGTACCCAATACTATTCTGTTACACGAATTCTTGTCCACGAATTGAGACGCTGCCTGAGGGAGAGGGGCTCTGATCCTCGATCGGGATCTTTCCTGCCATTGTCATCCAACGTGGCAACGCGGCAAGCGTGATGGGGACCTTTGGATCGGGACCAGATCCACGCTAGTTAGGTTAGGTTACGTGTTTCTTTAGGTTGTAGGTTTAATTTTATTACTAATCTAGGCTAAGTTTACAAACAAATCTAATTTAAAATATGTATCTTTGACATGTAAATATCTTTGACATTGAATAAAAATTATTATTCTGTTACAATATACTAGTAGCCGCTACCGCTTATGCTATATAGTCGGAGACTAAAAGAAAATGGATTTCTCAATCCGCGAGAGCCGTGATAGCCATTTTCGCTTAACTGTAGCTACACATAACCGTTGACTGACCATTCAAATACCAGTAAAAGGTTCCGCGTGCAGTATGAACGTGAGTTTTGCATATGCATGCAGCTCATATTGCCACTAGGGATTGCAATCCAGCGGCGTTTTCAATCCAGCGGAATTTTTGCTGGATTGACCTGAATCCAGCTGGATCCAGCAAAACGTGGAACGAAAATAAAAAGACGACATTTTTAATACTTTTTTTATTAATTTGTACTTCTTACGATAATCTTTGAAATCTTCCACTCATTTGGTGATATCTTATATTAATTTGCTTTGGTTTTTTAATAATTTGAGATCAAAATAATCAACATAAAATTAAATAATCACTATCTTATTAATTACGCTTATGTTTAATGATAGGACGGCTAATCAGTAGCAATCAGTCTCACAAATTCTTTTAAAATTAACTTAATTTTTTGAAGTAGTTGCTATAGCATCAGTGGAAGCTTGTGAATCTGCATTATCCAAATCTTTGTTGGATGAACTAGCTTTGTTGCCACTGACATTACTTATGACACTGATACAGTGTACTTTTTGTAAATGCCCTTTTAACCCTGTAGTGGAGCGGTTGCTAATAAGAAATGTTTTTAGGCATAGCGAGCACTTGGCACTTCGACTATCCAACTTTACGAAAAAGTCCCACAAACTTTTTTTACCGTCGCTAGAATTCTTGGTCGACATTTTAAACTGTCCGAAAAACAGCGTTAAATCTGTAATGAAGAAAAGATCGGTGAAGTATAAGATAAGTATAAGTATGCCTAAAGATAAATAAATACAACTATCGCGATGCAATAACTTAACAAAACCAATAAGGTAATATTTTATTTAAACTGTCGCGATTACTATTACACATTTTGTAGGTATTTCGGGTTTCAAATTGCGTTCAAACTTCCTTTTGTTTATTTCCGATATTTTGGCGCTATTGCAAGCACCGCACCGTGGTTACGGGAGGACTAATAGTTTGAACGCGTTTTTGAACTGGAAAAACCTATAAAAACCTATCTTTATACACATGGCACAGCTTTTTTCCAATCAAAATTGCGCATTTTAGCAATCTTGTTTAATAGCAACAATACTCACACACATACACACACACACAAAGTTCTAAATAACTAAACAGTCCACTGTAGGATATGTACACCTACTTCCTGCAATTAAAGGTAGGTAATAAAATAAGATCGGTTTAACCCTAGAGTAGTCGCGCCTTTCCGTGAAACGCGAGTGATCGCGTGGGGAGCATTTTGCCGCAAATACTTAAATCGATATTTTTTAGAAAATAGGAATTATATGAACTTTTATTTATGTTTTTAGGATATATTAAATCATGAACTATTAGAAAATGAAACATTTATTAAAGATTTTTACTGACAATTACAAAAAAAAATCTTTGGAAAAGATTAGGAACTTCTTTTTGTTTTTTTTGCAACCTCTTTAGAATTATTAGAATAAAAAAATAAAAAATTAAACTAAACAACAGATTTAAACGGTTTCTTTATCTACAGTATGTATTTCACCTAAACAATCCTGATATAGGTACATACAATGCTCGGTGCACAGCAACTTTGCACATCTAATGCACCCTTTTTTGGTCCTTCTATTTTTCTTGGACGGACCGACTGCGCAGATACCTTCCCTTCCAGAGGGTATATTTTAATGATCCGGTGGCAAAAAACGGGCAATTAGGTTTCTCAATTGTTTGTACAATGTATTAACGTTGGATCTTCTAATGATATGTGGTGGTCTAGTCATCGCCAGTGCAATTTCTTTCAGAAATGTTCGTCTTAATTGTAACTGACCAGTATTTTCTTTGTAATAGTCAGATAATGACTATTTACCCCAGCAATATTCAGAATTGAGAAAAACAGTCTCATTGGCCATCTGCAATTCTACCTACGGAATACTCTTCTTTCATCTGATCAACGACATCAACACCTGCTTTAGTTACATTATAATATGTTATGATTTCTGGTTTTTGAGCACCACCGGTAGTTTCGTCGATCTTGTTGTCATCGTGTAAAATTGACTGCAGTAGAACCACTTTCTTTTGTTTTTATTAGGTACATGGGATATTAGAACATTTTTTTCATTAAATCCGAACATTGTACTTGGCTGGTCTCTGTCTCTGGTATTTAGAAAACAATGTGGGATTTTTTCTCTCGCACAGTACCCACTACCTTACCTAAAATCAAACAAAAAATCAATTTCAATACGATATTTACATTAATACAGTACTATACGCAGTGAAAACTAATAATATTTGAACTAAAGTAAAAAATAATCACAAAATTTTACTTACGTGAGTAGTCGCGCAGTGAGCTATTTGCCGCCAAGCGCGACCCACGTGCAACAACCTTTGTCTCCTGTGGTCACCGGTGCACTAAATACACTCAAATATTTAAAACACAGAGGTGAGGGACAGGGGGGCAGCTACTAAAACGCTTGACTTTAACAAATGCATCGTGTTCAAAATATTACGAATATTGTGTCGCGGGCGGCAAAATGCTCATAGCGCGAGCACTCTAGGGTTAAATAAGAAAACAAAAACAAAAAGATTTCGCGGTGTGTTGACGAACCTCACCAAACGTGTCTTCCTTTTCCTTCTTCGAGAAAGTAAGAGACATGAATCAAATCAACATTAATACTAAAATTAAAAATAAACATTTTACTTTACTTACCATTCAGTCTCTCAAACAACAACCAACACGCACTTCATATGCACTTTAGTGACACAAAGACACTTTCTATCGAGACGAGAGCAGTTATTCAACTCATCAACTGTCTTTGATTTATAAAATAAACAAACATAAACGGCGTTGCCTTTCATGCGGCACGTGCTATGGTGACAGAACGGCAACGTTGCCGCGCCGATTCGAAAATGGCGGCAACTCAAAACTAAACAATAGAAATTGATACGTTTGCGGATCCGCATCGCTGGATCAAGATGTATGCTGGATCCAGCATGTTTAAAAAGGCGCTGGATCCAGCTGGATTGCTGTATGCTGGATCCAGCAATTGCAATCCCTAATTGCCACCCAAGAGAATTTACGCAGACTTAATTATTATTAATTTAAATTAATAAATAAATTTATGTAACTACATAAATATAAATTCTCAGATGTAGGTATTATCTGCACAACAATAATCTGTATACACTATAGAAGAGCGGGGTCTCCTAATACAAGCTATCCTTAGCTTAAAAGGAGTACCCCAAAACCTGTAAATTAATTGTAAGTAGATAATGCAATAAGCATTTTTTCATTTTTCATTTTCATTAATTGGACTGCACACCTCAAAAATTATTTAAAATGTCAAGTTTACTTATGGTTCTAACGGTAAGTTTTTTGCATCGAAAATGGTACAATTTCAATTTCCCGTCACTAAATTTTACATCACGCATCGCACCAGTTAACTTGCTTTAAAAAGCCGCATTTGTTAAGTCGTTAGTAAGCTTCATAAAATAAAATTGCAAAGAGATTAGACACCAAAGTGCTGATAAAACGGTTCTAAGATGACTTTGAGACTGTCTCGAGACAGTGGCACGATACCACGATGAATCAAACCGCAAACGTTATCGGGAAAAATCCCGACACTTGATGAATAAAGCGTTCCGCTGCGATGCGCATGTGATGACCGGGCAAGCAATAAAAGCTTTCTACCAACGAATAGCGCGAATCAAATGTGAGAAAGGGCATAGGTCGGCAGCACGCTCCTGTAGCAGCCAATGCCTTTATTTAATTGATGCATAACCATTATCGAACTAAGATAAACAACCAGAGTGCGTGCAACGTGACTTTAAAAGGCATCGTACTAAATGAACAAGGAAATTATGGAAATTATCACTCTTGAAAAGGAAATGCTTTATTTTAGTACTATTAAGCACAGAATAAGCACTCACTTCAACAAGATGTTTGTTTTGCCACCGCGGCTATCTAACACATATCCACATACCTATGCTAATGAAAAGATTAACTTTCGTAGCCATTCTTAAAGTTAGTATCTATTTATATAAATCAACAAACGGTGAAATCGATCTTAAGAATTTTTTGGAAACGAATCGCCATTTAAATTCAAGATTTTTTACATAAGATATATGAGATACAAATCAGTGTATTGATGCCCTCGTATGATTAACATAATACACACGCATGAAAGAAAAGTAAACATGTTCCAACAATACCTACATACAAATGCATGTCTGTTATTTAGATGCACGGCAACATAAATCGTCGTTAGTAGAACGATAGAATTATAACACTAAACAGCTTATCTGTTCGGCATCGCCCCGGGCTGCCGTTAATAACTTTACGGTTGCATCAGAAGCGTGCGCCTGGGCATCCGAGACCCGACCGTAAAATTACGAAACGAGACTTAAACAGAAATAAACGGAGAACGCAACAAAGGGCCACGGCCTAAATAGACCGACGCATTTCCTAGTGGATCCGAGCTCGGACCGACGCCCTAAAATTAACCGCTGTAACGCAATAAAGTAGGAAGATTTGCGCCAGTCCCATGAACGTCCAGTCCAGACTGCTCTGCCCGCTTCAGCGAATGCTTGTGACTTTCGCAATCAAGTCTATATTCGCTCAGTCACTAACAGTCCGCCCGGGTTCGCAGAGTAGCAGGAAGTCTTATAAACATAGCGATGTTTACAGGAGCGGAACCGATGCTTATGTAAGGCAGCGTCTGAAACGTGACCCAAAATTCCGTGAAAACGTTTCTTGAAATGTTACCCAATCGCTCTTTAGAACAGTTCCTTACGGCATGTAATTTGAAACGATTTGCACTTACTATGTGTACGTGTACATATTTTATAGCTTTTTTATATAAATCTAAATTAAATGTGAGTGCACCTTATCAAAAATATAAATTAATGAGATTACGTTCACGATATAATATGTGCTGGACTACTCAATCATACGTAACAGGATGGCTCACTTGACCGAGTTACGATTTTATAAAAAGGCGTTCAATATCCAGTTGTAGGTGCACGCATCCGACCGAAAGACATTAATCTTGCCGCGCAATTGGCCATTAAAAAATAATAAAACCGATCTCGAGTGAAGAATTCAGTCCAATGCAAATTCTAGCACTGCTCACGCATCAGTGAGTATTGAATGAGACTAAAATATGCATTTCAAATGACATCTGAATAAAAGTAACCTACTTATAAACTCTCAATTATAATATTGTATTTCCATAAACGTGTACATTGATTAAAAATTGCATAATTATAACATACATAACGACAATGTGCACTTTTTTTTAATTTCCACAAAGGCATCACTGATGACGAAAACAAAACTCAAAATTTAAAAAAGGCGGATTGATATGTTGTTCCTTCTAGAGTCACGTGGGACTATAGCCCAAGACCCCTGAACGTATTATGTGTAGAAGGCTTCTTCCAGAGTTCGAATGAAATATTTGAGTGACATTACGAGGATCTTCCTCAATGTAAGGAACACCATAGGTGCTAGCGCACTTAATATAAACTTAGTCAATAAATTTTTGTAGACACAAACTTAATCTGTTTATGATTTGTCGGATTTGGGTAAAGTACAGTTACAGTTTCCATGGACTTGAGCCCATCATTTGTAACATATTTAAATCTCTTTGTTTGTAACCAATCTCATTAAAAGAGGCATTTACATTTTTAACACAAACCTGAGCAACTACAGACATATATTTATTTCCACGTACGTAGATCGTGTCTACAAAATTAATTTGACTGCGATTTTTTAAGATTTAAAACAGGATGTCTACATTTGTATGAACAAGGTCTTCAAATGAATTGTGACCTGTGAACACGGCTGGAGATGGCCCTATATTTATACAACTAATTGCAGTGGTTGGGTTACATATTCTGGTGGTTCTCAATTCGACTTTTTTATGTTTGTGGCCTTAGATCTTTATTTTAAGTGATTCTTTATTATTTGAAAGCTGGTGCTTCCCGTGTTGTCCCATTTCAATTTAGACCAGTTCTTACAATAATGTATGTGAAAGTCATATAAGTCTTAAATTTGCATTAAGTATTAATTTATTTTGGGGGTTTGAATGCTGTAAACTTATAGGGCAGTTGAAGTCGGTTTCTAGTATTTTTGAACGCGTTAATTTATTATTTGGTTTTACATAGATGTATCTACATTGTTTCATTCAGCGTGTAAAAGTCATACCTGCGGCAGGTGTCTTTCTACCTATAGCGGTAGTTATTGGTACGCCAGACTTCATCTTCTATCTACATTCATCCCAGCGACTCGACAATAGTAGGCAATTTTGTATGTGTAATTTACTGTGCCTTGATTCGCAATAAAAAACAAATGGCTTAATACTATAGTAGGTAATTTATAAAGTAATACAATCTGTTCGCCATAATAGATACTACCAAAGTTCACTATTCAGTTGTCTATCGGAGAAAGTAATTCTTACAGATTGATTATTGACGGGACTGCGGGACTATCGTAAATTGAATTGACCGACAGCGGGTCAGGGGAGTATTATGTAGAGTTAGCTTTGAAAATAATCGCGGACCGACAAATGTTAATAAAAACATTTGATTGGCAGCTTTTGATTAAGGCTTTTTACTTGACGCCTTCTGAATAACGGCTATGTAAGAGCTATTGAGTTGTCATGCATAAATGAATTTTTGAAGATTTTCGAAACGGGATATAATAGTAATGAGGTAGGAATAGAGTAACTAGCTTTTTTTATTAATATGCGGTAATAGGTTTAGTTTAAGGCAGTAGTGTAGTAGATTCTAAATTTAGATTGGTTATATATTTTTTATTTTCTACTCGATTATGTCATTTCTGCTTACTTCACTCGTATTTTTTAAAGTCTTATAAATTATAACATCCATATCCAATTCACTGCTGAACAAATGCCTCCTACAGCCTCCCCTATGCTACGCCAAAATGACCGGGCCCGAGACGCTTCAATCCCGAATCCAAAGACTCCCCTCAACCCTTACCAGGTCAGTCCATCTAGTAGAGGGACGGACCAGTAGACGTTTCCCGATATTTAAATAGCGGGATAAAAATACCATATAGATCGAATGGCATACGGCTTCGCGCGTGTATTAGAAATTTTTAAATTGTCAAGATCAGTTCAGCAAATAAAAAACAGACAGACAAAGTTACTTTCACGTTTAAATTTTAGAACGAATAATTTTTTCAATGCTTTATTTGATTTTCTTCGTATCGCTAATATCTGCAAAGTTATTGCTACTAACCTTTGAATATGATATGAGCATTACTGCTTTTAAATGTACTCTATCATACTATTAACCTTCGGAACATTTAAACTGCAAATCATTCGATGTAAAGTAGTCGACTATTAATATTTCTCATGTCGCCTTTATACGTTCGCAATTCTGCTTCCCATACTGAATTCCATAACTCCCAATAAGCAATAACTCACTGAGCCTCGAGTGGATAATGATGAAATTTATTGTTTAATCCTCTTTTAAATAGATCGTGATGTCTTTACCTTCGAGTTATGTGTTGGTATTTAAGACCAGTGTCAATTATTTGCTTATAAACTTCTGTTTACACCGTTTACATTAGGTTCACTTGTAATTATCTAGGAAGTCAATTTTAACCTATTTCTAACCGTTGAATCGATTTGAAAATTTACATGATTTCTGAAAAACCATACCAGATAGAGAACTCGTTTAATTTTCTGTCTTTATGATTATTACAGACTTTTTACTTAGGAAACTTCTGAGATAGAGATTAAATAAAAATATTTCACCAATTATTTCGCTTACGGCGTCTGTGGGACACAATTTCCTATAACTAAATTTAAAGTCGATATGACATAATCAGCTGTGACAAACGGATAGACAGACAGACAGACACAAGTGTGAGATTAAATATAAGGTTAGTGATCGGATGTTCGGAAGTTTCGGAACGCCTTTAAATCGATCAATGAGTTTGAGAGCCAACTATGTCACAGACAAACACGCAGTTAGCGAAACAGAGAGACAAAGGCTTCCAAACTGACAACTCTTAAAACTTAAATCATTGACTATAGTCAGTAACTTCAAAGCCCCATTACCACTAGTTACGATCTCTTTAGAGTATTAGACATCGCTAAAAATATACTTTGGCATGCTTTTACCACAGCAACGATTAACCCTCTTCCACTAACTGTATAATCCTGTACTTCTGCACTATAAAATTTTATGTTTCTATGTAATTGACACCAACTTTCAACAAGTTGCACGCTTTTTTATGGTTTTCATTGACTTTGATGCTGATTTTCACGTACTCTGATGTATGTGGTTTTATTTAGTTGATGTTTTGTACCTCGACTTTCCCTTTCACATAAGAGTGATATAATATTTTAAAGCATCAAAGGTGAAAAGTATATTATCACTTTACGAGAGCTATAAGTAACATGAGCTAAGAACAGAGGCATTGAAGCGAGTGACACGGCGAAATAACATTGTCTGTAACACTAGCGTCCATAATAAATTAATAATATGTTGCAGTAAACTTACGAATTTACATAACTATGTACATTTACTAGGGTCAGTATTTATTAACCTCATATACCATAGATCGCCCGTCGTAAAAATGAAAGAGTCATACATTCAGAGCAAGACAAAAACATTACTTATGGGTGTAAAGAAGTGTTTCTTAACCTGTGGTCCGGGGATGCACTAGTGATTAAACACTACCGCGCTTTGAAGTCTTCGTTTCATTAAAAATCGTATGCTGACGCAGTTATAATAACGAAAACAAAATACGTACTTTATTTAGAGTACTAAGACAAATGGTCCGGAAATGACTGTTCTTTGAAAATTGCGCTTGATTTCCTAGAGGTTAGACTTGGGGTTGGGGTTGGAATTCGGGAATGACAAAGAGATTTTATGCCAAGACTATCTCTCTCTTTTTCTTTATTTGAATTTTGTGGTTAGACATGAGGTTCTGGTAGGTTACTGAAAAAGTTTAAAAAACGCTGGCCATAACGCTAAAGAAAAAATGAGATAAGGCGTTGACTTTGGCGCGCTTTTTTGGTAACAAAACAACACTAAACACGTGATCTACTGAAATAAGTTTGATAACATTTGTTACCACGGGCGCTCTACTGGCTATATGAATATGTAATTTGTGCTTTTGCTCGATCTTGTGGTAAATATTGTCCAATTGTTCTCTTTCCCTTCGTGTGCCAGTCCAACACGCACTTGCCGTTTTAAAGCTTTTGTCTTACTTGTGACATTTCTATAAAGTATCTCATTCTTTGTATGTATTTCGTTGTTTCAGTCTAATACTCGTAATTGGTCGAATGGTAGCTGGTAATTGTCTGTTAGTTGCATTCTTGTATCCACTAGCGAATGTGAACGATGTTGTTAGCTTCCGAAAAATCTGACTTTTACCGTAACATATATGACGTATCACAAACATTACAAAATAAGACAGCGGCGGCGGCGGCGGGCGGTATGGCAGAGTGAAAACAATATCTCATATTGCCGAAAATATTAACAGGCGAAGGTATGTGATGGGTGTCACAGAGATGACAGTTTAGAAAGTATACATAAAAATATCTACTATAGGTATGCGATACATCCTAGGTAGGTTGTATCGTATCTTAAAGTAGACAAATATTTTAGTTACGTACTGGACTTGCATCTGGCTCTTATCTCAACTGATTAAAGTGAATGACAGAAACGTCCAAAGAACCAACTATTATGGCGCACTTCGTTCAAACGTAGTTAGACCCTATTTTAAGCAATCAATGACGAATTTTCTGGACACGGTATTGTATGTGGTTTTAGATTTTCGTCAAATATGCTAGTGTAATAAATTTGGTTCATGTTTTTGAAACCTCAATGACTTAAGGCTTCTGGGTAGCCACGTTTTCCAAACAACAGCCTTATCGCCATTAGACATCAGGATGAGATGGCCGAGTGCTAACTCATGAGAGCTAAAATATTCCAGTATAATATTTGAAAACCACAAAGTCAGAGTCTCGTTTCTAGATCATATATTTTTTTATTCCGATTGATAGCTAAGTTTTCAAAATAGTATCAAACAACGCTTGTGTGAAATGCGCTAGATGTCACTTTGAGGACAGTAGGTACTCGAAGCAACGGTAACTAGGCTAGCGAGTATAGCAGGAGCTCACTCTCACCGCTCTTATACTACCCCGACTGACTGAGAAAATATGATGCTGAGACAATACAAATCCGATTCGACCAATGTAAAGCACCACTGTACGTAATATTTGAGATAACTCTTTGTAGTGATTTTTGTTTGTAGAAAGATATTAAAATGTAAGCTTACATAGTTGTAGAAACTTAGAGTTGAATTTGGAAATTTACATGATATGTAAATAAATTCAATGGTAATTTAATTAAAATTGATTCATATTATAACAAAAATTTGTATGTAAATACGGTTTACGTGTATTTTATTTCATAAGCATATTTTAAAATGACTGATTTTTAAGCTACAAAGTAAAATTATATTCAAATTTCACTGATTTAAGTCGGTTTCGGTTTAAAGAATAATTTATTTCTCAAAAGAAATTTACATTTCACTTATAGAGAAATTAAAAACTAATAATTAATGTGTAAAAACCAACAGTAAAAAGGCATGCAGAAATTTAGATTTATAGATTTTATAGACTAAGTATTTATATTTTAAAAAATAACAACTAATATTTATTCTTAAATGTATTTTAACAGTTTTGTCTTAAATTCATATAGTTCCCGTTCCTGTAGTTCCCTTGGAAGACCATTGAACAGTTTAACACCTTCAAACAAAATACTCCTCTTTCCGTAGTTGGTTCTCGGTCCTCGCAGTTGTAAATAGTTTTTGTTTCGTAGGTTATGGTGGTAAGTTTGTTTGTTTAGTACAATATTTGTGTGGATGTCTTTTGTTAGAATTTTTTTTATTAATATACAGGTTTTAAATTTATATGTTTGAATTATATTGAGTATCTTAGTTTTTTCATAGAGTGTTTGTGTTGGTGTTAGGTAATCGTTTTCGAAGTTTACAAACGATTTTAATTTAAATACTTCATTAATAAGACAACGTGCCATATCTCCTCGGCCCCAAATTAATTGATACGAAGCAACTCGTGTTCAATTTATGAAACCTGCCCAGATATTTTAAACTGTAGTACTGAATGAGAGTCTTTTATAACACTATCAAGCTACATTACTAACTACACTATTGACAATGCTCAAAATGAGAAAAGTCAAAATCTGTTAATTATTTTTATTCACGTGATGGTAAGAGACGTAGCAGAGAAGTGAGGTCACTGTTGGACATGAGCCTAGGACGACCTAATTAAAGTCGTGAGGAGTCTCATACCATGGAAGAGGCCTATGTCCAACAGTGGAAGTTTCCCGGACGATGATTTATGTATGTAAACAAATGTACCAAGTCAATTTTAACTTACTTGTAACTGTCGAATCGATTCAAAACATTGCGATTGTATGTAATTCAGATCACAAAACAATAATTTAGAGACGATCTGGCCCTGTAGTCAGAAGCTGACTTCAACAGACTGACTTTAGACACTATTCAATGTGCTAGTAAACCCCTCGAATTTGGACTCATTTGATTTTGTTTGACGAGTTCACCCCATCACAAGTGAACAAGACTCTTCAAGGGATACTAGTAAGAACCTCGAGTTTGGTCTCATTTGGTTTGACGAGTTCAACACAAATGATGCACCTAGTGACAAAGGTCTGGTGATGAAGCCAGGAAGTGTAAGTGAAAATCTTCAAGGGATACTAGCAAACCCTTCTAATTTGATGTTATATTGTGTTTGTTTTGAGGAAGGGTATCTGATGATTGAGCAGACTACATTACTGACAAAAGCGAGTGTTTTATTTTTCAAAGTAGTATTTACATTGGTAAATTTGATAAACTTCTATATAGAACAGGTAAGTGATAGTACCTATAGAATTGGATAGCCCCAATTATGATATCTTCATCAAATCAAAGCGATCGATGCGAGAAAGCCGAGCGCACCTCTCGTAAACGATGCAAATGCTCGACCGTTTGACATTCACAGCTGCACGATATTAATAAGCTCTCCCGGATGGATGCAAAAGCCATTTGGTTGCGATCCCTTTTACTTCAAACGAAGCAAATTACATCGTGACCCTTGTCCAACTAGGCAACTGGCTTTCTTACGCGGCTAAACTTGCACGTTGCACAGTTTTACTTTTACTAGAATTTTTTCCTAGACCAAGCCCGAGGAAATGAATAAGTGGTCATTATTGAAATAACGGGCCGCCATTTTTTATTTATATGTTTCTGTTCCGTATCTGAGGGTCCGAAGGGACAACGAACATGAATAAAACGTGGTCACAATGGAAAATAGTGGCCCGGGGCCGGTCTATGCATAAGGCATATATAACTACACAACTATATTTTTATAGTTGTTAATAAATATTTGAATGCCACTAAAAATGGAAGTTGCAAAACTGAAACTTTATGACTGTCATCGCTCGAGTACAAAAATATGTATAAAAATATCACCCACGAATATTCACTTTTAAGTGTCATTTCCCTCAACACAATTCTCAGGAACAAAATAGGGTGAGTGTGAGATGGTACAAAAGTAGGTTAATATTTTTGTAACCGAGTTTCGTTGTTGTACTCTTTCACTTCGTGTCATAACGGAGAGTCAAAATCGTTTGATTTTTGTATAGAGATAGCTTTTTGAGCATTTTGAGAAGGATACAGGCTATTTTTATCGCGATCGAAACAGTAGTTACCGTGGGATCATTTCTAAAGTCAACGCCAACTCAGACGCGGGCAAACGCTAGTAATCAATATTAATGCATTGCCTCTCTGTGTCAAGAAATATTGTGGACATAGTGAACGGCTAGTTTACTATTAGATCCTGACAGTGACTTACAAATGAGATAAAATGTGAATTATAGGTATCCGCTTAAATCTAGACGGATTTATAGATCTATTTAACTATAAATTAGCTACCAGTGCATGTGACCCTATATCACCCAGCACACCATATACAGGTAGCATCTCAATTACAATTACTCTAGTGAAATGATATTAAAAATATGAAGGGTCATTTTAATCGCAGTGCAAATCTACACTAAAGAATGTCGGCTGCCAACTGTATCTGATTCCGAATAAAGTAATAATGTAAATATGAACGAACGATAGAAAAGGGTTCTGTATTAATTTCAAATACATTGAACATAAATTGAATATAAATGCGACTCTCGAGACCCGCAGCAGCAGCCATGAAACGTCTACTGCTGAACATAGACCTCCCCCATGGTACACCACAATGACCCGTCCCGAGCCATTGACATTCAGTACCCCCGAACCCAACCAGATGGGCGTTCCATCTAATAGGAGGACGGTCCGGTACACGTTTCCCGGTAGATGGTCACCAGTCTACAACTCTTACTCCCCGTCGATTATCCGTTCTTCGAGCAATGTGGCCTGTCAATCGCAACTTCTGCTCACTAACTCGTCGAGCTATGTCTGTGACCTTAGTTCGGCTACGGTTTTCGAGAGGAATGTCGAGCATAGGTCGTTCCATATCTCGCTGTGATAATCTGCGACAAAGTTAACAATAACTTCAATGTATAATGAATGCATATGATTATATCCCTATAAGAAATCATTCAAAATGTAATGAAAAATACTAAAACTAATAAGCATTTTACTGTTTGAGGAACTATACTTAGTTTTCGAATGTTATTTCTTACACACACCAAATAAAAAATGAAAATTATTACGTATTTTTAGCTACGGTAGGATTTCTTTTTATGTCCGTTATACCTATAAAATATAATTCAACCCAATCTAATTGGTTGCAAGTACCAAATTGTAATCAATATAAATATTTTACATTCATTTTCATTAGTAATCCTCAGTAAAATTATATAGTTAACTATCAGGACAACTTTTTATAGCCTGTTGAACTATTTTAAAAGTTGTAATAATTGTATGAAAGATTTGAGAAATAATTTGTACACAAATTGGAATAGAGGGAGTTTAATCTCAATTTCAAACACTGCGCACTTATTAATATTATTTATTTGTATATATATATTACATAGTCCTCCTTGTATAAGATCCCAATGTTTTACACTCCACGAATGCGTACGATACCAAAACGCACTGATGTACCTAATACCTATCTCACTTAAACTCTCTACAATTATCGTTTGTCTAATTGCACAGGACGGAATTATCCAATTAAAGCAATGGAATCAGGGAGAAATTACTGTCGTTTTTATTATTGACTTCCTATTTAGTAGTTTCTTACCAGACCTCAGAAGGAAGCCATTGAATAGTTAAATGGCTAATTACGTTTTGTCATAACCGTAACCTTTTATGACAGCGATAGTTTGTTGCTATTACTAGTAATAAAGCGAGTAATAAAAAAATTGCTCCTCGGCCTCAGCTTCCGAGTCAAACCAATGGTATACCACGGATTTGTAAAGAATATACGGAGTCATCCTCGTCTAATTTATGCGTGGTCAACAAAAATACACACACAAGTTTAACTGACACTGACGTGCGCTACGTATTGACTGCCGACTGTCTGACCTTTTGTGTGTAACTTGTGTATAACAATCAAAAATGTCTGACCTAGTTCTTTCATACGTGTTCAGTGGAACACGGCCTTTGGATGTTCTGATCTCTTTAAAAAGGGGCCTGAGAACCTATTTTGGAGGGCGGAATTTTAGAGTAAAGTCATAGATTAGATATTATTATATAAAGTCACTAGGTCGAGTGGGGTATCAAGTATCATATAAAAAGTCTTCATTTGTACATTCTAAAATATTATTTTCATTGCTACATATTTTTGTATATATAATGAAAAAGGTGTGTAAAATAGCATTAAAATAACATAAAAATTCATAACATTACTGGACTAACTCTCTTAATCTTCACCATCTTTCAATGCTATATAATATAATAGTTCCTACTATCTAATTAAAGTCAACGCCAACATGACGGCTTACTTTGACAGTGCATTCGACACGAATGCTGCCACAATTGTCATCGTTACATCTCTTTTTAAAATATACTAATTTCAGCCACTCTTTTATACATACACATATGTCAACAGTCCATGAAATTCTGGCGTGAACTTAAGTCCTTAGAGATGGAACAACAAAATAGGTCAAACTGAGGTAGGTCGACGATGAGCGGAGATTTGCTAACAATGGGGTGCAATTCGACTGGCGGGCGTTCTCAGTGTGTAGCGATCATCAATCACGACAACAATATTTGTTTTATCGATCGTTCCCAAATCGGGTGTCGTAAAAAGGTACGCGTGCCAACCGGAGACGGGACCATCCTCTGTGTATCGCTGTTTGGACCGCTCAAACTATGTCAAATCAAATACAAGTAGGGTTACTTACTTACTAGTAGAGTATCTCTACCTCGCTTATTATTAGAAAATATCTGCTGCAATGTTGGATTCACACTCCCTTCCGATCGCGAATCCTATTACCAGGAATGTGTATCTCTTTTACACGGTTTGATTGGCGGTATGTCATTGTTTTACCCGACTACAGCGAAGCCAAAACAGGGCTATTATTTTAACAAGCTTTGTGAAATAGAAAGAAAGAATGAAATTTATTGCTTCATATAAAAACAGGTTTAGAACAGAAACAGATAAAATAAATATTGATGCAAAAGGCCTATCTCAGCTTATGCTGCATTATATACCTACTCAGTATATATTGCAGCTCTGGTTTTCAGCTAGGCCTTGACTAATGCTAAACTAATCTATCAGTATTATATGTGTAAGTATATATAATGTGTTATAATTACAAAATCCTGGTTTTCAGATTTATTCCTATGGCTGTGAAGATTTCGCTTCTTGCCAAATTTCAGGATTCTAGGTCAACGGGAAGTACAATATAGGTTTTGGTTCTCTTGCATTTTGTATGGAAATTGTTTAAAATACAGCTATATATTTTTATTGCGTCGACTTATAAGTGTATTTTTTTCCACAGGGACGGCAAACTTGAGTATTCGATATTAGTGTAAACTTGATATTGTTTCTGAGAAAAACGGTCTTGACAGACAGACAACAAAGTGATCCTATAAGGGTTACTATTTTCCTTTTTTTTTCATTTTGACGAAACCCTATAAAAAATGGCGGCCGATCACTAAGTCCAAAATCTTCAAACCTTTATCGGGTCTTTTATTAGGTTTGCATGGGGACACAGGTTCACCACTTAGAAGTCCCTTTGAAACTTTAATAAAAATAGAGATAGGTCGCACCTAACCGGATTTCTATGTGAACGTATCAATAGCGAGTGTATCAGGACTATTGCGATAGGAGATATATGTAGGTGTTAGGTCGACTATCAGACAGGACTACAGTTTGGGAAGGGACGTCTGCCAGAACAACGGAATAGAATATGTTGACAGAAGGGGGTTTGCTCCCCAAAAGACCCGATTTATTAAAACTATGTATATAATCTTTCTACTGGGAAACGTCTACCAGGCCGTCCCCCTACTAGATGGACCGACGACCTGGTTAGAGTCGCGGGGAGTCGCTGGATGCAGGTGGCTCGGGACCGGTCGATGTGGCGTACCATGAGGGAGGCCTATGTCCAGCAGTGGACGTTTCCCGGCTGATGATGATGATATAATCTTTCACGACTGATGCACTATATGATATAAATCATGATGGTACGTATTGAGGACAGCAATAACTAACTCGTGGCGAAATGAACACGAACGAACGAGCTACCGAATGATAAGCTTACAGGCGACTAACTACTATGAACTGTAATGTATTATTGAAGCAGCTCACCCTTGTCCACTTTTTGCCGAGAGTGTGTTGTGTGCAGCGGTGTAAGGAACGTTAGCCTTAGGACGGCTCGTCCCGCGCACGTGCGTCGGTCTACAACAAGGATAAATCGCAAAACAAAAGCAATAAAAGAATAAAATAAAAGAAATAAAAGCAATTGATCTTTTTTTTTCTACCAACATGAAATTATGTTGTCAATCCTAAATTTTAATAGTTTCTCAGAAGCTGTAAAAATGATAACATACACTAACAGTCAATTCTTATTATATTTTCGAAATTGAGGCGTAATTAACACCCAGTACTTATTAAGAGGCTATGTTGGTAAGACCACGTGGTCGGTTTCAAGGTTGCATTGTTTTGTAGCTGTCCCTCTCCGAGCCCTATCCTACCCGAGCGCGTACGGTGAGACAGCATTCATTACGCGATGTTATCCACCCTTTATTTGGATGTTTCGTAGTCCAGGAATCATTTGAAGGATACATTATATTATGTAACCATTTTTTTAATACAGTATACTAATGAAATTTCAGATGTCGGTGGTTTTTCCAAATTGTTCTAAATTGATTCATACTCTTGTAAATCAGGTTCAAAGTTGGGGCTTTTTGTTACCGAAAAATACAATACTTTGACGCCCTGTAACTCTGGAAGTATATATTTAAACGAAAATCTGACTCACCACTTGAAAATTTCATAGATTTTCATAGCTTAATACTCAAAATATGACTGGACTGCGTTTGTATGGGCGCTTTGACAACAGCATACCCTCTTAATTGGTTTTAGCCCTATTAGTTAGTTTTGTGATGAGAAGATAGTTCCAAGTGCTCTGTAAATCCCTATCTTTATGAATTTACCCAGCTGCCAATATGAATAAATTGATTATATTGGTACTCCCCCCTGCTTATGACATTATTACACACCATTTCTATCTACTACCAGTCATCGGATGCTTGCAAGCAAAGCCGCGCAAGCAACAGCTAACAAAATAATGTAATTAATATTTATTTGAAATATGCTTGAAGCCCTTTCATTTGAAACACAGCGTAGCATCATTAAAAATAGAAGTCTGAAAGTAAATAAAGACTTTTTGACTTTATCGACTTTTTCGACTTTTTGACATTTTTTACCTTCTCTCCTCCTTACCTCAACTAAACTTTCAAATAAAGAAACCGCTTTGAAATCGGATATAATATGGCGGAGATATAATTATATTTTCCAGTACTACCGATGACATTAAATTCAAAAATTAGTTTAACCTATATACCAAGTTTCGTTCAGATCGGTTGAGAAATGTGACCAGTAGAGGAAAACATACAAACACACAGAAAGTATCTTTTGCCCTATTAACTGAAACGGAGACCTTTCGTTAGCTTCGCTCACTCGGTCAATTATTCAAGTTAGGGCGTGTGTTTGTTACTTCTTCGCGCTGAAACAGCTTGATGGATTTAGATGAAATTTAGTATGTATCAACTGGATTAACAAAGAAGCTACTTTTATTCCAGTCCATGGGACAATTACTAAAGTCTAGTCCACGCGAACAAAGTCACGGCTATGGTCCTAGTTATTTTTTAGGATCACAATTTTAAGTTTGCTACACGAAATATTTTTAATGTGTGTATAACGCCTTTGGATAATAAGAATAAATGACCAGAACGAAATAAATACAATAGAGAATCAATCATGAACGAAGCCATTATGAACCGTCCAGTTGTAATGGCGGAGAGCAGACGCCAGCCCAGACACGATCACGCTAGCATGAAACCGCATCAACATTACAGCTCATTACCAGGTGAAACTCATTTCATCGTCTATGAGTCCAACTACCATTCAAACCGGACCTGTGCAAAATCGTTTCCTCCCGCTCTCTCGGTCATATTCAAAACAGCCACGGCAGACTAGAAAGACCAAAGCGTTTTGGCTGCTGGTAATGACAGGAGATGATCAACAATAATGAGAGCAATTACCTCTGCATCAGTCTAATACTACGGTTTCCGTTTGCATTCACTTATAATCACCTATTTCGCTTTGAGAAAGTGTCAGTCCTTTTTTTATATTCAAGTAAGGCCTATTATTTATCCATTTGCAATGATATCCATCTGCCAACGGTGACATGACGGTTTCCATCGTCAACACAGAACAAAAGATCTACTTGTCACGCTGCTTTGTAAAAGTGAAGCAATTAGTTCGTATTCACTTGCAAATATTATCTGGTTAGTAACCCTTTCGCTTTTGTATTTTAGTTGAGCACATCCATCTTATGTAACTTAATTTACGACTTCTTATACGCGGCTTTTATAATATGATAGAACAGAAGAAGTGGCATATCCGTCAGCTAGATTTTATTATCAAAATTTTGATAAACAACCAAAAAATAATAGTGCATTGACACAGCGAAGCAATCAGTAAACGTACATAGTCAACATCCCTATGGCTCGCACGGTGCATTTTGCTTCTAGCTTTATAATGTTTACAGCGAGAGAGAGGAACGCACTGCCGGCATCCATATATTCTTTTAAATTTTAGACCAACTCACACCATCAGGTGAAATCGTGACCAAGAGTTGATCTATTTACAATAATAATAATAAAAATAGGTTTATCTTGAACGGTTTCGTGTGTATTTATTGTATTACTTCTTCTTTCTGCCATTGTATCAGTATATCAAAGACCATAAACTTAATGGACCAAAACAGACACTTTAATTCTGTCTCTCAAATGGAAATAAATAAAACTTTTTATCGACTATCTTGAATAGCCTGATAGTGGATACTAATTGGCACTATCTCTCTTAATACCCATTGTATCAGACCCTCTAATTATCAGAAAGTTGTCCGAGGAGAAAACCTCGCCCGCGGACACTAACATGTGAGTAGATGCCTAAAGAACTTATTTAGCACATTAACTTCCAATAATAATTATGTAACAAACGGGGAAAATCTGGCTTCCGCACTAAAAAGTATAAAGTATATTTGATATTTACGATTGGATATTTATAAGGCCCAATAATTGCTTCCACATCGTCAAACTAAAAGAATTATTCTGTAATATAATAATACCTTCTCCATAGTCTAGATTATGTAAATATCGATCGATTGCAATTATTATTTCATCCTATTTAGTGCGGAAATCGGTTCTTTTTAAAGCTTTTCTAGTACCCAAGAAGACTACTTCTATCCACCTCCCGAGTCCAGGGTCAGATCAACTCGATAATACCAAATTATTATATTATGTTTCAAATCAATACGATAGTCAGTACTAGGAGTAGCTCACACTGTGCTCTTAATATTCTTATTTGTTAATAATTATACCCTTTCAAACAACAACAAAGAATTTTCAAAATCAGTCCACAAAAGACAGACAGTGAACATACATATTTAAAAAACATACATACGCGTCGAACACAGAACATCCGCCTTATTTTGAAATCGGTTAAAAACTAGCTTTGCAATTTTGCACTACCCACTTTTATTGTATTATATTGCTTTTCTATCCTCAGATTCTAGCCTTCCAGAAATCATATTAGATAGATCGATAGATGGATGCTGATACCAATTAACAAGTTTAGTTTAAGAAAAAAATCATTGACTGTATCTCTAATATTTATTGATACAATAACGAATACTGATTGGTATATTAAATCTTGTTAAATTAAAGCAATTTAATTGAATCAATTTTATGGCATATCTTCTTGAAGTTTTCATTTTAGGCATGTAACTCATGCTCTTGCATTCCCGAAATATAGTTCTACATCTCAGCTACCAGGAGCTCAGAATTTACGAGGAGTAGCGAAGCATGTAATAGCCAGCAGCTTCCGCGAGGGTGTGCCGCCATTGTGGGGGGCAATCAGCTGGTGCGTGACTGTCGTCGCCCACCTCCGCCCGTCGCTCGGCTGCTGCCGGCGACGAACGATACTATATTATTTGGTTACTTTCGGTTATTTATACATATTGCCGTGAATGCCCGAAACGCTGCGCATCTGATACACCGAATGTATGTTGTCAACCATCAATTCCACTGGTGAATTGACCCTTACTGTGAATGAACCTTATTGTCTTGTATGGTTCATAGCTGTCGCATACACCAGCATTTGAGAATATCGTAGACGTTGTTGACTTCTTTTCTATAGATATACGTCTGTGATACACAATTAGAGACTATCTAAAATCCCCTAAGTCCCATCCATAACAATCCGGAGCTCTTGGGTTCGATTTTCCGTTGGGCGGTTACCTATCGGACTCAGTTTGAGTCCTGACTCAGTTGACGGTAGAGCATATTCTATGTCCGCCTGGCTAGCTACCACCATGTTATCTAAGTCTGCCGCCAAACAGCAGTGTTAGCACTATAGTTTTCCGGTATGAAAGCTAGCAAGCGCCTCGTTAGCTTGAGGATTCTGTCTTGATCTCACTTACCATCACGTTAGATGAAGGCTAAATGCAAAACCATCTTTTTTAAGGATAAATTTACTTAAATATTTAGGTAAATGTTCATCTTAACATGCTTTATGCTTTCACACATTCACAATAACGTATACTACAATCGTCTAACTATGAGCAACGTTTGAACCGCACTTACTAAAAATAGGTGGTGGTCCCAAAAATGCAGGACCAGTTCAGTAAACGTGCACGGACTATAAGCGCCTTGGTATGCCCCATTGACCGGTCCCGAGCAACTTGCATCCAGCGACTCCCCGCGACCTTAACCAGATCGTCGGTCCATCTAGGAGGGGGACGGCACGGTACATGCTTCCCGGTACGTGGTCGCTACTCGAGAACTTTTACTCCCCACCCGTTATCCACCTGCTTATTCCCACTTCAGCTCACTGACTCGTCGAGCTTTGTCGGTGACCCTCATTCGTCCAATGATTTCCTCATTCCGAATATATTCAACAACTTATACATTCGAAAAGGGTAGTACCCTTGGAAGGGTAGTAACATGGAAGCAATCATGGAAAGCTATACGGAAACCTTTGAATAAAGGGTGTCAGATTTCGAGGGCTTGACAACTATCCATGGTTTGCTATAATCACCACGTTTGGCGAGCGGAATGATGATCGCAATAAGTTGTTGTTGCATAGGTAGATGATGATACCCATCTACTATAGCTTTCCTTAGTTGCCTTGTATGACACCCGCGGGATGTCCTGGGGTGGTCTTACTCGAAAGCCGAGAATGGCAATGATAGCTTGCTTTAATACATGAAACTCTTTCGTCAATTATTTCCTCCAATATTTGGTGCAAAGTGTTAAAAAAGTGTAAGAAAACCGGAAAGGGTAACAAAAGCTTTGCGAGTTTTGTTACAAAGTCCAGATGGCCTGCATGGCTTCCTGAAACTCAAACCCGGGACGAGGCATCCGATCCCGAAGCCGACTTAACACGTCTGAGCCCCTAATCCTATTAGCTGTTGCAAGTGCACACCTATTACAAACCTCATAGCTGCAACATGGAAAAAGCAATATCAATTTTTTTATTGATTATAAGTAGTGGTCGCCCAGTGCGTAAAAATAATTTAATTTTTTTTACATATTAGCATTCTGCAATCATTCTCTAATTAACTATAAGTGTGCGAAATTTTATACTGCTCCGTCCGCGCAATTTTCGTAAAAAGGAGTACAAAGTTTTTTGCTTCAATTTTAAATATATGACCATAACAGATTTTTTACATTCTCTTGTTAGCATTTATAGTAACATTTTATGCCTTTGAATACATATAGAGCAACCACTTCTTATGATGTATTACATGATGACTCAGCAAATGTAATGTTGTAATCAATTATTATCCACCGTCTGTTCGGACGTGTGCTTCAGAATCAACTGTCGGAATCAATGTTGCAACAAGTTACACAACCCCCGCTAGGATTGGAAAATCTCGCATCGGATAGAAAGGTTTAATAACACAAACCGCAACAAACACTCATTTCATACGCCACCCAAAGGATACAATTCTATTGTTCTGTTTGTACCTTTGTCCGTTCAACGATTACACGCGAATAAGCGAGGCAAATTATCAAAGAAAACGCACCGATTGTTGCTAGCACTCGGCAATGTTTCGTAATCAAAATAATACACCGGTGCGGCCGGTAACAGACACCTGGAAGCTCGGCTGTTTAAGGACAAGAACAATACACAATTGTCATTATGCAATTTTAATCCCTTAGCCGTTTAATATGCGTACTTACACAAGTTCAGAGATCATATCCCGTACAGCACAGGTAAACATACAATAAGTTGTTTTACAAATCCTAATTTGAGCAGATTAACCACTAAGGTGCAGGTAAAATGTCAGGCCTCAAACGATACCTTTAATTGGTAGTCAAGGTAGCGCCACATAACGTCGCCCACAAACAATTGAAAGGATCGACATCTATACTGAATCTGGACTGTATCAACCCACACCGTCCATAAACTTGATGCGAATAATCTGTGCTGCGTAGGCGCTGTTGCCCGATGTAATTAGAAAACATACATGACTACATTTTGCTTTAAAAAACTTTGGGACAAAGTCCTTCACGACATAGAGAAAATGTTTGCAACAATAGATGTTACCAGGCTGACGATGATATACATTTACACAAATTGTTGCAGAAATATATATTTTATAACTGGCCAGAATAACTTTCGCCGCCTACTTGAAAATAAACTCAAATGAACTGTGCGTGACAATTGTATGAAAACCTATGCAGGCACTATCACCAGAGCAAATAACATAACTATCGCTTCCAAATTCATTAAGACTACATTAAACGCTAAGCAAATTGCAATGCAAAATATAAAAATAAAACACGTGTACAGATAAGTAAAGTAAAACATATACCCACTTTTGTATTATATCACATTAGCTCTCGCTTGTTCGTATTCAGGGTGTTGAATGAAATGTCAATTTGAAAAAGTATGCACATATTTATGTCTTTGGCCGTAAGGATTAAACAAACGCCTTTAATTCTTTGAAATAATTATATTAGTAAGTGTGTTAGTATCTAATAAATTGATACGACCTCACTACTTTCTTACAATCATAATAAAAAATCTTATTAGGTAAAGTGCAGGTGGATAAAGGCAAAAGAAATCAATGGATTCAATTAAAACTGTAGAGTTTCTGTAGAGTATCAAGATGGAAATAATCCGAAAAAGGAGTTGCAATGTCATTTTGACCATGCAGCGCTACCCACGAGAGAGCGGCCAGATAAGCGTTCGTCATGCTAGTTTTTTTGTTCCTGCTCTATCTGTATATTTAAAGCTGCAGCAGTATTAGAGACGTAACCAGGGCCTGTTTTTCGTGGATAAAATAATCATTTAGGTCATGAAATCAGTCACTTATTTTAATAGTTTGAATATAAACAAACAAGTAGAACCATGTTATGACATTCGGTAAATAAATTCATACATACTTGGTGATAGAACTCTTGAGGTTCTCCGGCAAACCGACGAACACGACTGTGGAAGACATTAGGAGACACAAACTGACTTCACTGAATAATTTAAAATATGTTTAGGAAACTTAAACCACAGCAAATTTTGATTAAATGTATGTCTGTACGTTTTGACACCGAAACGACAAAGGCTATATTTTTCTTTGTATTGTGTACTTATGGAGGAGGTTATTTGCGAAAGAGGTATTCTGCAGCCTGCCAGTATACTTGACTGGATAATGTGGACTGTTGGATAAGTTTTGAAATTATATTCAACAAAGACAACGTGGGTTGAAACTTGTAGGTGTCTCACTAACCATGAGTCAAGTCGAACGACCGACTGCCCGAACAAAATTGTTCTAGAAATGTTCATTTCCTGTCTATAAGATTTATTAGAACATGTAATTATTTTACTAAAGTAATCGTCATATTTAAAGGAAGAAAGAAAGAAAATAATTTATTCTAAGCTGAAAATAAATACAACACACAATGCAAGAAAAAAAAACACATGACACATACAGAAAACTTCAAAATTCGTCATTGTCACAAATTCAAAATTAAGTTAGCTTGGAAAACGGCACCAGCTCAGCCTGATGCTGTGACCCAAAGACCACAGCGCTGATTTTCAGCCGGACCGTGACTTATTTATTCGGCATTACATGATCTATATAAACAATTTTAATGTTCATCTACCCGCTTTTTGATTATTATCCCTCAAAATTATTTCCCGGTACTATAATCCGATGTCCTATATATAGGTAAATAACATATATTAAATATATCTATTATTTTTTAAAGATTAGGGCCAAATAAACTTTGTATGGAAGCATTTTGAGCAACATTTAGTGAGTTTTTGTAATTGCTTTCCCCTCATAAAGCTATCTAAGTTGCAGTTTCAATAAATCATATGGTGGTCATCATGCCAAGCGTCTTCATAGACAATCTGAAAGTTAAAGTTCCTGTACAAAAAGAGTCGACGCACAGCAGACAAAGCAATAATCTTATGAAGCTATCATTCCTAATGTCAAGTGACCATAAGACCGTAGAATGTAAAGAGTGCTCACTCAGAACCCTGAAACTGATGAGGCGCTGAATCTACTACCTTATATACCGAAACACAACAGTGCTAATAACATTACTGTTTGGCAGTAGACTTAGTTTTAATTTACGTAGAGCATCTGTCTGTATTTTAAAATTAGTGCATTGCGATAGGTACTGTAGTGAAGTTCGGTCTTCATGCTGGCGCTGTAGATGCGCACTGGCTTGCACGGTTCTCTCGAACTTTCCATTTATTTTGAGTTTAGAATCTGTCGCGGAGACGACAAATGAAATTTATCAACAGAAGATCAGTCTTCAATGTATTGTGTAGGTATTGTGGTCGAATGCGCATCTAGTTAAAATATAGTTAAAATAAGTGTGTTTGGTCCGCGTGTCCGCCCCATCTGTTGTACACGTAACATTCTTTCAATTATTTATTAAACTGTCTAGCTGAACTGCGCTGTTTCTCTGGAAAAGATCCCGATACCACAGCTACGATACCTCCCCCTTTCTACAGTACACACGACTACACATCAAGCTATACATTTCCAGTATACACTGACCTCTAGTTGAATGTAGTCCCGCACGATGCTGATTCAGCTTGTACTGATACTCGTAATGTGTAGCTTGACCTGTAGCCGTGCGTACGAGTTCGATATGTTTGGTCTGCTTTACTTTGGCCCACTTCGGTCAACGGTCCACCCAAGTCTGATGGACTTTTTACCCATGCATTCCCCCGATACTTCCACCTTTGTCCCAATTTTTCCCCATCTTAGTCTCACCCTAAGAAGTAAAAAGTATAGATAGATCCAATCCAAAAATGTCCCATAGATAAAAATTGACCGACTTGAAGATTGTCCAAAAATGCATAGTCCGACTACCAATAACCACCTACCAACAATTTTAATGAAATTCCATTTTAATTCCCGGTACGGAACCCGTCCATTTCACTAGAGACTGGGGCTACGTGCATGAAGTTTAAAAAGAATTTACTGTGCCGCCGACGTTTATTACCTATATCATGGAAATATTACAACTTCCTTGCATGTAGCATGTACATTCTTTTGACATTTGTTACTGATTGGTTACTTGGTTACTGATATTTGAATATAACACGTTGTGATTATATGCTCCTAGATTTGAATATTATATTCTTTGATGATATCTAGTACCTAATCTGATATTCTTTGCTAATCTGTGAATGATATTGCATAGAACTAGCATAGAACAGCATAAAACATACATTGTATAAGGGACCATTTAATAGTGATTTCGGGCGATATTTCTTTAGCAAACGTTGTAGTAAATATATTCTCTATATGAAATTATAAGACAAAGTAGAAAATTTCCTTGATCCGCAAATCGCTATGTCTAACATCGAAGAAGAAGATGGTGTAGTATTATTTGAACGACTTTCATTAGCTAGTAGAGACATATCAACAATCAAAAGCCATGAATTTCGTCGTCAAACTGATACGTATAGGTAAGTAGTTTTGCATCTATTATTCCATTCCAATTCATATGGAATTGTGTGTGTTTTAAATCTAATCTTTACAGGTTTAAAACCAACAATGATAACGATAAAAGCTTTAAAATTATTGAAGCTCATTCTGTTCCAAATATATCTTCAAAAGACTTAATTTGGCCGCCAATGCCCAGGAAACCCGTCTCAAATCCTAATTCTCCGTCAAAAACGGATAACGAAATGAACGAAACAGCTGGTCACACTTTTCTGGGCTTGGAAGAAATGCAAGCAGTCGTTTGTGACACTGAACCGTTAAGTAATACTACGCATTATGTGCACAATGACTTACATATAAACTGTGGGAGAAATAGGTATCGAGAAGAAAAATCACACAATACAATAGTCATTACAGAATACAGTACAAGAATCGCAGATGATGACAATAATATTACTGAGTCACACTCCAATTTTTCCTCTTCAGCTAAAGCTTGGGATGGGGATCTTCAACATAATCTAACTTCATCACCAATTTCTGTTTTGGAACCCAAAAAACCTTTTATGAAAGGACATAAATCTAAGTCTAAATTACCATCAACCTCTTCAAAGAGAAAATATGATCACATTTTAAGTCCAGTTGCTTTTTACATCAATAAAAGTCCAATTGTACCACTGAGGAGGAATGTATACCCAAGAAAACATCCGGCTATGCTGCCGTCAACAAGTTCAGTACAGAAAAATTTAAAATTGTACAATAAAGAGAATGTAAATGCACACGTGTCTCTACCATCTGTTGCTTATTGTACTGCAAAAGCAACAAAAATTGTAAGTAACCATGATTTTATTTCTTCGGTTATTATCAGAAGTTATAGTAAATCATGTAAACGGTCTCCTACAGGCTTAATTTCGGAGTGTGCGATCTAAATACTCGACCTGATTCGACTGTCCTTTTTTTGCAATCGGTCAACCAGAAGAACGGACGGGTTCCGCCCCTAATTGGTTGACATTCCACCATTTTTTACATGAAGCATTTTGCTCCTTCCTTTAGTATGCTTACAGCTAAGGAGTGGAATTCCCTGCTTTCTTCTATGTTTCCCGAGCGCCACAACCTGTGCGGAGTGAATAAGTAATTTCTAGGCAACCGTGAACCATCCTTATAACAATTATTTACAATTTACAACATCGCTTATCATCAAGTGAGATTGTGGTCGAACGTAAGCCTATGAATAACTATCATGTTTAGACTTACGTGTCCTATACCTAATCGTCACTGACTGCATCCTCTACAGTGTAATGATATTCATTCTCTCTCATTATTAAGCTTTCTTACTTTCAGATTGATTTACCCCGCAAGTTCAAATTACCAGAATGCAAGTGGGCAAAAAAGCTATTGGCATCAATACCCAACCCTGATATACTGAAGCACATTGATAATACCTGTAGAATTCCAAAGCCTATGCCACCCCATGATGAAGATAGTCTTATTGATATATCAGTACATCAAGCTGATTTGTCAATTTGCACGAGGAACCCAGAATTTTAAGGCGATATCGAGCTTTAATCAAAGTCATCTGAAATTGAATAATTTTAGCGTAGCAACACACCTGATTACTTTTCCCTTCGGAGCAGAATGTAACAAAACGCTAAATTTACAAAAAGGACTAACTCCTCTTTCACAAGGACGCTATGGTGCTTTGTTCTGTAAGTGGTAGATGCAGAAAAAGCATCATGGCAGACAAAAAGTAATGCACCAGCACCGGCTGTATTTATTGAATAGTTTTGAGAATCAGCAAAATAATAATAGTTAATTGAAAGGTAAGTGTGCGCACCCAGAAGCCGTATCTAACGAGGCGCTGTCTTTGCTATATTTAATACTGCAACACAACAGTGCTATAAATTTGGGGGTAGAATTAAGTAACTCGGTGGTAGCTAGTCAGGCGGACATCCACCAACCAAACCGAGTACCGATAGGCCCAGGCCCTCCAGATTGTTAAACCAACCACCGAGGCGGTCGAAATTTCAGTTGAAATAAGGGTAAACTATTAGTTTTATATAAACAGTAATAGTGAATGTGTGTGAACGTGGGCCTTGTACATTTTGCGTTATATATGCGACATATACATTGTGCTCTGAAGGGCTATTTTTGAAGTCGACGTCCAACAGTTGCATCTACGACGTCAAATGTATGTTAAGGCTGTGCTTACGGTTTTATTTCCTACACATTTCCCTTGGCCCCCAGCCTCAACTTCATAATCGTAGCAAGTCCAGTAAGCAATTATATTTAGATTTGATAATATGTATAGATTTTCTAAAAATGGAAATGCACACTTTTCTGTCTTGTTTTTTAAATAAAAAGCTTTATTAAAATTTGAATTTGAATATAAACCCTGATTATGAACTAAATCCAACCAGGTAACATTTTAATAGAGATTACCTATGCACATGTTTTAAATTTTATGTTTATGAGTAATGTCTGGGGCCCGAACTCCGCACACAAGCATGATATAAAAGCTACGATTGACGGTTAATGAAAAGTCGAATATTTTTTATTTTCCGGATTTTAAACCTCAACTAATCCCTAAGCGTCGGTGGCGCAGTGGATAAGGCGCGGACTCTCAATCTGAGGGTACCGGGTTCGAATCCAGCCGTGTACCTATGAGTTGTTTTTCAATTCAAGTACATTATCCGATTGCTTAACGGTGAAGGAAAACATCGTGAGGAAACCTGCATGTCTTGAAAAGGCATGTGAAGTCCGCCGATCCGCACTGGGCCCGCGTGGTGGACTATGGCCCATACACTCTCTGTAGGAGAGTAGGCCTGAGCCCCTCCAGTGGGGACATATATAGGCTGTTGATGATGATGAATCCCTCCAAACCCCATGTGTAAATTTTAACAATTGATTATTCTACCCACTTACGAGATCTCAAGGAAATACGATGTGCTCTTACAAAGGAACACAACTTTTCTATTCAGAGACCCGTTCGCTTGGAAACGATACTTTTTGTCCGACTTGAGCGCTACTACACTACACTGCGCGTGGCCCGACACGCACTTGGCTGCTTTTTTATGTACACTCGAGTACAAAAATATGTATCCACTTTTGAACCATGTCACACTCACCTTTAATTGACATTTCCCTCATATCAACACTACATAGGACAAGCAAGAGTGAATGTGACATGGGATACATATTTTTGTATATATAATCTCTAGTACCCGCGCGAAGCCGTGGCGGGCCGCTAGTACTTTATATATAATGCATAACAAGTAAACGTGTTTAAAAATAACTAGAATCCGACTTCAACTGCCCTAAAAGTCTACTTTTAAGAATCATCCAAATCGGTTCACCCATTCAAATGTCCTCAGGTAACAAACTAAAAAAAACATAGCCGTGGTACGAGTATTGGTGACCTCCTTCTTTTTTGAAGTCGATTGAAAATATAATTAAGAATTGACTAACTGATGTGATTATACATGAGATTTTTTTGAAAAGCGACGCCGTTTTGTTTACACTAGAAAGAGTCCATGTCATCCCGCGGTGCCGTAAGAGGGGACTGAGGGAAAGATATTCAAGAGATGGGCATCAGCATCCACCTATGTTAAAACAATATCTTACTGCGATCTCCAATCCGGCAAACTCACCTCTTCGAAAGTCGGACTCGACTATCGATGAGGAGGATCACGGCCAACAGACTTAAGCAAATGAAAAGTATACTTACTGACGGGTTCATAGAACAGATCCATTTGTCAGGCAGCTCGTTGCTGTCGAGGACATGCGGCAAGAAGCGCCACTTGAGGAGCTATCACTCTTCGTCCACAGCCCGAGCTAAAGAAGCTGTTGCAGCCGCTGCATGCGCTGGCGGTGGGTTAGTCCGGGAGGCGCTTGGTTCAGGATATCTGTGTATGGTATGCTATGAAGGGTCGAAACAATAAATATAAGATTTCAATAAATTCTTAACTTGTGTCTGTCGAAATAAACAACTTTTTCAAGTTCCCGCCAAATCTTTTTTTTAGCAATGCAAGCAAGCAATAGTGATTAAATGCTCCTAGGCAAGCAATGCAATCGAAATATTGACATAGTCGAGATATCTACTATGTAAATACTTAATACAACATATCTCCGGTTGTATACCACGCTGAAAGGAGGTAAAATACATATTTTTTTGCTAAAAAAGCAAAATTAGAATCAGATTTGATCAGAATCCATGATGAATCTCACAGATTACTACATATGTCTATCAATCTGTGAAAGAGCGTTTCCATGTATTGCCGTTCCGTGCAAATAATATCAGCCCGCCCCCGCCCGCCCCCCAACGCAAGCGCAGTAGGCTGAGTTGTATTTAGCGAATGAAATTCCTTTGTCTATGGTTGGTATCGAGTCAAAAGTTAATCAATATAGATAGACAGACAGTACATATTTGTTTGGTACATATATAGTGATCTGAGAGATAGACATTCGGCTATCGAACGATATGTGAAAAAAATAAGTTAATTTTGAGGTTGAAGTGTTAATTTTAGTTTCATAAGTAGATAATTAAATTAGCTTTTAACATGTCAAGACAAAGATCCACTGAAGCGATCCTTTCAGCGGCATACGTAGATAACTATTTAGATTGTGTAGAAAATCTTCCTAACGACTTACAAAGACATTTAACGCGTATGCGAGAACTGGATGTAACGTACAGGGGTAATGTAATATTTATAATATTTTTCTTTTGTTTTACCCGAGGTAGAACTAAAAAAGGTACTACTAGGTAAAACTAAAAGTTTTAATAAAAAAATTAGTCAAAGTAAATTAAATTTTATAACATCCCTTTTCGGCGTCATTTAATCTTCAGCCCGTGAGTAAGTAGAATAGGATTAGGCTGACGGGTTTTCCAGACCCAATTATATTCCTGACCTCTTATAATAGAAAGTCCTGCCTTAGCGCCCCCTTTTGTGCACCCCAACCCTGGCGGCTAATGACAACCCAATCTTTTTCAAATAAAAGAGAACAAAACTCTCCAGAAGAGTCATTGGTTTCAGCGCCTTGGAATTATTATCAAAATATCTTGTCCATTTTATGTAGCGCAACATGACAGAAAATTATAATGTGCTGAGTCAGGATATGGTTTGGTTCCAAGTTTAATTTAAAAGAATGATACCACAATGTAACTCTGTAATTTAAAGACAAACAGACACTGCTCCATCCTCAACTGCACTCTGGGTGAGGCCAAATATAAGATGACCAATTTGCTTTTGACACAAAATTATAGTGTCACGGAGAAAATTCTCACAATATTACAGTAGCAGAGCACACACACTTCATTTATTCAGTTAGTTAATTAAATTTCCTCGTGTAAAATATTCCAATATGTTCTCCAAAATTGGCTTCCCGCAACACAGGTCTCCTAGTGCGGGAGCTAATGTAAATTGTATACGTGTTCGTATTACTCAGGAAAATAAACATTTTTGTATTTTGTACCTCGTTATATACCTACAAAGTAAAATAGATAGCAATGAACCATGGAAAATTGTAATGAAAGTTATTGTTGAATTTACCAGTACACATTTGAAAAGGAGGCTTTCTATAAATGTATGTTTCAGTATCAGTTTATTTAAATCATGAACAATGTAAGTTGTATTTGACACAAAAAAGTACGAGTAACACACAAAAATAGTACAATGCTAATAATCAGATTAAAATTATAAATGTCGGTACTTAAATTTATGTAATAATAGTATGTCTAAAGCTTTATATCCTATCATCTATAAATTCCTTAATACTATAATAACATTTCTGTAAGAGGAGGCGTCTTAAATTTTACTTAAATACACTGATTGCTCGTACTTTTTAAATCAACTGGGTAATTTATTGAACAGCTGAACATCCTGGTAGTTAGTGTGCACTGTCTTTAGACACTGCTAAGTTTAGGTGTACTTTATGATCTATATTTTTTCTCCACATTCCTAGGTGTGCTTCTCTTTGTGTGCTATTTACAAATTTGTATAAATGATCACAATTTGTGTCTCATTCTGAAACACACCAGTGCAATTAAGATTGTGAATTAGGTAACATATTGCTAGCTAGCCAGACGATTATAGAAAATACTCTACAACCAATTAAACAAAGTACCGATATGTAGCCCCGCTTGGAATTGAACCCAGAACCTCTGGATTGCATCCAAGCATTAAGCCACTAGGTCACAATGGCGGTTTTCATTATTATTATTATTTAATTAGGATTACCAAATAATAAATAACACACACAAAAACTTAAATTATTAAACAATAGTCTAAATAAATAATAAATCTTATGTGTAATTAACTTAAAGATAAACACAGTGATGATATGAAAATACCATCAGACATAGATAAAAATAATTACAAATATAATAAATATCTTGTTAATTCAAAAAAACATATGAGTAATATTTAATTTTCACTGTTGAATTGTTCAATCATGTCCAAGGGCTTTATCACATCAATATGTGGTATATCAATTTTCAGAATACCTACGTGACGCCGAGACTAATATGGAAATAGCGCTTGCGCCGGACACTGATGATCGCCGTCGTCTCAGAGCTGCCCGGCGCCTCCATGAGGCACTCGTCGCTGCACAGGAGACTGCCGACGATAAACTGCAAGTTGTCCAGCGGCTCCAAGAGCTTATAGACCATAGGCAACGCTCACTAGATGCTGATCATAAGAAACTGGGTTTGTTCTATCATTTACCCGAATCAATTTACAATATTCCCGTTAGTGTTTGTGAAATGTTTAAATCTCAGTAAACCAGAGACACTATGTCACCACGACACATACTTATAGTGCTCAAATTCTAATTCACATTATTTGACTTTTGTGCTACATGACTAGGGACAAGGGATAAGGGACTACGGAAAGATAGTATTAAAGGGGTGAACAGGAGATTTAAAATTCAAAAGTTATCCCAGTCTACATATACATATCTTTTTGTTTTCTATCCTTTTCTACTCAACAGGAAGATAGATCAGGGCAACACGAATGATGTGAATGTCATTGCAGTCTTTTTAGGGTTGAACAAACATTCGATGAAAAGCGGGACCTTTATAGTCTCACTCTGTTGTCTGTTTGTCAGTCCTAATTATATGGGGGAACTATTAAGGCTAGCGACTTGAAATTTGAAACAGTTATGAGAAAAAGCGACCCACAGGTGCCATAACCTACGAATAAATTATAAGTGAACTTAATCCAATCACGAAGCTTGTCTTTTGTTACATCGGAAGTCATTCATAGTTGGAATTATACGTCATTTTGGTTAGAAGTGGCCCGCATGAATCAATGAATCTCTAATGCAGTTACTACTGCATATGTGGATATCTGACATACTGAGTGTTAGATGGATTCCAATGATAGTTAATGACTGTACTGTACGCCTGATTAGCATTAATGCTGATATTTTTTATTAATTTATTTAATAAGGAGCATCAACAGTCTCTCGTATATCAATGTTGTCTTCACTGCTCCATTCCAGCTAGAGCTGTTTTAATGTTGTAGGTGAAATATAGCAGACAGTTTCCACTACATAATCTTCACTTCCCCCAGAGAGCAGATGTCGAGATGAAGCGATGTCCGTTTGGAAACGATTCCAACTAACGTCAATCCATACTTAGCTTTAAAAAATCAATACCTTAGAATCTGCCTTGAAGTATTGGGTTCAGAAGTCTTTTCTGAGCTAATACTGCTGATAATAATCTTCGTACTCTATCTAATGGCGCGACAGTGCTCTACCAGCTTACCTAAACACCAAAATACCCTGACAGTTTCGATACCAACAGGTTATATTATTGAGTCAGGCACAGGCACATTATACTATGTCATTTTATGAAAACATTTATAGACCGATCGCTTATAGCGCTTAAATGAGTCCTCGCCCGCGCGGTACAGGGGCGCGGGGGTACGGATACAAAGGGGATCGAGAGAGGAGCGGGCGGCAGGATACTTATGCACTTCTTTTACTTTTTACAAAATGAAATTAATTGAAAAATTATTGCACTTTTTATAGTAACTATAAAACAAATAAGAACAATAAGTTTAGTGAGTGTCCACAGTGGTCCCCAGCTTCTAATTACTATCCCCCAAGCATATATAATAGAAAGAAATAATTCGCCTCGGCGAGCATGCCCGTCGTGCTGCACCAACATAACTTAACAAAAAATATTGTGACTAATTGATATACATTGTTGACTACATTCAAATTAACAAACAAACCAGTTATTTAGCTATTAAGTAATGTTCTTATATGTTCAAATCGGATCTATGGTCAGTATGGCATGCTTACATTATCATTTTGTCTCAGTCTCCTGTATGGAAGTAAATTCAAATGGCAATAGCAAGAAAAAGTCGACTCCTTCGCCACAAGAAAGCAACAAGAGCTCAGAGAAGGAATCGTCGTCGTCCGCACCGCCACGTAAATGTGTGCCGCCGACGCCGGCGCCGGCGCCGGCGCCGGCGCCTCTAGAGCTCACCACCGAAATGGAAAAGGAAAGAGGTGAACGGGACAAGTCCGAAGGTTTGTTCAACTGACGAATGGATCAATATCTAATTTTTATCAATTTCATTGGGCATTTAAAGGTAATCCAAACAAGAATGCTTTAATACAAAATTAATGTTACCATAACATTTTAAAAATATGGCTTTTATAAATGTGGCTAAATCAGACATCTGAGTATAATTTCAGTAACGTATAACGTTAATGTAAGCTACAATAGCCAATGCAGCTAATTTAGGCCTTATTTAGATACCGTTTTGAACAATATATATTAATACGTTAAACAAAAACTTTGTTCTCCGTTTTACGAACATTGCGTGGACGGAGGAGTAAGAAATCATACTTCTAGTTTATATAGAGGAGTGCAGAATGCTAATCTTTTTTTAAATTTTAAATTTATTATGGTCAAATTTCGACCACTGGGCGACTACTAGTAATATAAAAAGTGTGCAAAAATGGAAATTGTTATTCTCTATGAAGTGTTCACTTCCTGGCATTATGGTCCGATGTCTTATTTTTAGATAATTATTATTGCATGAAGGTAGTCCAATGCTTGACCACAATCATTTGACCATTTAGAAATATTTTGGTAAAAGTTTAGTATGAAACTGTTATATGAGAACAGTTCATTTTGTAGATTCAGTCGTTTTGATACCGTCCCGTGCAAATCGCCTCTTAAGTTGTAGTCTTCAATGTTACAAAATTTAATTAATGTTACGGTAAATTAATACACTGTGTCATTAATTACCGGTAATGATAATTTAATCCTTTAAAAAGTTATGGTAGAAGTTTCATACTTCTAGTTATTATTGCTTCCATTCCAATTAACTAACAAATACTTATAAAATACTGTGACATTAGCCCCTAGCAATGTGTACCAACTATATTATTAAATCACAAACATGAATTTATCTAAACTGCACATACCCAGATTATGAATTCAAAAATTATGAATGACGACATACATTTTTTACACACTTAGCTAATCTGTAAAAAATTACAGTATTTTCCCTAAACAAAACAATGATTTAATGGTTTTCTAATCATTATTTTACGGACAAGGATATTTCTATTAATTTACTTAATAACCAGAATTTTTAATGCAAAATTTAAAAAATTAAAATGGTTGTTAAAATTGGTTGTCGTTGTGGCAGCGGCTGTAGCGTTGCCCTTCATGTAAATAAAGGATACATTAAATATCAACAAAACCGTTCTCCTTGGTGACTTTTTGTCAAATACTTTTTATTTTTTTATATTTACGATAAAGGACTACGCAATTGCAATAGATGTGTAGTGATTTTAAATAAGTGTGTTGTTGGAACTTTGCTGTATCGCATGAGTCTAGGTAGCGTATGAAACTGTACATCATTACTATAGGTAATATTAAAACCATCGTGTCCTGTTTTTGAAAAACTCATGACCTCATGTATTACTAACCACTATGTACCAGTTTCATAAACTACTTTTGATTTAACGTGCAATGATAAACTGTATTAATTTGATTATTATGTTTCAGGGTCCACATGAGATTATCAGGTCTGTACGCAGGTACAGACTGTAGTAGCTACTTATATTGATTATAGCAGACGTGATTACTAAATCGTGTATATGTTTTAGGCGAGCGATAGTCAAAGCGACGACAGCGAACACGCGCCGCCGCCGCCGCCGTGGCGTCCACGGATGTCTTTGATTCCCGCGAAAGAGACAGCTGCTGCGACTATAGCACATCGCAAAAGAAAGGTAATCATCATTTCATTGTTACATAATTAATAAATTATATAGGTAACTGTTATAATTATATAGGTAAATTGGCGTACTGTATTTTTGGATATAATGTCATTTGGTTTCGCCTCTGGAATAAGAATTTTACGACACCCACAGAAATGAAATGTGGTGGCCAAGGCGATTAATAAGGAGATGTGCATCAGCACCTATCTATGTACGAGTAAGAACAACATCTTGGTGCGACCATCAATCGTAAGTTCGGAAAATCTCCCCATGGAGAGTCCGACGTGAGATCTATGAAAGAGGCTCATGTCCAACAGTAGTCTGTAGTTATTCATTGAGTTACGTAAATCGGAAGTGTCTGGTCTATCTACCCATCCCCGTGCCCACTGCACGTCATCCAATGTCTGACAAGGCTAAGAGAACAATATTAAGGACATGGACGCTACGTATGCAATATACCCTAATCTCGGCGGGGTGGCAGTCTGAATAATTATACTTTACATTGTACAATCATCGCCTCACATATTGTTCTCTCTTGAACAGGCATCGGTAAGAAGAAGAAACGCAAAGCGCGCCAAGTAGCTAGGAGGTTCGAAACTCCGCCAGAGGAGACTGACGCCAGCGATCCAGACGAACCGCGCCACTGCCTCTACGACCAGGTCTCCTTTGGCGAAATGATATGCTGCGACAACTACCTTTGCTTATAGAGTGGTTTCATTTCTATTGTGTCTTGCTCACAACCAAACCCAGGAACAAGTGGTTCTGCCCTAAGTGTCGCGGTGACAGATCCAACGTGATGAAGCCAAAGAGACAGATCCTCAAGGAACTAGAGCTGTATAACAGAGAAGGAAGATCAAGAATAGCTTGATTATACTATTTGGTTCTTAACCTCACTGCTACAGACTTTATGATATTCAATGCATGTATTAAATTTTCCAATGAACTCTGAGATTAGGCGCAATGCCGACGCATTAAAATACCTAGGATATTAAACTTTGTGGTAAACAATGTAGACATACTCGTATTGTCATTTAATATACTATTAGATTTATGGTAGATACAGGTGTTAAGAATATCTAAAAGTAGAGTTTTAGGATTAAATCCGACATGACTGTTACATAACTGCTTAGTTCGGAATGTTAATTTTAATTGCATTAGATAGTAACTGCTATTATTACAAGTATTTAACCGATAAATCTAGTAGTTTAGAGACTGCTATACATTTCTCGATGCATATTTACTCAAACCCCTTTACTCATATGTTTTTCAATCAATCAATCGGTTAGTGTTGTTTAGATTCAGATCATGCTAAGCTGGTAACTCCCTTGATGCAATATTATTTCGTCGTGACAGTAATACGTCTTTGATAAGTAAGATTGTGGTCATGATCTATTTTAATTATAAAGAAATATGTGTGTATAACATTTGTTAGCGTAGCGCTGAAGTAAAGAAGAAACTCCACATATTTTTATCGCATTTTGCTTCTATCTGCAAAGCATGGTCTAGTCAACAGTAGGCGGATCAGTAATTAGAGTAGGTACATGTAGGAATTCAAAAATCGTAATATCATCAGTCGGGAAACGTCCACAGCTGGACATAAGCTCCTCTATAGTTTGCAACAATGATAAATAATTGTACTTAAAAAGGCTCGAATTTATACAAGACTGTCCGGACCTCTTAAGTACTGATGACTTGTGTTAGGAGGCCCTCCTCGTCCTAGTTAAGATATATAATATACATTTAAATGATTAATAGACATACGTAACAAAAAGGATAAAATTTTTGTGTTATCTCGATCGGCCTATAATATGTAATACAAAATACGGCCTATAATAAGTATATACACCCTGACTTTTTAGTAATTGTATTCTGTGTGTGTGTAGTACTATCGAACTATATAGCAATTCTTCGTTACGTCGTAAAAGCGCGCGGCGCTCATGTGCAAGGGAGACGGCGGCGATACCCGCAATGGGTTGCAGACCATTTAAATTCATCTGCAACGATCTGCTGTTCGCCGTAGCACACAAAGCTCCCTGTTAAGGCCGGCCGCATATTGTAAGGCCGCATATCTGCGCATACTTAGGAATATTTCAGACAGTATCTCGTTCTCGGGTTTCCTCTTAAATGAATGGTTAGAATGTACAATAGCATATTCAAGCGTGTATATGTATAAGTAGATGTCAGGCTAATGCCAAAATGGTTTATGTAACCAATTTAATAAATGTTAGAATTCATTAATTAAAAATACACGATGGCTAGTTGAGTCCCTTTAACAAAATTATTCTGCCAAATCGCGTTCTGTATACTCGATGTTAAACTTTTAAGGTAGCTTATTGATGTTTTTAGATTGTATGTGTATGCTAATTTCGGTATCGATTCAAACTCGAGAGGAATCGTTTAACTAATATACGAAGTCCCGGTCTGAACGTTGTACACTACTAATTATAAAACATCATTGTAAAATAAGTATTCCATCTCCATCTTTAGTTTTTTTGCCTCGTATTTTTGTACAAAACCATTTAGAAAAGCAGTGAACATTCAAAAAAAGAGACACGTTTATGACATATCATTTAGCATTTTCATTTCGTTGTCGATACCGCAAAAATTGACATTCAATTTTTTAAATTATTTAAATTTTTCAGATTTTGTTTGTAGTGTACTATAAGTCCGATTTGAAACGTCTGCTGTCGATATTGACTCGAATTCGAAATGTATATTGATATGATAAATAGTGTATTCAAAATGGCGTATAGATCTAAGCTCTAATATCAAGATTGATTCGAAATTTAATTAGTCAGTAATTTGTCACTAAGTGATTAGCAGATTAATTCTATCTCAAAGAGCCATAGCAGCTAAGCGTCAGTCGTGGCTCGTGGTAATGTGTTCCAATTTGGAATTTATGTACGAATGATAAAAACCATTACCATTAACTATTCGGTGAAGGAAAACTTCACGAAGAGACCTGCACACTCCTGAGCAGAAATAACACGTTCCGCGAACGTATGGCGTCAAGGCCGTCTTGTACGAGTACACGTATAATTTTTAAATCTATTATCAAATAAAAGTTATTAAATTACCATTTTGTATAATTTGATTTAGTTTGTTGGTACAAAATCATATAAATCGCACTAAACAGGAAAAATAGTCCAGTCATTATATACATTTGGAAATGCAAATGAACCGAGAAAATATCGATCGAATCGAAAATAAAAAATGAAAAAACGAATTTGTAGGTCTGAACACGCTCTACAAGTTTTATTCGAAACATTTTTTGATATCTTTAACGAGAGAAAAGAAAATAGCGAAAAATAATTTCTTCCCAAATTTATGGTTTCTTTTATCGATATCTCGATAACGATGATCGATACGTGAAAAATGTATAGGACCTTAATTGTAGATCGTGCAAAGAGCAACAAAAAAGTATCACATGAAAATTTTCGTATCTCGACGGGGAACCGAGTTATGATGAAAAAACTGAATTTAACCCTTTTTTCAAGTTGGCGGAAAACCCACAAGGTTATTTTGGTCGACAATTTGAACTTAAGCTTTTCTAGGCCCCCACGTAATATCCAAAATTTGGCTTTCTCGGTTCATTTGCATTTCTAACCCGATTTTTCCGACGTAATGACTGGACTAAAACTTGACGTTGAAAACAAAGATGGCGCCAATAAAATGACATTTGATGCTGTCCCTTAGTACAAAAAGAATTATTTTGTACAAATAAAATACATGCAAAAATTTAATTCTAGTATTTTTCTATACATGTTAAGATTATTGCTTGATTTTGTAAATAGTGTACAAGTGCAGGAAGAATTTGAAACATCTCTTTTAAAGGTGTGTGTGAAGTGTACCAATCCGCACTGGGTCCGCGTGGTGGACTATGGCCCATACGCTCTCTTCTGTAGGAGAGTAGGCCTGAGCCCCTGCAGTGAGGACATATATAGGCTGATGATGATGATACGATCTATACTGAGAAGAATGAAATAAATCAGAACTACCCCACAACTTTGTTTCTTTTTAAAATCATAAAACTGTGTGTACCTCATCGACCCATCTGAAAACCAATGGTGAGGTCAAATTTAATGTTATTCAGCACACACACAAAAATTTGTGTGCTCAATAAACATATTTTCTTTCAAATTTAAACAAAAGTTTATTTTGCATTATAATCAATTAGAAGAAGAAAAACATCGTAATGCGTATGTTTGTAATTTTGTTCTACTTTCCACAAAATCAATAAATATTTCTGGTATTCTTTAATTTTCATATATTTCCATCATTATTAAATATGTTTAACTAACATTTTTAGAATTCGTATCAAATGAAAGATTTATGTTTCTTAATTCATTTTATTCTCATATATGTATTATACAAAGACTCTAATCATATAGTTTTTAGTAACCACGCAGAATAAATGAACTACTTATTATCTAAATAATCCAGGTTTTGTAAAAGATTTACAGAAAGACAATCGTCACTTCTGTATAATATTTTACAAAAAAAACTACATCTTAAATAAATTTGAAATACATTTCCAATTTTATTCTATTCTACATATCCGTTTTATTCTATTAGATAAATTCAATAGCATAAAATTGCGTCAAATGGGTTATATAAATGTCACTAAAATATTGAAAGATCATTTAATATAAAAATTATTGCAATGGCGCATAATATCAGACTAGATTATAACTATCAATAATTAATATATATGTAGATGTTGCAATTCTTCGGTAAAAATTGAAAATACATATGTAAGTTTTGCTACAGACTATAAAATTTTACTAATTATTATTTCCTAACGTGCACTGATCATGGTAAAGTCTATGTTTATGTACATATTGCTGCTAATTTATTTATTTTTATGGATAAAACATGTATGTCATGTATGAATTTGTACTTGGTTTATTGCTGTAAGATGAACACACATATTGTTCGTTGTATCTTTAATGCGCTCTCTCTATATATATACTTAATTTCTTTTCAATCAGCACCTTGATATTATTATAACAATGTCACCACTTCAACTCATGATCTAAATTATGACTTTGAAAACAAAACCGCATATTTAAGTTTTCATAATATTAAAATCTCATAGTAATTAAATCAAAATTCTAATTATAAATGCAATAAAAATCAGCAAGTAAAAATGGTAGTTAATAAATAAAATTCGAACCAAGCATCCGATTTTATTTGCCGATTCGATTTTCCAAGGCACCCCCATAATATTTAGCTTATGTAATTGTATCAGCTAATTTAATTATACTTTCAAGGCATCTCATTTGCAGTATTGATTTACAGCTAACTATTCATCATCCGACAACCGTTAACATTTCAAATCAATGTGTCGTTACGAAAACTCAGTACGAACAGTACGTATTACTCGTACAGCTTACGGAAATATAAAGTAATAGCTGCAGTGGAGTTACACATGTAGGCAGTTGTCCCACTGCCGATGACAAAGCGACTAAATATCGACGATTTTCACGCTCAAGAAACGTCAGTGCAGATAGCGACAAAATCGGTTAGTCCATCTATTACTCCCAAAACATTTCCCCCGGGGTAATCTATATCAATCTATTGCTCCTAGATGATTTAACAACTCAAGCATGTTTTAAAAAAATAGGAGGAAGGTTTTAAAGGTAAGAGGAATCTTCCATATTCGTGAAACAAAAACTTTGTACCTCTTTTTGCGAATATTGCGCAGACGAAAGAGTATGAAATGACGCACACTGATTATTTATTTAGACGGGTGAAAAATGCTTTTTGTTTACTTCAAAATTATTATGGTCCGTTTTCGACCACTGGGTGACCACTAGTAAATAATTATTACCCATGGGGAAAATGTTCCAGGAGCAATACATAAACTAGCACAATAAAATCTCCGGACTGTAAACACCAACTCGTTTTTAGCTTTACTCGCTCATCGTCGGCGCGGCGTCGGAACAACTGCCTTACATTTGGAACAAACGTTTTTATAATGGTGCCTTAGATTAGATGTACACATTGTACGATTGAGAGATACATGAGGAAGACTGGTATGGAGGACATAAATACAACGCATTGTGTATGGCATCAAATTGTCAAATTAATGTTAGGTATTACTATCGATGATCTAGCGGCCCTACATACTCGTATATCAGAGTCATATATGAACGAACACTCGAATATTCTAAGCGACATTCGCATTCCTAGAAAAATTGAAGGCCTCTATTATGTTACCAAGTTAACGCTAGTGTATAAAACGGCAAGAAAATAATACTTTCACAACAAGAAAATTAGTAATACAAGACTCCACTAAAATACATGACCTAAAAATAGGCGAGTTGCAGACGCAACCATAAGTTGTGACAATTCACTTTATTAATATATGACACTAGTTTGAACACAAATCTAAAAAATTATCCTAATAAATGAGAATATCTATGTATGTGCTTGGCATCCCAAGTTGTTAAAAGTAGTGCAACATCTGTCAAGGTTTTGGTTTACAAGTCACACTAGATATAAGACAAAACACCCCCACTCATAATAATTATGCAACAAAATAATCAATATCATAACATAATGATACGCGCTGAATGATTCGTGCACATCGACGTATATAAAGCAGTCCGCAGACCTTAGTCAATGTGTTGAAAATTACTAGTCTACACGCGTATTTAGGGGGAACTTTTAAAATGGCTACTAATAGGAAACTAATTGCGTACTCTACTATACCCATACTCCGTGAGGGTTTTTATTGGTGGGCGCAGCATTTTCGAGTTGTCGCGGTGATCCTATGATTCTACGTGCACTCCCAGCTTTGCATAGACCTGTACAACAAAATAATATAAATTCATGAGAGTTCAACGACGCGACGTCGGTACTGTACACGTTTCCCGGTGCCAATCGAAACTCAACGTCGGTGATTTTCGTACGTGTACGAATTTCCTCATTCCTGATTTCATCACGTAGAGACATTCCGAGCGTAGCTCACGTCATAGCCAGCTGAGCGACTTTGAGCTTGTTCATCCGGCCAACGGTAAAGGAACAACTTGATGTCTGTTGACTCATCACAAAACTGGCAAGACAAATTGACAAAATACCTTTGCCTTTAGATTCTTTCTCTTTAGATCTTTGATTGTTCGGTTGACCTGACCTACCTAGTTTAACGGTCTGACCAAGGTAAACGACTTCGGTCATAGCGTTCCTAATAGCTCTTCATGTGCTTCCGCATGGTAGTCGTGTTGATATTTTCGAAAACCAACTAAAATACTAACAGGTGGCCAATTACTATTGTTATTATTGGTTTATATGAATGACATGAATTTACTGTGGGCCGAATAAACAAGCTCAAAGTCACTCAGCGAGCAATGGAACGAGCTATGCTCGGAATTTCTCTACGTGATAAGGTCCGGAATGAGGAAATCCGTAGACGAACGAAGGTCACCGACATAGCTCGACGAGTCAGTGAGCTGAAGTGGCAATGGGCAGGCCACATCGCTCGAAGAACCGATAACCGGTGGGGAGTAAAGGTTCTCGAGTGGCGACCACGTACCGGGAAACGTCTACCAGGCCGTCCCCCCACTAGATGGACCGACGACCTGGTTAGAGTCGCGGGGAGTCGCTGGATGCAGGTGGCTCGGGACCGGTCGATGTGGCGTACCATGAGGGAGGCCTATGTCCAGCAGTGGACGTTTCCCGGCTGATGATGATGATGAATGACCAAGAGATTAAAGAGTTCATACCGTCTAAAGGATGTCGCAGTTCGTCGACACTGCCGGTCAAGCTCTGCAGGTTGGCTTCCTTCATCTCTTGCACCAACCGCTCCACCTGTCGTTTTTTCTCCATTATCGCGCTCTCCAAAACACCAACCTAAACATGCACATATAACAATTTAATACTCCAGTTCTAACCATAACTCTGTATAGGGGTAAAATTATATTTACATGTACTAGCTTTTGTTCACGACAACATCTGCGTGGGATTCAAAAATATCGTACAAGTAACTTATTGTACTTCAACACACACAAAATAAGCCATTCTTACTCACTGTTACAACTTAAAGGACAAACTTATTTTATTTAAAATTAGAACTACGTAGAATATCCAGCCACCAGATGTTCCGATAGTGAAATATAACAAAGCCAGTGTCTCATTGAGTTCAGGCTTCTGACTGTTCACGCTAGAAGCCATATGATCTTATGTTCACTTACTGAACTGTGAAATGAAATACGTATACCAATGCTGTAAATGCGAAGTTGAGTTTGTTTGTCCTTCAGTCCCGTCGTAACGGAGAATCGGAATGACTTGGTTTTTCGTATAGCCATAGCTGAAAGGCCGGAAAACGCTACTTTTATTCTGATCTAGCAAGTAGTTCCAGTGCGATATTTATTAAATCCACGCGAACGAAGTCGCGGACAAAACGCTAGTAGCTTCATATCAGAAGGTATCGGCCGCCATGGCGCAGTTATCTTAGCGTTAGACTTGCGCAACAGACGCAGGATGTTCAGGGTTCAATTCCCGGTGGGCAAAATATTTTGTGATCCTTCCTCCAGCTTGGTTAGGATCATTCCGTGCTTTGGAAGGCACGTTAAGCTGTAGACCTCGGTTGTTGTCTTTGAAAACAGTCGTTATAGGCCTTAGGGAGGCTAGATGAACTTTTAACGGCCTAATCCCATCAATATGGTCTAGTTTCCACACTTGGTTGGAGGGTCAGATGACAGTCGTTTCCGTTATAACTAGTATCTTCGCCAATACCTTGGCTTTAGGTAGACGTTTTGAGATACCGGATAGAGGAATGATGCTGATGACTAGAAGGTGAGGAACTATAACCGTTATAAACAATAACATATCGTAATTACCTCGCGTTTTAGGTTTTCAGCAGTGAGGTGATTAATTTCTGTAGCATGCTTCGCTTGCTGTATCTGCGTTTGCAGATTTTCCATTTCGGCGAGCATTGATCTTTCCAATGCTTGTCTAAAATTACAACAAAAATCTGGTAAATTTTCGTTTTGCTAACAGTCTCTGGAGCTTCCAGTACAAAGGGTAAAAGAGCCAGTTCTCCAGTCAACGTTGTTGGTACGTACTATCAAGTGAAATGAAGGTCACTGCCAAAACCATTATACATTAAACAAAATGTGAAAAACTACTGACTTGAGCGCACTAAATCACTAATGGCATGAGAAGCCACTAACGGGATAATATATATAGTAATATTAGCATATTTTTCTAATCCTCCTGTCAAATGTAGTGAATATGAAAAATATCATAGAACAGTGAACTCACATCTTTGAGGGAGATACATTTTGAGCAGTGGACTTATCTACGAGTAGGTAGTAAATATGGTCATATTGATAATTTGTAAATATTATTCACTAAAGGTTCCTGTTTCAATACAAATATAGTAACAATAAACATATTTTTTCATTAATGAGTGTCTATGGAAATCAGAAAGTCAAATTATTACCCGAATCTTTTGAGATTCTGCAAATATTTAACAAAATAAGTGAATTTGAAGTTTGAAACTAAAGGGAAAATAGTAGTCACAAAAGATAAGTTTATCAATGATTCACGCACCTATTCTCCTGTTGGCGAGAGCTAATAATACGTTGCTCGTTGTGTATCTCCTCCATTAACTTCCGGATCTTGTTCTTACACTGCAGCAACTCAGTCTCACAGTTAGCAAGCTTTGAACGCACCAGAACTATCTCAGATCGAAGCGTCTTCTCGTTTTGTTTGACTATTTCACCCTCTTCTTCCACATATGTCAGTGCTTGGACCTTGTTGAGTGAAATAATAGAGAAGTGGTAAAACGAATAAATTATATACAACTATAAGTTACATATAATACAAAAAACAACATCCTCAAGATTCTCAAAAACCAGTGAAATCCACCAACACCTCAGCGCAACCACCGTTGCTGAGGAAATTGCTCTTACATACAAGCATCAAGAACAGCTTGAAGCTCAGACAAAGCCATCGCTATGCAGTATTAAAATCTAATCTATGCCCTCGCTGCCAGCCTATGAGACCGGCGATTAATAGACTAAGAAGGAATACAATCCTTTGATACAGAAAGGAGATCTAGCAATGTCCAGAGCCTCTACTCAAGAATTCGCCGAGCAACAAATCTGCTACTTATTATGATATTGTACTTAATATAATTCACATTAGTTATTTGACACCAAAATGAAAACTGAAATCGGGGGGCACGGCAGTGCCCCCGCCAAGTCGAGCGCGAAGCAAACACTGCCGTACCATCCTTTACTGGAACCATTTCGCCGCATTTTCAGGCCCCTATTTGAGAACCTCTGGATAAGACCAGAACGTAGAAATTTTCGTCATTTATATATTTAGAAAATACATAAAATTGTTTTAATGATTGTTTTTAATTAAAAGTTTTACCTGTTCGGTGCTAATCCATAACTGATTGTCCGCTGAACTAATTTGTTGCTGGAGCAACTCTACTTGTCGCTCCTGTTCTCGACCTTTGTTCTCCCAATAGCCAATCTCAGCATCATACTGTTGAAAAAATTGTGTAGTTTAAAAACCTGAAGTCAAGTTGTACTATCACTAGCATTTATTTTTACATTCGTCATAGGAATAAGGAACAAAACATAAACTTTGTGTTTGAATATCTTAAGTGTCTTATTTATTTAAGTCTTCTGCATATATAAAGCATATAAACAACATTGTATCACTATTACTGACCTTTATAAGATCAACCTGTTGACTTGAGAGCTTTTCCCTCTGGTAATTAACGAGGTTTACAAGCTCTCGGTACTTGCTGTTGTAACAGACTGCTTCTGGGTTGCGGCTGTCAGTGTTTTCATCAGGCAGGTTGACTGGCGACATGTGGGCCGAGCGGTTGCCACGTGCTCGACTTGGTGATTTGCACAAGGCTTGTGACGGTGGAGGTGGCGATCGGTAAGGGGGTGGTGGCTCTCTGAGTGCAATTTTTTACATGAGTGATCAAAAAATAGTAAAATGACATATACAGAACTAGGTTAGAAAGACAGGGAATCAGTTTTTAACCATTCCATTAAGTTTTAAAGTATCTTCATGTTGGAAGCATTTTCTCTTACATCAGGAATGAAATTGTAGTTTTAGAAATCTGGTTCGTGATCAAACGGATAGTATTATAATACATTTAGAACTCTAGTTATTTGTGATTTATGACAACAAACATACTTTATTTAAAGCTTTACTACTTTATTAAAATTTATAAATATCATTGTAAGCAACATTTTTAATGCATGAAATTTTTTATTTATAATATAGCGGAATCTATTAAGTTTATATGTTATTGTAAAGTATGCATGCCAATTTGAATAAAATATGAGATCTGACATTATACATAAAATTTCAATACCTTGCACATTGTTCATCATATTTTGTACAAATAAAGATTTCATTCATACACATATTTCTCAAAGTAAGAAAAATGAACAAAACTTCTTACCTATAAGGTGGGACATCTTTCATGACAGGACTATTGGACTCAGGAGTTTTAGCTTGTTGTATACCCTTCACCACACCAACAGGGTTTCCCGGGGACGTGTTATTAGAATTAATCGTTGGGGTTGTATTCATTCTGTTCGGTGAGTTTTGGCTGTCTAGGATGTTGGGGTTGGATGTATTGTGGCCCCTAGTTACAGATAAAGATGTCAGTGTTAATCATAACCAGACAGACAAAGTTATTTAAGTGTACATTAATTAAAGTACTATATTCAATCTTGCTTGTTTTGGGTTTATTTACAATTAGAGTACATCTAATAAATGTAAAACACAAATAATATAAAAATGTAAAATATTCAGGCAAATCTGGCTTTTTTGCTCAGGATACAGGACAGTGTTTTATGCTCAGCCAGTTCGAATGGATCCTGTAGTATAAAACATCCTTAGAGTCTTTATTCAGATGGGGGGCAGGTAAATGAAATAGCATTGAAGCTTCAAATGGCAGTACAGTCAGTGTAGCAGCATAATCACAGTAAAATCTTGTTACTACATAGGGGCCGTCCATTAATCACGTGATCTTTTTTTAAGCATTTTTTAACCCCCCCTCCCCCTTGGTGATACATGGTGAGGTTTAAGACTACCCCCCCACCCCCCATCCAACATCACGTGTATTTTTCGTATCTACAAAAAATCTTAAATTTTTTAGAACTAGAATTGTCTTGCGCGCGCAAGCGCGCGTGTTGAATTTATATATTAATTTGGTATCGTATATGTCATGATATATTTTTGTGTCATTTTACTATAATACATGTAACTGTCAGCCAATCACAAGCCTGGAAGCTTGGTTTCACATATATTTGATCTCCTTTTTATGTTAGGATATTTTAGAATATTATCTTAAATACATGTATAAAGTATAATCTTATTTTATTCTGAAATTAAGGACCACGATAAAAATGTCTGACAGAAAGGTTGCAGGTTGTTTTTGATTGGCATAAAAATAATAATAAACGAATGGTGTAATCACCCACAACTCATTAAATTCTTTCTGAGCGATACTAGGTTTTTTCCTTTCTTATACTCTGCAAAAAGGTCTTTATACAGATCACCTACTTTAAACATTGTTTTAATAATGCAAAACGTACTAAGGTATTATAACCGTTTACGCATGTATTCGGCGCGAAAACAACAGAATAACTGGCGATTGGCGTGCCGAGCGGGCGGTCGTCGGCGGCGCGTGAGAAGGTACTTCGTTCGTTGTCTAGCAACGGCGAGTCAAGGTCACACTACACGCCGCTTTTCGATTTAAAAATCGCGCGTTTGAAAAAATAATGAAAAAATAAATACACGTGATATCTTACTACACCCCCCCTCCCCCCTTGTGACATTTCGTGATTTTTGTCAAACCCCTCCCCCCCCTTTCAAGCCTCACGTGATTAATGGACGGCCCCATAGGCAGATGGTGCTGCCGATATTCGGAAAGTGTTTCCGTTAGTCACCATTATTGTAACAACACTCTGCGGGGGCAAATATGGCCAACTGAATTAATAATATGTTAAAATTAAAATACTCTGTTAAATATTTTCTAAAATCCATACTGGATATTTTAAATTTTAAAAAACACATATCAACATTTTTTTGGAAAATATTCAGAGCACTACATTAGTGTAATACGAGCAATACTGATGTCCTCCCCTCTTCCCATACAAACTATGAATCCTGAATTCAGAAGTCTAATAAGCAATTGAGAGGTGACAAAAGGACCATTTGTCACAATGTTAATGTTAATTATTTTTTATGTAAATATATTTTATAAATTATATTGATTTACACTCTAGGTACAACAAATATATTTTTACTATAATATTTTTAAACAATAACAAATGTTAGTTTGGTACATTCTAGTAATATTGAAACTGACATTATTCCTCTTAAAGTTAGGATTACAGTTAAATATGAATGTTAGCACTAAAAGTATAAGAGTAACAAACTGTTACCTACCCATTTCCAATGGGAGACCTAGAACTATTGGCCCCTTGTTGGTGTTTCTGATTGTTACTGGAGTCAGACCGGCGTAATATGAATTGTATGTCATTGGAATATTCACCCCATTTCATAAGAATCTGCAATTTCACAACAATTTATCAATTTAATGTTCATATCAATTAAATTATTAAAGAATAGTGTCATCATGAAAAATATGTATTGTATGATAAAATACGACCTACATAAATAAGTTACGTTTGTCTACCTTTAAAGGATATTCCTGTGGTGCAAGGAGTCGCTCATTATTCCGCCAGCGTTCGATCAGTGTAAATCTGCCCACTTTTCCCGTGGCATGGGCCAATGCGAACACCACATCCTGTAACACACCAATGAATCAATAATACACTCCCGTTGGACAATCAATACATTTTATCTAAAATAATACAATATGTGATTGAGAATGTTATAATATACCGACCTGGCAAGTGGTGGTCTCTGTGACCCCGCAAACGATCCTTTGTATCCCCTCGACCCAGACCTTCAACTCCATTAATTTTGCACTCTAATTCTCAAATTTCAGTAGACATATTACTCAACTACGCCATCAGAAGTATCTAACAGACGGAAGCTGATACTTTTCTCACACACAAAATGAATAAAAAGTGATAAAAACACAATACATCCCAGGAACGCAAAGTGAATTTCGTTCGATTGTAATGAAAACTTCGTTCAGAAACTGTGTTGACAGTTGAAAATGTGGTGGGCCAACACTTTGGGAATGTCAATATTATTGACAAAGACGGTATAATCCAGTGTTGCCAACCTCAAAAAACTAAAAAACAACAACTCGCCTTACAAAAAACAGTAGAAAGCGGTAGGTAAAGAAAAAAAGGCAGATTTCATAATTTTGCTCATATAATTAAATAATAAACAACTTTCTTAGTTACTAGAACTCACATAAATTGATATATTTATAATCACAGCAACATAAAACAAAAATCAAAGTAAAATTATTTTTCAGTTTCATTTTCAATTGCCTCATCTTCAATATTTTCACACTCATTTTTATTTTTAAAATCATACATGTTTTTGTTGAATTTCTTCATGTGCTTTTCTGTAGCTTCAAATGAATAACAATCAGTTATTTCGGATTTAGTGTGTAATACTCCTTTAATAGTTGTAGTCGATATTCTATTGCGTAATTTGGTTTTCATAATATTTATATCAGAAAATAACCTTTCCACGGCGGCGCTGCTATGTGGTAGGCACAAAAGCTTTTTTACCAATTCACACAATGTAGGGAATGTTTGAGATTCGTCTCCATTTCTTAATTCTTGTACATGTTTCCAAAAGTCGATAATATCGGGAGTTTTGTTTTGGTCGAAAGAAAAATCGACATTTCTTAACATTCGCCATTCTCTATCCAGTTCCGTTATATTATTTGGACAAATCTTTGGGAAGAAATAATGTAAATCTGCAATGGAAGGGAATTTCTTTTTTATTTAGGACAGTCAAGAAGTCATAGAAGTCAAGGTTTAATATTTTAGTTTCTTTTGCGTGTAAAATATTTTGTGCTTCATTTTTTTCTTGTTCAGTGAGATTCAAATATTCAGCTTGTATTCGTAAATAGGGATTTCCCCGTGCATAAAAATATAAAGAAGATACTGCCATCTAGTATCAATGCGTTTTATTACGTAGTGGTTTGTCATTGCGTTTTATTGCGTAGTGGTTATCAAAAAATGTTTACATAGTAGTGTATTAGGTGGCGCTGAACGCGAAAAACAGTAGAAAATAGGAATGAAACAGAAAACATGGTCATCAATGTAAAAACAGCAAATCTACTGTTAAAACAGTAGGGTTGGTAACGCTGGTATAATCCGTTCACTTCGATAGTGTCAGTTAAATGCTCCTAGATGTCGGTAGCCGAACGGTATATTATATAATTGTTGTAAAAAAACGTATTATTAATGCCAATGATTTAATTTAGACAGCAAAAATAATCAAATCGGTATAGTATGGGTACATATAATCACAGATAAGATGGAGCATAAAATTAAACCTTACTCCTCATTACTCGAAGTGTCCTGCGATGCCTCGATATAAAAACCAAATTCACCAGCGGGTGTACAACGCATCCATCATCTTTTGATTTATATTGAATAGGTGACGTGTGCTACGTAGTAACCAGTACGTAGTAGGCGTGTGCTGGGCGGCATATAACCACAGATCACTATGTACTACATATAACAAAGGCACACGAACTTTAAGCATTGAGAAAGAGAAACGTATTTCAGCGGAAACTTCATAAATTATATTTGATTCAATCAAAGATTACAAATATGTACAAAATTATGGCATTTGTGCAAAATTATGTCACCTTTTTACTTTTTTCTATGGTGACACCTCACAATCACCTTTCTATACACCTTTTAGCTTGTTGTAAGCATGGTATTTCTGTTTTAATAGGTAGGGTAGTAGTGTATTGTATTGTATTATGTGTATTTTTCACATAAGTACTTGTATTTATTCCTTGTATTTTTATTTTTATTATTACCAGTCCAGTTATTTCCCTTTACCTATTTTCTGTTAATACCTTTTTAACATTATAGTCTCTTTACTTGACACCAAACTTCACACTGGCAGTACCATCACCTCCTTGATGAAGCCATAATTCTGAAGTTGAAGTAGGTTGAAAGAGGTTGAAGTTAAGTTGAAGTTGAGAAAACATTATTCAACAAGTTGATATTATCATGTGGATATTATAATTCAATTCATATCAAGAATTGAATTGAATTATAATTAGAACGTAACACAAGAGTATCAGAACAAACATTTTATGATTAGCATAGTATCTCAAAATCTCATAAAATCAAAACAGGGCTTTTTAAACGAATTATTGTTACTATGGCCCAGCCCGCACCAGAAGAGGAAGATGAGGTAGGTGTTTTGTGCGATTTCAAACTCGTGCCATCAACCTACCACATACTCGTACCAGATTTGAATTTTTTACCGTAAACCGATAATTTATCCATACAGACAGAAGAACTGCTGAACTCCATTTCAGACACGGTCGGTTTTTAGTTGGCACATTATGGGCACAGCCGTTTCCGCCTATCACATACCAACCATATACTATGTGCAAACTGTGCTCTAATTCAGTTTACATAGTCCAGTAACACCACGGACGAACACATACACACGACACAGGATGAACAGCAGGACCATAGCTCCATCAATTGATATCCCACAATATCCCAAGTGTCATGTTCCACCTCACTCACACAGTTTCGCTCCTATGCTTTGTTTGATTTGCCGATCACCAAGACTCACGATGAGTACACCTCGTGGAGATCTAAACAGACGTGAGCCCTCCGACATACGCTCATTATAACAAGCGGAATGGGTATGCCAAAAGAACTCGCAGTGGGTAGCCCAGACCCAAATAACTTCTAGCTTCCTAGCTTTAAGACCAGCCAAGGCGCATGCCTCATCATAGCAGGCCAAATCAGTATCCCAGGAGTGTTCTACGCAGCCCAATCTTAGATCCAAACATCCAACATTCTGGCTTCAAGATCAGACAAATGATACCTGGACTACGTTTAATCGAACCTAGTCAGGGTTTGTGGTGGCGTGTGGCTATAAGGAATCACTGGCATGCGAATGTGGCACTATGCAGAAAGCAGAGCGCGCAAATCATGAAAATGGAATTGTTTGAGTCTGAAGAGTTTATCCACAAATTGTGTCATTTCTTCTCATCTCCTCCTGCATTTTGGCCCCTAAGGCCCTGTGGTTGACTACTATTCGTTTGTAGGCGAGCAAAAATAGACATGTAAATCAAGCCCGTTGACAGAAATGTCGGGACCCGTTACTCTGATTCTCGTGATTACTTATCCCTATTTTTGGTTTGTTATAAGCATGAGGGCCTACCGTCTGAAACTCGTTACAGGCTATACCCGTAGTGCCCTCTTGCCGCCGGCGCCTGCAATGGCCTGCATATCATGTGCTGGTTGATAGTGTTAAACTCTTTAGCCATACGTTTTTGCTACAAAAGGAGTGTAACAAATATATTGTGCAGTGCGTGTATGTACTCGTATAATATAGAATTGTAAAAATAATTTTAGTAGTTTCAGCTAAACTGCTAAATTGATTTCTACAAAAAACGTACCCTTATAGTTGTGAAGATCTCGAGATAATGAATCCCAAGATAATGTTAAGCTACTAATCTAGGCTAAGTGTACTAACAAATCTAATTTAAAATATGTATCTTTGACATTGAATAAATTTAATGATTAAAAAAATCCCAAGCTCTCTTATCTTCTTTAATTATCAACACAACAGACTAGACACTGCAGTTTGGAAGACTGAAATAGTGGTAGCTAGTCATGCAAACATCTAAACATGCTCTACAACCAACCCCGTACTGGGGTATCGAACCCAGGACCTCCGAACTAGCGATTATGAAAGCCCAACTGTTTAGCCACTAGGCGATTACATCCGGATTCATTAAATCTCAATTCCAGGACGCCGTATTTAACGTGGAAGAAATACAAAAGATCGTGAGAGACTTCATTGAGTTGACTCTCGGAGGCAACACTTACAGTCACTCCCGAACTCCGCAGTGGATTTCGATTATAAGTGACAAAATACTTACAAAAATCAACAAATTGAACAAGCCCTTTAAATACTTAGGTGAGTATTGTTCCCAGATTCATAGAACTGCCGCCGTGCTTACAAAATATAATAGTACTTACAAAACTAATTATTAATTAATTAATGGCTCCGTGTTTTATCGAAGATGGCTTTATGACGTTTTCCGGTTGGTGTGGTTTTTTTATATACAATCTATTAATACTTCTACGTGGAATCAAATCCGTAACCTCTGCATTGTGGTTCTGTGATATTTGGCGTTCATCTCAGTGTCTCATGCACCTAATGGTCGTTTGTCTGTGACCTCTTGTAAATTTCTCTCTGGCTATGCCATCTATCAATGCCGGAACATAGCAGTGCTATAACACTGTTGTTTGCACTAGTAAGGTGCCCATAGAAAAATAATCACCAATCCACTAACCAATCCCGAGTACTTGTACCTCAATGGGAATCGAACCCGTGAACTTCGGATTGTACGTCCAATCCCAGAAGGGTCATAAACGTCTGAAGACGAAAGCCACCAGTTTCGAAAGGCAATTACTATTGTTGCAGTGCGTATAACTATTACTCAGAAAAATGGATCGGGCCTGCACACTGCGGCCGCCTATTACTGGGACACGTTGACAGACGCCACTTGTACCGTACGCTGGGAGAACAAATACATGTACTGCATTGTCAATGTATGGGGCCTTGCGCTACAGATTTAAAAATAAACTTTGACGAATTACATGTATGTATTTGATTATGCTTACATTGATTTTTTATCCTCAGCTTCAGTCAACTCGTAGAATATAGGTAGTTCAGCAATCTGACACGAAATAAATTTACTTTATTTTTCACACCTTTCTACGAATACACTTTTTTGCGAGAAATACAAATAGGATTCCAAAAAATTACAAACTATTGGTTTGTTCGATGTTTCCTAAGTCATCCGTCTATATTGTCTGATCACATATGCCATATTAAAACAACTCGCTGTAACTGAGTCATGGTTGCTGCTAAATTATGAATGCTAAAGTTTGATTGCTCCTAAATTGCCTTAAAATTTGGCATGCGTAGAATTCCCCTAGCTCTATGAGGAAGCTGACGACCCACACATTTCTTCTTTGGATACTGTGTTCCTAGATTAACGGTTTGGTATATTTCGGAGCCTTGTATATCTAAGAGCTTACCCTTCGTTTACTTAGCCGTTTCTATTGCTCACAGCATTACCGAACGAAAATTCTCTCTGCACTTTTCTTCCCATTGATTCCGCGATCCACCTCCAGTTACTCCATTGCCATTGCTTATTATTTGCATCGATTGCTACCGCTAATAAGCTTAATGTAAACAAAGCTAAGATACCTGTAGATAGAATTCATAAAATTTCATTAATTTTGACTTCATGCAATGAGCTTATTTTTCTTAAAATTCACGGAATAAAAAATATTTAATATTGCTATTTATATATGTATACTCTGAAACTGAATATGCCTAGAAAATATTGCAACGTGTGAACCATCTAATATTTTTAATATATTATTTTAACTGAACAATACTGTTGAGGTCATTGTAATTCAATGCACCTGTAGTGACTTATAGATTTTAATCTTTCGTGTGGTGGTGTAAAGCTATTATTGGGATTTAAAATAATACACTGTATGAAGCACATTTTAGTATTTTTATTTTTGGTAATATTTACCACAATACAAATAATAGAAATAAATAAAGTAATAAATGTATAGACAAGAAAATTCATAGAAACTATGCCTTGTAAAAATTGTTGCTTTTAAAGCAATTCAATAATAATTTATAATAACATTAGGCAAAATGGCATTGTTAAAATAATATAAGCATTACCTTTTAACGCACAAAATAATATCAAGGGATAGATGTACACTACAACACAAATTCATCACTTGGTGATTCGGTCTTTTCAATTATGTACGACCAGGGATATTGGCGGTTGACCACTTAAATTTTGCTTTGAATTAGTAGTTTACTAAATTTATGCGTTCATGTTCTAGAGGTGTTTATCTCCATAATCACGGACAAGATTTAATATATTGAATCGAAATAACAGTGGCTCGGGGATATTGCGTTGTATGTGCCAGTTTATTAAATTCGAGCCACCGTGCTTATTTGGCCTTTAAAAGTGGTCAACCGCAAACGTCATTGGATATATGTACGTCTACAGGACTAATTAATTTCATTTTCGAAAAGTATAAAGGATCCCTCTAACTGGAGCTCAGAACACGCTGGAGCGGCTTCAGCGTGACGCGTTTATAACGCGTATCTTCCACACCGCAGATTGTACCCTGACGTGATGGTATTATATTACATTTTCTTATAATGATGTTCGATTTCCACACTTTCCATAACAGGACAGACATTTCGATGAATAATTTGTTTGCACCCCTTTTAAGCTCCAATTTTGAAATATATTGCAATGTTGCAATATTGTTTTGACGTGTCCACGTCTTTAAGACGCCATTATCGCAGCGCCAGCATATTGTGAGCTCAGGTGAGAGGGATCCTTTATCACATTTTTTAAACAATTAAATAATTCAACTTCTCTTCAAATACATACATGAACAGCATATGAACAATTAACATAGAATTGACAATGTACAAAAATATTGAAGCAACATAATTTGTTAATGTTAAAGGAAATTCATGTAAAAAAAATATTTCATACAATTTACATTATTCAAAATTATCTGTAGTTTTATTATCATAAATCGATGTAGGAATATATAATACTACTATGTCTGAAACGATATGAGACTTGAATTTATTTTATCATCCATATAATTCATGTTTAATCAAATGATGTTGGAAATGCACATGTCCGTCCGTTTCATTTCACCATTCTGCCGTCACACTGAGCACGGGCGCAATCATATTGTTCTCAAAATACATTTTAGGTCATATTACCAATTTTTTCAAATCATTTTTATAATATTTTAAATGCGCTAATGTGAGTTTTGTTTTACAATAAATTGAGATTGAACGATAAGAGTCAAGTTGAATTTAAGAGACTGATCGACAGAGAGATAGAAGTAGTTATATGCATTATATATTTAAAGGTACTTAAAAGTCAGTGTTAATTTTAAGTACAACTATATTGTAACAAAAATGACTCATTTAACCAATTACGATTTTATTGTTCGATAGCTACTCAATTTTATTGGCACTGACCAGAGCGAGTATATGTCTTGACAAAGCTTTGTTGAAGGTTTTGTGGAAAGTAATTTGTGTAATTGCGACCCTTTCTCTTATGACCACATCATTTTCCAGATATATTTTCCCTGTAAAGTGTTTCATGCGTACGACTTTAGAGATGCTTCAAAATACATACATTTTACAATTGTGCTCATAGGTCATCGACGTTACATAAATTTATTTCGATAAAAATTTCAAATTATATATTTTACCTATACTTATTTATGCAATCTTTTCTTGCAGAGAACACAAAGAAAAAAATTGAATTATTTATATGGAGCACATACATTTTATACAAGTAGCAAAACTAAAATCGAACGCACGACGTAAGCCCCATTATATTGTTATAAATCTACATTACAATGACTATTGATTATTTATTATCGTAGTTCATTACTATAACAAACAAATTTTAATACTGAAGACTTGTACAATCGTCTAGCGATGTATAGAATGGACATAGGGTGTACTATATAAAATATAACCCGGTGTACAGGCCCGAGCTGAATCAAAAATAGATAGAAACGCTTTAGGCAGCCAATGCCAGCAATGTTGAGTATAACATTTTACAGGTCTAGCGTAAAAACGACGCATAACTTCAGTCGGGCATCGTTTGACGTTCCGTAAACACTCGCATACCTCAGGAACACTCAGTTATACGTTAGACCTGTAATACGGACTGAGGTGACAATATCGATTAAACATCGTGTTTCTGTAACGGCTGCTGCATACCTCAAAGTAGTCTATTTAACATCATGAGATGGAAAACTCATATTCTGAAGATGGGGAAGAAACGCGGAAGAATGAGTCCATTAATTTAAAAATACATTTAACCTACATTATCTCTTTATATTACTTTATTAAATATGTTGTTAGCGAAAACTGTGTAGAAATTGTACTCAAGTAAACAGTGTTGTGATGATTAACATGAATAGAACAAATAAACAGACCCAACAGCTTATAAATTTATCTTAAACATCACTGGAACTACGTAATAGGTATTCATTCATTACTACTTTATTTGCTCTAATGACTACCTATAAGTGAAGACGTCGAATAACATTGCTATATTGTATTTGTTATGTAATAGAACCCAATAAGGACTCGTGGGTCTACCTATCATAAAATGATAATGTCTCAGCTGTCTCAGGACCAAAGATCTCCAAAGTTTATCTCCTTCAATCAGATCTATCTCCTTTTCTTTTTACTACAGTATTACATTTGAATAATTAGATATATAAATAATGGGTAAAATAATGCATCGCGTGTGATAGTTTCAACTTAAATATAAATTGTGATGCACAAATGTGACAGTGACTTGAATCGCATACGATTACACATCGATAAAAATAGCCTATTAAAATTGTGATGCAACCGAAAACTGTGCTAATACAATGTGCATTCCGTTACTAAACCTCGTGTGTCGGAACCTGTCCACGTTCACCAATCGATTCGAACAACAAAACAACCCCGCATCTATAACCTATACGACGTAAATATACCTCATAAAAGTACAACCTATCGCTATGACTACGATATAACGTTTTTCCGTTTAACCTCATTATTATGACATATCTCATCTTATTTACAATTGGCTATACAATACTATTTAAATATTACTATCAAAAAAGTAACATTGTACTTGTTAACTTTCCCTGCTATACTCTCATCGGATGTACTAGTATCGGCAAATATGTACCTAAATCTCAATTAAAATTATATATGTACATACATTGTTTACGACGCTATGTTAGTCGAGACTTAACTGATCACAAGTGAAGAGTAATGAGGAAAATATGAGGAACAATAAATGTACACTATTGATAACGCACTAACCATTAAATCCCCCGCTCGGGGTTGACCACATATCACAACGAGGGCGGGTGAGTACCTACACGCCACCTCAGGCGAAACATCGTCCTAAAAACTTATATAAACTAAAATTATTTACAAAAGTATAAACTTATCACAAAATAAAAATATATTTAAGTAAAATCAATAGCATACACAGCTGTATATATTACAATCCAACATCTCTAAACACTGGGCAGATTCAATAAGAGATCATGACAAGATTCAAAACTTTCAATGTGTCTCAGTACACCCGTACTACATGAATATCTATGAATGTCCATACATGAGGTGGGTATAACGCGATATGTGAATTTGACTTATTGTCTTACTTAAATATACATATATAATAATAGGTACGTTCAAAATTGTGCTCGACCCAGTATTTCATCAACACACACCCATTTCCCCAAAGCAAAATTCCATTTAGAATTATTGGGAGATCCATCGATTTATTTTTACCGACATTCGTTACTCGTACATTCAATCGTGACGCATTTTCGCATAAAATATTTTCTAAAATTTAAATATATCTCAATATAATGTATGTACTTTTTATAAATTATGCTAATAAAGCCGTGTACATATTAGTTTGCCTTAAACCTATAAAGGGTAGTGTAGGCGTAAACTGATTGTAAAACAATAACTCAATCGACTCGTTGGATTCGTTTCCTATTAAGTAGTACATAAATTGACACAGATAACTCACTGGGTTCGACTGTGTTCATCAGTTGAGATACTTGCGGCACTTCTTGGCACCACAGGTGCACGGTATCTTGATCTCTTCGAAAGGGAACTTGTAGTCGTATGTGAGCTCCTCGCCCACCGTGATGCGACGCAGTGCGAATATCAGGATGTGTTTGTGGCCGTGGATGTCTACCACTCGCGAGTAGCAGTTCGGCTGTAGTCAATAAACAAGATTACGTTAGATTGTTATACATAATTATGGTTTTACTACATGTATATCTCTGAGCAACCGTGAAGCATCCTAGAGCACATCATCGCTTAACATCAGGTCAGATTGTGGTCAAACGGAAGCATATCTAATCGTAGCTACATATTTTGACGAATATATTTTTAATTCTTAATGTGAGTGCTGTCATTAATCTATCGTTTTGGACACTAATATAATTTTATAAACATTAAAAAGTTGCCTCCACACTCTTATTTGCTAACTACAAAAACATTGTAACAAATTATGTGGAACACTGTTCTAAACAAAAGAAGAAAAATATCAAAAAAATGTTAAGCGAGCACTTAAAATATAATTCGGTTATAGCATACGCCATTACTTTTAGTATATATATTTTATATAGTATATAGTTGATAAAAAATTTACGTTTAAAATGTGGCCTGCACTTGTACACTATTTGAAAAATTAAGCAAAACATACTAAAATTACATTTTTGCGCTTATTGTAATTGTACAAAATCATTCTTTTTGTACCAAGTGACAGCGTCAAATGTCCTTTCTTACCTGTTTCGTATGTTTTATATGTTTTTGTACAAATAAACTAAAGCAAAAGGGTAACTAAATCACTTTCATTTGGTAATGTTTTTTAAAATAATAAGTGTACAATACCCGGCCTTATAGTTCCATACATTCGCGGAACGTGTCATTTAAAAAACAAAAAAGCTTTTAAAATGTCGTATTCATTTCTTTTTTTAAAACGAAATTAATATTACACAACTACATTAAACACGCATCCTACTTACGTCGCATGAGTGGTTTATAAACCTCGCAGCATTTCCTTTTAGCGTAGCGTCGACTACGAGGTTGTCGTCAATGCGGAACATGTAGCACCCGCCGACCCCGCGCCGACCACTCATGGCCTCGTACTTCTTCTCCCGTTGGTCGGCCAGAACCGCGCGAATCACTTCACCCGCATACTCTATTACCATATCACCTGCAAAAAACGTTACATATTACAGCACACTCTTCGATACGAAATAGTGCGAATTTATACAATATTATTTGATAGTCATACCTTCTTCAATGTCACGTTTACAGAACAGTCCTCGTCCGTGTATATGGGATCTGTAAACTCCCACCGATGCCTTCGATGTCTCTCTAAGGTGCCTGAACCTCATCGGTGGCGGTAACGTAGCCAGTCGCCTGTAAGTCATCGATAAGATAATAAAAACAAGTTTTTAATAAACATCGTTTCGAGACGGGATCTTTGTCAAAACAAATGGACATCGTCTACGACCAGAGTCCATGTCAAGGCGAATCTAACGAGCTCAAACTCGATGGGGTTGCATAGTTTTAATAGAGTTCCCATGACCACATTCCGGCTCCAACATCAGCTCAGCTCCATGTTATAATAATATTGCATTGTTATCTGATATATGTACATCTGTAATATTTTATAAATATTATTGTACATATAAAAATAACAGAGACAATCTTAAATAAAATTAAATTGCACCAATTGCGCTCTTACTATTTACACACATATATATAACATTATATACACACACACTTGCAAACTTTTTACACTACACGAACATAAACTATGTTGTTTATCTTATATATCTCAAATACTACAGAATAAGATAATGTATAAAAAAGTATAATAAAAAAACATGACTTACAAAATACATAAATAATAAATATATACATATAAACTGCCTATTGTTTTATTATGCTAAAATTATGACTAAGATTCTGCTAAATATTTTTTTCTTTGCCAACAATGGCTAAATGTGAAATACTAACGTTTTATTCTATGACTATCTAACTAACCGCATTTAATACGAATAAAGATTTGTTAATGCATGCAAAATTTTAGCTCAATCAGAAGTGGGTCAAAAACTTGTAAGAATTGAATACAGAGACAGACACACTAAAACGCATAAAATAGTGGCAGCTGTTTGAATCACAGTTATCCTAATCACCTCGAGATGGAGCTGTCCCCTTCCTGTCCTCCGAACGGTGGCGGCTCCTCCCGGAACGGTGATGCCATCCAACTGAACATATCGTGGTTTTGTTTCCGACTAATGGGTCCGGTTCGTGCACTACCCCAAGGACTCTCCTTAAATCCTTCGCTCAGATCCAAATCATTGTCTAAGCTGTTCAGTTGTCTTCCCTGGCGTGTCTTATATTTGATGCAACGATTAGCCTGAAATATGTATTAATTTAATTATATATTCTAAGTAACAAACTATAGTAGATTATAATATCATATACCATAATATAAAACAAGGATTATTAGATTATATATCATATCATAATATAAAGCAAGGATTGGCTCGTCTGCACTTTAGGTGACTTAAACTAGCGCCTTCAAACTTTTTTTACTTATAGAACTACTTATAACAAACAACTGTGTAAAATCTCAGATTGCGGAAATGCGCCCATTCAACGATATGATTTTTTAAAGTTTCAGCAAATTCCTTAGCACAACGCCATATTTAAGTGAAAATCAAGTGCACAGATATATTGAAAACAGACCTAACTAAAGAGATTGCAATCACTGACAATTATGTTTAAATTCGCCATAAAGTGTCATAAAGCGCCATATAATAATATATGACTGGTAGTCAAAGATCTAGGACCATACAGCCTTGTCTAAACTGGCATTTCTTTTTCATCATGCAAAATATGTATTACGTGACATTTGCTAGCGCCTTCAAACTTTTTTAGAATCAAATTTGTATAATCCCAGATTGCGGAAACACACCGTTTTAAAGATAAAATTTTGGCTCGTCTGCACTTTAGGTGACTACAACAGACCCGGAGATGACTGCAGGGCAGAAATTCCGTCGGATAGATTAGGTTTGTTAGGTTATTTTTTTATACAGACTCGGAGATGAGTGCAGGGCAGAAATACCATCGGATAGATTTGCATGATGAGTTCTACAAGCCAAAAAAAATTTAGTCACCTAAAGTGCAGTCCTTCCAAGATTTATTAAATGAAAAATGTAAAAAAAATCTTTTTTTTTTTTTCATTTTTATACAGCCATGTCTTAGTTTATTTTAGTCCCTTATGGTGAATTTTAGGCCAAAGCCGTTTTTCAGTATTCTCAATGAAATGTATTTAATACGGAGTAAAATAAATAAAATATGGAGTTAAAAGTATGGTTCAAGGAATCGAGTGGGTGAAATAAAACATCGTCACAAATAATACAACCAAGGCAGAAACACATGGTTATTCCAACCCCAAAGCACGAGCCGAGCAAAGCGTGCCGAGGCAGCGGTTTTCAAAATTTTCAATCAAAATTTTCATAGAGTACCGTGTCCGGCACTTGGACGAAAGATTGTTGTATTTGTAATACATATTTTGCATGATGAAAAAGAAATGCCATTTTAGACAACGCTGTATGGTCCTAGATCTTTGACTACCAGTCATATATTATTATATCCTCTTTATGGCGAATGTAAACATCATTGTCAGTGATTGCAATCTCTATTCTCTTTAGTTAGGTCTGTTTTCAATATATAGTATATGTATCTGTGCACTTGGTTTTCACTTAAATATGGCGTTATGCTAAGGAATTTGCTTGAAACTTAAAAAAATCATATCGTTGAATCGGCGCATTTCCGCAATCTGAGATTTTACACAGTTGTTTGTTATAAGTAGTTCTATAAGTAAAAAAAGTTTGAAGGCGCTAGTTTAAGTCACCTAAAGTGCAGTCCTTCCGTGTAATACTGGCGGGAGTGTTTTTCGCGTTTTACGCATGCGTTACAAACATAACGGTTGTTTGTTTCTGAGAAACATTTAAAAAAGGCGAAGACTTTCAGTTAATTCAGCATGAAATCTTTTTGCTCGAATTCTTTGAAAGTCTAAATAAGAGACTTTACGTGACGTCTCTCAGTTCAGTAGACACTTAATGACTCGATAGATAGCGCAGAAGAGCTAGAAATAGGGGATAATACTGCAATGTTCTGACCACAGACCACAATGTGAGACCGAGTGGTCCGACTGCTCAGTCCGAATAATCGGATCACGCGGATTTTTTTTTAATATCATTTTCTGAGACCACACGGCCGGACCACGAGAACTTTTTCCCTGTTGGTCCGACTAAATAATCTAACTGAGGAAGAATAATATGAGATTTAATTTCAATGTAGCTTTATTTTTGCTTTAAAAAAATTTTCGAGGGTTATATAAATATGGCTTTTATAAAGGGCTGTATTAATTCGTAGATATAGAAATTTTGCTGACAAACTTTTTAAAAAATTTATGCAATACATAAATTATATCGTTCTAAAAATATTTCCAAAATTATCAGACCATATATTATCCCAAACTAGTGTTGTCTTTTCCAACTTCTTGCTTTCAATTCATACGAAAAAATATTCACTTGACATCGTGTTTTGCTGCGACGGTGCCATCTAACCATGAATTAAGAACTTTTTTAAAAAAAAGTCTCTCTTTGTACATCTGTGCACTTGGGTGATTATTGTAAAGAGACTAGTCCGTAAAATACAACATTACAGTCAATGTCATAAGGACTGCAATAATAAATAGCACATGTGTTGAAAAATATATAAAAAACTTACCCCTGGCAGCTGTTCAATAAGGTATCTCAAGGCATTATTGTTCAGTCCCAGTAGATGAGCTCCGGATAGACTGGATGGCAAGTTGTATTGAATTAGCGGTAGGCCTGATTGTTTTCTAGCGCTTTGCACGGCCTCTAGGACTTTAGCCCATAAGTCAGTAAGAGAAGGCGACGAGTAGTTGAATCCGTCGTCAGAAGTTACTTCAAATATTAGTTTGGGTCCATCGTCCTTTGGAGGATCAGGCGCTTGTTTGGGCAAGGAAGCTTTATTTTCTTGACCTTTTGGTTTCGTCTGCTTCTTTGTTACAACCGATTCGTTTTCAGTTTTCTTGTCGCTTATAGGTCTCTTCGTTGCCTTTGAAGAAACGTTTGGTATTTTAGGCTGTAATGATAACCTATTGGTTTCCTTCTCAACCAATATTTTAGGCGGTTCTACCTCGATCATTTCTTCATCTAAATTCGGCATTGAAGTTAATTTAGGTGTGATTTCAGCGGGTTCACTTCTGTCACTTTCTAAATCTGGTGGTGTGCTGCTAGTGTTAGCGGTTTGCATTTCTGACATTTGTATAGCATGAGCTGCATCTCTCTCTTCCTTTTCTTTCTTCACTTTTGCGAGTTCCATCATCCTCTTCGACTCCTCGATAGCCTTCTCAAGATCACTGTCAATGGTTTCGTCCTTTATATTCAAATCGGGCATGTCGTGAGTCACGGGCCTCGGTCTCGGTGCTGTTGGTGTTTTGACTGCAGTTGTACTCTTAGCCGAGGCTTTACTCTGACTGTCTCTATGTAGGGGCAACACTCTGTTCATGGGCCTCATCGACATTGGATTTACTACGTTTGTCGGTATACCCGATTGCTGTGTGGATGGAGCTTTGGGCAATGTAATGCTAGAACTGTTCTGGGTTGGTAAATTAATCGTATTATTTGGTACAGGGATGCAAATCATATTGTTCGTATTAGTTTGGTTCTGTAACATATTATTATTTGTTTGCAGCGGAAAACTGATGTCTGCGGCTGCTTTCGAAGCGATCTTGGGGTCAACAAGGTTATTTTGAACTGTGATGTTTACAGTGTTATTGCTCGAGTTGACGTTTATGTTCATCGGGGCGCTGTTCGGTATAGCTTGGAAGGGCACATTGATCATAGTACCGCTGTTCTCACTCTTCTGCTGGAACGTCAGGGAATCTGTTACACTGTTATTGCTACTATTCGTCATAACTCGTATGTTATGTTGGTTAATGTTATTATCTAGATTAGCATTATTCATTCTGTTTCTTTCGGGGAGGTTTATTATTCGGTTCCCTTGCGAATTCATTTGCATGTATCCTATTTGATTGCTTACAGATATAGTGTGATTCTGTTTGTCATTACTTACAATGTTAACTTTGGCGCAATCACTACTGGGCATGTTCGGCATTGACATGTTCGGATTCGGTGGCGGTCCCATTATGCTTTTACCACTTCTCAAAGCTTCTTGCGTAAATTTCTGCGTCTCATTTACCGGTATATTATTTCTGCTGAGTGGATTTTCCATTGGGCTGCTCAGTTGATTCTGTTGTGTAGTATTGTTACTCATACTGCAGCTGCTTATATTGATTTGTGTGTTATTAGGAACAGCGCTGTTTAGAATCTGGTTTTCATTGGTATTTGTATGTGTCTGAGAATTGTTCATCATAACGTGTCCGGTGTTCCCAGGCAACAAGTTGCCAACACTGTGTTCCGTTGAACTATTGCAGCTCATCAACATGTCATGTCCTGTCATACTGTTTTGACTATTCGTCCCATACATGCTGGGGCTGTTATTGACAGTATTCATTATCATATTATTTGACATATTAGGATTATTTACGGTGATGTTATGCATCAGGTTCCCTGTGTTCATATTCATACTGTTGTTCGAATTCAAGTTTGCACACATTTCATATGAATTTTGGTTGTTCGTGAACTGCGTGTTGCTGTTGGAACAACTTCCACTGCATGAGTTCTGGATCTCGTTCTTTATGTCCGGTATATTAGGGACATGCATCAGTGAGCTATTCAAGTTCTGGTGACTTGCATTAGTCATTTGCATAGAGCTGTTCATGTTGTTGTGCATGTTTACAGCATTCAAGTTACCGATCTGATGCTGCATGAGCGACGAATGCGTATCCATAGAATTTCTATTGCTTTGCATTTGGTTGATACTATTCTGCATGACCATGGGGTTTGTGTCGTGCCTGTTGGTGTGCATGTTTTGCACAGAACTGTCCATTTGATTACTAAGCGACATATTGCCAGTGTTCGCAGTCATGTGATGCATATGAATGCCGCCGTCCAACTGCTGCCGGTTGTGAATCTGATTAGAAACATGTTGATGCATGCCCATCATATTGTTCTCTATATGTGATCGGTTGTCTTGCACTTGCATGACATTCGGCATTTGATGTGGGTGGTGGTGGGCGACGCTATCCATTTGTCTCTGCTGCATCGACATTTGTTGTCCGACGTGCATGTTATTGTCCAACTGTGAACGACTAGAATTATTCATGTGATGATTCATCTGCTGTTGCATGTTGTGATGTTGGCTATTATGCATATTCTCCATCGATCTGTTCGCATGGATTTGATGGTTCATATTGTTAGCGTGCGGCTGCATAGTATCCATCATTATCCTGTTATTCTGCATATTGTTCATGTTCAACATGGATTGCTGCATATGCATATGGTTGAGATCATTCATTTCAGATCTGTTGATGTTGTTAGTCAAGTTGTGCATATTTATTGACTGATTCATTAGGTTGTTGCTGTCCGGCGTGTTCCTGTTTTGCAGCATATTGGCTTGGCTGTGAGGTTGAACGATAGTGTCGTGGAACGTTCTTCCGGTCGCACTTTGATTCACGTGTTGTAACTGATTATTGCTCTCAGTCTGTCGACTATGCTGAATCTGACCGTTCATAATGTGAATTTGATTCGGGGATGAAAGTTGTGTGTTATCGTGCTGCATAATCTGCATGTTGCCGTGCACCATGCTCGATGTGTTCATAGAGTTGCTGATATCATGCTGTTGGCTCTGCTGCATACTGCTGTCACTAGACACCGAGATACTAACTCTGCTATTAGCCGCCTCTTGGCACGACATATTCACATTTTGCATCGTATTATTACCCGAGCTAAGTATTTGAACTGGACCATGACCAGAGTTGTTCGCGATTGAACACATTTGGTTCTGATTATTCGACAGTGAAATCGTGTTCTGGTTGTTTTGTATTTGAGATCGCATCATATTATGTGGTATAATACTAATAGCGGGTGAGTTGCTCACATTACCTGCCACTTGACAGCTGCTTAGCTTGTGCATATTGATTTGATTGTCGCCGTTGTGCTTGCTTTCATTGTTTGTCATGTTGGGATAGTTCTTATCGTTTTGCTGGGAATGCGTTGTCATAATGTCCTGGGAGAAATTCATGTGGCCGCCTTCTGTTTTGGAAAGTGCATTAATCTTGCTCAATTTTAAAGTAGTATCAGCATCGAAGTTGTTCGCCACCGAAGCAGGCTGGTAAATGTTACCAGCGGTAATCTGGATGACATTGTTGTGACTGGTAGCGGACGGGTGGTGATTCGTGTTGTGGTTGCTTTCAAACTGATGGGGGTGAAGATTCAAACCATGGATCATGTTGTTGCTGTTGGACATTTGAACTAAACAGTTCTGATTCACTTTCTCTGCCTCGTGAGCTCTCGCAGTCACTGCGTTCTGAATATTTATCGCCGGCCCGCTCATCGATGTACTCGGTTTTGACATAGTTTGCAATTCAATCTTAGCTTCTATATTAGCGCTGCTCGTCGGAGGATGCATTGTTCTCCATGGTGTAGGCGACTTGGTAGTCTGAGTTACGCTAATGGTTGGCATAGTTGTAGAGTTCGAATGGTCGTTATAGTTCCCACTTATCTCAATAACATGAGAGTTCTCTAACTTTATACTGTTATTCTTGTTTGTAGAGGGAGCAACCGAGCTAGAAACTATCGGTTGAGTCAGAGGCATAGACTGTATGCTGAACGAGGGCATAGAATTGGGCATCGATTGAGATATAGCCATGACTGGTTGCCCCAATGATGATATGAGTGTTACGTTTGGTGATATCGACACGTTGCTTGGTTTAGCCATCGATACGTTCGATCTCTGGAGGCTCTGTGTCGAACTGGCGAGCGACAAGCTGTGTATTTGTGATGTTATAGGATTCATGTTTTGCCTTCCAGTTATGATGGCTGGACCAGGATGCGATCCGATGGCAACCGGTGTCATTTGAATCACTTTTGGAGTTTGTCTATTATTGTTACTGTTCGACAACTTGTCAGGCAGCGGCTGCAACGTTAGGTTGGGCACCGAAGTTTTGACTGTCTTTATAGTTTGCGGGGACGACTGCACAGATTGTCCTGTCACAACATTGGGTTGCGAGGAGGACGCCTGCGGGCCCACGCTCTCCCCTACGTTGTTGACCACCACGTAGCCAGTAGGTACTTCAACTATCGGCTCTATCTTACTCGCTTGGAACACTTGTGTAGTAGTTGCTGAGAAGCTGCTGTTCTGTGCTAGCACTCCCTGCATTGCCGTCGATACAAACTGTTGCGATGACATAACTGTATTCTGTACTATCGTTTCTAAGCCATAATATACCGGTTGTGTTGTAGTCAAATACATACACCCTGATGGGTCTGTCACCATTTCTAGTGTTGGTGTTGATCCAAGTAGCACTTGATCATTACAAAATTGTGGTAGGATTGTACCTTGTGGTAATATAGTGGCACCAGAAGCTGATGAAATCAGAGTATTGCCTTGAGGCTGTAAACCTGTATTCGGTATAATGGTCGTTTGGCCATTTCCCATCCCACTTTGCGGCGTGCCTGCCGTCTGCAACGTGTTGTTAGGGAGAAGTGTCGCTGTCTGAGACGTTATGGGAGTCAACCCTTGTATTGTACCTTGCGGTATGATCGTAGTGCCGTTTTGTGTGTGTATTGCTTGCGGTAATATAGTGTGACCATTGGGTCCCTGCGATATTATCCCTTGTGTCTGGATCGTACCTTGCGGCAAGATTGTCGCACCTTGCTGAATAGCTTGTGGCAATATCCCGACGTTTCCTTGGGGCAGCAGCACGGGAATCCCTCCGCTAGGTACTGCAACTAAGCCTCCTGATTCAGTTTGTTGGATCTGGAAGGTTTGTGGCATGAGGCCGCCTTGTGAAATAAATTGAGTTGGTCCAGTTTTGAAGTCTCCCTGTGGCGCGATGGTTGCAATATACTGCATATTTTGGTTTTGTTGAGAGAGAGCCTCAACATATGCAGACATGATGTTCTGATTTGACACCGGTTGAACTATAATGGACGGTTGGCCAGTTTGATTGTTAGTTTGCAGCTGAATCACTGTATTTCCTCCACCGAGCGGCGACTGATTAATAGTGGTAAACGTTTTCTCTAGTTTAGTTTGACGTTTCATTGTTGGTTTAGGCAACGGTCGCCCTCGTCCGCGGTTTGTTGCTTGGAAAATAGGCTTTGGGTGTACAGGTGCAGGTTGTTTCTTAGGAGACTTTTGTGGAGTTCCTGGCATCAATATCTGTTGCTTATTATGGGGGTTGGGAGAAGATAGTCGCTGTGTGGTCATGGCTGGCACAACGATCGTCGGGTTACCTTGCATCTGTGGTCTTATCATTGGCTGTATATTTTGTATTATAGAAGTCGTAGGCATACCCTGTATCGAATTGACTGGTAAAGCTATAGATGATGCACTAGCAAGATTGGGGAAATTCGCAACTTGCCCTTTACCTTGAATCATCGGAGTAATAGTGCCATGTTGATTAGAGGGTATTGTCAAGATTTGGTTTGAATTGGATGATATCACTTGAATCCCTCCGGGACCTGATATGAGCTGCGTCATGTCGCCGCCCTGCAAGCTGTTAGAATTTCCAGGTTTCACACAAATGTTGTAAGGTAGAATGCCAGGCTGTGTGATTATCTGTGGAGCCATCATTTTCTGTCCCCCCGCTGAACTCGTTTTCGGCGGCAGCAACATCTGCGGCGTTACTACAATCTGTGGAGACGACATCAGCTGCTGGTTAGAGGACACCTGCACATTGGTTGTTTTATTTTGATCAAATATGACAGTCCCAGATTTCATTTGCTCTGTAATAGTCATTGTCATCTCGTTGGAAGGCCCAGGGGATGGTGTTTCCACAATAGTGCCATTGATTGTGATCTGCCTCGTATTGATGGAAGTGCGTCTGGATGAAATACCCTCGGCTTTAACAGTGTTGTCATTGCCACTGACCACACCGGCGTGAATTATCATCGGCTGCGCGAATCCACCTTGAAATGCGTTTTGCAGGGTAGTCAATGTTCTGTTTTCTGGTGATTTGGGATTTTCGCTTTCACTTTCACTCGTAGACATCATATCACACGAAGGTACATGACGATCGTACGACTCCTTGTTTCTGTATGTGCACTGACACCTATCACAACGTACAGGCTGTTCTATTTGTCCAGACGTGCCTGAACCATCATCCAAGGGTCTCATCACGAGCTCCGGCTGACCACTGATAGAATTTCCTGCAATAGTCACTGTATACGTACTTTCTGAACCGCTAGCTCTATAAAGAAACTGGTTTCCTTGACTTCTCGCGTTATTTTCATTCATGGAGCGATTGTCTTCAACGCCATCTAACTGCTGGATTGGTGAAAAGTTTTCGACTTGCCTAGGACTGCCCGGCCGAGAGCTACAAGGACTATCTGACTCCGACCAGTCCGCAGCGCCATCTAGTTGAGATATCGGGCTGCACTGTATCTTAGTATAAAAATCAATAACTTCTGAATAATATCCCTCGGCCTTGTCATTTTTATCGTCGCCATCTTCCTTTTGTTTGGGTGACGTAGTTCGGTAGTTTATACCAGAAGTATGTGGAGCTTCATCACAAATACTGTCACTGGTGTTTGTCTCTACTTTCATCTTTTTGTCAACATTCGCGTCAGAATCTTTGATAACATCTACAGGACTCTCTACGAGTGTTGTTCTTTGTACGGGACTCAGTTTACCAGTAACAGTCGAGGTCCTTCCCATCTTACACCTCTTTATAGTTGACGACAGCAAGGTGGTGTCAAACTTATTGTTCCAGCTTATACTGCTGGACCTCTGCTGGCCACGACCCGTCGTCAATGACTTGAGATTATGGTTCTGTAAGATCATTTCTGATTTATTCCTTTTCAGTTCCTTGTTTCCCGACTCCAACCTAGCGCTCAACAACTCGTCTATGAAATCAGATTTATCATTGCTCTTGTCATCAGACTGACTTATTGCATTGTAGAATTCGCTTTTCAGATCCATTGCAACAATGTCTTCATATGGATTTGGGAATATATCCTGCATCGATATCCCATCTAGCAGATCGTGATTTAGATCTTCAAATATTGCGTCCTTTAGTTCTGGTGGTAACAAATCTGCGGTGTTCTGAGGTTCCTCTTCGTCTTGTTGCTCTTGCTTACACACATTGTCCAATAAATATTCCACAACTTGTTTCACAGCAAGGTCTTCCAGTGTCACCATATTTCCCAATTTTATGGGAGATTTATCGTTTTTCAACATCAATACACTCGTCCCCGATCCCGTTTCAAGACTTTCGTGCCAGGCCCCTATTTCGGCCATAACTCTTTCCACAGCTTGTATATCAAGGGAGTGATCAACAGTTATATTTACACCAAAATCAAAACCAGGGAGAGGTTCAGCTAGCAATAGCTTTGTTTTTATAGTGTACCTCACTATTTTAGAGGGTTTCTTAGAAGACCAGAAAAGTCGAGTGCAGGAAAAATCGACTGGCATCAAGAATTCTTCAAAGTCGGATACTGAAGGTACGATTTTACCGAGACTGTGCACTGTCAATGACCCTAGTAGAAACTGTACTTTGCTAATTTCACTGTACCTCTTCTTCTTTTTATCTAGTTCTACATAGACAGGTCTGGTGAGTTCAAAATCAGCATCTTTCTGCAAACTTTTCTTGGGAATGTCTTTGCCATGGTTAGGACAAAACACTCGCTTGTCGTCCATGAAGGCGCAACTTTCTCTTCGTGCACATGCATAGTGGTAAGTCTCACTGCAGTTTTTGGCACAGCATCCTACACTGGCGCCTTTCATTTCGCAAGCGGCACACTTGATCATTTTCCCTCTCGATATAGCCGAATGAACATTTTGAAGAGAGCCATCTATTTCTTCAAATACTTCAGCCGACCAGAGAGCACAGTTTGCATGGATCCAATCGTTTTGTCCACAGTAAAGTAGACGACCTTCTGAAGCAGGCAACCCATCGCCTGCGGTCTTACACAGAACACAAGTTCGCGAATCCATGAGAGGGTAGAATTCGAGTAAATCTTCTTCCAGAATATCTGCATCCAATTCCAATTTGGGAACTATCTGATCCATGGGTCGTTCCACAGAGAGGACCGTCGCTTTGGCACCTTTGTTGAACGACAAGTCTTGGTCCTTGAGAGATTCTGCATCATCTTGTTCCCCTTCGACTTCCAGGTTAGGCTGAAGGCAATTATTTTCACAGTCAAACCAAGGGAACGTTTCCGAAAATAAGTCTTTGTAAATCGATTTCAAGTCGTCACTCGATGTTCTCTGAATAACGTCTTTCATGTCATGATTGAAATCTTTTAATGAGACATAGTCATCATTGTTTACCCTTTTCTTGACGTCCAAAAGGGACGGCGATACGATCCTTGTGAGGTCGTTGATAACCTCGGACACGCTGGGCTGCCTTGTCATGGCCGGACTCAGGTCCTGTTCACTGCGCGCTGGTGACAACGCTTTCATCGGCTCATCGTCGTCTGATATAGCCTCGTACTTGTCGTCGTGCACAGTTGTCGGTAGCATCGTGGTAGCTTTCTCTACCTTCTGAGGGGGATAATTCTCATGCACTTCTACGCAGGGAGTATCAGACTCCATCTTAGAGCCAAATAGGCCAGTGGAAAAGCATATCTCTTTATTTTGCATCAATGGCTCTTGAAGGTTGACAACTTTGTGCAAAGTGTGTGGAATATCTTCTTTATCCATGTCTACTTCGTTGAGCAGCGACGAACAATGCCATATATTTGATGTACTTGGATCGTCCATTTTGTGATGTACGAGAGCATTGCTTTTTCGTCCTCTCGCAGTATTTCTGTATACCTTAGTTTCCGATGTGTTCTTGAGAGTCTCATCAACGCTGTCGAAATGCAACTTTCTGATGGCCTGCGGTGACATGAGCCTGTACTGCTTGCTGGGCACGGGGCTGTTCTTGTGCGGCGTGAGCTTCAGCAGAGCGCACGCCTTCTTGTTCTTGGCGAGGAGCTTTAGTAAGTGAAGCAGTCGTCCTTTGAGATGTTCAGTGAGCATCTTCCTCCACGGCGGGTCATGGGGCATGCACTTGCAGCAGATGTATTCGATTGACGGCGGCAACGCTGACAGCAGCTGATAGCCTTCGCCGGACAAACCTTCGCAACTAGCGTGCACCCATCGTTGACAGGAACCGCACTCCATCATCTAGAAAATACAAGATACTAAACTGCGGCAGTGAACATGAAATATGAGACTAATATTTTCATGTATCAGCCTGATAGCGTCGCAGGCCTCGTTTCATGGGAACCACAGACATCTTACTATGATAACCAAACCACCTGTTAAGCGTGGTAGTAATTACATTTCATTTATTAATTCTTAATAAGCTTACGTTACGCCAAATAACTTCGATGTTTTTTCATCTTTATAAATGCAATAAAGAATTTAACCAAAAGAAAGATTCGTCGACCATTCTGGTTGGAAAATAAAATAAATATATTTCTAAAAACAAATACGATTTTATTACCTTGCTGTCAAAGTCGTTATCCCTGTAACACGCCTGGCAAAGAGGACAATAATTGCCCTTCTGACGTAGTTTGAAGCAAGGCCCGCAGAACGGCAGGCTGCCTACGAACTTGCTCACTCGGGGACTGTCGCAACTCTTGCACTTTAGGCACGCGCTACAAATCTGCAAGTAAAACTACCCGTTTAGCTTTTACCTAACGTGAGACGTGAGTTTTGTTGATCTCCGATATTTATTATTAACTAAATTACACAACAATCATTATGGTGAAGAATATATAATACGTTTATTCTCAGTGTGAAATGTCATTAAGAAAAATAATATACCTTCGTTTTCATTAATGCATAATTAAAAAATGTGATGTACAATATTAAGTTCTTGAAATGTGTGCTATGTATGTATCGTAAGGTTTCAACAATTGATCCAAAACAACTATTTTATTTCTTATTTTGTTTAATCAATGAGATATAATAATAGTATTATATACCACTCCACAATTAAAATTGATTAACATCGCATTAATTCTGTTACAAACATATGTATAATACTTTATTGCGGTTCTATTGTAGGTAAGCGTGAATATGAAATAATATGTGGACACAAAACTAGAAACAACTTTGCAGTACATATAATAAAATAATAGCAAACAAAACGATATTTTTAGAAATCGTATCGTTAAGAAATTGTACCAACCCGCTCAGTTGGAATTTACAAAATGGGCTTTATGTGTGGAAGCAATAATCATATTTATAAATTAAATCAACAAATTTGACATAAGCGTATTTCATGGCGTGACATTGTTGTTGCTTTTCCACCAGGACTTGGGGCGTCCTACATTGCGTTTGCCTTGACGTGGTGTCCACTCGTGACCTCGTCTTCTATAGCGGTTGAATGATTATCATTGGCTTTATGCAACAAAAACTATCTTTGATTGTCATATTTAAAAAAAAACCAGCTAGATGGCAGAGCTAAGCTAAACGTATGGCCTTCTTGTCACTTTATAGTGGTCGAAAAGCCTAAGGGCGTAAGCGTACCTACTAAGAAGTCTCAGTCCATGAGGCATGTTATTTTGCTGATAATCATACTATATTTATTTTACTATAATTGTAATGTCGTGAAATGAGTATCATTAATATACAGCTTCATAGTGAATCACACACTATACATATATGATTATGTTTCAAAGCGCCATCTAGGGACCATTAGCTGAGTAACGGCTATTGTAGCTGACAATAAAGTTGTACATTAATTTCGCGACACAATAATTATCGATGTCCTAGTTTCAGGTAACCTAATTAGTTATCAAAGTTTTTTCAAGAATCAATCAATTTTTAAAATCAAGAATTTTATATGGAAGCATTCTAAGCGAATTTCCGTTTAACGGGATTCATCATAATCGTGTGTATAAGTATACTGTTGTACATGAGCCTCCCTCATAGATCGCCACATACTTTCCATAAGGGGATTAGCCATAATCACCACGCTTGGGTAGCGGATTCGTAATCACTATTAAGTACTCTTTACAAACTCTTTACACACTCATTACAAAGTAGACTGCCCATCTCCAAATTATTTATCCCTTAGTCGCCTTTTACGACACCCGCGGGATGATATGGGGAGGTCCTATGATAAAGGCACGGCACACGGCCTACGCACAGCGCATAAGTAAATATCATAATAGCAATGGCATAAATTCAACAAGCATCCATTTTTTTCCAGATAATTTAGAATATTAATCATAGTTTCATTAGTTATTAATAAGAATACAGCGTCTTAGCAATTTCAAATCATAAACACTTCGCTTATGGCTTAACCAATTTTTCTTTTATTCGACACCAACCAATCAGGATAAAAATAGGCATATATGTACATCTACACTGATTTTACATCATCACACAATGATCGGTCCCGAGCCACTTGCATCCAGCGACTCCCCGCGACCGTAACTAAGCCATAGGTCCATCTAATAGCTGGACGGCCCGGTACACGTTTGCCGATTTAAAATATCTTTTTAGAAATTAAAACAGATTCACTCCTACTACGGAATCTCACATCTTTACAGCCCGGAAACTCAACTGCTGAACATGAAACTCCAGACAGAACGCAATTAAGAATAGGCTTTTCAGGACGGGATAGGCAGAATAATTAATACGCCTGTGTTGGTGATCGCTGAAGTTGTCAATGATACATGTACTGACTGTCTTTTGAAATATTCCCATATTTACCTTCTACGACTTGCTTGTCGAGACATACGATAATTATTTCTATCCGAAAGCCAAAATCACAATGCACGCATAGCTCACTTTGTAATTATTTTGTTGTTGTTTTCGCCTTTTTTCTGTGTATTTATTTGTTTAGAAACGAATACAAAAGGACTTGTTGGTATATTGCTGACCATCTCCCGACTTTTTCCCCTAGTCACATTTTCCCAAACCTACGGGATAACGTGCGATTAGCTCAAGTCGCTTTGTAGTACCGCCTAATTATACTAATTTGAACATAGATGTGCCAGCAAAATTATTAAGACATTCACAAAAGCACAAAATATATAAGCTTGCACAACAACATATTTCAACATTCATTATGTCTATGCCAAAACTATAAAAATCAATAATGTCTTAACTACAACAGAATACATAAATAATAACATTTTTGTGTCCATATATTAATTTACTAGTTGGAGCCCGCGACTTCGTTCGCGTATTTTAATAAATTGCTGCTTTAAAGAAAAACCTTCACAGAATTTACATGTCATCACCATCATCAACATCTGCACGTCTACGTTGGACAGCCTCCTTCATAGATCATCCCATCAGGTTTTACATGAGGTGACTTGCAACAAGGACAGGCAAATATTTTCAATACATTTTTCCCTTAGTTGCCTTTTCGACACCCCCGCGGGATGACATGGGGTGATCGTATGCCAAAGCCAAGATATTTATTGATAAATGTCTAGCATCTAAGCGCGCATACATTCGAATCTCGTACATTCGTTCTCTCAAGAGATTCTATTTCAGACATATCAAAATAACACTTAAACATAGCTTTAGTAAGCTAGGATTCTAACTTGGGTAGCATTTGCTTGTTATTACTTAGGCATCCTTTAAAGAAATAGAACAAAAAACTTATTCTTCTCTGATTTAGACTCAACTAATAAATGTACACAGCAAAAGTGAGACGTTTCACAGCAATGTGACTAGACATAGGACTCCATACCCACGAGCAAATCTCTCGCGGCGATATTCCAAAAGCAGGGGACGAGAGCTTCAAACTTGGGAATCTTCAAACGAAGAGTAAATAGGCACCTACTAGATCAACGCGTAACATCGTCGACCTCATCGTCACTAACATTGATTTGATTGATTGAGGTCCACAGTTGATCTGTCTTATATAAAATACTCGCTCATGTAAATGTGATCTTATATACCTGGGGCCAATCGCTGCGATGGTCGGCCGGAGCTGCGGGCAAGCAGGCAGCGTGGTAATGTCGCGCGCAACTGCGACAGCGCAACCGCGCCGCGGAGCGCGAGCACGCGGCGCATGACACGCAACGCGCACACGTCCAACCGGCGCCGCCCGCCGCGTCCTCCGCGCACCAACTGTGGTACCACTCGCAACACGACGAACATGCCAACATCTGAAATTAATTTTTTATTATTAACTATTTTAATTATTAGTAATATCAAATGAACTATTATTATAAAAAAGTATCTGTCTCTGATTTGCAACTCTGCCTTCCTTGAAATAAATTAAGGCTTAAGTTTAGTATGTGCATAGTAATTCTTCTAATATTGTATACTAGCGACCGGCTCTTGCTTCACACGGATGCAATGTGAAATGACTGCTTCTAGGCGGTACTACACAGGTCGGACACTTCGAACAAATGTCATGATATCGTCACACATCCAACCGATGACGTTTGTACACCAATCGACCGTTGATCAACGGCATCGGTCAACGTCGATCGAAGTTGATCTGCTGTCTGCTTTTCGTACCCATGGTAAAATGAAATTCTGGTGAAAAATATCAATTTCTGGGTTCATACCTTCTCACGTCCTGCACTTCCGCACAAGAAGCACAATCTTGCGACGGTGAATGACGCGGTTCCAATGAGTCCAAAGCCTGAACTGCACACTTCATCTGGATCATAGCTCTCCCAGAAATCGACACATATTAGTTCTGGACGGTTTTGACCGCACTTCTGTGTGCGTCCGCGAACCTGTAGCAGAAGCAAAATAAGAATAATTAATAAAACATACAAGGTCTGAAATAAACAAAAGCAAAGACAAAATTGTGAACCTTACATTCGTTATATTGGACAAAGGTTTCAATACAGTTTTCTTTGGAATCAGATCCATAACAGTTTCATCTTCACTAGACTCAGACTTGCTCTGAAGTTTTGCAGATACTAATGGCTCCATTTTCCTATTCTTAGTTTCGGTTAACAAATCAATTTCAGGATATTTTACAGGAGCTACCTCTACTGGTACAGGATCTTTGTTTTCAGTATCTACTTCAGAGTCAGTACTGAAAACTTCAGGAATAATAGGCTCTACAGTCGGTTGAATAACATTATCATCCTCTGGTGCCAATTTTTCTTGTTTCTCTTTCTCTTCTAGCGTCGGGAATGTCGCAATTGGTTGTCCCAATACAATTGATGCACTTCTGCAGACATGTTTCACTCTCGGCCCCTTCAGCTCCACTTTCTGGCGTTTAAGGTCTTCTGTCTGTTTTGATTCATCTTTATCTTTCTTTCTCACTTTCACTCTAGTTATGCGACGCTTTCTGCTCGCATTGAATTCGTCGCCTTCTTCATCTGCTGGCCGATCTTTTGATGCCTTCTCCTGTGAATAATAATATGTTAGCAACTTTGTAAAAGGCAACACGACAAAAAAATACTAAATATTTTTATATAATAAAGTTATCTTAAATATCCAACATTTACCTCAGGTTTCTCAATTTCTTCAATTGCCTTTTTACCATGTTTCAATGGTATTAGAGCTTTGTTTTCATTGTCATTATTGGTGTGAGCATTAAATACTGGCGGAGCCGGTATAGTGTTGGCAGAAACTCTCAATGGGTTTACTTGAGTGAGAGGTCCTGTTGGCACAGCACTTCCTCTCATGTAAGGAGGAAGCATCACAGTCAAGCCACTTCGTATGCTTGGTGGAACTTGGAAGGCCTTCAAGCACATCTTCAGCCAACAAGCTGGACAGCGAGCTTTGTTTGTGCACCGGAGTAATTTCCATTGTTGAGATCGCACAATAGAAGGTACATGACAATTACCTAGAAATAAAATAGATCATGTTAATAATTGCAACTACTTGAAAGAGTAGTTAATGTAATTTAAAGTCAATCATTGCACACAAGTGGTAGAATTAGGAACCAGATATGTAAGAGTTTGTAGAGTCAGATATGATCTTCAGATTGAGGTCTCGGGTTTAGTCTAGGCTTGTTCAATGGCAATGAATACCTAAAGTATAACTGGCATTTCGATGACGGGAAACGCATCTGCATAGACTATGGATTAGGGTGGTGCTCTTCAATACCCTAAGGGTCCCTCCTTACATGACATATAAATTGTCAGTAAGTTAACTATAAACACAAAATTCATACATCTTTTATGTACATATATTAAGATGCAGCTATAGAATAAAATTATCAACACGCACCTTCTCCTTTTAAGCACTGCATTATGACTGGACCAGTTCGGTGAGACAACTTTTCTTTCTTCAACATCTTTGAGATGAATTTGCGGCAAGACTCACACGAAAATATTCCGAACTTCCGTGCTTGCTTCACAAATCTGTAGAAACGTACAGCGCCGCAGACGCCGCATGTTACTGTTGTTGGAGGATTGTTCGCTATAAACAAATGAATATACAGTTTCAAAAAAAAAAGTGTAACATTAACAATTTTGAAAGTAAAAGTGTTACATACATGTGCCAGATGAAGCTGTAGAGAATGGGCCATCTAGCCCTGACATGGACTGTGAGGGAGGGTTCAATTGCAGTCTAGCTTCCCTGATGATAACTTTCCCTCTGAGCAGCTGTGAAGCTGAAGCTTTTTCTTTCTCAGGGCTTGGAGGTAAAGGTCTTTCCTCATCATCACCACTACCTGGCTCACTCTCCCAGCTCTCTTCAGATTCTGAGCCAGTGCTGGAACTCGTTGAACTGCTTGCATCTGAAATATCCATCAGCTTCCGCATTGCATGACCTCCTCTATCTTCTTTATTATTTTCTGCATTCAATTGATCTTGGGCTTCCAAGTTTGAATTCTCATCCTGTGAGCATTCAGCATCTTTTTCAAAAGAGAACAAGTCACGCACTGCTTTCCTAGGTGCTGTGCTAAGATTTGCAAAAGCATTTGATGTTTTGTCCTTGAACAGACTTGAAGCAGACAATGAGTGCTTGTCCTTAGGTTTTTCACTATCATTGGCTTTCTCGTTTTCTTCTATGGAGGTGTCGTCATCATCAGCAGGAATGTTGTTAAAGATGAGCCTTTTTAATTTTGGCTTTTTCAAAACTTTGCCTGAAGCTATGGTACTGGTCACAGTTGTTTGTTCTTCACCTTCAATAAACCTCTTGTTTGGTTTGATAACACGTGATGAGTGAGCACTTCTTGTTGGTAGAATGAATTTGGTTGAACTTCCACTTTCCTTTTCAACAGGAGATGTATTTCGAGGAGGTGGTGATGTACAGCGACTCTCACTTATTTGTGAAAATTTATTGACAGGCTTAGAGAGAGGATTTAAATTCTTTCTCATGTAACCTTCCTGTGGTTCTGTTGATGATTTAGAACTTAAATCAGTCAGCTTGGCTGGTTTAAGAATACTGTTAAATGTGGAATATTCTGATGATTTTAGGGACGACTTCTTTTTGATGATGGGCACAAGAGGGACTTGATGTTTAGAAGGTAATTTCTTTAAGGGCATATATATGTCCTCACAGCTTATAACTGTGCCAAATGTGACTGTTTTCTTCACTTTAGGTTTATCAATTTTTGGTGGATCCATCTTGTTTTGGGATCTTGTACGCACTGGTGATGTTGTAGAGTCTGTGTCACTTTTGGGCTCCTCTTTAGTGATGTTGTCTAATTCATTATTTTCACTGGTTATACAATCTTCATTCCCATTAATATTTTCTTTCTTTTCTTCTTCCTGTAATAAGATAAGAATTTCGGTTAGGTTAGCACATTGCACGTTTCTTAAAAAAACTATTTGTCTGAATTTCAAAATTATTTTTTTAAGTTACATATTAAATGGAAACACACAATTTTTGATAAATAAAACCTGTAATGAAACAAAAGGAATTTTTTAAATAGGATTTTACGTCTGATGAGTTCTATCCCTGTATACATACTATATCTAGTGATGCTGACACATTTTAGGTAACATGAAAAAATCATTTCAGAAATTATTGGGAAAATCGATGTTTCAACATAAACACAAATGATTCTTTCATCAAACAATGTATTGTCCATATTGTTATTTAAACTTTATTAATAACCTTTGAGACAGTTAGTTAATTTCTGTTTCAATATGATTGGGAATTTTGTGATGGACCTATTCAAAAGTATGTAACTGATCTCATCCTATAGAAATTCTTTATGATTATATTGCTCTAGACGACTAAAATTTGCATTTCACCGAAATGGTGAACCATAAGGCAGTAACTTCAAATCAGCACATTAAAAGTTACAGTATGTAAGAAATATTTCATTTTAATTATTTCATTTTAGTCTTACATATTTTACAATTTTGTAACATAAAGAGTTTTAGAGCAAAAGAGATTTTGCTTTTACATACCATGGTTAATGTTGATCACTACAAAGTATTAATTTATTTAACTGGGCCCGTAACTATCGCAGCCCTAAGTTTCGCGCAACTCCAAGCATAGGTAGACACACCTACGTACACAATACTCCCACTACAATGAGTGGGAGTCAAAGGAAAATTGCAGACAGGCGACGAAACAGGTCATGCCGACCCGCCCGTAAACGTTGCACAAAACAATTTTAAAACTTTGTATGATTGCAGGAGCTATCACAGAACATGATAACAAACACCTGTTCACTCTGTGTCCGTTCACATTTGTAACAACGGTTTGTTACTACAGGTCTAACACATAACTGAGTCTGTTCCTGAGGTATGAAAGCAGTATAGGTACAGTACTGAAGTTATACGTCGTTTACGTAAACATAGACGTCGTTAGACTTGTAGCTAGCAATGAATGTTTTTGATTAGTAACCTGGTTGCACAGGCCAGACAGATTCAGACAACAGATCAAACCATTTGTCTTATAGCGTTTGATTCAGCCGATTTACCACATGCTGAGAATTTCAACAGGCCAGTCAGCGTGCACTTGTCTCTTATTGGAACATTATTCATTCCCCTCCCCATGCACATCTTATTTTACTGGATAGTTTGTGTTAGAAATAAATATTATCCAAGTCATGGGCTTGTCTGCAGTTACAAATGAGGAATGCTCTTCGGCTGCGTATGTAACTATGGTACCCTTTAGTACACAGAATTAATGCAAATTTTTGTCTCACTAGTTGTGTACACAACAGAACCTACAAAAATCGCGTCTACGTTAAATCCGATTATATGTATGACAAATCACAGTTTCATTAACATGCCGCTAGAGGCACTGCACATTTCTTCATACAAATAATCTGATGTAATGCAAACGCAATCGTATCGCTGAACTCACACTAGAGGTACAGAACATCAACTATTGGAATATTGTGTTGGAAACTCTCATTTACAGTACACCTTATTAAAAGTGAATCAAATATATTAACTAAATTTAATACAAAAAAGAAATAATAAAATAAATAAACATATTTTTTAATATATCTAAAGTAAAATAACATAGCCTGTCAAATATTAAGGTAAAATAAAATATTTATAAAAATTTCCAGGCAAATAAATATCTTGGTCAAAAATTACTACTATTGCTAAAGTTTGAGGTATTCATTGAGTAGAAACAATTTTCTAACAAGAAGGTTCTTAATTTAGTTTTGAATGTTTTGAAGGAGTTAACATTTTTCAGTTGTGTAGGTAAGACTTTAAAGTCTTATCGCCTGATGGAAAACACTATGCCTTGCAATATGTAAATTTTGATCAAGTGTTTGACATTTCTTTTCTTTGTATGGCTTGTCTTACGATCCTTTCAACCATAGATTCACATATGTCTGGGTGTTTGACCAGGACACTCAACAGGACTAGCATAAAGACATGTTAATATAGTTATAAAAAGAAGTCTACATTACTGCCATTGGGGAATCCTTGCAACAGTTTTTATGGCTCTTTTCAACTGACTTCAAATAAGGGGGAGGTTCTCAAAGTAACTGTTTGCATGTTTTTTACGCGATAATTCCGCCAATTATGAATCTATTTTGATGATTTTTTGTTTGGTAGATCATAATACACCATTGGCAGCTGTGCGATGTTCATCTCATGTAGAATTAGTATTATCTTGATAATTATCCAGAACAACCCTGATCATGGCATTTTTTGTTTAAATTTTAATGACGAATATCAAAAATGACAATTGGGAGAGTTTCAAAAATCAATCCCTCATACATTTAGACATTAGACATTTATAAAAATCTAAAGTAAATATATAATAGAATGAAATGAGGAACAATGTTTTTTGTCAGACCAATGTTAAATATAATTTATTAATGTCTTGCACCATTTGATGAAAGGGAAAATTTTACCTTGCAATTAATAAGAATAAAATTGAAGCAAGATAATTTGGTAGCTTTCCTTATTTGTTTTGCCTAGTTAGAATAGTGATTTGTTTACACTTAAATAAAAATCTTATCTGAATGATCATCTATTTTTGTACATCTATTGTGTACATTAAACATTAAAAAAAATATTATTTACAGATGTTAAAAAAAGGTGCTGTCAGTTCTCTCTCACATATTCTTGCTATCTCATGTCTACAAAACATGGAAAGGTTTCAAACAATCAACTAATACTTTTAGAGTTAAGTTTGGCCATATATGGGCCACAATAGATCTATCAAGGTCGTAGTGAATGGTTGGGCCCGGTGGACCACCCCCCTAGTCTCAAATAATAATTGGCCATATTATCAATAAACAATAATCTAACAGACAAATTGGTGTTAAAACTTATGCAATGACAAATGCAGTTGTTTTTCTAAGCAACTAAATTACATTAAATTGATTCAACTTATTATTAACTTAGGTACAATGAAACAATACATGTTGACATTGTATCTTCTTACTAGACATCAGTCATTCTACAATTTCATGTTATAAGAAGGTTATGAGCATTAATGAAGGAAGGAATTGGAAGTATGGATGAACATCCAGATCAACGAATAAAATATTGATATTTCAAAACATACAACCGACTGTGATTAGTGATGAATAACTGTGATTACAATGCTGGACATTGGCGTATCATTGTTGTCATCATCGAACATAATGAAATGTCAAAGTATGAGATACAAGGTGTACTGTACATAAAGCTGTACGGTTGGCGCCTCGTTTAGCCTGTCGTTATTACGTAAACACAACACTTCCGTATAATACACGGTTTGATTCTATGATTATGTACTATTACTAGTAGAACACGTATTCATTAAATGCAAGCATTACCTCTTTATCATCGGCAAAATCGTTGGCAGTCCCGCCGCGAACGGGCGGGTGACCATCGGAGCCACTCTCATGGTAAACAGCACCCGACAATATACTTATACGTTTTCTGTTCTGGAACTTTAGTGGCTTCCCGGGAAATCTTGATCTTCCCATTTTGATGAGCACATAAACGATGAGCGCTCAGTGCGTTCCCATTGAATGCGATGTAACTGGCGCGCATGCTCCGGGCCGCGCGCACCGCAACGCCATTTCACTCGTATATCGCAATGTGTACGACAAATTACGACGCAGTTCTCATCACTCGCACGCTCGCACATAAATACTGCCACAACTTTTCACATTGTTAACTATATCAATCACTTCACACTCTATTTGTAAAAGACGACATCATCCATCATTACAAAATCAAAGGGTCGTTTGCGCCGAGTCGTAGCGCCTCCATTCAGCGGAGCGTCAGCGACGTTAGTAAAACAAAAGAGAATGTGCTCGATTCCACCACACACACAAACCGCGTCGCGTCTCGTAGTCGTCGTCGCGAGGCAGGTTCGTTCATTACACACACGGGCTAAGCGCTCGAGCTAAACGAGAGGGAACAATACGTCAAATCAAATGCGATGCCTACACTTTAAGTTGAGGTGTATTATGCAGACAATCATGCGTTTTATCAATTCGTTAATTTGTTTATAAGATTAATTCGACCACATTTTGTTTTATAGTAAGATACCAGTACAACAGAAAATGCTATTTATTATTATGATATTTAATTTTGCTATTTTTGACTTGTGTTGCCAACCATTGCCAACAGCTAACCCATATTATCTATCTGTGGCCATAGAAAGCCGCCATCTTGTAAATCTTGATTGAGTTCACACGTCACATTGAGCTGAGCAAGTTGAATGCAGGTTGAATGCACGACGCACAGGCACGACGAGAGTAGAGTTGATTAATTTGATTAATTTTTTGTTTGTTTTTGGTCCTAAATAACTGTCATAGAGTACATCATGGTCCCTTCTTAGTATTTCATATATTGTATTATTATAACTTAAATTTGCATTATTCACTCTCAACACTAGACCCTGGTCAAACCATCACCTCGATGATCATGATGCAATCACTATTTTGAAGTAGAAGTTGTTTTGTTTGTTGACACTCATTTAACACCTTTACATTGGTGTGGACCAGCAGTGGACGTTTCCTGGCTGTCGCTGATGATGATCAGCTGACCCTCTTATTAATTGAGGGAATTCAATTATATGCGAGTTTAACGTAAATGTACCTGGAAATATATAGTGTTGTCTATGGTCGTGTTTACATCCTTCCATGCTAAGTAATAATAATTATAATAATACCCAATATCAAAAGTTTAAATATGGAATACCTACATTTTTTATATATAAAAATAAAAGAGCTACTACAATCTCATTAACGACAAATTAACGATGACAAATGACGATGAGGTCGTCGATGTCACGCGTTGACTGGTCTAGACTAGATGGTGCCTATTTGTTCTTAGATTGATAAAACTTTCGGAAAAAACTTCTCAGAGTGCTGGTGCTCCCAGTCAGTACGCTAGCGCTATAGGCCCTTGTACCTTGTCGATTTATTTTTGTTTTATATAACTTGTTGTAAGTGAAATAATATTTGGGGCCTCCTAATACAAGTTTCTTTTAACTTAAAAGGCAATTAAAAGGAGTGTCACCGAAACTGTTATATAACTAATATCATAATTTAAAGAAAATAAATATTTTTACAATATTTGTTTTCTTCATACTGTTATACTGTTAATCGAAAGTTGATCGAAAGCATCATTTTGTCGTTCGTTATACTCATGTACCTAACGTGCAAAAATACTATTTTGTGCTACGTGTGATAATTCACGACTTTATTTACGACCGATTTGTACATACTTTGCCAACTTCAGCCCGTGATAAAGTTTGCGTTTATGCTGTGGTAGTTTTCGATATTCTAGTACACGCTGACCTTACATCGAATGGACTTCCCTCACGATGCGAGTTCAGCTTATACTGGTAGTTCACCTACAGCATGATTTTGTAGCCGTGTTTACAACCATCAAAGCACACGCTGTCCATTGATACTGATCGATTTATAGTTTTTAAAATATGTAGTTCACTTCGAATTTACTTGTTGAGTTCAGAAATAAATTAATACAGTGACAAGAAAATCGATATAAGTTAAATGTGTCTACTGGACTGGGCATAAAAGATTAAATTGGAAGGACAATTGATTGTACCACCCCAATTTTTAAAGATTTTGGTCAGCAGCGACCAAAAGTTCCTGTTCAGATGTGTCCCATTGCGTGGTTGTCGGCTGCCAAATATAGAAATGAAATTTAATGCCACCGTGTTGTATAGGTCATGTTAAAATAAAAAAATTATGAGCAAGTAGGTGCTCGAGTTAGCAAGTAAAGATACAGGCTATCACCTACATACGAACAACATGGTCGAAGAAAAGTTTTACAACTTTAAAGATTCGTAGTAAGGTTTGATTTTATACAACAGTGCATATAGTACAGAGTGTTTTCCGTGTCTAAATGCTTGCTCTTAAACTAAGAATCATCTTATTCATTATTAATATCCAGAGAATCTACCTAATAACAGTAATCAAATACTGCGATAAAAATATTTTTAGAATGACAAAGTCTCACCGATCAATCCTGCATAGATACAAGCTTATTCATACATTCGTATATACATGCATAAACACGTATTATATGTATACTCGCACCCTATCGCAATACACAGCCACAGTAAACCCCAAAACTCCACCGGTCGATCATGCGTAAAGGGCGGAGAAGGGATGCTAAAAAGGGAAGAGCTTGTCGGTAGTTGAACCCTAGCGTACGTATCTACAACTAAGTATAACTAGATCAACGAAGTAGCGTAATAATAAATGAAACCAGTTAACTTTATATTTGAACCAGTGTTTACTTTTCAATACTGACCTCTAGCGTAAATTATGAGAACAAAAAGTTCCTCGCTGAAGCGTTTCCTGAAATACATTGAGAGCGGGCGGCATGTCTTCGTCCGGACACGGATCGAAGCGAGGCAATTTACACGGTTTTACTCGATTTTCACATAAAACTCACAGCTTGCAATGTTACACATGTATACCACTTCACTATGATGTGTTTTCGTGTTGCGGAAACAACAATAAGTGTGTAAATATTATGATCTCCGTAATATTTACATGAGTTTTGTTGCACTGGTGTACGTGTGTGAAACAGTTGTAAGTAGACTGGCGGAGGAGCGGCGCGCATGCCGCGGGTTACACGAATGTAAATATAAAAACGTACAAACTCCCCTTCGCAGGCCCACCATACCACCCGTCTGTCTGTCGGTATGAATCACTGATGAACAATGCTCTCTTGCATCGGGTGAGATTTTTTTGATAGGCAGCGTCCGTATATGAGTCTCGTACGCTGCGACATCGTTTAAATTTTAGCGGCATCCAGTAAGCGATGCATTTTCGTACGGATGTAAAGCACAAAATATTGATCGACGCGGGACGCGGGTCCCTTAGTTTGTTTGTAGACACTTTTCAATAAGATATGTATTGGAGAGGCCGTCGTCGTCGTATGTTAACCTACTTCCGCATTTTTACTAAAACCAAAGACCCTTGCTCTGCGGCAGGTAGATATTTTTTGTAAAGTTTGGTTTGGGTCGGAATTTGTTGCGTTATAGCGATTTTATAATCGAGAGTGCATGATTCAGATTAATTTTATGTCAAGTATAAGATTATATATCTATGTAATGTTACACAACTTAATAATAATAATAATAATAAATTATACTATATATAATAGACATACATCCATACAATAAAAATATAATATATTATAAAAATAAAATACTATTAACTAAAAAATAAGATAAGCATGTAATGCTTATATTGTCATATTTCTTATTTGCGTTCTGGTGAACACCAAGCCAGTATTTGAAAATGGGGCTGGACATATCCTCACCAACGGCCACCAATATTTTGTTTTTGGAGCTCCGCACACGCTCCCAGAACGAGGCAATACGGGTCCTCATTACCGCGAAGAAGTCGGGCACACCCGCCTCGGCGAACATACTCGACGCACTACAGTATCTAGGCAGTTTCATAAGGATGCGATATGCGTCATTATATTGCACCCTTATCGTACTGTATGAGGCTCTCTTAAATTTCACCCAGAGCTGGCAGGAATAGAAACATTGGCAGAACGCCCTGAATAATGTTATTTTGACGCTCTTGGTGCACTTAGAGAGTGCCCTTCTGTCTCTTTCCACATCGAGGTCGTCTTTTAGGTCGTCGGTGAGTATATGCCCCAGATATTTGAACTGCCGCACCACCCGAACCACAGCTCCATTCAAATGAACTTCGGGTACTCTTACCGGACCTCTTCCAGCTCTAAAAACCATCATTTCCGTTTCACGATATGCTCATTTTTTAATGATGAATTACAAGTACCTATGGCTCCTTTAAGAATATTTTTAAAAGATTAAAAACAGATTAAGTGAAGTATAAATTTATGGATTATTTTAACAGTCGTTTTAGTTTAGTTAGTTTAGAATACCTACACACTATTATAAAATCAGTTGACGCCACCGTCTCTTTTCTGCATTTTCAGTCAATAAAGATTTCGAAATTAATGGACATACTAGTATTTGAGGAAGGCATTACTCAAAAGTTTCTCTTCTTTTAACAAGTTGGCCACTGGCTGGCCACCCCACTGCGCCCGGCGTCAGCGGCGGCGCGGGCGCGAGGTACCTACCGCTCGTCTTGGTGAGATATTTTTCTCGAATAGACTTGATCCTGTTGGTCCTGCGCCCGCTGCAGCTTCACTCGAACAATTTCTCTAATTGTTTGTTGATTGAGTTTGATGATTTATCAAAAACTATAGGCACTAGAGAGATAACTCGCTTATTTGAAAGTGGAGTCACATTTCTGGGTACCCCTTTGACATATAAGAAATGGCTTTAGGTATTTGTACATTCTTAAGTTTTTGCTTGGCTACATAGTTTTACACTTTTCATGAAAAGTACAAAAAAAAGATGAACAAAAAATTGCAGTTGAAAGCTAAGCAAAGTAAAGTTTGTTTGCGTGAGAGAAGTGCGTTTTAAAGCACTGCTTGCTCCAGACATTGAACATAATTTCGCTCATAATAGAGATTTACCTAGTCGTAATGGTGTATGGTAACATTTACCGGTGAATGACCGAAATTATACTTTCTTTAACATCACATTCCATATTATAATTTTATAATAAACACGAAAAAAACTTGCGTAAGATTTTCCTAGGAAAATAATTTTCTTTTAGGAAAAGGCAAAGGTAAAAGTCTTAAATAGATATTCTTATCATGTCTTCTCACATCTAGTTATATAATATTCTTTTCAACACACTTGCTCGCAAATTGAGCCTTGTTACATCGCTTTTAGGTCCATAAACCGAGCTATAATCCCCACGTGCGTAATGTATTACACCCTAGTGCGTAATAGAATTATACCTGCAAAGTCAATTACGCGTACCTTGCTGTAAGGTGTACGCGTAATACTGTTTTTTTAAACAAAAAAGAGTATCTAAGCCGCTTTATTTTTGGAGTAAATAATGTATGTCCTTGATTAAGTAAAACAATCTTTTATTATTTTCAAATTATTCATAATGCACGATATTTTTATATAAAGTATAATATAATATGAAGAAGGATGTATGTTCACTCACTTTGTATTTGGAGCGAGAAACAAAAACTTGCGCGCCATATCTCATAATTTTTCATATTTTGTTTAGTATAATATATTATATACTCTTTGCTTTTGTGTTTATCGCAATTGTTGCTGTGTGATATATTATTTAAAAATATCAATAGTTTTTTACAATGGAAGAGCAAGAAACAAACCAAAACAAATCTAAAAGTGAAATTATTTTTCAAGATTTTATTGTATCACTTTGTCGGCGTGATTAATATGTATACCCGTACCAAATTACATCTTTCTAGTTCTAAGGAACGTACAGACGAACAGAGCGATACTATAAGGGTTCCTTGTTTGTCTATGGAACCCTAAAAAACTTCATAATTAAACACTAAACACAATAGTTGACTTTCCTAAATAATAAACTCAATTATTTGACTGCGGAAGTCTAAAAATAAAATTGTCCCAAATAGATACAATTATTTATTTTACTGATCCTTTTATGTACTATACTGGTACCTACAAAATAGATACAAGAATTGTTAATAATAACTTACTAAATTGGTACATCATAGAGCTAAATGTTACTGATATAGCGTCAAAATACTACACTTTAACTATTTAAAAACAATTCAGAAATTGAAGAAAAAAACAGTATGACGTACGGAACGGCGTATTTTTACTAAGGAAATTTTAGGTACTTATATTCAGAGCACTTAAAGCTTACTTGACGTCACTACACAGATAAACATCAGCATCAATAGTACAGTTAAAACTATTATAAAAACTGGGTACACTCGAGAAAAAAGTATCTCCCTTTGTACCATGTCACATTCACCCATTCTGTTAGAGAAAGAAATGTCATTTAACAGGTGGATATTGGATATGTCACGAGATGGTTCAGTGGATACTGTTGTATGAGTTTAACTATAGGATTGTTAAGTATATTATTGATACAGAACATTACGGCTCTTAAAACTAAATTACATAAATGTATATTGACAATCCATAAAACCAACATTCAATTATGAATGAGCCATCCGTTCCTTATTTTGGAATATGGAAAGGATAGCATGCTTATATAATTAATACTAAGAAAATAAAGTTCGGCTAAGTGTCTCGGGGCCGGTCATTGTGGCATTCCATGGAGGAAGTCTATGACCAGCGATGGACGTTTTCCGACTAATGATGATATACATTTTTTGTAGGATTGACACAATGAAACAACAAATGAAATATAAGTACTCTATTTGTGTTAACATATAATGAGCATTTCAAAGTATAATTCACTAACACACATTATGAAGTCTTATTGTACTACAAATGATGTGCATTTCGGAAATGTTTATATTGCATTGTTAAAAGACTTCTTTATCATTACTTATAAATGAAATTTTGTCTCTTGCTTTGCCCTCCTTGTATAGTAATGGAGCAGCAACTTGGATGGAGCAAAAAACCATGCACTTAATTATATTTACAAGGATAATTTTCAACTTTATGAGCAACATAAGACATGGCATTAGACATAGAATGCAGTTCACCCAATGATTGATTCATATTCAATATTTTTGCATTAGATCAGACAATTGTTTCTGGAAAGGCCGAACTAATGGGTTAAATTACAATTGAAAACAGTAGCAGAGAAAAGCAAGAAAACACCCCATTAAAATAAAAAATAAATAATATAGCCATAGAACGAGAATGCCACAATCTTCAGATGGACATGGTCGACTAGCTCAAAAGCAATTTCTAGGAACACATTTTAATGCAAAAACTCTGTAGCATTGCATTACACGGTTGGTTGTAAAATATAACAAATATTTTTATATGATAAGACACTTGATGTGTATGACATATTCCTCATACAAAAGAGAAAAAAGGATGTATAGTAGAAAATAGCATGGATATTGGATAGTAGATCAAATAACACCATTGACTCGTAACTTAATTAACTCTAACACCATTGAATCTAACTTGAATATAATCAAATTTTTTTCCAGTTACCAATTACTCAACTTTTATACCTCAAAGTGAAATATTTCTAGTCACATACCTACCAATACAATTATAAGGAAAGCCAACCAGATTTCATAGTTTTCTAAAAGTCAATCTGTCAAAATGACATGACAAATCTAAAAATTTGCATAGGGTAGACAAAAAATTAGGATTAATGGTAATATTTTGACAGTCAAATTTTTGTTTATCATAACATGTGATATGGACATGTCTACTAACAGGCATATTTATTTGAGCTTTGAACATAAAGATAATGTGGACAATTAGTGTAACGGGCCAAACAACTTAGCATAGACTTGTCGTGAAAATGACAAAAATGTCATACACCAAAATAAAAAAATATGCACACCATGTAAATATCTATTGGTGCTAAGTATTATATTAGCTGAATGAAATATTGTCAAAAGTTAAAAATGTTTAAGGAGCATTGTTGTCTTGGAAATTGTTTAAAACACTTTCCAGATTAACTTTATCCCTAGAAGAAATTGCATTTCCAATGGAAGTATTTTCTTTTTTCTTCAGAAAAGGTTTTAAGAAACTTTTCAGTTTACTGTCATTGTTTACTCCAAAGTCTATTTCAGCTTGAGCAACTGTCTTCTCAAGGGTCTCAACATTTTTGGCCAGTGCTCTCACAATTTCATTGATGGTAGTGATTTTTTTAGAAAGTGTTGTAACTCCACCCCTGTGTGTACTTATATCTTCTGATACAGTTTGGTTGCAGTCTATATTTTTCATTTGTATCATTTGTAGTACACTTGCAACTTCTTCTAACCTTGTTAGCATGTCATCCATGACATCTTGGATCACAAGGAATTCAATTGAAAAATTTACATTAAGATAAGCTTCATAGTCCTTTACTAATTCTTTTGCCATTTTAATGTTTTATAGTTAGCTTGCTGTTCAGTTTACTCAATATAATTCGTTTTTTATTAACTCCCGTTAGAAGGCCAATTTGGATGAGTTCTAATTAGTCCGGACTGTCTGGAATACATCAACTGGCTTTCCTTTAGGTGTTCACTTCACATCTGAAACAAGATGATGGTAAATGAGAGTGACCAGGCGATTTACGAGTGAGGCTCATGACCAACAGTGCTTAATAAAAGCACCACTTTGTGCTAAATTGCGTATTATCCTTACCCAACACTACCCTCCGTAGCACAGATCACTAGTGATCAAATAATATCTAGTGATTTACTTGCTCAGTGCAGATTTGGTGCAGATCAAAGAATCACAGATCACTGTCAAACAAAGAATATATGCTGTCAAAGAATATTGGTGAACGTAGTGATTACCACACAGATCACTATATATGTACTCTGCATATAATCACTACGTTATATGTACTACACAGACTAATATATGTACCTATACGGATGTACTGTACTACGCTACCTATACGCTACCACTGAGCAAGTATTCACTACGTATCATCATATATAATGATCTGTCACTGAGCAAATAACTAACAAGCAACTAATCACTAATTTTGTTTGCGATCTGTGGTCATCACAACATCAAGCAGTTTTCACAGATTAGGTACTACTAGATGGTAATGCATAACTTCATATCTTCGCATATAGTACTTTACAGTACTCTATTCGAGAATGCGTTAGTAGCGCCTTTGATGCTTTGCCGTGTTTCATACAATTAATCTTGAACTAATTTGGAACTGAGTTGCGTCAGTCAGACAGTCAGAGTCAGACCCTACTACTACTACTACTACTACTCCCTATTATTACTCTACTCTTTGAGTCAGACAGATTTTTAGTTGTTGTTTTTTATTTATTATTTACAGGCACGGCAATGGTTTTCAGACTTTACAGCCACTTGTTTAGTTTTCTGTATTATATTTTTTTCAATAAAAAGTGCCCCGCGCGGGTCAATTTGATCGGCAAAGGGGTTCAAAATGGGTTCGAAGATTTTTGTTCGAAGCCATTGTTTGTTAGGATCTCTATTGGATTTTGGATCTTTATAATATGTGATCCTATTTGATGGTGGCTCTTCACGTTGTCCAACATTGTGGCTGAAGGTTATGACCAATACCTATGGCCATTATGTGGAGAGAGTATAAAACGTAGTGATTTTGACGTTGGCGCAAGATCCGCGTGGTGTCGGTTTTCGAAAAAGATTAAAGAGTTGTAGCAATGTTATGACTGCTGAATCCTCAGGTTGGCGCGCGCTTAGTTTGCTCCCAAATATTAATCCTTCTCCGATCGAAAGGGTTTACCATATCGAATACAATCGGCATCTGGATTCTTTCGAATTATGTTGAAACCAAGGCTGACCTTTGAAACCCTCGTCAATATACATTTTATTGAGAAAACTTAAGCCTGTTTGTTTTAAAAAATATTTAAGCTGATGGTAACTTTGCCAATGCTTCTTATAAAAAATAATAAAAAAATGGCTTGGTGATTGGTGTCACAGAGCCTATTGGTGGCATGTCTGTCTACAGATTTTTCTCGTGTATTTTATATATTAGATACTTTAATTTAAAACGTACAGAAAAGACTATAAATAGTGAATTAATAAAGTGTGGTGTGGTCGCAGTTCCAAAAGTTTATGTATGTTATTTACAATGATAACAAATCTACTTTTTGCACCTATAGTCTTAACAGAATTTTTTGTATTACCTAGCCATTACGTCCCCAAATTCATTGTATATTTGTTTAAAAGTAAAACATTCATATGTGATATTATTGAATTTATAACTACTTATTCAAATATTAGCTATAGATACACTGGCTGAAAGGTAAAATGATAATATTAAAACATAAATGTACAAAGTTCTTAACACATTCTCTTACATAAATTTCTATAATTTTTAAAGTTTTTTAACAAGAGTAGTATAGGATGCTGTGCACTTTATGTAACTTTCGCTAGCGCCTTGTAGTTTTATGGTTGTTGGGGTACTCATTAGATAGAAAGATGTATTATTCCAGATTACACAAATGAACTGTATATAAAATGCAACCAAACAAAACTGAAGAGAGTTTATTCACGAGACAAAACTAATAAAATATTTGTAATTCTGTCTGCACTTGTTTCCTTGTTATTATTGAGTTGTTTCAGAGCCATTCAAATATCATACAGGCTAAAGTCCAGGATATCTTTGGTATAGTGTTAGGTCAGTTTGTTTCTTGGGTAACTCACTGGGTTCTTTACCCACTTTGTTGGCTCTGCTGTAAAAACATATTTTTTGCCAACAACACCTTTGGTCCCCTCTATGACTTACAATAAAGTATTAAAGTAGTGAATAATAGTACTCCGGTGAATCAGCTGAGAGAGATAGAACATGCTGCCTATTGAGAAAAACAGTTCACTTTTGTTTAGATTGCACGCTAGCTGCCTCACATTGTCAATATTGACCCAGACCATAAAAATGGTGGTATGAGGTATGGAACCCTTAAAACTAGTTTTAATAGTAATTTGTTAAACAAGTGAACAAAGTTGTTTATTAGTGCAAGTGCCTACATTAAATCTTGAGCTATTAAAGTAGTAGAGTGATTCTAATATAGACTACTGAGCGAAGTGAGAGATTTAAAGGCAAGAGACCTTAATTTGCTCTCGAGTTAAACATACAACTTTTCGCATTCACCATCAAGAAAAATATCAGGTACTAAGTAAGAAACACACTGATGGCAATGTTAAATTTCCTAATTTATATATATAATAATAATATATAAATACATGTAGTATTTTATATAGTCCCATATACAATGACCTACACCGAGCTGGTTAATGGATGAAAAGTATTTTATATCAACATAAATATGTCAATAAATATATCGCAAATGGGTTGATCGTTTGTTTGTTTGTTTCTTAGTAAAATTTAAGGATACTTGCAAAAGTCATCTAAAGTGCAGGCGAGCTAATGTCATTCTTAAAAAGTATTTAAGAAACTGAAAAATGAAGCTATTTTCTTCAATAACAATATTGTACACAAATACACTTCTTAAACAAATATGTTGGATGTATCTGAATATATACTTGTCTATTTTTTTTAAAGTGAAAATAAGTTCTATATTTTTCTCATTGATTTTTTTTCTTATTATAGGTAGGTATACCAAGACTTCGTGCTGCATTCAAGCTACATGTTTATTGGGATTAGTTTTGAATTTGTTACTTCTGCACCACACGTTACGCCAAATATCGAGCTCTAAACATTGATATGCTACCTTCGACTGGCTATTTCAAAGGAATAAATTGTCCTTTTTATGATAGTGGACTATGTGAAAGACCTTATTGTCATTTTCGGCATGTAAAGAAAGAAAATCAAAATGTGATAGCTGAGAGCATTGAAAGTGGAGGTATACTTCAGAAGCTTGTCTCTGCCGCAGTACAAAAGGTCCTCCAAAACAAGGAGACATCTGGAACTACATCTACCCCTCTGGCAGCTGCAGTAATTAATAGCCAGACTAAAGCTACATATAATCCTACACCTATATCAGAACTCAACAAGAAACATGGTGTTGATGAAGTTTCTGATGATAGCTATGAACAAAGAAAAAAACACATACCTGTTCCTTACACTCCTAGAAAACCAACTAGTATTCCTTTAAAAAGGCCAGTAGATACAAATGGTTCTTCCCAATCTTTTGTATACATATCTCCACCAGTGAAGTACACCCCTGGAACAGATGCTGTTCAACTTGACCAGTACACGCCAAAAGGATCATCAGAATCATCACAGAAGTACTTGCCTGGAAGCGAAACCGAATTACAAAAATACACTCCAAAAGAAACAGAAAATTCCATCAAAAGAAACTATGTTCCTTCAGACAAGAGTAGTAGTAAAAAGAACATATTAGAGTATAAACCCAAAGTCACATCGAAAACAAAAACATCCTTTGTTACTTATAAGCCCACACCACGGTCATTAGTACCTTGTTTTTCCAGCGATGAAGATGAGCCAGTACCGAAAAATCCCAAACTTATATCAACTGACTTCAATGGGCTAGATGATCTGGGAGCAGAGTTTGATATTCTTGATCAAATATTAGATGAAGAAAAACCGGTTCAAAAATTTGACAAGATTGAATCCGAAAATTCAATTAAAAAAGAAAGTAAACCTGCACCCAGTGTAAATGCTGTCAGTGCCAATACAAAGGAAAGTAAAAAATACCATGTACATGGTAAAAAAGATCATGAACACAGTAAAAAAGATAGGTTAACTAATGAAAAAAACGAAACCAAAAACGCTCATAAAAATACTGAATCTGAAAAGAAAAAGTCATCTAATAGTAAAGAAAAGGAGAAGAGTAACAAAAAGTCTTCTAAAGATAATTCAAAAAGTCATAAAAGCTCTAGTCGAGATAAAGAGCGCAGTGATAAAGAAAAAAGACAAAAATACTCCAGTTCGAAGAGTTCAGATAAAAGTTCTTCAAATAAATCAGAAAAACACTCGACACACTCTAACTCCCATAGGCGAAAAAAGGAAGAAAAGAGCAAGAATGACAAAGAAAAGTCGAAAATAAAAACAGTCGTAGTTATATCAGATAATGATTTATCTGACACAGATGGCAATAATGCTACCAATGTTTTTGATGAAAAAGATGAAGAAACATACCTTTCATCTGAATGTGACGAAGAAGCAATAGCTTTAGAATGTAAAAGAATTTTTGAGGAATATGTACCTACAAAAAAAACAAATTCTTTGAAGGATGTAGCTAGCATTAATTTAGACAGCGGGAACCGTCCAACTGAATATATCCCAAGTAAAAAGAGGATATCCAGGACTACTGACAAAAATATAAAAGTACTGGCAAAACCAACTATCAAACCTGATCACAAAGCCAGTGCAGCACAAGTCATGGCAACCCGCTTGTCTAAAGTTAAAGAATATCATTCTCAAAAACAATCCTGCAGCTCTGAACATGAGACTGTAACAAAACCAGAGCCCCCTAAAACTATATTTAATGCTCCTAATATAAGTAGTGGTAAGATTAGAATTGCTCATGTACCTTATGCATCAACTATGATGAGTGCCAAGAAAACCATAGCACCTGCTATGACTGCATCTAAAGATGAGCCATCCACTAGTTCAACAATTGTTCAGACTATAAAAAAAGGTACACAGAGGACTGCTCATGTTCCAAATGAAAAGTTTATTGATAGACCAGGTGTTTTGGAACCATTGGGGTCAAGGATTCCTGCCAATATTCGATCGACATACTTGAATATGATGATAGATGAGTGCCTTAAGATATACTTGTCGCCAGTTGATGCATATGCCAGAGCACAACATGAAGAGCTCAATACTACCAAGAAGTGTTCTGCAGTACAAATTTATAAAAATTCTGCAGTACTTGCAGTGAGCAGACTTAGAAAAGAATTGCAGGAGTGTAATGGTGTAAAAAAAACAGGGTCTGACTGCACGACCTTACAAAAAATACCACAAACTGTTTCTGGAAAAACAGCTAACGCTGGGTCTTGGAGTATAGAAAACAAGAATAAAAGAATCATGAATCAGTCTCAAGAGTTTAGTGGACTAAAGTTTTATAACAATATAAAGAAGTGGCTGCTCACAGAACAACAATTACAAGAAAATGGGTTTCCAAGACCTCACACGAATAGAGAAAAAGGTAGAGCTATGATTTATGCTCAAAAGAAACAGAAACCACCTACAGGATGCTTCAGAACTTGCACCAGATGCTCTAAATGTTATTCCGTTGATAAAAAAGGCTTCCCAGCTGTCAAAGAAGAGTGCATCTATCATCCTAACAATAAATACAGAGTCAGAGGCGAGGTGAAATACCAGTGTTGCAGTCAAGATGGAACATCTGATGGTTGTTGCATAGCTCCATACCACATCTATGAATATGTGGACTATGACAACTTGAGAGGATTTGTGAAAACTTTACCGCCAGAGAATATATCAGATGATTATGACTATGGAGTGTTCTCTTTAGATTGTGAAATGTGTTATACAACACATGGTTTAGATTTAACCAGGATTACAGTCATAAACTCAGCCTGTGAAGTAGTGTATGAAACTCTTGTAAAACCCTTACATCCTATTTTAGATTACAATACAAGGTATTCAGGTATCACTGAGGAACAAATGACTGGTGTGAAAACTTCATTACTAGAAGTCCAGGCAGCACTGCTTTCCATGTTTTCAAGTAAAACAATACTTATAGGTCACAGTCTAGAATCTGATTTTAAAGCCTTAAAACTAATACACGATACCGTAATTGACACTAGTGTGTTGTATCCTCACAAAATGGGTCCTCCTTACAAAAGAGCTCTGAGGAACTTGAGCTCTGAATATTTGAAGAAAATAATACAAAATTCAGTTGATGGCCACGACAGTGCTGAAGATGCAACCGTTTGCATGGAACTAATTATCTATAAATTAAGAGAGGATTTGAAAACAAGATAATTGTATAACGTACGTTTTTATATTACTTACGAGTACCTACTCAATTGATTAATTGAATTATTATTACAATACAAGTGTTTTTGTACTGTTTCAATATTTATGCTCAAAATCCGCTAGACTCCTTGTCAGGGTCTATTTTGAAGATATTTTTTTGCATTGTCATAGCAGAAATCTGCATAGTGAAATCTAGCTAAATGGCTACCAATTACAACATAAAAAACAAATACCTTACTTGGTAACTTCACTGTAAAAGAGTAATTGGTACCTGTCCAAGAAGAAAAACTATAAGCTGTTGGACATAAACTACTGTCAGTAATTATCTATAAATTGAGAGAAGATTTGTAAATATGTTTAAATTACTTATGAGTACCTACTCAATTGATTAATTGAATTATTACAATACAAGTGTTTTTGTACTTTGTTTCAATATTTATGTTCTAAATTTGCTAGGAATCCTTGTTATAATAGGTATACCCTATATTTTGAAGATATTTTTCACACTGTCATAGCAGAGATCTGCATAGAGAAATTTTGCTAAATGGCTACCAATTACAACATAAAAAACAAATACCATACTTGGTAACTTCACTGTAAAAGAGTAATTGGTAACTGTCCAAGAAGAAAAACGATAAGCTCTTGGACATAAACTACTGTCAGTAATTATCTATAAATTGAGAGAATATTTTTAATATGTTTAAATTACTTATGAGTACCTACTCAATTGATTAATTGAATTATTACAATACAAGTGTTTTTGTACTTTGTTTCAATATTTATGTAAAAGAGTAATTGGTAACTGTCCAAGAAGAAAAACAATAAGCTCTTGGACATAAACTACTGTCAGTAATTATCTATAAATTGAGAGAAGATTTTTAATATGTTTAAATTACTTATGAGTACCTACTCAATTGATTAATTGAATTATTACAATACCAGTGTTTTTGTACTTTGTTTCAATATTTATGTTCTAAATCTGCTAGGACTCCTTGTTATAATAGGTATACCCTATATTTTGAAGATATTTTTCACACTGTCATAGCAGAAATCTGCATAGAGAAATTTAGCTAAATGGCTACCAATTACAACATAAAAAACAAATAACCATACTTGGTAGCTTCACTGTAAAAGAGTAATTGGTAACTGTCCAAGAAGAAAAACAATAAGCTCTTGGACATAAACTACTGTCAGTAATTATCTATAAATTGAGAGAAGATTTGTAAATATGTTTAAATTACTTATGAGTACCTACTCAATTGATTAATTGAATTATTACAATACAAGTGTTTTTGTACTTTTTTTCATATTTATGCTCTAAATCCGCTAGACTTCTTGTCAGGGTCTATTTAGAAGATATTTTTCACACTATCATAGCAGAAATTTGCTAAATGGCTTCCAAGTACAACAGAAAAAGCAAATAACTTACTTGGTAACTTCACTTTAAAAGGGTAATTAGTACCTGTCCAGGAAGAAAACCAATAAGTTTTTGTATATAAATTATTGTCGTTGTTATGTACAACCAAAATATTTTTTCACATATTATTTTTCAGCTATGGTAAATTTAAAAATTTAATTAATATGTTTATTACCTCCTTTTGCTACTTTTATTGATTTATTTGTGCAATTAAATAATTTTGAAGTAGCAATAATGTGTAATGGTGTATCTGTATTAATTTAAATAAATGTAAGTGATAATTTTGTAAAAGTTTTTATTATTTTAAAACTCCAGTCATAAGTCATTATTAACCCCGTCGCTGCGGTGTCGTTATAAGATTTTTAAATTTTTAATAAAACGTCAACATTCTGTTTTCATAATCTTTTAATATAGAATAGCTGGCTTTGTGCAGTCTTCTTCTAATATATAAAATTCTTGTGTCACAGTTTTCGTTGCCATACTCCTCCGAAACGGCTTGACCGATTTTGATGAATTTTTTTGTGCTTATCCGGTATCTATGAGAATCGGCCAACATCTATTTTTCATCCCCCTATATGTTAGGGGTAGTCCACCCCTAATTTTTTAAATTTATTTTTTAGACAAATTTTTTAATTTCTATTTTTTTATGATACAACATACAAAAATACATACAATCCTCAATTTTCACCCTTCTACGATCAACCCTTATTTTTTAATAGCCATTTTAGTAATTTAATCATTTTTCCTCTCCGGTCGAAAACTGATCAATTATAGTGTTTTAACTGTACTTCGATTAAAATTTCCTTTAGCTTATGGCAAATCTAAAATTTATTTTATGAAAATAAACATTTAGAAACTAGAAATAATTTTTAAGGCAAAACAACGTTTGCCGGGTCAGCTAGTAATTATCTAAAAATAAGACATCGCATTGTAATGTCGCGAAATTAACAACATTAACATATAACTTCACAATTTTCATTATTCTTGATGTAAACTAACTAAAACTAAAGATATTTATTTGGCGACACTATAATTTAATCTCCTATTTTAGGTAATTACTTATCAAAAACATAGCTATTCTATTTTGAAAGATGGCAATATAAATTTAATATGGAAGTATGTTGAGCGGAATCCCGTTAAAAGTAATTATGACATGGTAAAAATGGACATATTTTTGTCATTGACCGTACGTACCTCTAGCGTACCTACGTACGTAAGAGATACAACTTATACAAACGTTATACAACGTGTACAAAAAAGGAGTGATAAAACTTAAGTGCGGTATATGTTAGGTAAGGTTTTACCTTTGGAGCGGTAGTAGACATCTGTAAACCGTACGAATCTGGAGAAAAACGAACTTAAAATATTGATTAAAATTTTTGAATTTCATCCCTATCCTACTTCTACATGTGTCAATAACCCCTAAAACCAAAGATAAGATCATTCATCATTGACCCCAGTGCTCGCGGTGGTAAACAAACATTTAGGGTTGTCAAAAATTACGACGTTACACCTATAAAATAAAAATGTATGTAAATTTAAACTAACCTTTACAACGCTGCTACTTTCACAGTGTATTCTATACAAGGGATATATACCCACCTTTAAGTATTATCACTCCTTTTTTGTACACGTTGTATAATGTCATTATTATATACTTCCTCATCATTATTATCAGCCAGGAAACGTCCAATGCTGAATAAAGGCCTCTACTATGGTGTGCCGCAATGACCGGTCCCGAGCCGTTTGCATCCAGCGACTCCTCGCGACCGGAACCAGGTCATCGATCCATCTGCTCCGTGATCCACCTAGAAGAGGGACGGCTCGGTGCACGTTTTTCGGTACTTACGCTCTTACTCCCCATCGATTGCCCGTATTTTCAGCTAATAATTCTAAAGCTAAAGCAGATAATTATAATTATTTCAGCAGATAATGTGAAAATGTGTAAGAGTATCAAGCAGAAAAATATGACATACTCGTAGATACTGATCCTAAAACTAACAAACATGTTGTTCATCATCAGCCGGGAAACGTCCACTGCTGGACATAGGCCTCCCATGGTACGCCACATCGACATATTGTTATCTATATGTTATTATAGTCAATCAAATATCAATTTATTAGTTTTATTACGAATTGTCGCTTTATGGAACAAGGCCCTGGTTTCCATTGCTCTGGGCTGGTCGACCAATATTTTAAACGAGTACGGATAAGCACAGGCTAAATTGACAAATAACAGTTACTCTACCCTACTCAACCCAAAGTAGGCCCACTATCACTGTATCATGACATTGCTTTCAATCCACTCAAGTTAACAATCGATAAGTGGAAAGGATAAATGAAACAGCTGTGACCCATTTAAACCATCTCGGTATTACGATACTCATAAGCTAGGCCAAAGGATGGAAAGGACATTTTCATAATGTTTTAGAGAGGATCAGACAATCAAATTATTATAAAATTCCACCGTATGTTACAAAATCAAATATTATTATTTTATTTTAAAAAAAATTCCTTTACCACTTTGGTACCTTTGATAAGACTAAAATGAAAATATAACTGGCAGCCACGGGACTGTTAGCCGATTTTTAAGACTTCTAAAACAAAACACAATCATTTATCTGTGGAATAAGGTATTTAATAATTTGGCTGATTTTAACACTTATCGACGCTATATACAAATCTGACATAATAGCCCAATTAGCATAAGGATTTACGAATCACTATTGTTGAACCACTATAACAATTAATGCTATCGACTTAAAAATTGGAGGAAGTAATAATGAGTAGAGCGTCAGTCCTTCATAAATTGAGTTCTGGGTTCGATTCTGGCTCGTACCAATGAGTTCCAATTTGGAATTTATGTACGAATAATAAAATCATTACCATTGGCTTTACGGTGAAGGAAAACATCGTGAGGAAAGCTCACTCCTGAGAAGAAATTCAAAAGTGTGTGTGAAGTCTACCAATCCGCACTGGTCCCGTGTGGTGGACTTTGACCCATACACTGTCTGTAGGAGAGTAGGCATGAGCCCATGTAGTGGGGGCATATATAGGCTGTTGATGTGATAGTTTTTGACTTACGTAACATGAAAAATATGTGTAAGAATACCTTCCCCCTATATCTGAAGATTCCAAAGTGAAAAATGTGTAATAATCTACAGTAGACAGAAATGTTTGTCTATCTTGTATAGTTTTTGAGAAGCAATAAAAAATTGGAAACAAGTTATTCAGTCTGGAAAATGAAACGTATTTAAACGTCTTTCGCGTCTAACTCGCACGTTGCCGATTTTTCTAATAATTACTAGCGGCCCGCCCCGGTGGAAATTTATTTTGGAATAAACTTGGAGTAAAGGTACTCTTTCTAGATCATTACAGAAATTTTCTGAACTTTCCAGAAGTTCTCATGTGAATTTCTTCACTCATGTGAATTTCACATGAGTTAGACAAGGACACACACATATATATATATATAATACATTTTTGCCACCCACTTCCACCCTTCGCGACCAAACTCCCTTTCTTTCATCAGGAGACCAAGGGGTATTTATTACCCCAACGGGAAGTTGATCGGAGTTGGTGGTGAACGAACTAACATTAGCTTTTTATATATATAAGATTATGTGAATTGTATTATTAATTTGAATTATCATTGAAACAATTGGTTCAAAACGGAAATGATTTTACTAAGCAAATATTACACATAATTATTTGTAAGTAGAGGTACATGGTAAACGTAAGATTATGACGAACTTTTAGTATGTATTGAAACACAGAAAACTGCTTCAGATGCTTCCATCACATGTCTATTGGTACTCTTACAGGCAAGTAATACAATGACGTCAGCATTTTTGTGAAATAGCTTAAGATCAAATAGCTTGAGACGTGCTTAAGATCATTCACTTGTACTCTGTATTCGTCGCGCATAGGAAAAAACATCAACCAGATTTTATAACATATGTAACGTACATTATTTATACAGTTCTAAAACATATTTTCTAACTACAAGAACAAAAAGGACAGCATGAAATTTAGAGCTATCTAATTTATTATAGCTTATAAAATACATTCCAGAACCGTACCATCAATATGTGGAGCGAAATATTTCTGAAACTATTAGAAATATGCAAATCACGCCAGACAAAAATTAACATTAATACAATATATTTTTTAATTCTTCAAACATATACATTACGTGTTACAAAATGGATTTCAGGTAAACTTGATTTCTTGTAAACATGGCAAATTATAAGGTACAGCTTACCGTCTAAACAAAAAATAATTATAATCTAATCGATAAACCTGCCTCATATTCAGTTTTTAGATACAGGGCGATGTTTCTTTTAAACTACATATATTCAAGTGAGGCAATCATTTAGTTAATTTACTACTTGCAGATGATGCAACACAAGAAATTATATCAAGTTGTATATTACTAACACTTTGGCAAAGGTTCATCGTGTCAACATCTTGCCTGCAACAGTAATACTAGAATAATAAAAAAATGGATTTGGTCAAAAAAATATATTTTCTTTGTAGTTAGTTCGTTGTCAAGCTGATGTTGCCTCATTATTAATTTTTTTAAATACTATATTATTAATGAACTACTAGTGGATCTTTGATCAACAATAATAAGGACTAAAATACGACATTTTAAATGTAAATATGTATTGACACCACTCATTCATCTAGATGTGCTTGTACTGAGATGGGCGTATAAGCCTTCAGCGATGTGATGCGAACTCTCGATTTCATGGGAGGTGTCAATACTGATTGAACAAAAGACAACAATTTAATAAACGTAAAAAACTAATTTTTTTTAAATACACACCTAAACCACTGATTATCGTTTTTTTTCCTTCAAATAATATTACAAATATATATGTGTGTATATAATTATTTTCTACACATATAACAGCTTTATATAGCGTATGAAAGGTTTGTCCCAATGAACGTTTTGGAGAGCCGTGTTTCACGTGACCAGCATCTTGCGTTACTCTCACATCATTGAACATATTTTGCATGTATGTTATTTGTTAGTCAATAAACGACTGTTCTACACAAGCTTTTACCCGTTTCTCGTATTCTCGACGATTCTCCTTGTATAACTGTGCTGCCATTGAATTTGCCGGGGAGTTAGGATTAGGATCACTCAGTAAAGACTGAAAACAAAAATTGATATCATTTGACTATTTAAAAAAACACCTTATTCAAAATAATAATACCAAATAGTACAAATACCAATCATCATACAATATGTGACTGTAACTGACCGTAGCTTAAAACTAGTATAAGTACAATTAATCATAATATGGCATGAAAATGATTCACTTAATCCTCCCCTAAAATAAATTAGTATAATTACAATTCATCATATAAGTGACTGTAAATGATCATAGTTCTACTTAATGCTATCTAAAAAAACATGTCATATAATCATCATCAACCATAACCACAATCCACTGCTGGATATGACCACTCTTTTTTATATCAGAAATTTTTCATAATCGCCACGCTTGTCAGGTAAATTAGTGATAGCAGTAAGATGTTGTTGTTACATAGGTAGATGATGCTGCCCATCTACTGAATATTTTTCCTTAGTCACCTTTTACGACACCCACGGGATGACATAGGGAGTAGGGAGGCCCTATTATAAAGCCACAACTACATGGCTAGTCACATGTAACATAATATGTGCCTGTAATAGTTTATCTTAAGCATCATTATCATCAGCTTGTAAACGGGCACTGCTGAATATAGGTGCTTATATCACTTTAACATTGTCCATTAATTAATTATACACTACTTTTCACATAAGTATGGCAAGACAAAGTCATGTGTGGTCTCTAACTTTTTGATATACGAGTACCAGTTATAATACGAATTTGATGAATCTTGTTTTATTCAGCATACTGATTCATACTTGAACCGAATGAGACTTAGAAAGAATGAGATTTGGCAAAGTTTAAGTTTATTGTTTTTTCATGGTTGGATGAAATTAGACTTGGTCAATTTAGTATTTGAATCTTTCTCAGTACTGTGTTCCTGTGGGGTAATTTCTTAAGTCTATGCAGAGCTTAACTCAAAATATACCTGTATAGAGGTCAAGATGGCAGAAACGTCATATGTGGGACTCCATCGGTTTTGCAAGATGTCTAAGCATATGCCACCATCTGCATACACATTCGGATGGAACATTTTGGAGACAAATCGAACAGTAGGAGGTTTATTAGGGTACTCTTCTGTGAATTCTATTGTCAGTTTGAATGTTCCATCTTCAAATGGTGTATCATGAGGGCCGAATATTACAGCATTCCAGATCATAATGTTGTTATCGGTAGGAGCACCTGACACACCTGTCGGTGGGTCTTCTTGTAAGCTGTCAACAGATATATAATAATTTTTTAACAGGAACCTATACCAGAAGTTGGTTTTTGAACTGGTTTTCAAACTATTGTTAGATTTTGCTCAAGAATCAATCGAATCTGAATAAATGTGCTAAATTTTCTAAATATTATATTTACATTTGACTTTATAATTAATGGCACTCTATAAAGCTCCTCTATAAATCACCAAGTCTCTATGTAGCAAACCTAAGAAACACTTCTTGCCTAACCCTGTAGTGAATTCTTGTAGTGAACTCTCTCACGCTACCTTAGTAAATTGTTAGAAAACCTGACTAGATAAACATTTACAAACATTTAAAAAAGTGCTGCTAGTACTAACTAAGATGTAATTATGTGGTACACTCGATACAAAAATATACAAACATACAAATATGTATCCACTTTTGTACCATGTCACATTCACTCTTGCTTGTACTTATGGAGTGTGTTGACAGAAACGTCAATTAAAGGTGAATATGAAATGGTTCATAAAGTGGATACACATTTTTGTACTCGAGTGTACAAAATTAATAGGTCAATATCTTTTCTTAAGTAAAATATATCTTTTAATGTTCTTTTACATTTTTTCTATGCGAGCAGGGTTATCAGAGTTAAGTTATTGCTGATTTCTGTAAATCATGTTCAGAAGGATATAAATGTGCTCACTCAGAAGCCTCCAGGTAATGAGCCACTGGCTGTGCTATCTTTCATTACCAGAAGACAACTGTGGTATTAACATGGAGTGACAGAAGAGTTAGGTAACACTTTACACTCTACACTTCTGGCATAAAAATGTGCCTTACAACCAACTAAATATTATAATACATTCTGGTCTTGGAGCTCTTCATAATACAAAAACATTGTAAAAAAATGTACACACATTTATGTTCTCTCTATATGTAGATCCACAACTTTCACGATAGGTGCAACAAAATTAGATTTTTATTAAAGTTGTTTTAGCAGTAAAAGATTCCTGGCTGATGACAATGATGATGTATACTTTTTAATATTGATTTAATTTATTTGTGTGTGTATGTAGACTGGCAGAGATAGGGTTGCAGACAAAGAGATTTAAATATATAATTTAAATGGCTTTGGTTGCAGCAGTCCCATCTAAGCATCTTTATTGAATACTGTCATTATGGTTTTGTATCTACTTTCAGGAAGAATGAGAAGTTCTAAAAGGTATTTAAAAAAGTCAAAAGTCCTTTGTTGAAATAACAAATTTAATACTATTATGGGAGTTCACACACAACAATAAATTAGATGTGTTGACAGCATTGTTAATAGAAACAACAATACACTATTGTCGAAGCTTTGTCGCAGTTTCGTTAAGCATTCAACATTCTACTTGTCTGACAGTCAGTATCTTAATCATGGTTCCGTAATAATTAACCACAGCTGGATTGTAATGAATGTAAAGAATACAACAAAATATAAATCGATTCAAATGTCAATGATGTAATTTGATGAATCAGCTTAACAACTAATAAGAAAAAACGAGGGAGACTGAATTGTAGTCTTATAATATTTGACGAATGTTTCTAGGTCATTTACAAAGTGAAAACGAAATGATCTAAATACATACCGTTTGAAATCTCTCATTAAGCGTCTTCTGGCAGGAGTTGACATTGTGATCTATTTTTTGCACTTACGACTTGAAACGAACCTACGTTTCAAACTGTTGTTAGTATTTAAGATAGATTTTATTATTATTAATTTGTATTACTATTTGCTTGCACACGAAAGATTCCTCTATTCTATCCAAAGAAGATATAATAATTCTTTCACTATCAATCAACGATACAAAATAAGTTATATCCTCTTTGATACACATTAATTTCTTCCGTCATCTGTGTGCTCTATACCAGTGATACCAGTGAGATTATAGGAATGATTCAAATAACTGTATATATTTTAACCTTTCTAACTTAATTGATTTAACAGACAGAATGAGATAAATGTACATTCTCTGTCACAATTTAGGTGTCAAAATACAGCGAATGGCGCCATTTGGGTTAGGGGCCGTCCATAAATTACGTCATAGATTTTTTCAGATTTTAGACCCCCTCCCCCTATAATCATCCTATCGTCATTTCTTAATGACCCCCCCCCCCCCTTCTCCCAAAATTGACGTCATTACTAGTTTGACAAAATAAAACATTGCAGATTTGAGAAAAATAGGGTATTATATGATTAAAATACTTGGTTATATAATCACCTTTTATTATTTTTACTTTGGCAATAATCATTGATATAATATAACTACTTATTTTTTACTTTTCTTTGGATAACTCGTTTAATAAACACAGTGTCGCATACAAACTATTTTCATAGGTACGATGTTATTTATAGTTTAAAAAAATAATGTAGACATAGACACATCTTTATTTAATAACACACACAACACAATACACATAGACAGACATGTAGACATGCCTTGATCTTGTAATAAATAAATAAATAATGAGTTCAATAATTAATACCATTAAATACTTGCAAAATATCACAAGAACATTATCTTTCCTTAGTGTGAGACATGTATTTAAGTATAAGTATAGTATTAATATGTACTTTTATTAATTATGTAATGTTGTAGTTATTATTTAAGTATTGTGTTTATTATCAATACATAGTATAAAACAAAGTCGCTTTCGCTGTCTGTCCCTATGTATGCTTAGATCTTTAAAACTAAGCAACGGATTTTGATGCGGTTTTTTTTTAAATAGATAGACTGATTCTTAAAGAAGGTTTATATGTATAATACATGTAAGTACCACGGGCGAAGCCGGGGCGGGCAGCTAGTATTTTACTAGGTGTGCTGGAAGAAATTTCTTTTTAGAAATAATCTTTTTGTACGTGAAAAATAAACTATAAATAAATAAATAAGAATGACGTCAATTTCGAAACACCCCCCCCCCCCATCTATCATTTACCGTCATCCGCAGACCCCCCCCCCCCTAATTTAGAATGACGTAATATATGGACGGCCCCTTAGTACTTGTCGGAAAAAATAGTACTGCTTTTATTTAACCTACAGCACAAGTAACAAACATTTATACCATTCCCAAAGCACTTTAAGTCACTATTTCGGTGTTTAAATTTCGAACAATCTAACCAATATAGTGATGTGTGAATCAAACCAATATATTCACGCCATTGCTATTTTCACGTGACATACTAGACTTGTGCGTGCTCGTTCACTGAGCGGATCGCTCCGAACTAGTACAATTGCTCAAATGTACTAGTACGGAATTTTAGTACAACTAGTACAGTAGTACACTGAAACTCTTCAATAGTATGGCTTGTTCCCGGTCCCGACGGTTCATGCTCCGTTGTGGTTTCCGATCTTCAGAAGGAAGGACCGACAGGCATGCAAGTAATAAGTACTATCGTACACTGGAATGAGCTCATATCATAAAATCTGTGCCGAGTGGGGGAGCTCCCCTTCACGATGAATGGTTGATTATTGATCAATACCAAAATCATATTACTTACTACTGACTAGTGGTGTTTCTATAACATAGATCTCGACGTGATGTACATTTTTAGGGTTCCGTAGCCAAATTGCAAAAAAAACGTAACCCTTATGGATTCGTCATGTCTGTCTGTCCGTCCGTATGTCACAGACACTTTTCTACGATACTATAAGGACTATACTGTTGAAACTTGGTAAGTAGATGTATTCTGTGAACCGAATTAAGATTTTCAGAAAAAATTTAGAAAAAAACCCTAAATTTTTAGGGTTCCCCATACTTAAAGCTGAAACTCAAAATATATGATGTGCATTGCCATGCAAACTTCCACCGAAAATTGGACTCGCCCATGAAGGGTTCCGTAGCAGCAAGTAACAGAATATAAAAGTTCTTGTATTTCGTTGTATTTGAGTTGATTGAATAATTCTCTTATTTTAGAAGTTACATTGGGGCACACATTTTTCGTTCCGTTTTTTTGACATTTGGCAGCGGAACCCTAAAAAGTCATATCTTGGAAACTACTGACCGGTAGACTAGTCTTTGCTTGACTTTGCTAATTTTATAGATCTCATCGATCTGCCTGTCGAATCACGTTTTGAGAAGAAGTAAAAATCTGAAAACTCGTCATCTCGCTTACTCCCGTGTTTAAGAATGAAACCTTTCACTCACGCGAGCCGTGAGACTCCGTGGGACGTTCGGTCAACTTCGGTCTCGGTCGCTTCGGCTCGGCTGGCGGCTAGTTGACGTTTCGTTCGGACGCTCGCTCGCTCGCCGCTCGGATGTCCGAGTGTACTAAATGTACTAAGAGCAGATTTACGGAATAGTTCGCTCTAGTACAGTATTGGGAATTAGTTCTTTTTAGTTCTTAGTACATGTACGACACAAGACTATGACACATGTATATAAACACTTTTAACGTTTCCGCTTAGACACACTTGCAAACTTTTTACACTACACACACGCATATAAACTATGTTGTTTATCCAAATTTCACAATGTTGTCATGGTTACCTACAACATGCCGTCATGTCGAACAATATTCAACCTGCGGGCTTATCGTCTAACTACAACACCGATCACGATCCCTTTGAATTTGACGTTTGAAGATGATTCACGAACTTCACACCGCTCAAACGCGACTGATAAATGTCATTGAAAGGTATAGCGATTAATCAAGAGTTTGAAAGATTATGAATGAACGAAATCGTAATTTTGACATAAAATTGGTACCGTGTAACTTTTTGACAACTAGAAATCGCTTTCAAAGCGACTCGCAAGTGTCAAATGAAAGATTCAACACTCACCTCGAATCTTTCAAAGATTTCTTGCAATTTTATCATTGTTTTATAACTTTAATGATTGATTTAGTTTCAATGTCGTTATATCAATTGAATTAGCAGCAAGAACTATTTTGATAGCTCGCGTAGAAGAAGAAATTCAGCCTCACAATATAATAAATTGTTGTTTTATTTATAGCTCTCAATAATTTCAGATTGTTTTAATTATTTGCCTAAATAAGTAATAAAATCAACAAAATAAAATAATATAAGTTACGTACGTAAATAATTAATTTTCATTAATTTTGAGTATTATGGTATCTCTTCAAAATTAGCTATGATACCCATCATTATGACTGTAGGTGACTACTGTTGTGTATATAACAAATAATAATTTGTGCTGCGTGTTTACGGTGCTATGTGTGAATGGATGATAACCCACAAAATAATATTTGTATATAATTTATATTATATATATATTTCGGAAATGAACTTTCTATGCCACTGGTGGTACCAAAGCTATCTTAGTTATTAGATGAAATGAAACCTTAGCAAAAAAAGATACCAAAACCAGCGATAAAAATATTTTAAGATAACTAAAGAAGTGGCTGTAAGATTTAAGGACCATTGCCTGTTAAGGTAACTAAAGAAATATGTGTGGGTCGTCAGCTTCCTCATAGAGCTAGGGGAATTGTACGCATGCCAAATTTTAAGGCAATTTAGGAGCAATCAAACTTTAGCATTCATAATTTAGCAGCAATCATGACTCAGTTACAGCGAGTTGTTTTTAGTGTGTCAGCTGGAGACATGGGTCTCCAGCTGACACATGCCAGGAAGGCAAACCAGTGAGGTTAGGGCTTTAGACTATAGTCAGGCATTTAAAGCACAATGAGAGCAATGAGAGCCAAAAAAATTAACGATCACATTGATAAAATGTTGGATCTACGAACGAATTACCGTGTGTAAGCTGGCGACCCGTGTCACCAGCTTACACATCTGTATCTTCGTAATTATTCAAGTTACGATTATGTATTGTACCTCATATTTTAGGGCAAAATAGCAGCGCCAGGCGCCAAAATTTTCGAATCTCTAGTGCTAAAACTGTTTGAGCTACGAGCCGATATGTGTGTGTAAGCTGGTGACATGGGTCGCCAGCTGACACATGTTGTATCTCTGAAACTACATAAGTGAGAACTTCGTTTTAAAGATCAGATGAGACCATACAATAGGAGCGTTCACGAGTCAAAATTTCAAATCTCCTGGCTGTCTAGATTCAAAGTTATAAGCAAAAAACTATTTTCCCGCCAAAAAATTCAAAATAATCGCACGGACGCCGCTGAGCGGGCCGTTGCCGTTCCGTGCGCTACGCTATTACAATAGAGTTTCAACTTAGCCGTCATTGTTTTAAAATTCATTTTAACCTGCACGTTCGTATCGATTCAATTGGTACATTGTGTTAGACCAGGAGCCGACTGAAATAAGCAATGGTATACTACCGATTAACTTCATAGAGAGATTACGAACGATCTTCACCAAATTTGAGGTCTAGCTAGAATCTAACCCTTCACCGTTGGTGCATAATTCAAATCTACTAATTTAACTAATACGGAATCAAGATTTAGTTTAGTAATGAATCAACATGAACCAGTTGAAAGGTATCGGGATCGAGACTTTAAAATGGTACCATGTAACATTCTTAATCACGATTGCTTTTGGAACGAATGAAATCGGCGCTTGTTGCCGTTGTGTTTTTTCATTATCCTTAGCAGGAAAGGCAATGGTCTTTAAATCTTACAGCCAGTTGTTTAGTTACCTTAACAGGCACCGGTAATTAAATCCACATGTGTGGTTCGTGAATAATTTTGAAAACTTTGTCGGTGCATCGGTCCGGCACATCAAGCAGCGCCAGCACCGCGCGCACTCGCGTCGCAGCGCCCGCGCTGGGTCGTAGTGCGCGAGCACGTCGGTGCTCATCAGGGCCCGCTTTACAGCCGCGAACGGAACCATCGTAAAACCTTAAAACGATATCGTCACTTTCAATAATTAAATGTGAAAAAAAATACAACTCATCATCATCACCAGCCGGGAAACGTCCACAGCTGGACATAGGCCTTATGGTACGCCACATCGACCGGTCCCAAGCCACCTGCATCCAGCGACTCCCTAGGCTGCGACTCTAACCGGGGGCCTTATCGTCTAACTCCAACACCTATCGCGATACCTTTGAAAGGTATCGGGATCGCGATCGGGATTGCGACTCTTAATTGGTATCGTCTAACATTCTTAATCACAATCGCTTTCGGAACGAATGAAATCGGCGCTTGTTGTCGTTGTGATTTTTCATTATCCTTAGCAGGAAAGGCAATGGTCTTTAAATCTTACAGCCAGTTGTTTAGTTGTCTTAAAAGGCAACGATCATTAAATCTAACAGCCAATTCTTTAGTTACCTTAACAGGCAATGGTCCTTAAATCTTACAGCCACTTCTTTAGTTATCTTAAAATATTTTTATCGCTCGATTTGGTATCTTTTTTTACAAAAATTGCTAAGGTTTCATTTCATCTAATAACTAAGATAGCCTTGGTACCACCAGTGGTGTAGAAAGTTCATTTCCGAAGTATATATAATATAAATTATATACAAATATTATATTGTGGGTTCTCATCCATTCACACATAGCACCGTAAACAAACAGCACAAATTATTATTTATTATCTACACAACAGTAGTCACCTACAGTCACCCATCATAGTTAATTTTGAAGAGATACCATAATACTCGAAATTAATACAAAATAATTATTTACGTACGTAACGTATATTATCTTGTTGATTTTATTACTTATTTAGGCAAATAATAAAAACAATCTGAAATTATTGAGAGTTATAAATAAAACATCAATTTATTATATTGTGCGGCTGAATTTCTTCTTCTACGCTAGCTATCAAAATAGTTCTTGCTACTAATTCAATTGATATAACGACATTGAAACTAAATTAATCATTAAAGTTATAAAACAATGATAAACTTGCGAGAAATCTTTGAAAGATTCGAGGTCAGTGTTGAATCTTTCATTTGACACTTGCGAGTCGCTTTGAAAGCGATTTCTAGTTGTCAAAAAGTTACACGGTACCAATTTTATGTCAAAATTACGATTTCGTTCATTCATAATCTTTCAAACTCGTGATTAGTCGCTATACCTTTCAATGACATTTAGCAGTCGCGTTTGAGCGGCGTGAAGTTCGTGAATCATCTTCAAACGTCAAATTCAAAGGGATCGTGATCGGTGTTGGAGTTACACGATAAGGCCGCAGGTCGTCGGTCCATCTAATGGGGGGACGGCCTGGAAGACGTTTCCCGGTACGTGGTTGCCACTCGAGAACCTTTACTCCCCATCGGTTATCAGTTCTTCGAGCGATGTGGCCTGCCCATTGCCACTTCAGCTCACTGACTCGACGAGCTATGTCGGTGACCTTCGTTCGTCTACGGCTTTCCTCATTCCGGATCTTATCACGTAGAGGAATTCCGAGCATAGCTCGTTCCATTGCTCGTTGAGTGACTTTGCGCTTGTTTATTCGGCCCACAGTAAAGGACCACGTTTCGTTTCCGTATGTCATCACTGGCAACACGCACTGATCAAAGACTTTTGTCTTTAGACGCTGAGGTATTTTGGACGAGAAGATATGCCGTAACTTCCCGAACGCTGCCCAGCCGAGTTGGATTCTTCGATTGACCTCTTTGTCGAAGTTAGACCTACCTAGTTGAACGATCTGTCCCAGGTATACCTATTCGATGTCAACTTCGATTGTAATGTTCCCAACCACTACCGGCATAGGTGTAACATGGACATTTGACATCATTTTCTTCTTGTCCATGTTCATTTTTAAACCTACCTGTTGGGAAACTCTGTTGAGGTCATTGAGCATTACGTTCAGATCCTCCAAGGATTCCGCCGTTATGACTATGTCATCGGCAAATCGAAAGTGAGTGATGTAATCGCCGTTGATGTTGATGCCCAGTCCTTTCCAGTTCAGAAGCTTGAAAACATCTTCCAGTGCAGTGGTGAAGAGTTTCGGGGATATAACGTCACCCTGTTTTACACCTTTCTGCACTTGGATCGGTTTTGTGCATTCATCCTCAACTCATACTATCAACAACTCATAGGTTTTATTATTAATACATGAAATAGCCGTTCCCGTATCTATCTCCATATTTAAAATTTTATTTTCTATATTATTAGGTAAACTCACTGCCTTATAATTGTTGAGAGCCAACAAATTTAAATTTTTCTCGATGCCCCCGTCGTCCTCGCTAGACCCGCGATCGACATCACCGAAATAAAACTCCCCTCTCGTAGTCCCGCGACGGTAGCTCGGCGCCGCCTGCGATGTTGACACCGGCGCCCCTCTCTCGGGACACACTCGACGTAAGTGTCCCGACCGCTGACACTTGCTGCACACATAATCACGGAATCTGCATGAATTGTTATCGTAATTCATTGCCCCGCAAAGCTGTACAGCTGCTCGCCCTGGCCTTGCCCGCCCCGCGAGCCCCTTCGCCGAGGCGCGGTCTCGTTGCAGCACCGCGCGGACGCGCGCCGTGCCCTGCAGCCGCCACCGGCGGGGCAGGCGCGAGCGCATGCACCGTGCACGAGCCGTCTGCCTCCGTCGGTGACACCGTTCTCTCCACCACCGCAGCGTCCCTCTCAGCTGCCTCTAATGAACTCGCTAAATTTTATCGCTCTCGCGAAAGTAATCGAGTCATCCTCCGCAAACAATCTCTACCGAATGACGTCACTTTTCAACCCACACACAAACTGGTCACGTAAATTTTGATTAAGATTGTTTGCAAATTTACAATGTCTTGATAATTTTTTCAGTTCAGCTACGTACGCTGTGACGTCCTCACTCGCAGCTTGTCGTTTTTGTCTAAACCGATATCGTTCAGGTAAGGGCCCCCGCGCACTAGGCAGCCTGGCTGCGCAGCCAGGCTGCGGCAGCCAGGCTGCGGCAGCCAGAATATTTGCGCAGCCAGTTATAACAGCCAATCAACGACTAGTCTAGATCCTTCCGTCGAGCAATATGGACGTGGAAGAACTTATAATTATTGCTTACCTATCTCGTAAAAAACGCAAAATAAAGAAAAGATACTGGATTCATCCTCTTTTTCTAGAAAGACACTCAAAAGGCTTATTCCAAACCTATTTCAAAGATATTCGCGCATTCCCAGACCGGTTTTTTAACTACACGAGGATGTCAGTGCAATCGTTTGATAACCTTTTGGAAAAAATACGAAATTCAATCAATGGCATTGATACTCCTATGCGAGCTTGTATAAAACCTGAAGAAAAACTGGTGATAACTTTGAGGTGAGTACGAAAATGAAAGATATTGTTAATCAGTCTCTTAACATTTATTAGGTATTTATTTCTTACATGTATGGTAATGAATTACCTAGTTCAAGTTGTCCTGTGTAGTAAATAATTCTAGTAATTCTGAACCCTGAGACACATCTGTTGCATTTGTGTCAGTTGGTGATAACGCATCAGTATAAACAGTATTATCTTGCCTGTCTGGAACAGCCGTAGAATACCCACGGCGGCCTTCAGTGGTCGAGGCTTCTGGTCTATAATTCGAGTGTGTCGAGTATCCATAGCGATACTGCCAACTGCTTGTGGTTTCCGGTCCATATTCAGTCGAGTATCCTTGACCTTGGCGATATTGTCCACTGAACGATGTTTGTGGTCTATATGATCTGGCGGCCGATGCCCCTGGTTCATAATCAACATTACGTTGGCGAAACGGACTAAATTCGGAATCGTGAGTTTGCATTTGAGCTCTTTTTATAACTTCAATTAACTCCATTTTTGTAGAAAGCTTACGATGTCTCGGGATGTTTTTAAAATCATCTAGAAGTGAAAGTATAAACAGTCTATCTGAATCAGACTCTTGCTGTCTTTCACGCTCTTCTCTCATTACAATACTTTCCCTTAATACCTGCACCAAATTATCGTCGTCACTTGTCTTCTTCTTTTTGGAAACAGGTCGTTCACCTTGAGTACTACCGCTGCTAGCGTTGGTTTCGGCAGTGCGTGTTTCATCCATGCTATTTTGAGTTTCATTAATTACCACGGTAGGCCGAAGAAAATGAAGTTGTTCGAAATATACGTATGGACTCTTACGCGAAGCTGCTGATCCACTTTTAATACCAGCTCTGCGTTTTACTTCCCTGCTGTAACTAGTCCTGATGTTCTTCCACTTGCTCTGTAGAGATTTACCTGAAAATTATATTTGTTCTTTGTTACAGATATCTTGCTACAGGATGTTCTTTAATGGAATTGAGTCATAATTATCGGATTGGACATACAACTGTCCGAGATATCATACATGAAGTTTGTATGGCGATTTGGGAGAATATGAGACAGTCATCGTTTCCAGAATTAAATGAAGAGAGGTGGCTTGAAATAGCAAAAGGTTTCAATGAAAATGCAAATTACCCCAATTGCGTTGGTGCCATCGATGGCAAGCATATAAGAGTGATAAAACCCAGCGATTCAGGGTCACTGTACTATAATTATAAAAATTATTTTTCCATCGTTTTACTTGCTGTATGCGATGCAGATTACAAATTTACATATATAGATGTTGGGGCTTATGGAAAATGTAGTGACTCATCGATATATAAAAAATCCATTTTGTATCAAAAACTTGTCAACAAAGATTTACAAATTCCGGAGAAGCGCCCCATATCAAATAATGGAGTACCGATGCCATACGTCATAGTGGGGGATGAGGCATTTGGCTTATGTGAAAATTTAATGAGACCCTATGGAGGTAGGAGTTTAACAGCGGAGAAAAGAATCTTCAACTATAGACTGTCTCGGGCAAGGCGGTACATAGAATGCACGTTTGGGATATTAGCCAACAAATGGAGAATTTTTCACCGCCCACTAGATGTCCGACAGGAACTTGCAATAGCCATAGTACAAGCTTGCTGTGTCTTACATAACTACGTGCGCGAAAGAGACGGGTATAGGTTTCAAGACACACTGTACGTTCCACCAGAACTGGAAATAACCGGTGGACCCACAAATAGAGGAAGCCGATCATCAGCATCCTATAGGGATTTATTTGCGGATTATTTTATTAATGCAAATCCGTTAGAATGGCAAAACAGATATGCATTAGAATAGTGCCTACCTATTTATCTAAATAAAACATTGAAGTGAAAATACCTAGTTAAGTACCAAAAAAGAACAATAACGAATACATAGTTATTCTGCGATACTTTACAAAAATATTGATTGGTGTTGCAGAATCACCCTGTATTATACTGTATAATCCAGATAATAAAAATACATGCTTACCAAATTCTTTTTTGTCATTTTCTGATAAACTTTCCGAGCACATTTGGTTCGTGATTTCTTCCCATCTTCTTTTCTTTAAATCCCGATCACTGTATTCTTCCGATGTTATATCCCAAATTGCTTTACGGCTTTCAATTTCCCGAATAAATTTCTCTGTATCGAAAGTCATCTTATCAAAGTTCGGAACGCAAAATACGTCTGGCTGCTACAACTAGTGCGCGGAGACTGACCGCAGCCACATACATTCGCCTACACACGTTCTGGCTGCGCGCAGCCAGCTGGCTGCCGTGCATATAGGCGCGTTTCATTGGCTGCCGCAGCCGAGATTTCGTGGCTGCCTAGTGCGTGGGCTCCCATACAACGTCATATGTTTGACTGGCTGCCGCAGCCAGGCTGCCTAGTGCGCGGGGGCCCTAACGCAGATGGCGTCGGCTGTAGATGATGACTCATCAGCTCGTCCGTTTGAGCGTATTTCAACTCGGATGGTTTCTTCGGGCTGGCGAGGTTCAACAGCAACTCGTAGGCTTCGTCCCCCATAGTAGCTTTGAGAGTAGGCAGTTTCATGTCGTCCGTGACCTTGTTCACCTTGAAGTACATGTCCAACCTACGAAGACCTCGATCCCGAGCTCACAACAAACTCGTTCAGCTTGCCCAGACATTGTTTGTTTCGTAACACGCACGCGCACACAATACTAGTTTATTAGCCTGTCGCCACTGTAATGTTTCAGGAATACCGGGAAGTACAATAAAAGACGCTTGTTGTATCAAACGGTGTAATACCATGGAATTTTGACATTTATCTTAATACTACACTTATACTACCTTACACTATGTTTCAATTCAATTCAATTCTTGATATTTATATTAACCAACTAAATAGAACTACTGTTTGGCCTCTTTATATATTTTAAAAGTTAAACATGCTGTCAAACGTTAGTTCAAATAAAACAACTCAAATGAAAGGCTGTCTTTCTCTCCTTACAAATATTTTATACTAAAAATAGTATAAACATGGTCCAATAGAGCCGGATAGTGTGAAAACCAATTATTTTAGTCTTGTGGATGTTAAAATTTAGTGAAAATGCAGTGAAAACAGAACAAAATTTATATGAAATGAAAATTTTCATTTGAAGTGACGAAAAAACAAAATCATGCTGTCGTTCGGGAGGATAGGCAAAGGATAGGTATACAACTAAAGTTAGAGTCGTCTTCGACGCATCAGCAAAGGGCACCAATGGTCTTTCTTTGAATAACGCCATGATGATTGGACCCACACTACAACCAAGTCTCCGCAGTATTATTATTACCTAAAATGCTCACAAAATTTGTGTTATTGGTGATATTGTTAAGATGTATCGTCAAGTGAGAATGACAGACTAACATACAGACTTACAACGTATAGTCTGGAGAGACGAGCCTTCAGAAAAAATGGAAAGCTTTAAGTTACTTACCGTCACGTTTGGAACAGCATCTGCGCCGTACCTTGCCGTGCGCACACTTAGTCAACTGGCGAATGATGAAGCGCAAGCGTATCCGCGCGCAGCACCAGTGGTTAAAAGCTGTTTCTACATGGACGATTTGATGGCAAGCCATGAAGACGAGATCAAAGCACTTTGTCATAAAGTTAACATGTTAAAGAGAGGCGGATTTGAGATGCAAAAATAATAAAAAAACTCAGAAGAGCTGCTGGAATACCTTCAAGATGGTAAAACACACCAGTTACTTAATAGTAAAATAGAAATTAAAGTAGACAAAGTCATCAAGATACTAAAGACGTTGCATGGGGGCATACAAATGATGATGAATTATATTCGAAGTAAATATTGGGTCATTAGATTAAAGTCGTCTGTTAGACAATTCACTCGTAACTGTAAGATATGTATTAAAGATAAAGCTAAAGTAATGCAACAGTTAATGGGCCAGTTACCTGTTCAACGAGTGACACCTCATCGACCATTCTTCAACAGTGGAGTAGATTACGGTGGTCCGATACAACTGAGAACATCCAAGGGACGTGGATACAAATGTATAAAGGGCTACATCTGCTTTTTTGTGTGCATGTCTACAATAGCCATACATAGCCACATTCAGAAGATTTGTTGCAAGAAGAGGGCACTGTTCAAATTTGTGGAGTGACAATGGATCTAATTTTACTTGTGCTGACATAGAGCTCAGAGAAATGTTTAAACAGAGCAAGGTTAATGTGTCAAGAGAAATAGCAGAACTTCTTGCAACGGATGGTACAACATAGCATTTTATCCCACCAAGAGCCAACTTTGGAGGTATTTGGGAAGCAGGCGTTCGTTCAGCAAAGAAACACTTGACCAGGGTCAATGGAACCACGAAACTGACGTACGGGGAGATGGCGACACTGCTAGCTCAAATAGAGGCGTGACTCAATTCCCGTCCTATTTGTCGTTTAAATGATGCACTGGATACGTTAGACCCGCTCACGCCGGGACATTTTCTTATTGGTGAATCACTCATTAATGTTCCAGATGTCAATTATGAAAACAAGAATGTAAAACTGTTAAATAGATGGCAGTTAATTCAGAACAGGACACAAGATTTCTGGAAAAGATGGAAATCCGAATATCTTAAGACGTTACAACAAAGATATAAGTGGCAGAGAAATGTGCAATCTCCTTCAGCCGGTGATATTGTACTAATAAAAGAAGATGATTTACCTCCTGCAAAGTGGTTATTAGGTAAAATCATATCTTTACGCCCTGGCTCAGATCAGCTTGTGCGTGTAGTTACAGTAAAATGTAAGGGTAATCACGTCATGAAGAGACCACTTAACAAATTAATATTTTTACCAATAAAACCTGACGAGTAAGGTCAGCAGTAACAGTGAGTCTGTGGTGGGTGGTTAGGTAGGTACTCTTATCAGGTACGAGTATAGAGTTTAAAATTCATGAACGTAAGCATTTACCTACCAGTACATCGCTATAGACAAGCTTAATATTTATTACAAAATATTGAGTTTCAATTATATTTAAGTTTAAAAAAGTAATGATTGTATATTATTAGTTACTGAATTAGGTTTATTTACTTTATTGTTTACAGTCCACTATTTCGAATTATAATTTAAGCGATGAATTGTTTTGAAAAGTGTTGTACACTTTGGTGGGCGGTATGTTTGGCCTCTTTATATATTTTAAAAATTAAACATGCTGTCAAAAGTTAGTTCAAATAAAACTACTCAAATGAAAGTCAGACAGCCTTTTTCTCCTCTTATAAATATTTTATACTAAAATTGTTTTTAGTATAAAATCTCAATCTCAGTCAATTTTATATTAAAATAAACCTTACCTTACCCTAACCTAAAAATAGTACTAACCTTACACTACAAGTCACATAGGCGTAAATTTAAGGTCAGCCATATATTCGACCTACATCTTAATGCTATACAAACTCCTTGTGCAAATAATCAATATTTGATTAGTCGACATTTATGACAAGGTTTTTTTTACTAAAGACTAATATATATATGTAATATCAGAGATTCATGCTGCAGTAAGTTGTACGAACACAAAGTTTAGTGTTACTTAATAATAAATGTTGCATTTTAATTAACTTGCCTTTACTTTTTTTTCTTCATCATCAGCCTATATATAACATATTATGTTCCCACTGAAGGGGCTACTACGCTTCTACGTGTATAGTATATGGGCCATTGGTAAACTTCACACACACCTTTTAATTTCTTCTCAGGAGTGTGCAGATTTCCTCACGATGTTTTCCTTTACCGAAAAGTCAATGGTAATGATTTTATCATTCGTACATAAAATCCAAATAACTAATTGGAACTCATTGGTACGAGCTAGGATCGAACTGAAATTAAATGTCTATTTTCGATGAAATTTTTCTTTTTCTCGTAGTCATGTTTTACATAGAGGAACAATGTGTGTGCATCAGTATTTTCGCCAAAGATGTCGCTGCTAGCCCTTGCACCGGATATTATCGTCAGTAACACATGGTATAGAGTATGAAACTTTTGAGTAAAACGGATATAAAGCGGGGGCCATGAAGCACTTGCTACGGTTTTGATTCAGTCGTTAGAATTCTTCACTTAATCGTGATTCATCTATGGCTCTCTCTTTAAATCGGTCCTTTATTCAATAGTTGCACAACATACTATTTAGTTACCAAAAACCGGGGAGATGTGTTATAATACGTGTGGCTATTTTCTATTATTTTAAATACACGATGTCGACATTAAAAGGACGAGTATCTTAGCTTGGGGACACACCTGCCTGTCTTTGCTGTTTTGGTCTACCCAGACCAGAACAGCACAGAATTGAATCCGGAAGGCTAGAATAACATGTACAAAATATGTTTTTTCTTTAACAATTGCCACACAAAACAACAATGGCGGACTGTCACAATCAAAGATGTACATAAAATATTGGTATTGTAAGATTCTTGGCGCGAATTTGAAAAATGGTGGTTCATTGCAATTTTAGTAATACGTTAATAATTCTGTTGTGTTATAATGGTGTGATATAGTGCAAAAAGTGTCACGGACGGTGTTATAGTATCAATTACTCAAAATTGTGAGGGCTTCGACGCGATCTCAAGGGTTTACCATGTCGATTACATTCGAGAAGAGATATATTCAGAGTAGGCTGTATGTATTTGTTCCATTGCCTTCCCATTCGGGAGAATTAAACTGTTACTACTTGTAATGCCAGCCATTTTTGGATATGATTTGATTGGAACGAGCTGTACACATAATTTGCTTCATTGTACAGCAATTACTAATTCTATGTCGTGAAAACGAAAACAATCACTCCACAGGATCTTCGTCGTAGGTTTCGGTCTCAGCCTCGTGTCTTTCCTGGTTCTGGGTCAAAGTAAACGAAGGAGATTGAGTGATCTGCGAAACAGTTGGATTCAGCGAATTTATCTTAGACTTTACTGAAGCACGAAACATTATCAAGTCTATTTCGTGCATAGCAAATTCCCTTTCGGTCTCGTCCAGTTTCATCAGTTTACTCTCTAAAAGCCGAATAAAGAGGCCGCAGTCATTAGTGACACTCTGGTCTAAAGAATTAGAAACGCTCGTGTTACATGTTGTGCTAGCTGCCATCGAAATCACTGATTCCACCGCGATTCTTTTTTGTGCAGGCTGCATGATTTTGATTGTGCTCCCTGTTATTTTGAGTCCTGAATTCTTTAACTGGTCTTCAGGCGGTGTGCGTTCACGAAGAAATGTTTCGTACTGATTTTCGGCATTGTCATCTGAAGATATTTCCACGTACTGTAACATAAAATAAAATCTGATACAAATAAAAGTCATATTATATACAGACAAAGATACAGATATATGTAAATATATATTTCATTTTACTCCAATAGAAATAGCCGTAGATAAACAGACGCAAATTATATCTGTCGTATGCGTTAAAAAAGAACTGGAAACCGACTTCAATTTCCCTAAAAAGTCTAATTTTACTAAGACAAATTTAAGATTTACATTGTTTTCTCATGGATGACATTGTCAGAACTGGACCAAATTGAAATGGGACCATATGGGAATCACCTTTCAAATAAAAAAAAGAATCATCCAAATCGGTTCACCCAGCCAAAAGTTCTGAGGTGACAAACATAAAAATAAACATACCCGTCGAATTGATAACCTCCTCCTTTTTTGAAGTCGGTCAAAAAAATATTTTTTTGTAGAAAAATAACTTTCACTCATTGTTTCTTGATTGCTGAAATAGACACAGTGTAGATAAACAATAAGTGAAAGAGATGTTTAATTTTATGCACTCGATTGTATGGCTGCATCTCTTTCATCTCATACATTAATTCTTTTTGGCAAACGTCGATGTAGCTAAGACCATAAAAATTACAAACCATGTGTATAATGTTAGATTCTTGGCGCGAACTTGGAAAATGGTGGTTCATTGCAATTTTAGTAATTCATTAATAATACTGTTATGTGTGTTTTTTGTGTTATAATGGTGTGATATAGTGCAAAAAGTGTCACAGACGGTGTTATAGTATTGATTACGCAAAGTTGTAAAGGTTTCGACGCGATCGAAAGGGTTTACCATGTCGAGTACATTCGGCATATGGATTCTTTCGAATTATGTAGAAACCAAGGCTGACCTTTGAAGTTCTCGTCTAGAATCGTCAAAACAAGCGATAGAATGTACACATTATACATTTTATTGTGAAAACTGAAGAAAATATATATTCAGAGTAGGCTGTATGGCTTTGTTCCATTGCCTTCCCATTCGGGAGAATTAAACTACTACTACTACTGTATATGTTATATAGGTTAGATATAGGTGTAAAAATAAGGTGAGCCTACTCTATTTGTATCGGAACTGAACTAGTGAAGGAAGAACTAAACTCAACTGGGGCCCAATCGCGCTAAATTACACAACAAAATTGTAAAGTATAGACACCTAGTGTCAAACTTGTGAACTACATTTGAAACGTCAGTCAATAAATACTTTACGTACGTAGAATTAACCGCTTACTTGTTTTCTTTAAAAGCATGATCAAACCACTAAATACAACGTTACATGGTGTCAGAATGATGTAAAAACGTTTTAAATAAAAGAAAATACGTGAGAAAGTTGTAAAATGGCTACGAACGACGCAGTATCTGGAATAAAGCCGCCACCTAACCTACAAATTGACACGGACAAATCAACGTGCTGGAAAAGGTGGTTACAACAGTTTGAGTGGTATGCGATCGCTATTCAACTGGATAAAAAGCCAGACGAAGTCCAGGCATCAACATTTATGGCAGTGATAGGCTCAGAAGCGATCGATATATACAACAGTTTTAACCTTAGCGACGAAGACAAAAATAACTTGCAAATCATCAAAGACAAGTTTAAAGAATACTTCGCACCAAAAACAAATATATCCTTTGAAAGATATATATTTTTCAAAATTGTGCAAAATGAAGATGAACAATTTAATGAATTTTTAACCAGAATAAAAACTCAGGCAAGCAAATGTGAATTTGACAACTTACTCGATGAAATGCTGAAAGACAAGATAGTGTTTGGAATCCGATCGAATCAAGTAAGAGAGAAATTGTTAACAGAAGATAAACTAGACTTGACCAAAGCTATAACAATCTGTAAAACTAGTGAACAGTAAGACAAAAAGGCAAAATAAGAATCTGTATAGATCCATCAGATGTAAATAAAAACATACTGAGACGTCATTTTCCACTTACTACAATAGAGGAAATTTCAGCTGATATTAAAGGTTCAAAATTCTTTGCATTATTAGGTTGCACAAAAGGATTCTGGCAAATTAAGCTCTCAGAGAGAACACCAAAAATATTAACGTTCGCTACCCCATGGGGAAGATTTTCTTTCAAGAGACTTCCGTTCGGAGTATCATCAGCACCTGAAATATTCCAAGAAATTCTAACAAATTTGCTCAGCAAATTGTAAGAGTATCAATCGATGACATTTTTATATATGCAAAATGTAGAGAAGAACTACAAAAAACCGTTAGTGGAGTGATAGAAACACTAAAGAAATCAGGCTTCAAACTTAATAAAAATAAATGCATTTTTGAATCAGAAAGAATAAAATTCCTGGGCCACGTTGTTTCAGCAGACGGACTAGAAGCAGACCCAGAAAAAGTTGAAGCTATACAGGCAATGAAGACACCAACGGACAAAACAGAGCTACAGAGACTACTAGGAATGATCACATACCTAAATAAATTTATTCCAAAGATGTCTGACCTAACAAATCCATTGAGAGATTTGTTACACAAAAATACAAGCTTTATATGGGAAATTCATCATGAAGAAGCTTTGAACAAAATAAAACAGGTTCTTCAAAGTCCTCCAGTATTGAGACTATATGATGTAAACAAACCTGTAACATTAAGCGTAGACGCAAGTTAAAAAAATCTTGGCGCTGCACTTCTTCAAGAAGGACAACCAATAGCCTATGGAGCAAGAGCGTTAACCAAGTCTGAAGAGAATTATCCACAGATTGAAAAAGAAGCACTCGCCATACAGTTCGGATGTAAGAAGTTTCACGAATATGTTTATGGTAAAGAACTGACAGTGGAATCAGACCATAAGCCACTTGAGACAATCTTCAAGAAAAACATACAATCAGCTCCAGCAAGATTGCAACGCATATTATTCAATCTTGCACCATACGCACCAAAAGTCATATTTAAAAAAGGCATAGAAATACCCTTAGCAGACTTTCTTAGTCGAGACTGTGATGCATCTAATCTGAAATATGAACAAGAAGAAAATTTGAAAGTTACAGTTATACTACCTATGTCACTTGACGCAAAAGAGGAGTTAATTGCAGCTACAAAGGAAGATCCACATTTACAGTTACTACTTCAGACAATAAATCAAGGATTTCCAGAAAAAGCCAGTGAACTTCCCACAGAACTACAACACTATTTTAACTTTAAAGAAGAATTGAGCTATCTAAATGGAATAATTTTCAAAGGAAATAAAATTGTAGTACCAAAATCACAGATCCCTAAAATGCTAAAGATTATTCATCAAGGACATGCAGGTATACACAGCTGTTTAAGAAGAGCACGACAAATTCTCTACTGGAAGGGACAATATGACGACATCATAAAACTAGTTAAAACCTGCTCTGTCTGTGAACAAACACAAAAAGACAATATTAAAGATATAGTGCTAGTTAAAAAGATTCCTACACTTCCATGGCAAATAGTTGCATCTGATCTATTTGAATTAAAAGGAAAAACTTACCTCACAATCTGTGACAGCTACTCTGGATATTTAGATTTTCAACAGCTAAAAAGTCAGTCTTCATACGAAGTTATAGAACAACTGAAAAGATGGTTTGCTGTACATGGAATACCAGAAGAGCTACAAACTGACAATGGAACACAATATATGTCTAGAGAATTCAAGATCTTTCAAAAAGAGTGGAAATTTAACCATGTCACATCCAGTCCACATCACCATCAAGGCAATGGGCTCGCCGAAAAAGCAGTTCAAGTAGCCAAGAACATATTAAAAAAATGTAGTATTGACAAGTCCGATGTTCAACTTGCTTTATTAAACTGGAGAAATACACCAAGAAATGATATATTAGGTTCACCCAACCAACGTCTATACAGCAGAATAACCAGATCTCCATTACCTACAACGGACAGTAACCTAAAACCAAAAATAATGCAAGGAGTCACTGCTGAACTAAAACGATTAAGAGAAGAACAAGCCAACTACAGTAATAAGCACACTAAAAGACCAGACAATTTTGAAATTGATGAAAAAGTCAGACACAAAGTTGCTCATCGCCAATGGGAAGGGGCAAGAGTGGTAGAAAAGCCTGAAGGTCTACCAAGATCTGTAATTATTCAAACTGATCAAGGCCAAATCTTACGTAGAAACTTCAGTCATCTGCACAAGACACAAGCAGACATAACCAGCAACAGAGTGGTAGTTCCTGAAACCAAATACACAGATGAACCAGCAGTACAACAAGTTCCAGCTCAAGAACAATCACCAGCTGCTCCTAAGTCACTCCCAGCATCAACAAGTCCGTCATCAAACACTTCTAATCATTTGCAGAAGTCAAACCTAGCATCGCCACCGACTGCACTAAGATCATCAAGATTTGGTAGAATAATTAAACCAATAAATAGACTTGATCTTTAATAATACTTAAATTAGTAATTAAAATATTATTTTATAAGTTACATTAAGTTGTGCTGTGCAATTTATAATTATAGGTATAATTAGTTAACCATTAGCATAATATTATATTTTGTATTATTTTCATGGTAATTAAAAATTAATACGTTATGTGAAATGTAAGTTTATAAAACAATGTTTTTAGTTTACAAAGAAAGGGAGATGTAAATATAGACACCTAGTGTCAAACTTGTGAACTACATTTGAAACGTCAGTCAATAAATACTTTTCGTACGTAGAATTAACCGCTTACTTGTTTTCTTTAAAAGCATGATCAAACCACTAAATACAACGTTACAAAAATCCTATAACGAACCTTAGCCCGTGCTGTCAGTGCAAAGTTATTGGACTGGCAATGGATTTTCCGAAAATCGCTATCGCGCTCTTTGACTCCACTCCGCCGAACCCAATCCATTGTGATATCGTGTCGCTCAAATATGGCTCCGCTACACAATGTCTCATGCTCTATGGCAGCTCTATGGTTTATTCTAAAATTCCAGTGTGTAGAGGAGGCATCCTTGAATCGGTATTCAATTATCGTGATAATGCGGCGTCCGCTCTAGTAAAAAAAAGAAGTTTTTGACATCCGCAGTCAAATTTCCTAAAATTTTGAAGGTTATTTTCAATGTTTATCTCTGAAACTTTTCTAATACCAAATAATTTTAACTGGAATATATAACAGAAACATAGTATGGTGAGTATTGGACGAATTCTATTTAATTTGTACGAATTATTCATGAATGGAAAAGAAATTCTATTTTGTTGGAATCATTTACTAAATAATCGTGATTTACTAACTTTTGTCTGTTTATTTACAGATTTTCATCTATCTTTGGCTACGTTGGATTTCAACATATTTTATAACAGAGCAAAGGATCAAGTGCCTAAACGATTCTAATATGATTGAGATTTGAAAACATTCTTCACTAGAGGTAAACATAAATTATTTTTATATATGAATTATCCATTTGTATATTACGTGAAAGGATTGTCAAAATGACTTGACTTTTTGAATCATACCAGTGTTAGAAAAGGATAAGGGCTACTAGCGACTACTAATACTTACTAGCATAATTTCTTTTGGGGTGCACAAAGCCAATGCAAAGAAAGTAACAGGCAAAAGCTAGTCACTAATAATTAATTGAACTAATATCAACACAGATGGAATGTGTCCTCGATTTACTTCTTTATACCAGGATTGCACACAGACAAAGCCGTGGGCTAACTACACTTATACTACTAGTTTTTAAAATAAAAAAGAATGATATGTTAAAACAATTTTATTTTTTTATTACAGAAGTGGTACAACTCGTGAATATCTCTGAATGTAAGAATCACATAGAACAGCAACTGAAGCAGCAATACGAATGAAGTAACAACAAACCCCCAAAAGATACAAAGGACTATGTGCACTGTTCTAGATATATTAGTGAACTATGTCCTTGTTGAAAACTTTATAATATGTGAAATTTTAGTTTTAGTTTTATTACCCTGTAATACCAATCATTGTACAAATCTAGATGAACAACTCTCAGTGTGTGTAGGGCTCAGTTAAATTAAGAATCTAAATATTTCATTATCCAGTTAGTATATTTTTACAAATTTAGTATAATCTCACATGGATGTGTATATAACCACCATTGAAGTACAAATCATGTAATTTTATATTATAATAATTTGGTTTCATTCCCATTAGAGTAGTAAATTGCAAACAGAATATTTTTTCATAAAAAATTTAGAACAATAACTACCGTCTAATTTACAGTATATAAAACAATTGCAATTAGGGCAATATGATAGTAACTTTAAAGGCCAAGACTTCATTGTGTAGCCCTTGTATAAAATCTGTGTTTCCGTACAAATCCTCTTTAATATCTTGCTTGTAGTCAAAACTGGTACATAAGGCAGCTAATGAGCCATCTTTAACAGCACCTGAAGAAAAAAAATTCATATCAACACTTATGCCCATATGGTTTCATCTTTAGGATCCCTGTCTACGAAGTGAACATTTTAAATAATGTTCAGCAGCTTTTAGCTGTGTATCATGGACCTGTTACTGCTATCACCATATCAATTATTATCAGGGATTGATAAGTTAATAAGAAACAGTTAATCTTTAAAGACGGGAATCAAATTATAACTACCATTGGTTATGGTGTAAAAAAGTGGCCGCTTAGGAAAAAAACTTCGAACTTTATGATTTAATATTTATACAAAAAACTTACCTTATTTTGGAATCCTATGCATTAGATCTTCGAGCTTGAATGAAATTTGTGAAGAGAAATCTTTTTGAAGGTGCACAAATAATTCTGCTGCCGTAATTAGTCGATTTAATGAGGTCCCGGTTCACTTCAATGAGATAATCTTTAATTGTCACCATTTTACTTTAAGGTTTACTAGAAATTTTCTTTAAATACAATGCAAACTAGATCCAAACTTGCACAAGGCACTGCAAAGGTTTTGAAATACTGCCTCGCGATGAAGTATTTCTCTACCTTTAATTTTGACAGTTGAACACAGCCGCTTGGGACTGGATCGGGTATAACAAGGGTATAAACTTGACGTTTATTTTAGCGCGATACCAATTTTTTGACACTGTTGCAAAGCCACGATGCAAAGCTTTTGGTAATTAGCGCAATACGAAATGACAGAAAAATGGAGGAGCGGGAGTGGTTAGGTTTTGGATTTGGCGTTGTAATTTAGCGCGATTGGCCCCCTGAAGTAGTCCAATTGAAGGATTCATTCGCGAACGACACACGACTACTACTTTGACGCGCAGCTTATGGATGTCCACAGGCATATGCTGTATATGGCTATGGGCATTATGCTCTGTGGATGTGCTGCTTGTAGCATGCGTGCCTCAGGCGCCCGTTAGGAATAGTCCCTAATTCATTGCATATAAATTAATATAATTTTATAGGGACACTGAAAAGCAGCGTTCTGTTATGACTAGTCCCCAAATTTCGACTAATAAAAGGTTGTTGGTTAGACAAACCAACCAACCAACCTTTGCGCCACAAACCAACAAAACAAATCAAAGCATAGCCTTCCTTACCTCGGTGTCTGTGGAGCCACTGGAATTTACTTGACCAAGAAAGCTTTCCATGAAAGAGTAAGCAAACCAGCTAACAACGTAATCTGGATCTTCCTTCTTGCGCCGATAGTGCTTTCTAAAAGCTGCCACCAAATACTCTTTCTTCTTTTTCAACTGCTCTACCGTAACTGGTACAGACATGCTTCTTTCAATCCTAGTCCAAGCATTTTTAATTACTGATCTTTTTCGATGATCTCTGTTCTTTTTATCCCAAATCACTTGCTCTTGTTTGTAGAAGTGCAAGAATTCTAATACGACATCATTTGACCAAGATATTAAGGCCATTGTGTTTGGTATTAGTTAACAATGGTTGGGAAATGAAGATCACATACTATATACCTCAAATAAATTCAAGTGATTGCTGCCAACCAAATGTTGGTATGTGTTGGCTTTGTACTGCAGTGCAAAGTTAACGTTAGCCGTTAATACTATAATTAGTCGCCGCGAATTTCGTACAAACAGTACCCACTGAGCCACTGAGCAAGTAATTTTTTTTTTTTTTTTTTTTATGGCTTTTGTCCTTTTGACATTTTGCCAGTGTCATGTTGTATAGTTACAGAAAAAGAAACGAAAGTAAAACAATTTAGAAACTTAAAAAGGTATTCATAATTTCAACTTATTAATAAAACAAAACATAGAGAGAAAACTATAACAAATATCAGAAGATAAGAGAGAAGACATATGAGATGGGAGAGGAACATTATGAAGAATTAGATTATGAAAGAGATAGGAATGATCAAGTAGGGGACAAGCAAAGAAGATGTGGTTTAGATCACCGACATCTAACCCACATTCGCAGATTGAAGAATCACGAACGTGGATTTTATGTAAGTGGGATGGGATAGAACAGTGACCAAGGCGCATTCGAATGATAGATGAAGTATAGATTTTGGGAAGAAACATTTTAGAAAACCAAGGTCTAACGGGAATTTCTGATTGGATATTAGAAAAAAAACGGCCCTTAAATCTTGAGCTGGCGCGCCAACGAGCCTTCCAAAACTTGCGCAAAAATAATTTAGGAATGGCAATAATGTCATGACAGTAATTTACAAATGGATATTTATCACCTCGGACGACCGCATCTTTCGCAAGCTGGTCAGCACGTTCGTTACCGACAATACCAGAATGACCAGGGATCCATGCAAAAACAATATCCAACCCTTTTTCACTGCATTGGGCAAGGGTATTTTTAATTTGAAATATGAGAGGATTATGGATTTTTGATTTGAAAGGATTTGATAAGAGAGATTGGAGAGAGCTGAGTGAGTCAGAAAAAATAATAGCACGATAGAGTTTCGCCAGGAGAACATATTCAAGGCTTTTCAAGATACCCAAACATTCACCTGTGAATACAGAGCATTCTGGGGGGCATTTAATCATCTGGAAAATCTTCCATTGCGAATGATAAACGCCCACACCTACACAACCCTCTGAAGATAATTTAGAAGCATCAGAATAAATTGTGTGCCAGCCAGACCAATTACAGTTCAAAACTGAGCGGGATAAATCATTAGCATGGAGGTCACCTTTGCGTATATTACCAAAATTTTCGATAATTCTAGGCTGAAGAATAACAGTTTCATAAGGGAATTCATATACCGGTAAATTGGGGTTGTTCGAGATTGGGTCTTTAATACTTTTAAGTCTAAGAAAACTATTAACAAGGCACGGCGGGTCTTTACATTTCCAAAAAGGGGATTTATTACAATATTCTTCTAATAATTTAAGTTTCGGAAATAAGGGATGGGATGAAAATTGAGTTAAACGGAATAAAAATCTGTCCGACAGAAATTGCCGACGAAGGTCTAAAGGAGGCTCAACGCATTCTACTTGCATGGCGTTAATTGGGCTAGACTTCATTGCCCCCATGATAATGCGTAAAGCTTTTGACTGAATCAAATCGAGCTTCTTTAAGCTGCCTTTATTAGCTGGAATAATCAAAAATGAGCCATAGTCCATGACACTTCGAATCACTGCATTGTAAAGCAATTTAAGAGAGAATGGATGAGCACCCCACCAAACGCCAGCTAAACATCTAATTAGGTTGATGTTCCGTTCACATTTTCTATAAACATAATCACAGTGCGCAGCACCTGTCAGTTTTGAATCGAGCACAACTCCTAAAAATTTAATCTCGGATTTCATCGGTATTGATTGCCCATTGATGGCTATGGATATATCTGGAATGAAGCGTTTTTTCGAGAACACAACAATATTACTTTTAGTTGGAGATAAATCTAATCCATGGTTATGCAGCCACACGGATAACAACCCCAGAGAGCAAGATATGGAAGATGCTCCTCGATCAATTTTACTATTGACGGAGTATAAAAGGAGGTCATCCGCATATTGTAAAAGACGACAGTCACCTTTGGAAGAGTCTAGGTCATGAGTATATAAATTAAATAAAATAGGGCTGAGGACAGACCCTTGCGGCAAGCCCTTCCAGATAGTTCTTGTAGGAGAGGAGGATAAATCGTCACCACGAAAGACTATAAGTCGTTCTTTAAGAAGGTTGAGAACCAGCCGACACAGTTTTTCAGGGATTTTTAATGTTATAAGTTTTGAATATAGTATAGGGAGTAACACATTATCATAGGCCGCAGTAATATCCAAAAAAGCAGCAACAACAGATTCATTTCGCGAAAAGGCCAACCGAAGGTCTGTTGTAAAAATACCTAAGCTGTCCATAGTACTTCTACCTTTCCTGAAGCCAAACTGCGATTTTGATAACAAGTTATTACTTTCAGTAAACCATTCAATTCTGTTTTTGATCAAGTGCTCCAAAACTTTGCAAAGGACCGATGAAAGGGCAATTGGACGATAGGAGTGAGGGTCAGAAGAATCTTTACCAGGTTTCAGGATAGGAATTATTATTTGAGTTTTCCAAGACATTGGAGGCGCACTGGATTCTAGTATAGCATTAACTAGCTTTAAGTAATAACAGAGAGCAGAGTCACCACTATTCACAAGAAAGGAGTATGGAATGCCATCAATTCCTGGGGCGGAGTCTTTTAAAGATTTTAGCACATTTTGTAACTCCAGCATGGAAAATGGCTTGTCAAGGGGGTGCGAGGAATGAACGGAGGGAAGTGGCAGTTCATAATGAGAGGGAGCATAAAGAGGAGCAAGACAGTCCATGAAGGCATCTGCTTTAGAATCATCAATAAAGGAAGAAGAATAGGATGGGGCATTGGAGGAACACCTGAACCTACGTATATTATGCCAGACTATTTTGGAAGGGGTAGAAGGGTTTAAAGAAGAACAGAATGATATCCAACCCTCCAATTTCTTGGAACGAAAAAGAAGTTTGGTGACAGCGATGATATGATTTAGGTCAGAAAAATTTGATAAAGTCATTTCAGAACAGTACCTAGACTCAGCGTCTTTGCGGGATTTTACAGCATCAGAGCATTGTTTATCCCACCAAGGGGGAGAAGAAATTTTTCCGGAGGCCACGTTCTTTATTTGGAAAACAGATTCAGCACTAAATAATAAGGCATCAGCAAAGGACTTAGCGCAATGTTCAAGGGCTGTATTAGAAATGGAAGGGAGACTTGAGAGTTTCGAGTCAAGGACGACTCTAAAACGATCAAAGTCAGCTTCTCGGATAATAAACTTCAAGAGAGGAGGTTTGGGAAGAGGTCTATTGATTGAGGAAGATGGAAGGTTTAATAAGATGGGAAAGTGGTCACTACCATAGGTAGAACTGAGGGTTTCCCAGCATAACTGAGAAGCTAGATCAGGGGAGCATAAAGAAAGGTCGACAGCGCTACGAAACTCACTGGGACGAGTGCGTCTGGTAGGCTGGCCGGAATTTAGAATACAGAGATTACAGTGATCGATTATCTCCAACAATTGGGACCCGTACGAATCAGTCTTGCCACAGCCCCAAACAGGGTGGTGACAATTGAGATCACCCATTATCAGAACAGGAGGGGGAACCGATTCAATGACTGCGGATAAATGTTTTAGTATTGAGCGGGATGGTTGAGGGATGTAAACAGATAACAGAGAAAAGTGTTTGATTTTTACTGCAACAGCATGCATATCAGAAAACGAGGGGAGAGTTAGTTCATTGTAAGAAACATTATTTCTAATGAGAAGAGCACAACCAGCATAACCATCCGATCTAGAGTCTCGGAGACTCAGAAAACCTGAAATCCTGAAGTTGGATTCAGGGCGTAGCCAAGTCTCAGATATTGCCAAGGCGAAAGGATTATGCCGGTTAATAAGGTAGGATAATTCAGGTTTCTTATTATTAATACTACGACTATTCCATTGTATTATGGATTGACCCATTGTTAAGAGAGGAAAGGATTGAGTTAAGAAGAGGGGCAACGTGGGACATCAGATCATAGTTTGGGGAGGAAAACACTTTAGAAAAAACGTTCAAAAATTTCATGAGAAGGTTTATAGTGTTGTCTTCAGGAGGCTTATGAACAGCAGTACCATTCTCGGAAGAAGGAACGAAGTCACCAACAAGGTTCATATGGGCGACCTTGTTATAGCCTTGACGAGGGAGAGGAGCAGGGCGGGGCTTCATAAAAACGGTTTTTTTGTATGAGGACGGGGAAGAGGAAGATGTAGAAACCACAACATTAGCATAAGATTTTTTTGCTGAGCTGTGTAGTTTACTGGCTTCCGCGAAAGATATGTTATCCTCAGTCATAGAATTCTTAATTCTCAGTTGCCTAGAATATTCAGGACAAGATTTACTCGTAGCAGTGTGCGCTGTATCACCACAGTTGACGCAATTGACCTCCTCAATCCTACATGAGGCACCTAAGTGTTCATTACCACAGCGAAAACAGCGCGGTTTGGATCGGCATTTGTCTTTGGTGTGACCATAGCGACAACAATTATAACATTGAATGGTGGGGTAAGAGTATTTCTCAACCGGGAGTGAGTTATAACAAGCGAAAACTCGCTGTGGTAACGTTTGACCATCGAATGTAAGTAGGACAGTCTCTGAAGGCATCCACTGGTGAGAACCATCAGGATTCATCTTTTTATAATTCAGGCGCCGACATTTAACCACTTTAACAGACGCATAACATGAAGGAATTGTCAGGTTCTCCAAAATCATCTCCGGGGACCAATCCGATGGGATCCCTTTCACTATACCCATACGCGTTACGTTAAACGAGGGGATGAGAGCTTTATACTTATTATTCGATATAGTTGGCGAGTCCAAGAAGTCGTTAGCGTCTGCGGCCGTATGGAAACTAAGAGAGACTTTATTTCGTCCGATAGCTTTGACGCTACCATCAATAATATTTGTGAACTCTCTACGATTACTCTGAAGAAACTTACCAAAGGTAACAGGGTGAAGAGTGATCCCTGAATTTGGAAATGACTCTTCCCGTTGCACATGAACTAGAAATGGACCCGGGTCATTACCTGAGTATCGGGACCTCTCAGCCATAGATATAACTGGGGACTCTTGGCTAGTCTGACAAGACTGTGGCGGGGAAGTCTGTAAATGAGCAGGAGGGGTTAGTGTAGAGTTAGGTGACGAAAATAATTTTTGACCTGCAGGAATAAATTGAGATGAGTCGGATCCCGTAACCTGACCAGCTTGCGGGGAGAGGACTGAAAAAGAATTTTTTGTAGGGCAGTTCATAAGGTCGGAACACTCAACTTCTGACGAGTGAGACATGGACGATGACCGGGACCGGCAGCTATCCTTATGGGGACGATCTTTCCTATTTCTTTTCCTCTCAGACTTCTTCCTCTTCCTCTCATTGCTGAGAGTAAGGAAGGCCCCTGGAGAAGGAGGAGCAATGAAATCTGACACGGAACCCCCCGGATCACCGGGGGAGTTATCACCCATATCGGGCACACAATCTGAAAACTGTAATAAAAAGCTAGAAAACCCTTTTAAGTAGAATTTCAAGCACAAATAATAATAAAAATATTTTTTTGTCCGAAAAGTTGAAAAAAAACGACTATCGCGAACAACGTTCAACTGACAACCGAGCAAGTAATCACTACGTTTTACACTTACCTACTTGTGTTATATATGGTTACATACGACCGAAACCTAATAACTCGCCGAAATCAATAACCAGTGCAATCCTTTGATAGTTCTTTGATATTGGAAAATGAATGATTGTTGAATGATTTATAGTCTGTGATAAAACGTAGTGATTAAATGCTCCTAGGATTCTTGGCGCGAACTTGAAAAATTGTGGTTCATTGCAATTTTAGTAATTCGTTATTAATACTGTTATGTGTGTTTTTTAGTGTTATAATGGTGTGATATAGTGCAAAAAGTGTCATGGGCGGTGTTTTAGTATTAATTACGCAAAGTTGTGAGGGTTTCGACGCGATCAAAAGGTTTTACAATTTTTTATTATCATTTTTATTAGAAGCATTTTCAAAGTTACCATCAGCTTAAATATTTTACAAAACAAACAGACTTCAGTTTTCTCAATAAAATGTATATTATAACACAAAAAAACACACATAACAGTGTTATTAATGAATTACTAAAATTGCAATGAACCACCATTTTTCAAGTTCGCGCCAAGAATTTTACCATGTCGAGTACATTCGGCATATGGATTATTTCGAATTATGTTGAAACCAAGGCTGACCTTTGAAATTCTCGTCAAGAATCGTGAAAACAAGCGATAAAATGTACACATTATACATTTTATTGAGAAAACTGAAGAAATGGCTTCGACCTTGTTTATAACCTTAAAATTCTAAGAGAGAATATCATTATCAAAGACATGGCTGTATGGTGTTTTGCCTTTGCCTTTTCCTGGAGGGGAAAAAATCTTACCTAAAAACAACAACAGTGGTTTGCAGCGTTACCAACCCTACTGTTTTAACAGTAGATTTGCTGTTTTCACATTGATGACCATGTTTTCTGTTTCATTCCTATTTTCTACTGTTTTTCGCGTTCAGCGCCACCTAATACACTACTATGCAAACATTTTTTGATAACCACTACGCAATAAAACGCAATGACAAACCACTACGTAATAAAACGCATTGATACTAGATGGCAGTATCTTCTTTATATTTTTATGCACGGGAAAATCCCTATTTACGAATAACAGCTACACGCCTATTGTATTGCGTAGCGTAGGTATTGTTTTATAGTCACAAGTCACAACACCTTGAACAGTTTCTTTGAATTGCGGCGTTTATTTTGAAAAAATAATAATTACAAAGTTTTTGATGAAATGAGTAGTGATTCATCGACTGGAAAAAGTCCTCCTAAGAAGAAAAATGTGAAATATGAACAGAAATTCGTAAATTCGTGGTTAAAAGATGATAGGTTCAAAGGCTGGTTAAAGAAAAGCACTAAAGGTGAGAGCAAAATTATGAAATCTGTTTTTTTTCTTTACCTACCGCTTTCTACTGTTTTTTTAAGGCGAGTTGTTGTTTTTTAGTTTTTTGAGGTTGGCAACACTGGTGGTTTGTGTCTGTGAGTGCTCCCTCATGATATAGATAGTAATCTGTGCTCATGATGAAGGATGAAGTCATAATTTTGAAGTTGAACACCTAGTTTAACACTAACATAGAAAACCAAATCAAAGCAGTTAAAATCAGGCCAGAAACTGACAAAGCAGGAAGCACAAACTAAATAGCTTCCAAGTACTTTGTGAGACGATAGGAGAATCTTTATCGAGTTTATACTAAAATTCGACAAAATCGGTCAAGTGCATATCTCTCGATCATTCATTCATATCATTCTATCTTTCGAATAGAAGGATTATACGGAAATAAAATAAAATATTAGAAATGAACGGTTTGGGTACGAAGCAGATTATATTTAACAAATCGACTGTGAGTACATAAACGCATTTTAGGTTCTCATTTTATATATTTAAAAAATAACTACATATCAGGCATAAATTAACTACTATAAAGCCTAATGTTGGGCTGGCTAGCTAAGACCAAGTTACCTGTAGCCAAAGAAAAATATTGATAAAGGTATGGCTTGGTGATACCAAGCAAACAACAGTTAGCTCAGTTGGGGTGCACATAAGAGGGCATCATCATTTCTCAATTAAATTGACTGGCTTTTGAGTGGATGACTTGGTGTTATTGGGGATGAGAAATGAGAGGGCAAATGAGATGTGCAAAAGTGAATTCAAAAAAAGTGTGTTGATCAACAGATTAAAACTTACAAATTTTGATGGTGTGTGATAAGCTGCATCACATCCTTTGTGTATCAATTTAAACAATTATTTACAAACCACATCCTTAGAAATTGGTATCTGGATTGGATTCCGTGAAAAGATTGTATATTAAATGTTAACCAAATCCAACTGTAGACACATTAGCGGTCTTTGAGTCCCTATTATATTGAGACTATATAATTTAACAATAAATTGATATACAATGCCTAGATTTTGCTGGATTCCTATTACGAAATTTCACTGGATTTGGTTTGGTTAGTTGATTTCCAAATTATACTTTAATTTTGTGTGGAGCAAAATAGACTGCACACATTAGGGTACTATTCTCATAATAAGTGGTTCATCTCATGACCAGTGTTGAAGTATTTTTTGATATGGTTATTTTAAAATGGTAAATACTGTTTATTCTACTTATTTGCAGCTTTTGAGTCTGAAAGCTGAACTTCTCAAAAAACAAGAGGAAGTTAATGAAAAGAAGCAGTTACCACAACATAAATTAGAAAATTTCAAACCACCTCCTCCAAAGCCAACTGTGAAAGATGATGATCCCAAGAAGGAGAGAAAGAGTTTCAAAGACTCTTTTAAGGAAATTGACACTGAAGAATTAGAGGCCTGTAAGAAATCAAAGTAAGAATAATGATACATAATGTATTTGTTATGGACCAAGAGATTAATGAGGGCATTTTTTACAATGCCCAAGCAGTATATATAACACATCCCATCAACAGCCTATATACATCCCCACTGCAGGGGCTCAGGCATACTCTCCTGCAGAGAGTGTATGGGCCATAGTCCACCACTCGGGCCCAGTGTAGATCGGCAGACTTCACATGTCTGTTCAAGACCGTTCACCGACGCTTGGATGGTGGCGCAGTGGATAAGGTGCGGACTCTCAATCCAGCCATATACCTATGTTGTCAATTCAAGTACATTATCAGATCGCTTAACGGTGAAGGAAAAACATCGTGAGGAAACCTGCATGTCTTGAACAGACATGTGAATGATAAGTAGTATAAAGGCATGTATGTATTAAGGCAAGTCTAAACAGGCCAAGTGATGAATACATATTTAAACTGCATTATGTATCACAGTTTCTGGTGATTATGAATATAGCCATGTGTAACACACACATGCAAGCAAATTGATAATTTAGGTACATTTGACTGGATGCAGGAAGCAGGAACAGTCATGTGACAAGCGTCACCAATCGTGTGGTTTTACTGTGAAGTTCATCACACATGAATAAAATACCATAGTTTATGTTTCTTGTGGTACTGTAATGTAAAACATTATAGCATCTTACACTCAGTTCCACTATGGTATACATTAGCATACCTTGTTATATCTTGTCAAACCTTGTCAGACCCTGACAACAGTCTTATCATCATCCTTTTGATGATCAACATATTGAAATAGTATTATTAAAATAAATATTTACCACTATTTTAACTTAAAAAATCAAAATCAGATTCTACTGATGACATCTTCAGTACAATTCACAGTTATTATTTTTATCATCATTAAACATGTTGTCGTATTTTTAACTTACAGAGCTATCCTAGAGAAAAAAGCTGAGTTGTATGAGCACTTATCAGACAGTGCAGGAATATCACACCTGTCTGGACAGTTCCTTGTTGACTTTGACACTAAGAAAAAACAGGAGAACGGAAATAAAAATGATGAGGAAGATGAAGATGATCGTGAGGACACTGATATCAAAGATCAGGTTGATGATGGCGATAGTGAATGGTAAGAATTATTTCTTTATATTTAATCAAACTGCAATGGACAACACTGCACTAAAAAGCATAACCCTACTGCATACTGGACTGGATGAAATGGGCAGTGAACAACTTTGTTCTTTATAAATCCTCAGGACTGAATGGAATGTTACTGTTACTCTTAGAATGGATCAATCTCCCATTATAGGAGTACCATTCATCCTATCTAGCAACGATTTCCAAAGCTAGTTAAGCTCATATCTACATAATACATTTTTTTTTGCCAGGTGGATTTGATTGTAATACCCCTGTGAACTCTGAGTATTACAGACCCATCAATTTAACTTCTCAAACATTACATAGGGCACAGATTAATAGTTACTATTCATTAGAGACTTCACTCCCTCTTACACCCACAAAACATGCCTACAGAGCGTCCCTGTGTTCACTCGCTCGCTCTAAAGGTTGCTGTAAAGGTTGGGATTGACCCCGGGACCTTCAGATTGTAAGTCCAACGTGAAAGGGCTATAAGCTGGATTAAATTTAATATGTGACTGTGAGCATACCACATCAACCCGCAGTAACTAAGCTACGTAACAATGACATCTTACTGTGTGTGTGCCAAGCGAGGTGATTATGATAAAATCCCTCATCAGCAGTGCAGTCGATTTTGATGACATTGGCTGTAAAACATCCTTAAGATGTCAGTTTTATATTTACAAAAATGATTTAGAGCATTAATATGGTTCATTGGTTTTAATTGTATAACTTTTGATACATTTTTCAGGACTGAGTTCACTGATTGTCTCGGCCGAACAAGAAAGTGCCTCAAAATAGATCTTGAGGATTTCAAGGAGAATGACAGAAAACTCATGAAAGCTATGGGAAATTATAAAAGCGCCTTAAATAATGATGAGGAAATACACAATGAAGATGAAGTATGCTGTTTGATACAATAATATTTAATGTGTAGTACATCTATAGATTGGAAAATAATTCTTTTCTATTGAATAGGCTACTGAAGTGAATTAATTGTATGAGTTACTATATATAGTTGTTTTTCAATGCAAGTACATATCCGATTGCTTAACGGTGAAGGAAAATATCGTAAGGAAACCTGCACACTCCTGAGAAGAAATTAAAGGGTTTCACGGTTGACTAGACATATACTTTTCATACTGGCCTTGAAAACATCCAGGTTGTGGCGCTCGGGGAAAAGAAGCATGCAAGAAATCATTGTATTGTAATATGCAATGATTTATTTAATTGTTTAAGCAGAAACTTGCAGCAAACCTACTAAAGCTGCAAATTATATACGTTATCAGTAAAATGATGAAATGGGCAGTTACATAAACAGTTGCCTAGCCCTGCCTTGGCCTGTTTTCGTCATGCAATGGAACGACATAACTGCTAATAATATATTTTATACGAATATTTTACACACTACCACATCATCAACAGCCTATATTTCACCACTGCAGGGCCTCAAGCCTTCTACAGAGAGTGTATGGACCATAGTCCACCACGCGAGCCCAGTGCAGTTTGGTAGACTTCACACACACCTTTGAATTTCTTCTCAGGAGTGTGAAGGTTTCCTCACGATGTTTTCCTTCGAGCCAGCATCTACCCCAGACGTCGATTGTCCAAGGATTGACGTCCTATCCAACTGAGCTACCACAGCTTGTTTCGATAACAGTAAATAAAAAGGCCAAATGTGAACAAATTCTTAATAAAATCTAAACATGACTGGTTTGGCATATACTTTTAAATCACTCTGGTTATATAATTTATCGCCAGAAAAAGCTATTAATTTTATCTTTGATGCTTCCAGAAACCAGAAAAACCGATGTTGGTGCAGAAAACTAACGACTACCTCCAATCACTGAGAGAAAAGTGGGAGGAAAAGGAAAGGGAGCTGCTTGCAAAGGAGAAAGACATACATTATCAAGATCTTCTGTTTGATGGTATGTTCATATACTCGTAAATTGGTACATGTACGGTTTGGTGGTGGAACATTTTTAGGGTTCTGTATCTAAAAAGGAAAAAATAACTCTTACAGGATCAATTTGGTGTTCACCTATCTGTCTGTTAAGACCCATTTTCTCAGGAAATCATGGAGATATCAATCGCATACTCAAGTCTGCCGTCTCTTAGAAAAAAATCTTATAGGTCAGCGAAATACAAAGATATAGCTGTATTTTAGACCATTTCCATACAAAATGTAAGGGATCCAAAATCTATAGGGTACTTCCCGTTTTGGTTGTGTGGTCTCGGCTTTAGAGTAGGATCGCCTCGTGCCATCTTATCGTATCGTAAAAGGCGATTAAGGGACATGACTTAGGATATTGCCGACCGATCAACAATTCTTCTTCAATCAACCACAATCTTATTGCGATTACCAATCCGCCTGCCAAACGTTGTGATTATGATAAATCCCCTCCTGGGAAGGAGAAGAGTTCTAATACAACAGTGGACTGTTGCAGTATGCAGATGGACATACCCTACTTAAGGCGAAGTTCCAAAGCCTCGAACATAGGCGTCAGGTTGCCTGCCTTTCGGTATTTCACAGGATACATTTTGAAGAATGTGCGCAGGAGCTATTTTTGTTTATTCTTCCTTCGCCATTCAAGTACAGATCAAACAGAAAAACAACAGACCTTCATCCGTACACTGTAGATATTCCTACAGCTCGCACCAAGCGTTTTGCTTCCACATTTATCGTGCGTACAGCAAAAATATGGAATACACTACCGGTTTCCGTGTTCCCCGAAAACTACAACTTGGGAATCTTCAAAGGAAGAGTAAATAGGCACCTTCTAGATCAACGCGTAACATCGTGATTGAGGCCAAGCGTTGATTTATCTTTAAAATAATTGATTGTATTTTTCAGAGGCGCGCATTCACGGCGTTTCATACTATTCATTCAGTACGGACGAGGCGGAACGTAAGCGGCAGATGGAGGAGCTAATCAAGCAGCGGGAGGAGACCCTGCGGGCCCAACAGGAGACGCAGGAGGAGAGGAGGAAGAGGGACGAGCTGATGGCTGCCAGGGTCGCGGCCGCGCGTGCCCGCCAGCGCGCGAGGGCTGGACTTCCGCCTGAGGACCCCAAAGGTCAGTGTCACGTTAAATATAAAGCCAAGAATATTTAATGAGCTGTCATGGTTGAAAACCTCCCAAAACTCCAAAGTTTTGTTAAAACTGGGTCAAAAAATAACATTAAGTAGATTTTTGTAGATAAATCATAGATATTCAGATTATAAAGGTCCGGGGTTCCAAAACTGTGCGTCGTGACGCCCTTGGAAGGCGCAGAAATGTCCCAGGGCTAAGAAAAGCAAGGACATTTTTTTCATTGTGTTCTCACTAGCATCCAACCAGCAAGCAGCAAACTAAAAATATATATATTCATTTTTATGCTTTTGTTCTTATATTCTAATAAAAATTATCAATGTGCAAATATAGAGTTTTTCTGATAACCGGTCATCAGGCTAGTATTAAACTGGTGGGTATTGTTGGCCCCTTCTGTGGTGAGGGGCGTCATCAAAAAATTGCAAATTCTCTAGGGCGTCACAGTTTCACAGTACAAATTAGTTTGGGAAGCCCCGACATAGGTAATAAATATCTGTATCGGGAATCCGCTCAGAATGCTTCCATAAAAATTTCTTTTGACAAGAATAGCTGACTTTGTTTAGTAATTACCTAAAAATAAGGGATCGGAGTATAGTGTCGCGAAATAAATATCATTAACGTACAACTTTATTGTCAATTACAATAGCAATAACGGTGAAGGGGTTTCATCTCCTATTTTTAGGTAATTACTTATCAATACAAGCAAAAGCTATTTTATTTTAAAAGATTATGGCAACATAAATTTAGTATGGAAGCATAATTAGAAGGATAACGGTTAGTGCATAAAATTATATAAAAACAGAGCGTTACTCGTCAATAAACTGTTTTCAGTTTGATGGGCAGTAAAATTATTTACTTAAAAAACGTAATTCCCGTGAAACTGCACATGCCTAGGTAATAAACTTTCTATTTTTACAAATACATGTATGACCCCTTGAAATATGAAATTAAATGAAAAATTTAGAGGATAGACTATTAAACTACACATGTGTAAATGATCTCTGAATCTATTTCTGTTTAGGAGCTAGGAGCCTCTGACAGACAGACAAAGTTGCCTCAACCGACTGAATCATTCGGACACGGAGCCGTATCAATTACGAGTATATATAGTGTCACAATAGATCTATTAAGGCCGCAGTGAGTGGTTGGTCCGGTGGACCACCCCGTTTGTATCAAAAATAAATATATACTGAGCACCAGGTAGTCTAGCACACTAGGCAATAGCTGTCACGTACGCGACGACAATGTAATATATTTGAGTTTTAAAATTGAAGAGTCCTCGATTGGAGTACCCAGCCTTGGTGGAAAGACGACTTACGTAAGGTAGCCGGACGTGAATGGATGCGGGGAGCGAAGGCCCGAATTGAGTGGCGCACTCTGGGAGAGGCTTATGTCCAGCAATGGACTGCCGCAGGTTGTACATGATGATTACACAAATAGAGTCTATTTAGAGTGATGTGAAGCCCTACGAGACCTATTTCTGTTGGGATCGAACAGATACAGAGTATTGGGTCTATATACAGCAGTCGACACTATTGTGCGTTCGATGAACGAGTCATTTTAAAAGATAGAGAAACATAAATGTCACTATTACACAAATGCTGTATACATATAGTTTACATGGTAAATGTATTGTTGTTTGCAAGTGTCGACTTCTGTGCATGTGTATTTATTACTAATTTAGATGTATTTTTTGTAACAGAAGAAAAAGAAGACTTTACTCAACGCTTACTACAATTTTTGACGGAGCAGAAGAATGAGGCAGATAACAAAGCCAAAGAAGAAGAAAAGAAAATTAGAGAGGAGAAAGAGAAGGAGAGACAGAAACTTCGCGAAGCTTACATTCGTGAATGGGATGTTGGCAAAGAAGGTGCTGATGGTGATAAAGTGAAGAAATTTAGACAAATGACACAGGAAGAATATGTTGAACAGCAACGAGAGAAAAGGTTGAATGAGTTTGCTCCAAAACAGAGTACTTCAACTACAACGTATTCAAACTCGTTTGACAATAAAGGTAAAATAATGAGCTCAGATCCGCCGCCACCTAAAACATGGTCGGATGTCAGACCAAATCTAGACAAGCAACCAATCGATGATGCAAATGAAGCGATGGAGCAAAAAGGACTATACTTCTCAACCGTAAGGAAACCAGCAATCAATATGAAGTTTAGAAATTTTGTTAGAGCTCAAGAGCCAACTCCAATAATTGACGAAATAGTTGGAGAAACTTCTGAAGGACCCCAGAGGGTTCCGGAAAAGAGGACAATTCACTCAAATGAAACTGACGTGGCGCCTCCACCTACCTTTGAATACTACGGTCCTACGCCTAAATACGCTCGAACACAGAAGCCGTTTGAGTCTGATATCAGAGAATCATTTGAACAGGGCACCAAGAGTTTAGAAACCAAGACGAGTGGTGTTCAACTGTCAAAGAAATATGATTTTACATTTGAATGAAGTTTAACGTAGGGTATTAAAAATAAAATAACAATGTTGAATTTTTGTTTTTTAATAGAGCAAGCATTAATATACATTTCACAGAATAATATTATAACTAGTAAGTGTACGTGGTATTTTACATATTTAAAACTAAATAAAATAATCCGGACATAACTTGTACGTTTAATTATTCAACTCATGAATACATACCTATATAGAATGGAAAAACCTTAATTATATCACAATCGACGAAGACTATCGACGCGGATAAGTTAAGTGATGCCAATTTCTACATCAAAATAAAACTACTACTTTTAGAGAGATCAACACTGAACAAACATATTCTACATCTAATAATAAATTAGTTATGTCTCATACAGTTTCATTAAAACTGCCTACTTTGAAATAAAATTTATTGTAACTACGCTGATAATTAAGACCAGGTGAAAATTAGCGCAAGTGTGTTCACAATAATTTTTTTCCGTGCTAGAGGCAGTTGTAGAAATGAAGCTTATATCCGGCGTGGTCACGATTTCGACATGAGAGGCAACAGTGCTTAATTTGGTAGAAATATCAACTGAATTGATTGCAAGGCTGTCATTTGATCGATGCGAGTCCAGTGTTGGGGAAATGTCATTTGCTCTGACGTCTGTTCTTAATATATTTACTGGGTTCGTATGGGTGGTATCGTTAGACGGTAGTTCCCCTTTGAAATCACCGGCTGTACTGTTTCTATTTATGATTTCGGTATTCGTGTGGTTAAGAGCTTCCTTTACTTGGATTATTTGTGTAGTGTTTGTCGAAGGTATCATACCTTTGTCATTTTTGCTATACTGTGGTGTGACGTCGTTGTTTCGAATACGTGCATCAGTTTGCATATCTTGACTGGAATTCAGTTCTTCTGACACTAAAGTAACATTATTTTCTGTAGGTTTTAAAGACTCCAAATTATTTTTGTCGAGGGAGCTATTTACTTCAGTCATAACAGTACTAACTTCAGTGTTTTGTATAGCGTGAACGACAGGAGACATGTTTGGCATTTTTCCACCATGATCTAAATGGGTATTCTGGTCATTATTTTCTATAGGTTGGTCTGCTTGAAAGTTGATGTTTTCCTTATTGCTGTCTAAAGTCTCTCCAGGAACCAAATCAGAATTCCTTAAATCATCAGAGGGTTTGACAGACACCACCTTGTCTTCTTTGACGAAGGCATTATTTACTGCTATAGATGCATGTGAGTTTAGTTCTTGGATATTCGTATTCACATTTGGCATGATAATACCATTAGGTAAATTTGCTATCATTGATGATGCTGTATGGTTTACCACTTGAGTTCCAATCATTTCATTTTCAATGGTTATTTGAGTAGGATCTTTGACGAAAGCATTTGTTTCGGCAGCAGATGCTACCGCTTCTCCAACTGTGTCACTAATATTTATAGCTGTAGGTGCTTCTGAGGCTAGTACTTGGGTATTGGTATTCAGATTAGGCACAATAATATCTTCAGGCAAATTTGTTTCCATTGTCGAGGCTAAATTGTTGACCACCTGTGTTTCAATTATTTCATTTTTATTTGTTATTTGAGTAGACTTTTCGTTGACGAAAGCATTTGTTTCGATAGCAGGTGCTACCGTGTCACTAATATTTATATCTGTAGGTGCTTTTGAGGCTAGTACTTGGGCATTAGTATTCAGATTAGGCACAACAATATCTTCAGGTAATTTTTTTTCCATTGTCGAGGGTACATTGTTGACCACCTGTGTTTCAATCATTTCATTTTTATTTGTTATTTGAATAGGCTTTTCTTGGACGAAACTATTTGCGTCTATAGCAGGTGCTACGGTTTCTGCAACCGTTTCACCAATATTGTTGGCCATAGGTGCATCTGGGTTTATAACTGGGATACTGGTATTTACATTGGGCACTATAACGTTATTAGATAAATTTGCTACAGTGTCTATAATATTTCCGTTAGCCTTTGCCATATTGGTGGACTCAGGTGAATTTGTTAACCCTGGAAGAATTATATTGCGGACAGTATGTTCTTCAGCCATCTGGTTATTATCGGAAACGAGACGAGAGGGGTCTTCTTCCTGGAAAGTATTATTTTGTACCGTAGCGATTTCTGGTTTCGTGTCAATGATACGGTCATTCGTAGTTTCAATACTGATGGCACTAGTGAGATTTGCTAACTCCAGCGAGGGTATTTTTGACACGTGTGTTTCATTCCTTTTAATATTATCAAAAATTTCACTGGATTCTGCATTTTTGATTGCCTTTATATTCTGTTCTTCATCAACAACGTTGGAGTTATTCACAATGTCAGTTATATTGTTTTCAACAGCCGAATAAACCCCAGTTTCCATAGGATCTGAGTTTAGCGGTGCCTGCCTTTCAATTCGTGCATTATTATGCCTCGCTGCATACTTTGACAGTACTTTAAAAGCTTCGAACTCTCGTTGTCCATTGGCGCCGTTGCAGAGGTCTCCTTTACACGGGCATGTCATCTTCCACGTTTTAGAAGAATTGCAAAACAGGAGGTAGCATTCGTCTTGATATAGTTTGACACAGTACCGGGACTCGACGTGGGCTGTAAAAATAATAATAAAAAAACATTTATTTCCTATGCGGGAAGTTGCCACAGGGACAGGACGAGACCAACATTTGTAACTAGATTTCTAATCAGTATGATGACTCTTAAAACTGCGTTTGGTTAACGTTATTTACATTATATCGTTCTAGTCCCAAAACGTTTATAATTGTAGGGGTGTAAGTTCGGATTTTTTGGACGGGAAGTACTGCCTGCCATTATAATTGACTGCGGTTACCAACCCGTTATCGGTCCCTATCAGATAATGCAAATCTATACGAACACAGCCTTTTAATTGTTAAACCATTCTACTACCAGATACGACACACATTTCCCGCGTGGTTCGATTTGTCTTGTGCTGTGATTAGCGATGCGAGAATAATATCGGTGTTATAAATGTTAAAGTTTATTTTTTACCACTCAGCGCCTCAACGGCACAACCAATCTTGATGAAATTTGTCAGCTACGTAGCTTATGGAATGGAGAGGGACATATTATATGTACTTTTATTCCGTTAAAAGTGTTCCTGTAGGATAATTTGTGAAGTCCACGCAGACAAACGCGTTAGTAAATAAAAACAATATCCGGTTGTTAGCCGCATGTTGGTAGCACATATAAAAGTATAAGTTTCTACCTTATGTAAGACACAAAAGAGAAAATTAGTAGTATTGAGAAAACTGGACAGAGACAATACATTGGAGGCTGGGGACAATAGTACAGTGAACATTAGGCATTATATGGGACAGTCTATGGTATAGTTGCGGTATGAAACGATTGGTCACCATAACATCTATTTTGGCTCTTAGGTACACTCGAGTACCAAAATATGCATCCACTTTTGCACTTTGCCACATTCACCCTTGCTTGTTCTTATGCAGTGTGTTGTCATAAGGCAGCGTGCAAAGGAAAAGTTGAATGAACCTTTTCGTATGGCGACTGTATACAATAAATTACTATGCATGAGATAGAAAGTTACTCTTCGTTTCAACGAAAATTCATCATCAGCCGGATACATCTACTGCTGGACATAGACCTCCATGGTATGCCACCGATGTTCCGAGCCACTTGCATCCGACTCGTCGAGTTATATCGGTGACTCTAGTTCGTCTACGGATTTCCTCATTCCGTATTATTTATTCGGCCCACAGCGAATATTAACTATGTTTAAGTAATATATGAAAATCAGTTTTCAACAGGCTCGTACGTGGAGAGGTAGCGACTATGGCGCAGTGGTTGTAGCCCGGCTCACAACTAATGACGTCATTTTCAGCGGCGGCGTCGAGGCACGGCGTCGCGCGGACGCTGCGGTGGATTTGCTCTGCCAGAGGTCCGCACCAATGACACCGTATCCCCGATGTTGGCGCTGGAACAACCACGAATATTACACTCAATGATAATGAAATCAAAGAAGACTTTATACACTAGTCTTCCGAAAGACGTGTCTAATTTGACCTTCATACACTATCTAAAATAAATTGGCCTAGAGCGAGTTGTACTCGCTTATGTCCCTAAAATATACATCAAATATTAAAACCATAAACCTTAATTTACGGTCGGTAGCCATATAACCGTATTGAAACTGACCGCAATTAGACAAGTGTACTAAGACGTAACATGTTAATATGTAGTTACAGTTTTAGTATTTCTCATAAGTAATAAATTCTTTTTTTAAAAAAGAGAAAATCACAGCATCGTGCAACAAAGCGATTTTGAAATCTAGCCATAATGAAATATGTTTAGAATCGGTGGCTCTTTCAATTTATAAATCGTTTTTTAAAATTTATAAATCGAGCCGTTCAGGCCGCAGAGCGTGCCAAACAATTATACATGTACTATACTCTTGAAAAACATAACCCTACTTCTGACGCAGTCGGGTAAAAAGTCCGTTTATGCAACACGATCGGCCGATAATGGATTCCGAGTTTTAACTCAGTAATATTAAAATATAAGATCGCAAAACAACTTATATAAGTATATACATATCAACTTATGAATCAGTGATATCTATAAAATTTTGATATCCTATGCAAATCCTATGAAACAGTTTCATGTTAATTTTTAAACACTAAATAAAATATAATTGTACTTCCTAATTTTCTCGTTCGTGATTTTGAAATGAGTAAATTGTAGTTAGTTTCTGTTTACTAAACTCAGAACATTTTTACTCGTACCGTCGCACTAGCGTTTACGTGATTGAAGTCTCTTGAATAAGATTATCTTATAGCAGACTCATATAAAAGAGAAACTAAGGACAGTTTTCAGTTAAGTCTCTGTTGGCCATACAAAATAGATAATAGACGGTCCGTGTGTGCGAGAGAGAAAGCGATCCTTATGGGCTCTGAGCAAGTAATCTAACTCTTACGGGAAAAACTTATGTGCGTGAAATAGACACAGAAAAACGCATTAAAACCTTTTTGAAACAATGTTATCTCGGCTAGACTCTTGTAAAAATACAACATTTTGCTGTTTTACAATTGTTTTCACAATATATCTGGTGTTTTATTCAAACAATATATCCAAACGCAAGTGTCATGATCTGTGTTGAGTTGTGATATTACTTACAGTAATTTTCATAGAAGTTATTCTTAAAATTACTTAGAAATACATTCTACTTAAATTCAAATACACTCTAAATAACGCAATATTTTAACATATTACGTGTTATGCATATCATTGATAAATTTAACATAATAACTTTATGCTTGGCACAAACGTTTTATTACGATTGAACTTCACAGATTGTTGTTCACAGACAGTTACTATTGAACTTTTAAAAGTATGACGTCACTGACAAGGAGAACTTCCATTTAGTAAACGACTGACGAACAGTTGACGTCAAAACCAACAATGTACCGTATACTTTGTAAGTACTATATCTACTAAATGATTCACGAAGCTGTGAGCGTTCTCACTGGCAACCCTATCATTTATTCAGGCACTGCAGTGAACTAGCCGTGTCGGTCGCTTCCCGGGTTAATTATCTACCTAAAAAGCTACTGCTCCCGTGCTTCGGGCATACGTTACCACGCGTCCTATTTAGTGTTGGGTCCTACTCTCTCATATGGTTATTGAGGTTCGGAACAGGAGCAAATAAAAAATTATAGATGCTACGAGTATTCCCGTGATTACTTTGTATTTAATATTTCAATTTTTTTAACATAGTTAATCGCAACTTTGCTGAAATAATATACTGGATCACGATTTTAAAACTTCTTTGCAGAATTCACGGGTAAAATCCGAATGACTGGAATAGGGTCACCCCATATTATCCGGTAGGTGTAAAATAAGCGACTACGGAAAAAAACAAAAAAACAAAGAGATGTGTAGAAGTAGTGTAGTAATGATGATGATGATAATATATCATATTTAACGCATATACAATCACACACACACAAACGTCTATTTTATTTCTTATTGAGACGTGTCCATTCTAAGAAATCAAAATTTATAATGGATTTATAGACGAACAAGGAACTGAACCTACAAAGTTTGCTTTTCATTTGTTCGTTTTGATTCTGGTTTTTGCGAAAACCTAAAAATGTGGTTTTATGGCCTATTGTATCTATCTTCCCTAGTATTGCAAAGAAACTTTACTGGCGGACTCGGCGGTATCGTGGGATTCGAAATCTCTTGCTCTAGTTTCACTTAGCATTCCTATTTAATGAGACTGACACTTGGCTGACCCTTTTGGTTGGTCATTTTATGGTTTCTCTCAGGTTTGTACGTCAGTGGGATTTCGTATAAAAATTGTTCGGGAAATTGAGTTTCGTGTGCTTTTGGTTTAAGAATATGACCCGGGACCTCCTTGGGATGTCTTAGAAGTAATCTTACATTAACCAATAACTTTATTTACCAGTTATTCGATAGATAAAGAGAGTTTAGATAAAATTTGTTAGGAAAATGTGCAGACTACATAGCTCGAAGAACAGGTAACCGATGGTAAAGTTCTCGAGTGACGACCACGTACTGGGAAACGTGTACCGGGCCGTCCCTCTATTAAATGGACCAACGACCTAGTTAAGGTCGCGGGGAGTCGCTGGATGAAAGTGGCTTGGGACTTGTCGATGTAGCATACCATAGATGAGCCCTGTGTCCAGCAGTGGACGTTTCCCGGCTGATAATGAATTAGGAGAATACAGTTTGTCTCGATTTACATTTCTATGTGTTTATATAATCGTACGAGCATTATAATAATGATACAGAGGTATAATAATAATAGATTAGCTAAAAGTTCGCAGATGCAGGCGCTTGCTTGTGTAAAACTGCTACGCTTGAATGGAAAACAGCTAATAGCGACAATTATTGATCTTGGGCGGAATTTGATGTCCTGCCACATGTACGCAATACATCGAATGGATTGCGTTGACGTTGAAAATTCGTCAAATTCAAAAGATGTAACCAATAAGACTTAAATATCTTACAAAGGGTATATTTTGTACAAAGTTATTTATTACTTATTCATTCTTAGCTTCGCATTTTATACGGTTATCTTCCCTCTCCGTTGTGAAGGTTAGATAGACAGTTAATTAAAATTAAATAAATATATTATAATAATATAAAAATATATCGAAAAGTTTGGAGGAAGACTGATATACTTTTTATGATAAATGACTAATACAAAATTTTTACTTAATATAGCTAATGGTGACGGAATGGGGCGGTTCGGCATTCTGAGCCTCCGTTACTACCTACGTGAAGGAATAAACAAAAAACACAAGAAAAAACTCACTTTCGCATTTATAATATTTGTTTAGATAGATGAAGTACGTGAATATGTAACAACTTAAAAACTTTTAAATACAGAAAATTTTGAGAAAAACTCGACTTCCTTAGGTAAGTTGTTTTTGAAAACAATTCACGGAAATCCAATCATGAGATTTGCGCCCATGCGATTTTGAAAACGCCTGCACGAGAATTTTACAGCAATGTTCTTTTGTTCAATTTACACTTCGTTGTTCGCTGTAGGTACACTCGACTACAAAAATATGTATCCACTTGTGAAACATGTCACATTCACCTTTAATTGACATTTCCTTCAATATACTACATAGGAGCAAGCAAGAGAGACTGTGACATGGTTCGAAAGTAGATACATATTTTTGTACACGAGTGTACTTGAAATCTACTAAACCTTGGACTGGTTGGACTTGAACTGGATACCTTGGTGCCTAGTTCAATCTTGTTACTTCGGCATCATACATTCGGCACAAGATACATTTTGTTTGTGATCTCTAAGAATATTTTAACGCCAGCATCGCCACTAAGTCTTTGATACGATACCTTAATAAATAAATGGGAACACTCCATATGTAGTCAAGGATGCGGCGGTAAATATGAGCCGCTGCGAGGTACCACTTCGTGAATATTTAAACATGTTTGTTTAAATATGCACGTGTCAGTACTTCCTTAGAAAAAATAATATTATGAAATACAACATTAATAAAACAAAACCAATAAAACATAATTTAACACAGTACTTACAATTCCAATTCCGCGTAAAAATAAGTAATTTATTTAGCCCATAACTATAAACATATGATTAAATATATATATATTAAGTACTTTGTTATGTCTTGCTCATTTCTCTTTGCAACATTGTATAGTTAAATGAAATTAGTTTTGTTGTAAAATATGATCCAGATATACTATGCCTAAATACAGGTCGGAACTCAACGCGAATCCAATTTCCTGCATCAATTTAGAAGTGTCGAAATATTGACACATTTCCAAAATGTTCGTATTTTCGTTTGTGTAAAAATTTTCCAATCAACCGTTGCTTTCGAGGGTACATTGAAATAAGAGCAGAGATAAAGCGACAGATAAGTTTAATTTGTTCAGAGTGATTTAAATTGCAACATTTACCAAAAAAAATATGCGTAATAACAGATTTCATCACAACCGACGTCCAACATGTACCCGAAACCCCCAAGCAAGACATCATTTGTCGCGTAGCTTAAAAAATAGCGTAGACTTGTAAAATAGTACTGAAAAAGGTAGTCACTCTACTTACCACTCAACATAATGAAAACCACAATACTCGGCAGAAGCATCGTTGACTTATACAGGCAGAAGTTTCGTGTCAACCCCATCTGATTCACACAATTTACAAAGAACACGCGTACAGTAAAACTGTTCAATACTAGAGAATGAATATGAACCGTCTCTAATCCGTCTACCAACTGATTCAGACTTTTGTGACGAAGTTATTCATTGTGTGTTTTAGATACGCTAAATCGATAATAGTACTTAAAACATAATTGGTTCTAAATATGTTTGATAGGTGACTTTGATAGGTATAATTTAGTTAAATTTCAAATTTTTTGGTGCCACTTAGATACAGGTGGCACTTAGTGAAATATGTTGTAGCACAAGAGGTGACAAGCTGGCGTGTAGACCTGACTGTATGGCACTCGGGCGCCCGCGTAGCTCCCAGCATAAGTACTGGGTATCCGTCTTAGACGAAAGAATGCCGGCGACTGCTCGAGGAGGAAGCGCAGCGTCCGCTGTTTTAGTAAATAATTCTTTTTTTATGTCAAATGTTTATTGTTTATTTCTTGTTGTAGCACATTAAAATGTGATTTTCTCGCTATCGTAGTTATTACAGGTATTCCAGGCCTCTGCATAGAATTTTTTCATCAATCGTAGAATGATTTAATGCATGAGTAATGTGTTATTTATAAATATAAAAATCCTGTAAACATAAGCTGCGTTGTGTAAATTGTTTTGGGTATGCAGTTGAAATACCATTGATTTGTTAAATGATAGTTTCGTATTTTACTTACATGTTTTGAAACAGCGTGACATACTTGGATCATTAAAAAACGAACTTACCGAATGAGTGTAGTTCAATTTTGACCTTTTTTAGTTTCTCAGCTTTCAGTAATGTGTATTTTTTAATAATAAGGTTAATTAGAGACCGATTAAAAACATGATTACTTTTTGAAACTCTAATATGGCCAGTTTATTTTCTTCTACTTCCGTGCAACTCCTGATCGAATTTTCGAAGCAAATTGAAATTCTACTCTTTACCAAGCCCCATAAGTTGAATCTACTAAATTGAATTCCAACTTGGTGTAAATCAAGTCTGTGATACTTCGAATGTTGGTCATATTCACAAGGAGAGTCGTTGAAAACTAAATTGGACTGCATTTTCAATTTACTAGGCTGTATGGTCACTAGTAGGATTGGTTCTGAACTAGTGAAAGGGGACGGAAATCTGACGTAATCTGCTCGTAGTGATATTGCCATCTTTACAATATCGAAATAGATTGAAATTGTTCGTAGGACAGCGATGAGAGAAATGATATGTTGAGAGTTTCATAGTTTTATAGATAGCTTTCACGTCGTACTTTTCACCTTCCATTACGGAATTTGCCATAATCACTATGCTTGGTTGTCAGATTGACGATCGCAGTAAGATGTTGATACATAGAAACCGCGGTATAACATAAATACTCACAGCGTGCACTTATAGTAAAATGTGTAAAGCACAGGGTCACAAAGATAATATAATGCATAATTTTTCAAGAATGTCACTATTCGTCAAGTGCAGGACATCATTGTTAATAGCACAGTTGTGTTCCATCACGATTAACGTAAGGTAGCAGAGATAGCGCATAATAAATTTGAGGCTCCTGGGTACGCCTACCATTCAACTGCCCTATCTTCCATCCACCGATGAACACGTTATACCAAATATGATGAAACTTCGCGTTTGTAGAATACGCTAGTGGTTTAATTATCTTTTTGTCCTAACATTACCATGGTTAAATATATTTTAGAGCCCTGAGCATTTGTCGACAAAATCTCTTTTTACTCGTATTTGTAAAGTATCGTATCGCTATGAAAGTAAAATTTATGTAGGTACTATATTTTAACATGACTGCTCATAATGTGTCCTGTGATATAAAATAACCTGCTTTAACACATACTGTTAATTGATAGTGTACATATTAACACTTTACGAATTTTTAACAAATTGAGAATTTTAATCGTATAGATATAATTTTATGATAGCGATTTTAGTTTTAAATCTTTTGTGTATAAAAAATATTTGTATGCCGAATGGTTTAACATGTTGAGCCTAGAATATTTAATTTTTGCACACATGATTCGAAAATAAACAATTATTTATGATTACGAACCTCAAAAAATTGCTTCAATAAATGACGATGCTGAGCAAGCACATTCGCCCTGTGACTTTATCTCCACGAGACGTCAGGTGAGATGAAGGCCAAGTAGAAAAAAGTGCCCTCAAAAACTTACAAAAATATTCTGCAAGACGATAAGTTTAATCCTCAAAACTGTACACGACTTCGGGCGCGGCTGTGAATAAAGTCTCTAACACAACAAAGTACTTTAGCAGTTTGTTTCTAAGGAGGGAACGCGATATTTTTGGATGGCTCCTTATTATAACAAGTTTCAATCAGGATACATCAAACAACAGTAATAAAATTTCACTCCCTCCACAACGTGACCTTTATTGGGTAAAACTACTGTGGGACTATAAAACTATTTAAACATCTTGCTTTTTCCTGCGGATACGCAGGCGTGGTACTCGAGTAACTGACGACCAGTGTCGAAATTTTATGACATCTATCACATTGACGAAACATGGCTGATTTTAAGTCACATCCTGTTTTGCGGCTTGCGTTCGACCTCAAGGTTTGACCACAACATCACCTCATAGAGAAAGACGACGTGGTTCGTCTAATTAGAATTACACGGAAAAATGTCAACCGAAAATCAAGCTCCACAGAAATATCTGGCTTTATACAAGTTGATTTATGTAGATCACCATCCTTAAGAGGCTGTTTGAGGATCTAAGTAAGATATAGATTCACAGCATGTCGCTGCGGTAGCATCAGTGCGTCGAGCGGTGAGAGTGAGACATTTTCATGAAGTCAAATCGTATAGAAACTTACGATTAAATATGACATATCTTACTCTTAAAGGTATCATGTACCTCATGCTATCGCGGTAAGAACTTTTTATATTTTATCTACAGTCACACACCGGGACCGTTTGCGTCGGCAAAATACGACATAAAACATTACCAGATAATGTAGCGCATCACATGTTGCAACATCAACAGCAACTAGTTCCGTTGCTGATATTGTAGCGTAACACGTTCGAGCTAAGTTTTGCGTTGCGTACGCGCAAGTCCACTACGCTACGCTATTATGTTATAACGACAACCTGTCCTGTCCATGAACACAGCTGCATCGTCAGTTGGTCTCGACAACGTACTCTTTCCAATGCCAACATCAACCAGGTTCCAGTTAAAGCTGCTCATGAATGACTGAATCTTCTTGCGGAAACGTTTAGTTTTTTGATTTGAATACACACCAGTGAATTTACGTTGTAGTTATTCTCTCATATCTTAATCCGTATCAGTTACTAGTAGTGGCTCTGTGAGCTGTAGACCCCGCGAGCACATACTTTGCCCCATAGAGCCAGTCTGTTCCTTTTAACACCTAGTACTTAGATTTATCGCTAAAATGTAGTTGCGCCACCTAGAACATATTGATGGGGTTTAGATATATTCGTTAGTTTTGTGACGAGAAGATGGTTCCAGGTGCTCTATAAATCTCTATCTAGTAGTTAAAGGGCTGACTTCAACGGTAGACATTGAGAATGATAAAAGAGCTTCTCATCAGATTTTTACCATATTTTTGTGAGACATTGTCGGCTTTTTCAACTTTGTCTCTACTGCATATAAACTAAGCTTTCAAATAATAAGAAACCACATTGCAATCGGATTTCATATGGCGGTGATATCCAGTACCTCCTTTTGACAACAATTTGGAAAAAGTACCCTCCAGAAAAAAATCCTTAAAAATAAAAAATTAGTTTAACCTGTATACCAAGTTTCACCCAGATCGGTTGAGAAATGCGACCTGTAGAGGGACACAAACAAACACACAGAAATTAGCTTTTTGCCCTATTATATTAACTGAAACGGAGACCTTTGTTCGCTTCGCTCCCTAGGTCAATTACTTTATCAGCATTGTTGAATTAGAATACAGTGGCAATGTATTGGTCATGCATAATTGCATGAAAATACGAAACCTATTATTGCTTATTTCATTTTATTTGCATATTACACAAATACATTCTGAATACAACAGTAAGTTCGGTACTTCTGCCTTTCGTTGTGTGTATGATGCAAAAGACTTAGCAGGTCTTGATGTAATTTACCACAGACGTGTAGTCACAGCATTAGAATAGGATCACCTCATGTCATCCCGATGTCGTAAAAAGCGACAAGGCATAACTATTGGGATCTCATATCCAACAGTGGAATTATGCCTTAGACTTAGCTAGTTCTAATGAATGGATTCATTATTAATGATTTTTGAAAACGCAAATGAATAATTTTTTCGTACAATGTACTTGAAAAAAGGTGTGGAAGATGATTAGGTCGTCGGATGGAATGCGTGCCCACCCCAGTACTCTCAGGCTAGTGAGGCAGTTGCGAGCAAAATCTTGTATTTAATAAAATCGGCTTTATATCGGGTTTCTATTTTAGGATCCTCGTTGAGAAACTCCACACGTGTCGAGTTGGATATATCGATTTATTTCGCCACTTCACAATAAAAAATTAATGACACTCGACGGAACATTTTCTCGGTTATCTGGCCACTTCGTTATGAACATAAAACGAACAAAATACTCGAATCAACAACATAAATTAGGTAGGTTATAGACATATAATGCGCTCGAACTAGTCCCCATCTCACCTGATGGTAAGTAACAATGCCGTAGGAAGGAAAGCCGAAGCCGCAATGAGGGACTGGCTATGTTATATTTGATTTCCGGAAAACAATGCTATTAGCACTGCTGTTTTAATAGCACTGTTGTGTTATAGACTCAGGTAACTTGGTGGACATAGAAAAATGTCCTACCACCAACCAAATCAGAGATACGACACCCGGATTGCGAGTCTGTGTATGCACACAGTTTGAATAGGACCACCTCATGTTAATAAAAGATGACTAAGGGAGAAACATACTGGAGATGAACCGCAGCATCTACCTATGTAACAACAACATCTTACAGCGATCATCAATCCGCCTGCCAAACGTGGTGATTACGGCAAATCCCTTCGTTTAAAGTCCAATGTGTCGATATATGATAGAGCCTCATGACCAAAATACTAGTTTCATCAATATACTATTAGACAGTAAATCATCACGTCTGATTTTCATCACTGATTTGTTTTATATTTGGTGATCGCAGTGAGATGTTTTTGATACATAGATACAGATGCACACCTCTTGAATGGTTTATATATGGCTGGAGTTATAGCAATATTTAAATAGAAAACTGTAATTAAAAATTACTCGTAAAAAGGCTAAATGAAATTGGGTCTTTCTTCAAAAATTGGAATCACGTCAACGAAAAGAAGTCATATAGCAAAGGCACAACGGCTCTCAATCTTTTTGTGACAGAACCCTTTTGTAACATTAACTTAATACAGATCCCCAAAAGAACCAAAATCTGACTATAAACATATTTAGTGCTCTAAAATGCTGTACATAACATTGTTTCAAATTACAGTGTAAAATTATTGTTATTTACAGCCTGTATCCACTGCTGGAAAAAGGCCTTCACCACATCCTGTAAGAATTAAATTATGAAAAAATAACAAACGAATAACATCGAGTTTTGTAACCACATAATTCAATTCAAACAAACATTTATTTGATACAAACACGCAAAAGGGTAGAAAGTGATGAATAAAGTTATTGTTAGTACGCGAGCCAGTAAACCACAAGATATCAGGTCAATATCTACATTGATATCTATACACAAAAATTGAACAGCGAGTGTCTTTCATGCGATGGTGTATCATAGGTAGCTAAAACATAAGTTAATAAGCTGAATGTCCTTTCATTTTTGACTATTATTTGGAGAGTATTTTTCTATGAAGTCCTTGTAGCCTTACGGAATACCAGGGTCCAAGGGAACACACTTTGAGAATAGCGGGCGTAGTATACCAATTAGGATCTAATACGTTTCCTTCATGTATTCCACTCTAAAACTCAAAGTCGGTTCAAACGATACAAGTCACTAACGAATTCAAGGACTGAAATCGCTTGTTATTCCGTACTTACGGCATACTAACTTATATTTGAAGAACGTCTTAATGGCTTTAGAAACCCAATCAGGCAGTCAGGAACACAAACTATTCACTAATTTGAAGACGGAACCTAAGTTTAATTTTATGTATATAAATACAAACAAAGGTTACTATTGAAATCTTAACATCGTTACTAGTACTACCAAACCTCATGTTTAATTAATTAAGTTAAATGGTTGGGTATAGCGTCAGTCCTTGAACAATCGAGGTCTGGGTTCGATCCTGGCTCGCACCAAAAACCAATTTATGTACGAGTACGAATGATAAAAATCATTGCCATTGGGTTTTCGGTGAAGGAAAATATCGTGAGAAAACCTGCACTCTCCTGATAAGAAATTCGAAGGTGAGTGTGAAGTCTACTGATCCGCTCTGGGCCTGCGTGGTGGACTATGGCCCATACACTCTCTGTAGGAGAGTAGGTCTGAGCCCCTTCACTGGGGACATAATATATAGGGCATAGATGATGATAGTAACAGTTGGCCAGTTGGAAATAATCAATTTGACATAATATTACGATGTATTACGATGCGGTATCCAAATAATGCTCTTATTCTATTAAAGTTTGAATCCCGTCCGACGGACGATACCTATCAGTGTTTGATTCAGTTATTGGTATTCCATATCGCCTGGCTCGCTGACACCGTGTCCGATTGTAAAGAAGAGTTTTTGATATTTTACACCATGCAACATACGGTAAAGTTCGAATAATAAGTCTCTATGAATAACAGAGAGAGCATTTGTTTTCATTGTATAAATATGAGCATGTTTATGTTTCAAATAAATGGATTTTGTTTTATTTTACTCTTTCACCTCCTTTCGTCCCCGTTGACTTCGGAAAAAATCCCACGCGAACTACGAGTACATGCTCAATCGGGATAAACAATAGTCCATGTCGTTTTCCGTCCCTTCAACTTTCTTTACACGAACATCAAGTCACTTTTACATTTATAATATTAGTATGGATTACATTTCTTTAATTTACTAGTGTAGTGTAGTTGTAAAATTGTCGGCAGTGGTGTTGATTTATTATTATTATTAGAGATAAGCAGGGTGGTCTACCGGGCCCAACCACTCACTGCGACCTTGATAGATCTATTGTGACCCCTATGTGGTTAAAGCACTTCCCCGAGGTCCACTCCGATCATATATCGGGAGATATCTTTAGGTGGTGGTCGTCTGGTGTGACGATATGACCTCCAAGGTACTTTTGTCTACTGTGATGGAGTGCATCGCCGTGACAGAGAATGTAGATAGGTGTCTCCTCTTCCTCTTTACAAAATCTGCAAATCTTATCGTCTCCTAGACGTGTGTAGGTCAGGTGTTGATGATATTTCTTACATCATATATTACAAGTGGCTCGGAAACGGTCATTGTTGTAGTTATGTTGAGTGTACTACACACTAGAGTACAAAAATATGTATCCACTTTTGAACCTTGTCATATTCACTTTCAATTGACATTTATCTCAACACAATACATAGGAACAAGCAAGAGTGAATGTGTCATGGTTTAAAAGTGGATATATATTTTTGTACTCGAGTGTACATGAGAGGACTGGATTTTCCGGCTGATGATGATGCTTACAAATTAAAGTTGTTTTAAATTTCACAGGGATGGCATACAGTATGCACGACTGTATGTAGAAGAATGTGAGAAATGAAAGAAAGCATGTAGAAAATCAGAGAACATGCACTTTGCCAATTACAATGCAAGGTGTTTCATTAAAATAATTATAGTAACATAATAGCAACGAAGTTGCACCGAGCGAAGCAACAGGTTTATAAGGGCTTAATGTATCGTGGAAATAATTAGAAACACTCCGCAGTACGACATCAATCAGGTTACAGTTGAAGTTGCTCATGAAGGACCGACTCTTACTTGCGTTTATAGAACACTCCACGATGATGTGTTAGAATCCTACACTTTGCCAAATATTAAGTGAGCAAACTTCTTAGTTGAATGCTGTCTTAATTAAAATCTTAACACTAACTTAATATTAGTACTACAGTTTGAAGTCTTGTTTGCCATTGCTATTTTAAAAGTAACTTGTATCAATTTTGCTCTGATTTACGTTGTGTTCCCTTGCAAAAGTTAGTGCAGATTCCCGGGCTAATGACAGTGTAGAAATATAAAGAATAAAATACGCAATTCATTTGATCTCAATAGTAAATATACATATACAAAGTTAGCTCTATTGAATCATTATTTTATTAATTCATTCTTAGATTAATTTTTTACTACATTAATTACGGGTTATCACTCATGTAAAACTCTGTCATTAGCCTGGGAATCTGCACCAACGTTTGAAAGGGCGCGCAACCCTCTAAGCCTGTTTTTAGGGTCGTTTTTCAACAACGTTGCTTTTGCCTGGAACGTGTGGCTTAAATGTTCGTTTTTCTTGTAAATTAATGGGAGCACGCAGGAGCCATCGTCGTCTCAAACATAACGAGGCAGGGAGAGTAAAGTCTAGAGAATTTATCATATGCTTGCTGGTTGGTACACCAATTGAGACGAAACAGATGTTTTCCAATCTCGAATTATTCACAAGCACAATTAGTAAATTGTGTTTAACCGCCACCGTGGCTGAACGGGTAAATGTTGGACTAACAACCTGGACCTTCCGGGTTCCCAGTAGCCAGTCCAGTTCCCAGGGGTGTATATTGGTAGTTTGGCTGGCTACTACCTGGCTAGCTACCACCTAGAACTGGCTAGCTTAGAACAAGATTACCACAGGTTATCCTGCGCATTTCATTAAATTATACACCATACAATCAGGAGATTGTAAGCAGCATCTACCTTAATAATGACAACATCTTACTGCGATCATCAAACGTAAACCAAGCGTGTTATAATGGCAAAAGTCCGGCGTGGACTTACGCTGGCGCTTTGCTATCACTGTTTATATTTGATGTGAGTAACTCTGTATATTTGAATATTTGTTGAATTTTCACAACTCAACGGCTAAATCAGTCTTGATAATTATGGCGAACAGAAGGACATTACTGTGGTATGATATTTGAAAACGTAGACCAAGTCACAGGCAAAAAAGTTGCTACATTTCCGCTGTTTGTAAACAAAACTTTTTTAAAATTAATTCATATTCACGAACGCATTACGGTACGGTTCTAAATAGTTGCATAAACACGACATTTCTACATTCAATTGTATCTGAATCATAATATCTGTTTGTCGAGGTAACCAAGTTTGTTTATAGAAAGCGTTTTATACGAATTGTCGTATTCCATTAACATTACCTCATTAGATGGTGGTATCTCTGTGAGCACGACACAGCACTTACAGCAGCAAGGCCCAGTAAACAGTTTACATAAAACACGGAGTATATGACTGTGGTAAACATAGACATCAATCAATTCAATCTTGATATGGAAATATTTGTCAATTTTCAACAGACTTTAAAAAAGGAGGAGGTTGTCAATTAAACTGTATTTTTGTATGTATGTTATGCGATTATTCTGCCCATTATGAATCGATTTTGATGAGTCGTTTTTTGTTTGGTATATCATACTTCACTGGTGGTCCCACATATATTTAGCGCTTTGAGGAAATCAACAACAAAATATATACCCAGATAAATATACCTCCAAGGGTGAACATTTTAGGGGACTAATGCTGTAGACTTTTCGGGGCAGTTGAAGTCGGTTTCTTAGTTCTTTTTATATGAAGTGAAATTTTATAGTTGAGATGACTATTTTTTTACAGAATGACGAGGCGAAACTATTAGGGTTGTTTGTAGATTAAGGAACTCTAAAAAGGAGACTGACCTAGTCAACACCCTAAGGAGTAAACGGAAATATTTAAGTAGATGCAGGTGATTGAACTCAGAGAACGAAATCATCTTACTAAATTTACAAATCTCACTAAAGTCTGTTGAATGTAATTAATCTTAAACAGTACTTTTTGAAAGAATAACCAACCATTTAAATAATGCATGTTTGTGACTAAAGTCAACATTATATTTTTTTATGGCAACGATAGGGCTATTTAATGAAAAGCTTGCACATATAGAAGCCTTAAGTTATTAAAGCACGGACTCTGCTACCTTTTATACCGGAACACAGCATTATCAATGCCGTTTGCAGACTTAGGTAGCATAATGGTAGCTAGTCAGTCGGACATACGAAAAGCCCTACTACCAAACCAAACCGAGTACCGATTGTACCCCTTGGACCTGGAGCCTTTCTAACCATATGGAATTGTCTTCCATAACATCCAGGCTTGGCTTATTTATTTGTGATCGCAATCGTATGTCGGTGGATTAGTTGGTTTTGTTCTAACTGTGGGACAACACACAACTCACACAGCAAATTCCGTGCATTGTTACAAGCATAACACTGTCTAGCTCTCCCGAATCTGAACATGAGACGCGTGAGGCGATAAATGCCTTAGCAGAGGTGTTGAATGTAGAGAACAATAAAATGCAAACAGCTCTTTAGGGGTGTGGAGAACTGGCAGCCTCATTATATACCTTTTTGATACATATTGTCTTTGATATTGTTTTTTTTTGGCGTCCGTTTATGACAGTTTTGAAGTAAAAGTCTTGTCTCAAGATAAAAAGTTGGTTTTTATTTCGTCTACGAGACTTCCACCACCGGTTACAGTCCACTCCAGTCCACTAGTCGTTAACAAGGGGGAATCAAATTGTAGCAAATCTATTCTGACCTCAACGAAGTTACTTGAATGGAATGACGTTCTGCAGATATAATAGTAAAATAATGTTTATCCGTTAATTAGCTTCATTTATACATATTAATCTAAGAATCTCTTGTGGAATTGTCATAGTTTAAAAAAGAGATTGTAAATTGGTTCGCGCAAATTTTTAAATAACAAGGTTACCATTAGTACGAAAATGTCCATACACAAGTAAAGAATAGTACGAACATTAACAAAACGAAGAATCATAGTTAAATTGGGTATCTGTAATATATACTTGTATTTCGTATCGCGAAAACATTTGTACAAAAAAATGACATGGATATATTAGTCTAGGTATGGATTGTTTATGGTGGTCTACACACAATTCTTTTTATTTTACAGAAGTCCACGCACACAAGTAAGGAATTTTTTAGTTTACGTTCTGTTCTAGCTCTAAAATAACAATATTGAGAGCGAAGCTTAGACGCTTGCACATTTAGTGACACCAAGCTTTTTATATTAAAAAATCATCCCCAGTGAATGCAATCTTTTATCGTAATAAAAAGTACCTTATACCTTCCACTTGTCACAAGCAATTCAGCCATGAAATCCTTTATTTCAGCAAGTAGACTAAACTGAGAGTCAGTTACTCGTACTTTCGAATCAATATACTAGGTTAAAGTGATAAGATAAACGTAGTGAGGGATATAACCTTTTAGCTGATTACAATCAGATAATAGTATGCACAGACACAACTGTTGTAACATATAGGTAACTAGCTTCCGCCCGCGACTTTGTCCGCGTGTACTTCAGGATGTATTCTACTTGTTCGATAGGCACAGGTGACGTATATGACAAATTATTTCACAACAAAATAGTGTTTATTCTGTTACGTAGTCTAATAGTTTAAAGAAACAAAATAAATTTCAATAACTAACGTAGTACATTCAAATAGTCTTCACGCATATATTATCAAAGCGAAAGTTTGTATATACGAATTTACATATTCTATGGTCGGTTGCTAGGCAACGCGTTTTTGTTATGCCAAAATTGCCCATGTAATCCCACTAATATTATAAGTGTGATTTTGGACAATTTACACAATATGTCTTTAGAAATTATAGCCTATATGTTATTCTGATGTATAAGCTATATTATTGTAAAGTTTCATTCAAATCCATTCAGTAGTTTTTCCGTGAAAGCGTCACAAACATCCAAACATCTAAACATCCAAACTTTCACACTTATAATATTAGTAGGATTTGTCAATCAGCAAATTCGATCCTTGTGGTCTCTTTGTACTGTGTTGTGTAGGCCAGTTCTCGGTAAACCCACACGACGCAACGATGAGGCAAGCGCGGTTTGTCCCTTTGACTGTCATACACATGCAAGCCGGGATTATATCACACGGTACACAGAGGTAGATGCTTTGTCGACAGATGTAGGTCATTGCTGCATCGGGGCAGCTGGCAGCGCACTGCGTCACGACCTCTCGACGCGGCGCCGGCCGCCGCCGCCGACAAACTTTCATAAAACTACTGAAATATAACTTGTATTTTTTCTATTATTGTCTGGAGTACGCTCTTCCCGTATTTTGCACCTATCGTATCTCTCTGTAGAAAGTTTTTATAAATCTATTTTGTCATCCTTGGAAATGTTGCAATAAATTTGCTATGCTGAATTGCTAGTGATATAGATGAGATGAATTGACATTTTGAAGGAATGAAAATTAAACATTATCACGTTTATGAAAAGAAATTAGATTTTGTTGCAAAAATTAGTTAATTCAAGATGTATTTTAGACAAGGACCACTTTTAGTGTACGGTTACTACTAAAAATTACATTTTTAGGGTTCTGTACCTCAAAAGGAAAATAGGATCACTTCAATGCCCATCTGTTTGTCAAGACTTTTTTCTCAGGAGCATGTGAAAGTATATCAATATACATCGAACAATCACTTGGAGCTGCAAACATTTTGCGGACGTTTATGCTGCATATTTTGACGAGTTCCCTTGCGAGTGCTAAGGAATCAAAACCTGTAGGGTACTTCCCGTTGACCTAACTGTACTTTTTTCAAGAGTTTTGCTAACGAATTTGTGTTTATTTCACTTACAAGATGAGTATATTATCTGAATAGTCAAGAATTTAAAAGGGTGTTTCAAATTCGTAAAAATAAACCAACAAACATTTTCGCTTTACTAAATTTTACGTATGTACCTCTAGAAGGCAATTTACGTATGTACTAGGACGTACAAAAAACAATTTAATTGTGCAAATAATATTCAAAGCGGGTAAAAGGGTGTGACATTGTGAGAGTAGAACGACGTGGGATAAGATTTATTCGAGGGGTCGACATGGCACGAACTCGCTTGTCGCCCGCGCGTCCCCCGAGGTCCCGATTTCGGCAACGGCCTGCTTCCAGGGTCGCTAATTAATTTAGCTTTGCGTCTCTATCCATCACGTTTTTTTACTCCTCATTGTCATAATCGTCTGCATGACTGTGGAACACCCTCACTCATATGTAGCCACATCGGAATTTACTTGGGGGTTAGCCATAATCATTATGCTTGTCGGATTGGTGATCGCATGTTGTTGATACTTTGTTGTAGCTGTTGCCCATCTCCTGTTTTTATCGAACGAAATAGTGTCATCCTATTTTAAAGCTCAGACCACAAGGACGACAGTGGCTCGATTCGACTAGTGATTGGCGTTTGTCGAAGAGAGTTGCATAGTCTGAAATTAATTATCATGCAGGAATACTGACATTTTCAGCAGGCTTATTTTCAGTGTGTTCGACAGTTGATATTTCCCATTTGATGGTGATGAATCTTCAGACAAATAAGAAAGGGATAATATCAATAAGGATAAATTAATTACTAACTACTTACTTACTAAAACTTAAGTACGTCTTACAATTTTATGCGACGGCATTTGTAGGACATTTAATATCGGTAAGGGCAATGTAAACGTATTTATTAAGGTGGTCGGGACGTGCTCGGATATGTTACGTATGTGGGGTTGAGGAAATGGAGCAAAAAGCTCGTTTGACGACCACGGATGATTTGTGGTACCCTAGGCCGAGTTAAATAATTTATTATTGTACAAAGCATTTATGCTCTACGGCCAAATACATGAGAATTGATATTGGTTTTGGTTAGACAATTAATGTGAATTATTATGATATGTCTATAGAATCATGTATAGTTCTAACAGCACGCGGCCGTCTCGTCCTTTGTAAAGGTAAAAAGTGTAAAGCAATAATTAGATAAGTCAAGATTCTATTTTGATATTGTCGTAAAATTTCAAGCGGTACTATTTGCAACAAAGAATACTTTTTGTTTAAACTTAATCAGGTACTGAAAATAGTTATTCATTCTGGATGGTCAAATGGTTTTTCATGTGAATTCAAGGCGAGGAATTTATACACTAAATTCTTTAAAATAAAATATATCACTATAAACAAATAGATACCGTGAGGGTAACCTAAAATCTGAACCGATTTCGACGCACCCTTAGCCAATAATTACATAAATTATCACAATACACAATTAAATTTATTCTTATTAACTTCATTATGCAAAAAGTACATTTATTGAACCTCAATGTTCTCGGCGACTGTACAAAATGGATCAGCTGCGATGCAGTATGCACTGTCGGGACGTGAATGTAGTTCATGGTCGATTCGTTTTAGAGTTGACACAAGACGATGTGATTGCGACAATAACGCAATCGATTTACACGTGAGAATAAGAACGTTTCAATTAGATAGAGTTTGTCATTTGTCCACAACTGTGGACTAGATTCTAGATTCACTTTGTATAATATAAGAAAGGACGAATAACACTGTGTTCATTGTGTTATATGAAATATATCGAAACATGTGTGTAAATATTTCAATGTTATACTAGATGTTGCCCGCGGCTTCGTAAGCGTCAATGCAATTCGGAATTTATATAAAAAAAACTTGTATTTTCGTTCGATAAACTTCTTATATGTATTTATATCTCAATGTTGAACATAAACAACATCATAAGCATAATATGCGCATAATGACTTGTTAATTCGGATATATTATTAACACGGGCGTCGAGCACCTCAGACTAGAACGTTTTTCCGTGAGTGACCGTGAGGCGTGCACTTGTGCACTGCGGAACCCTCGCACCCTTAAATAGGCTCGTCCAGTCGTGAACACCGAGCCGAGCTCAAACTATTTAAATTATATTGTATTTTCCGAGTATGATGTAACAGATTCAAATGGCTGCACGTTTTGATTCACAATCTTACCTACTTATCGCTACTAGGTTTCTTTGGTGGTTTTCTACGTCCGCCTGGCTTGCTTCCATCATGTTACCTAAGTCTGCCGCCAAACAGCAGTCTTAACAGCATTTTTGTGTTTCGACTGCACGTTTATCTTCCAACGATTATCGTCACTTACCATTACATCAGGTGAGATGAAGGCCAAGTTCAATACCATAAATTAAAAAATTTGGATAATATTTGCTCCACCAATTTGAAGTGCTTTTATGCCCCATAACACATACAGATGGGATTAATATTTGAATAAACTGTACATATTTTATTTTTCGGATTCAGAATGTAAGTTTTCTTTAGGCGAATTCACTGACAAAAGTTTCATGTTAACTTCTAATTAAATAGATAATAAATAATCTTTTAAAATGATAGCTGGCGTCGTGAAGTAATTATCTAAAAATAGGATATCGGATCGAAACGTCTGAAAGAGTATCATTAATGAAAATGAAAAAATATTTATTTTCTTTTATATGATTACCTTAACAATACAGTTTTTGGGATACACCTTTTAAGTTTAAAAAAACTTATATTAGGAGGCCCCGCTCTTCCGCTAGTTATTTAAGATATACAAATACTATTTTTATATATTTCATAGGTGTTAGTTACAATTAACGCGTGTGTGAGTGTGTGTGGGTGGGTGTGCGTGTGTGTGATGTGATATATCTATGATACTACCTCTAAAAGAGCTTCGGTTTGTTAGTATGTTTTTGCTTTAATCCATTTGATTAATGTTTTTTAAATTATTTAATATACAACTTCATAGTGAATCACAATTTTCATTTTTAAACACTTTTTATTATTATTGTTCACCATTAGCTGCATAACCATAACGTTTATTTTAGCTGACAATAAGGTTGCAAGATAATGATATTCATATCGCGACACTGTAATGCGATCTCCTATGGCCAGATATTCTATTTTAAAAGATTATGGCAAAATAAATTTTATGTGGAAACACTGTGAGCCATTCGATCATTCAGCCTGTTTATTCTCTCCTTGGTGGAATTCTTGTATATTTTTTAATGGAAATTAAAGTAAACGCACACATTTTCAACTCTATATAGTTTGTGTCTAAACTTTTGAATAATACATAAATCAATTTGTATTATTTCAATTCCCAACTGTTTATTCGACAAGGTTAAAATGTATTTAATTGAACTAGAAAATGTATTCTAACTTATTAAAGACAGAATACATTCTCCAGATCAACTCCTCTGGGAACGGTGCATTTTTTGAGCAAATCTGTTGAAAGATATATTATTTGCGCACAATATAACTATAGTAACAAGGAGACATCCGTTGTATGTTGCAGGATGCGCCCGCAGGACGCGCGCCTCGTGCAGTGAGCCCAGCGTGGGACCTTGGACTAACTGGACATACCAACTAACTGATAGTCCCTACAGTTATGCGACCGTAATCATTCTAGTCAACCGAAAATGTGCGTCGTAAATATACCTATTGAAGGTCCGTGATACAGTGTTTTTCCTGTCTCCACATCACTCTTAGAGCTCTGTAAATAAATTTGGTTATAGCTTGACAAATATGATGTTTAAAACTGTAAAAGGACCAAAATGTTTTAGCAAGTGTTGTTTGTATGACTGTTGAGATTATTACATTCATTAAATATTTATTATAATAAAAATTATGGAATGTACTGGGCACCATGCCGCACGGACTGGCCCTTGACGAAATGTTCTCTTTGTAATTATACGTTTTAGTATTATGATATTTAAACGTAAATATGTACATATTTAGGACTATAAATAAAGTTAATTGTAAATAATTTAAGTGTAAGAGAAATAATTGAAAAATATATTTAAAAATAAATCTACATAAATAAAGACATGGCTGTATAAGGTTTGATGTATTTTGCCTTCCCTAATATAGGTTGCTCAAATTTGCACGAAGACAATAATTTCCTTGTCTCCGCTTGAATTTTACTATCAATTTTCACTAATTCCTTTTAAACATACAATTTATTATGATAGATATTGACTTTTACTTTCCTCACAGTCGAAATGAAAAGTAGAGTGTTGTACGGGTGAAAGCATCAATTACACCCCAGAACTAGAACTAGGGATGCAATTGCTTACTTTCATCCCTTGTGTAACAATCTCCGTTTTTTCTGAAACACACTTCCTGAGTCTCCAAAAAGAGTGGTGACAAGGTGACGGCTAAGTTATTTCATACTACCACATATACTACTTACTCGTATAATTATGTTTTACCCTATTTTGAATGTTATACAGTATAAGTCAATGAAAGTATCTAGTTAAGCTCTAGAAATGAATATCTCTCTCTGTGGTTTGTTACTTTTTACAAAGACTTAAAGATATGAACATAGATAAAAAGATAAAAAAAATTCAAACTAGAAATTTCAGCGAAAATTCATTTCATTGAGTTTGAATACTTAATTTTCAAAATTATATTTAATTACGTTTGTATAGAGCCCAACAGTCTAAATAATTTGCATACGCTTATGTCAGTAATGCACTAGAAAACACAACACTAATGCACTAGAGAACACAGTAATGCAAAAGAAAATTACAAGGTAAAACAAACAATACGACCTCAAGCTCGAGGGTTTAAAAAATTTCACTTTCTATCTTCTGACTCCATCATCAGAATACGTCACTAAACTCCTCAAAACCAACAAAATGAGCCCAAGCTTTCGGGGTTTAGTAGTACTCAGTAAAGATTTCCTTTATCCACCTTTTGGCTCCATACAGCTCGAAGGTGCCAAATTATTATCGTACATTGCAGAGTTTTAATTCTATACTGAAGTAGGTTCAAAATTGACTTGATAGTAGACATCATATTAAATAGCAGCAAGGAACACTACCTACCTAACTATAGGTACATCACTAGACCAGACCTATAAACTACCAGGTGCGCCTGACATGTAGTTAGCGACGTTATTTGGAAATTGAGACCCAGTAATAGGTATGTCAAAATCTCTAGAACGCTCTGCAACTACACTGGCTTGTAATTAATTCTGTGCAAGTACAACGTGCGGCAAGGTGTCAGACAATGTTCGCCGGTTTAAAGTTTCGATCCAATAGCTTTGTCATTATGTCAGAAATTGGAAAGAAGATGCACATCAGTTAAATGGAAATTTATTGCCTGATTGGGATGCGCGTTTCGGATGAATGAGTCATTATCATGCAGGTTCGAATTCCACTTGTGACGTTCTTTTTGACAAGAAACATTTTTGAAAATGTTAGCTTTTACACTCTTACAAATTATTACTGTGGTTACTCGTATTCATCGAAAAGGGTTATCTTATTTCTTTCTAATCGCATCTCGCGTCTGTCCGTATAATCGAGATATTGCAGCATGAATTATCTAAATATTTTCACTAATTCACATATAAACTGCATGATATTGATAACTCGTATCGTGTATCTTGTACCTTTATATCGTGTATCTTATACCTTTAAACAAGCAATTCTTTTTGAAATTTGGTATTTAGGGGGTTTTGGGGTCGAAAAATCGATCTAGATTAGTCTCATGTCTGGGAAAATGTGCGTTTTCGAGTTTTAATGCGTTTTTTCCTTCCAAAATATGATGGGAAATTTCACGCTGTCAACATATTAAACCATATTAAACCAGTGGTTAGAGCGCTTGCTTTAAAATCTCAGGCGTTTTTTTATTTTTTAGTGTTTTTAATTTATTTATTTAAGTTTTTAATTATTATTTTTTAGCTCCGAGGAAAGCTCGGTCGCCCAGATATTAATATATTAAATGGAGTAAGTTGAAGTTGTAATACGTCTGACAATGTGTGTTTCTTGAAGCGCTGTCGACCAGTTTTCAAGTGGTACCGCACAGTGGAAATTTTCGAATGAGCAACGTCCAACTTGTCTGTCTAGATAGGGCAGAAACTGAATGCACATTTGCACAGTATAACTAGTTGAAGAAACACAAATTATATTAGACTGCAGAGACTTTAGAGTTTGTGCAAAATCATGTGGTTTCCTGAACTGTGCATTGGAAAACGTGACGGCTTCCAAAGAGATGGCCGTGACGAACCGGAAAATCTAGTGCCCGGACTCTGTATTTTTGTTTTTAAATATAGGGCTGCGCCACTTCTTCCCAAAAGGTAGAAGAGATCGCCAATTACGATAAAAGTATTCGGTGGATGGGCGTCAGAATCTATCTGTGTAACATGTGAAATGCCTTCATGTAAAGTCCGATGCGACTTATGTCCATCAGATGACTTATGCAGCCATTTACGAAAAGAAGGAAAGTATATAGTATAAATAATACCGCCACCTTGCACCGGATATTGAAAAAAGCTGCTACGATAAATTCCGAAACTGAAATTTATCACTGAAATCTTACTGCCACCACCAATCGTGATCGCATGCCAATCGTAGTAATTAAATCAGGTCCCTACCTTTACCACTTTCTCGCCCAATCTAGCCAGACGATGACGTCAAAAGTAAATGAAACCACTGTTAGATAACAAAGAAGTGCATGATTTTCACACTGAATGGAATTTTTCTTATATTCACTGCCAAGTCGGTACAAAAATACGATGCAAATCGAATGAAAATCCTTAATTGAAGCGTTTCGCGCTGCTACAAGTTTTGAAAAAATTTAAACACGTTTAAATGCAGGAAGCTAACCTTTTTTAAGAATCTATGTATGTATGGGTTAGGCGACTATTGTCTAATACGAAATATGACAAAGTATAATAATGTCCACTTGTATACAAATGTCGAGATATAAAAATGACAACAATGATATATGTCAATGTAGAAAATTGTCGAAGTATAATTTGGTCTGATACGAAATATGACAAAGTATAATAATGTCCACTTATGTACAAATGTCGAGACACAATAAACAGAAGGTGGTTTTAAGGTCCAGACCATATGTCAGTGCGTAGCTTAAAAATATTACATGTTTGTGTAAGCTTGACGTCATCAAGACGTACTTACGCTAGGTGATACATGATTGCGTGCACAAATAATGTGGCCAGAGGAGTCGCATTACACCCAGAAGTAGGGAAAAATAAAAACGGATTTTTTTCTTCAAAATGGGTTTATAATAATTTCGTAGTAATGGAAAATTAATTCCTTTCAAATATAAAAAGTTTTTAGACAATATGTTTGTTAGGGAGAGCAGACAACTGATCTGTACCTCTATATCCGAACGCAATCGGACCACAAACAAAAGTTTTAAAGATGGCGGCCACTTTTTTCAAATTTTTACAACATATTCATTTTAGTAGACCTTTCGGTTCCCCAAATATCGATTTTGAACGCAATCGGATCAACAGATCAATCAACAGATTTCATAATGGTGGCCAATTTCCTCAGATTATGATGATCATCCATCACCATCATTCGAGAAACTCCTGCTGCTGAACATCATACCCATTGTATACTACAATAACTGGTCGCAAACCACCTGTCTCCAGCGGCTCTCCACGACCCTTACCAGGTCATCGGTCCTCTAGTAGGGGGACGGTCCGTACACGCTTCCCGGTACGTTGTTGCCGCTTCATCTCACTGACTAGTCGAGCTAAGTCGGTGACCTTAGTTTGTCAACGGATTTCCGCATTCCGGATTTTATCACGTGGATAAATTCCGAGCATAGCTCGGTCTAGATTATGATAGCCGATTCGTATTCGGCGACGCAATGTTAAATATATGTAATATTTTTCACGCACTCGGGCACTGGATTGTTCTGTTTCGCAAACCAAGCCCCAGGGCTTGGTTGTAACTGCTTCCCGTGTTGGGGCGTACTAAGGAACCGTTGTTACTCTATGTGTCGAGATAAAAAAATGCCAACAATAGATTTTAACAATGTAGAAAAGTATAATATGTCCTCGAAGAAAAATGGAGAGATATTATAATATTGTATATTGTTTCATCCATCCATCGGCCGAAACACGTCCACTTCTGGTCTAAGGCCTCCCCACAGATCACCATATATGGGCCTCCCCAATGACTTTTACCAAAAGAGACGCAGTATGTAGTACTTAGTGGGACTAACATAATTCTGACCTTTGGTCAGAATTATCGCCAGTTGTCGACTTTGCCGCGCAAAGACAACACGTCAAAACATTGCAGAAATAAAAATGGGGAAATGCATGTTAAATCCTACTATTTTCGATCAGATACACATTGTAAGACAAATGGTATCACTTTTTACACATGAATCTGTCGTTATTTCATTAAATGACATCAAATAATAATTAAAAACATCATTTATTTCTTACCATTTTCATACGCATCATTGTAGCTTCCAGTGTTGCTATTTATTTCCTTTCAATTTTCCCATATGCATGGGAGTTTGATAAAGGAGTCAATGGAGACTAAGTATTGTATGGTGCCCTTTTCTTTCAAGAGAGAGTAGTTTAGTTGTAATATTGGAATTAGTTGATTTATGGAAAATTTAGCATGAAAAATTATTGTGAATTCTCCTAATTGAAAACCGAAGCACGATAACTGCAATTTTTGATAGTCAAAGTCTGCAGTTCCAATGATAGGAATTAAAGTAAAGTAATGTCTGCCATTTCAAAGTTGGCCGCCAATTTGTACAGTTAGTGAATTCTCAAATTGCGCATCAGTAGTCAAATTTGAAAAAAGTGACCGCCATCTTGAACTTCCTCGCTTTTGGTCTGATTCCGTTCAAAATCGATATGTGGGGGTTCATGAGGTCTCCGAATATGAATCCGGAGTCAAATTTGAAAAAAGTTGCCGCCATCTTGAACTTCTTTGCTTTTGGGCTGATTCCGTTCAAAATCGATATTTAGTAGTCCGCAGGGTCTCCGAATATGAACCCATAGTCAAATTTGAAAAAAGTTGCCACTATCTTGAAATGATTTGCTTTTGGTCTGATTCAGAGACCCCGCGGACCCCTAAATATCGGTTTTGAACGAGATCGGACCAAAATCAAGGAATTTCAAGATGGCGGTCACTTTTTGCAAATATGACTACGGATTCACATTCGGAGACCGGCAGGCAAAATGGCGGCAAATACAAACGGGGTTTATATTTCAAAACAATGAACTGAAGAACGGACGGACAACGGCGCCGTTGTAGTAGGGTCCCGTGGGCACGCTTTTAGTACGGAACTCAAAGCCAACTTATATATACCGCACTCGTATCACAATGTATGTACTATTTTAAAAATTGCAGTAAGATGAATGTTAAAGGAAATACCGTCCTAATAGAAGAAAGTGACACATAAATCGAAATTTTAAAAAAATGGTATTGCATTTTTTTACAACTCATTCAATTTATTCCATAAGATGGGTAAATCAATTCGACAACTAGCAACACACATACTGTCTTTTCGAAGTCACAGTCTGACTTTTTCTAATCAGCCAATTAATCGTATGACATACTGAAGTGCAACTGAGACAAACATATTAATTCTTTCTAATTGTGTCTTTTTCAAAGCTACGTCTTGATGTCCAATAAGTGGCTACGCTCTCCGTGTATGAAAAACGAATTATTTGCGTCTCTTTTAGTAAAACTCATTGACTGAATCCTTAAAAATGTATATTTTGTACCATTATAAGTAGTTTTATATCTGTCATTTCTTTCATATGGAACTACAGTCATCATCAACAGCCTATATATATTAATACCCCTCACTGCAGGGGCTCAGGCCTACTCTCTCTTACAGAGAGTGTGTGGGCCATAGTCCACCACGCGGGCCCATTGCGGATTAACGGACTTATCATGCCTGTTCAAAACATGCATGTTTTCTCACGAAGTTTTCCTTCACCGTTAAGTAATGGGATAATGTACTTGAATGAGGATCCATAACGTTTTTATGTAAGAATGCAGATTTATAGAACTATAAAATCCTTAACATGTGGTGCAAAAAAAAATTCTACGACCAAAATTGACTAAATTAACGGACGAAACGCCTAGCGAAGTTCACTGACGACCCGCGCGGTAGCTGCAACGTCACTAGACGCTAACGGCCAGTTAGCCGCGCCGTTAGTAAGGCGCGCAGTGTTTTGTTTGATTAAATTGTGACTTTCCAACAAATTATGTGTCCGTTTTGTGTCTAATTCACCCTTTTAACAATGTATAAATATAGTATAGTGTCGAAATGTACAAATTCTTTAAAACGCCAGAAAACCTATTTTTTATAACATGCCGAAAGAACCAAAACTGCGTAAAATGTGGTATACCGTATTGTATAAATAAAATAGTTGTATTTTCGATTAATTTATTTTATTATGACTTTATTTATTACAAACACACGTATTTCTCTGGTTACTAGTTTATGTAAATACCTTTTCGATCAATACTTTGCCTTCGTTTAGCTTGGGATTTTCGTAATTGTACTATTCGCACGCCGTAAAACTAAGAATCTTCCTTTAGAACTGGTAATTAGTAGGTGCTTTTTTAATATAAAAAACACTATTTATTTTATTGTACCAACCCTCCAAAGAGTTGGCTGTCCTATGTTGCTCTCCTAATGAACACCATGATTTTATAAAATTATCTTTCATCCGATATCTATCATGATTCTCATTTCTTCATGTTCTATGTGGATATGGAACTACTAGGAATAAATACAATGGGTTTGGTAATACTCCCACTAATTATTCCATACATTGAATCCACCTTCTAGACCAACACGTAACATCGTCGACCTCATCGTCACTTACCATCAGGTGAGATTGAGGTCAAGTGTTGGTCTATCTTTAATAATAAAAAAATATCCTCGTTCCATACATGAAACTGGTAAGTAATAGTAGTTCCATGTGGAACCAGCTACATGGAACTACTGGGAATAAATGAATTCTTTGTCATATTTTCAAGTTGACATTTTTATACTTTGTCAAATTTTCAAGTTGACATTTTTATACTTTGTCAAATTTTCAAGTAGTCATTTTTCCAAGTTGGCGTTTTTATACTTTGTCATTTTTTCACGTTGTCATTTTTATACTTTGATTGTAGACGTTATTATACCTTGTCATTTTTCTTTTTAGACCAAGGTCGCCTAACTCGTATGTATGCCCATGGATATATATATTCAAATTTACTGCAACCCTCAATACAATTGTCAGTCATCTATGATCATCGACATCATACTCGTAGCTATAAATATATCCGTCCACATTTCTAGTATTTTTCCAATTTAATTACAAAATCATATTCTCAATTTATAGATTGACTCGTGGCACGAGTTAGTTTACAAATTTAAAGCAACATCATTGTATTAACTTTCGAGGAGCGAGGGTCAGGCACATTGCAATCTAAAAACGAATTGATTAAAACAAACAAGGTAAAGCGTAGAGCGTCGCCTTTTTGTTGAATTGTCCTGTGACAGTACATTTTCTGTTTGCAGAAATTTTAGTGCTTGAATTTTTTGTGTGATTTAGGCAGTCAAATAGAATTCTACAGCTCCAATTTCGTCTAGGGTACATTCGGAATCTGAAATTAACTATGAAAACCTTATGATAAAGTGTAGTGATTGTGGCAAATCCCCAACAGAAAGCGATACTAATCATCACAGTGAAACATATGCCGTGTGGTGATTTCTTCTAATGAAAATTAACTTTACCTTTTAAACAAGTATTGCTATCTCATCACACTCAGCTGGGTAAGCCCGCCATGTGATACGAGCCTCACACATAAATTGCCGACTTTCTTGATGATATTTCACAATTCTTACGCTGGGCAGGAATTAGTAATTATCGAAAGAGATTGATTAGAGAAAAATATATCTCTCTAGATATTTCCCTTTGACCTTGGATCGCTTACACCGCACTAATAACGTAAATGCAAAGGAAAGTCTGTCGCTCTGCCTGTTTGTTACCTTCCACCATAAAACTTGCAAACTGCTCTTGATGAAATTTGGGATACACGTGGTCTAATCATTACTTTTCATCATAAAATATATCCTCACATTCACAATTTCGCTCCCCTCCCCCTTCACGCAACCCTGTAGAAAAGTGGAAATAAATCCTTAACGAAAATTCTAATCAACAAAGACAATAATTTCTGAAGTCCATACAGACTAAGCCATGAGTAAAAGCTTGGGTGTAATAATACAGAGCCCATTTCATTCCATTCATTTTGAAGCTTGGTTACATGTTAACAATTAACGTGTTATTTAATAAAAGCCTTCGTAGCGTGTGTAGCGCAGAACTCGATTCCAAGTCGGCAAATTGAACGCTACGTCAGCAGGTTCTACACAACTTGCTGGACTATTCGGTAGCGAGTTGATTAAAACAAAACTTGTTGTTTCTGGATACCATACGCTGGAATATAGTAAAACTACCTGGACTCGACTGTGACATTGATTCAAGAGCACGGTTAGTGACCTAGGAAAATTAGAAAGCAGTGTAGTTTCCGAAAACTATCCTTTTGTGTCGTAGTGACTCTAAATTAATTTATTCCTGGGTGCTGTGCTGGCGTAAAGGTACTAACTATGACATACAAATTTGGGAGCGATTTGTACCTTTTGTGTGATAATCAAATATGTCAGAAGTTTCAAAACGTAGTGTAAAACGTAAACTTCCAAACGGCAGAGTGACATTAACGGGAACGTTTTCGGGTCAGCATTCAAACTTGTGAAAAAAGGTGTTTCTTGAGGTGTAGCGTCGTATTTCATTGAAATATTAAGTCTAATAAGAACAGCAATTAAATAGGAGATGCTCGTTATTGTTCCTACCATTGTAATATTGTGTCAACTTAAATAGCAATAAACGTGGTCAATGTGAGTTTTTAGTCAATTCCTAACAAATAATAAATATACACTGATCCTATCATTAACTAAAATATGTACCTATAGTTTTTTTATAATGGATCTAAGTATCCTTACACGGTCAAGAAGGCTTCGAATATGTTCTATTGTAGCTATTTTTAGATATTAAAACCAATAATAATTTGTGGGTGCTGAGCATCCGGTGAACCCTCATAAAATCACCCCAGTCTCCGTATGTCACAAATAACTATCTGAACAACTACTATTGCTATCGCCTTGAAAAAATATTTACGGACCATGGTACAAGGTGCCGCAATTGAAAAAATAAAATATTGTATGTATATGTATGTAGCTATTTTTGTTGATTCCACCTTCGCCGTTCAAGTTCCGGTCAAACAGAAGAACGGCAGACCTTCACCCGTACACTGTAGATATTCCTACAGCTCGCACCAAGCGTTTCGCTTCCACATTTATCGTGCGTACTGCAAAAATATGGAATACACTACCGGTTTCCGTGTTCCCCGAAAATTACAACTTGGGAATCTTCAAAAGAAGAGTAAATAGGCACCTTCTAGACCAACACGTAACATCGTCGACCTCATCGTCACTTACCATCAGGTGAGATTGAGGTCAAGTGTTGGTCTATCTTTAATAAAAAAAAAAAATTATTTGTCAACAAACAGGCGTCAACAGTTTGTAAGCGTAAAGTGAAAATTTAAATGTGATATATTATTATATATATGTGCTGTAAAACCTTGCTTCTAGCCTTTCAATATTCTAGGTCCCTATAGGCTTTGATGCACTTTCAAGGGAAATCGTCAAAATAATGGGCATAAACGGCCGTATCTTTTTATTGCTTTGATTTAGAAGTTTAAGTTTTTCAATGGCAGTTGCAGACTTGAATATTTTATATTAATTTCAATTTTATACCTCCACGCATTTCTGAGAAAAAGGATCTTAACAGACCGACAGTGAGACAGCCAAGTGATCCTATAAGGGTTCCTTTTTAAAAGCTTTTATTTTTCCTTTTGAGGTCCGGAGCCCTGATTTTAAATGAACTGTGGTGTCATTTAAAACGCATTTGTTATCAATGTAATTGTAAGATACCCTTGTAGAGCACACTATGAATATATTCTCCCCTGCACTATTTTCATGACGTTGATTCAAATTAATTTACGAACCGTCAACGTGATGTAGTTAAAATTGCTCTCGTAATCACTTTAGTGTCGTGCACGATACTATTCTTGTATCAGGCTGCAATGCAATTTAAATTTATCATATGCCACTTAGCCTATGGCATTTGGATGACGTGTGAGCTGAGTGCTATATTTACGTAATACTTAGGCCTATTTCGCCCGCGACTCGTCTGCGTAGACTTCAGGAGCTCTGTAACTTTAAAAATGTACAATGGATTTACACTTGGCCTTCATCTCATCTGACGGTAATTAAGTGACGATATAGCCGTTGCACCTTTCAAACCGCAATACAACAGTGTTATTAGCACACTAGGAATTGAACCCGGGACTTTCAGATTGTTGTGTATCCACTAGGCCATGGAAGCTCGTTGGACTACTTGTTAGTAAAACAAAAAACCTATGTTCTTTTCTGTCCCTTTGTCCCTTATCCCCCTGCCTCCGTGGCGCAGTTGGCTGAGCGAACGCACGTCGCGCAACACGACATGTCGAGCGACAGCAGGATATTGCAGGCTAAATCACCTGATCTATGAAAAATACGATGATACCGTGTTTCGTTAGTCAAATCAGTCCATTGTTACCGGTTACTATCTACAACAGGTAGTAGCTACATGAGCCGTGTCCGAGGCCTCTATGGCGGCTCAATAACTCTGACACTACGGTGTGTGAGATCGTTCATTGACCTTACAACCTACACGATATGATGATGTGATTACAAAAAAACTCGCTATTTTGACTCTCCGTTGCGACGTAAAGAACCAACAAACTCTCATCAGCTCACTACAAAGTTTAAATTTTATTCTAATTTGTAGGTAAACTCAGTATCTAGTAAATTTATGAATGATTTTATCTCATACAAAACCGTTCTTTAATAATTCACTATTTGTGTTTTGTCACTTAAATTTTTTTAACTCCGGGAAGCACTGCGGATGAAGTTCTTTAACTTACTGGTCGAGGCGTTATTAGCTATTACTATTACCTATACAACTTTACACCTACATACAATTATTATAGACGGAACAGTCGGAGAGCCACCCGGGCTTCTCACGGGCAGTAGAGCCTGTGCCTACATTTTTGTATCGGCATATCACCACACGCATCATCACTATACGTTCCCACTGCTGGGTCTCAGGCCTACTATCCTATAGAGAATGTATGGGACATAGTCCACATGCCACCGCTGACTTTTTTAAAGACCTACGAGTAAAAGATAAACTATCCCATAATTTTTTTTTTTTAAACTGGTACATTTTCTTTCATTTTATTACAATTTGCGTGTGCTAGCTCTTGTTAATGTGTTTTAAGGGAATTTTATTTCGGAATTAGACGAAGTGATCCAGTAAAGTGCTAATAATTGGGTAGTTTACACTGCATTGTTTTGTTATATCTCAAAAGGATTAGGCTGCGTTTTCAATGAAAACTCTCAGACGGCTTGATTGTACTGACCTCTTCAATACTCGTAAATATAGGAACAGATAGACAGAGGCGGCGGGAGACTTTGTTTTATAAAATGTGTTATGATGATTATTATGACCAGCGACCCGCCTTTGCTGCAATGTACTAATGAGAAATAGCTCGGCTTCTAGGCGACATATCAAGATGAAAAATTCATTTTACATACAGACAGAAGGTCAGTCCAATTTTTAAAGATAGTTCTGCTGTTCTTATAAATATTACTTTTTCTTAAATATTACACATGTACAGGCTAGTTAAAGGAATAGATGTATACAAAACACGATATAGCTGTGTCATGCACAAAGACGGCAACCACTACTTACTAAATGTTGGAGGAATGTACACACAAGGAGAAACTTTACACAACCTGGGAATGCATCTAGTCTAGTTAGAAGGTTTTCCCAACTATTAATTAGGGACTTACATATGCAAATATTCGTATACTTATTAATTTAATAAGTTATATCTTATAAGTATAAGACGCATGATTTTCGTATTGATTGTATTGTATAATGTACAATTGAAATATCTAACAATTGTTTATACCATACCCTATACGAAAGCAGTAATTAGTACCCGTCTACAAACCTGTTACCTGTGACTGCTCTTCACTGGCGGACCCCTACAGTTGTGTATTTCATTTCCGTAATATCAATTTGACGTTAACAATAGCTTTGCTTTCCGAGAACTAGTAGCTGAATTTATGCATGGCTCTGATTATAAGATACGAAAAGCGTAAACGAGATAAATCTTGAATACACTCAATAAATTTCTTGAACTTACCTTAGTTGAATTTCAAGACAAATGTAACTGATTCGCAAGTCTTTTTTACAGAATCCTTTCCATAGAACACACTGTAGGAATATCTGCCATAGGCTACTGTCACAATGGATATTCAAAGATAGCATGGTCATGCAGAACGAACGCACTGTCCCCCTATATAACCCTTATTCCATGGGGCAACAAACATACTCACCGAAAAGGGGTCAAGTTAATTTCTTTCTCACACTACTGTGATTTTTCGTAACAGTGCGCAAGTTGTTACTGTGTATAATTTATCACTATAACAACTATTTTCAACTCGAATTCTCAGAAAAATCTCATAGCTCCTTAAAATATCTTTTATTCTGGCTACTCAAAAACATGTAGGACGGTTATTAAAAAAATTCATTCATTAATTAACTAGGGCGTTAAAATAGCATTGACGCATAAGATGGCTCGTCGTTTGCCCGATTAGAACGATGCTACATTTATCTTGATAAAAATGAGCTCGTCTATACCTGACGGCTAGAGAGCGACATCCAATCGGCACTTATCTCTAAAGGCTAAACGTCTGTCGTCGCTCGCGACGTTCGCCGGATTACAGCACACCAGCCAGTGTCAGACACCCTGAGGTACACCTGCGTAGTTAGTGACAGCTCCAATCTAACAGGGATTTAAATAAACCTGGGTAAATCGCGAGGTACGAGTACATTGGTATTAATATTAAATGTGCATTTACATCTACTGAATCGAACTGTTAGTGTAATCGATTCGGTTTACAGATAATTTATTACCATTTACTTGAGAAAAATATTATCAATTAACACTTATATACTGTTACGTTGATCGTAACACCGACAAGGCGCTAATAAACGGTACTTTTACAGAATAGATATTGAAATAGAAACTTGAAGATAAAAGATTATCAGGCGGCTCAGTAACATTTTTATAGCTTAGTTTAGATAACCTACCTCACAAACCCTATGTCAGAGTTGTTGAGCCGCCATTGGCCTCTGACATGCCTCATGTAGCTACTACCTGTTGTAGATAGTAAGTCCATAAATTACGTGAGTTTTTTTTAAAAATGTTCTGTAATGGTGAGATGTCGTGAGATTTTATTCAATCACCTCCCCCATCCCCCAATCTCAAGTGAGATTTTTCAAAATGGGGGTTTCTTACGTAAACGCGTTGGATTGTTATTGTAAAAAGAAATAAAAAAATTGCTTCGTGCTTTTATTACTAGTTAAGATTAGCAAGTTAGACTAGTTAAGATTAGCAATCAGTATTGCTGAGAGTTTAATTATAAGTGTAATTATAAAACATTTACAATAATAAACAAAGCAGGTTGCAACCTGTCCGTGTGTCGCTGCCACTCAGCTCGTACGCTCTCGTTCATCGAGTCGCGCGTTCGGCTGACAGTGGCGCGAAAACAAAGGACGGGCTACACTGTGCCGTAAATGCAGATTAAATTGAGCTATTTGGTATAAAACAAATATGGTGGTTTGACAGTCAGTAGATGTATACCGTCGAAGTATGAATGAAATTATTTTCTTTCGAACGAATTAGTGAATGATCTTAATTACGATTACGCTTAAGATTAAATCTTAAGCATGTACAATCTGGATTAAATGGACCAAAATAGTATAATTTTTATTTTTTCAATCAGAAAAATAAATTGCGTGATATTTGCCGAGACCCCACCTCTCTCCAATGTAAAATTAGATGAAATTTGACTCGACCCCCTCCCCCACTAAAACATCTCACGTAATTTATGGACGCTCCCTAAACGCTAACAACGGCTTAACGTGACTTCCGAAGCACGGAATCAACCTACTTATCAGACAATCAGGTGATTCAGTCTGCAATGTCCTAACCAAATTGGGGGAAATTTCAAAAAGTCATGTTTGACAATGTCCCCACCGGGAATCTAACCCTGGACCTGTGCTTGTGTTGCGCGTCTAACGTTCAGATAACTGCGCCACGGAGACCGTAAAAACTAACGACCGACCGAGGATTACGATTTCAGCCAGTTTTGGAAAAATATAGTTACAGCCATACCTCTAGTTTCAGTATCGACCAAAAATCTGCCGAAACTTCAGTCACATCGAAAGTCAGTGTTGGTTGTTGGATTACTCTTTTGACACATACTCGTATTTGTTAACCACCCAATTAACTGTTTACTGTGTTGAGCTATTACTTTTCTTCAATAGTTTTATGCAAGAGAAAGCGCGTATAGACCATGTGAATTAATTTGTTACCTCGATGCCATTGTTACTAACGCTCCACTATCTTTTGAAGCGTACTTGAAATGTTCTCAGATTGTAATATAATAACAAATAATAAAAAGGTTAAAAACTAAAGAGGGTTATCATCTCATACAAGAAATGAGTTTTTTCGGCGTATCCTGCTTGATTCTGTACAAGTTTCGGTTTCGTTTACGGTTTCGGACGACACCTGAGACCAAGGCCCAATATTCGGTTTAGGTTTCAGCTGCAAATCCTGTTTCTGTCGGCCATTATTAAAAATTGACAACCTAACAATTTTTGTTTTCTGTGTTTGTGAAGCTCCAACAAATATGTATTTTCCTCGTAACAAATGCAGCACCGGTACCAACATGAGAAATTAAAATACTTTTAATAAATGCTTTCAAAAAGTTTCATTACATACCATTTGATCTATTAAGTTTTATAGGAAATGTATGTTGGATAATTCGACTAACATAACTTACATAAGTGTGACAGTCGGGTCACAGGGCCGGTGCGGGGTAGGAGACTACCTTCCAAAACGCTAATGAATTTTAAAGGATGTGTGCGCGTCTCGGCCTAACTTTAACGGCAGGGGAAATTAAACCGGCTATGAAATTAACCGAATAATCTTAGCCCAAGTTAACCTTGAAACTCTTTGTCTCGCATACTGTAATCTGTTACTCTGGGTGGCTGTGGATAACTGTTCAATATAGCCACGCATAATTATCCCACTACGTATCTAACACTATCACTTCCATCAGGTGAGATGAAGACCAAGTGCCCCATTACAGTGTTATTGTTAATTAATTTCATACTTACCCCTTCCGTGACCTAATTCAGAGGTATCGGGTTCGATTCCCAGTGGAGTACTCGGTTTGATTGGTGATAGGGCATTTTATATGTCCGCCTGCCTAGCCACCACCATGTTACCTGAGTCTGCCGCCAAACAGCAGTGTTAAATGCACTGTTGTGTTCTGGTTTGAAAGGTAGCAGCCTCATTAGATTGAGGCTTCCGGTTGTGCAAGCTTACCACTCCTGTGCACAACTGAACACGATCGAAGAATTAAAAAAAACATACCGACCGCCGGCCAATATGCATGAGCTGGTTCCATTGTGCATCTATCTCGCTTTCTAACAGTGACGTAGATCGGATTTCTTGTGTATCTGTGTCTATCAGAGGCCCTTCGGTGCCGTATTTCATATTTGATTTTCTCGCACTAAGCACGAAAGACAATATGTTCCATTATTATCTTGTATCATAGTGTAATATGTACTTCACATGCCTGTACAAAAACATTAATTGATCAATCTGTTTATAAATACAAAAAACTTCACTGAAATACAAATACGAGTATCAATGCCCACCCGAAACGAATGAAATTTGTGACATCATGTTTGAGTATTTAGACAGCATTGGCGGGCTCGCCTCTCGACAGCGTCCCCGCCAAAGATGAGAGTCAGTTGTCGGCAGCAGGAGGCAGTCTGGATTAGCAGAATATACATTAGCCGGGAAACGCCCTTATTGCGCACCGAGGGTTCCGTTCCGAATATGAATAATTAAAATACTTACCGAAAATCAAATTTTATGAGAATTAGTTGTGCCTGGCGAAAAACACAAGCAATAGTTAATTTACAAATTGAAATACAAGTAACGACAGGCGCGTGAACAGTTTGTAATCGATAACGTAACATCGTCGACCTCATCGTCACTTACCATCAGGCGAGATTGAGGTCAAGTGTTGGTCTAACTTAAATATAAAAAAAATCGAAAAATTTCAATGCGATATAATTTAACAATTATATTTTTCAGATTTATTCATATATTTGTGTTGTAAGACCTTACTTCTTGCCAAATTTCGTTGTTCTAGATCAATGGGACGTACTCTTTAGGATTTTGATTCTTTTCCATCGAAAATGCGGCTTAAACAGACGTATCTTCTTTATTTTTCACAGCTCCAAGAGAATGCAGACTTGCGTATTCGACATTTCAACGGATACTTCCACGCGATACTGAGAAAAAGGGTCTTGACAGACAGACAGATGGACAACATAGTGACCCTGTAACGGTGCCTTTTTTCCTTTTGAGGTACGGATAATAACATAATTGAATATTGGATGAGTGAACGAGTGGAGCCTGCTCAAATGGAACAACATTTAATATAAACTAGACTGAGCAGATATTAATGATTGACTTACTAAAGTGACACGCCTGTGGTTCTTTTATACTGACTGATAAAATATTTTGTAGTAGGTATCCCAAAAAGATTAGCATCTATCTACCTACATATCAACTACATCTTACTGTGATCACCAATGTAACTGCCTTGTTGTTAATTTTGCAAACGCCCCCAATGCAAAGACTGTTAGAGCTATGTATTATGCATGCTCATGTCCTCGGATCCTCGCCTCCATTTGCACCTGAAGGTGTAGAGGGGTAAGGTTTAGCATCGCTTCCAGCGCCGCTGTAGGTGACGAAGATAAGGCGCCCGTGGTAAGCAGGCAGGCCATTATTTGAGTCCATTTAGCTTCTTGATACATGTCACCTGGTTGGTCTTGCCCTGCCACCCCACACAGTCGTAATTGACTATGGGTCTCGCTATGGCCGTGTAGAGACACCTTGCAATAGCACGAACCATTCGATGACATACTCCTAGTGCCATCTTGGCCTTCTTGATCACATAGTTAATGTGTGGGTCTAGGAGTGTCTGTGATCGAGAAGAACTCCAAGATACTTGACCTCACTTGAGAAATTAATTGTTTTACCAAAGAGTGTTGGTGGCTTCAAGAGCTCCAGCCTTCTCTTTCTGGTAAAGGGGACGATAATCGTTTTCCCCGCGTTGACAGAGATCTGAGACTCTCCGCACCATGTTTGGACTATATTCAAAGCCGTTTGCATTAGGTGCGATATGAAACTCGGAGATTTCCCCACAACGGTCACCACCAGATCATCTGCATAACCTTGAGTGTCGAAGTGAGTGTCGTTTAGCTCCTTTAGGAGGCCATCGACTACTAAGGACCACTCAAGTGGGGACAGCACGCCTCCATCCACGCGTAAGTTTCACTTTAATGGTGTCGTCCATTAGTGTCAATATTGCATCCCTGTTTCGTAGCATCGCTTCCACCCAATTAATGGTTGTAGAATCAATGTTACGCCGTGTCATACTTTCCAGTATGATGTTTGTGGAGGTGTTGTCAAACGCCCCCTCTATATCCAGAAAGGTGCACAGGGCGACTTCTTTGTCATCCATTGCTCTTTCGAGTCGATCTACCAGTGCCATGAGGGTCATTTTCGGCCATTTTCGGTTGACTTTCCTTTCTGGTAGGCATGTTGTCTTGGAGGGCTCCTTTGATAGGTAGCTTTCCCTGATGTAGACATTAATTACTTTCTCCATGGTCTCCAGCATGAAGGAAGTTAGACTGATCGGTCTATAGGACTTTGGTTGGGACTTATCTTTGTCCCCTGCTTTAGGAATAAAGTTTACCTTAGTCCACGCTGTGGGTATATATCCCCATATACATATGTAAAATATCGATTAATTGTCATCGAATACTGTATTTTCACTGTTTAAATTTTGAGATACGCCTGGCTTGTAATGCTATAAAAACATTCAGCCATTGGCAAGAGCAACCTTGGCTTGGATACTTGGGTTTTGTTTAACAGAAAATAATTTATTTTGGGTGTATTTGTAGCATTTTTACACTGAAATAGTGACGTAACTTCTACAGCTCGCTATTTAGATATTGCAACGTGTACAATTTGATGCTTAAAAGTTTGTGCATAAATGGCGCGGGCTAATAAAAGTTTAGGAAGACCATTAGATAAAACCTTTAAAGGCATTTTACCTAAACTTTTTTCTTTAATTCAATCATCATCATTCAATTAAAATATATTTTGTAAATTCTACTTGTGGAAGACTCATTAACTTAAAGTAAACTAAAATCACCTAGAGTGCCTGATGATTCATCACCATCAGGTCATATAAATTCCAAATGCCAGGTAATTGTTCATGAAGCAAATATGCCGAGGAGACCGTAGGTACGTACATTATTTGTATGTACGTGTTCTTCTACATCTTGTAGAGGTACAAGTTGTAACACTCGGTAAACACGGAAGTGCTCATTAAACTGGTTCCATGTCTAGTTTGTAAGTCAATTATTAAGGGCAGGAAGCAATAAAGCGAACTCCACTACATTTCATTAGTGTTCGATGTCGAGGTAAAAACATTTAGCTCGGATCGGCCCGTAGACAGGGGGAGTGGTGTACGTACGAGTATATGGTTTCCATATACAACGAAATCATCAAAAAATATATTTTACACTCTAGCGCACAAAACAATGATCAACATTCCCAAATTGATCTTTCATAATAAAAACCGTTATATTGTCGCAGATGACGTCATGCATGTGATACCTACTACAAAACTATCCTACGACAACCGACACACTATCAAAAACCCATGGGATAGACTAAAGGAAACAAATTTACCCCAATTTACATGTATCCACCCTAATATTATTTATTTATTTTAGTGTTTGGACTTTTTTTGACCACCCGAGCCACGCCATTTTTGTCGAAAAATAGCATTATGTTTTTTATCAAAAACATGAATGTAAATTAAATCGTTTCAGTAAATAAAAAATACGGGTTCATTCATTTTCTATCCAAGAAGCAAATAACATCTGCAACTATTTATTTTGAAGGTTTTTCAATTTTATGGTTTACAAGCACTTCGTACAACCAATAGGGTACATAAAAAGTATCATACCTAAAAAGAATGTACCCAACATTCTTTTCAGTCCATTTTTGAGCATGTTATTCAAAAGCAATAATGCTACAAGCTACAAACCCAATGTTGGGGTTTCCTTTGGGTACGGAGTCTTAAATATTGTTCATGTATGAGCTTTAATATATTGAGTTGGCCTAGGGGCTACACAATAAGAGTTGCACTTCCAATCTGGAGGTTAACAGTTCGATTCATGGGGGGGGGGGGGGGGGGGGGGGGGGGTTTCTCGGATTGATTGGAGGTTTTTTATTTTATGTGCTGGTTTGTCTAAGCATCATGCCACCTAAAAATATAACATCACAAAGCGAAGTACACTATAAAATATTTCCACTTAGCTATTTATATTTTACTTTTCGTACTAATAATAATCATACTCTTCCAAAATATGACCGACTCACTTATAATCAGGTGATACTGAACGCTAAATGTGAATTTAAAAAACTGATAGTTTCAACCTTCCGAAGCCAGGCTACGGCGCTGGCTCGGATAATGCATCCTGTAAAAGGTATTACATTAAAACATGTTAAAAGGATAAAAATTGTGTTGAGTACTGTTATTTAATTTTTGCTTATAATATTAAATCAGTTTGGAGTGCTCTGCTGCACGCCGTGAGCACATGGGCGAGAGTTCTCTCGGCGGCCAGGCATCCACGACACGATTGGCTATCTATGATGTTCGTATTTTGTATTATTACCTGCTTATTACATATACATTAACAGTAATACACCTTACATGTCTTAGGGGTTTCCATTTAGACTGAGAAGGGCATTAAAAGACTTGAAGCAAATTGTACAAAACCATGAACAAAATATACAGACCCAACATTGAGATTTAAAACTTACAAAATATAACATCGCAAAGCGAAGTACACTATGAAATATCGCTTCAAAGCGTTAGAAAAAGAAACCGATATAAAGTATGAAAGAAGCAAAGATTGGAAAATTTTCTTATAGCACGTTTTTTGTATCGATTTACAAGTAAACTTTACGTACAGCTGTGTACTAAATCCAGGATTTCCTTAAGAACGGCCATGAAAATGATTATTTAACGTAATCGAAAAATTAATTTTCATGTATAGTATTACCGCATAACTTATACTTTGATGATTTTTTTAAAAAAACTTTTCAATGGAAAGAAATGTATTGTTTTTAAATAGAATCAGTAAGTTGAACGTGTTATATCATAAGTAAGAATCGATAAAATAAATACCATTCATCGAGTAAGTTCATTGTGAAGGCATCGTTCAATAAAAGTGATAATTAGCAAATTGAAAACCACTAATAATTTTAAAATGTTCCGTATGTATTTGACGGTACTTTAGCTGTAACCGACACAAATATAATGGATTTCATTGAGCGGGCGAAACGCCAAGTTTTAGGAGTCTAGAGGTACGAGTAGCAATCGGGAAGCCTGTCATTTACACAAAAGTAACATTACATTTATGAGATTTCATATTAGTCTCATCATAGTCTCATATTAGTATCATCAGACTCTATGTTATATCCATACTCAATATTATAAACACGAAAGTTTGTATGGATGGATGTATAGATGTTTGTTACTCTTTCACGTAAAAACTACCTAATGGATTTTATTGAAACAATATAGCTTATACATCAGCATACCACATACGCCATAATTTACAAAGATATTGTGTGAATTGTCCAAAATATAACGATAAGTGTCAAGTAGGAAAAAAATCTGCCATTTGGCGTGCGCTGTAAAAACCTTTTACACATACTTACTCGTATGTAAAGTAAGTAAGTTCATAATTCATTCCGATTGATTATTCATTGTTATGTAGTTTAATACTTAGAAACTTTTATTCTGATAAGAAGAACTCGTACGTCCGAGATGCCATTATCACCCTGCACGTGTCCCATGGATGGAGCTAAACGAGCAACAACCTTTTGTCTGCCGCAATGTAGCTTGCAAGCTCACGGGCAAAAAAAAAATGATGTGTAACTGAATGGAATTTTAAGAAAAATCTCCGAAAGATGAAATCTAAAAAAGGTCCTAATCATACAAGAAAACATTCATAGGGTTATATAGAAATATTGTATTCAAATGCAAATGTCTGGACGAACAGTAAGACCCTTTCCTTCAAGGCTTCATTTGAGGTGAGACGAAGGTCAAGTGTAAGTCCATTGTATTTTCGGTCTTGCTATGACGGTTCGCATTTTGCGGTTACTATGAGTGAGAGTAGCAGCAGGCCGCGCCGCCGCTGCCGCCAAGGCCGCCCGCGATATCGAGAATTAGAGAATTTATCGGATTCTGTAGCCGTCCGCATCGCCATTTCTGCCAATAACCGATTTATACGGGTAATAAGTACATGTTTTCGTTCTATGCGGCGCTAGGTGTTGTAATAGGGTAGGGGAGGAAAGGGGGAGGTTCACCTCGCAATCATTTTCCCTCTGCTATGGCTTCAAACGATTTCAGGTTGCAGTTGGTGAATGCGTTCCTGAATAATTTCCTGCACAGGTAAACTGAAACTCAGCATGGCTTCTAGAAATTGAACTGCCAAGTTAATGAAACATTCAAATGTCTGCCAGTCACAGATTGCCCGCGATGAAAAACATTAAACATTTACTTTGATGCTGCAAAATAGTCTTTACGCTAAGTTACATATTTTGCTAAATGCTTCACTGAGTATGTTTAACTATAAAAAGCTTTCAATCCGTTTATTTTTTAATTTTTTTAAAGTCATTGGCTAAAAATAGCACAAGTACGTGAACGAGCAAAGCACAGTAAATTGCTACATTACAATATGTTTGAGTTAATTATACTATTTTAATAGTTGCAACGTTTTGTTAACAGAGCTTACCTCCAAGTATGTCTGGATTTTCCATTTCAAATGGCAAATGGCGGCAGGCGGCGGGGTATGTAACTGCAATTTAATGAAAATAGTTCTGCTTATTGAAAATTATTGAGAATTACAAAGACATATCTGAGAGCCATATTCTGTATGCGGTGATATAGGTACAAATAAGGAACTCCGTTCCAGTAATATCGTCCTTAGAATGAGTGTGCTTGTACTACTTTTATGTATCAACCGTTCAAACCGATTGTTATCAAAATAGATATTTCAAATTCAGCCTGCACTTGTACACGTATGTATGTAACCTTTATTTACATCTTGTTGTAAATAAAGGTTATTATTACATTTTTGCGTTTATTGTAATTGTACAAAATCATTCTTTTTGTACTAAGTGACAGCGTCAAGTTGTACCTGTATCGTGCGTTTTATATGTTTTTGTATAAATAAATTAAACCAAAATATACAAAAATGGTAGCTAAATCACTTTTATTTGATAACGGCTTTTAAAATAAGTGTACAAGACCAGGCCTTGCATACATTCGCGGAACGTGTCATTTGGGTGGCAAAAATGCATGTATGATTATATTTGGATTGCTTTTTTACACAATAGCGGTGGATTGAAGAGAAATAGAAAATGCGACAGACAATTTTTATTCCCTCTTACATGCCGTAAAGCGGTGGATCGAAAAGTGACAAAAGCAGCCCTGATACCACTATACTAATGGATCGAGACCGGTGGATCCAAGTGAAACGAGAGCTGTTCCCCGTGGAACTTACAGAGGAAGGGTTCCCATTCGACAAATGTTTTTTCGTTTCCAAAAAATATACTTGAGAGAAGTCCAAAAAATAAGCAAAAAAATCCGCAGAGGCTTACGTTCCAGAGTGCAATTAAAACCAGCCAGTACGAGTAGCAAAAGATCGAGCAAAACACCGAAATAAAACCAGTTTCTTGTACTCTCCTCTAATTTTTGGCCCAACAATAGTGTTTGCTATTCTTTAAAATTTCATCGCTGGAAACTTCACCTTAAAACGTCAATTCAATCACCGTATCAAAATATTTAACATTTTTGAATGTTTTCACACTTTGCAGAAATTAAACCTACTTGTAAAACGAGATCCTAAATAGAAATGCAAGTTATTATGGGCTAGGAATAGAGGTGGAAGGTTGCACGAAGTGAGTATCAAACGCAAGACGGTTGAAATGTTTTTTAAAACAAATCCGCCGCCAGTGAGAAATAGCTCAGTCGCGCCGCCCCCTCGTAAACTTTTTTATGCATAGGTGTGCATTTAAGTGAAGCGTTGATGGCGCATTGGATAAGGCGCGGACTCTCAATCTGAGGGTTCTGGGTTTGAATCCAGCCGTGTACCTATGAGTTGTTTTTCAATGCAAGTACATTATCCGATTGCTTAACGGTGGAGGAAAACAGCGTGCGGAAACCTGCACACTCCTGAGAAGAAATTCAAAGATGTGTGTGAAGTCTACCAATCACAAAGTGCCCGCGTGGTGGACTATGACCCATACACTCTCTTTAAGAGAGTAGGCCTGCGCCCCTGCATTGGGGACGTATATAGGCTGTTGATGATGATGATGTGCATTTAATCTTTATCTCACCTTTTAATAGCAAATAGGCCTGAGTTTGTCCACAATCTCAGTGACGTTGTAGTTTAGTATGGTACACTCTTGCTTGTAAATAGTCTAGTATAAGTTAGAATACAATAATATAGCATTTGGCGTTCATAGAACACATCATAATGCAGGTAATTCCACTACTTAACACTCAGCTGTGCGCATTACGAATGATGAAGGAAAACGGGAAACGCTCCCTGCGAAGTAATGCGATTGGTAAACTGCCGTCTTTCTGGAATTCGAGCGCACACTTCCCAAAATGAAGCCACCAACCACCAAAAGAACATCAAAAGTGTAGTTATTTTATGTCGGATCCATTGTTGCAGGCTAAGAATTTTCCCCAGACAATAAGAGACTATGGTTGTAAGATACAAACGTGCAGAGGCTGTGCTATATTTGCTCGCTAATACAGCTGTGGTTTGGAGGCAGATTTAAGTAATATGGTGTAAACTGAAATATTTCATCGCAAAACCAGCCGGATAACGTCCTCAAATCAAGTTTTTCTTTTCTTTATTTAAGTAAATTTCGTAATATTTACACGAACCCAACATTTTTATACTTGTTTAACTGATGTGGAACAAATATGGTAATAATTTAATAATTTTCATATCGTTTAAATTTATTTCAAACAGCAATCTATTCATATATGGAGGTACATACTTAATACATGCATAACTTATTTATTTTAAATTTATGCATCGAAAAATGAACTTTGATACAAAAAAACTACTATGTATTTAAAAATGTTTGTGTGTGTGTCTCTGTTTTTGTAATAACAAAATAAGTAAACTTACATAAACCATACTTAACAACAAGTTTCTACCCATGAATTTTACCTTCAAAACTCCCGCATGTGATTGCGAACATGCACTATTGCAAGCTTGCATATAGCGTTGGTGAAATTGAGTGCAATATTGGTGAAAATCAAGGTGCTGACATGACAACAATGTTTGCATCACGTGGCGCGCCCGCCCGCCCCAGTGCGTCAGTCGCTCGGGCAGCCCAACATGCATGGTTGCGGTCGGTGCGGGGTTGTCTCTATAAATGAACCTGTTTAATTAATAAATAGCTGCAATAGTTGGAACTGGACAGAGTAACGAACGAGACAGCAATGTGTTCATCACGTTTATTGCTGCGTATTCCGGATTAGCGACACAGGCCAACATGTGAACATGAACAAACATATTGCTTCTACTATTGTCCAGGAGACTCGGACCAAAATCAACCGACATCAAAACGCAACAAATAGTTCTATTAGATATTACAATAATTATGCTAGGTTCGGGTGGCTTAATGAACTTCTAATGGCCTAATCCTAATACCCACCAAAATATGGTCTTGTTATCCTCTCTGGTATAAAAACTGGTACCTATGCCTTGGGTCGGTCCTGGACCCAATGGTGCCCAAGATAAGGGAATAAGGCAAGGGCAAGGGCAATTATTATAATATTTACATAAAATTTATTTCTTTTTCATTTTCACGCTTGTTTGAAAAATACGTTGTAATTTTATTATAAACAAGCTTTTCCCTTCAACTTCGTCTGGATTGACGAACCAAGTGATAATAAAGACGAATTAATTTGAATCGTCTCTGCCTGCTTCTTTAACGGGAACCTGAACATACAGTTTTTATTCAAATATTTTCCCATAATATTTAGGATACCGGGGTTTTATAATGTAAGCCACTTCCTAATGATAGTGCCATTGTGATCAAAAATCAAAGAGTAGAATAGTCAATCATCATCAATCATCAACAGCCTATATATGTCCCCACTGGAGGGGCTCAGGCCTACTCTCCTACAGAGAGTGTATGGGCCATAGTCCACCACGCGGGCCCAGTGCGGATCGGCGGACTTCACATGCCTGTTCAAGACATGCAGGTTTCCTCACGATGTTTTCCTTCACCGTAAAGCAATCGGATAATGTACTTGAATTGAAAAACAACTCATAGGTACACGGCTGGATTCGAACCCGGTACCCTCAGATTGAGAGTCCGCGCCTTATCCACTGCGCCACCGACGCCACTGACGCTTAGTAGAATAGTGCTTCACTTTAAAGTTGTACGTTTATGATATTCGTTTCCCGCAGTTATAATCCTTCTGAGGTAAAAGAAGTATGTAAAAGAATCATCAAACTGTTGCCGGCCAAATTGCCTCTTAAATATTCTCACAATTCGAGTATTAAAATTGTTATACTTCTTACAACTACTTCATACCTCTTTCAGTTATTATTATGCCATCAGACATTAAATTTTCATGTCGAGAAATGAGTAACATATCATCTAGTTTTGGATTTTTGACGAGAATATCAAAGGTCATCCTTTGTTCCATCTCCAACGAATCTCCAACAAAATTCAATAGAATCCATATGCCGATTATTACTCGACATTGTGAACCCTTTTTTGAGGAGTTGATACATACACATAACACCGTCCATAACACTTTTTGCAAACGTAGACAACAGTATTATTTATTAAGGAACTACTAATATAATTATTAATTAATAAAAATAAATAAGATTGCAACACCAGAATCTGAGCAGCGAGTATTACCGTCATCAGCTGCATTAGTCTACAGTTGGTTGAAGGCGGATTGGAGTAGGTACATGAATTTAGAAGTACAATGTTGCTTACCCACGGGATGCACCGTAAAGATCAAACCTGGAAACATCTGGAACGAGTATAAAAATAAACAGAAGTAAATAAATAATAATAACAGTCACCTGCTTTTAAATTAAACGTGAATTATAGAACTGCGTGAAATCTTTATATTACCTCAGAAAGTTTTTAATGTTTAAACAGCCCTGAGAAACCCCACAAAAAAACGTGAGTTACGTTAACTCACGTTGTTTTTAAACAACCATACATTTGAATGCCTTTTTACATCCAAAAACTTGAGTTGTACTTATGAAATTGTTCTGTACTTGTTTCTAAGGACTTGTTGTAATAAAGAATCAGTATTTATTTTCGACTCAGCTTTCGCAATGCACTTTTTTGTTATCGGTAGCATTACGAGAAAATTTGTACAGCATGTTTTATTGCATATCATAACGTAATGAGACGGTGTAGAATCGTTTTATAATTATTAATGATCAACCCAACCCACATCATACCACAGATTTTCCCATGAACAACCAATATTTTACTCCAATCAAGCGTGGTGATTATGGCAAATTCTCTAATAGAATGCCCGTTTGATGTAGCGATCTAAGATTCATGGTATCTTATGTCCAACGGTGGGATGAGTATATACCGACGCTGGAAATTAAACCTGTGATAGTCGGATTGTGAGTATAGCCTATGTGGCAACGGAGGCAGCCTTTTCCTACACTATACCAATAAACAACAAATAAACTACTTTATTTTTCTTTATAAAAGTTACGGCCGTCCACCCGCCGCTGACATTCTGCCTCGTTTAAAAGAAAAAAAATTACTTACCTCAAGATTGATACCTACAAATCTAGAAGTATTGTTTTGTAACGAAAACAAGATCATAATAAAAATATGCTACTTTAACGCTGCTCCTTGCGAACCAAATATAAGTTTACGTTTGCCATCTCATTACGTGTTAACGTATTCAGTTGCCGTAGTCCTCGGCGTCAGGTGAAATTAATTCGCAGCACCTTTTCACGGAGAGCCCCTGAAGCCGGGCCCTTTTGGGGACAACGAGCCAGGGTAATTTATACGGAACATTACCATAGAAAATAAAAAAGAGTCGGTGTATGTCATACCTACAGAACTAATACAAACTTCAGAATGTAACATACAAAGAGTGAGGCTCAATCGTTCACTTATTCAAAACATCTGTCGTTTCTAGTCACAGTGTAGGATGAAGTCGGTAATCCACTGTTTACTGGTGCTGTGGGTGTCGTAATGGATGGAAAAGGGAATATTCTAGACGCCAGGAAGCAATCGCCTTCCAACCGACGCCTTGCGGTCGCTGGGAAAAAAGTTCATGACCAACGTAGACGCAATTTTCCGCCTTGCATTGAATGTATCATATTGTGTTGGCTAAGTTACAGATAACTTAAGATGAAAGTGTTTGCTTGAAATGTATATATTTTATTAGAATTATGGAATTGTACTTATTGACACTCGAGTACAAAAATATGCACCAAAATTTAATATAAACAAGTGAATCAAATAAAAAATTTAAAACAACCCTTACGCAATGATCATACGAAAATAATAACAAATATTCCATGTATGCCTAAAATGCCTTACATCAGCTGCTGCTCTTTAAATTGCTGAATCGATTTTTAACAAATATAGCTAAGAACCACCGCAAGGAAACTTGCACTTTTTTTTAAAACGTATCAATATCGTTCCATCGGTTTGAGAGCTTCAATGCCACAGAGAGACAAACAGACATTGGAGTCATACTTAAAACACTCCTCTTTTTGAGTCAGGGGTTACCATGCGATCCGACTTATTCTGCCACATGCATCACTCTGCACAAGACTAATTTTCAGATTGATACCTTGGCAATGAATCTAGTGAGATGATGGCCAAGTGCAAGCCATTGTACGTAACGTACGTAGTAAAAGTTGCTTCAAAAATAAATTAAAAACTTATGTTAATATTCAAAAATAAAATATGACTTTTGTTTTTGTGTTTTTGATAATTGCATTGTGTTTACGCAGCTACTTTTATTGTTTTGTCTTTATTGATTTATATTTTATTAATTAAAAAAAATTATAACTAATAGTGATTTGGTGTACATTATCGTTTTTTGAACGTGAACTGTGGAGCGTTGTCTTACGATGGTTATTTAGTTTTCTTACGGTAGTTATAGTTAGAAATAATAACACTTGAACTCCGAATAAATTCTCGCAAGTCACGGTCCAGCAGAAAATCAGCGCTGTGGTCGTTGGGTCACAGCATCGGGCTGAGCTGGTGCCGTTTTCCAAGCTAACTTAATATTGCTGTAATTATTTGTTTTATTTTCTGTATGTGTCATGTGTGTATGTTTTTTTCTTCTCATTACGTGTTGTATTTATTTGTATCTTGAAATAAATTATTTTCTTTCTTTCTTTCACTGTGTATGAAAAAATTCGACTCAATTAGCCAGCTTCAATTTGGTAAAGAGCAGAGAATGCCCATTCTGTACATATACTCGTAATAAATAATCTATGACATTACCTTACAATTCAAAAAAGGTAAAAATATTAATAAATGGCGACCTAGTGGAGCAAATGACACCCGCTCGTTTGAAACATGAAAGTAAAGTACGCAAATAGCACAACAATGCTTTCAGGAAGCTATTGAAAGTTTTGGAACTAAAATATAAGTATTGCAGCTTAGATTTTACGCTGAGCAAGGATTTAATTCAATGAGATCGTTAAAACGCGATTATACATGAATAGTCACATACCGTTTTTAGGGTTCCAAACCAGAAGCATTCCTGTCTGTCTGTCTGTCAGAGGATTATAGTTCCCAAATAGAAACAGATACATACACATAAGTGTAATTCTGTGACCCATAGTCAACAGTTCTTTCGAATAATTAGATTTTGATGCAGACATTTCTTATTTGGTTTCATTGGCTTTGGTATGCTTGAAATAAAAACATAATATTTGTAGTACTTTTTCTTTACTTGTGCTACGCTCGTTCAAGCGTATTGCTGAAACGATTGAGTTGTTCTCTTTGCACATTAATGTGGCAAAGATTAATGTTGTAATTTTTTTCCCGACTGCGCCAGAAGGAGGGTTATGTTTTTCGAGAGTATGTATGTATAATTGTTTGGCACGCTCTGCGGCCTGAATGGCTCGATGGATTTTAGCTTGAGAGAAGTCGTTAGATTCGACACTATGAGAGTGATACTGGGTATATCAAAATCATAAGTCAAATCAAAGCATTTTTTAAGATTTATTTATCTTCTGTCTGATTATCTGTTGATCTTTCTAAAATATATAATAACAATAAATATAATAAGTTAACATATTTACGCAGTCGGGGTTTTTAAAATTAACTTTTCATTCACTTGTATAATGGTTTCGCACTTGGCTAACCAATTATATTAATTTAACTATTATAAACCTAAGAAACAAATAAACTTGGTCAAGTGCGAGTCTGACTAGAGAACCGACGATTTCATGCATAATGTGAACATTTAATACTGAAAATCATAAATAATAGGCAAGGTAATAAGCACCGAACAAGGCTCTTACAAAAATGTAAGTCCGATTGAAGAAATAAACTAACTTTGGCGTTGATTTTTTTAATTCCATACAGCCGTCTGTGTCACGGTTCAACTGCAAGTTTGTGATTGTAATAAAGCGATTTTAATGTGATTTACGCAACGCAAAGTCTGCTGTGATTATTTCATATGTTTTACTTTGGAATGCTCGGAGTTTGGGGGGTGATGATTCAAAACCTATGCAGGAAAAAATTAACAAAAATCAATCAACCAACCATAAAAACCACGTCTTCTAAAATTCATTCCTTCCATACAAATAAAATATGGTGGAACACGAAGTTTGACTTTCCTGTGCATTTATCACTTGGAAATTTACTACCTCAGCTGAGTTCGTCTCCCTGAGGAAATGTGTTGGTATACGGTTTCTATTTACGCGCTCGAAGTAGGCAGGAGGTCCAACGTAGCTGTTAATGTATTACATAGGTCAAACTTGATAAGGCTGCCTCGGTCCGCAACAAAAAGCTGTCGCCTTGCAAATACGATCTGAATCGACCTATAAATTATACACGACATCCTGCAGCACGCCGCCGCCGATTCATTACAGCTATACGACCTATTTCTAGGCAGCAATCGTTTTTCTAATTTTAAACAAGATTTTTCATCTCCATTCCATTTCCTTCTATATTCATTTAAAGAAATTTTGTAAACTTACAACGAATAAAATACATTTCGTGTCACAATAAACAAAAAATTGATGCTGGTGTCTTTCAAGTCTTACCTGATGCTCATCAATAACCTGATTTTGTTGGTAATGTTATTGATGAAACGGAGTCGCGGAGTGTTATTGTCATGGCTCGTATAATCTTAAAATCCAAATCCAAACTGAATCAATACCACTCCAATACTATTAAAATCTGATTCGAACTACTGGTTTTAGAAATCCCTTTTGAGCAACATATATCTGCGGCCAAAAGCTTGACATTCTATCGATGGTCACACGGGTTTCCCGGCTCGTTTGAAAACTCCGCCAGCTTCCCTGTTCCTAGAAAAAATCTCTTAAAACATTATACACAGGCCATATATTAATTTTGTAACCTAACAACAGTTAAAATGTTGAGACCACAATGAAAAAAGTCTGTATTCTATTTTTACATTTCCATGTTGTTGTTGTTCACAGGTAAGCGAAAAGAACAATCAAGTCTCTTTTGAATTCTAGAATATTTTTCATCCAGCGACAGGTTTATAATTGACCCTTCGTACAACATTCCTGTACGTTGGCAACAAAATCAATTTCCGCGTATCGGAATCTGTTAAAAATGTATGAAATCCAATTAGCAGTAGCCGCACTCGGGCGAGTGCAGCAGAAAACTGTATATCTTGATGCTTGTATTTTGGATTTATTATTATTAGATGATGGGAAAATATGGACTTTTTCCAACATTAGCTCTACAGTATAGCTACACATATTAGTCTGTGATAAGCTCTATAATAATTTGACGTGTGGCACTGTCGCTCGCTCGCTGCTCGCATTAAAGAGAGAGTTGAAAATTATACAAACTATTTTTCTATACGACTAGGAAACATTTCATTTATTAATTAAAGAATAGACATTGAATACAATATAATATTTATTGTCATCATCATATTTGGATTTAAATTTTAGATTGGGGCCAAAAATATTACAAAAGCCATCATAAAAACTTGTACCTGAGGACAGATCCTACATAAGCAAAGTATGCAGTGATAGCTGTATTTTACTGGCAATTTTGGTTAGTTTATAGAGCGCGAATGCGAACCTATCTATTTTATTGCATATTTTCTCTATTTGCTCTTTCCAGTTGAATTGCACATCTACAATTAATCCTAAAAATTTCATACTATTTGTATTATGTTTAAATTGTCCATCGTAGTTTACATTTATTTGTCTTTTTTAAAGTTACGCTATGTTAAGTTATTTATGAGATTAGTCTTCGATAAATTTATGTTTAGATTGTTTTAATGTAACCACTGTATTATATATGTAATCGGTATGCCAAGTGTCGTAATTATGGAAAAATCTCCTCTTGGAAATCTATAAATCCGTATAAGATAAGATCCCAATAAAATGTATTATTAATATAAGTATAACAATAACCTCAATAATTTAAAAAAAAAACTTTCTCGGAAAATTTTCACGTGGCGATCTGCAACGAAAGCTCATGTCCAATAGAGGACAAAAGCAGCTGATAGCGAAAAGCTGTGATACATGAAACATTGTAAGAGCAAGTAATACTATAATCTCATTAGCATGTTGATCAACCATCATTATCTCGCCTCTACCTCTAATTGCAAACGCTATTTATCTCCGAACAAAAACGTCTCGGCCACAGATCTTAATACACCGCACAATATCTTTATGAGCTTTGACCTGAACTCTCATTAAATTGAGTTTTCTGAGCTTCCGTGTCACTTTAATGAGATAAGAGATCATACTGGGAATATATAAATTGAATACGTACATGATTTTATAGACCAAAACATACCATTGTAAAACACGTATTAAATGCATTTCGAAATTTTGTTTCAAAACTACAAAGCGATTGTTAATAAAAAGGCAAATCCAATATCCATGACCGATAACGATCTGACGATTTGTTCATTTGCATTCATGGCGACTCTCCATAAAGAATTTCAATTGAAATATGGACGTCATATTTGAGACAATATGTTTGGAAAAAAGGTACCTTTTGAACGCGTGATCCCTTTGTTGAAAGAATTGCAAATTGCATTCCGTTGAAGAGTTTTGCTGGTGGATTTACTGCAGGACAATGCTTTCAAATTTTTTTACTTTGTGATGAGTTGGGTCGTATTGGAACCGGATATTTACGAAGAGCGCTATTGAGTTTTAAACTACTAGTGAGGGGTGGAGAACGACACTTAAAAACAAACAAATAAAAAGTAAACTTGGAACATCGCTGGAAGACTGTTGATCCATAGAGCTCATCGAAGGTAAAATATACGGAACCTTGGGACGCATTCAGACCTACGATTTTCTGTCTGCCCACTTGTATTCCAAAAGCTTCTAACTCTTATATGGTAAAATATAGGGACGAGATTTTTACATAACATAGTTATTCAGGGAATAAACTGTGTTTATGGGTTTTAAGTCATCATCAGCATCCAGCGACTCCCCGTGTCCTCAACCAGGTCGTCGGTCCACCTAGTAGGGGGATGGCCCGGTAGACGTTTCCCGGTACGTGGTCGCCATTCGAGAACTCTTACTCCCCGTCGGTTATCGGCTCTTCGTTCGTTGTGGCCTTCCCATTGCCGCTGACTGGTCAAGCTATGTCTGTGACCTTCGTTCGTCTACGGATTTCCTCATTCCGGATTTTATCACGTAGAGACATTCCGAGCATAGCTCGTTCTATTGCTCGTTGATTGACTTTGTTTATTCGGTCCACAGGTAAGGACCTAATTTCGGTTCCGTATGTCATCACTGGCAACACGCACTGGTTAATACTTTTGTCTTTAGACGCTGAGGTATTTTGGGCAAGAAGATATGTAACTTCCCCAACGCTGCCCAGCTGAGCCGAGTTTTAAGTATGTAACATTATTTCCCTAATCAAAGTTTACAATATTATTTGGAGTCAGACAAAGCGGAAGTACGGCAGTTGAACGCAAAATTAAATTAGTTTTATTAAAATAGGAAGTTTAATTTGCTGGCGATTTCATTTATAAAAGTTTTATACAAAATTTCTTTTCCCATAATCTTTTCTAATAGATAATTAAAATATTTTATTAAATGTATTTCTTTTTACTGAATTTCGATGGCGCTAGTTAAACTATTAACATATGTCAAATCATATACTAGTCAAGACATAAATTCAGCACCCTCGAATTGTGAGACCGACTTGCACTTGGCCATTTGTTTAATTCATATCTCACTTTCCCTTCCTTTTCCTCTTTTCTCCTTTCCTTTAACTCTACACAGGTCAGGGATAATGTTTATATGTTTAATCATTCCAATGAAGATTCCACAATCATAATAAAACATGTTTTATAATTTAAATTAAAATATCAGCTCAAATAATTATTGTGGCAACAAATGTCGTGATATCGGTTCCTACTTCCTTACATCAAACGGATAACGTTTATATACACGTACATGTGTAAGTGGATTCGCGCGCGCCATACTACCAATACTTGAGCGGGTCAATTTCTTGCGAGTAGAGGTGATATCGCGGATCGCCGAGAGGCGGTGAACGTACGTTCTGTACGTAGTTTTAACGACAGCGGTTCGCGAGTGTCACGTCACTAAAATGCAATATTGCAAAAGCTGGACCTCATTTCGTTTCCATGCTTTGTCTTTACATATATATGCTTTGATGTTGTTTTTGTCTATATTTTTAATATTTACTGTATGGGATGTTAATAAAATTGGCAATTCTATTTACATGTTAAATTGAATTGAAATTCACTTATTTACAATTACAAACTTATACATTAATAATAAACAAAAAACGTATATTTACAAAGTGAACACTTCGTCTAGGGCTAGTAACATTTACTATTGTTGCGACATTTTCATCGTACAGAAGAGCTTCATGCCTTTCCCTTTAAATATCACCTGGAGCGTAATATTTAGCAGCTCAGCGAGTGGCCTCCATTTTACTTACTTATTCACTGAGGCATTTTGTGGCGGGATTGCTGCCCCGAACTCGTAGCTCGAGTGCTGCCTCTGCACCGTATGTTGTAGCAATACGTGATATATTCCAATAAATGCGTTTCGTTCAATCTAGGTTCTTGATTCCGCCTGATGCCAAACGACTGCCAAAAAGAAAATAGTAAGTTGAGGCGTCTGCTATCGCATATTTGAAATCGTGAGTACATAAGAATTAATATATACTCGTACTCGTACGTCAGTTTTGAAGTGAGCACCTCTGCTTAAAGTTATACAAAATCGGCCAAAAAGGTTCTGAACTGCGTTTTTACATTGAATCATATTAATGTTACCGTATTGTCATTACTTTGCTTCATAGTATAATTCGAAGAAATCAATGAACATCAATGTCGTGAAGATTCTTGAGGTTGTAGACCTTAGATGTTTGTGAAAATTGTATTAAAATGTTTTTAGTTGACTTACTGTTTTATTTAGCATTCTAGTTTACAAGAGAGAGTTCACCCGGATATTTTTTTGTTAAAGTCATAGGAACTCCCCAACTACACAACATAAGCCCGTCCTGTTTCGGATTGTTTGGTTTATCTTAACGGGTACCGTCACTAAAAGGTTTGTATTATAAATAAAATTTTCAAACATAAACAATAAAAGAAGATATTCTGCTATTCGAGGTGGAGCAAATAAAAAAATCAAAGATCATAAAAATAGGTTCAGCCGTTCTTGAGTTATGAACGGTATAACTAACCCGACTTTGTTTTATATAGATTTCCAATCAGCACGCACTCTCCGGGAACTTTACAAAACAACGCAACACCAATAAAACACCAATTTGAAGATAATACCATAGCGTCCTAATCTAAGTTTAATATTATTGAGGTTAAACAAAGAAAGTTTAAAAAATGTTTATTTTACCCAAATTGCGTTTCCTTAGAATAATGATGACTTGAATTTCGCCGGAGGGATAACGTGGAAAGTTTCGCGGGACGAGCGGCGGCGGCGGCGGCGGCGATGGGAACAAACAAAAATATTACAAGGAAATTTCACAGTGAAGGGAGCCCAGTAAAGTATTGAAATATTTTTCCAGATACCTTCATAAACGACAGGAGTAATGCGTTGTGGAATGTATCATCTTATCCCTTTGGTAAATTACTTCTAGATACACTTATCTGTCAATGTTTTATAGAGGAAATTTAAGGAAATTAGTGATCGTATATGACTTGTTTGCGAATAACATATCATGAATTAATATTTCAGTACGCGAAAAGAAGGCTTTTTGTTAAGGATAATGTGTTTGAATTTGGCCGTCATCGCACCTGATGGGTAAGTGGCGATTGGACCGTTGGATGGTATGCGTGCTTACCCAGAAGCCACAAGCTGATGAGGCGCAGACTTTGCTACTTTTATACTTTTTCAACACAATGGTCAGCTGGTAATTTGGGAATCTGGTATAGAGGGAACAAAGGAATACAACAGTGCCATTAACACTATGTTTAGCAGAAGACTTGTCCAACATCGTGAAAGATAACCAGGTGGATATAAAAATGCCATACCACCAAATCGAGCTTCGATGTGCACTAACTGGGAATCGAACCCGGAACTTCCTAATTGAGGGTCCAACTGACTTTGGTTTGCTGATTAGAAAAATTCTATACTTACTCGTATTGTAAATATTTTAGTGTTTTCGCTTTATATACTTTCGAGCTAAAGTGGTTGGTGTCTCGTATTTTTTTGTCATTTTTCGTCACTCGAAATCACCCAAAACCGTTTTTGAATGTAACAGTTAATCCCTGTCATTTTATATCCCACTTGACCTACGTAATGACCTCTTTGAAATGCTGATCCCCATGTCGACCCCTTTCGTTATAAATAATTATTTATTTCTCTCGCTATAGAGGTGGGTAACCATTTACAACATTTACATATTATATTTCAAATTGTAAGTCGATATGATTTGATATTGTAGGAGAAACTCGTTTTATATGTTACCAAGTGATAGAGACGTATACTGTAAAAGTTTTTTTTAAAAGAGGAAAGGCTACATACCAATGTTGGGAGTTTATTTCTATGACGCTATGTTACTTCTTACACACACACTGTGCAGCGTCGGTGGCGCAGTGGATAAGGCGCGGACTTTTAATCTGAGGGTACCGGGTTCGAGTCCAGCCGTGCACCTATGAGTTGTTTTTCAATTCAAGTACATTATCCGATTGCTTAACGGTGAAGGAAAACATCGTGAGGAAACCTGCATGCCTTGAACAGGCATGTGAAGTCCGCCGATCCGCACTGGGCCCGCGTGGTGGACTACGGCCTGTACTCCCCACTCCCCACTCTTTGAGCAGTGGGGACGTATATAGGCTGTTGATGATGTTACTTCACGTGTCTATGAGTTCACTTTGTGACATGTACACGCATACACAACTGCCAAAGAATTGATATATTACAACGTCCACGGAACAGACGTCCACCGCCTCCCACCGATCCGTTATACCTCACCTCCCCCGCAAGAAAGTGACCCATAAGGTTGGTTGCTATGGCGCGCGTGACTTACACATGCACGCGTTTGCGTTTACGTCAGATTTGTATGAGATGTACAGTTCGATGTGTGCCGATATCACGACATTTGTTCGAAGCGGCCGGCCTATGAGATGCGTCGTAGACTCAGCTCACTCGCATCCTTTCCCACCCCATTTTCCACCACTGACAAGTTGAGCTAAGCAGTGAAAAGCAATCCTATTAGTGGCCTTAGCCCAGATCCCTCCAACGACCATCTTCACACACCCCTAGTGGAAAGTCAGCCTTAATCTGAATTTGAGCAACGCGCGTTAGAGTCAACGGACACACTAAGCTATTTAAGTTTGTCCAGAAATCCAGTTTTCATATCGTGACAAGTTGGTAAGTTCTAGTACCCACAGTACACAAAATACAGATAGGCCACTCATTTCACACACTTTCTATTATCATTTATATTATAAGGATATATATCAGGAATCACAGGGATTGATGACATACGGAACCGAAACGTGGTCTTCTACTGTGGGCCGAATAAACAAGCTCAAAGTCACTCAGCGAGCAATGGAACGAGCTATGCTCGGAATTTCTCTACGTAATAAAATCTGGAATGAAGAAATCCGTAGACGAACGAAGGTCACCGATATAGCTCGACAAGTCAGTGAGCTGAAGTGGCAATGAGCAAGCCACATCGCTCGAAGAACCGCCAACCGGTGGGGAGTAATGGTTCTCTAGTGGCAACCACGTACAGGGAAACGTCTACCAGGCCGTCCCCCCACTAGATGGACCGACGACCTGGTTAGAGTCGCAGGGAGTCGCTGGATACGGGTAGCTCGGGACCGGTCGATGTGGCGTGCCATGAGGGAGGCCTATGTCCAACAGTGGACGTATCCCGGCTGATGATGATCAGGGATCATTAGCCCTGTAACGGCTAATCGTAGCTGACTTTATAGCTGTATAATTTTTTGATTCATTCCCCGACATAAAAGAATTTTTTGTGGAAGCATTCTGAGTGAATTAGCTGTTTAACCCGTATACAAATTTTCTTAAATTTTGAAATATGTGTCATGTATTGAAAAGCTTATTCACAGTGACACACATACAGCTGTAAACCTTCGTGCAACTGAATCCCCTTTAATTTACAAAGTGTCAGCTGTAGCATATTATGTGACATGTTTTATTTTCGACCTGCGGGTGGGCATGGCGGGTGGAGGTGCAGCTCGAGCAAGGGAGTAGGTCAGTTTGTAGTTGGTGCTACTACTTAGAAAGCTAGTTTAACTAGCGGAATTACTTGCCAACTTATATGGATCGGTTAATTGAAAATACATTACATACACACAATAGTGTTATCTGCATTTGATCATATAATGAGCGCGGAGTCAGCGGAATTGTTTCTGATCCCTCGTCTGTCACACCCTGTGATGAGGGTCATTGCAAAAAAGGGTGCGTGTTCGGAAATGCTCACATATATCAGCACAAAGTGACTATCCGTTTGCCGATCCAATAGGAAATATTTAGACCTATCAGAGGGGTGATTATAGGAACTCGATTCGCTACAAATTTACGGCCAATATTGTCGAGTATGACTCCTGCAATCATCCGGCGCGCTTACGTCATCATAAAGTATATTCCGAAACTTGTTATCGAAGTTTCCGACGTCTTATATTATAATATATTGATATAACTCGAATACTTTTTCATAAATTCTATCCAGATTCAAAAAACAAAAACTGGCATATTACGTATAATTAGATTACAGACAAAGATAACCGGTTCCAGAAAAACTAAATCAGAAAAGTTCGTATTAATAATGCTTCCAACGTATTTGACATATCTTCGACGACCTAGGGAGAGGGAGACGAAACAACTGCCAAACTAAATATAACGAGTGCTCGATACTGACTGGTACTTGAGTTGAATAAGTGCTTACGCTTTAAATACTTCGAAGACACAAACACGGATTATGACACGGAGTGGAGAAATGTAAATAATAATACGAGTATGTCGTTTAAAGTGTCTTTGAATTATTTGATAATAGTTGAAGAGTGTTATCTTTCGGTAACTGGTACCAGGTGTAAGATTATGTTGAAAGCAGCTGTAAACTGAATATCTTAGTATCCCTAAATAGCTATCGTTGTTTTCGTATAGAAATAAATACGTATCTACTTGTTCATGTATGAAATCTGTTTGGGGAATTGGATATACCTATATATACTTTTCTGTATTTTGTATGTATTAGCGTTTCGAAAAACGTAGGAAATGGTTACAGTCTATCTCAGTCGAGTTGGATGTAGTATTTTTATGAAAAATGAAAAAATACTAGTCATAAACTTAAAAATTACAAAATTGTAAATTGCACTGGAGCTTGCATACGAATGCCTGTGGTTAGGAAGCCCCGCTCCTCCGCATTACACAACATATTTGACATCGTTTTTACATAGAAATATATATAAAACTATAACAGTATTTCAATGTTTTTAATGATCATTATAAAATACCCAACAGCAGTACAGTATCGATATTAACCTGGACACAGGGTTATGTAACTTATAATGACTGTCACGTTGTTGGTACACGTAAGCTTCAAAGCTGTCGATACACTGTTGTGGTCAGTTGAGGTTTATCATATTAATTTTACGTACATTCTGGTAGTCGATCGTATGTGTACAATTTATCTAAAACGGATCCAAATAGACAAGGTGTAGTGAACTCCAGAGCGTAACATTGTTTAGCTTTTTGTATTGTTGGGAAAACATACTTTATATGTATTTCACATAGACTTTTCAGCTAAGGCTGTGTGCGTCTATGAACGTTGTATTACAGAAAGGTATACTTATTTTTATAAAATATAAGAATAAGCAGATTAAATAGTATAAATAGCTTACTAAGAGATTATATCGTGGAGCGAGATTTGTAACTTTGCTTGGAAAATAAAGAATTTGAAATCGCTTATCCATACTAATATTATGAGTCGAAAAGTGAGTTTGTTTGTTTTTTATTTAGGCCGTAGCAGAGAGCCAGAATGACAAAAAAATTGTATAGGTGTAGTAGGAGTAGTTAAACATCCAGTAAAGGACATAGGCTATTTTTTACCCCGGTCGAAGTCTACGCAAATGAAATCGCGGGCAAAAGCTAGTTAGCCGTAACTCCGCCTAATTGGCCGCTACTTAGAACTGATAATCCTGTTTATTTTTATTTCTTATCAAAGTACTATACAGTATATTCGATTTGAATTTTATGTATGTATGTATCAGCATAGGTATACTATGGTGATTTTTTATCGCAATCCGCGCAATTATGACTTCGGTACCATCAAATGAGATAAAAAGGCAAGGTACCTCATTGTGTATTAAAAATGTCATAGTGAGTATTTAACTTTATCAAATGACTGCTTTAACACGTTATACGTCCAGTGCCCCATATATGGGTCACTATGAACTAGCTCCTAGCTAGCTAGTGGTGAATTTATCTGCTTGCAAGAGTATCTGTTAAAGCACCAACTGAAAGTAAAAAACCGTTTTTTTGGGCAAAAATTATTTATTTATTACCATTTTTTTTTAAAATCGTTTAAATAGTAAAGAGATATGATTTACTTCCTACTGCACTCTATAGGCATTTTGAAGTGTTTCGGTTACATTTCTTATTATATATCTTTTTCATCATCATCATCATCAGCCGGGAAACGTCCACTGCTGGACATAGGCCTCCCTCATGGTACGCCACATCGACCGGTCCCGAGCCACCTGCATCCAGCGACTCCCCGCGACTCTAACCAGGTCGTCGGTCCATCTAGTAAGGGGACGGCCTGGTAGACGTTTCCCGGTACGTGGTCGCCACTCGAGAACCTTTACTCCCCACCGGTTATCGGTTCTTCGAGCGATGTGGCCTGCCCATTGCCACTTCAGCTCACTGACTCGTCGAGCTATGTCGGTGACCTTCGTTCGTCTACGGATTTCCTCATTCCGGACCTTATCACGTAGAGAAATTCCGAGCATAGCTCGTTCCATTGCTCGCTGAGTGACTTTGAGCTTGTTTATTCGGCCCACAGTAAAAGACCACGTTTCGGTTCCGTATGTCATCACTGGCAACACGCACTGATCAAAGACTTTTGTCTTTAGACGCTGAGGTATTTTGGACGAGAAGATATGCCGTAATTTCCCGAACGCTGCCCAGCCGAGTTGGATTCTTCGGTTGGTTGGTATCTTTTTAACAAGACATATTAAGATTGAAGCAATATGTTGGACGTAACGTGTTTACTGCTTCTTCATTATGACATAAAATGACACATATTTCAAAGACATCGTGGGCAATTATTCTCGTTTTGTTTATACTCCTTCTAATTTTATTCATTCCAACAATACCTCTATAAAGTTGTAATCCCTCCAGTAACTGAACTATGTTTCGTGTCGTGTGTTTTCTCCTTTTTGTTTTAGTCCTCTCAAAGTGTATCGCGTGTCTGGCTAACCGATTATTTCCTATTACACGTTGCCTCTTCGGACACCAGATTTTGGCAGAATTACCATGAAGTTGGTAGTTGCCATAAATATCAAGAATTGAATTGAAGATGGTCCCTCTTCTAGTTCGTACAAAAATTAAGGAACTGCCATTTATAATCGTCGAAACATCATTTAGTCGGGCATTGAATCAGGTACAATCGTAGTTAAGCGCATTGAGGATATTAATTTATACACATGAGTCGCCCATGATTAATTTATATACGTATTTCATCTAGTTTTGGCTTGTTTGTATATACTTATTTCAAATTTCGCATTTTAGCCATAAGCACATATACTCTTACTAACAATAAGAAGACAAGTTTCACTAACAAGTGTGGACATTTGTTAATTTGAATAAAGATTTGATTGGATATTATAATGTATGAATGGGTCGACCGATTGGGCTGATTTTTCTGCCTTAAAAGGAACCCTTATAGGATATCTCGGGATTACTTGGAGGTATCAAGTTGAAATAAATATTGATTACTTAAAAAATTTCAACTTTTAAGTCAAAGGAATAAAAGATACGGTTGTTTAAGTCGCATTTGTATACCTTTTAATTTGCGATGCAAGGAAAAGAGTTCGCCTCGCACTTGACAGGTTTTACACTTATATGTACCCACGCTGTACATAATAAAAATAAAAACTTTTATTGAGTGAAGATGGATCTGACGTCACCATACACGATTGAAAACGAATATTTTGCAAAAGTTTCCGTTTGTAAAAGTGCATATAAGCTGACAGGGACCTGAAATGGTAAACTCAACTGCCTGCCAACAGCTATCTACGAGCATGTCTGGTTTCTATACAAGAATTCATAGCTTCACTACGCAGTACACTACAGCTTAGCTTCCTACGCCATTAGGACGATCAAAGTTCTGACTGATATGCCGACAATAAGACTCGTCCATTTTAGTTCCCTGTAGTGTAATAGTCATGCCATACTTTTTATATATTGATATTGGTGCTGCCACGGATAGAAAATCCGTATTTACTTTACAAGCGGGTGCATTGAGTGTTATTTACACGTTAAAGTATCGAAAGCCTTAGCGCGATTTCTCTAGGTTCTCTTTCAATGTGTAAACAGACAGAAACAGGGTTGTATAAGTAATTATGAGTGCAGACACAAATATAACATTTAATTCAGAATTATTAATAAGTATACGATAATATGGAGAATTTGGATGTCTCCTATTTCTAAGCAATCGTAAACCACATCATTACTTTGATTCCATAGAGCACAAGGGGCGCCTTCAGTTTGTTTTTTAAATTCTTCGCAATTATAGAATATTCCCTAAAAACAAGCGGGACTTTTTGTAGTTATTACTGGTTTTCAGTTTCAGAAAGCAGACAGCTATGATGACTCTGTGCAGTTATAAATGGAACCTCCTAAATTTTATTGTAAGTAACTGCAAAGAGTCGAAATATGATTTCATGATGTAGGTATCGATGAACCGTAAACCAGCAATGATTATAGAAAGTCCAGCTTTGATATTTGAAATTGTATAACTTCAGAGAAGTGTAGAAAAGAGCGATTGAAGACGCCACTGTCGCTCTATGTAGTCTTATTATAAGATGATATTGTTGTCAAACGTAAGCCAATCCATTATTTAAAAAATAAACTTCAGTGGGAGTGAACATTTTCGAAACGGGAAATTTCGGATAGGATTGTAAAAGCCGATAACATAATAGAAGAGCAAGCCACAATATCAATTTAAGTGGTGATCCCTTAATCCAGTAGAGTAGCGTCCAGTTTATTTGACCAACGACTGTTCGCTGTTCGACTCCGTGAGTAATATGATTCTAGTACTCGTAACAGAAGTCGCCAACTGTAAATAGGGATACGCTTACAATTTTACTGAAGCCATTTCTAATACTACAACAATCGCCTACATATTTAGACTATCAAATCTTTTTATCTATATAAATTATGTCAGACAAAGTTATAAATTCATGTAACAATTTATAGTTATAGCCTATAGTTTTAGGATAAGTTTCTTTGCACCGAGCATGATACATATTATGACAGTAACAAAATGTTAGTGCCTCACATTACAATCTCAGAAACTTTAGACAGAGACCACATAACTGTTAATCAATCACATGATTAACAAGCAAGTAGTAGTGCTGAAAAAGAATAATCATTGTGTTTTCTTCGAATGATCTTTTACTTCATATGTCCCCATGAAATTGCGTTAGTTATGGAAGTCATCTTACACACTATGTGTTAATTATAATAATGAAATGCGGGGCACATTTCAAACTACAAAGAAAACGTTGTAAAGTAGGTCGTCATACAGCGGTATGGTTGGCAGCAAGGAGTATAGGTGTCAAGGGCCTGAACGCGGTTTTGTTATGAACAAAATGTGCCGATTTACGGTGGGAGGCGAAGTAAGCTGCGACAACACTAATGTTCATGTCAGTGTATCAGAAAGGGACAACATGAAAAGAGATCAATGCGAGTCATTAAATTTTACAATTTGCTTTTAATAATAACGCATATTTTGACATTGAGTATAAAATTCCTCACTTTGCCCAAAATGGCATACGGTTGGTAACTGCGGGATTCACCCTCCACTGGTTATTCTGCTCCGTGGTTAGAAGTTCATTCTGGTAATATGCCTGTTGATGGGGCCGCCGCTGTCTTTGCGGAGGGTTATTTCACTGGCACTGGCGGTCTATCTGTCTGTCAGAGGTAAAGAGATTTAAATTAGATATATTCGGTTAGTAATATTTAAAAGTGTTTGGCGGCTTCGAGCAAGAGGGAGAGGTGTAACCCAGTGATTAGATGTCACAAACTGTGACAATGGAGCACTTGTACCTGAAAAGAGGTGTTTAAAACAACATAGGGTTGAGTTTTTTTACTGACGTTTAGTATACCAACGCATGGACACACGAGACAGTGTGAGTATGGTATACCGCATACATTACCATAAAATGCTTAATAAACGAACCCTCGATATGCGAGTCCGACTTGCTCTTGTCCACTTATTGTAACTAACATAAGTACATACCTTACAATATCACAAGCTTCCGTCACATATTTGCAGAGCTACCTGTAGATAATTCAATAGTGTCTGTGGGTCTTCGTCCGACGGATAGACAGACTGGACGAAAATAAATACTAGAGGGGTCGTCCACATGGACTCTGTCAATAACACGATATTGAAAACGTTTTGATGGAACGGATTTATTGAAAATTTTGTCGCACTGAATCTGTGGTAGTGCTTGTGTATTGTACTAATGTATGTAATCGTGTTTGTGACTGATCATCTGGTCCTAGATTTAGAATACGATCACTGATTGGGACCTTTGTTCCAGAAAGGACAGAGAGTGGGTTACTTCAATGACAAGTGTTTATAATTATCTATTTATAAGACACTTTATACTTTTTGTCATCTAATAAATATTATTTTAGAAACTTTGTATAATAACTCAATGCGAGTCTTATCCATGTTTATCATGTACCATGTTCTGTGGTCTGCCCCCTGATTTTGAGGATGTAAATTTTTCATATTCCGTACGGAGCCATCGGTGCGCGAGTCCAAAACGCACTTGGCCGGCTTTCTAGGGTACCAAGTTGATGTATCGAGAGATGTTGGCTGATATGGTTTTTAATAAAAGTTCTTTTATATGGGTTTAAATGTTTTTGTTTATATGATTGAAAAATTGCATTTGCTTGGTTTCCCACTAACTAACTTGTATCACCAACATGTTACTGCGATCACCAGGCTAACATGCAGGCTTATAGGAAACTAGCTTCCGCCCGCGACTTTGTCCGCGTGCAATTCAGGATGTATTCTACTTATTCGATAGGCACAGGTGACGTATATGACAAATTATTATACAGCATAAGGTACAAAATAGTGTTTATTCTGTTACGTAGTCTAATAGTTTAAAGAAACAAAATAAATTTCAATATCTGACGTAGTACATTCAAATAGTTTTCACACTAATATTATGAACGCGAAAGTTTGTATATACGAATTTACATATTCTATGGTCGGTTGCTAGGCAACGCGTTTTTGTTATGCCAAAATTGCCCATGTAATCCCACTAATATTATAAGTGTGATTTTGTACAATTTACACAATATGTCTTTATAAATTATAGCCTATATGTTATTCTGATGTATAAGCTATATTATTGTAAAATTTCATTCAAATCCATTCAATAGTTTTTCCGTGAAAGCGTCACAAACATCCAAACATCTAAACATCCAAACTTTCACACTTATAATATTAGTAGGATAAAGCACCTCAAGCGCATTTGACTATCGCAACTGCTAATAATACAAAGCAAGATAATAATTGTCTTGATGAGAGAATGCAAAATAATATCTTTAATAACGTCAGAGCTTGAAACGTTAGTAGGTTGCAGTTTCTGCAAATTAATTCAATTAATTAATACGACCAAGTTGATCTCCCTGAATCCTTGCATTGCAGTGTTGCTATTTATAACAATGCGATATTGAAGCACAGCAGCGGGTCCGGATAAACCGAACAAGTTTAAATCTCTTGAGTAGTTGGACTCGTATTTCTGGGTTGCCGGAAAACCTCGTTATGGGAGCACCTGCTACTCATAGCTCCTTTATTAATGGCTTGGTATCTTCCGGCATTGCATAACTTTTCAACACCACAAAAAATGTTTTATAGGAGCTACTTTGAGCGTAGTCAAGGAGATGGTTGGCTTCTGAATTTGTTGCGAGAACTCTATTCGAAATCTTGCGATGACCTATCGATTTTATTACCCTTTCTTAAACGCGCCGTACACGGGGCAAGCTGCTTGAAAATGTTAAGATTTCCAATATGTTTGTACCATGTAGAGGCAGAGTGACTCGGCAAATTATTAGATCTCGACCACCCGCTTTCAAAGAACCAATTTACGGTGAAATCGTAACGTATGAGGAACAATCGGAGTTTCATGTGAGATATTGTATGAGCAACAGCTTGATAAGCCCACTGTTGAACATGAGCCAGGACGAACTTTCAATGAGCTAATCAAGTGTCAATTAGTCAAGTGGGTTGGTGATCGCAGCAAGATATTGGTATAAAGATGTTGATGTCCTTTTCCTCATCTTTTTCCATTAGTCCCCTTTTACTCGTACAATAAATCTCAGACTGCACGACTAGATATTTTTTATTGTTTATTGTACATGTAAAAATAATAATTACAAAGACTATTATATCTAAAATTGTACAATTAGAGTTGCCTATCCATAGTGAGAGATTTCTCTCGGCACTCACACTGGAGCTTTCAAAAAATAAATATACTGAAAGTAGACCTAGATACATGAACATAAAAAAAAATATTACAGAAGATAATGTAGATGAAAAAGAAAAATGTATGATAAGTTTGCACTTGGCTTTCAACTCACCTGATGATAAATGTGATAAGGCTGTTGGATGGTGCGCGTGCGCACCCGGAAGCCTAAAACTAATATGGCGCTGGCTCTGCTATCTTTCATACCGGAACACAACAGTGCTATCAACACTGCTGTTTGGTGGCAGACAGCATGATGGTAGCTAGCTTGGCGGACAGAAAATGCCCTACCACCAAGCAAACCGAGTACCGATAGGGAATCGAACCCGGGACTATTCCGTATTTCGATTCAATTTTTTTCATCCAACCCTCTCTTTTATTTTAAATTGCACTCTACTCTCTATAACGTTTCAGAATATTTTATATTTTGAAAGGGTTAGCGCCATTTTCTACACGATCTCGCCCGTCACGCCGCAGTCAGCTGTAATGAAATTGTGTGTGTGAAATTGGCGCAGTGTAGACGCGCAAGACGTAAAGAGCTTGTTTAAGCATGACATTACATAAGAATAAAACACGACATCGCCGTCTTATCTATGCTTTTCAATAAATGATTTAACTTATAAGCTACTTAGAGAAAGGTTCCAAGAATGCGACTCAGATATAAGCCTAATTAATATCAGTCGGCAAAAGTTACCTTAGCATTTTCCAATCTTACATACTGTACACAGGTAAATGAAGTTCAACATTTATCGCCTAATGAGTACGCAGCTGTGTTCTATCTCCTTGCTACTGCCTCACCGATCGTTATATGTATCTTCTACCTAACGAGCGACTTGTTATTCGTACACTCAAGTATCATAGGTAGAAACTGCAGCGCGTATCCAAGAAATTCTGTTAGATGCTTGTTATGTTCCGGTTCATGAAGCAGAGCCAGCGCCTCATTAGTTTGAGGCTTATCGGTAAGCATGCTTACCATCTGGCGTTATAGTCACATACCATCACGTGAGATGAAGGTCAAATGCAAACCCATCATACATTGAAGAAAAAAATTGAAGATAGATTTTGTATATGAAGTTGCCGCTCAGTCGAAAATGTAAAGTCTAAATTAGGGATGCATCCGATACCGATGCCGATATATCGGCGATACTTCGGGTTTGCCGATATATCGGTATCGGCGATATTTTTATGGCATATTCAACGATACTTTTCCAATTTCGCGCTTTGAAAATGTAATGTAAACGCGCGTGTTGTCCCATCTATTTCGTTGCAAACGAGGCACGAACGCACATGAGAGACTATTTTCCACCGCAGGTCTTATTCAGACTTGCGAAATCGCCTTTGCCCGCAAAACTAAAGAATACTTTGTTTTTTAAATAAAAATCTTATAAATGTTGATTTTGATTACTAAAACTATTAATTAATTGTGTTTTATTTATTGTACCTTCCTTTTTGAATTCAATAAGCGTATCGGTATCAGTATCGCCGATATTTTTATAAGAGTATCGGTATCGTATCGGCAAAAAGGCGTATCGAGGCATCCCTAGTCTAAATCCACTGCTTATATGAACGTTACCATGTTGTAACTATGAAAGTTTCTGTACGAGTATATGAGGCATAGGAACGGAGTCATCTTTGCCTAGCAGCGGCAGTAGCGACAGATAAAATATATTGATACTGCTGTTTTGTACTATTATCAAGCAATAAATTTATAGTTGGGAAAAATAGAAGCCTACGTAAATCAAATGTATTTTGAAATTTTCATTATTTTATTACCCCTATAGAGTCGTTTGTTTGTTTTATAAGTTTCCTTTATCGAGATTTTTTACAACGAATTCATAATTCTTTTCAGATAGCGGAAGTACCTTGAATAAACATTTCTGAAAAAATATTGGTTCTCTTAAACCTTTCCTGCTCCATTTCCTGTTGTTCACTTTTCATCGAGAGGAACAGTAGCGTTGTGTTATCGGAATTACCCGCGGGATGATATGGGGTGGTAATATTCTAAAGCCGAGAAGACACGGCGATGGACAACCGGATTATTAGAGTCCCACTACTCTGACTCAATTGAACTTAACTCTATGGCCTCCTTCTAACTTCATCCAACAAAAATATACGAGCATCTCGAACACTTCACTTTGTCAACTTCGCAAACTGCAAACCTTAAAGTTTACTTCTTGTTTAGCTAGAAACGTCCTTCGACAGAAACTTTTAATTTCTAACTTTATGTGGATAATTTACTGCTGCTCGTACTAATGCTACGCGTCATTCATCTTATTTATTGAAGATTTTATTTGACTTTAATATTTGTATATTGTCACAGTCGTGTTGTTTCGTCTTTAGAGAAAGACCCCATGACATCCCGCGGGTGTCGTCAAAGGCGACTAAGGGAAAACTATTCTAGACCAACATGTAACATCTTCAACCTCATCGTCACTTACCATCAGGTGAGATTGAGGTCAAGTGTTGGTCTATCTTCAATAAAAAAAATCATACAATAATAGCGACTCCATGTTAAACCACCTTCCTCCATTCACAACAGCCATTGGCAATGCAGGGTAATTAAAAATTTGTACAACCCTAGAAGTAGAGTACAAATCACCACTGGCCCTTAAATTCAGATCTAATCGAAACAAAATACCCATTAAGAAGATCTATGAAATCGGATTCAATTTGTTCCAACGAAACAATCCCTTTGTAACTTTTCCGATAAGATGAAGTCCAGTAATTCAATTTATTTCCTCTCATTTTAAAATATATTTAAATAACGATGGATTTAATATTTGTATAAGTAATTTTAAAATTAAAAGTGTATATTTTTTGAGAGCTTTTTAATTAAACAGATTCGCTTAATTAATGTTATTGGTTTTAATACCGGACATGAAAAGTTTTAAAGGGTACTTTCATTGAAACTTTTATAATTTTGACCCTTCTAATTCATTCATTCAATCAGATTTCATACCTTAGATTCCGTAGCACTTTAACTTTGAGACACCTTTTACTGAGCCCAAGTTTAAAGTGATAATTGCAATCATCAGACCACTACATAGCATGGCAATTATCGAAATCCGTCTTAGATTTCAGTTGGTCCTCATCAGCCTATATGTATATGTCCCAACTGCAGGGGCTCAGTCCTACTCTACTACAGTGCTGATTGGTAGACTTCACACACACACCTTTGAATTTCTTCTCAGTAGTGTACTTTTTTTTTCACTTGAAAAGCCAAAGTTAATGATTTCTATCATTCGTACCTACATAAATTCCAAATAACAAATCGGTACGAGCCAGGATCAAATACAGACCTCGATTTTTCGCTTATATCGGCTTTGTCGGGGAGGATGGAGGCTCTTCCCGTACATTTTTGCAGTTGAAAACCAAATATAAACGGAAGTTTCCGAAATTATGTGTCATCTGATCAGTTTTAAACAAAGTTGATCTGTAAAAGGGAAATTGGCCGAACGTCCCAAGCACAAAGTCACAAGTCGGTAATGCATTTACGGAGCCACGCTGTGCTGTTGATTGGGTGATCTGGACTAGGATTCAGTTCATTTCCTTCCAATTCTGACTCATGCTACTTATATACTTGTATCTTTTCGCATCTATAATACTTCTTAGACGAACGAAACAACAAACCTGATTAGACTTCATTTCAATCAGATAATCATAAACAAACAGAAACTCTACTCCTACAAACGTATCCCCACAACACTTGCTCATAATACGTAAACAAGCAGTGATGTGGCATCTTCATTCTAGGAATTTAATAGTTTGTGTACTTTATAAAAAGAATATCAAAATAATATCGAAATTTCTGAGGTATCAAAACAACAACCTCTCATTTTAACTTTAACGAATTAGTTTTATACATTTTCTTATTATTATTTTATACTGATATTTCATTAATAGTTTGTCGTTTATTCCTTTTAAATATAATTCAGGGAGGTCCGGTGTAAGAAGAGCGGAATCTCATGGCACAGGTATTGTTATAATTAAAAGGAGATTCTAACATTGTATGCTTGCTTTAGATAAGTTTTTAAAGAGAAAAACATATTTTAATTTTAATTTTCAACAAACATTAAAAAAACATACCTTCAATACGATAATTAAGAACCGCCTTCATTTTTGAAGTCGATTGAAAATTATTTAATTCGGTTCTTTGATGTTAAAACTGCATTCAACTTAGAAATATTAACATTGACAGCGTCATCCAATCTTCGAGAACTAATCTTCTCTGTGCAATCTTCGGAAAACCTTCATCGTCAATGCTCTAATAGGCTTAAAGTTGGAATAAAATTGATAAGAAGATTGAATTTCTACCATAGGATTCAGATACTGTGGTACATTTTAATACTGCTTGTGAAATTTTATTTTTATTGATGGTTAGGATTTGTATGGCTTTTGGATTGCTCCATAAATTAAATTGAGAGTCTTGATTTTGTGTTAGTGTACTGTTATTTCTCTAGGATATTCTCTAGATAGATAGAGTGATATAAATGTATTTTAGATTTCTACAATGGTAATTTGTATGTAAAGTAAATTACCAGTAGTTCAGTAATATTTGTACGCCGAAATGGCAAACTTTTTAAGGCTTCTGTATTTTAAATATTATTTATATTTTTAGATATTAAGTAATATTCCTGAATTCATGGAAGATAAACATACTTAAAGTTTGGTTTTAGATTTTAATATAAAATTTGACTTCTATACATTTTACTATGCCCTGACAGGTTTACGTATGTAGATCCACAACACTATTTAAACTCTAATGAATTCTATGTACATGAATTCAAATAAACAGATTTGATTTGATTTTCTCAATTGTACATTTTCAAACGAACGAAAAAAGCTATGCAGTGGGGTAACGCATCCGTACTTTTTGAAAATCTGACTTCCAATTTCGGTTTTAAGATTTTATATCTGTATTAATGACAGCTTCGGTGGCATTTGTAAGGGAATGTCCACTTCTGAACATAGGACTCCCCAATGGTAAATCACCTCGATACTGGCATCCAGCAGGAGGGGACACAGATCTCTTACACCCCTTCTGAAATCTGCTGCCAAACAGCAGTGTTAATGGCACTGTTGTTTTCCGGCATGAAAACTAACAGAGCTAGCGCCTTATTGGCTTGAGGTTTCTGAATGGGCACATAACGTTCAACGGTCTTATCGTCACTTACCATTAGGTGTGACGAAGGACAAGCGCAAACCCATCATACATACAGCGTGCATATTTCAAACGGGCGTATATTTTGATGGCAATTAGTGTTGGTCCTAAACAACACATTTACATATATTTCGTTAATTAATTGTGCATTTTTCCATACACAATAATTGAGCACGCAATGTATTAATTACATCTAAAGTTATCGACTGATTGACGGTTCTTTCTATGTGTCATATCATGACAGTTCAATAAACCGTGTATCCTTTTTCAAGTCAATTTGGACACAATACACTGTGCTCTTGAAAATGATTAACTCTTTATTAATTAAGCTGTTTAACAAAATTGTTTTCACATTTGATTTGTACGGTTATAAACTATATCTGGATGAAATATACACGTCGAATAATGAAACGTTTTTCCTATATATATATATATATAATTTAAGGCTGGTGCGAGAGAGTGCAACATGAATATCATAACATGTAATTAATTAGCGCATTGTCAAAGAGCGCCGTCTGTTGGCAGACTGTTGTATAAACGCTTCAAGAATTAACGTTAATCTTTCGTTTCTCTCAACAATTGCAGCCGATATCCGTTTTTTAATCTAAATAATTGCAAATGAAAAATGCCAACAGATTCTAGGCTACCTAGGTAATCGATACTTTAATGAGTCGTTCTGCGAAATAACGGCGCCTGCAACAATCACACTGCAAACCAACATCGTTAAGCTATTCTAAGTGCCTGTCCGACAACATCGGAAAGCGAGGAACAACTAATTACATCCAACAAAAAATGGAAAACATGGATACTACAAACACTAAAGGTAACGTTGCTGTTGTTTTTTGACGAAGAATGAATCAAAACCTATATAGGGTACTTCCCATTGATCTAGAATCATGAAATTTGGCAAGAAATAAGGTATAGTAATAAATATAAAAAGTATAATTCAAACAATCAATCAATTGCAATACAAAACAATGTCAGACTGTCATAATCATATGTATAACGTCAAATTCATTCGTTTGTTATACGGCGTTACATTATCAACATTGTTATTTTCGTTCAGAAACTAAGCAATTTAGATCCATACCATGGACATGGTTTATATCAGTTTTATAGATGATATTATGTTTCTAGTTCTAAATCATACATGTAAACAGTTACCTCTGATTTACAAATAATCGAAACATGCATAATTCAGTAATAGATATTGAATTATTTGTTAAACTAGAGATGCTATAATAATCATTACTGAACGAATCCGTGATGAACTTTTGCAATATCAGGCAATTCTCGAATATTCTTACAGCATGAGCATTATTAATTATTCTGTTACTGAGAAGGCAGCCAAGCAACAGGCGCAGCTAACGAAGTAATTTGTGGATTGTGGCTTCTGCCTTGAATCTATAGGAACATCCAGAAATACTGTTTAATTTACCCTTTCGCCCATTTAACATGACCAGGGACAGGTAGATCGATTTCTTAGCATATAAAAGCAGATTGTTAGCTGAAAACCATTTTAGTACCTGGGAAAGAGTTTTATATACACAGTCCAATTCGTCTGTATGTTTGTCGGTCTTAAATTTTCTGATAGTTATCATCACCGTCAGGCAACAACATAATTTCACATTTTTTCTACTATGTGGGGTAGCCAGACCATTTAAATAAATTATAGAAACTAACTATAGGCCCTAACGGTACGCCCATTACAACTAGCGATTTAGATGACTTAATTTCGTCTTTCTCAACTGTTTGACCCTCCTTAGTGATTAGGAGGCTATGATCTTGCTTATTAAAGACTTCGTTCGCGTGGACTTGGTAATGTATCCCACGGGAACTACATGCTCGATCAGGATGAAAGTAACCTATGTCCTGTTCCGGATCTTCAACTATCGCTATACAAAAAATGAAGGACAAACAAACTCAATTTCGCATTTATAATATTAGCTCTAGAGTTTATTTCGATCTATGCACAACGTTTTTTCCGCAAGGGGAGTATATTCATTGACGATAAAAAGACAAGAGAGAGACGTTCCATGAGTATATTGAACCCCGCCTGGACTTCTTATTCACTTCTTATTGAAAAGCGTCGTCATCAAATAAAAGCGTTTTAATTATCTTTTTTGAATACTTTTAGTCTAGGTTTTTTGTTCAAAAACATTAAACGAACTTTATTGTTTTAAACACACGCTTTTGTCAGTAATGCGGTCGAATAGTTCCTCTATCCACAGTCTGGCTCCATTATCAATGACTTGTCAAACCAATCCAAATGAGCCCTTGAGGTGCTTACTAGTATCCCATGAAGTTAGAATCAAGTTAGCGGTAGGTTACATTTGACTTGCTAGATTTGTTTACATACATACAAGTGAGCCGTTTAACAAAAAACCGTATGTAAATCGGTCAAACCGTTCTGGAGATAAGTGGCAACATTGGTTTGTATGTACAAACAAACACACAAACAAACAAACATCCTCTCACCCTAAACGCATATACTGTCTCCGTTCCGTCGCGGGTAAAAATGGCGTCAACGAAATCAAACTAGAGGTTTTCCACTTAGTAACCAAAAAATTTTAAGCAAACCATGACCAAAAATGTAAGTCTTGTATTTTTTTACATAATCATTAGATTTTTTCTAGATTTTTATATAGAGCATGGTGTACGCCAGATAGACGCCAGATTTAAATATTCTTTTAGAATTGAAAAATGAATTTTTAACTTTTTATATTAGAAATCCTATGTAGCTGAATATTATATATTTAAAGAGCTATTTAAAGAGAGATTTTGAAACTCACATGACCTAATAAATAACTATTATAGAGACGTAGTACAAGAGTGTATATGTAAATATTTAGATAACTACAAAACATGTATTAGATTCACATTTGATACTGATAATGCGGGATATAACATAAGAACTCCAGGAATCCTTACTAATACCTGAATTTTTCACATTCCTCTAAATTCCGAATATCAAATATCCTTTTAAATGAACCTTTGAAGGGTCCCAATTTCAGCTTTAATTTCTTTCCGAGAATAACGACCGTCAGAGACAAGTGGTCTGATACAAAGTGAATTTGTTTCTATCACAAAGTTTCAAATTGATTTTTTCGTCAAAATGTAGAAGGTGCCTCTCAAGGCGTATAATAATTTAGGAATTGTTTTCTACAATGCGTTCTAACAAAATAGGGTCTGCCAAGCGACAGGCCATTTTATATTTTTAGAGTTTCTCTTATTTATCGGTGAGCTCCTGTAGATACTTTAGTCGTGTGTCTGAAGGATCTTACTTTAAAAAATCTTCCAACTATTTAAAATATGAAAACACTTTTTGGATTGATGTTTTCTACCAAAATAAATCACAGTACTCGTAGTCTGGGTCCCGAAAAAGACTTTTCAAGTTCAAAGTTCTTTTTTTCTCAAACTTTTCAATATTAAAGTTCCATTTTCAACAATTTTTCATTCGTGCATACTTTTCATCAGTCAGGAAACGTCCACCGCTGAACATAGGCCTCCCCCATGGTACTACACAATGACTGGTTCCGAGTCGCTTGCATCCAGCGACTCCCTCTTCGGCATTACCAGAACAACGATTCATATAGTATGGAAACAGCCCGGTACACGTTTCCCATTACGTGGTCGCTACTCAAGAACTCTTATTCGCCATCAGTTATCTGTTCTTCGAGTGCTATGGCATGCCCATTCAATTTCAACTTACTGACTCGTCGAGATATGTAGGAGACCTAGTTCGTACACGGATTCCTCATTCCGGATTTTATCACGTACAGAAATTCCGAGTATAGCTCGCTGAATGACCAAACTTGTTTATTCGGTCATCATTAAATAACCACGTTTCGGTTCCGTATGTCTGCGGTAGCATAAGGTATCGCCAGTATCGGTATCTTTGCTAGATGTCTCGTAAGTTATTTTTTCCCCTTCTTTCATTACTTACGTAACTATTAAATTATTGATCCTTGACTTAGTCATTGAAGGCAAGCGTCGGTCAGCAGCTTTCACCGTCAATCGAGCTGCTGAATTTGAAATGGAAAATCCTTCATGTTGTAGTAGACCACTGTTTTTGTATAGTATATAGCCAATAAGAGGGTAAGACTTACTGCAAGTCTCGAAGTGATTATATAATTAGGTTTATCTTGTTGCATCACAATTGTCTTTACGTTGCATTAAAATTTTTATTTTGTTACTTAGATTAGATGATCGTATTTTCTTTAATTTTATTACTTTCATAGAACAACATCTTACTAAGATTAACAATCCGATGTGGTTAATATGGAAAGTAATGTAATAGAATTTCGGTTCGTAGTGTCTTATCTGTGAATTTGAGCGGCTCCTAAAGTCCTGATGCAGACGATGCGTCATTGTAAGGTTATGGGAGTTCGTAATACAAGTAAAGTACTAAATAAAACTACTGCAAATGATTCTCCATGCTTTATTAGTTATTATTGAACGATGAGTTACAACATTTGTGTACATTGATACATGTATAGTTAAACTACGGTTATATGACTTGAAATGGGTTGAGAATACTAACTGGACATTGCTATAGAAATAAATACAAAATTGATACATGTTTTGAATGGCGTTCGGAGTTAAACAGTAGTTTTGATATGCCCGTGAGTATATACTCCTTAAAATTAAAATACTTGATCCTAAAAAACATACAATTATTAATTAATTTTAAATACAAATATTAATTATTGTATTCTGTCCTAAAATAAATTAAACTATTGGTATATAAGAAAAGTTAAATTCGCCCGTACTAAAATCATAATAAGAATAGGATTTATTTCAAGTGCCCAATAATATTTTGAATACACACTAACATAGAAACCTAATTTTAACATAGACAAGCCACTAAGTAGCTATAGTCTTCCCTTATCTCCCCATCTTTTATTACAGTAAGAGGCCCAGCATTTTGTTGATAGAGACCGTTCTCAACAGTCAGCTCGTTAAAATCTGAATGAGATAACTGGTATTCGCCTGTTTTTGAATAGGTGTAAACGTTATCCTAAACCAATTCCTGTTGGTCGCATATCCATCCTCAATCCTTATACTATCAAATATTATAGTTCAATACCTAACTACAATATTCTAACACCAATATTAATTCTTGGAGTTAATACTTTTGATAAAATGTCAATTTTATGTACTGAGTATAGACACTGAATATACAAACACGTAATCCCTAAGGAGTTCGATGTCGGTAGGAAACCGATGAAACCTGCAGCTTTTACATAAACTAATTTGAAATACGGTAATCTCTTAAAAACTATGTTTATTCTATTTCCTGCATCCTTGATTTTATACTTCCAGAGCTAGCTACAACCTGCCCGAACAAATACAATGACAGCTCCAAAAATGTTTATTTTGAATGTTTCAATTTTGTTCTGGTTAGTGATGTGTTGCAAAAAAAGGTCTAATAATTTCATGCTCGAGTGGGATAGTTTTAAAATAAATAGAGACGTTAAATAAATAAGGTCGCACAGGGTGTATAGGATCCTGGAGAGAAGTAACAAGAAATAAGTCACAAAGGTTGCGCAGTCACCATTTTGCATTTGAAAGGCTTCGCCACGATCGAGGTACGAGAACGTGGAAAAATGCGTCGTTATACTTCTTATCGCAGTTCAAAGACGTAGTTAGGTTACAATTATATATGTATACGAAGGTATAAATCTCGAACACATTCAATTTAGATCCTATTAAAACTATTACGTTCATAATATGAACGCTTTCAGACGTGACTCTACAAAATTCTTAATTTTGCTCCCATTTAGGTCAACGCTCTACACGTTAATTAAATTCTCTGGATGCCGTCATTATTCTTAACCTGCTAATTAAAAATAAATCAAATCAACACCTGCACCTCTTACTTTAACCTATTATGTAAATCAGTATGGGTGCAGCTATCATAAAATAAGTAAAGAGAGGGGGTGCTCCACTCTCCGGAAGGACGGTGCTAGGAGACGAGGGAGCCGGAGTAGAGAGGTTCACTGTGCGGTGGTCATCATAGGAGCCGCTTCCCTCACCATCTGTGTCCCCTTCATCCTCATCATCTTCAGACGGCATCGTGGGCACCTGCTTCAGAGCATCAGCACGCGGAAACATCGTATTATTGGCATCCGTTTCTGTGTTCACTGGGATCATCAAATCTGACGAATGATCGTCATCTATGATTACTTCCGTAGTCGGATAAATAGTCAGATTTTTTATCATAATCTCTGAAGCATTTACTACAGGTAGCAGCTTTACCAACTTCTCCAATAAGATATGTTCGTCATTGTTAGTAGCAGTATAGTTCAGAAGAAGGTTTCGCAGTTCTGAAGGGAAATGCATGTTACAAGTAGGTATGTTGCATACGCATATTATTTCAAGAGCTTGATCCATCGTTTTCGTCAGCACGCAAGGAGCTTCGCCATAAGACACACACTTCAATGTCGATCTGAAGTCTGAAACAAACGTGCTCGTTTTAAACAGGATCGTTCCTATACAGTGCATAATATTTTAGCATCACTAAAAATAATTAGACGAGAGCGGGTCGAACTCGAGGGATCTGAATTGCAACTCCGGATTGGAATATTTACTGTCACTATGTGTTGTTACTGTACAGGATATGAGTAATATATTGTGAAAATCACAGCAAAGTTGTGTGACAAAGCGTTTTTAAGATCAGCCTGTTTAGTGTCCCAAATCCGAACGATTCAGTCAGATAACTATTGTTGAGTACTTCGTCCGTCTGAGGCTTCTAGCTTCTGTACTTCTGTACAGGAATATATAGACATGAAGGTTACTACAAAAATTACCGATGTATGAACCGTCAAAAATTTTAGCGATTTTAGACATAATTTGTTATGTTGACAGTATACTCGTTTGTTCTTGACTAATGTTCTTTACTTCAACAATAAATATTAATTTCATGAATCGATAATTTTTATTTAGTTTTATAAATTTACACATGTTTTGCGGTCAAATCCAATAAGAATATGAGGCTAGAGACCGGAAATTATATTTTTTAAATATATGTTTTAGGGGACTTTTACTTTACACTAGTCCAAACGTAAATTCTTAAACCTCCATTTGCGAGTGCGACTCGCTCTTGGCTAATTCTAAGTAGCTGAGCGAGGACGGACAATAACAAACCATATTGTAGAGAGCAATCCCATGACGTTGTAGTCAAGAAATGAACTGATTTATATTTTCTACGATTGTCGTAATTTTGTAGGACCATGAACATGTTCAGCCTCCAGCCTCCATATTACAAACGAACTTTGGAATTGATTACATAAAAACCCTGGTGTAAGTAAGAGTCTACATTATCTGAAACTAAATCGGTAGTTATCCTCATTTCAAATCTAGGAGATCTCCAACGGAAAGTAGCTATCTTATCCTACCTATGCATTCTATACATCGATCTAATTTCATACAATTCTGAGCCTGCGCCAAATATGCGCCTTATATGATACGTCTTAGATCATTTATACCATATAATGCTCGTATTCGTAATAGGGCTATGACGCTAAGCCATCAGCGTTGGAACTATACTAGCGAACAACGATGAACATAAGTGACAAATTTAATACAACAACAAAAAGTATCGAGTTTTGACAACAACAAATGATTTGTAACTAAAATAAAAACAAGTAAATTCAGGTCTTTGAGTATGAAATAAAGTGGTTTACGTTAGCATCAATTAACAATCACAAAATGTAGAACCTAACCTAAACCCTAGTTAGTATACAATGGAACTAAACCTCGAATGGGAAAAGTAAATTTAGTATAGGACCCATGGATAAAAGTTCCGTTTGTCCAAATTAGAATCGTAAGTTTGTCTTTGAAAAGTAAATTTCGGCTGGACGTCGGACGAATTGAGTTATTTCCGGTCTCTATCCCGTCCAGGTTGTTGAATACTGTTGCATTGTCTATTTATTAGTCTTAGCTACATATAGAAGGCCAATGAGAATGAATTGTAAAGGCCACAAACGCTTGCTAATTCGTTCGTTTTTTATGAAGCGAATAATTATTCCGCTAGATACGATTAGTTCTAGTTTCTTTTACGTTTAGTATTATTTTACTACGTTTGTTTGAAGTGCTCTTTAGCTAACATATCGAGGAAACATTCATGTTAAAATATATAAGAATTCATCTTAGTTATGGCTATAGAAAATGATCAGCAATTGACTTACTAATGACAAAAGAAGTGATAGAATCACGGACGCCAAACATATTTGTTCCAACACAGAAGCGTGTCTTAGAAAGGACATCGGTCGGTAGTTTTTTAATAAGGCATTATTACCTTTCAGAATAGCACCTTCTGCATCATACTTTGGACATAGAATCTTCGTGTGTGACGGAACTAAAAATCTTTTGAAGAACTTATTAGATAGGTTTTCAACCCGTTAAATTTATGTTGTTGGTTTGAGAGCATTCCAATCTCATACAGGTGTACATCCGGGTCATCTTTGGTATAGAGTTAGGACAGTCTGGCTCTTGGGCCACTAACCGAGGTTGCACCTGGTCTCCTTGATGATGTGTAAAAATATCTATTAAACTTATTGAACTCTCTCAAAACTTTCGGCTTCGATGAATCAATGATGCCGGCGTCGATCTTCAGCTTCGTCAGTTGTCTCTATCTTTTGCCAATACTTTGAATTGCTTTGAAGCCTTTGTTTCGCTCTATCGCTTGTTTAATAAGTGTAATATAAAAGTAGAATATAAGGTCGCATTGACTCCGATATTGTTTATTTAGCAACCTGTACTCCGACGGATCAGCTGCTGAAGACTGCTGACAAATTACGCGTCGATCCCGTCAATGTCAGTTTTAGATATACCCGAGAGTTTTTCGGTTGTATTTGCAGGGCGGGCCTTAAACAATTTAGGCCCTACCGCATGGATGTATCCCTCTATCGTCTTACCGAAGTGATTGTGTTGTTTGAGGTTAAACCTTTCGTAGCTTTGAATATAGGCATAATGAGGTTGGAGTGTTGACCTCATCAGAAGGTCTCTATTTTTAGCTGGACGTGCAGTTCCAGTGTAAACTCGAGTAGAAAAATATGTTCTATACTTTTCCGTTTAAAAGTCAGTCCTTTTGTTGAAAAACTGCATGAAGCTTTAGAAAAGAAACAAACCTTTCCTCTCTAGCCGCACATACGTAATGGTTCATTAATTTTCTCATGTTTTCTACTGAAATGTTTCTACAGGAACATTTCTGAGTGAACTAGAATCGTGTGGATTTTTAGAGCATCGCTCCGCTCCATCTTTCCGTTCCCTTATACGGGTAATTTCACTTGTGAAGGCTATTCTCTCTGTGTCTGTGGGAATAACTCACCTGGTGCTGTAGCCGAGGTCGCGCAGTATGGACTATCTTTGGGGCACACCATGATCACATTATGCCCGTCGCAATTGTCGCTGGTACCGGCAACACAAGTGTTGCAGAGGCGAGTGGCCAGACCCTTGAAGTCGTTCGTGGCAGGTCCCGAGATCGAATGTGGACGCCAAGAGCGCCAGTAAGTGCCTGTTTGAAAAAAGACTAATATAACGCATGTAAATCAACGGGTTATGACATATAGGTAAGATACAATAATTCGCTCGTATAATGCAGTATTGCAGCCAACCGTAATTCGCTTTGGCTATAGCTATCTACTTATATATAGTGAGGTTGATATTATTCAAACATTGGTCGCCGCAAATCGAATCGAGGCTAGACTGCGGCCCGCACTGTCTCGAATAGTAACATGTTACCGTCTACAACGATGGCCCTCAATATTTAGTACGACGAGCTCCCTTAAATTCAACTTTAATTTACTCGTTGCAAAACACAGAATACTAAATTATGCTTGTGTGTAATATCATCAAAATAAAAGTTAGCAAATTTTTTAAACTCTCTTAAAGAGTCTAATTATAGTCAGATAGAGAGGTAGATACTTTTTCACACTATCACTTAAACGTTAGAATTTTGTCCTATTACTTGTTTTTGTTGTTTCGTATTATTCCCCATTGATTCCACCTTGTATATTACATTAGTGTCTAGTGGAATAAATACGGCTTTTTTCAGCCAATAAATTGTTTTCATCAGAAAATAATTTTATAATAGCTGTATTTTATTTTGGAATTTTATACCATAAAACTTTATACATTTAAGGAACATAAAACAAAGTGAATAAAACTTTCTAGACTGTGGCAGATGGTCAGACAGACAGAAGGACTTAACGCCATTTTAAGCGTTCTTTTGCTTAGCTGTTGAAATATAATTTAGAATTATTAAAACTGAATTGCGCGAAAACGATAGTTAGATCAAAAAACTTACTCATTAATAAAAACTTTATGAGAAGTAAATTAAAGCGTGAGGGATTCTCGTATCAAATGTTGAGCAACTCTGACTTTGACACAACTCTTGGGTGGGATTGGTAAACAAACACATCTTTGTTTTCACGAGATAAACAATTGGCCAAGAACGAATTGGACTCGATATAACGGAATAAAACAGTTTTCTTACAATGGTTTCACATTAAACATAGACAAATTTAATGCGTTTAACTACGTAAAGCGTACCATAGAACAAACCAAACAAATAACCATTAAAAATAAATTTCTTAAATTTCATGCCTAAGGGGTTAAAAGGATGAATGTCTTTTTATGGACAAGACATTTGATTTAGAAAACCACTTAGCCATTCTTCACCTAATCATGAAAAACCGTATCAGTTTTTTCATATTTACAAACCATTTGGTGTATAAATTAGGAGATGATGAAAACTGCTTATATGAAAAACTGTTTTTTAATAATTAAACCCCTGAGGAAATGAAATGGTTATAAAGTCTGGTACATGAAAACTACTTCGACTAGACACTTGAAAATAAACATCGACCACGTAGATGATATAGAGTAAGTACCCAGAGCATAAGTATTGTTTTTTCTTCAAAATTCAACACCAATGGTGATGAAAGAGAACCTTAAGTTTAATATGGACCTTCCGCTGTAGTAATTCACTGAAGAGGAGATATACTTGCAAAAGAAATTTGTACTTGGAATAGATTTCTGTCCCCATTCGTTTCAATTATTAAGTCCTAATGACTATTCATTTCGACTGTACGCATTAGAAATATGAAATGCATTGCTATAACGATTGACCACGATTTTGGTGTTTCCTAAGTCAACAAGGAACCCTTATAGTTTCACCATGTTCGTCCGCCTGTCTGTCTATCTTTTCGCAGCTCCGAGAGTCTTTGTACCAGAAAGCTGTAATTTGGCATAGGTAGTATTTTAATCACGCCGACAAAGTGGTAAAATAAAACCTTTCAAAAATATTTTTTGCGTCCTACTCATACGTAAAGTATTTTAAAAAGTCTCGCCTGACCCCGGTGTGAGGTGTAGTTGGATAGGTCAGGATTCGACGACAGGGAGGGATCCGTTTGCGAAAGATTAACCTTTCAAGTGCAAATTTTTGTTAGAGTTTAGTGTATGTGCCATCTAGTTAAACCGTTGTTTTTTGTAAATGTGTCAAAGCTAAGTAGGCTTCACAAGTTAAAGAGTAATAGTCGACCAACTTCTAAAATGTACTTGTTGAAGTAAAATAGCATAGCTTAAAACTGTAAAGTTAAATGTAAGTGTAAATTATATATTTGTATCTATTTCTATCCTCCTTTTGAGTAATCACAATGATTGTGACTGTGTCGGACAGCTATGCAACCCTACATTGCGCGCAGCCTGAAATTTATATGCTCTCAAATTCAACACTTTCAAATCCAAAGTCCTTACTTTGAAACAGTGTAAGATATATACAAAGCGACAACACTGTGGCCTTAAATCCATACTAATGTCATAGACACGAAAACACGTGAGTTTGTTTGTCAGTTGATTTTGTATGGGGATAAAAATTACTTTTGATATCGATCAAGCGAGCAGTACCATTGGGATAATTACCGAAAATGGCGCAGACGAAGTTGAGGCCAAAAATAATAATCTTAATGTAAACCTAAAAATGAAATTGCAAGCCAAACTCAGGTTCTCATCTTTTGCGGTAAGCAAATATTGAACGCTGCCGCAGCACATTTGCCTCGCCCGCACAGAACACATTTTGGTGCTAGAGAGCATCTATAAACTAAAAGTATACATGATACGAGTAAGTTGACAGTTGTCAGTACCATCTCCCATAATAGTACTTCTCTATCCTTGCCGGAGTTACAAGAGCTGTCGAGTTACTTTTTCATTTTTAAGAAGAAAAAGTGATTCAAGCCTCACGCATTTGAAAAAATCTTTCATGCAAATAATAGGTCATTTCAATACCCAATTTTTTTGTTGCTGCTGCGATACGCTCGCTTCGCTTGCTCAACTCGCTTAGCTCGCTCAGCTACAGTTTCGCTCAGAATGGAGGACTGTATTGACTGGGACATTTATAATCTCAAATTTTTGGTCAATGGTAAATATTTCAACAAACGCTCCGTGTCTTCGAAAACGTATTTTACATACACGTATCTCAAAAAAACACATATAATAAATTTTAAATTTGGCCTCAACAGTAATGAAAAGTCTACAGTTTAAATATGATGATGTTGTTAAAATAAAAATAAGAAAGGATTTATTCCATCCTTATGGTAAGAGAAAACTGCTTACAGTTTTGCAAACCTCATGTAAAATTTATGCCTAGGACTATTTTGGGGTAATGTTGTTGTTATTAATAAGCAATATAAAACCATATATATATATATAAACAGTTAGGTTTTATTTTTGCTTTTATTTGCTTTGCTTGCTAGGTTGCTTTTATTTCACTCCATTCCATTTATGAAATGCAAGTGCCTTGTTTCAGTTATAAGGAATCTTAAAACTTCTCCATAGAAGAAAGAAACATGAAAAGAGATAATATATTTTATTGTACAAACAATTTTCTAAGGCTTTCTAACGAACCATGCCTGTTTCTTACTTTTGAAAGTAACTTTTTAAAGCCATATAGCAATTAAATTTAACATGAAGAATAAAAAAAAGGCAAATCTGACGCCGGGAAATTTAACAAGTTGATCGTGAAACCTTACCTTCCATTGCGTTGATTCCTGAATATATCACCATGTAGGCTAAACTACATATGATCCATATCGCAGAATGCATCTTGAAGTTTTCAAACTGCCCAGTGACTTTAGTACCTAATAAAATAAAAATGAAAACATTGAATACCTATGAGTATTTATTAAATTACAGATATTATGAATCTACTGATTTTTCTCTGTCTCTATTCAAAAATGTACTTTATCAAGTTTATATTTTGTAAATCGTAATAGTATTCACACCAAATTTAAGCTTTAAAATGATTCAAATCATACTAAGAATATTAAATAAACCAGATATTCAACATTACATTAATTTATTCATTAAAACGAAATAGCCTAAACGGAACCTTTCAGTAAATAATCAGCGGAAAAATCAGTACGAAAGGAAAGTGGATTCATTAGTAATATATTACTTTACCGTTCTTGTATTATTGAGATAAATAACAAATACAGCAGCACGTGTTCTGGCCGCGAGCTACGACGGCGTAGCAACTAAGTTTCGTAGCAGCTTCGGCTACTGATCGAAACAGACTGCCGACTGCTATCCCGATCCCGTGGCTGGAGATGATATTCGCGCATGGACTTTGGGCCCTGACAACCACAATTGCGAAACCGCTTCAAGCTTACAGTATAAAGTTCAATTTTCTTTGTACGCGGTCTATTGCGGGTTTTCGCAGCGTTCCGTTTCGTGTTGAGCAATGTACTTTGTATTGGAGCACGGATAAGAATTAGGTTGCTATGGACTCGGGAGGCAATTTGTTAATGACTTTACAGGTATCGTTTGGCTTTGTGTAGGCCAATGTACAAATAACGCTAAAATACCGCATGGTCGAGTTCGTTATTTTAATTATTGTTAGCATTTTTAATGGTCTAAGTTGTTAGCATTTGTTTATTTTTATTATTTAACCGGGAATTTTCAATGACAAATTGTTCATTGTTTATAATAATTTCATTACTTTAATAATTATTTAACAAGCTACTTAAGCTATGTCTGTTATTTTTAGGTTCTGAATCTGTAGCTTAAAAAAGAAACAATACGGAGCCATCATAAAATGTTTCTCATATCTATCCGTCTTGCTGCCATATAGGATTTTCTCAAAAATTCGAATAATTTTATACGGAGGCTGGACACTTAGAGAATAACTACTCGTACTTATTCTGTTTTATTACGGAGCCCTAATTATGTAAGCCACACAATACTACTCCATACTTAAAATTATAAATGCACATGTAAGTTTGTTTGTCCACCCTTTATGTCGTAACAGTGACTCAATATGACTTGATTTGTTGTATAGGGATAATTTATTGGTCGGAAAAGGACATAAGCTATTTTCTATCCCGATTGAACAAATAGTCCCCGCGGCATAATTTGTTACTTCCACGCGGACAAAGAAATACACAATTGAGATACGAGTAACAATGACGTATCATTTTCTTTGAAATACACTTCAATATGATCGTTTGTGTCTCTTTCACTACTTAAAAAAATATATAGAGATATCTTATCTCTATCTTATTCTTATCTCTTTGTGGTTAAGTGGGAATGTCAGCTGATGAACATTATCCGCTCTAATAGATCGCAACGTTCAACGTCGCCCCAAGGGGATCGATTACAATCAACATAGCAAGCGAGATGGCATAGCATTGGTAAACAGGAGGCGGCTTCCAGTTCGTCTCCTTAGACATCCACGGGATGACACGCACGGTGGAAGGATTGGTGAAAAATGACAAATGAAATTGTTTCGGCAAATGTTTCGACCAACGGTCAAGTAAAAAGCCGAAACCAAACGGATGTTTGACGTATTTATGATGATTCAATTCAAATAGTAGTAGTAGTTATTGCACACACACACACAAAACAGAAAAGAAAAGAACATAAAAGGTACAATGAAGGCGGCCTTATCGCTAAAAGCGATCTCTTCCAAGCAACCTTGGGGCAGAAGAATCCTGTGATTAAGAAGATGATATACATATGTAATTCACTTACAGTCAGTGACAATATTAAATACAATAATTACAAAGTATATAATAAAACTATATACCTAGGAGCATATAATCACTACGTAATCGAACTTTCGATGTCATATGGACCGCATCAACAGCAAATGAATTGAAAAGGTTATTAATAGGGGTTTACTGTACCACATATATATTTGGGGTTTACGTATACCTTTGTCATTTTTCAATATAAGGAGGGTAGGTTCCCGTATAAAAGTTGGTGCGGTGCACATTCGCAGGCTAGTAACAAATTAATAAATTTTATGCAAAATTTTAAACGAATGGTTCTACTCGATTGATTTAATCTAAATAGTACATAGGCATACATGTTAGCTCTATAGAAACAATATTTCAATATTTGAGGGTTTCATTTGCCGTAAATAATAAAGAAACAAAGTAATTGACATTATTCTTACTCAGTGCATACAATACTTTGCCATTAGCCTGGGAGTGTGCACTAAATTTTGTACGGGAACACAACCGTGCCTTTGAAGAGGAAATATCTTGAGATTGTATTGGAATTTTATTTACAGTTTTGTGCTATATTGCACCTATTACAAACGGCATTGTTATGTCTTTGTAAGTATTCGTTTGTTTCATGATTGCTTTGATATTGCTGGGGGTGCATTTACTAGGTACGAAGCTCTTTGAAACCTCGCGGCTCACATTGTATTTTCTGACGTCATTCGATATTGGTACTCTTTGCTTATAGAACTAGAGAGAGAGAACTTAACCGAGAAGTTGTAAAGATATTTGTCCGTAGTGAATTTCACCTGGAAATGTTAAAAGTTTGGGGAGTGAAACTGATATTAATTTCATCATTATCGTCAGCCAGGAAACGTCCACTGCTGGACATAGGCCTCCTTCATGGTACGCCACTTCAACCGGTCCTGCGCCAATTCAATGACTCCGATTTTCATTTACAGACATTTAAATAATAAATTACTATAAAAGGAAACTTTAACGTGTGAAACAGAGGTAAAATCACGGTAAAATAGAGATTGTAGGGGGAAGTGGTTGGTTTTGAAGTTAACATACCATGAAAATTAGAATTAAGCTTTTTTTATCAGAACCGAAATATGTTAAATGACAGCGTTTTATCAACCGACTTCAAAAAGGAGGAGGTTCTTAATTCGACTGTATGTGGGGTTTTGTATGTTAGGTATATGATAACTACGCCAATTATAAATAGATTTTGACGATTCTTTTCCTATAAATTGTATCGAAATTGATTAAGTTCTTTTTTAAAAAATTATCAAAATCAAAATATATACCCAGATAACTCTACCTCTAACATTTTAGGGGATGAATGCTGTAGACTTCTAGGGCAGTTGAAGTCGGTTTCTAAGTTCTTTATAATAATAAGTCTTTATTTCAGGCCCATATATAAACCCATAGTCACATGACAAAAAACAATAAAATTCATTAAAAACTAAATAACGGAAAACACAATAACAATAGAATAATCATAAATAATACATAAACACACAGTGTGTGGTGTGTACTTATTCTACTTGTGGTTCGGTTCGCGCTGCCAATGCCGGTAGATTGTACTGTCCAGATGCTCACAAATCGTATTGATGATCTCGTTATTAGACGACTGTAAGCGATCCCAGAATGATGCTACTCGGGATCGCATTACAGCGAAGAAATCAGGTATTCTGGATGCGGCAAACATGCCCTAGCGCCTGACGCGCTACAAAAACGTGGCAGTTTCATCAGGATTCGGTATGCATCATTATACTGGACCCTGATTGTACTGTAGGAACGCTTTGTGTACTTGACCCACAGCTGGCACGTATAGAAACATTGACAATATACTTACAGCAGATTCTTGACGTCATCGTTACACATGGCGAACCTACGCACGGCCAGAGCCTTGCGCCCCCGCCCTTCGTCATCACGAAGATCCTCAGTTAGGATATATCCTAAGTATCTGAACCGTCCAACCCTACGTTACGGCATACCATCTAAATACATAGTCGGCGCCCTTTTCGGTCCTCTTCCACATTTAATGGTTTTGCTGCGTACTTCTAGCATATAGTTAATAATTTTGCTAAGCCTTGAATCTAGGCGCTAAGAAGCACCATGTCGTCCGCATAGCTAAAATTATTTACGCATGTCCTACCAATGTGACAACCGATCCTGGCGGTCCTCAGCTTCACGGTTAGGTCACGTTGAAGAGGTCCGGCGAGGTTAGCCCACCTTGACGGACTCCGCAGTCTAATTTGTATTCAGTAGACGTCGAGTCGCCCCATCTCACACAGTCTGTTTGGTTCTCATACCAGTACCTCAACTCCTCTCGGTATTTCAGACCTGGAAAGCTTCTCCCAAAGCCAATTATGACAAAGTCAAACTAACTAAACTAAAGGCTGAGGTCTAAAAAGCATGCGTATACCGAAGTTTCTCTACTTGCGTAATTTTAAGTTGTCATGTCTATAATCATAACATCGAGAATGTTAATGCAGAGAGGTTAGAAAGTCAATCCCTCAGGGAGTGAAATGATGTTCAAAGTGTATTGATTTCGCAGTGTTCCAGTCCAGAGTAGTGAAACCTGGGAAAGGAAAGTTTTTTAAAATCAAAGACATTAACCTATTACTATATTTAAATCTCTCTGTTTAAAATGTATGATAGGGTTGCACTTGGCTTTTATCCCACCTGTTGGTAAATGACGATAAAGCCGTTGAATGGCACCGAGCCTATGTTGGTAAGACCACGTGGCCGCGTTCAAATTTGGATTGTTTTGTAGCTGTCCCTATCCGAGCCCTATCCTACCCGAGCGCGTACGGTGAGACAGCATACACTACACGAAGTTATCCACCCGTTATTTGGATCTTTCGTAGTCCAGGGATCATTTGAAGGATACAGTATACTCGTATTATGTAACCATTTTTTAATACAGTATACTAATGAAATTTCAGATGTCGGTGTTTTTTCCAAATTGTTCTAAATCGATTCATACTCTTGTAAATCAGGTTCAAAGTTGGGGCTTTTTATTACCCTAAAATACAATTCTTTGACGCCCTGTAACTCTGGAAGTATATATTTAAACGAAAATCTGACTCACCACCGACACAGATATTTGTTTCTAGATTGTGTCTTGAAAATTTCATAGATTTTCATAGCTTAATACTCAAAATATGACTGGACTACGTTTGTATGGGCGCTTTGACACAAGCATACCCTCTTGAGGCGCTGTCTATTCTATCTTTGGTATTGGAACACAACAGTGATAATAACACTGCTGTTTGGCGGTAGACTTAGGTAACATGGTGGTGGCTAGCCAAGTGTACATAGAAAATGCCCTACCACCAACCAAACCAAGTACCTATAGGTTCCTCCACTGGGAACCTCTAGATTGTATGTCCAAGCGGGTAGCAATTAAGCAATGCAGGTGGCTGGCGATCATAAGCTCGAATATCGAGTTGCAGTAATTATTTCCTGCTTATTTCATTTCCTTGATAATAGTCGAACTCCCTCTTTAGGTAGGTGGGGTGAGGAGGGAGAGGGGTGGAGGTCGGTAAGAATGCATCTACACTCTGTGCTCGATTTCTTAACCGGTATATACATACCTATAACTATAGCCTACTAGTCCAAGTTTGACGCGCTTTGAATGTATGATCCTATGATGAGGAAGCAACTTTTAACAAACTAAAATAATTATATAAAAATCGGTCAAGCGCACAGACTATGTGTATGTTAATACTAAAAATCTTAAATTTATAAAAGGTACGGTAATGTGCACCCTGATTGATCTGATTGAAAAACCAACTTTACTTTGCAGCTAAATAAAATAAGTTAACCAATAATTGCAGGGTTTACTGGTATACCCGGTATTGTTTCCAGATCCTTCGCAGAGTTCTTCAATTTTCGGAATCTTCAAGAACGTTCGAGAGCCTTCCACGCTTTCTTTTATTTGATATTCGACACGAAGGGGATAGATGGATCCGCCTCTCTCTTTTTCATTATCTCTTAGACTGTTCGAGAAGCTCCGTGACAATATTAAATTTTTTAAAATTTGTCTCCGCCTCGAAACATAATAACTATTAACAAATATTAATTTTCTCATACATTCACACCCAACGTAAAAATCTAGTCAAAATGTCTTGGTTTTTGTAAAAAGATAGATAAAAGGCCAAGCAAGTAAATAAGCTACTTAATCCCAATCGAACAAATCAGTTCACATGGGATAAATCCTAAAGTCTACATTGGCGTAGCCGCCGATAGAAGCTAGTTTTGAATATTTATGAAATCAAAAATTCTAACAGCCATACATTTTATTGAGAGTACTGAAAATGATTTGAACCTAAACCAAACAGCGTAGAGTATTCTATAGGCTTAAACACCCTAAAGTTCAAGAAAAGTATAAAAGAAATGTCTGTAAGGATAATAGCCGTTGCCTCACTGCTAAAGGATAAATGAAAAATCATCAATATTACGTTAGAAAATGCCACGAAAATGAAATACGTTCCGCTTTAAGACTATCCTGCTTTTACACCAAGTTTTACACACGTAATCCGACGAATGAAAAACAAAACAGATTTTTTTATATTGATTTTTATCTTGTTACAATCTATAAAAACCATATAAAAACCTCACCGAAGAAACAAAAAGTTCAGTTCTACAGCGCATCGTAGAGTTTTTATTTTGAGATACCTTCTCAGCGCGACATAAATTACTCTATGAGCGCAAGTCTGTTGTGCATTTGTGTCGTTACTCGTTTTTATCAAAATTATTTATGGATAAATATCTCCAGATTCCAATGCTACTAAATAGTGTTGCTATATATTTCCGCGAGTAATTTATTAGTCTGGTAACTTTTAGCTTCAATTATGTGACGTCATTATGGCCAGGTTGGGTTAGGTTTGCTTGGAAATTTTTGTTAGAGATCGTGTATTTTATTATAGGTATTAGATATTGTTCTACTTGTTTTAGAATTGTAATATAATTACCTCACAAAGTAGCGGTGATATTGGTGCCAAGCAGAATTTGTTTCGACGACATTTTCTGGCGAAAATGAATCGCCATGAAGGTGGGTAATGAAATGAAAGAATGATAATCAAAATTTGTTCGATGCTTTTGTCACTGTACTATTTTCCTAAAACGGGGAATTGGATGCTTCGTTGCATTATTTTGACCATTTCTGCATGAGAATACAGTATATTATGCTTTCTGACAAAGAATTACGAATTCGTATTGACGTTCCACAGGGGTCAGCTGTGATTCTTGTTTGAAAAATAACTTCAGAGGGCGACGGTACAAATGTTTGATCTGCATTGACTACGACCTGTGCGCTGCATGTTACGAGTCAGGCGCAACAACTAGCCAACACACAACAGATCATCCTATGCAATGTATTCTGTCCAGAAGTGATTTTGGTGAGTCTTACTTATATTGTTACACTTGCCCTAGTTTTACTTATAATCCTTTTGAATTGAAAAGTAGGAACTGAAACATCTCATCTTAAAAAGAATATGCAATATCAAGGCATAGAAGTTGAATTAAAGCATACTAGTAGTTATCTTACCATTGTTTATGCTTTATCAATGGAAATAAAGTCATCAACACCTTATCATGCAAAGAAATTCAATGTAGAGAATACAGTAATTTGCAATAGCAAAAATAAAACATTACCCACCTATTTTATTGTATTACTGAAGTTTTAAGATTATTATTAGATTTATTTGTTTGTATTTCACTTTATATAGTTTTACATATATGTATGCCATAAGTCTGCTACAGACCTAAGTGTAAACAGCCATGACACAACATTGTGGGTGTTTGTTTGTAAGGATAATACACAATGCACACCATTATTTCTTGTGTTAAGAGAATGTCGGTTTCAGTTTTAAGATGTCCCTAGAGTCTTAAGTATGTTCCTACACACCTGCACATGCTAGCTATTGTTGTGACCAGGTTACTACAACAGAGTTGTAGCCCAAATGTGGTTGACACACTGTCCATGAATGATATACTGGTGTCAGGTGTTAAAGTGAAGCTATTGGTGGTACCTAGACAGCTTTTTATGGATTTGAGAAAAGGTTTTGTTAAGACAAGGGCAAAACGGGTGCTGGTTAGCTGAAACAAAAAAATTCATGCAGTAGTATTTGCTGTTTGTGCGATGACAGCGCCCTTAGTGACCACAATTACTCTGGATTATTTTGGCACTAAAGCAAATAAAAAGGATTGTAAGTTTTATATGCAGTATAGTAAGAATAAAATATATTCAGTAATATCATTCAGAAAACAATAAAACTTGCACGAAATGTTTGTCTCTACACTTTATAACACAACATGTACTGTGTGTTATAATTTTAACTTTAAAATAATTAATATATATATAAAAAAATTTTCAATAACAGCATTAGCATGGAATTCTATGAAAATATAGCAATTAGAGTCATGCCAGTCCAGAGTTACATCACACGACATGCAAATAGCGAATAAGGGTATTTTAAAAATTGTTATTTTGCTGTGGTGGACAGTCCATGCCCTAATATCATAAATAACACATAGTCCATATTAATTTGTTAGTAAATGAAACAATGTCAATATTAACCTAGTGCGACTATCACGCAAAATAAGCGCATCTGACGTCGGGTTGCAGAGCCCTGCCAGAAAGTGTATAGAATATAATAACATAGTGCGACAATGTTTCAGGCTTTGCAGTTTTCCATTGATTTTATTTCATAATAATAGATTTTGCCCATTATTTGTGGAATTTGAATGTTTATAAAGAAATGCTCTTAATTTTGTACAATAAATAGTAGTAAAGACTACCTTTTCAATAGGTAGCCGCACGATTCCAGATTTAGTTACTTGATTACGAGCAAAATAACAGAACAAAAATTAAAGATTAAAATGTTAAGTATGTAAGGGATGAGTGTAGGGTGGGAAGGCAACAACATGCAATAGCATAGTACCACACTATAGTGTCACAAGTATTTAATACCAAATTTATGAATCCCCAGCTGATATCACCATGACAAATGACCCTTGTCATAATGGCCACACTTGACAGTGGTATGGTGATCGCAGTACTAGGTTGGCAATACTGAGGTAGATACTGCAGCCCACCCCCTGAAATTTTCCCTTGTAAACTTTTAATTAATGATACTGGCTGGTAAGAAATATAAAGTCCATATTATTATTTTAGTAATATGTATGGAACTGTGTTACAATAACTATGTTTTTGTAGATTTGTACTATGGTGGAGAAGCTCTGGCTCTGGAGCAGCCCCAAGCATTCACTTGTCCCTTCTGCAACCGTATGGGCTTCTCTGACTCAGCGCTGATAGAACATGTCACATCGGAACATGCTGACACCACACAAACTGTAAGTCTGTTGTTGTTAAAGCATGTTTACTTTTTTTCTTAAAATAATAAATAAAATAAATCTGATTTATTAATCAGGATATTTTATCATAATGTTGGTATTTGAACTTCCTACATACACAGCCTTTAAAGTTTGAGAAACTCTGACCTACAATAAGGTGAATCACTATGTTTATCTGGAAAATTAAATTGATTGATTCAATTTTACTCCAACAGATTGTCTGCCCTGTGTGTGCTTCAATCCCTGGGGGTGAACCAAATTTCTTAACTGATGACTTTGCTGGTCATCTCACCCTGGAGCACCGGACTGGACCTCGAGATCTCATATCTTTTCTCATATCCTTTTTAATACACTATCTTATAAAACACAAAATCAAAAGAAATGTAACATAAAACCTTGAAATGCTTAAGCTTCATCGTCCATTACTTATCATACCATTTATATGGCCTTTTTTGTTGAATTGTGTATCAAAATGCAAAAGCGAACAATTAGAATTGCTTACTTTATATTTTACTCAGGTATGTTTAGTTTGCTCTTTTATCATAAAGAGGAAAATTACTTGCGTTTCCATATTTGAGCGAAATAATATCGTGCCAATAGTTTACAGAAATGTGACACCATTTTATTACAGTATTTGTAACATAGTGTTACATTTCGCAAAAATATCTGTTTCTTGCATTGCTTATGCGACATGTGTTTAAATTCTCCAATTGCAGTGATTTCATGACCAATATGCAAATTATTAGTAACCTACGCCTGTGCCACGTCACCGACTTCTAATAAGTATCAAAAATATTAATGTACATGTACGATAGATTATGGAAATGCCAAAGCTCATTTTCCTGTAATATGAGTCAATTTCCTTTTGTTATATTTGTTACCTTTGTAATTTTGTTCTGTGCGTCTGTCATAGATCCACAGTTACGATAACTTTTGACTGATCATGTAAAAATGTTAAGTGAATGTATGATGTATGAAATGACTTAAGTGCCCAAAAAGGTTTTATATATAGATAGAATCGTTTATGACAAATTCACATGTTTTACGTGCATTAAAAAACTGTTCAGGATATGTTTTAGGATTTTCATACGGCGTATAAGAATTCATAATTTGCCATATGACATCACTTTTGGACATAAGCCTCACTCACAGATCGCCTCGTTGGACTTTCTTTGACGGGAATTGCCATAATCGCCACGCTTGGCAGGCGGATTGGTGATCACTGTAAGACGTTGTTGATGCTGCTGCCTATCTGAATATTTTCCCCTCAGTTTCTCGCGTGATGTCATGAGGTGGACCTATTTTGAAGCCGAGACCACACGGCAGGTTGAAATTAAAAACCAAAGAGAAATTATGCTAAGGAACAAATTGCAAGTTGAGTTGAAGTTGAAGGACTGGAGGGATAATAACATAAATATGAATGTACTTTAATCTGAAGTTGTACATTAGTACTTATTCTATGTCGTTGCAAACTAGCTTGCGATTTCATCTTGTTCCCCGACTGGTTGCCATAAAAATCTTAATTTGAAATAATAGAAAGATAGATGATAGAGAGAAAATTACTGCAATAGACTTCCGTTGATTTTGAATAATTTTCGATTATTGGGTACTTTTACTCTCCCTTCATTTTTGTTTGTGGACGGACTACTTCCAGCTAGTGTTCTTTTACTGTTTGCCATTGTCATGTTAGATAAATCTGCCACCTAACAGCAGGCAGTAGCTTCGTTGCGTTACAGCAAGTGAATGCCAAATTATATTAAAGTTTCACTTGCTAGCGAAAGATGAACGCCAAGTGCAAACCATTTGTGTGGGTACTGATATAATTTAAAACTTAACATTGGCTAGGCGAAAATAATTCGTGTCATCTTTGCTTTGCTCTGTTTTAGGGATCCATACCTCAAAAGGAAAAAGGAACCTTTATACGATCACTCCATTGTCTATCTGTCAAGACCCTTTTACTCATGAACGCGTAGAGATACGTTCAATATGTTAATCAAGGCTCTAAATCGATGCGACCAAAAATTATTGCCATTTATGCCTTATCATCCTTCACAAATAAATCAAAATCTATAGGGTACTTCTCATAGATCTAGAATCATGAAATCGATAAGAAGCAAGGACAGGACAAAATCTGAAGATTGATTAGAGTTTTGTGACGGTACTCATTTCCTTAGCTATAGAAAGAAAGAGAGAAAAGTTTAAAATACAATTTTAATATTTATATCAAGGTCTATGTTAAAAAGGCCTCCGACACAGCATGCTGCTATCGCTATAGCATGCAGCGACAGCGCTGGTTTTCAGCGGAGCCCTACAATAATTACGGTTGCGCTATGATTTATAATTTTCATTCAGTTAATTATTATATTCTGTACGGAACCCTTGACGCGCAGGTCTGACTCGAAAATTGACGATGATTTTTATATATTTGATGTATATTTTGTTGATATTTGCCTTAACTACCGTGCACGATGAACCGAGTGGCATCAGGCATGGCGGAGTCCGTCGCATACCGCACTCCGGGAGAGGTGTTAGCCGCCCAAGGCGATCCAACATGCAATTCAGGTACTTACCAATTATTGTGTCGATGACGTATAATAAGTCCAAACGCTGTACATATACTGTTGTTGTATCAGCTCTACAAACTGTATTGATGAATAGCGTAGCCATATTTAGCTGTCCATAGCATATGTTAACCCGGGAGAAAAAAGCATACCTAGCTGAGTGACTAAAGCTTATATCCTCCTTCATCATCATCAGCCGGGAAACGTCCACTGATGGACATAGGCCTCCCTCATGGCACGCCACATCGACAGGTCCCGAGCCACCTGCATCCAGCGACTCCCTGCGACTCTAACCAGGTCGTCGGTCCATCTAGTAGGGGGACGGCCTGGTAGACGCTTTCCGGTACGTGGTCGCCACTCGAGAACCTTTACTCCCCACCGGTTATCGGTTCTTCGAGCGATGTGTCCTGCCCATTGCCACTTCAGCTCACTGACTCGTCGAGCTATGTCGGTGACCTTCGTTCGTCTACGGACTTCCTCATTCCGGACCTTTATATATATATCCTCCTTACTAATATGATAATACAAAAATTCCAAAGTGAGCTTGTTTGTCCTTCCTTTATTTTTTTGCCCAGAGATAGTTTTAAAGGGACGGAAAAGGACAAATGATACCTTTTATCCCGATCGAAGCAGTAGCGCGGGCGAAACGCTAGCATAATTATGATTACAAGGCCGCGATTTATAAAAATGCTAACAGTCTAGCGTAATGTTTGAATAAAGGTCTATGGTTATTTTCTACCACTAATCACTTGTCACTAGCACTTGTCACTAGCACTTGTCACTCGCACTTTCTACTTCGGGCTTATGAACACAGTTGAGTACTGTTGTATCATTAGATGTTTCTTGTTACCGTACTTAAGATTGAATCGACCCCGGTATATCGAGAATATCAATTTTATAATGGTTTTAATATTAATCCAACCTGAGTTCTTAGTTAATGTACCTCAGAAACAACCAGGAATATGTTTTCTATTTAAAATAAATGTCAATTTCAATGTAAAATTTTTTTCAAATTTGTCATTGGTTTGATGTGTTTTTTCAGTTAAAAGTGTGTCAGTCTTGAGTAATATGTATTTTGTTGGGATTTGCGTAGTGTTGTGTTGTATAGTGAGTGTTTCGTTGTGCAGCACCGGCGGCGGGATATCGTCGTTGTCGCCGTCCTCCCGCGACGCCGTCGTCGACCCTATCGCGGAGTTGCTCTCGCAACTGTCGGGCGTGCGGCGCGGCGTGGGTCAGCCGGGCGCTCCCAGCCAGCTGCACCAGCTGCAGATGCAGTTGCAGCTCGAGAGACAGCAGGCCACGGTAACACTATCACATCCTTAAAACATACATATCTTCTTATCATGTATATTTTAAGGTTGATAACCGACCTCACACACCCTAGTCAGAGTTGTTGAGCCGACATAGCCCTCTACATTCCTCATGTAGCTGCTATACCTGTCGTAGATAGTAACGGAATCATCTTAATTTTCAGATAAACAGGTATTTCAAGCTACAATGGCTTAACCAAGCTGTGGAAAGTATCACAAAGTGTTTTTGACAAAATCCCCGCCGAGAATCGAACCCGGGACCCGTGCGTGTGTTGCGTGGCTGAGTCTAAGGCTTAGACGACCTCGCCACAAAGGCCTACTTGGATTTCTCATTGTCCATCAACTACAAAAATCTACATGAGCCTTCTTTGACCGCTACTACCTGAGGGTATTGCTCATAATCACCATACTTGGCAGCATGTATGAACGTAGCTAGATACGAACGAGCAGAGATAGCTAAATAAACTCTACAGGTGTCTATATTGCCTTTTTAACAATATACTGATGCATATTTGATTTGTTTCAACGTTTGATCGAGCGTGTGGTGTTTGCAGGTCGCGCGCCAGCAACTGGAGCGCCTCCCTCGGCGACCGGCCGCGTCGTCATCGTCGGGCGCCGCCGCGGCCCCGCCCCCCGCGCCTCAGCCAGTGCAGCAGCCCCCGGCGCCACAAGAACCTCCAGACGCACAGCTGTTACTGTCATCATTTCTGGGTACGCGGCGCTCTTACAATTGAATAAGCGAACAAGTATGCTCATGACTGTACACTGAGGACTGCCAGTCCATCGTTTAGGGAGTGGTATCTCTGTACTGAACCTTTAAATATTGCACAGGATGTGTTGAACAAATAATGGGAACCGGACATGTATGTGTAAATCGCGCTATGGACCCCGAACTGAATGAAGGGTTTAGTTTAAAGTCCTAAGATGAATAAAAATAACAATTTTTCTACTTGCGTATGTCGATAACGTGATTTGAAAATATGTATATCCGAATTAGGAACGACCTTCATCCATCTGTGTATTGATGAAAAACAATTTTCTTCAAATTTAGTATCATATAATTAACGCGTTCGAAAAGAACTAAAAACCGACTTCAATTGCCTTAAAAATGTTCACACTTAGAGATAGAATGATCTGGGTACATATTTGGTTTATGTTGATTTTATCAAAAACTGCTCAATCAATTTTCATAAAATGTATATGGGACCACCGCTGAAGTATGCTCTACCAAACAAAACAAAAACATCATCAAAATCGGTTTACAATTGTCGGAGTTATCGCGTAACATACACACACACAAAAATACAGTTGAATTGAGAATCTCCGGAAATATTAACCTTTTTTTAAGTCTAAAATATGTACCCGTACACAGTTCTCTAATATACGGCAATGTTCATGCTAAACAAAAGATGCTAAAGTCTAAAGTTGTCGTCGTCGCTCGGGTTGCAACACCAGCCGGGCGTCACGTTGAGTTGACTCACAGCCTCGTGCCCTCAGTTGTTGGCTTATATACGTTTCTACGGCATCTATATCAGATTTCGTATTAATTTTTTTAATACATTCTTTTAAAATAAAATAGCTTTAATACGTAATTACCTACAAATAGAACATCGGATTATATATCACTAGCTGAGGTAACCGGCTTCGTTCAGGGAGTTGATATAAGATTGTGTTGTAGTTGAAACACAAGTAAATGCGTTCAAAAAGAACTTGAAACCGACTTCAGTTGCCCTAAAAGTCTACTTTTACTAAGGCAAAGTTAAGGTTTATATCGTTTTCTCATGGACGCTGTTGTCAGAACTGGACCAAATTGAAATGGGACCACATAAGAAGCACCACCTTTCAAATTCTGAGGTAACAAACATTAAAAAAAACATACCCTTCGAATTTATAACCTCCTCCTTTTTTGAAGTCGGTTAAAAATAATAAACTTTAAAATGTAAGATGTACACATTTTTAATTGAAAATATATTCTAATTACTATACTGAAGGTTCTGGAAAGTTGTAGAATGCTCTTGAATTTCTATATATCTTTATATACAAAAAAGTCTTCGAATGGTCCACGATGCTCTAGAATATTCCACAACATTCGACAGTGTTCTCGAACCTTCGTCAGTGATCTAGGATGTTTCCGAACATTCTAGAAGGTTCTGGAATTATTTCGAATACTCTGGACTGTTATAGACATTTCTAGGAGGCAGAAAATTCCCGCCCTTGTATCTTCAAAAGCACGCCCTTCAGGTAAAAACGGGAACCTTCTTCATGGATGGGAATTAGAGGGCTACCACAACATATATCTCCGTTGATCGTACCGGAACTCATTTCTGAGTTTTAGCTGCACGCACATTGATTGTACACTTTCTTTTATAATATATATTGATGGTTGTGTACCTTTAATTTAAGTTACAATAGCCGTTACATATAGCTAATAGTCCTTAGATGGCGTTTTAAACAATAATAATGAAAAGTCTATAAAAATTTAGATTGCCATTCACTATAAAGTTGTATGTTAATAATATTCATTACGCGTTTTTTCTCTTCATTATATTAGATAATTACTGCACAAAGCCATCAAACCTATTGTAAAAGATAATGGTAAACGATATTTAGTATGAATTTTTGTCAGAAATTTCACCTTTAAAATTCGTTGCCCAAAGTCAAAACGTTTATTTAACAGGTCACGTCAATGAACTAAGCCTTTTGTTTTTTGTAGTGATGAATGTGACAGTGAGTTCTTTCTTGCCTAGTATTACATCAACATCACAACCAATGATGCAATTTGGCAATCATTTAGTATAATCGAAGGCAAGGCAAGTCCGCGAAGAGACGAAGTTGCGATAAAAAGCTAGTATTTGAAATAAATACTAAACCTCTTATCACGTCGGCAATGGCATGCACCTGACAGCTGTTTTTAACCCTCAACCCAAAAGAGTGGTGCTATAAAATTTGAAGTGTTTTATTTGTGTTTGGTATCGGCACATATAACGCACGCGTCAGAAAAGTTAGCGATAGAAAGAGAGGGCGCATAAACCGACTCCGTGGCTTATAGACCGCTTAAAAGCCACGTGAGATGACTGCAAATTCATTTTTTAATGTAGGATTTCAGAACGGGCTTCATTGCACCTTATTGTATTGTAGCAGCTGTAAGAGTCTCTATTTATTTAAATGTATTTGTGAAGTGATTCTTTTTTGAAACAGTAATGTTCAACACTCTGAGGATTGACAGTTACCAGTGTGGTTTTATTATTATTAGAATACAAATTTTGTTCAGGCGGTCCTAAGCTAATCCGCTCCATAACTGTTTTAAATATCACAGCGTGCAATAGAAAATTATTTCACTCTTTATTGTGTATTTTGACATTTAACATAACGTGCAAATGATTCATGCAGGTGAAACGAGTGACCCGGAGGGCGCAGAAGGCGAGCAGCGCATAGCACTCCTCCGTGGTCTGATGCTTGCGTCGCTGGGACGGCCTCCGCCTCAGACGCGCGCTCCGCCCCCCGCACCGCGCGCCCTCCCGCCGCCCGAGCCGCAGCCCGCGCAGCTTCCGGCACCGGGTGCGCCGCCCTCCGCGCAGCCGCTGCCCCGCGCCAAAACACAGCCGCGCAAGGTACATAACATCGATATGTTTTGCTACTAGCTCTAGATTAGTGGAACAGAAACAATATAGTATTACGTTCACCTCTCCCCGCAAGAAAGTGACCCGCGTAAGGATTGGTAATATATCGTGCGTGAATCCACTCACAGATGTGCGTGGATACAAACGTCATCCATTCGAAGTTAGTGAATAGGAACAGGTATCACGACATTTGTTGCCAAGCGTCTAGCCTGTGCTGTTATGGTCCCGTCCTTCGAGAAATGTAGCCTAGTTCGTCTACGGATTTCCTCATTTCGGATTTTATCGCGTAGAGACATTCCGAGCAGTAAAGGACCACGTTTCGGTTCCGTATGTCATCACTGGCAACACACACTGATCAAATACTTTTGTCTTTAGACACTGGGGTATTTTGAACGCGAAGATATGCCGTAACATTCCGAACGCTACCCAGCCGAGTTAGATTCTTCGGTTGCTACCGAACCTCTCGGTTTTCCCTCGGTCATATTCGTCTACAGTCGTTCGTAGTGTTCCCAACTCCTAGCTCCAGGTGCGCTACTATATGTGCAACAGGTTTTTTTTGACATTTTTAAACATAAATGTTGAAAACATTGAACTGCCATAAACAAAACAAAAACGAAAGAAACAGATACAAAAATGAAATTCAGATTACACATCATCATCATCAGCCGGGAAACGTCCACTGCTGGACATAGGCCTCCCTCATGGTACGCCACATCGACCGGTCCCGAGCCACCTGCATCCAGCGACTCCCCGCGACTCTAACCAGGTCGTCGGTCCATCTAGTAGGGACTGAAATTCAGATTAAACGAGGTGATGTAATTACAGAATACATATCACACGATATATTGTTTGGTCGTTTTAGTTTTCAACCGACCTTAAAAAAAGGGAGATTTCGTTAGTTCAATTTGACTGTATGTTTTTTATGTTGTATGATGCTACGCGATCATCCCGCCAATTATTAATCGATTTTGATGATTATTTTTTGTTTGGTAGAGCATTTGATTCAACGCTTGATTGAACACCAAATATGATTCTACCTCTAAGGGTGAACATTTCCGGGGACGAATGCTGTTGACTTGGGTTCCTTAGTTCTTTTTGAACGCATCAATTATAGTAATCTGTGTACTGAGTCATGTATTGTGTACAGGAATCGGCGGCACGTGCGCACGCTGCCGCCCGCCAGCTGCCTGAGGGCAGGTAGGAGCGCGTCGCGGGCTCCCGCGCGGGCTGCGGGTGGGCCGCCGCGCCGCGCCGCAGATAGCTCGCCGCACTCACAACACCGTCGTACGACGCAGCTGGGTGCCGCTGCCGGTCGGACAACACACCGCTGGCTCTACTAGATCAATATATATTTAATGTTTATTCGTTAGATACCTAACTACGGTAGCACTGTAAGGGGTAAAGTATGTGGCCGTCAATGTGTTAATATATCCGATGTAAATATGTAGCCGCAGCCAGCCAGCCAGGCACGCCACAACACCCACACCAGCCGCCTAGCCGTCTCCTAGCACGGGACATACCGTCGTTGTTGGAGCACCGTTATATTGGACATAATAGTTTTTCGCTAACACTTAGTCTTATTAGTGAATGCTTATGTTTTCTTTTTTTGTTGGCTTTCGAAATATAAGTGTGGTTTCCTTATAAAAAGTAGAATAAAAGATAGCTAATTAAAGTTATAAATATGTTTTGTAATATTGTATTTATGTATATCCGTGATATAATGCATGGATTGTTTGAGCTTGTATTTTCATGATAATTATATCTGTATATATTCTGTTTATGGCTCCCATGTTACAGTACGAGAGCAGTAGAGTAGTTCATCCAAGTGAATTGCCGCACCAGTGTTCGCCTCGCGCCTTTTTACTGCATTCACTTTATAAAATGTATATTATGAAGAGACGTTGTTATTCGATCGCGTGTTTTTTTCTTCTCGTTTACAAAAGTTAAACCTGAGAATAATAATAATTAATTAGAAAAATAAATGATCTTATTTACACGGAAGTGTAAATAAAACGCTGTAGTTAATTAGCCAAATTAAAAGAGTACTTTAAATTACGTATACCCTAACAGTTTCTATTTTAAAATGTTAGGAAAATTTTCTCAAACAAATTTTCATATATACTTACTTATTTTCCAATCGTTTTCTCCAAAGCTGGACTTATATAAATAATAGAACTTGTATTTGTAAATAGGTACCTCGTTTATGTGAAAAATCTGATAAAATAGTATTTTAAAAGATATTGTAGTATTTTCTCTTTATTTTATTGCATTGTGTTTTAGTTTTAGTATTTCCTTCGCGACGATTGAGTTTCGAAGACGGCTCCAAGTATCAAGAGCCATGGCATAACGTCTCCAGTCTTGCGATGAAACTATTCATAGATAGAAGGACATTGATTGAATCTACTAAGACGTCTTCGAAACTGCTATTTCCCTTTAAACCTTCAAACAGGCCTTATGAAACGCTAGTCTCTCTCAATGCTCCTGATTGCGAATACATTTACTATTTCTATTGTTATATATCTTGTTTGCGTTGTATATTTTGAAATAGGATTTGAAGGGTTTTTTTCTTTCAAAGGGGTAATTAATGAATACATACAAACTAAATCACTTTGTTATTTAGTCTTATTGAGACTTGAAGAGCGTATTTGCAATCGGGTGTACTCGTTGAAAAATGATTTGTATATTCTGATACTAATGTTAAATAACAGTTACTAAGCATGTATGGTTTATATTTTGTTTGAATATAATGCTGTTATGTAATGCCTTCTCTAAATCTTAACTAAGCCTGATAGCTCTAAAAGAATATTTATATATGTTAGATTTGGTTGAGATTTAGAAGAAAATGTGGAATGAAACCTTAAACCTTAAAATATCACATTTCGATTAAACTGACAATACTTTTCTAAATTAACTGTTAAAGACAAAATATATCAAAGGTTTATGTGAGTTCTGCTGTAGGTAAAAAATGTTATCATTTTAATCATCTACATTTGTGTGTATAAATTTTGTGCTTCATATTTTTTGGTGATTATTAGACACTTCAGGGTTGTAATCAAACCATCCGGGGTAGCATGAGCCGTACGAGAGCGGTGGGTGCGATATCCCATATAAAAGTTGGTGAACTCTCCCCGGCTAATGACAGTTTTTCATGCTACTTGACGACAGTTTTCATTTAATTAATGTTAATTGGTTTATTGTTTACGGCAAATGAATAAAATACACAATTAATTTGATCTAAATAGTATATTTAGACATACATGTTAGCTCTATAGAAATATTATTATATTAATGTCACGAAGCTTCAAGAAAAGAGAGAGGCGTATCCATCTATCCCCTTCGTGTCGGATATTGTCAAAAGACGAGCGTTGAAAGCTCTCGAATACTCGCATAAGGATTGTCAAGTGCGAAAGAGAAAGCAATTCATCATCTCCTTCGTGTCGAATACTCTACAATGTTCCAGAAGATTCTAGACTATAGGATCTAGAAACACTACGGGGTATATATAGGCGCGAGCCGAGCGTCGGAGACAGTTCAGTTTGAGTTGAGTTCACAGCGAAGAAAAGTGAAGAAACGAAAACTGGAAGAAATTGTAAAGCGAAAGTATAATCGAGGTAGAAAAGTGTTAGTGTACTAGTGTATCACGTGGTGTCAGTATCGACAGATCGGTGTCAGTAGTGTTCAAGGACTCTGTACGTGGAATCCAGGGACGGACTCAGTGCAGACAACTCGGAACTAGTGAGACAGGGACGTACTCTGTTTGGGGGGGACCCGTGATTTTGAAGATTGGTTTGTGGACTTGTGTTACCAATAAATTCCGGAACTTTGGACTTTCTTTCTCTTCAATAAACGAACCACGAAAGCTCGTAACATTAATTTGCTCTTTGATTATTAAATTAATTACGGATTTCATTTGTTTGCTTGTAAATAATAATATAATACTTTGTCATTATCCTGGGACTGTGCACCAACTTTGGTATGGCAATTCCTCTTCAACGACAAATCGTATAGAGATTTGACGTTTGAATATGACATATCTGTCACCTGAGACTGTCAGCGCTCTTACGCGTCTAATGTTTACCTCGCTGGAACAATAAGTTGCGTTATCCGTCCGCGTGTCACGGACTTACGGTCTTCTAATTGTTTGTTAGTTAAATTAATAATAACGATGAAGGTTCTTTCTAATTTATAGGAACTACTGAAAGTTTTGTGTCAAAGTTAGATTTTATTTCAAAATATCTAAGCAAAGCTGTTATGATCCTTTTCTTAAATGATGCAATACTGCTTCGAAGCAGATTTTGAACCACGCTCCTTGATAGTAACCAGCATCCACTGCCAATCGATCGGGCTAGCTTGCAATCATTTAGATTGAGCGTTGTTTACACCGCATTATTTCCATTTAAAACATTACAAAATAAAATACAGACCCAGACCCTTGAAGTCCAACTATATCTTTCGAGACTACAATTATTTGTATTACAAATTATAATTAACAATTTAGCAAGTATGTTTTTGCTTTATAATAAGAAATTGTCACTTAAACATACTAGAACAAAGGAGTGTTACAAACCCTAATGTAATTCTACTGTGTTTTATTCATGTAGAATATTTGTACAGTCAGCGACATAAGCGGCTGCGGATAATTTTCTTGATATTTCCAGTTGAGGTGACGAGCGGTATTATTATAACTTGGTTGTACTCCTTGGTGTCTCTGAAAATAAACAGAAAGTAATGTTTAAATTTAATTTAAAAATTTAAACTTTACGTATTCTATGTCGTTCTGCTGATTCGTGCAGGGGAGTCTTAAAATGAACAGGAAGTTATGTTATTTAATTTGGATATTTTTATATTCCCTATTCTATGTCGTCCTGCTGATTCGTAGAGGGGAATCTTAAAGTAAATAGGAAGTTATGTTTATAATTTGGAAATTAATTTTTTTTAATTCCCTATTCTATATCTTCCAGCTGATTCGTGGAGGGGAGTCTTAAAATAAACAAGAAGTTCTGTTCTATAATTTAGAAATTTATAGTATATTCCCCATACCATGTCGTCCTGTTGATCCACGCGGGGGAGTCTCTTCCCGAAATTCCAGAGTATATAGAAAAATAACCTCCGCTGGTTTTCGACTTTAAGACTGCACCTATATTGTATATTTAATATCTAATAACGAAATGCCATTAAAGCGCCGTGTCTAATGGTTTAAGGGTTTTTAACCCAAAAAAAACGTTTGAGTTTTCTTTCTCGTTTGATCATATTCTTGCACATAAGTAACCAGTACAAAGACAGTTGTGCGAGTATAATTATCTCAAAACCATGTGCTTGACCTTTTTCACACAATTTCACGCCGCAAGGGATTTATGAAGATATAAAAACACCATTTTTTTAAATTTAATATATATCCCGTTTTACTAAATTTGACGAATACAAAAATCCCTAGAAGACAATACTTTCTGTGGATAGAGAATTGGTAAAAAAAATTATAGATTGAAACTATAGTACAAAATGTGCTTCCAATTGTTTCAGTGTACAGATACAACGAAAACAGTACCAAGATATAAATAAATTTAAGTCCTTAAATATTATGAAAAAGAAAGTTATATGTCTCGAGTATTTTTGGTGTTCATCAAAAAATGTAAAACAATTTAATTTGTTGTATTCCTCAAATCATGTGTAATTTGTTATTTTTAATAATTATTATACAATTATTTAAAAGCACCAATAGTTTTTATTCCATAAACCCTGCGGTGTAGTTTTACACATTAGCTCCTCAAAACAAAATGTGCTTACATATTAGTTTATTAATCATACTCCAACATAACAAAATGTTTGTATGTACCCTGATTAAATTCTATAACATTATGAACTGTATTTTATTTGAATCTAGCGTTCGCCAAAGGCTTCGTCTGTGTGGACCAAAGGTTATGCCTCGGGAACTACTTGTCCAATTGTGATCAAAAGTAGCCTATATCCTTCTCCGAACCTGTAACTTATCCCTATGCAAAAAAACAAGTCAGTTACGATATAGACGTTATAAAATTGAAATGGTTTTGGGTAACCAAACCAAATCATGACCGACAATACATATTTTGGAAGTCTTAATGTGTCTAAAGCCGATTAGCGATACATGTATATTGAAATTCTATGATTGCACCTAAAGAGATTTACTTATTGACCGAGTGAGCGAAGCGAACAAAGGTCTTCCTTTCGATCACTAGGGCAAAAAGCTACTTTCTGTGTGTTTGTATGTTTTCTTCTACAAGTCGCATTTCTCAACTGATCTGGACGAAATGGTATAAAGGTTGAAGAATTTTTTTGCTGTCGGGGATTTTTGATTGGAGTCTTCCTCCAAAAAGTGGTAAGGGAGTACTGAATATCTCCGTCACATGATACCCGATTTCGATGCGGTTTCTTATTATTGAAGAAAATTGAATTATGGAGTAGAGACAATGTAATAATCGGAAAAAGTCAAAAAAATCTAAAATGTTTAAAATGTCAAAATTAAAAAACGCGAAATATGTAAAAATATCAAAAAGCATGGACCCAAGCTACTGCTTGAAATCGTGAGTAGTAATAATGACATAAACTGGAAGTACCAATCCAATACCAAACCAATTTCTTGTGATGCCATATCTGGGTGAGTGAATTCTGAAAAATAAATAATATAGGTAAGGCAATATTAAGTCTGACTGATATTATATACTTTAATCTCTGTGGACTGAAAGAATTTTGCAGTAATTTATATTATTATCCGATACATCAGTCTAAACATCATGGTCGATTCTTCCTAGGAGCATTTAATCACGATTCTTCATCTGCAAATGAAACAGCTTAGTAATAAGTACTTGAATGTTTCTTGGAAGTACAGATACAAGTGCGAGACTTGATCATATATTAACGTCCTTTTTGTTTACCGAGCTGGATGTCTACAAGTACAAATCGAATATGCTATGCTGTTCTTGGTGAGATTTTGGTCAAACGCAAGCTTTATCTAAGAATGGCTTAAAAGCTATGGTATCCATGCCAAATTATGACTTGATCTATTATTTGTTTATATTCTCTTTGGATTTATTTTGTTTGTTTGTTTGACTTGACATTATTATTAGAGTTATTAGGTACATTTATAATGACATTTGTCAATTTGTTTAAACCATGTTTAGGCTACTTCCGGCGTATTAACGAAAATATTACTCGAACTGCCGAAAGATATTCTTGACTATTGGTACAAAATCTGCTACTCATTGGAATACAAGAAAGCTATTTGTCGTGGAACTTGGCTGCCTAAGTTGCGGTACCTTAAAAATACTATCAACTAAGTAAATGCCGGGTGAGGGTTTACAGAGCTTTATTCTAAACTATTAACTTCCTACCAATTCTTTTTAATATTTATAATAATGTGTAATATTGAGGATGAGATAGATCGTCTTATACGTGAATATGATAGCACTGTCATGCCATTGCCGGCATTGGAATCCGAACCACATCTTCTGATATCTAAGGTGAGTGATATTACAACAAATTTTGGTAATGCTTTAGAACATGTATGTGGACGAGGTGCACAAAAGCGGGCGCTAAGGCGGGACATTTAGTTCTGGGTAGTATTTTGTCGTAGCTCTGAACAACACTGATGTTTTGTTTATCACATTGGAGGAAGTTTTAAAGCCAAACCACATTATTTTTACCTGAAAGCCTTAACATCAGCATCTGGTGAGACGCCTCAGACAGTCAATATAAATAAAGGCATAGTAAGTACTATGTACGTATAGGTATACTAGTAATAAAACCATAGCCTTACAGAATCAGAATATTTTATGTTAGAAATAGGTGGTATAATGGTGTTGGGGGTGATACATAGGATCTCTATTTCTTACTTGAAGGTGAACAATATTTGAGAATTTAATATAAAATATGACAAAACTAATAAAATTAATAAAATACTGCTTATTTTCATGTATGTCAAAGTATCCTGCATAAAAAATACAAATAAATTGTGTTCAGTTATTGTTCCAGTACTTATGCATTATGGTTTTAATTAGTGATTTCCGCCTTAACACCTTTTTGCACACCAACCAATCTATTGCAGAATAAATCTTACTTACTGCGATGGCTCAGTAACATAAGGTCCCCGACACCACTGCACACCACTCCGCTGCACTATTCGCCACCCGGTGCCAGTCTACTACTACGAGGGGCATACCGAAATGATCGGGAATATAAAACAATACATACAGGAAATAACTAAATTTATTTTTATTGCTTTTCGAAGTATTCTCCGTTGCAGTTAATGCATTTTTGCATTCGTTCGAACCAATTATTATAGCAGCAATTCCAGTCCGAAGTTGACATGGTCAAAATCGTCGATTTGTATGCTTCCACTGCTTCTTCTGGACCTTGAAACCGCTGACCACGCAATAAATCTTTGATTCTAGGGAATGTAAAGTAATCATTGGGACTCAGATCAGGGCTGTATGGAGGATGATCCATTAATTCAACGTTTTCCTGCTTCAAAAACTCGCTTGTTTTCTGAGCGGTGTGAGAGCTCGCATTATCGTGATGGAGGATTATGCGTCGTTTCGGGTTACCTCTACGGAGTTCGGATATCATCTGTGGCAAACAAACCGTTGTATACCAATCAGCGGTAACCGTTCTCCGTTCCTCTAAGGGAACTGTGACTACATGTCCTGTTTTCGCGACAAACGAAGCGACCATTTTCTTCGATACGCTGCGAGAGCGGACAACTTTTGTTGGCTTGATCTCACCTGCGAAGACCCAGACAGCCGACTGATGCTTTCTTTCTGGCTCATATGAATAGATCCATGATTCATCACCAGAGACAATGTTATAAACTGCTTTTGACTTTCCTCCGTTGAAGCGTTGCAGAGTAGACCGGCACCAATTGACACGAGCCGCCTTTTGCTCTTCGGACAAATTATGGGGCACCCAGCGGGAAACTAGCTTTCTCACTCCCAGTTCACCATGTAAAACAGTTTGTATCGCAGTCATACCTATCCCTAAAGTAGCCCGAATCTGCTCATATGTAATATGTCGGTCATCCTGTATCATTCGGCGCACAACAGCGACATTTTCTGGTGTAACCGCTGTTTTTGGCCGGCCTGTGGAAGGTACGGTGCCAAGAGAAGCACGTCCACGCCGGAATTCAGAATACCAGCGATATATTGTCGTCTGGCTAGGCGCTTCACTCTTGAATATAGATATAAGCTCAGCGAGACATTGTCCCTGAGATAATCCTCGTCGAAAGTTGTAAAAAATTATGGCACGGAAACTTTCTCTTGTAAGCTCCATTTTTTTATCGACCTATCAATTTCAAACTGATATTGTTCTTTAAAAAAAAAAATTTTTTTAATTCTGTCAATTGTATTCGATTTTCAACTAACCAGTGTTTATTCATCAAAAAGAGTTTTTAATCTAATTAAATCGAAAGTACTCGATTACCGATCTTTTCGGTATGCCCCTCGTACCATCTGCCGAGTGTCAATAGACAGGCCACTATGCTCAAAGAACAGATAACTGATGAGGAGTGAAAGTTCTCAAGTGGTGACCACATTTCTGGAAATGTGTACCAGGCCATCCCACTACTAGATGGACCAACTTCCTAGTAAAGGTAGTGGAGAGTTGCTGAATCCAAGTGGCTTGGAACAAGTCATTGTGACATACCATGGAGGAGGCTTATGTCCAGCTGTAGAAGTTTCTTGGCTGATGATGTTTATAAATGTAGACTTTGCCAAATACACCTGGCCAAACAAACATCACAAAGTTGACCTGTGTTCTCTAGAATCTGCTGTATAGTTGTGCTAAGAGACTTATGTACAATTGCTAAACAGCCTATGTATTATATATATATATATATTATATTATATTAATATTATATATTTTTTTCCGATATCATTATATATTATATATATATATATATAGTGTTGCTTTATCTATTGTAACTAATATCTATTGCTTTATCATTCGTGATCAATGAAGATAGCTCAAGTAAAATAGCAGATTTATGCTGTTGCCTAATCATAAAACATCATTATCAGACATCCACTACCTACAGGAAGGAAACCATAAATACATGTTGCGAAAAATTTGTCCCCAATTTGTTTAGAGAAAGTTGTTAAATTACAGAATTGTGTAAGTACCATAACATTATGTCAGACTATCCAGAACAAATGTACCAGTTCATTTTCCCAACAGCGGCATAACTAAGTTTGTTTGTCAAGGCTTGTGATGATTTCTCAAAAACTAGTATGAAGCATCGCTTAGGTTTTCCTATAATATTTACACAATGAAGCCCTTTTATATGATACCTCACTTAAACCTAGTGACTTCAGATTGAAATTTCGACCCACCCCTCATTTTGAATAAAAATATTTCATTCATTATTTTAATAACGACAAGAAACAGCCAACAGTAGACTTATATGAATGATGTTGATGGTTCTTAGTTAAGCTTAACTTCATCTGCATTGATGTCAAAAATCATACCATATATTATAAGGAGGTGGCAAAAAAACCCACCCAGAATCGACAGGAATGAAACCAATGGATTAATCGGAGTTTTCGTCATATTGTGGTTTGTGATTGTATTTAAGTCGGAAAACAATACAATAATTTGACACCATCTTCAATGGGAACTGGTAAACTACTCAATTTTGGGCTCATATGGTTTGGTTTGACGAGTGTAGTCCATCAATAGTGATGACATTTGGTGATAAGGGTCTGATGATGAAGCCCAAAAGTGAAAATCTTCAATTGGTAGTATACCCTTCGAGTTTGGGCTCATTTGTTTGACGAGTGCAATACATTATAAGCTTATCACTTGGTGATAAGGTCTGATGATGAAGCCAGGAAGTAGAAAGTGGAACTCTTCAATGGGTAGTAGTAAACTCCTTGAGTTTGGGCTCATTTGTTTTGGATTTAACGAGTACAACACATTGTGGTATATAACAACAACAACATGATTAGCCACAACATAAAGAAAACTCCGATTTTGGATTTTTGTTGGCTCTTAGCTCCTATACTATACCGATTTCAGAGTTTCCCCTTTTGTTACATTAAATGTGTTTCATTGTTAATCCATTGGTATACATTTCATTCCTGTCGATTCTGTATTTTTAATTCATACATCTCCTTTAAACCAGGCTGACAGAGCTACAATCGATTTATAATTATAAAACTGGCTCCATGGCCTAATGTCTAAATGTTGGACTTACATACCGGAAGTCCCGAGTTCGATTCCCAGTAGGGGTACCTATCTTTACTCGATTTGATTGGTTGTAAGGCATTATATATGTCCGCCTGGCTAACTACCACCATGTTACCTTAATCTGCCGCCAAATATCAGTATTAATAGCACTTTTGTGTTCCGGTTTGCAAGGTTGTAGAGCCAGCGCCTCATTGAGGCTTCTGGATGCGCACGCTTACCATTCAAAGGCCTTATTGTCACTTACCAACAGGTGAGATGAAGGCCAAGCTTACCCATCATACTTTTAAAAAATTAAATTAAATGCACCACCATCCCACATTATAAACATGTATTGCTTTCTAATTTAAAAGTTATCTTTAAATATAGTGTATTTGACGTCAGCTCCGGCGCGCGGCGCCCAGCCAATCTCTGAAAATAAACATCTATGAGTAGTTAAAATAGTTTTGAAATTATGTATGTTCGAGGTAATTTTGCAACTACTTTGAATAACAATTTAGGAAATCGCCTCATCGCTCGAAGGAACGAATCCTCATCATAATCGGCTATATCAGGGCAAGTGCCTCTGTCATAGATTACCATCTCAGATACTCCATGAGGAGATTTGCCAAAATCACCACGATTGGCAGGCGGATTTGTGATCGCAGTAAGATGTTGTTATATAGGTAGATGAAGCAAATAATCATTAACTTTACAGAATCGTAATGAAAATTATACTAATGTGATTCCAAAACGATAAACGCAATGTTTAAGGTTCGAAAACACTACATGGACTATCTGATTCGGATGCTTTCCGAAAATTACTCGAAAAATCAGAATCGGAGCAGCAAGAATCGCCTGCCTGGTGCTATTTGGAGGTGCGCCAAAATACTTGAGACCAAAGCAGCACAAACTTGCATGGTTGTGCAACTCTATAGAAAGAATATAGTTGATGAGGTATGTATAAAACAATTATCAAATAAACACGTTATAAACCTTCTCGGAGCAACATCTGCACAAGTCCTTGACCTTCATATCACCTGATGGTAAGTAAAGTAAAGCCGCGTGTAAAAATGGAAATTTTGTCAAGCGGATAATGACAATCGCTTAAATATTGGTACGTACATTGCAAATAAAGTCAATAAATATTATGTCATATTAAGTCGATTTCTGATGGTCGCTATAGTTGCTTATGATGATATTTTAAAGAAAGAAGTTAAGTTATCACATTGAATTTTTCTTTTCCATTTCCTTTTCGGCCAACGCCGCGCGCCGGTACAGTAACAGTTCGAGATTTTAAAACTCGTGAAAAATATGTAAAAAATACATTTATTGGTCTGTGAAAGACAGGCTAGTTTCGCCCAGTCTAGTTTACGGGACTTTTAAAAAATGACAAATCAAAACTAAAGTTTAAAAAATATTTAATACAACACTGGAATTTATTACTTTGCTCAAATATTATATGGTATCGATATGGAACCTGCATAGAATTTTGTCATGTCCAGGTCCTGATCATAAGTTGTCCGTTGATAATTCTAAAACTTATCTTGTGTTATATCTAACACTGACCTTGTGCTAATAATTTATGCTAACTAGTAATTATAACGCAGGCTGCAGGGTACCTGTTTTAAAAAGCCAACACTAACACCTTCGCATAAAGCATACTTTATAATGATTATGCTTAGTAATCATAATCTAATCCAAGGAGAGTGTCATCTCTCTCTAGCACTGCCAGCAAACAAAATGGAATACAGTTTCATCGGATACGCAATCTGCCAGCCAGTCCAGTCAGTCAGCCTGCCATAGTATGTGTTCTATTTTTGAAATTTAATGTTTTAACGGAAGCTCTATATGATATTGAATCTCAAATTATTGACGTTAAAATACATTTTCGACGAGACCTAGTTTTGTTTTGGGTAGGAATCCCGTTACCGATTTTAATGCATCTCTTGATTTGTTTACTTGAATTTAAGGCAATTGTTTTAATTGTTTGTTTGTTAGAGTACTCTTTATTTACATCTTAACTTAAATAATTGTTGTTGATGTCTAATGATGATACATGTACTTAAAAATAATCTAAATTACATGTACCCTCCTTGAGGGTTTCTCAAACAATGTTGAGGGGGCGACATTTCATAACATTTATATAATACAATCCTTAATTACATTAGAACTTAAACTTAAATTTGTTATGGTGGTGGTAAAAAGTTACGACTGTGTAGTGCACTAGGTTGCAACTTGACATATTGGAGGAAATGTATTGCATACTCTCGCGCACATTATGCTTTGCTTATGTTATATGGCATTTGCGGTTGTTGATGACATAGTCAGAAGTAAATATATTTTCATACCACCTGTACGACAATGTCTTAAAAATCATGTAAAAAGGACCTAAAGTAAATTATTTAGCCTCATAGGGAATAAAATTGTACTCATGCCTGGCATAGCTCGACGAGAAAGTAAGTTGCAGTGGTAAGGGCAGGCTAATATCGCTCGGAGGACGGATAACCGTTGGGGAGTATGTAGTTATGTAGCTGCGACTACGTACCTGGAAACGCGTAGCAGGCCGCCCCCCCTACTAAATGGACCGACGACCTGGTTAAGGTCGCGGGAAGTAGCTGGATGCTAGTGTCTCGGGACCGGTCATTGCGGCGTAACATGGGAGGAGACTATGTTGAGCAGTTGACTTTTCCTGTCAGCTGTCGATAACAAAGTCCCAGATTCCACAAGAGTTCTTTCAGCTATTTCAACTAATATTTTTGTTATGTATAACACCAATGAAGCATTTAACGTTGTTGTAGATAAAGCAGCTCAAGGATGATACAAATAATGGAGTCTTAAACAGGAAGCTGTCCGATTGCCTAAAACCATCAGATAATGATAAAATAGTACAAACATCGGATAATTTGGATGATTGCACATGCGGGTGTGTTTGTAACTTACACAGGAAGCGTCGCAAGACTTCATTACGGGTCAACGTTGATGCTGTCGATAGTAGCAGCGCATATAATAAAATAGGAGAAGAAATATCCAACAAACAAACCCCAGAAATGGCAACAGCTCCAGTTGAATCTCAAAAGCTTGAATATAATAATATACCCAATGATATACAAAATTTAGACACTAACGATGAATTGATGAAGCAATTGCAAAATATTTTCCAAAGCGATGGTACAGATCAGGATCTGTTTGATGGCGCGTTCTGGGACTCTAGTTTTGAAAACACCACCCAGACGCTACAGGGTGTCTGCGATAACTCTTCAAAGACGCAAGTTATTGAGCAGAAACCCGCTCGGGCCGTATCATTAGACCAACGCCTGGCCTCATTGTCAGGGATACTGAACAACAGTGATGACAAAACTGTAGACAACGCCAGGTCTAGTCGTAAAGTGATCGCTAAAAAACCAACCGCTCGCAACAACAGGTGGCTCTGTGAAGAATACTATCATAAGTCAATGCTTTTTGGGTTGTTGGAAGAAATCGGAGAATGTGACCGGGATAAATTAGCACAGGTAAATATATTCATATCATCAACAGAAGGTCTCAGGCCTACTCTCCTACAGAGCTTGTATGGGTCATAGTCCACCTCGCGGGACCAGTGCGTATCTGTAGACTTCACACACACCTTTGAATTTCTGCTCAGGAGTGTGCAGGTTTCCTCACGATGTTTTCCGTCACCGAGAAGCCAATGGTAATGATTTTTATTTTATCATTCGTACATAAATTCCAAATCACAAATTGAAACCTTTTGGTATTGGCATATTTATATATGCACTAGCTATTGTCCGCGGTTGATGAATCTAGAAATTATCCCACGTGAGCTACTTGTTCGATCACGACAAAAAGTAGCCTTTGTCCTTTTACGTCTCTTTAACTAACTCTATACACAAAATCGAGTTCTCGTGATTCTCCGACGACGTAAAGCGAGGACATAACAAACACATTTTCGCATTTATCATATAGTGTATGATTTTGTGATCTTAGCTTTGAAATAAAGCCATCCCATATTAATGATTAAAATCGCATAGCATCACTAGGTGGTGACCACAATTTCCATTTAACTGCCTTTACATCACTCACCATCTGATCAGAAAAAGCACAAGTTTTAACCGCCTCAGAGGCATAATGGCTACACGCTCACTATCCGGTGGTCCCAGGTTAGATTCCCAGTGGTATCTATCGGTACTCGGTTTGGTTGATGGTAGTTTCTATGACATTTCCATTCCAGCCCTCATAAATACATTTAATATAAAACAGTTTTATCGTTAGATTTATATAAGCGGTATTGGTTTTCAGATAAAACGGAAATTTGTGAGGATGTTTGGCTACGACAGTGATGACGAGATGGGAGTGTTGTCGCCAATTGAAGAAACGCCTGAATTCGTAATGAGTTGCAAGGTGCGCATATCATCGTGGGTCGTCAAAGTTCTGACACCCCGTTACACCAATGGAAAAATCAAAGGAAAAGCATTGTTTAAGCTACTCGCTAAGCACTTGATAAATATTATATACCAGTGCAGTCACTATCCACGTAAGTGCTACCTTTATTTTGTATTAAAACGCGTACTAAGTACTTTCGACCGCTCACGAAGCCCCATGGGTATCAATGGGCACCAGCGAAGCGTGGCGATAACTGCAAATCCCCTCTTGGAAAGTTCGATGTTGCTATCTCTGATGAAGGCTCACGTCCAACATTAGACATTTAACTATGATTATGATGAATAGCATGAGGGTGGACACACGCTGGGACGCTAGGGCAGCACAGAAATGTATACGCAATGTAGACGCAGGCACAGGTGACCGACATACGCTGCGAGGCGACGCTGCTCAGTTCAATTTGTGCTTGCTTACTTGATGGACGTGTGCGAGAATGTAAAATGTGAATTAATGCCGCTTATCATATAAAGAAATCACTAGGGGTGACTCTCCACTCTCTATACATTTTAGCCATCTCACATTTATCCCTTTGCGGTGGAACTCTGGGGACCTGGACTAGCGGACTCAACAAACTGTGTGATGGCTTATTGTATTGCTTCCTGGAAAGAAAATATTTCAATGCAAAAATCTACTTTTATTACGCGGCACAAATCGCCTCAAAACCATCATTTCTGTACGATACGATGCTTCAACGCGTGCTTCTCTGCAGATCAATCAAATTATGAGGCATTCATGTTTATGCTTTTATTATACTGATTTGATGCAAATGTCTGTCGACCTTAAGAAGATAGCGGGAAGCGAGATGAGGACGACTGAGGGCCAGAAGTAGTGGCGCACGTTGGGAGAGTCCTATCTTCAGCAGTGGAGAGACACAGACAGGGCTGATAAATCAAGTAAGATGCAAATGTGTCAGTATTGTGGGTATGCTAGCATCGAACCTTGCTGCTAATTCCTTGGTAGTTTGATGCGGATCGGCTTCTACCATCGCATTCAATTCATTGTTATTTACCTTAGTGGGTGGTCTTCCCCGGGGTTCATTATTCCAGTCGTATTTTCCCCTACGAAAGCGATTAATCCAAAAACGCACCTTTCAAACACAGCACTGATAATGCGAGTCGTATCTGCTGCGCAATTCCACGCCGGAACTCGTATTCAAAAATTACTTTAATTTTTATCACCTTTACGATATCTTTACTCAAAAAACCGAATGAAAATGTAATTAGTGTGTGGGGAAAAACAACAAAATCAGATATAGCACATTTTTCAAATTCATAATGATGTAGTTCACATGTAAAGTTTCACTCTAGAATCCCACACCAAGCAGGTTTAATTTTAATTCAAAGTATGCAGTACGTAAAAATGCCAATTTCATATTTAAGCCCTTAATACGAGGACATTCTCACACATTTTCGAAATATCTTACATAAATCAGAATCAAATACAGAAAGTACGTTCGCCGCCTCTCGCCGATCCGCGATACAGCTCACCTGATGACGGAGAAAATGAACGTTACGTATAGCGCGTGAGGACTTACTCATACATGCGCGTGTATACAAACGTCATCGGTTCAGTGTGTACCGGTATCACGACGTTTGTTCGAAGTTTCCGGCCTGTGGTATTTCGTGGGTACGTGCTAGCGCCGCAGAATATGTCGATCCATACATTACGGAATCTACGCTGCCCATTTACTGTTTACTTTTTTTGTTTGTTTCAGAGGAATATGAAGTTACTAGTTTCGTGAAGGATTTCTTACAAAACCACAAAGTTATTAGGAGCGAAGATGACTTTAAGGAATTCAAAATTAAGAACTTCTAGGCCATGCAATTAGATTGTACTCGAGATTTGTGATCTTAATATAAGTCAAATCCATAAATTTTCTAAGAAAATTATCATTTGAGTTAGCCCATAGAATACAAAAATTTTAATCTCAAATTTCGTGCGTTGCTACTCGTATGTCTCAAATGATTAAATATATGGACAATTATATCTGATACATATAAAAAGCCATATTATTATGTTCTTAAGTTTTTGATGAAATAATACATTTCTGAGAAATCATAAATCAAAATAGTGATTAATTAGTACAGTGAAACCAGTTCTTAAATCAAATATTTTAATATTTAGGTTATTAATAAGAAGCAGCAGCAGCGAGAGCCTCACTATTAATTTTTAGTGATAACTAATGATTGACCGTTTAAAATTGTCATTCGTAAAATTGCGGTCAGTCGTTAGTTCAAAACATGAGACTGATTCAGTAAATTAGAACAAATGACTATATAGTTACTATATAATCAGTTTGTCATTTTAAATGGCCTTTTTTCAGATATGTTTAACATACACTGTTTTTACCCTGAAATGAAATGAATTCTTCCGATCTTACTCTCTAATGTTACAGTATAAGTCCGTCCCATTGGTATGACATGCATATTTAATACAATCAAATGTATTTCCTTCCACACGATATAACGTGCTACTACTACTAATATTTCATTAGCGTTATCTCTCTCCTAATGCTACCATACTAAATTTCTGTAGCCTTAATCTTTTAAAATATTATAGCTGGTAATTACCTAAAAATAGGAGGTGAAATTATAGTGTCGCGAAATAAATATCATTAATTTACAACTTTATAGTTAGCTACAATAGCAGTTACGCAGCTAATGGTTCATAGATGGCGCTTTGTACAAGAATTGAAAAAAAGTGTTTAAAATGAAACTTGTTATTCATTGTGAAGTTGTATGTTAATGATACTCATTTCGCGACATCACAATCTGATGTCTTATTATTAGATAGTTACTACACAAATCTAGCTATTATATTTTAAAAGATTATGGCAACAGAAATTTTGTATGAAAAATTGATGGAGGTGGATCGCCTTAATAAGCCGCCAAACTTACCTTTGCATTATTGATGCGATAGTAACCAGTGTTCATCTATTTAGTTTAGATTTAATTATTTATCTGTCAAATTGTTAATGGTAAGATGAGACACCGGCCACAGCCACCGCCACTTGTGCAGCAGCGATGGCGGCTTGTGACAGACACGGTGCCTGCCACTATAGCCCGCTCGCTTTCGTGTATGAACGTTTAGTGTGTCACTGGTGGCCACAAGTAGCGAGACAGTGCTGTAGCGAGTGGCCGCTACCGACCACACGTGTGGCGAGTCCCTATAAAATGTATTAAACAGCTTGTGGCTGAACGCCTGTGGCCTGCGGCTCGTTTGCGCCAAGCCTAAGTATTTTTTATATTTATTTCATAGTTTTAAGGAATCAAACGCAAACATAACACACCTCAGGAAGGTAGTTTAGCATTCAAGTATTAAGGATGCTGGTAACATCTTTGTGTTAAACTATTTCCGTTTAGCCTTAAGTTTTTATTGTTGTAGTTTTTTAACTTAGCCATATTTTTTGAAGTAGACAGAGCTAGACTAGCCAGCCGATCGCCCAGAAGTGCGTAAGGCGCTTGACGCGCTTGATTGCTTGGGTTGGGTCCCTCCTACAAATTTTAATGCCTAATGCCAATTTTTCTGCAATAAGTTTAATGAATGTTAGTTAGTCAAATGGAAGACATCAGTCAGAATATATCAGTAATTAGTCATTGAAATGTTCGTTCTATATATAGTCTCTTTTTAATTAGTAAATTAATTTTAGATTTTAGTAATTTGCCTTAAAAAATTAATTAATTTGCATTCATTATTGTTGTTGCATAAAATAATTTGTGATTAGTCTGGCAAATCTAGTACATGTCTTGTGTCTTTATTTAAAATTTCTTAGTACATCAATAGTTAGCATTATAAATTAATAATGCCTAATTATTCTAGACTAGTTTGTGCCTGGTGCTCATTTGATTTTATCTACATAATCTATTTAATTACTTTTAGTAGGTTTAGTCTGGCAATACATACATTTCAGGTAACTTGAATGATTACAGGTCATACGCATAACTGAGTCTGTTGGTATGGGGTATGGGAGCGGTAAAGATGACGCCCGACTCTAGTTATCATACCTCAGGAACAGACTCAGTTATGCGTTAGGCCTATAGTTTTGCGCATTAAAAATTCTTGGCATGTTGTAAATAGTTAAGGATAAGCCTTAAATTAAAAAATCTCAAATTAGGCAAATCCTATTTTTTTATTCTAATAAATATAAGTCATTTTTACGTACGTAGTTACGTATTTTATGTTTAATGTTGCTATTTGTGCTGAAAATCTAGCGTTACTTGAATTTGTTACCATAGATTACTGATATTGGCACTTGTTTTTAAGAAGGTTTTTGCAATTTAATTTTAAAAAGCATTGAAAATATTTAAAAAATAATTTGTGTTTACAGTCGATACGCGCTGTTGCATCTTGCGCCGTGATAGCTTTCAATAAATTAATAATAATAATAATATATATATTATAAACTATGTCGATCGTTGTCTAAAGGCCTTTTATATATATCTACATTTTAAGATTTATACAAGTTGACCCGACAGACGTCGTTTTATTAAGTTTTTGCAAGACAACGAACGACAATTCATATAGAACATATTACTAGACACAGAAATAAGAATACGACCGTAATATCAATATCGTCAGACCATGTAAAAAGGAAAATACCTCTATAATTTTCAGTTCGATATAACTGACACCTTTTTTGAGTACGACCCGCTAAATAGTAATTCTAGTCACGCGGTGCTAAAACGCTCCATATAAATCGCGCGTACGTGCGTGTGTGTGTGTCTGTGTGTGTGTGAGACATTAGAGCGTTAAAATGTATTCATCTTGTGTCGATATTTTGAGTTATCTGTAATATAATGTTTTTAAGTGTGATATACCCTGTCCGATATACCCCTATAAGAAATCGTTCAAAATGCAATGAAAAAACAAACTCTAATAAGTATTTTACTATTCAAGGAACTAAATTTTTCGCAATTTTTGTAATATTAAATTTTTGCAAAATTCAAATAAAAATTTAATACTTATATTTATTTTATGCTATAAAATACAATTCAACCCAGTCTAATTTGGTTGTATATCCCTATTCTATAGGATACAAAACTACAAGAAGAAACTAAGAATTAAATTAGAATTTTCAAAAATACATTAATTTAATGCCCTTTGATTCTAATTTTTTTAAAACCTATTATATTATCGGTCGTGGAATGGCATATCTTAAACAGAATTACCTATATATTCCCATAAATATATTTTTATAACAAGTAACAAAAGAACTAGAAACCGACTTCAACTGCACTAAAAGTCTACTTTTATTAAGGCAATGCTTGTAAGTCAGCTGTCACACTTAACATCTATCTCAAAAAGTACTACACCGATTATGATGAAACAAAAAAAATTATTTAAATCGAACTTGTAGTTCCGGACATATGCTAGGACAAATATACATACATACACTTTTGAAATTTGGCACACTTGTTTAGCTAAGCTGATATACACTGACATTACATGTATGTATGTATACATACAAGTCGAATTGATAACCTCCTTTTTTGAAGTCGGTAAAAAAGTGCGGGAATTAAGCATCAGCAATTGATCCAGGAATAAAACAAGTTAGAAAGGAAATGGTTCTTGATTTGTAAGCAAACAAGTGTTACCGCCTGTCTCTCTATCTCTCTCTATGGTCTTACATTTTATTACCCGCGACGGAACGGAGACAGTATATGCGTTTAGGGTGAGAGGATGTTTAAAAAATTAGCGCGGTTCATAGTACAAACTCCGTAACCAAGTAAAGCAATGAATGCTATTCTATGGAAGTATGACTCTTTAATCATACTTTGCGTCGACATGCCTATTTCATTTCAGTTTTTAATGTTTGATCTATTCCATGTGTCATGATCTTAAATGTCGAGGTCCGAAGGCAAAGGCAGTGTTGGCGTATATAGTTAGTTTATATTATGCCTTATTCTTTATTGTTTACTGATTTTATTTATATCAGTAATAGGGGCTGTGATGATTAAAATACTCACAGCAAAGAAAGTAAGCATCAGAAGTGATGTCTGATGATTATTATTTAATAAGTGCTGCCTTTTTTATTTTCTGCCTTATTTTACTAAGATTATTTCATGTTTGCGATATGTTTTGATACTTATGAGTAAGTATTGTTTATTAAACAAGTGTTATTTCGGTTAGAATTTCACTATACAATAGCAAGCACTTAGCTATGTATAAAGAGTTAAATAAAGCAAGATCAAAATAATTCATACGTGTAATTATTTATCGTCCTTGAACTTCTTACATGGTGGAGGTGGACTAATTTCATCACTTGAATTACGTTTTTCACGTTTCTTGAACCATTTTGTAATCGTCATTTGTGAGCACTTCTGTTCAACACGCTTGTTACAAGCGTCAGATTTATTTCTAGAATTGTTAACGATGGTTGAGACTTTGTGCCAAACCAGAAAGTTGACAGGTTTTAAATATCCCAGGGCCGTTTTATAATCTACACTGTCAATATCAAGCCACGCCTGAAACGAATAATTAGTTACATGTAAATACAACAATATAATACATGTAAAATGTATTTTAACAGTTTTTCAAATAAATTCACTGCTGAAAAAAAAATGTCCAATAAATCTTTTTTGTGTCAATATTGATTAAGAATGAATGCCCAAATGATAATAGTATAGGATCCGAAGTAAGGTCGTGCTTCACATGTGTCAACCAGATAAAAGTGATATTTTATCGAATTAAATAAGTGTCTTAACATAATTTTATACGGCAACCCCCTAAGAAATGGTCAGGGTTATAATTATTATTAATAATATATTTTTTAAATAATTTCGCCGGCGTGCCAACCAAACAAAATAAATTCTAGCGGAAAGTTTATTACTTAATATCAACTTACCTGTTTGAACGCGGCTGCCAGGTATTAGGGACCAGAAAAAGGTAGTCAACTGCGGTGTTTCATGTTGTGTATATCATAAACTTTTCGCTAGAATATCTTTTATTTGGTAAGCACGCCGGCGAAATTATTAAAAATACAATAAAAAAAATAATTACAACCTTGACCGAAATGGAAATTAGGGGGTTGCCGTATAAAATTATGTTAAGACACTTATTCCATTCGATAAAATATCACTTTTATCTGGTTGACACATGAGTGAAGGACGACCTTACTTCGGATCTTAGACTATAATAAATATTATTCATACCTTATATCTAAAATCATTATATTTAATAACTTATGTCAATTTTACGCAAATATCGTTAAGGTGTACATTACAGTACACACACATTTTGTATGTATATAAATAAGATAAATCAATCATTTATTCTTCATTCAAAAAAATCATTAAGACCGTAAAATGCCTGCCTTTTTAATTTATTTTTTAAAGTTTTTAAGGAACGTTTACCAAGTCAATTGGAAGCCAGTATCTAAAAAGGTAATTGGTGAACATGAGCCTCCTGCAATATCACCTCAACAAACAGATTTTCAATAAATATTTTAACACTTGGCATACAAAGTCTGAATTGAGATATCAAGTCATTCTGCCATAACAGTTTATAGTCATGTTTTAAAAAAATTGGAACTGAAGAGTGTAAGAAAGGAACTCAGTCTGAATGCACATGACTGCAGCTTATTTGCTGGACATCCTAATAAATAATTTTGAATATATAGAAATTTGGGTATATACATGATTATGTAACACGATAGAAGCATACTAACATTTATTTGTTCTTCAGTTTCTAGAATAGCTGGAGTCCTGTGGTGCAACCAGTCTAATATTCTATTGGACTCCATAGTGATAACTGAGTACGCATATATTATAGTGTTACCATTGTGCCATGCACTGTACAGGCCTGCCATGTGTAGAAGTTGTATGCCTCTGAAGCCTTCTTCATCACTGTAGGAATTATTCCAAGAAGCAGGTTCCTCGATCTGCAATGTTTTTTAATTAATATATTATTATTATTCATTTATTTCAGGTAACAATGACCCATAAGTATATATACAATACAATAAAATACATTAAAATAAACTACTACACACTACAATATTATACACACTTATTTACTATGGCACGGCTCTGGTGGTGTTGGTCGCTATCCTCCCTCTGAAGCGACGGTACACCACACAATATAGATCAACTCTTGGCCACGATCTCACCTGATGGTAAGCGATGATGTGGCCTACGATGGTGCGCGTTGGTCTCAATTCATTATAATAAAAATAGAATTCTTCTCAACATAAGGTCACATACTTTACAATTAAGTTTACAAAATTAATGTTCTATGTAATGTAAGCCACATATATAAAAAACTATATTTTTATGTTGAGTCAAATATTCTTGTTCAATATTTAAATTCAAAATTGTGGTTTCATTACTGATTGGATGGACAGAATGGTTTTGCCAGTGTCGTGTAAAGACTGATTAATGCAAAATTGAATTAAATTGACAAAGACATTAGAAAAACCATGGAAATCACTAGGATTAAGAGAGATACTCGTAATCTCATCAGTCTACTATGATGAAAATACCCTTTAGTCAGTATTTCAGTTACGAGTTAATATTTATTTAGATTCAGGGTTTTTAAGAAAATTATATCTATACCATATGTTATCACAGTGTCCTGACCTGTGTTTGTTATCAAACTTCTGTAATGTATTTTTTACCTTTTAAATGTTTTACTAATTAAGTAATTATGTACCATCATTTTTTCCTTCTTTTTTCATAACAGAAAGGCATCAACCAGACCACTAAGATGAAAAAGACCCAGAGATATGATTAACTACAGAGATGAGAAGGTCAGGTGGGCAAGCGATTGAACCTCAGACTAGCAATCGAACTACTGAGACTAATGGTTTAAGCAGCTTCGCAGATATATGATGGTAGGATGGGTGACATTTATTTGTCGCACATTACAAGATACTAAGCCCTCGCATCATAACACACCACTTCCTTGTTGCTTCGGGACACGGAAATCGAATCATTTTTAAGCGATATAATTATTGGTACGATAATTAGTGGAAGAGAAGAAAATTGAATAATTTATGATACAAAATCAGCTAGTGATTATATGAATATAGTTTTTACCTTGATACTGTCACTCTGTTGTGCATAGATGTAGTAAGGTTGTTTTACTTTAGTTTTAACTGTTGTCTGCCATTCATAGAACCCCTCTACGACCACCACACATCTACCACCGTTCTTTAGTATAGGGCTGTACAGTTTGGAATCCAATATGTTTTCTATCATACAGTTATTCGTGCTAAAGTTGTGTGGGCGATGATCACTCTGTAAATGATTTAAATTCGTGGGTCTCATACATTATACCACCATTAATACAACATAATAGATGTACTCAGATATTTTCAAATCAAGGTATCGACAGCAGAAAAGGGGTATCTCTATTCATTCAGGACCTTGTGGCCAGTTAGAACTATTTGATGAGGTTACAAATCAAAACAGATTTCCATTGTGACCAATAGTTAAAAAAGTAAGATGTGACCAAATATAACTAAATTTACATATCACTAATATGTGTGCTTTTGTGTTATGATGAATTAGAGCAAATTGTTGTTATGAGCAATTGTATCCTAACTATATGTCAAAACCAACAAAACCATTTTCTAAATTTATAAATAATAATAAAATGCCATAACTTTAAGGGATCTAAAAGGGAATGTCACAACAGATCTAGCTGGGTTAATAATCCTATTATTTTCAGTAAGGTGTACCAAAACGTATGCATCAAGGCATGTATAGATTGATTCAGGTCCAAATGCACATTCTTCCTTCTTCTTTGCCAAAAAAGTCATTGTTGATCTGTGCATAATAGATTTCTGTAGGAAAATAATTCTTTGAGAGGTTTGTCAAGACCAAGTTTGCAAGGAAACTTAACAAGTTAAGAATAAGGTAGCAGCTTATTGTAAATTTAGAAAAGGTGCATTATATATTAATGCAACTAACTCAAAATTATGTTTTAAAACTACATATGTGAGTATTTTCATCATAATTACCTACCTTATGCCAAGGGGGGATAATTCCCCACATCATTGGCTTAAGAATCCTTTCAGTTTTTGCAGAATTCTTATATTTACTTGAGGAAATCAACACTGGGGTCACATCAGTCGGAGCTATATTATGCGACGGTGTGTATTCCTTGCCGCCGTTGTGTTCATGCAACCATTCGGGTTTTGTGTATTTACTACTGCTTTTGGGTTTGTAGCTGCAGGCACATTCAACTTGGTCTTTTTGAATAGTTCTGAAAGATTAAGCACGACTATGTTGTAACGATTGCTACTAATTTTCTAAAGAAAATGCATTTTATACTTACAAACACGTTCTGCCGCACATTGTACTTTATTAATCAGCATAAAATATTTCTAGGCTAACTCAATTAATTCCTATTACTTTAAACCAAAACAAAATTATTATCGTCTCAGTTACTTATTCCACTCGTAAATTATTTTAGTATAGTATCAACCAAATACATTTAACAATAACATTAAACAGTCGGTTCAGAACACAGATCACTATATATCAAAGGTGTATCAAAGCTATAATGTTCAGAACACGACCCACACATATCACATTTATTTTTCAAAACAAGTTCAGTTTCAGAACTTCAGAAAACCGCGGCAAGCAATCAATGAAAGCGGTCAAACAAAGAGGATATAATATGTTAGGGGTGGGTAAGGGTTGGTTAACGCTAAAATAATTTTACTATCGCTGAAATAATCATCTGAAGGACTTTTATCCATGGCTATGAATAATAATAAACATAAAATAAATTTTATTGAGAAAACTGAAGAAATGGTCTCGGCCGTGTTCATAACCATAAAATTCTAAGAATATAATATCATTATCGAAGACTTGGCTGTATGGTGCTTTGCATATTTGCCTCTTCCTGGTGGGAAAAAAATCTTTGATGACCTTCTTTTCACACCTATCCTCTTCTTTATTAATTTTTATGGATTTGGCTACATCGACGTTTGCCAATAAGGATTGACATGATTAATGTATGAGATGAAAGAGCTATACAATCGAATGTAAATTTAGACATATCTTTCACTGATTGTTTATCTACATTGTGTGTATTTCAGTAATCAAGAAAGCATGGGTCAAAGTTTTTTTTCTACAAAAAATAATTATTTTTAGTAACGGACATAGGGCAACACTGAATACATTTGTATTTATTAAAATTTTAACATCGTTGGACGATGTTCGCGAAAAATCGACGGGACGAATGGGACGAGACGAACCGTTCGTTGTGCAAGATAAAGCATCGGTTGCTAGGCGTATGTGAAGTCTACCAATCCGCACTGAGCCCGCGTGGTGGACTATGTCCCATACACTCTGTAGGAGAGTAAGCCTGAGTCCCTGCAGTGGGGACATAATATGGGCTGTTGATCAAGTTTTATTGAGTCTTCCACAGGAATCTTCCCTTGAATTCCATAGACAATAAAAAATTTAACCAGCTTTGACTTGAACCAGGCCAAGATTCAGATTCTTGGCGCGAAATTGAAAAGTAATGGTTCATTTGCAATTTTAATAATTCGTTTATTTAGTTTCGAAGAAGATTTCCCATGTCGAGTCACCATTCAATAAACACATATATTCCTTCCTTTGAATTTTAGTGGATGGCTTACCTTTGAAATTTTTGGCAAGAATCCAAAACTACTGTAAAATGTACATATACATTTTATTAAAGAAATGGCTTCGGCCTTGTTTAGAACCTTAAAGTTCTAAGATAGAATATTATCATAGACTTGTAAGTGTTTTGCCTTTGCCTTCTCCTAGTAGGAGAAAAAAGTCGAATCAATTAAAAATGAGCTAATCCACAGAGTAGTTAATTAAATCCTCTCTCTTTGCAGGCAGAGTACTTTGACAGTTTTGACAGGCAACTTAGGCAAAGCAAGCTCAAGGAAAGAAACTTGAAAAAAAATTGTTGTGAAAAACTGAAATTTTGGTAAATTTTCGCTTTGCAAAACTATGTACTTAGTTTCTATTATTTTCTAATACGGAATACATATGTTCTAACGTTGCGCTAACCCCTCCTCACTTGCTTGCAGAATTCTCAAGGACAGCATAACATTTTCCAAGCTAGCATGCTAGCATGGAACTCTCTTAGTTCACTTTAGGTGTTAGCATATTATTTACCGGCGTTAACTTAAAAACATGTGGAAATATGTGTCCCGACGATGCCGAGACAGTTTCGAAAGGAGCGTTAATCATTTCGACAAACGGAGCACTACTGGAGTGGTAAACACTACTGGGAAAGTCGGAGATGATAATAAGCACAGATATGAAGGTCCGCCGTGTCGCTGGTTTGCCTCTCATAAGTGCTGGAAATCATTCCAAGGAAACAACGGCACCAACAACAAGCGATGGAACTTTGAACAACTAAATCGCTCTTGGATTGGTGCCATAACATGGGTGAGCTATTTTTATACAAAATATACTGTCAGCTGTTTATTTTACCGTTTAGTGTATTATATACCTTATGTGATAGATGTCTTCACAACCTGTAAATCAAAATGACAAAATGGCCAATAAATGGTCTTAAAAAATGATAAGATGTTGGTAGTTTATCATTTATTTATACTGCTGAGCCTACCTATCTACATTGAGGATTGTATTTTTAAAAACATCTGTGTTTGTATTAAGATTAAATGTGGAAGTGAAGAGTTCATAGATTAAATGTACTTATAAAGAAATGTTGGGCTAAATGACTTACGTATGGTTAATACAAATCATGTTTTAAAAAACAGAAAAGTCTGATGAATGGGATGTAAATTGGATTTGTTTGATTTAAATCAGTCTATTTAACATTCAGTTCTTTACATAAATTGGATGTCAATTAATACAGTGAAGCCAAAACAAGGGCTATGATTTTAGCAACCTTTTTATATTAATAAACTACTCATCATGTGGATGTAGGAAGGATATAAATTGCAGAAAAATATTTTTTTATTTTATGGTCAACATTGGTGTAGTAGCCAAATGGATTGATTCAATCTCAAGATAAACCCCCAAGTGCACATAGCTTTGCACAAATGCACAATGTCTATTGTGTGCATGCATTATTTTATGTCGGAAAAGTCCCTTGACTCTTTTTAGCTAATACAGTTGCAGTAAAAAAATAATTGATTTTAATTGACAATTTTTTAAAATAAATCACTTGACTTTAATCACAATTTAGATCACTTATGACTGAAATAAAAATATTTAATTCACATTAACCCTATCGTCTGCTCTGTCTGATTGTTGTTGGTCTCATCATATTCTGTGAAATGTCCACTTCTGAATGTAGGCCTTCTCCATAGATTGCCAAAATGATCTGTCCCAAGCTGCTTGCATCTAGCAGCCCCAGCAGTAGGGGGGCCGCCTGGTACACGGTTACCAGTAGGTGGTGACCACTCAAAAACATTTACTCCCTGTCAGTTATCCATTCTTCATTGACTTGTGACATACATTGATGGTGACATTAGTTCATCTATGGATTTTTTCATCCCCGTTTTAGCGTTTTAGCTTGCTGAGTGACTGAGCATGTTCAGTTCCATATAACATCCCTGACAACACACACTGATTTAAGACACCTGGTAAGCATGTTGACTAAACCATAATCCCAATCACATCGGTAGGTTAATTCAATCTAAAGCAAAAGAGGTTTAATTGAAATATGTAAAGATTTCACAGTGTTTCTATACTATCTGACAGAATGTGTTGTATTTCAGAGCAGCGCACTTGTTGTTGGCTGGTACACGAGCCAGATTGTTCATCTGAAACTGAAACATCATTCGAAGCACAGGACATATGAGAAGGGATGCTCACTTAACAGTATAGTTGCAACATTACATCCTTATTCCAACAATGTGAACAGTACTACTGCATATGTTGACTCAATTTCCAAAATCGGAAAGATCATTGGCAATTTTGCACCAACTGTACATTTGATCTCAAATGAGGAAAAGGATACGAAGAAGGGAAAAGCTCATGGTACTGGAGAAAATGAGAGCTCAACAAGCCCTGACAGTTCGGACAGTGACTTGGCAGACGTGCTAAACTCCATTGAGAATAAACTTGGATTGGCAGCTATTGAGAATGGCCAGCATCAAGATGGACTCAATTTGCTTAGGTAATATTGTTTTACATGTATCATGTAGTATTTTGTTCTACAAATACAATTTTAAATGAAAAATAAAACAAATTGTCATGTAATAGTTTACATTTAATGTAAATACTAATCAGGAATATATTTCACTCAGGTCTGCAGCAAATCGTAATCATGCACCAGCCCTTTATAATTTGGGTTTGTGTTATGAAATGGGCCTAGGAGTGTCAGTTGATGAAAAATCTGTAAGTTTTTAAAATTTTAACTCGAACTCAATGTACATATTAGGTCTTCATTTCCAAAACAGATCGCCATATAATTATTTTAAAGTTAATAATTAAAGTACATATTATAATTTTATTTAGTAACTTATAACAGTTTAACATTTAAATTATAACTGCAACACTTACTGCTCACATAGTCACAACTCACAGCTGTGTAGCTACAGCATAAGCAATGAACCTAGGAATTTCAGGATCACTCAAATGCCAGTGCCTCACACACGTATGTCAGATAAGCCTGGTAGACTAGCAGTCCAAAAAGTTAAAGTAAATGCAGAAGACATTTATTTTATCATAAATTCTATTTGCAGGCAATGGAATTGTACCGTTCTGCTGCGGCCCTCGAGCACCCGGGTGCTTTATACAATCTTGGCATCTACTATGGTCAGGGTCGTGGGGGACTCGCCCGGGACACTGTGACAGCAACAAGGTTGCTCAGGCTTGCTGCAGTTCAGGGGCAGAAAGATGCCATCGATGCATTGAAAGTGTTAGATGAAGATCCTGTTAACATAAACGATGATGATGTCCGCTCTTGGACATATGGATATACTCCATTCCTTCATGATCTACTTGTCCCTTCACAAAGTACACTGTTTGTTGAAAATGTTAATTATTTGCAGCCACATAATGCAGCAGCTTATTGATCTTTATGCTTAGCTACAGAGGTGGTGGAGGCAAATTTTTTATTGTATTGTAATGATTTTGGTTAAATTTTTCCTTAATAAGTTTTCAATTGTGATTTGTTAAGAAAATAGATTTGACAAAGAAAAATCTTGAACTAAGTCAGTACATTTCAACACTAAACAAATTTATCTGAAAATTGCCATCTCGCTGTTAAATATACAGCTGTTTCAGAATAAAATCGTTCAAATTGTCCAGTGTAGATTTATCTTAAGTGTTTGTCGTTTATTGGTTTTTGTGATTTTTAACTTAGGTAAATATTGTTTCTAATAGATTAGAAGCATATTCAGGCGATATAAATTCGTCAACGCTTTATAAGTTTTAACATTGTTCGTTCTATGGTACGATTAATAAAGATAAAACAAAATATATGCATTTTATTTAATTCCTGATCTCAACGAGAACGTCAACGTTTCTTAAACTGAGCGAAATGAATGCAATGTCCCTAGGACGAAAATCCAATTACTGTATGGCATCAAACAGTATTGTGTGAGCGCTTGCCGTATTACCCCTGTCTGTCATATATACATTAAGCAGGGTATTGTAACGGTCCCAACCAAGTCCCAACTTACCCTAGCCAAATATTACGTTTTATCGAAATACAGATCACGGTTACATATAATCTTTTTAAATAAATTAATGCAAACTTTTTGGAGTAATTGCACTCAAACGCTGGCAATGACATTTTGAGTTGAGAAGAGAGAATATTGGTTTTAAAAAAGGACCAGAAAAGAAAAGTCACGAAAATCTATTGAAATTATTTAATTATAATATTTTGATAAGATATTTGGGGAAAATAATTGTAACGATATTGCGCGTGGTGTAATAATGGTGGCCACCATACGGCCAATGGCCAATTCTGTCCTGGAACAATGTCTGGTGATGAAGATGAGAGATGACCATGGCGAACTGGATAAGTGCTTTTAATTTCTATTACCACACGACAGACTAGTAGCCAATAATATTCAACTTTCAAGTATTTACAAGATCACATAATAATCTTTAGAGCTTCTTTAACAGTGTCTAAAATGATGATTTTAAGAGGGTATGCTGGTGTCAAAGCGCCCATAAAAACGTAGTCCAGTCATATTAAGCTATGAAAATCTATGAAATTTTCAAGACACAATCTAGAAACAAATATCTGTGTTGGTGGTGAGTCAGATTTCGTTTAAATATACACTTCCAGAGTTACAGGGCGTCAAAGAATTGTATTTTACGGAAATAAAAAGCCCCAACTTTGAACCTGATTTACAAGAGTATGAATCAATTTAGAACAATTTGGAACAACCACCGACATCTGAAATTTCATTAGTATACTGTATTTAAAAAATGGTTACATAATATATTGTATCCTTCAAATGATCCCTGGACTACGAAACATCCAAATAACGGGTGGATAACTTCGCGTAGTGTATTCACCGTACGCGCTCGGGTAGGATAGGGCTCGGATAGGGACAGCTACAAAACAATCCAAATTTGAACGCGGCCACGTGGTCTAACCAACAAAGCCTCTTAAGCGTTTTATTACGTTTACTGGTTGGATCGTTACAGTATATTGTCCTAGAATGTTTCGATGGGTATTGAATGTCCACAAAAAGGTACTATTACGTGGAACACAAAGTAACATATGTATTATATACAATTACTAAATCTTAAATTAATTATATAGTTCTAATGGATGTCACAACAACGCCCGACTTGAAGTAATAAAAACATAGCCATCAAATAACGAAAACGCAACTATGTATAATATGTTTGTGGTGTGTGTTTTTGCCAATTTCGTAAATAGTACGCCGTCGCCGGTGTGTAAATTTATAAATGACATCATCCGGCTTGATACTCGTATCATCGGTGCTGAGTTGAATTAGATTGACATGTATTGTTACAGAAAATCTCCTGAATTAGTCAGTTATTAAGTTCGTGTTATTGTGTTATATTTTTATGCAAAGTGGGCTTCAGCTTTGCCTTTTTAAAATGTGGTCATCAATTAGCACATGAGGCCGTGGGTTAGAAGTCCACCTAGAAATTAGAAACTTCAATTAGGCACTGACTGTGTGCTATCTTTTCATCACCGGTTTGGAACACAACAGTGCCTTTAGCACTGATGTTTGGCATTGAAGAGGGCCTACCATCATCTAAACTGAGAAGCAGTTAGGTACCCCGCCAGGAATCGAACACACAACCTTCGGAATATAAGTCTTGGGGCTGTGGAGGAACTGGTGGCTATTACACCAGTCACCATTGACCGTAGGGATCAAAGGTAGGGATTAAAGAGTTTGTAGGGATCGTCAATTTTGATTACGCAAACATTAATTTTTGGAATAGAAACTGAGTTGCAGTAGACTTTTGTTGCTATGCACTCTGTCTAAATAGTAAACAAAACGTTTCCGATGTTATTCAACCCAATAAAATAATTATACGCCCATCTTTATTGTTAAGCCATTCCCATTATCACCACACACAACTGAGATATGAGTTATCATAGCGGGAGTGATAGGTATCGGATTCAACAGCCTTTTTAGGGTTCCGTTCCTCAAAATGAATAAAGGACCCTTATAGGATGACATTGCAGTTCGTCTGTCTGTCAAGTGCCTTTTTGTCAGGAATGCGTGAAGGTATAAAGTTGTAATGAATACCCAATACTCATGTCTGCAATTTCTTCGATCTGTGAAAAAACAATCTTCTAAGTCAACGCAGCAAAGACATATGATTGTTTATTTGTGCCATATTTTTAGACGATTTCCTTTGCGAATGGAAGGAAATGAAAACCTTTACACTTTCTGTTGGTCTTACGAGTATAGGAAGTTTTTTATATTTTTTACACAAATAGCTTTTTGCGATTACAAACTTACTTTTGCTAGTTTGTGAGTTCTTTGTGACATGGGCGGATGGATAGGTTTTTCATCATCATCAGCCAGGAAACGTCCACTGCTGGACATATGCCTCTTTCATGATACGTAACATCAACCGGTCTTGAAACACCTGCATCGAGCGACTACCCGGGTCGTCGGTCCACCTAGTAGGGGGACGGATCGGTAGACGTTTCCCGGTACGTGGTCGCGGTCGCTACTCTTATTCCCCATCGGTTATCGGTTCTTCGAGCGATGTGGCCTGCCCATTGCTACTTCAGCTCACTGACACGTCGAGCTATGTCGTTGACCTTAGTTCGTCTACAGATTTCCTCATTCCGGATTTTATCACGAAGAAAAATTCTAGGTTAGGTATAGGCATAGGTTTTTCAAGCAAACTTAAATTTTCATTAAAGAACTGTTCGGTGCTTATTACCTATTATTTATAATTTTCAGTAGGTACGTTAATTATTCGTACTTTGTACCTATCCCTCGGTACGCGAGTCCGACTCGCACTTGACCCGTTTTTAAAATGCAGCTCTATCATAATTCATATCTATAATATACTTGTATATTACCAGTATCCGCAAGTTTACTCATTTAAATACTGTTTAATGAAACTATTTTAAATTGACTGTTTGATAAAAATTCTCAACTTTTCTTCGTTCGCGTGGACTTCATCCACTATTCCACAGCAACGACTTGCTCGATCGGGATATAACTCCGTTTAAAAAGTGGAAAGAAAGGTTTTGACTGAATATGAATCTATGTCTTTTAAATGAAAGACGAATGAAAATATGTAATGGTACATAACACAGATAAGGTTACTTCGATCAATAAGGTTGTTACCCCAGAGCACAGATCACTATATATGTACTATGTACCCCAGAGCATGTGTGGCGTTAGAATGCTAAGGTACTTTGACAGATAAAATTTAAATATTTAGGTCTTCACGGATAGAAGTACTTGCTCAGATTCTTTGTTGCTCAGTGGAAAGCAATGGAAAGTAGAAGCTCCCTGCAGCGCGTAGCTCGGTGCACCTCTGATTTCAGAGGAGTATCATAGAAGTATAGCATATGATATTTTTAAAATCATGTTGGAAATGGAGAGAGTAGTATAACACTTAGATTTCAATGTATTCCGTCGCACTTTGGTTTATCCGGGAATAAAGAGGTGGATCGGGCTACAAAGTTAGCAATTGTGAAAGGGATGGATTTCTTTTTTGAGCCATTTTACCCAAAAGTTATTGGAAAATTCCAAATTTTAGTGAGTTTACAGAATGTTTTGATAGGCGATCTGGGGATATGGTATCGGACGATGAAAGCAAAGCCGCCCCGTCCCGCATTTTAACCAGGTTAGTCTTGGAAGGATAATTATTGTTTTGTAGACTTCGTTTTGATTCAAGTGGTTGACAGTCCTTTGTGCGATCTATATGTTGTGATTGATGATGTATATCATCTGTGATGAGTGTGTTCGGCACACGCCAGGGAGACAATGCAGGCCTCCCTTACATTAACAACGAATGTTGTATGTGTCCAGTACATCCTGGCTTCCCTCAACGCAGTGGTAGCCAGGATCATTTGTAATAGTTATAAGTAGATATTATTTAATGTTTGTTGTAGGAACATATTGGTTGCAGGGTTGGCATGTGTCCCTACACGAAAATCCAATAAAAAATTGGGGAAAAAACGTACAACTTTGTATTAGATGTAAAATGTCATAAAGATCGTTTGTATTGGCAGTGAAATGAAACTGTTGGATGTATTTTGAATTTATTTATTATCATTGACTGCTTTCTAAAAAGAACCCAGGCGAAGGTTTTACAACTTCGAGCGAAATCCTTCGCGTAAACAAGTACCTACTTTATTTTTTGACAAACAAAAAATTATAAATTAAAAGTCTGATTAAAAAATTAATAAATTCTAAAATTTATAAAACAAGATAACATTCTAGATAAATGCGAAACACAGCGGTACAAATAATTTGTATCTTTTGTTGTCAAACTTTAATGTAAACAAACCTTATATAAAAGTAGTCTTTTTAATACACTTTCATTTTATCAGTAAGCTTTTGCAACACATGCCTGTGCATGTAAAAATATAATTCTCGTTAGCAATTATTTTGGTGACAATGTGTTTAAAAACTTGACTATAAAAGTTTTATTTATATCGAAAAAATATACAATTTGTTTACTAAAAAGTCATAAGAAAAGATTAACAACCTAGTACTCCATAAGTACAATCTATTATTAGAAAATAAACTTTTACGATAACCAACGAAATGTTTTAACAAAATCACACAAGGGAACGCTTAGGTATATTTATCGCATACAAACTAATAGCTAGGTACACATATAAACTATGTAATATTTCAAAACAAAACTGGAATAAAGAAGTAACAAAATTCTGGGGGACATTATGCAAAACAAAACTTTAATTATGCACTTACAATTAATTAAATTGACAGTAAAATGATTTGAATCAAAACAATCAACTTTTTTCTAAAAGTTGCTATTTCAGTGTAATGGTTCTCTAGATTTAAATACGAAGTCATTAGAAATATTTATGTTATGCACAGGGAGACTTGAGAGACGTCACAGAACAATCCTTTCCTAACTCAGTAAAATTTTCCTAATTTTATTTCGTTGATAAGTCAATGTTTCATGTTGGTACTACCTGTACTTGTATAAGAAGCCTAAGTTATTAGTAAAAAAATACTGAGTAAAGAAAATGCCCTGCACAAGTTTATTATTTTGCTATTTTGTTGTGTTGCTATTTTATGTTAGTGATTCGTTTCGGGTGATTGAAAACAAAACCCATATTATTACAAGTAACAGCGTTGTCTGTGTTTATTCAAGACTCCATAGGCAGTAGCGTCCTCATTCGTCTCTTTTTTGAATTTCTCCGCATTTATAGAATAATTCCAAAAATCAAGCGGACTTTTTGTTGTCATTGCTGGTTTACCGTTTATCGATACATCATGAATTGGTTCAGATTCTGTTTTATTATAAATTGAACCGAGTAAAGTTGACACTTTTAACTGTTTTATTGACAGTAACTGCACGCAATCGATTAACAATTAACTTTGAATAAATAAATAAATAAATAAATAATCTGACAATGACTACAAAAAGTCCAGCTTGGTTTTTGAAATTATTCTATAATCGCAGAGAAACGTAAGAGTCAGAGTGAATGAGGGCGCCACTGTTGTTCGACGAACTCTTGAAGGCGTAGAAATATTTCATTATTTAACAATAGCAATAGATGACCGAAGACACCTAGAAATCAAAGCACGAAACATTTTAAATATATACCGATAACTAATTACAGCAAAAATTACAATGATAGCTTCGTCTTTATTGCTAAGTACACCTACTTTATAAACCGACTTTGTACCGTTTACATAGAACCGTTTGAAATATCCATCAACAATTTTCGATTGTGCGCAGAAAAATATCCCCCGGTTTATTCTATTGAATATATCACATTTCGCTCGCTGCTACAATACTACTAGCTAAAATAATAATAAAACATGTCATAGAACTTCTCGCAGAAGCTTAAACAAAATACTTATTCGTTATAATTGTAAATAACGTATCTTCAAGTTATAAGTAAGTATTAGGCTATAGCTGAGGCTCACTATTTTACAATTTACACCTGTCTAGTTAGAATATATTAGTGGTCGATAAATCAGGCTTGTTCAATGTCAAATCTTTGAAATTGAAATTTGGTTGTACATCACATACCTCTACCTTGAGACCAAAACTGGACATTCCCAATTCCCTGATTGTACTGTATATAATGCAAAAAGCTGTAATAAGGTCTACAATTGCCAGCGGTATAGATTAAAAACCAAGATACGCAGTCCAATAGATGCACACAAACAAGACATTGTGCAGCTCACCAATAGATGCAAGCTACATTACACGTGGTAGTTGTAATTTGTGGATCTAATATTTATTGATTCGTGTCATTTCATCAAGTTTTATGGTATGTGTATAACCTATAACCCTATAGGCCCTTAACGCACCAACAGAAAGAAGGCATAGTTAAAAAGTTTTCAAAGCAAAGATGAACACAAAAGTTCAATTGTTTTTTTCTTTATAAGCGCGGCATTAACCATGTAGATAAATATATGTAGACTTTGTGCTAGTTAAGTGCATTTTAATTTGTCAGAGCAACACTTACATACTAATTTTAATATATGAATAAGGCAAAACTGTTCTGTAAAAGATAAACGGTTAATACGATTACGTTATATTAATGGCTTCGTGACTAGACTGAAGGTTTTGAGCTTCATCAGTATATCAAGCACTGGAATGTGTATGAAGTTTAACGGTTACATTCAGACTCATTTATTGTTACTGATGACGTGTTTTATTGTACTAGACTTTACAGCAGTCAGCAATGAAACAGAAATGTCTCATACCCCAAAACAATTTAAAAAGCGGAATAATATTTAATGATCAAAATTTGTTTGTACCTATTAGTTATTACCCGATAAATCTGTTATGCTCTCATAATTTTATATACCAGTTTTCGTATTATACTTAATTACTCGTATTTTCCTATTCTAAAGAAACATAATAGAACGCCTTTTAAAGACTGCAAGTTGTAACCAATATCTTTTTGAAAAGTCATTAAGTACGCTTAGAACGAACGTTTAAAGTAACAAATACACATAGGTAACAAAACGATTAAATATGTAATAAGAGTTCTGTACATGTTCAGGTCTCGTTCACTGTGAGTGGGTTTTAAACCAAAAACTGTGGACGGTAGGGCTAGACAGCAATATTCTTCGCATCGCACATATTTAAATAAAAGTAAACGGCGGATGGATTTGATGCTGAGAAATTGCTTTTCCTCGAGCGGTAAGTTAGTGTAGTTCCTTACTATTGCTCATACCATATAGTTCCTATGAAAACAGGTTTCATATTGAAACATTTCAACGAAAAGTTCCGCCGCCCCGCTGCCCTAGCTCTACAGAAACTTAACATTTGTTACCATTACAATTTACAAATGGCCGCGTAGCATACCTCTAAGACACCTATTATATATAATCATCATCTTAGTTTTAATATAAATGGTTTATTTCATATTTAACAAGTTTGACTAATATGAAGAATTAGGCTTCTCTTTCTATCATCATTCGACAGTGTCTAATACTTTTCCCATTGCATTTAATAAGTATGTGCCGCAGGTCACAATGCTCTGTGGTATATACTGATTATAGGCAACAAAAGCACTGACGTAGCTGCTTGTGTTTGCAGTTTATCTTTCACTAACCGATAAATTCATTAACAATTTTCTTTATAAAATAAAATGTGCTTCTCATTTTGTGCGTGGGTTTACCATTGTTTCGCAACCACAGATCTCATTCCATTATAATAGGTGCTTACATTTCTTTTTCCATATCGTTTCCGTAGTAACTGAACTAGCTTCAATTATAGATAAGTCGTTTAGTAAACATTCATTACTATCGCCAAAACTAAGATTTAAACGCTTAGTTCTCCATTACTGAATACTACACATTATAAATGTTTTTGTTATTGAAAGACCTTTCAATCGACTATTTTTTTTAAACTATTGTGATCAATTATTGACTAAAAATAAAATCGATTAAGTAGGTTCATACTTCTTTTAAATAGTTCAACATAAATAGTGCTTCTCGTTGTTATACAAATGTTTTGTATGGACGAGTATGGATATTGCGATTCGTTAAACATACAAGGACCACGAAACTGGTGAAAATTCAATAGAGGCACTGATTTTCAATTGTACTAACGATTTAGCTTGCGCTCATTGCTTTTATAAGGCGGACGATGTAAATAACTAATACAAGATTGTCCCTGATTTTGCACCAGTTTCAGTAGACCGTTTCAGTCACATTCAGTATCTGTTACTGGTTTTCAGGCGAGTCTTTGTTGAGGCTGCCCGCTGAGGTGGAGGAGGACCTCCATTCGTTCCTGGTGCAGGCGCCGTCGCGCCACCACGCTTGCACGTCCGTGTAGTGGGCCGTGCGCTGACGCCGCCCGTTGGCGTGGACCATTGCGCACACGCGGCAAAAGAAGTACGTATTTATGAACTCGCCCGTCCCCTGCACAATTAAAATACACATTTATTATTATTTACTTACATCATACTTATTAGACGTTACGTTACATATTAAAATAAGACAGAATATTACTATCTTCGGTTCCGTATGTCAAAGCACACGCACTGATCAAAGATTATTCAGAGAGTCAGTGACCTGAAGTGGCAATGGGCAGGCCACATCGCTCGAAGTACCGATAATCGGTGGGGAGTAAAGGTTCTCGATAGACCGACGACCTGGTTAGAGTCGCAGGGAGTCGCTGGATGCAGGTGACTCGGGACCGGTCGATGTGGCGTACCATGAGGGAGGCCTATGTCCAGCAGTGGACGTTTCCCGGCTGCTGCTGCTGATTACTATCTACCTCTGCTAAAGGTCCACGTCCTCAAAAAGGCTAGGAAGATACAAGGGTAATCATACAAATTGACGATCGATACACCAGTGCAGTAGAATGAATGCGTGATCATGTTTATATCAATACTCGTAAATTACCTCCTCAGCGTAAGGAATGGTGGTTGGTGTCAAGGTCGTGATTTTGGTTCCCGGTAGAAAACTTTCCGGTACTCTGGTTTGTGATGGTTATTCTAGGCACAAATTCATCGTGCATAAAAATCTTATAGCTACCGCTCAATTTGGCATTTAAGTTGCCACAGACAACGATTATTGAAAGCAGCGAAAAGTCTACAATAACGGTTGGAATGCTACAGCGTCATGGACTGCATATCCACCATTGGGCATTAGATCTCCATGGGCTCTCTATTAGCGGGTTTGCCATCATCACCACGCTTCGCAAACGGATTGGTTTTGGTGTTCGTAGTTTTTATACAAATATTTTCATTTCGACCTTATTCTTCCCTTTAAGGGAAGGGATCTACTAATATTGAACAATACTATTATAATGTCATATTTAGAAAGAAAGAAACAGAGTGAGGGAGAGAGAGAAAGAGAGATACTACGTCTATCGCACAGGGTGCCCCCTATGACGGACTGTATGGTTACACCATTTATGTTTTTGAAAAATGATTGTTGGTCTGTAAAATAGAGGTATTTTTTAATTATTAATTTCTATATTTTGATTTTCTGATCCGAGATGTTTCTAGTGAGCGTTGATATACATGCAATCAGTCGAGGAAGACTTTTACATCTACAGATAGGTGATTATAAACTTCCACACTCCAAGACGCACATACCTTCCATTTGAAGTAGGAGTTGTAAAGGGCGTCGTCCTCATCCAACCGCTTAAGGTAAGCTGCCAGGTCCTCGGGGCCGGTGAACTCTTCCACATGGACGTAGGAGTTGTGGGGCGCCGCTGCGGCGTACTCCGACGCCCGCGCACCCATCACTATAGGTAGCACGTCATGCCTGCAACATCACGATTATAGGGATACTACCTTGAACCTTGTATTTCATATCGTCTACATGCTGACACTGTGACAGAGTTACTATTGAATTCAGAAAGTTTAGACAGGTACCTTGAAAGACAAAATCAGTCTTCAGTTTACTCTGCATTTTAGCGAAAGTTTTAAAAACAATGGAATACTTAAACAGATATTTTTAGCCGCCTTCGTGGTCCGATGGCTGAATGTTAGCTAATAGTAACTAACAATCTGGATGTACCGGGTTCGATTCCAGTGTCGGTACATACCTATCGGTACTTATTCTTTGTCCGTCTAGCTAGCGACCACCATGTTACCTAAGTCTGCTGCCAAACGGCAGTGTTAATAATAGCACTGTTGTGTTCCAAAGGTAGCAGAGCCAACGCCTGATTAGCTTGACGCCCGCTTACCATCCACTGTATCTTATGTACTGTGATAGACAGTTGAAATTTTCACAGATGATTTATTTCTGGAGCCAATATTAAAACAAATACTAAAAACAGAATAAAATAAATATTTAAGCGGGCTCCCATACAACAAACGAGTATTTTTTGAGACGTGCGTATAAGTATTTGTTACGCCATCCAGTGACGAGTAGAAAAACTAAATCGTAAAGGGTATTCAGGCGCATTCGTTAGAGGATTGTTCGGTACAGATTATTTATTATTTTCCATATTTTAATTAGCCATATTCTGTACGGAACCCTCGGAGCGCGAGTCCAACTCGCACATAGCCGGGGTTTTCTTATAAGTTTTTCATAAGTACCATTGATGATATGCTCAGTAGTGGATGTTTCGCTGTGGCTGAAAATGATGATCCGAACCAATGCTCCGTCCGATACGACTCTGACTCTTGACACACATTATGTACAAAATGTTCCTAAAAAGTTGCCCGTCAATATATAAATAAAATAAACACAGTAAGCTGGTTTTTCGTTTGGTAATTTCATGTTGATATTAGATATTTAACGAACAAATACGCTTGCACGCTCGACTCTAACAACTTTGACCTAGTTATAATCATGAAAGGCAATCTGCATGTTTATATGCGCACAGATCCCTTGAGAGTAAGTGTAACATGACAACGTGTGGCGATATTATTTTGCCACAGAATGTATTGTATAACAACATGGTTTTTACAACATAAATATATAAATGTGAGTTATGTTTCCAAATTGGTCAAAATCGGATTTTATAGAATAGATATCCGATGGTAAAGGTCATCGATCTATCCCTTTGGTCCATTATCGTAACCAGGTTTCATCATAAGCAGCTACGAAAAAAGATTATTGGTGATGATTTTTATTGTCAGTCAGACTATTTCCATTGTTTGACCGTTTGACGTATTTTACGATTTACGCATTGCATTGCTTCAGGTCTCACACCACACACCCTCGCACACCATACACTTAACGCTCACCCTACACACCGAGAGGTACACGCACACACACACACACACACATATATATATATATTTCGGAAGGGAGAGGCGCTGGATGCTGAAATTCAGGTTTTTACTTAGCTCAGCAAAGGAGCCTTTAACTATTTGTTTTGTCCAATTTATGTAGTTTATAAGAGAAATGAGACCCTGCAGTGGGGATGTATATAGGCTGTTGATGATGATAAGAGAAATGTCACAAAAATATTTGGAGAGTAAATACGTTGAGTATTATTATTATAATTTAAAAAATATATTCAATTCAATATAACTTTATTGTACACCAATACAAGCTTAAGTTTAAAAATTAAAATAAAAATAAATAAAAAATGTACAAAAGGCGGTTTTATCGCTGACAGCGATCTCTACCAGACAACCTTTGGGTAGAGGAAATAAGTAACAATATTTGGGTGGAGGTGTGACAGATTATAATTAAATACTTGAATAAACACATATGTATAGTTATATAAATAATATATAATATTAAATAATAATAATAAATACAGACAAATTAAATATATGTTATTTTATGGATACAATACATACTAGTACATAGGATTAATTATTGAGAAAATGCGACTTAAGTTGGAATTTGAATGTGGCCATAGATTTGGCTTGCCTGATAGCCTCGGGAAGGGAATATATCACGCAGATATATGTACAACATGGTCGATTGCGAATAATCGTTAGCGTTATCAAATCAGTTGGTTTTGGTCGGTTAATGTACACAATATGATAAAAATTAACTTACTGCAATCCATTAACGAAGAATTTCTCCGTGATGTAATCCCGGCAGTTTGAGTTCTCAAAGGCTAAGTAGAACTTGTATTCTCTGTCTAGCATCTCGAGACAGTTGGGATCAGCTCGGGGGCAGTGGTGCGAGCCGCACGCGCCGTAAATGTCCACGGGAATGTACTTGGATAATTGACGCGCGTACTGCAGCCGGCGGTTCCGAGCGTGACAGTTCGACACGAACCACGCAACCTACACAAATATTACAAGAGTATTAGGTCTACAATGCATTGCATTGTGTCTGTAGCAATGGACATACTTAAAAACTATGTACTAAAGAAATTAGCTCATGGTAGCTCAGTGGGTTAGAGCGTCAGTCCTTGAACAATCGAGGTCTGGGTTCGGTCCTGGCTTGTACCAATGAGTTTCGATTAAAATTTATGTATGATGATAAAACTCATTACCATTGGCTTTTCGGTGAAGGAAAACATTTAAGATACACATATACTGAGAATAAATTTAAAGGTGTATGTGAAGTCTAACAATCCGCACTGAGCCCGCGTGGTAGACTATGGCCCATACACTCTCTAGGAGAGTCGATGATGATGAAAGAAATTAGAAAGGTTTCAACCATCACAGTAATGTGAATCGGAACATAGGGATGTCTTGGTTCTTACTGGATGTTGGATCCCAACAACCTCTTCTTGGTTGACTCGGTTGGTTGATCTTTTTCGCTCATTAACCGCTTATGAATTATTACTTGAATGTCATTTTTCCCTGGCAAAGATCTGTCAAGGAAATGAATAATTGGCGACTCTTGGTTGAGCTTCTACCATACTGCCTTATGTATAAAAATATAATCGAAATGATTGAGAGTCTTACTCCTACCAGATTAACAGTCATTTTCTAGTTTATTTTTATGAGTGTGTTTTGATTTAAAAAACCGACGTAATCTCATAAATATCTAAATTTCATTGTAAAGCAGAGATAAGACTCACTGACACCAACACAAACAGATTTTAACATAGACCTATAGGTCACATAGTGAAAACACTAACTTGCCATTTGCTTAAGAAAGTAACATAATTATTCCCAACAAACGTAGCTAACAAATACTCAAAAAAGAACTACAGTGATGTGGCAGACACACAGTTACACAAAGGCTCAACATTTGTGATCCCCTCTATGTGGTGTCAGGGGTTGAAAGTCTTTGACGTATACTGTACAATTTTATTAGTACCTTTTTAGTCTTATTAGCTGCATAGTTTCTCTCAAGTGGTTTTTCGGTGCGCAGCGGGTCGTGGTAGACCCACCGCTCGTAAGGCGCCACTATGTCGGAGTCCCGCCGGTACGTGGCTGTCCAGTTGAAAACGTCCAATGAATTGGGGCGGAGTGACGCCGTGTGATAAGGACATTCCAAATAATAAAGGATCCATATCTGAAAATGGAAACAATCATCATCATCTTGCGGCAGTCCACAGCCGGACATAGGAGGTCATCATGATCATCATCAGCTAGGAGACGTCCACTGCTGGTCATTGGCCTCCTTCATGGTACGCCACATCTATTATTAGAGTAGTACTTATTATTAGTATAGTAGTATTATAAAGCGTAACTGCTATTTTTACATGCTTTAACTTAACTTAATTTACTCGTAACTAATTGTCTAACTAAGAGTCTTCCGATATCCCGACTGAGTGATGCTGTACTGTGAAATGGTGGTGGTATAGCTAGTAGGACGTGCAAGTAAAGGGGTCGCGAAACGTATTCCGATGCTATACTTATTTCATTCTGCTGTGAATACCAGTTCATTTGCGAACTCGGTTTCAAAATTAAACCTCGCACCAAAGCCAACGGCGCCACATACGTATAGACACCGTGGTTTAGGTGACCACTGACCAGGCCCCTTATCCCTTGAAGAGATTTCCACCAGCATTCACCTGTAGCATTTCTTACGCTGCCTGTACGTTCGCAAGCTGTCTCACCTGATTGATCGGTCGTTTGACGTTGAACGGTGTGTGGTGGTCTTTGAACAGGATAGCGTCTGCAGTGGCAGCGTCTCGTCCGTCCGCGGTGAGCACGCACTGGTCGACCGGACACTTGTTACGAATAAATTCCGTCCTTCCTCCGTGCACGTTCCAAGCGCTCAGACCGTTTGGTAACAATATTTTCTTCATAGATACTTCGTCAGGCTTCGGTAATGTGTACATTAATTGATCAACAATTCTGGAAATAAAAATTCACACAAATAATTTTATTGCTTTTTTACCGGATTACCAAGTCACACTGGTAGTAAGTATTGTTGAAATAAATATTACATTTCAGGCGTATCAACAATGAAGCATCAACGATAACATATGTGTCCCAAACCGCATTTTTTAAATAGTACGTATGTTGTGTTTTACATAACCGCTAGTTGTTAGTAAAACAGCTTATTAAGAAGCAATCGAACTGCGACACATACCTGTCGTGCCCTGGTGCATCTTCTGGGAACAGTTTCTGGTTCTCTGAGACGTACCACGGGCGCTGCTCGCCGCCACGCATGAACCAAGGACGTCGCGTTGCTTCGTCACCTTCCTTGATGTAATTATCCTCTTCTTCTGATATCATTTCCTGTTGAAGGTAATTACTTGTTTAGTGTTACATTTAGGAACTTTAAAAAACGGTCAAGTGCTAGTCGGAATCGTACACCTAAAACGCAAGTCCCCAAAAATCACGTCTGTTGTATGGGAGGCCTCCCTAAATATGTATTTTATTCCGTTTTTTAGTATTTGTTGTCAGATTTGTTTACATACATAGTTACAAGTGAACCAATAAAGCGTGTAAAATAATTGAAGCAAAAACTTACAGCGTGTGGACCCAGCTGTTGCGGCACCGGCGGCGACGGTTCCCTGGACGACGGCGGTGCCGTGAGCGTCTGCCGCGGCACTAGAAGCAGTGCCAGGACAGTCAGCCCCAGCATCAGCAGCAGAGCGAACCGGCGCACGAGCCGCGTCAGCCGTGCCCACATGCTGCCGTTGATGCTGATGCTACCCGTCCGATGTGCACGCGTGCCTCCCGCACACACTTACCACCTTCATCGCTTTGTACCACCCGCCCCCCACACTCACGTTGACATCTGGAAGTAACAACTGTGTTGAATGATTGATAGTCGTTATTCATTCTAGAAAGCTGGTAGAATAAAATATTGAATATTTTTTTTGTAGACGTACTTAGGAATGAAATATTTTGTCGCATCTACCCCGTTGTGCGATATAGCATCAAGTTTTTTTGCAGTCGTTTAAAAATAGTACATTTCGATACTAGTGCGAAAAATCTGTAAATTCAATCGAGTTTTGACTACTATTCAACACGTCAGAAGAGATTTAATTTACATTTTCGCACGAGTGTTTCAACTATCCCTCTACCAAGAAAAAAGTCATTTAAAACTTTCTGTTGTGAAACAAACAACATAATGAATGTATTTTTGTGTGATTTTATCACTTGTTTTAGTTATTCTGCTATTCAGGACGGCGATAAATACAACGAATAAAAAACCATGAAAATCGGTGCAGCCGTTCTCGGGTTATAAGTGTTCGAACAAACCCGACTCTGTAATTTATTGGTGTAAAATTCACTGGAGCCATTGTTGGTTCAGAAAATATTGTACGCGCCTATGACGTTGCCAAGGATTTCCATATTGTCAGATACATGTATGTACAAGTGTATAATTGTTATGTTGTTTTCAAATTTGTATTACATCCGTACCATGATGGCGGCAGAAGTAGTTCTACATCGATAATACTCCATAAAATTACTTTTCTGTTCAATTATTTACGGTTGTACGTATTGGATATTATCGACGCTTGTACAGAAGTAATGAAAAAGCTTCAAGTTAAGATTTTATTAAAAGGAGAGGCGATGAATGACTGCTTTTCATCTTTTGCTTTCTAGACAGTAATAAATACATTTTTAGTATCATCATCATCATCAACAGACTATATATGTCCACCACGCGGGCCAGTGCGTATTTGTAGACTTCACACACACCTTTTAATTTCTTCTCAGGAGTAAACAGGTTTTCTCACGATGTTTTCCTTCACCGAAAAGCCAATGGTAATGATTTTATTATTCGTACATAAATAACAAATTGGAATTCATTGGTACGAGCCAGGATCGAACCTAGATCTGGATTGTTTGAGGACGCTCTACCCAACTGAGGTACCATGACTATATTTTTTCGAATTTTTGTATACAATGGGTTATTACTGTTTTTGCCCTCTTCTCACTTCGTAGTAAGTGCCGATACGGCCGAAAGATTTTTTCGTTACCTGAAAATCATACTGCTGCTTTCAGACTCAAATAAAATGGTGGTAGCTTACTATGCGGACTTAGCAAGTGCACTACCAAACCAAACCAAGTAACGATTTGTCCAACCTCAGACGCAACCTAATGTAGCCTTTTCGTTTCCGAGTTATTAAAACGTACAGTTCAGTTATTCGGGTGCAAACCACCGTTGTGTATTCATGGGCATGGGCATGTGACAAAACGGTATCTATCTTCCATATTAAATTAACATGTCCCTGGTAACTGCACATTCTAATATCTAGAGTAAAGTTTAAGCACCTGCCTGACATCGAGGTTTAACTATCGTTTCGATAGAGAAGCGGTCGTCTTTGAAGTGTAAACAATTAGAAATAAACCTGCTTATATACGTAATGGTTAAAAAACGGCCATCCATACCATTCTCTATAAATACGACAAAAAAATCACGTTTGCTGTATGGCAGCCCCCGTAAATATTTATTTTATTCTTAGCAATTAAATAGAAAGTCACTTATTTACAAACTTATACAATAATAATAATAAAAATACAATAATAAAAACAAAAAACGTATATTTATTTATTTATTAGTATATGTTGTTATAGAGGCATCGTCTTTGAAAATTTCAACTGTCTAACTATCTCGGTTCGTGAGATACAACTTGGTGAAAGACGGGCAGACAGAGAGACGGATGGACAGCGGAGCTCAGGAAAAGTGTCCCATTTTACCCTTTCGGTACGGAGCCCTAAAATGTGTTTGGTATTTTCCACAAAATTTTCATTCTTACGATCTCTTTGTGATGTCAACGTGATTTGTGACGATCTTGGGATTTACTTAATTTTGTCCCAGATCGTTTTGGTTGACGTTCTCCTTATTTCGAACATTTACTAGAAAATCATCATATTTTTACACACATTACATAGATATTAGCAAAGTAATCTACTACACGAGAGTGAAGCTCCGAATGAGTTACCTTGAATAGTTTTGGAGAAAGCCTCAATCGAAGGTTTGCATCCCGAATTTTGAAATATAAGAACAACGAAATGCCATACTTTTTAAATATCGATTATTTATATTTTTAGTAAAAAATCATTAAAATTAAGTAAACAACATTAAAAAAACAATAAGAATTATTTATTTTTACACTTATTGAAGTGCATTGTATAATGGATTATTCGTAACTTTCATTGGACTTGCTAATTCCGAATAATTCAATGCCTACATACCACTTAGGTCAAACATCCTCACAACCTCACGGATCACGCAGCTCACGGATGTACATATTTGCTGGCATCACGACAATTGAGTTCGATTTTGATCATTGTTGCCTAGGCAACAAGATATATCCCTGCAATCCGTCAACAAGGATATCCGTGAGCCGTGAGGTTGTAAGGAAGTTTTTCCTAAGTGAATCGCACCTGAAACAATTGATTTCCGAAACTGTTCCACTAAATAGCATCATGAGACGAAGCACTGCTTATACCCGTGCCTTAAAGAAATATTATCTTTTTACAACCAGATTTCATCAAAAATCGAAAATGAAAAATGAAATCGAAAATGACCTCTTTTGGACATGGCACACGTCGAACACTTCGAACAAATGTCGCTGAACAATGTCGTGAGCACACACAGAATGGATAACGTTGTACACGCGCATGTTTGAGGAGTCCGAGCGAGCTGTACGTAATGGTCATTCTCTGTGCCAGTCTCTTGCCGAGGAATTGAGGTACATACCGGCGGTTCGGCAGAAAGCGATGATCGTCGGTTCTGTACGTAGTACACTAATTCTGTGACTCTCCAAACATAATAGAACACAATACATAAGGTTAGCAGTTTGCAACGAGACCAACATCGCGTCTCCGCAACCAAGTCATCAGTACATTAAGCACAAAGTCGACCTGATGTTCGTCTCTTTGAGCAATATGGTCAGCCAATGTCCCCTTCAGTAAGCTAACTCGGTAATTCTTGTTCTTTTTCGGATTTTATTACGTAGAGAATTTCTCTTTGATTCGCTGAGTTTCTTTGAACTTGCTTATAAATACGGCCAACACTAAAAGACCACGTTTCGGTTCGCTACGGGATATTCTACAGATCAAAGAACTTCTGCAAATGGTTTTATATCATGCGAAGAACATTTTTCTTTGTATTTTTGTGCGCACTAAATGCACCAACATCCTAGAAGCAATGCTGCCTTTGGTACTATATGTACACTCGAGTACAAAAATATGATCAACTTTTGAAATTTATTTGACATTTCACTCAACACACTACACAGGAACAAGCAAGAGTGAATGTGCCATGGTAGAAAAGTGGATACATATTTTTGTACTCGAGTGTACATGTACTATAGCATACATTTAGTGTAGTAATACATGTTTCAATTAGTTTATAGGCGGTTTTACAATTCCTTGTAAAGATATGCGACCTCATGTTAATCGTACCTTTACGATACTGCAGTACATAACTAGGCAATGAACAAAATTAAACTCTTGCTATATGCGATTGTTATTTAGCTAATCCCCTAATGAAGAGCCTAAACTAGTATATCTCATGTCCAACTACAGACTTACGCGAAAGGCGAAGTCTTTCGATCAATAAGTATATCTAATTATAACTATTTATTAACGATTACGTTATATTTATTTATTCATATGATTTCGGAAACGGCTTTAACAATTTTGCTGAAATTTGGTATGCTGTGGTTTTCGGAGCAAAAAATCGATCTAGATTAGTTTTATGTCTGGGAAAACGCGTTTTTGTTTTATTTCTCATTATTCCACGCAAAATATGGTCGCTAATTTCACACGCTTGGGCATCGTGGTCCAGCGGCTAAGGCACAAGATTGTCCGGTGTCCGGGTTCGAATCTCGGTGGGATACGAAGTTATTAATTTTTTAATATTATTTATAGACGCACCTGCCCATTCCACGGTGCACGATCGCTAAACGAAGTTATTCTACTATCTCCCCTTCACTTACTTCAATAACTTCATTCAGCCTCATACGTATATGGGCACCACCAGGATTACTTTCAGGGGAGTCATCTACACTCTATACTTTCACTGTAGTTATTTTGTACCTTTTAAAAAGGTGGGCCAGAAATAATATCAGTAATACTGGCATCGCAGTAATGGTTACAACCGAAAGAAGTTATTTATCCAGTGGTGATATGGCCATAAAATTTTGTTTAATATTGAGTTCCCGGTTTGCTCTCACGCCAAAAATCTCGCAAGAGCGCCCCCTTGCACCATTTTCTCGGCGCCCATGCTCGTACGAGGCATGCAGGGCGCCGAGAACACTTTTCCGATGCGTTTCCGTCGGTTGGCCGTGAAGTAATTTCCCGGTTAATTTATCGGTTCTTGGAGCGCAATGGCCAGCCCGGCCTAAATCGTGCGATAAGAGGTACGTACAAGAATCACACGCGATGCAATCGAGGTCATATGAACGATCGATGTCGTCGTGTGCACAACAGTCCTGTGCCAGGAATTAAACAGCCAGAAACAACATCAATTGTCTTCTCGAACAATAAAATGTTGGATTTCATTTTGTTACACGCAACGGTTTGTAAAGGTAGTGAGTACTATGTTATAATCAGATAGCGGTGATGTAAAGTGAAAGCCGCGCCCTGTATATCGTGTTTAATTTAGATTTAATGTGCAGATATTAGCTATGAGGATTTTTAGGGTTCCGTGCCTCAAAAGGAACCCTTATACGATCACTTTGTTGTACGTCTGTCTGTCTACTAACAATCCGAGACGGGTTTGATTCTCAATGGGGGTAATTATCAGTTTTGTAAATTGTTTGGTGGTTGAGCATTTCCTATGTCCGCCTGAATAGCTACCACCTATTACAAAAGTCTGCCGCCAAACAGCATTGTTAATAGCACCGTTGTGTTCCGGTATGAAAGGTAACATAGACAGCGCCTCATTAGCTTAGTCACTTACCATCAGGTGTAACGAAAGCCTTGAAAACTATGTGATGTATGTAATATGTATACATGTACATAATGTAAATGTAAAATTATCGTAAATGAATGATTTATAAGTCATTTAAAATTTAGATGGCAGCGCAAAAGCTGGAGTTATATTAGATATATTATACTATCACCTGTTATCACCATAGCTAACGACTAACTATATATTATAAATACGTGTATCGTATGTTAACAAGGACAAGGTCGTTCGCAGTAGCGTCATTGGTTGCTCGTATTAATATTTTATACATGTATTTCCCACAACTGAAATAAAACCTTTTATGAAATTTACATAAGCCTTAGACAAATCGGAAGCTGATCCAAGAGACGCAAAAGGTTTGTTAATTGCGCTGTATAAAATGAATTGTTATGTCATGTCAAAATTCCGATTTTTAGGGAACTTAAACTGCCGAGACTTAAACTGCTGTCTCAAGCGGCAATTGCGTGATTGGTTAGAAGAAGAAAAAATTCTAATCAGTTAAATAATACTAGTGCGGAAATCATATGTATGATTCTGTAAATAAATCATATTGTTAAAATATTCAATGGGAAACTGAAATTTACTAATTGTCATCATGTTACCAAGTGCAATGCAAGTAAACTTATCTTTATAGATAGCCCTTTGAATCGACGGCAACGTGGGAAAAAGCGGGTGTCGTCGTGATTCCTTGGAAAATGATCAATACACATTTCATACTACCAAAGAATTTATAGCAAGAAAATTCTTGTAAGCCACGGTCATTCAGTTTGATTCGGCTCGATGGAACTTTCCTATCTTTTCTCTGGCTGAGTAGACAGACCACAGCCTAGAATCCTTAATAAATCTCCCATCACAACGAACGAGCATAGAGCGTTGCGTTTGATGTTGTTTTGTGTTTGGCGATCGCAGCAATATTCTAGCCGCTACTGCCGGTTCCCTGGAATATTTCCGTGGTCACTGTATAATATGACATATGTTTTTCTGCATAACGTTCGTTTTTACAAATTAAACGTTAATTGTCCTAATATTATTATAATAGTTAAAATTTGAATGACTGTGACTATTACATGCACGGGTGAACGGATTTGTTTTGTTTTGGATTAGATACATTATACTTTTCACCGCAGTGAAACTAATTCCACGCGGACGAAGCTAGTAAATAAATTAATAATCAATTTGACATTGTTTCTTTTAATAAAATTATTCATAATCATTGTTAACTTGCTGAGTCCACTGTTGAACATGGCTCATGCTTCAAAGACCGTCAGGGGCATGAATGCACTGCATTTCACAAAATTTGTTAAATTAAAGTCACTACTGTTATGCGCTGATTTGTTGAAAAAATACATGGATTTTTGTCTTTTTATCTATTAATGATATAGCGTATTAGCTCAGTTGGGTAGATCGTCAGTCCTTGAACAATCGACGTATGGATTCAATCCTGGTTCGTACCAATGAGTTCTAATTAGGAATTTATTTTTTGAATGAAGGAATTTATGCACGAATCCGCACTGGTCCTGCGTGGTGGACTATAGCCCATGAACTCTAGGAGACATATATAGCTGTTGATGACTGCTAATAACGTCTAACGATTGGTATTTCTTGAGATGTCATAAACGTCATTGAGTATTTATTAATAACTTATGTGTTTGTATCAAATTTCAACAAGAGCATTCCCCTTGTTCATTGATCGGGCTAACTTAAAGAAGTTATTTCAATGTATTTAACTAATACGGATAACAGTAGTGACTTTAATTTTCAAAATTTCGCTGCATTTTATTAATCAATAGTTGAACTGAAAATAAGTTTCTGATATAATTAATAATTGATTAAAGCCAATATGTTTTCCTATGGTTGGTATCTTCCAGCTGTGTAAAGAAAGACGACCATGCCGTCATGTAATTAACTTTAAATAGCTATATTATACTTCTCATCACAAAAAAGGAAACACCTTGCCAGTTTATATTTTGTAAGGATTATCAGAAAAATGTGTATATTTAGGAATATATGTCAAATGTGGTTTATCAATAATATGAGGTTTTCAAATCCTAATGTTAATGTTTTAAATTCAAAGTTTTTCTGATAATCCTTACAAAACATAAACTTGCAAGGTGTTTCGATTTTTCTGATGAGAAGTATATTTAGAGTTATCATTATCACCTTTTATGATAATGACGAGTTGCGTTAGGCCACATCAGGTTATGTTGCATTAACATTGCTAATAAATCGCCACGTCGGTCGATCGGTTGGCTTTCAACGAGAGGACTTGCTGCCATCACCACGCTTTTAGGCAGATTGTTTATAACAATAAGATGTTGTTGTTGCAAATATAAAACGTTAACAACTTAACTTTTCATTTTTAACCCCCGTCGTAAAAAGTGGGGCGTTATTAGTTTGACGCCAATGTCTGTCTGTCTGTGGCATCGTAGCTCTCGAACGGATGGACCTATTTTGATACGGTTTTTACGTGAAAGCTAGCATTTTGAAGAGGATTGCTGTATAGTATAGTTATAGCGCATTTTCGTCACAAGATGTATTTTTTTCTTTTTTTTTACAGTGGGGACATATTTAGGCTCTTGGTGATGAATTTATTTACTTACAATGAATTAAATTACTCTCTATTAAATTAATCATAATCCACTATATGCTACACCTAATTAGAATGACAAACTTATACAACAATATAGTACAATGATTTTTTTTAAATTAAAACGCGAATTAAATAGTATAAAAAGGCATCACAGTTTCGCCTGCGGCTTCGTCTGCGGTTACTTAAAAAAACTTAACACAGGAACAATGTATCGGCATAAAGTTACCAAACTTATTTCTGGCGTTTGCTCGAAAAAAGGCTAAATAGAAAATTATACTTTCACATTTATATATTAGGTCCTACAGCTTTTGCCCACGATTTCGTCTTCGGGGCCTTCCAACAGTAACCCACCAGAACTACTTGTTAGAGCGGGATACAAATTATGGTATGTCTCTTTCCAACCCTTCAACTATACCGATACAAAAAAAAAACGACTCTCCTTTTTTATGTATGATGGGTGCATGCGCTTGGCCTTCATCTCACCTGACGGTAAGTCACGATAACGCAGTTAGATTGCTATGGCCCGCTATAAGAACACATAATACAACTTATACACATGTTAAAAATTGCGATTTTTTGTTCGATCGACTTTTCTAGTACGAGTCTGACTTAAATTTTGCTAGTTTTATTTTGTTGTTGAAACACATTGTGATGGGTCCCACCGAAAATTTTGTTTGGCATTTGTTAAACGATTTCACCTTTAATGATACATTGTGAGATAAGCAACACAATCTTTATGAAAGTTATCGCGTTTTCCAAGAACCACTTGGTACAATCAGTACGCTTTGATAAAGCAGTCCTTTCTCATTCATTCCGATTTCAGGATATAACTAACTACTCGTACTTATATACTATTGATATTATGTTTTGTAACATTATCTTTCGTAATCAACCAATTATTATCACATTGTATCACTTTGTTCCGGATACCAGTGAATTTTTTACTTTATTTGTTGTTGAATTTTTGTGGTATCAATTTATTATGTGTGGGCGTTTAACAAATATAATACACTCTGTATGTAATATGTCTGAGACCCTGCATTGGGGACATATACAGGTTGTTAGTCAGACATATACAGTCGCAGGGAGTCGCTGGATGCAGGTGGCTCGGGACCGGTCGATGTGGCGTACCATGAGGGAGGCCTATGTCCAGCAGTGGACGTTTCCCGGCTGATGATGATGATGACAGGTTGTTAACGACGACGCAGGGTAAGTTGATTTGGTGGTAAGTAAAAAAACGAGTATGGACTGAATGAATGGACTGTATTCTGTATTTTAAAACGATATTTTACATGAAACGAAATAAATCTGCACATCGACACAGAAAAACCAAAAGAAGACAGACATTTTGACATAACCTTTTTTATAAAAACAAATTTATTGACAGCCAGCAACACAGGTTGATGATGATGACGGTGGGTGGATTGATGGTAGTAGTAGTATCTACATATATGTATCCACTTTTGAACCATGTCACATTCACCTTTAACTGTCATTTCGCTAAACACACTACACAGGAACAAGCAAGAGTGAATGCGACATGGTTCAAAAATGGATACATATTTTTGTACTCGAGTGTACACAAACAAGCATGTAAAACTTGACATCTCATTTTTAATTCCATATGGATGTCGTTCGTGTCGTATAGGAACCTAAATTGTTTTTTGTCTGTTTGTTCTTGTAACAAATACAAATCTAAGGAGAAGTAAGATATAAAATATAAATAAATTAGAAGCTAATGATTATTTTTGAATTTATAAGGAAGATCCGTCATCGGTTATAGTTTTTCCGGCTTGAAATATACTAATAACTGTGGTAATAATAACTGACCGAGTGAGCGAAGCGAACCTTCGTATATAGGGTAAACGAATTTTTAAAATTTTTCATTCTTCGTGGATTTATCATTTCGGCCTAAAAGTCGAAAAGTCTAGCTTTTAAGCTAACAAACACCCGGTGTTTGGTAATAACTATAAATCGTGAGTAATTGAGATAAATGACATAAGCTGGGAATACCAATCAATTTATTCTCATTGCTATCTGGGTGAATTCATAAAGATAGAGATTTACAGAGCACCTGGAACTATTTTCTCATCACAAAACTAACTAATAGGGCTAAAACCAATTAATATGTTCTAGGTGGATGTTATATATGCCTCCATTTCGTCGATATTTAAAAGGAACTGACTGGCTATGTGCGGCAAAGTATGTGCTCTCGAGGTCTACAGTTCACAGATGAGTCACTAGTTATCATCTCTTTCCTTCTATTTTATTTTATCATTCAGGCAGTTACTTGTTCATAAAATGTTCGTGATCGATCTCTTTGGTGATTGGAACATTTACTAACAATTCCACATTCCAAATTGAAATCAATACTTTGATCCCTGCTTGTCAAGAACCAACCAGTTCTTTTTGAATATATGTGATAAAACACTTTTTCAGTGTCATTGATGCTATGAACAACAAACCAGTTCATGGTGTTTAAAAAGTAAAAAATCTGTGTAGGTACTTACTTTATGTTAAATAACAATAATTTCTAGTAACAGCTCAAACGGGGCAAAGTAGTTAGCTATGCTATTACACTATTTAACCGTAACGTGCAAACCGTAAAAAATATACAGTGGAAATACACACTTGTTCTCACAAATTGTTTCCATAGCATATTTTTTTTAAAAATTCAGTAAATTGTTTTCAGTTACTAAGATCTGCATTATTACCCTATGACAGAACGTACTCAAGTTTTAATAAGATACATTAAATGTCAAATTTCATTTTGTGCGTATAAATGTCGTGCTTGATCCGATATTGAGAGCCGTTTATCAATACGAGCCTCCGATCGTAATTCGCAAGCGTTTTCGGAAGCATACTAATACTAGTGACCAGGGTGTTGGCTGTACGCTACTTCATGACTGCACGTCTTCATCCTGTGTCGATTGTTTTGAAAACCGCAACTCAATGGTTCAAAAGATACAAACAACATGTCAAAGTCAATAATCAAACTCGTTTACAACATTCTGATTGAATGCAATCCATTTCAACTCTGCTGTCTTTATGTAAGAAATCAAATCTGAGCACTGTAATGGGATCCGATTTTTCTACTTATTATATAAATTCAATATATTATTAAATATAAAAAGCCAAGAGCGAGTCTATAAAAAATCACGTTTGTTGTATGGGAGCCCCCTTAAATATTTATTTTACTCTGCTTTTTAGTATTTGCTGTTATAGCGGCAACAGAAATACATCATCTGTGAAAATTTCAACTGTCGAAATATCACGGTTCATGACATACAGCCTGGTTACAGACGGACAGCGCAGTCTTAGAAATATTTCAACGGGACCCCGTTGGTTACCCTAAAAAATCAGATCGGATTATAGTGTTGCGAAATGAATATCATTTACAACTTTATTGTTAGCTACAACAGGCGTTCTGCAGCCAATGGTCCCAAGATGGGACTTTGAACCAGCATTGAAGAAAAAAAATGTTATGAAAATTTTATCGGCGAAATCGCCATAAAATAATATATGCGGGCGTCCAGTTATCATTTCAATGTATGCTAAATGAAAATTTTGATTTCGGATAATACTATATCTAGTATTACTACTACTGTCGTTAATAGCAAATACGGGTGTTAATAAAGACATGCTCTTTACCTATATCCTACAATCAGCACCTATTGTTCTCTTATCTCTAAATGTAAATTATGAACTAATTAATATCCACTTACATGTATGCGACACAACTAATTAATTTAATATTTGTTTAAATACGATTGTGCTATATGACAGGAACTAACAATCAGTAATAATTAGTCATTATCCCTATGCTCAGCTGTAAATTTCCGTGAAATTCAGCTATCTAAGGAAATACTTAGAAAGTCAAATAATAGTTAATAATAATTTAATTATATCCGAGTGTATTATGTTACGAGAGGTTATTTAGGTGCAGAGCTCAAAAAACAGAAGGCAAAAGTGGGCAATCCTACTACATTACACCTTTAGTGCGGGGGAACTAGACCAATTGACGGAGATGGAAAAGAAGTGTGTGGAATTAGATAGTGTAATTCAAACTGTCACTTCTCTTATCGTGTAGGGTGTAATAGCCGACCTTATACACCCTTGTTGTCTGAGTTGTTGAGCCGACATAGTCCTCTGACATGTCTCATGTAGCTACTACCTGTCGTAGATAGTAACCGGTAACAACGGCTTAACTTGCCTAACGAAGCACGGAATTATCTTACTTTTCAAACAATCAGTTGATTCGACCTGCAATGTCCTGACCAAACTGGGTGAAAATTTCACAAAGTTATATTTGACAAACGGGGAGGGAATCGAACCTGGGACCTGCGTGTCTTGCGCGTATAATTCTCAGCCAACTGCGCCAAGGAGTTCATTATTTATTGGGCCAATTAAATGGGTTCAATTTTAATTATATTTAAATCAAATTAAATTAGGCCTGTAAATTAGTCATAATGGAGATGACCGCGTGGTTTCCTCAGAGTCAAGCTGCATTGTCAATAGAGATGCACCGAATATTCGGTTCCTATCCGGTATCCGGCTTATCCGGCCCTTTTTTACTATCCGGCCGGATACCGGATGGTAATGTACTATCAGGCCGGATACCGGATAGGAAACTTGGTAGATTTTATAAATAGAATCTAAATAAAGACACAGTTGTAATTGAAGCTTTTTATTATTTTAAACAACTTTAACTTTTTATAATAACGCTGACTGACACGATAAAACTCTCTACCAAGAACTGTGACCGCGCGAACGTTCACTACGAAACAAGTCAAAACCTGCACGGCGCGGGCGGCGTGCCGGTGCGCGACACGCACCTACGAAACTCAAAATGCCGCCGGCCGAATATTCGGCGGCCGGATACCGAACATTCGGCTGGTGGTCAGGCCGAACATCCGGTATCCGGTATCTGGCCAAACAACTATTCGTTGCATCTCTAATTGTCAACGGACGCACAAAATAATGCGATAAAAAGAACAAACAAAAGACAAGTCCACAGTATATCCTTTAAATATGAGGTACCAATGGAAAAAAAATATTTTTATTTTAAAGTCGTGAGGAATTACATAACGTGTGTAATATAACTCAAACGCAATGTACTTGCAGTGTTTTACGAGTTATAAAATGAATTTATAGGCGTGGATTTTGAAACCGCAAAATTTGAAAAAGAATAGGCATTAGGCAATAATAGATACTGGAAAGGACACTGGCGATTTGATGTTGCTTCGGTTTGACTGTCCGCCGTTTACAGTGAGCGCACTCGGAACTAATGTAAGATACGAGTTAATGAAAAGTAAATTTTAAAAAGACTGCGTAAATTTCATTTAAACAAACACTTAGTATATTTTTGTAATCGATTTATAAAACCCTTTATTTTGACAACCCACGCAATAGGTTTCGACGAATTTTTTTAGACATATAAATGTAAGATATATGACATATATTATTTGGCACAACAATCAGCCATTTTTATATATATACGAAGTGTCATTCTCACAATTGAGACGAATCTAACGACAGCTCTCAAGATAAAATCCATCAAGCCATGTTTACATACAATTGAAAACCACAAATCTTCTTCTGGCGCAGTTGGGAGCAAGTAATTTTTTTAAATTTGTTACATTCAGCCTTACACTTAAAACTCGTTAGCTTTGCAACGAAAGAGTTTTTAATATACACAGACACCGGTTGGTAGACGTTTCCCAGGAGGTGATCGCTACTCGAGAACTCTTTACTACTTCCCTATCGGTTATCCGTTCTTCGAGCGATGTGACTTGCTCGTTGCTACTTCAGCTCACTGACTCTTCGTGCTATGTCGATGACCTAAGTTCGTTGACGGATTTCCTCATTCCGGATTTTATCACGTAGAGAAATTACGAGAAAAACGGGCTGAATCCGGAAAGCCATATAAGCGTACAGGACGGACTGTTAAAAGTTACAAAACAGCTGCACTGCACTTCTCGGTCTGAGAAAACTCTCCGAAGGAGAAAAAGTTCAAACCGGGCAAAAGCTAGAAGTCGGCTAAGTGCCTCGACTTGGCCTTGCGAAGTAGTTGGATAGACTACTTGGAAAGTTTTCCGAGAGTTATGAAATATAAAAATGTTTGTTGCATCATCTACTAAAATTTATTAATATACAGATTTGGGGGTACTCCTTTTAAGCTAAAGCTTGTATCAGGAGACCCCACTACTCTGTAATGTATACAACGTATTATTGTGCAGATAATACCTATATCTATAAATTTATTTTTATTCATTAAAATTTATACAAAATTGATATTTAGCCTGTGTGCCAAGCGGAGTGAGAAGTGTGAGGTAAAATAAGTGATGTGGATTGAAGTGGTGTGTGTGTTGGGTAGTTTTAAGATACTATCTCTTAAAATAGAATTTAAATTCGTAAGCAGGTACAGGGTTAGATTTCTGTGTAGTTTATTGTATAGGTGAGCCGATAATATGTTGTGAAAATCTGGTTTTTCCTCGATTAGTTATAATCACGTCAGAGATTCGCCTTGTAACAGTGGTGTCAGGGTTGTACGTGAGCTTCTTATGGCGCTTTAAAAGAGCAGCAATTATATATAACTGTCTCATTGTTGGGACTTCACTGAGAGCATAAAGTTCGGTGGTTGAGAATATATATGGTTTAGAGTACATATCTTTGAGAAGAGGTCTCTGAGCGCTCTCTGCTTCAAGGAACTTAGTTTTAGAGACGTTATCCCAGGCCGGAGAGTTTTGAAAATTGTAGATTTTATAGATTCTGATGTCCGACTTTCGGAAAAAATCGTGCCTTAAGACGCTGAAATCAGCTAAATGCGCATCATATTCGGTTGTCGCTGGCAAAAAGTATGCAACATATCACGCCAAAATGAAAATATGTTATTATTCAGCATATTTCCAACAAGATTGTTGTTTTCAAAACACGATTTCGTAAACTTTTCTCGATAGAAAATGAGTCCAAAATCAGCTCTCAACGGTCATAAATCTTTAGTCGATACGGCTAATGTGTGAAGTGTTTTTTGTAAAAAATATTGCAAAAAATTCATAAGGCGTTTTTCCATTTTGTCGTTGTTTCCGATTTTTGATTAAGTAGTTAGTTTCTACACAATTTCGTTTTGTTTTATTTCACAACTCGAATTCAACAGCGCGCGCTCACACCATTATTTGCATCTCTCTTACTTGTACCGAGACCGACAGTGATCGCTGAGGCGCGCTGCTAGACGGACCTATGTCGCTCTTCGTTCTGCGCTCCGTTCGTTTGGATTGACCAAAGCGGAAAACAATTTTTTTTAAAATATATTGTAATATACAAATTTGTACATAGAAGTAATTGTTTTTAGCTAAAATATTTGTGTTTGCTTGTAATTTGATATATAAACTGTAAATAAATGTAAAATAATAATAATCTGTACTGTATAAAAATAGAAAATAAAACAAATAATAGAAGATTGGGCAAGAGGCGATTATATCTTAAAAAACAGAAACAAATTATGGAAGTTATAAAGTAAGTACCTAATCTACCTATATTGTTTTAAAATGATTCATTGGAGTATTTCACTAGTTCAAAATACTACTCGATCAATAAGGTGAGCTATTTCAATCACGCTCACGTTGTCTAAACAGTCTAGTTGGGAAAATGGTGGTTCTAGAAAACCACATCGTCGTGGGTTCAATCCTAGGTGTAGGTATAGCTTCGTAGCTCTTTTTTTATTCACATTTTATTACTAATTGATTTTATCTCTATTTTAGAAAAAAAACTAATGAACAATTCAGCAAACGATAATGACGTGGTAGAAGCACCCAGTCCGTCGGATACTGTTTTAAAAGAGTAAGTGAATGCCTCATTATTTCGGTGTTTTTTTTTCAAGACAATTTTTTCATAGAATTATTAAAGTTTTAGAGTTTTATGAATTAATCGCACACACTAAACAAAAAAAACTTCATTATTCCGTGTTTTTTTTAAAAAATTGCATAGACTTACGAAAGTTTTAGAAGTGTTCGTACATTCATAAATTTTAGATCAATTAAATAATTATTATACTAGTTATATTTCATGAAAACTTAATATATTCTTTGGAAACACATACTCCTATTATTTTTTATGAAAGTAATAATATTTTCTATTTTTAGGTTAACAAATGTGGCGCTCACAGAAAATTTTAAATCACCAGATATGTTTCTTCCACTTCAGTGTGAAACTAAGTAAGTAGCCGTGTAGAAAAAAATATTACACTTGTCACAAAGCATATTACAAAATTGATGTTTTCGTAATTTTGTGGCTTTAGGTTGGATGAACAGAAATAAAAAGACGGGTCAAGTAATATTCCTTCAGATGCTCAAAACCAACATGAGCCACTTCAAATTCCTGATGATTTACCCGAACTTGAGGTAACTAATATAATTTTACTTATATGTTTTACTACTGCATGCATACAAAATAAAATTCTTAAATAATATTTTTTACTATTTTAGGTTGAATCCAGTCAACATGTGGAGAAGGAGACCTATATTGGGCGACGAATTATAAGCGTGTCACACTTTTATAAAAAGTTACAAGAAATATCCAATCATGGGCCGCTGGGTTGTAGCATCAGTAACATGGATTTAGTTGGAGAAAAGCAAAATGGACTGACATCAAAATTTACTTTTTTGTGTAAATTATGTAACATAAAATTTTATATAGAAAGTGATTCTTGCGATGATCATTACCTACCAATCAATAGCTGTGCGGTAGCTGGTATTATGTCTATTGGTGGTGGTCATTCACATTTAGATGAGTTATCTGCAGCATTGAACCTGCCTTCATTGTCATCATATCATATCCAAAAACTGGGAAGAAGTTGCACATGATACCATGGAGCAAGCCGCCAAAAAAGAAAGAGATTTGGCAATTGCTGAGTGCAGGTTCAACAAAAATGGGATACCTGAAATTGATGTATGTGTAGATGGTTCCTACTCCAAAAGATCATATAAAAATTATTCAGCACTGTCTGGTGCAGGTGCCATTGTTGGAAAGAGGACAGGTGAAATTTTATATTTAGCAGTGCGCAATAAATATTGCTATTCGTGCGATCGAGCAGCAAAGAAACAGACACCAGTCAAAAAACATACTTGTTTCAAAAATTACACTGGCCCTTCAACGGGTATGGAGAGTGATATCATTGTTGAGGGATTCATGCAGTCTGTTGAAACACACAATCTGATTTATCGCCGTTTGATATCCGATGGTGATGCGAACACGTACAAAAAAATTCTAAAAGCACAACCATATAAAGACCAAGGTGTGGCTGTAGAGAAAATTGAATGTTGCAATCAATTATTGCGAAACTTCTGCAATAAAATGCAAAATTTACAAACTGATACACGTTACTTGATTAGTCACAGGAAAATATTGACAAAGACGAAAATCATGAGCATGAGATCTGTCATTAAGAAAGCAATATTAAAAAACAAGTCAGATGAATGCCCTGATATTGAATTACTATTCGATGGCATATTATTATCTCACCATCATGCCTTTGGCAACCACGCCAAATGCAAACCATACTTTTGTAATATATGTGGTGTTTTGTATTTTGACCCAAAATATAGCAGGCCATGCTCGAAGCCTTATTCATGACGTTGACAGTAATGTCGTTGAACGCTATCACAGTGTTATTGCCAAATATATAGGTGGAAAAAGAATAAATTTTTCTTTGAAACAGTCGTACGCAGCAAGATGTCATGCTGCGGCTTCATCATTCAATACAAATAAACCTTTATCTTGGTTATACAAAAAAATCAGGAGTTGCACCAAGATAAGGTATATCCGAATCGATAAATAAGCCGCAAGGCTCTATATTTATTCCTTCTTGGGCTTCTAATTGTAAGATCACCGTTTTTTCATTTAAAAGGCCATGTTTTATTGAAGTTACATGATCTAGGTTACTTTTATATAAAATATATTTCACCAAATTAGCACAACGGGTGCCTACTCTTCTTTTAATCACGCAGCCGAAACTTGAAGCAGTCAACAACGATTGACGAAGCTGGATCCATTCTTTTGAAGTATTGTTTTCTTTTCTATAATGGCTAGTTCAGCATCAGTTCTATTCAAAGAAATCACAAGCTTTTTTTCAGTTTTTCCAGCTCTTCCTTCGGCATGTCTTCTTTACTACAGTGCTCACCATAATTTTCATCTTTTTTTTGAAAAACTATCCGTCTCTTTTTCTTTAAGTACTTGTTATTCATTTCTTTCTTTTTTAATCTTTTTTCTTCCATCAGTTTCAGTTTTCCTTGTGGACTATTGATTACAATTTTTTTGTATAACCCACATAAAGGTTTATTTGTATTGAATGATGAAGCCGCAGCATGACATCTTGCTGCGTACGACTGTTTCAAAGAAAAATTTATTCTTTTTCCGCCTATATATTTGGCAATGACACTGTGATAGCGTTCAACGACATTACTGTCAACGTCATGAATAAGGCTTCGAGCATGGCCTGCTATATTTTGGGTCAAAATACAAATTCTCTGCCAAAGAGAACTATTGAAAAAATTGTTTTCAACATTCTTTTGCTCACCATATTTATTACAAAAGTATGGTTTGCATTTGGCGTGGTTGCCAAAGGCATGATGGTGAGATAATAATATGCTATCGAATAGTAATTCAATATCAGGGCATTCATCTGACTTGTTTTTTTAAATATTGCTTTCTTAATGACAGATCTCATGCTCATGATTATCGTCTTTGTCAATATTTTCCTGTGACTAATCAAGTAACGTGTATCAGTTTGTAAATTTTGCATTTTATTGCAGAAGTTTCGCAATAAATGATTGCGACATTCAATTTTCTCTACAGCCACACCTTGGTCTTTCTATGGTTGTGCTTTTAGAATTTTTTATACATTTTGGTCGAGTAGGACGATTTGTATAAAATAGCAGATTTTTTTTGTCGAGTTGTCCCCGTAGTAAAAGTTGTGGCATATTACTAACACATTATGTGGTTTAATGGATGAGACTCTTATACTTTTTATAATTAATTTTTTATTCTCTACTTTTACACGTGACGTGAGTAAGTACTTACTTGGTATTGTTCTGAAGAGGGAGAAATATTAAATATTATTAAAACAAACTTTTAACGCATAAAAAAACGGTGATTAAAAAATATGCAATATGGAACATTTTTTAAAGTTACATGCGTAAATTGTGGTTTATTTTCTAAAATTTATGATTTTTAACGTTAAACCTCTAAAACTTTCATAAGTCTATGAAAAAAATTTGTCTGGAATCTGAAAAAATCTGAAAATTTATATGGATATAAAATTCTAAAACTTTCATAAGTCTATGAAAAAACAACAATCTTGAAACAAACTTGGATTTTGGAATAATGAGGTCTCCCCTTTGGTGTAGTAAGTACGTAAAGAGCATAAAGTTGACCTCCATATAATAAACAAAATAAAATTTAAATACATGCTGTCTACTAGAGAAACTATGAAGGAAGGGATGAAATAAATACTAATTTACAATAATAAAAAAACATAAAAAAACATAAAAAAATTATAAAGATCATTAAATTGTTGATACGTAATTCTGCTTTAATTTTTCAATGTTTTGTTCAATTCCTAACCCCAAAAAAGAAGATAAATATTTGTATGACTTTTAGCGCCATTCTTAGCGCGCGTTCTGTTCCTGACGCACTTGAAGTCTTATTACGAGTAGTACACAATTTCACCGTACGCGTATGGCGCGACGTTATCGAAAGAGTTTGCGATCTTAGCTAAAAATCCAAACGCTCAAGGTCATTGGCTATAGTCAGCGCCTTAAGACCTTCCACGGTGTGCGCTGCGTCAATGGATGAATTGTTCCTCTTAAAATTACATTAAAAAGTCCGCAATATCATATGTCTATCTTCTAACGATAACTCATAATAACCATTTCTCTCTGAAAATATATAAATATAATAGAAATATTTTCAGAAAAGAAAGAAACAGAAAAATATTTATTTAACTAAAACACACACAACACAATACAAAATACAATTAATACATACATTGCTTACAATTACAAATAATACATTATTGATGTACATAGGCATTGTGTTGTAATGTGTCCTCAAAAAGGACTGATCTCAACTTTCGAAGTTGTTTTAAAAGATTTGGTGCGATTCTATATCTAAAATTTTAAACTGTCTTCTTAAATATTCAATTTAGAATATATTTGACGTTTACACTATACAATTTGAATGAATAGCTTAGGATTTAAAAACTCCCCCGCGTCAATGTCGGTAAGCGGTCTGCGGCCGGGGGCGGCGACCGCGGGCGAGGCGCGCTTTGAGGGGTAGTGGATGGGTGCCCGGTCCGTTACAGTTGAGCATAAAGCTGAAAAGATGGTACTGTGCTGCCCGGGCGGAAGATCATTTTACCTTCATGCAGTTGAGCATACAAAATAAAATTTACTTAGCACAAAACTAGAAATAAAATTCCTTCTATGTTTAAGAAATAATGACTATTTTTACGTGGTCATGGTCGTCATTTTATTGCACCAGTGAATAATATAAAGGTGCGTCCACATTTGTGACAATTTGTCGAACATTATCCATTATCATTATATTATTGTTTTATGGTTGATGGAACCCAAAATGGTTGTTTAATTTTATCTTCTATCGCCCGTAAATAATAGTGTTGATTTGGTAATCCCATTGTCATACTTAATTCGATTGAACATCGCTACAATTTTTAAACCCCAAAAAGGATGACCGAACTGTCTAGACCAGTCCGTTTGAGATCCTAAAGAACTAAAAATAGATTTAGCTTTCATTTCCTTAATAACTTTGTGCATAATTCTTTCTTGAACCGTAATGAGCTGCGAAATCACAAATTCGTATTGAAAACACCGCTTGAATAAAAGATACCGCCGCCGTGGGGCAACGGGAAAAATCAATGATGAAGTCGTTCAGAACGTTCACGTGTTGTTTACTGTGCAAAATCAAAAGAAGAAAGATATCTGCGTACCCTCATATACGTATACAATTTTTAGTAATTAAAACCATAGCTGGATTTTATTACTGTTATAGGATTATTAACTTCCGTTACTGAACTGATTGTATCACTCTAATGTCATAAATGCGAAAGCTTTTTGCTTATTACATCTTGATGATGAAATTTGACACTTACGCCATGGCTTAAATATGGACATAGGCTACTCTTGTCTTTGCGTATTTTTGAATTCCGCGCAGACGAAGTTACGGGCAAAAGCTAGTGTGAAAATCCAGGGTAATGGTAACTAAATAAATTTTAGCCACATATCGAAGGTAGGTTAGACTGTAGTCATCCCTTCAGAATATTCAATTTCATTATTTTCGACTTAATCCCTGTGCGACTGCTAAAAGCTATCCCGTGGAGTTAATAAAGTCCTCTGTGCAACGACTACTTCCTTTATTAATTCCATGAAGCTACTGCGGGAATGATGACACTGTCAAAGCGTGACCACGTCAAAGCTTTAAGCCGCATCAGCGGTAGGGATGGATTAACAACTAGAGTAGCGTAACAAATGAAAGAATACTCAAAACACTCGATTGCTTTGTACTCGTATTCTTACTGAAATTATATGAACGATAAATATAATAGAAAAGAAACATGGTTTTGATCCTTTCCTTTCATCCATAAATCTTTGCCTTTTTTTAAGTTTAAATAAAAAACAATGGGCCATAGTCACAAAGCACTCAGGCCATAGACCACCACGCGAGCCCAGTGCGGATTGGTAGACTTTACACACCTTTGAATTTCTTCTCAGGAGTGTGCAGGTTTCATCACGATGTTTTTCCTCTCCGAAAAGCCAATGGTAATGATTTTTATCATTCGTATATAAATGCCAAATGGGAACTCGTTGGTACGAGCCAGGATCGAACCCAGACCTCGATTGTTCAAGGACGCTCTACCCAACCGAGCTAACATGGCTTTTTGTGTGTGCAGCACCAAGTGATATATGTATACAAATTTAGTTATTCATATGGCAGTTCCTGCAATCTACGAGTATCTGAAATGATAATGAAAAAACTACAACTAATAATAACATACGTACAACTACCTAAAACCACATCTTACTACGATCAGCCTACATACGCCTGCCAAATGCGGTGATTATAGTAAAAGTCCGACGTGTCGAAACATAAAAGGCACTTCTAATGTAGTAAACATGCTGAGCTTTTTACATAAAAACAGGACCGGACTGGGACCTAAAATCGGCCCGGGCATTATAGAGAGAATCGGCCCTTTCCGCTTCCAATCTCTACAAAATATGAGACTGAAAAACTGAGAATAGATTGTTTTAATGGAATGGGAATTGATGGCGGAATCAAGAGAGACCTAGTTCTTGCAGACACTTTGCAATGCATCCTTTTGGCATAGATACAAAGGCATGCCACTTTTCGGTTGTGTTTGAGGCGGTGACAGAATACGATCTACACACGATTGAACAAAGGTGATGGCCCATACATCGGCCTAAACCGCGCTATGACACGTCGACCGACCAGCCTACCGGCCCACCGGGCGATCGGCCCATCGGACATTTGCTCGATCTACCCTGAGGCCAGTCCCGCCCTGCATACAAAGGTCTTATTTTATGTACTGAATGACTAACCATATGACATAAATTACCAATAATTGGAACGACACACTACCCAACGCAGAATCCAATCCAAATAGTTTTAATCCAATTAATTAACGCAACTAGGCTTATTTCGAACAGAATTGTACCGTGTGTACACATGACTAATGCCCATGTGTTTTAACGCTATTTTTTAATGTACATAATGGGTTTGCACTTGGCCTTCATTTCACCTGACGGTAAGTAATGATAAGGATGGAAAACGAGCTTACCCATCAAGTTTTGAGCTAACGAACTCGGCTACCTTTCATACCGGAACACAACAGTGCTATCAACACTGCTGTTTGGCGACCGACTTGTAAGCCAGGCGGACATTGAAAATGCCCTACCACCAATCAAACTTAGTACCGGCAGGCTTAGTATCCATTGGGAATCGAACCCTGGACCTCTAAATTGTTAGTCCCACATTTATCCATTAGGCCATAGTGGCGATTGAAAGTAAATTAATTGATAAAATACTCGTATATATTTAAGGATGAACGAAAATAAAAAAGTGGACTCGAAATTTCAAAGTGAAAAGGGGTATCATATTAAGGATTCTTTATTTGTTTTGTTATTTTCTTTGTGGTTTATTGTCTAGTCTAGAGGCGTGAAATCATCAGAAAAGCTCGACAAATAAACTTAGTTATGTACTCAGTAAAATTGACCTTATTTCAAGGTAATAATGTAATAATGTTTCTTTCCATGGTTTGAAATCATTGGTGCGCAAGTCCAACTCACACTTGTCCAGTTTTTTGTATTATCACTTAAGTACAATTTGTACCAGCTTTTCGTTTACGTCAGATTCAACGTTTTCTTGTCACCGTGATTTTAGAATACTGCGAACGTAATGTTACGATTGTTTGTATAATTTCATAATTTAACATAAAGAATTAAGCTTTAACTTTTACCACTCGTCACTGAATTAGGTCAATTTATATTAAATACACGCAAATTAATAACGTAATTAAAGCGTTTAAAAAGAACTAAGAAACCGACTTCAACTGCTCTAAAGTGTTTACCCTTAGAGGTAGAATTATCTGGGTATATATTTTGCTTTTTGCTGATTTTCTCAAAAAGAGCTAACTCAATTTCGATAAAATTTATATGGGAACACCTCTGAAGTATGACTTATCAAGCAAAAAAGAATCATCAAAATCTATTCATAATAGGCGGCGGAATGATCGCGTTATATATATTTAAAAAAACATACAATCAAATTCAAAACCTCTAGCAACTCAAAAAAGTATAATTTATTTATCTATCTAAAATTACTATTACATATATATACCTTTACACTAAATAACTTATCACTAACATTCAATCACATAAAACAATGCCACATCTAGTTGCGCTTGCTCTGTGTATTGCGCTCGTTCCAACGAACAGCCGATACTGGTTTTAGTTAAATAGTTACCTCAAACTTACCATCACTTAAGAGGCTATGTTGGTAAGACCACGTGGTCGGTTTCAAGGTTGCATTGTTTTATAGCTGTCCCTCTCCGAGCCCTATCCTACCCGAGCGCGTACGGTGAGACAGCATACATTACGCGATGTTATCCACCCGTTATTTGGATGTTTCGTAGTCCAGGGATCATTTGAAGGAAATTATGTAACCATTTTTTTAATACAGTATACTAATGAAATTTCAGATGTCGGTGGTTTTTCCAAATTGTTCCAAATTGATTCATACTCTTGTAAATCAGGTTCAAAGTTGGGGCTTTTTACTACAGAAAAATACAATACTTTGACGCCCTGTAACTCTGGAAGTATATATTTAAACGAAAATCTGACTCACCACCGACACAGATATTTGTTTCTAGATTGTGTCTTGAAAATTTCATAGATTTTCAAAGCTTAATACTCAAAATATGACTGGACTACGTTTGTATGGGCGCTTTGACAACAGCATACCCTCTTAAAATGAATTTTATTTTAGTTTTACTTTAGTCATCTAAGATACCCTAGCGATTAAGTATATGTATTCATTTCTCATTTAAGTGAAATGTAATTTCTTTATGAGAAAATAAGTTCCTTAAACACAGCCTCCTCCTTTTTTGAAGTCGTTGTTGGAAAACAAAATAATAAGCTACTTTTTACAATTTCGGTGTAATACGTACTCACTGAAACCACGCCGCAGTCGCGTGTCCTCGACACGACCTTTCTTCAGTTACTTTGCAGGCGTTTTGTTTCGTTATAAGTTTTATTATTTCAGCTGTAGGCTACATACTAGTTGTGAGTAGTGTACACATAATGCGCCAACCAATTCCAGTTGTACACAGAGGCGTTTTTCAGTGTCACAAACGATTATATTCGTACGCCACAATTTACTTATTCAATACGTCTATTATATGTAAAAAACACCTTTACTGCGATGGTAAAAGAAATATTTAATTATGCCACAGGATTTAATAATAAATCGAAAAGTGCGCAAAGTACTAGAGAAGTAATTAATAACATAATGTGTAAACTTGTACAGATGATGGTCGGCGCACATGTTTTACACAGTATTAATTACCAAATAAGTACCTACTTGAATTTTATAAATTATTTTCAAATACTAAACCGCAGTATTTCGCAATAATCAAAATGTACAAAAAACAACGATTTCCTTCCGAATAATTATAAAGTTTGCATCAGTTACACTGCAATCAAACATCGATACGATTGCACTAAAAGTGTGTACTTACAGGAGTATGGTGACAGTTTTCAATCCGGTACCAGATAATGCCGTCGGTGATGTTTCCCGCACTATGCCAATACGATCATAACATTTTATGGGCCACAATTTTTTTGGTATCTGGGTGTTCGTTCACGATTGCGCGTCGATAAGTGTAAACTGAGTGGCGCGCGCTCGACGACTTCTGGGGCGTCATTGGCGGTCGCCGGTGAGGACTGCGCGCGCAGGCCCTCGCTGCCGCATGGCGCATACTCACGCCGCGTCGCATTGACGGTGCGTTGCGGTGCGGACCAAACTCTATGTCCTGCCTGCCTCTGCTTACCATACACACATAACACCATTGCACGCTCCTAATGTCATCGAATCTAAGATTCCCAACCATTACATGGATAGTGTTTTGTACTCGCACATCATTTGTACCTACGCGTAATGGGAACACAGCACACGATAGCGTGTTTTGTAGCGCAGAACTTGTTGGATACATTCTACGGATTGAAAATTTTTACTAAGCTTGAAATTGTTACCAAGCACATACATATTCCTTTTGCTTCCAAAGGGAGGAGAGACTGATTATCAATCCTGTACGCGCAAACAATAAATTTGTTTTTACTATGCGATTAAGTCGATAAGCGGGTTCCAATCTAGAGGTATTATGACGAAATCCGTGAAAGAAATATATATACTTCATCAGCCTCTTTTTGAAATAATTAAGTTGAAAAATTTAGGTATTTTTGAAATATATTTAAATATACTTAATATTGTTTTGGAAAATTTTGCATATGCATACAAATCTAACCTACTTTTGTTGAAGTGCCTCATAAACAATTAAATAAATAGTAGGTAAAAGACATTTTGAAAACCTGTTTCAAAACTAAGTTTTGAATGGCCACTGAGCACGCGCTTGAGCTGAGCTGAAATCAATCAGGGTTTGATGTTTATTCATTTTAGGTTGATTCCTTATCAATCACTGATAAGTAGGTGTTAACCTAGTAAGCCGACTGTGGTGCATTTGATTTATTAGACGTAAGTGTGCTAGCGTTGAATGTTGACGCAGTACACATTTTCTGTTTGTAAAATCTAATTATAATGTGAAATAAACAGTTACACATAGAAAAGAACACGGACATTCTATCTGTATTTATTTTTGACTAGGGACGCGTCCACTTGCCCATTCGTCTCTGCTACTGACAGGTGACAGCTGAAATATAATCTTTGAACTTTCGATTAGTCTTAATTTGACACTTAAAAAGAAGAAGAAAAGAACGACGATGAATCTCACCGCACATAAATTCTTCAAAAGTATTCGTTAAATATAGAATGCTGGCCCGTCAGTGAGATCCTGCTACTGGTGATAGCTGCTTCCTTACTTATTTATTTTTAAACAAATTTAATATACAAATAATTATTGAAAGCTGTTGCAAGTTTTTAAATTTTTTACACAACAGACAAAGATCATACAAATTGTTAGGGCAAAATTAAATTTGTATTTTTGAAGAAAAATGCTTGATTGCGTAAATCACGTCTTAGCTTACCAACTTTCATAGACTTGTATAGATAACTGTCTGTCTGCAGCGCTTCGGGGATGTTTGCCGAAGCACATGTAGAATGCTTGTACAGCACGATGCGCAAGAGGGCGGCCTCGAGCGCGCGGGGTGCGGGGCAGTCGCACCAGTCTACTCGCTAATAATATAAATTACTAACATAGACCTAAGATTACTAACACTATGGATGTATGTATATCTACGATGAAAAGATCCAGCGACCACTAGGGGGCGGTAATTCCTCCTTTGGGAATCTATGCTCTAGTCTATCCCATAGGTTTGGGATAGTGGGGGCAGACAGCCGCGAATCTGCACACTTCGTTATGCAATAAACGTACTGAATCTTTCTATCTTATAATCTCAGTCTGGTGTCTGTCTGTTCCTTTGTAACAGCTGTTTATCTCAACAACTACTAATGTTATCGGCTTGAATCTTGAATAGTTATGGGAAATGCTGACCGGCACGTGTCAATGAACCTACTTTTATACAGGTCTGAGTATAAAATTAGGTATAGTCATAGATGTATACGTACATAATAGGTACTCATATGTTAGTAATATAGGTAATTTCACCCGCATGCAACGAGTGAATCATTCACTCATTGACTCGTATAACATCCTTCTTGTATCAATTTCATGAACCTAATGTTTGAATGAGAATTGATAAGTGTCTAGCAAAAGACCAAACGTCCATCACTAGTCGCGTGGTTCTTAAAACTGATTTTCTTTTATTCAGAGTCACACTTTTTAACCGAGTAAGTAGGTATAACTCTGTCTCTCGGTCCGTTTGTTGCTTGCTAAATGAAAGAACCTATTTTGATGAAATTTTTCTGTCATCTAGAGGGACATTCCCCAATAAAAGGAACCGGTCTTAATAACTTAATCCACCTACATCCACGCGCATGGATTCATGTTCCCACTGACCAGTTTTGAGGGGATATTGTTTTAAATGCTTGGAAGTTTTAGTTATTTAAAACCAGTAAACGAATAAATACCACATGCTTGTATGTCTCAGGAGTTTTGACCGCCTCCGAGGCTTATGTGGCTACAGCAGGACTCCAACCCGGCGGTCCAGGGTTCGGTTACCCAGCAGGCACCTATCGGTACCCGGTTTGGTTGGTGGTAGGGGCTTTTATAAGTCCGCCTGGCTTGCTACCACCATTGTACGTGAATATTTTCCAATATGAAAGGTAGCAGAACCTTCAGAGGATCAAATGTAGACTGTATAGTTTCGCAGGTATAGTGATAATTTATTGTATTATTTAAATGAGTTAACACCTGCCACTTTTTTGTTCTTTATTAGGTAATGTAATCATATTCGGTAATGTGATTAAGAGTACGGATCCCCCTTTGAATTCCGACTCGCACTTGACTGTGTATAGGGATTCCGAACATTCGATGACAAAACGGAACCCATATAATCTCACCCTGGTGTCTGTCTGTCCGTCAGTCTGAAACTGAGTATCTCAACAACTACTTAATGCTATCGACGTGAAATTTGCACTTGGCCGATTTTTTGAAATGAAACTTAAGGTTCTCGAAGGTGAAATTTTAGGGGACGGGACAGCAGCGTACATCCACCATTGACATTTACTGCGATTATCAACCAGCATGCCCAGCCCAAGCGTGGTCATTATGGAAATCCCATAGAAAAGTATATCGTCGTGTCAATCTGTGAGAGCGGCACATGTTCAGCTGTGGACTAATGCAATTGTTGATGGATGGATGATATATTTCCCTATGTCCTGTTATAAAAAATCACTGCCTTCCCCCACAAGTTATATTAAGTTTGCACGGATTAATTTCAAGTAAAGATATTTCGAAATTCACCTTAATATGACTATTGGGACTGACACCGTTTTTTGCTGACTAACAAAGCATTTTTAGGGTTCCGCTGTCGGAGTCGATTACTTTTAAAAATATGAAAAAAATCCCAGCAGTAACTCATGTACTAAAGTTACAAGGAAAACTATCACGACTAAGTTGGCTCTACAGGTTAACGAGTAATGGTCGACCTAATTACAAAATATACTTGGCGATGTAAAAATGAAAATATCGTAATCGTACAAATCCCATTCAAAATTGACGTTTATTCAGTATCTATTATTATTGACGTTATTTCGACGGTTAAAATTTCATTTACCAAAATCTTTTAAAATATGCTAGCTGGCTTTGTGCAGTAATTATCCAAAATAGGACATCAGATTGTAATGTCACAACTTCATATTGAATTACAATTTTAATTTTACACTATTTTTTATTACTGTACAAAACGCCACCTAGGGATCTTAGCTGCGTAATGGCTATTGTACCTGGATAATTATATACCGATTTCCTAATATATTACTTGTCAAAGCCAGCTATTACATTTTAAAAGGTTATGACACAAGAAATTTTGTATGGAAGCATTTTGAGCTAACTCTCGTTAACAGCAAATCCAAACATAATAATATTGTCCTGTAAGAGTTTAAGTAATTAGTAAATAAATAAATTAACTAAATCAACGATTAGTTCTATTGCTAGCCCCAGCTCTAGATAGGATATTTACAGACACATCAGTTTTTTTTATCATATTGGATGATGTTAGTTTACTTCTAACCTAGGATTGGTCTTTATTATAAACATGACAGTTTTGTAGATACATTATTATTTGGATATGAGGGGTGCAGTCCGTGTGTCCTGCATGTCACTGCGACCTTTGCAGATCTATTGTGACAATCCCCTATGGATCAAATCACCTCCCCAAGGCCTATCTCGGTCATGAACCGTACGATTGGTCTGAGTTCGGAGGTCATGGTGCTGTCTGTTGTGGCCTCCGAGGTGTCTGTTCCTACTGTGATGAACAGCATCACAGTGGCAGTAGATATGGATGGGCATCTCGTCAACCTCTTTACAGAATCTGCAAGCTCTATTCTCACTCAGGTCCAGGTCCATGCAGTTCATACTGTTTTCAGAGTATTAAAATAATCAACAACTTAATTTACATAGCTTTATTTCCCCTTTATAATTCAATTTGCAAATTGATACAATATAAACTAACATTAAAATTATATTCAAAAATTGCTAAGATACAATTGAAAAAGCATCACAATAGACTATTATCGAAATTTTGTAACATCCGAATGACCATCCCCATGAAAAGATAATTTATTATACTTAAGATAATCAATTTTATAATAGCTATGCCATTGAGCTTGGGTAAAAAAATGGTATTGATATAAATATGTAGTTCTAGATGTAACTTTTAATGAAGTATGATTGTGTGAGGACCTACATGAATGAATGACTACTATCTGTGTGCTTGAAGATTGACTAAAAATATATCTTACTAGTTTTGCAGTGATCCTTGCGCTATGTGCAAATTACATACAAATATAAACAGTTCAATGATTGACACGAAGAGATATACTATCTGTAGATAGAAGACTAGTAAGAATTCAAATTGTTCGTTGGCTCTAGTTTTGCTATCAACTTATGTACTCCTCTAGCTAACTAAACCATAAACACCCCATATTACTTAAATATTTATTTGGCATTATACCAATTCTAGGTGCTACTAAATACTTCATAGATGTTTGCACCTAGAAGCTTCAACTTTTCATTGAGAGTGAGTTGGTGCATCAACAAGCTTGGAATGTTCGTATTATCCTTGCAAGTGTTCTTAGTGATGAGTTCATTGATGACCGGCAGCAGCTTCACAAAATGTAGTTCCACTTTGTTGACATCAACAAAGTCTTCACTTGTAGCTCCCAGTTTAATTGCACCATTAGTAAAAATATGGCCATCACCGACTTCCAAGTCGTTCTTAGTCATTGGCTCATCTTTAGTAGAAGGTTCAGACTTTGAAACAAACAAATTTGCCACCTCATCAATGACTGATGAAAAGCTTCTGCTAACTGATGACATTGCAATAGATGTAACTTCATCGCTTTCCAAAATATCCATTGTTTCCTTTACAATAGTATCCAATTTGGCATCAGTAATTTCAGTGTGTCCAACGAGGTAATGAACCATCTTCTTCACAGGGTTACCCCCTGTGGTATCTGTGCACAAAACTGTTTGGATGGACCAAAACATCTGTTCTACTTCTTGCAATGTAATCTTCTTTTTCAAAGAAACTGGCTCCACAACTCTTTTGACTGCCTTCTCTATTTGTTTCACCAAGTCTTCTACACCTTGACCAACAAAGTGGTGACATAGAGACAAATATTTGGCTTGCAATGAGCTGTTTATTACAGGGTCTGACTCATGTACAGAGTCCCTGTAGAGGTAACCTCCTATTATGTTCAATTGAACTCTCAGCGTCACTTGCAGTATACACAGTGCATATACAAGTACACAAATTCTTGTAAATATCATTACTTTCAGTTGCTCCCACAGAGCTAGTTTATTATCTGGATTCTCCTGAAGTTTTAGTACAATTTCTTCAGTTTTTAATGCACCCAAAATACTTTCAGAAACTATATTAGATAGTGAGAGAATTGTCTGATTACAAGTGCGTTCAGTACTCTCAAAATGTTGTTTTTTTCGTGTCATCTCAAAGAACTTTTTTGCTTCTTTTTCTTGCCATTCTCTGAGCTTTCTTTGAGCATAGCTTGTTAGCAAGTACAATCCACCCAAAACTGCTCCAGTCACTACTACCTTCCTCTTGTGGCGGTGTAAAAAGTTTTTGATGCTGGAGAACATGATTGGTTTATAATATATTACGTAATATTTATATTATTGAAAGTCAAGTGGTGCATGCGAATGGTACTTTGTTGTGTTCATAAGACGTTTAGTTATAAATGTGGTGGAATCAATGAACCTTTCTACACAGTTCATGATGCACACTTCAGTCTTGGAGTCGAGCCGCAGGGCTGGCCGGTCCACACATGTATCCCAGCATGTGTTGGTCAATCCATGTACTAATACCTGGTACAGACAAATTTTAATAAACATCTGTATAACCAAAAGCCATCAACTAACAGAAACTGAACATAACACTTATAAGGAAGCATTTTTTAAACGAAACTCAATGCTAAATAAGTATTCCAAGACAATAGGCGAATGTAAAAGGACAAAGGTCATGAAATACATGAAAATCATGTTTATCGAAAATAAGAATCAATGAATCAACGAATTTCTACAAAAATTGACAGCCTAGATTGTTGCCGAAATTACAAAACTAATTGAAAAATACAATAACCTGAAAACGCTGCTTCTGTGTTTCGGCCAAAATGAATTCTTCCAACTGTGGATCTACAGTGTCCTTCTCTGTCATGCTACGGAAAGGATTCGATGTGTGAAGACTCAGTACTATTGGTAAAACATGTGGACTGTTACTGTTTGATGTAAATTCGTAACACCTGACTTGTAGCTCGCAACATATCAGTGGTTAATTTCTAAGCTCTGCGAAATTTTGTTTTATTACAAATTAACACAGCCAAACAGCCAAAGCCAAAGATATAATACTCACACACAAGCCAAAGCCAACTATATAGTGATTATAAATTATATGCTCCTAGAAGCCAACCTCCACAAATCACTAGTCAAAGTCATTCACTATATATGTACCAACCTAGCGACATAAAATACAAATACAACTCGGACAGAATCAAAATACAACCTTATTTGACTTTTATATTCTCTTCTCTTCTACCATAGCTTTTTTTGTAATATTTTTTCCCACCAGGAAAAGGCAAAGGCAAAGCACCAAACAGCCATGTCTTTGATAATGATATTTTAAGCCGTATTCATATGCCGAATGTAGTACACGACATGGTAAACCCTTTCGATCGCGTCGAAACCCTCACATTTTGCGTAATTGATACTATACTATAACACCATCCGTGACTCTTTTTGCACTATATCACACCATTACAACACAAAAAAACGAACTACTAAAATTGCAATGAACCACCATTTTTTTCGCCGCCAAGAATAGTTACCATAGCTAGGATTTTAAAAATACGTTTATTTTAATTTTAATGGCATTGACGTTTGTTCTTTCGCCAACATTTATAATTCGTTGTTATGTGTGATATAACGAGCTCGCTACGAGACCGCAGCCAGCACAGTGCTTTTGTTGCAGTGCTAGCCAACACACGAGCACTCCAATCTTCACATTTGTCATCGTCATCAGTCTCGTAGAAGTGCCAGCTGGTGCCAGCCGGCTTAAAGAAAAATCAGGATCTGGTCTGGCAACCCTGGACTATCAGTTAAACTATTAATACTATTATATCCTCTTTGAGTGACATCAATCAATTCAAGTGACAATACTGACTGACAATTCCAGTCAATTCAAATAAAAAACAAGATGTCGTGCCGTGCCGCTCGGTTTTAACTAATCGTGTTTATGATTCTAAATTAGTAATTTGTTTTGCTATTACGTTCCCACTGGACTGTTTTAGCTACGATATCCTTATTTTATGAAATTCTGTTGGAGAAGAGACGTAAGACTTCGTAACACGTTTTAAAATTCAGTTTAGCTCACAAAGACTGCCTAAGGTTAAGATCTTTTGCGCGGGAATCTTTAGTCTATTCATTTACCTGCTTTCCTGTTTTAATAATCTTGTTTTCTTTTGTTAGGATGACGGACGCGCTGTGTCATTTGGTTGTAGACGGCAACGAAGTGTTAAAGATAAAACTAGGTAACCATAATGTATATTGTATTATGTATGTACATAGTATGAACGTTGACATTGATGATTCTTTTGTATTTCAGTGAGGTCCATAAAAGATATCGAAAATGAAGAGTCGAGCTTCTTTCCTGAGATGTGCCATCAAGTATTCGGTGAGAACGAGAACATATTTGGCTACACAGACTTGCACATACGTTTGTACTACAGTGCCGCGAGTCTCCAGACTTACCTTGGCATAGAATACACTGATAAGGTAATCATGATATTAGACCTAAATAATTGTTTTCTGCATAATTTCCATTTTAACAATTAGTTAAATATATGTAGGTAATTTATCTGTTTGTAGGTGCATCAATTTTTTTTCTAACTCTATTTGTAGTAGTGAAAATACAGTCATCAACAGCCTATATATGTCCCCACTGGAGGGGCTCAGGCCTACTCTCCTACAGAGACTATGGGCCATAGTCCACCACGCGGGCCAAGACATGCTGGTTTCCTCAAGATGTTTTCCTTCACCGTTAAGCAATCAGATAATGTACTTGAATTGAAAAACAACTCATAGGTACACGGCTGGATTCGAACCCGGTACCCTCATTGAGAGTCCGCACCTTATCCACTGCACCACCGATGCTTATTGAAAATACAGTACGGGGCCGTAAATATTGCAAATCATTCTTTGGAAAGAGATGATTGTCTATTTTCGATTTCATAGAGCCTTATCTGTCGCAACAAGATATGAAGTTTGAGAATCTTTCAAAGTGTAGTCGCATCCAGATCAAAATAATAATAATATATAGTTGTTGATTGAAACCCCACATTTAAATAATTTAAAGTTGTACAATGGTATCTATAGGGCAAAAGGGAAACCTTTACATTGCCAGTTATGCGAAATTATCTACAATAAGTAATAATCACTGACTATAAACAGTCTGAGAGTTTCAACAACAACAATAAATACAATTTAATAAAGAAAATAGTTTAACAGCTCTATATAGTTCATGCAGGAATAAAACAAAACAACAATAAAGTACTCAGAAATTCAAATTTTGCTAAACAATAAATCTAATAATACATGGTCATTGAAATTAGTATTCAGTTGTATTCGGAAATGCGATGATTGTCGATGTGCAATATTTACGGCGCTGCACTATACATTGTCTTATTATGCCAATTACAAGACTGCAATATATTATCAATTTATTTTTATTGTAAGAGCTCGCACATCAAGCTTAAGTTTGATAAAAACCAAATGTGGTGTGAAGCAATGACATCCTAAACAACTGGAAATCTTAATTTGTAAAATAAATGCATACTATAATGTTTTTATAATTTTAAGCCTCACATGCATCCACTTTCGGTATCGGTATCATGTATCGGCTTGGTTTTAAAGCAAAAAAATATATTATAAGCAGTGCATGATTTCAACATTCATTTCTCTTTAATATCTAACAGACTATAGTAGTTACAAAATAGAGGGCAATGTATTGTTGATCTACAAAGAAGTCATGAAATGTTATGAATGGACAACTTACAACTTAAAATTAGCAGAAATACTACTAAAATACTAAAAAAAAACATTTTTTGATATTGCCCTGCTTTTGTCCTAAAATGTAGATGTTTGTAGAAAATTGGTAGAAGTTTGGTAGGTTGTAAAGTATTTTCTATGTCCACCTAGCTAGCTACCACTGTGTTACCTAAGTATGCTGCCAAGCAGCACTGGTTTCAGTATGAAAGGTAGCAGAGTCAACACCTCATTCGCTTGAGGCTTCTGGGCGTGTAATTTACCATCCTACTGCCTTGTATGTCACTTACCATCACTTGAGATGAATGCCAAGTGCAATCATACATAGAAAAAATTTTGAATATGGAATATAGTCTAATATTATGTGAGGCTTTAGGGATGCAGAAAATCAAACTTTTTTCCTTATTAACATTCTAAAGACTGACTAAATGTGTTCACAGATAGAGCCAAGTAAATCTGATGGTATGAAAGCCGATGATGTGGAAGGGGCTCTGCAAAAGGTGCTGGCACCTGGCTATGTGAAAAACTTGGACCATTTCATATCTATGCTGCAAAAAGACAAAGCATTCAAACCATATGGATGTTTGCTTCACAGCTTTACAATTAAATCACCTAGTAAGTTGATCTAATTATTTTAGCCCTTATGAGCAGTTTTTATTATATTGTTCAAGTATTCAAAGTACACATGTAAAACAAAAATTTGTTTTGACATGATAATATACATTTATTTGCATGCCATAATTTCTATAAAATAATAATAGTTGTGGCCATTTATAGTTTTTTACGATTCTACTGCCGTACTACGTAATGTAATTGTGCAGTATGGGTTTGAGGACAGATTGGGAGAACTTAAACAGCTAAAGTGATCTGATCATAGAGTTCGTTGAGGAAGTCCTGGGGGCGACTCTTACGTCCTAAAATAGGCAAGTTAGTGGACGGCTTTAGCATTAACATTTTAGGCTGAGTGTTACATATAATAAGTAAAAGCTCAAGTAAAATATAATTTTGAGTACAATCCAAAATAATGACTAATCAAATGATATAACGGTGTTACTATTGATTTTATCGTATTATCAACACATTGTACATTAGCACATTCATAATAGCAATGTGTTTTCGATGAATGTCTCTTTAACTTGATTTGGCATAATCACAACACTTGACAGATTTTAGTAAGAAACATAGGTAGTCCCCTGCAATTTTACCTAGAATCATGGGATACAAATAAGGTTTTTAATGTGTACCCCTAAGAAGTGTTATTTCCTGCCGGTTTCTGTTTCTTGCTACATGGAAAGTATAGTAAATAGGCTATCTCTTGGCAAGTTAGTGCAATCCTCGACCACAGAGTCACATCTTGTGAGATCTTGTTTATATACAAAATATGTACAAGTAACTTTCGTCTACAGGTGAACAATTACGTAAATTTGAAGTGTACTACACTGAGATTTCCACTCCGCATTTCTTGGAGTTCCATGAAAGACTGCAGACATTCTTGTTGTGGTATGTTGATGCTGCCTCATTCATCGACGTCGATGATGAAAATTGGAAGTTTTTCACAGTGTAAGTAAAAATTAAAGGTTTTAAAGAAAATAACTTGGTGTAACTAGTGTCGTATTGTAAATTCTATTCTGCCAGCAACTGCAACGCCTTAGGGTTCAACTTCAGTGTCGATTTTCATACAAAGGTATTTTAGTTTCAACCAAAATTATTATATATTGCATTTGTAACTGTTATGGAAATAAAAAAATATGCATATAACTTTAAGTTAAAAATTCTAAAATTTTCATGTAAATCAGAATCACTATTCTTTATCATCCCGATAATATAACAAACTACTGGTATATAGCATTTGTAATTTATAATTGTATTGGTCGATTTAAAATCTCGACACTGATGTGTAACTTTAACACTAACATTAAATTACAAATCCTTTTCAAGCTGTTTCGAGCTTGTACAGGGTATATTCACAAAAGGCAGGAAAAACCAACAGGTGCGCAGTATTATACATACTTGTCAAATTTTTATATAATTTATAACATTTCACAGACCCTAAACCTACTGATTTAGGCAATTGTAAAATAAGCTATTCTTGTTTCATCATAATAGGCTGCTAAAGTGTAAGCCTCCTTCATAAATCACCATATCGGAATTTCCTTCTGTAAATGCCTGGCAGGCAGATTGGTGATAGCAGTAAGGTGTTGTTTTTACATAGGTAGATAAGTCTACCCATCTCCTGAATAGTTTTTCACGTAGTGTCATGTTACCGCGATATGATGGGATGAGTGGGTCAATTCTATAGTCGTGGCAATATTCTTGTTTAGGTATGAGAAATTCCAGACTGACGAGGGTGACTGGAGATATGCGACAGTTGCTTATGCCACTGTGTACAGATATTATGCGTACCCCAACCACGCCCGTCCACGCATCTCACAAGTGCTTACACTGCCGCCCTTCCGCAAGCTCGGCATTGGTGCTGAACTTTTGCAGGTGAATATACATATTCATTGATTTTGCAGAAATATTTGGGAGATTCTATATTTCATCTTTCTATTTCTAAGTTTTGCCTTTACATCCCCTTTTGTCTGAGCTTTTGAATGATTAACAATACATTAATTTAAAAATGTTCAACTTGAGGGTGTTCAAACAAAAAGTAAAAAGGCACCTTCTAGCTAGAGCAATATGTAGCATAGCAGCTTTGACCGCATCATCTGTTAATATCAGGTGAGATTATGGCAACACGGTATATCTTAAATTGATGACTAATGAGACATTTTCAGAGACATCTGTCAATTGAGTACTCAAAGGGGTCAATAGACGGCGTGCAAGTGGTAGAAATTAATCTGTTATAAAACATCATTGCCGACAGATAGATTATTTCAAGTTGAACAATTATATCTATATTGGATACTCGTCATTTCAATTTTCGTGTATTAAAAAGAGATGACAATAGACCCATTTGCACATGTTTTTAACCCAACGCCATGATTTTTGACAACTGAAATGTATGGTAAAGAAAAGAATAGCTTTTTTCCGAAAACTATTAATCCAAAACAATTTACGACAAAAAATATATATATCTTCTACTGTCTAATGTCAATTCAATGTTAGAAAGGCTAAGATATAGTTACTACCTCATTATTTCCAGGCCATCTACTCCCACTTCACAAAACTGCCTGAAGTAATAGACATCACCGTAGAAGATCCATCTGATGATTTTCAACGGATCAGAGACTATGTTAATGCAAAGAATTGTGAAACTTTGCCAGCTTTCCAAGCGGGAAAACTGTCACAAGGGTAAGTTTGCAGGATTTAACGACACACACACACACACACAAAGCGATATCTCATATTTGCTCATCACTCAATCACTAAAGTATTGGTTAGGTAATTTGAGATATAATAAGTGTGTATATATAATGTATTATAAGCTAAAGTAAGGCCAAAGATACGAGATAAAGAAAGTAAACGAACTTACAGGGGTTCAAAACATTTTTATATTGTTTACGGATTTTATCTCGTCTCATTGGCCTTACTTTAGCTAAACTACAGATGTTACCACTGCTAGGGTCATAAATAATTGAGCAAACAATAGTCATACACAAACGCTGTGTTAAGTACATTAAATGAAACGAATATGGGTTTGCATACTATGATAAGATTCTGATTTATCCCATCAACCTTAATGAATTTTTGTTTTTAGTTATGCGGCTATCTTCCATATTTTTGTGAGCTTCTCCACGGCTGATCGGAATTTATTTTGTAGAATATCTGTAAATACTCGTATAAAATAATCGTTATATGTATATAATTATTATATACAATACGCTAGCAAAGTTTTAGAGATAAAACACCTAACTTATATGTATATAATAGTATTTATTTGAACCTCTTATTACCATTGTAGTAGTTGGTCCATATGATGTTGTCTACCACATCACTAGCTCAGCAATGACCATGTGTTTGGCACTATTCCACACTACACACATACTATACACTATCAACTCTACAAGTAATATTTCCCCATCAAGATTGAGAGATAATATTTTAAATGTTTGTTGCAGTTTCTCTAATGAAATGGTGTATCAAGCCCGCAGAAAGTTCAAAATAAATAAGAAGCAAGTGCGCCGCGTGTATGAGATATTGCGCCTCAAGAACTTAAACACCTCCGATAAGACTGCTTATTTGAATTACAGGCTTGATGTTAAAAACAGACTCAATGCACCCTTTCAGGTGAGTTGCGTTATCTGGTGAAAACTAGTGAACAAGTCATGTTAACAGCTAAACAATTAAAACATGCTGTTAGTGTTTGTAAACAAACCTAATGCTTTCATACAAAATTTATTTCACCATACTCGAAATTCTCTAATTCCATCCATCCATATCTAAATTTTAATCAATATAAAATCTCATATTCCTGTGATAAAATGCGGAATGAGGAAATCCATAGCTAAGTAGCTTGAGTGATTATTTAAAAATTCTAATTATATGTACAACTTAATGCAAGCTACAATAGTCGTTATAAATAATGACCTGTAAGGTTCGAACAATAATTTAAAAAAGTATTATTAAAATGAAAAAAATTTGATTCACTGTAGTATGTTTTTTTTTAAATATTTATTTATTGGAAAATTAACGGCTTACAATATGATGTTATGTTATGCTTATGATATTCATTTCCCGACAATATAATCGAAACAGGTAACCTGTTTTCCAATTTTATGGTAAAAGAAAGCTCTTTTTTTTGTGTTTTTTTCTTCAATCCCTTAGAAATAACTGTATGAAACTTCGTTTCGAATCGCCTTAATACACACAAACAGTGCTTTTAATGTACATTTGTCATCATCACATAGCCATACGGGTTGGTGATTGCAGTACTATATCAGTGGATTCAGTGGTGATTATATTAGCAAAGCAAAAGCTGTAGTTCCATTCGCACTTTCATCTCTGCAGAACAACTTCAGCTATTGCCCATTCATTCTCTGTCATAGGTTCCTTTGGTTGTTTTTGGTGCGGGGTGATGAAGTGCGCTAAAAACATCTCGCTCATGCTGTAAATGTGACATATAGTACGTGTATAGAAACTGAGCGACAGTCGGATTCAGTCGTTTGAATTCAGCTTTGAACGTTTAAATCTTGGCATCTTTTTCGCTTTCGGCTTTACAAGATTTGTTATTTAATTCACAGAAAAAGAAGCTGGAGATGAAGAAACTGGAGAAAGTGCTTAAACCTCAAGAGTATGTAGCGACATTGAATGCGGCCGGTGTTAGCGAGACGCACGCCCGCCTGTCCAACCAATACCTCACCCTCGAGCAGGAGTATCGACGCGTCATCCACAGGATGGAATTCAACTGAGAGAGGTTCACTACACATAGTTAGAAATAAGTAGGTACCACACGAGCCCCTCAAATTTATTTTATGTATACATCCTTTTAAAATTCAAAGACTCTCATTGTATAGGTAGAAGAGTACTCCCTTTAGATGGCTGGCTTAAAGCTAATTTTTGGTTAATTACGCAATATGAAAACACAAATCTCTACACTCGAGTACAAAAATATGTATCTACATTTGAACCATGTCACATTCACTCTTGCTTGTTCCTAAGTAGTTTGTTGAAGGAAAAGTCAGTTATAGGTGAATGTGACATGGGTCAAAAGTGGATACATATTTTTCTACTCGAGTGTACACAAAAATCAGTAAATGAAATAGTTATTTGGTTGTAACTTTTACATTACAATTCAATCAATAAAATTATTCTTAATATTGGTCACCATTGAAAATGATTTTAACCTTTTATATTGTAGTTTAATCCGGTCGGAATCGAAATTAGCAGGATCGGATCGGAAATGAAATAGTTATTTGGTTGTAACTTTTACATTACAATTCAATCAATAAAATTATTCTTAATATTGGTCACCATTGAAAATGATTTTAACCTTTTATATTGTAGTTTAATCCGGTCGGAATCGAAATTAGCAGGATCGGATCGGAAATGAAATAGTTATTTGGTTGTAACTTTTACATTACAATTCAATCAATAAATTTATTCTTAATATTGGTCACCATCGAAAATGATTTTAACTTTTTATATTGTAGTTAAATTTCGTTGTACCATTTTATTGTAAATTCCAAGAATCAGTGAAGAGGAGTACTCATTTAAGGTGTAATCCCAAAGCCAAATTTTAGACAAATATTACAGTTCAGTAAATGAAATCCTAATTTATAAGGTTACCCTCTAATATAACTCCATTTTACCTTTTTGTTATGAATCCCAAGACTCATGCTAGAAGAATACTGAGGTGGGTAGTCCTAAAGGCACAATTCCGTAAATGAAATTCGTATATATACAGTCACCCTCTAATATGATTTTATTCTCTTATAATGTAATGTAATTTAACTTCATTTTATCTTTTTATTGTATAAGAGTACTCCTGTTATGTGGGTAGACATAAAGCCCAATTTTATAAGTTATGAAATTTATTACTCATAACATTAGTCATAACTTATGATTCATTTTAAATCAAAATTAATTTCAGCAAATATCATTGTTTTAATGTTTTTTGTTATCTACAAACAATAGTGTATGTGAAAAATCTTTACACAATTTTTTATTTTGTTGCATGTTATAGTTTGATGCATGCTGTTTGATCTTATTCAATGGATAATAAACTCTTAAAAATACATTGCTGTTTTTTTTTTAAATATACTCATGGTAAGTTTTTATGTATAATAGGTGTGCACTTCGCCTTCATCTCCTCATCGTAACTGATTATAAGGCTGTTGTTGCTGGAAAGCGTGTTCACCCAGAAGTCCCTTTCGTATAGGCACCCAACATTGCTATTAACACTTACCTCATACCAAAGTCTTAATATATATTTAAATCTCTTTGCCTCATACATAACAAAATAAAGGAAAAAGTTCAAAGTACGATACAAGGCAATACAGTCCAAACAACTGTTCCCTTTATCTCTTTAGAGCGTTTTCTATAATACGCGCGTTGCAGATTCTGTACGTCCGTTCAGAAATCTTATATTAGCATATTTTTCTAAAAAGAGAGCTTCAGGTTGCGGAGCGATGCCCAATACAAAGCTAACATGAATCTTAGCCGAAAACGCCCTTAGAAATTAAATGTATTCTCAAATTTCTGTGTTGATTTGTGTTAGGAAGCTGTTCAAAGGTAAAGAAATACAAATATCTTTGGAATGTATCATTTATTTCATACTATAAAATGATAATAAATAAAGCAATTACAAGTTCATCAGTCATCAACGTCATAGGTATTGCACGACACGTCTGACTGATGCTCTATGTAGTTGGTCAGATCCACGAAGTTGTTCAGTCTAATGAGACCTTGACTTGTCTGTAATGTAATGTCCCTCGCCGAACCATTCACCATGCTCATCCAAGTACCTGTTCATAAAACAAATCAGTATTATTATAACAGAAGTAACGACCTCCGTGGCGAAGATGTCTGAGCGTTAGGGTCTCGGGTTCAATTCGCGGTCACTGCGAAGTGTTCATCAGTTTGTTTAGGACATTGTAGGCTGAATTAAAATTCCATGGTTGAGAAGGTACATAGATATATTGCCATGTGACACAAATACAGAACAACAGCCAGTGCATTTTTGGGAAATCTGCGTGTAAAGCGCCAATTTAGGTGCTAGGATACAGTCACTGTGAGCTAGATCTCAGCTTTTCAAAATTTTCAAATAAAAAAATGTAACATCTAAACGGTTTTAAATCAACCGGAGTTCTAAGGTAACAAACATTTTCTAAAAATACAATCTAATTCAGGACCTTTTCCTTATTTGAAGTCACTTTAAAATAAGCTTTATGTATGCAGCTGCACACGTGAACTACAAATAAATTATGATCAACACCAGCTGCAATTATAATTTGCAACATTTACTTTTGGCCCAAAATATTAGTAAAGGCTATGATTTTTTTAAATAAATCATAGCACGCTACAGGTTGACATGGCAATCGGGGTATGAGGTGAAGCGCGCGGGAGTGGAGGGGACACCCCGCGTATCGGGGGGACCGTATCGAACGCGTTTATCGATTTCGATCTCGACTGAAGTTGTGCGTCGTTTGACGTTCCGTAAACACACTTTCCCGTACCGCTCCCATACCTCAGGAATACTGATGCTGATACTTACTGAACAAACATATCAATATGTTTCAATATAAGTTTGAGTTTGAAGTCGGGCATCTGCGTCGCGTTGAGGAAATCTGGCAGCTTGACGAAGAGCCGCGCGAGGTGTATGGCGCCATACACTCGACAAGGCAGGTGTTCGGTGCCCTCGCGAGGTATTATTTCCCATTTCGCAACCTGAACAGACATTTAGAAACATCTATGCAAATGCGAATATAGTATTAATAGTTTTCTTTCAAATAACGCAACAGCCGGTCGATGTACTTCTCTGGGAAAATACATTTCCCGAACGCTGCCCAGCCGAGTCAGATTCTTCGGTTGACCTCTTTGTCGAAGTTGGACCTACCTAGTTGAACCAGGAGGAAACTCAGGACTATTGGGTTGTGTTGACTATGAAGTTGTATGTTAATTTTATTAATTCCCTGGCCGTTTAATCCAATGTCCTATTTTTAGACCCTTTAAGATAGACCCTAGACAATTATTACACAAAATCAGCTATCATATTTTAAAAGAATTTTTTATGAAACTATTATCACAGAGGACTGTAACACTATTATAATCCTAGCTAAAGAAATAAGTCGTACATAAGATCATAAAGTATTTATATAAAAAAGGATATATTGCCAGCTAATAATTATAATATGTATTACGTTATATAATATGTATCATATACGAGGGGCATACCGAAAAGATCGGTAATCGAGTACTTTCGATTTAATTAGATTAAAAACTCTTTTTGATGAATAAACACTGGTTAGTTGAAAATCGAATACAATTGACAGAATTAAAAAAAAAATTTTTTTTAAAGAACAATATCAGTTTGAAATTGATAGGTCGATAAAAAAATGGAGCTTACAAGAGAAAGTTTCCGTGCCATAATTTTTTACAACTTTCGACGAGGATTATCTCAGGGACAATGTCTCGCTGAGCTTATATCTATATACAAGAGTGAAGCGCCTAGCCAGACGACAATATATCGCTGGTATTCTGAATTCCGGCGTGGACGTGCTTCTCTTGGCACCGTACCTTCCACAGGCCGGCCAAAAACAGCGGTTACACCAGAAAATGTCGCTGTTGTGCGCCGAATGATACAGGATGACCGACATATTACATATGAGCGGATTCGGGCTACTTTAGGGATAGGTATGACTGCGATACAAACTGTTTTACATGGTGAACTGGGAGTGAGAAAGCTAGTTTCCCGCTGGGTGCCCCATAATTTGTCCGAAGAGCAAAAGGCGGCTCGTGTCAATTGGTGCCGGTCTACTCTGCAACGCTTCAACGGAGGAAAGTCAAAAGCAGTTTATAACATTGTCTCTGGTGATGAATCATGGATCTATTCATATGAGCCAGAAAGAAAGCATCAGTCGGCTGTCTGGGTCTTCGCAGGTGAGATCAAGCCAACAAAAGTTGTCCGCTCTCGCAGCGTATCGAAGAAAATGGTCGCTTCGTTTGTCGCGAAAACAGGACATGTAGTCACAGTTCCCTTAGAGGAACGGAGAACGGTTACCGCTGATTGGTATACAACGGTTTGTTTGCCACAGATGATATCCGAACTCCGTAGAGGTAACCCGAAACGACGCATAATCCTCCATCACGATAATGCGAGCTCTCACACCGCTCAGAAAACAAGCGAGTTTTTGAAGCAGGAAAACGTTGAATTAATGGATCATCCTCCATACAGCCCTGATCTGAGTCCCAATGATTACTTTACATTCCCTAGAATCAAAGATTTATTGCGTGGTCAGCGGTTTCAAGGTCCAGAAGAAGCAGTGGAAGCATACAAATCGACGATTTTGACCATGTCAACTTCGGACTGGAATTGCTGCTATAATAATTGGTTCGAACGAATGCAAAAGTGCATTAACTGCAACGGAGAATACTTCGAAAAGCAATAAAAATAAATTTAGTTATTTCCTGTATGTATTGTTTTATATTCCCGATCATTTCGGTATGCCCCTCGTAAATGTTTGCTGATTTGATTAAATTATTACGATTAAATAACTTGTCACACTAGACGAGCTCTACGGTCGGATCGTAGCGACAGCCCACATCATGTACATACGAAAAACATTGATGCTCGTCGTACACAAAATATATAGTATTTATTAAAATACTATATGTTTTGTATAAGATACTATAGTACATATTCATCTTATACAAAATATATCATCATCATTATCAACAGCCTATATTTGTCCCCACTGGCCGTAGTCCACCACGCGGGCCCAGTGCGGATTGGCGGACTTCACAGGCATGTGAAGACATGCAGGTTTCCTCACGATGTTTTCCTTCACCGTTAAGCAATAGGATAATGTACTTGAATTGAAAAACAACTCATAGGTACACGGCTGGATTCGAACCCGGAACCCTCAGATTGAGAGTCCCGCGCCTTATCCATTGCGCCACCGACGCTTATATAGTATTTTGACGACAAAATATATAGTATATAGACTGGTGGTACGGGCATGTTATGAGGAGGGATGAAACACATGACAAGAAAAGTGTTGAGCATAAATGTTGATGTAGAGGAAGACCCAAGAAGGTATGTATGGATTGCGTGAAAAATGTGTGAAAGGTGTGAGATGACGGTGGAAGACGAGTGAAAGAAGAAAACATGTTGTGACGACCCCGCTCCGAGTGGAATAAGGGCAGGAAGATGATGATAACTTTAGTATAGGCTGATAATGACATGAAGGAGCTGAGTCTGAGGGAAGAGGACGCACAGCGGCGGACCACGTGGCGTCGCATGATTGAAAAAAAACCGGCCCCGAGTAGCGGGAGATAGCGAGGTCAAAGAAAGAAAGAAAGAAGATGTCGTGTAGTGTTAAATTGTTCTGTTAGGCGTGAGGGAATCTACTAAATACCTTATCCAGCAAAATGGAGAGCGGCGTGCGGGTGTGTGGCGTCGCCGTAGTGGCGGCCTGCGAGGGACGACCCCAACTCTCACTCACCGATGACCCACTGCTGCCCACACTACAACAATATTAAATCAATCAAACAACCTAAAAACATAGATTAAATTGTACATTTTCATTGCATAGATGATATCCCTACACCAATCAGAAAAAAGCTTATTATCTGCAAACTGTTTGATTTTCATAATATCTAATTACATGAACAGGATAAAAACTAGACCCAAACAACATTTTTAAAATTATGAAATCACAAATGCGCAATGTGCATTATTAAAAAAGAATAACTTAATTTTTACACTATTTGTTTAAAACTTTGATATATGTATTGTTGTTGCCGATTTTGCTGTTCAGCAGTACAGGCCACTTCAAATAAATAAAAATTTAAATGGCTATGAATTACAATTAAAATTTCATTTTATTTTAAAGACATGGTTTTTTTTCTTCAAAACCACACTTTTGTTTATTGATGAGCGTTGTTTTCATCACAGTTAAATATTTTTCGTCATCATGAATACGATAAAATTCGAATTAATATGGAATATGAGCGGTACAAACGCCACAACATTAATGACAAAACGTCTTCACCACCCGATTTCATTCTTAGTTTGCTGGTGTAGTTTTCGGAAGATCAAAAGATCGAATGGAGGGGTGATCCGCCATAAATTCTCGAATTGGCACCCGCCGATTTCTATTTATATACAAACGTGAAGAATAATTTAAATTAAGTGGTCAACCTTGTTGCGTTCAAACAGCACGTTTTGGAGATGCCCCAATCAGAAAAGTGATATGTAAATTGGTTTCAACTTATGCAAAAGTGCATCGATCATTATGGCGAATATTTTGAAAAGCAATATAACCATATGAAATAATATCAGCCCTCGTAGTTGCCACTACGCTGGCATGGGTGATTACTTTAATAACATATAAAAAAAACTTTAAATTAAATAAATTCAAAATCGTACAAAACAACAATTTCATATGTACAGATTATTTAGATTAAGTATAGACATATAATCACCCAAGCAATCTGATTGAATAAAACTTTACATTCATAAAAAAATTATTATAAAACTACTAGCTTTTGCCCGCGTGTACTTCAGAAATTATCCCATAGGAACCCCTTGCTTGATCGAAACACAAAGCATACTATGGATTTATGTGGTCCATGTGGCCATATGTGATATTTACAGCGTAACGACAGAACTTCCTTAGTCTATGATCCCTGTACAAAAAATCATGTCATTCCGACCTTACGTTACGACGTAAAGGAAGGACAAACAAACATACAACCTCAAGTTTCGCTTTCATAATATTAGTATGGATAGTATGAATGGAGGAAGCTGTATTCGGAATTACTCGTCCTGATAAGATTCACAGTGAGAAATTATGTAGAAGATGCGACGCAATTGACATAGCTTGATCATTTATTTAGCACAACAATCTAAACATGAATACTATCGTAACATTTTTCAAATACAAATACCATAACTTTGATTAACATCGCGATCAAATTACCAGAATAAAATGTGTTAACATAGAACATTTTCTTGTTGTATATCAAACTTTATCTAAATCCGTTTTGACTCACATGCTTTCACACATACAATATTAGTACGATTCATTTAGTAGGAAAACATATGACATGAAACTACAGTATGGTCCCGTCGTTCAGAGAATCACCCTGTCATCTCATGAGTGCCATAACAGGTGAAGAAGGGTAAACTTAAAGAGTTTCAAGCAAATGATGATATTACTACATACATCTATAGATTAGTTAGTGATAGTTTATATATCACTTATGTATGTAAAGTGAAAGGTGATCACATGTCCGCACCCAGAAACTGTCGTCAAGCACAATGAATTATAGCGGTATATGATGATCCATGGTTTCGTTGATGTACTCGTATTTATAAGGTAGGAAGTCATCGTACCTGGACGAAAGCGTCTCCAAGGTGCGGGGCTCGCCGGTCGACGTGGAGGGCGTGGGCTCCTCCGCCTCCGACACCGCAGACTTGTGAGACCTAAGCCTGACGTTCATTTATTTATAACATTTATAAATCTACAATACTATATGGATCGGGTCCTCGAACAATAACAATGGCACCGACTCATTGATACCAAACTTCAAATTAGCACCAATGTGTCAACCAATCACACGTCGTTTACGTTCGCAAACTGTCAGTGTCAAAAGTATCCGACGTAGTTCTGAAAAGTTCTAACAGGTGGCGCTAATTTTTCGACTACGACGAGCACGCGAGCCAAATGTACGAATGACCGCGTATCCTTCCTTTTTTTGAATGAATGATCACCGAACTTCGTTATTTTTCTTTGTTAACCGCAAAAGTTCACTGCGGTGAGCATAGAACGCTGAACGAGGTTTACATGAGAGGATCTGCCACTCCACGTGGTGATTATGGTATATCCTCTCACTGACAAATGCATAACAGTAACAAGGAAAAGAAAGCCCAGACTAAATTACCATGACGCGCTTGTTATTTCTAAACATCACACTAATGTTATAAATGCGAAAGTGGGAATATTTGGTACCTCTTTAACGCCCCAACGGCGCATAACCAATCGTGATGAAATTTGGAGAGAGAGCGAAATCGCTGCTCTGCTACTCGAGACGCTATACACGTTTCATTCAAACCAGTGCCCCCGTGTGGGCGTGGGCGTTAAGGTTTATTCTATATAGTTTATTGCTGCCAGACAAGAGCTGTTGATATTCCTAATGTGAATGGCCAGACATAGGACCAACTATTGTTTTAATGATTGGAGAAGATTCGTACTTAATGTTGTCTAAGAATACCAATAATTTAATGTTGTCTTAAGGATAAAAAAAATTATAATGTTCTGGACCTTCCCTTGTAAAAATTCCAGCCTCGAATTTTTAAAATGGAGCAAAAAAATGAGGCTTTGAAATTCCAAAGTGGAGTCACTAGGTTAAATCAGGTATCATATGAAAAGTGTATATTTGTACATTCTAAAACAGATTTTTGTTATTTTTGTTGTTGCACAGTTTCTGACTTATAAAGGGAGTAAAATACAATCCCTTCCCCATCCCATCCCTTTATTTCCTGAGTTATCAAAGTAAAAATTCTGTAATAATCACAGCAGACAGGATTTTGTGTAAATATTACAGGGTAACCCAAGCGAGGTCTCTATCTAGTGTAGTTTTTAAGAAATCATCAAAAAAACCTACACAAACATAGTTATGCTGTCCGTAAAATGAAACTTATTACATTTTCATCCATATATACTTTAAATGGTTGGGACCCTTGTTGCGCGAGTCCAACTCGCAAATCGGTGTCCGCTTGCGTCTGTTGTTGTGTTCAGTGTCTAAGCCCTTTAGAGCTGCGAGATGCAGTATACTTTTTATCCCCGAAAAAAGTGTTACCGTGAAATAATTTCTGAAATCCGCACACAGACGAAGCCGTGCGCAAAAGCTAGTACTAATCGCTTGCACTTCATCTTGCTAACTAAAAATTATGTAAACGTGCCAACCAATCACCTCGACGGCCTAAGATTCTGTTTTTAAAATCAGTTTTTAATAAACATTAGGTACTAGTTTGATAAATTATTAGTATTAGTTTATGAGTTTAAAAACTTTTAATTTATAAACGGAGTTTAGTTTCACTTGTTGCCTTTTTTCTAATATTAATAATCGCTTTGTTAGTGTTTTGAGTACCTCCGCGCCACGTTAGCAGGCCGGACAATGGGACGCACTTCCTTGGTCCTGGCATTGAGCTGAGTCTCGTCGTTGAGCGCGTCTGATTGCGGCTTGCTCAAGCTCACAGCCGGAGGAGATAATTTGTAAGTAGGTTCGCTCTTCTCTACATCTTCGAGAGCGCTCACCGGCTTCTGATCTACAGGTTTGCTATGAGCTATATTTTCTGAAAAATGGAGAACGTATTTTTTATATAGATAATGGGCTTGCATTTGGCCTTCGTCTCACATGAGCGTAAGAAACGACGACGCCATAGGTTAGAAGCGTGATTTTTAAGCGACTATGTTATCTTTAATTACCGGACGCCATGCCACTCATTCAAAATCCTTGTCCAATGTGGGTTTGATATATATACAATTGTACATAAAAATTGACCCTCGGTCAAGTTTCCCAGTTGATCCAGTCGTCCAAACTGTTACCTTTTATATTTTCGAGCGAAGTATTAGCCCCGGAAGGTAAGAAAACATTTATCTATTTTAGAGTAAAGAAGACCTGCATATTTTTTTATAATTCGGGAAAAGAAACATATTATTTTTATATATGATGAAAAATATCATTGAATACTGATATATAATGAAAGGGTATGTGAACCCCTGTAGATAATGATAGTGAAAGTAGCCCGATTGAGAAGAAAAACGATGTTAAACTTAGACCCATTAAGAAACAGACAGGTGAGGAAGAACAAACTTAAGGTTTGGTAGACAATTAGTAGACCAAGGTGGGATGCTGACCGATGGTATTCTCGAATTGAACGAATGGCATGGGGCCCTTAGATAACATGTCTCCAATATTTTTTTGCAAGTATATGACCGATGGGTCTGGATGTAGCACAGCTCACCCCAAGTCATCAATTGGGTGTAGTATAAGGCAAGAGCACATTTTAAACTGCATTCCAATCAATCCGCCTCCCAAGCGTGGTGATTAAAGCCAATCTTCTAGCGGCCGCATCAGGCCCACAAACCTCCACCTCACAACCCGACACTATTTTGTAAATAAAGGTCTTGCTAAAACGGACTTCTGTGACATCCGCGGAATACCATAATAACGAATGTATTAGTCATTCTTGGATTCTAAAACAAAACAAGAAGAATTGAAGCAGGCGATTATTCGATCTATCAACTGTTTGCCTATTATCTTAAAATAATAAACCTGTTTCATTTTGCCACTATACGGCAGCTGCCACTAAAAGGTTTACGATCGCTGCTCCAATAGAAATCTTCTACGACATGGAAGTCTATGAGGGAGTTTTTCTAAAAGTTTTTACAAAATTTCCCTTCCGTTTCTATAATGCTTTGATTGTTACACAATATATTATGAATCATATATATGAGGTTGTATGCTTTAAAGTTATGCTCGGAAATGGTGTCAACGGCTCTCCAAAATTCGAGAATCCAAATTTAAAGCTTGACACAAATCTTTCAAGGCAATGTCTTTTTCATAGCATTTCGTAATGATTAAATTAATTATCTATGTCACCAGATGATAAATGAATGACGAGGAATAGACAAAAAAGGTTGGGAAGGAAATTGCTAATAATTTGTATAGGATAAAGACTCAGTTCTAATTTTAGCTCAGTTCGTAGCATAAACTACCAAAGCGACTGAAGCAATGAACGCACGGTTCTATGGAAGTATGATTCTATTGTCATACTTTGCGGCGACGCCCACATTTCCTTTCCAAATTTTTTATCTATTGTGTAGTGGGTGACTATGTGGTCGAGGATGAGTATAAGCATAGATTCTACGCAACCTTCTAGGCACTATAAAGCTTCCCTGTTTTGTGACTCCTATATTGCAATTGCGACTCCATTACAAAGCATTTATAAGACATCTTAGTACTTTTGCCTGCGACTTCGATTACGTGAACTAGTAAATTATCCCACTAAATTGACGGGGATAAAAAGTAGCCTACGTTCTTCTCCATGCCTTAGACTAGGTGCATGCCAAAACTAATAACGATTGGTTGTGCCTTTGAGGCTCCGAGAGGTAACAAACAAACTCAGTTTCGCATTAGCAGCAATATTAGTATGGCTATCCTTTCCTCGAATTCGTATGCATCGACTCGGGAACAACTTAATGAAACGGTTGCAAAATTAGTCACGTCCTTCTCCATGCCATAGACTAGGTGCGTACAGTAATATATTAGATTGGTTGATGGCACTATGATGCTACAAAAACACAGTCGGTCATGTACGCAATATCATAAACTTCATTCAACACAATCGCTGTTAGTCACTAACAGCGTTTGTTTCAATTATTACAGTTCGTCACTAACGGCATTTGTCTCAATAGCAATTAGTCACTATCGGCTTTCGTCTCAATCGCTGATAGTCACTAACAGCGTTTGTTTCAGTCGCAATTCGTCACTAACATCGTTTGTCTCAATCGCAGTTAGTCACTCATTTTTTAAACCAACTGCGAGCGGATTATCGGTTCTCATCGCAATCTAGTTAAACAAAATTACATACTGAACACTAGAAACACTACTGTTCATAATTAAATAATAATAATTGGTGATGCACTTCGACCGCATTATTATTGGTATCCTAATTTATCTCGTTGTTTGGGGAGGCGTACCCAGTTCCTATGCCACAGAGAAAACAATCTATAAGGGATAAGTATTTACATTGAGTTCTCTTTTCACCAACCCACCACCAAAAAGCTGCGAAAATCTTCTCGCTAGTGACCTAATGCGTACATTACCAATTGCGTTAGTCACGTAGGGCTTGTAATACAAACAAACTGACTTTCGCATTTATAAAATTAGTGTGTTTAGTATTAGCATGATAAGATGATGAAAACTATAATTTTTTTTATCTTACTCGGGCTTTCTTTTTTCTCCACTTCGACGGGGTCAAGTAATCTTGGACAATCTGATGCTTTAGGGCTTTTGAGCTTCTCGTCTAATACCCGCGGCGGTGGAGACTTGCCATCAAAAGTTTGACTCTCTACTTTTGCAAGCTTAGATCTTATATCTTCCCCTTGACTGGAAAAACGAACGTAAAAATACATCTTAAACAAATTGTCGGAGTTTTTAACCCAAAACTTACTAGATAAAAGACTGTTGACTTTTTCTGGGTAATGATGATGTGACAACAATGATGCTGCTCGGTGGGAGACATATGATGTTAATCTGTTAGACCGGTATTTGAATGGCGATCGCGGAATAAATACAAAAGCTATTGTTTATTCGGCCAACAATAGAGGACGACGTTTCGGTATTTAGACGAGAAGATATATGCCTTGAAACAATTTCGCTGCCAAAGTTTCATAGTAAATTTCTTTTACCATAATCTTTAAAAATAACATAGCTGACTTATGGACAACAGATTATTATTATCGCAGTATTATTAACATACAACTTCATAGTGAATTGCAATTTAAACTTTTACACACTTTTTCAACTTTGGTTCTAAACGCCATGTATCGAACATTAGCTGCGTAACGACATCGTAGCTGACATTAAAGTTGTACGACAATAACATTAATACCGACACTATCATCCAATCTCCTATTTTCAAGTTAATTATTTATTACAGCCAGTTACTCCATTAAAAGATTACAGAAAAAGAAATTTTGTATGGAGGTATTTTGAGCGAATTCCCGTTAACTTCCCGGATGTTGTCCAAAAGCTTGTATGTTGACAATAGCTTGCTTACTGATTGATGTACTGGCCGCAGGTGCGATGGTACTGGTCCAGCTCTTGTTTGTACAGCAAGTGGCCGCGCAGTATGAAGTCAAAGTATACTCGCAGCCCGTCCGCCACCTCCCGCACCAGGTTTAATCTGTGTAATAATAATCACCATTATTACTATTTATTTTTATTCAGGAGATAAATAATCACAAGAGTATATGTAACACCAACATCAAAGCGATCCGCCGGACAGGCATGGTGCTTATGTCAAATCTCATAGAAAATCATTTAGTCGTGGTAGCTCAGTTGGGTACAGCGTCTGTTCTTGAACAATCTGGGTCGATCCTGGCATTTAAGTATGAGTGATGAAGATCACTGCTCAATGACCTCAACAGAGTTTCCCAACAGGAAGGTTTAAAAATGAACATGGACACAACGAAAATCATGTCAAATGTCCATGTTGCACCTATGCCGGTAGTGGTTGGGAACACTACAATCGAAGTAGTAGACGAGTATGTATACCTGGGACAGATCGTTCAACTAGGTAGGTCCAACTTCGACAAAGAGGTCAACCGAAGAATCCAACTCGGCTGGGCAGCTTTCGGGAAATTACGGCATATCTTCTCGTCCAAAATACCTCAGCGTCTAAAGACAAAAGTCTTTGATCAGTGCGTGTTGCCAGTGATGACATACGGAACCGAAACGTGGTCTTTTACTGTGGGCCGAATAAACAAGCTCAAAGTAACTCAGCGAGCAATGGAACGAGCTATGCTCGGAATTTCTCTACGTGATAAGGTCCGGAATGAGGAAATCCGTAGACGAACGAAGGTCACCGACATAGTTGAAGTGGCAATGGGCCGGCCACATCGCTCGAAGAACCGATAACCGGTGGGGAGTAAAGGTTCTCGAGTGGCGACCACGTACCGGGAAACGTCTACCAGGCCGTCCCCCCACTAGATGGACCGACGATCTGGTTAGAGTCGGTTATATTGTAATAGCTTTGTTAATAAGAAATCTTGATGAGGCGCCGGCCAGAAGCCGAGCGTGTACACATGAGTGCATTGCATCCGTGAGTAGTGAGGGCGGGTCGATAGTACTAGTTTACATACATTGACCGACGTCATCATTGACGATCAGCTTTGGAAAATTTGGCAAAGAGGAGTTGTATCACGGAGCAGAATGACCAGTGTAGGATGCACGCGGGGCCCCCGCAGTCGACAACTGTATGCGCTTTTGATCTTACGCGAGGATTTTATCCTCAAAGTTTTTTTAAAATACATTTATTTCAGTATAAAAGAATACTTTTTTAAATAGATTAATCGACAAACTGGCAATAGGCGCTCCATATATTACTTATTGTATATGTATATTCTTATGCTAACTAAATCTTTTATTATCTTAGTCATAGAGTCAAATTATCCGTTATTATTAAAAGCAAAATATAAATTTAAAATGCGTGAAATTTGATCCACAACTTTAAGTTATACAAAAGGTGCGATATTAGATATACAATTTTATAAAACAGTATATGTATTTTTTAATTTTACAGACACGCGCGTAGATGTCGTTTCATGTTGTCCCTTTTTGATACACTGCCATGAACATTCGTGTTGCCGCGGCTAACCTCGTCTACCATAGTAAAGGTGAATTTTGTAATGCAAAAACGTGTTCAAGCTCTCTCCAGCCCCTTGTTGTCGTACCTGCACGAGACGTCTAGGAGGTCTGGTTTCTGTGGTGGGTCGTGTCTGGCGCGCGCGGGGTGCCAGGCGCCGGCTCGCGCGTACCATTTGACGAACGACTCGAGGATCTCGGCCGCGCATGGCGACGCCGGCAGCCGCGACACCCGCCCCCGCTTCACCACCAGGTGGTAGTCAAATGTCAACCGATCTCTGACAAATCACAACGTAGTCAAGTTATATATACATATGTATATCAGCAACACATGATTGAAATATCTACTTATTGCTAGATTTGCAGTAGTTAATTAATCTACGAGTCTTAAACATATGTTGCAGCTGCAAAAACAGGCCGCTAACTCAGCTTGTGCTTGCTCCCGGGAGAACAAGCACTCATTTTCCGTTTGTAAGCCTAACCGCTAGAGGGGCTGTGTACATACATGCTGTGTATGTGCGTGTAGTGAGTGAGGGTGTGTCTGTATGTTTATTTATGTTTCGAAGGAAAAGTCAGTATGACCTTACCAAGACCAACTCCCTTAATCTAAGCTATGAATAATGCCAAGCCACAATATAGCCACAAGCCATAATTTATGCGATAGGCTGATATTTTCGATAATAACTATCCCTAGATGACATAAAACCCTAGTACATTATTTCCACCGCTAACTTGCCTTGCCTCCCACTTATACGTTAATAAATAATTGATACTTCGCGGTCTTTTGTGGCTAACTTCAACTTCATGAATCCATAATGTATCGAAAATCCGTAAACCAGCAATGACTATAACAAGTTTTATAAGAGTAAAGAGGCCATTGTCGCTATACTTTGGACTCTTATGTCAATGACAGTAGACGGGCAGCAACATGGAACTCACGAACCTTGTTCTAATATTATATGTATGTATGAGAGAGGTACATATATATACATATTGATAAGTACCTGAGAGGGGGCGGTAATGTGATGTGCGCCCGGCCGGGATGCGTGCTGGACGCGGCCGGCGAGTGCGGGTGCGAGCCCGAGCCGGAGCCCGACGACGATTCCGTGTCGGCCGTCTCGCACGCCTCGACCTCTGTAACACAAACACACACCCTCACACCAACGATTCACTGACAACAACCAATCACGACACGCACTTCCACAGACACATTATCACATAAAAAGCAAAAATCACACAACACCATAACTGCCACCATATGTAATGAAACATAATTATTTAATAAAGACATCGATTACAAGCCAATTAAGATTGTGCCAAAGTAAACAGGCATTGAATTATCACAACAACAACAAAAATCATATTCAAACTAACCTAAAACATGTGCACTTCTAAACACAGATTAAAATATTGAAAACACGAACACGAAAAATAGCTCAAGTGCCTGACAAACACACAAATTGTCTGGCCTTAACTTTTGTTGATCAAATGCGACAGTTTCGTACTACAGGTACATCAGCAAGACAAAATGTGAGCTTCAAAAAGTTGTAGATGTATTATTCCTAGATATAGGTATAGGTTTCCTACATTGCTACTTACTGGTGAAGCTGACACCAATATCTTTAATTTGGTGTTATCTTTTGCGATTTTATTTTCCCCCTATAGAGCTATCGTAAACCCTATAGCTGAACGAATTGAAAGCTGTGATAAATTATGTTTGCCATCACTTACAATATTAATTTTTACATAACACACCTCGAATAAACTGTGCTTGCTAGTATTATTTCCATTAGCGGGTAGAAAAATATTAATTATACAATACCGGTACAGGTTTGCGACAGACAAGAACTTGACTTATATAGCTATAAAAATTGGTATGATAATGGAATATAGGGGTTTGTATTAAAACGATTTATTTATTTGCAGATGCTTAAAATCCATGACTTCCCCTCCGATCATTTAGCCAAATTTCCTTTACACGCTCATTTCAATGCGAATCATTTTTATTTTGTCTTTAAAGGTATTGTAATCATTCAAAACTACATACAACTAAGTTCAATACGATGTTATTATTTTTATGCAACAGTTCATTCCTTTTTCCATTTGAGGTGCCATCTTGACATCAAGACTTGGTGTTACCAGAAATATATACCTCATTCTATGGCCTATAATACACTCTCTGTAGGAGAGAAGGCATGTGAACCCGCCCCTGCAGCGGGGGCAAATATAGGCTGGTGATGATGATATCCCTCATTTAAAAATTACTGGGAAGTTTTGTGGACTAAATAGTTAAAAATTTCAATCCTTGACTAATATAATACTAATGAAATGTATGAATTAAACTTTGTAATTAATGTTTTTAATAAACTAGACCTTTTTGGATTTATATCATATTTTTGTATTTCCTCAAAACAGTCGTTATCGCGTAAAAGACATGTATGTATATTGGAGCGAGGGGGTACTCAAGGGGAATGAGATACTCGTCCCCAAAACCATTGATTTGATGCTTCATTGGCAATGCCCTCTTTTTATTTTTGCGCTCAGCCCACTCCATAAACATATGATGCTCATCCTAAAGTACCTACACGTTATAATCTATTTAAAAAATGACTCCCTATAACCTGATAATTATTTACAAATAAATTGGTGTATTTTTATATATTATTGGAAAATTTTCATTTAACGACGCATTAGGTAATGCGCTGTAAAAGAGATTTCGCAACAGCATTTATGAATTTTTTTGTTGTTATTGACATCCAGGTGCAAAAAGGGTTTTTCATTTATCTTTACGCAATATTAAAAAGGCATAGATCTACGATTAATCATTCATTAGCTACTACTAGTGTAAGGGTTGACCCTCCACCATCTAAGCTGTGCTAAGCGATGCTATGCTACACTAGTACTTTGTTTTAGTAATGTAAAACTATAAACTGTGTGACAAGAATAAAATACAAAACGCCAGATGTGTATTGATAAGACAGCAAGCTTGTTATTACGCCGTATGCAACTATCATTGGATATGGGATATGAAAAAATTCCCGTATGTCTAGTTTAGTACAGCATAGCACAGCAAAGTTTAGTCGGCGGATAGTGACCTTTATTTATAGTAAAATCTGTTCATACCGTCGGGCTGGGTGCTGCTAGAAGAGCCGTCGTCGCTATATCCGTGACGCGCGCGCTTGCTGGGACCCGCGCTCGCGATACCACCCTTTTTGCGCTCGCGACGATACAGGTAAGCCCCCCTGATTTTCAAATTCATTTATTTATTTTATTAATGTTGAGGACTTGGCTTTGTCTCAAAAAAATGTACCTTGGTTACTTTCCTGATGACGTGTCGAATTTTAACTCTGTATAAAAATTAAAATGGAGTAATGCTTTTTTACAGGTTAGAAATTTTTTAAACCAAATTAAAATACAATTTACTTTTACTTGGAAAGAAATGCAAGGCAAGAAATGACTCAGGTACAGGTATTATATAAGCAGAATTCAATGTATTTTACAATATTTACTATTATTTTATTTGTCAAAAGCTGCAAAAAGGCATATTTTCTTCGAGACTTCATGTGGTATCCCCCAATATGGATTGTACAAATTAGTCTCAATGTGTTAATTTACATTTCATTTAAATGAAATGAATTTAATTAAATGAATTGTAAATTTCAATTTCTTCCATTTTCAGAATATTGATCTTGCTTCTGATGCAAACAGCTGAATAGACCCATGCACAAAGGGCAATAAATATGTTGTTCATGCAAAAAGTGCCCCTGTGCAAAGTCCTAAATCAAATGAGTAGCCAGACAATTTGTGTTGAATGCCGACACATAACACAAACACATAAAGCTGTTTAACATCTAAACTTACAACTGCAGTTGTGACTTTTCAGCAAGGTCACGTTGGAGTTGTCGATTTTCTTCTGTGTCTTTAAGGACAAAGTCTTCACTGACGCAACGGTCCCACGATGAGTTCCAACCTTGAAAGTGAATCAGGTACTCCACTGTCCGTCGTCCACGCTTGTCTTTATTTTCTATTACTTCTAGCACCTGACATGAGAATAGTTATTTGGGAATTTGAAAGCACATAAAAGTAAAAAGATATGAGACTGAGAGAGAGAGAGAAAAAAGCTAGTCAGAAATTTTTAAAGCTTTTTTCTTCTTCGTATATTTCAAGTATACCATGCCATGGTAGCTCAGTTGGGTAGAGTGCCAGTCTTTGAACATTCAAGGTCTGGGTTCGATCCTGACTCGTACCAATGAGTTCAAATTTGTTATTTGGAATTTATGTAAAAATGATAAAAATCAATACCATTAGCATTTCGGTGAAAGAAAACGTCATGAGGTAACCTGAACACTCCTGAGAAGAAATTAAAAGCTGTGTTTGAAGTCTAGCAATCATCACTGAGCCCGCATGATGGGCTATGGCCCATTAACTCTAGTAGGAGAATAGGCCTGAGCCCCTACAGTGGGGAGATATAAAGGCTGTTGATGTGATATAATTCCATACTTCTTTTGTACAACAAATCTAAAATATACTAGTAAAATATAATGATTAGTAACATTTACTGCAAAAATATTTTTGTTTTTGAACAAGTGAGAGTTTATTTAGTATGTCTATCATAACTTGTTAAATGGATCCCATAGCCTACAAAAGTTTGTGCACTATTGTCAGAACAGCTTGTTATATAAAATGTACTGAGATTCATGAGTTGATAGCATTCATAACAGAAGAAGTCACACCATAACAGTCATTGTAAGTATTTGTGTTGGTAAGAACCCCCAAAACTCAGTCTTCAGCTTCAGCAGTATTTGCTAATAGTTAGAACCTGAACAATGGTAATTGAGAGAAAAGTATTTCATCCATAATATGGAATTACCAAATGAAAAATAGAAAAAATATGATACAAGAGCGCTAAGTTGCTCATTACACACAGGCCCTTGGGTTGCACTGCATTACAGACACCTTGCACACTAACAGGTATGCAGTATAAATAGGTAAATCCTATTTAATATTTCAACTAAACAGCTCCATAGGAGTGTAGTATATATATAATCGTACATGATAATCTCAAACATTTGCGTTCCAAAATGGTTACAAGGGCTAAGATGCCTGAATTCTTATGTAGAAGCTTGTAATGGGTTAACTCAGGAAGACTTACTCATTCTAAACATTATTGTTTAAACTTATTAATTAATAATAAAATCGGGACACTTGTGGCTCAATTCAATATTTTTTTATAAAGTTTAAAGATTAAAAATGTGGGATGAGATGACGGGGGTTTAGGATAAACAGTGAGTTTCTCAAATGTATGGAAATTTTCAGTTGACAGCAATGATTGAGAATGACTGGTGGCAAGGATAGGTCCTATCATCCACCAGGGCTCCCTGCTGCTGGGAACCAAAGGAGAAGGTTAAAAATTAGAGCCTTTTCAAAAACCATCATTGGAATCATCAATATCAACATTATACATCAACATTACATATAATCAACACTATATCAATTCGAGAAGTGGTCCATGTACTACAAACAAATGAACATAGCATTGTTAGAGAGGATGCTGAAGTTTAGGAAATTATTATCTGAAATGAAGCTTTATAAAAACTCTGAAAGGCTACACTCGAAGGCATAAAAAAAATCAAAATAAAAATTGAAGAGCAAGTATCCATTTACATAAGATTAGACACACAATTTTACTGTAAAAACTAAATAATATTTAAATGAGGCAAAATTAGTATGATCAGCCAAAGGGAATCATGAGAAAATGTACAACCCTGTCACTCTACATCAGCAGTCTTCAAAGTTTTACAAACCAAGGAAAAAATTTTTTTTTCCTGCACAGCAGGCCGCACCATAGGTATTTATATAAGGATTTTTTATTGGAAAAGGTCAGGATGATTAAACAAGTAGATAAGTAGAAAACATTTATTTATTGAGCCAACATCAACAAAAGGGGCAAATAAAAATCAATACAATGCAATTGGTCAATGAGATGTCTGACACTGCTTATTTTTTCCAGTTTATCAATATCTGGTTTAATATTGCTGGTTGCAATTGAGAATGCTGTTGACTGGCCACAGAAAACATATTGGCGGGCCGCGGGTTGAATACCCTTGCTCTAAATGATGATTAAAATCTGTTAGGCCGAGTGACAAGTTTGTACAGTGGGTCAGGATATACTTAGATCAAGCATACAAAGTAATTACAGTTGTGTCTAGGCAGAAAATACATCACACAAAAGTTAATAATGACTATTTGGAAATTCTTGCTAGCTATCGAATCCAGTCATCTGATGTCATCTTACTGTGTTAAATATGCTAGAGTTATGAGTCAGTCATCATCATTTCTAAACCCTAGATCTTTTTTGTATGGAAGCAGGTTATATGAACAAACAAAAAATACAAACCTTTGAATCGTACAGGACTTTAGCTTTGGTAGGGTCTGGTTCGTAGCACAAAACACGCTCTCCTTCACTAAACTTATACCGTATGCCTCTCGTGGATACCATTGTCCGATTTGTTTATTATAACGACACTGTTACAGCATTTATTAAGCTTTTCTTCTTGATATAACGAATAATTTTTGTCCAAAGACACAAGAATAATAAACAATAGGGATTTTTTTTTACATAGGTTATTGTTGAAATATAACATAATAATACTGTAAAAAGTTACGTCTTATGAACTAGAATAATTGGGTATTTGATTTAAATTCACTTCGTTTACTTATTGTTACCTCAGATTTGATTTGAATTGAATTAATCTTTACATAAATTATGTGCGTATTACAAAAACGAAGCCGGAATATTGACAAAACGAATGAGTTAACCGACCACCTATTTCACTGATTTCAGTCGCCAACGCCATGACCTATGACGTTTGAAATGTCAAAATCAAAAAGTATTGATTTCTTTTCTTTTACGGCTCCGGAAAGTAGTTAAATCAAAACCTTGCAGAAGATATTTAGGATAGCACGGGCAAGTAATCACTCGGTGTCTCCAGGTTACGTATGCTAAATTTCCCCAGATGAGATTTATTTTTCTCCCCAAAAGATACTAATTTCGTACTCTCCCAAAAAATTCATAAAAAACTGATTATTTGATAAAACTATGCAAAATTCACAAAAACAAAATGGAAATTTAAAAAAAAAATTAAATTTCATATTAGATTAGCATTCGTTTTATCCGATTTATTTAAGGATTTGTCAAAATTGGTTCGTTCAGCCCCTCACTCCCCTAAACAAAGGAAAAAGATTTTTGATTTGGAAAACGAGATTTAGGATTTAGCACAGGACCCGTGGGTGAAACTTTTAGGTTTCCGAACTATCCGAACATCGGATGATAAAACGGAACCTTTATAATCTCACCCTGTCTGTTTATCCGTACTTTCGTCTGTCATTTATAAAATACAAGAGATGTTTCAAATTCAGCCTGCACTTTTATTGTTCCCTCTGTAAACAATCTATTAATAATCTAAATATGCATAGAAAAATACTAGAATTACATTTTTGAAGTTATTTTAATTGTACAAAATCATTCTTGTTGTAATAAGTGACAACGTCAAATGTCATTTTATTGACGCCATCTTTATTTTCAACGTTGTCTTACCGGTTTCGTGCGTTTTATAAGTTTTTGTACTAATAAACTAAACCATAATATACAAAAATGGTAACTAAATCACCTTTATTTGATAATGGCCATTTAATATTATAAATGTACAATACCAGGCCTTGGCTCCATACATTCGAGTGGTCGTGTAATTTGAATCACTCGCTTTCGTCAACCTTTCCGGGCATCAATTTTCTCAAGTTGCATCGCCAGACGTGTGTGCTTGTCAAGTATCTGCTATAACGGCACTGTTAGTCAATATGCCATAGGTATATATAAAGTATACTTTTAATGTATATGAATTTATGACATCATCATTATCATCATCAGCCGGAATACGCCAACGGCTGAACTAACGCCTTCCCTACGATACACTACAGTGACCGCTCCCGAGCCGATCTGAGTATATGGTATACTTAGAATTGTTCAGAATAAACTATTCTGTGCTTTTTCATGAATATATTAAAAGGCTGCGGGTGGCAGATCCCTCGTAAAAGTGAAGTTTTAAAAAATAAATCTAGTGTATGTACTTGTAAGTAAATATAAACAAAAACCTTTTCTCTCGACATCCTTTGCGTAGGTTTCAGTGATTATATCTCGGCTGAGAGTGCGTGACCGAATTTCATCGAGATCGCTTGATCCGTCGATCCGTCAATAAGTAACAAACAAACTTGCTTTCGCCACAGAAAAGACACAGTACAGTCCACTATGCTTCCGCATTATGCAAGTATGATTGTCAAAACATATAAATATTTTTCAAAGTTACCAAATGTCGGCTTCGAGTATCATATATGTAATTCTGATGCTCAGATGCCACTATCTGAAGAGCTGAGGCCTAGAACTTTTCATGGGCACCGTTCATCGTTATTTCAGATGTGTAGCGAAAGTGAGTGCCTTGACTTGGTTCCGTCAATGCCCCCATTTCGTGATGGTGTTACGAGGAAATGCCCTGTGTTGCATCACCGCATGGAACGGACGGTCAGCAGGCGGACTCATTGATATTCATGTCTGCTACACATAACAAACAGTGGCCGAAAGAAACACTTTCCTTGGCGTGCTTGCTTGCGCGCGAGCCGGTGACGTTCCTTCCAACTTAATATATAAAATAACAAGTACAATATTGCAGGTTAAGAAAAATTTTAAATGATTTTATGACTACTGTGATAATATGACTTAATTAGTCAATTGTTTATATTTCATCCAAAATATCAGTTTTAGCGCTGTACATGGCATGTGCCTCTCATTTTATATAACATTGATGATGATGATGACATTTTCTATAATAACCATACATAGTAGCTGGACAAGTGATAGCAATAAGATGCCATTCATACATGGGTAGACACTGATGCCCAACTCGATAGTTTCCCTTTGTCGCTTTTTATGGCTTTTGCAAAAAAGATTTACTTATGCGTGCAGATTTTGTAATAAGTTCAACAAGAAATGAATACTTGCCGCAGTACTAAGTTTGAGCAAAAAAGAAACTAATAATATATCTTATACAGCCGTGGTAGCTCAGTTGGGAAGAGCGTCGGTCCTTGACCTATTGAGGTCTGGTTTCAATCCTGGCTCGTACCAATGAGTTCCTATTTGTTTTGGAATTTAGTTACGAATTATAAAAATCATTACCATTGGCTTTCCGGTGAAGGAATACATCGTGAGGAAACCTGCACACTCCTGAGAAGAAATTCAAAGGTGTGTGTGAAGTTTACCAAAACGCACTGGGCCACCTCGTTCATGTTAAATTTTATAAGTTCTTAGCAGATACTTTTAAATACCTATCCTTGAATTGATAATGGCATTCTCAAAAGTCAAAATTGTCTAAGAGCATTGTCATTTTGTAAGTTAGACGAGCACTGGGTTAACGCCTGATCATGCTCTATATATTATAAATCGAAATTATGTTATTAACTTTGGGGACTACTCCATTTGGGAACTTTTTATTGGCCTTGAGCACCATGCTGAAATTTTTCCTTCACACCACTGCTAGATACTGGAATACATAAAACCTAAATTACTAAACAGCTGATGGCAGAACGTTTGCCGGCAACGGCAGAACATAGTAATAACTCGTGCCAACTATTGAAAACTTAATACAAATACTGAACATAAAGTGGTAACGGACCTTGGAAAACATTATATTTTTATGCTAATTCTCAACTCTCGCTAGTGTCTATTATAGCATGAAGTCAAGCGGTGTTTGGATTGTATATTCAATTGGTTCTCGAAGTATTTCGTACTGTACCAGCTGGATTATGAGCAGTTTTTTTCTTCTTCTTGTTAGTTAGTTAGCCTTTCCGAAAGTGGTAGTAGATTGTTTCGCTGAAATCGTAAGGTTTGGTATAGAAAGTCGAGTTGAAAATTTTGACGTAAAGTATCGAAAAAATAAATATATATATAAATACTGTAATAACCATAATAACACTCGTACACGTAATCCATACTAATATGATAAATGCGAAAGAGAGTTTATCTGTTTGTTCTTTTTTTAAAGTCGCAACGGAGAGTCAGAATGTCTTGATTTTTTGTGTAGGAATAGTTGAAGGTATAATAAGGGCATAGGGTACTTTTTATCCTGATCGAGGTAGTAGTTGTAGTGGGATAATGTTTGAGGCCCATGGGCATGAAGTACGTTTATAACGTTTCATCATCACCCGGGAAACGTCCACTGCTGGGCATAGGCCTCCTCCATGATATGCCACATTGACCGGTCCCGAGCCATTTGCATCGAGTGACTCCACTGACAAAACGTTTGTATGATATAAATCTGTATAGATTGGGACACATGCAATGTCAACGAGTGGTATACTACAGTGCTTGCGCTCGCAAGGTATACAATCGACATTTGAAACAGGCTCCTCGTACGTGCAAAGATGGCGAAATGTCATCTCTCTCAAGGACTCCTTACTGCGGACTGTTCATCATAATTAGTCCTCTGTCGTTATGTCATTTTGTTGGTCTCAGAGGACATCTAATGTTTTTTGGACCATTCTGATTCACGGCTGCTGCTACTGATGCTTTACAGCTTCAGAATAAAATCTGCTTGCAATGTAATCTAGAAAAAAGCATATTCCTTAGCTAGGCGAATCGTGTACCACCATAGAAAACATTGCCTTCAAGTCAAATCGTGGTCAAAATAAACAACCCAAAATACTGTATGACCGATGATGTACTTAATTTCGAATGCATGCAATTCGTATACGATCTGAACCGTAACAAATATGGTAGTGATCCGGTTGGTAGTGACAGTAATGGTTGTGATGTTTATTTTCCCTACTCCAGTTTGGCAATGATTTACGTGGCAACAAGATATTGTAATGAAAGGGCACGCGCTCGACTCGCAGACGTGCGACAATCGTGCGCTCGCGCTCATGAACCAGGGCAGCGTCCTGACCGGAACAAATGTATGTGATCTCTCACAAAGGAACTAGGCCGTCCGGTGTGCAAGTGCAGCACGACACATGTTTCATGAGCGTCGACATTTTGAAATACTCTTCAACTGGGGAACGTCTAATTTATCTTGCTATTTTTTCAGAATGAAGTGACAAAGATAAAGTACATCAGTTTACAAGGAGGTACTTAAACTTATTCCGTGGGTAACCTAGAAGGCGACTAAGGGGACAGCAGCGACTTCTATAAGTGTATCTGATATAAATACAATTTAATTTATTCGCGATCATCATCATCAACAACAGCCTATATATGTCCTCACTGGAGGGGCTCAGGCCTACTCTCCTACAGAGAGTGTATGGGCCATAGTCCACCACGCGGGCCCAGTGCGGATCGGCGGACTTCACATGCCTGTTCAAGACATGCAGGTTTCCTCACGATGTTTTCCTTCACCGTTAAGCAATCGGATAATGTACTTGAATTGAAAAACAACTCATAGGTACACGGCTGGATTCGAACCCGGTACCCTCAGATTGAGAGTCCGCGCCTTATCCACTGCGCCACCGACGCTTATCCACTGCGCCACCGACGCGATTATTCGCGATATGAGTATGTAATGTCATTACAATAAACTGGGAAACGCCCACATCTGGACATAAACATCTAAATTTGAAATATTTAGTCATCTAATGATTTGCAAATGTGAAAAGATTGACTACGCCCAAAGTACTCGTGATCGTCATGGTTTTCAATCGATTCAAAACACTTCTCTATATGTTGGTGAGATATCTTGACACGATTGACACTTTTACCGTTATCGCTTACCCATTGCATCCCGTGGCTGCTGTCAATTGCAACTTAGAAGGACATGGGCAGATTACTTTGTCTGAGTTTACACCAAAGATTGCGTACTAGCCGACTTACGTGATCTTACTGCGATCACCAATATGCCTGCCAAGCGTCGTAACTATGGCAAATCCTCCGAATGCAGTCCGAGGTTTCGATCAATATAATTTTTATTTTATTTGTACTCGAGACGTGTAAACTTGTGAGATGTCGAATTATTTACCATACATACAAATAAACAAAAATATTGATTAGTTGTAATACAAATCATACAACTCTAACATAGGAAGCTAAACTAAAAACGAAAAACTGCTACGCAATTTAGACCTAACGAAAGATTTTCGAACTTTTCGCGTTGTAATTAGCACGTGCTGAAACACTGAAATATATTTCCACTTAAATCCCTTTACACGCGCATCGTTACATATTATCGTAAACTCACGTCTACTTGAAAATTAAATATTAGCTTAAGCTGAGTTTCCTTGAAACTTGTGACAAAGACATTCCTCCTGAAAAACAATATTGGACATGAATGGGTGTGACCGCGGTGTTTCGCAGCGGTTGCTCAAGTAGCGCTTTGTTTCCGCGGCATTGTCCCCGCACCTGCCCCCTGCCCGCGATCCGTGCCCGCTACGTGCGTACTTGAATATCTTTAAATTTGGAGATGCGCCCGGGGTGAGGCAACACCGACCGCCTCCAACCACTATATATGCTGCTCGAGACGGACGGGGGTTACAGTTCTCCGTTCTAAACACCCCAGAGCACATCGCACCAAACTAATCAAAATGGCTCTTAAGGTACGGACCCATGTCTAGTGAAGTGTATAACGTGTACCACGTTGTATTGGAATATCGTGTGAACAAAACATTTAGTAAAAAGTGATATCATTTCGAGAATACAAATCTTAGTGTTCGCTGACGCACATTTGTGACGGATGACGAATATTTTAGTTTTTCAATTTATTCACCAACTATAAATAACTTACATTTTCCTTTGTAGTTCGTGGTCTTCTGTTGTCTTCTTGCCGGTGCTCGCAGCAGCATCGTGCCGGCGGCTGCGTACGCGGCTGCGGCCCCGGTCGCGTACGCAGGGCCTGTGGCCGCCAGGCTCGAGAACTACGACCCGTACCCACAGTACAGGTTTGGATACGGCGTAGCGGACTCCCTCACCGGCGACTACAAGAGTCAACAGGAGCAGCGCGACGGGGACGTGGTTCAAGGATCATATTCCTTGGTGGACCCTGACGGCACTCGTCGTACTGTCGACTATGCCGCGGACTCTATCAACGGGTTCAACGCAGTGGTGCGTAAAGAGCCGCTAGTGGCAGCCGCTCCCGCTGTCGTCGCCGAGCCGGCCGTGGTGGCAGCTCGCATTGCCGCACCCTTGCCCGCTCAGTACGCCTTACCCGCGCCGGCGGTCTACGCGCCCGCCGCCAGGTACGCGGCCGCTTCAGTGGCGGCTCCACTGGCAGCCGCTCCCGTCGTTGCGCGTTACGCGGCTGCACCGGTGGCTGCACGCTACGCCGCCGCGCCCTTCGTGTCCGCCCGCTACGCGGCGCCCGCGCCCTCTCCTTACGTCGCCTACCCCGGACCGTTTCCTGCGGCTGCATACTCCACATACGCCTCTCCGTTCGCCGCCGCCTACGCCGCCGCACCCGTGGCTGCGCCCGCTCGCTTCGCCGTCGCCCCCGCTACCGCTGGATACCGCTATCCATAAAAGAAGACGACCTACTTGATGGCTCATTTTAAAAGACTTAGATTTTTTATGTATTTACTTAACATTTTTCTTTTATCTTTTAGGTTCCGTACCAGTCATTGACAATGGTGGCCCTGTCTAATTGTTACCGTCGATCTACCACAGCTTGGTTTCCCCAAAATCTGCTGGTTCAGAATGGGAAAAATGAGACTTTGGCCTGTGACTTTGTATATATTAATAGTGATGCCATACATACTCTCAAGCTTTGACAGATGGACGAACAAACAGGGTAAGATTTACGGAATCCACCTTGTTATACCAATAACTATTTGTAAGTTTTTAAAGTTTAAATAAATATATTTGGTAACTGAATGACTGAGCTTATTTATCAAATGAGCAATCGTCATTATTTTCGACTGCTTAGTGGATGTTCTCATTCTGTGATGTGTGAAAGTGGCCTTGCGAATAGCACTCTTTTTTATAAATGTAAAGTTTCTTAAAACACAGCTATCCGAAATGGTGTGGAAGCCGAGGGAGCTTTGTACCGACTCAACTATAGTGGAGTATTCATATTTCTGATAGATATAATATTTATTTAAACATTTTTCTTTTTAAATGAAACGATAAACAAATATACATATTACGTAACTTCCTATGTACCGCTAAGATGATAATCAAACGTACGAGGATTAACTGAAAATTTTCGCAATACAACAATAACCATGAGTATAAATAAGGTCACAAAATTTTACGATAGAGGGTGACAGGAAAACAATAATGAAAGGACAGTGATATACGTTTTGGCCAACCAAAAACAGCTTTATGAAGAAAAGGTCACAAAAGAATTAAAAATAATAGTAAAGTCATATTCATTTCATACTAGAACTTTTGTAAACGTTTTCGCCTGCGTCTTTTAAAAAAAATCACGGGATCCATTTATTTTAAACTGGGATGAAAGTAGCCTATATGCCTATATTATTCCAGTGTCTAGATCTAAAGACCTACCAATTTTACCGAATTCCGTCCGCAGCCGTTTTGTTGTGAGAAAGTAACAAGCACAAATAAATAAAGCAGAAAGTAGCAAGCACACACACAAAAATTCGCATTTATAATAAATACCCGCGACTTCATCCACGTGGACTGCAGAAATTATCCCACGGTAACGAATTGCTCGCGATATAAAACTCCCGGTCCCTGTACGATTTTTATGAAGAAAAAAAATCAAGTCTCTCTCCGTTACGACGTATGGAAAGGACAAAAAAAACACTGTCGAACTTATATTAGCATGGTTTGTTTGGAAGATTCAAATACGTAAATGTAGTCTGTTACCGCCACCTTTTGATCAGTATTCTGCTGATGAGAAATGAACTCCACTGCTAGAATGGACATAGATTTTCCGCTTTTTCACAATTTTCGACACCCATAGCATGACATGATATGAATCTATCCCAAAACCGAAACTAATATAATAATTTTTAATAACGAACTTATAGAAGTAACGAACAACTACAAACGCTACAGTGTTTATCACTACATTCCTCAGAATGAGAAATCTCGAGGCTGCCTGTACATATTCAGGTTCAATATGTTGAATTCATACAATGTCGAAATTGGAAAATGTTGGGTTTCACAATAAAGGTCAATTTATTAATTACGTAAGGACCACTTGGTCTATTTTGGACACATGTAAGGGCCATAGAATTATAATGTTAAAAGGCACATAAGATTTCACGAACTCTCCCTCCGCCTTCTTACATAACAATTAAATTTTGTTAGAAAAGGATCAGTTACACGTCAACATAAAGAGTGAACATTGATAAACATGAACACATTAAAGAATTCAAATTTTTAATAAGCAATAAAAAAGTACGCTGTATATTATATAATGTAAAAAGGCCATTAGGATAAATTTTGACTTATAAAATATTGCACAAGAATTAGTTTACACCTAATAACCTTTCATACAAGTAGCTAGCAAGGTAGACATAGAAAACTTCCTATACCGATGGTACATACCCCTACTGGGGGTATACTATATACAGTCTTACGCCCACCCGGAAAAGTACTTACTTTTAAGTGAATCAAAGTAAAAACATTATTAGGATCTGAATTTAAGATTCAACACCAAGATTTATTGATGTAGTAAACAACTTAAGTATACACTAAATTAAATCAGATTGTCACATTTTGAAAGGCGCGCAAATCAGTGCTTCTTTCGCCATCTACTCGTACATTCAGAATAATAATTTATGGACTTGTATTTCTACACGCTTTATTCTAGTTCAAGCTCCTCAAATGATCGTTCTATAAAAAAAACTCCCATAGATCCATAAACCTAATTATGTATGTATTTATTAGCTGATGCAAAAGATTTCATATGTATTTTCTTTAAAGTTCATTTTATCAACGAATAAAGCAAATAAGTTTAAAAGAAATTTCATTTGGAGAATAGTTTTTAATAGCACTGTTGTGGTCCGGATATGTGTGATGTGTAGCCAGCGCATTTATTTGATACTTGGCCTAGTGCGCTTACTTGCAGCGGCCTATCGGCTAAGCATCAGGCAATATGAAGGCCAATTGCGAACCCAAAAACGAGTTTATGTATAAAATCCGTGTAATTTAAACAATTATTTAAATTGTCATAATGTAAATTGTGATATAGTTTATCTCTTTTACATATATACAACAGCCTACATATATACATATGTTCCCACTGCAGGGGCTCAGGCCTACTCACCTACAGAGAGTGTATGGGCCATGTCCACCACGCGGGACCAGTGCGGATTGGTAATCTTCATTCACACCTTTGAATTTCTTCTCATGAGTGTGCAGGTACTTACGAGTATTAGTTCCTTGTCATGTATGATATACTATAATATATTTATTTTAAATTAATTCAATTAATCATACAATGTTGTCTGAAAGTCACTCAGATGACTATGGAAAGGGCTATGCTCGGAGTTTCACTGATCCGTCACCGACATATCTCATCGTATAAGTAAACTGAAGTGACAGCAAGTTGGTCATATTTCCCGAAGTGGTGGACGGTAGTAAAGATGCCTAAGCAAACGTAATGTAGAATGACCCCCAGCTAGGTGGTAGGACAACTTACGTAGGGTAACCGGGCGTGAATGCATGCGGAGAGAACAGGACCAAATTCAGTGACGCGCTCTAGGAGAGGGAGGCCTATGTCCAGCCGTGGAGTGCCGCAGGCTGTACATGATCATTGAGAGTATGCGCAAGTGAAATGTTGTTTCTATCATAGCCATTCAAATACCAGAGAGGTGTATCCTCCACTCGCACGGGAGCAGTATCTTCTTCTGTGAAACCGTAACGGTTCAGAAGCAGACCGCTGAGTGGAGAGCGGGAACGAACCGAGGAAACGAAGGGTCGACCCTAACTTTCGCATAGCTAATCTATGCTTTCACTCTGTAGCCCCATCAACGTAGCCAAGCTGTAACACACCGGAGACAACCTGATTGGGAGCTCCGGGTGTCCTTCTTCGATCGCAAGAGGACACCGGTACCAATGCGGCTCCCTTTGTGTTGCGGACATTATAGGACGTGCAAGATGCAAAGCGCGAGGAGTGTACTGTATATTGGATAAAAATACATAGCCCGACTCTTCCCCTAGCTACAGATTCCGGTATTTTCTTAAGATTCCCTTCGTTGCAGAAAACCGGTCAGGTGCGAGTAAGACTCGCGCACCGCGTTCCGTACAGAATACGAACAATTAACATCGTAAATAATAGGTAAGGTAACAAATGGTAACAACCACCGAACAAACCTCTTAACGAAAAACAAACGTAACTTTACAGTTGATTAAATGGTATCCCATACATCTGTCTTAGAGATCATGATCAATTTTCAACTGCAAATACCAACGCGTAATATCGTGAACATCAGATTAGATGTGGTCAAGCGTTGCACCATCTTCATAATAATAATAAAACATGAATTAATTTTTATAAATACGTGTACTAAGGCGAGACAATTAAATTATAAATGTATATAATTGAGCTCACCCTAATATACCTAATCCCGATGACTAATACGTTTGAAGATAGCTTTCAAATGAACGAGCATCTATTTAGTTCTATATCGTATCAAAGTCCTTGACCCCACTAGTTAATCAATTCAAGGACTTGGCAAGTCTACAAGTCTGCCTAACATGGTTAACATACGTCAACGCAGGTCGGTTCGTGAATTGCGGCGTACGAGTATATCGCAAGAGCGAGCGTTGCGTTGTCGTAACGCACTTTCTTCGATGGCCAGTAATGTATTGTCATCACGTCCCTTTATTGTGCAGCAGACGATATAAAACCCAGTGGCGCCCCAGGAATTGCACAGTTCGCTTCTGGACTTGACGCATCAACCCACATACCCAGCCATGGAATCCAAGGTAAGAAATCATTTCTGATACTCAAAAGTGGCGAAGTTTTATTTCAGTTTCTTATTGCATTGCGTGTGTTATGTTTACTGTTTATTTATGATATTATCGGGCATCATACTTTTCCCGTCGTCATATAATATTAATTACCGTTTATAATTATGTTCTATGTCCACCTGGTTAGCTAACACGATGTTACCTAAGTCTGCCGCCAAACAGCAGTGTTAATAGCACTGTGTGAAAGTTAGCAGAGCCGGCGCCTCATTAGATTGAGGATGTGCGCGCTTACCATCCAATAGCCATATCGTCACTTACCATCAGGTGAGATGAAGGCCGAGTGCAAACCCATCATATAATTTAAAAATTACCACGTACATAACGGTTGTTGTAATACGTTGATAAAGCTACCACACTCCCAAGTTGTTTTCTATTAGTTTGTGTCGCATACGTCCAGGCTAGACATAGATGGTTCAATCAACTGTATAAGTCATTTGATGCACCTCTTCTCTCATAGGTCGGCACGATTGACTTTCTATAAGATTCTGTAATTCCACTGAAGTTGTCCCATGGCTGAACTGCTGGGAATCTTCCTAGTCTAAGATCCCGTATACAACGACCTTCACCGAAATTTATATTACATTTTATATCAAATTAAATATGTCAATAAGTATATTGCAATTGGGTTGACGAAAAAAATTCAGTCCACAATTAATTAAAAATTTAAAAATCAATTTTGCTGCAATGCTGTGTCTTCTTCTATTGCATGGGATGGTAGCTGGGACCTCTCTGTCACACCTGTTTACTCGCAGTAATTTTTTTCATTACGAACACGGCGTCTGTGAAAAATCTGTGGATTCCGTTGGTCAAGTTTGGTTACATTGACATATTTAATTTGATACTTTGCATCCATTAACCAGCTCGGCGAAGATCGTTGTATACTGGGGTACTATACTATATAGAAATCCCGTTACTCATACAGTGGGTCGGCAGGAAGTAGAACGAGTAATAACTTTTGGGAACCAAATTCCCAGCAGTCAGGAACTACTGGAAATAGTGTCTGCTGTCCATCATCTAAAATCATTCCCCTGGTTGCCTTTAACGACACCCACTGGATGATATGGAGTATTTCTCTTCTTACGGCTATTGTTTGTTTTGTGTACCAATTTTAAAATATCGTTTTGAACAAAAGTATCATCATGGTCATAAAATTGCTTTTGCAATCACAAGTTACTCATTATTATGATCTCTTAACGATCAATGTATGATAATGTCACCTACGATAAGTATACGTCTATATGTGAATGAAACACTATAAATATTGCACGAAAACCCTGTCAAAACAAAAAGCGTATCTATTATTTGACTATAGTGATTTATAGATTCTAATCATCATCATCAACAGTCTATATATGTCCCCACTGGAGGGGCTCAGACCTACTCTCTTACAGAGAGTGTATGGGCCATAGTCCACCACGCGGGCCCAGTGCGGATCGGCGGACTTCACATGCCTGTTCAAGACATGCAGGTTTCCTCACGATGTTTTCCTTCACCGTTAAGCAATCGGATAATGTACTTGAATTGAAAAACAACTCATAGGTACACGGCTGGATTCGAACCCGGTACCCTCAGATTGAGAGTCCGCGCCTTATCCACTGCGCCACCGACGCTTCTAATTCTAATAGTGACTCTAAAATGAAGAAGAAAGAAATAATTAAATTTTCTAGTAATTCCCCAAAAATATATAGATATTGATGTGAAAATAAAACTTATATTGTTTAGAGTTCTGTACATTTATCGATGTGATGCTGATGCTACCATATATTACGTGAAGGGTCATTGGTACAAAGCCGCTGATGCTTTAGCAAAAGATGACTTTCTATGAGGCATTGGACATAAATAAAGGACATGCGGCTTTGTCATCATAGCGCCACGCCGCCACCGCCGAGGCTACATCATCATCATCATCAACAGCCTATATACGTCCCCACTGCAGGGGCTCAGGCCTACCTTCATACAGAGAGTGTATGGGCCGTAGTCCACCACGTGGGCCCAGTGCGGATTGGTAGACTCCACATGCCTGTTCAAGACATGCAGGTTTCCTCACGATGTTTTCCTTCACCGTTAAGCAATCGGATAATGTACTTGAATTGGAAAACAACTCATAGGTACACGGCTGGATTCGAACCCGGAACCTTCAGATTGAGGCTAAATAGTCGGCACAAATTCAGACTCGGCAAGTATGTGTATTGTGTATGGTTCACATACGTAAACACTTGATAGACCATGACATGGTCCACTTCGGAATCAACCTTATAGGGTGATTCTATTATGGTGCCGAAGCCGTCTTTACTTTCTTACACTGCTGAACACAGATATTCCCCATATACATAGATAGCCAAAATGACCGGTACAAGCCGCTTGCCATAACCAACTAGTCTTATGTATAGTATAAAAGTTCATTTCATGTTTATTGTTACAGATTGTAGTATTCATTTCTCTGTTGAGCTGCGCGTACGCCAGCGTGCTAGCCCCCGCGCCCCTCGCTAGACTAGACCCATTCCCGCAGTATTCGTACGGCTACGACGTGCAGGACGCACTCACCGGCGACTACAAAGGCCACCAGGAGCAGAGGAACGGCGATGTAGTCACCGGATCGTACACTGTGGTCGACCCTGATGGCACGAGAAGGATCGTGGATTACGTCGCCGATCCGCTCAACGGTTTCAATGCGGTCGTGAGGCGTGAGCCCCTGGTCCTCCCCTCCCCCGCGAGGATAGTCGCCCCCGCACCCCTCGTCCCCCGGGCACCTGTCTTCGCACCTGCGCCTGCGCCTGTCTTCGCACCTGCGCCTGCACCAGTCTTCGGCCCAGCGCCCGCACCAGTCTTCGGCCCAGCGCCCGCACCTCTCCTAGCGCCAAGATTACCTAGTCCTTATTACTTTTAAAATGAAAATTACAATTTTGTTTGTCATAGGCTAGAATATTTTTATAGCGACTGTTAATTATTGTTATCAACGAATACATGTTTTTCTTATCCACTGCATTGTTTTATTTTTATGTACACAAAGTTGCTTAGTGTAACGGATTATAGGTTTTGGATTTGAAAATAAGTGTTAAACTGAAACTTTATGGAAACACGTAAACAACATCCCAGCGTTATTCTATAATTTAGATGTCATCGTTAATATCTGTAAAAATTTGCCAAATGTTACACCACATAGTTCGACTCGACGAATTTGCCTAAATCACCACGGTACCGTACGGCAAAAGATTATAATCATCATTTAGATTATTTGATTTTGACATAATGAATATTCATATTCGTTATACCTCAATTACACGGGGTAATTTGTTCGGTAAATCGGGTGCCCCTTATCCTACCACGACAGATCGACTTGCTCCTCCACTGACGTCATTACAATTTCTCACCCTAAATTGATCCTGAATTGAAATTTCGGTTGAGCGTTGACTATTTTCCAATAAAGGCACCATGTTCCCAATTTACCGCTATATACACAATCTAATAAAAAATTTGGAATTTGGCCCCCAATCAAATTGGTACCAACTTTTGTATGAGCTATGGTTCAAGCCTTTATCTTGATATTATTAGTGGCACTGCCTTGGGTAACAGCAGTTTGAAGAGTATCAGTATCACAACCCAGATGGTAAGGAACCCAGGGCCCGGGAGTGTTGAGGTTCAGTTGGTTCGGCAAAAGTGATCAGGAAAACAGAATACCTCAAGAGTAGCACGTGGCCCGAGTAGCGCTTCGCATGAATCCAACACATACATCCCTTGTTGTATGCTACATTATTATGGCCTCGCGAAAGCGGCAGTACTACTGTATGTATGAAAGATACCATACAATAGTATGTATACCACATTTATCAATTTACAGCATTCATAAAACACAACACTATGCCACGGGAGTTGTTTATGAGGAGTAAAGTTAGGTTAAGTTTGATCTGCAAAAGCCTGCTCGGTACTAGGAAAACATAAGATTGATAGAGTAGCACGATGCACTTCCTGCAATTATTGATTTTAGTCCCCCTTTACCAAGACTGTCTTGCTAAACTACATGGTACTGACAAAGTCTCGGGGTAGTGGCGCTACTGTATACGCCATAAGGTAAAAATTGCTATCAAAAATGATAAAAACTCTATTAGTTCCTTTACCGGCCACGTAATTTGATTTTAGCCGGTTTACCACTGAAAGTCTGGATTTGATACTAGGAGAAAATAGCTATCAAGGAGTTCAATTCACTCACACATGGGCAGAATCTTCCATCCTTTTCACTAGGTGCACACAGGTGCAGTCTAGACTTTCAGTCTATCTTTATTTTGCAATGCATCTGCTCATGAGATAGAAAGAGATAAGTCATTTGAGGAGCAGTCTGATTGAAGACCCCAGCCCTCAATTTATATTATTTAAAATAGATTCAAAATATGCAGATGGAAGTCTTCGTTTACAGTAAAAAAAATGAACGTAATTATTTATCCGTATTTCTTAAACTTGAATATAATAAAGTTGATGGAAAGATTAGTATTGTATGAATTTATTAATGAAAATTTAGTGAAAACTTAATATATAAAATAGTCAATATTCATACAAAACCTTTGAACCGCCGAGAAAAACGTGCAAAACCACAAGTACATTAAAAAAATCAGTATGTTAGCGAAGTTTAAGACACACTGAAACTATCCGAATATCATTATCTATTCAATCAACAAAGGTGTCTACCGCATAAGCCAAGCGATGCGCAAAACGTATAAATGAGAGCCTAGACTACATACATGAAATTATAAATGACCTGGAATAAGGACATCATTAGACGAACTAAGCGCACCGCTATAGCTTGACGAGCCAGTGAGCTGATGTGAAAATTGGCAGGCCACAACGCTCGAAGAACCGATAACCGAAGGGGAGTAAAGGTTCTCTCTCTCGGTGGCGACCACGTACCGGGAAGCGTCTACCGGGCCGTCCCCCACTAGATGGACCGACGACCTGGTTAAGGTCGCGTGGCCGGTCAATGTGGCATACCATGAAGGAAGCCTATGTCCAGCAATGGACAATTCCCGGCTGATTATGATGAAATGACCTGAAGCGAAAGTTGGGGAGACCAAACAGAGACCTGGTTAACGTCACGACAGGGCCATCATGGAAACCCTCAAGAAGATCAGATAATAAGAGCTCGATATGGAACTAAAGATCGACCCAGTTGAAGTACCTGTTTAAAAACATTCCATTAAAATGCAGGCTAGATTATGTAAGACATGATACGGAAGTCGGTTCTTTAAATTTTTATAAATATCTCCTAACAGTAAGGAGCTGTTCACAGTAGTGCTGTGGCCTGTGGCTTCCATTATCATCTCAGCAGTATGATTGACAACTCTCGACGAAATATTGGCGATATCCCTCTTTTACGTGATTTTAAAGGCGTATTTTAAAATTAAAATACTACATTTCCATACATTTTAATGCATAGTATGAGAGGTCATTTCAACTTTGATTTAATAAGAGAATAAATAATTAAACATTTACGTACTTAGTACTTGTGTATTCACCACAGTGAAATATGTTTCGTTTTTTCAGTTCGGACGTTTGGAACCAAAAAAACAACATAAATACGTCATAGAACCTGCTTTTTGAAGTCGATAAAAAGGATTCGTTCTTGCCAATAATTTTACAATCTATGATCCATAAACACATGTGCAGTTTTCAAACTTCACAACTGCAGTTCACAGTCGTGCATACACCGTGTATTCTACACACAATCTGTCTATGTGGTGGCCGTAAGCATCACGCTTTCTCCCTTGCTCATAGATTTACCTAGATGTATCTGGACATATTCTAGACTTTGCTTCCTACCGTATTACCACCCATTTCCCGCCCATTTAGGCCTAGTGCACAGATTGATTTTACTTTTTACGACACGATTTTAGAATCGCGTTGTATATCATAAAAATCTCAGAAAATTCAGTTCGCGTGCTATGACGGTAAAATTGAAATATTGTTTCTGTTATCTGAATTACAATAATATCGACTATATCAAAAAAGAATATTTATAGCTAAAGAACGAAAAAATCAAACACATCCATCCATAAATAACCGATAAATAGTTTTAAGTAGACGAGCCTGGTAGGCGTTGATATGTTTACTCTTGAGTTCATGGAGCACGTAATGCATACCCTTGTTGCGGTTTGCTTATGCGACAACTGCGTCGCAAGAAGTCGCAAAAATTTGAGTCACAATTTTGAAATAAATTCGATATTTTTATCGTACGAGTATCAGCGCGCTTTAACGACAAAATTATCGCGCGATAAATAGTCGTTGTGCGTGCTAGGCCTAAGTTTCGATTTCTAAAGTTACCATGACAACGAGATGGCAGTCCCATGAAAAAGTATATCCCTCTCTTTCTCATGTCGATAGAATCTAAAATCGAAGCAATTTCTGTTATAGCCTGCTATCAACCTGTTATAATTTATGAGCTCCTGATATACTCCAGCTATTTTAAACGGCAACCAATCAATAAAACCAGGGCGCAGTTTTAAGGATGCGCTTCCACTAGAGATGTGCTACGCAGCTAGCGTAGTAGCTAAGGAAATGTATGATATCCACCAACGGTATCAAGGATTTTATTTATGTTGTTACATTTATAATCATATCTTAGTTCTAATGGTGACGGGTTCACCTGAGTTATTTTTTAAATATATGGAGGAATGCAAGCTACGGGATAGTAGCTAAAAGCTACGAGCTAGGGCTTCCCTACTACTAACGACGCATCCGTAGCTTGGGTCATATTTTTATCTTCCTTGCACATGCACAGCTATCTCATGCAGCGCATCTTCGTAGCACATTAGTAGCTTCGTAGCGTTAACCTCGCTACCGCGCATCTGGTGGAAACGCACCCTGAATTCGTACTTTCCATTTATTTTAAAGTTAAAACTGTGGTTATGTATGTGTGGGTACAGGTGGGTACAGTGAAATTGACACAATCCATTTTGACTAATACACAAAAATACTGACGCACCCTGCAGGTTGAGATCGTCAATCAAATACTTTATATAACTTTAAAATAAATTAAAATATCTACGTAACGTGCTCTTATCGCCTTAAGAGATTTCTTGTAGGCCATTATTATTATCCTTCATACAAAATGCTGCTTCGATGCTTTTGAGATTTATGAACTTAAATGTAAGGAATATCCCACCACCTTTCAAATAATAAAAGAAACATTGAAATTGATTCACCCAGTCAAAAGGTCTGAGTCTGAGGTACATACAAAAAAACATACCCGTCGAATTGATAACTTCCTCCTTTTTTAAGTCGGTTAAAAAGACGTTACCCCTCTCTTTTTCTGGCTTTCAAGTTCTTTTACCACCTCAATTGATTTTAGTAATTCCTGATTGATGAAAAATCTGATGATATTTCTATTCCAAGATTGACTTATTTTGCAAAAAGATGGAGCAATGTGAATCGACATCGCCTCCAATCCTCTTCAGCTACTATTCACCACGATCTAGCACAAACTATCTGAGGGATCAGGTTTCAATACTCTCTTTGTGACTCCTCTTTCGTCTACGATATATTAAAAGCATGTTACTGATGTGCAGCAGGAATAGAATCGAAAAGATATCGGATGCTTGCGGAAAACCAGCAGTAATGCTATTCAGACGAACAGTCATCACATCAGGACATCAGTGATCACTCGAATTGATCTGTCCGACAGTAAGTCAACCCTAATATGGTTGACTTTCACAAAACGCATTGTTATAAAGCGATCGTCTAAGTTACATATAAATAACTTATTCAGCAAGCTACAAGTTTGGAATTTTCGGAGATTTCGCAATGATACAGTGAGTCGGTTTTCGCTGCTTGCAGTGCCAAATCTACTAAAATGATGTGTGATGCATGTGTGATTACTACTTATCACAATTTCAAGCGCTATTAGGAAGGTTTTATGGAAAAACTCTATCAATAGTCCAGTCCACTAATACCATTCAAAACAAAAAATAAAATAAATGGAGTGACTACATCCTGTTGTTAGTTAGCAGTATTATAAAAATATTATAGATCAAAAACTTGGAAGCCTGGAGTATCAGACTTCGGAGGCGGTGGCAGAGCTCGCTCCGGGCCAGGCACGACCGTGAGACCACGCTGTTTGAGCTTATGGCGCTCCGGGGAACTGATTCCAGCCTCCGGTTTACGAGGCAACACTGAGAACCGTCTTCCAGGCGGTACTGTTGAAATACGTTTAAACAACACTTGCGTCTCTACGCGGGTCTCGTCGTCCATTACACGCAGTACTTGGTTTTGTCGTTGTACGATTGCCTTTTGTTCATCAGACGAGACAGCCTCTGCTGCCACTTCAGCGCATTTAGAAAGGAACGCCTGTACCCGTTCTGGATCCTGCAATTTCTTTGAAACCTCATAAGCTTCTTCTACTTGTATACGAACTTCGTTTGCGTTACCTTGTTGCATGTCACCACTCATCAAAACAAACGACCCGTTCAACCACCAAACGACGTTATTAATTTCAATGGCCTCACGCTGACATCTCTTGGCATAAAACTTTGCTAAAGCATAATTCTTTTGCCGACAAAGTAGTCGAGACATTTCGTACATCAACCAACATTTCATTGTAGCATTCTCACACATTTCGAGAGTATTTTGCACCTTCTCAGTTGCTGTCTTTACTTCAACGAACTTGAAGGGATAGTTTGCCATTACGGAGTCGAAAGATGTAGGACGGCCCACCGGGAGTCCCATCAAGAAAGCGATACGACGACGGTTGCCACGATCGCTGAGAGTGTAGGAAAGTCTATGCTGCGATAGATACCCTTCTCCAACGGCTCGATATAACAGATCAGTGTATCCCTCTTTATTAGGCAGAGTACGCGGCGTCTTCGTGTCGAGGAATATCTGCATACGCTCAGCTTGTGATATCAAATCCATGATGCGATTTTCTTGATTACACTTCTCTATTTGCTTCAACAAACGCTCTGCAGTGCGTGTACCGACTTCACGCTCAGCTGCAAGCATCTGTTCCTTATATTTGGTCTGGTATTTGGACTCTGCTTTTTCAGCCAATTTGATAGTATAGTAAGGTCGCTGAGAGCGCAACATTTCTTGTCTTTCAGAGAGAGACCTTAACGCTTCATTAATGTAAGCTTTTAATTGTTTTGTGCCACTCGAATTCGCAGATTTTAAACGGGAATCTTCAGAAAGCTCTTGTAGGAAAAACTTGTCATAGGCCATTGGCCCGAGATATTTCATAGCCAGTACTCTCGCTAAAGTCAAATTTTTGCGGGCTTCCATTTGAGTCAGCTTCTCTTTAGCTTCTGGTTGAGGGATTCGAGAAATATGCTTTGGTCTGAGCAGCGCGTCCGCTTGCACTTTTGCGCTTTCTTGTTGCCTTATAAGGGGTAAAAAATCTAGCATGATATGGCCTGCATTCGTTCCGATACAATCTTGGATCGTTTCGAGTCCTTGGTTGATGCCTTCGGTGAAGTAGGGTGGCTGGCGTCGTCTCCTGGCGCCCCTGTAGTTCATGACGACGGAATGCTCGAAGTCTGACATGGTGTACATTGCGCAGGCTTGCATCTTGCGCGCCAGCATGTTGTCAGGCTCCAGCTTGAGTGCCAGCTCCGCGGCGGCGTATGCTTGATGCGGCTGCACGGCGTCCGAGCACACCTGGCTGCGGCCGATAAGCGTGCGCACGTCCTCCGGTGAGCTTTTGTACGCTTCATCATAAGACACCAGAGCCTTCTCGAACTGTTCTAACCGACGCAGGTACGCACCTCTCTCACGGTACACAGTCAGGGCACCGAACAATTGTTTTTCTTCCATGATCGGTTAAACTTGTTTTCAATATTAAAATAACACAAATAAGTAGTACATTGTAAAAAAATTACATCTCAGTAGGAACCGTTATTGAGAAACGTATGAGCCGTATGAGTTTCAAGTTTCAAGATTTACTTGCTCAGTGGTTTCAAGCTTGAAATATTATGCTAGGAGCATATAATCACTAAGTTTTATACACAGTTTTATATTATGAATGTATTATGACATATGATATTTTTATTGCTTTTTGACACTTTAAGGCAATTTTAAGGTTTGAAAAGGCATGGGCATTGGTCTTCGGTCCACGGGTGTGTGATTATATGCTCCTAGGGGTGTGCTAGCAGAAAACAGACTCGATTTGCATTTGCATATTATGAACTCAACAAAACTTGCTTTATTAGAATCGCTACTGCAACGGACAATATAATATAAGCAGAGAGATTTAAATATTGTTACCGGCAATAGCATCCGGTGCAAGGGCTACCAGCGACATCTATATGAAGAGGCATGACAAGCATCTCCAGCAGGTGCCCGGAACGATTTCACATCAAATTAAGTTAATACAAGTTACTCTGATACGTGACTGAACGATATTTACATTTAGTCATAAATGTTTAAACAATAACTGCGTATGTATTTTGATATTGTATACTTGATTCTATGATTTATTAACGAGAAAGATTAATATTGTATAATATGTCGTCGGAAATACTTCCGGTGAGAAGGCGATGCACGCTGCCTAGTAATAGGTTATAGAGCAGTCATTGGGAAACGTTTCATATAAACATTTTGATCTCAAAAGTCAACAGTATGTCAAATGTCTTGTACGGCTGTGTGACGTGATGTGACACTAGATTGAGTAACTTATTACCAATTGGTAATAAGTTTAGGATCAAAATGTTTGTTTGCTTTGTCCGGTCTATTTAATATTAAATGTCTTTGAATATAAGTAATGATATAGCATTAATTAAAAAGTTCATGGTTTTATATTTAAAAAATAATTTAATTCTTACTAACTAATCTTTGACTAAAATAGTTAATTATGAAATACAAACTATTTTATTCAAAGATTTAAATCTTTGATTTTAGTCATCTTTTAGTGATGGTAAACGGGGCTGGAGTGTAGAACTGGAGCGGCAGCGTAGGCGAGGGGCGCTGCGACCTTGGCGACGGGGGCTGCGGCGGCGATCTTGACGGCGAGTGGCTCGCGGTGCACGACAGCGTTGAACCCGTTGTGCGGGTCGGCGGAGTACTCCACGGTGCGCTTGGTGCCATCAGGGTCGACAACGGAGTACGAGCCACGCACTACGTCGCCGTCGCGGGTCTCGTGCTGCGTCTTTGAGTCGCCGGTGAGACCGTCCTGCACGTCGTACGCGAAGCTGTATTGAGGGTGTGAGTCGTACTCCTCCACGGCCAACTTGGCCACGGGCGCCACGGCAGCCACCTTGGTCACCGGGGCCAACACTCTAACGGCCGGGGCAGCGTACGCGAGGGGCGCTGCATGCACTACGGGGGCGCTAGCGAAAGCCACCGGGGCAGGGTGAGCTGTGTATGCTACAGGTGCTGGGTGCGCCGCATATACAACGGGGGCGAGATTCCCCGCCTGAGCCGTAGCTATTGCGCACACAAACAGCAACAACTGTAAAAAATATTAATATTGTATGTATATTACTAATTTTATTGTACATTAAGTTTGTGATGTTACAATAAATCGTACCTTGAAAGCCATTTCTAAGGGTAGGTTTGTGTACAAGGTATCGTTCCACCGAAGAGATCGCACCACGAATGTGCTGAGATGCACTCGAACCTGCATTTTATATTGGGTTCTATAGCCGCCGGCACAATACAGTATGCCGCAAAGGCTGCTCTTGAGATCTTATAACCGGTTGCATTATTCTGTAACATCATTGTAATAAATTATTTTAAGAGCAGCGCCTACTGTCTCGATCTTCTTAGCACGAATCAAGAGCGAGGTGTCTGTGACCTATTTGAAATTTAAATATCAGCTGCTCAGGATTGCGTTGCTTTTTTCAACCTCTCTTATTTACAACCACTAGGCCTTTTCAATGATTCATTGAAAAGCGTTTAGATTAAACTTATCAGGTTGATGATGAACAGGTTGAAAGTCACGGGGCGTACTCAAATAAAATAAATCCCTTAAGATCACAGATTAAGTATTCAGTAATTGTTAAATACGATTCCGTACCATATCGCTCACTAGAAAAAACAGCATTCGGCTGAATGTAAATAAACCCAAATACCCAAATCGTAACCAAAAGAGACGAAATCACGTAACGACATGAAACCTCTTCTCTGGGTTTAAATTGGAAAACATTTTGATATTTTTTTTATTCACAAAACGCTTTGGAAAATATTTTTTGAAATTTAACAAATTACACTTAGACAGGCTCTGTCACTGGTCAAATGTAGTTTTGCTTGGTTTTGCTTGTGTATTTGTTATGTGAAAAAAAACACAATTAAACATACATTCTGTGAATTTCTGGGGGTGATACATTTAAAAATGCGATTATTCCGAGGCCTTCATCCATTCCGTCATCGTATGGGCTATGTCAAGGGCATACGCCCGTACAGTGCGAAGTTAATAGATAGCCTTGATTTAGTTACCGGTATCGAGAAGAGAGAACTTCTAGCACATTTGGCCGGAGAATGTGACCCATTTCGCATATTGTCCATCAAGAAAGGTGATTTCTAACGTAATCATATCAAATCCTTCTAAATTTATTTATTACCTGATGGCATGTACAATGTACATATAGAAAACAGAAAAACTTAGACTACTTTTATATCGGTTTATTAAATGATTCCCGTAGGAAAAATTCTGAAGTTGACGGACGCGGCAGACGGTCGCGGGCCTAAACACTATAAAAATATAATACGGGCGATCTTTTTTATGTATGATGGGTTTGCACTTGGACTTCATCTCACCTGATGGTAAGTGATGATAAGGCCGTTGGATGGTAAGCGTGCGCACCCAGAAGCCTCAGTCTAATGAGCTGCCGGAACCGGAACACAAAAATGCTTTTTAACACTGCTGTTTGGCGGCAGACTTAAGTAACATGGTGGTATCTGGGCAGGCGGATATACAAATAGTACCTATAGGTACCCCCACTGGGAATCGAACCCGGAACCTCCGGATTGTGAGTCCAACATTTAGCCATTAGGCCACGGAGGCAGTTAAAAGAATCTAGCTTACAATCTAGCAAGCTAACACAACTGGGACTGAATTTGAAAAGTAATCCTTATTAAAAAGTAGAATATCTCGATGTAGGACCTTTACCTTGACCGATCGATTCCTAGGACCCAAACACAAATCTTGACCCCTAATTATATAATATTGATTCGCTCATAATTCTCCCATAGAAACTGTATTTTACCATACTCTTTTAAAATAGAATAGCTTGTTTTGATAATTAATCAGAATTACCTAATAATATACAATTAACGTGTTCAAAAAGAACCGAGAAACCGACTTCAACTGCCATAAAAGTCTACAGCATTCATCCTTTAAAATGTTCCCCTTAGAGGTAGAACTATCTGGGTATATATTTTGTTCTTGTAGGTTTTCTCAAAAAGCGCCTAATCAATATCGATAAAAATTATACGGGACCACTACTGAAGTATAATCTGCGTAATAAAAAAAGAATCATCAAAACCGATTCATGGTAGGCGGAGGTATTGTAGCGACTATCCCATTCAATACACCATAAACCTTTAAATAAATACAAAATAACATATATTTCATAACTATACTATTGGCTCATGATATCGTCTAGTGGATAAACTAGGATCCACGAAGTGCTTCATAACCCAGAGTTCTTTTAGAGGCATGCAGGTTCTGTTCCTATATCTCTATCTTAATAACTAACACACTGTAATGTAATTTTTAACTAAATTTTAAAAGAACCAGTTAATAAAAATGGAATGTCTAAATTAAACACACATATTCTTAATTGGCTGTAGAAATGTTAAGCAATAATTATACTCGCTCAGGCTTAATAAACAAAATCATATTAAATTTATTTAATCCTTTAAATAGCATCTCTCCTAACAGTAATGGCCGCCCTTCTCCCCAACTACGGTCCCAGTTAGGTAAATACTTGAATAAGATAAAACTTAGGCAAATTATCATGATATTTTATAATACAATTATAATAGCAAATGTATTTAACTTGTAATAGCGTGAATATATTTAGTGAATAAAATCATTTTACTATCGAAGATTATTTAATAACATAAGCATTGACCTCAACTGAATTCGTAGTGCCATTACCCTAACCTCCAGATATTAAATTTGGTTTGTTTGTTGGGGTGGTCAGAGCTCCCCTAGCTCAATATTAGAAGTCTTCTGCTTCATTCATATTAAAAGAAGTAAATTCACATTAAAATCCAAAATGGTCATTAATCCAATGTCAGGTATATGAAAATCCTGTAATGGCTGACAATACAGCTTGTTGCTAATTATAATGGTAACTCATTTGTCCCTTATTGCAAAAGCAGGTGGCGTGGGCAAGACGTCGTAAAGATCCATGCAAAAGCTCTATTTGGCGTGTGCAGAGGGATTATATATATATACATTTAGGCCAAAGCTCACCGCGTGCGACAGGGATCAAAGAGATGGTTTTAGTACTCAAAGAAAAGTTGTACAGTTCAGCCATGTCAGGCTATATTAATTTAAGGCGCTCCAGCGCAGACAGTAGAATAAATATTTCAATAATTCCAAGATCTGATGTTATTATATAATAGATATAATACGAATGAATGTAGTAAGCCTCCTCAAAGCGTGAGTCACTACGACCACCTTTCCTTGATTCATCAATACCACCAGAAGACATCGAATACTTCAATCTGTCCAATGTCATGGTGGTTAGTCAATAATTTGAATTTAAAGACTCTTGAACCAAGCAATTATAACAAACAAGAGACTTGATATAATGTCAATTAGGTTCATAGTAAAAGTGGCTAGGAAGTACATTATTATGGTCAAAATTGGAAAAATACCACGCCTAGGAACGAGGACGTCCCTAGGCAGTTATAAACGTAGATTTGGTAATGTCTGAGATGACGCTCTGCCATAGTAAACCTTGCTCCTGGAATTTCTGAGCATACGATGAGCTCACTGAGTCCACTCCAAGCTTGATGGGGTTCATGAGGCGGATTTAGACGCAACCCGTACTGACCACGTTAAAACTCTAGCACGACATTCTATCAAGAAAGATATGCGGCTCGCAATCAGTATGGGCACTACCCTCTTACTCATGTCCTACACATAAACACCAGGAACACGAATGGCTAGGTAGTGACCTCTCGCACACCACTGAATCCATACAGTTAAATAATTTCCCTAAGCTCGGTTCAATTCTCTCAGGATATTTAAACAAAGGCATCGTCAGTCGGGACAGGATCTAAATATATTTTAATTTTATAAAAATAAAAGGAACCTGTTAATAATATTTTGTTTGTAAGTCAATGTTGAATTTAATAATTGTACACCCTTTTGTTTTCTTGTATTTTATTTAGGGTAGGTACATCAAATAACCTGAATTATGCTAAATGCATATTCAGTCTAGAATTTTCTAGAATTCGTAAATATTCAATACAATGAAACATATCAACTATTGTTAATATCACTTCCTTGGAGATTGTGGAATTACATATTTATCCCATATAACAGTTCAAAGTTTTGTTCATAAATTTATATACTGTGAGAATATAAAAATGATTTGAAATATTAAACCAAAGCCAAGTAATTTTAATTTTTGGAATTCTATACTCAAATAGATTTTCAAAACAATGGAAAGATGGAAAATTACTATTAAAGTGTTATACCTCATCATATAATAACATAAACATACTATATCAGAAACCATGTTTCAGCCTGTGGCGCTCTCATTTATCTAAAATACACCAGACCAATCCTCAACAATGATATTAATCATAGTAGGTTTATCACCTTTACATCACTGACTATGCTATCATGATCTGATACCAAACTTTAATCATTTATGTAAAATCAAACTCATCTTACATAGTTAAAAATCTAAGTCCATTGACAATAAAATGACCTGATTCCTTTGTCATCTCTTGGTGCCATATCAACAACATTTTATAGATAACATTATTTATAGGATATCTGGGACTATTCACAATAAAACATGTCCATTCCATTGTGAATTTTCAGACCCCACGCAACCACTGCGTTCAATAAATCCTCTCCTACAAATAATATCACATTTGCAACCTAGAAGAATCTCCATAGTAATTGATGTGAATCATATGCAAAAGTCATCAAACCAATGATAGCCGAATTAAGATGATTTGGTAAAATCAAAATACATACAATTTATTCTCTTTATATAAGTCAAATTGCTCCGAATGAACAACAAGTTAAATGTGAAGTTATTTACAAAACCTCACCAAAGACACAAAGTTGTTTAACCTATTCACTCAGGTATGTCCATTCAGGTGGATATTATCCCTACATGCCTTCAAAAGAACTCACACATAAATTAATTTAATATTACTAAAATTACACATTAATTTTAGTCAGAGCCATTTATTTCAATTTCCTGCCCGCTTACTTTTATTCCCTGACTTAGATTCTACATACTCTCAACAAGGATTATGGTGACTATCACTCATGAACACCGATCCCAATCAAGTCCACAAATATAGATAGGTACAAATTGCTTGGAATTTAACTAAAATTGTTTCTCTATTTAATGATAGGTTATCATTAAATAAAATTAATTAAAATCAATCAAACTTGGTTAATGTACATTTAAATTCCAACACTACCATAACTGACTATAGACTAGAGAATAATTAATTCTCGCTTCAACCGACTTTCAATAAAGAAACGTGCTTATTCAAAGTTCAATATCACATTCACTGATCATCAAGTCAAGTACACACGCTGATCTAGTATATACTCATCCAACTTTATTCCTTGATTGCTTAAAACAGACCTAGATTGAATTCCTAGATTAATTGTTATGACAATAAAACAGTTCAACCAGTTTTAGCAAATGACAATAATACAGTTATGCTTTACTGTCACATGAATTAATGTAGATTAAAACATAAGTCCTATAATTGGAGTTAAATACTAATAGATATCCCTTGTATACCTAGACAGACCTAAATATTAACAAATTCTAGTTAATATGCATCTAACACCTCAGCCATCTTAGCCTTTAATATAAATCAAAAGTTTATAATTCACGAGCTAATTTCGTTCCATATCACACAGATGAAAGTTAAATTAGTACAACTGAACTCAAATGTTATTAAGAAATTTAGGTCATATAGTTAATCTAGATCTAGGACAAGTTAGGTTTAAATATAAAATCATACGACCAATTGTCAACAAACAAAACTTACATAAATTCAATCCCTCACAGTTTACATCAAAATCATTCTTACAACATAACCTTTTCGTTAAAACAGTGCATATACTGGCAATCTAGGGCATAAATGTTCCTAGATCTAGGGTTCCTAAACAGATCCACTCGTTAGCTTATTAGAATCAGCTTTAGCATAAAAAACACTTACCGAACTATCACCAATCCTTACATACAGACATTATGCAATCAAATACACTGTATGAATTTTAATAAGTTAGTTCTACACTTCCAATGAATCAATTAATGTTATTAAACTCGAGAATGCTTTTACACCAGGTTTTAAAACATCCATCTTTACTAACTAGAATCTTCTAGGAATTTATGTAAAGGCAAGCCACCATTCTTAACTTAACTTGGTGGCTCCCTAGGGCTTACTCAAAACCTAGCACCATCTAGACGAATTCGGACATAGTATAATCTAATACACAGTCAATAACCTGAATTACTCAAAACTCTCAGCCTATAACCTATGTTCCAGCCTGTGACACAGTTATAATTATTTATCTAAATGAAAGAGAGATAGAGTTAGTGAGTTACCAAATTCTTAGCAAATCCTTTTAACCTAGAATGTAACAAACAAAAGTTCTTTGATCGTAGCGATCAGTAGATGACTTATTTTAATATAATACCAATAAAAGACTGAGAAGTACATACACGCATTTCACAAAACTCAAGCCAACCACCGATATGAAAATGTAGAGGCTATGAAATTCCAGCTCTGACTAATAAGATTCACACCCGAATGTTAATGATTTAGCTCTGGCCTAGAGCTACCCTTAGCCTCCTTTTAATTTTCTCTCATGATGAAGTGAGAACCAGCATATTATGTATCAAATAATTGCAAAATTCGACTATAAGCTTATTCTTGTAAATTTAAGTTACTGAAGGTTGAATTGAAATAATTTTACAACATTTCATTAAAACAAAATTCAAATGCCGCTAAATCACAATTTATCAGCTACCATGTCAATTATGTTTTACAACATAAAATAGGAATTTTAAGTTAAAATCTCTCACGTTCTAGATTCTTGAAAATAGCTACTAGCTCCAAATATTATGACTACAAATTCCCTACCAATACATACACACTGTGCACACAAATCCTATTCAAATCTACTTCAAATTTATCAGGGAAAAAAAATAAAGATATAATACTCACAGATATTGTTAGGTTAGATTACCTATCGTAGTCAGACGAGTTCTTTCTGCTTCGTGAAGGAATTTATGACTGAAGACCTAAATTAGCCGTCACTAAAATATTAAGAAAATTTTAATGCGCACTTTTCATTTTTTTTTTTAATTTTACAAAACAACTTCAAAACACATTTGCAGAAACTTTACGACTGAAACTATAAAATAAATTAAATTTTCCCCGGACAAGCAGAGATTCCCTTATTTTACAACTTAAATTTTTATTTTAAACTTTTTAGCTATTAAAAAAAAATAATATTCTATCTATTTATCTCCTTTTATTTTCGCGTTGGGGCCTAGCCAAAGGGCGCGAAGTCCCTGGCTGGCCCCACCCCATTTTATTTCACGTCCGACCTCTCTCGTGTCCAGTCCCGAACTGACTCGTCAACGCCCCGAATTCCACATCCACTCTCCTGTTGTGTAGGACCCTGGACATACATTGATTAATCATAACAACAATTTGTGTAATTTTCTTGTATGAAAATTGCAAAATCTAAAAACATAAAATTTTTTAGTTATTTTTTTCATTGATTAAAATCCCTTAGGATTCCTCTTTCATCTAGCTTATTTACATTTTACTAATAGTTTAAACTTAAAACTTGTTAATTAATAGCAGAGCTTACCCAACAACATGATTCTTATTTCATCCTTTCTTTAGCTAACCTCTTGTGAGAACTCAAAACAATACTCAATTTACATGACTAACACTCTAAATCCCTTCTAAACATAACTAGCATACACTCTCATACATAACAAAACTCTTAAATCTTAACATCTCCAGTTGGGTTCTATTTCTTTTAATCTTCATTTACTATTTTATGAACAATTCATTCTTTGCTCTAAGTTCTGATTTAAGTGAAGACCCTCCTATTTTCAAAGTGGGCTAACTTTTGGGCTCCCGCCTCCGCATTGTATGACATCGATGGTGATCACCTCCTTTTTTTTCCCGCCAAAACATTACGCGGTCCGTAACATTGTAATTTCTTAAAATATAGATGATTTAATCATTATTCAATACACAAATCTGTTGTTAAATTACATAACCTTCCCTACATATATAATTTGCAGCTCTAAACATCCGTATTTTACTTAATAAAACGAAATAACTATCTCATCATAGCAAAACTAGCTCCCCTCACCCCGCCAAACCCCTCTTCCTCCATAAGTGGTTTTATAATCTGTGTCTCAACTAGTTAATCTGCTATGACTCTATGGACAAACATCAGAAAACGTCTGTATGAACTTTTATAAAACGTATTTATTATCTGTGCATTTATTGTCTAGTACGCTATGACTCCGCGAATAAACATCAAACAAATGTTCATTTTGATTTCCATACAATTAATTTTCTAAAATCGGAAACGATAACTAAAATTGATAATTTGTTCCTCAGGTAAGACATGTAATTACTTTAAATTGATAATTCACTTAGTATTCTTAATAATAGCATTATGAATAAAAGGTATAACCAATACAATCCCTCTTTTCAGGGCAACGCAAGCGCAACTATCAACCCGGTAGATAGACCATCTTATTTCTCCAAAAGCCTGCACAAAACGCTCATTATATTCCTCAGGCATTGTCCTCAGAAGGGATCCAATGTCTACACATACAGGTATCAGCAGAGAAACACACAATATTGTGCATATAGACGAATGTAAACAACCAAGTGATATTTGTTACTTTCAAACCTTTCAAGAAAACTTTAACCAGAAAGATCACTATTATGTGAAAGAATACTCCTTTTAGGAAAGAGTATGTTTAGTCAAGAGTAAAATGCCACTTCATGAGTGGTGTAGACCTGCAGCGAGTGCACAGTTTCACCCACCTGAGGCACGCTCTATGCAGCGAACTATCTGACATTGATGACATCGAGAAACAGCGCCGAGCGACTAGTGCCCACGCTCATATGATCGCTTGAAAATTCTACCGATGCAGCGACCGAGTCAAAGACTGCTTTTCATGACTTATTGCACGAATGTGTACACGGCGGAGTTGTGGGCGAACCACACGAAGGCAGCAATGAACACCATACGCGTTCAGCATAACAACGCGTACCGCACGATTTTTAAGTTGCCTACATACTGCAGTGCGAGCGGCATGCATTGTGTGGGCCGCACGCCGACCTTCTCTCGTCGTCCTGCATGCGCGCTCCGCCGCTCTCAACACGCGCGTGGGCAGCTCCCCTAACCGGCCAATTCAAAGCGTCGCCGAGTGGCCCCGAAGCCCTGCCATGGAAGTGCGGCGCAACTACCATGTCAATCAATTGATCTAGCTTTATATTATACTGCATGTTTTGTGTGTGTGTAAATATAGCCGTGTGCCGGATTAAATTGATTTTATTTACCTATTATTATTATTATTAACATATGTCAGGCCTCAATTTATTACATTCCTCTCAAACAATCAAATGCCCCATTTAAGTCTCCATGCTACAGTTAATGTGCAACCATCAGATTATGAGATGCAATTATAAATGTCATAATTATGCTAATAATCTACGCATAAATGTATGATTTATTATTAATAAAAACTTTAATTTAAACCACCGCCATCTATTCATTAATTACACTCAACAGATACTCAACTATAGAAACGTAAAGTAGCTGCGCCAACTATTGGAATAGACTAGAACCTTACAACAGTACTAGGCTCACAAAGCTTATAGCAACGAAACCGTACCATATAATTCTGCTAGATGGCGCGTATATTCATTACATAGTTTTGTACAGTGCCGAGAGATGGCGCTTTTCGGTACCATTATCGTAAAGCTCTGTATGGAGACCTAAAAGTTTTTAATGTGCAACCATCAGATTATGAGACAGTTAAACAAGTATGACCTAAGAACCGTTACAGTATATTCATTACATAGTTTTGTACAGTGCCGAGAGATGGCGCTTTTCGGTACCATTATCGTAAAGCTCTGTATGGAGACCTAAAAGTTTTTAATGTGCAACCATCAGATTATGAGACAGTTAAACAAGTATGACCTAAGAACCGTTACAGTATCGCGTAACATACATACAAAAAACATACAGTCAAATTGAAAACCTCCTCCTTTTTTGAAGTTGGTTAAAAAGGACATCAAAGGATTGTAATGAAGAGAAATAAATTATAAAATACAACTTTGTGTAAGCTACAGTAGCTATTACACAGCTAATGGTGACTGGATAGCGTTTTAAATAATAATAATCGAAAGAGCGTGTCAAACTGGAAGTATAATACTTATTTACACACACACACAAACACACACAAAAACTTTGTTGTTTATTGTTCCTGTCCTCTTTCCTTCTTCTATTAAATTCGTAATATGAGTAAATGAAACAGAAAGATTTATTAATTATAATTTACTAACATTAACTAATTATAATAATTGAATGAAAATGTATTAATATAAGGTAATGATAATGTATTTGAAGTAACACCAGGAAGAGTCATCAGTACTTAGGAGGAGGTCCTGAAAGTATTGTATAGATTCATGTCCTCTTATGAAAAATAAACTATTTTATTTATTTATTATTATTTCCCAACAATAATCCTAGGTCCTATTTTCAGATAATTACAGCACATATTTAAAAAAAATTTATTGTTAATAAAATTTATTACGAAATATTTATCGACGGAATCGCCTCAAATTGGTTTCTTTTGACCAGGTCCCGGCACTTGCGAACGTCCTAATTTGATCCCGAGCGCGTTTTCTTCTCGTCTGGTGGCCTGCCTCTGCAATCCTCACGACATGCATTTGGAGTACATGTGGCTGCACCAGGGAGTGCCCAAGCGATGTGGGTGCGGCTTCTGGTTCGAATTGTGTCAGGTGGCGCCCCTGTGAACCATCTTGTATGTACTTTCCATTATGACTACTTAAATTACATGAATAATAATAGTGTTGCAGTTTGTTACGCTTTTAATTGCTCTTACATAAAAGTTCCAACTTGAAAACATATAAATATATATAATATATATATATATATATATAGTCAAAGAAAAATCGATATAATGAAACGTAAAAATAAATTAAATTAAAATTAAATAATATAAAAATCACAATCACGTAAATAATAATAATAAATTCTATTTTATGCCGAAAGATACTCTTCAAACTGATGAATCTATTTTTACCAAATATAGCGAAGAACCATCGCAAGGAAACATGATTTCACGTAAAAAAAAAGCTCGAGCTTTTTGCGTCGAAAAATGAAAAGGGACGCTAATGGAATGCACTCATATTCATAGGCATGTGTACTCATAATTCTCGTTCTGTATCTGTAATTTCTACCAACGGATGATTTTATTGATTAATTGATACATTCAATCGTGCACTTCGTGTAGTACTACTCGTATGTTTATTGAAAGGGGACTGACTTTAGACCACGATATACAGTCCAATGTTTGAAATCACACCAGTATTGTTGCACATTTCTGTATTTATCAGCCCCGAAAAATCCCCTGTTAAATGAGTGGGCTGACGGCATTGTTCAGGTTTCCCTGGTGCGCCAGTTTCGGTACCTCCACATCATCAGTCGGGAAACGTCCGCTGCTAGACTCCTCCATGGTATGCCACATTGACCGGTACCGAGAAACTTTACTAGGTCGTCGATCCAGGTCCATCCTAATAGGGGGATGGCCCGGTCACCTGTTCTTACCTCCACCACTTTATTCCCTCATTGTTTCCTAATTCAACAATTTCTTAACTTCATCGGTTTCCTGATTCGCCAGTTTCCATACCTCACCGGTTTCCAAATGGACCAGTTTCGAACTCTTCATTAGGCCCATTTACTCAGTTGTCAGTGTAGTCAGTCGCGATGAACGAGCTTTCTTTCTTTTTGCCATAACCGCCACGCCCCATGGGCCGCTGGGTTACTGGTGTGGTGGTCGCAGTAATATTTTGATGTGCTCAGTAAGACAATCCTGTGTATCTTTTCCTTAATCACTATCTGCGACACCACATGGTGCCATATTTGCCGTTGCACACACTAAATAATGATAAAAACTAGTTTTCAACCGACTTCGAAGAAGGAGGAGGTTCTCAATTCGATTGTATGTTTTTTGTATGTATGTTACGCGATAAACTCTGAAAATTATGAATCAATTTTGATGAATCTTTTTATGTTTAGTAGAGCATACTTTAGAGGTGGTCCCATATAAATTTTATCGAAATTGATTCAGCGGATTTTGAGAAAAATCATCAAAAAAAAACAAATATGTACTTAGATAATTTTAAGGTTAAACATTTCAGGGGTTTGCTGTAGACTTGTAGGCAGTTGAAGTCGGTTTCTAGTTCTTTTTGAACGCGTTAATTTTAATAAATATTATTGATTATTTTCATCAATCGTACAGACCGCTTTTATGTGACTGAATCTAGACTTTGCACTACCTGCACATCTAAGAGCAGAACAAACTCAGCAAGTAGGTTCATCGAATCCATGCGGGTTATGCATACATTCGCAATACGTGGTTTTTTCTCAGAATGAAATTAATATAAAAATTAATAGCTCTCCTTTGATTTTTTTAACTTTTTACCACACAAGAGATTGTTTTTAGCGTTTTTCGCTCAATCTCGTGTTAAATAATGCTCGGTACATGACGGAACCCTTCGTGTACGAGTCCGACTAGCGTTTTTGTTTGACGGAATAACTACATATCATGTAAAACATACTCGTAGAAATTTAAACATGGGCTATACAAGTTTAGATTTCGGCCAAAACTGAGACCGAGGTCGAAGATTTGGTTTCGGTTTCGGCTTTAAATCCTGTTTCGGTCAGAAACAAAACCAGATGGACTGACGGCCTAGTAAAGGTCTCGGTTAGTCGCTGGATGAATGTGCCTCGGGACGGGACATTGCGGCATACCATGAGGAAGGCCTATGTCCAGCAGTGGACCTTTCCCGGCTGATGATGATAATGTAGTCTGACTCGTTGGGAAGATCCAGTACAGTTACATCATTACATATATAAAGAAATAATTGTAACTAGATATAAGATAATGTTGTGGAGAGAAAATAAATCATATTTATAACATATACATATAACGTAAACAAAAGCGCAGACAAACTACGCAAAAAAGTTGAGATTTTCAATTGAGATAGCAACTAAAACATTCAACAATAAAAGCTTTAATAAGGCGAACTGCAAATGTCTGACATAATTAACTGGATGCTGTGGAGTATTCAATGTTATTGCCTTTGTTTCTGTAAAAGGCTGAATGGACAATCTGAACGGATTGTCTGCTTGTAATTACTTGAGAGATTGTCCAACAAAGCAAGACCTTTGAAGTGTAGCTGTGTCTCTACGGAGAGCTTTGTGGTGGGACTAGTGGCGGCTCACGAATGTCTGGTGGATGGTAGATATACAAACAGAGGTCGCCATTCGCCGACCTACATATCTGACCTTGAAATAATCCAGCTGGTCGCTGCACCACTACACCGGAACTGCAGAATTCGTATCAATAATAAATACTAATACATTTTAAACGTCTCAGCTCGGTGGCTGCACAAGTGGATTCGAAGGTCTAGGGTTTGATTCCTGGAAGGATACCTAGGGTCGGTACTGTGGCCGGGGTTATGGTACTTTTCTATGCCCTGCCTGACTAGCTTGCTAAGCCTGTGGTCAACAGTAGTGATCTGGAAACAAGACTCATATTCCGTTTTGTTAACCCAAAAAATCTAAACGAAAGGATATTTTCCGGAATGCTCCATTGGTCAAATAAACAGAAGAGTTTAATATAGCATTGTTTACCAGTGATCAAATGGCTCGTTATATCGAGGCTTCTGGTTAGACACCAATAGGTATATATATATATATAGGATAAAAAAAACTAAATACTAGCTTTTGCCCGCGACTGCCCACTGGAACTACATGCTCGACCGGAATGAAAAGTATCCTATGTCCTTTTCCAGACAATTGTCACTTCAACTATCCCTATACAAAAGTTAAAGTCATTCTGACAGGAAGGAAGGACACACAAACAAACAAACTTTCGCTTTTATGATATACTAAAATAATATATCGGTGTGGGTGGTGAAGGTTTGGCTTTCTAATGGGATCTTGGCACATGTGTATTATATTAACTGTGGGTGTCGTGAAAGGTTATTTTGAGACCATACCAAGTGACAGGCAATTGCGTGTTGTAGTTGTGACGGAAACAAATTCATGTGCTAATGTAAATAACTGATTAAGACGTCAGTATTGTGGTGATTATAGGAAGGTATTCCTTGACTTAGTTATTATATGTACACTTTCCGAGGAAAGTGTATTTATGAAGTACATTACGCCCATGTTCTAATTAATACAATGAAGCTTGAGTCTCTAGAGTACAAACTTGAAAGAGGTCCGTATATCAGGAATGTTTCTCTAAATGAATGCTAGTCCACAGGAAATGTAATAACTTACTTACCAAAGGTAATTTAAATGTTCGCTTATTTTGCACAGTATTTAGGACCCATTACTTTTTAATATTGACATATATATAAACATAGGGAATACCAACAGCAATACGATTTAATGGAATGAAACACAAAATTCAACTTAAAAACAGTTATCTTTAAATTGAAACTACCATTACATGATTCCTATAAATAACAAAATATTTACATTTCAACTAGTTTGGTAATTAGGTAAAAAATACTGTCCATCATCCAAAGAATTATCAGGCGTCTGATCGTTACCCGGCGTGAAATATGCTTCCTGCCTCCGTCTGTACATCGGGTCTCTTCTGTACTGATTATATATTGCATCACTATTAGAACTGGATCTTTGAGCGATGGGTTCTTGTGTCAACACCGCTTTGAAACCGTTCCTTGCGTCTGCTGTGTACTCAACGGTTCGTTTCGTTCCGTCTGGATCGTACACTGTATATGCACCTTTAACTATATCTCCTAGTTTAGATTCTCGCAAACTCTTCGTGTCGCCGGTGGCCGGGTCCTCGATTATGTACGAATATTGATACTCACCCTCAGCTAGAGGGTCTCGGATTATGACGCTGTTGATTGCGGGTAATATAGTGATCACTAGCAATATCTGTAATAATTTATAAGTAAAGTTAGTAAAGAGTAAACACATTTCCACTGTATCAATGAGGTCGCAACAGCAACTGGGAAAGCTTCGAAACGCCAGGACATATTTTCATGAATCAGACATGGCTAACGACTAACGACCACCATGTTTAAAATAATCGTCCGATAGAATAACATAATTGAAATCCGTCCATATATTTCAGATGTATGTTTTCACTTATACACTTTCACAGAGAGATATAAAAGGGTTCAACTTTAAAGTTATAACAATCCTCTTTTGAGGCGGGGGTTCATAAAAAAGTAAGTTAAATATTTGGATCAAAAGTAATTGATAGTTAAAATGATTATGATTTAGATACAATAAATTAGAGTACCCTAAACATGTTATCTGTTTGATAATAAGTCGCGAACAAAACAGTGCACGTAAAATAGTTGGAGGTGGTATTTATAGACGGGGCGTTGCATTCACTCGAATGTTCCGCCTTTGCTGACATAATGGAATTGCTCGAAAGGTCCGACTTGCCTTTCAGCTAGTTTTTTGAAATCAACATAGACTGGCGGTCTATATATGTAGCTAATAGATACGAGTATCATTAATATTATTTTTGCTAGGTGCACAAGTGTATGAGCTAGATAAGGAAGGACACGCTTTCTTGAGACCATTTGATTGCCATTTGACGTATTCACGGTAACAGGTGGATTGACGATACTCATTTTTTCTGCATATCCCATGTATTATGTGGTACTCCCCACGCACCGTAGCGCACGTGATCGCAGTAAGATGTTGTTTGGTAGACGCTGCTACACATGAAAATTCTTTTAGTTGACATGAGTCCTAGAGCATTTCGATCAGTTCCTAAGATTAAATATAGAAACCTATTTTACGAGACCAAATAGCTAAAAGTGAGACTTCAAAGAACCTCGCCTAATAGAAGGTTCGTTGTAAAACGTAGGATACTGACCCTCAAATACGCATACATACAAAAGTAACACTAAAAGCCCAATGTAAATGTTACACACTTTTGGATTTGATTTAAACATGTTTCTCCAATCGGAAAATAGCGAGAGGAATATCGACTTTTCTAAAACTTACAACATTCAAAGAAATAAGTTGGACGAGTAAGGCGAATTCATCATCATCATCAGCCGGGAAACGTCCACTGCTGGACATAGGCCTCCCTAATGGTACGCCACATCGACCGGTCCCGAGCCACCTGCATCCAGCGACTCCCCGCGACTCTAAGCAGGTCGTCGGTCCATCTAGTAGGGGGACGGCCTGGTAGACGTTTCCCGGTACGTGGCGAATTAGTTTTTTTTAATTTAAAGTGTTTAAGAAACAAGAACCAAAAGAACCATTTATATGCAAACAATGAACGAGTGGACATTGACTGATGATGATGATGAATGAGAACCTACATACGACGAGCGTCTTGTATTACACGAGTAGACTTCATTGATTTAAATTAAGCTGTTACTCGTGATGTTATCTACTGTACGAAATCTACAGTAATGTACTAATACGTGAAGCGACGGATTATGAAATTTTGTATACTTATAGTTTATATATATAGAGGAGTGCAGAATGGTAACATTTTTTTTAGCAAAATTTAAATTAATCATGGTCGAATTTTGACCACTGGACGACCACTAGTTGTTATAGACCGCAGTCAAGTATATCGAGTTATTGGGGCTATCACACTTTGTATATTTATTTTAATTCCATGTATACAATATATAAATTTATTCATACACTTAAACGTGGCAAGTGCTATGGGGACCCTTAGATCGGGACCAGAATGACCCAGGTTCTTGCTAGTTTATGGTTTATTTTATTACTAATCTTGGCTAGGTTTAGTTTACTATTAAATTATGGAGACAGTGCACTAGCCCCTACCAACGTATCCTCCCTGCTCGGTAAGAATAGAAGATGTATATTGATACCGAATGTGTGTTATTTCTTTGACACAATTAACATCTCGACATCAAATTGAGTTCAAACTTATAGAGCTAGAGTATGAAGCGACAGAAGCGACCTAATGCGCTCTTTTCTAAATTTCTCCGCAGTAATACAATAATTTCAAAAACTAAGCCGGACTTTTTGTTGTTATTGCTTGATTGCGGTTTAAAGATACCTGCATCATGAATTGATATATCGATTGCATGCACTTATTATAAATAAACCCGTTAAAAGTGACCACTTTAGGCGGTTCAATTTAATAATCTACGACATGATTTAAACATGAATCCATAATGTATCGATAAACCGTAAACCAGCAATGACAACAAAAAGTCAGGCTTGGTTTTATTGAAATTATTGTATAATTGCGTAGAAATATAGAAAAAAGCGAATGCGGGCGCCACTGTCACTCTATGCACTATTAATAAAATAAGATGAAGTTTATTTGCTTCGAACGTAGCACATTATATAACAGTCTGTAAATGTTAATTTCTCACATTCTACCTGCATAGGCATGCAAATACTTTACGTAATAATTATTATAACGAAAACATGTCCTCTTATGAATTCTTAAACTTTGCGCTCGAGAAAGTTTCTCGACAGTTCTCTAATATACCGCGAAATCTGATTATAATCCTAGAATCCATTGTATATACCACTGTGCATATGCGACTTACGTAGAGTGTCCGGACATGAATCTGTGTGATAACAGAAGACCGTAGCGTAATTTGGGATAGCCGATCCACCAGTGGAGTCGCTTACCACGTTGGTAAATATGTACCTCTGGTTATAATTTTGTGGTTACAGGCAGATGGTTTCGAAACAAAGGTAGGCTCTGCCTATTCCCTAAAACTTTTCCCTTAGTTGTCTGTAACGACATCCACGGGATGACATTTGATTTTCGTGTTTCAAAGTCCACACGGACGGTCTTTTCATAATCATGATTACGTAGATAAAAAATTGATTGTGCTCAGACTGAAATATCCAAGTGCCTTCATACATATAATAAAAGTGGGATGACAATATTCAAAGTGCCAGCATTACTGAAAGGTGATTACAGATTCCGTACCTGAATGTTGAGTAAAATTGAGGATCTGTTAACATGTATATGTTTTTTTTTCTTTACTGTATATGATAATTCACCACATTAGTATATTAGATATTTTAGACCATGGTTGAACGTCTCAAAAAATGCAATACATTTGTCTTGTCTTGAAACATCCCTTGAGTCCTCGCTTTCCGTGAGCCGTGGCTGAATGGCTCCACGCTTGGACTAACAATCTAGAGGTCCCTGGTTCAATTACCAATGGACCTATAGGTACTCTCATTTTCTATGTCAGCCTGTCTAGCTACCAGAATGCTACCTAAGTCTGCTGTCAAACAACAGTGTTAATAGCACTGTTGTGTTCCGGTATGAAAGGTAACAGAACCAGCGCCTCGTTAGATTGAGGCCAGCATGTTTTCCATCTAACAGCCTCATCGTCACTTACCTTCAGGTAAGACAGCCGGATGCGATTTATTTTCTCTATTGAAATACTTAAGTGAAATGCCAAGATTAGCAAAATGACTAACCGGCCAAAACAAGCGTATAACTCTTATTTTTATATGTTTGGGAGCGGATGTACGAGAATATTGTCAAAACTTGGAGCTAGGAAGGTCAACGAGTTCACCGTAAACTGTACCGCTTTCAAGGTGGTAGTTATTATCTTCCGCTTCACGAACCAACTTCTTATCATCAGGTATCAATATCAATCGACTTTTTAAGTATCAATCATTAATGATTGATGTCACAATAGATCTAGGTCACAGAGACACGCAGGACGATAGGACTGCGCCCCTCATGCCCAAATAATAAAAAATTGTGATTGTATGTATAATCTGATCATAAGTTTTAATTTATATCTTACAAGCTGTTCCTTCTTCATCATCATCAACAGCATATATATCCTCACTGCAGGTAATATCCTACAGAGTTTGGGGCATAGTCCATGCGGGCCCAGTGCGGATTGGTAGACTTCACACACATCTTTGAATTTCTTCTCAGGAGTGTGCAGGTTTCGTCACACGACGTTTTCCTTTCCTTCCACGAAAGCCAATGGTATGAGTTTTATCATTCGTACATAAATTTGTTCAGTTCCCCCAAAATTTGTTTTTGGAACGAAGTTCCTTATCGCGCGTTGTGAAAGGGGGCTAGATGGAAAAAAATTCTTACGAAAAGTTGTCACGACACTTTTTGCTATAGTAAGTTAGCGTCATCTGTTAGTACGACGTACGTAGTAGTACGACGATACCAACAAGTACAGCTATGTGACGACAGATGGCTCTGATTAGTTGCCGCTACTAAATGACAGATGTCGCTAAAAACAAAACGTATCACGTACATAAAAAATCTAATGAAAAAACCTACAAAACCATATTTAAAATATAATGTTAAAAATCCGTTCAAACCTTATTGAAAATTTGTAAAATTTTATTACAATTCCTTCACTAATTAATCGAAAGGAACTTTGTTCCATCCGGGTGTCTCTTGACACCTCTCAAGTTTTTTTTTTAATTTAGATTTTTGTGTTAAAATCTTAATGCGGTTCACAGAATACATCTACTTACCAAGTTCCAACAATATAGTTCTTATAGTTGCGGAAAAAAGTAGGTGTGACATACGGACGGACAGACAGACATGACGAATCCATATAAGGGTTCCGTTTTTTGCCATTTGGATACGGAACCCTAAAAAGAGGCAACATTCTGGTAAAGGAAAAATATGCAGGCAGTAGCAAACAGTAGCAAAGGCCTGGGAACAAAATTGCAAAAAAAAGTGAGAACCCAATACTCTCCACAGATAGATTTGTAGTATTAATGCAATATTAATGTATGACCGCATTGGTGAAGCATTAACTTTGATGACTATCATCAAACTCAAAGCTACCCCAAAAAAGCTTAGACGATATGACACTGACACAGCTTAAAATCTGAAAAGCCTCTTAGAGATGATGGCATTCCATTAGAGCTACTGAAAACAGGGGGTCAGCTTGTATTGACTGAGCATAAGAAGGCTAAAACCATTTCTTCAGTTTTCTCAATAAAATGTATAATGTGTACATTGACGAGAATTTCAAAGGTCAGCATTGGTTTCAACATAATTCGGAAGAATTCTATTATTAACAAATTACTAAAATTGCAATGAACGACCATTTTTCAAATTCGCGCCAATAATAAAAAACCAAAGATTTTTGGTAAGATTTTTTCCTACCAGGAAAAAGCAAAAGCAAAACACCATACAGCCATGTCTTTGATTATGATATTCTCTTTTAGAATTTTAAGGTTATAAAAAAGGCCGAAGCCATCCATTTTCTCAGTAAAATGTATGTGTACATTTTATCGCTTATTTTGACGATTCTTGACGATAATTTCAAAGGTCAGCCTTGGTTTCAACATAATTTGAAAGATTTTAAATTCCCTTTCGATCCCGTCGAAACAATCACAATTTTTGTAATTGAGACTATAACACCGTTCGTGACACTTTTTGCACTATATCACACCATCATAACAAAATAAAAAAACACGTAACAGTATTATTAACGAATAATATTTACTAAAATTGCAATGATCCACAATTTTTCAAGTTCGCGCCATGAATCCAAACCGAAGAATATAATACTCACAAGATCCAAACCAAAGAGTATATAATATACGTATACTACATATTAAGGAGATATCTAGCTGAGATGTCTTAAGTTCTAGATTAAGCAGAGTTTACTAATACGAGCCTAAATAACTACTCAACTAAATAATTTATTATTTAAATAAAACGAACTTTGTAATATCAAGAGAGTGTAGCTAAATTACTTTGTCTATGGGCAAGCCATAGATCCATTGAATTCCATTGGCCATTGGCTTGAACATGTGCTTGGTAGCTTGGTGCTCTATACTCTATGGTCAATATCGTATATATTTTTTATTAGGGATGTTCAAATGGATAGATCGATAATATTCACGTTTCTCTTTGCTAAAGGATATAATCCTTTTATCTATTCACATTGCGTGTGTACTAAAAAAAATGGTGTGGGTAAGAATTTAGAATATAAAAACATAAGAACTTGGACTAACAAAGTTTGGATGGTCGTAAGGCCTATCCTTTGCCTGTCTGGCTATCTAGCACAGTGTTGCATAAGTCTGTCACAAAACAGCAGTGTTAATAGCACTATTGTGTAATAATAAAATCCAGTATGAAAAGTAATAGATTGAGACTTCTGGATGTGCACGCTTGCAATCCAATAGCCTAATTGTCACTTATTATCAGGTGAGATGAAAGCCAAGTGGGTGAGTCTACTGAATCAGATTAGGTTGCACGGGTCGTGCGTGAAGGATCAAAATTCATATTACAGCCATTCGTGTCTGAAACCGTACGTTCATTGTTAGCATAGTTAGCCCAATCAAGAAAAATTACAAACCAGGCAACGCGAGAGAAACTCCTAAAACTAGCAAAACAGACCTAAAGAATAAGCTAAAACAGATTTTTTTAAGATAGAATATAGATATTAGGTATAGATAGTGAATAGCTTTAAGTACATAGCATTATATAAGGAACAGAGCGCTACTCGCCAACTAACTGTTTTTCAGTTTGACGGGAGATAAAAATTTGTTAAGTAATATGTAGTTTTGAAAATAAATGCTTTAAAAAAATGAAAGCTATCCGTAATTTATCAATGAAGGACGTCAATATGAGCTGCAATTTTATGAATGAGAGATGAATAGTGCAATATCAAATTAAGTAATTCATAAACAAGTAATTTAGTTTTTTTTAAAGGATGAATACACCAAAATACTCATAGTTACTATCATATAATATAAATACAAGTGGCACTCCGTTTAAGTACATTATTACAGTAGGCTATTAATGCAATATATTTAGAAAAAAATAGCAATGAACTTAGGATTAAATATTTCCTTACTGCTGAACAAAAACAAAGACTTATAGAGTTTATTACATAAAAAATAATATTACAGTTCACTTACATTAAAAAATTATAGCAAAGGTCAAGGTCAATCACATCACTCCTTTATGTTTACTACGTGAGTTTTTAGTTTATTTTTGATGACACCTGACAGTGAATTGTATAGTCGTGCTTCCTCCATTTATTATCTTTTCCATGCTGATTTCTAGGTGCTACTATGACAAGTCTGTTCTTTGTCTAATATTGTGTTTGTATTTCCTCTGTGTGAAAGATATTTTTAAATAATGTAATTTGTAAGTATCTTTCTTACGAGTATTCTTAGTTCACTAACAATAGTAAATCTAGACCATATTGGTAATAAAATAAAGATAAAGTTGTGTAGCAATAGGTAAGATTACTACTACTACATCCCCCTATTAGATGGACCGACGACCTGGTTAGAGTCGCAGGGAGTCGCTGGATACAGGTGGCTCGGGACCGGTCAATGTGGCGTACCATGAGGGAGGCCTATGTCCAGCAGTGGACGTTTCCCGGCTGATGATGACTAATAATTTGTGTACAGTTTACATACTTACGTCTTATGTTAGTACTACATTAATTCTGAGCGTATAAATAGGTATTATTTTCGTGTTCAATACTTTTACGAATGCTGGTATTAAACGTGTCCATGGTAGTAACTTCTGTGATATTGATATCTTTTCATAGACTGTTTATAAATGTGACTTCGAACATTTTATATCTTTTGTCAAATTGGGTTCTACGTCCACTTCATAGTTAGATTTTTTTGGGTGCTTCTTAAACAGTGTGTATCTAATAAGTTTATGGCAAATATCTTATCGGAAAATTGTTACACAGGTGACGTTGATTCTACTACTTAAGGTGTATTTTGACAGCTCAGCAGAGCTTCATTTGGCTTCAAACTGCTTTTGGCGATGAAATTCCATGCCAGGCGACAACTTATAGCTAGTTTGCAGAATACAAACGTTGTCGTGTAAATCAAAGTGACGAATTTTGTGATGGTAACTCATCCAACGCTGTGAAAAACAAAAACAGCAGGACTGTACGCCGTATTACATTTTAGGCATAGTTATGAGTCAAATACAATGAATCCTACAAAAACAGTTCAGCGTGATAAAGCTGTGGCCGCTGTGAATCCCACACAATTTGACTGAGGCTGAAAAATTGACCGCGTCACTTGGCGCTACACCACACTTTCTTTCACCAGATTCTACGAAGGGGAATTTGGTGTGGGACATAGTAACAGGTGACGAAACAAGGATTCATTGCCGTGATCTCAAAATTAAGCAGCAATCGCGCGTATGAGTCCGAAACCAACCAAAATTGTGCGTGTGCAAACTGCCTAAGCAGGTAATGGCTTCTTTTTTTAACAAAACTAGACAAGTGTATACACAATAGTGGGCTACTATTGCGTTGCAGAATGTTGTACCGTGAATAGTCATTGGTACACAAGAATTTCTTCCCGGAACTATTTAATTTTGGACAACTTGGTCGCTATCTATATACCTATTCTATTACATTCATATTATTGTTAGTATAAATCATAATGTTACTACAGTGGCCTGTACCAAAATATTGCAAAATTAATAACACACACGGGCTTTGATGAGCCTAACGAACTTATAATAAATTCCGCAAAAAATAACTGTAAACACTATCATCTTGCAACACGATAATGCCAGTTCTCACATGGCTAGACAAACAAACGAATTTTTGAAGATGTAAAGCGTACAGCTTATATTATGATCCATCCTGCATAAAGTTCAGACCTGACTTCTAGACATTTTTTTACATTAACATTACGAACTCAACGATTTTCATCAATACAAGAAGGTGTGGAAGAAGAACACGTTTCCGTAGATGTGGCATAGATGCTTTCAGAATTTGTTTATTCGTATAAAACATTTCATTCGAGCTAATGGATAATATTTTGAGAAACAATAAAATTATCTTTTTTTTATTCATTCCGAAAACTCTCAGTGTGCCTCTCACTTCTTCTCAAAATGATTTTTTCTCGGTTTGACAAATGTTTGATTACTTCTAGTGTGTCCAATTCTTGCAGTGGTAAAGTCAGTCATAAATTAAAATTGCATAATTCACAAATCATAATAACTTTTTACGAAGAAACAGAAGTATATGTATGTATATGTATATAAGTATGAAAGCAATATTTTATGTTTTTAGGTCAAGATGATTTGTGTCAATTTTATTTTGAGGATATAGTAAGTGAATTCGATATTTCGAATAAGTTTAATTGTTTAATCTTAGTCACGATCACAATACTTCTAGTTTAGTACGTAAATACGCAGCTCTAAAGCACCGTGGTTAAGAGCCTGGTGTCCTGTAGGAGAGTGTCACGCCTATCTCAGGCACCAGTCTCTCACAGATACACCTAAATTGTAAGATTTAAGTTGTGTAGATGTATAATCTAAATTAGGCAGCACTCTGTGAGCAGAAATAAATAAATATCGTTATAGTTCATTTTTCATTAGTCTGCACAGCAACATAAAACGTTTTTATTAACCCCCAAAAATACTATTAGGGCAATATTTTTGGATGTTCAAACTCGTCATTTGAAAGTATTTGTCAGCAACCTTCTTTGTTAACAATGTTTACGTAAGTTCTTTATACCAAGTTTATAATATGACGTCACACTAACGTCTTACAATAGCACTGTATTTTGAAGTTTGGAATTTCCCGCATATTAAATTATTAATGAATTTTTGGTTAATGCATGTTCAATGAAAGTTTATTATTTAGCATGTACTTGAAAAGAAAAATTAATTCTGTATTAATAATTATTATTAATATATTATTATTATAATTATTATTATATATTAATATAAAATAAATTAAATATTACAAAAGGTAATATTTAAACTACATATGAGTTTTAATCATGTACCTTGTTGTATTTGGGTCATGCTTATTTTATGTTCAAGAAAATATGTTATAGATATATGTCGCGTTAGACACAGCAAGACATTTAAATTCTTCTGTTACATAACATTGTATATCGATATTTCGATTTTTATCGATTACTTTGTACATCACTTTTTGGTGTATAAACAGCAGTCGCGCGCGCCATTTATTCCCTTTTACTTGTCGAAAGCCGAACGAGTAAGACGTCATTTAGCAGACAAGCATAGCTTGAAGAATCCAACTGTGATCAGTAACTAACATACTTGTTTGTAGTATCAGAGTATATAATTCACTACGTAATATGTAATGTAACAGCCGTTTAACGATAAGGTAAGTTAAGATTTGTTTTCACCTTTAAATATGGAAGCAGTAGGAATTCCTCGCCATACATTTTATAAATCATTCATTTCAGCTTATAACTACTAACTCCATTTATTCATTCATCCACCCATCCAGTGGAAATTACTGATTATTTATCTTTCATTTACGTATATTTCGCGATTTTGTGCGACCATGTGCACAGAGCATACCATGTGGCATGCCGCCATTTTGATATGGCATGCCTCATGCCGCCATTTCGTACACCTATTTGATTTTTAATCCATAATAATCTTTAAGGTTATAATGTAGCACATGTCGTGATAAATCCAGGTAATACGTTATTGATGTCAGCTACGTAAAATCGAGGCTATTTTTTAAGAATCTTAACATGTTGTATTTGTAGTTACTGCATATGTCTCCATTGTTCTACGGATAATAAATAATACTGTATTTTTGGATGATGGGGTGCACAATATATGGCGCTAAGGCGAGACTTTTCCTCATCGCCCCCTTTTGTACACCGTAACCTAGCTTTACAGTCCTGAATTTCATTTTAAATTTTCACGGCTAAGTATTTATGTTCATACTTTGGAATTGGTTTTGTTCATGGACACTTTATTGCTTTGAAATTATTATTTATTACAGCTTTTAGGAACATCTTGGTTTGGGTAATTGCTAATTCTTACTATAATGCTTTTACCTACATACGTTCTCATTGAACTTTAGAAATTCAAATCAAGCATCTAACTACATGGCCTGTCCTGTTACCATCATGGGAAGCTGACATAATTTGCTTATCTGCTGTATTTCCAATAAATATTCATTTATTTGAGACTAAATTAGTTGTATATTTCTTAGCTCCCTACATGGCCACATGCTTGGCCTCAAAACCCAGAGGCCCCATCAGGGCTATGTGCCTCCATCATCACCTGCCTCCCAACACTAACAGCACACCTGCCTACAGCATTTAAAATAGTGATTCCATATGTGTAGCTATATTTATTTTTTCAAAGGTGGTAGCTGAGGCCGGCCGATATATTCAACTGGCAGGAAAAGTTACTGCAAACAGTTTGAAATATTAGGTAAGTTTTTAATTTCCAAGTATTTTCATAAATTGCATAATTAATCACCATCAACGGCTTGCTTGGACTAACAATTCAGAGGTCTTTTGTTCAGCTCCCAGGTGGAGTACTTATCGGTACTCGGGTCAGATGATGTGAGGACATTTTTCTATACACCATGTTACCTAAGTCAGTTGCCAAGCAGCAGAGTTAAGTTTGTAGAAAAATACAAATATATAAAAATTATTATGTTCACTTGTATGTAACTATGTATGTAAACAAATGTAGCGTGTCAATTTTAACTTCTAATTATCGTATCGAGTTGAAACTTTGTGATTGTAAGTGGTCATCCCACTTATACACAATATAATAATTTGGCACCATCAAGCTGTTCTGGCCCAGGAGCCAGGATGTGGATAGAAGAACTCTTCAATGGGTATTGGTAAACCCGTCCAGTTTGGCTGTATGGTTTGATGAGTTCTCGGTGGCAAGGGTCTGATGATGCAGCCAGGAATTAGAAAGTTGAACTCTTCTTGGGATACTAGTAATCACCTCAAGGTTTTACTTATTTGGTTTGACAAGTGCAACACATTGTATGTAGTTTTCTGTTTGTTATAGATATCCGTGTGTGGTCAAGATGGAAATACTAGCGTCCAACGACGATGACGAGGATGATGACGCTGACAACGGTGATTACGTCAGCGCGCATCCGCCGTAGCAGCAGCACTACCACGGCTGTAAAAACGCTCTGCGATTGCGGCTCGGGGAGGTTGCACTAAATATGATCTTCTGATTATATGTTATGCATAGAAAACGGTATTCTGTCAATAACGACTGGAAACATAGAAGGTGATACTCAATGTCTGTTTGTATTTCTTTAATAAATTTCTAGGGAGTGTGAAATGGGTTGGTTCCTAGTTTTCTTACTAGTAGGTAATATTGATTCCTACGGATACATAATCATAGTAAGAAGCTGTGAAATGAACTTTTTTTTTTAAGATGGTTTTCCAAAATAACAAAAATATCTGCAATTTTTTCATAATCTACATACCAGAGAATATCATAAAAACTAACAATTAGGCGGAAAAATGAAGTGAATATTAATTTTTCATTAAAATTGTGTTTACTATATTTTGTTATCGTTTTTTCAATATTTTTTGGTATGCAGATTAAAAATTACAGATTGAGTTTAATTTAAAATTTAGTACATAAACGTTAACACCGTATTCCGTTTTCTAATCTGATATAATTTTATATTCCGTTTTCTTTTTACATTTATAGCTATTATACTTTATCACCCAACATTATAATGCAATCAATTTACTATGATTGTACAACGTCGTATTCCTAATATAGGTACTATATGCGGCATCGAAATTCGTAATTCTTTTTAGATATTAATTAGTTCATAAAATGTGTGCTTTTCTCTTTAGTATTAGGCATAGGTGTCGTTAATACTGCGTGCCGTTAAATTTTATATTCCTTATTTCTTTTACATTTATAGCTAGGATATTTTATCACCCAACCTTATAATACAATCAATAGTGATACTGTGGTTGTATCACGTCGTATAGTTATTATACCTGTTAGATATATAAGTTTATTTCTCTTTACTATTGGTATTAGGTACTACTGAGGACACACATATCTATTCTATTCACGATTGCCTACATGTAACATATAGTTATGTTATTAACCATATTTGAATTGCTTCTTGCGAACGTTCTGTGGTCACGTTATGAAAAATCAGTCTCTTAAATTAAACGGCCAAGTGGGGGTGAAGTAAAGACCCAATTTTATAAAAGTAACAAGTCTAGAGCTTCTGTCGGTTACTTTCCTAATCTTATCTGGGATGCACCATATATGTATTGAATTACCAGTCTGTTCGTGTATTTTTTTTATAGTAAACTGCCATTTTTTCCTCTTGTTAGATTACCAACGAAACAACCTCAAAATTCGCAATGTCATCGCTATGACACCTATAACTTTCGTGTGTGCATGTAAACCGTTACCACTACCGTATTTTTAGTATATAATTTTTTTGATATTAGGTTACTTATGCTACTTTATTTGTCTGTTCTCACAATAAATTGTTTTGTTAGGTGATATTTACTCTTATACCAGCTACTATAACTTTCGTGTGTGCATGTGAACCGAACTACTACCGCATTTTTAGTATATAATTTTTTTTATATTAGGTTACTTATGCTACTTTATTTGTCTGTTCTCACAATAAATTGTAATGTTAGGTGTTTAGTCTTATAACACCTGCTATAACTTTCGTATGTGCAAGTGATTACTACAGCATTTTTAGTATTTAATTTTTCTTATATTAGGTTACTTATGCTACTTTATTTGTCTGTTCTCACAATAAATTGTAATGTTAGGTTAGGTTTAGTCTTATGTCATCTTTATGACACCTGCTATAAGTTTTTTTTTGCGTGTGGCCCGTCTTAATACGGCATTATTAGTATATCATAAGTTTTTTCTTTTTATTACGATTTTTTCAACTCACCATAAGGTGAATTTATTAGCGTAAGAATAACTAATCAAAGTGACGTTTCCTTACTTAGCAAGTGTAACACTGGATCTGCAATAATTAGATCTTCTGCTGATTAAATTAGGATTCATCTGGTTTAAGATCTGTTAATATTATAGTATTAGGGCAGTTGACTATTAATTTAGCCTTTGTTGTGCAGTGTTTGTACTATTATATTAATTTGTTTCGTAAGATTTGGTCAACAGCCCTATTGCTAAGTATCATTGGCTTAGATTATACACATCTTTTGTATGATTATTTGATTAACTAATAGTATTAGGTCAGTTGACTATCATTTTTGTTACCCTTTGTTATGCACTGTGTTTGCACTTTAGTTTTTGTTTCAGAATAAATATATTTATTTGTTTCGTAAGAAGTCAACAGACCTATTGCTAAGTGTAATTTGATTTGATTTCTGTTATAATCTAAGCATCTTTGATTTTTTTGTACTTTTCAATAAACTTTTTTCTGATATTTTTTGTCTATTCATTTAATACCCTACGCACAGTTACCTATGCCTTCATTTTTTTATTAGATGGTTGCGTTGAGTAATTGGTTTAATGTAACATTACCACGCCAATATTTCAAAATTTTATTTAAGTGCCACGATTCAATGACGTTATTTCTATGGAATTGTTGTCCAATTTTGCGTCATATACGTCTTTATAGTAGTAGTAGTATTGAATTCCTTTTTAAGTTGCAAAATCGTTTTCCTTTCGTGTCTTCTTTAACTTAACAACGTGACATTTAGTAAAACGGAAGTTATTACAAAAAAATGCAGATTAAAGAAGTGGCTGAGAATAATATTTAGGAAATATTAACTACAGCAAGCATTAACATGTTGTATCCTAGTTAGAATTTTATTATATTATTTTTACTTTCACATGATTGATTTATAATTTTTGATATGCTTTTACAGCGCGGGGCCGTAAATATTGCACATACTCGTAGCAAATATTTTCGATTTCGTAGAGCGTTATCTATGATGTCGCACACAACCTATATGACTTTTGTCCATATATAGTGATCTGTGCTTCAGTCAATCTTGGTCCAAATGCGATAGAATGTTGTTTTTGTGCAAATAAACTAAACCAAAATATATAAGAATCCATTTGAAATTAATATCGAATACTTATCGTCTGCTGTCCCTTGGATCTGTAAAAAATAAATCTTATAGGTCAAAACAATAAAAAGATATAGCTGTTATTTTAAACAATTTCCATACAAAATGCAAGGGAACCTATACCTATGGGGTACTTGCAGTTGATCTAGAATCCTGAAATTTGGCGATTCGCAAGGTCTTACAGCACATACCGTAGGTATAAATCTGAAAACCAGGATTTCTTTAATTATAACAGTAAAATAGCTTTTTTATTTTTACAAACTTAACTTCGTAGTTGAAATCCATACACCGGGTATGTAATATAGCTGCAAAGTAAAGTTGGTTTTTGATAGAGCATTGTTCCTTGGAGGTATAATACCCTACCTATTATTTATAATTTTCAGTATGTTAGGGTTCCGTACATAATATTAATAATATTATATACGGAACCCTTGATGTCCGACTTGAAATCCGACTCGCATTTGGCCGGTTTTTTGTTGATGTGTGCAACTTGTGTGACTATGGGTTGGGCAGGCCAAAGAGATTAACTTTTGTTTAGTGGTAGTCGCAACCTAAGAGGATATACTGTCTGAAACTTATTTTTAGGGTTCCGTACCCAAAGAGACCCTATTACTAAGTCCCCGCTGTCCGTCCGTCCGTCGACGGTCTATTTCCGACGATAATAATAAATTATACTCTTCGGTTTTTGCGTTTGTTAGTAGTAGGTATTACGCTTGATCATTGTTACTTTCGTGAATAGATGTTTCGTTTATTGTGTTTGTCTGTCTATATCGTTTCTGACCTAACGACAGATGCGGTGACGTTGGATGTAAGGGTTGATGATTTTTCGTGTTTTTTTTTGTTAGACCAAAAAACGCTAACACTCTGTATTACTTTTTTACATCACATAATAAACATAGAATATGTTAGTATTATATACTAGAGTATTATATTTAGGTATGATCCATGTCCTGGGTAGGAAAAAGCTGATTTATGTATGGAACTCTCTCACCGGGTTTAATATCACCGTTGAAGATCAGTAGATGGCAGAATACGTGGATTCACTTTTTACATCTCACTAGGTATTTGTTTGAGTTAGGAAGTCTTGTATGTACTCGTCCTTTATTTTGTTAGTATTTTGGCACTTGACCACTTGGCGTTGACACATTTAAGCACAAAATCCCACAGATATGTACGTACGCGAACACTGTCACTATCACACACTTTGGTTTAGCGTGCAAAGTGTCGAAAACTGCGCGCGCGCCGCTTGCAGGTAGACGTCCCGAGTTTGGGTAGCGTCGAGGGAGCAAAAAAATTAAACAATATTCTGGAACAGCGTGTATATGGCGAGCCACGAGTTTGCTTTTGTACTCACTGTCAACATCAGCTTCATCAGTGCACTGTGGAACACGAGGCTACCCCATATGTCGCTTCTCATTTCTCACATGAGTAAGCAAAATAATAAGAAATTACAACATTTGGGAATGGACCACAATTCCAAATAATGACTTAGGATTTGGCTTGATCATTAAAGTCTCGCTTTTTGCTTGATTTACCTCAAAATTAAAAATTTTGACCTGTATGATAGAAGACATAAATCGTTGCCACAAAATATTTTGTAAATAAAAGTCTAAACGAATTGGTATTCGAAAATATGAATTTGGCATTTCGTTGCGCTAGGATTTAGTTACAAAATAAGTAGATTAAAACAAAACAAAAAACAATTCCTCATATTTATTACCTTAGCTTTAACAATCACATTTATCACTGTATATATTACATATTTAAAGTATGTAAATTATTCGTTACCTCAAAATAATAAATAAATAACATCCGGCTTAGAATCGTTAAAGCCGGTGTCAATAGGTACTTGCTTTAACAGATTTGTAATCTCAGTTTCAGACTCCAGATGCTTAACAATAACTGTTGAATACTAGATAACTATGTAGTTACTTTTGTTAACATGTAATCAGATAAATAACTCGTTCAAAAATAAATAGAAACCGACTTTAACTGCCCAAAAAGTCTACAACAGTCATCTCCTAAAATGTTCACCCCGAGGGGTAGAATTATATCGGTATATATTTGGTTTTAATTGATTATCCCAAAAATCGATTCATAATTGGCAGAGTAATCGCGTAACATACATACAAAAAAACATACAGTCTAATTGAGAACCTTCTAATTTTTTAAAGTTGTTGAAAATAAAATTCGCTAAGCGCCAGGCTGGGATTATTATTTATGTTTCTGTGATTTATGATTCACTTACGCATTAGAGTGAGCTATCGCCTTGTTTTCTACATAACTAAAGCAGAATTTGCTAGTTTGCTAAGAAAGGCTTAGAAGTCGAAGACTGAGGGGTCATAACACCCGGTGTCCACTGATATAAGTACCGAAACTGAATTGAATGTCACGTTACTTGTTTAAAATGACAGACAAATCCATCAAAGCAAGTATCATAACATAAATCTAGCTCTACACGTTATCCTTGAACAGTAAAAAGACAGTAAGTTTCAATTCGCTTAGTAAAATAAGGTTGACCAATAAGCTTTGATCAAATTCAAACGTGGACTGGTATCCTTATTTCACTACATCCTGTTTGTGAGAAGTTAAAATACCTGCACATGTACGTATATGTAATTTTGCCGATAAGAACAAAAACTAACTTCGTTTATCGTTAATGCATCGGGGTTCTGCTAATCAAGATTACGATTATATCATGATTACGTTGGCATCTGCATTGCGACGTCATTGTGACTTTCTAATCTATGTGTAGGATTTAACTTAGCGTGAACAGAATGATCTCGAAACATGTCTAGTGTAGGTAAGCAGGGGCAGCGGCGACGGGTGCCACAGCCTTTACCACTCCGCCCAGAGGTTCCTTGTGCACCACGGCGTTGAAACCATTGTGTGGGTCGGCGGTATACTCCACGATACGCCTGGTTCCATCAGGCTCCACCAGGGAGTACGAGCCCTGAACCACGTCTCCGGAGCGACTCTCCTGCTGACTCTTGGAGTCACCTGTCAAGTTTTACAATACTAATTAACCTTCATCACAAATGTAATTGCATGTCAAATGCAGCAGCAACTTTTATTGTCACACACACCAACGAACAACAAAACAATGACAGGTTTATATGTGTCGTCACTTCATTATAACTGCTTAGCATTCAACAATTTATTTACTTTGTGTTTTCTCAAGGTAATAACAAAATAGTAAGATCAATAAAAAGAAACATTACGAATAAAATTTAATTTGGACTTTTGACGGTAGAGTAGGTACTCAAGTACATTGTTCCTAATCCCAATCATATCGTACATAATTAATTAAAAATAAGCCATTGCCATCTGTGCATAAAACGGCAGGGTGCAATATTACCGGCGACTTGGTAAAATAATAATCAACGCGTTCAAGCTACAAACTGACTTCAATTGCCTTATATTTACAATTAAAGGTAGTAGAATTATACTACTTTGTGCTTATCGAGAGAGTTCAATATGTGCGGGACTGTGATGCGTGATGAGATACTGACCAGTGAGCGCATCCTGGATGTCATACGCGTAGGAATACTGAGGGTTGGGGTCGTAGTCTTCAACGGGGGCTACTCTAGCCAGTGGCGCCCCTACCGGCAATCCAAGGGGGCGAGCGTAAGCGTAAGGTGACGCAACGGGCACCACCGCCGAAGCGCAACCAAACACTGCCAGCAATGTCAAAATGGCGACCTGGAGATACAAAGAACTGCATAGAACATATCACTAACCTTTTCATTAGATATCTTCCTGACATAAAATATTCTAGTCACTAAATAAATGTTGTTATTCTGTCAATTACAGTCAATAATATAATTGTCAATTAAAAAAAATTAAAGAGGTCAACCGAAAAATTCTACTTAGTTGGGCAGCGTACGGGAAGTTATGGCATATCTTCAAAAACTACCTCATCGCCTAAAAACAAAAGTTTTTTATCAGTGCGTGTTGCCTGTAATGACATACTGAACTGAAACATGTATTTTATGGCACGAACTATGCTCGGAATTTCTCTACGTGATAAACTTTGATTGACGAACCAAGGTCACCGACATAGATCGACGAGTCAGTGAGCTGAAGTTATAATGGGCAGGCTACATCGCTCGAAGAAAGGATAACCGATGGTGTAAAAGTTCTCGAGTATCGACCACCTATCGTGAGACGTGTACCGGGCCGTCCCGTGGCTAGGCTAGTCCCATGGTAACACGTAAGTACGATTATATATAAAAATAAAGAGGTAGATATCAATTATCAACGCACTGAGAAAAATGTTACTGTCTTGATTTTAAGGTTAAAATGGGACACTATTACTAAGACACAGTTGTCCGTCCGTCTGTCACCAGGTTGTATCTCGTGAACCGTGATAGACAGTTGAAATTTTCACAGATGATGTATTTATGTTGCCGCTATAACAACAAATATTAAAAACCTGAATAAAATAAATATTTAAGGGGGCTCCCATACCACAGACATGATTTTTCTTGCCGTTTTTATATACAATGGTACGAAACCCTTCGTGCGCGATTACGACTCGCACTTAGCCGTTTTTTTTTTCGTTCGGCAGATTACGTATGCGTAAGCTTACAGACGCATGTTTATGACCCCAGACTAATATCTACCTTCACATTTATGACGAATTGTAGTTTATCTTTCGCGTAGTGAAGCTAAAAAGATGTTACATTGCCGCCCGCCCATAGTAATGGCGGGCGATAATCTTTTTACCTTCATGCATTCTTGAGCGTAGCGACAGTACTTCTTTAGTCTATGGTTGACCTAGTTCAATGTGAGGATTATATTGGGAATATTAACAGTAGGAGCAGAGTAGGAGCACGTATTTGTATATAGAGATCAATGTTCCAAAGATGGCTTTGGAGTATCTCAATCAGTCAGACAGTCGCTAGTGTTCAATGCGCGTCGACATATGTAATTATTGTACGAAATAAAAGCAAGTTTAATGTTTACCAACCGAGCTTTTCCCGACATATAATTAATGCGTTTAAAAAGAACTATCTACAGCTTTCGTCCCCTAAAATGAAGAAGTATAATTATCTAGGTACATATTTTATTCTTGTAGATCTCCTCAAAAAGTACTTAATCAGTTTCGCTAAAAATTATATGAGACCACTTCTAAAGTATGATCTACAAAACAAAAAATAATTATTAAAATCGATTTATAATTGGCGGAGAACATACATACAAAAACATACAGTCGAATTGAGAACCTCCTCCTTTTTTGAAGTCAGTTGAAAATAATTCCTGCCTAGAGATAATATTAAAATAACATAATCATTAGCGACAATTTCATGAATACTCGTATTATAATACCATATTTCTCGAAAATTAGCCTGAGTTTTCTCTATATTAGTCTATTAGGTGCAATTTTTTTCTGTCGGGTTCATAAATATATTCGCATCTTAGTACCATGTCATGTATTATTTATTTTATTTTTTAAGTATAACATTAATTAATTTTTAAAAAATCATTAGCATTTCCCTTGATCATCATGTGGGAATCGGTTGCAAGGTTTAAACGTGAAAGCTGAACAAACACACTCGCTCAAGTGAATAATAGGCACACAAGTATTAGTAGTTTACTTTTATAGCTTTTAATTTATGAATTATGTCACCGTACCTTCATGTTGTGTACTTCGGTGGGTGCTCAAAGCTCTGAATGCAGAAGGGTGCGCGTGCGACGCTTTTATATGCGTCTATTGGTGACTGAGTTACCTACCTAATTATGATCCACTAACCGCTACTATACCTTTGATTTGAAACGGGTGGGAGTAGATACTATACTAAACTATAAAGCAATTTTTAAAATATTTTTTTTCAACGTTCATGTATTTGTATTATAAAATGTTTACGTAATTTCGTGTAAATCATTCCGACCGGCCGTGTGGCAATAGATATTGGTGACACTAGGATCGGATTTTGCCGATTCCCTTAGTCGCCTTTTGCGACACCCACTGGAAAATATTAGTGGGTCCTATCAGTAAAGGCTATATATAATTGACGCGTTCAAAAAGAACTAGATACTGACTTCAACTGCCCTATAAGTGTACAGCATTCGTCCCCTAAAATGTTCAACCTCAGAGGTAGAACTATTGGGTACATATTTGTTTTTTGTTGAGTTTCTCAATTCGCAATTTCGATATAATTTATAGGGGATCACCTATGCTCTACCAAACAAAAAAGAATTATCAAAATCGATTCATAATTGGCGGAGTAACATACATGCCAAACAAGAGCGTCATCATGGGAAGCGGTGCAGTCTGCAATCAATTCTTTTAAACACACTGGCGGCCTTTGTAACACATTATAAAATTCAGTTCTGATAACTTGTATGACTAAAGTCAAGAAAAATTCAATTTATACAAATCTTTTTTAGACGGCAATGAATCTATCGAGGAAATTTTATAACGCCATCTGTTGATATAAATCATAAAGATTGTTTTGTCGAATCCCTGACCTATTCTCGTATGTGATGTACATTTTCAATAAAACGGTGTATCATATTTGTTGCTCTGGATTTGCACTCGATCTTACATGACGGTAATGTCGGAGGATGGCGTGCTCACCCATAAGCCTCAATATTTCATGTTTAGCGGCAGTCTTAGATAACGTGGTGACTGATATCCAATCCAGGGGGGCATGTAAAAAGGGCCTTCTAAAAAACCAAACCAATTTTAAAATGTATTTCAAGACAACTTACTAACCTTCGTTAAGTAACTATTCTAGAGTATAAGCCTCTCTAAACGCCTGACAGGACAAGACATTAACTTTTTGGGTCACACAGCTGTGCGTTATCAACACTTAATTGCCACATGAGATAGTTGTCTAGTGCAAACATAATACATAATGCTCTGCCCTTACACGGCTTCTAGACTAGACCATTTACTACTAAAGCCCACGTATCAAGTCACGACAACTTTTTTGTAAGTTTTTTTTACAAGAATCACCTAATTTTTATGATTGATTTTTATCTTCGTCTGTTGATGTTGGTTAAAAAATAACCAGTTTACTGGTTCTTTAGAACAAAAATCGAAAACTTCTAATTTATGGATAATAATCCTTATCTATCAGGTACATACTGTAAATACGAACGTTTATATGTTCACGTCGTAACGGAGAATCAGAATGACTTAATTTTTTGGCTACTTTTTAATACAATCGAAAAAGGAGTTCCCGTGGGATAATTTGTCAAGTCTATTTAGTTTAGAATTAGATTGTAGAGGTATTATAAGTCGAGAGCATCTTTTCGATAGTGATATCTTGTTGTACCTTGTACTGTGCTTGTACGTATTATTCTACTCTGAGCTTGTTTGTACTTTGCCGTGTGTTTTAAAGTTTGAAAGTAATATTGACGAAAGCACACAGATTGGGACATTTATTTAAGAAGCGTGATGCTCGCCATCTGTCGTGTTTCGTGTGTATTATTATAACATGCCACCATTGCAGGGTGGCAAACTCATAAAAGTAAAATTTTCTTGGGGTACATTAATTTATTTTTAGGTTACTATTTGAAACGTACAATTAGAGAAAATAATGTGCATTCTTGTTTATTTTGACCTTTAGGAATAGTAAAAATTAATAACTGTTAAAGTAATAAGTCAACATTTTCCCTATACAGCTAATTTGATACGTTTTTTATTATTATTGTTGTAAGTTGTTGTCTGTGTTTTACCGATAGAACCATATAAAGCATTATTGTTCTGAGTGGTTGGTCAGGAATTCTGCACCCTTCAAGAAACTATTCCTTCCTGCTCTTACGCAAAAGCGTTGAAAAGAAGAAAAGTAAAGACATCTCATCCTAGAACAACTATGAAAAATGTATTAACAGCCTATATATGCGTCTCCTCTGCCGGGGCTCAGGCCTACTCTCCAACAGATAGTGTATGGGCACCACGCGAGCCCAGTGCGAAACGGCGGACTTCACATGCCTGTTCAAGTCATACAGGTTTGAAATGGAGTGTCTGACATATAATATTTCCTTCAGAATAAGAGGGAGAGATATAAAGTAATGAACAGGTAATACGTAGATATTGATAACGTAGATATAAAAGAAAACCAATAGATAAAGCCTCCACGACGTAACAGCGAACTACCTACAGACTAATATAATTATGCACCTATAGAATTTACAATTAGAATTTTTTTTATGAATGGGAGACAACGAGCAGATCATATTCTTAGTTAACAGTTTTCGACAGATTGTATGTAAAGGTTGAAAATAGTTGAAACCAACACTCATTCGATAAATAAATTTTAGACTCGTGATTTCATTAGGGTTACGTTTGTGAAAGCAGGATACATTTACAGACGCGAGTTTATACTAAATAAGATATGATATCTGTAGTGTGTTTGCCGTAGTTTTATAATTTAAGAGAAAGAAAAGCAGTGCGAAACGAAATGAAATTTATGGGTAAACAAATATAAAAATACAGCAACACCAAACGTTTGTGTTTATGAAACGTCACTCGGATTCTTTTTGTCATATTGTATTGTAACGAATATGTGAAAATAAAATCTGTAAAAACAGTCCTTTGTTATGTGTTGACGATTTATTATTTGTTGTTATTTCAAATGATGGCTGATTTCGACGCAATATATCCAGACGAAACGGAGAGCGAAGAGCATATAGAAGAGACACATGTGACGTTAGTGCCTGACCCCATCGTGATACGAGGAGCTGGGAATATGACAGTGTATGTATAATTTAGGACATCTGAATCTCTCTCATGTGCCACCCATAGGCAACTCTCATGATTGAGCAATACGATGGCATCAAAACAAGCGCATCTTGCTGCAGCAAACTGTTAAGTTGATCCTTTGTCATACTTTATCACTGGCATTGAAGGGTATTTTTTGTCAGCATGCTGTTCTGCTAAACAATTTCGTATGCAAGTGCGAGGTATATTTTACAATAAAAAGTTTGGCTTTGTTCACTATTTTCTCATAGTAAACACACTTTAGGACCTTGATTTTTGTGATTTACATTTGGCAGCTGTTTGTAATTCTCAATATGATGATTGTATTTATTCTCATTATTGATGTCGGAAATCGCTTTATCACTGATATACAACTGAATTTTGGTGTAGTTGAACCACTCCACTATCTTTTTAATAATTTATCATCCTTGTCCACTTTGAGTGATCAGAGGTTAACATGTTGAATTTAACTATGTATAAGGTTTTTCTAGCGATGATTTTTAAATTAGTGCAAGATCAAGTAGCCTTGTGAATGTATTTATGTTGTACCTATCTCTATTTTAAAAATTGGACAAGAATCAGTGATATCATAATTTATTGAAAGTACCTACATTCTTGTTTGTTAATTAGTCGTAATAGATAATAGTTGGGGGTGTGTATATGCATGCATTATCAGTGGTTTCGAACTACTGGCCTTATGCATATGGATCATAATAATGTATGTTCTTGATTTTTAGTCCACTTTGTTGTATTTAAGCTAAAATACATTTAATTTATGTTTATAATATTAAATACTTTTGATGATCTTAATCAATCTTTGAACACTCTTAAACTGTATTAGTGATATTTGGCCCCAGTGAATCGCAAATCATTAAAAATTTATGTATTTATACATATGTATAATTTTATTGGTACACAAATTGAATAGGCCTATGTTCAGCAGTGGGTGTTTTCAGTACTTCTGATGACTGTACATAAAGAAATAGTTGACATAATCTTTTAATATTTCTGCCAGCATATGTTGTCATGTAATAACAGCTGTCACATAGTACCACCCCATGTTGTTTTATAGGCGTCATTAACATTGTCTAAAGGAAAATTTCACAAGACTGATACCATCATCTGCATGTATTTATGCATATCCAATTCATCTTACTGTGATCACCAATCCACCTGCCAAGCATGGTAGTTATGATGGACACTAAATGGCATGATAATCATATAATAACATTCCAGGTGTCAAGATGGACTGATAAAAACATTCAACAAAGTCTTGTTAGCAGTTTTAACTGTGTCTGTAACCTAATTGCTACACAACTGAACTTACTGTTCCAGACGAGGTATCGGGCTCAATTCCCAGTAGGGATAACTTTTACTACTGCCAACACGACTGTTATCATCCAATGAAAGTTAGCAGGGCCAGCGCCTCATTTGCTTGAGACTTCTGGATGATCATGCTTTCCATACAATAAGGCTTATCATCACTGATGATTACCCATTGTGTATTAAACAAACTAATTTCTTTTGCTATGTGAAAACTGAAGACAATATAATTATTACAATTTAAGTAATTAATGCGATGGCTAAATAATAATAAATAGTGCTATGCGAATTTCTGATATTCATACCTTCATCTATCACTTTTATTTTGTGCTTTAAAATACAAATGCAATTTAAAGGATGTAAAAATGCATTGTCTTCAACTGCACATCCATGCAGATAGTTATCAGCCAGGAAACGTACACTGGTGAGCATAGGCCTCCTCCATAGTACGAGGGGCATACCGAAATGATCGGGAATATAAAACAATACATACAGGAAATAACTAAATTTATTTTTATTGCTTTTCGAAGTATTCTCCGTTGCAGTTAATGCACTTTTGCATTCGTTCGAACCAATTATTATAGCAGCAATTCCAGTCCGAAGTTGACATGGTCAAAATCGTCGATTTGTATGCTTCCACTGCTTCTTCTGGACCTTGAAACCGCTGACCACGCAATAAATCTTTGATTCTAGGGAATGTAAAGTAATCATTGGGACTCAGATCAGGGCTGTATGGAGGATGATCCATTAATTCAACGTTTTCCTGCTTCAAAAACTCGCTTGTTTTCTGAGCGGTGTGAGAGCTCGCATTATCGTGATGGAGGATTATGCGTCGTTTCGGGTTACCTCTACGGAGTTCGGATATCATCTGTGGCAAACAAACCGTTGTATACCAATCAGCGGTAACCGTTCTCCGTTCCTCTAAGGGAACTGTGACTACATGTCCTGTTTTCGCGACAAACGAAGCGACCATTTTCTTCGATACGCTGCGAGAGCGGACAACTTTTGTTGGCTTGATCTCACCTGCGAAGACCCAGACAGCCGACTGATGCTTTCTTTCTGGCTCATATGAATAGATCCATGATTCATCACCAGAGACAATGTTATAAACTGCTTTTGACTTTCCTCCGTTGAAGCGTTGCAGAGTAGACCGGCACCAATTGACACGAGCCGCCTTTTGCTCTTCGGACAAATTATGGGGCACCCAGCGGGAAACTAGCTTTCTCACTCCCAGTTCACCATGTAAAACAGTTTGTATCGCAGTCATACCTATCCCTAAAGTAGCCCGAATCTGCTCATATGTAATATGTCGGTCATCCTGTATCATTCGGCGCACAACAGCGACATTTTCTGGTGTAACCGCTGTTTTTGGCCGGCCTGTGGAAGGTACGGTGCCAAGAGAAGCACGTCCACGCCGGAATTCAGAATACCAGCGATATATTGTCGTCTGGCTAGGCGCTTCACTCTTGAATATAGATATAAGCTCAGCGAGACATTGTCCCTGAGATAATCCTCGTCGAAAGTTGTAAAAAATTATGGCACGGAAACTTTCTCTTGTAAGCTCCATTTTTTTATCGACCTATCAATTTCAAACTGATATTGTTCTTTAAAAAAAAAATTTTTTTTAATTCTGTCAATTGTATTCGATTTTCAACTAACCAGTGTTTATTCATCAAAAAGAGTTTTTAATCTAATTAAATCGAAAGTACTCGATTACCGATCTTTTCGGTATGCCCCTCGTACGTCACAATTACCAAGCTACTGGTATCCAGTGACTCCCCCCTCTCGGGAATAAACTCGCTAAGCACTGTGCATGCACCTGCCATAGTGTTTTTTTGATTGATAAGTTTATTTTCTTATGCGCTATTTACTACAGCTATGGAATAACATTTTGTGACAGTCTGTATTAAAATTAAATCCTGATATATTTGTTGTGTGTGCTGGCTAGCCAATTGTGAACTGCAAAACTGGATATAACATTTTAATCTATGTATATTACCATGTACTATATATATGTGATAAAATCCGGAATTAGGAAATTCATAGATGAACTAAGGTCACTGACATAGCTCCACGAGTCAGAGCTGAAGTGGAAATGCGCAGGTCACATCGCTCGTAGAACTGATAACCGATGGGGAGTAAGAGTTCTCGAGTGGCGACCACGTACTAGGAAACGTTTACTAGGTGGACTGACGACCTGGTTAAGGTCGCGGGGAGCCGCTGGATGCAGGTGGCTCGGGATCGATCGACGTGGAGTACCATGAAGGAGGCCTATATCCAGCAGTGGATGTTTCCTAGCTGATGATCATTACCAGTACAAAGAAATCACAATAATCAAAATGCAATTTTATGAATAATTTATTTTTACACTTAACTAGCCCATGTATTATTGCTGTGAACTACCAACACAATGATAACTAAAAGTGTTGATTACTTTTTGTTGTGGTGTTTGTAGTGTTGATTATTGATTGAATTATCATTCAGAAACTAACGTATTCATTTAGTACCAACCACCTGAAAAGCACATGTGGTATTTTTAGACACAAACAACACTGCTTCAAAAAAGGCTGAGAAACAGAACAATAAACAACTTACTGGCTTTTTATATACTTCTACCTCATGTTAAATATCGATGTAATCGAAGACGATACAGGTTTGCCCAAAATTATCTCTTCACTTCAGCCTTGAAGAGTTACAGGTAGTAGCACTCGGGAAGCGCAGAAGACGGCAGGTATTCCATTACATGGAATGAAGAAATTCATAATGAACGAAACGAAACACTTGATAGCTCAAAACGGTGATATTTCCACAAAATAACGGTGATATTTCCACAAAATAAAGGTGAAATGTACCATTCTTCTGTGTAACATATGGGGGATAATTGAAGTTAGACATATATGTCCATTTTTTTAAAGTTGAAGGGAAACAATACAAAATAGCAATGATGTTGAGTATCATGATATCAAAAGCGACCCTGACTCAGCATATGCTATCTGCGATTTTCAGCAGAGCCCGATATTTACACTCTCCATCCTGTATCTATTAACAATCTTACTCACTAACTGTATGTTAATTTCCAGCTTTGGTCTAAGCAACAAATTCAACGTCGAGTTTCCGTCGGGTCTTCAGTCTCGCGTGGCTCCGGAGGAGTACCAGGCCACCGTAGCTCGGATCAACAGCGTGCTTAAGAAGACTCTCCCCGTCAACGTCAAGTGGCTGTTCTGTGGATGCGTCTGTTGTTGTTGCACACTAGGATGCTCTCTTTGGCCTGTTATCTGTCTTAGTAAAAGGGTGGGTATCTTTTTCCTAAACTACTTCACCGACAGCTCGACGAGCCATTGCTGCTGGACATAGATCTCCATCATAATATGACACATTGACCGGCCCAGCGACCTTAACCAGGTCGTCGGGCCATCTAGTAGGGGGATGGCCTGGTAGACGTTTACCGGTACGTGGTCGCTACTCGAGAACTTTTACTCCCCACCGGTTATTGGTTTATCTAGAGATTAGGCCTTCCCATTTACACTGTAGCCTACTATCGGTACTCAGTAGAGTTAATTGTAAGACACTTGCTGTGTCCCCCTAGCTAGTTACCACCTTGTTACCTAAGTCTGCCGCCAAACATCAGTGTTAATAGCACTGTTGTTTTCTGGTATGAAAGGAAGCAGAGCCGCTCATTAGCTTGAGACTTATCGTTAGTTATCATCAGGTGATATTAAGGCCAAGTGCAAACCCAATGTACTTAAATAAACGGCCAAGTGCGAGTCAGACTCGCGCACCGTACTGAAAATTATGAATAATGGGTAAAGTAATATGCACTGGAAAATGCCCTAACGAATGCGCCTGACAAAATTAACGAGCAATTGTTAATTTACACTTTAAAATACAAATAATGACAAGCGCTGGAACGGTTTGTAATCCTAAAAGTGATTTTTAATTAGATTTATACGTTTTATATTTATAGTTATTATACTGGTGCTGTAAACGTGCTTCTTGCCAAATTTCAGTATTCTAGGACAATGGGAAGTACCCTATAAATTTTGATTCCTTGCGCTTGCAAGGGAAAATTTCAAAATTAGCGATTTATTAAGATCAAAGAGATTGCCGACTTCAGTATTTAATATTAATTTAAATTTGATACCTCCAAGCAGAAAAAGGGTATTGTCAGACAGATAACCAATTTATCCTATAAGGGTTATTTTTCTTTTGAGGTACGGAACCCTAAAAACTTCAGCGCGATTTACGAACTTGGAATCAATTGTTATGGTTACATATTATACAAATGAATTAATAGAGTGTCTCCACAAGCACCACTACATAATTCATCTACCTATGGCTCCACTTTGATTCACTTTAATATGTATCATAAGGAATGTAATAATAAATTAATTATAGCTCACTTTTATTATATACATTTGCATGCTATTTTTATAATGGCTAAATAGGCTGAACTGCTGTATATCAATGTCGAACAAATATGTGTACCCTATTTAAAGCAAATAAAATCATTGATTGAAAAGAATGGAATAGAACGCATATTCAACGTTTGCGCTTTCCCAAGCTGAATCGAAAGTGAATTACCAAGCATCTTCGATTTCTAGAACAAGGCGTACCATATTATCGGCAAGTCACTATCGTTCGAAAACGAAGCCAATCGCAAGCATTACTTTGTTTTTGCTATAAAGTTTCCCCCCTTTTGATTCATGACATGACAGTTCATTGGGTCTGTTTCATTACATATTCAAAACTAGCATTTAGCACAACCTTACCGATTTTCTAACATACAGTTGGTAACAATGATAATGGTTTATTTAATCCGCGTCCACTTTCGATTGTTCCGATATATGAAACTGGCACATGCAGTTTACGTAATACAGCTCAATCAATAAATCGGTTTCGTTTAGTCTAGACTGATTCAATTATTCAGACCAAGTCACGGAATAGAGACACATGTATTTGATACATGTTCTGTATCTGTGCCGAGGGCAGAACGACAATGCAAAGGTCAACCCAATACGTACATACAGTAGTATAACTCTAGACAGTTTCTAAACGGTAACTACGAGTATCTTCGAGAAAGCATTAGTCTCAATTCAATTAGTCAAAACTCTTACATTAGATTAGAATTTGGACTAACCTTGGGGGATTCGCTACAATCACGCTTTACTCGCGCATTGGTGATTCCTGTAAAATGTTGTTTACATATAGGTGCATAGAATAGATGTTGCTGCTTATCGCATGTATTTTTTTCTTGTCTTGAAATGCAAAATTGAAAATGAATAATGTTGTAAGGATAGCATGTATTAGGAGACCCCGCTCTGCTATAATGTATATGTCACAGATGGATTGCTAAATGTACTGTTTTACATAATCTCTAGCTAGATGATGTGAAGTAATCTTGTTCTAAAGCCGAAAATACACGACAGTGCTGTTTATTTTTATTTTTTTCCAAATACTTACATACAAAATTGTTATTAAATTAATCAAAACTAAAACTACGAGCTAATTACCAGTTTTCGCCTATAGGTTTTTGAGTACACTCTGAGTAATGCACAAAAATAAAAAATTTACTTAAATTAATGTAACTTTAAGAATAACGCATCCACCATTAGTCGTCTATTTGTATAGATGTGACAAGCTACCTTTAATATGATGTAAATAATGTTTTCAGACGCAACACTCCTTGAACAAACTTCTGGAATGGGAAAACAGTCGACTGTATAACAAGCTCGGTCTTCGCTGGCGACTCACGAAACAACACTGCGATTCGTCCTCCATGATGGAGTATGTTCTTCTCATAGAGTTTATACCCAAAATACCTATTTACCGACCAGACTAAGTAAACATAAAACGCGTAACCCCTGCACGAACATTGTAAATACATAAACAATCATTATTTTCATACTACATCTCAATTTGTTTTGAACACGCCACCAATTGGTCAATCGTCGACATATTGTGTTGAAGGTAATCATATACGGCTGGTGTCCTATTCGATGACCCTTTACATAATTGATACAGACAAACAATACAATGATAAAACTGGTTTAATATTTGAAACACTTTGTCTGTCGAAAATGCTTTATGCATAGAAATGGCTTAGCTGAAATGATTGTATCCTCACTTGTTCGCGAATCCAAATGAACAATTAAGATTTATACAAACGTTACACTGAAAAATTTTCAAATATTAAAGCAAAGTTAAACAATGAATTACAGACCAAAACAAGGTGGTCGTAATATCTTCAGAATTGAAGGTAACCTAGCATGGAGTAGTAAATCGACAATTAACGAATTTATTGTTTTATTTTAGTTTTTGCATAGTGTTTTTACAAATTATGGCCCTTTAAGAATAGGTTCGTATTACTTCATGTGAAAATATTGTTACAAGTTACTAGCTTTTGTATAAATGTGAACTATGAGAAGAATTGCTAAATAAGAAGGAAGTGTTATCCTATTTAGTATTTGTATATAATTGTTAAGATTAAAAGTAAACTGAAAGATCTAACGGTTGTTGTTGCATTGTTGTCGAACGTTGGCCCTGCGAAATACATGTGTATAAGTTATAAATATATATTAAAGCTATAACATTTATTATAAAATATTTGTTATTAAAAAAGAATGTACAGACAGCAACTGCAGTGAGAAAAGCTCAAATTTAGCTTTTTTTTAAAATTTCAATACAAAATCACATTAAATGCTTAAAACATTTTATACAACGGGTATGTGTTAAAATTTTGACTTAGTCGTGCATGCAAAATTATGTTATAATTTTATAATATACGAATCTGTATTAAATTCGTGAGTAATTATAAAAAATAAAGTCGCGCGTGATCTATGAATCGAGCAGATCTTTGTTCGGTCTTATTCCACCAATTAGTAATCCAATTTATTAAAAATGATTTATTATTATTATGTAATTTTCCTGAGATATGCGAGCATTACTCCAGATACAGTTGTTATCTGACTGTTTATGTCGCATTTTCTATGTTGAATGAGAGATGCTAATCTAGAAGATTTTCTATGATGTTTAACGCACGTGCAAATGAGTATAAAGATATATTAAAGAATCTTATTTACAATTTAGAATACGCAATCAAAAGAAATAAGTAAAACAAAAGGTGCGATATTTCTAATATTTGGGTATGTTTTATAAGTCGAAAGAATAATGAACTAGCGGACCTTTTGTGGGGTATGTTAGGCCTGATTTTACTTAATGATGTGAGAATCACAATCAATTTTATCATGAAAACTAATGCATGCTCTGCAGTTGAGTGAATATACTTCTCGGTCTATTGGTTTTAAGCGCAAATGAATGTATAGTTTCAATTCATGTAGCGATCTCATAAATGTAAAGTGATCAAAATTGTGTAGACGGTATCGTACACGAGGCTCGTGTACTGACACCTTAAATTTTTTCGTCAAGAAGTGTAATTGCTACGCTCAAAGTCAAAATCTTTATTCGTAAACGTAGGTTGTACAGTACATGGTAACAGTTATAGATCTGCTATGTTTCGTCTTTATCGGACATACGAAGTTATACGCTATGATGAAGCTGCGTGGAAGCTTTTAGTGTTGCTTAATTCGTTTCATTTTTATGCTCGTGCTCTATTTTTATGTGTCTCTCAGGTGGAAGCATAATAAACAACTTATACACCAGTAGTGTAATAAACATTTTAAATACTTTTTTTATATACTTTAAAACAATTCAATTTTACTTTATTTTTACAGCTCTGTGAGATATATTATAATGTTAAGTGCTATTTACAAATCGACGAATACTCAACCGCGGCACTGCATTGCGTATGAGGATATCACAATATTGTTTTTAACTTAGCAGAAATTACATATTACAATACAATCGAGATATTATTTCGCCAGTGCCAGAGGCACTGCGTGAAATACGAGTTGATACTGTAGATAGTTTTTAGTTCATATCTTCTGGTCGTTTACGACAGCCAAGTTAGATTTATATATTGTATTGTTCATAATAACTCTGTCAGTTGGGAATGTCCGCTGAAATGAATTTTAAATGGTAGTAATCAATCCTACATGATGACAAATGCACATGAAATTGTTTATGTACCTGAATGCCAATGTGATAGCTGCTAAAGTTTTATATCCAAACACCACAACACTGTGATATTTGCCTGAACCAATAAAATATAGTACAGATATATAAACTATTTCCCGTTCGTTCATCGTTCTGACCGCCCAACCATGTTTATCACGTTATTTACACTATAGCCGGTATATATTTTTCTCGACGCGTTTTTCACATATGGAACTAACGCGGTCTCACGTACACCTTCAATATTCGCTGTTATAAACGCGTCTCGAGTCACCCGCATCTGTTGGAGCCACATTTTAAATTATCAATATTGTTTTCACTGTAATAGCGATCTACTGAAGCAGTTTCTTCTGTTCTTCGTGTGTTTTATAGTCTATTTTAATTCAATGCGAAAACAACGAAATAACCCTCTGTGATAAGTTTCCTTTTCAAGTTTGTGTTGATGTAATAATGTTTGTTTAATAAATAATATACTTATAATAATGGTGAAAATGTATAACTCTATGCTAGAATGATGTTCAGAACTGTGTTATTAGACAATTAGTTGATACAATGTATTTATATGTCACCGTATGATTGTGAACACCGCCAGTTCATAATCTATCGCGCGAAATTGTAAACTGTCGACAAATTGTAAACGGTACCGGTACACTGCTTACAATATTACGCATTAAAGTTCGGTACTTCATAATCTACTTACGGCAAATTGTAAACTGTCATCAAATTTGCATATTACGGAACGAAACTTGCTCTTTGATTGGTCGAACGCTACAAGCCCTGAATATTTCCGCGCGCCGCCATTTTTTTTTTACTATTTTTTTAGTCACCGAAAAATAGATCGTTTTGTTGTTACATTGTTTTCGTATTGAAAATAACTAAAAGATATAAAAATGTGTTGTGTACTTAGTTTTGTTTATTTCATAGCTTTATGTATACCACATTAACTGTTAACTATCGCCAAGACCGACCAATCGGAGACGATTCACAATTTCACGGGTGATTAAATCGGTCAGATTGTGAATCCTGTCGGGTCCTTCACAATTTGACGGTTTGCCATGGATAGATTATAAACTACCAAAAATAAATTGCAAGCAGAATGCTACGTTCACAATTTGTCGATAGTTTACTATTTCGCACGATAGATTATGAACTAACGGTGTTCGCAAACATATTGTGACATATATAGACACCATAAGAACGGTCAGACTAATGTCAAATTTCTATATGCTGATGAGATGAGCGTTGCGGATATTAACTCCACAATGTAAACTCCGCTCAGCATCAAAAATATTATATCGTTCCGCTCGTCTCCGCCTCAGTCGGAACACCTCACGGCAACAGCCATAAAAAGTTGTATGGACGGAGTATTGAAAATAATCCCATCGGCCGCCTTCGAAACCAGTTTCTAAATAATAATAATATTTCTTGTTTCAAAATTGGTTTCGATAAAAATTCGATTAAAAATAGTTTCATAAAGAGATAAGATTTGATTTGAGAGTTTCGAAAGAAGAAATATTATTCTTATTTAGAAACTGGTATCGAATACGGCCGAAGGGAATATAATTACTCGTACAATTTTATAATTACTAAAGACTTAATTTTAACTTAATTACTAGAAAAAATTACACAAAAGAGAGATTTTAAAGAGACATTTAAAATCAAGGCATCTAAACTCGGGATTTTTGTTGTTGTTGACCTATATTTACTTTATGGATATTTCATGTTAGTCTGGCCATCGATATGCTACATACGAATGTGGTACGTGTTTTAGAAAATTCCCTATTTTCTCTTTTCAACATGTTGTCAATGAGAATCCCAGATCTGAATTTCACTGAATGTTACTGCGTCCGCTTTTGAATCCCCACTAAAACTAATTCTTAAAAAGCTGTTTAGAGATAATCTTTTAACTTAATGTATTACAGACGCACAGCCAGAATGTCGGTATGTCTAAATAGAAATCGTGATAATCTCCAAGATTAAACCATAATCGTAATTTTGACATCACTCCAAAATATTCTGGCTAGGTGCCTGCTTGCCATCGATATGCGTAGATATATAACATGTTCTCGCAACGGTTGAAAAGCGAACAGGGTATCAATGTTGACATTAAGCTATAATAGTAAGGAATTGTAAATATTTGTAAGCGATACCTATAGAATATTTTGTTCAAATAATAAACCTCACCCATATGTGGAGACATCACTGTTTCATTTACAATAGATCCTACACGTAAGAAACATGATTGTAAGAGATGGTTGAAGAAGAGGAAAACCAAAACCCGACTATCATAACATATATATATATATATATATAAGCCTCAATATTAAAAGTACGTGGGATATCGGAGAATGCTTCGCTTCCGAAGTGAGGATTACAAGTATTTATCAATATTTGCAAGGAAAGAAAGTGCAAAGAAAACGGTGATTGCCCTGGCGCAGTTTGCGCTATAAATAAACAAGAGTTATGCTAGATTAGATTGCTATGTCAATACTATGGATTTTAGGGTTCCAAACATCTGATGAAAATCTCACTCTGGTGTCTGTCTGTCACAGCTGATTATCTCGGGAACTGCTAATGCTATTAACTTGAAATAATGGTTAAGGTAAAAAACTAAGCTGTGCGTACGTTTCTTTCCATAGTTCGGAACCCATGGTGCACGACTCTATCATAGCCAAGATTTTTTAACGGGATGAAATAATTTATCTACTCGCTTAAAGATGGCGCAAATTTAATTTAGTTACTCGGCAAAAATAGAGCAATAAGTCAAACTGAATGTATTTCGCATACTCAACAAGAGATGGCGCTATGCTTACGTAATTTACCTATTCGTATATAGAAATAATGCTATCGTAATGTAAAAGATAGCGCTCTAATAATTTACTTACTCGAAAAGATGGCGCAAATTTAATTGAGATACTCAGATGGCGCTATAAATCAAACGTCTAGCTACTCACCAAAAGATGGCGCGATAGGTAAATAAAATATTCCCATGGTCTCGTTAGAAAAATAAGACGGTAAAACTCCAGTTTCAGCTTTCGTCGTCACTTTTTTCGAATTGACACTGTCCATCCGAAGGAGCTCAGACGGATATGTTATATTTTGCAACTGGCCTGGCGCCAGCTTGGGCTGCTTTTTGGTGAAGGAACTGAGTGAAGGCAAGCCTTTCAGGTGTGTCTTGCTTTTTGGAGAATGGAACTGGGGAGTAAAGGCAAGCCTTTAAAGTTGGTTTGTTTTGTGGTGAGAGGATCCTTTCAGGTTTGTAGGTGAGATTTCACTGTATAGATTAATGTGTTTATAATTAACGGTCGAGATGATTTTTAGAGAGATCTATAATTAAAATAAACGACAACATAACTGTAAATTTAAATATAAGTTTATTTCATCAAAATATACATTCAGCAACTACCGAAATTACTTAAGGCACTAAGATTATGGTCCCTCAAAATTATTTATCTAAAATGACACAAACAAAGAATATTGCGTATTTAAATTTAAATAAGGAGGTTACTACTGGTCGATCACGACTCTGATGGGTCGTTTAATAGTACGGCATAAAAAATAATCTGAACTTTACGTTTCTAGGAATATGGACTTAGTTTGTACGGTCCCCCGTATCACAATCGCACGCTAAATATTTCAAGTCACCTCCTTACTAAACAGTTATAATTTCTAAAATATCTCTTTAAATAACATGTCCAATTTTATTGTATCTTCAAAACTAATACACAAAATATCTTATGGTAAAAATATACAAAAATCACTTATAAATATATTTCAATCGATTTGTTTTGTATGACTAATTAAAATGATCGCTACATCGCAAAAAATACTGTCAGTAACCAAACTGATATCAAATTTGATTATTACTTTATTTTGGTCAATGTTGGTACGTAGCAGTAATGAAAGGTGAAAGATTGAGTCATAGACACTAGTTTGATTCCACATTTAGTTGAAATTTGGCCACTGTGCCGGAATGGGCTACTTCAAAACGCTCCATTTTACTACAGGTCTAGCGCTTAAAAGAGTCAGTTTCTGAGGTATGGTAGCGGCGGGGGGGGGGGGGGGGGGGGGGGGGTCGCGCGTTTGATGTTCCGTAAAAACACCCCCCTAGCTGCTTCCATACCGACTCAGTTCAGCGCTAGACCTGTCATATTTCTTCAAAACCAACCAATAAAAATTGTTCATTTTCTACATGATCATGAATTGAAGTTGTTGTTGAAAAGAGTCAAGTATATTGTATTGACGTTCGCCTTATCTTGAATCAACTCAATTTTTCTGGTTTGGCCGTCGCGGGCTCTTGGTCTATACGAACAATACGCACCGATTGAAGTATATAAGATACAAAATAAAAGTACATAAAGGGACAAACTAAACTGTCTTATTCATTGTCATACTATATACTACACCCGTCTTAAACTAGACATTCAGATCATATGAAATTGGACGATTACACACTATATACAATAAAATATATTAATACAAGGAATTACTACTTTCTACAATATTAACTATAGGCACTATATGTATTTACATTCAGTCAACCGATCGATATTCACACAGCTAGTGCATGTACTCGTATTACTGATGTTAAGGCTCGGTCGATTAAGTTGTGCTAACTATGCTAAAATACGGTTATCTCTTTGGTTAAGAATTTTTGAAGGAATTGTACGTGAAAGTGACGAACCTTGGACTTTTTGAAAACAGCTTATTAAGACCTGTTTTAGTAGATTGAGCCCACTCAGGGAGAACTCACAAAATGTCAATTTTTATTATCATTTCTCGAGTAAAATGAAATATAATCATGATTTATTTTCAATTTGTCGAAATACTACCGCTCCAGGACAAAACGTAACTGACACATCGAAATATAAGATCAATTAGGCTTTGTTAATAAATCGTACTCAATAATTGAATTGTTCCACTACAAAGTCGCGCATAAATGTTTTGACTTTACTTATCTTGAAGTTGACTCGGACTGAGCTACGAAAATAATCAAACTAAAATCCTAATTCGGATCCCGATCGCAAGGTTAGTGTCTTATGTTGAATTTAGTTAGATGTACTTTAATTGCGATGTTTTGTACTTATTTTAATTGATCACATTCAATTTTTGAAAAAATTGATCACATTACGCTAGTACCACGGTGCTCAAACGCTCCACATAAATCGGTGTCATGCTGTGACGGTTTCTATTGGACCGTTAAAATCAATGAGTATGAATGTCGAGAATCGAATGAAGTCTTTTTACCTTCCCGATTCGAGGAGAAAAGGATGCGCGTTTCCAGGTAATGGCCTCTTTCAGCTGCTGTGGTACTACGCCGGGTCTCTCTTGCCCCTGAGTCCTGGGGTCCGCGCAAACTGCACGAAATATATGTAGAGCTTTAACACAGCTTAACCGATATAGAGTCACCTTTAACACTAATGGGTTAGTTACGCCACGCTTTAAGTGCATATTTTACTTCATTTTTTTACTAAGACTTAGTGCTCATTTAGATTACTATGGCAACGTGCTATAAAAAATTGTTGTACACATGTATATTGGCGCTATAAATATTCTGAATGTAGACACTCGTACGTTTGCGTATATTCTAAATTCAAAAACTAGCAGAGGCAATCCGTGTTCAAAAACCGCTGACATAATTGAATCTTCGTGGACATTTTAAACAGTTTAAAATGTACGAGAACGAATACAATACAACTCGATCTTTTAATTTTTTTCGGTACTACATAAAATTGTAAATACTAATCTATTAGAGAACTTTCTCTCGAACGTTATCAATAGTTTGTTACGGTATTGGTCCTAGCTCCAAGAATGCATATCACACAAATTTGTTTAGCATCACACACACACACAAAAAAAACAATAATACAAAGATGAAGACCAAAAGCATGAGAAAAGAATTCAAAAGAACAATGATGTGAGACCCAGACTCAGCAGACACCAAGATTTCTTTAAATCTTCTACATTCTCGACCAATTTAGTGTAGGCTTCCTTCAGATTGCGCCATCTATTCCGATCCCGGACTTCTACAGAGTGATTTAATGCCGGTTTAAGATCTGTAGATCTGTATTACGTAAAGAGATCACGGATTTAAAGTAGCAACCATTACCAATAGTATGGATATCACGATTGGCATTTGTCTCGATTGTACAATTAATTTAATTTAATGAACTCTATTGTGTGTCATCTTGGGCACATTTTTAAATAAAATAAATTATTTATTCAAACCGAACCTTACTCATTCGAATTACGGTCGAGGAATTTCATTGTTCAGGGAATTGAAAACACTACATTTATACGTAGTGTCATTTTTCAATTCAATTGTTAATGGCAGATACCAGCTTCATGGTAATTCTGCCAAAATCTGATCTCGAAAGCATGCAGCATTTAACAGAAAATAATTGGTTGACCAGACACGCTATTGACTTTGTGGGGAATAAATACAGAAATGGTAAACTAGTACAAAACATACATAGCTTTATAATTAGAAGAATCACAGCTTTATATTGTTCGAGTGAATAAAAACTTGAAAGAGCTATAAACAAAGCGAGATTCAATATGCCACAGGAGAGATTTGAAATCAGAACTATACGAACTGTGAACTATTATTTGATTTCTATACTATTGGATTAGGAAAATCAGCGCGGAGAACCGACCTTTCGTTTGATTTTGTAAGTATATATTACACGGCAAAATTAAAGATACACAAATTGATTAAACGATTATATTACTCGACCGCACACGTATTAAATTTCTGAATATATTATATACAAGAGGCACATTTCATTTATTTTAACCGACTTCCAATAAGGAAGACAGATTTAGAAAATTCATTTATTGTTTGAAAGAAACTCTCAAGTTGGTATCATTGGCATTAAGTTAGAATCTGGAATACGTCACACGGCAATCGTGGGTAGTCTTATTTTATAGGCACGTACGGTGCGCTTGTTGAACTCTCTCAAAATGAAATATATTATTGATTCATGCGTTTGAGAGTCACCTCTTCATGCTGCTGAGCTGACGATAAAAGCCACAGCACTCCTTAACTGTTAGGAGTTAATATTACAATATATCGATAGAAAGTATTTCGCAGTTCTTGAGTTGATGTGGACGTGTAAGACAATGCCGAATAATTGTTTGCTTTCTTACAAAGAAGAAACAGAAAAGTGTGAAAAAAAGTAAAAGTTTTTCACCAAAAAGTATGAAAAAAAATATCTCAATTTACGACTATTTTGGATGTCGACGCCAATGCATTGTTCACAGATGTTAGATCGATTCTAAAATCGAGACTACGAAAAAATGTAATTGGAAACAAAATGGTATCCCGTAACAGGTATGTAAAACAATTTCTGAATTATATATATATATCGATCCATACTTATGATTGGTACTTGAAACCTTGACTTCTGTGATCTGGCCATAGACAACAAACAGGATCAGATTAAGCACAACTGCGTAATATTTCTGTTATCTAATATTCAAACAAACATAATACCATTTTTTTATTTTTTTAATAATAATGACATCGCTGTATTGCGCGTCTCAGTCTAGGTGCCTTTCATATCTTATCACAACGTCAAGTCAGCTTGATGACGCGACTAAATCACGCTACAGCAAAAGTGACACATCGATTGATTACTTCTGAGGTTATGCGTCATTTGTTCCGTTTTCACAAAATTTAGAGGTAGTCACAGTATCTACGATCGCTTTGTGTATCGCTGCGATTTCGATAAGACTCAAATTGTACTTGAGGCTTGACACAATGATACAGTTCATCAAAAACAGAAAATTAACAATTTTTATTAGTATCTTCGTCTCATTATTATTATTATTATTATTTTCAGGATCAATAACGACTAATTTTTCATGGACCCCTGCCGCCAAACGTTATGTGGCTTTGAAACACGACCATATATGAAAAGCTCTCATTAGCTCATTTGCACGTAATTGATTGGGAATTGTCCTTTGATGCCATTGCACTCTCCGAAGCACCACTCATCATTGATTCTATACATGACGGAGATAGTGTCGCCGGTGGAGAACTTGAGATCTCCTTGCTGAACGGGATCGAAGTCGTAGAGGGCCACCGCGGAGCCCACACGCGGGGGCGGAGGGAACGGCTCGTTGGGAAGCGGTACCTTGATCTCCACATAGTTGGCCGGGAACAGGCCTTCCGCGCCGGTCCGCAGACGACCGTACAACCATTCAGCGTCGACCCGCCTCTTCAACGTGATCTTAGTATTTGCCTGGAATTAAAAGAACACAATCTCAAGTTAATCATTGCGGAATCTAGTTATACCTAGAGCACGAGCTCTCAATCCGAGGAAACCCGACATAATGCCCATTAAACCTAGTAGAATGCTGTAGCTGCTTCTATAGCAACACCAAAACTTCTTATTTAGGTTTTCTTCTGAAAAATATATTCTAAACGTGCGTAAAAATACACAGGAACCAAACATGGCTAAAGACAATCGTCAGTAGAACTACTGCTGTAGTATTTATGAAATTAAAATGCGTATAACTTTTGATTTTTTGTCTATATTAGGTATGTTTACGGTTGCCTAGAAATAGCCACTCTGGCCTTGAAGGTTGTAGCGACACGGGAGCCGGCAGGGAATTCCACTCCACTATATACCGAATTAGTAGATTAATCTATATTTTTCTAAAGTTTTCCAATTCAATACATGCGCAGAAACGGTCTTCTTGAAATAGAATTGCCCTATTGATCGTTCTCAATCGTTCTCGGTGCGCCTTCATCACGAGGCAAGTTGTGAGTAGAGATAGGTATGCATATAGGACGTCTCGCGATCATTTACAACGAGCGGATCAAGGCCTCCGAGCTCCGGCGACCTGACACGTGAACGAACCTAGCGTGATAACTAATAACGCCTATTAACTATTATCACGCAATCATCATGATTGTAGTCGTACTTATCCGAATACACTACTAATACAATCTAAATACTCTTATAGCCTCGTTTCGCCTACTCTCATAAATAATTCAAACACAGGCAAATTCAATGACATTTATTAAACGATTTCAGAAAAAGTAGGTTATCAATTCGCCCTGTATGTATGCAATATTTCCAGAACTGCCCAGTTTTCGTATATGTTAGTCTATATCAGCTTATAAACAGTGTGCCAAATTTCAAAATTGTATGTATGTATTTTTGAACGTGTATTCGCTAAATTACTCTTGGATTGCTCAATTACAGACACTCACACTAATTTTTACATCCTTGTGGGCTCGGCTATAGATCAGAATCTAATAGACGTTTGTAAAAAGCGATGTCAGCATAATATGTGTGTCAACAACATTTTAGTGCCATCACCAATCCGCCTGACAAGCGTGGTGATTATGGCGAATCCCCTCATGAACCGCGTGACGTGGCGATGAATGAGGCCCATTTCAAAAGTGCTGCTGATGATGAAATTTTTAATAAATTGCATTTATTTATTTAGAGATCGACGAGATCTTGAGCAGGACATTACGAACCTGAAACTGTGTCTCCAAATATTACAAGTACACGTTTCGTCACAACTAATACAATACTATCGCTGGTAATGTTAACTTATAATTACAAAACCATTTTAATCGCTGCAGTAATAAAAAATCAACGTAAATTTTATACATTTACGATAAAAAAAGGCACGTGTATAAACCAAGACATTTCCACTAGAGTTTAATCAAAGCAAATGTGGAAAATTAACCAAGTTAATAATCATATGTAATATACTCGCAGGGCAGCTTGTGTCGCGCTGTTGGGGAGTAATAACCCCACGGATCCGAGTGCAGAGAGTCAGTCCAGGCCCTCGTCTCCGGCGCCGGGGTGGACGACAAGCGAGACTCTCACCTCTGACTTGCCTTGATCAGCCGGCCAGTGTGGGCCCGTTGAGCTGTGTGCTCGGGGTGGAAGTGTCTTATGGCGTAATAACGAAACTTGGTATATAGGTTAAATGAATTCTTTGAAATTTTTAGCCGTCGGGGAATAATAGTACTAGCCACTTTAATGACGCCACGCTGGGTTTCAAATGCAAGGGCTTCATTAGCATATTTCAAATAAATATAAATTATATTAATTAAGTTAGCTGTGGCTTGCGCGGCTTTGCTTGCAAGCATCCGATGACTGGTAGTAGGTAGAAATCGTGTATAATAATGTCATAAGCAGGGGGGAGTACCAATATAATCAATTTATTGACACTGCCATCGAGTCGGATTACCAAACATAGGGATTTATCAGAAAACTAACTAACATGGCTAAAACCAATTAATATGTTCTAGGTGGGGCAACTACATGTTGGCGATAAATCTGTACTATGTGTCATTTATGCCTCAATTTCGAAGATATTTTAAGAACTTCCTGGCTTTGTAAGTAAAGTATGTGCTCACGAGGTCTACAGCTCACAGAGACACTAGTGTAATAATGTGGGTATGTGTATTTTGTTTATGTATGTGTCGTATAAACTAAATGCGTAAAATGTGGAAGTCCGAACGATAACGAGTTCCCGTCAACCTCGATATCATTCAATGAACACTGCATTATCATACATTGTTACGAATTACGCGAATCACAAGAAAACAGCAAATAATGACAAACAGATGATCATAAGTACGCCCTACACAAAATCCCTGGTTGTCGCGTCACTTCAGGCCATGTGGATAGTATTAGTATCAAGAACATTGTGTGACGCAAGTTTTTTTTTGCGTCACAAAGGTGGCACATGTTTCACGTGCGTACTAGTCGCTTACATGAGACAAACGCCCACAATGGCGTGGATACGTAATGTAAAATTTACTAACGCAATGCCATTTTACTGCATTGTAATGGAATCGTTTTTGTCGGACCTCAGAAATCACCAAAGCGAAAGAACTTTTCATGGGTGATCTGCGATAATCACCACTCTTAGCTTACAAGCAGGTTATCACGCAGTAATACATCAGTTGTATATAGAAGCCGTGGTAGCTCAGTTGGGTATAGCGCCAGACCTTGAACAACCGAGGTCTGGGTTCGATCCTGGCTCGTACCAATGCGTTCTAATTTGTTATTTAGAATTTATGTACGAATTATAAAAATCATTACTATTGGCTTTTCAGTGAAGGAAAACATCGTGAGGAAACCTGCACACTCTTGAGAAGAAATTCAAAGGTGTGTGAGGTCCACCAAATCAATCTCTGTGGGAGAGTAGGCCTGAGCCACTGCAATGGGGACATATATAGGCTGTTGATGATTGAATTGATGATTTTTCTCATTAAGTAGAATGTAACTTTCTTTTGAGAATAATAAATCTTCAATTACAATTCGCAACAAAATCAATCAATTTACAAATCATTCCTCAATACCAAGAAAAACAAATGTTTACTTTTTTAAATACCAGATCAGTTCGACGCAATAATAAACAAATCGAGTTTGTTTCACTAAAAGTCTGAATAGTGAGCAAAGGAAGAAGAGCCATAAATCTAATGAGGAAAATTTATGTATGATTTTTTAATATCGCATCGCGTTATTTTGTATTACGTGTTATAGTTATATACGAAAATATTTACGTAGTCATCCATGTTATTAATAGAGATGCATTTATCGACCGACTACGGCGAATAAACGGATATGATTTTAGCAACTATTATATTTATGTTCAGGCTAAATGACGTTAAGTAAATATTGACGATTGAAGTACATATTGAGTTTGGCATCAAATGAAAGGTATTTGTGTCGGAAATTTCGGAATTTAGGTTATCCGTAGGTATATGTACAAAATTAAATGTACATACAAATTTTGAAATTACGGCAAATAACTTTCTTGATTATGAAGTTGGGTTTCAGTTTTTTCTTATACCATACTAGTACAAGATATTCGCTCGTACAATTGCTGTACGAGTTACTGCCAAACTTACAATCGTAAGTTTGATAAATATAATGACTGCCTAGTGCAGTTTGATTTAAACGCGATGGATGTAACCTAACTTATCCTGTGGGAAAATGTAGTGACCGTACTTTAAAACATTGCGATTAGATTACAATATCCTGTAGGCGTTTATATAACTGTTTCACTGCAATATCTGCAACAATGTCATCCGGCAATTGAATGGACGAGGAGCATTGCAACGGTGAACGCTAACTCAATTAGAGACACAAATAGCCCCGATTGAGGCACATTATTGAATATTTCTAGAAGTATATCGTACACATATTTACACTTTTCAACTAGAGAGCATTATACATGTATGACGCTGTGTTTGTATGTCTGGAATTGTGTAAACATATCAAATCGTAAACCGTGACGTAAATAACCATCTATAGTGAGTATAGGTGTGTTATGTGTGTTGGCTGTGTAGTTACACACACGCCCAATGTGTATACGCTCCAATTCATGGTTAACCTTCCACCGCATTCATGTTTCTTTGAATCGGTCTCGTTTTCAAGCTATAAAGGTGTTTCGAAACAATGGAAATTGTATTGTAGTTGTTCAAAACACACACCTATAGCTGTTGTACAAAGATGAAAAGAATAAATGATGGATTGCGCGAAGAATAATTTATGTCAATGATAGACGTGAGTGCAGAAATGACGGTTGACAGAGATAAGTGAAAGAAGAAAACATGGTGTGACGACCACGCTCCAAGTGGGATAAGGGAGGGAAAATGATGACATTATCAATGGGAAGTTTAAAATTTCAGTATATTCTAACTTTAAAACAATTCTCAGCCGATTTGCATCAATAGACCGACCGCTTAAATGAGTCTTTGCCCGCGCGGTACAGGGGCGCGGGGTTACAGCGACAAAGGGGATCGAGAGAGAGGAGCGGGCGGCAGACGCGCAGTGTCCTGATCGCCGTACCCCCGCGCCCCTGTACCGCGCAGGCGCGGTCTCATTTAAGCAGTTTACCTATAGTATTTGAATTTTCTTATAAAAGTGCTCAATCTAACATGTTTTTATCTGAGTTCAATCTAAGACAATAGAAGAAATGTACAATACTGTTGAATTTAAGTTGCATCTTATTTCCTTCGTTTGCATGACAAGCATAGGCTATAGGGCCTAAAGTATAGGCAATGCAGTGATACAAGATTTTTCGAATTTCAACTGATGCTATTTTCATGATGACCATGATGCATCATGGTCCGGAGGCAGTAAATAATTAAATATTTATATTTCTTCGATAAAAAAGTAACACTGACACTTGTCATTAACGATGGTCTATATATACGCGAGCTTGGTAATGTAGAGAGATCGCATTTGCACCAACCCTCCAGCCACCAGCCATGAATATAGGTGATTTATGTCCAGAAATTGCCTTGCATATCTAGTTCAGTATGATGTTACACGTTCTTATAAACAAATTCATTTTCATTAACATATTCGAATCCATGCTGCGTTCTACAAACTAAATAATTATTAAACGAGATTATGGTTAGCAAAATCGAAATGAGATACGAGTATGATGAAATATTTTTAAGAGGTCGCTCCGATTTAACTGGAATTTCCGAAATCGTCGAAAATTAGTAGAGGTCAGTCATTAAGGTTTCTTAAACAAACCTCAGAAACTTAAACAAATTATGCGTGAATTCTGGCTGTTGGAATATCTACTTCAAAATGTTCGAATGTAGAATTGATAGGGAAAATATTTATAAAATATTTCTTTTTTTGTTTTGTTTACCATAATATACATAACTAGTTTGTGTGAGGGTGTGTGTGGTGTGACCTAACAGTTGCCGTGGGAAACGGGGCGGCGACACTATAGTGTTCCCATAAATATACCAACTCTTGGCTATGAGCCACAGACACCGTTTGTAAACAAAAAGTATAACAAATTATTTATACACTGGACTGTTCTCTTCATACCAACCTCTGGAATCCCAGTTACATATATAGAACAGCTAATTATTCGAAAATACAAAACTCCACCACTAAAAGTTAGGTACAAGGTTACCAAATGGCAATGGCACGGTGTCCGGTAAATTGAAATTATAATGACGTCAGCTGCAGCGTTATCATCGTCTGGCTCGAGACAAGCCATACATAGGCACAGACGATCGAAAATTAAGGAGATTTCGCTCGACAAAAGTTTCTTACGATATTTTTTTGACATAATCTTTTCAATTAGGATAGAAATAGGACAATTGATTGTAATATCGCGAAATGAGTGTCACTCATATAACTTCATAGTGAATCACAATTTTAATTTTTGCACACCTTTTATTATTATTGAAGACACCATTTAGGGACCATTATCTGCATAATGACTATTGTATCTGACAATAAAGTTGTACGTTAATGATATATATTTTGCGACAGTATACTCCGATCTCTCCTCTCTCCCATTTTAGTTAATTATTTAACAAAACGAGCTATTCTTTTTTAAAAGATTATGTCAAAACAAATTATATGGAAGCATTCTGGAAGCGGATTACCGTTAACGAGGCCCAGCAACTTACAATCTCACACACGTGTATAATCACACATACAGCTCAAACATATTACACTAAGCATACATTCGCAATAGTCCACAACAAAATACACATCGCACAACAACTGAATGAAAAGTAATTTTTTTTAAACCCGACTATGACTTTTTACGATAGGAAAACTATTAAGACTAAGTTGACAGGTTAACGAGTAATAGTCGACCAAACTATAAAATGTACTTGGAGTGGACGAAATGAAAATTTATTTCAAATTTCATTCAAAATTACTTTTTATAAAACCAGTTCAACCACGGAACCCTACACTACGCGTGGCCTGACACGCACTTGGCAGCTTTTTGTTACTACGCAGGGTGTTGTAGGTAATATCAATTACAGTAGAACTCCAATTATCCGAATTAATGGGGACCGGGACCCATTCGGATAATCAAATATTCGGATTTTTTTAAAAAAAATTGCCATTGGAGAGAATAAAAGCTACGTTTTGATATTGCACTATTTTTTTATTGAATTAAATGAAAGAAACATGAAATTTTCACATGTTTTAAATATAAATAAAATGTACTTATGTACAAGTTTAGAAATAAAAATCATTGTTTTTTAAACATCTCCGTTAATGTAAGCTGTTTTGCGGTCTTCAACCGTTTTCGCGGGGGGAAGTCAGTGTAGGCACAACGGCAAGTTAAGACAAGTCAAGTCAAGACTTGACGCGCAAACACTGGCTTCGCGGGGGGAAGAATAATAGCGCACTTAGACTTTTTTTGGACAATTTTTGGTGATTCGGATAATCGGCGATTCGGATAGTCGGAGTTCGGATAATTGGAGTTCTACTGTAGGTGAATATGAAATTTGTGTGTACCACTCTATGTCAGCTTAGCTAGCCAAAATCTTAGCTATCTCTGGCGCCAAACAGCAGTATTATATTTGGGTTCAGGTATGAGCGATAACATAGCTAGTGCCTCATTATGGCTTCTAGGTGAGCACTTCTATAATACAGCCTAGACGTAGATGTATAAGTTTACCATCAGATGAAATCTCGATGACATAAAGCCTCATACTTATGCCCCCAAAGTATAGTAGAGTGAATTAATTAGTGCAATAATAGATATATTACTTTAACATTGATAGAAAATATTAGTTATCTAATTAATCTGTGCACATATAAATGGATTAATGTCACTGAACTTTTATTCATACAATGTTGAGTAGGACACTGTGCTATCAGATTTTCATATTGTATTACACATTTTATCTATTTATATCAGTTAATTGGACTACATTTATCTAAGAAAAACAAAACAACTGAAAATAGATTTATTGTTTGTTTACTTTTCTGAACCATAAAACTTGTTGCGCGTTTAGAAACGATGTTGCTCTTTCTTACTCAAAACAATGATTTCACATAATTTTGTGAGCTCATCATCTGTTACCCAAATTTAAAACTCCAAGGTATTCTTTTGAGAATCAATATGTAGGTGTAACAACTATTAGTAAGTGTGTTTAGGCGCATTTTGTATGTATGTTTCTAGATATATATATACCTATAGCCAATTTGAGAAACTAATATGGCAAGAAACAACTATAACGCAAAATATTTAAAACAGAAATATTTCTGCTCAAAAGTTTTTTTTACAAGAACAGATATTTACTTATCTAGAATTCATTCATTTCATTTTTTACTTATGGAAATTCAAGTACTCTACTATTTATCAGAAAAAGTCAAGATTATAGATTCTATGTTTTAGGTGCAGTTTTATGGCAGGGCATTGATTGCCAAGGTTTGACCTTGAAAAGTATCACGGAAAATTTATTAAATAAATATTCGCTCGGCTCACGTTTTAACTCCCCACAAGGTCGTGAATCATCAATTGTCATCATTGACACAAGATTGTTGTAATTTGGCCTAGGAATCTTGTGCTAGCCAATTGATTTTTTTACATTTCGAAAACAGGTTTACAAGTTCATCGTCAGTCAGGAAACGTCCACTGCTGGACATAGGCCTCCTTCATGGTACGCCACATTGACCGGTCCTGAGCAACCTGCATCCAGCGACTCCCCGCGACCTTATGTTTGCACGTTATGCTCTATATAATTGTTAGAGATGATCATTTATCGCATAAATCTATGGCGAAAAAAGAAATACCATTTATTATTTTTAATTCTGTCAATACTTTGTTTATTGTGTCTTGTTTAAATTATTATTACGTACAATATAGAAACATGGAGCATTTAACTTTTAGACTTTAGCTTATCCATTTGAACTAAAACTATTTTTACCAAAGACGCGTGATGGATGTATACTGATATCTCCGTCGGCGTGGGCATAATTATTCCAAGAATGGTTATCGCTATTGCAAACTGATATATCAAAGCTATTTTCAAACTCTCATATATTCAAAATAAATAAATACTCACCGAAAAACACAAATCATCAGGATGTTCGGTGAAGTAATCAAATAAGGCGACAGCGTAGGGCTCCCGGTCTTCTTCTAAGAGATTTAGGTCGCTCTCGTCCGGCCACACGGCTGTCGGGTCCGGCAGGTCCTCGTCCACAACGAGGGGAGGCGGCGGGGGCGGAATCGACGGCATGGGAGGCGAAGACTCCCTCTCCAAAGATGATTCCCTTACCGGCGATGAGTCGTCCCAATTCAAGGGTTTCGAATCCTAAAACAGACAATTCATGTAATGAATTATACAGGGTATATAACATCAGGATCATAGTTCAGGCATACGGTCGAGAGTATGACGTTACCAAGCGTTCAGTAGAACATTCAAAATAAGGGATCTCAGCCGAGAGCGGCATGAGCATAAAGCGAGGGCAGTACATTATCACTCCACATATGTTTAAATTTAACTAATGGAACTGGACCCAATTAAAGTCCCGGGGAGTCGCTGGTCGCTGGACGTCCAGCAGTGAACGTTTTCAGCTGTAATTAGCAAACACGTGCTCGAGAAACGTTCAACTGAGCTTTACTTGATCAAAGCTCGACTCATGCTCAGTTCAGATGTTTTATGATAGACATACAACGCACAAGTAACTTCCAGTGGCAATTGCACAGTTTTCTAAAGTTACTTTATAATATTTTGCATGTTACTGATACTACGTACTTTATACTACGTTGTATATATTACTGATTATACTGAAACTGGAAATGGAACCTAATCTACATCCATTGATACTAATATTAGAAATGTGAATGTGAGTTTGTTTGTTTGTGTTCCTTTCTACATCTTAATGAAAAGACTGAACAATGGATGACATTTTATTTCTATAAAGGAAATTTGCATAGAACATGTTGATCCACAAAAACCTTCCCATAACAGTTCATAAGGATAATTATTAAAAATTCATTATGAGCCAAGTGAAATGAAAGTTTTCTTCAACCAGATATAGCAATTACAGTTTTTGCCCTGTAATTAACGAGGTCAAGCCAATTTAAGCTGAATTTTCAGTTAAATTTGAGAGCTAATTGAATTTACTTTGATCATTTGTCTGTCATTTCAATATAATTGTCAAAAAAATTGATGATGATGGGACAACATGCCACATATTTGATATTCTTTCCAACAGTCAGCTGATATCTCAAAAATATTGTGTAGCTATTAAAAATTATACCTATTAGAAGAAGCCCATTGGCCGTTTTGTTTCATTAGTTTTAAGTTTGATCTAGTTATTGAATGCCATGCTGTATGAGAGGAGCAAGTAATCTTTTTATATATTATTCAATTCCAAATTACGTACAGCCAAGAAGTATGTAGGGAAGGATTATGAATTTCTACTAATTGTACCAAAACATTTTCTATGACACAGTTTACAATGGAGCTAACATTTAAATTTCCAATTAGAACTAATTAGACCAAACTAATATTATGGCTAAAAAAGTATTGTGAAACCAAGAGGTCAAATCAATTGTATGAGTTAAATTGTGTCCTATGTTTTTTACACAATGGCTAAGTACTTGGATTTATTATACCTCATAGTGACTAACAGTAATGGTGGATATAAGCTCACAAAGTTACTTAAAAATATGCAAACTGAACTTACGAAACTGTCCCCGAATCCATTAAAGACCTTCTGTATTGGTGCTGTAGTGTTAACATTCATGGTTGTCACTGAAAAACTGCTACCAAGAGTATTCTTGAGTAAAGCTGCATTGTCAGGAGGCTTTGGTCTAGCTGGTTTAGCTCTTATGATTGTAGGACCTTTTGAAGACATCTGATTTAAATTACTAGATGTATCATACAGATCTTTGACTGGCTTTTTTAGTAATGGTGGCTTTATTACTGTCTGTGGTGAAAATGGATCAACTGTAGTAAAGTCTTCTAAGGTGTCCTCTTTAGAAATACCTTTTCGTCCCTGTAGGAATAGATCAAAGTCATCCTCAAAACCACTCTCAGCTTGTGATGTGTTCCCTCCATATAGTGCATGGTGATGACTGGTAGAGGTTGTGGCATCAGATCCAAAGCTGTCAACACTGAGTCCATCACTACTGGATCTGGTTGTAAATGTAGGAGAACTGGGTGGTGAAGAGAAATCAATCAAAGAGCCCGTTTGCACATTCTTTGGCTCACACTTAGGAAACATTTTATTTGTATCTAATTCTGCATTTAATTCCGCTAGGAGATTCTGCATATTAGGGTTAATGTTTTGATTATTTGCAGCTTTATTTTTTCGTGACAGAATTGAAGAGAGTACTGTAGGCTTCCTAATAAAATGGGATGGTTTCAAAGGCACATCAGGTTGGGTGGCATTGACTTTTGGTGGTGGGGGACGTGGTGGAGGTTTCTTTTTCTGCATAAATTGTGGAATAGGTTCAAACAAGTCCGCTCCAAAGGGATCATCATTCCAATTAGTTACAGGTGAGTAGCGGTTGACTGCCACCCCTGGCACATTTGGGGCAGGCCGCATTGGCCCCTTCATACCTGTAAATAATGTGTGTGTTAGTAGAAACTGAAAATACTTTGTTTGAAATTGGACTTACATTCAGTAACTGTACCCTAGATTAAGATTAGTCTAGATTAGATAGATTAAGTAATATTTCATTAGGGAAAACTACATACATCTCCAAGAAAAGTTGAAATGTATACAACATAAATAGACATAACTACATATTATAAAACAGAGTCACCCGGCGCTACAGAATTAATATAGTCGACACAGATTTAGGGTAAAGAATGGACGTTTTCTACCTCCCACCAATACCTCACCTCTCACTGCAAGAAACTGACCCATTTAAAGATTGGTAATATCGTGTGTGCATAGTCACTCACAAATATTCCGTGCAATATAATAATTGGATGTCCTATTGGTAGACAACTGTTACACAAAGGCAGCTATCCAATTTAATAAGATTATGATTAATGAAATTTTAAACAAAACTTTTATCATGTGAATCACCTTAAAGAGTTAAAAAAATAAAGTATGAAATCTATGGTAAATTTGTTATATATCTGTATTTAGTATATCATGAAAATTAGAATTTTTACAAAAAACTAAGGATATCGAATTTGAGCGTTTTTGAAAATGTACTAATAACTAAATCCTAAAACTAAGCCACTTTTTGTACACCCTAACAGAATGACTTAAATAATAAGTTACCTTTAATATTAAAGCTATTTTTAATATTAAGTGTCTGGTTCTCTTCAATGAAGTCATAAAATAAAAATATTGTGACTAAACTAATAATTCTAATTGAACGTACAAAGAACACGACTGCGTTGATAGGTAGATACGCAGTTTACTAATTGCTATTAAGTTATGATGCACAAACAATACAATAACAAATTTATTTTAAATTTGATATGACAAACAGGGATATCCACCCACTGTGGGCTCTGTGTATGCACCGCCTTGAACGAGCACTACGCAATTCCACCGCGCTACCGCGTATTGGGTGCCAGGTACGGGACAGCACGGCCTTGATAAGGTACAATGTGCAAATGCATAGGTTTATTCATCCCAGTCAAGCGTCAGAAACGGACAACTGTAGGTATAGCCACTGATCCTTTACTGAATAATTGATAGATACAACTAAAATCAGCTGCATAAATGTTTTCAGCTCACCTTGCTTGAATAAATCCATAGCGCTACGCTTTTAGTGCTACGCAATTATCACTATCAACTGCTACGACTTATTTCTCATATATTGCTTTAAACAAATTATGCATATTTCACGTTAGGTAATTTATTATTTTTCAATAAAACAAGTAGGCATTAACAAAGGGGGACATTGAACGCATTACGAACCACTGTTACGAACTATTTTATTCCACCATAAAATATTGACAGAATGACAGCGATGAATGAATACCCCACAAACTATATAGAGGTTCTTGGGTCTGTTTCATAAAATACAATTCCTTCCTAATAAATGAACTGACAAATGCCATTTTCGACTTTTCGACCAATCAGCGGGTCCTATGGGCGAAAATGAATGACATGACATTTGTCAGTTTATAACGAATTGTATTTTTATGAAACAGGCCCCCGAATGCCCCTTTATATGGTAAGATTTTTTCCTACCAAGAAAAGGCAAAGGCAAAACACCATACAGCCATGTCTTTGATAATGATATTCTATCTTAGTTATATTCTATATTATGTTATAAAAATTAGGCCGAAGCCATTTCTTCAGTTTTCTCAATAAAATGTATAATGTGTACATTCTATCGAAGAATGCAGAGTGTCACAGCCAGTGTTGTGCAAAACCGCTATTTATCGATATTATGTTGTAGACGTTATGCTAGTATGAAATAACGTGTTATTTTTAATGCTGTAATATAACGAACAAAGCATAGTAACAGGACGGTCAAAAACTGAAAATTATTTTGAAACACGCGGCGTTTTTTTACATATTGACACTATTTACTCTTTACATTTACATATTTATTCACTATTTACACTAAACACTAATATTTAAAAAGCAACATAGTCACTATATAATTGTAATTCAACTTAAAGGCATGAAGGCATTTTGACATCAAATATCTAATAAATAATTCGATTCTTGCCTTTTTTCACTATTCACATATTTACACTAAATGCTAATAGTTAAGAGCAAGTCGCAATACAATAAAATTGTTATTTAAATCAATAAATAGCACGAGCGTAAGGCAAGCGCAGGAAATCCACGAGTCAAATATGTGATAAAACGGAATAGCTTGTTGTCGCGCATTGCATGATATATCAAGTAACTGAGTTAGATAACCGTATTATAATGATAACGTCAAGTGGCGGTTGATATAGCGTCCGTAATTTATTATAACAACTAATAAAAGATCTTCATACCCAACGTCTTCGATGAATTTCTTTGTCCAATATGCTGTTAAATATATGGATAGTACTCGTACATAATATCGTATACTAATCTGTGGATAAATATGGCAGAACGTGGAGTAAATATATCATTATGTAGTCACTTTCATTATGCTGAAAGGTTGAAATTATTTGATCAATATCAAAATTAATCCACAGCACATTGTATGGACAAATATATTTAACGTATGAAAAGGGACCTTAATACAATGGGACTTCCTGACAATGGGCCATGATGGCTGGAATAGGCCGGATATCTTGGGACTCTATCTCAATTTGGAAGAATAGTTTATAAAAAGTGGACATAATCATTTCTTATGGATCGCCTCTTCAGGCTTACCATGAAGGTATTTCCTCAACAATCACCACGCTTAGCAGGCGGATCGGTGATCGCAGGTAGATGTTTTTGATACACAGGTTATTCTTCAACTTCATTTTTAAAGCGCGCGCGTTGTCATGGTGGGTAAAATAACAATATATTATTGAGTATTGAGCTTTAATGAGCTACATTAAAGCTTAGTATTCAATAATATATTCTTCAGTTCCTCAGAACATTTATAATTACATATAACGTGCTATAACTAAGGAATGTTATAAACAGTGCTAGCAATCATTTTCTTCTGCAGATTTCTATTTATAACTTGAACTAAACTTGAACGTGTAAAGATTATGTTTAAATAAGTTATTTCTAATTTCATTGACGTCGTTATTATAGACTGTCACTCCGGAGTTTACATAAATGTTCATGTTCAAACATGAAAATCCTGATAGGTGTGATGTGATTTAACAGTTAAAATGTTTTTAAAGGTCAGTTGAAGCTGTAGAGGTGGGGAGTAAAATTAATAACTTCATATAATTTTATGAAAAATACACAAACAACGTAAAAAGTAAGCAAACATGAATCATTTTATGTACAAAAACACCATAAACTCACATTTTTTTTAAATTTATGACTAATTGTTTCTGTTCGATTTGAAATTTTAGGGTTCCGTACTCATATAGTTTAGCTCTGTCCGTCTGCCAGTCTGCCCGTCTGAGGATTATCTTAGTGACTGTTACTATATAAAAATTACTTTTTATAAAACCCAACTTCGGAACCCTAGACTGCGCGTGGCCCGACACACAGTATCGAAAATTCGATGTATCGATTATTATTTGACCATCCCTTTACGTTGGGATTCAGGTCATGCGTTCTCTAGTCGCTCCACTACCGTACCCACTCATTCAAGTCCAGTCGTCTCGTCACCTGCACCTGTCAGCCGGCGCACGCGCACGCATCAGCACCAGCGCTTCACTCTGAAGTCAAGGACTACAGGTTAGTAAAATAGCTTAGCTTGATTGTAATACAGCCAGCACCCATATTACCAATAAAAAGCTCCGATCAGCTGTCGTCGCAATATTAACAATTGAATTCCATAGTAGGCAGGTACCATGACGATCTAACTAAAGATTTTTAGTCAAATTCTGCTTACAGTTCAACCAATTAATTGCCTGCCATGCTAAGGAATTTTCAATAATTCCTGTACAAACCGAGATATTAATGTAATGTAATGTTTCAATTATTTCGTTTTATTGGCCATGTGGCATATCGCCATTTTGTGTTGTGCATTTCGGTTCTTCAACAGGCATTCTCAATAATCCATGATAATCTTTATGTGGACAACATATATCTAGGTTAATATTTACGAATACATATACCAATACAATGTTATTATGAAAATTTATGTTATTTTCGGGAAATATAATGAGATATGATTGAATTATTTAAAAAAATTGGGTGTTAGCTCTCTCGACGGTTCTTGCCACGTTCTTGCCTAAGCTTCCGATTACTGTTTTTGGCAATTCCACAAACTTGTCTGTTTCTGGTTCTGTTATTGACTTTCTTTAACTTAAGCAACGGCGATTTTCTTCTACCTAGGTTCCTTATTTCCAATTCATTCCATGCTGTCCGGTCTTTCACTTATCCTGTGCAATTGCTTTTGCCCGCTTTAAATTAAAAAGCTTTATTTTAAATTGGAGAATGGTTGTGTTCCTGGTTACAAAGCCATTTCATCGCTTTTTTATTATCAATTTTAAACTAGCTTATTATGTAAAGTGCTTTTAATGCTAGCGCATGTTTAAAAACAAAGATTTATTGCACAAATATTATATGACATCAACCGTTCAATGATTCTCGCTTGTTTCCTATTGTCACTGCAAGCATTCATTGCTGGCTCCCAGAGGACTTGCTGGGTATTAGTTCCATTGCTTTCAACGTTGCTGTAAATACTTACGTCATTATAACAATGATTTTAAAACATTTACAGAGGCCAAACAGCTAAGGAGTTTCAGTTTACTGTTGGGTATAAGTTAAGAAAACAATTAAATTTTTACGAGTTTTCATTTTATTCGACCCCTTTATTTACAGACAACATTACTTTTTCAAAAACGATGACGAAGTGTTTTTGCTAAGTTTATCAAGTATCGCTTCTTAAGTCTTTTAAATGAAGCGTATGTTTTCATGTATGGCTGTCGTGTAGGGCATTGCTGCTTCATGTTTGTATTTGTGTGTGTTGAGCACCAAGAGTGCAGTAAAGAGTTTATAGCTCAGTGAAGCTAAAAACAAAAACATTACATCATTTGTTTCATTATCTACCTGTATTCAATCGTGTACATTTCTCCACTGAGCAAGTGCATTTCTTGACCACGTTACTTAACTTAAAAATGCATTGTCTTGACTATTTAATATATTAAATCATTATTTACAGATTGAACCGTACTCGCCAACTGGACGAGAGCTTCCTACTCTTCTTAAGGCCTAGTTGTCACCTGGTAAGTGTTTTATATAAATTGATTGCGCGAGATCACTCAGTGTCTTCTACTTCTTTCTTTCAAAGATAGTAATTCTACCGCACTAATTAGTGAACAACAAACGTGAAATTTGTAGAGCAAGATTTAATAGTTGTAATAATGTCATTTCATTTATTACAAATACAAAATATTCTCCAGTTGACGTAGCTATAAATACAAATAACTTTTCACGTTTATTGGTTTCGCTTATTTTGCTCAATCGCTTATCATTGTCGTCTGCATAAGTCCACTGTTGGATATAAGTCTACATCATTGTTCGCCACAAATGACAAGTTCAACAACTATCCATGACAATTTGCCATAGTCATACCACATGGCAGGCAGATTGATAATCGCAGTTAGATGTGTTACCAAGGTAGATGCTGCTGTCCATCTCCTGAATATTTTTCCCTTTTAGTACCATAGTTTTAGTACCATAGTCTCCGTTAGACCGTGGATGGCGAAACTAAAAGGGTTGTTGACTAGGGACCTCTACAAATATCGGTCGTTGGAGTAGATGGATTATTTTTAGATTATTATGTATATATTATAGTTTTTTTAGAGACTTAATCTCATAGTACCTTTCCAATCTATGTCACAGGTCCTTCGTCAAGATGTCTGAGCCCGCTGCCGACGGTGATGACGACGACGACGACGTTGATGACATCGTCGGTAGGAGCGGCGGCGGGGACACGGACCATGGATAACCATTGACAACATCCTGCACGAACTGACGCGGTGATGGTCCCGCGTCCCGTCAGCGATGTCGTTGAACGACCCGTGAGGCTTGCACCTCACCATATAATAACATTTTTAGATCTATGCTGCATTAGAATTATAGGTTGCATTTAGTTCTAGGTATTTAGATACATTCATTTCAACATAACTACACTGAATCATTTTGTCTTATTAGCTTTAAGTCATTTGTAAAACTGAGGTTCTCGTCAACTTCACATTTCTCAGCCAGGGAAGCAAATAGGGTACCATTTAGTTTAGTTACATAATAATATCCATCTCGTGAATAGGGTATTACAGTTTGTTAGTTTAGTACATTTTAATAAAACAGGTCATTTTTAAGGTGTTCGTATTCAATTGTTTGCTTTTGATGCCGATGTCTCTAATCTATAGTAAAAGGGTAGTTGACAATGTAAGGATTATTTTGTAGAAAAACCAGTTTCTAAAGATTTGTATTTGTTTAACGTTTCATTCCTAATGTTTTGTTTCTAAATCTTGTGTCAACAACCCTATTGCTAATGCACTTGCATGCTTTAGTGTCAGGGGCAGCGAGGACAATTACAACTATGAAAACATCCTGAACGAACTGACACGGTGTCGGTCCCGGGGTCCGCTCGCTACACGCGAGATCAGCGATGTTATTGAACTACCCCTGAGGCTCGCACTCCACCATATTATAATATTTAGTTAAGTACAGATATGCTGCATTAGAATTATAGATTGCATTTAGTTCTAGGTATTTAGTTAGATACATTCATTTGAACATAACTACACTGAATCATTTTGTCTTATTAGCTTTAAGTTATTTGTAAAACTGAGGTTCTCGTCAACATAACCTTTCTAATGTTTCACCAGTCAGCAAAACACATAGGCTACCATTTAGTTTAGTTACATAATAATATCCATCTCGTGAATAGAGTATTATAGTTTGATAGTTTATTACATAATAAGTTTGAATAAAACAGGTCATTTTTAAGGGTAATGGGTAGGTTATAGGTGAAAAAACAACAACAAATTCTTGTGCTGTCTGTGTTCGTATTCAATTGTTTGCAATTGATGTCGATGTCTCTAATATATAAGTTAATAGTTTAGGATTAGGTTAACATAGTAAACGGGTAGTTGACAATGTAAGGATTATTTTGTAGAAAAACAAGTTTCTAAAGATTTGTATTAGTTTAATGTTTCATTCCTAATGTTTTGTTAATAAAGCTTGTGTCAACAACCCTATTGCTAATGGCTAGTACTTGCATGCTTTAGTGTTATTAGCCTTTTTTTATTACTTATTATTCTTTTTCTGAACTTTCTTAATTAAATTTTTCTACGCATTTCATTCTTTCATTTTTACCACACGTTTCGTTTCGGATTTCGATTTGACAGACATCTGATGGTTGAGCCCAAAGAGTATAGTTACTATCAATGGTTACTATACCAAAAGCAGGGTTGAGCCCCAGAACACTGAGCAAGTAAATCACTACGTTTTTGCCCCAGAACCCATGGCCCCATTCGCGCCCAATCGTACATTGTGACAAACGTGGTTATACCTACCTTGGGACAGATACCAACCTCGGTACGTATGTTGCCACAGTTTTTACCCACGACGGTTCGGAGACTGTGTATGCATTTAGGGTTAGAGGTTGTTTTTGTATGTATTGTATACGGACCCTTGCTCAGTGTACGGACCATTAAACTCAGGGTCCTGTTTCATAAACTGAAACTAAAAACTTCATGAGGCAACTATATGTAAAAGGAATGAATCGGTTGGCCAGATACAAAGTCTCCTTGAGAGGACCAGAGAGGACTAAAACAAAAGGGAGGAGACTAAACAAAACATAGCTAAAATCGACGAATCTACGGACGAAAATGACTACCGTGCCGTATTTCATAAAGTGACAATGCGTAGAAACATGACTGACATATGTTAGTTTAGTACGCATTGTCGCTTTATGTAATAGTGCCCTGGAACTGGAACTGTCATCCTGTCAATAGTGTCAATTTCTGTGTGTGACTGTGTGTGTGTTGTAAATTCTAAATTGATTCAACATCTCTATTTAGTTTGTGATTGATTCTACAATGCTGTTGTGTGTTATTGTTTCATATTGACATCATTTATTAGTTGCTGTTACCATTATTTATCATAAAAGAACTTAACTATAGAAAGACATTCGTTCTATGATATATATTATAAAAATTTAGTTAACGTCGTTAAGTCGTGAGTTAACATCGCGTAGGAATCTAGTAGGAATGTTTGAATTAAAATTGATAAACCTACCTTTAGATGTGTTGGTTAACGTTTTCAAATGGTTGCCACTAGCAGATCTTCTACATTTGATGCAAACATGCAAAAAGTTTCATGACATTGTTATGACAAATAATTGTATTTGGAAAACGGGCTGTACTCAGTATACGATGATACGAAATTCTGATAACAGGTATGAATATGCAATAATTTGATTTTGTAATATTTCGTATAATAATAATAACAGAACATAGCTATCAAAAAACACTGAGAGCGGTTTACAGTGATCCTAAACAGTTGAGAATCTTCGAAATTACCTTTTCAGTAATCCTTTGTTTCGTTATGTTGCTTTTTTAATTATCATGAAAGTCTCTTATTCATCATCAACCACAAACACAAGAGGTTGGGATGCACAAAAGGAGGAGGCCTGACTGATAAAAAATTGCTTTGTTGTAGTTAAAACAAGAAAGATTATGTTTGTGTTTTTTATTTATTATTAGCTTATTGTTATGATTGTCATGAAAGAAATTATCATGAGATTTATGATAGAGGAAAGGTTAAAGGAAGAAAAAAATTATGTAGGTAGTAAGTAATAAAATTGAAAGCATCGGTGATGCAGTGGATAAGGTGCGGTCTCTTAATCTGAGGGATCTGGGTTCGAATCCAGCCTTGTACCTATGAGTTGTTTTTCAATTGAAGTACATTATTTGATTGCTTAACGGTGAAGGAAAACATCTTGAGGAAACCTGCATGTCTTGAACAGACATGTGAATTCCGCCAATCCGCATTGGGCCGACATGGTGGACTATGGCCCATACACTCTCTGTAGGAGAGTAGGCCTGAGCCCCTGCAGTGGGGACATATATAGGCTGTTGATGATGAGTAAGTAATTACTAAAAGAGATTTTGTTATAGTTACTCTACCAAGTAACAAATTTCTTCTTCAAAATCTTTCATCTTATAAATCTAATCAACAAATCATGATTATCATTTAATTTGTTCAACCATCGAAATAATATATATGTCACCTAATAAATAGATCAGTTCCTTAATTAAATTTGAAAATACCTAATAGGTGCAGAATGAAATTGGCGGGCTCTGAAAATTGATCAATAGGCCCGTAGGTACTCATCAAAAACAAAAAGACTCCCGCTTAAATCAAAACCAGCACCAACAGTGCAGTAATAAAATTCTTCTGTTTCTTGATTTTCACTTACAGGTGTCACATGTCTTTACAGTTGGATGTTTGATTTAATAAAGTAACTATTAGAAAACCTATGGTAGCTTCATTTAATTAATTGTGTATTGGCAAATTTCAGTTGAATTATTTGAAAATTAATATTATTTTTATATTGTTTGGTGATTAAGTTTTAGTGAAACTTTCATTGTTTTGAATCATAATGTACTTATTTGATGATTTATATTATGTCCAAGTAGTTCTTAATTAATATTTAGGTAAGCGTTTTAATATTATTTGGTAATTGAATTTAGGTTACAGATCTACTATTTTAAGAACTTATATAATTTATTAGGTCACTGAAAATGCATTTATTAGGTAATTGATAAAATCATACCCTTCTATATTAACTAACACAACTTTATATTATCAGTTTTTTCCATCCTGGTATGTTTAACTTATTGTGGAAATAAGTTTCCTGTGTCCCTTTTAAATTTTAGTGTTGAAATTGAAGACTTACGGACTAATGACTTTACAGAAAAGGCCATTGAGGAGACACAAAATTGCTGAAATGGGGATTTGATGGATCTCATTGTACACAGTTTTGTGTTACAACTTTAGTTTAAAAAGTACTCAGTTGAACAACAAATACTTAAGCTCGGTAAATAATGCTGCATTTTCTTATCTTACACCAATATAAACTTAAAGTCTATACATACTTAATTAATATTGTCTACAATAATAATGACATGCAAATAGATTAAAAATGTTTATATAACACATCTACTGAGCTACAATAGTATTTAGTAATAGCTTATACCCTCGACTTTATTCACATTTTCTTTAATTTAATTCAGAAACTTGTGCAGGATTGTGCACAACAACTTGCCATGTTTCATTAAGATCGGATGTTAGTTACAGGAACACAGTCAGGAAAAACAAAGGAACTGACATTATTATACAGATGATGAATATACTCTTAGAACATAGAAACATGTTACTTGCTTTTATTAGCAAAGTTTTGAAAAAAGGTTATACGCCTGTTTATTTGTTACAGTATACCGAGTGTGCTGTCTTGGTACAACCTGCAGAGAATTGCAAGTAATTGGAGAAATGGTTACTACAGAAATAAGGTAACAGTTTCTTTCCCTCTTCTCATCTTTTATTATGTATGTATGCATTGTTTTTATTGTGTTGTTTGTGTTAAAACAATGTATTTCTGATTATTTAAACAAAAAACCATTCTCTATGAGAAAATTTGAGATTCGTTAAGTGCCTATAGTTTGTGTGAATGAAAAAAGTGAATATAGTTTCAATGTGGTTGTACAACATTGAATGATTCACATGTTTGCATGATTTAATTTGGTTGCTTCATATGAACAGATGCAGAACTGAACCATAAGTGAACCTGTGATTTCAGTATACCAAAAACGAAAAAGTTTAACGTTTAAAACTTACACTGCAGCCGTTAAGGATTTTCTCTTGTTAATATTTCAAAAAGAAATAAAATGCCAGAAAGTTAAATTGGCATTCATGTCACAGGCTAATGTCGAACACATCAATTATGAAAAGTGATTAAGTTATTAATATACTGACAATAACAAGACTATGAAGGAAATTCTGAACGTGTATTTACAAATACAAAATATATTCTTTCATATACTAATGTTAGCATGTAATTGTTACTTTACATTGTATTAAATAATCATCTTCTTGTCATTACGCGGCGCTGTAAGAGGCATTATTGTACAATGTACAAAGCGTTTTGATAGCAGTAAAGAGAAATTGAGAACAATTAAAAATTTTAATTTTAATCGCTTTTAAATGGAAAGAGTTTTCAAAAATTTGGAAAACACCCTATTCTTTCTATTGTTAACATTCTCTCATGTATTGCTAGGTTTCTAGATCTATTTTGTTTAATTTTAAGATTATAAAAAAATAGTTATTTGACTTTAAGTTTATTGAATCATCAATTATTGAAAGCGGTATGCAAGTTAACAGACCTTTTGGATGCGCACGCTTTGCTTAACATCCAACTGCCTTATCGTCACTTACCATGAGGTAAGATGAAAGCCAAGAGCAAAATCCGTCAATCATTTTGTTGTTTGTTTGTTGTATGTTTTTATTAGGCATGTAACGAAGAATTAGTCAGTTTCATATAGATTTTCTTTAAAAAAATATGTCACGGGACAGCTGTGGTAGATTGGAATTTCGGTGTTTGGTTTGGAAGATGTTTTCTCTAATTTAAACATGTGTGCCTATTGTAGAAGGGGTCACCATCTTTTACTTAAGCAATAAAACACACCTACATGTTTTGAAACCTTCTGATTGGGACATGGGTGTAGGGTACATTCAGAAGAACTAGCATACATTTTAACTCTTATTTTTTTAAATTTACAGGTCATTCTGAGCCACCACATAAACTACATGCCGTCGCTCAAATTCTACAATTCGGAAGTACTTGTTCTGTCCATTGGATCAAAGCTGAAGTGCTTCCCAACAGATAAAAGAGGCCTTCCACATTGCAAGTATATGGTCTGGGAACTCGATGTTCCACAAGTTAAAAGATACGATGTGAGGACCAATGACATATCCAGGTTTATAATAAAAAATGATGTAATTGCATGTGGCAACAGGTAAAAAACATTTTTGCGTTCTTAATAGACATGATATTTGACATCATATAAATATGTTATTGCTATATGGTAATCTTTGTTCCAGAGATGGCTGTGTTGCTGTTTACAAAAAGGGAGATATTAAAAACACGCCAACCCTAGTGTGTCATATAGAAGACTGCCACGAGGGCGGGTCAGTAGAGGTGTCGGCTGTTGAAGTCATCGATGGTCATCAGGATCAGTTCAAAGTGGTGACGTCGTCAGATATTAGTCCCACGATCTGTTTTTGGGACTGCAAACTAGAAAAAAGACCACTCGTCGTTGATAGTATGTTCCATTCTTAACATAACCTTAATTTTTTATTGAGTCAATCTTATTCTAGCTGTAACGTAGGAAGTTGTTCAAAAGAAATAGTCAAGGATTCTGTTGCTGGGCTAGGTAAAGACATTTCAGCATCCAGCGCATCTCCGCTCCAAATTATGTTAATTTAAAAGGAAAGCAAAATTAAAAATATTTACTGAACTACATAGTAAACGTTAGAAAGTGTAGGTGTACCTCTCGGTGTATAGGGTGTGTGCGTGTAGGTGTAAGAGAGTGTTATTTATATAATTCGTTATATAACATTATTTTTATTTGTATTTAGGTATCAAAAATTAGTTGGAAGTTATCATAAAGTTGTATTTTAAGATATGATTTTAAGCAAGTCTTCCGTGTCTTCGTAATTTTTATTCTGTAATTGTCATTTTACCTATAGAGTATCTGGCCATCTGTCTCTAACATTTCTGTATTTTTCTCTAAGTATAATTCAAAATCTGTTATTCTATCCAGAGGTGCGAACCGTTCATTTGTCTGACATTACCGGGGTGCGGTGCATTGCGCTGAACCGGTCACAAGAAGAGTTGGCGTTTGGCCTCAATGGAAGCAATTCGCCACTACTGCTTGATGTTGCTACGTAAGTTTATACTATGAAGCTTTGATATTTAAATATCCATCGAGAAGGATATCCTCTACTCAATTCCTAATCAACTTGCTCTTGTTTGATTGATCAAAATGGAAGCTTAACCGCCTCCGTCGCCTAGTGGCTTGGACTCACAACCTGGAGGTCCCGGGCATTTCCCAGCTAGGGAATCCCTGTCGGTACTCGGTTCGGTTGGTGTAGGGCATTGTCTATGTCCGCCCGTCTAGTTATCCCTATGTTACCTAAGTCTGCCGCCAAACAGTAGTGTTAATATCAATGTTTGTTCCAGTATGTATATACTTATCTAAAACCTGTTTAATCTTTAAAATGTTATATTTAACATTGACAAACAAAATTAGTTATGTGGTTGGGAAAACGAACCTTATTTTAAAGTTTCATAGTTTTTTTAGTTATATCTATCACCCCAACATTTTATACTGTACCCCAACTTGGACTCTACAAGAGCATAGTTTACATTCTTTGATTGCAACAAACTCAGTTCGTTTCGTAGACTTCTCAGAGCACAAGCTGAGCTAATGGAGTTCTCGATTGAGCTTCGTTCTTTCTTCCAGTTTAAGTGTGAATCTATTTTCACCCCGAGATATCTAGCTTTCTCCACCATATCAATTTACTCTTCTGCTTGCTTTGTTTTTTGTTGTAGTTTTAAATATCATAACTCTAGTTTTACTCGTATTTGTCAACAAGTTATTTGCCATTAACCAGCTTGAGAGGACAGGGTGCTCTCTGTTTGTGGAGACAGAGAGCCCCTCCCAAGGTTTTGGAGGATATCACAGCGTTTGTGTCGTCCGCAAATATTGTAAGCTGAGTATTATCGGTGCTATTTTTGATAGCCTTTTTCAGTACTCTTGATCTCCACATACTGTCGTCTATTAGTACGGTAGGTTTCGACGAGGTTTTTAATATTACTACGCACTCTGTAGTGTTCGAATTTTTGGAGTAGAATTTTGTGGTCAACCATGTCAAAAGCTGAGCTCAGATTTAGAAAGACAGCAGCCACTTTTTTCTTTTCATTAAGCTTTTTAATAACTAACAATTACATCCATAATTAGTTTATCAATGGCATCACCCGTGTCGATGCCCTAAATTGCTCCTTATCTATAATGCTATTGATATTGATGTGGTTAGACAATCTTATCTTAATGAGTTTTTCGAATAGCTTGGAAAGAGTGGGTAGAAGCGATATATGCCTATAATTTTGGGATCATTTCGTTCCCTTTCGATCGATCGAGCGATCTTGAACTGAATTTCAAAACATTTGTTGAAGAGATAGATAGGGATAGTGGTTCAGATAATATATTAATATTGTCTTTAAATATAATAATGGGAATTTCATCGTAACCGAAAGAAGTTTTGTTTTCCATAGTTTTCACCAGTTTCTCTATCTCATACAGTGTCACTCGATCCCATGTCATATGATTTTCCTCTCTAGGGATATGGTGTGACAAGTATTCCATAGCACTGACGTTAGTGTTAGAGCTAGTCACTACTTACTACTATAAGTCACTACTATAATGAAATGTGGACAATTAATAGATTTTTATTGAATAACAACAAAAGTGAATCAATCATCATGTTACAAGGTCCCGCCTAGAATCTCTACTACCTCAATAGACAAACGATTTTGTATTTGTACATAAACTAATTGGATTCCGCAGAGGCCAGCTGCTGAGAAACTTGAAAGGCAATTTGAACGCTAGACAAGTAGTGCGCGACATCGCATGGCACGACCCACACACAATTGTCTACGTGACACACTCTGGGCTCGTGAAACTTCTTGACGTTCGAACTGGGCACCTGGTAAGTATACTCAAAAACTTTCCTTGTTTCTTCGTAATTTAATGAAGGACTCACACACTTGACATTGACAGCTTCGTACGCAATACTCTAACTATAGACTGACCGCTGAAATGAGTCCTCGCCCGCGCGGTACAGGGGCGCGGCGGTACGGCGACAAAGGGGATCGAGAGAGGAGCGCGTAGTGTGCCGCGCGGGCGAAGACTCATTTAAGCGGTCTACCTATAGTAGCTTGTCAACTGGCTAAAAACCAGCGTCAGCGTCCTTCAAACTCTTTAACATCTTTCTGGAAATTCGACAGTCTGATTGCATTGAATTTCATACTGGTTCAATGAATAGGGGCCAAACAAAGGGGGTACTACAGGTCCGGTAGTTAAAATTTTTTGATATGTTTTATATCAAAATCAATAAAAATATCAAAAATGTTTTATTTACATAAACTCATAAATGTTACAATAAACAGTAGTAGAGACTACCTTTTAAATATTTGTGTTAGGTAGCCTCGCTCTTCCAGATTTCGTTATTAGATTACGAGTAAACATATATACATACATACACAGTATACATTTTAAAAGAAATTAGGTGAGTGTGCGCGTATGGAGGGAGGATACGTGCGACTGCTAGCTCAATATGTTCAACAAAGATTCCGTGTTATCGTAGGATCGTATCGTTTTAAGTTTAAATAATGAGTAAGGTGGGAACCATCGAACAAAGCTCAAATGTAACTCTCATTGAAGAACAAACTTTGTAACTTTGCAGTTACAAGAATGAGATCCTCAATGCTCAACTAGAAATGTAAGTTCCTAATCTTAAAGAAGCTTTTTTTTACTGTAGTATAATTTACAATTCTGGGTTTCATATTCTTGTGCTGTAAGACCTTGATTCTTGCCAAATTTTAAGATTCCAAGTCAACGGAAAGTACCCTATAGATTTTGTTTCCCTTCCATAGCAAAGGAAACTTCTCTTCAAAAGCAGTCTTATTTTTTAATTGAGTTGAACAGAAGTTTTATTTTTTACAGATTTAAGGAACTGTATATATGAGAATTCGATATTAATTTCAACTTACGCGTTCCTGAGAAAAAGTGTCTTGACAGACACATGGACAACAAAGTAATCCTATAAGTGTACTCTTTCCCTTTACAAGTACGGAACTCTAAAAATGTGTTTCTGATGAGTTGATTATGTTTGCAGGTTTTCAGTGCGCAAGACCCTTTCCAGTCGTTCCTGTACTGTGTACGAACAGACGGCGCGCACGCAATAATCGTGGGCTCGTCCGAGTACTCGCGCTGCGTGCTGTTTGACTGGCGGAAAACAAATCCCGTCCAGGTAACCTTGCTTTTACACAATTAGAACAGGATCACACATGTCATCGCTCCCTGTCAGCGCCGTGTTCACGAGGAATATTTTAAAAGAAAAAGAATTGGCACAAACTAACTTTAATACAGTTACATGAACAAACTCATTATTTAAAACAATTAATAATGTTCAAAACCAGGAGCCCCAAGCCAACTTCGGGCGGAGAGGCTGATGATGGTCTCATTAAGTATGGCTTCATATTGTAACTTCCCTACGTTTTAATTTTAGTTTGTTACAAGTATTATTATTAGTACAATTTACGGGACGTTGTCTGCGACTTCTCCAAGATAACGTTATCCCTCTCCTAATGCTTTCATACAGAGAAAGATGAAATTATAGTGTCGCGAAATAAATCCCATTAATTTACAACTTTACAGTTAGCGACAATAACCGTTGAACAATAATAGAAAAAGTGTTTACACAAATCCAGCTATTTATTATATTTTAAAAGATTATGGCAACAGAAATTTAGTATGAACCTTTAATGGTGGTGGATCGCCGTAAAAGCGACGTGCTGGAAAAATTTCATCATGATCGGTTCAGCCGTTTTGTCGTAAAGAGGCAACAAACAAATATAATTACATACATTTGTAATATTACAAGTGATTAGATAGTTGCCATGGGATCCATTGTATATAAAACACCCCCTATAACATCGAGCTACCACACATCGGAAAATTAAAACGACGTCCGTCACTGTAGTGAAGGGATAGAATTTCAACAATACTAAATTCGTACCAAATTTCAGCCCCCAAAATGTCCCAGTCTTTGACCAGCCAAACGACTTTTTGTGCCTGAGGGACGTTCTGCCTGTCTCTTTGTAAATAAACAATGAGCGAGACCGAATGGTTGTCTGATTGCATAATTAATAGGAGGAAGCGGGATGGACGGTGAAATATTTATTAGGTTTTCGGATTTAGTTCTTTCCAGCTCTGAATTCTATATGTATATTTTAGCTAGACGATTAATTCATACATTTGTATAGTTAATATCTGTAGATAAACCACGGAGATCAGCACACGCACCTGGAATGCTGTGTTTTTCCGACTTAGAATAGCACTACCCGGGGGTGTCACTAGTCTTATGAGGCGAAAAAAGGGAAATTCTTACCGGGGAAGCAGCAGCAGCCAGCCACCCAGCAACATCCTCCTCATTATAAGTATGAGGACATCTCTAGAGCCATACACTATTCAAAGACACACTACACTGTTGTTATGGGAAACTCGGTAGGAGTATGGGTAATGAGCTAAGGGTGGGGAAATTGGGCACCGGAACCCCAGTGGGCAGAGTTCGCGATGAACTCCTTTGAAAAGCAACCAAAAAGGAAGTTGACCTGGATCAGCCATGAGAAACGAGATAGATTGCATCTTGGGTACCCTCAGATATGTCTCAGTGATCAACAGGGTATGACAGGGTTAATACTGATAGTGATCACCGCATGGTCCTATGTTCAGCAGTGGACGTTTCTCCGCTCAAGAAGAAATGTAGTGTTGACTGCAATAAAATTATCTAATATTATTGTACCAGAAAGACCTCTCACTAAGCAGTAATCAAATGGCTCGCGACAGGTCATTGTGGCATATCATATTCACCAGTAAACGTTTTAAAATTAAATTTGAAAATCCATTAATTGTACTAAATTACATTTTCAGATGTACTTCACTCAAAAAGTGGCATCACCTGTATACAGCTTGGACTTCAGCGCTACGAAACTAATAGCGGCCGTCGATAGGAGTGTCGCCGTGCTAAACTTCAACGTAAATACGAACTCTGTGCCGTTCCGGGACTACACGCAGGCGTTCGACTTCGTCCCCAGTCATAGACTCTGATTTTGATGTTAATTAACTCTCTTACATATAAGTAGACAATGAGTGAGATCATAGACAATAAGTCAATAATTTCTGTATTTTGAATGAATATACTTAGGATTAGCCAGAGTGTGCCGTATAGAGATACAGTCACGGAACTAAAGAATACACGGATGCAACCTCTTCTAAAAACGAGTGTCTGGCGTTGTTTGATGTACGTTCTCTAGCCAACAATTTTAAAAACTGTGTTTAAAATGCCTAATAATACAAAGTATGTCAAATTATCTTATTAACTTTACACAAAATAAGAAGCAATTTATTTAAAAATAGAATTTAGAAGTCATCAACACAATACAAACTTTTTAAATAACTTTTATTGGAAAACATCTTAAGAACTTCTATCTAATTAGACCGTGACTCTACAGGGCACACTCTGATTGGAAATTGTCACCAAATTCGCCGATCAAATTTCCCAATGTATGGCACTTTTGAGCATAGAGAATTATTTCCAGTAGTGATTGATAGATGCAATACGAGGAATGTTATAAGTGTGACGCCAATGTCTGAGTGTCTGAGCATCGTAGCTCTCGAACGTAAGGACTGATTTTGATACGTTTTTTTTACGCGAGCTACTGTGGAAATCGCACAGTGAGTGCTAAATGAGAGCTGATGACTTGAACCAACGACTAAACTATTTGGTTACTGAACTATCGTTCTTGTAAGTTCTTACAAGTTGGTTGTTGTTAATTATTTAAATATACCGTGTATTAAATTTAAAGTTTTTATTGGAGTTGAAGATTGCATGGTGCATGCCCTTTTACGAGTGTATCACTTGAATTGCATGCTATTTCATATCATATCATTACATACTCTTTGTAATATCTAACATTGTAATAACTAACTCTTGATAATTTGGAATTTAATCGAGACATATTTTTACATAATAATTATAACATCAGATTTCTTCAGTCAAAACAACGCAAGTTTTTGTATGTGATTTATTTATTAATAAAATAGTTTTTTCTAAGGATAACACGTTAGTTTAATAAAGCGTATAAATACAAATTATATCTTGTAATGCAGTTGCAATATAACTGTGCTGTACAGTACTCGCACGCTAAGTTAGCTAGATTACATAAATCACTAGGACATTTCTTTCCACCCGCTAATTTGCCCTGCCTCCCATTTATACGTTAGTAATTGATACTTCTTTTTGTAGCTAACTTCAGAGGAGCAAACTTAGTTTGCGAGTACTGTATAGATTTAAAAAGAAACACATGATTTGTATTCATGCTCGACGCGGCGGCATGATATTTGATTGACAGCACTAAATTATCTGTAAATGTAAAATTTAGAAGTTTGTCACTTTGTATGAAAGAAAATGAGTCTCTTATAGATCGCCACGACGAATATCAAAATCTAGTATTTTATTAAATGTCTAAAAGACGTTAAAACTTTTTAGATTTGCTAAATGCCACATCATTTAGCTCCAGTGGCGCCCTCAATCCTTTTTTAAAATTATTTCTCTGCATTTGTAGTATAATTCCAAAAACCAAGCCGGATTTTTTGTTGGTCATACACATTAGGGATGCATGTTTAAATTATATGTTAGTTATTATAAAGATAGTAGAATTAGTAAAGTATAACTCAGGTTTGGTTTTTGAAATTATTTTATAATTGAGGAGAAATATAGAAAAGAGCGAACGAGGGCGCCAGTCGCTCTGTGGGCCCTTAACTTTTGTTCATTAATACTATAAACTGTTGCCCACACTTGGGCTATGACTTTAATAATTACGCCGTTATAAATAGTACATCGTGGCGAATATTCATGTTCATTTGTTTACTTTTCCATGTCAGCAAGGGCGACCATTCCTAACAGTTTATTACGGTCTTTCTGTGAGATAATTTGTACAACTATTGTTTCTAATATCAACTGATTATACAACATATTATTACCTACATTGCAACAAAAACAAACATTTGTTCGTACAATGCCCAATTCGTTCAATGGATAGTTAATACTCAATGAAGGTTGATACAATTCTCAAATCGTTCAACGGCTCGGGATCAAACATTCTACGTTTAAATACATTACTCTTCAATTTGTATAATACAAATTCACATGAAAATCCTAGATATAAATTGATTTTGAAAGAGCTACCAGGCTGGAAACCAGATTTGATAGATTGTGACTATAAAATCGCGCTTGTACTAATTCCAGAATCATTAAATTATATTCAAATTTGGATTCTAGATTTTAAAAACAGAAGGCAAGCGTTTTTATTACAAAAATTAAGCTGTACTCGGGATTCTTGGCACGAACTTGGAAGATGTTGATTTATTGTAGTAACAAAAAAAAACTTCAAAAAATGTACAATGTTTTTGAGAAATCATCAAAAAACCTGACAAACAAAATTTATGCGGTCGGGAAATTGAATCTTATTTCAAGGTAATATCTGTACTTTTCTTTCCACCGTTCAGAACCCTTGGTGCGCGAGTTCCGACTCGAACTTCGTCGCTTTTTTATTCCATTGAACGAGTTGGGTACTATACCAACTGGGGGAAAAGGGAAACAAAATATTGTAATTGATTAAATGAATATTGATCATATCTTCAACTGTTTTCTTATTTGTCGCTACCTATAGGTATAAACTCTCAACGCAAAAATCTTTGGTAGAATGTAACAGGCGTGTATGTTTACTGCGAAGAGTTTTACTCCTTGCCCCATCTTTCCTAGATGATGAAAATTAAATAACTACCTGAGCTTGAGAGGAGCAGGAAAGTAGGTACAGATACCATATCATCCGAAAGGAAGTACATTGTCCGTCTTAAATACGGATGCCAAAAAGAACAAAGAGTAAATAGGCACCACCACCATTATCCTCAGATGAGATTAGGCCAAGGCGCCAGGTGGCCTACGATTGGAGCGCGTTTTCAGCAGTGGACATTTCCCGGCTGACCATGAATAGCATTCGTTCTGTCATTTCTTTTCGGAAGCTATCCTTTTTTAATCCCCGACGCAAACAGAGGTGTTATAAGTTTGACGCCAATGTCTATGTACGTGCGTATTTTTAACGTGAAAGCAAGTTCCCTTGCGGTGGTTCTTCTTCTGGATGTACTCGGTAATCGTATGATTATTGCGTAAGGGGTTTTAAGATTTTTAATTTACTTGTTTATAAAAATAATCGTTTATCGAACCGCACGAAAAGTAAAGATTAATATTATGCTTCTCTACTATTAATATACTAACATCAATATTAATGATTCATTTTTTCAATCATTGATTCATTTCAATCATTCACAAATATCGTGTGTGAAAATTACAAGGTACTCTGTGTACTTTACGATGCTAAATCACGGCGACTATTATGCTGTCTACAAAAATGAACGATAAGATGTATGATTTTAAAGTACATAGGTACTTTTTTAAATAAGGCTCTTTTCATAAAAAATGAATGTAATTTTGTAGAGCCCCATTTTTTTCTTTTATGTACAAAATTCGATTAAAAATAATTTTTAAACAGAATTTATGAAGGTTGCAAAAAATCCTCAATAAAGATTGCCGGTATAATTTTAGTAGCCTATGTTCAGCAATGTACGTTTGCCAGCTCGTGATGATGATAACTAGTCAATTTCTAAAAACTACAGTGCATAAATACCTATCTTTCAGGTCCTGAAACATTTTTAAAAAATCTGTTATTCTGTTCATCACATTCGGAATCCTGAAACAAAACGCAAAGAACGATGTTGTTGAGCGCGCGGGAAAAGTCGGAAGCCATATTGAAACAGTTGCTTCAAATGGATTGCTGATTGAAATCAGATAGATATTTCAATAAAATTTTCAAATCTAGTAATTAACTAAATACAAATGGACTCATCTTTCTCATCATCACATTTTGTGAGTAAAACTGAATTACCAATGAGCTTCATACTTTTAGATTTTTGTTTCCAACACCTTCCTTGTTCTGCAGCAATTAGTAGAAAACTACGTGTAATTAACAATAATGTAGTATCTAAATGTGGATATTTCTGTACGTATTATTGTTTGTTTAGTAATTGTGTAGGAAATATCGTCGAAAATTACGTCCTTAAGATGTTTAATTTCAATAAAACACTTTGTTCAAAACCTATGATTATTTCGTTCAAAAATGAAAATAAGCATCCAACCCCGGAAATGAATATCAATATCACGTAAATGAATTAACTCTTTAAAATATAAAATGTTGATAACTACGCCATCTAACTAGTCATTTCTATATGTATTAACGTACATTGTAAATCTACACGTAGTTCTACATGCAATGGAACTGAAGTCAGTAACTTCAAACATGACAGATTGAACGAAAATATAATGCACAATATTAGTACTTAAACATATTTACATTTCATGTTACCTATCAAGAATTGAAATTGACAGAAATAAACAATCAACAAAATCAAAACAAAAGAGTGGTAAAATAATATTTAAAAAAGTTAAATTTAAAAAACTATACTGAAATGAAATCTCTACACTAAAACTGTTCTTAAAAACAAAAATCTTATAAAATCATTGCAATAATGCTGTTAGACAAAGGACTTTCGTCACATTAAATATGGATTCAAAGAATGACAACTATATATAATTGATGTTGTATGTATTATTTACGCAGGAGAGTATGGAAGAGCAACAAGCTCCATCTGAATCGTACAGTCATTCTGAAGACATGCACGTGTTTTACTCTTACGTAAGTAGTATTAATTACATGATCACATAAAATATAGATTTAAATAAAGAAAACTATAATAATTATTAATGTTGTATGTATTATTTTTTATACAGGAGGATATGGAGCAGCAGCAGGCTCCATCGGAATCGGGCTGTCATTCAGAACAGGTGAACTATGACGTAAGTAGTATTAATTACATGATCACATTAAATATAGATGCAAATAATGAAAACTATATTAATAATTAATGTTGTATTATTTAAACAGGGGGATATGGAGCAGCAACAGGCTCCATCGTATTCCAACAGTCATTCAGGACACGTGAACTATTACGTAAGTAGTATTAATTACATGATCACATTAAATATAGATTCAAATAAAGAAAACGATAATAAATGTTGTATGTATTATTTATACAGGGGGATATGGAGCAGCAACAGGCTCCATCGTATTATAACAGTCATTCAGGACAGGTGAACTATTACGTAAGTAGTATTAATTACATGATCACATTTAATATAGATTCAAATAATGAAAACGATAATAATAATAAATGTCGTATGTGTTATTTATACAGGAGAATATGCAGCAGCAGCAGGCTGCATCGGAATCGGGCTGTCATTCAGGACAGGTGAACTATTACGTAAGTAGTATTACTTACTTTTTTTGTATATATGTTATATTTATGAGTTGTTTTTCAATTCAAGTACATTATCCGATCGCTTAACGGTGAAGGATAACATCGTAAGGAAACTTGCATATAATGAACAGGCATGTGAAGTCCGACAACCTGCACTGGCCCCGCGTGGTGGACTATGGCCCATACACTCCCTGTAGGAGAGTAGGTCTGAGTCCCTACGTACGTATATAGGCTGTTGATGTGATGATGTGTTATTTATAGGAGAATATGCAGCAGCAACAAGCTCCATCGAACTCGGATAGTGATTCAAAACAGCGGAAATATTACGTAAGTAGTATTAATTACATGATCACATAAAATATATATTCAAATAATGAAAACTACAATAATAATTACTGTTGTGCATATTATTTTTATTACAGTTTAGGATTCCATTGAGATCGAACAGACATGAGCAGCAACAGGCTCCATCCGGCTCGGATAGTGATTCAGAACAAGTGAACTATTTCGTAAGTAGTATTAATTACATGACCACATCAAATATAGATTCAAATAATGAAAACTACAATAATTATTACTGTCGTACATATTATTTTCATTACAGATTGACATTCCATTGGGATCGAAATTAAAGCTGAAACAGTTTCCATCGAACTCGAATAGTGATTCAGGACAGGCGAACTATTACGTAAGTAGTATTAATTACATGATCACATTAAATATAGATTCAAATAATGAAAACTACAATAACAATTACTGTTGTGTATATTATTTTTATTGCAGGTTGAGCCTCCATCGGAATCGGACAGTCATTCAGAAGAGGTGAACTATTACCTAAGTAGTGTTAATTACATGATCACATTAAATATAGATGCAAATAATGAAAACTATAATAATAATTAATGTTATATGTATTATTTATACAGGAGGATATAGAGCTGCAGCAGGCTCCATCTGAATCGGATAGTCATTCAGGACAGGTGAACTATTACGTAAGTAGTATTAATTACATGATCACATTTAATATAGATTCAAATAATTAAAACGATAATAATAATTAATGTTATATGTGTTATTTATACAGGAGAATATGCAGCAGCAGCAGGCTGCATCGGAATCGGGCTGTCATTCAGGACAGGTGAACTATTACGTAAGTAGTATTACTTACATGTTTACATTAAATATAGATGCATATAATGACAACTATATTAATAATTAATGTTGTATGTGTTATTTAAACAGGAGAATATGGAGCAGCAGCAGGCTCCATCGGAATCGGACAGGCGTTTAGAACAGGTGAACTATTACGTAAGTAGTATTAATTACATGTATACATTAAATATAGATGCAAATAATGAAAACTATATTAATAATTAATGTTATTTGTACAGGAGAATATGCAGCATCAGCAGGCTCCATCAGAATCGGGCAGACATTCAGAACAGGTGAACTATTACATAAGTAGCATTAATTACATGATCACATAAAATATAGATTTAAATAAAGAAAACTATAATAATTATTAATGTTGTATGTATTATTTTTTATACAGGAGGATATGGAGCAGCAGCAGGCTCCATCGGAATCGGGCTGTCATTCAGAACAGGTGAACTATGACGTAAGTAGTATTAATTACATGATCACATTAAATATAGATGCAAATAATGAAAACTATATTAATAATTAATGTTGTATTATTTAAACAGGGGGATATGGAGCAGCAACAGGCTCCATCGTATTCCAACAGTCATTCAGGACACGTGAACTATTACGTAAGTAGTATTAATTACATGATCACATTAAATATAGATTTAAATAAAGAAAACGATAATAAATGTTGTATGTATTATTTATACAGGGGGATATGGAGCAGCAACAGGCTCCATCGTATTATAACAGTCATTCAGGACAGGTGAACTATTACGTAAGTAGTATTAATTACATGATCACATTTAATATAGATTCAAATAATGAAAACGATAATAATAATAAATGTCGTATGTGTTATTTATACAGGAGAATATGCAGCAGCAGCAGGCTGCATCGGAATCGGGCTGTCATTCAGGACAGGTGAACTATTACGTAAGTAGTATTACTTACTTTTTTTGTATATATGTTATATTTATGAGTTGTTTTTCAATTCAAGTACATTATCCGATCGCTTAACGGTGAAGGATAACATCGTAAGGAAACTTGCATATAATGAACAGGCATGTGAAGTCCGACAACCTGCACTGGCCCCGCGTGGTGGACTATGGCCCATACACTCCCTGTAGGAGAGTAGGTCTGAGTCCCTACGTACGTATATAGGCTGTTGATGTGATGATGTGTTATTTATAGGAGAATATGCAGCAGCAACAAGCTCCATCGAACTCGGATAGTGATTCAAAACAGCGGAAATATTACGTAAGTAGTATTAATTACATGATCACATAAAATATATATTCAAATAATGAAAACTACAATAATAATTACTGTTGTGCATATTATTTTTATTACAGTTTAGGATTCCATTGAGATCGAACAGACATGAGCAGCAACAGGCTCCATCCGGCTCGGATAGTGATTCAGAACAAGTGAACTATTTCGTAAGTAGTATTAATTACATGACCACATCAAATATAGATTCAAATAATGAAAACTACAATAATTATTACTGTCGTACATATTATTTTCATTACAGATTGACATTCCATTGGGATCGAAATTAAAGCTGAAACAGTTTCCATCGAACTCGAATAGTGATTCAGGACAGGCGAACTATTACGTAAGTAGTATTAATTACATGATCACATTAAATATAGATTCAAATAATGAAAACTACAATAACAATTACTGTTGTGTATATTATTTTTATTGCAGGTTGAGCCTCCATCGGAATGTCATTCAGAAGAGGTGAACTATTACCTAAGTAGTGTTAATTACATGATCACATTAAATATAGATGCAAATAATGAAAACGATAATAATAATTAATGTTATATGTATTATTTATACAGGAGGATATAGAGCTGCAGCAGGCTCCATCTGAATCGGATAGTCATTCAGGACAGGTGAACTATTACGTAAGTAGTATTAATTACATGATCACATTTAATATAGATTCAAACAATTAAAACGATAATAATAATTAATGTTATATGTGTTATTTATACAGGAGAATATGCAGCAGCAGCAGGCTGCATCGGAATCGGGCTGTCATTCAGGACAGGTGAACTATTACGTAAGTAGTATTACTTACATGTTTACATTAAATATAGATGCATATAATGACAACTATATTAATAATTAATGTTGTATGTGTTATTTAAACAGGAGAATATGGAGCAGCAGCAGGCTCCATCGGAATCGGACAGGCGTTTAGAACAGGTGAACTATTACGTAAGTAGTATTAATTACATGTATACATTAAATATAGATGCAAATAATGAAAACTATATTAATAATTAATGTTGTATGTGTTATTTATACAGGACGATATGGAGCAGCAGCAGGCTCCATCGGAATCAGACAGTCATCCAGAACAAGTGAACTATTACGTAAGTAGTATTAATTACATGATCACATTAAATATAGATTCAAATAATGAAAACTAAATTAATAATTAATGTTATTTGTACAGGAGAATATGCAGCATCAGCAGGCTCCATCAGAATCGGGCAGGCATTCAGAACAGGTGAACTATTACATAAGTAGCATTAATTACATGATCACATAAAATATAGATTTAAATAATGAAAACTATAATAATTATTAATGTTGTATGTATTATTTTTTATACAGGAGGATATGGAACAGCAGCAGGCTCCATCGGAATCGGGCTGTCATTCAGAACAGGTGAACTATGACGTAAGTAGTATTAATTACATGATCACATTAAATATAAATGCAAATAATGAAAACTATATTAATAATTAATGTTGCATGTGTTATTATCACAAGCGCAGGTGGCGTAGTTAATAAGGCGTGGACTTGAAATCTTAGAGTTCCGGGTTCAAATCCAGCCGTGTGCCTTTTTTTTACATAACACTACATTCATAAAAACTAATAACGGCGACTGTTAACTTAATAATCAACGAATGCACTATTCTGCATAATGTTATATGTATGCCCCGGATGGTAGTTTTTTTTTAAAATATAAATAAAATAAAATATGTTTTTATTTCTTCTCTCCACAATTTTCATTCAATAGCGTATTCAATGTATATTTCCACTGAACAAACACAACCTGTATGATTTTAGTTAATTATGTTTATAGGAATTGGGTACTTGACACATTAGTTTGGGGTTAAATTGTATTTTATACCATAACGGACATTAAAAGAAAGCCCCCAAGATAAAGATCTGTAGTAATTTTAATTTTTTATGTGGGTTTGGCAAGAATTTAAATGCTCAAAAATTGCGATTATGATAATTTAAATTATAATTAAATAAAGCATCGATGGCGCAGTGGATAAGGCGCCGACTCTCAATCTAAGGGGCTCTGAGTTCGAATCAGGCCGTGTAACTATGAGTCGTTTTTCAATTCAAGTACATTATCCGATCGCTTAACGGTGAAGGATAACATCGTGAGGAAACTTGCTTATCATGAACAGGCATGTGAAGTCCGACAACCCGCACTGGCCCCGCGTGGTGGACTATGGCCCATACACTCCCTGTAGGAGAGTAGGTCTGAGTCCCTACGTACGTATATAGGCTGTTGATGTGATGATGTGTTATTTATAGGAGAATATGCAGCAGCAACAAGCTCCATCGAACTCGGATAGTGATTCAAAACAGCGGAAATATTACGTAAGTAGTATTAATTACATGATCACATAAAATATATATTCAAATAATGAAAACTACAATAATAATTACTGTTGTGCATATTATTTTTATTACAGTTTAGGATTCCATTGAGATCGAACAGACATGAGCAGCAACAGGCTCCATCCGGCTCGGATAGTGATTCAGAACAAGTGAACTATTTCGTAAGTAGTATTAATTACATGACCACATCAAATATAGATTCAAATAATGAAAACTACAATAATTATTACTGTCGTACATATTATTTTCATTACAGATTGACATTCCATTGGGATCGAAATTAAAGCTGAAACAGTTTCCATCGAATAGTGATTCAGGACAGGCGAACTATTACGTAAGTAGTATTAATTACATGATCACGTTAAATATAGATTCAAATAATGAAAACTACAATAACAATTACTGTTGTGTATATTATTTTTATTACAGGTTGAGCCTCCATCGGAATCGGACAGTCATTCAGAAGAGGTGAACTATTACCTAAGTAGTGTTAATTACATGATCACATTAAATATAGATGCAAATAATGAAAACTATAATAATAATTAATGTTATATGTATTATTTATACAGGAGGATATAGAGCTGCAGCAGGCTCCATCTGAATCGGATAGTCATTCAGGACAGGTGAACTATTACGTAAGTTACATGTACGTACGTACGTTAATTACATGATCACATTTAATATAGATTCAAATAATTAAAACGATAATAATAATTAATGTTATATGTGTTATTTATACAGGAGAATATGCAGCAGCAGCAGGCTGCATCGGAATCGGGCTGTCATTCAGGACAGGTGAACTATTACGTAAGTAGTATTACTTACATGTTTACATTAAATATAGATGCATATAATGACAACTATATTAATAATTAATGTTGTATGTGTTATTTAAACAGGAGAATATGGAGCAGCAGCAGGCTCCATCGGAATCGGACAGGCGTTTAGAACAGGTGAACTATTACGTAAGTAGTATTAATTACATGTATACATTAAATATAGATGCAAATAATGAAAACTATATTAATAATTAATGTTGTATGTGTTATTTATACAGGACGATATGGAGCAGCAGCAGGCTCCATCGGAATCAGACAGTCATCCAGAACAAGTGAACTATTACGTAAGTAGTATTAATTACATGATCACATTAAATATAGATTCAAATAATGAAAACTAAATTAATAATTAATGTTATTTGTACAGGAGAATATGCAGCATCAGCAGGCTCCATCAGAATCGGGCAGACATTCAGAACAGGTGAACTATTACATAAGTAGCATTAATTACATGATCACATAAAATATAGATTTAAATAATGAAAACTATAATAATTATTAATGTTGTATGTATTATTTTTTATACAGGAGGATATGGAGCAGCAGCAGGCTCCATCGGAATCGGGCTGTCATTCAGAACAGGTGAACTATGACGTAAGTAGTATTAATTACATGATCACATTAAATATAGATGCAAATAATGAAAACTATATTAATAATTAATGTTGTATGTGTTATTATCACAAGCGTAGGTGGCGTAGTTAATAAGGCGCGGACTCTCAATCTGAGGGTTCCGGGTTCAAATCCAGCCGTGTGCCTTTTTTTTTACATAACACTACATTCATAAAAACTAATAACGGCGACTGTTAACTTAATAATCAACGAATGCACTATTCTGCATAATGTTATATGTATGCCCCGGATGGTAGTTGTTTTTTTCATTCAATAGCGTATTCAATTCCACTGAACAAACACAACCTGTATGATTTTAGTTAATTATGTTTATAGGAATTGGGTACTTGACACCTTATTAGTTTGGGGTTAAATTGTATTTTATACCATAACGGACATTAAAAGAAAGCCCCTAAGGTAAAGATCTGTAGTAATTTAAATTTTTTATGTGGGTTTGGCAAGAATTTAAATCCTCAAAAATTGCGATTATGATAATTTAAATTATAATAAAATAAAGCATCGATGGCGCAGTGGATAAGGCGCCGACTCTCAATCTGAGGGTTCTGAGTTCGAATCAGGCCGTGTAACTATGAGTTGTTTTTCAATTCAAGTACATTATCCGATCGCTTAACGGTGAAGAATAACATCGTGAGGAAACTTGCATATCATGAACAGGCATGTGAAGTCCGACAACCCGCACTGGCCCCACGTGGTGGACTATGGCCCATACACTCCCTGTAGGAGAGTAGGTCTGAGTCCCTACGTACGTATATAGGCTGTTGATGTGATGATGTGTTATTTATAGGAGAATATGCAGCAGCAACAAGCTCCATCGAACTCGGATAGTGATTCAAAACAGCGGAAATATTACGTAAGTAGTATTAATTACATGATCACATAAAATATATATTCAAATAATGAAAACTACAACAATAATTACTGTTGTACATATTATTTTTATTACAGTTTAGGATTCCATTGAGATCGAACAGACATGAGCAGCAACAGGCTCCATCCGGCTCGGATAGTGATTCAGAACAAGTGAACTATTTCGTAAGTAGTATTAATTACATGACCACATCAAATATAGATTCAAATAATGAAAACTACAATAATTATTACTGTCGTACATATTATTTTCATTACAGATTGACATTCCATTAGGATCGAAATTAAAGCTGAAACAGTTTCCATCGAACTCGAATAGTGATTCAGAACAAGCGAACTATTACGTAAGTAGTATTAATTACATGATCACATTAAATATAGATTCAAACAATGAAATCTACAATAACAATTACTGTTGTGTTTATTATTTTTATTACAGGTTGAGCCTCCATCGGAATCAGACAGTCATTCAGAAGAGGTGAACTATTACCTAAGTAGTGTTAATTACATGATCACATTAAATATAGATGCAAATAATGAAAACGATAATAATAATTAATGTTAAATGTATTATTTATACAGGAGGATATGGAGCTGCAGCAGGCTCCATCTGAATCGGATAGTATAATTAATGTTATATGTGTTATTTATACAGGAGAATATGCAGCAGCAGCAGGGTGAATCGGAATCGGGCTGTCATTCAGGACAGGTGAACTATTACGTAAGTAGTATTACTTACATGTTCACATTAAATATAGATGATAGATAGATAGATAAAAATCTTTATTTCCACAAAATTTACTAAAAAATACATTCGTGCTTATATGTATAATAAGTTGCTGTTTGCGGAAAATGGCGCTGACTCAGCATGATGCTGTGGGCTCTGCTCATTAACTGAACAGAACACACAGCGCTGGTATTCTGTCAGAACCAGAATTAATAGACGTTGTGTTGAAACATGTGCTACAATTTTTACAATAAAAACCAGTGTATTGTGTGTGTGTGTGTGTGTTATTCAAGAAAAGAAAGAAAGAGATACAGGCATTAAGAGTTTTGTTTGGAAAGAATAATTGTTTTTATGTCTGATTTAAATTTTGACTTTGATGTAAGTTTACGGATCGGCGGTGGAATATTGTTCCAGCATTTTGATGCCTGATATCTGAAACTTCCGCGAAAAGCTGCAGATTGATGTGGTGGTGTCCTGAGTATAACCTTTCGGAATGATCTTTCATGATAATGCTGATTCTCGTTACACCAATGCAGTTTATCATACAGATATCTCGGCGATTGGTGTTTATAATATCGAACATCAGGCCCGATATGCCAGATGCATATAATGACAACTATATTAATAATTAATGTTGTATGTGTTATTTCAACAGGAGAATATGGAGCAGCAGCAGGCTCCATCGGAATCGGACAGGCATTTAGAACAGGTGAACTATTACGTAAGTAGTATTAATTACATGTACACATTTAATATAGATTCAAATAATGAAAACGATAATAATAATTAATGTTAAATGTGTTATTTATACAGGAGAATATGCAGCAGCAGCAGGCTGCATCGGAATCGGGCTGTCATTCAGGACAGGTGAACTATTACGTAAGTAGTATTACTTACATGTTCACATTAAATATAGATGCATATAACGACAACTATATTAATAATTAATGTTGTATGTGTTATTTAAACAGAAGAATATGGAGCAGCAGCAGGCTCCATCGCAATCGGACAGGCATTTAGAACAGGTGAACTATTACGTAAGTAGTATTAATTACATGTACACATTAAATATAGATGCAAATAATGAAAACTATATTAATAATTAATGTTGTATGTGTTATTTATACAGGACGATATGGAGCAGCAGCAGGCTCCATCGGAATCGGACAGTCATCCAGAACAAGTGAACTATTACGTAAGTAGTATTAATTACATGATCACATTAAATATAGATTCAAATAATGAAAACTATATTAATAATTAACGTTATTTGTACAGGATAATATGCAGCATCAGCAGGCTCCATCAGAATCGGACAGACATTCAGAACAGGTGAACTATTACATAAGTAGCATTAATTACATGATCAAATTAAATATAGATGCAAATAATGAAAACTATATTAATAATTAATGTTGTATGTGTTATTATCACAAGCGTCGGTGGCGTAGTTAATAAGGCGCGGACTCTCAATCTTAGGGTTCCGGGTTCAAATCCAGCCGTGTGCCTTTTTTTTACATAACACTACATTCATAAAAACTAATAACGGCGACTGTTAACTTAATAATCAACGAATGCACTATTCTGCATAATGTTATATGTATGCCCCGGATGGTAGTTGTTTTTTTTCATTCAATAGCGTATTCAATGTATAATTCCACTGAACAAACACAACCTGTATGATTTTAGTTAATTATGTTTATAGGAATTGGGTACTTGACACCTTATTAGTTTGGGGTTAAATTGTATTTTATACCATAACGGACATTAAAAGAAAGCCCCCAAAATAAAGATCTGTAGTAATTTAAATTTTTTATGTGGGTTTGGCAAGAATTTAAATCCTCAAAAATTGCGATTATGATAATTTAAATTATAATAAAATAAAGCATCGATGGCGCAGTGGATAAGGCGCCGACTCTCAATCTGAGGGTTCTGAGTTCGAATCAGGCCGTGTAACTATGAGTGGTTTTTCAATTCAAGTACATTATCCGATCGCTTAACGGTGAAGGATAACATCTTGAGGAAACTTGCATATCATGAACAGGCATGTGAAGTCCGACAACCCGCACTGGCCCCGCGTGGTGGACTATGAACCATACACTCCCTGTAGGAGAGTAGGTCTGAGTCCCTACGTACGTATATAGGCTGTTGATGTGATGATGTGTTATTTATAGGAGAATATGCAGCAGGAGCAGGCTCCATCGGAGTCGGGCAGTCATTCAGAACAGGTGAACTATGACGTATGTAGTAATAATTACATGATCACATAAAATATATATTCAAATAATAAAAACTACAATAATAATTACTGTTGTATATATTATTTCTATTACAGTTTAGGATTCCATTGAGATCGAGCAGATATGAGCAGCAACAGGCTCCATCAGACTCGGATAGTGATTCAGAACCGGTGAACTATTACGTAAGTAGTATTAATTACATGATCACATTAAATATAGATTCAAATAATGAAATCTACAATAATAATTACTGATCCTGGCTCATACCAATTAGTTCCAATTTGGAATTTATGTCCGAATGATAAAAATCATTTCCATTGGCTTTTCGGTGAAGGAAAACACCGTGAAGAAACCTGCACATTGCTGAGAAGAAATTAAAAGGTGTTTGTAAAGTCTACCAATGCCCACTGGGCCTGCGTGGTGGACTACACTCTAGGAGAGTAGGCCTGAGCCCCTGTAGTAGGGACATATATAGGCTGTTGATGTGATGTGATATTAACAATTGACTTAATACATTTATTATTAGATTGCTTATAAAGTATACAAGATATATACTGCCAAATTAGGTAGAAACTGTGCATTGGCTTGTAGATCTGATCTCCCCAGACTCATTCATAGTTAGTCTTTTTTAAACTAATAAATACTATAAGTAAAAATATGAGATATATATAAGATTCTTGTATGGTGATGATGTGTAAAAGCTAGAAGGTAAGTAAATTAAGTTGTCTTGACACTAATTTGAATTGCATTACATACAAAGTTGATATGGAAATAATTGTTTTTGACTCAAGTATATTTGAACAAAAAGCAATTTTTATTACCCATCCAATACTATTTTTAAAGATTCTATGTGAAATTTAGTTTAGGATTGGTCGTCTCCCTAAAAATAGACACACTGATTGCCTATTTTATGAGCCAAATTGTGTCATATAGACATACCCCTACATTGATAGTTGATTACCTTCTTACAAACTTTTCATTACAGAAAAGCCTAGATTTCACTTTAAGAGCCATTGGAAAGAGCATTCTCATTGTTGTTGTTTTGTCGGAGAGGTCATTAATTTTTTTATTACAAGAATGTATTAGAACCCAGACCCAATGTTTCAAGCTCTAAGCAAAGTAGCTATTTAAATATATTTTTTGAACAAATGATAAACTTAGGTATATGCATCACAAACTATTTTTGTCTAATTTGACAGACCATGTAAAAAGATCTCTATCATATTATTTTTTGTGATTTGAAAGTCCATATAAATCGGACGTGTTTTGTGATGTCACATTACTTGTCAGAGAGTTAAATGTATGGAACTTGAATCGATATTTAAAGTAATCTTGTAAAATAATGTTTTTTATGTGTTATATATACGCCTATCAGAAAACTTTCGAAATGCAATGAAAAAACTAAATCTAATAAGCATTTTACAATTCGAGAAACTATATTTTTTGTAATTTTTGACACATTAATTCTTGTAAAATCCAAGTCAAAAATGAAAGTTCTATATATTCAAAAATCATATGAAGAAAGACTGTCAATACTTAAGATGACTACTCTGGAAGAACAGAGAGTGTGAGAATATGATTGAGACTTTCAAGATTTTAAACGGGCATTATGACATACATAATTTTGACAAGATGTTCCTTAAGTTGAATTGACCTTAGTTAAAAAGGGTCCTATCACATTCCTATAACAGAGTAGTTAAGAAGTGAAAAAAGCTTTCAGATGAGGTAGTCGCTGGGACAAGTGTCACTCTAATTAAAGACTTGACGGAGAAAACCAAGCTCAGCAAGATGATTGAAGTAGAGAATGGCTGGATGCAGGCAATATCAACTGCCTGCCTGGTTAAACATCAATAGTAATAATAATAGTTTTATTTTGGTGGGATTTCTTTTAATATAGCATACCAGATGCTATAAAATACAAATTAACCCGATCTAATTTGGTTGGATATGGCCTCCTCCTCCTCACATTGACTGGTCTGGAGACAGCCATGTACACATTTTCGGGTATTTGGTCACCACTTGAGAACATTTACTCCACAATGGTTATCCATTCTCCGAGCGCTGTGGTGTCTCCATTGCCAGTGAAACTCACTGACTGTTTGGTATTAGGTAGTTTAAAAGTTTTTAAATAATTTAAACCCACCATTGAATTATGTATGTCAAATGCAAGACCTTTAAAAAAAGTCCTGTCTTAGTGCATCTTGAGTTCAGCCCAATTGCAACGTTTGTATTGATTCTTTTCTCATAGCCCTCAATTGAGGACCCTGTTATTAAAAAAAAATTACCAAGTTTAGGACCCTTTTTTGTCATTTTGTGCACCCCAACTGTGTACTTCTCTGAATTAATTTTCCTAAGCAATGTTTTACATAATTTTAAAACTCGCTGTGCTAGTCATGCATTGAGTGACACATACTTTTAAAAGTATTATCTAATTTTGTAGTAGAAGTTATAGTACATATACATAAGTTACTTTGACTATTTCGTAGTAATGTTATGTTCTCTTTGTCACATACTACTTAGAAGACATAAGTTACTCGATTCAGGATACCAATTTACACTAAAAATGTACCGTTTGCACTAGAATCACTATATCAACCGCACACCAACATTTGTAGAGCACGCGCTAGCTCTGAACACGAGGCACTGAACTTTGTCGTTGAAACTCGAACGAATTAGCCTTGTGTAATCAAATGATTCGAATTCACGTGTGGGGACGATGCCGGTAGCAACTGCGACTCTTTATCATAAGTACATATATTAGTCTGCGTCTTTATCGGCTTCGCCGACGCACGTTGTCAACACAAACTTTACAGAGTAGAGATGATCCAAAGCGGTTGCCATACCAACCTCTACCAACACGTTGCACTGAGATCAAATATCACTGTCACAAAATAACCGGCTGGCGGCTGCTTTCTCTATCTATATAGTTTGTGGCGTGGGCTGCTTCATGCTTACTTGCTACTTGCTTCATGCTACTTGGACTCGACTACCTTCGGCTCTGATCGGATGTATTCGGACCATAAATACATTCACGCCCGACGTTGAATTATGGCGCCCGCCCACCTCTTTTCGCTAGGGCGGGCGTCCTAGTTATCTTAGCTTTAGCATGGACGCAGTGTGTGAAAATGAGTTCGAACCTCGTTTTCGCAGTTGATAGGATTGACACGTTTTTATTTAAATATCGCAGTGTAACTGAAAGTGTGCACTAAAACATGCGGTTAATGCGCCAGTTTTGGTGTCCTCTGAAAAATAGAACGGTATATTGATAGAACGTGCCAACAGGCTGACATCATGTACATCCGTATCATTGCAATAGCACTCACACAGAGAAATAGCTCCATGTATATGATAAAATCAGTCCTACAGGCATTGAGGAACAACAACGTAAACTCCAACGTCATCCTCGAGTGTCATGTAGACCTTGAAGCAGCTGCAGAACACAATCGGGTCACACTGCAATGGATAAAGGGACACAGTGGCTCACTAGGAAATGACGCAGCGGATGAACTGGCAAGAAAAGGCAGTTGGACAAAAGTGTTTGGACCCGAACCAATAATCCCAATACCCTTGAACCAACTAACATCCTAGATTAAGGAAAGGACTACTAAACAACACGCGACGTACTGGACCGAACTAAAAGACCGTCGCCAAGCGAGAGAGATCACTCTCAAAGCGCCTGTCACGCACCCTTTAAGTCCATATAGGAAAACCCTAAGGAGAATGATAGGGGTGCTGACAGGCCACTGTCCACTTAACAAACACATGTTTAATATGAACATTACAGACAGCCCACCCATGTGCTCACGACCTGCAGCAGCGTGGCCACACAACAGGCGATCCTAAATAATCCAGAATCACTCCAGGAGGCGTGCAGCGACATCAAGCGTCTTGCGCTCTTCTGGGAAGAGATCAGCTGGCTGTAATAGCCGCCACCACTTCCATCCCATTAACTAACGCACAATGGCCAACATATGTCTGGGTGCGGAAACCGCCCTGATTTTAAACAAAAGATAAAATATTAAAATGTTTCCTTGCAACTGAACATATTCTTTTTCATTTCACAGTCATATAGTTATGCCAGTTTGTTCTTCATGACAGTCAAGAGGTGAGTCCCAGACATAGAAGTTTGTTAGGTTTGTCGCGGTTTAATCAACTTTTTCCGACCTTTCGTCGACGTTCGAGGATTCGTTCGAGAATTCGAGGATCGTGAGACTCATTTTCTATCGCGTGATTTTGAGATCTTCACTGACAAAAAAGAGCAATAAGAACAATGGTGAAAATCCCACAAACACAGTCCTGCAAACCGTATTTCAAAGAACGAAAAAAATTCTAACAGTTCCCAGTCTATATCTAATGGTCCTGCTATGTGGGCTTCATAAAAATATGAGTATGTTTGAAACAAACGAGGACAAATTAAATAGACATATGACTCGCAATGAGTACTCGCATATGACTTAGTATATATATATAAGATTGCATTTCTAAGAAACACGGCCCAGAAGGTTTGGTTGGAACCAATGCTGACCTTTGAAATCTCGTCAAGGATCCAAAACTAGCGATAAAATGAAAATGAGTCTTAAAATGTCTTTCGTCGAATGCGCTGCCGAAACTATTAGCGATAGAACAAAATAATGTAGAACAATATTGAAGAACATCATAATGTCTACAAAAAACTCCGCGGTAGCATATGTCCAACTATTGTAGTTATGTCACTACAACAACTTTTTTCATTTTAAACATTAATGAAAATGCTAACCAAATTCAAACCATGCTATTTATGTGTTTATATTAATCCTTATCCAAATAAATTATTTTATGGTCAAGACCATTTAACTACCTATAAAATAGTTTTTAAATTATTTAAATTGGACTTTCCATTCAAAAGATATTACGAATTAAAAAATTCAAACAGTAAACAAAACCGCCATAGCGCCGTGGCCGTTATTTGCGATGCAGTCTGAAAAGCGCGCCGGGCATCGCGGCGGGCGGGGTGGAGGGGGCACTGAAATAATTTTTTTTAATATATAATTAATAAATAATAATTTTTTAATAAATAAAAATATTTGTGAAAAAAAGTGTTTTATATCCAAATTTCCAAAAATAAATAATTGTCTACCCCGTGCGAAGCCGGGACGGGCTGCTAGTCATAGCATAAAATTCAAAGATAACACAAAGTTTGTGAAAGATAAGAATATCAAAGGCTGTATGGTGTTTTACCTTTGCCTTTTCTTGGTAGGAAACAATCTTACTTTTAAAGCTGTAGTTGTTCTGAATGAAGTACATATATAGTGATCTGTGGAATGAACGAATATGGAACGAATGAAATGAAATGAAAATTGAAAATCCGTAAAAAATATTTGGTGGTAATGGTCGCGCATACATATTTTTGGGATTTTATACTGTTTTACTCTGTTAAAGGGCGATTCAAAGTGATTCGATGAAATATTAGATTTCAGTTATGTAGACTGAGTGATCAAATTTCATTAAAGTGATTTGAATACATCAGCTATGTGTTTTGCAAGCTGTTACAAACTGGACAGTATGACGGTATTTTGCTGATATAATAAAATGAGTGAAAAACGATATGAGGGCGAGCAGTCTTCTCCGTCTTGGGATATACCCGGGCCTTCATCGTTAGGTGCAATACTCGACACTGTATTCCTATCAGCTTCAGAGAATCAGCCGAGAAATGGTAATTATATATGTATACCTGACTCAACCCATCAGTTTGTAAATAGGTACATACAACATACACTTTGTGTCAAATTGTTACTGCACAATGCCATAATGAATTGAATGTACATATATACGAATTTATTTGTTTGGTTGATAAAGTTGGTGTGGTGTTTTTTACAATCTAGAGCAATCAATATTAAGAAACATACATATATTTGCAATTTAATGTAAATTATCTAGAACAATACTAAGCTATTTTTTAAAAGAAAATTAGATTTAAAGTTAATGATTTAGAGTGAAAGTAAATAGGTCTTGTAGTTACTGTAGGTATTGTTTACATTTGTCTTTTCACAGAGATGTCAGAACCCATGGATTGTGATCTGTTTGCTGAAAGTGAAGATGAATTAGAAGTATTGCCAACATACGAAGAAACCATGCCAGTGTCCAGTAATGAACAGTCATCAAAACCTGCTATTTCCTCAAACTGTGTTAACTCAACAAACTCTAACCAGCAATATGAAGAGGAGCCCTTATCTCAGCCTGTGTCATCGCGTACACCTGTGCCTGAAGAATATCAACCATTACCTGATAGCTCCAGTTCTCTGGATCACAATACAAATGATGGGAATGTAACTGATCAAAATGGACAGAGATTCCCTTATGTGAATATTCGATACCAGCCAAAACCAGTCATGACCCATCACAGAGGTTATTACTACCACCCAAACTTTGGCGGACCTATGCGGCCAACTGTTATGACTCCATACCACACAAACAACGTTATAGTTCTGACCGATGATAGACGCTACATACCCCATCCTATGACTTATGCTGTTCCCATCAATCAACCACCAATGCAGGATAACAGCCTAGGATACAGAGGATATGAATGCATGCAACCTGATATTAATATGTATGGACACAGTTCAGATAATTCCACTGACCACCTGTACAGTGATCAAATCTCTAGCAGTCCAGAAAGACCTACTCGAAAGTTAAATATTTCTCCTCGTCAAAGGCAACCCAAAGAGAGTGACGTAAATACTAGTTTGATTGTACTCAGTTCGGAAGAAGAAGATAATGTTTCTGCTCCTAAAATAAATCTACTTAGCAATAATTGTCAGTCTTCTGGAGATGCACATAGTTCAACAAGCAATGTGAACAGTAGCCATGAAACCGCTTCCAGTAGGATTATTGATATAAAAAAGGAGCCAAATGATACTGATGCTGCATCAAATCAAGCTAGTGGAGAAGTGGAAGTTCATGAAGAATTTGATCCAGCAATACATGTGTATGACAGGAAAGTTTGCAATCAGAAACATTCTCATGTAGCACCTCACACACCTCTCAATCTCAACGTTCAGAATGCCACTATACAGCATAATATTAAACAGGAAAATACAGGTCATACTCATGGCTGCCCAAATAGCTACAGTCATGGGCACGAAGGGTGCATGCATAATCTTTCTGATCAGAATATGGTTTATGTTTGTGGTGATCATCCACATTATAACTGTCAAAATGGATCTCATGGCCTTCATTACAATCACCAAAGAACAATAAGGCATTGCCCACACAATGAAAGCAATACAAGTGAGTCAGTAGCTTCAGTATCAAACGTTAAAGAGGAGGTAACTGGAAGTTCACTTGTAAAGCAAGAAACCAATGCCCAAGTCTCTGAAGACACTGAGGCTAGGCAAAATGCTGTACCAACATCAACATCTGTTAAATTGGAAAGTGCTCAACAAACCAATATAAAAAAAGAGCGAAGGGCGACTAGCCAATCTAGGAATGCTGAATCAAATGAGAATATAAAGACTGAAAGCACTGAAGCCAAGATATATCGCGATGTAGGGGCAGGAGGTGAAAGGAAAGTAAAGGATCAGTCACCACAGCCTGGCACAAGTTCAGGGAGAGTGCAACCACCTGAAAACAGGCCAATGAAAAGATCAAGCCAAGTAAGTGCTAATAAATAGTTACGCTTTTAAGAGTAAATGGCAGCCCGCGATAGATTGTATTGTTCTTATAATATAATTATAAATTATTATAATAGGTAGGAGAATATGTGTAATATCTATACTTCAACTTCAAAGTTATGGCTTCATCATGGAGGTGATAGTACTGCTAGATATTATTGTCACACAGTCTATCACTAAAACAAACAAATAGGTACAGTGTAAACTCTATAAAACTGCACTCAAGGGACTGTACAATTTTCGGCGTTATAGGTTGGACATTAAAGGGATTATATATATTCACTAACTTAGTACAAATTTTACACACAGAAAACATTACTATCGATACAGATAAGAATGATTATTGTGTATTGTCTCTTAATTTCGTCTGATGGTTTTTGCTGTTCTATTATTTGAAGTTAAAAAGATGTTTAAAAGTTTTTAAGCAACTGAGATGATAACATGTAAAATGATGATGAAAAAATTTCTTAGAATCTTCAGTACATCAGTCGAGGTAAACACTAAACTACAAACAAAAGAACATACACCATTGCAGTTATTATCAAATTTGTCAATTTAAAAAGTGCTGCTTAATGCAGACATGCAAAGATATGAAAGGCTATTAAAACAAATAAAAGAATACATTTCTTAGTATTTTCGGTAATACATATGATGCCGACAGTCCATTTAAACAAATAGTAGATTGTTACACAAGGGATGAAAGTGATCAATTGCACCCGAAATATTTATAGAATATAAGTATGTAATTAGTATGTACTCTATTGTATGTGAGATGAAAATTAATTTTTAATTTTGTATTGTGGCACTGTATTAAGTCCTTATAAGTGGGATCTTTACTGCTACTGGAAAATACTGTTGTGGATTGAGTCGACATCTAACCAAACTACTCTGTGGTAGCTCAGTTGGGAAGAGCATCAGTCCTTGAACAATCGAGGGCTGGGTTTGATACAGGCTCGTACCAATGAGTTCCAATTTGTTGTTTGGAATTTATTATGTACGAGTGATAAAAATCATTACCATTGGAAAAACATCGTAAGGAAATATTCACATTTCTGAGAAGAAATTCAAAGGTGTATGTAAGGTCTACCGCATGTAGGTCAGGTGCTTGTTAAGTTTGCAGTGCCCTATGAGGGTTCGTGACAGAATCCTTAATGGATTTCTGTCTGAGGAAAGTGCAAACTTTGCGTTGTAGTCTGTGCTTCTACGCTTTCGAGTGGTATTGACCTGGTGTCGCTTTCCAGTACCGTAGTCTTTGATCCCAGGACCAGTTTGCCAAGACACTGATAATGACGCATGAAGAGAAACCCAATACCGGTTCTGGACTGATTAGTTGGCCCTCGGCGCCAGCTCTAGCCAGTTCATGAGCGGCTTCGTTACCATCAATGCCACAGTGTCCCACCTGAGAGTTACCGAGTCGGTAGCTCCCATTTGATTAAGTTTCTGGACACACTCCAGAGTCCCGCGTCGTGGACGATGGCCCATACACTCACTGTACGAGAGTAGGCCCTGCAGTAGACATATATAGGCTGTTGATGATGATGACATAATGTTCAAGCAAATTGTTCTAGATTTCATTAACTTAAACTGTAATATAAGTTTTATGTAAGAAATATTAAGTAAACTTACTATAAGGGTTACAACACTGCACTGGAAGATGTTTTCAAGCTTCACTCAGCGAGCAATGGAACGAGCTATGCTCGGAATTTCTCTACGTGATAAGGTCCGGAATGAGGAAATCCGTAGACGAACGAAGGTCACCGACATAGCTCGACGAGTCAGTGAGCTGAAGTGGCAATGGGCAGGCCACATCGCTCGAAGAACCGATAACCGGTGGGGAGTAAAGGTTCTCGAGTGGCGACCACGTACCGGGAAACGTCTACCAGGCCGTCCCCCTACTAGATGGACCGACGACCTGGTTAGAGTCGCGGGGAGTCGCTGGATGCAGGTGGCTCGGGACCGGTCGATGTGGCGTACCATGAGGGAGGCCTATGTCCAGCAGTGGACGTTTCCCGGCTGATGATGATGATGATGATGAAGGGTTACAAGTGCCATTTGTACCCCTAGGATTCATATTTTCGGAGCACAAATGGCGCCAGAGCAATATTTGATGGTGATGATGATTATCTACAAACAGGTTCTGTACGACCCTGTTTTGAAAATGATTTACGTCCAAGCTTTCGCAATCCGCAGTGTGGAGTGTACCATTACAATTCTTAAAAGCTCTTAACCGACGTAAAGAATACCACCTCTACATCACTTACGCCCTTTAGTCACCTAAGCGTCTGGTCCCGGCGGGTGTTACTTAACGGCAAACGTGGCAGTGTGTTGCGCCTGCACATGCCGTTAAAAAATTGATTTTTAATGCCAGACATGTTTCGAGGTCCGATGAATTTAGCGACAATGATCAACGTTATGCCCACGGCTGCGTCCGTGGACTTAAGAAATTTTATCATATATTATTATAGGCACTTTGTCTAATACAAGCCGCCATTTTGCATTTTATGTGATGCCTATAATCCGCGGACAAACACGAAGCTTCAATGATATCATCATCAACAGCCTATATATGTCCCCACTGGAGGGGCTCAGGCCTACACTCCTACAGAGAGTGTATGGGCCGTAGTGCACCACGCGGGCCCAGTGCGGATCGGCGGACCTCACATGCCTGTTCAAGATATGCAGGTTTCCTCACGATGTTTTCCTTCACCGTTAAGAAATCGGATAATGTACTTGAATTGAAAAACAACTCATAGATATACGGCTGGATTCGAACCCGGTACCCTCAGATTGAGAGTCCGCGCCTTATCCACTGCGCCATCGACGCTTCAATGATATATCATTTGTCATACGACGAGTAGTTTAGGAGATACAAGAGAACAGATAACCTTCCTTTGGCTTCGCCGTAGTCTGGGGAAGGAACTACTTAGGAAGCTCTGTTCAATGCCTTGTTTCACATTTCACAAACCCCTAATTAAATTATCAGTTATTATAATTTGTTGTAATGTAGTAAACATATTCATTAACTTTAGGAACCAATCCTAGTAAAGAATAAATAATTGCATCAGGATATTTGTGCTACAATAACTATATCAAGTATTAATTGAATGACATGTTAATAAATACAGGAGGGTAATAGTCAAGCCGCGGCCGTCGGGGAAGAAGTGCTGTCTGCGCCAGATCTACAGCTGGACTGGGTGTCCGACAGTTCGGATGATGAGGTCCAGCTCGTCGACGTGGCAAATAATGTAAGTTTACTGAAATAAGTTGTAACAGTGCTATATGTACATTGTACATATAGCTAATGTATGTACGTCTATACTCACCAGTTGCCTGTTGGTGTAATTGATTTACTAATAAATTGTCAAACAAAATAGCCTGTCAAGTGCAAGTCAAACTCGAGGGACTGCGAAAAGTGTGAAAGTGAGTTTGTTTGTTTATGTTTCCCGACTTAGCGGAGGGACATTATGACTAGGTATTTTGTATAGGGTTAGGTATACAAAAAATCAAGTTGTTTTAGTAGTAGTTGAAGGCCCGGAAAGGGACACAGGCTATTTTTTATTCCCGCGGGATACTTTACGAAGTTCACGCGAACGAAGTTGCGGGCAAAAGCTAGTCAATCAATAAATTTTTTGTGACCCAATAACTATGTTCCTATATAAAAAAATTCAAGCCATGATACATATATATTTTTTCGACTTCGAGTTGTAAGAATTAAAATCGAACATGTAGTAACTGACGACCTGGTTAAGGACGCGGAGAGTCACTGGATGCAAGTGTCTCGGGTCCTATGTCCAGCAGTGGACGTTTCCCGACTGATGATGATATGATGATCATGTAACCTAAACTTCTTTAAATTTAAGTACATTAAGTGATTGTGGCTTGTTTAAATGGTGATTCAGATTTATCCTTTATTTCACTAAAGATTTATTGATGTCAGATAGAACTTTATATTCCTATCTACCACCGTTCGGGCAGTCATAATTATAGGGTAACCATGTGTATCCTCGGGACAGTCCTAGTCTAGTGTGGAGACAAATATACACACTTACACTTATTTTTATTGTGAAATAATAAATATTATATTATCATACCGATGTTTTGTAGCGCGAAGTAATCGATTTGACGAGCCCAGCCAGCGTGTACGTCCCGCTTCCGACACCGCCGCCTGGCGCGTACGCGACGCTGCCGGGACCGGTGCCCGGGCCTTCGCTCGTGCACACCGTGCCCCCCGGTACCCCGCTGCTCTATGACCACCAGCAACCGCCAGAGCCCCAATACTACCACCACCACCCGATGCCGACGCATCTCGTCAGGACAGGGTAAGCGGAGCTCAAGCCAGTTCATCAGACCTCGTCTCTGACGAAAATAAGGCGCAGGCCTTATAGAGGCGCTAAAATGACCAGGCTCAAGTTTTAGGTCATGCGTAGGCGCAGAGTTATACGCTCGCCCCGGGCGCATAAAGGGCTAATTACGGCACTGGCCCTCGTAACATAATTTATTATGTACTAGTTGTCCTTGCGATCATTTTGGGGCTAATTTCTTTTAAAAATTCTCCTGAATAGTAACTTTCAGATCTAAATAAACAAAAATGAATTATGTGCCCTGGTAAGCTCATTACTTGAGAGCGAATAGATCGATTAGACAAAAAAAATTAAAACACGTATTTATATGTATAGTTTTTCAAAGAAAGACAAATAAAAAAGTTGCCCAGAAAAAATGTCCTTAAATATTATTAGTATCATAATTAACGATTCCTTTTATAGAAGCGTTGTGTAGTTATTTTTTTTCTAGCTATAAACTTGGTGAGTAATTGAAAAAAATAATTAAGTAGTATTTCCTCATGCATTGCTCTGAGTAGCAAGCATGTGTTTATAGATCGCAGAGACGAATCAAACGCGTATTTAGCACGATTATTAGACACGGACCAGTTTACGATAAAACGCTGCGTCTTTGTAATTTATGATAAAAAGTCGCGTATTTAAGATATTTTCCATATCCTATGTGTATGTAATTGTATTGCTCTGTCGAATATTTGCTGTACAGTACTTATTGCTCCGGGGTCCCACCAGCTACTGTAGTAGTTTAGCTGTTGGGGATATGGTACCGGGTCGACTCCAGTCAGAGAAACCAGTACTTAATTTGAAGAACTACATAATATCAAAACGTCCGGCGCCAGCAAAACTTAGGCGATCTGTTATTAAGATCTACGATGTGCCCTTTGCAGTTTTGTCAAACAGACTGTTCTTGAAAATTTTCACAAGACGTCATTCCGTCTTTCGTATTCCTAATATAGACAAAGTTCCCGCCAGTATGCGCCTCAAAGGAGATCACAACCATGTAGAATAACTCAGGGTCGGACCGGGCCTCAGGGGCCCGAGAGGAAAGATCAGTTAAGGGCCCGCGCCGTCTTGCATAGAGGGTATCATGTGTTTTTTCATAAAATGTTAGATGTTTTAAAGTAAGATATAATGAAGATAGGACTGGGTCCCATGGTCCCAGGGCTTCAAAACCTAGAGCTATCTATGCATTACTAGCTGGGCCACATACATTCGCCTGCATTTAAAGATGTGTGAGGTAGATAAAATATCATCATAAAGGGAACAATTTTTTAAGACGGTCATTAAGCTAGGAGGGCCCGCCCAGCTGATAATCGCCGTCCTGCATATATCCGACCCTGCTGACTGCTCTACGCTACCCGGAAGGAATTTAGTATGGTTATTTCAATTTTATCAAACTTCCACTGGCGGACATATACCTTCCCATTTTTCTCCACAACGACCACTACCGAGCCACTAGGCTTCTATATATCATTACGTATTTTATGGATGGACACTCATCGAGTGACTTCCGACTAAAGTACTGTTTGTAAAATGTCACCTTACGAATCAATAAATATGTTTTGACTCTCGATAAACAAATATTGCTATCTCTTTAAACAACTATAATCATTTAAAATCGTTTTAATTTGTATCGTAACGTTTGCTATGTGTGCTTGTGGATATAGGCATATATAGGTTACTAATGTGTTTTAGAGAGATTGTTTCAATTGCAAGTGACTTCATAGACATAGATACAAGATATAATTGAGAAACATTTGAGTATGGCGGTATAGCTAGTAATAAGGTATGTATTTAACTATGATTTATTGTAGCAGAGTTCGAGTTGGTGGTTGCATGGTCGCGTGCCGTAACTGCTGCTGCGGTCCTAACGGAGCACAAAACCCTCATACTCACGTCATGCCCCACTACCACTGTAAGTTGCTCATTTATAATATTAGGAGGACTCCAAAAATATTTTCATTTCAGTACGAATGTTTTCATCGGACTGACTTTTTCTACAAGAGATATGAGAGGTCACCTGCAAGTCTAAAAGAAATCAATAACAATGAATATCACTGTATTAATAATAAACATTTATTTAAGACCACTGATGTCTGTCTTGTAGTAAATCTTGGTAAATAAATGTAAAAAAAAACCTTGGTAAAACCCCCGCGCACCGCCCGACTCATCATCACATTACTAAAATTAATAAATCAAACATAACTTCATAGATATAAGTATTTTCTGCACAAGAATAAGTTGCAATTGTTACCGGCCAAATCCGATTTTAGGATAAACTAGTTTTACCCAGGCCAAACCAGTTCATAGACTAGTCTAAACTGGTGTGTCCTATGGCAGATAGGAGAAACTAGTTTAACTTAGGCTGAACTGGTTGAGCCTAATGGATTTGACATTATAGAAGAAAGGGGTCTCCTAATACAAGTTATCTTTAACGTAAAAGTTAGTACCCCAAAACCTGTATATTAATTTTAGTTCAGATGACGCAAAAAATATTTTTACATTTTTCAAATGCGTAAGCATGGGCTCCTCGTGCTAATCCGTTAATGTCTTCAGTAAGATATTGGAACTTGGCCGTGATAGATACTCGTAGATAGGAGACAGTCAGAGAGACAGTTCGCTTCCTTGTTATCGTGTATTGTATGTAAACTACAGATCAGTGATGTAAACTATGTGAAACCTACAGGGACCGAGAGGCGTCGTGACGGCATGCCCATCGCGCCCCCGTATCTCGTCCATGAAAGGCTTTGGCAGAGACAGCAGCAAATGCTGGTGAGTTGATCTATGTGCTTGCTTGCGACGGAGCTTGGACTTCTGAGCTCTTTGTAAACGAAACACGTTAAAGCGATTTGGCTGTCAAAAGTGTCATACTAAGTTTCATTTACCATATCTTTTAAGTTAAAGTAAGATAGCTGGCTTTGTATAGTATTTATATAAAATACGACATCGAATTTTAATGTCGGGAAATGAATATCTCAGCTTCATAGAGAATCAACTAGGTATGTTAACATTTTGATAATGCATGAAAATAATAATAATAAAACTTTTGGAGATATTTTTCCTATCGAAAAAGTAAAAGTTTATGTTATAAATTTCGAAAAGAGAAAGACTTATATTTGCTCAATTAGACTCTTTTCGTTTTAAAATTGATTTCTGAACCTTCAAGAGAATCAAAACTTGTCAAATAGGATTGACAGTGACATACTACGGACACCTATTCATTTTATGATTTTTAATCTAACACGCGCGCTGTTCATTTCAAAGTGTGTGAACTTATGACGTTAGAAGTTCACACTGTGACGTGACCAAGGTAGACTTAAAACCAACGAATGAAGCATATATCTATAGTTGGTCTTAGAAGCAACATATTCAAATTCAACTTAGAATTGTGTTTTCATGCAAAATATGTCATGATATAAGCGCGAATAATTTTTTGTCATACCCAATTCATATGACACTATGTTTTAACAGTGCGCATTATAACAAAAAGGTAAGAATATCTTGTAACAAAAGTACAAACAGACATATTTCTGGCCTGTGGCCAAAATGGCGCTAACTGGTGCAGAGAGTTTTCGTGAAAACCCTCTTTGTGTTGACTCTAAATATATGTACAAAACATTTGCTCGTATCCTTGTTTAGTTTCCTAAAACATGTACAGTGAGGCATACTATACATTTGTTACAGGAGGTGCAAAGGCGAAGCATGATGGGCGAAGTCCCCGGCGGATTCGGATTCGCTCACTTCCCTCCAGCTTACGCCGCAGTGCAGCCGCCGACCGCCGTGTTGGCCGTTAGTAGACTATACTATATGTCCTGCTATAAAAAAGTTTACTTCGTTAAAGGAGTCTAAAGCAGCGGCCGGCAACCTGTTGGCAGGCAAGGGCCACAAGGTAGCAAAATAAACTGAAGGCAGACCACACTTGTGATATTAACCCTAGAAGCCCAACATACCTACGTATAATTGGTCATATCCCATAGAAAAAAGTATTTTAAAATATTTAAAACATACGGAATTTAATTCATACACGTAATACTCGCTCGATCCACTTAAATCCATTGCAAAGATCCACTGATGGAACTCCGTGTGTCTCTGAAAATCCATTAAAGAATGGATGACACATGCAATCTTCTTTTATCAAACACAACTTCCCTAGTAAACGAGTACGACACTAGGTGGCGCCAGTAGTATGTTTCATCGCACGTCTAAAGATCACGTTTGTTGTATGGGAGCCCCTTTTTCATGCAAAACAGCATGCCTACCAGAAAGGAAGGTCTACTGAAACAGCCCTCATGGAGCTTGTGGATAGACTCGAAAGAGCCGTAGAGGAGAAAGAAATAGCACTCTGCGCCTTCCTGGACATAGAGGGAGCTTTTGACTACACCTCTACTGACATCATACTGAAATGTATGTCTCAACGAAATATCGATACAACGACCATACAATGGATTGAAGCGATGTTGAGGAACAGAGAGGCGACAATTACGGTGATGGGGGAAACCATACGGGTTAAACTGACACGAGGGTGCCCGCAGGGTGGAGTACTATCCCCCCCTAGAATGGACCCTAGTTGTCGATGACCTTCTCAGGGAGATAAATGACGCTTACTAGATACACAAGGCTATGCAGATGACCTAGTGGTGACCATTGTGGGAAAATGCCCACACACCATATCGGATCAAATACAATCAGCCTTACAACGCATCGAACGCTGGTGCAGAGCATCACAACTCTCTGTAAACGCTTCGAAAACTGTTATAGTCCCATTCACCAAAAAGCGAAAATTGAGCGCATTGAGACCTCCGACGCTCTTTGGTTGGACTATTGATTTCTCCAGGGAAGTCAAGTATCTAGGCTTAGTACTAGACCAAAGACTCACTTGGAACCAACACATCAGCTTCGTGACCGAGAAGGCTAAAATTGCTATGGGTACATGCTGCCGCTTGGCCAGAACCAAATGGGGCCTTCGACCGAGGACTCCCCTGTGGCTCTACACGGCCATAGTAGAACCAATGGTAACCTATGGCTGTGTTGTATGGCAGAAGAAGGCATCACAGACAGCATATACCAAATCGCTAAGCAGTCTCCAGAGAATGGCGTGCCTGATCACAAGCGCCGCCATCTCTTCATCACCCACAGCGTCTATGGAAGCATTGCTAAGCCTGCCCCCACTACACATCCACGTGAAGATGGAGGCCGCCTTGGCAATGACGAGATCACGGGTGCTTTCCAAAACATATTGGAGATCCACAGCCATGATGAAGTTGCAGAACGACTTCCTAGGCCACCATATCATGACGATGCCCTCGGACGCCATGCAAAAAGCTTACAACTTCCAAAAGTTGTTTAAGGTACACCTACCCGATAGGATTGAATGGGACGAAGGCATGCCCAGCAACCTCCAATCCAACGAAGTAATTTGGTTCACACGTGGATCAAGGAAAGATGAGCAAGCAGGAGCCGGAATACACAGCGAAGACCCAAGGGAGGATCTTCACTTCCCCATGGGCAAACACGCAACTGTATTCCAGGCTGAGGTGTATGCGATTACTAATTGTGTAGACGAAAACCTTCTTCGCTCATACACAAATAAGAGAATCACTATTCTCTCAGATAGTCAAGCTGCACTTAAAGCATTGATTTCATATGAATTCAACTCTAAACTTGTTTTGGAGTGTGTCCAGAAACTCAACACCCTAGGATCAACCAACGAGTTCACCTTGGCTTGGGTGCCTGGGCACTCTGACATCCGCGGCAACGAAAACGCAGATGAACTCGCTAGGACTGGTGCAGAAAGCTTGTTTTTCGGACCAGAGCCGGCTTGCGGTATTTCTCTCCGTACCATTAAGGACAAACAGTGGGCACGCCGACGAGGACTACAGTTCTGGAAAGCCACACCTGGACAAAACCAATCTGAAGCGCTCCTAAATGGCTACAACCAGTCGTATGCAAACGAAGCGCTTTCCTTAAGCAGGAACCAACTGAGGATCCTGACACGGACCCTAACAGGGCACTGCAAGCTAAACAAGCACCTCAGCTACATGGGCCTGAGTGATAACAAAGCGTGCAGATTCTGTCAGGAGGATGAGGAAACGCCCATCCACATCCTCTGTCACTGTGATGCCCAACACCACAGCAGAAATAGACACCTCGGAGGCCATACTGACTCAACGGAAAGCATTAGGTCCTCCAAACCCAGGCCTATCGTACGGTTCATGACCGAGATTGGCCTTGGGGAGGTGATATGATCCATAGGGGACTGACACAATAGATCTATACAGGTCGCAGTGACACGCAGGACGATAGGACTGCGCCCCTCATGCCCAATTAAATAAAATGGGAGCCCCCTTATTTTATTCTGGTTTTTAGTATTTTTTGTTTTAGCGGCAACGGAAATACTGTGAAAATTTCGACTGTCTATCAAGATACAGCCTGGTGACAGACGGACGGACGGACAGCCAAGTCTTAGTAATAGGGTCCCGTTTTTTACCCTCTGAGTATGGAACCCTAATTATAGTAATGAAACGGAATCGAAATTTGTCCATAATATCTCGATAAATTGAAACCGGTGAATATGAGATATTGCCATATCTTAACGTCAAATCCCCCTTAGTCGTGCGTGCATAGGCTCCGTGTACGTCAAATATCATCACTTACTTTAGTACGTGACGATACGTTGAGACGTCATCAAACACACTGGCGCATTTATTATAAAGTGCATGTTAGCATTTTACATATTTACATAGTTAACACTTTAATACACCGGCCAAGTGCGAGTGGCTACGGGCCCTGAAAATGAATTACTACGCCACTGTTGATAATACATAAATAAATGTTGATATTGTTAGCGTGACCGAGAACGTTGTTTTTTTAGCAGTTCCCCGACGATTACGAGCAGCGCGACCTTCAGTCATCGAACATGGCCGCCGGGCCGGCGCCGTCCACTTCGGGCCTCTCTCCCAACATTCCGCATGCCTCTTCGATGGTCCTGTAAGTGCCAATCGCCGGCGAACAGTTTTGTTACAGTAACAATTCCATGACAAATTGTTATTACGATAAAACTTAGAATTACTGCAATGGTTTGTTGCAGCGATGGACAGAACGTGCACCATCACCATATGCATCACTACCTCCAGATGCATCCGCCGCACCTCCATATTTCCATTCAACCCTCAATGATGGTAAGTATACCGTTTATATCCTACTTCTCATACACTCGAAGCCCTGGTCCACTAGGTCACAAAGAACGTGCATATATATTTCGTATTGTTTTGTCCGCGACTTCGTCTGCCTCAGACTTCAGATTTTATCCCACGGGAACTACAGATTGAACCAAACCAACCAGAACCAAAGTGACCGACGTAGCTTACCGCATTAGCTAGCTGGTGTGGCAGTGGGCTGGTCATATTTGCCGAAAGACCGACCAACAACCACTGGAGCAGACGAGTCCTCAAGTGGAGACCACGCCTAGGCAAACGTAGTGTAGGGCGTCCCCCGGGGTGGAAAGGACGACATACGTAGGGTAGCCGGACGTGAAAGGAATATAGGTCTATGTCCAGCAGTGGACTGCCGCAGGCTGTATATATTGATGGTATGTGTGCAGACGTATGGTTCCGGCTTTAGAATAGAGCCACCCCATGTCTGGAGTGCCGTAGGCGACTAAGCGATTTTCCTAGACGGTCCACATCGCCCAACTATCATTAAGGTCCATCTTCTCGTGTAGGTTGTAAGGTCGATGACTGAGCTCACACACCCTAATGTCAGTTGTTGAGCCGCTACAGTCCTCTGACATGTCTCATGTAGCTACTACGCTCGGAAGACTACGCCACGCGTTTACGTGTCACTGTTGTTACAAATCGGTTTGTGCGTCAAGCGTGACTACTATGGTAGGTAGGACCCTGCATCTGTAAGTGAGGTGTGATGTTGTGTGTGCAGCCGTCAGCGTCGACATCTGCGGCGTCCCACATGGCTGCGATGGTGCGCGCTGCCGAGGCTGCGGAGGCGCGCCGCGTGGGCTCCCGCGGCGCCACGCGCTCTGTCATCGAGCGCAACACTTACCGGCATGCTTACGCGCGCCCAGCGCCACACCATCAGGATGAAAAGTGCAGTATCTGCCTCGGCGTGTTCGAGGTCAACTCTGATTGCAGGTCTGTATTCTTCATCTTATGCTATATATTGATTGTACATATACACAGATACATCATCTGTACTCCGTACAATCGCCCTACATATGTAGTCTTATGGTGCTATATCGAAGTGATTTGAATGAGCCTCGACCTGCCAGGGATGTCCCGTCCATCGTCATGAGGGCGTAGTGTACCGTCGCCTCAGGAGAATGATAGCGACAAAATAAGAGAGTATGGAATATAAGTTTAAATTTGCAGCAATTTTATTTTATTAATACTGTGGCCAAATGGGTCTAGTTAACTAAAAATAAATAAAAACTATGGTTTTACATGATGATACTAAATTTTTAGGTATCCCTATCCTGTTTACTGCAGTAGGTAATTAATAACTGTGACGCAATAAACAGTTATTCGACCGTAGACTTCATACAAAGGGAACATTTCAATTTAGCTATCTTTATGATAAAATGATTTACTAATTTTCTCGCTGATTTGATGTTCGAATGGGTAATGTGTGTAGAAGAGAGAAGTTGTTGTTATGGAATTATATAAATGATCATTCATGACGGATTACGTTTTAAGAAAAAGTCATTTTTCAATGGCTTACTTATTTTTATTAATGAGCCCGCTTTAACGCTGTTGCAGGCGTTTGCCGTGCATGCACCTATTCCATATGGAGTGCGTGGACCAGTGGCTGAGCTCTAGCAAACACTGCCCCATCTGCCGCGTCGACATAGAGACGCACCGTAACAAAGACGCCACGTTCTAAACGGAGGCCGAGTACAATGCAACATCAACAGTACCTTTAAAGAAACCGTGAGAAACATAAGTGATAAACTTTACACGGTTACCTAATGAAAACTATTGATATATGCATGTGTAAATATGTGTTAAGTGTTTATCGCTCAAATTTGCGATTATTTTACTCATTTAATATAATTGCTGTAATAGGAAGTTACCGTAATGAATGTATTAAAAAATGAAATATTCGTCAAACGCTTTGTGATTCGATTCAGAATCCTTTATACGTAGCTACTATTACATATTTTTCTAATGATATATTTTTTCGTCGATACACTGTAGTTTTAAGTATTGAGGGGTGCTAAAACACCACGTCTTTGCGGTGCTCGAACGAAGCAACAGCAAAGAATAATGTAGCAAAGGCGAGGTGAAAAAAAGGTATGATAGATTATGATCTCCGCCATCCGGTCTGTGCACGCGATCTGCGAAGTTTAGTCTTTAATTGCATTAGTGGAACAAAAACTGAATCGAAGTCTAGTCGCCACTGTGCTGGACTTTCAACTCGAAATATTGACGAAAAAATACAATTCTTAGAAGTTTTTTTTATGTAAACGATTCTTAGTCATATCACCGAAGCTGAGAGACTACCAAAATCCGTGGGCTTACGATGTCTTTTTGATGAAATAATCATTCGATGAAATTAATAATGCATGTAAAGGAACTATTTGAATACAGCATCTGAGGCCCACATATTTTAAAAAATGACGTATTTCTGTGGTGAGTGTCAGGATTAAAGGTTAATGCAATACCAAAACACATAACTGACACCTTTGTTTTATAAACGCTCGGGCGGGTGAGTCGTTTAGTATTAAATATTGTAATACTATCTTTTTTGCGGATTGGTCTACACGTGTAGTATCAATTAGGTATTAAATAATCACATAAAATGGCACCTACTCGACTGGACACAGAAAAGACCCAAAAAATCCTGATGTCAGAATGACAGAGCATTATATATGCATTTTTGTGAGATACATAATATCCACTTTAAAACAAAGGTATCAAACTATAGATTAATTAATGTCTACTTTATTATAGGAAATATTAACCTCATTCCACTGTCCTGACACTTGCCTCCCGTGAGCCACCGAATGTGGATCTTGGTCTGTTCGTATATGTGTATAAACTAGCGGTGCAGTGTGGCGAATCGAGCTCTCAATATTTTTCCTTAGGTGATAATTTTCTCTACTACTATTAAACCTGAGTTTGTTTCGTATTAGAAAACGATTCTCTAGGTAAAGTTGAAGTGTCAATTGACAATATGATACGCGTCTTGATGTTTTGATACTAAGATAAACTTGCAAGCATCAATCGCCTTGTCACTCTACTTAAACAATATGTGACGAGAAATAAGAAAACTAGTCTACTGTCACAAATGATAAAAGAGTTTATGGAGAATAGTTCAAAACAGAGCAAGGGAGACGTTCCCACTTGATTGTCCCTCGAAGAGGCGCTCCCACAATTTGTAATGACTCGAGAAATACTTTATTAATAGTTGTTTACATTCCGTTTATACTTGTCTAGCCGTTTTCCTTGTTTATAGCAAAATAGTTACATGGCATTGAGGCGCACATTTTGTCCTGACCGGTTTTGAATAAGAAATGTTGAACCTGATTAGTTAACACGTAATATATCTTTCACCTCACTGTAAAACCCATACAAAAATTACATCTGTCATTTAGCAGACATGAATGGATGATACTTATGGAATTTTAGACTATTTGCGAATCAATAAAAACCATGTCGATAAATAAAAAGTCGCAACTTCCCAGATAGTTATCCTGACAAGTTTTGCTTCCTGCCAACATAAAACTGCTCGCTTCGCCATATCACCTAATAAAACTAAACCGTTTTCTTGTCGATGTCACATTACTGTTCGTGATAGCACCGTATCGTAGTTCCATGGCTGTATATTCAAACTGAATTTACTGTTTAATATTACATACTATATGTATACCAAACACAGAAAACTACAAAAAAAACGTGTTCGCCGTCGTATAATTGTATATATCCATTTAAACCTAACACGGCCCTCGAGACAGCGATATGGTTGGCGTAAATTATACAACAATTTGTAGACTTGTTGAAAGATAGTTTGAACACCGACATTTGTGTCATGGAAAAAGGGCCCTTCTTGATTTAAGAACATAATTTTGGATAGTTTCCAAAGTATACTAGAGAGAACAGCTAATGAAATATGTGAAAAAACAAATGTGAGACATTAGACGAGACTTATTTGTACATCGGAAGTTTATGCACTACGATCGCGTTGCTTTAGGCGGGCGTTGTTATCAGACTGTCGATGTCCTGCACTGTGTTCCGATGTTACGACGTGATATTATGCTCTCATCGATTCTCCACGCGAGTACTAAAGTATGGTGAGATTTTTATCTCCTAACATAAATTTAAAAATAAATATGTTAAAAATTAGAATTTGATGTCTGATGTTGTACATAGAGGAAATGTCTGTTTACTGTACTCGAATCCCTTATTTTTCCTCTTAGGTCACGCAAAAGATGTCAACAACCAGTCCATTATTTTTATTCAAACAACCAATTTATTATTCTGGAACTAAAATCAAAAATGTCACTTATGTATTAATTATATGCAATCCCACACCTTCACTGCAGCCAGTTTTGCAGGTTTCAAGAAGAGGTCTGCTGCTTTCTAAAATGTCGTGACCTAAGGGGCAAAATCGTTATAAGAGGCATTTAATAAAACTAAATTTTTATTGCTTATATTGTGTAATATCTTCTACAGGTGTATGTAATTTAGTAAGGATTATTACAGGAATAGCTTTGTATCGAACAAAAATTGCTGAGAATCTATATTTTATGTTTTAACATGAGCTTCTTTTAATTTTTCTTTGAGTTGTGGTGAAGTGATAATGGCTTGCTGCTGCAACTCAAGACTCTCTTGTTGAAGATTTTGTGTCGTTTGCTTCAGGATGTTACAGGTTCTGTAATTAAAATAAATTACATATTACTAATACATATTAATAAACATAAACATCTGATAGTCAATGTTCAGTGTGAATCCGTGTTAACTGTCATCAAATGCAAGTCTCTTATGAACGTTCTAATTATATATTCTAAAAACTAATAAAATAAACGTGTAACAATCATTCAAAGTACAGAATTTCAAGTATATGTGTAGATTGGTGTTCTGTGTGTGTTCTTATCAATTATATCATAACATTTGTGGCATACTATGAACAAGGATTGATAGAACTACTTCCAATAACTTCCAAATACAACTTATTTGTGGGATTAGATTACGAGAATAGCACATTTACCTATTTTATTTTTTTATAAATTATTTTTATTTCTCTTTTAATATTATAGTTTTAAAATTGTAGATAGCTTTTATTGTATAAGCCAAGTGCAAAGGGATATGTGAAACATCGATGGCGATTGTATTAAGATAATATTTCATCTCGCGTTGTACTCGTCTTACGCATAAAAACTATTGAACAAGAGTAAACAAATATGAAATTTCAGTAGGACACTTTAAATTTTTTACTTTCGTATCGATTTATTTAATGGTTGTAAAAGGTATCGAGATCCTGTTTAGGGCTCTGGCTTTGTAATGATGAAATTCAAATTTTTACTTAAAATGTAAACAGACCAACAAAATATTATTTTTAAATAATATAATAAATAAAAAATAGCCTCCAAACACATATGAACAATGAGTTTAAAAATTGGAGCCTTAAACGGATGGGTTATGTTATGTAAATAATATTAATTTTGTATGGTTTATTGTGTTACTAGTTCTAAGTTTATTATTATTATTACAAAGTTAAAAAGTCAAAAGCGGTGACTGATTTATTGTTGATTTTTGATAGGTGGTTATTTCAAATTAATCCTAATGCAAAGTGTGTATATTAAGTTACTTTGTTATACTTGTGGTTGATGGTTGTCAAGTAATTACTGAACGAGTTTTCTTAAATTACATATTTTTGCATTGTAACAATATTTTAAAAGAATGAATTCACCGATTGCATATTTTATAAGTTAACTTATTATATTCGTGGTTGATTCATATCGCAGTTATGCTTTAGAAAACAACTTCAGATTTTTTAGATTCTATTTTATTCTCCCTTACCTTATTTTTTTTCTTCAGAAAATACATATTTTGAATGTATGTTCTTTTTATGATTAAAGTCTATAAAAATTACAAATTGTTTTATTTGCTGTCTGGTCCCTAATTTCTTAAGTCTTGTCAGATGAACAGTAACTTATATTGTGGCTCTGAAATGTCACAGCGTGCAATTTAATGAATGCCATATTATTATTTTACAAAAAAGCAATCTTGACATCACAGACCATCAGCAAGGAGAGGATGAGATGGGTAAGAGCTCCTCCAGGTGTGGTGATGGTCAAGTATAAATATAATTTTAACATTTAATACTTAGCAATGGTGAAATTACCTGCAGGCATGATCAATTCTTTCGCAGATAGCATCTGATGCCACAACATTGCCAGATAAATATGATATTTCGGCAGCTACAGTTGCTAGCTTTTTTGCATAGTCCATATAACCTGTAACATTTAAATACTTTTATTAACCATCAAATAACCTTTACATAGACATTCATACGAACAAATGATATTCAAAATCACAATTTGCAAGATTTTTTTTACAGCTACAGCCCAAGATCATGAGCTGATTAATTGCAACATTGGTTAAACTATAAATAAACAGATCAAAGGGAGATGTGGGGGACAGAATGGTGGGTGTGAGTGGGGATAGTTCAAAAAATCATAACTTCACTTTTTCCTGATATTTTCAATAGATTTCTCTAAATTGTTTCTTTAACTTCGCCTGTCACTCCTACTACAGGCTTATAAGCTTACTTCGTTCCCTCATCTCCCACTATGTGGATACAATTGTAACCTAACAGACACAAATCTGACATTCACTGAATTGTTTCTGTTTTGAAATTAAAAAATAATTTCCACTGTGTCATGTTTACACTGTGTTTCACACATTTTGAAGTGTCACCATACAAATTAAGATTTAATTCAAATTTTGATTTCTAGAATAAAAATGTTATAAAATGTTTCAACTGCACCCCGACAAACCTACACTAAAATCATTATTAAAATCAGAGATCCTACACTTATAGGCAACTGAGAAGATTCTTACAGGTTAGCCCTCAGTAGTATTTTCATTGATAACTCAAAGATAGATAGGATCTTATAGATAAATACAGTAGAGCGTCGATTATGATTATGGGAACTAATTGGGGGACATGGGTGTTCGGGAAAACCTGGATTTTATGGATAATCTCACTACCTATATGTATATTGATTCAGCCATACATATTAATGTATGTACAGGGAAATGAAAAACAATATTTGCCAAAACTATCCGTTGACGAATCAGCAGATAGTTTTTCTCCCTGTATTTGAAGCCCATGAATGCTATGTCCTGACTTAAATTGTTTTAAACAGCCTATGGTTGCTTGTAAATCTAATGGTCCTACAAGTTTTTCGTTAAATTGAACTCTTTTTCTCTTTGGGTCAGAAATAGGTCCTACAGATATTTTTTTAGTAAACCACTTATATACCGCATGATCCAAATTCGTGTTTGAGGCAAGCCTCATTGTTTTACGACACTTGGATCCGTCAAAAAAATCAGGCTGGGACATATAGTTACCTATGCTCATCTTTTTTTTTTATCCATAATGGTCGACTTACCAACTTGGTATTCATTGGATAACTTGGTTGAAGATTCGCCTTCCTCTAACCGTTCATTAATCTCGTATTTATCTTTCATAGAAATGACAACACGAGTCGCGGGAGGCAGAGAGCGGCACGCGCGAGTAACGAGTAGTTCGGATTAGCAGTCATTCGCTTGATCGAAGTTCGGGTAATCGACTTTCCACTGTATAGTTATAATTTCTAGAACTTACTAATCAGTGTTCTTAGATTGTGGTTGAGGTCACTCAGGGTACCCCTCACAGCAACTAGCTGATCCCAGTGGTGTGGTGGGGTACCATCATCACCCCACTCAAGGGCCTGTCTCACCAAGCAGATCTCCTTAGACAATGTGTCTCTCAACCTGTGCAAACATGTATCATATAGTAGTTGTAAAGCAAATATCTACATGATTTTGAAAATATTTTTGGATACCTTTCACTAGTATCTTGTATTGCAATGAGGGTAACTGTCAGGAGTTGAGTTGCTGCATTTACATTGACTGTAGTAGCTTGACGAATCATAAATTCATGCTCCAAATTATCCATGCCAACATTTTCCCATTGCTGAACAGTATGTACATGTTTCTGTTCTTCGCAAATTACTGTTTTAACAAAACCAAGAGCGATAGGAGAATAGTAACGTATTTTTAAAGGTGCTGTCCTCCTATTCCGGCAAGCAAGCCTTATTAGGTTAAACAACCGAATATTCTTAAACATTTCTCTAGAAGGATGGATGTAGAGATCGAATTCGTACAATTTGTAGTTGATAACTTATACACACATCATAGTGAATGTTATATGATGTATAAGTTATTGATTACTCCGCTTGTGTTTACCTATTGCAGTTAATTATGGTATCTAATAATATGTTTTTCACTGTTGTTTCATAAAATTTTAGGTTATGGACTTGATTCTACCATCCATCATCTGCGCCGTTCTTTCCTTGTCAATGTCAAACTGACATACTGTGTATGTTTAGTGTTACAGCTAGCGGCTATGTAAAACAGCCTTTTAAGCAATTCAACTGCGACATATATATTCTTCGGAATGTATTTATTGTGTCCATTCCACGCATCCAACATTTTTGATGAATTTCTTTGTCCAAGATGCTATCAATCAAACACGTTTAACGAGGATCCGCTCAGAATGCTCCCATACAAAATTTATTTTGCCATAATCTTTCAAAATATAATAGCTGGCATTGATTAGTAATTACCTAAAAATAGGAGATTAGATTATATTGTAGCGAAATTAATAATAATAACGTGAAACTTTATTGCCAGATGTCAACTACAATAGCCGTAACTCAGGTAAAGTTTGTAAAAAAAGAAAATTGAAATTCACTATTATGTGGCATGCATGTGTCTTGGGACCGCTAAATGCGGTATACCATAAAGTAGACCTATATCCAGCGGTGGACGTTTTCCCGACTGAGGATGAATAAATTGTATGTAAAGATAGTCACTTCGCAACATTGCACTCAAATGTCTTATTTTTTGGTAATTACTGTACAAAGACCACTGTCCTGTTTTAAAAGATAATGGTAAAATATAATAGTCTCTTCCGTAGATAGTCCCTTTCTTTGATAAAAAAAATCGACATACTGGATGAGTGGAATGGCACCCAAAATTGACAGTGACACATGAGATGACATTGACAGCCAGCTGTATTGTATGTACGTGGTATGTACGTGTAAACCAGTGTAAACTGTAATATGTCGAAATAATATTTTCCCTTTTGAAAGTTTTTCGTACTTCTCTGATAAGAAAAGTGATATAATTGAAGCAAAGAAAGCGCAAACGGTGCTTTTTCGTCCACACCCAGTTTGTAAGTCATTCTGGATTTGTTCAAACTTATCACACTGGTGTTAATTTATTCCAGTTTAATCATAGTTTAATCTTTGTTGATACAGTTAGAGGCTACGGTCTGTTCAGGAGTCGTGCATGTGCGTGCTCCAGTCGGTCAGAGTCATAGGACGGATCATGACACCATCACTACCTCTGTTCCTACAAGGAGAAGTTGTTAGAGGGTTTGGAAGAGGTTCGAAAGAACTAGGATGTCCTACAGGTATTTTTAAACAGATTTCAAAGAAGAAAGTTTGGAAGTTTTTTGCTCTAAAAAGTTCTTACCATTTTAATTATTTTAAAAAAGTCCAAGGGATTGTAGCTAACTATTTAAAAGTTATGAATGTAAAACCAATTATATGCAAAATTGTACAACAGAGTACTTGTATATTATAATGATGATCCAAGAATTAAGACTCAGTTAAAATCAAATCATACAAACCATACTACAGAGTAAATTCCCTCTCTACTCTTGGTTTTTATTGTTGGTACTAGCTCATACAATTTTGCTGTTATATTAATCATACCAATATTACATAAAACATATATTAAATGATAAAATTATACTGTGTCTAAGGATTAATAGATGAGATTCAACTAATTGTTGTATCTGATTCAGATAATCGTAAATACCTTATTTGAATGTAGCATACATACATGCAGGGGATTTGTACTACTTTGATATGTAGTTTAATACTTTAGAAATTCCAAATCGATGTCACCCGCTTGAGGTTATATTTTAGGTATGTTGTCAGGTGGTTATCTTTTTAGGGTTAAACATAGCGTAAATTTTTTATTGAAAACCTCAATTCAGCTGTCATGCCTTTTCTCAGATATCAATGGCCCAGTTGCTCATTTGATATTAATCACTGTAGAGTTTATTTTCGGTTTCTATATCACTTTTAGATTTTACTTCCTGTCTTCACTATTTAATTTGCAGGTGTAGTTCAAAATTGTATGGGTGTTCTTTTTAATATCACTTTGTAGTTCATGAATACAACATATTTATCAGCTAAGTTAAATGCAGTTTTGTTTATTTTACACACAATCGCAATTCTGAATAAGCGAGATCTGAGGTCAAGCTATTTTGTTATTGTTGTGTTATGGTGACATATCTCTGACATACTTTTAACTATCAAGCAGTTTTGAATAATAATAAAACAATTAGGTGCATACGAACTCCTTTACATTAACCAATTATTTTTCTTCAAATAATCATTAAATAATTACTCATTACAGCCCTGATATATGTAAAACCTAACCTACAGATATATCTGAGCTTCTATCTAATCATATCTTAAGTACATAATTCTGTCTGTTATAGTATAGGAATGGTTATGTATGTGTATTGTGTATGTAGAATATCCAAACAACACTATCATTGTCAAATATCTAATTACAATTCTACTGTTTTTAAGTTTTCTTATCAAATGGTGTCAGCTACTGTTTACATTGTGTTCTTATCATACTGATTTAACAATAAAATATATAAATTTGAAATCATTGCAACAAATTACTAATAATTTTGACATTTTTAATTTCCAGTAGGAATGTCATTTTGTGTACACATGCCTGTCAATTCTGTTTCATTTAATTAGTAATTTTCAAAAGAGCAGTGGTATCTCAGTTTTAGTAGAGTGTTAGCATGTGTTAGTCCTAAATCAAGCGTCTGGTTTTGATCGGAGCTCATAGCAATTAAATATTTGGAATGTATGTATGAATGATACAGGATCATTAATTACCATTGGATTTGCGGTAAAGGAAAGCATTGTGATAAATCCTGCACACTCCTGTCTTTATCTTAAAACGTAAAAGTGTGATGGTAATAGATGGAAGAATGTCAACCATAATAATTTAATAAATTAATGACTGGCTATTTTTTTCCAATGGCAATCTATCCTTGCTAGAAGCTTGTAGCAGCCAGCTTCTAGGTATAGGCCAGGTACTTTTATGTATGATTTCCTTTATAGGTAGCACCTTATCTTTCCAACCTAACAATAATCTCTAATATAAATAAACATTTAACATTTCAAAGTAAAAAGGAATTGAACAATTTGGTGGATTGTTATATAGTGTTCAAGTCTTGTTTTCTTATCTACATTCGTGTATACGCAGCATAATTTACAGCTGTCACAATAATCCTATTGTTAAGTTTTATTAGTCACTTCAAATTACCAGAACGTCTATGTAGATTAGGTTATTATTAAAAGTAAGTACCACTAACCAGATACACAAGATTTTTATGCTACATACTTTTTCTGTTATGATATTGATAATATCTTGAAAAAGACTCTCCCGTCAAAAATTGTCTCTTCAGATTCTCCGTTACTGTAAGAATCTACAAATTCTTGATCACATTAAGATATTGTATACAAAGACTTTGCTTCCCACCTTCTGATTTTTCTAAACTAATTCTGATGCATGGATTGCTTCTATCCTAAAGCTGAGAGAGTAATTCTGCAGATAAAAATTTCATACTAACCATATTTTATTATAACTTTTTACAATATGCTAGCTGGCTTCGTGCAGTAATTATCTAAAAGTAAGACACCGGATGTGTAATGTTGCGAAATGAATATTACAGTGAATTACAATTTTCATTTTTACACACTACACTACATCTAGGGACCATTAGCTGCGTAACGGCTATTGTAACTGGCTATGTTGCGACACTATATTACTTATCAAAGCCAGAGATATTCTACTTTAAAAGAGTGTGGCGAAGAAAATTTAATGAGAGCATTCTGAGTTCCTATTGATAAAAAACCATATAAGGTATAAAATATATAAAATCAAAGCTTACTTTGGAATACTTCAAACATTAATAAAATTATTTTAGTAGCTCAGTTAATAGTATTATAATGATTTAAAAAATCTGAATTACTCACTACGGGCTTGCATTTTATACAGGACTCACTATACCATAAGATGCCTTAGAACGAAAGCATGCTAAGTTCTAGACCACAATGAGACACTGGCTTGTTACAGTGTCTATGATTGCCAGTAGCACTGAAAACACCAGTTAGTTCAAAAATATATAGCCTGTAGGATGTGGTCTCATTTTCAACCGACTTCAAAAAAGGAGGTTCTCAATTCGAATTTTTTTGTTTATGTTTTGTTTGTTTTGATGATTCTTGTTTTATTTGAAAGCTGGTGCTTTACGCGTGTTTCCATTTCAATTTGGTTCAGTTCTGACAATGGCATCCATGAGAAATCTAAATAAGTCTTAAATTTGCTGTAGACTTTTAGGGCAATTGAAGTCGAGCTCTAGTTCTTTTTGAAAGCGTTTACTTGTTAACCTATGTAATCATTGATCGCTTTATGAACTCCCTCAATAAGTTATTTGTTGTCCTGTCTGTAAACAAACACATAAGTTGTGCTATTTATTTCCACAGCAAACTATTCTTTGGAGGTGGTGAAGTCTCTTCCGAGCGGGCTGGAGCCGGGCGTGTACTATGGATGGGCGCAGATAGACTCGGGTCCTGTATATAAAATGGTTGCGAACATAGGCTGGTGTCCATTCTATCAGAATAAAGAATTGTCGGTTGTAAGTATATTTTATAGTTTCAACGGGAATTAGTTGAGAATGCATTTGATTGCATTCAAAATTTCTATTGCCATAATCCTTTAAAATAGAATAGTTGGCTTTTATAAAATTAATTACCTAGAAAAACGAGATCGAAATATAGTGTCGCGAAATGAATAACATTAGCGTACAACTTTATTGTCAGCTACAATAGCCGTTACGCATCTAATGGTCGATAGACGGTTATTAACTATTAAATTCTCACACACAGCATCGCATGAAAGTATCAAGTCAATGGTGCGAGTTACAAGTTTATTACGTAATACATACATTATTTTGTAAGGCAAATAATTAAATGCAAAATAATTCAACCAATAACAGTTGTTAAGGTTAAATTATGGTATTTACGAATTCAATTCTTAATATTTATGTCAACTACCAACTTCATGGTAATTCTGCCAAAATCTGGCCAAAGAGGCAACGTGTAATAGGAGCCAACCACGCGATACACTTTGAGAGGACTAAAACAAAAAGGGAGAAAACTAACTCGAAACATAGTTAAGTTACTATAGGGATTACAACTTTATATTGTTGGAATGAATACAATTAGAAAGAGTGTAAACAAAACGACAAAAGACATTTGATATTAGAAGGACGGGGGATATTATCGGGGAGAAAATTGTAAAGCGACGATTTATTATTAGGGGGTATTTACGAAACTTGTTTTTTTTAAATACTAAACCTATGACTAGACATTGAATTGAAAATGGCATTTGGTATTTGACATTAAATTAAATATCTGTAATATTCAAAGAGTTTTAAATTATTATATACATATATTATATAATTATATATATATAAATCTCTTTGTATATTCATTTATTTATTAATATTGTAAGCCCAAAAGAGAAGTTATAGTGGTATACATAATACTTTAATATCTATTCTAACCTATAACTAGCACAACAAAAGATTTTGATTTGATAAAATAGTTATTGCGGTTACCAATTATGTTTTCGGTTTCCACAAACCTGATATATATTTTTATAAGATTATCTAAAATTAATGTTCTTATCAAGAACTTTCAACCATTATGGCATAATCATGTCCATTTCATATCCAACCTCAACGTGTACCTAATCAATAGATTATTTGATAAATTAGACTGTTAAATTAGAAACTGTTACCGTTATGTTACAGAATTGAGCAGGCCCTGCAAGAAATTTATGCGCTGAATTAGTTAAATACATTGAAATGACTTATTTAGGTTAGCAGGCTAATACATAAATTATTAATAAACAATACATAACGTTTGTTGTTACACTCTCTGTAGGACAGTAGACCTGAGCCCCTGCAGTAGAGACATATATAGGCTGTTGATGATGATGACATAATATTCAATCAAATTGTTCTAGATTTCATTAACTTATACCGTAATATAAGTTTTATGTAAGAAATATTGAGTAAACTATAAGGGTTACAAGTGCCATTTGTACCCCTAGGATTCATATTTTCGGAGCACAAAAGGCGCCAGAGCAATATTTTTTAGTTTTTTAAGAGGCTATGCTGTTGTCAAAGCGCCCATACAAACGTAGTCCAGTCATATTTTGAGTATTAAGCTATGAAAATCTATGAAATTTTCAAGACACAATCTAGAATCAAATATCTGTGTCGGTGGTGAGTCAGATTTTCGTTTAAATATATACTTCCAGAGTTACAGGGCGTCAAAGTATTGTATTTTTCGGTAATAAAAAGCCCCAACTTTGAACCTGATTTACAAGAGTATGAATCAATTTAGAACAATTTGGAAAAACCACCGACATCTAAAATTTCATTAGTATACTGTATTAAAAAAATGGTTACATAATATACTGTATCCTTCAAATGATCCCTGGACTACGAAACATCCAAATAACGGGTGGATAACATCGCATAATGTATGCTGTCTCACCGTACGCGCTCGAGTAGGATAGGGCTCGGAGAGGGACAGTTACAAAACAATTTAACCTTGAAACCGACCACGTGGTCTTACCAACATAGCCTCTTAAAGGGACTAAAGCCCCAACATGGTTTTCAGAAAAAGCGTCTAAAACTAAACCACTTATAATATTTAAAAATACTTTTATGCATAAGCGATTTCTCTCAGTAAATCACATGTTTTTCTCTGTTACAGGAAACCCATGTTATCCACAATTTTGACAAAGACTTCTATGGTTCGATACTAAAAATCGGCGTGATCGGTTATTTGAGAGGAGAGAAGAACTTTGATTCACTAGATGGTTTGATAAAAGCTATAAAGCAGGACATTGCGGATGCCGAAAGGAATTTGGAAGAACCACACGAGCAAGAAATAAAGAAACACAAATTTTTTACACAGTAACGGTCTGATTGTATTAGCGATGACACATCGGATCTTGACGCTAGACTACTTAAGAAAAATCGAAATTACATATTCGTGTAGTGATATTAGTATACATGTTTTACACTCAGAAATTTCTGTTTTATAAGTGGTCGATCGCCAAGTTCCGTGTTCTTACAACGTTTAAGACATCGTAATCATGTAGCTACTTACGAATGACTGAATCTGATGATGGTGAAATATTTATTAGTTTTTTCAGAATTGCAAAATGGAACACGTAATTTTTAATATTATTTTTCTTCTAAAATATGTATTTGCTCAAGAACTTAATGTTTTAGTTTACCAAAACACCTAACTTATCATAATTACCACTCTCAGAACAACTAATATTTTTCCTAAAATGTCTTAACTGCCTCAGTGAAAAATATTTCATCGAAAACAGTAATATGTTGTGAATGAATTTGTACATCTTCTTTTTCTTATGCTGTTCGTGTGAAATGGCAATTTTCAACCGACTTAAAAAGGAGGAGGTTACCAATTCGCCTGTATGTTTTTTTGTATGATGTTACGCCATAACTTCGCCAATTGTGAATATATTTTGATGATTCTTTTTTTGGTAGAGCATATTGCAGAGGTTGTCTCATATAAATTTTATCGAAATTGAGCACATTTTGAGACTACCAACAAAAAACAAATATATACCCAGATCATTCCACCTCTAAGGGTGAACATTTTTAAGGCAATTGAAGTCGGTTTTAGTTCTTTTTAAACGCGTTAATTATTCCCTACTAGTATACATAAGTATGTAGCCATTATAACATGATTCTTTATATAGCACTAATAATTAATATAGTAAACACGGGTGAATGTCTCGAAGTCAAATCTCCTGCTTATTTGACTCTAGCATTATTTAAAAAATTCCGAATTTATATTTTATGTCAATATTCCAGCACTGACTTTTTGTTAAAAAAATTAGAAATTTTAATAAATTATACCCTCGTTTTTTAAATGTACCTACTGCAGATTTTATCTAGCTAGGTCATGCATATATAAACGGGGAATTTATTGGTTTTATTTGTGAACAGCTTTTGTCTTCCAGGTAGTTTACCAAATTTAAGTTTAATGTTGTAATTATGTAAATTGTAATTATGTATATTGTAATTATGTATATTGTATAATATAAAATATATTGTTAATGTTATAATAGCTTGCAGTCTTATTTCATATTTTTTATAGGATGGTTTATATATTTTGTTGTGATCTACTTCTACGAGAGGATCATGTTTAACAGTCGACTTGCAGCTGTTTATGATTGGTGATAGATAGTATTTAGGTATCAACGATTTAAAAGTTATGTGAATCCAGAAGAGACCAGAATAAGATTTATTTAGTACTTCAATAAGCTCCATAAAGTGACCAAAGCAACTAAGGGAATGTTCCAACCACAGAAGGTTCCAAGTGATGGACAGCGGTGTTGCCTATGGATTAAAAAACCTTTGATTTCCAGTCCACCTCTCATGTGTAGTGTTTGTTCAATATAAATACATTGGCGTCAAACTTATAACATCCCTCTTTTTGCGTCAAGGTTTAAATACAGAAATAAATTTAATATTATCAAATTACCAAACAAAGTAGTACAGCAAAACATCAATATTATAACACGTCGCTTAAATAATAATATTGTTCGGACAGCCATTGATCAGGTTATACAAAACCATTTTTAATATATATTATAAGATTAATATTAACTTTTGTGTAATAATTAAAAGTAACTTTATTTCAAATCCTATTTTTAGGTAATTACGTATTTATATTTATAATTACCAACGATTCTATTTTTAAAGATTATGGGAACAGAAATTTTGTATGGAAGAATTAGGAGAGGGACAACGTTAATGTAATAAATCAACCACAGATATTATATATCTTTGTAATACTCGTAGATGATTTGGATTAATGACTGAAAACCAGGGATTGTGGTCCCACTTCTCGGTGGGACCACCAGCCATATGTATTATGTATGGCTCGTGGACCCTCTGCTACGTTTATATTTTCGTGCTTTTTGTATAAAAACCTTATACGACCTTTACTTCTAATACTTTTTGGGAGAATTATTATTAATTTTACTGTGATTATTAAATCAACCAGAGATGCAGCAAATATGCGAAGTTGCTATACTTTTCAAATAGGTGTACTCATTTTATTTTACCATCTAAATTCATCTAACGCTGCTATAATTCGTTATTCAAATTCAATCATTTTACTTGGAAGTCATTTCATTGTCTTAAGGTAAATTATTTTTGTATTAAAAACATTTTAGCAGTCATGTACTAGGAACACAAAATTCCCACTTGCTACAGGTTTTATTCTCTTATACAGTTAAAGAAAAAGTTCTCTTGATTCGCAACTAGTTGAAGTAGAAAACGTCCAGAGTGGAATAATCAGAGTCAGGTTCAAAACAAACAAGAAGTCCCATTGAAAAAGCCTTTATTTTTAATGCATTAACATAAATGAAACACTCCTTCACATTCAGAATTAAGAAACAAAATCGTTCCATACAAAATTTATTTTATCTTTACCTTTTGAAATAGCTAAGGTTGTGTAATACATTAAAAAATTGTGATTTCATTTTACATATTTCATTGATTTTTTAAATTATTTTATTTATTTATTCAACATGAAGCTGTATAAAATCAAATCTGTACGATGATGCTATTTAAAGGTTTTATAATATAATATATTGACAAACCAAGCTCTATCATATTTTGATACATTATGATAAAATTCATTTTGTATGAAAGGAATTCGTTTTGATTCACCTTAAATGAGGGCTCTCTCTCTAGGACGTAACTCAATGTTGTTTTCGTCTGAAGGAACAGCCTGCAACAAACAAATAACATACATGTATAAACATTGAACACACAAAGCAAAGGATTTACTATTTTTATGGTACTGTATGGTACTATACTATTTGTATATATGAAAAATTGATTTACTATACAATACTCTTTAAAATAATTCAGTAATTTTATATTCTCTCTCTATTCTCATTTGTAAATATTGTCTAACCCATAACTTTTTTTAATAATATTTTATATATGTATAAATGTAATGTAATGGAGTTATAAAAGGGTATACATAAGTTAAAGATCTCTTTTCAATTTCGGAATCGCTGGGTGCCAGGTCAGGACTGTAAGAGGTGGGTTTGAGAAAATTTTAAAGCCCACCTTCTGCAGGGCAGTCATCGCAACATGGCTTGTTGCCATGCATCGCAACAACTTGTGAACAGGCCCACTGTCGTGCAGAAAGTTGACATCTTTAGTCAATTTCCACCTTCTTTTCTCTTTGATGGCTTCCTTTAATTGCTCTCTAAGAGCCTTTATCTATCGGGACGTTTATCTTTGTAATTGATCAACAAGATTTCTTCTGAATCCCAACAGATTGTCACTATGATTTTCCCCAGCCAATTGTGCCACCTTAAATTGCTTGGGAGGTGGTGTGCTTTTTTCATGATACTGCATAAAGTCCTGCTTAGTCTCAGGTTCATAATGATGAACCCAAGTTTCATAACCAGTAACAATTTCAGGTGACAATACATCTTTTCTTCCCTAAAGGTCCAAAAATGAATGAGAACACTCCATATGCTGCTGTTTTTGAAGTGGTGTGTGCATTCTTGGCACCTATCTTGCACTGACTTTAGTCATGCCAAGATAATCATGAAAAATTTTGATAATGCTTCTGTGAGTTGTTTTTCATTAGTCTGGCATTTTCTGATATCAATTTTTCTACTTTTAGAGTAATTTCCAGAGTGGTCACTTCACTTGTCCCTTCTGGTCATGGGTCATCTTAAAGTGACATAGTTTTAATTTGAAACAGTCCCCTAAACAGATGATATCTTTTCCAGTATGGTCTGAGCTGATTTTCTTTGTTATGCAGCTCAGATTTATGACCTCATTATGAGAAAATCCAGTATTTATACTAATAATTAGTTGCTCAATTGGTACCTAATTCAGTGAGACCTCCAGGAAAATGTATGATGAATTTATAATATATAAAAAATCAACAGTCCAATGACAATTATTTTTGCCTTATACAGATGGAAATGCAAGTTATAAACTAAAAATAAAATAATACAGTAATCCAATTTTTAAAATTCTCCCATCCCAATTATGTAATAAAATTGCATATAGACTCCACTGTAGTATATGAGTGAACTGTGTGTATGTATGTTTATTTACTAACTTTCCATCCTTACACCACATTCCCGACTATAAACTCTTTAGAGGCTATGTCAAAGACAATCTCTAAAGCGGAACTTCTTTGAGTATACTACTGCAAAGGTCTTTGGTAAATGTCATTTTTCCATTGACTTTGGACTTTACAGGGAAATATTTATATCCTCTTGGGGAAATATAAAAGGAAACTCCTAAAGGTTTAGTGAAATCGATAATAGTTTGCAGATATAATTTGATAATTATGCCAAGTAAATGCATTGTGTATAGTTGTGAACAGACAGGGGTACATTGTTTTCCAAAGGCAGAAACATATAAACTTCAGTGGATAAAAGCTGCAAGACTAGATACTTTTTAAAAATTAGCCGCCTTTTGTGTACATGCAGAATGATGTGTTCAGCTCAATATGTACTGGTCACATTTAGGTAAATTACTTTACATAATAATCTTATAAAGTTTTTCAACATTAGACTTAGGCAAAACAACTGAAGCCTTTTGCCTCAATTCGCTTGACATTTAGTCGTCTATCGACTATCAACGCCGTCCAGATCGTTGATTGGTAGCTCTCGGAAACTTTGCCAAGTTGCAGTTGCCATAACCAGTAGTTAAATATTTTTTTCGGTAGAACAGAGCAGATTCTCACCTTCAGTTAACCTAGCGCGGCCGCCAGTCGGCTGGCACAGGATTGTGGAGCAGCCGGCGCAAACCACTACCCTCTGCGCGTGACTGAACACTGTCGTGATCTTGTAGCAGCCGGGACATTTCACATCCATGAAGTATGAGTTCGGATGTGGCACCAGTCTTTTCAGCTTGTGTTTTCTCCTCTCAGACGCAGGAGAAGGATGCAATAGATCCACTGCAAGCTGAAATTGTATACGCCACTATTAGGTTAGGTAGTTTATGCATACCTTTTAATTGGTACTTATGGCTCATAATTTGGTCATCAGGTCACATTAGATTTCTATTTTACAGAAAATACACGGTTGGAACACATTTTTCACGAATAATTACAATATGTCGCAAGCTGCCATGTGTTCATAATGGAAGCACTAGTTTGTTGACGGCATTACACTTTACTGGAGGAGAATAACTATAGCAGTAAAATTATGTGCACAATTAAAGAGCGTGTTTCATCAATACTTAAATCAAACACTGTCTAGTGAATAAAGATATCACGCAAAATTACACACCGGCATGGTTTCAGCTCTGTTGCAGAACCGGAAAAGGAAAGACGTTGACTCGGTTGACTATGCCAAAGCGAAGAAGAAAGAAACACCACACCTAGGAGCATATAATCACTACGTTTTACACCACAGATTAAGAAACACAATAATAGTGATGAGCACTAATGAGTATGAACTCGGCTTGGAATGGCGCTGACCGATTCGTGTCAAACTTAAAAGTAGTTTTACATTTACAATTGGCAGCGGCTCGTTTACATGTTAAAAAATTACTTTGTTTCTTGAAATTGCATTACTCCAAAATCCATATATTAATAGCAAATAAATTAATAAAAATGAAAAGCAGAAAAAATTTGTACGCCACTTTACGAAAATTGTGAGGTATGAAATTTCGCACATTTATAGTTTATTTAAAGAAGTGCAGAATTGTAATATTTAAAAAAATTGAATTAACTATGGTCGAATTTCGAACACTGTTTTTAAGCTTTTACTATTAATATCAATGAAAACCTGTCCCTATTATTAATAAATCAATCTGTGATGCGTGTATAATGCATTCTCGATACATCGTCTTTATAAATATAATAACATATTTTCGATCATTTATTTTAAAATTACCTAGTAAAATGTTCCTGCTAAGGATAAAACAAATTTTTGACTTGGCAATTGCGCGAAAGGGTCAGAGTGAAGACAAAGTATATATATGTCATAAAAAAATTCTTTAAGAAATGATGTTATAAAAAAAACCTTATAACTTAGTATATTGACTTCGTATCTGTCCGTCACACCACATTTACACAATCGTGTTCGCCATTTGCCTCGTCAATCGACGAACATTTGACAAAACATTCGTATACGAGTGCTGTCGCGAACTACTGTTCACACATTCGCGGGATGAATTATTTTGACATTCGTACACGAACATGGAGGACGTGAAAATAATGACGCTAAATTTATTGAGTTTATACAATTATTTAGATATCCTGCTTAAAAAAGTAAAAAAGAACCACCGACGCAGACGATGGTGGATGATAGCGTGTCATCGCATTTTCTTTGATTTTAAGTTCTAGGAATTATATAATTCGCACTTCACTACTGAATGCAGGCGAATGTGTAAACAGTAAGTTCGTGTTCGCCATTCGCGTCCGAAAAACCGCTCCCAACGCGAACTCGCGAATCGAGAGGCGAAGCACGAGGCGAATACCGAGCACATACATATGCGTGTTCGTTATTCGCATCGCCATTATCGCAGCGCGTAAAAAAACGAAAAAGAAACGAAACAAGTGGTAAAAATGAAAGAATGAAATGCGTAGAAAAATTTAATTAAAGTTCTGAAAAAGAATAATAAGTAATAAAAAAGGCTAAGAACACTAAAGCATGCAAGTGCTAGCCATTAGCAATAGGGTTGTTGACACAAGCTTTAGGAACAAAACATTATTAATGAAACGTTAAACTAATACAAATCTTTAGAAACTTGTTTTTCTACAAAATAATCCTTAAATGGTCAACTACCCTATTACTGTGTTAACCTAATCCTAAACTATTAACTTATATTAGAGACATCGACATCAATAGCAAACAATTGAACAATTGAAAACGAACACAGGCAGCACAAGAATTTGTTGTTGTTTTTTCACCTATAACCTACCCATTACCCTTAAAAATGACCTGTTTTATTCAAACTTATTATGTACTAAACTATCAAACTATAATACTCTATTCACGAGATGGATATTATTATGTAACTAAACTAAATGGTACCCTATGTGTTTTGCTGACTGGTGAAACATTAGAAATGTGAAGTTGACGAGAACCTCAGTTTTACAAATAACTTAAAGCTAATAAGACAAAATGATTCAGTGTAGTTATGTTCAAATGAATGTATCTAACTAAATACCTAGAACTAAATGCAATCTATAATTCTAATGCAGCATATCTGTACTTAACTAAATATTATATGGTGGAGTGCGAGCCTCAGGGGTCGTTCAATAACATCGCTGATCTCGCGTGTAGCGAGCGGACCCCGGGACCGACACCGTGTCAGTTCGTTCAGGATGTTTTCATAGTTGTAATTGTCCTCGCTGCCCCTGACACTAAAGCATGCAAGTGCTAGCCATTAGCAATAGGGTTGTTGACACAAGATTTAGAAACAAAACATTAGGAATGAAACGTTAAACTAATACAAATCTTTAGAAACTGGTTTTTCTACAAAATAATCCTTACATTGTCAACTACCCTTTTACTATAGATTAGAGACATCGGCATCAAAAGCAAACAATTGAATACGAACACAGGCAGCACAAGAATTTGTTTTTGTTTTCTCACCTATTACCCTTAAAAATGACCTGTTTTATTAAAATGTACTAAACTAACAAACTGTAAATACCCTATTCACGAGATGGATATTATTATATAACTAAACTAAATGGTACCCTATTTGCTTCCCTGGCTGAGAAATGTGAAGTTGACGAGAACCTCAGTTTTACAAATGACTTAAAGCTAATAAGACAAAATGATTCAGTGTAGTTATGTTGAAATGAATATATCTAAATACCTAGAACTAAATGCAACCTATAATTCTAATGCAGCATAAATCTAAAAATGTTATTATATGGTGAGGTGCAAGCCTCACGGGTCGTTCAACGACATCGCTGACGGGACGCGGGACCATCACCGCGTCTGTTCGTGCAGGATGTTGTCAATGGTTATCCATGGTCCGTGTCCCCGCCGCCGCTCCTACCGACGACGTCATCAGCGTCGTCGTCGTCGGCATCACCGTCGGCAGCGGGCTCAGACATCTTGACGAAGGACCTGTGACAGGTTGGAATGGTACTATGAGATTTAGTCTTCTCCAACTACCGACATTTGTCGGGTCCCTTGTCAACAACGACCTTTATGGTTTCGCTGTGTCCGTCTGTTTGTAAGTCCACCAGTCTGTGGCTTAACTCAGTGACGCTTGATACTATAAAAAGCTAAAATTTGCCGATACATACCCGGCAAAGATGTGAAATAAAATATTAAAGAAAAAAAACGTTGTTTTAGGGTATGTGAGAAAAACTACAGTATAACGACAGTAGAATATAAAACAAAAAAGTGTACAAGAAAACGATCACAACTAAGTTTTGAAACAAATAATAACAAGTCACTGAGTGATCTAACCTAGCGCAATCAATAAAAAACTTACCAGGTGACAATCAGGAAACCGCCTGCAGAGTATGAAGCTCTCGTCCTGTCGGCGATTACTGCTACCTTTAAATAATAATTAACCATGCTGAAAAATGTGTATTTTACGGTCGAGAAATGTACACGCTTGCATAAAAATTAGCATGTAACATTTGCAAGCCCTCACAAAACAAATGATGGAATGTCACTGCGATTTAAATTCTGTACTCTGTAGCGTGAGAAGCTTCTTTTCTTCCAAGGAAATTTCATGAAGCAGCAGTGCCCTACAACCGTACATATGAAACATACTAAATTAAGCTATATATTTTAAGCATATATAAGCATTCGTCATCATCATCAGTAGTTTTGATGAACACACTGTGAGTATACACATTTGTGCAATGTATCTTTGTGTATAAGACACTGCGCCAAAACGTGCGCTAGCAGTAAGCACTTTTCATTGAATAAGTTATAAATAAATTAAAATAGCGATTTGATTTTGTATTCAGGAACATGAGGAAACAACAACTTAACTAATTTAATTTAAAGCTTTTATTAAAAAACATTTCAAAGCAAATAAGCGGCTATGAGCAAGTGAAACACCGTACAGCATGGAATGAATTAAAAATGAGGAACTTAAGAGTTAAACCTTTAAAAGTTACCATGCTATGTAATAACACTTAGAACCCCACAATATATCAGATATATTAAGAAACAGACAAGGTGATCTTATTAAATTGCCAGAAATAGTGGCCGTAAATCCATTCAAGACCCATCGAGGGGTTAAAATTGCTTAAAGGCTATGAAATACATCAATTCATATGTATTTCATAATAACTCTTGAAAATAATTAAAATGCTAATAGTAATATAGTTCTAGTAGATGTAAAAAAAAGATTTAGCCTTATTATGCGCTGTCCATGTAAAGATTATCATGGATAAATGTGATCGAGCATGTCGGTTGAAGATGAATGTAAGAGAACAAAATGGCGACCTGCCATATGGTTGACCGAGTGGCAAAAGATTGAGAAAATATAAAAATATTACCCTGCACAAATATCTCCGTTTGTGCTAGAATGATTGGGAATCCCTCACTATCAGGCAATTAATAAGTTTGTAGTGAATATAGAATTTGAACAGATTGATCATGGTACCTACTACGGGATTGAATTGCTGATATTGCGATAAAAGCTAATTATACAGGTAAACCAAGCCAGGGTACAAGCTAGTATTTTACTAACCTGGAGTGTAGCCTTTAGCGGCAGTCAGCAAGAATGCGCAAGCGCTGGTGCAGTGACAGACGACTGAGTCGATGGGGTGACAGGACAGCAAATGAACGAGCGTCGCTTCTAACCACTATTTCATAGCGCAAAAGGGATGACCAAATACTTATCGATAAATCCGATTTTCACCATTGAAGTGATATTTATTAAGGAACAAAAAGTTTTAAAAATGAAACGATAACGAAAACAAATCATCATAATTGAAATAGTAACAAGTTAAATTTAATAGTTCTTTTTCTACTAATTTACAGTTCATGCAGCCAGATTGTGGTACTCGTTGCCTAACACTGTATGTTACATTTTCAAGAAAATCGTATCTCGCCCTGTCCATCTCCAAATATAACGTTGTCAAAATCTAAAATAATCACAGTAGACAGCCCTTTGTATAAATATAATAGAAAATCTAAGCGATGTCTGTATCTAGTATAATGTTTGAGAAATCATGAAAAAAACTTAACAAGCAAACTTCAGTATGGGGTCGAAAAAATGAACGTTATTTGTTGGTATATTTGTAAGTTTCTTTTCATAGTTCGGTACCCTTGGTGTGTGAACCTTGGCGCGAGTCTACGTCAGTTTTAATTTGTTTGTTAAGTCAATCGATACATGCATCATGAATAATATCGATACGATATACCATTTATGATTTCATACCTTGGACATCTCTAATCTGTGGAGTCCATATTGACCATAGACATTTTGCTCTATGACGGTAACTTTTATTTGGTAGAAGTTGCCAGTACAAATAGTTACATAATGCCCTGAATACACGAGGCTAGTTTTTGAACTCTTTTTTATTTTAAAGATTTTAGCAAATCATGATAGCAAGCTAGTGTCAGTAAGTAAGTACTTCTGCCTTCGTGTAGTAGTAGTATACTAGCTAGCTTCATTTCTAAGCTAGTAAGCTAGTTTAGAAGCCAGGACCATTTTGAGTAGGATGTAGTTCAATTTATAAGGCAAGTAGCTCCCCTACCACTGATTGTACTACCCTGGCTTGTGTATTAGCTTCATGTGGCCGGCTAAGTTAGTTTTCTGTTAGCTAGTATAAGTATAGTATAAGTATGTAATGTAGGTATTTAAGTAGTAACCATGCGGTTGTTTTTTACAGTGTTAGCATTACATGCTTCTCTTATTTTATAGAGTAGTATTTTATATTTTATGTCATGGGTGTATATCTGAAATAAAGAATTTTTTATTATTATTATTTAACTGCGACGTGTTTTTGTGATTTTAAGATGCCCAGACTAAGTATGAAGATTAAATTAAAGATTTTAAAATTGTATGTACCGTGACCATGGTGTCTGTGGAACACCACGCTTCCAAGCTATAAAGGGAAGTCTAAACATGATCCAGTACTACAAAAAATGTGTGGCGAATTCACGTTCATCTCTTCTAAAATTCACGGTCTATTCCAAAGCTGCTTTTGTGTTTAATCTTCTAGTTTGTCTTGTGCGAACTAGACAGTTTTCGAATCAACTGTTTTAGTCGAATAGTTTTTTATCCCCTGTCATTTTGGATGTGTGGACACATCAGTCACTGCAATAATACTAGATTAAAATAATCAAGCCTCATGTAAACATAACTAGCATGCTCCAAGCCATATCAGCAAGTCAAGAAAATTTAGCAGAGAACTAACTTGCTATTCTAGCTTCTAAGACTAGCCTAGTGTATCCTGAGCATAACTGTGATACCATTCACTTAACAAGTATAGTAGTACAATAGTTGTAATTACATACCATTACTTACCAGTGGTATTATTGCTCTTCTCAGTGCCAGAATACAGAATATAACCAAAGGCATAGTATCACTACTACACAAGTACCTAATAACTAGATCACCTAGGAGCATTTAATCACTACGTTTTCGACTGCGTTAGTATATCGTTGGTTAGTACAACAATGTCATGTTGACAGACGTCAGACAGATTTATAAATAAATACAATGTGTTATTAATATTATTATATTAATTTTTGTCTTTACCTTAGCACAGCCAAAGAATTAATAATTTAATATATACAAAGTATTACTCAGTACATACAGACAATTTCCGGCCTCTCGTCTCGTGTCGGATTCGTTTTGTTTGTCCATATTATATTTTCGGATACATATTTAATTATTGACTCAGTGTAATGGCTGACGAAGAGTATGAAGCGGAAGATGGAGGTGCAGATTACGAAGACATCGCTGAGGATGATGACAACATTGAAGAAATAGAAGATCAAGAGGAGGATGGTTTTAACGTTCAATGCTTAGCGCCAGGGCAGGCTGGTGGAGGCATCGACAAATCCAAACGAATAACTACGAAGTACATGACCAAATACGAACGCGCCAGGGTCTTGGGTGAGCTATTTTGATCCCGTTCTCTTTAGGGTTCCGTAGTCAATAGTTGTTACAATATATTTGTTTGGAGTGTCGCAAACGATACTCTTTAGAATTAGGACATAGAAAACATTTCGAAAGAGTGCAGTATTTAGTTACATCATTTTTTCTATTCAAATACAGTGCGAAAAGTGATGTTCATTATAAAGGTCAGGACACATTGGTCGACGGCGTTCGGCGGTTGGTCCATACAAAAAGAGAGCAAAGTACTGTAGCATTTTCGTTGCATCGATGCGATAGGATGCGTACAACACTCGCAAACTATGTTTGCTCCTTTTAAGTTAGCCACAAAAGACCGCGAAATATAGAATAGAATAGAAATAGTTTATTCGGCATACAGATTACAGTATAGTATTATATCAAGTATTAATTAACGTATAAATGTCCCTCGTGCCCGGACTCCTGTTCGGAGCGCGACCTGATGTCCGCTACGGCCAGGGCCGTCGGCACCACTGCCTACTGGGCATCATGTATTTAGGGAACCTCGACACGAAGAAGAAGAACGTATAAATGGGAGGCAAGTGAGTGGAAAAAATGTCCTAGTGTTTATGTCATCCTTGGGATAGTAATTATCGAAAATAATCTTGGTGTGCAAGTACTATACATGTGTACATTCCATACTTTGCTCTCTTTTTGGATAGACAAACTGTCAAACTCTGTTTTGTTAACTCTGTGGTTTCGGTCTGTGTGTATATGTTTCTTGTAGCACCTTAGCTCTTAAATAGGTGGATTGGCTTTCAGAGCAGTTGTTTGGAACCAAGCCTTCCTGTATTAATAATTTTAAAGCTAATTAACATGTCTTCCCACCCACTATTACATATGATCAAGAAAACAAGCTGTATGAGTTACATAACCTGAATCAGTAATATTCCTACTATTAAAATTATTTAAAGAGTTATTACTTATTATTCCTTATTGTTCCAGGTACAAGAGCTCTCCAGATATCAATGTGCGCTCCAGTAATGGTGGAGTTGGAGGGGGAAACAGATCCCCTGCAGATAGCAATGAAAGAGTTGAAACAGCGGAAGATACCCATAATCATACGTAGATATTTACCTGATCAGTCATATGAAGACTGGAGCATTGATGAGTTAATTATTATTGATCTTTAGATCATCATCATGAATACGCTAGTATGTGACGGTTAGAAATATTTCGCCAAAGTATTTATGTGTGCCATTCAGAAGAATTAGATGTCTTAATTTAAAATTATTTTCTTTCTCTATTAACTAATTTTTATTATATACGTGTAATAAATAGATGTGTTAAATAGACCACAGCAGTTATGAGCAGTGGATGTTTCCAATTTTAGAATGAAACAGGCCACTGTGCTAGGTACTTTTTGGCAGGAACTATTAAATAGAAATCAAGATATGACTGAGAAATCTGGATTGTGTCTTGAAGACCTTAAAATAAATGACATTTGAAGAACACAATACTAACATATCAGTTTCAAATATAAATTATCTGTCTAACTTAATAGCCATTCTTGTGAAGGATATAATGCTAATTAGCTAATGGTGCTCAAACATTATGTGATAATATACTCATGACGTTATATACTAGGATACTTCATATTACCAAACTTGTATACAAATCTTAAGAAGTTGCTTGAGGCATGACATACTACTCCACTAAAATAATTTACCACATGACAGGTATTTGGTTCTTCCCCCAGTAAGAGCAGTCGTAGAGTTGAGTTGGGCTACGGGCATTCCTCTCATGTGTCTAATTCTTTTAATGGAATAGTACCATTTTTTATAATTTCAGAATAAATTATAATTCATCAAGGTGTATGAGTTGATTACATTTACTAGTATGAAATGTGTATTGAATCCTTAGCTAATAAATCGTTGTAGTATACCTCGTTTCAATCCAGTAGGAATAACAGTAAACAAACAGAAACATGTCTCAGTAACAAAGCCCACAACACACACTTCTAGTCTTCCAATTTTAAGATAATGCTTTTATACTTATAGTATTATGTCGGTGTATGTTTACAGTTATTGATATTAGATTGAAACAGACTGCAGATATATGTAAATCATTTCGAACTGAGCAACTCTTAAAGAAAAAAATTGAGGTACTTACCATATAAAGTGACAATAACGTCTTTTAGTATTATATAATCTAGTCAATTTTATGTCATAAGGGTAAAACTAGATTTTTCTAAACATATACAGAGTCTTGTAGAATGTAAGAAAGATATATACTTGTTACAGTTTGATAAAGTTTATACTTATATAATTAAAGTGTTTGCCGAATATGATTAAGGTCCTTACTGTATTATTTATATAGTGGTCATTGAGTAATGTCACTATATGTGTTATTTTAAGCGGCTTGCTCGAAAGCCTTTGATAGCCCGTCATGCAGTTAATGTTGGAGATGACTTTACTCCATGTTTCCTGGAAAATCATGTATGCTGCCTGACCACATAGACGTCGAACTGTCTGCTTTCCGAGAAACATTATCCAAACACCAAAAATTGGACTGGTTCTGGCACCAATAAACGTAATGATCAATCGTTGCCGTCTGCATCCCTCGCAGGGTGGATAGCCAGGGGAAAGAGTGGAGTTAAAATATCGATCCAGCATGAATACACACCTAGGGCCTTCGACACAGTATGGCCTTTGGGTATAAGTGCACTTATGTGACGTTTATTGAAAAATTTAGTTCAAATTGTCTGGAGTGTATATAATTTACCTATATACTAGATATCATCATCTCGTTTTATATTGAGATTTTTTGCGAAAACTAGAACCCAAACTTTCAAATATTTCACCTTATACCAATGTCAAAGTTTGTTATTTAGTGCTAATTTGAAATTCGATGTGTTTTATTGTTTGTTTTACACGTGTTTTACTAATAAACTTGTTATTGCCATTACAGCGTGTTTTTTTTAAAATGTTTCCTGCGCCCCTCGCTGCCTCGCTGCTTGTGTATATCAAAGAATATAATGTGTATATCGTGACTTTGCGTAACGTAACGCACCCGTCCAAGACATTTGACGTAATATTAACCACCCATTTACCATCAAGATGATGTTTTCTTCTTCTAAAAGTTTCCCAATGGCCGCTTTATATAACCTATTACTATATTTAAATGTCTCTGCCTTAGGTCATCCTTGGAATACACTGTCAACGGGTTTGTTTTAAGGGGTATGAGTATGACATAATCGTTACTTGCTCAGTGGCAGGGGTATTAATTAATCACAGAAAGATGTGGGTGTATATTAGACTGTAAGTATTATATTATTCTTTGATATTAGGTGTATATTCTTGATACCCGCGGGATGACATTGTAAAACCGAGGATTAAGGTCAAGCAATCTTTTTAAATAAATGTATGATGGGTTTGCACTTGGCCTTCATCTCAGCTGATGGTAAGTGACGGTAAGGCCGTTGGATGGTAAGCGTGCGCACCCAGAAGCCTCAGCCTAGTAACGATATGTTCAACTACGGATGTTTTCCATTAGGTTTTTCAGCTGATAATATTGTGTCCGATCTAATATTGTATATTGTTGCAGAACGCCGCGTATTTTCATATTGGTAAATATGTAATATACTACAAGTTACACTACAGGCTTTGTAAGTCAGTTCCGTAGGCTCGTTAAGTTCATCCTGACAGTCATCTAGAAAATAAATCGTCCGACTGTCCTCGAATAATAATAGTACAGGTAATAGTATACAGATTTTATTAATTCGAACTTTTTATTATTTATTCGATAGCATGGAAGTCGCAGTTATATGTCATCAGTAGCTATCAGCCGGACGCGCCCGTGCTAACATTACCGCACACACCGTGCACCACGAACCGAAATACCTCGCTGTTTGAAGACAGTGCGTATTGCCAGTGATGACGTACGGTATCGAAATGAGCTATTTTATTGTTGGTCGTATAAACCGGACCAAAATACGTGATAAAAATTGACAAAATGAGGAATTACGCCGAGGAACTAGAAACAGAGAAAACGATTTAGCTCCACAAGCTGAACATAAAGAGTATATACTGTTTCCGGCAGAACTGTAATAGCGCTTAGGAAACATGTACCTGGCTCTCACTTGCAAATTGAACGTAGATAGATCGATGACCTGGATACTAGCGGCTCGGGAAAGGTCTTTGTGGCGTACCATGGGGACGCCTATGGTCAGCAGTGTGCGTTGTCCGGCTGACGATAACATGAACGAGTCAGTGGTTACTTAAATGACATCGAAGCCTCCTCCATAGCTCGTGGGTTGGACTTGCAATCCACAGATTCTGGGTTCGATTCCCAGCGGTACTGGGTTTAGTTAGTGGTGGCTACCTACCTATCTACCATCTAACTATATACCATACTAACCTACCATCTTGTTATTCAAGTCTGCGTTCAAACTGTAGCTGAGCTAGAATTTATTATTATTATTATATATTATAATTTATATATTTAAACAAAATTATCTTCAACGGTTTCGGAGATCCAACTGTGTTCTGCTGGGGAAACGTGACTCCAGCATACACGTAGTTTTTCGCTCTATTACTCAACAAAATTTTCGTGCAGAGTGCTTCTAAATTGTACACTGAAGATGATATCTTGAGCAGTTTCTGAGGTCCAGGTGTGTGTTGCTGGACATCCCTGAAACATATAACAGTTTTTAGCTAACAGAGGCACTTAATTTTGTACTAGGCATGCAGATCGCACCTAAACGCACTGAATGTTGTTATATGTTACATCTCAATATATCTCTGTGTATTCTGTAGTCTGTGTCACACTATGTCGGTGATGAGTATCCGTGATAGATTTCTACGTCAGGCTTTCTATGATGTGTATTTGCCACTATCACCGCTCTAGGCAGATATTGATTGTTAGACGTGGCTAGTGGTTAGATCATAAAGTAGCTAGGCAGACACTGCACTGCTGTGCTCATCACCTGAATTCTGCCTTAGTCACCAAGCGGATGACTTGCGATGATCATCCTATCCCAAATATACTGTATAATTTAGAGTAGATACGTACGATATTCCCAAAGCATCTCTACGATGAATAATTCTATAGTAGTTAATGTTACTAGTAATAATGAAATGTTTTTGTAAATGAAAAAAAAAAGAATGCATATGGCACTCTAATTTTGCTGCGAAATTTGTGCTGCCGATGAAATTGGTATATAACGAATTAAACTTTAGTGGAAGCAGAAATGACTCGCTTTGAAAATGATCTTGAAAGCGAGTGGCATGACGTAGAAAAGCAGCTGCAAATTTAGAATAGCGCCAGTACTATTCGCGTAGTTCGCGCTCATGCCGATGCACCAAGGTGCACCTACTGAACCGACACTGCAGTCAGTTACAGTCAGGTTGAGGTATTGAAGCGTACGGTATAGCTGCTGTAACGACCTATTGTATAATACGTATCTGGCACTTGACAGCTTTTAATAAATGGTGGACAAAGTATGCTCTTTAGTTTAATTTGGCGCCGGATTGGTATAAATCTTGCTTAGTAATACTCGTATGTACATGTATCTATAAAGCAGAAAAGATAGAGGTGAGAAGGGTGCTAGTGCCTTGCATGTGAGGGAAGCTGATGTTCAGCACTACTGACTATTCAGGCCTACGTACACAGAAACGAAGGAAATTAGCTAACATTCCTTGATCAGATATCTGCAATAGCATTATTTGTAGTTAGAATTCTTTGTTATATGTAGGTATATATAACATAATCCTAATAATACTATGAACGTAAAAGTTCCTATGTTTGTGACTCAACTACTTGATGAATTTTGACGCTTTGTGTCCCAGTAACGTGTTCCTGTAAGATAATTTCAAAAAGATATTTAATGAAAACATCTCCACCGTCTTATTTATTTTATTAAATAAAGAGCATCAACAGTCTCGTATTGAATGTCTAAATTTATACAATAAAAAGTTTTTAATCCGTAGGAGAACTGATTGTACACAACATTAATGTAGTAAGTTGCATATTAAAAAAGAATTAAATGTAAAATTGTAATTCACAGAAAGTTATTACAACGCAAGATGCGTGTTTAAAGTCCGCGTGAGTTAGGGTAATGAGTTAGAAAATATATCTATTTCCGGCAAGTCCCTACATAGCACATTGTATTCTGTACAAAGTCTGACTAAAGGAGATTGTTTACCAGTGTTTGTTCTACGGAACAGTTCTTGTGCACATTTATACAGTTTGACACTCATAGTCGGTTACAAACATATATGTTGCAGGTAACTGATCGTAATATCGGCAGGTGTGAGTGTGTGTCCCGCCCGAGTGCGCCGGCGGCGCCGCCGCCCGCGGTCCGTGGGCTGCGCTTGGCACGCGCACCGCGCTTAATATCGCTGAAAGTCCGTGAATCTGGGTATAGTTTGGGGCGGGGAGGGACCCGGCCGCACGCCAGTACCTCTCCGACCAGCGATGCTGTGCTGTCTCCGGGAATAGAGTACGTCCGCGACCGCTCGACGTATGCAGTGTCGCGACGCACGCGCCTCGCGCCTCGACCTCCCTCGCGATACATGCCGCCGACGTTAAATCGCGGTTAATTATAGAGCACTCGTTCAATAATTTGCATCTTTTATGATTATATAGTATGTTGATTGATCGTTAAAGTGCTCTAGTTAACCACGATTTGACTTGGCGCCGCCGTTTTAACTCGCGTTGCATTCCCTCAAGAATGCGACCCGTGTTGATCCGCGCTCGGGGTAACCTTGTCCAGTGCTGAACGACATGTCCGTGTAGATCGGCCGATCGGGTGGCAAGTGTGAGTGCAAATGACTGGTAGCCCGACGTAAAGGGCTGAACTGTAACACAATGTGGACCAAGAGATTTACGTTATGGAGGTATATGTTGTGCATATTGTTCGCCGTAGCAGCTGTAGCTATCACGGCGCGAGGTGAGTTGCTCTGTGGGTGACGAGGCGGCGCGGGCGCAGCCGTGCGCGCCGACTTTCAGCTGGGCTCGCGCTCTGCGTCACCAACGATGCTATTTTCAGCGTAACTTGCGCTGAAATTATGTAAAAAGCTCGCGTATATGCTCTATTTTTGGCGATAGGCGAAGTTTTGTATGTCAAAATGATACATCACTAACCCAAATGAACGATTTGCGAATTGTGCAGGGCGTGTGCGGACGTATCGCCGTACAAAGATGTACCGAGGCGGAACGGCCCGCGACGCTTTCTATCTCACAAAGCTACGCAAATAGAAATACAGGGATTTGTCGCTGTGCGTCGCCATCTTGTGAAAAATGATAGGATCGTGACGACATTATAAAGATGAGACTTTGAAATGGGGAATGTCACTGTTACACAAAATATTAGAAACGTTTCAGAAAAATATGTATTCATTGTTGTCAACACGAACAAAGTTTGGAGAAGGGAAGAGGACGACACTCTTAATATATCTATTATGGTCATAGTAAACCAAGAGATCATTTTAAAAAGTATGCTACGATGACATTATTACAAAAACGAGTGATAGAGACATAAACATAGCAAACAGATTGGGAAAAAGAAGACAGACAGACACGTGATTGATTGATGTGAGTTAAAGAGACAGACGGACAGACGTCAGAGATCGTGTAATTAATACATAGTAATAAACTACGATTAATTAGTTAAAATAAACACGTTTACTATAAATCTCTATTTTTTACTAATATTCGAGACACGTTTGTTTACGTAAAAGAGGATAAGCTACTTACGAGTACCTATAAATTAAATGGTTGATTCGGATGATCGAAAACACTTCCACAAAATGTATCCTTGAAGGTGGTGGAGGGCCTAGGAGGGCAACTTAAAGTCAGGTCGATTCAGATTTGTCGATGTCACACAACATATTTCAAAACTTTTAAAAATATACATATAAATTACAATAAGCATACAACAGATTCAATTCAGATTATCTGGCAAAATATCTACCTCTTACTATGGTAAAAATTGATTGACGCATATATTATCTGATTACGGCAACAAAAAGTGAATCTGACATTCATTCAAATCGTGTTAAAATATTTTACAATTTAAAATATTGGCATGTCTCTGAAGGTGGAATGTAAGAAACTAAAATGCAAATAAATTTATCTTTATCTAGATCTACAGTCTCTCTGTCGTTTCGTATAAACATCGATTTAATAAGAACACATAATGCAAGTAAACAACGCAAAAGCCAGCAAAACAATGTGTTGTTAACCAGATTTACAAGTACGTTAGGCATTCCGGTTATTTCTAGACTTGCAGTGGACATTAAAATAGAATACTTGCTTATAGCTGAGCGGTGTGTACCAAGGAGAAGCTTTTAGGTCAGTTATTTACTATGTATATGTCAACTGTACAAATTTAGTTTCACATATGTCCCAAAAACATGCCAAGGTTCATTTTTCTAGGATCATTCCGCTAATATAATCGTGATCGATTCATATGGATCCTTTACCTAGTTTAATAAAATCAGACGAGGTCTTGATCAAGGTCTACTATCAATACGTATTTGATTGGATACACTATTATTTGTTTGCCGATATTGAAGGGGACATGAAGTTGAAAGGGTTTGGGTAACTAATATATCGCCGGAGAGTACTTTTTTTGCACGCTGCAGTGTATAAATAGAAATTTCTTTTCATCTTTCAATTGATACCAAAAGTGACATGTTAATCTAAAATTTTGTCGTACCACTTTATCTTCGCCGCCATTTCGAAGTTTATGGAATATTATATAGTCTGTTACCCGCGGACAAAAACGACGCTTTCAACAACAACTAATTTGTCAAAATACGAGTGGTTTAGGAGATATGAGGGAACAGATAAACAATCCGTGGTAGCTCAGTGGGTAGAGCGTCAGTCCTCGAACGATCGAGGTCTGTACCGCCACTGTCCAATTTGTTATACGGAATTTATGTAAGAATGATAAAAATCATTACCATTGGCTTTTCGGTGAAGGAAAACATAGCCTGAACACTCCTGAGAAGAAATTCAAATGTGTGTGTGAAGTCTACCAATCCGCACTGGTGGACTATGTCCCATACACTATGTAGTCCTGAGCCCCTGCAGTGGGGACGTATATAGGCTATTGATGATAAACATACATATACACAAAGGTTGCCCAAGTCATAACTCTCCTTTGACTTCGCTGAGGTCGGGCAAATATTCGTGTAGTCGATTAAAATAGATTTTTGTAGAATATCGACCTCTATGAGGGTTACTGTAAGTCTTTGACTCGCGTTCTCAATCTACCGTCATACAGCATTGTATGTTTATTCATAGGTTTGTGTTGCGATCGTAACAGACAACGCCAATTGCTAGCTTGATGATATTGAAAGTACTCTTAAACTTCACTAACTAATTAAATTATTATTATATTATAGGAAATGAAATGACCTTAAAAGTTCATGTTTGAATTCCTATTCACAAACTGTCAGGAGTGCAATTCACTAAGTCTTTACAACTTTCAACTCAATATCGAATAACGTTCGGTTGTAAGGAGATTAGTCATTATTGAATGCACCCCCTGAGACCCTATATAGGTAAATCTTCTCTCAATCGAAGAGGTAAATAGTATGTACTTAAAACTGCATGTCTCTAAACTTTTAAATAGTTTTAACATAATACGATTATATTAATTATCACAATAAATCGGCAGGCCTATTGTGCCAGCAGTGGACGTTTCCCAGACAATGGTTGATGTTGCATCAACGTATTCGTTCCGTTCTGACTTTTATTCGAAATAAATTCTACCATATTCAGCCGAGTTATATTAGTGACTTAATATATTGCAGTTGGATAGCTGTTTTACAAAACCACTCGATGTTTTACACTGACTTGAATGACCGTTTTGTATTCAACAATAATGCTGGTCAATGACTGACGGTTTTTAGTTATTTGCGTCAAATAAAACGTGGGATTGCAACATATTAGTTTTAAAAAATTGTCGTCCGTGACGTTATATGGCATAAGAAATTAATGGCGTCCAAATCAGAGTTTAGTTCGACAAAATTAACGGCTAAACATATGTGCTTATCTAAATTATATAGAAGCGTCTTTGACAGATACATATATAACCGCCTCCGTATAGCTTAGTGGTTTGTTACATTTGGATTTAAATTCCAGGGGTGCGTGGATTCGATACGCACTGGTACTCGGTTTCTATGGTGGTATTTTTCTAAGCCTGATATATATTAGCAATGTTCTGTACCGGTAATAAACGACTATAAACGGCTTTTAGGTGGGCAAGCTTCTATGATACGTCTGTATCGAATCTTACTATCAATATATAGCCAGGATTTTCCGACTCGCGGCATTTTACTTATCACATATTAGTTCAAGAATGGAAAAATCAATTCCTTTTGACTTTTAATATCATCATTGCGTATTGTGATTGCTTATTTAGAATGCAGTGCGAACGTAAACGTACATAATGTGATTTTTATTTGCTAACAATAAAATGGACTCAATATTTAATAAGATGAAATCTTATCATTTCCTGATTTCTTTAGCAAGTGTGAATAAAAGCTACATGTAACGTTTTCGATGAGAGTTTTTTAGAGTTACTACAGGTCTGACCTGCAGTAGTCTTGTGACAACTAGTGTGATAGTAGCTATCTGACAAGAAAGTGATCAGAGCTGTGGTAATTATCAACATCAACTTATTTTATGCACGCGTGGCTGGCACCGACCGTGTTATCCAAGTCTGCCGCCTAACAGCAGTGGTCACCCGGTAGTGAAAAATAGTGTAAACAGCGCACAATAACTTGAGTAACTTATCTGCGCTTATAATACCATCAGTTTTAGGGTTCCGAACAGCTAACATCAGAACACTGCTGATTATCTCAATAACTACAATGGAAATGATGCCGCAAGATAAAATTATAGATAGCCCAGCGGCCGAAATTCGAGCATAATTTTTTTTTAAATATTAGCATTCTGCACTCTTTCTCTATATATAAACTATGTGTGCGAAATATCATACTCCTCCGTCCGCGCAATTTTTGTAAAAAGGGGTACAAAGTTTTTGCTTTACGTATATAGATAATATTTTTTTAAAAGTGGGCAAATATAGTGGGGCTGAAATTTCAAGGTGGAGTCACAAGATCAAATTGAATATCACATGAAAGGATTTCATTTAAACATTGTACTCGTAACATAAATTATTATTGACTTGAAGTGAAAAAGTGTGCAAAGTAAAAAATCTAGAATAAAGTTGACTGCAATTTGTGTAAATATTACAAGATAACCTAAGTAATGTATAGTTTTTGGGAAATCAGCCAAAAAATGAACAAATAAACCTAGTTATGCTAAAGAATAGAATAATGTTTTGCGTTCGGGAAAATGTACTTCATTTCAAGGTAATAAAAATATCTAGTAGATTACATTTTTAATAAACAAAAAGAATTGCGCCAGTGGAGTCACGTTGCCTATCGCGATAGTAACTCTTACAAACTCTCATCTTGTCTGGTAATGTAAAAAAATACAGTGTCGAAATGGCCATTTTATTGTTACATGTGGATTTTAAGTAGCATATATATTAAGTATTCGAAATTAATTGAGTTAATAAATAGCACTCGAGTTAATAACGGATAGGCGGATTAGTGATCACAGTAAGATGTTGTTTATATATGTACTCAGCGGTCGTAGCTGCGCGTATGTTTTTTCCGTTTATCCTTTTTATGACTCTCACGAGATGACCACAAAGCGGCAAAATATTCGAGTTTTATTTACTGACAAGTGTTTTTCATTTTCAGCTGACGACGTGCCTTCAGAATCGCAATGCCGTCCGTACATCGAGAAAGCTCTGAAGGAGCTCGAAACTGGGGAAGTGGAGCCAGGTAACATATTACATTACAAAATACTTATACAACTGCATAGTCATTGCCTTACCATCCCTCTCAGATTAACAGGGTGTCCCACGATATTGTTGCCATTGCCAACATTTTGCCACGATGACCTCGCTTGCCACGCTGGTTATTAATTTAAAAGAAAACGTTGTTGATACATTGTTGTGCGCCTGCTAAATTTAAAATAAAAACATAAATGTGAAATGAGAGCCAAGTACAATGGTCCGTCCTGAAACTTATTTACAACAACATAAAATATTTTAAAACAACTTAAATTATCATTTCTTCTTATAACTTAGGATAATATGTTGGCTAGTTCTAATATACGATTTTTCCTACGTTTACGAGGTATAATTGTCTTTTTTGTGTTATGCTACATATTTTCTTGTACCTTTGAAATTTTCAAATGAATTCAGTACCCGGAATTTTTTACGCGTTTTCTATTCATACTTACTTTGGCAAAATCGGGTCAAATTGATGAGATGTACTACATTTAGGGTTTTAATTCTAGGAGAGTCCAACGTAAGCCTGCCCTTTACTAAATTTAGAGGAGACTATGTCGAGAAGAGCGCTGTCAAGGCTAAGGCCTTGTGCTTTGTGGATAGTAATAGAAAATAGAAAATTGTTCCCTGTAAACATATACATCACTTAATATTATCGTCACTTACCATCAGGTGAGATGAAGGCCAAGAGCAAACCCATCATATATAAATAATAAAGTTATAGTTTTAAAGAACACATGCTTTTGTCACATTCCATTCCCGTGACTTAATTATTACACCTTTATCACCAATGTTTGACTTGTCAAACCAAACCCAACGAGTCCAACTCGAGCTGTTTACTGCAGGTCTACAGCTTAACTGAGTCTGTTCTTGAGGTATGGGAAGGTGTGTTTACGGAACGTCAAACGTCGCTGTTATATCGTTTGACTCAGGAACTGACTCAGTTATGCATTAGACCTGTAGTATCCCTTGAGGAGATCCACTTCTCATCATTTGTATCACTATTGATGGGCTAAACTCGTCAAACCAAACCAAATGACCCCAATTTCGAGGGGTTTACTCGTACTAGTACCCATTGTCGTGATGACTCCGAAGAAGTCCGGGACCCTCGCCTCAGCGAACATGCCCGACGCACTGCACCAACGCGGCAGCCCCATCAGGATGCGGAACGCGTCGTTGTACTGCACCCTGATGGCGCTCCACGACCTACTCACGAAGTTGGTCCAGCGTTAACAAGTGTAGAAACAATGGCAGTAAACTTGAAACAGCGTTACTTTCACAGCGTCGCTACTCTTGCCAAACCTAAGTGCCTTTAAAAATCCGGGTTTCCAGATTTATTCCTACAGTTGTGCTGTAAGACCATGGTTCGTGCCGATTTCTAGTTACTACCAATCATCAGGTGTCGGCTAGCTTAAATATTAGACTTTTTCAACTTTTTTACTTTTTCTCTATTCTATAATCAACTAAAATTTGAAATAATAAGAAACGGCATCGAAATCGAATATCGAATGGCGGAGATATGCAGTACCCCCTTTTACCACTTTTTAGAGCTAGTACCCCTTCATTAAAAATATCTTTACAGACAATTCAAAAATTCAAAAAAATAGTACCTATATACCAACATCTGTACAGATAGGTTGAGAAATTTAACATGTAGAGGAAAACGTAGAAACACACAGAAAGTAGCTTTTCGTCCTAGTAGTCGAAGGGGGGACCTTTGTTAAATCTCCTCCCTCAGTCAATTAGTGTGGATGTAAAATACTACACACACACACTACTACGGCACGTAGATTGTACGTTTCTGGACAGACTTTATTTAAAATCACTTATATTTATGTTGCAAATTACAAATAAACATCTATAAGTTTACTTTCAAAAGCAAATAATCTTCGGTGTGCAAGTCCGACGTGCACTGAACCATCATTTTTAATTCAATGAAAATAATTGCCACATACAAATACATTTCATACATACACATAAATACATCTAGAAGAAAAATATACATGAATACTGTGACATGTTCCGCGTAGGTAACCGGGATTATGTAACCAGCGATGATTTTTTTCCTTGACTTTGTAAAAGTAATTAAATTATATAAAATAGGACATCGATATAATCCGGTATCCTATTTTTAGATCATTACTACACAAAGCCAGCTATCCTATCTTAAAAGATTATTGTAAAACAAATTAAATACGAAGTTTATGTTTTGACTGACTCCTAGGCAACCTTTGGGCGCATTTGACAACACTTTAGGGCAAAATATTAATATGTGCACTTATAGACCGATAATATTTTGCATGTGATGTGATGTACGTATAAATTACCTTCAATTAGTAGTGGAATCTTAGAAAAAAAGTATATAGTTGAATGTATTAACAAATTATCAGTCGAAAAGTGTCACGGGGTAAGTGTATTCGTGTTTAAAATTTGAGAAATATCTCCCAAACAAGGCTCTGTCTACGAGAACAAGCCATCCAGGTAAATAGTGGTCATAAGTATAATCTTGAACCCGAACAAAAATGTTGAAACAGAAGCATACAGAAGTCCACATACATTAATCAAACAATTATAATATTGAGTGTAACCCTATTACTGAAGTACATATATTTAGCACTAATTATGGTAGTTGCCGCAGGAGGTTCCAAATCCAAAGACTTTTTCTACTAATTTAATTTGAAATCATATTACAAAAAATTATATTTTAATTTAAATTAACTATGCTAATTGACGGCCGAGAATGGAGTGCGCTTCCGCGGTAGTTCCAGTTTCAGCACGGCGAACGTCACGTGTCTGCTGCATCAGCACCTCGTGCCTTTTCGTATAAAAGGCAGTGCAATAGACATATGTAACACACATTTTGTCAAACGAAATTTATAGTAAAGTCCAAATTAGCCTGTAGGAAAAACGACCATCAGCTTACTGCGATCACCAATCCGCCTGTCAAAGGTAATAATTATAGCAAATCCCCGCAAGGAAAGTCACAAAGCAGCAGCATTGTAGTGAGGCATGTGTCCGACAGCGGACTTATGCAAAAATCTATTTCTGTATACCTTAGTCTCGCAAAAATCTAAAATGGCTCGACTGAAGGTTTTACCCGCGACTTCACCCACGTGGACTTCATGTATCTTACAGGAACCACTATCTCGTTTGGGATAAAAAGTAGCCTATGCTCTTTTCCAGCCCTGTAACTATCCCTGTATAAAAAACTAAGTCATTCTGACCCTCTTTCAAAAACGGCAAGGAAGTACAAACAAATTCAGTTTCTCATCTATAATATTTGAGGTAGTATGGATGTTCGTAATGATAAGATTTTTTAAAGAGACGAACATCGTCTGTTTAATAAATGACAGCTAGGCAGGACAGGCAGTGCCAGTGTATGTCAAGTTAGATAAAATAATTAAAACAGGGTATATGTGTTTTGACGTTCGTTTAAATTTATCATCAGCCGGGAAACTTCAACTGCTGAACATAGTCCTACCCCATGGTGGCCACAGTGTCCCCCCCCCCCCCCCCCCCCACACACACACACAACTTGCCTTCAGCGACTCCTTGCGACATTAAGAGGGTATGCTGATGTCAAAGCGCCCATACAAACGTAGTCCAGTCATATTTTGAGTATTAAGCTATGAAAATCTATGAAATTTTCAAGACACAATCTGGAAACAAATATCTGTGTCGGTGGTGAGTCAGATTTTCGATTAAATATATACTTCCAGAGTTACAGGGCGTCAAAGAATTGTATTTTACGGTAGTAAAAAGCCCCAACTTTGAACCTGATTTACAAGAGTATGAATCAATTTAGAACAATTTGGAAAAACCACCGACATCTGTAATTTCATTAGTATACTGTATTAAAAAAATGGTTACATAATATACTGTATCCTTCAAATGATCCCTGGACTACGAAACATTCAAATAACGGGTGGATAACATCGCGTAATGTATGCTGTCTCACCGTACGCGCTCGGGTAGGATAGGGCTCGGATAGGGACAGCTACAAAACAATGCAACGTTGAACGCGACCATGTGGTCTAACCAACATAGCCTCTTAACCAGGTCCGAGTAGTAGGGGGACGGCTAAGCAAACGTTTCTCGGTGAGCGATCGCCACTCGAGAACTCTTACTCGTTTAAATTATAAATAATGGGCAACCACTAGTAGGAATAAATGTGAAAATCATAACTTGTTAATTATATCACATTCACAGCTTTTAGAATTCATAATCAGTTGAACTCATGCTAGCGTACACAGACCCTGACCATGTTTTTTTCTCTCCAGCTACTAAAGTCGCAGGACTTATCATCGAATGATTCCAATACAATATATTTCTGTGTTTAAATAATCTTTCGACGCTGGAACCTTTGTCGTAGTTATCGATCGTTGTATGTTGAACTAACACATTACATTTAGCTTGCAATGTCTGAATCTGCTACCGTGTATTACCATCTTAATTCAAAAATAACAGCTCATCTGATACTTTTAACATCATAATACGCTGCCACTTCCTTAAAAATCGATTAGCTCAAGTGCTACGTGAAGATCATTGTCACCAGCCGGTATACGTCCACTGATGAAAATAGACCTGTCCCACGGTATGCCACATTGACCAGTCCCGAGATACTTGCGCCCAGCAATTTATGAAATGGAGGCTATATGGAGATGACTTTATAAAATAGGAAAATCAATGTAGTGCTGTAACATTGACAAACACATTGTTTGTGATTTCCCGTTCATTGGTAAACTCAAAGAGAACTTTTTACTACCTCGGAATAGTAAACATAAATTATCGCCTTTGCATGTTCGTAAAATTTTAAAAGCAATTAATTTTCCACCAACTACATTTTAGTAGTAGCGTTTCCTTGAATTTAACGGTTATGTCCAGTAAAACTCGACATAATGGCCGACCTCAGCGGTAGCCGGACCAACCTCGGATTGACACGAGTTTCCTTGGTGTAGTGTACATACATTCTATTTCGAGAGTGAGACATCGAGATACAAGCTGACGTCATACCTTCTATTACGCCAGGCAATAATAGACGACGACGCGACGACTGATCAACTGCTCCCACTTCAATGAAACTTTGATTAATAGCATTATAAATCGTTTTAATACACGTACATACTTTATACATGTACATTCATAAACTCATATGAGCTATTGTTCTTACTCAGTCTCTTCTGAAACAGCGTCTAAATTGATTAGATACGAATTAAGAACGAGATTATGTGTTTACGTTTAGTGTTTTATAGTTTGAAATAAATCGTTAAAGTATATGTATTATTATATCTTTTTTTATTATTATTTCAGAACCCTAGAATTATGTATAGTCCTAAATACGAGTATGTACATATTTGTCATTTTCAATTTCAAATTAATCCGACTGGAGTTTGTTTGATCTAGATACAAAATTAATGTCATGATTGGTTACCACACTTACAATTAAGTGTTATTCACCTGCTGTATGTTTTCTAATGTTTTTCAAGTTTAAAATAATAATTTATTTGTAATTTAAAAACTTGTAATTATGTTTCATTTCTATTTCATCTCGTATAGTGTTATTCTAAGATCAGAGAGTAGATTTCATTAAATTTTGTCATTCATTGTCCTCTAAAATATCGTGAAGCGGGGTCGTCTAAAATTAAATGTAGGATCCGACGTTCCGACGTCAACATAGCTTTTAATTCCGCTTTTTATTTACCGTAGCATAACTGCCTAAATTATTGCCTGGTAAATTATAGTTAGAGTTTCAACAGTTGTGAACTTGTTTTCACTTTAAATTTGTCACCTTTACAGATTCCGGCGAAAAAAACGACAGTAGTGAAGTAAGTGTAGATGACGATACGAAAGAAGTGAATTCAGCGGAAAACGATGGAGATACGTCAGAAGCGGGTGATGACAGCAAGGAGGAGGATGCACCCTCAGTGGAGGTAGCGGATGAGCCTTATGTGTCTCAGGCATCTGTTGAAGGAGTGACCGCTGAAAACGACGACTCCAAGGAGGATGCGACGGTAGAGGAAACCGAAACCGAGAGTGCCGAGAAGGACGACAACCAGTCAGACAACCAAGAAAGCAAAGAAGACGCGGGAGACAGCAAAGAGGAAGCATCCGCTGATGAACAAACAACCGAACAAGGTAATTAAGTTAAAACAGACTTATATAAACAGCATGGAAGCATTAGGTTGTAGATCTCCGTTTCCGAGGCTACCAGACAAACCTAACCTACGAGTATTAATGATGAGCTGCATTGGTCCACTGTTGGACACGGGCCTTCCCCATAGGTTGCCATGACGGACATGTTAGTCGCCTTTTACGACACCAACAGGATGTCATGAGGTGGGGTGGTCTTAGACTTTTTAAAAGCTTTTATTTTATCAGTACATACGAGTAGAAGTACTCGTCTGAAGTTTTTCATGCATGGCACATAATGAAAAAAGATAAACAAAACAATAGTAGTTTTAAATTATCATTGAATAAAAGTGGTTGAGTACATTAAGAGCTCATTTACTCAGTTACATTATAACGTCACTTTGTCGCGTAATAAAAACAGTGCAGAACCAATACCAGAAAACATTACGTTCCGCATTAGTATAAAATAATTTTGTATGAAACTCAATTACAGCAATCACATTGTTTTTTTTTTTAAACTTCTATTAGCTGTCAAAAAAGTTTTCATAACTTTCATATGTGATCGATCATGCATTCGTCAAGAGATTTTACTACTGAGATTGAAAAACTGGTACTGGCCGAAAAAAAATTAAAAACTATATAACACTAGTGAGTCAACCGAGTATAGAACTACCCTCCAAGCCGACTGAAAACCGCCATCTTATGGAATCTCACTTCGCTACTTTGTATTAACGTATGATGGTTTTGCCAGTTTCAAGTGTAGAAACTATAATTCGTATAAATTTGATTAAAAGTTTCAACCATTAAAGTGGCGCTATCACTCAAATTCGTTATCACTCAAAAACGTTCATACCGCTTTTCTTTATGCGTGATGGTGCCACTTATTTGACGATTCGATACCAACAGAATATAATTTGCATCACTACTTTCGATATTTTTTTGTTACTTTTAGTGCATCAAAATTTCTCGCTGTAGAGAACCTCGCTCACATTGACAGCTTGCACTTGTGTTTTAAGAGCCCGTACGCATGGGGCACAGGAGCAAACTAGCACTCAGTCCTACGATCTACTATTCCCTCTACCCAAAAGTTGTGGACTGGTAGTGATTTACTTTTAGGGCAATACGAACGCCAGTTGCGCATAAATGTTAAATTAAATTATTTCATTTGCAAGATTTTTTAGTGTACGATACAGATTTGTTTGTTTGTTTTCACTCTGCCTTTTATTTTCAGAAAGTGATGAGAAAGATGAAGGAACAGAAGCCGGAGCTGATTCTAAGGCCGATGATGACGATAGCAAAGAAGAATCGCAAACAGATGATGATAGTGGTGATGCCAGTAAAGAAGATGAGCTAGAATCAGCTGATGATGACGGAAAATTGCAGGAAGATGCAACATCAGAAGAAACTAAAGATGGTGAGGAAGACAGTAACACAGAAGACGACGATGGATCTCAAGAAAAGGCTGAATCAGAAGATGATGAACAGTCAACTAAAGAAGATGACGGGGACACCGAGGAAGCAAAAGATTCTATAGAAGATGAGGTAGTTGGTGACGATTCTAAGCCTGGAGAAGAAATAGAGGAGTTAGGAAAAGAAGAACAGTCAGATGAAGATACTGCTGATGCAGGAGAAGAGGAAAAATCAGATCAAGATAGTGAGACTAAGGAAGACGAAAGTGAAGCCGACGAAGACACACAAACAGGAGAAGGAGAGCAATCAGAGGAAAGTGAAGAACAACAAGCTGAAGTCCAGGCTGATGAAAGTGCGGAAGATGATACTGCTGAGGAAGCGGTCAAGTCTGAGGAAGGTGACAAATCTGAAGAAGATGATAAATCGGAAGCAGGAGACAAATCTGAAGAAGATGTGAAATCGGATGAATCTGAGGGACCTGAAGGAGATGAAGCTAGTGACGGAGAAACAGAAGAGGAAACAAGCGAGGAAGAAGGAGCACCAGAGGAAGATTTGTTAAATGTAAGTAAATGAATCATCTAAAAAGTCCACCGGAAAAAGACTTCAAATTATACACTTATAATTTCAATATACGTATTTTGTTTGTCATGAAACAACTTTCCGAAACACCGTTCGGCGGATAAGAATTTCTGCATATATAGTCTTTATTAAACATATGCATAACACATAATATTTATTATAAAATAACTTAAATATTATGCAAGATATTGCCGGAATTGAGACTAGTAAGGTACCTAATTATCACGAATGTTTGTTTTGATTTCAGATTGCCGAAATTCCAGAAAACCTCAGATCTCGTGACCACATTAATCAAATCCTTAGATTAGACGAAGAAGCCAGTGAAGCTGAGATAACTATTGAGAGATCTGCTGACATCATTTTGAGAGATTTAAAAAGACTGTACGAGGGCTCTATCAAACCTTTAGAAGCACTGTATAAGTATAGAGACTTAAGCAACAGACATTTCGGTGACCCTGAAATATTTTCAAAGCCTTTGGTGCTCTTTATGGGACCATGGAGCGGTGGGAAGTCCAGTATTGTCAACTATCTAACAGGCCTTGAGTTCACCGAGTGGTCTTTAAGAACTGGTAAGGAAAAGCAAAATCTGAATTCATAACGGTTTCTTAACGGTTCGATTTTTCAGTTGATTGATGGAATTTATATTTCATGCTAGCTAGCTACCGTTAAATCTTCCCCCAAACAAAAGCATCAATAGTCCTGATGGATAACAAAGATAACATAGCCTGTGCCTTTCTGGATGACCACGCTTACACGACTTGATTGTCCCGTTTTATCAGGTGAGACACAGTCTCCGTGGTGCTGTTGTCTGAGCGTCAGAACACTCGGAAGGTCCCGAGATCGATTCTCCGTGGGGACATTGTCAAAATCACTTTGTGAGACTTTCCCCAGGTTAGACCATTGCAGGCTTAATCACCCGATTGCCTGAAAAGTTTCATTGGTCTCGGCCTATCTACGGCAGGTAAAAGCTACTCGAGCCATGTCAGAGACCTATGGCGTTGGGGGCTCAACAACTCTGACATTAGGGGCTGTGAGGTCGTTCATCGACCTTACCAACATATACGATGATGAATAGAAAAAAGTTGTAACAGTAAATAATTTAATGTACTCACTGTAGGTGCTGAACCGTCCCCGGCTTACTTCAATATCTTGATGCACGGCAAAGAACCTGAAGTATTGGATGGCACACAACTGGCGGCAGACTGGACTTTCTCGGGACTCCAAAAATTCGGCCAAGGATTAGAAGAGCGTCTCCGAGGCTTAAGGCATCCCAGTAAGATCTTAGAAAAGGTAACTTAAATGATTAAGGGATAACGGAATCTCCTGAAATTGATAGGCATATAAGTCATTGAACTATCCTCAGGTGAACATCGTCGAAATTCCCGGAATACTGGAAGTTAGAAAACAAGTGTCTCGAGTGTTCCCGTTCAACGACGCCTGCCAGTGGTTCATCGACCGCGCTGACATCATATTCCTGGTATATGACCCCTCCAAATTGGACGTGGGCCCTGAAACAGAGGCTATCCTCGACCAACTCAAAGGCAGAGAGTCGCAGGTAATGCAGTTGTTTTGTTGCTTCAAGTCGTACAATATACATGATCAGTCTGGCATGAACCCTGTAAGGGCACTGCAATTCCATAGTTAAATACGGTTTGCGGCTCCTTTTATCGCCACATAGGATTTATTCATGTACTAGCTTATTGCTCGCGACCAGAGGACTTTAGAAATTATACGACTGGAACTACCTGCTCTATTGGGATAAATAGGCCCCATGTTCTTTACCGGCACTTCAACTAACCCTATAAAAATCAAATATAGGAAGGACAAACAAACTCACATTCGCATTTATAATATCAGTTATGGATTACTAAGCGTTTATATTCTTACAAACGTTGATAATAAACAAAAAATATAATAAGCATAGCACTTCGTAGGCTCTTGGAAAAAAATCGATTAAAACTTTAATAGAGATGCGCCCCACTGTATATAGATATATTAGATAGATTCTTTCCATGTAATCAAAATAGTATTTATAATCAGTTCAGTAGCCGAGAACGCTATTAAATTAATACAATGCAACAAATAAATATAGAATCAAGCTGTGTGGTTTCTGCTTACAATCGAGAATGTCGTAAAGGGCGTTTAGGGAAGGTAGTTACGGTGATGGGCAGCAACGTCTACCTCTGAACGAATGTAAATATTGCTGCGATCACACATCCCTCAACCACGCGTGGTGTCTATGGCCAATCCCTTCGTGAAAAGTTCGACGAAAAGATGATGCAATAACGATCAATAACCGGAGTCTAGTTGAGACTTCTAGCGTGTTCATGACGTCACGTAACATCAGGTGTAATGAATGCTAAGTACAAACACATTGTGTATATGAAAACTTCTATTTTCAGACCCGCATAGTTTTAAACAAGGCGGACACGGTGAAGCCAGAGGAGCTGATGCGCGTGCAGAGCGCTCTGATCTGGAACATATCGCCGCTGATGAGTTCGGCGCAGCCTCCCGTCATGTACACAGTATCTCTGTGGTCCATGCCGTACGAGCCCAGCGCCCCGGTCCGCTTACTGCAGGCCCAGGAGCGAGAGTTGCTGCGCGATCTGCGGCAAGCCATCGACAAGCGCATAGAGAACAAGATAGCTAGCGCGAGGAGATTTGCGGTTTGTACAAATCAAGTTAATTTATGGTCACACATTTTATAGACGTCTATGTCCGCACAGTTGCACTATTTCAGCCATTACTTTTTATCAATTAAAATAATAATTAAAATTAAATATATTTAATCTTATATGTGTTTATATAATATTAAAATAAATAGTAAATACAAATTTAACACATGTCAATAAATTAATAGAAAACTAAAATTGCTTTTTCAGTATTTGCTTCAATAGAGTTATATATATATATATATATAATAGTAATATTCATTTAAATTATAATGCATTTGTTTGTCAATAAATCAAAGAATGCCGTAAAATGTAGAGTAATTAAGGTAGGCAATTTATTAGACATTGAACTACGAGTACAATTGAACTGTGGTATTTACGGACGGACGGGACGGTGCTGTTTATACGGTTGTATGGCAGACAGCTACAAGCACTACAGTTTGACAATTTTCTCTAAATGAGAGATTGCAGTTACTGGATGTGGTGCCGTGTGTACGAGTAATTTTACCGTAGCACGCTCGATACAATAGTGGCTTCATCCTATTTTGAATATTAAGCAGTCATAGCCAATTAAAACCTAAATAAGTCATTTTAATGTATTTAACTAATTCAATTCATAATAGTAGGTAGTTGACTTTAATTAACAAAATTTCGTGCAGTACTTTCTTAAATAGCAATTATATCATATGAAAAAGGACAAGCTATCTATGACTTGAGGCAGTTTTACCTAATTCAATCAATAAACGAACTGATATAAAAGTCTGACAAGTTTGAGTGTTCCTCATGAAAGTGTTGTTAACAGGTTCGCGTCAGGAACCATGCGAAGATGGTGGACTGTTACCTGACCACTTACTACAACCACAAGACGATATTCGGCAACCGTAAGCTGATATCGGACGCCATCATTGAGAACCCTCAGAACTACCACATCTACGAGGGTCTCAGCACTCTCACCAACATCTCCAGGTTAGATTCTTGTTGAATACTCTAGCGTTTGACCACTTACGCACCTCATTCATTATTTGGCGAATACCAAATACATACTAATATTATAACTGCGAAAGTTTGTCTGTTTGTTTGTCCTCCCTTTACTTCGTAAATAGGAATCAGAATGACTTGAGTTTTTGTTCAGGGATAATTGGAGTGCCCGAAAAGAACATGGGCTACTTTTATCCCGATCGAACAATAGTTCCCGTGGGATAAGTTATGAATAATTGCCATTAGATACATATATATAGAGAGAGCTTCATTGACTTGAGACTGTAATATGAGCTCGCTTCTATTATATGGCCTTATCGACACTTACCATCAGACGAAATGAAGACCACCAGTGAACTCATAGTGCTTTATGAAAGGTGTATGTTTTAAAATACGTTCATTTTATTATCTGTATAAATAAAACAAAGTCGAATTACACGTTACATTCCGAATCGAATGGGTCCGATTTTTTGACCTATGGAATTTTCGGATTTGTCTCCGACCCGAATAGCAGAATAACTACGAGTATTAAAACGTATGAAAAATTCACTAAAAACTTCATTTACGACCTAAAAGAAAGTCATAATGACTTGATTTTTTGAAGAGTCTTTAAATGTGTACGTGTTGTAGGTGTGTTATGTTACGGTGAGGTAATGGTGTTCGTTTGTTGTAGATACGACCTGCCCGATCCGGAGACGTACCGCGACTTCTTCCGTCTGAATCCGCTGTACGAGTTCCAGCAACTGTCGGCCACGTGCACTTACTTCCGCGGATGCCCTATCACGCGGCTCGACGTCGCCATCGCCTACGACCTTCCCGAGCTGGTCGGCAAGTACAAGAAGATGGTAGAGACCGCCACGCCTCAGGGCATGCCCAAGAGTTGATGCTCCTCCGAACGAACGAAACCCGCGCCGCGACACACTTGAACACCCGCTTTTTTATTTTAGCCAATCTAATTGGAACTATATTTTGGGCACACTTTGCATTTCTATACAATCGGGCGTCGAATTTGTTTTTGTTTTTTCGTTAAATCGCATTTCTGTATCTACGTTTTAAACATTGTTTTGCTTAAATACTCGCTTGTTACTGTTTTGGTGAATGATGTGTCGGATATGACAATATTTTTATGTGATTTCTTTTGTGCGTTTTAGTGAAGGTAGAACGGCAATGCGCAAGACAACTTCCAGTTTCCTAATTATTTATTATTAACACTGTAATTTTATACGACTATCAAGAATACCATTAAATTAATCTAGTCATTTACGTTAAAGTTTGTTAGTTAAAGTGTTGTTATTTATTTATTTATTTGACTTGAGTTCCTACAGTACTAGGACTAATCCCTTAAATTTGCGGTCTCTGCCTTATTTCTTTGTTAGATTATTTAAATAATGAGACACAATGTGACTATTTAAGTAAAAATAAACTTGAAAACACAAATGGTTTTTCATTGTAAATGTTCCTTCCACCCACCGACATACTTTATAACAAACAAAGTATGGGACTAATATGAACTGTGTGAAGTATTTAATACCTACTATTTTATCGCTAGTTTGTTTTCTTCTTAACGACTGTTTGACCCTCGACCATTATAACGAGAGGCAGATAACAAATAGATGCCACTTGATGCCAGTGAGCCGCTCGCTGCCGAATACAAAGGTTCAGTACCATCATTATGAGCTCAAAGAAAAAACTCTCATTACTCTTAACCACAAAGTTTTATAGATCGAAATTTGTAACACCGAAGCCGTTTCAAATACGTGAGTACAGTGATAAAAATGCTTTCAAAACTCCCCTCTACGATGTCCACCAGAAATACGGTGGGAGGATCGTGGATTTCGCTGGGTTCTTACTGCCAGTGCAATATTCCGACATGAGTGTGTCTGCCTCTCATCTGTTTACGAGAAAAAGTGCATCTATTTTCGACGTATCACACATGTTGCAGACTAACGTCCGCGGCAAAGACTCCGTGGCTTGGTTCGAATCGATCAGTCCAATAGATCTTAAAAACATGCCGAATGGAAGCAGTTCACTGACGGTATTCCTTAACGAGAAAGGAGGCATCATCGACGACTTGATTGTAACAAAGATCAACAGCGAAAGTCTGTACGTTGTATCTAATGCGGGACGGTTAGAAGTCGATAAACAACATATGCGTGAAACTTCAGAGTCATTCAGGAAGCTCGGTAAAGACGTTCATGTGGAATTCTGGGATGTCAGTGAAAGAGGTCTTGTTGCTCTTCAGGGACCGAAAGCAGTATCAGCTCTACAATCTTTGACCGATATTAAATTAGATGACTTGACGTTTATGACTTCACAGAAAGGCAAAGTAGCTGGAGTAGAAAGTCGTGTAACAAGATGCGGTTACACTGGCGAAGATGGAGTAGAAATATCTATTCCAGCGGACAAAGCAGCTGCTGTTACCGAGGCCTTACTGCAGTCCAATGACGTGAAGCTGGCCGGTCTCGGGGCGCGGGACTCGCTCCGGTTAGAGGCAGGATTGTGCCTCTACGGTAACGACATCGACGAAAGTGTCTCTCCGGTAGAAGCCGGCCTCACCTGGTTGATTTCTAAACGCAGACGAGGAGAAGCAAACTTTCCTGGAGCGGAAATAATTCTTCAACAAATAAAGGAAGGAGTCCACAAACGACGAGTTGGTATCAGAAACGAGGGACCACCGGCTAGGAAAGACGCTTTACTCAAGTTCGGTTCCGAAGTGGTAGGTAAAGTAACCAGTGGTTGTCCCAGCCCGTCGCTCGGGGGAAACATCGCTATGGGTTACGTGGCAGAGTCCTTGAAAAAAGTCGGCACCGAGTTGTCTGTGAATATTAGAGGCAAAGATGTGCCATGTGTTGTCGCCAAAATGCCATTCGTTCCAGCTAAATACTATGTAAAGAAATAAAAAACAAGTTTCCAGAAATATAAGAGATCTTTAATTAAACTTTGTACTCCCCTTTGCTAAAAAAATATTACAAAGTTAAACAAAACTATATATCCAAGAGCTTATTATGAGAAATATAACTTACCTGCTTTTTATAATGCTAGATTTATTGTATACATTAGTTTGAGCAACAACATAAATTCGCTTTAATCAAAATCATAATTTATTATTTCATGCTTGTATTTACAACATAGGCCACTTTTATACCACACCACATTTATACATTAAAAATAACAAAAATATAAGTTTCTTTCTTTTTTCTTTCTTGTCAATTAACTGAATATATGTTTAAAGTTTTATACGAAAAATATTATGCCTCAAAAATCGCTAAAATGTGACACATATGATAAAAATTATAGACCGTTTAGGGTACACCAAGTAAATAAATATAAAACTTATAGAATATACATTTAGCATGGCGAAGATCAGTTGTGCATAAAGGAAGTTGGTAAAACAAGTATGTAGTTCTTCAAAAATATCAAATTAATTCGTTGTCACGTGCACATATTCCAACAAATATTACAGAAATCACATTATAAAATTAATAAATCATCTGTAGCTTCAAATAATGTTTGAAACGTGGTTTAAGAAGAAAACAACCAACGCATCAACAAAGTAAAGTCTTGAAAGGTTCAGAATATGAAAACTCTGTAGGCTAGAACGAAATTTTGAATGAGTTGTTTGAAATTAGTCATTTCTTACACCTATTATTTCAGTCTTGTGCTAGTTGGGAACCGACCCGCGGTGAAACTCACATAAAACATAAAAAATAGTTTTTTTCGGACACTATTTTACACGCAATTATACATAGCATTTTTGAAGAAGTGAATCCAAACAGTAAATAGATCATAGACTTGATATGATTAAATAGAAGAGTGTAAAAAGTCAAGGTTTGTAATAATTGTATTTTTAAATCAATAGTTATTATATAATTGGACCAAACTTCGCCATCACGTAAGATACTTAATACAAAGAAAAAATGTGGTCACGGAATAAAATGTGAGGAATGTAAATATTAGGTATACTGTTGACCGCCTTACTAAATAATACTGTTAACTTTTACGAACAACTTTCTGTACTATAAATTATCACAGGTATTTAACATTTATAATGTTTTAAGTATACTATTTAAAGCTACTTTACATGGTCGTGTTTACGTCCAATAAGCCTTGCAACTATTAGCTGCTCATAAAATATTTCAAGTGACCGAATAGAGTCGTCTATATAATAAAATGTAGAGGATATTGATTACGCTGAGGTTGAAACGCTAAGTTCTCAATGCTAACTCAACAACAACAGTAAGTATTATCAATAATAATTGTACAATTTATTATATGGAGTTCGATTCTGACCTCGTAATAGTGCATTATAAGTAAGTTCAGTCTAATTAAGTTACATCCTGGGACATGTTAGCATATACACTTACCTCCTAATATATTGTCTTTTACGTGGTGAAACTACACCCGAATGATGTTTTGGTATTTCATTTATATTCACCTCAATAACAATGGTCATTTTAAGTAGAACCTTACACAGACATATACAATAAAATCTAGGAAAATATAATTAAGTACACGATTGGTCCCGGAGGCGTAATTAACGAAATATATAACTGTAATTCTTAAATAGGAATCTTTCTTTACAAATACAAATAACGATTTATCTTTTACAATATACACCTCTTAAAAATAACTTGCCTTTCTAGAACACATTTACATAACAACGGGGGGACAGAATCCAAACGACATATTAAACACTCCTCGCATGCATCATTAAAAAAACTACAATCTAATCTATCAATGTTTTACACTGGACATTGCATTATTGGTAAATTAAAGTAAACGAAGTGTTGCGTCATGATTTGTTATAACTTAATATATATCGTCAAGCAAAATCCATGAAGTCGGGATCAGTGTATTTGTTTTGAGCCAGTTTAGCGAAATCCTTGTTCAGTTCGATAAATGACACCAGACTTTCATCAAGAAAACCGTACGCACCGTGGATTGAAACGGTTATTGTTTGTTAGAGTCTGGATCCCTGTATCTGTTTTACCAAGTTTAGTTACGATATTATTAAGTTAGATAAATGAAACAACACTTTCAAAGATCAGAAGAAGACAGTGGGCTACGTAGATTGAAACGGTTATTGGTTGTTAGCGTCTGGATCCTGGAATTTGTTACGAGCAAGATTCGCGAGATCCTCGTTCAGCTTGGCGATTGTTTCCGCCAACTGGAAAGAAAAACATCAAATTTCATGATCTAAAAATACTAGGTGAATGACACGTTCCGCGAATGTATGACGCCAAGGCCTGGTTTAGTACACTTATAATTTTAAAAGGAAATTATCAAAGAAAAGTGATTTAGTTACCATTTTTGTATATTTTGGCTTAGTTTTTGTACAAAAAATAAATAAAAGGCACGATACCAGTAAGACTTGACGTTGAAAACGAAGATGGCGTCAATAAAATGACATTTGACGCTGTCACTTAGTACAAAAAGAATTATTTTGTACAATTTAAATAAATGCAAAAATGTAATTCAAGTATTTTTCTTTACATATTTAGATTATTACTTGATTTTTAAATAGTCTACAAGTGCAGGCCGAATTTGAAAGAACTCTTTTATCACAAATGTGAAATACTGTAACAATGAGATTACAAGCTATCATAATTCCCTTCTCGGCTGACCGTGGGTAAACTGATTTTATGTAATATTTTAATTACACGGGGTGGAAATATTATAAAGCCTAAACCCAAACAGTGATGTGTGAGGTACAATTAAACAAAGACAAATGAATCACTACATTTCTTAAGTGATAAAAATTGAAGCAAAGATAACATACGCACCCATTTTCTATTACGTAACTCTCTATCTAATACAGTGGACAAATTGAAACACTGGACAATATGGAACGGAACGCTCTATTTTAGGTACACTCGAGTACAAAAATATGCATCCACTTTTGAACCATGTCACATTCACCTTTAACTGACATTTCCTTCAACAAACTACATAGGAGCAAGCAAGAGCCCTGGTAGACCGGTCTGTGGTATGTTACTTACGTCGGGTTGGTGCGGTTGTTGTCTCGTCTCTTGCATCCTAGTCCTGACGTGCGCGTCGAGCCGAGCTTGCAGGTTCAGGAACATCTTCCGGTACTCGCCCTGAATACGCAACATTTCATTGTTGACGTGCATGTCTTTCTTCAAAATGTACTCCTGCAATTATCATTACAAATTAGTTTATTTATATTATTATTTTATATCGAGAGTGTACACAATCTGTAGGTGAGAAGGCCTGAGCCCCTGCAATGGGGACATATATAGGCTGATTATTATTATTTTATTTATTAGTATATTATAAAAGTCAAGAGAAAAATATGTATACTAAACAACCAGTATCACTCAGAGTACTTTAACAAATTAAATGAAACTAATACAAGACAACTTCGGCTTCAGTATATAAATCGGTTGCACCAACCAACATGTCACACGTACATCTGTAAGAAAAATGTATTTGACACATGCATCATTGCTTACAAACCCCCAAGGGTTTTACAATTAGAAAACGGCATAGATTTTAAGAAAAAAATACGGATTGGCTTCTTGGAAACTGCTTTTATAGTTTTCTTGAATATTTGAATCATAAACATTAATCATTTTAAATATACCTGTAATTATAGTTTGACATAAATTAATGAAATGACATGCGATGTAAACTAATTTTTTCATAATTAAATTCCTTATTAGATATGGTTATAATATTTGCACACCTGTGGACAGGTTAAGTACATTGAACTAATTGAAATTACTATCTAAACACCGTGTAAAAAACTATGTACCTGGCAAATAAATGGTTTTCTTTCTTTCAACTAATACAAAATAAGATTCGATGTAACATCAAATTACTCAATTAATCAAAAGCTACTCGAATGAACAAGCTGAAGTGGGCAGGGCACATCTGTCGACGAACAGACGGTCGATGGAGCAGAAAGATTCTAGAGTGGAGGCCTCGGACCGGGAGACGCGGGGTGGGACGGCCTCCAGCCCGCTGGTCTGATGACCTTAAGAAGATAGCGGGAAGCGAGTGGATGAGGACGACTGAGGACCGGTAGTAGTGGCGCACGTTGGGAGAGGACTATCTCCAGCAGTGGAGAGACACGGGCTGATAAGTCAAGTAACATTAAATCACTTAACACCATGAACTCTTGAGAACTATGTTAGACATACCCTACTACGAGAGCGACAATTAAGATACATGATATATGATATTAACATCAAATAGTCAAACAGGAAATTGCTAGACACGGCAAGAAATACCAACCCAGGCTATTAACTCACGTAAATGAGCTAGTTTCCATACTAGTAGGCACAAATCTGAAGCGTGACGAAAAGATGATAATAATTTCTAATACACCCCCGTTGAGTCGTTTCACGTTGTCCCTTTCTGATACACTGACATGATCATTAGTGTTGTCGCAGCTTGCCTCGCTTCCCACCGTTAATTTAGTTCAGAACAAAGGCGTTCACGCTCTCTCTAGCCATACTCCTTGGTTATATATTGCACTGTACACTGGAGGGTCGGCTATTTGTATAATCTAATCTACATATGACACCAGAAGAAACCAGATCAACTCACCTTGTAAGTGGCAACCATCTTTTTCATACTTTTAACCTTTTCTAGTACAATCCGATAGTCTGCTTGCAGTTTCTCATTCACTTGACTTGAGTGTAACAGATTCGTTTGTAACTCTGTTATAAGATTCATCATACCCTGTTGTTCCACAGTACACAGCGAAGACTTCCGTTTCCATTCGTCTCTTTCTTTCCTCAAGGCAGTTTCTAAGGCGGCAATTTTGATTAATGTATCCTTAAAATTATCAGCTCTAAGCTTCCATTCGGCGGCAGAGTCTTTTGTTTTCTGACATTCCGCTCGCAACTCGTTGTGTTCTCTTATTAGTACGGATATCTCGTTCTCTTTGGCTTCCAATATTTCCGTCACAACCTGCCTCTCAGATAGTACAAAGTTTTTTAACATTTCTACTTCTTGAGCTTTTCGTTCAACGAGTTCTTTCAATGTAGCGATAGCCGTAAGGTATTCATTTTCGACTTCTTTCACCTTTCTAGCGTAGTTCATCTCTATAGTTTTTATGTCTAGTGAGAATTGTGCGGCTATTTGGTCTCTTATAGCTTTTTCTTTCATACACATATCATAGGTCTGAAAATAAAACAAAAAATTACATATGTTGACTTGCGTATAGTAGTAGAGTAATCGGCCGCGAATGTATATGGAGAGAACTTTCGAGTATCTCGCAGTAACTTCACCCACTTAAGGTTACATCATATAATGTCTGCAACGATTTTGTAGAGCGATGCCTACTATCTCGGTTAGGTAGAAAAGAAAGGACTTCATTTTTGATGACAGCTGTCAAACTAAAAACAGTCATATCTAGGAAACTACTGCTCGTAGACTAGTGGTGTCTTTAGCAAAGTCAAAGGTCTCGACGAGAACTTTATTTTTGATGACAGCTGTCAAACTAAAAACAGTCATATCTAGGAAACTATACTGCTCGTAGACTAGTGGTGTCTTGAGCAAAGTCAAAGGTCTCGACGAGAACTTTATTTTTGATGACAGCTGTCAAACTAAAAACAGTCATATCTAGGAAACTACTGCTCGTAGACTAGTGGTGTCTTTAGCAAAGTCAAAGGTCTCGACGAGAACTTTATTTTTGATGACAGCTGTCAAACTAAAAACAGTCATATCTAGGAAACTATACTGCTCGTAGACTAGTGGTGTCTTGAGCAAAGTCAAAGGTCTCGACGAGAACTTTATTTTTGATGACAGCTGTCAAACTAAAAACAGTCATATCTAGGAAACTACTGCTCGTAGACTAGTGGTGTCTTTAGCAAAGTCAAAGGTCTCGACGAGAACTTTATTTTTGATGACAGCTGTCAAACTAAAAACAGTCATATCTAGGAAACTACTGCTCGTAGACTAGTGGTGTCTTTAGCAAAGTCAAAGGTCTCGACGAGAACTTTATTTTTGATGACAGCTGTCAAACTAAAAACAGTCATATCTAGGAAACTACTGCTCGTAGACTAGTGGTGTCTTTAGCAAAGTCAAAGGTCTCGACGAGAACTTTATTTTTGATGACAGCTGTCAAACTAAAAACAGTCATATCTAGGAAACTACTGCTCGTAGACTAGTGGTGTCTTTAGCAAAGTCAAAGGTCTCGACGAGAACTTTATTTTTGATGACAGCTGTCAAACTAAAAACAGTCATATCTAGGAAACTACTGCTCGTAGACTAGTGGTGTCTTTAGCAAAGTCAAAGGTCTCGACGAGAACTTTATTTTTGATGACAGCTGTCAAACTAAAAACAGTCATATCTAGGAAACTACTGCTCGTAGACTAGTGGTGTCTTTAGCAAAGTCAAAGGTCTCGACGAGAACTTTATTTTTGATGACAGCTGTCAAACTAAAAACAGTCATATCTAGGAAACTACTGCTCGTAGACTAGTGGTGTCTTGAGCAAAGTCAAAGGTCTCGACGAGAACTTTTTTTTTGATGACAGCTGAAGGCTGACCTCGCATTGAATGGACTCCCGCACGATGCTGGTTCAGCTTATACTGGAAATGTATAGCTAGATGTGTAGCCGTGCGTACACAGGCGAAATCATCCCTAATGGCCTCATTACACCAACACTCACATTATACTATTGGTTAAGCGAAATGCGTTTTTACGGCCTAAAGAATATTCTAATATAAATATGTATACATTTTTGTAACATTTCGATTTAATAATCTTTTTCTGATGTTAAAGAAAAACTAAATAATGTTCTCAGAAAATTACAATTTTAAAGGTAAAAGACACTAAAGATAGGCCAACGTGTAAAACATTACCATAACTTCAGTTGAGATAGTATAAAAAGCCTGCAACCCAGTAAAAGTAGAAGGGTTATTGTAATGTGAAGTCGGGGGCAACAGCTAGTGAGATATATATCAGTATTCGATTTGGTCTGGCTATAGTGACCTTTGCTTGCTGCGAAACAATGATCCAGTTATGAAAAATATCACAGGCATTGCCGCATTGACTACACCTAGTCAGTTTGAAGGATAAGTGTTGTGTAAAACTAGCTCTAACCTTAGCAGCAATTACTTCTTGGCTCTCTTCTTCGGAGTCGTCACTGCTAGGCACATATTTGGACGAACTTGGCTTTGGTGAATCCTTTCGGTTGACGATCGGCTCGTCGGGCCCCGAAGCCACAGACCGCTGCTCCTGAAGCTTCTTGAACCGGTCCAAAATATAAGTTTGGAAGAACTCCCCTTTGGCCTTTAACTCCTTTATTAGAACTTCGTTGCTTTCTTGTGTTGCTGAGTGAAAATATTTTATACAAATAAATAAAAACACTATGGAGACGTCCCAATCAAATAAGAAATAAATAAAATTGTTCTCCGCATTATTACAATATTGAGATACTTATATTTAATTAAAAGCTCAAAATTATTGAAACATATGAGGGAAACTGGAGTCTAAACTAGCAAGCTAAAAATGATGATTATTATTATTATTTTAGTTTCCAGTCAAGAAAAAAATCTTAGCGGGAAATATCCAGTATTTGAAATCTAATTGCTGTTGTTTTTTCACAGCCATAACTCTTAAAACGATGGTCAACTACAGTCAAGAAAGTAAAATAAAATTTTGAGCTTTTGTAAATCACACTACGCTCCTTTGTTCACAGCTGATCTCAAATTATATCGACGATTATTTTTTTGGACTTGATGCTGTTGCTCCTTCGAGAGCGGAAGATGTTCAGGCGACTATGATTTTACTAAAACTAGTGTAAATGCGCCCGCTGGGCTCGACCTCAGCTTAGAGCTGTCGCTTATGGATGATATATTTGAAATGCTTCTGTTAATGATACAAAATGACGATATCTATGATCGGATAATGATACAAACAACTAAGAAAATGTTATGGCTTTCTATGATGTTTTTACAACATTTATATATCTTTAATTCTAATTTATCAAATGTTTTACAAGACCATCCCATCACTTCGCGCTAAATGACAGATATATTTTCGTTACAAAATGAAAGTAACGTAGGAGATAGTACTTACAGTCTGTTTCAGAAATTCGATTAGTTACAGATGTTATAGACAAGTTAATAGAGTTGCCGATATTATCTGTCAAAAAATATTAGAGAGGGATTTTTATCAAGAAGTTTTATGTAAGATTCCTATAAAACATTATAGATAAGGATTAATACATTCTCAGCGAATAAAAAAGCTTACCTAATTTTAAACTGCACTTATTCAGTTGCTCTTCCAAATGTCTGATTTGCTTAGAATGTGCCTCGCATTGGGTGCAGGGCTCCATTTCCTTTCGCATCGCATTTTTCTCATCTGAAATATTGTATTATGCATCTGTTCAATAAGACATTTCGTGGACCCAGAGATAGTCTGACGAGAGATATAGTATTCCTAAGAGACATACTACAGTAGTTTTGGTTATAATCAATTTCATATAAATAACAAAATACAATACTAAATCCCTTTATAAAGTAAATTTAAAAACTTTTAGAATAATGTATAACTATTTTTAATTTTTTTACTACAATTTAAGATAAATTATCCTAAGTTTCATGCGTTTTATATGTTTTGTTACAAATAAACTAAAACAAAATATACAAAAATTGTAATAACTTATTTTGATAATGACCTCTTAAAATTACAAGTGTACAAGTCCAGGCCGTAACCAAAAAATTGCGTCATTTTTAACCATTTAAAAATCACATTTATTTGATAATAGTCTTTTAATATCATAAGTTTAAGACCAGGCCTTGGCTCTGTACATTCGCGGAACGTGTCATTTACGCGGGAGGAAGTCACGAGCAACATCCGATAAATAATAATAACATCATACGTACCAGCAAGATATTGGTTGAGCTTATTGGTAAACTCCTTCTGCTTGTCCGTGAATTCTTTCTGCAGCTCTGAAATTCTCTTGTTTGCTATCTCTAACTCCTCTTTCGAGTTGTTCAGGTCTGTCGTTAGTTTCTCCAGTTTCTGTTTATCTTTCTCTATTCTCTCTACGTGTTCCTTCTCTTGGTTCCTGTACAGGTCCTTTTCTTTTTGCATTTTAGATTGCAAGTCTTTTATTTCTCTCATTACTGCATCTCGAGAACTACACGCCTAAAAACAAATTTTTTAATCAGAAATGGGTGAAAAATCCAACAATATTAAACTTTTGACTCTAGCTCAGTTGGGTAGAGCGTCAGACCTTGAACAATCGAGGTCTGGGTTCGATACTGGCTCGTACCAATATGTTCCGATTTGTGATTTATGTACGAATGATAAATATCATTACCAATGGCTTTTCGGTGAAGGAAAGCATCGTGAGGAAACCTGCACACTCCTGAGAAGAAATTCAAAGGTGTGTGTGAAGTCTACCAATCCGCACTGAACCCACGTGGTGGACTATGTCTCATACACTCTCATTTTCAAACAGATGTCGCGATATCGGTTCCTGCATTCCTACACCGAACGGATGACGTTTGTATACACGCATATGTGTGAATTAATTCACGCGCACCATATTACCGATCCTTGAACGGATCCGTTTCTTGCAGGGAGAGGTGAGGTATTGCGGATTGGCGGGAGGCGGTGAACGTCCGTTTTTACGTAGTATTACATTAATTCTGTGACTGTACTATGTTATATTGATATCATCATCATCATCATCAGCCGGGAAACGTCCACTGCTGGACATAGGCCTCCCTCATGGTACGCCACATCGACCGGTCCCGAGCCACCTGCATCCAGCGACTCCCCGCGACTCTAACCAGGTCGTCGGTCCATCTAGTGGGGGGACGGCCTGGTAGACGTTTCCCGGTACGTGGTCGCCACTCGAGAACCTTTACTCCCCACCGGTTATCGGTTCTTCGAGCGATGTGGCCTGCCCATTGCCACTTCAGCTCACTAACTCGTCGAGCTATGTCGGTGACCTTCGTTCGTCTACGGATTTCCTCATTCCGGACCTTATCACGTAGAGAAAGAGTAGAATAGAGTAGTCTAAAGACAAAAGTCTTTGATCAGTGCGTGTTGCCAGTGATGACATACGGAACCGAAACGTGGTCTTTTACTGTGGGCCGAATAAACAAGCTCAAAGTCACTCAGCGAGCAATGGAACGAGCTATGCTCGGAATTTCTCTATATTGATATACAAATAAAAATACCTGCAGGTACAAATTCTTTAGCTCGCCATTTTCTCTGAGCGTGTCTTTCAGCTGTGCGGAGTACCGCTCGAGCTCGCGGAGAAGGTCTGAGTTGGCTTGTTGCACTAGCGAAGCTCGGCTGCCTCGCTCGTTTTTCATTTTTTCATTCTCCATCTCTAGTTCTGTGTATTTTAGATCCAGCTACCGACAAAATAGATGTTTCAAATCAGGTCTGAACTTGTACACTATTTAAAATCAAAGAATAATCTAAAAAAGGAACAGAAAAATACTGGAATTACATTTTTGATTGTATTTTAATGACACAAAATCACTCTTTTTGTACTATGTGGCGTCAAATTTTATTGCCGTCATATTCGTTTTCTAAGTTAATATTGCCTGTTTTGTGCGTTTTTTAAATGTTTTTGTGCACATAAACTAGACCAGAATATACAAAAATGGTAACAACTTATTTTGATAATGACGTCTTAAAATTGTCCTGGGGCCTCACCACGAACTTTTAAATCCATTCAGTTTAAGTCTTAATCTGAACTGCCCTGCTTATTTGCACCACAAACGCTCTTTAGCAGGGCAGTGCAGCGTCCAAATACCGCTAGCGGTTTATAGTCGTTCATCTCTATATCTCATACAAAATCTGTACAACGATCTCACATTTGCGCGACTACTCAACCGATTACCTGTCAAACTAGGCGATTCAATTTAAGTTGCTAAAGTTGAACGTGTTGTAGCAGGCCGTAACAATAAAAAGTTTGCGTCATTTTCGATCATTTAAACCTTTTATCGATACATAACATACCGCAGACTTTTAGGGGTCCACGGTCAAACAATGAACCCTTGTAGTTTCATTCTATCCGTCTGTCGGTCCGCGGCTTAGCAATGGTATGAAAGGTAGCAGAACCAGAGGCTCGTTACCTTGAGACGTCAGGGTGCGCACACTTAACATCCAACGGCTGGTGTTATTGGTAACTTACCATCAGGTGAGATGAAGGCCAGATGCAAACCCATCATAATTAATACAAAACCTAATACATTTTCAATTCAATCTAATACATTAACACCAATTCAATTGGTATGTTCGTGTAATCCTCACCTTCTTTAGTTCGGCCCTGACTTCGTTCAGCTCGGACTGAAGGCTCTCATTTTGTTTCTTGTAGCTTTCAAGCAGGTCACTGTCGGAGTTTGCACCCAATAGATCCAGCTTGTTCTGCAGAACTGCCAGGCGCGAGTTGAGCTGTGATTCCATGCCTCTGTGCTCGTCGAGGCGCGAACGCAGCTCAGACTCCTGTTTACGATGCAATTCTAGCGCAGCCTCCCTGGATAGACAATATAAAATTACGACATTTTGAAACATAGCACATACGCTTTTACTTTACTAGGGTGCGAAATAATGAGATATAACTCAGTATTGTAGTATGCACCAATTTTCAGTTAGCCAGCTCATTTGTCAATCTATTATGCTTTTGAGGTCGCAGTATGGTGATTAATGGTTTTTTATGGTAATTAATAGCCAAGTGTAGATACTTACTTTTTTGATAATTCTTCTTGGAGAATGTTGAGTTTTTCAATTTGTTGTTTGTAGCGCGCTAACGCTTCTTTGAGGGTTGACAGCGTGCCGGGCGATGGCGGTTCTCCTAGTAGCAATTAATATATTAAACTATGTTTATTATATGAACACTACAAAATGCAAAATTTTTGCCAGTTTAATTTAATCATATCATAATGTACAGCCTACCACTTCGGCAAATATGAGCAACCCATTGCCATTTCAGTTTGCTAATACGTTGAGCTGTCGGTTACTTTGGTTATGACGGATCTTTTCGTTTCGAATGCGGTCCATCAGATACTCCAAGCATAGCCCTTTCCATAGCTCGCTGAGCGACTTTCAATTTGTGAATCAGTCGTGCTGTGAATTTCCACGTTTAGGCTCTGTAAGTCATCACGGATGAAACGCACTGGTTGCAGACTTGTCTTCAGGCATTGTGGTATCGACGATGAAAAGATATGACGTAGTTTCCCAAATGCTGCCCACCCCAAAGGTATCCTCTTATCGGCTTCTATCTCGAAATGGTTTCTACCTAACTGCATCGTTCGCCAGGGTAAACATATTCCTCAACAATTTCTAGAGTTTTTCCATCGACTATTACCGATCTCAGAACGACGAGATCATTAAACATAGCCTTAACCTTAGTCCTGAGGAGTTTCTGCCATGAAGATATCATCTTCGCAGCATACGTTGGTAGGTATCTACCTTGCCGTTAATATTAATTCCCCGACCAATCCAACTATCTCTATACACAAAATCAAGTCATTCCGACTTCTCATTACGACGTGAAGGAAGCACCAACAAACTTATTCTAGCATTTATAATATTAGTATAGACGAATAATTTCACTATGTACTCACCTGCGTACGAGTTATCCGGTAACACTTCTAAGATAATCTGGTGCAGAGTGCTTCGCCAGTTGTCGTACTCTTTCTGATTAGCGACGAGCTTGTTCCTGCATAGAACTAGTTCGTGCGCAGTGACCTCCAATTTTGACTAAAAACAAAGTTAAGTAAGTTAATATACTTGACTTTTAACGGTAATTCTCTCAGAATGCTTCCGTGTCACATAAAATTCATTTCACCATAATCTATTAAAACAAAATAAATTCCGGACTTTATCAAGTAGATACATTAAGAAAGAATCCGCAAAGCTCGTTCCATTGCTCGCTGAGTGACTTTGTTTGGTATTTAGTAGGAAATCAACTGTTATCAACGCAGTTGGTGATGGATAGTTGGATGCTGCCGCATATTAAATGTAAATTTTACATAGTCACCTGCGACAGTGTGTAATATTACTATCTACAACATTATTATTATTATTGACGAAGTAAAATCTCATACCAAATAAATCAATATTATGAAGGCAATAGTTACCCCAAGTTCTTTAACTTGCTCCTTTGCTGCATTCCTCTCAGTAGTGAGTTGTGACACTTTCTCCTTGAGCCTTGGCGTCTCTCCACTCACCAGTCTGCTCTGAGCTGCCTCTAGTTCGTTCGCTAATCTATTGATGGTTGCCCCCTTCTCTATCAGTATCTCTTCTTTATCTCTCTCCTTTTCCTTGCAACGTTTTTCTAATATCTTTATTTCGTTTTCCTGTAATGATTTCAAATATTTCAGTAAGACATTATAAAAGTAAAACTATGTAAAGATGCAGCTTCTAATAATAAACTTAGATGTCAAAACGAAATGAACGTGCTACGAGTCTCTCTTTGTGTAGTTTCAACGCCCTGTTGTGGTTTTTGTCATAGCTTCTATGTGATGTGACATCAATGTGTATTAACGCGTTCAAAAGCAACTAGAAACCAACTTCAACTGCCCTAAAAGTCTACAGAATTCATTCCCTAAAATGTTCACTCTTAGAGGTAGAATTATCATATTTGGTTTTTGTTGTTTTTCTCAAAAAGCGCTGAATTAATTTCGATATAATTTACACGGGACCACCTCTAAAGTATGCTCTACCAAACAATAAAAAAATCATCAAAACCGATTCATAATTGGCACAGTTATCACGTAACATACATAAAAACATAGTCGGATTGAGAACATGCTCCTTTTTTGAAGTCGGTTGAAAACTCTGTAAATGTAAGATATCTTTTGCTGTAAAAGCCGAAGAACAAAAATTCTACATATTATTTAATCGGAAAGTGTTTAATACGATATACGTCGGTTTAGGTGTACAAAAGGAGCGCTGAGGGGGGAAAACCTTAGATTAGCGTCCCCTTTTATGCACCGCCACCTCGTGTATTGAAATCATTTTAGTAATCGAGTTACAATTATGTTTTTATTTGTAAACACTTTCGATATGAGTTGTAAAAGTATAATAATCTGTTGTGGCGGTTCATTTTCTTTGGTAAATGTAATCAATACTTACTTTTTCATCTAGTCGGTTTTTTGCCTTTACTAGATCGTTCTGCATCCTATCCATCTCTTCTCTATGCCTGTAATAATTCAAGAATTTGGATCGATTGTTTAAGTAATAGTTCGTGCCTATTTTTAGTAACGATGGATTTACACATCACCTTCACATCAACTGATGGCAAGACACAACGGTCATAATATGTAAAGTGTGCTCACCCAGAAGTCTTCTTTGAATGAGTTTACTTTATGAATGACCGTACTGAAATTTTCCTATTTGATACCAGAACCAAGATAAATATGATAACTTTAAAGACTATCGAAACGAAAGTATATCTTGAATTGTGGATTGAATTTCATTTTGAAATTGAATCTTCAAATGTGAATGATGGATGTGGATGGACGTAATACGACGTAATTATATGTACATTAGTATATAATGGATTTTATCAAAGTATTCTCAACTCTCATTTGTGTCGTTGGCTTCTGTATAACTCGCCAATGAAGAGAAGAGACGGCAACAGTTCTTATAACGTTATTCTATGCACTGTATTATAACTCCTGCAAGTTTATAGTCCCACATAACCCGGCTCTTCCTTTAAGGAGTTGGGTATGTTGTGAAGATTCAACTTGTGAAGTATAACATCTGAAATAAAATCTAATTTACCTGTCTTGTTGTTCTCTGAACATTGTATCCGTATCGTGTGTGTGAGCAGCCTATAACAAATAATTATAATTATTAGTTGCTTATATTCTGATAACTGTGTCTCCGATCATTATCAATACTGCACAGGTGTACCACGAAGATGTTACTTTACCTGCATTGTATGTAGTCTCTGCTGAATATCTTGCAAGCTCATATTTGCTGACCGTAATTCTAATTTCAGCTGCTCTTTGTCTTGATCGCTTTCTATGAGCTTCTCGGTGAGTGATGCGACTTTTTGCTCTAACTCAATCATCTTATGCTTACTTGAAGCTGAAATAAGATATTTGCTTACTTAATGCGAAGAAAACATGTTGTAATACCTTACCAGTGTTAGTTACCCAGTTGCGCTATGTCTATTATACATTTTAGTACACCGTTTTTTAAATATATTAAATTGACACTTCTCATCAACACACATTTGTTTAAGTCTTTGTTAACCGTCTTCGTTTAGCATAAAAAGCAGGTCATAAAAGTGGTAGAAGGAAATTCAATATGATTTCCACAAACCGTATCAACAAAGCCAGAGTAAATAAATAACATGGAATTACTGTATGGAAGTAACAAACATATTTAAGGCACTTGTGCACATTATACGAATTGAAAACATAACAATTATATTGGATTTATTTTACATTTTGCATTAAAATCAGAGTAAGCAAATATTTTGAATGTTCTATCTCATCATCATCAAAATTTCAAATAGATAGGACAAAATGGACCGGAATACTATACACAATTGAGTATATTTTGACTATGGTATCGTTAATATCAAATGTGTACTTACCAAGCAAGTGATGAGCTTCCTGCAATGATAGCTCTGCTTTGTCTCTATCGTTGACAGCCGCCCCAAGCCGCGCTCGTAAGCTCTCTATCTCAACATCCAATTTCTCGATTTGAGACGCTAGGTGCTGGCATTCTTTCACGCGCATCTAGTAACATTACAATTTTAGATTCAACTAAAAATTCTTACACATTAAAACTTGTATTGCATATTGTGCTAATCTATTACAGCAGTGGAAACTGGACAGTGTCGGAAGCAATGTCACCTACACGAAATAAAGATAAACATGTTTTACTGGGGCCTTGTTAATTCTGGCCATTGCCGTAATAATGAACATATGAAACGTGGATTACTTGACATTCAGCGCTACAATCTGTGCTAGCATCAAAATCGATGCGTTAACAAACCAAAAACGGAAGCTTTTACACCTGGAAGGCGAGTTTTTATTTGTACAATTAACAGTAGTTTTATTAATATACATAACAAGCTCTTTGTCAGATACTATAAAATCATCACATGGGAATAAAAATAGCTTTATATCCTTCTCCATGCCATTGGCTCAGTTCGTGCCTAATAGCATCAAGGTCAGTTCCGCCTTGTACAGGCTACGAATAAGAAGTTCTAATTTATAATATTAGGGCGATTGATCAAATTTCGATATGTCAGAGGTTTAATTAACTATATATAAAAAAATATCACGGGTCGGGGCTGGAGATCAGTTTTACTATAATTATCTAGAATTAATAGTACAAAGTGGTGACACAGCTCTCATGTTGGACAGCCTATATGCAATGATACTTCTGTACAGGAAGTTTAAGAGGTATGTGAGGACAGATACATAGCATTATAAAATTACTACCCTCATTTCAGGTCTTTTTTTTATTTATATTGTATTGTACCAATATATAATCTGTGGACATTGCACCTACCTCGTACATAACTTTCAATTGCTCGTTGTTCATATGTTCCTGTCTGGCATCATAATTGTTGATACCATTGACGTGCCCTGGAAATTTTAACAAAAAATGACTATTATTATCTTTGTGTGTACAAGTTTTATGAGTAAGGCATTTGTCAGCAAATCGGGTTGCCGTGTGAGATTCCGATCCGCGATTCGGCTCGTTCTTGGTCTAAATGATCTCCAACATTCCAGTGTCATAGGGGCCTTCGAACTGGGACCAGACCAACCTAGTTTTTGAAGTGTTTTTCTTGCGAACCTATGCTACGTTATCATCATCATGCCCTAGGTACTAGTTTTTACGGAAGAGCTTGCCACCTGACCCTCAACTCCCAAAAAAATAGCCCCTAATTTTTTGAATGTTAGAAGTTCATCAAGCCGCTTTAAGGCCTAACTCGGCTTAAGGAGTGCTGACAAAGCAGCAGCTTTACATTTCACATTTTACATTCAGGTAAGGTAAGGTAAGGCCTGTCACTAATGCTCACACAACTGCGCAACGGAGGACGTCAACTAATCAATAAAATCCATGTAAAATAGTAAGTCGCCCACAAAATGTTCTCTTTGAATGCCACAAATAGAGATGTAGAACTTTCGCAAAAGCCGCGAACAACATAGCAGACGATCCGTAACCACCACTACGACAGGAGTGTACCACTAAGCAGAAGAAGAAAATAGTTAGCCAAGATATGAAATAATTAAGTTGGAAATTGATAAACAGTTTCTGACCCCGACAGTACATTAATCTGTGACATTCGGGCGGATCGATCAGAGCTCAGCTTTTACATATGTTATGAATGTTCAATGTTATATATATACCTAATAAGTTTAAATGTCAAGTTAATAAATAACTATGGAAATATGAAAGTTTTACATTTAATCATTACAAAGAAAATAAAGCTCATATGTAGCCAATTCACTGTTGCTGATTGTAATTTCACTAAAAACATATTTTTTACAAAATCTTAAAGCCTTGGACATTTGATGTGTAATTCACATGGCAAAGCATCCATTTTAACAAGTAAATGCGTTCAAAAAGAACTGGAAACTGACTTCAATTGCCCTAAAAGTCTACTTTTATTAAGGCAAACTTAAGATTTACATCATGTTCTCATGGATGTCATTGTCAGAACTGGACCAAATTGAAATGGGACCACACGGAAAGCACCACCTTTCAAATAAAAAAAGAATCATCCAAATCGGTTAACCCAGTCAAAAGTTCTGAGGTAACAATGATGAGGTGAGGTGGATGACGGAGAATAAATGGATGCATGCGCTTATACGCTGTACCAGCTGATTGTCTCTCTTCTAGTTGTAATAATAAATAATAGATTCAAGTAGAACGTATTTTCTACTGTAAGCTTTTATAGATGTCTATTCCACTAGATGTGACGTAAGACAAATTATATGTTTAGATAATAACAGTTAATGATACCTTAACTGTCATTCTACTCGCAGAAGCTTTATAATTTTTACATTTAAGGGTATTCACAAAATAAATGTATAATACTAAATTTATTTTACCATGATCTTTTTAAAATAAGCTCTCATTATGTAGTAATTATCTAAAATTAGGTCATCATCTCTAATGACCGGAAATGAAAATGAAAATTTTAATTTTTACCCACATTTTATTATTATTCACTTACTTACATCAAAGTTGTACAGTACTTAGATTAATTTCTCATCATCCTACTACCATTTTTAAAATCCTATATACCATTCTATACAATCCTATATACTATTTTAAATAAATAAATTACTTATCAAAAATTCGCAGAAAGTAATTTGTAACTATTTCAAATTCATATTGCATAATAAGAGCAATCATACGCATTTACTCATTATTGATCAACCAGGAAAAGAACACTGCAGAGTCTACCTTATGGCTTATGGAAATGCTTGTTTGCACGCAATAACTTGGCTCGCAATATAAATTTAATGACAAAACTAGAATATACAGAAAAATACAATAGATATACATTACAAATAATTGGTAAGCTCAAACTTTCTCCTCTCGCACAAGCTGCCACATTTTTTATTTCTTTATAAACAACTGGGACTTCATCTTAGCTGATGTTAAGGGACTATAAATCCATTGGATGGTGCGTGCATCCAGAGGCCTCAAGCTAATAATGCGGCTCTGGCTCTGCTACATTTCATATCGGACTACAGCAGTGCTATTAACACCGCTGTTCGGTGGCTTAGGTAATTTGGTGGTAGCTGGCCAGGCGGAAGTAGCATAAGGTACCACCACTGGGAATAAAACCTGGGACATCCATATTATAAGTCCAAGCATGTAGCCATTGTATGTAGTGATGCATAAAGAAGAGATAGTCGCAAACAACTTATTTTAGCGCTAAGCAAGGATATGTTGAATAAAAATCAAGGCAAATAAATATAATAAACAAACTGGCAAGGAAAAAAGGCAATAGGACAAGTGTTTGGACCTGAACTAATAATCCCATTACACTTCAACCAACTAAAATCCTTGCCGAATAACCCTAAGAAAAATGGTAGGGGTGCTGACAGATATGAATATCACAGACTGTCCCTTGTGTCATAAGAGGAATGGCCGCTGAGGAAACTCCTACCCATATTCTCATGACTTGCAGCAGTGTGGCCACATGGCAATAATCCTAGACAGTCCAGGATCACTCCAGGGTGTGCATGCTTACCTTGCACACTTCTGGAAGGAGAACGGCTGACGCACAAAGGCCAAAACATAGCTAAGTGCAGAAACCGCCTAGACAACAACAACACACAAAATAAGGTGAGAATTTTGCACAGGTAACTCTTTCTAGGTACTAAACCGCACACAAAGATCATTAAGCAACAAAAATAAAACAAGTAAATCAATTTCATTCAATAAGCAAGAAGATCACTTTTTCTTTTGGAATAGTCTCATGATACGCTAGCAATTACTTCACTCATGTAGAAATAGTGTTACTTATTTTATAAGAGCACTACTTCATATACAAGGGTAAATGGATTTTATTAAGTTATTTTAAAATTCTACTTCTATGGTGATGTGAGGTCACAATAGATCTATCAAGGTCGCAGTGGTTGGGCCCCATGGACCTCTTGTCTCAAATAATAAAATGGTGATGTGAAAGGATAAAATCAATTGCAGCAGTTAGTAACAAATACACACCTCTATATTCCTGGTGGAAAAAGTGATTCTGTGCATCACCAGCTGCATAGGGACTGTATGTTATTTTAACTACTTCATCCTGAAGATGGGCGTGGGTGTTGAGATGGTTTGTATTCTCATGACAGGCTTTCGGGGTTTCTGATCCATGACGGACATCTTTCAGGTGATTTAGAGATTCCACATATGTAGGAGGTAGACCAGCCCGTGTTTTATTTTGTCCTGGAGGGAAAAAAGCATGGTTTTATTTTACAATAGTTTCATTTGTGTAGTTCAGTATACTTTCTTTACCCTAAAACGTCAATTTAAAGATAATAATATTTAAACATAAGTTTTATTTATAACATAGTAACCTAAGGGAGAATGTACATTGTCATACACCCTAACACTAACCAAAACGCTTAACATAATAAGTGGCTATCTACCATTAGTCCGAGTAGCATCCAGTGTGAAGTTCCCACTGCTGTTCACAGAACTAGCTTCATCATCGTCCAGAAGATCATCAAAAGCGTTTGCTAGCTTATTCTGCAACTGAATGTACAAGTAAAATGTTAATAACCTAGTATTCAAATGTATAATAACTAGTACAGTTTAAGGCATTTATTTCACAAAACAGAATACAATTCACTTATATTGTGAAATACAAGATACAGTTACTAAAATACAATACTACCCGCATTGTTAATATTTTAACTAGTGGGTAGGCTGGATATTGAAATCCACCTATCTATCTACCTACAGAAAAAACAAAACACAAAACAAACTAAAATAGTAAGCAAATTTGATAATGTACTTCATAAAAATCTTCTATTTGTATGTATTTTAGCCATCTGTAGGATCAAACAACTGTAAGCATATCATTTCCAAACCATTAAAAGCTAATGTTGTTTACCTCTTCATTACGACGTTTCTGATCCTCAAGTTCCTCTTGTTCCTCAAGTCGGTCTTGCGCACTGTTGTTTATATGAATGCTGGCGGCACCTTGGAATAAACTCATTCCAGGGCCTTCCATATTTTAGACTATTCTATGATGGCAGAAATGGAATGCTAAGCAGATATGGAATTTAATAAACGTCTAGAAAACAGTAAAACAACAAATAATAGGAAATACTTTCAATATTCAAGTTCCAAACCAAGGCTTGGCAAGCAAGGCGATGCTGTGCTGTGCAGTTGTCTTTCGTCGTCCTCGGTCCTCGCTTCTAGTTAATTAGTCTTTGATTTGAACCTTATCGTACTTTGTAATTTGAATGAAGCGGTTTCAGTACCAGACTAGCTTCTAGCTTATAAATATCAGAACGACAAAGGTATTCACTTCAGCACGTGGCAAAAATTGGAACTATATGGCAGAATATGGCCGTTAGCCGCCATTATTAGGCCAAAGACCATCATATTAATTAGGGATGTGAAAAAATAATCGATTGATAATTAAAAATAATTAATAATCGATTTTTTTAGAAGTAAAAATCTATTTTAATACGCGATTTTATTTTTATGAGTAATCGATTTTTTAAAATCAATCATTCAATCAATTATTACCGATTTTTCATCTGCATTCTGACATTAAGTTTGGTCTTCGGGCCCGGAGCCCGGAACGTGAACTGCCAAAGAATACTATCTCCATAATATTACATTAACGCCACCTGTGCATCTATGATGGCATTCCTTCTGTGTCTTTAGATTTATTTAAACAAACATTCACTAAATGGAGTCAACGAACTGGAGCCCAATTCTAAGCTATTTTAGTTAAACGTAAACGAAAACGCTATCGAAACCACACTAAATGACGTATTTGGTACTCTACTAAAGCCTAAATTACGGAACCATTCTGCTGACGTAGTCGTTCAATCGCCATTTTAATTTGAACGTTTTATAATTTGATTGCTAAAACTTTAATTTGTTATAATTATATAAGCTGTTGTTTATTTTTAATTAATAACTCTATTGATATAATATTTATGGCGTTTATTTTGAACTTAATTGACAAATTAGCAATAATTCAATTAATATTTAAAAAATCTATTATTTTCTCAAGAAAAATCGATTATTTATTAATCGATTTTTCATGCTACAACAAAAAATCGATTAATGAAAAATCGATCACATAACATCCCTAATATTAATATGTAAGAATAAGCCGCCATCATTGGTATTCCCTTTCGGTGACAGCTGGATGAATTAATGGTACAAGCATACGTCATCAGCAGTGGTCATCGGCTCTCAACCTTCAAAAGTAGGGAAAAAGATTAAATATAAAATCAACATCTCAAAATAATAAAAGTTGTTAATAAATCATTTTTACACTTTTTAGGGTTCCTTACCCAAAAGATGCTCAACAGGACACTATTTCTACGTCTCAGTTCGCTGTTTATACGTCCGTCTGTCACGAAGCTGTATCTATTGAACTGTAATATGTAGACCCTTAAAATTTTCACAGAGTGTGTATTACTATGGCTGCTATAACAACAAATACATAATAAGTAAAAAAATTAAGAGGATTTCGGCTTTCTTCACTAATAATATACATATTCATGCCAGTCCTTATATTTGTTTTCAATATACAACACTCAAGCCACGCGTTCGATACCTTTTCTTTAGTAAACCAAAAATTATATTAAATTAACACACATTACAGTACTCGCAAAATAATTTTGCCCCTCTGAGGCAAGTCAGCGGAAGGAAATATCCTAGTGATTTAAGACATCTAGGGATAGTTATTATCGAAAATCATATACACATATTACGACTGTACATGCACAAAATTCCGTAGTGCTAACTTAGCGTGCGAGTACTATTTTTATATATTAATAATGTTAATAGATGTGAATTAAATGTTTGAGGACCACAGTATGTTTGTTAACTGAGTGAGATGCCACTATAAGTGTGAAAGAAGTAACGACAATGACCAAAAGAGGCGGAGTCAGCATCCATTTGTTATTTGGGTATGTTGTCACTATGTAAAAATAAATTACCCGAGTAGAATATATTTTCACACTTTTTTAAAGTAAATTGAACTTGTCATTAAATACAGTTTATTATCAGACTAAATGCATGAACAACACAAGAAGGCATTATAAATTGAATAGTTAGCGATTTATTTTTATACATTATGTATATAATAACTCCTTAATTATTTAAAAGATGCCAACTATTGGCAGCACTAATCGTGACGTATGCTTGTTCACTTTCAGGAATTGTATTCACACTTGTTTTACTGTATCATGGCCGCCATCTTGTCAAAAGGGCAAAGAGAATATAATATGTACGTTGACATAGACAAAAACCACAAAAACTATTGTTTTTTAGCGATGAGTATAATCGAAATATTGACATAATAGAGATAACTACTAACTAGTAATCTATGATAATCGATTAAAATTTTACTAATCTGTCAAACAATTGGAACTTTTTGATGGTTGTTGAACGTGACCGTCCGAAAAAGTTAACGGATTGAATAACGAATGTGCCTTATCATCGAGAAAATAAAGTCCTATTTATACCTGCATCTGTCTACTGAGTCTGTGCTCATAGTTGTCTGTCTCTTATGTAACTGTTATAGTCAAAGTCCGATACACAGTCTCTTCGCGGAAGGACTGGTTTATCCTAGGTTTGGCCAAAGCCATCAGGCAATCCCCGAAATACATTTCAATTTCGCCCTTTGCCTGAAGTATTTTTAGTCAAACCCAGGAGCTCCTAACTTTTCAGTCAAACGTCGAAAGTAAATTATTCTGTTTCGGTTTTGGCCTAGTCAATCCTAGAAGCGACTGCAAAACTCGGTCAAACGTTGATCTGAATATGTTTAAACAGGTTCATAATGTCTCTCGCGGTGTTCCGACCGATTGTTTTGTCATTTCATGTTCGTTCATTGAGCGTGCGGGCGTGTAATTGTGTAAAATTGAAGATGAGTGAATCAAACGGTGTTGTTGTTACTAAAAACGTGGATAAAGAAGCTTTAAAAGTAAAGTTTAAAGAGAAAATTTCTAATTTGAATAAAAATAAGTGTTCATTTCACATAAAAAACAAACAGTTGTATGAGCAGATTATCAGTGAGGTAGAGTCCGCTAAAGTAGCTAAAAAGAAAACGTCTTTGCAGTATCGCCGTCTCAAACGCTACGACGTTGTTTGTTTTGGGGACGAAAAAAAATTGATTAAGCCATTGTCAGATACAAAAAATATACAATACTACGTTACGGATGACGAGTTATTCGATGTGATTGAATGTGCTCATCAGGAATGTGGTCATGGTGGTAGAGATCTCACATTGAAAGCTTTAAATAAAAAGTATGCAAATGTCACAAAAGAGTGCGTAAACTATTACTTGCCACTTTAATTACCTAATAAATTATTAAAATAATTAACATTAAAGTAATGCCTCACCATGTCAGAAAAATGATTAATTTTCCATTTTAATTACTTAAGAAATTATTAAAACAATAAACATCAAAATTTTAAAAATGTTATTTTTTTTATACTTAATCTTACAAACTTACCTCCGTATATTCCAAAGCATTTATTTATTTATTTTATACTTTATTGCACATCGTACAAAAGGCGGGCCTAATGCCACACGGCATTCTCTCAAAGCATCTCAAATATAAAAGTGAAAATCACGTAAGCTGACCAATCAGGTGTCAGAACTGGCAGAGTTAAGCGGTTCTTAAGACTTGAAAGCTGCTTAAATGATAAAATGCTTCCAAATATACGAAGATAAGACACTTCATACCTATATCGGAGTTTGACTCGTCAAACCCCGATTTAATAAAATTGTGTTTTGACGTTTGCCTGACCAAATTAGTCTCTCCCAGGTTTGACGAAAATTGTTTAGTCAAAGGCCGAAAATTTACATTTGTTTGGGCTTTGACTAAGTCATTCAGTCTGACCTGAGGATTGACCAGTCCAACCTAGGAGCGCCGGAGCTTCGGAGTTTGCCTATAACATAACTATCATACTAAATAATACGATAATCGAGATATGTAGAAGGATTTGGATTAGTAACTTATTTCATTATTATATTTCATAATTGCCCACTGCTAGCATAATCGAAATATTGACATAATCGAATACCTACTAATGTTTGATAATCGAACATAAAACTAGACTTTGACATTAATTAATTAACTATTGACATTATGGTTATGGTTTTTTTTTCGCCGGTTGCTTACTAATACTGATTGCTTCTAATTAGTTCTAATCACAATTAGGTGTTTATTGAAGAAAACAAAATACTTGTCATTGAAAATCTTTGATGTATTACATTATGAATTGATAAAGAAGCCATGTAAAGTGCAAAACGTTAAAGTATAATTTTCGAAAAATCTATACAAAATGCCTTTCAAAAACGTTACTCACATTCTTTTTGATATGGACGGTTTAATACTAAGTAAGGAATTATACAGATATATATTATATACGTCTATGATCGCAACGCACCGGCACCGTGTCTTTGTAAAGCACTTTTCTCGTGATTTTCTTACGATAAATAGTTATAAGTATTACTTATGTACAGTTTATACTTCAAAAAGAAAATCCATGACATTACCGTACAATCCTCACACGCTATGTTATGTTTGCCCCTCTAATGTTAGCTCTGTAATTTCGCGCATGTACAATCGGAATATGTGTGTATTATTTTCGACAATAACTATCCCTAGATGACATACAATATCAGGACATTTATTTCCACCTGTTAACTTGACTCCTATTTATACGTTAATAATTGATACTACGCAGCCTTTTGTAGCTCGCTTCCGAGGGGCAAACTTAATTTGTGAGGATTGTACTCTGATCTATTTAAATATTTTAAATCAATATATTTTAGTGACAAAGTTACAATCACATTAAAAAAATGTTGGAAAGTGTCCATCAAGCCTTTGACTTAAATGCTCAAAGTGACAAGCTATTTAGTTATAAGAAGTCTCACACACACTTCACCTAGAGCTTGTACAGTTGGTTAACTTCAAGAATTTGTTAACTGCAACTCAACTTACTGTTGTGTGCTGTGATGTGACAATTATATATGTATGTATATATAAAATAAACAGCTTCCACTGCTGAGACATAGGCCTCCTCTGTCGTATGCCACAATGACCGGTCCCAAGCTACTTGCACCGAGCAACTCCCTGTGAACTTTGCTAGGTCGTCGATCCATGTAGTAACAGGACCACCTGGTACTATTTTGCCTGTATGTGTTTGCCACTCGAGAACTTTTACTTCCCATCGGTCATGTGTAAAAATATACATAGAAGAAATTATTGTTTTCTGTAAAAGTATATTTCTTTATTTTATTGTTAGTGTGTAATTACTTTATCATGAGCTCCAAAAACATCTTGACAAAAGTAACAATTACTAAGCTCCCTAGCCCTTAATTTGTTGATTAAAATATCTACTGCTAAGCCAATAAGTTCCAAGCCAGTGAGTGTTAAAGCTCAGCAAGACTTTCTTTTGATGTGTAACTTTATTTAATTTGTTTTTATTTTTAGATACAGAAGATCTTTACACAGTGGCGTTCCAAAATATTTTGTCTGAGTATGGCAAGGAATACACATTTGACTTGAAACTTAAATTAATGGGCTTTCATGCTACAGAAACTGCAAAAATGATTATATCTGAACTTGATCTCCCAATGTCTGTTGAACAATTCTTGGAAGAAAGCAATAAACAATTTCAAACATTATTCCCAAACTGTGATATTCTGCCAGGTAATAAACAGTTCCCATTATTTTATTCATCAAATTCATTTAGATAATAAGGAATACAGTGTTATACTTTCTTGTCAGATAGAATGTGAAAAATTAATATAAAAAAAATTTCATAAAGAAGCTTTTATTTAAATGCTCTAAAAAGAAGAAAATAAACTTTAAATTAAATCAAACCCATCAATTGATTACATTGAACAATTTATATGCTATAAAAGCTTGTCGCGTGATTTTAATTGGCGTACCATGAAGAAGGCCTATGTGTCGATGAACTAGAATACAAGAATTATGTAAACTGATCTAGAGAAAAAGTATGTATTGTATAAAATAGATAAATCTACATACATCTACACTAGTAAATCACGCGACAAGCTTTTATAGCATATAAATTGTTCAATGTAATCAATTGATGGGTTTGATTTAATTTAAAGTTTATTTTCTTCTTTTTAGAGCATTTAAATAAAAGCTTCTTTATGAAATTTTTTTTATATTAATTTATTTTTTATTTTTTAGTTATCGACGTGTTTCTTAAGACTAAAAAAGTCTAGTTAAGTTACTGAATCTATTTCAATTTTAAAAAGCATTGAAGTGCAAGTTAGGCCCACCCAGGACGATGTAAAGTAATTTTGATTGGAATTTGTACGGAACTTTCATTATGGCACCTCGAAGTCTATTTTATAATTTAGTCAACTATTACCCATTCACCTGCAAAGCCAGCTTAGTCTTGATAGTTTTTCTTATAAGTTCAGTGTACATTAAGTAATTCAGATTCAGATTCATTCAGATTTTTAAAAGCAATAGTTTAAAAGATATACGGGGGGAAACGCGAAACTAGTTTCAAACGTCATTTTTTAATAATACATTTGCGAAAAAATATAACAATAGTAAAATTATGATGAAGATGATTGTGTTCCGGTTAGCACAGAAAGCATACCTAAGTAACGTTTCTAGGTGAGAACGCTTCCATTTGTTGACTTTAATCACTTAACATCGGATGATATGAAGACGAAAGTACCAGGACCTCATACCTAAGATGGAGTCTAACTACAACTTCAAAGAGAGAAAAATAGATATATAATACCTTGGCATAAGGTCTCTGTCATCTCCATAAAATTAAATGAAATCATTATCAACATTCGAATTTAAATATGTATATTTAAAAAAGCGAAGGCCCGCGTTCTTTTTTCAAAAACACTCGAACTGAAGCCAATCCTCTTGGAGCATGTGAATGCAGCAAAAAGTATCTAATTAAACAGACCCCGATCTTTTTTCGGAGGTTAGTGCGGAACAGTTGTCTTACACGCTCTCTGACACTTATGTCAACCTGGTAGTCTATTATTGAGATTGTGGCCAAGAGTGTGTTGCAAATACTGCCCAGTGACTCGGCAAAAATACTAGTATTGATTTTTGAATGAAAAACATTCCTTCAATTAATAAGAAAAAAAAGTACTAGTGCTTTTGGCTTTATAACTAGTTAATAAGAAAAACGCACGTTTGCCTAGCGTTTTTAAGACAAGCTTCTGAAATCACGAACTTTTAGCACGCCAAACAGCTACAAAACGTATCACTTTCTGAGCACAAGTATTAGAAAAACTATATATATTATTCCCAAGTTACGTGTATGGGAGCCACCCTTAAAAATATGTTTTGCAAGATTTTATTCTACTACTTTGTCGGCGTGATTAATATGTATACCCGTACTAAATTACACCTTTCTAGTAGTAAGGGTCTCTAAGCAAAGCCGCGGACTGACAGACGGACCGACTAACAGAGCGAAATTAAAAGGGTTCGTAGTTTTACTGCGGAACCCTAAAAACAGAAGTGACAGAAGTTGAGCGTTCTCATTTCAAAATATAAGTTTTACTCAAACCCGCGCGGAATATGTCATTAACTTCTTCTGTTTCTGATAACCTGGTAGTTCAAATGATTTTTCAATAGTTTGGTAGGAAATTAACCTGCGCTACAAAAACGATATTGCACGCTCCGGTGCACTTATGTCAACGTGGTATTCTGGAATTAAGATGAGCCCGTATTTGAGGGACCATTGAAAAGTTCTTCTTTATTTCTCCGGCTCCAGCATCAGACCAGGACCGATGACCTAGTTAAGCTCGCGAGTAGTCACTGGATGCAAGTGGCTCGGCCCTATCACCGTGCATGTGTGGGCGCGCCATAACAGGGAGACTCATGTCCAACAGTGGACTTCTGCAGCCGATGATTATTGCATACGCTGCCTTGTCCAGCCTCAATTGAGTGACACTATCTTGTCTTAAATTTATTTAGAAAACCATTGCCAAACTAACATAAACACACGCTTTTTAGCTGTATTTTTGGCAATTATGCATGACATTCAGCATTTACACAGAGGATATAATCACAGACTTTGCACAGACTAGGTACTGATATAATGCACAATCACGACTTGTTTTGATTATGTGGTTACTCTTTCATTCCCTTGGGCCAAAAAGAGACAAATAGCATTTTGAATCTAAAACACTTCAACTAAAGTCTAAAGTTAATGAATCTATTTAGATTTAAAAAAAAGAAGTGACAGAAGCTACGCGTTCTCATTAGTAGAATAAACCGCGCGTAATATGTCATGTGAGCTAAATCAAAACTACTTCTGTTTCTGCTAACCTGGTACTTCAAATGATTTTAAGTAGTTTGTTAGGAATTAACCTGCGCTACGATACGATATATAGAAACGATATAGCACGCTCCCTTGCACTTATGTCAGCCTGGTATTCTGATTTTGAGATGAGGCCGAATTCGAGGGGCCTATTGAAGAGTTTCTCTTTATTCCTCCTGACTCCAGCATCAGACCAGCTCGCTGGTACCAGAAAAACGCATTGTCATCGGAACTGAACCAACGTACAAAATTTCAACTCCCTAGGATAAGAGGAAGTGCTTCTAATTCAGCTTGCAAGATTTGACCCGAACATACATACATACATACATACATACTTACATACATACATACATACATACATACAAACATTGCAAGTTAAATAAAAGCTTTTAAAAAGGCACAAGCGTGTCTGTTTACTGCAACACAGAGTTCATTTTCTTTTCCTTAATCTTTCCAATATTTGGCTATCTTTAGATTTTGAGGTTATATGGTTTGCACTAAGCATTTCATTGTTATATCCTGATGTTATTCTGCATAACATATGTATTTCCAACAAAGCTACTATCTGATGGGTGTCTTTAAGTCGAGGGTGAACAGCCACCTACTAGACCATTATGTACAACCATCACCATCTCCTCTGATTATATGCTGTGTCCCATTTAAGTTTCATGACATTTACCGTAATATCCCTTGTGTTGGTATTAATAATGAAGAAAAATATTGTCAGATAGAATAAGAAAGCTAACTTGTACATAATTGTGGTGCTTCCTTCTACAGGTTTATATGCCTAACAGGAAGCTCCAGCCTTAAATGTAATTTTTTACTGTAGGTTTATGTAATAAAATATTTCATAACTTCATTTTCAAATAATTTAAAAAATAATATTAGCTTATTTAAGATCACATGAAAGATAGTTTAATTTTTCAGGTGCTAAAAGGCTCATAGAGCATTTGCACAAGCATGGAATCCCGATAGGGTTAGCTACAAGTTCTAGCATTGAGAGCTACAACCTTAAAGTGGACAAGAAACATAAAGAACTATTTTCATTGTTCCCATACAAGACTTTTGGCTCATCAGACCCTGATGTCAAGAGAGGGAAGCCACATCCAGATATATTTCTAGTTGCTGCTGCCAAATTCCCTGATAAACCTAATCCTGAACAGGTCAGTCGATAAGAGTACATAATGTTTTATTTTACTAATGTGTGTATTAAGAGTGTTGTTATGACCAGATATATTTTAACATTGATACAACCAAATAATAAGAATACATAACTTTTAATCTTATACAATGTAATAAACAAAATAAATTGCCAACGGTGGAATGCATCAGATGATTAAAATGTTACTTATTCTATGGCGATAAAGATTAGTCATTTTCACCCTGATCGAAGGAGATCCCATTGGACCTATTAAAAAACTTGGTCTGACCCATGTGCACTCACGTGCTAGCATCATCATGACTCTGAAACGTCAACTGCTGTTGTTATTCTGTATTTATAAGACTTCCCTGAATTGATTGCAATTTGAAATTTTGAAGTCAGATACCACAAAAATATGATTTTTCTAAGTACACCCCTACGATGACGAAAAAGTATAAACAGTACTTTCAACAGACTTCAAAAAAGGTTCTCTATTCGACTCGTAGATCATACTTAACAGGACCGACCGGTCCCATATAAACAATTTTTTTAGCGGTTTTTGAGAAAATCAACAATATGTTATTGGCTAACTGCGCATCGAGCAGTATTAACCAAAAAATAATTTTAAAATAGAAAAAGTATAAACCTCTAGCAACATGAATCTAGCTGAAACGACTAGCTAAAGACTGTTGCTCGAATTAATTGATGTAAACCGTGTTGGTGATCGATAGATTTCGCTAACGCCCTACCAGGCGGTTCTTATAATGGTGACACTTTAACGGTATACGACCCATAGCGTTGGCCCCGGAGAGTAGCGGCTTCGAATCCCGCCGGTGTCGATTTTTTTTCACTATTTTTAAAATGCTATTTTTTTGTTCAGTGCTTGGTGTTCGAGGATGCTGTAAATGGAGTGAAAGCGGCGAAGGCAGCTGGCATGCAAGTGGTAATGGTGCCCGACAGCCGCATACACGAGACTCTCAGAAAAGAGGCCGATCTGGTCCTCACCAGCTTGGAGGAATTCCAACCGGAACAATTTGGCTTACCATCGTTTCATTAATGACTATTATCGATAAGTGATTAAGCCATGGTGCAAAATTAAATTTTTTTCACATAATTTTATTTTTTATTCCTTGCAATTTAAACGACGACACTTAAACGGTTCTGGCCTATTCATTCTGGTCTCGATCTCATTATGACATACATCGATTTATGCTATCTGAGATGAAATCTAATTGGCGCTTGGGAAAGAGATTGTGCTTGGAGGCCTCAGGGAATGCACTCGTCAGTAGTGCTATAAGATAAGACCTTAATTTTAATAACAATATAATTAGTAGATTTCGTCAATATGTGCGTAAATTAGTTGTGGTTCGTAAAGTCTACTTACTACCTCAAACCCAGGCACTACTACCAAAGAATAACTAGTAATACAGTTGAATCTCGTTAGTGTGTGCCACACACGTCACCGCATACTACTGCACCATTTCCCCGCCCGCCCTGCAAAGCCCCTGATCCCGCTACGGCTGATACATATACGTAGTCAGAAACGAAAGAACGCAACGTGTACGAACGAGCGCGAGACGACTGACGACGCGCGCAAACTCTTGTTAAAATCGTCAGTTACGCTAGTATCGTGACCTTGAACGCATCCAGAGCGGGAGTTTCATTTCTATACTAACTTGTATTGTTAGTTATTCTTATGGTCGTGCGCATATATAACAATAAAGAAATTATAGCGCTTAGTTAGAAACAGTGAAAAATCAACCTAATTACGACGGCACGGGAACGATGGATATACACAAAATTTATAAACAGTCCTATTTTAATAGTATTCTCTTGCCAAATAAACTTTGATCCAGAAAATAGACTCTAACGCTTGCCAATAACGTCATTTTTACGTTTCTACAAGTTTTACGAAACTAATACGCCTCTCGCACTTGACCGGATTTTGTTATAGCGAAGAAGGTCACGCTAATAAAATTAGTTTTTCTCCTATTTGTGTCCACACGTTTACCCTCTGATCTAGTATTTTTAACTTCAGATTTTTGATATATATGAATGAATTAAGTGAGTAGTTTACCTTTAGTCAATTTATGAACCCTGCGGTAATTACAGTACAGTTATACATATATGAAACTAAGCGATACTAAAACACTCCATAAATCGGGCTAGTTCTGTTACGTCATATTACTATGTATGAAGCTTGTACTTTTACGTTATATCCTAAAATAATGTTTTTCTGTGTCAAACTAAATATTATTTGCATTTTACTATTCCAGGAACTATTCACAATTTTTGAGACATTAAATTCTTGTAAAATCCAAGTATAAATGAAAATTATTTCGTATTAATTATTATGGGGGGATTTTTTTTAATGTCAGTTACAGTTAAAATACAATTCAACTCTAATCTAATTTGGTGTCAAGTACCCAATTCATCAAAGTAATGTTGGTAGATTATAATTAATTAAATGTCTTTTAATTAATGCTATATAAGTGCTTGTTCCGTGGATCGATTAATTATAACTTATGGTCGGTAATACGTTACTACGTGAAGAGGGGGGATGATAAGAGATAACAGCGAGCGAGCGAGCGTGGCGTGGCTTACATCATTCATTATATTCAGCCTCAGTACAGAGCGCTGAGCTGTCTTCCAATACGTGTGGAGGTCGCTACCAATGTCACGCCGACCATAACAAGAAATACTTATTCCAAATATCACTGCCTATTCAACCGACATCTAGCTGTGATTGTAAACCGTTTCCCGTCAAAGTTTGTAATATATAAAATGGCTTTTGAACCAGTGACTCATGTTTTATTTGACATGGACGGATTGATTTTGAGTAAGTTTGCTTTTGTATTGTTTATGCTTCTAGTTATAGTAACGAATTACCGTATGTAGTTTTACCTATACATACACTTATATATGTATGTAATAGATAGTATACAATGGTCTCCGTACTCTACCACAGAGTATACAATATACGTTGTAAAGATACAATAGAGTTGTTCTGCTCGAAGGACGGAATATATAAAAAGCAGCCAAGTGCGTGTCGAGATAGGCGTAGTGTAGGGTTCCGTAGTTAAACAGGTTTTATTAAAAGGGATTTTGAATGAGTAAGAAATTTTCATTTTGACCACTCCAAGTACATTTTATAGTTTGGTCGACCATTACTCGTTAACCTGTAGAGCCAACTTAGTCGTGATAGTTTTCCTTGTAACTTTAGTACATAAGCTACTGCTGTGATTTTTTTCATATTTTTTAAATCAACAGTTTAGAAGATAGAGGGAGGGACACCCAACTTTGACAAAAATTATCAATTTAAAGCTTATATTTAAAAGGATCCCTGAATCGAAAAGTGGTGTGCATAGATCCTCAATTTTTTTAAAGACCTATTTAACGATATCCCACAAAATGGTGTAGATGCGAAAAAAATATTTTATCCCCATGTTACCGTGTATGGGAGCCAACCTTGAAAAATAATTTTTCAAGATTTTATTCTACCACTTTGATGACGCAATCAGTATGTATACCCTTACCAAATTACAGCTTTAGTGGTAAGGGTCTCTGAGCAAAGCTGCGGAGAGACAGACGGGCAGAGCGAAACTATAAGGGTTCCTAGTTTGACTGCGGAACCCTAAAAACTGTCCGAATGCGGCCTAAGTTTGAGATAAAAAGAGAAACGGTATTTACGCATATTTTGCATGATAAGTCAAAAACTATGCTGCAAATAAAATACTAAAAATATGTTTTAGAATGATAAACGAAGCCCTTTCATACGATACCCCACTTATTAACCTAGTGACTCCACTTTGTAATTTCGACTTCCCTAATTTAACACATTTTTAAATAAAATTAAAAAGCTTTATCAATTATTTTACTGGCATCGTTGCGACACCCGTGGAAAAACATTTCCAATAACTATTCCTTGTAGGAGCGTCCCAGAAGTTATTACTCTGCGGCAAGGATACGGATACCTTGGCACATGGGCTTCGGGACTAATCATACACCTCTAACGATTTTGCTCAAAATCTCATATTAGGGGTTTTCGCGGTCAAGGAATCGCTTGGTCAAGGTTTTCGGGAAAATTCATTCGGCTAATGCGTAAAATTGGTTTTTAGCGTCATGTCTTTTGCCGAGTAGGGGAATTACGAGTACATAAGGTTTAATTTATTGAGCTATCTTTTACTGAGTATGTAAATTACATAGTATTACTTATATCGCCACCTTTTGTCGAGTAGATAAATTACATTAGAATAGAGATTATAGTGCTATCTTTGGTCGAGTAGATGAATTTCATTAGCTGCTGAATAATATAATGTTTCTTAAACTTTATTTATAAAGTAAAAACTTCTTATAGTCCTTCCTTTATAGTTATTTTATATAGGTATGTACATTTAATATGAAATTCTTTTGGACTTGTTTAGATATTGCAGTTATAGCTACATATTTATAAAAAAAATTATGTAAAGTTATAATGATCGTATAATAAAATTAGCAAATTTTTCAGATACCGAGGATCTGTATACTGTAGGATTCCAACAAGTAGCATCTCGCTACGGGAAGCACTTCACGTTCGAGCTGAAATGTCAGATAATGGGCCAGCAAAGTAGAGAGTTCGCTGGTAATATAATCAAGGGACTGGATCTGCCTCTCACAGTCGATGAGTTCCTTACTGAAACGAAAGCTGTCTTCAATGAATTGTTCCCGCAGAGCAGGATAATGCCCGGTAAATTCATTTATCATTATTTGCACATTTTCGATATTTTTACGTACCATCCAATTTAGATGTAAGTTAAACTCTAGTGAAATTAATATAACCAAGCCAAATATAACTCGAAACTATTTATATTATACAAGTGACCCATCGTTGAACATTTAATAAAAGAAAATTGATTAAATGAAGCAACGGAGATAGGTATATAACGCCTATAATTAAAACTATGTTTTAATAGCAAAAAAATTGAAAATTATGCTTGTTAATTTGTTAATCTGCTATTCAATTTGTTTATTACTTTTGTATATACATATACAGGAGTAGAGGATCTCATCAACCACCTCCATGAGCACAAAGTACCTATTGGTCTAGCCACAAGTAGCAGTAAGGAATCCTACGAACTGAAAGTATGCAATCATCTGGAGTTCTTTAAAAAGCTCCCGTACAAAACATGGGGGTCATCTGATCCGCTGGTAAAGAGGGGTAAACCATACCCGGACATCTTTCTTATCGCTGCCAAGAAATTCCCTGACAAGCCGGAACCAGAAAAGGTAAAAAAACCATAGGTACACTCGAGTACAAAAATATGTATCAACTTTTGAACCATGTCACATTCACTCCTGCTTATTCCTATGTAGTGTGTTGAAGGAAAAAAGGAAGGAAATGACAATTAAATGTTAATTTGATTTGGTTCAAAAGTGGATACATATTTTTGTACTCGAGTGTACGAGATCGTAACACAATCACTTGATGCTTGTTGGTTACTTGCTCCTTCTATGGATAATTGGTCATCCAAGAATCTAGGGTCTATGGTGGTAAATGGTAATCATGGCTCAGGACTGTTTTTGTGGCGATCTAATACGACTTATGTACTAGACTCTTGATGATGATAAATTGTTTGAAACGGCTAATGATGATTTCAGTGTCTGGTGTTTGAAGATTCTGTGAACGGAGTAAAAGCAGCGCGAGCAGCTGGCATGCAAGTGGTGATGATTCCAGATCCGCGTCTTGATAGAACGATGGCTCCCGATGCTACACTCATTCTAGATTCTATGGAGGATTTCCAGCCAGAACTTTTTGGACTTCCACCTTTTACCAATTGATTTTGATGTGAGCACTTCATAGGTTTCCTAATAAATTAACATTTAAGAGATAAGTACATTTATTCTACGTAAATAAAAATGTGTGTAAATAAATAATGATTTCGAAATTAAAACCAATAACAATGGAAGTTTTTGACATCTGTATCTTACCAGTATCTAGCGGAGCGGAGCGGCGCTATGTTTCAGTCAGTCGTTTTATTTGTAATACAAGAATGACTAAATGAAAAAGCTACGCGATCGCCATCTTTAAATGATGAAAAAACTAAAATAATTGTTATTTTATTTCAGCCTACTACAAATCTCCTCATTAAGGGTGTCCTGTCCCATTCGATCAGTTTCTTACTACATTTCTGTTGCTATAATCTTTTCAAATAAAAATAGGACATCAGATTGTAATGCCGCCAAATGAGTATCATGAACGTATAACTTCATAGTGAATAACAATTTTCATTTTACACACTTTTTATTTTTCTTGTTCAAAACGCCATCTAGGGACCATTAGCTGCGTAACGGCTATTGTAACTAACTATAGTTGTAAATTAATGAGATTTATTTCGCGACACTATAATTTCATCTCCTATTTTTAGGTAATTACTTATCAAAGCCAGCTACTCTATTTTAAAAGATTATGGCAACAGAAATTTAGTAAGGAAGCATTCGGATTGGAATTCCCTTAAATACGTAATATAATGATTTTGTACACATTTGGCACCTAAACAGATTGACTTTGCATCTTCATTCTCGGAATTTTATAAGTCTCGTGTGTTACCTAGGGCTCCCTAGGCTAGGTCTCCAGTAGTGCAATTCACTAAGGACAGACACCCTTGCAACCTCAACCTTTGCTGACGATATCACTAGGCAATTGGAATCAAAATCGAATGACGTCAGCAAAGATTTAGCTTGATGTTGTAAGGATGTTTGATGATCTTTAGTGAATTGGACTACATAAATTTTTGCCACTTGGTCACTATTTACGACACCTGTAGGATAGCGTGGGTGATCGTATTCTAAAGCAAAGGAAACATATAGATTGACTAAAAGATTACTTACATAATAATAATATATTTACTAAAGGTTGTGATAACAAGTATTAAAAAAGGTACTTTGTGAACTAGTTTTATTATTATAAAAATAAAAGTATGACTAGACAACATTAGCTTCAATGTAATTAACAGGTACATGTAGCGGCTATTCCGTGGTTCACAATTCACATGACGCCACCTGCTTCAGCTCATAGATTCCCAACCTTTTATGGACGATCGCCCCTTCACAAGAAAAAAAATTCCAACGTCCCCTTTTATAGTTTATTATACAAATTTTATACGTCTGTCTATTATCTTTTAATAATCACAAATTGAAAATTAATTATCTTTCTCTCTAATCGTGCTCCTCGTGGCCGTGGCCAAGGGTCGTGATTATTAATTAATTAATTAAAAATACAATAACATGTTATAATTCATTAAAATTCAGAAAAATACCACACAAATTGTTAGAAAAAAGCGCCCTCACACTCCCATTTGCTTTTGGGCCCATGAAAAGCTCCAGTGCCCACTAGAGGGCGGTACCGCCCCCGTTGGAAATCTATGATTTAGATAAATAATATTCCTCTCAAGTATTAAAAGTTATGGTTTATTACTACAGTATGGTGCCACCTGTCCTATAGCTCCTCGTATATTGTAGAGCATATATATATAAGATAAAATATATAATGTAGTGTATATTCTTCGTTTGATTCGAGTAAAATTGTAAACTAAAGCATAGATTAGATATTAACACTGCATAACTAAAGTGTGAGCATTAAACATGTCTCAACTTACAAGCCCATGATACTCTTGAATTTCATAACTCTATGTTTTTTGTACGTTTAAAAACTGTTTAAAATGTTTTTTTTTTAATTAAAATTAAAATTACACCCCCATATTGACTGCATTTATAGAACTACACACAATAATATGAAATCGCATTGAAATATAAATTATTGACCTTGAGCCATACTTGCGTATGGAAGGTTTCGAATTCAGTTGTATTACATAAATCCCGTAAAACATATAATACAATAAAATTATAGACCAACTTGAATTGTTGTAAGTCTTACCTAAAACCTCGTCCCAACTAGGGGACAACTGTAGCGCGACACGTGTTCCCGGAGAGATCGCGCGACGTTCATTTGATAGTTATTTACCTCAAAAGCATAAATTCCTTGTGTCGCATTTCACCTCGATCCTATATTTAACTATAGCGTTGTGTCACAGTCGTATATTCTTTAGTCGCTATAAATTTTAGTCGCATTTCACCTCGATCGTGATTTATGCATCGCGTTGCCTCAATTGTGTATTTTTTTAATACGCATTTCACCTACACGGCAAATACACTACAAATTAATTAAATTAAGTAAAACGCTACGCGAAAAATTGCGTCAAATACAAGATTCTATTGAAATTTTGTTAGTTAGAAGTGAAATAATTTATGCTTTTGAGGTAAAAGACTAACAAAAGCAAATGTACATCTGTCTATGAGCCTTCTTGAAATAATTTGGTTTCTATCTCAAAATTATATAAATTTAACACTATCATTATTTTTTCTTTATTATTTCTCTCTATTATCTTTATATCTCGTATTTAAATAATATTATTATCAAATTGAAAAAAATCACAGTTTCGTGAGTGTTCTCCATTCCAGGTAAATTAAAAGATCGATCACAGACTTTAGTTTCACAGGCTAAACTAGTTTTGTGTCAATTTAAACAATGATAGAAAATGTTCTACTTATAATTTAAATAACTCGAGCTAAACTACTGAGCATCTAAAACACTACTATTTTTGAGAGTATAAATAACATGCATCACATTCGAGTAGTAATTTTTCTACTTAATAAATTGCTTCGAAGATTTTGTCCTTAGTGATGGGCAGCCACCTAGTTTTTTTTTCTTCAAGTCAATGTTTGTTAACAGTGTACTACACCTATTTTATTTGATTCTATTCCTGTTTTATTGTGATACTAATAAAAATAGAACATATGTCAGTTAATGAAGATTTCCGAAAAATATGTCTACATTATATTCAGTGAAATTTGTCAAATTGTAGCTAATTATACCCTGGCAGTCCAAACAATTCAGGATCGAACTCTTCCAATGAGTTAAGGACTAAGGTGGCGTGCTTTAACTCTTCCGTATCGATGCGAGGATCGGGGACAGCTACAACCTGCATATTGGCTGCACAAGCCGCCTTTATACCATTGACTGCGTCTTCGAATACCAGACACTGAAAAAAATGTTGCTTATGTAAACTATGTGTGATGTCATTAGTAAATTATTACATTTTTTATGTAAATATGAGAATATTTACGGTTGCATGGAATATCTCATCTGATATTAAGCGGCAATCAGGCTATATGACAGAAACATGCTAACACAGAAGCCTTGACTTATCGAGGCATTGACCATGTTTTCCTTTATACAAAATCAGCAACAGCAGCCGGGATACGTCCACTGCTGGTAGGCCTCCTCCAGGCCAGGCCACATTGACAGGTCCCGAGACACTTGCATCCAGCGAACTCCCGCGATCTCTATCTATTATACCTACTATATAGTAGGGGGACGGCCTGATACACGCTTTCTGTACATGATCACTACACGAGAAATTTTCCTCTTAATCAGTTATCGGTTCTTCAAGCAATGTGGCTGACTAATCGCTCTATATTGGTGATTCAAGTTACTACTAACTCTACATATTTCCTCATTACGGATTTTATCACGTAGAGAAATCCCGTGCATAGCATATACAATATACATGAAGAAAATTATAATATTATCATCTATTCAATTATATTAGCCATAACACATATTCACTCTAGCTTGGGAGACAGTTGTTCACTCAGTTTACAATATTGTTGCCTTACTAATAATTCACTTTGAATACAATAGTTTTTATATTTATATTAAGGCTTATAAAAAACATTTTTATTTTTATTATTTTTAATATAAAAATTAATGTTTATTTTCTGGGGTTTATATAATTACTTACATATAACCTATACTTTTTCTTTTGTATAATTTGATGCCAAATACGGTATTTTAATTTTTGATTGTTATTATTTGGTACCATTTTACACCGCCTACAAGCCACCATTTGGGATTTTTTGTGATGTCCTAATCCTAAATTTAGAATTGCCATAGTCTGGTAAACATGAGTGGATATTACAGTTTTCTCTGTCATTGTAATGCATAAATTATCAGTTTGTCTACTTACATTTTCCGGTTTTGGTTTATCGGGGAACCTAGAAGCGCAAACTAAAAATATAGCAGGGTCTGGCTTTCCTTTTGTCACATCAGGGTCTGAAGAACCCATGGTGAGATGATGAAATAGTTTCAGAAATTCTTTATGCTTTTGCATCTTCATCTCAACACTTTCGTGACTGGAACTTGTGGCAAGTGCTATCGGTATTCCATTTTTAACAAAATGCTCTACTAATTTTTGTGCACCTGAAAAAATAAAAGTTATTTCACGGTTTTATTTGATGTAAGATTATTTTGGTGTTGTTGTTTTAAAAACTTCCTCATAGAAAAAAATTTATAATATTTTTATTGATAATAGAACATTGCTTGTCTAGGATCTCATAGACTGATGCTAAGTTACTATGAAAATCTAAGTAATAAAAAAAACAGCCAAGTGCGAGTTGGACTCGCGCACTGAACGTTTCATACAGAATATGGATATTTAAAATACGGACAACCATAAATAATATGCGCCGAACAATCCTCTAACGAATGCGCCTCGATTTTCGTTTTCAATTAAGTTTAGCTACTCGCTACTAGATGGCGCTACCAATAAATTAAAACGCACGTCTAAAAATCATGTTTGTTGTATGGGAGGAAATTCCTTAAATTGTATTTTATTCTATTTTAAGTATTTGTTGTTATAGAAGCAACAGAAATACATAATCTTGAAAGAAAGAAAAAAACTATCACGGTTCATGTTGTATTGAAACTCTAGGTCTATTTAATAATAATATTTGTTTTCATGTATATTGGATGACTGTTTGTTTTTAAATAAAATAAAAAATAATAAAATCCAGGATGTCAGTTGGTTGAAGGAATACCCTTCAACCAACTGACATCCTGGATTTTATTGGGATGGGATGAGACGGACAGATAGCAAAGTCTTAGTAACAGGGTCCCATTGGTTACCCTTTGGGTATGGTACCCTAAAAAGACACTGTGGAATCACCTGTCACCTGGCAGAAACCATGAAAGCGAAAGCTGTACATCAGACTAACTTCTACATTGTACACAAATTGACTTTTGATGGAAACAAATGGATTTTCTAGTGTAGAGTAGAACACTTAAAATCATGCTTTGAATTTTAGATAAATAATTATGGTTGAAGTACATAAATGGACACACTAATTCCCTTACACTCCCTTTTGTACACTCTAACTGAAACCTGAAACATTTACAATTATAAGTGATTCAGGTAGCTGCCTAAATTTAATCAGATTTTAAAAGTTTAGGCAAAAGTGTCATCTTTGGGGCAGAAAACAATAAATATACATATATATGTACTAGCTGACCTGCCAAATGTTGTTGTGTTATTTAAATTCTTTCTAGTGAATATTTTCGTAGTCAAATAAAAAATAAATAACATAAAAATCTTAACTAATAAATTGACTTCAGGAACAGGTTAGAATCTGGATCCATACCGATAAGCAAACCGATAAGCAATCCGTTCAATGGGTCAGGCGGTATTACAATTTTCGGTAGTTGCACTTTTCTTGCAGTCCATCCCCGGTTGGTGGTAGAAGAGTAAAAATTTTGTTTTTTGTATATATTTTTAATGCCTAGTCATAAAAAACCAAAATAAAACATTTTGTAAAAAAAAAAGGTGGGCCACCCTAATCACTTAGGTGTATGAAAAAACTCTGAGCTGTTTACGGGGTGTGAAGTGACACTGGTAGATGCCTGGTGAGAATAACTGATCGAGTGGTAACTGAAAAAACATTTTGTCAAAAAAATAAAAATATTTTAGGGGTGGAACGGACCACCCTTATTACTTAGGTGTATGGAAAAACTCTGTGCTGTTTACGGGGTGAGAAGTGAAACCGGTAGATGCTTGGAGGGAATAATTTATTGAGTGGTAACTAATCAAGGAGGTGTTTTGTTACAAACATTGTGACACGAGTATTTTATATATATATATATTAGATAAAAATATACCTGGCATAAGTTCCACATTAGGAAATAGTATTTCGTAATGTTTTTGACACTCATCCATAAAATCGGTCATAGAAATCGGCAAATCCAGGGCTCTTATGATCTTATCAGCACATTCGTGACCTTGGAAACCAAGCAAGCTAGCTTTGATCTCCCATGTGAATTTCTTGCCATATTTAGCACATACGTTCGAAAACGCTTCAGTATATAATTTTTCTGAATCTGAAAAAAAAGATACCAAAGTGAATTAAAGTAAATACGTACGTAATACACGGACTGCACAACACTTGAAGTTGAAAATTAATTACAATATATACCTACGTACCTATTAGTAAACCGTCCAAATCAAATAAAACATGCGATACTTTATTAAACTTCATTTCTCACACGTCGTAAACACAGATCACTATATACAACTATATACTATACTATATATATATTATGTAATAGTCGTAAAATCGGGTCACGGGTGGCCGCACTTGACACAGATCACTATTGGATTATTGGATCACTATATTATTATATCACAGCACAGATCACTATATATGAGTACATATATAATATATACTAGACTTGATAGCTGTGCTTCACAGCAACCACACAGCAACCCAAAGTTTTCTCGTCCAAATTACAAAATTCGGCACATCAGGAAACACGCTGGCGTACATCATGTACCGTACATGAAGTATCAGGCTGTCGGTGGAATTTCCACTGCGCATATTTTTGGTCCATGAAAATGAAAGTCAAAGAATTTTTGGCCATGGGGAAAAATGTTCATTTTGTACAATAATTCCGGTGCTGTGAAAAAAATTGCTGTAAAATATGTGGCGTTTAATTATTGACACGATCAAATATTGCACGGTCTCGTTTTTCACAGACAAAGATTTGGTGTTCCTACCTCAATTTACTTACCAGACAAGTGCTAGGGTGGAATGGAAATGTAATTGGATACATTAGGTTTTTTAGGTTATTTATTTTATGCAGACACGGAAATAAATGCATTTATTGCATTTACACCAATTCCTGCCTGTTCAAGATGTATGTAGCAGAAATCACAGTCCGCGAAATCATTAGCGTGCAATTTCTTGATTGTACAACTTTGACTGTGTTTTCAACTGACTTCAAAGAAGGAGGAGGTTTTGCAATTTGATGGGTATGTATGTTTTTTTTAATGTTTGTTACCTCAGAACTTTTGACTAGGTGAACCGATTTTGATTATTCTTTTTTGTTTGTTTGAAAGCTGGTGCTTCTTGTGTGGTCGCATTCAATTTGGTTCATTTTTGAGAAAGGTATCCATGAGAAAAACCATATAATATTGTGGTAGACTTTTAGGGAAGTTGAAGTCGGTTTCTATTGTATCATCATAATTAGTACATTGTGTCGATATTTCACAGTCAATGTACGGCACTGGACTTCATGTACGGCTACCGCAGAATTCAGCGTTGTGTTTGGGTGTCATTTATTTGTGTGTGATTCTTGGCGCGGATCACTGAGCAAGTAAGTATCAGTATAGCTGTGGCAAATAAGCGCGAATTTGAAAAATGTTGGTTCATTGCAATTCTAGTCATTTGTTAATAATTGTTACTGTTATGTGTTTTTAGTGTAGAACATATAAGAGTGCGCAAAAAGTGTCACGGATGGTGTTATAGTATTCTAATTCTAAAATAAAAATTCTAAGGAGCTCCAAGTTCTAGGGATTGAAGAAAAACACGAGTCCAAAGTTCCGGGGTTTATTGGTAGTACAGGTCCACAAACTAATCTTCAAAATCACGGGCCCCCCCAAAAGAGTGCGTCCCTGTCTCCCTGGATCCAAGTCTTCTGCACCGAGTCCGTCCATGGATTCTACGGACATAGTCCTTTGGCACTACTGTCGCCGGTCTGTCACTACTGACACCACTTTATAGATCCTTCGCAGTGATCTTTAATTTTGAACATTCGACACAATTTTTGACACAAAGGGGATAGATGGATCCGCCTCTCTCTTTCACACTCGTGAAGTTTCCGTGCTACTCACAAGAAGGAGATAGGAGATCTACCTCTCTTTTCATTATCTCTAGACTGTTTGAGAAGGTCCGTGACAGTATAAATTACGCAAAATCGTGAGTGTTTCGACACGATCGAAAGTGTTTCACGTGTCGAATACATTCGGCATACAGATTCTTTTGAATTATGTTGAAACCAAGGCTGACCTTTGAAATTATTGTCAAGATTCGTCAAAATATAAAATGTACACATTATAAATTTTATTGAGAAAATGGCTTCGGCCTTGTTTACCCATAAAATTCTAAGATATGGCTGTATGGTGTTTTGCCTTTGCCTTTTCCTGGTGGGAAAAAAATCTTTACAATTTTTATTATTAGTCTGTATGTATAGTGTAGGGATGGAGCCATATATTGTTTTATATCCTCTTCTAACATAACTAATCCTCTTTGGCGATTGACGCGAACCAAGAAGCACGCCAAAATTGCGCAATAAGCAGAAGCTAATAAAAGTGCCGGTTTGGAGGTTAATTTTAATATAATAAACAATTTGATCGTATTGTTGTTGTTGAGTGAAAAATGCCGAAGAGAAAGATCAGTGTGAACCGCGTAAATACGCTTTATAATTATTTCACCGTACCTTCGTTACCGACTAATTCGGAGCCGGCTAGAGACAGCAGAACAGAATTACCGAATCCATCAACAAGCACCGAACAAGATAAAGTATCAACAAACGATGTGCATTTGCAGGGTAAGTAGTTTCTTTATTAGAAATAAGTAAATTATGTGTAATCTCAATCCGATTGCGGTTCATGGGCGAAAGTCGAGCGTATACGCATCGCCATTTTGAAATGTTATTTTGCTTGCATTTTGAGTTTTGACTCAACTCTTCTCCATTCTCCACTGCTCTTGACTTCCTGATCCTGTCCTCTCGACTTGGCAATGAGCAACGCAAAACAGCTACCCATGTTTAGACGTTTCGCAGAATTGATTATTTGCAGTAACAACTATCATGTTTGGTATCAAGCGAGCATGATTAAATAAAAATACAAAACGAAAAACGGCTCGTCTGTTTAAGTTCAGCTATTATGAAAAATCTCTTATCAACAATGGTTGAACTGTTTTATATAATGGAGATGTTTAGTGAAACAGCTAACGGTTTTGAGTAACAGCTTATTAGGCAAACCAACTGCAACATAAACATTAGGTTGTAATAATATAAGTGTAAATAAAGAATGTTGTTGGTGTTAAAATGCACTTATTTTAAGATAGGGTATAGCATGTGTAACCCAATTTTTACACACACATGACAGTGCAGTGTGTTTGATATTGTTTGCAGTTATGCCTACTCCAAAGGTGATAACAGGCATTAATATATGTGTATTCATAAGATATCAATTTCATCAGTGATTGCTATTTTTTGTGGTTCTTACTGACCCCAAGGGGACAATGGGTGCGAAGATTTCATATGCGTTTGCTATTGTGGCTTTGCCTACGCCGAAAGGGATAACAGGCGCGAATTTATCTGCTTATGCGTTCCTATTTTACTGTGACATATATATTATTTGTGCGTTTGTCATTGCTTGTGGCTCTGTCTAGCTCAAAAGGGATAACTGATGCGATTTTATGCATATGCAGTGGTGGTCACATAACTGTAATAATAATAATAAAAGTATTTATTGCCGTACAAATGTTTACAATGGTCTTAATCTAAGAGTACAAGTAGTTTGGAGAATTTATGTGAACACTAAATCAGTCACTTACGAGGGAGTACAGTTCGACAAATTACCCAAATACATAAGAAATAGTGCTCTAAATTTGTTTAAACTCTTCATAAACACATTGTTGAAATTTAACTTAGTTTAAATAATGTTTAAAACAGATTTAACTTCTGTACCAGATAAATATTTGTTGTAATAGTTAGTATAACTTCTCATATAAGTGACAAAAATGTCTTTTTGAGAATAAATTCTTCCCTAAAATCATCCCTAAATAGCATTTTGAACAATAACCAGAAAAATATATTAACCAACAACATATAGACTTTATTTCATCAAAACTGGGTCAAGGAATTAACTTTTTTAGAGTCTACTCAACTTAGTATCATATTCATCAGCCGGGAAATATCTATTGCTGGGCATAGGCCTCCTCCATGGTATACCAAAATGACCGGCATCGAGAAACTTGCATTCAGCGTCTCCCCGCGACTCTTTACTAGGTCACCGGTACACCCAGTTTAGTATTGTTCAAAGAAAAGTCAAAAGGTGTTGCTTCATTAGCTTTTTTAAAGTATTTGCAAAAATTGTCCAAAATCTTATCAATGAATCAATATATAAGAAAAGTTATGGGATTATTTTAGTTCTTAGAGCACAATTTACAGCTGAATATGTTTTCTGCAGAACATGGGCCTCCACCATGACAAATTAGCTTTTCATAAAAAGATTTCTATAATCACCAATATTGACAAGCATGATCGCATTAGATGTAAATGGTAAACTGGTTCAGGCACACATTTCATAAAATAATTAAAAAATAATAATTTTAATACCAGTTTTTTAAGCGTTTCAATCTAGTGGGCCCACCTTACTTACAGCAATGAGTGTGATGTTAGTGGGTAGCCTGTTCAATGTACCCTGCAAATTTACTGGTTAGACGAAACTCATTCTAATTTACCTCAATAATTGTTCATTTATTCAAAAAAATCTTTTATATTACTGTAGAAATTATGTTTTTTAGTTTTGTCAATTTAACAGAGTGGACTTTATGGTGTGTAGTGTCCAGAGAGATTTAAATATAGTAATAGGTTATAGAGCGGTCATTGGGAAACGTTTCATATAAACATTTTGATCTCAAAAGTCAACGGTATGTCAAATGTCTTCTACGGCCGCGTGATGTGATGTGAAACTAGATTGAGTAACTTATTACCAATTGGTAATAAGTTTAGGATCAAAATGTTTGTTTGCTTTGTCCGGTCTATTAATATTAAATGTCTTTAGTAGTGTCGTAGGATAGAGTGATGATGTGGAAAAATTCTTCCGAGTGAATTACTGGCAAAAGCATGTGTTTAGTTTTTAAAGATACAGTTTTTTAACCAACCAAGAAACAAAAAATGGTTAAATAAATTTAAGGAAAAAATAGAATAGAATTCCACACTAAAAAGTATGAAAGTATTTTAGGGCTATGTGCCTCAAAAGATAATATTTATAGGATCATTTGATTGTCTGTCTATCAGCCAATACTCTTTTTCTCAGAAACGCATGGAGGTATCAAATGGAAAAGAATATAAAATACGACTGTAATCCCTTTGATCTGTGAAAAACTTAATTAAAAATTAATTAAAATAAGTCAATGCAATAAAAAGATGTGTCTGTTTATGTTACTTAATTTGACCATTTCCCTTGAAAGCCAAACATACATCGAAGTAGGCATTTTCGCTACAACGTGAGTTGCAATGGAAAACTTTCCCAGTAACGTATATCGCAGAAGAGAACTTTCACAACAACGTACGTCGCGATAGTAGACTTTTCCAGTAACGTAAATCGCAGAAGATAACTTTCACAACAACGTACGTCGCGATAGTAGACTTTTCCAGTAACGTAAATCGCAGAAGATAACTTTCACAACAACGTACGTCGCGATAGTAGGCTTTTCCAGTAACGTAAATCGCGGTAACAAACTTCGAGACTATGATTTACACCCATTGTGAAGTCCATGCATAAAAGTCGCGGGTAAAAGATTTACTTTATTAGTATAGTTCTCATTAAGCATATAATAACTGTCTTCCTACTTAAAATTCAGTTTCTTAATTAATTGTTATACTAGTAGTTTTATACCATTTATGTTTCACTTTCAATATTATAGTGCATATTGTATCTTAAATATCATTCCTAAATATATTTTTTATTTTGCAGAGTCAGAAAGTAATCTAGACTCAATAGAAGTGTACCAAGACATATCGATCAAGAATGGAGAAGTTGAAGATGATACTAAAGAAATAAAGGGAAACTCCCCAAAACGAGTCCGTCTGACTAAGTCTGGAGAAGAATTAGAGGAGGTTTCATCAGGTCTGTTTCATTCAGGTCACCCATTTCTTAGTGGTAACATTTAATGTGGAGTCTTCGAGAATGTGTTTTCTTTTAAAATGATAACTGGCGTTAATGACGTAGTAGTACCTGGAAGTGTACGACGGGTGCTTCATCACACACTATCCACATAGACAAATGGTCGCGGTGAGACGAAGGATGGAACCGTTTCGAGCCCGGTCATTGTGGCGTGCTATGGGAGACGCCCATGTTCAGTAATGGACGTTTCCCAGCTGATGATGATGAAATAATGATGTATTACTTTGTTATTGACTGTATGTTCTACGTTTTATTTAGTATTTAATTGAATATAATTAATATGTATTTTTTTGAGATATACACTGTATCTTGCAGGTAGTGCCATCAAGATGATTGTAACGGCTGAAGTACACATGGAAAGCCATAAATCTGAAAAATCAACCCAAAATTATTCATCACAGGGGTAAATATTCCAAAAGTAGCTCCTTTTCATAACTAAGTTAAGTCTTCTTTAGGGTAGCTGGACGTGAATGGACGCGGGGAGCAGAGGACCGAATCGAGTGGCGCACTCTGGGAGAGGCCTATGTCCAGCAGTGGACTGCCGCAGGCTGTACATGATGATGACTGTAAATTATATTTTGAAATATTTTACAGTGCTAGCACTTCTGGTATAACTCAACGGGAAACACCACCGACGGGAGAACGTAGAATAATTCGACGGAAACTACAAGATATCGTAGGCGGGAATAAAACTGGACCGATAACTTCACCGTCTGAAAGCAATATCCAAGACCGGGCTATAAAGAAGGAGCAACAAAGCGAGGATTCGCAAGAACAGGACCAGCAAAATATTTCTAAGGATGACTCCAGAATTTCAGTCACACCATCTGACGAACCGACCCAGTCCGGTTCAGCACAGTGGTAAATATATACAAAAACGTATTTTATCCCTAACTTTATACTTACAAGTTAATAAAATTGACAGGACGTTGAATAGCAGATTTACAGTACGTAATCTGCTTCCGGCGAGATAGGGTAGCCGGACGTGAATGGACGCGGGGAGCAGAGGACCGAATCGAGTGGCGCACTCTGGGAGAGGCCTATGTCCAGCAGTGGACTGCCGCAGGCTGTACATGATGATGACTGTAAATTATATTTTGAAATATTTTACAGTGCTAGCACTTCTGGTATAACTCAACGGGAAACACCACCGACGGGAGAACGTAGAATAATTCGACAGAAACTACTAGATATCGTAAGCGGGAATAAAACTGGACCAATAACTTCACCGTCTGAAAGCGATAAAGTTAAAGAAGAAAGTGAGAAATTACCAGTGTCAGTCGATAAAAAGTGGATACATTGCAATTTGGAATTTCTGAAACCAAACCAGATTTGTGATAGTAAGAGACGGCGACCGGACCACCCGGATTATGATCCTAGCACCGTCTACGTTCCGCCGGAATTTTTTAAGAAACAAACACCAGTGAGTACATCTCAACTTTCACTATTTGATGTATATGTTTGATGCAGTATATACTAAATTATATTACCTCATCTGTCCGTACATTCTGGTCTGACTAAATAAAAAACGTCCAAGTGCGAGTCGGTCTCGCGCACCACGGTTCAGTACCATTATCCATTCGGAACTTTGCCAGAATCACCGCACTTGGTAGGCAGATAGATGGTCGCTTTTAGATGCTGCTCTCATCTCTTTTTTTATCATTGTAGTCGTATTTCTGTAGTCTGTATTGACTTCACGGGATCACAGGTGGGGATCTCAAGTAGGGGTTCCTATCGTTTTGTTTGGCGGTAGGGCATAAAACCGTCTTCCCTGTATCTGCCGCCAAACAATGGTATTAATAACACTGTTGTGTTAATCACCATCAAACGGCACAGCAGATGCAACTAAGGCACAGTGTAAACACATACATTTAAAAAATGTAAATTCAAAAAATATATTTTAAAGTGATTCGGACGATGAATGCATAGTAAATTTCTTCTACCATAATCTTTTAAAACGAAATCTAGAAAAATAATCACTTTATTTATTGCAAATGTCAATGAATAATTAATTACAAATTATAACCTACTTAAATTTAAACATTGAACCTAAACTAACTCTAGTCTATAGTATGCATACGTAGTCCAGTCCCGCTCCGTTGGGTAGAGTGCCAGCCTCCAGCTCTCCCTTTTAAAATATGAAAGCTTGTTCAGTAATTATCTACAGTAAAACAATGGATCATATTAACACAAAATGCGACCCTAGGAGTAACTGCCTAATACCTATTTTACCTTACAGTAAAGTTGTACATTACTTGAATTTCCCGTAATAATCCGATATCTTATTTTTGGTAATAACTAAATTTTATATGGAATCATTTCGGGAAGGCTCTATTACGACCCAGTTCATGACCGACATGTAATTGAATTTGGCCGGTATGCTATAGCAACAGGTTTGTTCTCTATGTGGAAATCACATTTTAAAAGCTTATTATTTTTAGGTGCAAAAGCAATGGTGGGAGATTAAGTCCACTAACTTCGATGGTGTGCTTTTCTTCAAAGTGGGCAAGTTCTATGAACTGTTCCATATGGACTCAGTTATTGGCGTCAATGAGCTCGGACTCACATACATAAAGGTAGATTATGATTTTGATCATTTTAGATTTCTTTATTTAATTATTTATTTAAAGGTACAAAAAGACCATTACTTACCTTCACACAATATCACATTGTTCTCTACTATTACTCCTAGTACTGTTTACAATAACTTAAATTGACCACTCTAGATCTTAATAATAAATAAAGAATAATAATAAAATATTTATAATAATTCATAATTACACCTGTAATTAGTCGTGTTGTTTATATTTTACAATGTCACGCTATAGAGCTATAAAATGGTGGGGTCATAGAAAACAGGTTTGTCTGTACTTATAAGATGACCTTTATTTGTAACCGAATTTATGGTAAAAAATAATCATTTTTTCATTTTCATATGGGGCGAATATACTCGTGTGTTTTTCATACGCTAAATAACGTCATTGGATAGGTAGATAATTGTTGTAAACACCAGATTAAAGTTCCAACAATTGTGTAATTCTATTCAGAATACCTGCTGTAATCAGGCATTTTTACTCAGAATAAAACTTACCTTAAACGCAAATACAAAAATAACATAAATAATGCCATAATTTGGTATTTGCCCAAAAGTCCAACAAACAACTAAGTCTTACGATTGTTGCAGGGTGAAATAGCTCGCTCGGGCTTTCCTGAAGTCTCTTACCCCAAGATGATGTCAGCTTTGAGTCGCAAAGGGTACAAGGTGGTTCGCGTTGAACAGACGGAAACACCCGATATGATGACGAAGAGGTGCAAAGGTGAGTTAAATTTCGTCACTGTTACGTAGCGGTTACGTCATAATTATTATTAAAAGCAATGTTTTATTGGAAAACTTTTATTCGAAAAAATCTTTACGGCTAACCTGATGCCCAGTAGCACTCTCAATCTCTCAAAAGGGTTTGCTTAAAATGAAAAAAAAAAAAACCACTTATAAGATCACTTTGTTGTCAGTCCGTCCCCTTTTTCTCAAGAATGCTTAGAGGTATCCGGTTGAAATTAATATTAAACACTGAAGTGTGCAGCCCCTTAGATCTGTGAAAAAATCAAGCTTCTAAGTCAACGCAATAAAAAGATACGCCCGTTTATGGTTACGCATAAGTTACCAGCTGAGTAAGATGTAGTGAAATATCTAGATGCCCGCGCCTCTCTCCCAGCGTGGTCGGCATTCTGGTATGGGAACAGTTACTTGTGAAATACAATATAATCTTATGGTAGGACTACGCACAATTCAAAATTCTTAAGCATTCTTGTGGTGGTTTTATTCTTTCAGGCTTCAATGAGCGTAGCTTGTTCTTTCGTTCGTGTTCGACTCGATAATAGTATCGCTTCGATAACTAACAGTACCGTAAATAGTTGCAGGAAGCAAAATGGACAAGGTGGTTCGCCGCGAGATATGTAGAGTGTCGATGCGAGGGGCTCTAGTGAGCGGGGTGATCGACCCTATGCCCAGTCATACGAGAGCTGAGTACATGGTGGCCATCACGGAAGAGGTAACTATGTGAATTTGTTATAAAATGTAATACGTATTTGTGCATAACATTGCGAGTAACCTTACGGCGATCCCGATGATACAAGTTTTATAGTAAATTTCTGTTACCATATTCTTTTAAAATGGGATTCAACAAGCTGGCTTTTTACAGTAATTATTTAAAAATAAGCTTTCGGATTATAATGTCGGGAAATGAGTTTTTACACTTTTTTTGTTATTGTTTAAAACACCATTATCTGCGTAACGGCTATTGTAGCTTATTGTATTGTATAGTCCTATATACTATTTTTAGGTATGTCTGACAAAGCCAGCTATTTTATTATAAAATATTACGGTACATAAAATTTTATTTGGAGTATTCTAAGAGAATTCCCGTTAAGTTTCGAGATAAAAACTCCCCCTATGGAACAGTTTTTGAATCTGAAACGTTCTGCGAGACTCTAAATAACTTCTACTTTACGCAGTTACGATTTGTTCATTTGATTGTAATTTTGTGTTCTATGGTAGGAGAAACATGAAACAGTAGATGGAGGACGCAAATTAGGATCTGGCTATTCTTTAGCATTGAATTATGTGTTGTTGTTGTGCAGGTGATCTCCCGTAACAGCAGCAGCACCTTTGGAGTTTGCATAGCTGAGACGACTGTATCAGAGTTCCGTCTGGGGCAGTTTGTGGACGACCAACACGTGTCCCGGTTGCTCACAGCACTTTCACACTATCCACCAGTCTTGGTAAATATCTTGCATTCCATTCGTAATGGTCTCTTTAAGTGTAACCTTTACCTTGGCATATTCCTTGGGCTTCTGATTTGATTCCTGAGTTTATTAAAAAATAACAAACAAATATCAATTACAAAATCCGGTCGGTACGATCTCCTCTTTAAACTTGATTTCGACGGTTTAGCAAAATACAATTGAATGTTGGAATTCTGGTTACTGTACTTTAATGCCATGTAAAATTTTCACCTCAAGGCATAGTCAGCGCGCAAATACAAGCCTTTTTCTTTTTACAGATACTGTATGACCGCAATTCGACGTCGCCTAGCACTGTTAAGTTTATAAACTCGCGCTTTGCCAGCGCTAACAGAATATCAACGCCCATGTGGGAGGCAGAGAGGACGCTTTCCACTCTACACCAGAATTATTACGGTGCCGACAAGGAGTTTCCCGAAGGCATTGAAAAGTTTATAAAATCAGGTATCAATTACTCACACTTTTTTATGTCCATTCCGGACACAAATAAAGTACCTGCGAGATGCCTAATGCGCGGGAAACCCTCCCAAACTGCACATTAGATACACACACATATCTATTATGTATTAGTTCGGATCACTTATGAAATGTCGCGAAATTTGAATCAGCGTGCAGTTCCCTTCCTTACCATTTTGTTGTTGAAATAAATAACGTACTACAGGAATGAATCAGGGCATTGGCAAATAATGCCAGCTTTTTTTTGTCCACTCATTCTTGTTTATCAATTTAAAAAATGACAACCAAACTCACGACAAACCTAGCTTAATTCCTTGACAAGCTTATTTTAGATTATCCATTAATAATAATTGTATTAAATAGAACATCTTTAAATTTGTATTTGTTTCAGATGACACTCTGAGACAAACTCCATCTGAAGGCTACGATTTAGCAATCAAAGCACTAGGCGGGTGTGTTAAGCTACTAATAGATAATCGTATAGATACACAAGTAATGTCGATGGCACGCTTCTCAGAATACGTACCGCCTGACATGGTTAACAAGAACATGGCTCAAGCAGAAAATTCCTGGACAGGCAGTGGCTCCATGGTCCTAGATGCTATCACTCTCAGAAATCTGAGAGTAGTCGAGGAGGAAGGGTGCTTGTATAATCGGTTGAACTACTGCGTGACCGGAATGGGAAAAAGGTAAGGAAGATACGAGTAATATATTCTTCAACAGGTCACCGCACCGGCAGCATCAGGAGATGGTATCCGGCTATAAGGCCGATCATCGCCCAGCTGATCGTAAGAATTATTATTTTTAAAAGTATATTTCATTCAAATTGATAATCTTAGAGAACCTATCAATCCTTTCAAAACCATATTCCATAATCAGGCGTGATACACGTATATACTATAAGTTATGAATCCTAGGAGTGAAGGGAGAACCTATTATCGGGTTGTCAGTTTTGTGGAATGAAACTGAACACTACTCGAAGACGATAGCGTCGTAGTTGTCATGGTCCAAATATTTATTTGATTGGACCTTGTCACGTTCGCAGGCTGCTGTATAAATGGGTGTGCTCGCCCAGCTGTGACCTGGCTGAGATTCACGAGCGTCAAGAGGCCGTGAAATTTTTGATGGAGAACCCAGTCCTGTTGGACGAAATCGGTAGATGCCTTAAGCTGATGCCCGACATAGAGAGGCTGCTGCCCAGGTAAGTGCACTATATATTTACGATGTTACTCGCTTCAGGTGGGTCGTTACTTTGTATAATGAGGTTAACTTAGGCGCTATCCGTAAAAAAATATTGTAAAACGACAGATTTTTCAAATTTTATTACAACATTCATTCATTTATTTTACAAGCAGCATATTAAAAATAATAAAATATTACATGTAACACTCTGCGAGAACACAGCAACATAGTGAGACTTAAATTACTAATTAAATCAAAGTACAAAATTATAAAATAAGGAAACATGTCACAGTATTGTCAATTTGTTATAAATAATTATTTACATTTGTTTGTCATTTAAAAATTCTCAAAAGGTTCCATTCGACGATACCTCACACACTCAGGTAACTAATTTATTTCTCCCCCGCAGGCTACTTTTTATGCCCATCGAACAAGTAGTTCTCGTGGGATACATTAAGTCCACGCGGACGAAGTCGCGGTCTTACAGCTAATTTATCATATATTTTTAACTACAATTAGACACACGAACACACATACTAAGTTTCCTCAACAAATGGGCTCCGTCTGGATTCTTCGTATCCATAACCCTAAAAATAAATAAATATTAATCCTATTAATCCTTTTTATATAATTAAGTTAATTGTTTTTCTAATAAGCTGGATGAAAAATGATTAAGGACGATGGTAGCGTAAAACGATTCATGTTTGTATTTCAGGATCCACGCATTAGGTAACCCTCTACTGTCTGATCATCCCGACTCGCGTGCTACATTTTACGGCGAGAAAGCATACTCGAAGAAAAGCACGCTCGATTTCATATCGATTATAGACGGGCTGAGTTACGCACTCGAACTTGTACATCTGTGCCCTGATGTGGATGCCGCTCTGCTTAAAAAGTTCTCACGCCACCCGCCCGAAGGAATTTTCCCCGAGTACGACAGTATTCTGTCTGTATTCAAGGTAAATAATTTCTGTTATTTCTAGAGTGTTTTATTTATTAAGGTGATTTCGCTGATAAAAGTTAATAATTCATTCATAGTGAAGCATAATTTTCATTTTTACACACTATTTTTGATTTTGTTCAAAACGCCATCTAGGTACCATATTGTAGCTGACAATAAAACTATAAGTTACTGATATTCATTTCGCGACACTATAATCCGATTTCCTATTTTTAGGAATTACCAAAGCCTTTCTATTTTAAAAGATTATAGCAAAATAAGTTTTGCATTTAAGCATTCCCAGCGGATTCCGTTAAGGGATAAAATCTTAACATATTAAAAATGACGCCGTACGTGGGTTGTCTGGATTGTGAGGGTTGTTTGAGTAGCCATAATCGGCACACATTTGAGTTAACCGATTTACAGATTATGTGTTTATATTTCATGAGCTTAAGCGTAATTCCATAAAAAACTTTAAAAACACAAAAAAGAGAACAACTCATTAAAAAAAATCGTAGCAAACATTTTTCTTTGGTTTACAGACGAGTTACGACAAGCAAGAGGCCAAGAAAACTGGTCGAATTCTGCCGAAAGAGGGGGTGGACGAAAATTATGATATGACTTTAGCGAGAATCGAAAATATAAAAAAACAACTATCGACTCTCGTCAATCAAATGGAGACAAAGTACAATTGCAAGGTAATTAACTTATATATATTTATTTTCGTATTTCATTGTTGGATTAATATTTATTATAACGAAAGATCTGTCGAATTGTAGGGTTGCGTTGCCTTTATAAAAGTTGGTGCACATTTTGTGAATAAAATCTGCCACTAGACAACAGTGCTAATATCACCGTTCTGTCTCTGTTATGAAATATAACATAGCCAGCGACTCATTACATCTGTGTGAACACGCTTTCGTCATCCTACGACAGTTAGGTGAGATAAAGATCAAACACGAACTTATCGATTTACTAACCATTCATTAAAAAATGATTGTTGCAGGTGTCAGTAGTAGGTTCGGATAAGAGGCGCTTCCAACTGGAATTCCCAGATCTAGTCGGGTCTAGACTGGGCCCTGAATTTCGTCTAGAAGGGACGCGCAGGAAGTTCAAACGATACTCTACCCAAGAGACAAGAGTAAGCTTTCTAGTTTAGTTAGTTATTAACACTGGTCTAGTATAATTTACTTTAGAAGAATATATTGCAAATGGTAACGATAAATATTTTGTTAATTAGAATTAATGGTGGTAAATAACTGTCTATAGGATATTACTTAATCCAGTTCTGCTGATTCTAACAACATGCAGTTTTGCTTCTTTCAACTTGGCAAATTTCCTATCCCGGGTTACCCCTAGTTCTTTTAGCTATTCTATAACGTATAATTATATCACTACTGGTCCTAATGACATAAGATTACTGCTACTTTATTCTAATGATAATGAATAGCTAACTGTGGAAACTCGAAACTTCTTAATTTATTAAGACTACACTCAAAGGTTTTTTATTCCAGTGATTTATCTATCAGTTATAGTGTAGGTTGTAAGGTCGATGACCGACCTCATAAACCATAGTTGTCAGAGTTGTTGAGCCGACATAGGCCTCTGACATGGCTCCAACCGGTAACAACGGATGGATTAACGTGCCTTCTGAACCTCAGAATCATTTTTACTTACCTCGCAATGTGATACTTAACAATGTGTGTCTCCCCCCACTGAATATCGTTTCGAAAAATGGTATTTTTTATTTACAAAATAATAATTCTTACTAACTTCGAATCGAATGTAACATTTTTATTGTTCACAATAACTATAGAGGTCAGCGGCGTGGGGGTAGAATAGAACACTATGCGCGCCTACCGCCCGCTCATCTCTCGATCCCCTTTGTCGCCGTACCCCTGCGCACCTGACTCATTTAAACGGTTTACCTATAGCCTTTTATACTGTTGCTGATAACGGATTTATTTATTATTTAATGGCTATTCTAATGTATCTACGAGTGTGCATGTACAGTATTTATTTATTTTAATAATAATATAAAATTAAAAACACCCCCACCAGTGCCCCCCCACCCTCTTTATGCTGCATCGAGCGGAACTTTTTTAAACAATCGGAAGAAAAATAATCGAAGAGATGATTTTCTATTCTCTTACTTTACAGCAACGCTCACGTTTTCTTTTCAACTATCTATTCCGTGATTTCTTATCTCTATTAGTGACGCTGTAGTATATATTAAACGAAACCTCTGCTTGCAGAACTTTCTCGAAGAGATTATGGCTGAGGAGAAGAAAATGGTAGACGTGATAAACAGAATGACACGGAATATATTCGAGAAGTTCAGCTCCCACCGCAAGCTGTGGGAGACTGTTACTGAATGTATTAGCAATCTAGATGTATTGCAATCGCTCGCACAATATGCGAACAACCAGAGCGAATGTATATGTCTGCCTAAAGTCACACTCAATCCAGGCCAGGCGGTATGTATCATCATTTCACTTATTTCCCCGACAGAGAAAACCAGTAGTAACATCCTTCTCTGAATATCCCACGTATCTGATATTCTGTGAGATGTCTATGTGATCCATAGGTTTTCAACGCTGCTAGCGGTCATCTACTTGTCCGAGGGATATTCAAGTGCACTCTCCAACCAAAGTTATATGAATTAGCTTTCGGGTCTGGACATTTACATGGGTGCTATGTACGAGTAAATCTGGAAGGTACAATTCCTTTCCATGACATAAGCTAAGTGTATGTTAAATTTCATCCAGATCGGTTTAGACGTTTAAACGTAGTAAGGCAACGTACAATATGTACTTACACAAATATATTTGTAATATTATGAGTGAATGATCGCCATACATATACAAAGTGGCACCATAAGGGTTCCTGTTCTACCATTTCGGTAAGGAACCCTAAAACTCAGCGTTATTGCTGGTAATTGGAGTCCGTTTTCTTAAATTGTGTCGTTACAGCAGAATGGAATAGATGAATTTAATTTAGGCTTCGAAAAGAACAGGCACACATGACGTATTATTGAATGAACTACACTTTATAACTCCAAGTGTCCCTGCACATCACTGCGATGCCTCGATATAAAATGCCAAATTAACCAGCGTCTGTGCGCCACAGCCGGCATGCTTTGAGTTCGCGTCGGTAACTTTTATTAGAGGCGCCGTGTTCAAAGGCGACACTATCTAACCAAACAGTGCAATGTCTGAACAGATCTATCTGGTCTCTCAATATCGTTTTGCTCCGCAGCCTTACATCGACGTGGTGAATGGCCGTCACCCGTGTATTAACGTGAACGCGTTCGTACCCAACGACACTTCACTCGGAGGCAAGGAGCCGGCCTTCATGCTCCTCACTGGACCCAACATGGGAGGCAAATCCACGCTCATGCGACAAACGGCTTTGATCACCATACTCGCTCACCTGGTAAGTTATATGTATATGTCAAATAAAAATATCATCATCAGCCGGGAAACGTCCACTGCTAGGCCGGCCGGCGGATAGGCCTCGTCCATGCCCTGGAATATATTTTTTCATTTTAATTTCATTTATTTAGAATTATTATTATTCGCAATAAATCTACATACAATAATTATGTCAAACAGTATATCGAGTAACTAAATCTACGATTAGTATTTCGCTAGTCCCAACTCTAGATCGGTTATAGTCGGGCATAGTGCTGGGACTAGAAAGAGGGCCCGTATTAATAAACGCTGCTTAATCTAGAACTTAAGGCAATCTCGATAGAGATCTCATTATCCTTGAGCAGCTCCTTAAGTACTAGTTTTATCAATACACGTTACTCATTTTAGTTCCACTCACCTCTATCTCGAGCACATCTAATGCATTATTCGTCGCTCAAAATTATGTATCGAAATAACCTTAATTTAATTTCAGGAATTATTATTTCGAAATCCTTGCCAACTTTCTGACATATAAAACACGTCCTTAAGTTATCAAATGATCACACTCAACGTAGAGAACGAAAATCTCGTGAAAACGTCATAACAATTGACAGCTGCGTTTTGTGACTTCTCAAGGGAGACCCGAGGTCTTAAGGAGTATTTATTAACTCTTCGAGCTCCTCAAGCTAGAACTCTACTTAAGCAGCGTTTATTAATAGGGGCCTAGATTATAGTGCGGCTGATGAGCGGAACCTCGATTCCGAGTCATGGAAAACGTCCTACGTTTATCCAACCCACTCGCTATATAGTGTTTATTAGACAAAATTTGATATAAATACTTTTCACCCATTAAACAGATGTGTGAAGGCCGTTGTTAATCGTATCCTCAGTTATTGTTTACGATTGTGGTGATGTCGAGCATTGCTGTTGATAGTACGACACGGGTGTTGTTACAGGGCAGCTACGTGCCGGCCGAGGAATGCAGTTTGAGCCTCGTGGACAGGGTGTTCACGCGCGTGGGCGCCTCCGACGCGATACTCGAGGGACAGTCCACGTTCCTAGTCGAAATGCTTGAAACGGCGGCCATTATGAATCACGCCACTAAGCACTCCTTCGTGGTTCTGGATGAGCTCGGTACGTAAATGCACGTCAGCAGTAGAATGCTAAAGTTATCATCTATGTAAGGTAGAATCTCTAATCTGGGATGCACAAAATACCAAATTTACTGTTTTTATAGAGAGCGAGTCGTGTTATTTTTTATCCCGGCCCATTGTTTCTCGTGTGAAAAGCTCGAGTGGAGAGACAGCTAGATCCATAACCTGGCCACTTCGTATCCCGCGTTGTCACACGAAGGCGTTCCGAAGCAGTTTTACGTATGCGGCCACCAAGTGTTGGAACAATCTGCCACCACCCCTAAAAGCCCTTGTTTCGATAAAAACGTTCAAAATTAAACTTAAAAAAATATCTTTTATATTACCAAAGTCAGTTTCCTCCCGGTGTGCGGATTGTTCCAACATACCTACAAGACTCAATACGAGTAAACTTCACACATTTATATTAGAGCCATGTCATATTTTAAATTATTACACAATTTCTTCTCGTACACACTTCTTTATCCCTATCTCTAGCAAAGATGCCAACCTCTAACACACAAATTGTCCTCATCGAAGTCCCTTTGAAACTAAAATTGTATGTTTGGAGAGTTCCTTCTCGGCAAATATCTCGTCATCATTGATATATTGTTAAAATATCCTAAAATTAATAAATTTATATTAAAATTATGAAATCATTTTACTATTCCAGTTATTAAAAATAAATTTTTAATAAATTCACAAAACTATAAAAATTTATTTAAATATATATTTTTTAACATATATTTTTTTATATTAAAATATTAAATTTTATATAATTATTTCTTTTTTTTTTCTCTAATATTCATTTTGAATAAAAAATGGCTATTGGAATTTTTTATATCTTAAAAATAAAACTGATCTACTCATGCATCAACTAAAAATTAGTTTTTATTTAAGTACTATTAAAAAACAGTGTTAACGAATATTTCTGGGCCTGTCTGAAAATCAGCGCTGCAGCTACTGCTGCCACATATGCTGAGATAGGTCCATTTTGGTGTTACAATGCAGCAGAGCTAATTGCAAATACGAGTATATGTATGAACTGTAATAACTGTATGTATGCTGAATAAAGTATTTCTATTCTATAAATTCTGAAGTCTTCGGAGATCGCTGCTTTCCCAAACAGATCATTATCAACGTTACGTATTTATTGAAATCATAATAATATAAGTGTGTTTATTACAATTTAGTGCCTCAACGGCACAAACTGCCGACTAGTAATTATTTTTATCCCGGTCCATGGTTTCCCGTGGGATACTTTCTGAAGTCCACGCGGGCCGTGACTTAGCGTTACTTTATTAGTAATAATTGGAGAGCCGAAATGTATGCTTCTATCCGAGATCCTAAATGTAGCAGTGTGATACAAATAAATTGATACGTGTGTTGTGTTGACAGGCAGTGGCACGTCCACCTACGACGGCGTGGGAGTAGCGTCTGGCGTGAGCGAGGCGCTGTTGTACCGCGGCTGCCGGGTCCTGTTCTCTACCCACTACCACGAGCTGGTCGATCGCTTCGCCAGCCGCAGTGACGTCACCATTGCACATATGGTAACTATACTGGTATTTATAATTAATCAAAGGTATATAATCTGTATAGGCCTATATCCAGCAGTGGACGTTTTCTGGCTGATGATGACATAATCTGTGGTACAAGTACCTTTAGATAGATTATTTCAAGTTAAACAATAGGCCTGTTTCCACTAATAACAAATTGCTTGGTTTATAGTTTCTAATTATAAATGAGGAGACGAAGATAAGAAAAAACTAGTATATTTCTCAAAAAAGTTAAAGATTATTAATATTTTTAGAAAATGGATTCGAAAAAAATAGGCATTAGGTCACGTGACAACGAACACGAAGAACGCGGCGCAAGAAAGTGTGACGTCACGCCTCGCAAAACATCATTGTTGTTGTTGACGTTTTCATATCACAGAGCAGGTTATTTCGCGAGCTGTGACGTCATTCAAGACGCCATGACACTATTCAGCGTTTTCGAGGGAAATATAAATTGCTTTTTTTAAATACAAAATACGCTTTTTGGGGATATAATATAGATTAAAGTATATAATTAACCAAGTTTTCAAATTTTGTCAACTAGCCTATTGTATCGATACTAGAAACTCGTCATTTCGCATACAGAGACTGTAAACTTATCTCATTCTACCTTGTGTCAATTCAATGACGTTAGAATATTGTTATTTGGATCCTTATTAATATATCTATGACATACTATATTTATGTAATAAATATTCTGATTGATATTGACAAATACCAACTTCATGGTAGTCTTACCTATCAATATCGGGTCTCCGTAGCTGCATCAAATATATAAAATAGATTATCCAGACACATGATTCCTGTACATCATTCAAATATCATAAACACTGTTACTAACACAAGTATATAATACTAATATATGCTATATAACGTTTGCACTATGTCATACTCAACTTTAATTGGCATTGGCATGTAGAAAAAATGATAAAAATATAAAAATTGCAGTCTTTCATCATGGAAGAGGTTGATTCGGAATCGGGCAACGCTATGAGGTCGGAAGACAAGATAACATTCATATACAAGCTGTCGCGGGGCGCTTGCCAGCAGTCGTACAGTTTAAACACGGCGCGCCTCGCCGGCATGCCGTGCTCCGTCATCAACGTCGCCAACCAGGTATCTTCACAGATGGCGCGTCAAGCCAAAGCGATGAAGTCGTTCCTCAAGGGTTTCGACCTTAATTCTCCTATTAAATAAGCCTCTGCGGTCTTACACTGTAGGCCGGCAAGCAAAGCATTCTCTTACAATATCGTTGTACAACGTGTTGTGATACTAAGTAATTTTCTGCCATGACAACTTTCAGAAGTTGCAACTAAGACTTGTGAAATGTGATATTATAATTAATTATACGAAGTTAAGATTACTTAGTTGTTTAGTGCCATAACAGTCGTGATTGTTGACATACATACCATTGATTTGTTTGATCTCGATTCCGTTAAACCAGTATTAAAACTGACGGTGACTGACTTACAACGTCGTAAAAAGTTATGTTATTCATGTTATACTCGTGGTGCACGCGCTTTATTATATTCGTCACAATGTGCCATGTGATCATTTGATTAATTAGATAAAACGTACATTGGTATGCAAACATTACCAACCCACTCTGTGAAACAAACACAACGGGTATTAATTGTATTTTTATGGTGTAAGTTTTTTTTTGTTAAACAAAATTTCATGTCGGAATGTACAATGTACACTAATATATTGTTGTAACATTGTTGTTTTGTGTTAATTTTTATGTAATCCAATCGTACACCACGTATGTACGGTCGGTCGTTATCCTTCGATGACTTGTTATATGATATTTACTGGACCAAGCAGCCTTTGGTCGCTCCTCAAAGAGGTTGCGTTTCCATAGTGAAGTTGACAAAGTATTTTACGGTAATAATTTAAATGTTCGGTTGTTGGTTTGTTATTTACGGCAAATGAAGTCGATTAAAATATGTAATTAATTTGTTCTAAATAACATATGTAGTCAGTCGTATGTAAGCTTTACGGAAAATTGTCAAAGTCAAAATCTTTATTCGTAAACATAGGTAACATGGTAGTAGGTAATAGTTGTAGATCTGCTATGTTTCGTCCTTAGCGGACATACGAAGTCATACTTTAATATACTTATTAACTTTATATATTATATTACATATTGCAAAATTTTTAAATATAATAATAATTATGTTAAAACTAGGTGGCACAGTAGTAAGACGGAAGTTTCTATTTGTCAGCAAAAAAATCTTTCACTGTGTAGTATGCCTTGTCGCACAGGTGTTTATACAGAGTAGATTTCAGTTCTGTGATGTTATTGCAATCTTTAATTTGTAGTGGCATTTTATTATATATTTTTATAGCCATAGCAAATACGCTTTTGTGATATAGGGCAGTTTTCGCGGGATTGTTCATTAAGTTGTGTTGCCTTCGTGTGCTATACACATGTCGAAATTTATTTGGATTTAATTTAACGAAAAGTACTATCTCATATATGTATAGACATGGCAAGGTTAGTATATTTAGTTCTTTAAAGCATCCTCGACAGCTATCAGTTCGGCGTAGATTGCAGATTGCTCTTACACATCTTTTTTGAGCTCTAAAAACATTTATTACTTCTGTGGCATTCCCCCAAAATATTATTCCAAACCTGAGCACAGATGCTACATAGCCATGGTAGGCCGCCATTACTGCACTTTTGCTGACAACTTTGTTCAGCATATATAGTGCATACGATTGTTGGTTTATTTTATCGCGTAATTTTTCTATTTGAGTTGTCCACCTAAGTTTACTGTCAATATACAATCCTAAAAATTTTGTTACATTAATTTCATTAATCTTTTCATCTTTATAATTGATATTTAAATTATTGATTTTATTTTGTCGTTGATTAAATTTCATTATTTTTGTTTTTTTAATGTTAATGAAAAGGTTATTTTGTTTCATCCAATTAATAATATATGTATTGTTTAAGTTAATGTCATTTTCATATGTAGATGTGTCATTACCATTGTATAAAACTGTACTATCGTCCGCAAATAGAACCATTGGGACTTTTGATGATTTTGGTAGGTCGTTAATATATATAAGGAAGAGAAGGGGTCCTAATACGCTTCCCTGTGGCACTCCGTAGCGTACCGTTCGTGCTCGTGACGAGTACGTGGTCTGTATTTTAGTCATAGGGCACAATTTTTCGACATTAGTTATCTGTTTTCGATCAGTGAGGTAGCTTTCAATAAGTTCCAGAGTATTACCTCTTACCCCATACGCGTTGAGTTTATTTAGCAAGATTTTATGGTCTACGAAGTCAAATGCTTTTGACATGTCCATATAAAGTGCCATAACCGGTAGGCGCATGTCCATTCTTAATATAATTGTTTGAAGGAATTCGTAAATAGCCATATTTATTGATTTGCCTTTCCGAAAACCCATCTGTTCATCAGCAAACAATTTATTTTTCTCGAAGAAATTATATAGGCTGCTGTATATAAGTTTTTCGAATATTTTTGCAAATACTGGTATCAAAGCCACTGGTCTATAATTATCCATGCATTGTTTATCGCCTTTTTTGTGTATAGGTTTTAGTATAGAAAGTTTTAATTTTTCAGGAAAAATACCACCTTCGATACTAAGGTTTATTATGAAGCTCAGTATTGGCGCAATATATTTTGACACTACTTTAACAACCTTTGTGCATACATTGTCATGACCTGTGCTGTTTGTATTTTTTAAATTGATTATTATATCAAATACGTCACGCGGTATAGTTGGAATCATTGAGTTATAAGGAGTTTCTATAATGTCGTTTCCGTCACATTTCATCAAATTAGTTTTTCGAACTACCCTTTTGCATAAGTAGTACGGCGACTACCCACCGCCTTACCTTATTTTGTGATATAAGTTATAAGGAGTTTCTATAATGTCGTTTCCGTCACATTTCATCAAATTAGTTTTTCGAACTACCCTTTTGCATAAGTAGTACGGCGACTACCCACCGCCTTACCTTATTTTGTGATATAAGTTATAAGGAGTTTCTATAATGTCGTTTCCGTCACATTTCATCAAATTAGTTTTTCGAACTACCCTTTTGCGTAAGTAGCACGGCGACTACCCACCGCCTTACCTTATTTTGTGATATAAGTTATAAGGAGTTTCTATAATGTCGTTTCCGTCACATTTCATCAAATTAGTTTTTCGAACTACCCTTTTGCGTAAGTAGCACGGCGACTACCCACCGCCTTACCTTATTTTGTGATATAAGTTATAAGGAGTTTCTATAATGTCGTTTCCGTCACATTTCATCAAATTAGTTTTTCGAACTACCCTTTTGCATAAGTAGTACGGCGACTACCCACCGCCTTACCTTATTTTGTGATATAAGTTATAAGGAGTTTCTATAATGTCGTTTCCGTCACATTTCATCAAATTAGTTTTTCGAACTACCCTTTTGCGTAAGTAGTACGGCGACTACCCACCGCCTTACCTTATTTTGTGATATAAGTTATAAGGAGTTTCTATAATGTCGTTTCCGTCACATTTCATCAAATTAGTTTTTCGAACTACCCTTTTGCATAAGTAGTACGGCGACTACCCACCGCCTTACCTTATTTTGTGATATAAGTTATAAGGAGTTTCTATAATGTCGTTTCCGTCACATTTCATCAAATTAGTTTTTCGAACTACCCTTTTGCATAAGTAGTACGGCGACTACCCACCGCCTTACCTTATTTTGTGATATAAGTTATAAGGAGTTTCTATAATGTCGTTTCCGTCACATTTCATCAAATTAGTTTTTCGAACTACCCTTTTGCGTAAGTAGCACGGCGACTACCCACCGCCTTACCTTATTTTGTGATATAAGTTATAAGGAGTTTCTATAATGTCGTTTCCGTCACATTTCATCAAATTAGTTTTTCGAACTACCCTTTTGCTTAAAGTATCACGGCGACAACTCACCGCCTTACCTTATTTTGTGATATAAGTTATAAGGAGTTTCTATTTCATCACCTTAGTTTTTCAAAGTACCTTTTTGCGTATACTCATTTAGATATTACGTTTGTGTATTAGTTATATGTATGCCGTTATGTTTTTTTAGTTATATACACATGTAGCCAATGTGCATTTTTTGTTACTTTTTTGTAATCGCATTTTTGCAGTGTTTTGTATTCTCCTTTATTACCTCTATAACGGCATACTCGTGATATCTAGTATTTAATGCTACTAAAGCAAATGAGTATTGATATTACCTTTAGGTTAGTAAGTAAACTATCGCAGTGACACTGCACAACTTTTGTAACTTTTACATGCCTTTTGTAGTTCATTGTTGTAACTTTGACTTGTCATATGTAAATGGTTACTTGGCTCGTGAAATATGATTATCGAGTATTGTAACTGCAGGTAAACTCGCGGTACACGCGCGGGGGTACGATGACAAGGACTACACAGGTAAAATTGATAATAAAAATTAAATTGAAATCCTGGGTTTCATTTTAAGACACCTTTAAATCCGGAACTGCAACCTATGTATAGTCTAGTTCTGTGATATAGAAGTCCCCCGAACTCAAATTAATTAAAAAAGAAATTAATCTTAATTTTACATCTAAAAAAATTTAAATAAAAAATATAATTTCAACCCCCATAATTTAATATTCAAGCAATAACTATTAAAATACAAACCAGCTTAAGACCGAGAGAAATGATGTTCAAATTCTAAAAATTCAAATTAAATTTTCATAGGTTTTACTGATAATCCTAACATAAACTTGCTTAACTTAACTTACACATCGCAGAGCAACAAGCACGAGACACGCTGCAGTAACATGACAGCAGACACGTGATATCTTATCATTTATCTGTGTACAGAACAGACACCAATAAAATACTTGGTACTTGTGTGTATCGAAAAAAAAAACTAAATAAATGAACATGACATGTTCAGTTTAAGCTTGCTAAGATTTATGACGCTCATTTACTAAAGGATTAATTTTGGAGAGTGTGCGATTATTACAGGACAGTGGAATTACCTCTGCTTTGTGTTACCCGAGCGCTACAACAGTTTGGCTTTCGTCGTGGGTGTTCAGCCGCTCAAGGTCTTAATCGTCTATATCTTGACATTCATAACGCTTCTTTTTTTAATAAATTTTTAGTTGCTGTTTTCTTTGATATAGTGGGAGCTTTTAACAATGTCAATCATTATGTGCTCGCTAAAGAACTTCAGTCACTTGGCTTGCCAGAAAAATTTATAAAATGGATATATAACTTTTTACATGGTAGAGAAGTATATGTTAAATATAATAATAACCTTTTTGGCCCTAAGAAATCATATTTAGGTGTCTGTCAAGGAGGAATATTAAGTCCTCTCTTGTTCATTTTATACATTCACTAGCAGCCCGTCCCGGCTTCGCACGGGGTAGACAATTATTTATTTTTGGAAATTTGGATATAAAACACTTTTTTTCACAAATATTTTTATTTATTAAAAAATTATTATTTATTAATTATATATTAAAAAAATATATTTCTGTGCCCCCTCCACCCCGCCCGCCGCGATGCCCGGCGCGCTTTTCAGACTGCATCGCAAACAACGGCCACGGCGCTATGGCGGTTTTGTTTACTGTTTGAATTTTTTAATTCGTAATATCTTTTGAATGGAAAGTCCAATTTAAATAATTTAAAAACTATTTTATAGGTAGTTAAATGGTCTTGACCATAAAATAATTTATTTGGATAAGGATTAATATAAACACATAAATAGCATGGTTTAAATTTGGTTAGCATTTTCATTAATGTTTAAAATGAAAAAAGTTGTTATAGTGACATAACTATAATAGTTGGACATATGCTACCGCGGAGTTTTTTGTAGAAATTATGATGTTCTTCAATATTGTTGTACATTATTTTGTTCTATCGCTAATAGTTTTGGCAGCGCATTCGACGAAAGACATTTTAAGACTAATTTTTCTACACCTTCGGTTACATTGTTCAAATTTTACCAAGGATCCCTAATTTTTTCAAAATGAAATGTAGCCTATGTCAAATTGGAAGAATGTAGCATTCTATTGGTGAAAGAATTTTTTAAATCGGCCCAGTACTTTTTGAGCCTATTCATTACAAACATACAAAAATAGTTACAAATCTTTCCTCTTTATAATATTAGTGTAGACAAATTAAACAAAATTTTGGGTAATGATGTTAGTAATCTTCAGTATGCTGATGATCTAGTAGTGTACTGTTCTGGATCTAATATGCAACTTGTTGAAAATACAATTAATGCAGCACTGAACAAATTAAGAGATTGTTTTAATTACTTACAACTTCAAGTTAGTTTAGAGAAAACCAAAGTTGTTATTTTCAGTAGAGCTAGAATCTTGCAATCACATATCTTATTTAATGGTCACTTGTTGCCTGTGGAAGATGAAGCCAAGCTTCTTGGTTGTATCTTAACCAGGAACTTATCCTGGAATAATCATGTAAATGTCTTGTCAGATAAAGCTTCACGAGCATTTAATATTCTTAAGTCCCTAGCTAGAACATCTTGAGGAGCTGATCCCAAAATACTACTTATATTGTACAAATCTATAGTACTGTTACGAGCTTTCGTGGTTCGTAGATTGAAGAGAAACACGACTCCAAAGTTCCGGAATTTATTGGTAACACAAGTCCACGAACCAATCTTCAAAGTCACGGGTCCCCCCAAACAGAGTACGTCCCTGTCTCACTGGCTCCGAGTCGTCTGCACTGAGTCCGTCCCTGGATTCCACGTACAGAGTCCTTGAGCACTACTGACGCCGATCTGTCGATACTGACACCAAGTGACACACTAGAACAATAACACTTTTCCACCTCGACTGTACTTTCGCTTTACAATTTCTTCCGGTTTTCGTTTCTTCACTTTTTATCGCTGTGAACTCAAACGAAAACTGAACTCGAAGCTCGGCTCGCGACTATATATACCCCGTATTGTTTCTAGATCCTATAGTCTAGAATCTTCAGGAACATCTTTCGTGAAGGAGATAGATGAATTGGTGTCCCTTTCGCACTTGAAAATCCTTATGCGAGTATTCGAGAGCTTTCTACGGTAGTCGTTTGTCAATATCCGACACGAAGGGGATAGATGGATACGCCTCTCTCTTTTCTTTATCTCTAGACTTTCGAGCAGCTCCGTGACACTGCCCTCCTCTTAAGAATGCTCGTCCCGAGCATTATTACTCCCATGATAACGCGCCAGCCAATCTACGTGCACAACTTTCAATGGGCTCCTTGGTGTCTTCCGAATTCGGTAGGTGACGTCATTGATTTTTGTTACCACCTTGTATGGGCCCTCCAACTTGCTTGTAGCTTCGGTGTCTTCCCTTTTTTTCGAACTGGATTGTGTAACCAGGCCAATGCTCCTTCCTCAAAACCAGCGTCGTTAGCTCCTCGGTCATAACATGTCTTCGATCGTTCACTAGCCCGTAATCCAGATTCATGTACTTGCTCATAAATTTCACCTGGCACCTTTTCTGTAGCACTGGTTGGTCTTCCAGAGACTGTACTTGCTCCTTCACGGCGGTTGTTACGGGTTGGACAGGAGAGTCGTATGTGTCCGCGCTCACCACACTCGTAGCACATGAAACTCCGACGTGGCGTCGGACGTTCCACAATCGTCTTAATCTTCCGAAGGCATGCAACTTGAGAATCTTGACGCACAGCTTCTACTTCTAGCGCGTGGGCTACGGCCTCCTTGAAGTTATCATGATGCTTGAGTCGTACCGCGGCTCTTACTTCTAGGTCCCGTATTCCATCGATAAATTTCTGCAATAGTATCGGTTCAACGACTGCGGGAGATGATTGGAACGCCTTACGCACTAATTGCTCCACCTCCAGTGACCACTCTTGTAGGCTTTCGTCGACGCGTTGTGTTCTCTCCTTTAACCGAGCTCGATAGACATGCTCTAAATGTCCGTCACCAAATCGTGATTCCAGAGCGTTGAACAGCACGTCAAATGTGAAGTTTCCTCTTGCTCCCACGGTTTCTAACACGGTCAGAGCTTTACCACGCAACGTTAGCGTAAGTGCTGACTGAGCTTCTTCCTTAGCCCAGCCATTCGCTTTCATTGCGGTCTCGAATTGTAGCTTTAAGGCAGTCCAGGAGGTCGTTCCATCGTAGAAAGGCACCTTAATCCCTTTAAAAGGTGCCGCAGGGGATCCTGAAACTGATGCAACGAGACTGCTCGACTTTAGCCGTTCAATCTCCTGGTGAATCTTTAATACCGCCATCTCGGTATTCTCTTCCACTTTCTTAATCTTCTGGGCTAAACTGCCGACCTCCTCTTCCAACTGGCTAACTCTTCCTTCCATGGCTGCTACCCTCTCCATGATAAGCTGCAGACCTTTCGCAAACTCTTTATGAAGGATCTCAATGCGTTGAGCTTGATCTTGCTGCAACGCACGCAACTGGTCTTCCTGACGGCGGCCTTGCTCTTCCTGACAGCGGGCTTGCTCTTCTTGGCGACGGGCTTGCTCCTCTTGCAGTTCACGTAGCTGGTTTTCCTGACGGCGGCCTTGCTCTTCCTGCATAGCACGCAGCTGATCTTCCTGACGGCGGGCTTGCTCTTCTTGACGGCGGGCTTGCTCTTCCTGCAACGCACGCAGCTGGTCTTCTTGGCGTCGAGCTTGCTCTTCTTGACGGCGGGCTTGCTCTTCCTGCAACGCACGCAGCTGGTCTTATTGGCGTCGAGCTGCCTCTTCTTGACGGCGGGCTTGCTCCTCCTGCATAGCACGCAGCTGATCTTCCATCATGCGTTGTATTTGTTGCAGGAGGCTGCCTGGGTTCTGCTCCGGGGTGCGCTGAACGTTACTCCTGTCAGATGTTCTTTCAGGAGTGCGCTGAACCCCGCTTCCGCTTGCTTCGTCGCGCCGAGCCTCCGACATGGATCTGGCGGTTACCCCTTCTTTTCCGTCCTTCGGTACAATCGGCATCTTCAATCCCACTTCTGACACCAAATGTTACAAGCTATCGTGGTTCGTAGATCACTAGAACACTAACACTTTTCCACCTCGACTGTACTTTCGCTTTACAATTTCTTCCGGTTTTCGTTTCTTCACTTTTTATCGCTGTGAACTCAACTCAAACTAAAACTGAACTCGAAGCTCGGCTCGCGCCTATATATACCCCGTATTGTTTCTAGATCCTATAGTCTAGAATCTTCAGGAACATCTTTCGTGAAGGAGATAGATGAATTAGTGTCCCTTTCGCACTTGAAAATCCTTATGCGAGTATTCGAGAGCTTTCTACGGTAATCGTTTGTCAATATCCGACACGAAGGGGATAGATGGATACGCCTCTCTCTTTTCTTTATCTCTCGACTTTTCAAGAAGCTCCGAGACAATGTCCGACACGAAGAGGATAGATGGGTACGCCTCTCTCTTTTCTTTATCTCTAGACTTTTCGAGCAGCTCCGTGACAGTACGTTCTCACTTTGAATACAGTTATTTTTGTTTTGCCTCTAATTCTCTTTTAGTTAGAAGGTTGGATGTATTACAAAATTGTAACTTACGTTTGATAACTGGGGCTATGAAAACAACGCCTATTGTTTCCATGCAAGTTGAATGCAATATTCCACCTTTGAGTTTGAGATTCAAATTTCTAAAATCAAAATTTTTGATGAAGCTCTTTTCTTATGATAGCCATCTTCTAATTAATAAAATTTCCAGATTTTGTAATCTAGCTCCTGCAGCAACTTCTCTGAAGTATCCTTTTATCCTCCTTAAATGACGATCTATGAGAAACTATCGAACTGGCCACATTATCAATGCATATATACAGATGGATCAAAATCAGATAAAGGTGTGTCCTCAGCTTTCTATCACAGTAATACCAAATTGGGTTATGGATGTAAGCTTCCAGAACACTTCAGTATCTTTTCAGCCGAAGCTTCAGCCATTTTATCACCTCTGGAGTACCTTATGAAAGAATCCTCTACGAGTGAACAATGGCTAATCGTCAGTGACAGCATGTCGGTATTCGATGCCTTAAAAATAGATATTAATACGAATTACCTGATAAATTCTATAAAACAAGAGTGGTTAAACTTAAAAGAAGAAAAAGATATTTCAGTTGAATTTTTTTGGACACCGGCGCATATAGGCGTGAAATGGAATGAAAACGCTGATTATCTTGCCAAATCAATAAATGATTTGGGTGGCCATGTAAAAAATTTGATGCTACCTCGGAGAGATTTAGTTCCGGTTATTAAAAAGGATGTAGTATTAAATTGGTCAACTGAAGCGCAATTAGTAAGGCAAGAAAAAGGCTTATGGTACGCTGCAATTAATAAAGATGTTGGAAAAAAACTTGGTTCGCTAAAAACAATGTATATTTAAAACGACATTTCTATACACATATATGTAGACTACGTTTCGGACACTGTAAATTCAAAGCACATCTTCATAGATTGAAAATTACCAATGACCCGAACTGCCCTGATGAATGCACCATGAATGTTGCATAAACTCTGGATAATATTTTCTTAGAATGTCCAGCTTTCAATTTAAATCGCCTATTAATGATTGATCAGTTGCAAGAATCGTATCAAACTATCCCGCTTTCTCTTCAGGTTCTCCTATCATGCCCTGACAACTTCAAGCCACTCTATGATTTTATAGTTGCTTGTCTTGGAAGCATATGAGTTGAACAGACTGGATTATATACATACCTCGGATTGGACATTTTAATAAGGATTTGGAAACATCTCGGATATGTCATTTAAAAAAAAATGTATATTTTACTTCGAATTGTACAATACAAGATTTGGCTATTTGCCTTTTTACCAATTTATATTGGAAGATTAATAAAATAGGAGATTTGGCTTTGTGCCTTTCTAAGAAAATGAGAAAGAAGAGATATATTCAGAGTAGGCTGTATGGATTTGTTCCATTGCCTTCCCATTCGGGTGAATTAAACTACTACTAATCCTCTTAGATCCTCTTTGGCGATTGACGTGAAGCAATAAAAGAATTGCGCAATAAATAAGCAGAAGCTGACAAAAGTGCCAAGTAGGTGCCAAGTGCCGGTTTGGAGGTTAATTTTAATATAATAAACAATTTGATCGTATTGTTGTTGTTGAGTGAAAAATGCCGAAGAGAAAGAAATTACCGAGTCCAAATAAACGAAAAATAAACGATGTGCATTTGCAGGGTAAGTAGTTTCTTTATTAGAAATAAGTAAATTATGTGTAATCTCAATCCGATTGCGGTTCATGGGCGAAAGTCGAGCGTATACGCATCGCCATTTTGAAATGTTATTTTGCTTGCATTTTGACTCAACTCCTCTCCATTCTCCACTGCTCTTGACTTCCTGTCCTCTCGACTTGGCAATGAGCAACGCAAAACAGCTACCCATTTTTAGACGTTTCGCAGAATTGATTATTTGCAGTAACAACTATCATGTTTGGTATCAAGCGAGCATGGTTAAATAAAAAAATACAAAACGAAAAACTCTTCAAATAACTTTATTGGGTTTGGTTATCACTTGGTTCATTTTCTCTCATTTTATTGGTCGTACTCGTTAATATTGACGAACACTTTTGCTTTTATCGGCATAAAAACAAACAGCGCTATGAACGACAAAATTTAAAACAAATTTTACAATCTGACATTTTATTTCACACTGTTATAAAAAAAACTACTAATCATCGACCCGCTGCATTGATAAATGCAAAATGCTCATTCAATTTCGTCTGTTTAAGTTCAGCTATTATGAAAAATCTCTTATCAACAATGGTTGAGCTGTTTTATATAATGGAGATGTTTAGTGAAACAGCTAACGGTTTTGAGTAACAGCTTATTAGGCAAACCAACTGCACCATAAACACGGCACAGAAGTGATCATGCATTAGGTTATAATAATATAAATGTAAATAAATATAAAAATTTGATATTTATTGAGATATCATGAAAGTTTTGTATTTTTCATTAATTTTATTTATGTATTTGTATGCCCTTGTTCAGGGATTGGGCTATCCTGAATGTATTTAACTAATTCAGTGCATAATAGTATACTTGTAATTTACTTATTTTTGTGCAGTACTTAAGTATAAAGTGAAACTGTTATTATTATATAAAAATTGTTACTTCATTAAAAAAAAATCATGTATTAATAACCTGACATGATGGACTTAGATTGCTATGAATTGACTTGTTTTAGATATTTTTAGTAACGTTACACTTGCTTGTATTTTTGTAGTATTTATAGTTGTAGTTCATTTTTGCACATAGTTGTACTATCCATCCATGAGAGGAGGGAGGCTGTTTTTATAATGCCATGGTTGCTTTTTCTAAGATTTTACTGCACTGGGTATTTGGAAGAAAACAGATATCCTATTGCATTATTATATTTTGTTCTAAAATGCTTTAAAATGACTACCTAATCTTCCTCTGGGTGTTGCAAAAGGTGACAGGAGAATGTTGTTGGTGTTAAAATGCACTTATTTTAAGATAGGGTATAGCATGTGTAACCCAATTTTTACACACACATGACAGTGCAGTGTGTTTGATATTGTTTGCAGTTATGCCTACTCCAAAGGAGATAACAGGCATTAATATATGTGTATTCATAAGATATCAATTTCATCAGTGATTGCTATTGTTTGTGGTACTTACTGACCCCAAGGGGACAATGGGTGTGAAGATTTCATCTGCGTTTGCTATTGTGGCCCTGCCTACGCCGAAAGGGATAACAGGCGCGAATTTATCTGCTTATGCGTTCCTATTTTACTGCGACATATATATTATTTGTGCGTTTGTCATTGCTTGTGGCTCTGTCTAGCTCAAAAGGGATAACTGATGCGATTTTATGCATATGCAGTGGTGGTCACATAACTGTAATAATAATAAAAGTATTTATTGCCATACAAATGTTTACAATGGTCTTAATCTAAGAGTACAAGTAGTTTGGAGAATTTATGTGAACACTAAATCAGTCACGAGGGAGTACAGTTTGACAAATAACCCAAATATAAGAAATAGTACTCTAAATTTGTTTAAAAATAAACTTCATAAACACTTTGTTGAAATTTAACTTAGATTAAATAATGTTTAAAACAGATTTAACTTCTGTACCAGATAAATATTTGTTGTAATAGTTAGTATAACTTCTCATATAAGTGACAAAAATGTCTTTTTGAGAATAAATTCTTCCCTAAAATCATCCCTAAATAGCATTTTGAACAATAAACAGAAAAATATATTAACCAACAACATATAGACTTTATTTCATCAAAACTGGGTCAAGGAATTAACTTTTTTAGAGTCTACTCAACTTAGTATCATATTCATCAGCGGGGAAATATCCATTGCTGGGCATAGGCCTCCTCCATGGTATACCAAAATGACCGGCATCGAGACACTTGCATCCAGCGACTCCCCGCGACTTTTACTAGGTCATCGGTACACCCAGTTTAGTATTGTTCAAAGAAAAGTCAAAAGGTGTTGCTTCATTAGCTTTTTTAAAGTATTTTCAAAAATTGTCCGAAATCTTATCAATGAATCAAGATATAAGAAAAGTTGTGGGATTATTTTAGTTCTTAGAGCACAATATGTTTTCTACAGAACATGGGCCTCCACCATGACGAATTAGCTTTTCATAAAAGGATTTCTATAATGACCAATATTGACAAGCATGATCGCATTAAATGTAAATGGTAAACTGGTTCAGGCATACATTTCATAATTCATTTTTTTTTTCATTTCATTTCATTAAAAAATAATAATTTTAATACCAGTTTTTTAAGCGTTTCAATCTAGTGGGCCCACCTTACTTACAGCAATGAGTGTGATGTTAGTGGGTAGCCTGTTCAATGTACCCTGCAAATTTACTGGTTAGACGAATCTCATTCTAATTTACCTCAATAATTGTTCATTTATTCAAAAACATCTTTTATATTACAGTAGAAATTATGTTTCTTAGTTTTGTCAATTTAACAAAGCGGACTTTATGGTGTGTAGTGTCGTAGGATAGAGTGATGATGTGGAAAAAGGCTTCCGAATGAATTACTGGCAAAAGCATGTGTTTAGTTTTTAAAGATACAGTTTTTTAACCAACCAAGAAACAAAAAATGGTTAACTAAATTTAAGGAAAAAATAGAATAGAATTCCACACTAAAAAGTATGAAATTATTTTAGGGCTATGTGCCTCAAAATATAATATTTATAGGATCATTTGATTGTCTGTCTATCAGCCAATACTCTTTTTCTCAGAAACGCATGGAGGTATCAAATGGAAAAGAATATCAAATACGACTGTAATCCCTTTGATCTGTGAAAAACTTAACTTAAGTCAATGCAATAAAAAGATGTGTCTGTTTATGTTGCTTAATTTGACCATTTCCCTTGAAAGCAAAACATACATCGAAGTAGGCATTTTCGCTACAACGTGAGTTGCAATGGAAAACTTTCCCAGTAACGTAAATCGCGGTAATAAACTACGAGACTATGATGTACACCCATTGTGAAGTCCATGCATACAAAGTCGCGGGTAAACGGGTTACTTTATTAGTATAGTTCTCATTATGTATAATAATAACAACTGTCTTCCTACTTAAAATTCAGTTTCTTAATTAATTGTTGTACTAATAGTTTTATACCACTTATGTTTCACTTTCAATATTATAGTGCATATTGTATCTTAAATATCATTCCTAAATATATTTTTTATTTTGCAGAGTCAGAAAGTAATCTAGACTCAATAGAAGTGTACCAAGAGATATCGATCAAGAATGGAGAAGTTGAAGATGATAAGGAAATAAAGGGAAACTCCCCAAAACGAGTCCGTCGGGAGTCTGGAGAAGAATTCGTGGTGGTTTCAGTGTCAGGTCTGTTTCATTCAGGTCGCCCATTTCTTAGTGGTAATATTTAATGTGGAGTCTTCGAGGATGTGTTTTCTTTTAAATTGATAATTTGCGTCAATGACGTAGTAGTACCTGGAAGTGTACGACGGGTGCTTCATCACACTCTATCTACATAGACAAATGGTCGCGGTGAGACGAAGGATGGAACCGTTTCGAGCCCGGTCATTGTGGCGTGCTATGGGAGACGCCCATGTTCAGTAATGGACGTTTCCCAGCTGATGATGATGAAATAATGATGTACTACTTTGTTATTGACTGTATGTTCTACGTTTTATTTAGTATTTAATTGAATATAATATGTATTTTTTTGAGATATACACTGTATCTTGCAGATAGTGCCATCAAGATGATTGTAACGGCTGAAGTCCACATGGAAAGCCATAAATCTGAAAAATCAACCCAAAATTATTCATCACAGTGGTAAATATTCCAAAAGTAGCTCCTTTTCATAACTAAGTTAAGTCTTCTTTAGGGTAGCCGGACGTGAATGGACGCGGGGAGCAGAGGACCGAATCGAGTGGCGCACTCTGGGAGAGGCCTATGTCCAGCAGTGGACTGCCGCAGGCTGTACATGATGATGACTGTAAATTATATTTTGAAATATTTTACAGTGCTAGGACTTCTGGTATAACTCAACGGGAAACACCACAGACGGAAGAACATAGAATAATTCGACAGAAACTACAAGATATCGTAGGCGGGAATAAAACTGGACCAATAACTTCACCGTCTGAAAGCGATATCCAAGACCGGGCTATAAAGAAGGAGCAACAAAGCGAGGATTCGCAAGAACAGGACCAGCAAAATATTTCTAAGGATGACTCCAGAGTGTCAGTCACACCATCTGACGAACCGACCCAGTCCGGTTCAGCACAGTGGTAAATATATACAAAAACTTATTTTATCCCTAACTTTATACTTACAAGTTAATAAAATTGATAGGACGTTGAATAGCAGATTTACAGTACGTAATCTGCTTCCGGCGAGGTAGGGTAGCCGGACGTGAATGGACGCGGGGAGCAGAGGACCGAATCGAGTGGCGCACTCTGGGAGAGGCCTATGTCCAGCAGTGGACTGCCGCAGGCTGTACATGATGATGACTGTAAATTATATTTTGAAATATTTTACAGTGCTAGGACTTCTGGTATAACTCAACGGGAAACACCACAGACGGAAGAACATAGAATAATTCGACAGAAACTACAAGATATCGTAGGCGGGAATAAAACTGGACCAATAACTTCACCGTCTGAAAGCGATATCCAAGACCGGGCTATAAAGAAGGAGCAACAAAGCGAGGATTCGCAAGAACAGGACCAGCAAAATATTTCTAAGGATGACTCCAGAGTGTCAGTCACACCATCTGACGAACCGACCCAGTCCGGTTCAGCACAGTGGTAAATATATACAAAAACTTATTTTATCCCTAACTTTATACTTACAAGTTAATAAAATTGATAGGACGTTGAATAGCAGATTTACAGTACGTAATCTGCTTCCGGCGAGGTAGGGTAGCCGGACGTGAATGGACGCGGGGAGCAGAGGACCGAATCGAGTGGCGCACTCTGGGAGAGGCCTATGTCCAGCAGTGGACTGCCGCAGGCTGTACATGATGATGACTGTAAATTATATTTTGAAATATTTTACAGTGCTAGGACTTCTGGTATAACTCAACGGGAAACACCACAGACGGGAGAACATAGAATAATTCGACAGAAACTACAAGATATCGTAGGCGGGAATAAAACTGGACCAATAACTTCACCGTCTGAAAGCGATATCCAAGACCGGGCTATAAAGAAGGAGCAACAAAGCGAGGATTCGCAAGAACAGGACCAGCAAAATATTTCTAAGGATGACTCCAGAGTGTCAGTCACACCATCTGACGACATCATTCACATATCATAAACACTGTTACTACCACAAGTATATAATACTAATATATGCTATATAATGTTTGCACTATGTCATACTTAACTTTAATTGGCATTGGCATGTAGAAAATATGTTAAAAATATAAAAATTGCAGTCTTTCATCATGGAAGAGGTTGATTCGGAATCGGGCAACGCTATGAGGTCGGAAGACAAGATAACATTCATATACAAGCTGTCGCGGGGCGCTTGCCAGCAGTCGTACAGTTTAAACACGGCGCGCCTCGCCGGCATGCCGTGCTCCGTCATCAACGTCGCCAACCAGGTATCTTCACAGATGGCGCGTCAAGCCAAAGCGATGAAGTCGTTCCTCAAGGGCTTCGACCTTAATTCTCCTATTAAATAAGCCTCTGCGGTCTTACACTGTAGGCCGGCAAGCAAAGCATTCTCTTACAATATCGTTGTACAACGTGTTGTGATACTAAGTAATTTTCTGCCATGACAACTTTCAGAAGTTGCAACTAAGACTTGTGAAATGTGATATTATAATTAATTATACGAAGTTAAGATTACTTAGTTGTTTAGTGCCATAACAGTCGTGATTGTTGACATACATACCATTGATTTGTTTGATCTCGATTCCGTTAAACCAGTATTAAAACTGACGGTGACTGACTTACAACGTCGTAAAAAGTTATGTTATTCATGTTATACTCGTGGTGCACGCGCTTTATTATATTCGTCACAATGTGCCATGTGATCATTTGATTAATTAGATAAAACGTACATTGGTATGCAAACATTACCAACCCACTCTGTGAAACAAACACAACGGGTATTAATTGTATTTTTATGGTGTAAGTTTTTTTTTGTTAAACAAAATTTCATGTCGGAATGTACAATGTACACTAATATATTGTTGTTACATTGTTGTTTTGTGTTAATTTTTATGTAATCCAATCGTACACCACGTATGTACGGTCGGTCGTTATCCTTCGATGACTTGTTATATGATATTTACTGGACCAAGCAGCCTTTGGTCGCTCCTCAAAGAGGTTGCGTTTCCATAGTGAAGTTGACAAAGTATTTTACGGTAATAATTTAAATGTTCGGTTGTTGGTTTGTTATTTACGGCAAATAAGGTCGATTAAAATTTATAATTAATTTGTTCTAAATACCATATGTAGTCAGTCGTATGTAAGCTTTACGGAAAATTATTAAAGAAATTGGGATTTCATTTACTTTCCGTAAACAATTCATTAAGTAACATTAATTAGCTTTGTCGCATAAAATACTTTGTCATTAGCCTGGCGATGTGTACCAGCTTTTGTAAAGGAAATAAAGCCCCTTAAACTAAATTGTAAACAATTTTTCTGGTTCAAGGCTCAATTTCTCATTAGTCCGTAATGAAAACAGAACAGGGTCAAAGCTAATCTGGATGTGGCATTATTTCTTGTACATTATCGTAATGGTTATTGAAGATTTCATTTTCTAAATATTACAGAAAGCTGATAAGTGAACGTAAAGTGAACCTTCACTCGACTGCTTTAATAGTGTAGTGGTTTATATTGATTTTTTTCTTCAATTCGTGTAAAACGTGATATTTTTGTGATTAATAAGGTAAAAAGTTAATTATTGAGATATTTTCAAAGCCTTCATTAAAAAAAACTAAAGGTGGCGCTGTCTGTGGCCGTTTACATTACATTTTTTTAAGTCTGATGCAGATTTCATGATAAATAATCAGAGACAACCGTCTCAGCTTGGTTGTAATAAAAGTCCATTAGCGTCTTGATTTGATCCGATTGAGTATAGTTTGTAAAAGCAAGTTTCGTTTACTTAATATTTTAGCTGTATAATCGATTCTTTCATCTGATTTTGGGCTTCATCGATGCATCTTTTCATTTTACATTAACTTCGTAATACATAATAAAACTAAATGTATTGAAGTCTGTTGACAAACCTCTGGTAATAACCACATGGTTCTATGCACATTGATGTTTCCTAAAATCATTTGTAGTCTTCTCTGTTGCGCCAGTGGACTTTGTGATGTGATGTGATGTAAGTAGTTCCTATGTCGTTTTCGTCACATTTCATCAACTTAGTTTTTCGAACTACCCTTTTGCGTAAGTATCACGGCGACAACCCACCGCCTTACCTTATTTTGTGATATAAGTTATAAGGAGTTTCTATAATGTCGTTTCCGTCACATTTCATCAAATTAGTTTTTCGAACTACCCTTTTGCTTAAAGTATCACGGCGACAACCCACCGCCTTACCTTATTTTGTGATATAAGTTATAAGGAGTTTCTATAATGTCGTTTTCGTCACATTTCATCAACTTAGTTTTTCGAACTACCCTTTTGCGTAAGTAGCACGGCGACAACCCACCGCCTTACCTTATTTTGTGATATAAGTTATAAGGAGTTTCTATAATGTCGTTTTCGTCACATTTCATCAAATTAGTTTTTCGAACTACCCTTTTGCTTAAAGTAGCACGGCGACAACCCACCGCCTTACCTTATTTTGTGATATAAGTTATAAGGAGTTTCTATAATGTCGTTTTCGTCACATTTCATCAAATTAGTTTTTCGAACTACCCTTTTGCTTAAAGTAGCACGGCGACAACCCACCGCCTTACCTTATTTTGTGATATAAGTTATAAGGAGTTTCTATAATGTTGTTTTCGTCACATTTCATCAAATTAGTTTTTCGAACTACCCTTTTGCTTAAAGTAGCACGGCGACAACCCACCGCCTTACCTTATTTTGTGATATAAGTTATAAGGAGTTTCTATAATGTCGTTTTCTTCACATTTCATCAAATTAGTTTTTCGAACTACCCTTTTGCTTAAAGTATCACGGCGACAACCTACCGCCTTACCTTATTTTGTGATATAAGTTATAAGGAGTTTTTATAATGTCGTTTTCGTCACATTTCATCAAATTAGTTTTTCGAACTACCCTTTTGCTTAAAGTATCACGGCGACTACCCACCGCCTTACCTTATTTTGTGATATAAGTTATAAGGAGTTTCTATAATGTCGTTTTCGTCACATTTCACCAAATCAGTTTTTCGAACTACCCTTTTGCGTAAGTAGTACGGCGACTACCCACCGCCTTACCTTATTTTGTGATATAAGTTATAAGGAGTTTATATAATGTCGTTTTTGTTGCATTTCATCACCTTATTTTTTCAAAGTGTTTATTAGTTGTATGTATGCCGTTATGTTTTTTTAGTTATATACACATGCAGCCAATGTGCATTTTTTGTTAATTTTTTGTAATTGCATTTTGCAGTGTTTTGTAATCTCCTTTATTACCTCTATAACGGCATACTCGTGATATCTAGTATTTAATGCTACTAAAGCAAATGAGTATTGATATTACCTTTAGGTTAGTAAGTAAACTATCGCAGTGACACTGCACAACTTTTGTAACTTTTACATGCCTTTTGTAGTTCATTGTTGTAACTTTGACTTGTCATATGTAAATGGTTACTTGGCTCGTGAAATATGATTATCGAGTATTGTAACTGCAGGTAAACTCGCGGTACACGCGCGGGGGTACGATGACAAGGACTACACAGGTAAAATTGATAATAAAAATTAAATTGAAATCCTGGGTTTCATTTTAAGACACCTCTAAATCCGGAACTGCAACCTATAGTCTAGTTCTGTGCTATAGTATCATAAGTTATAACAATGTTTCAATAAATCCATACTAATAAAAGTGACTGACTTAGCTCACCGTATTAACAAACTGACCGTATGACCTACAGTCGCTGGAGCAGACGAATTCTCGAGTGGAGACCACACCTAGGCAAACTTAAGAGGCCATGTTGGTAAAACCACGTGGCCACGTTCAAGGTTACATTGTTTTGTATCTGTCCCTCTCCGAGCCCTATCCTACCCGAGGGCGTACGGTGAGACAGCATACATTACGCGAAGTTATCCACCCGTTATTTGGATGTTTCGTAGTCCAGGGATCATTTGAAGGATACAGTATATTATGTAACCATTTTTTTAATACAGTAATTACAGATGTCGGTGGTTTTTCCAAATTGTTCTAAATTGATTCATACTCTTGTAAATCAGGTTCAAAGTTGGGGCTTTTTATTACCGAAAAATATAATACTTTGACGCCCTGTAACTCTGGAAGTATATATTTAGACGAAAATCTGACTCACCACCGACACAGATATTTGTTTCTAGATTGTGTCTTGAAAATTTCATAGATTTTCATAGCTTAATACTCAAAATATGACTGGACTACGTTTGTATGGGCGCTTTGACAACAGCATACCCTCTTAAGGACGACTTACGTAGGGTAATGGATGCGGAGAGCAGAGGACCGAATTGAGTGACGCACTCTGGGACAGGCCTATGTCCAGCAGTGGACTGCCGCAGGCTTTACATGATAATACTAATATTATAAATGAGAAAGTTAGTTTGTTTGTCAGATTACTTTATTAAGTGGACATAAAAGTGCAAAAAGATCCAGAAGAGGATCTTTGGGATCGAACGGATTTTTTTGGGTATAGGTATAGTTTTCAATAAAAGGACATAGGCTACTTTCATCCCGATCGAACAAGTAGTTCCCATAGGATACTCCTAAGTCAACGCGGGTGATGCCGGGGGCAGAAGCTAATATATATATATATATATATAAGTAATTCGTACTTACCTCTGCCGATGGACCCAACTCGGGATGACTAACTACGGTACCGGTCGAGGAGTACACTACATGAGGTACCCTGAGAGCGATAGACGGGAGTCTAAGTTCCAGGTGTGATTTATCCGTTATAAAAATATGTGATTGTGCTTATAATTATCTTCATTACATTTCCTACAAAGTTTCGTATAGTTTCGAAGCTTAGGACCGAAACTTTCTGGTAATCAAATACGAACTAAGTATTGAGCACCGGAAGGTAAGCGGTTTCGCTTCAACTCAATGTTTTGATTACAACATTCTGCTTTTCTAAGCGGGTCAACCTTATTTGAGATATCTCCACTCTTAGCAGCCTCATGCTATCTCATGTGCACAGTGGAATTCCCTGCCGTTGTGTATCCCGAGAACTACCACTAACGCTTTTAAGGTAGTTTCAAGGTCAGAGTGAATAGGACATTTTAGGCAAGCGTATATTACTTAACATCAGGTGAGATAGGGGTCAAGCAGTCCTATTTATTATTTTAAAAAAGTGTTTTAGTGGTATTCGTTCGAGTGTCTTAGTCACTTTCATATGACTATTGTCAAGAACAAGACTAAGAATATCCATCTTAGCCCGTTGCTGGATGTAGCTCCTATATTATGATAAATATGTGCGTAAATAACACGTTTGTTTGCGTTGAATCCGGCCGCAAATAAAAGAACATTCTTGTAAAGGTTATAATTTTTATTGTTTTACGTTAACCCAATTTTAATATTTATTGTTTAAGCAGATAATATAAGGAACAGACTATGAAAATCACAGCTTCTTACGTCAAATTATTTTTGAGAAGGACCTGCGATAAAACAGGTCTAAAAACAGTGACGTTGACTGTCTTTAAATCTTAAATTCTCAATTTGTTCAAACATTCATACTCTTTTTAAATACCCCATAATTTGTAAAAAAAAATATTATTACTTAGCCTCCATCCGTGTATGATCAGGAATCCCTTGAAATAATATAATAATCGTAATGAAGCTATTAACACAATTTGTGACGCCGGGCCATGCATTCACATTTAAAGCATAATTCTCTAACCATACCGTAAATAAATATAGAGCTCCGTCAGGACCCTTCGGATTCCGAACTCTAAAAATAAACAACCCCATTAGACTCTACCAAAACGTAAGGTCAACATCAAGAAACTATACCTTAAGATTACATAAATTTAACACTAATATAATATGCATTTATCGATCACCTATAATATTAATTATAATACAAATATTACCAAAATCTCCGTGTCCACATTACAGACTATATTTTGTGCAAAGGTATCAATACTTCTCAAAATCCACTGATCAAAACCCTATTAAATGCCAAGAGTTTACAAACTTTTTATAGACTGTAAACGATTGTAAATGTCGCAACCATCTAATTGAATTAATAGCCTCGTAACCAATAATCGCCATTATTAAAATTTAGGTAGTACACAAAGGACACGCAATTGTGGCCCATTCGTTTCCCAAAATGAATTTTCAAAAGTCGCCATAGAAACTATGACGTTAATTAGAAACATTTAACGGACAAATGCAAATATATATAATCTATGGTACAACTGACAAATACAATTAAATGGCTGCTACAGATAATGCTGGCCTGGTTTTGGAATGGCATTACTATATTTTTATTACAATGTAGACAGGCTATAACAAATACCAAGTTATATACACAAAGGCGCACCAAACTTAGCACCATATAAACAGCATTATTCCACGAGCACATAACAAATTGCTATACACTTTGACACTATTTAAAAAGTTCTATTGAGGTGTCGACAACGGAAGGTTGCGTGCATCGATCCACGGACAATGGCACCCTCAATCGTTTTTTAAATTTTATTTTAGCAATTATACAATATTATTATTATTATTTGGTTGATACACTAGCAGCTCTTCGAGCTGATGCGTGTATATCACTGCACTTGTTTTAATGTTTGTAAATGTTTCCTAGTTTCCTAGTTCCAAAAATCCAGCCGGTTTTATTTAACGGTTCGTTTTCAACAAATCGAATTAGGAATTGATCATGATAGATATTGTATTGTATTGCAAAGAACTTTTTAAAACCAGTCGAGGGCGCCAATGAACGGTCGGGTCTATGCATCTTATAGTTAAACCGTGTTACGGTTTGGTATGAGTCGTGCCTACAGTAACAAGCTATGACAAAAGATATACCTTGAAGCTTATTTGTATTTTAAATATCCTAAGTTTGTACTGATACTGGACATGGTTTCATGGGAATATTGTTTAAGAACACCTAATACACTGTATTTTCTTAGAATGAGTTCGAAAATATATGGCGGATCCTAAATTTTGCTTGAATGATACTAAACTTAACAAAACATATTTAATTCAATCGTTATATATAAGTTCAGTCACATACTAAAACAACAGAGTAATAGAACACTGCGTCTTGAATACAATGTTTCTTTGTTTGTAACTACATTACTCATTCCACATATTCCTTTGAAATATGAAAAGGACAGGTATATTGTGATGTTCTTTCGTGACTATCAACTGACGTAAAACATAGCATTATAACGTTTGGACATTTATATTAATTATAATTTAGCATATTAATAATGGCGGCAGTCTTAAATTGAAAAGCACACATTTACATCGCTTTATAACAAGGCGAAAGACCACAATGCGTTTTGTACACAATACAACAAACAATGATATGCGCTACATTTCGCTTGTCGTTTAGTTTCTAAAAGGCCCATTAATTAAATATTGCTCAGTTTCATACTAGCGTTTCATACTATATATGTAACCGTAATATTAATTCAAAGAGTGCAATTATAATTCTGGTTGGTTTCCAAAATTTCCAAGTATGAGGAGGAGTTAAGTTATATTTTCCCGAATCATCTTACAAGCTTCTCTGAAAAAATTACGTCCTTATTTGTTCTATGGAACTATGACTTCAAGAAACTTAAGACTTTCTTCAGAGTCGATCTTAAGCAAGGAATCGACAAGGATCCGCCGAGATTCTGACAAGACTTTAGTTTCATGACGACATCTTTCCATCTAGCAAAGGGTTATCCAAATGATTCTCTGGCACTTTTCATTGACACAAATTCATTGACTCATATGGTATATATATATGGTAATAAACCAATAAATGTAGATAACAAATAGCGCCTACGCTAAAATCACATTAATATCTTAAGTACTGTTTAATGTGAGTTACCAACTATGCAATATACTATAAGAACACTGTTCGAGGTAATATAAGGAAGTTCATTAGTCATCTGGAAACCATTACAAACACTACACAAGGGAGCAAATTTATCAGAAATGGGGGCTCTCCATACATTCGAGGCCTCTTTAGGCTTTTAATTCTTACCCGAGATACGATTCAACTATGCGAGGTACCGATTGTGGAGGTTCAGGGTGCCAAACCTGTGTCGTGATTGTATGTGATATTTATTTCCCGATGTTATTTTTAGATAATTAATTACTACACAAAGCCAGACATCCTATTTTAAAAGGTTATTTTACCTTAGGATCTATGTTTGGCAATATATGTATCTCCTACAAACACGGTACTGGCGAGATTTGCCCCGAATAATTTAACGGCGGAGGTATAACAGCACAAAATGGCCTCGAATACATGATGAAAAATATCCATATTCTGTTAAGTTTGCCTCTGTGCATCCAAGTTTTTCGAAATCGCAAATTATAAACTTACAACAGTAATTATATAACGTTTGTTAGCAAATGTGTGAAGCGATAAACGACTTCGAGTCAACATTTTTTTAAAGGAATTACAGTTAGTAGTTAGTTAAATACACCGCGGAAGTGTTTCGCACGCTTATGAATTATACGTTCTGTGAACTATCAATAGTTGCGCTGCCCCTCAACCACAGTCAAATTTACTATTATTTTACTTAACTATACTTCTCATCAGTAAAATTGAAACAACTTGCAAGTTTATGTTTTGTAAGGATTATCAGAAAAACCTATGATAATTTTATTTGAATTTAGAACATCAACATTAGCATTTGAAAACCTCATATTATTCACTATTAAACGACATTTGACATATTTTCCTAGATATACACATTTTTCTGATAATCCTTACAAAACATAAACTTGCAAGCTGTTTTCATTTTACTGATGAGAAGTATATATTTTATATTCTTACTCCTATCTTTTTATTGCATTAAAGATTTGTAAGCTTTACAATAAATTCATATGTAATTTAATTATTTTTACTAAAAGCTAAACAAGCCACACTAATATTTACTGTCTATTTACAAAGTCGTTGTTTTCAAAGATTTCATCCATTCATGATCTGGCTGTAAGTGCTCGGTATTTAAAAATAAAATATTAAGCTACTTGACAATACTAAGTACACTTTACTCACATTTTCCAGTGTCACTTACACTAAAATATACCATATTACATATTATATTAGTTCGGCAGGCGGCTGCCAAATGTACTTACACATTGCAGAGCAACAAGCATGAGACACGCTGCAGTAACATGACATCAGACACGTGATATCTTATCATTTATCTGTGTACAGAACAGACACCAATAAAATACTTGGTACTTGTGTGTATCGAAAAAAACAACTGTAAATAAATGAACATGACATGTTCAGTTTAAGCTTGCTAAGATTTATGACGCTCATTTACTAAAGGATTAATTTTGGAGAGTGTGCGATTACAGGACCTAATTTCACCATGCCCGTTTTAGAATCGGTCGACCAGAAGAACGGCTCGGTTCCACCCCTACTTAGTTGACATTCCACCATTTTACAAGAAGTAAGTATTGCTTCGTTTATTTTGCGTCCAGCTAAGGAGTGGAATTACCTCCGCTTCGTGTTACCCGAGCGCTACAACTGTAGCCTGGATGTCTTCAAGGCAAGGGTGAATAGGATATTTCTGGACAACCGTAAACCATCTTAGACCACATAGTAAAAAAAAACGGTCAATTACGAGTTAGACTCGCGTATCGAGGGTTTCGTAAAGAATATGAATAATTAACATGCTGATAATCATAATAGGTAAGGTCAATGAACAATGAATGCTATAACAAAAACATAAGTCAGATTAAATCGTAAAAAATCAACTTTCATGTAATATAATTTTAAGATTTATTTATTTATATATTAGCGCCTTGCTTCTTGCCAAATTTCAGGATTCTATGTCAACGGGAAGTACCCTAGGTAGAGGAGATAGGTTTAGATTGAAGAAATTGTCAAAATTGGCATAAACAGCCGTATCTTTTTACTGCGTTCACATATAAGCTTGATTATAGCTTGATATAATAATCCGAATATTTATATACAGCCTTATACACCCATATCGTAGACGGGAACATAATATTATTCTATATTTATACCAAATTTTCACATCTGATTGCAGATAGTACTACGGCAAGTGTGCGCCCATCTACAGTTGATGTTTAACAATATTGTGGAAAATCGTCATCGGTGTAGATTCATACAAATTATTGTTATGAACATAAGCTTTTTGTATTTTGTGTCTTATGATTGTATTTGTCGAGTGGATTGAAATTTATTCACAAGCCATGTGTTTCTGAAACGTGTCTACAGAAATAATTTCGATTTTTGTTGATACGAAACGGTCGGCCGTATAAGGTGCCCTTGCGGTAACATTTTCTTAAATACCGTATCTATAGAAAAGTTGTTGGTCAAAATCTCCAAACGACTGGCCATAGCTTTTGACCAATATTCTAAGTCTCTCTCCATACGGGTCGATATTTTTCGTCGTAAATCGTGCTAGTTGCTTTGAGCAAGGACGCCTGGACACTGAACCCGCGTTCAAACCACTAAGGCCGCTGCGTCCAGTGGCCTCTCTTACACTCATAGTTCGTCGAAGGATGAGCTCTCTCTCTCGTCGAAGGGCCTGGCACGCTCTCCCCATCTCTCCCACCGCTCGGAGCTCAGCAGGGACTCCGTGTCTTCATCTTGTTGCGGCAAGGGATACACGATCCCGTCTCCATAGCTATATAGTATTAAGAAGCTGTAGTACACGGCAGAACAGTTTTTGGAGATGATGAATTGATGATTATTTGCAATATACTATAGTGCACTAAAGTTGCATGCATGACTTCAGGTGTTTTATAGCGTAAAATCAGACAAGCGGGCAGTTTCGAGGTTTCTAAATCTGTTACCCTTACCAATATATCGTATCGTACTTGAATGGAGCTCAATATAAGACAAACATAGAAATTGGATCGACTAGAGTTTGAGTACGTTATATTAATAGGGGACTTTAAGGGCCGAGACACACGAAAGCTATACGACAACGCAAAGCTAGTAGAAGTATAGCCAAGTATCGAGAGTTTTCGCATCGCTTTTGTGTGTCGGCCTCATTATAATGTAGCGATGTTTTATTTGCAAGGCGCTTGCTGAAGCGTGATCTCCCGTAATTTTTGGCGCATCTATACAAATGTTGCCCGTTCTCCAGATATTTTTTAAAGAACTATATCTTGACCACGGTTTTGTAGTTTTGAGTTATACGTTATACCGTCATTCATAACCGTAACGGTGATTATCGCTGAGCAGCCGTAATATAGTCAAACTGTGTGCTGGTGTTTTTTCGAAAAGCTCTCTCAAAAACTAAATAAAATACAGCTGAAATGTGTGTAGTGGAATAATTGTTGCTTTTCAACCGATTTCAAACAAGGAGGAGGTTCTCAATGCGACTGTATGTTTTTTGTATGAAACTTCGCCAATTGTTAACCGATTTCGATGATTCTTTTTTTGTTTGGTAGATCATACTCCCATGGTCCCATATACATTGTATAGAAATTGATTGAGTGCTTTTTGATAAAATCAACAAAAACCAAATATGTGCCCAGATAATTCTACCTGAAGGGCGAACATTTAAAGGCAGTTGAAGTCGGTTTCTAGTTCTTTTTAAATGCGTTAATTATTAAAATAACAAAATTTAGTTTTAGAGAGTCATTGTTTACGAATCAACACCATTTAATATCTAAGACGGTTCTAATTATATTTCCAACAGCTGCATAAAAGGTAGAAAGTAAAACGTCATCTCTCATAAACACCTACAATAACTTAATCTGAGGTGAAATCCGAAGAACATATATTCTACAAACTATAGTACGCAATCACAACTATGAATAGAGAATATGATTAAAATATGTTTGGGTGTCAGTCATTTTACGCTACCGCCACGACACTTGATTACAATAGCTTCGTTTCGATCAATAATAATCCATATTACTCGTAATTCAAACACAACTAACTTGATATTATAATCTAGCCAATTGTGTTATCCTAACATTACTGTGTCGTAGGCATTAAACACTGATTTAGTAATGTCCAAACTGTGTCGAAATTTCGCATCGAGGCTTTGTTTAATATTACTTGGGTTTGTTAAGATTACTTGAAACCGACGGATATTATTATTATTTGCAATACAATTGTTCCTTTTTAATTAGTTAGACACATCCATTGAATTGAATTCATAAATATCCAAGTCTAAGACGTTATCATCTAGTGGGATAAAGGCCAAGTTCAAAACGCGTACAATATGCACTTTATATGTGATGTTCAAATATAGGGTCGCATCGCATCTGTATCAAACTTTAGGTAGAATCGCATGTCGAGATTGTGAAGAGTGGGTTTTATTTTAAAGTATGAGGAATATTTGTAGGCTAGTATGAGTCATTGTACTCGTATACGGACCTAAGCAAAGAAAAATTACACATTCAACTTTATACTTTAGATGTGCAACGTTACTATATGCTTAGCTTCGTACATCATATATCTGCATGTAATTTATATTACATATAGGCAAATACATGCATTCTCTAACTGAATAAAAAGCTATATCGATAACATCTATTAACTTAGTAAATAATATGCTGGGAAATGTATTTCTGCTCTAGCCAACACATTAAAAACCTTAATCGACTTAAGCATAGCAAAGCTATGATCACAGGTATACAATTAGCATGCAAAGGGACACCGATACTATAAATTTAGACAAATCTGTAGATGAATGAACTACAATCGATAAAGAAGTGAATGACAAATTGTAAACTGATCCGATACAGGGGAGTGTACCAACCAATGACAAGCTCTGTCGAGTCGATAGAACTTCTTGAGTTAATAAAATAGTGAAGTGGAAGTTGTTTTATTAATATTAAATAGTAATAGTAGATGTGTTGTTACGAGGGGCATACCGAAATGATCGGGAATATAAAACAATACATACAGGAAATAACTAAATTTATTTTTATTGCTTTTCGAAGTATTCTCCGTTGCAGTTAATGCACTTTTGCATTCGTTCGAACCAATTATTATAGCAGCAATTCCAGTCCGAAGTTGACATGGTCAAAATCGTCGATTTGTATGCTTCCACTGCTTCTTCTGGACCTTGAAACCGCTGACCACGCAATAAATCTTTGATTCTAGGGAATGTAAAGTAATCATTGGGACTCAGATCAGGGCTGTATGGAGGATGATCCATTAATTCAACGTTTTCCTGCTTCAAAAACTCGCTTGTTTTCTGAGCGGTGTGAGAGCTCGCATTATCGTGATGGAGGATTATGCGTCGTTTCGGGTTACCTCTACGGAGTTCGGATATCATCTGTGGCAAACAAACCGTTGTATACCAATCAGCGGTAACCGTTCTCCGTTCCTCTAAGGGAACTGTGACTACATGTCCTGTTTTCGCGACAAACGAAGCGACCATTTTCTTCGATACGCTGCGAGAGCGGACAACTTTTGTTGGCTTGATCTCACCTGCGAAGACCCAGACAGCCGACTGATGCTTTCTTTCTGGCTCATATGAATAGATCCATGATTCATCACCAGAGACAATGTTATAAACTGCTTTTGACTTTCCTCCGTTGAAGCGTTGCAGAGTAGACCGGCACCAATTGACACGAGCCGCCTTTTGCTCTTCGGACAAATTATGGGGCACCCAGCGGGAAACTAGCTTTCTCACTCCCAGTTCACCATGTAAAACAGTTTGTATCGCAGTCATACCTATCCCTAAAGTAGCCCGAATCTGCTCATATGTAATATGTCGGTCATCCTGTATCATTCGGCGCACAACAGCGACATTTTCTGGTGTAACCGCTGTTTTTGGCCGGCCTGTGGAAGGTACGGTGCCAAGAGAAGCACGTCCACGCCGGAATTCAGAATACCAGCGATATATTGTCGTCTGGCTAGGCGCTTCACTCTTGTATATAGATATAAGCTCAGCGAGACATTGTCCCTGAGATAATCCTCGTCGAAAGTTGTAAAAAATTATGGCACGGAAACTTTCTCTTGTAAGCTCCATTTTTTTATCGACCTATCAATTTCAAACTGATATTGTTCTTTAAAAAAAAATTTTTTTTTAATTCTGTCAATTGTATTCGATTTTCAACTAACCAGTGTTTATTCATCAAAAAGAGTTTTTAATCTAATTAAATCGAAAGTACTCGATTACCGATCTTTTCGGTATGCCCCTCGTATCCTTATACAATGTGCTGGACGGTGCTGCCCTTTCTCGGGCACAGTCTCCATCTCTCGAAGGCCGACTCCACGCTAAAATATTAATAAAAGCCTCGTTTTTCAAAGAGCTTACTTGTTGAACAAAAATTTCGTATATAAGTGACAATGCTACAGAACACCGGTTTGCTCGCTAATAGCATGTCGTACTTAGCTTATATTTTTATGTCTAGCATAACAATGCTCCAAGTCTTCCAGGATCTGCAGCATTTCACTCTAGATAGAAAGACGATCGAGAGAAAAAGAAAAAAAATATACAGCACACAGACCATTTTTTAAATTAGTTGCTCATGAGTTCCGCATCCTTTTGCTTGCTAATATTATGTGAGCAGCTTAGCATGAGATTTGAATATACAAGCATTAAAATAAATCTCGGCGTGGGCCTATATCTGTGATAAAAGCGATACGCAGCGTTGTCGAAATAAAAAATAATATATACGTGTAAAAAACAAACAAATAAAAAACCAAAATTAAGAACAAAAGTTTATTGTGCACAAAATGTACATATACAATATAAGAACAGTAGTACTTCTACATATATATGTAGTTCCCTAACCTTGTATCAGTCTTGTGTGTTGTATATATAGCGTGTATAAAATCATAAATGCAAAATTTAAAAGTAATTAGAAAAATTTAAAAGTAGACAACATTTCTGGAATCGTGACAATCATGGATAGATAAATTATTTAGAAATACATTTTTAAGCCTCGATCGCGTCGACGTCGACCGAACTCACACACATAACTGGAGTTTGATATTTAATCAAAGGATATATTCTAAAAATTTTATATCAAAATGCAAGGCGAATCGAAATTAATTTTTTTAATTAAAAATCTTTTCGACAGAAATAACGGACTAAATAATGAGCCTATATAAAAATAATAAATTTTAACCTAAGAATATAAACGTAGAAGGCAACAGCGTACCTAGTTCACTGGCAGGGCAGTTAGTCAATCTCATTTGGCACATGTCATTTTTTAAAAGCTTTTATTTATATTAAGTTGAAATGCCTTAAGTATGTCAAAAAGAATATAAAACATGAGGAAAATAATAGAACAAATGATGCATAAAAACAACGAATCAATTCAATAATAGGAAATTCTTATAAAAATAACCCCGGCTCCGGGTGCCGCGAATACTGCTACTATTCCAATAATAATTCGAAAAATATATATATGCGAAAGTACTCAACGTCACGGACACGGTAGTGACACAATAAGGTAGGAGTATTTCTTCACCCTTGGACAGCACTGTGATTATTCGACGTAGGGTCAGTGCCGTGTCTTGACGGAGAAATGCTTTCAGAGGACCTCGCGCACTGTGGTCGACGATCCAGACCTCTAGCAGTATAAACTGAGCACTCATCTCATGTACTTGGTCGCGTAGCACAAATTAAGTTGCATGGAATGTCTCGCCTATGCGGATAGCAGACCTGGGTCTCAACAAGTGCGAGAGGTATCTAACGCGGGAAGTTATATCATGGGCGAATTGGATCAAACTCAAGGGATGTGCCGAGCGCCGGCCAAAGGTTCAGCGTCCGTGGGGTCTGACCTTGACCGCGTGGTGCCCATTGACTCGTAGCCATGGCTCTCCGGCACAGTAGTGAACGTCTGCAGCTGATGTTCGCGACGAACTGGGTAGTCGCAGCCGTCCCCGAGACTGACAAAACGACTCTTGTTATGGAGCGCGTCTAGCACAAACGACGGACGCACGGCGTGCATATCTTGTAGAGTAAGTAAAGGTGGTCGAATATCACCATCATGCATCGCTATTTTTAATGCGAGAATCCATGCCGTGCATCCGTTGCCGGTTAATGGACGAGCACCATTAGGAGCTACGCATATTTAACGGCCGATCAGCGGCGGATGATTTCTATTCGCCTTTTTTTGCCACAAAAGATATTTCAAATGATATTTAAATTCGCACTATTATTATTACAATAATTGATGTAAATAATACGATTGATAAACTGATATTATTAGGAACGTTGACAGAGATATTTGTAACAGAATGGGCGAACGTAAATATTTTTGAAACGTTTCTTTTTGGACTTATCGAAATTTGGATTGATTTTTTTCTCCAATTCGGTTGATTTTAATCCGCTGCCGCTGACCGACCGCTTAATATGCGTAGAGCTTTAAGCACTTTTGCCTGCACGTCAGACCTGAACCCACTCGTTATACACAAAGGCATCGGCAAAATAGTGACAATATATATCTACTTATGTATACCAAATTCGTCACTTAATCGACGTGCAGACGCATGCCTTAAATGTGTGTATACGTGTTGTATTTTTTAGTAATCTCTCTTGCATTTAGTGGTTATTATCGCCTGGTACATTCTGAAAAGCCACCCTCAACACCGAGAAATGAAGACAAAAGCTACAAAAAGCTGTATTAATTGTTACGTGATCAATGATTGATAAGCATTTCAAATTTATGTAATGATACATTTATATACAATCGACTAGACAAGTTAGAGCTCGACCATATGATGATACCATAAATATATTACGTAAACAAGTGCTAGCAATCGTTTCTAACTACACAAACTATAGTATATTAAAGTGTACAGATTGTGAGGTCGAATGTCGCTTCATAACATTAATATAATTAATTATATATAATGAATAATTACATATATACATGAAGAAATAATTTGATTGTACTGTTCATTCAAAGTAATCATTACAACTGTTTCAAATGAGCTAAAGTTAAGAATCCGTTTTAAATCAAAAAAATTGCCTCAGTAAAGTATACTTTTAGCGCAATTGAAGTCGGTTTTCAGTTCTCTTTGAACGCATTTACTTGTTGTGTGTACATACATATCATAATTGAACAAACGAATAAATTTTGTTTAAGCGACAGTGGCGCCCTAATTTTATCTTTCCTACATTTCTCCGCAATCATATAATAGTTTCAAAACCCAAGCCGAAATTTTTGTAATGTACTCTTTTAAAAGTGACCACTTTAGGCGGTTTAATGTATAATAAATAATCTAAGTATGCATCGATGATGACTCGATAAACTGAAAACGCTCAACTGCAGAAAGTCCACCTTGGTTCTAAGAATTTTGTCTTATTGTGCAGAATATTTAAAAAAGAATGAGGGCGCCACTGGCGCTTTAGATGTGTTGAAGTATCTCTGTTATTATTTATTTACAAGGTATAGACATATAACAAACGCTACATAGATCTTTACACGAATTATATATAGTATATACATGAAAATATATGTCAAACGTGGTGTTCGCATTTAGTTGTGTTGATGAAGAATGTTTTGAAATACTTCTATGTTGTTTTAAATTGAGAGTTATCCTTTAAGATGTTGAATTTTAAATCCTACGTCATCAAGTAAAATCTCATGATAATTTCTTAGGTCCTACAATGGCATTACAATTTAGATTTTGAAGTGGTATTTCGAAAACTTCTTTCTTCAAAATACTTTCGGAGATTTCGTTACGGATGACTGTTGTTTCGCTTATTATAGTGAATGTTAACATGCTTCTAACTAGCTGGTGTTAAATTGATATATTTCCATGTTAAACTTATTTAGTTGGTACAAAGGATATGTATGTATGTATGTAGTAGCTTCAATTTCTTTGCATATTAACAATTGCCATTGTACCAGTAGTTTTTATTCACAACTAAAATAAAATTTTGATAACAACATTATTTAAAGTGGATACTAAACAGTTTCAGATCTTCTAGATAAGGTTTTTTGCCATAGTCACCAACATTGGCTGGATAATTTGAGATGGAAGTAAGATAATACAATAGCGGACGATTCTGACCGTCTCCTGACACGTCTATTAGTCGTCTTTAACGACACCCATTGTTTTTTATGATGTCCTACACATATAGTCATTTCTTTATATTATGAATTCAGGTAAGCATATGGTGATCTTTTTCACAGGCTGAAGTCACATGGATATTTGGATTCAATGTTATTAAAACAAAAGATACCTGTACTGTTATGATAAGGCTGTTGGATGGTAAGAGTGCGCACCCAGAAGGTTCAAGCTAATGAGGAACTGCTACCTTTCATACCGGAACACAGTGCTATTAACACTGCTGTTTGTCGGCAGACTTAGGTAACATGGTGGAACATAGAAAATGCCCCACCACCAACCAAACCGAGCACCGACAGGGGGAGTATCTACATTGGGAATTGAACCGGGTACCTCCGCATTGTTAGGCCACTTGGCGCTTTAAATTGCGTGTCGGGACATTCACGATAACGTACACGTATATTGTCTGTATCAGGCTGGTTTTAATTAACGCCGCATTGTATCAGCTTTATTACGCCATCAAGTGAGTATAGTTAATGACAAGGGAAAATGATGATGCGATGGGCAGCAACGTCAATTTATCCAGTCATCATCATCAGCCTTAACCAGGTCGTCGGTACATCTAGTACCCATGCCCATTTTTACTTCAGCTCCCTGACTCGTTGAGCTATGTACGTATGTGAGTACATTATAAATAAATACAATGAAATAATAATTTATATATCTGTTAACAATTATCTTCGTTAATTATGAATAAGTCTTTACTAGCTAATACCCTCACAGAAGACGAGTAGAGCTATAATGGAGGTTCATGTCCATCAGTGGACTTGCGTAGGTATATATACTATATACTTTTAATGAGTACAGGATTAACAATATATCTATCGCCTTGCTGGACACCACAAAAGGAGTGAGTACTAAGAAAACATTACTATATGTACATACAAAACTCAACACTATGCAAATACCGCATTCCATAAGTATTATATAAACACGCAAGTTCTAGAAAAGGTTTTTCGTATTTTAAAGGGTTACATTTAGTTTAAAGTTGTCAACATGTCTATATGTTTTCAGGTACGTTGTGAAAAATAAAGTAAAGGATCGATTGAGACAAGTAAACGTTTTCTCTTTTCTCTCAGTCTCATAACAGATTACAGTCTTAAAGCGTAAAAATATTATAAAACAAAATAGATTCTGTAGTTTTAAACTACAGAATGTAAAGAAGGAAGGCACGGATAAACTAATAACATCGAGTTTTAATGGCAAAAATTACAACGGATACTACACTTGTGAATTGAAATACTTTTTGAAAATATTTCTAAAGACTGTTCAGTGAAAGTGTTTGAATAATTATTTATAATTCGAAAGTTTGAAGTCGAAGAATTTGCTAAGTCTGTTGGAACGAAGTTCCTTATCGCGCGTTGTGAAAGGGGGCTAGACGGAAAAAATTCTTACGAAAAGTTGTCACCGACACTTTTTGCTATAGTAAGTTAGCGTCATCTGTTAGTACGACGTACGTAGTAGTAAGACGATACCAACAGTACAGCTATGTGACGACAGATGGCTCTGATTAGTTGCCGCTACTCAATGACAGATGTCTCTAAAAACAAAACGTATCACGTACATAAAAAATCTAATGAAAAAACTTACAAAACCATATTTAAAATATAATGTTAAAAATCCGTTCAAACCTTATTGAAAATTTGTAAAATTTTATTACAATTCCTTCACTAATTAATCGAAAGGAACTTCGTTCCATCCGGGTGCCCTTGACACCTCTCAAGTTTTTTTAAAAATTGTTTCTGCATTTTTGAATTTAAAACTACATTTAAAAGCAGCTGTTACTAAAACCTTAAATATACAAATAAAATACGAAAAAACCTTTCTACCCGACCTAATATTGGCACGTTTCGGATGCTAATGATGTAAATAATTCGATAATGTAACTCCATTTCATAAACTGCGAGTTCTGGTTTCGCCTTCTTATCATATCGTTCATTAACCAATATTAATTGTAGTAGAGAATCGCTCTGATCTAGACATTGGTAAACACGTTGCTGTTGTAACAATTGGTCATTCACTTCTTATAAACACGTGTCATGCATACACTCACACGGTTCGTAGTTACACACGAATTTAGACACATAACATGCATGTTTCTTTGTAAAACATCGTACATGCTAGCTCTTTGCATTCTAAACGTTAGTGTTATTATAGTGGGTTGTTGGTATTTATAGAATGTACCTTATATTCTAGAGGTTAATAATTATTGTTTACGAAGACAGATTATCTCAACATAAAAAAAATCCAGGGATCTATGATGCTTTATTTAAAATGATGAACTTTTGTTTTGTTTATTATGAAGCTCAAGGAATCATAAATACTGATCTGAAGTTCAGAAGCGTATGCTCATCTTTTACTAAGAATTGACAATAGATTCTCAAGAAAGCAGAGATTACGTTATATGTACTTGGAATTACCATATTTATAATTAAGTAAATACCTTCTAAAACATTATAATCATTGTAAAATTTCCTAAGCGGCTTTTATGTGTATGCATAAATTCTGAATTATTGGATATAAAAAAGCGAAAACGGAGATTCGAATAGTACTCATGCATTAATCGAATCCTAGCTTCCGCTTTTTATTTCACGATGTCTTAGTTTTAGTTAGTCTAGTCTCTAGTTTTGCCATCAACTTAAATTATTGGACAAGAATCACAATAGTGGTTTACCTGGTGAAGATGGGGAACAACCACAGGTTCGGGTTGTTCCCGAACACCTCCCTGAAGTTTCTGAATGCACCCATTGAGAACCCGTTCTTATCTGCTCCGCCGCGGAACATCGGCGCCCTGAACGCTTCTGAAATATCAAATGTTTTAATTTTTTATTGAGTAAATGTACACTCAAAAGTTTAGGTGATTATGTATTTTAGCCGACTAAACCCAAATATAGGCGTTTACATACGTAAGAGATACACAAGTTCTACAACTGTTTTCTTTCCTACGAACTTTTTCAAACAAAATATTTTGTATGCTTCTGATTGAATTATGACATAACTACGTCAATGTTTCTACCTAACTATACAATACTTAAAAATAACGTTTCTTTCGATATCGAACAGTATTAAAGGGGACAATGATACTATTTTGTATAAATACCTAATTAAAACCTACGCACAACTAAACTCATTATACATAATACCTAGAGAGCAAAATACACAGTTATGGTCAAAATAAATGATTTTTCTACCTAACTACATTCTACATAAGTCAATATAATCAGAAAGGGTTACTATGACATACTGATTGACTGCAATTTACCATTGACCAAACTCTTTAAAATATGTTTCGATATCTGCCCTGTAGGAGATCGGTGCCGACGGTAAGTCATGAGCATATCTGAAAACAACACTGATTTAGGAAATATGCACTGATTCCCAGTTATTTAATTATTTATTGAAAGTGTTCAATAAATTGCAGTCAATTACTATGTATTTCGATAGTTGTACTGTTCCTTCTTATGCATTTAATATAAGTATATTCTTCTTATGTTTGTCTCATCAATACAGTTTTTTTAAATTCTTCTTGAAAGGATCCTGCACTTGATGTATAAAAATTTGGTCTTCAGTGAAATTTGCAAAAATTTTGATATAGTATAATACACATTTTAATAGCCTGTTTAAAATGTATATGTCTAAAAAAGCCGTGGTAGCTCGGATGGGTAGAGCGTCAGTCCTTGAACAATCGAGGTCTAGATTCAATTCATGCTCGCACCCAATGAGTTCCAATTTGCTATATGGAATTTATATAAGAATGATAAAAACTTTTCCATGAAGGAAAATACCGTGAGGAAACCTGCACACTCCTGAGAATAAATTCAAAGGTGTGTGTGAAGTCTACCAATCCTCATTGGCCCCGCGTGGTGAACTACGGTCCATACACTCTCTGTATGAGAGTAGGCCTGAGCCCCTGTAGTGGGGACGTATATAGGCTGTTGATGGTCATGCTCGGGAGGCAATCTTTATTTGTGATCGTAGCAAAATATTCTCAGAGACTCTTCAACTCATCACCTGCGTGACCTTTAACACCCATGATAGGGAGATATGAGACGCTTCGATTAGAAAGACTAAACAACCTGGTGATAAAGTTTAATTTACTGTATTTAATGTTTAGTAAATTTGCAACATGGAGGATAAGGAAAAGTTGCGATAAGTTCCGAAATGATGCGTCATGCTACGGCATGTCGCTATGGCTTGTCACATAATCCATAACTATCAACAATATATCCTAAATATAGCGACGGAAAAATTGCAGCAAAAGATAACGATGCCCATTACTAGGAATATTGTATTTTGAAGGCATGTGTATGAGGAGGAAATTGATTAATAATGTGTTTAAGTATCCATACAAATATTACAACTGCGAAAGTGAGATTGTTTGTTTGTCTGTCCTTTACGTCGTAATGGAGAGTCACAAGTGACAGGATTTTTCTTATAGATGTAGTTGAGGGGCAGCAAAAGGACAGGCTCTTTTTTTATCGCGATCGAGCATTTAGTTCCTGTGGGAGTTCCTAAAGACGAAGCAAAAGCTAATCCTTATATACGTCAGGTCGTAGCCCGGTTTCGGGTGTAGTTTATTTAGCCGCGAGCAGAATTTCATTCGATTATTGAAAACCGTCGAATTATTGAAAAAGCGTCGGTGGCGCAGTGGATAAGGCGCGGACTCTCAATCTGAGGGTACCGGGTTCGAATCCAGCCGTGTACCTATGAGTTGTTTTTCAATTCAAGTACATTATCCGATTGCTTAACGGTGAAGGAAAACATCGTGAGGAAACCTGCATGTCTTTGAACAGGCATGTGAAGTCCGCCGATCCGCACTGGGCCCGCGTGGTGGACTATGTCCCATACACTCTCTGTAGGAGAATAGGCCTGAGCCCCTCCAGTGGAGACATATATAGGCTGTTGATGATGATTGAAAACCGAAAGGTACAGGTATAATTGCCGCTAGTGTATAGCTTTTTAAATTACATCCTTGCAGCTATCGTCATATAAACCATCGGAATGGGCATTGATGATGTGCTTAACTAAGTAGGTCATTACAGACCAGCTACGTATTAAAAAGTACCTTGTATCACGGACCACTTTTAAATAAGTATAATCCACTCAAAGGTTAAGGAAGACATTATTTTGAATTTCATCTACAAATACAAATAAATACAAATACTAAAAATCTAAACCGTTAGAACCGTTTCCGAAATCCAGATATATAATAAATAATACAAACCTAGTGTTGTCCTGTTATTAACAACAAGGTAGCAATGGTAGACGAACAGTGATCCCAGTGAGATGCCAAACATCAACGCCACAAAGAATGCGAAAACGATGTGGTAGCGTCCAGCAGTCGCTACGTTGCCGAAGTCATTCTGTAAAGGCATATACTGGTTATCAATCTTAGGTTTATATATCTTTGACATATTGATGAGGTGTATTAGGCAAAATAGGAGCCACATTTTTTGTTACATTTCTCTGACTTGTAAATAATTAATAACTCTTAATTACTATAATTATTCTTACTATAACTTTAAATTACAACAAATATTACTACTATTCTACAATTACTACACCTAAACTTAATCCTAGTTTATTTTTACTATCGTACAGCGTAAAAATTTACTGCTTATTTAAAATTTGGTATCTACATTCTATAGCCAGTCTACAGCCGGAGAGCTGATTGATCTCCTCGAGACCTCCAGCTAATCGTCTGTCAGGGAACTCCTCGACGATGTGTGCCACTATTTGCTGCGTTGCGCCACAGTCGCATGCCGGTGACTCATTTGGACCCCACTTGTGAAGGCGGTAGTTGCAGCGAGAAAATATAACATGGGTCGTTGGCAGAGTGCCCAAAAAGCTGGCAGCATTACCCCGACGGTTAGCAAGGCTGATGCTTTAGCTGAGGTAACTACCAGCTCTCCTGTCACCCGTGGCCTCAACCAAGCGGTCAGATAAACCGCGCAGAAGCTGCCGCGTCTCCGGACCCCAGGGACCTAATACGACGTTACGAATATGTATCATACGTGAAGTATTGTATAACACCTCCCCGGCATACTATATTTGCACCACTTGTTGTCCTCTGTAATATCCGCGCTTGATGTGGTCAAACCAATGTGACAGGGGGCTTGCTTGGAACTAAGCGGAATGAAGAACCTCGCTTCCACGGAACGATAGAAATTACAGCATTCCTCTTTATTTCTTAGACCACAATGGAGCTTCTAATACCTATAATGGGTATTGTTATAGCACCACGCTTTTTGGTTTGGTTCTTGCAGTTAACATTTCAAATGAAATTTACTCTAGTTGCCGTATACTATACAAGATTAAAGAATTCTTTTTGAAAACCATACCCCCTAGGTACCGCTTGGAGGTGGGTTAACAATGAACGTTTTGGGAGCTATCTACTTAATTTTTTAAAGTTAAGTATAATAATATTTCACTCAATTTTTATATTTAATTAAAATTGGTATATATATTTATTTAATTAATATTCATTTAATATTACTTTCAAATATAACAACCCAACATTTTGTCAAATTTAACATTTAATTTTTTAGACAAGCAATAAATAAAATACTATTCCAGATTGTTTAATTTTGTATGGAAATTACGAGTGTTAAAACTATTTTACGTTACTTGCACTAGTTGTGTTTTACATAGCATTACGTATACATAACGTTTTGTTTTGGCTCAATTTCTGTCTCACGCATGACCACTGCGATTACTAAAACTAATGACAAGCTAAAAATTAAACAATCTGGAACCCATCAACCTGGGTTTGCTATCTGTAGGATAGCTTAACGCGCGGTGATTGACTTGGTCAATGTTTATTTCAGCGAGATAAGTTTATCAGATAAAAATCGTGTTGAAAACTGTAATATCAAGAGGCATACCAACCAGAGCCCGAATCGCAATACCTACTGAGTCATTTACAATATTTGACTATCTACGATTACAAAGCTAATCAACATTACAAGTAAAACACTCATATGACGTCATTACGCACTAGCAATAAGTTGATAGGGAAACCATTTCATACTGCAGGACATTACGATGATCAATATGTTATATGCAAGCCAGTAAACATATCGCTATAGAAATCCGTAGTGTATTAGGATGCCGTAGCCCCTTTTCACTGTAACTACAATCGGATCCGCTTTCCGTCCGTCCGTCCGTCATAGAGCTGTATTTTTGAACGGTAATAGATACACTTGTAATTTACACAGAGTGTTACTTTGGCCGCAATAACACAACAAGGTAAATAAAGATAAACATGTTTTTATCGACGTGTCTTGCTTTATCTTATGCTGTGTAAGAAACGTGTAGTGGTGTCGGGAGAGGTGTCTGCGACTCGAAGGTATTCGTTTTTGTGTATGTTATTTTAAACCAATGTTTACGTGAAGTAAAAAATTTAAGTGATCGTTTTGCGGTCTAACGTGGACTATTACTTGTTTAAAGGTATCTTCACAACTTGTTTGTGAGCTTACATCCTTGCAGTACTTTACAGTTGACAGCATACGAGTATTTTCCTCTTATTAAATAATATAATAAATTAATATCTATATAATAATGACAATTCGTAACACTGCTACATAATGAAAAGAAAAAAAAAGTTGTTTACGTCATCGAGCAAATCCAAGCAAGCCCTAGTAAAATTCCCGTTTTTAAGCATATGATCGCAGTGGGCATGCTTGTAATCCTCATACATCTGTGAAGTTACAAAGTTTAATATCGTAATTTCCAAAAATATATAAAATCGTATATTTATCTACGGCTCATGCAATATAGATGCGCTAGGATAAGTCGAGCCGGGTTCGATTCCTAAACTGCATATGCTTGACAAAGTAGGACATTCTTTTGAAAAGTTAATAAAGTTACAAGTTGAGATGGGTTCATGCTCAAAGTGATTCGAAACAAAATCAGTCCAAGCATTTTTTCCCATAATCTCTTAAAAATCTGGATATGTTGAGAGACTGTCTAAAAAAGGAGATCAGATATCATCTAGGAAAGTAAATATTACGTGCGTATTCTTCACTGTGGCAATAAATGAAATTTCAATGTAAATTAATAATAATTTCCATTTCTGCGCATTTTTTGTATCGATAAAACGCCATCTATTGACAGCTAGCTGCGTATCAGCTATTGTGCTCTATAAATATTATTTGATGTTTTAATTTTTTTAGGGTTCCGTACCCAAACGGACCTTATTACTAAGACTTCGCTGTCCGTCTGTCTGTCTGTCACCAGGATGTATCTCATGAACGAAATTTTCACAAGTGATGTATTTATGTTGCCGCTATAACAACATAAATATTTAAGGTTGCTCCCATACAACAAACGTAATATTTTTCTCGTTTTTGCTCGATATTGATAACGGCAACAGGTAGATGCCTGAAATATTCACAGAATATTTATATATTCATTTTAAAAATAAAGCGCGGGTCCGACTGGCACTTGACCAGTTTTTTATATATCTTCTGAAAGCCATTAGGTTTTAAAAATATATTGACAGAAATTAAGTGTGAATAATCCGGTTTTTTTTCGATTCATGTAAAAACCTGTCAATTTCAACCATTTATAATAATTACAAGTATAACAGCCGTTGTAAAGGAACATTTACAAAGTGTTTCCTCTTTCTGCTTGCAGTTAATAAATAAACCGGCAAAATATTGAAAGTAATTTTTGTGTATTTCTGATCAACTATTAAATGTTTAAAGGTTCTTCAGAAATATACAGTATAAACCGGCTGTAACTAAACTACACCGATTATAATTATATGTAAAGATAGATCAGTTGTAAATAACAACTTAATGGCAAGGTCTCGGCAGAATCTCTATACAAGTACCGATGTAAACATATTGCTTATAACTACATCGGTTATAACGACAGATCTGTTATTAATAACGACTAAATTGAAAGGTCCATATACGAGGGATATACATTATCTATAGTCTATATAACATAAAGCTGGAAAGATAACTCCCAAAATCCAAAGACAATTCAGGGTGAAGTTTCCATGTATATATATGACGGTTTTAGTGAGTTGAATTAAATCACAAATGAAGATATGCTTAAATGCCCTACCAAATCATAGTAAAGTAAATTTCTTAATACAAGCAATAATCAATTAATCATGCTTTTCTACATCCATTCATGTATGTACAGTTGGTTCATGATTATGTAGTGCAATGATCGTACCTTGCAAAACTTGATGAAGTACGGCAGGCACGTGGACATGATGAAGAGGCAATACAGCAGTGCATAGCCAAGGAACAGAATGAAGAACTTGTAGTTGTAATAGCAGACACAGTTGTTCACCCACGGACAGTGATGATCCATTTTAAGCACGCACCGTGCACAGATACTGCAGTGGTGAGCTCGATCGGGCTTCACCAGCACGCAGCGATTGCAGTACCGGATCGAACCAGACATCGTCCTACAAGAAATATTTAAAATAAGTTAGCACATGATGAGAGCATAATAAAACCTTTACCTATTGTTTTTGATAAATTTCCATCACTGAAAACTTGTGTCCAATCTTGTGATTTAAAAAATCGTACAAGTGCGAATCGGACTAACGCATCAAGGGTCCTGAATCAGATTTAGATGCTACTGCATTTTCCATGTGCCAATTTTTTAGGAAATTGAAAGCATGATACTTACCTCGTTACAATTGGTAAATCTTTGGCGAAATTCTCTAATATCGTTCTCTGGGCATCTTCAGAATCTGCACTTAGTAATTTCTCTACCTCAGCTTCAGGCAGTTTGTACTGAAATTACAATTTATTCACCATTTCACTTGCAACTTATGCATTTTTATACATTATTTGTGGTCTAGTGGCTACTCAGTTACATTCCCAGTGAGCCTATCAGTCCGTACTCGTTTTTCTTGGTGGCTAAACATTTTCTATGTAAGTCTAACTATACAGCGATATGTTATTTAAGACTTCCACCAAACAGCAATGGAATGTTCCAATATGCTAGTTAGCTTAAGGACTCTGAGAGCACACTTTGCATCCAATGGCCTTATCATCAATCATTTACCACAGTCCACACGAATGGAAAGTAAAAGCATTGTACCAGTCTCTTCATTGCCTTTTCATGAATAAACGGTTAAACCTATCTTGATAAATTTTTATGTATGTATGTAAGATGACCTTTAGAGTGGAAAAAACAGGAGATGGGTAGCAGTGTCATCCTATGTTTTAACAGCTTACTGGGATAATCAATTTGCCTGCAAAGCATGGTCACAAACCTAGTAGTGGCAAATGGGTGGAGATTTATGGCATGGACTTATGCAGCCAATTATGATACATATATAAAATCAAGTTCCTAATTTAAAATAACCATAAGTATAAAAACATTCAAAATTTTTGACGTGACAACATCTTATACATCCATGAACGAATACTTTGAACCTACAGCCTTAACATCAGTTACCATCAGATAAGATGAAGGTCAGGTAAAACTGCTTGTGCATTTTTAAAAACCAGCCAAGTGCAAGTCAGACTTGCACACCGAGGGTTCCATACAGAATAGGAATAATTAACATAAATAATAGGTAAGGTGATATGCACTGAAATATCCTGTAGCGAATGCGCCTGACAAAATCAGTGAGCGAAAAAAATTACATTAAGAATTTAATGACAGGCTCTGGAACAGTTTGTAATCATAAAGGCGATTTTAATGAGATATAATTTAAATATTATACTTTTCTGATTTACTCCTATTATGATCTTTTGCCAAATTTCAGGATTCTAGGTTGGTACCCTATAGGTTTTTATATGCTTTCAAGGGAAATCTTAAAAATAAGAAGAAGGCCTTTATTTTTATTGGATTGCCATAGAAGTTTAATTTTTTCACAGGTTAAAGGGATTGCAGTCTTGAGTCCTTGATATTAATTTCAATTTGATACCTCTACTAGTTTCTCAGAAAAAGGGTATTGACAGATGGACAACCAAGCAATCCTTCCTTTTGAGGTATGGAACCCTAAAAGTTAACTGATATTATCCTTTATAAATTATATAAAAGAGCCAGCTAAAGAGAGTATGCTCTCGATGATTAACAAAGAATTATACAAAATGACAGAACACAAGACATTCAAATTTAAAACATCTTTGTCCGCTCAGACGTTCCGGTGCTTGTAGTAATACCATAAAGAATATAATAGCGGTAGGTATCAAGCGTCCGTGGGTACTGTAGTACTGGTGTAACGATTTGGTTTTGTCTGCATTCAGTTTAACTCTTGTATCGTCGAATACGGGTCAAATTAGTTCCAGCAAAGATTCGATTTTGCATTTGCGTTTTGCATTTGCATTTGTGTGTATTTTTTATTTATATGTAGTTGTAGTAGTTTTTCTATAACTACTAGAATAATTTTTATCGACAAGGTTGCAGTCGGCCTGTGCAAAACAACCAATGATTATCACCTGGACGTGTGAGGCTATTAGTCGCTCGTGTCACTGGACGGTTGAGTGGATAAGGCCAAAAGAAAACTAATTAACCAAAACAATTACAACTATAATACAATAATAAAAAAATAGAAGTTTTGTAGCATCAAAGGTAGAAGAGAAAATTCTTAATTATATATATAAATATTTTAAAATTCTTAAAGGTTCAAATTCCCACTCTCATATCAGATGAAGTCTCAAAGAAAACATTAAACAATAACAACAATACAGAAATTTACATGACAACAAATTCAATTTGCTGATTAACAGTAATAATATAACAGTACAACAGGAAAAACAGGTCTCCAAATTAGGGACCATGGTTTTAGTGATGACACAGATATGAATCATAAAGAGATTCAAACTATCAACTGCAATTTAAGTCTCTAATCTTTGAAACTGTATTATAATATGTATATTGTATTCCTCCTTTTAAGTACATAGGTCATTTAATTTTTCAACTGCATCATTGCATTACATTAAGAATTTTTTTCTTCTGTTTTGTATTTTATGAGTATGACAAAAGAACTAGAGTGTAAGCAAGCATGAAATTTGGGTGACAGGAACACTTCCAATAAAACAATAAACTACACAATCTAACCATACAAGCTATACTTTAGAATCCTAACTAGGTCAATGCATTTCATATATTAATCCATCATTTTTCTTAAATATCAGTCAGAATAAATTTATTAATTCTGAAATAACAAATATATAAAACCTACCTTATCAGGAATTGTTCTGATTTCTGCGAAAATAGTCCGCCAGTAAGACCAGGTGAACATTATTAGCAATATGTGGAATATCACAAGATAAACACATTGTTGAATAGTGTTCTCAATCGTATCTGTAAAACAAAACGAAGGTTAGGACTACACAGGACTCTAATCAAGTCATTACAAGGGTTCGATACTTACATAGCACATACTGGATAACGTACGCGTAATATGACCATGTTACAATAGACACGATCAAAAGCACTGGAAGCCATTTGAAAGCTCTCCAACACCACATACTACAAACTTTACAACACAAAAAATACCCCGACGACGACAATCTTGTATCTTGAGTACAGCTCTGCGTTAGTGAAGACATTACTGACGACGACTAAGTTAGTGCGAATATATCCATTGTTCGCTCCTAAAAATGTTATAATAATCGTTGTTCTATAATCTAACAGAAATTGACAAACGAAAAATGAAAGTTGGTTGAGTTGAAAGTTAATAAATTAAAAAAAAATTACTATAGACAGACTTTTTCAAAAGGCAACATTGGGATTAAACCTTTTGTATATACGCCAATATTGGATTCTGAAAAATATTAATTTATGCAATATGGAATAGTCCTAGTGATTAGTAGTAATAATTAGCAACTAGCAGTCGAATGACATGACTACGTGTCGTTTCGTGTCGTGGTGCGCCAGAAGCACATCGGTTTCATACATTTAGTATGGTTCGAGACATGCCGCAAATACACTATCGTAGCGTGGTGTGTCTTGGCGTGCCAGCAGCTTATCGGTTTCATACATTTAGTCTGGAGAGAGATACATTAGAGTTACAACACGACACAACATAGAAATGCACACCACGACAAAAGTGTGTTTGTGGCATTATTTATATGTCGTGTCATGACTCTAATGTGTGTCTTTCTCTCTCCATATTAAATGTATGAAACCGATATGCCGCTGGCGCACCACGCCTCGCCACGATAGTATGTTTCGGACATTACAAGGTACTCTATGACTAAATAACAATGTTTGGGATCTCTATGGTCCACTACATCCACAGATTCATGGGACCATAGAGGTACCACAGTTATATATATTTGTTTTGGCAACTTCCACCAAATAAAAGTAAACGTCATAGGGAAAATGTCTATGGTCAATATGGACACCACAAATTAGAGATGTCCAAGGTACAAAATCATAAACGGAATATCGTATCGATATTCGATATATATTATTAATGATGCATGTATCGATTGATTTAACAAACAAATTAAAACTAGCCAAGACTCGCGCTTCAAGTGTTCCGAATCATGAAAAGAAACGTACTAAACATAAATAAGTTTGCTTGTTAAGTTTTTTCATGATTTCTCAAAAATTATACTAAATACAGCCACCGCTTAAGTTTTTCTGTTTTATTTACACAAATACCTGTCTACTGTGATTATTTCAGATTTTTGACTATACAATACGAGTATTTGAAGATCGAGAGGGCAAGGGAGTGGCGGAGATATTTTGTCAATTTTTGCATGATTGCACTTGGCTTTCATCTCACCAGATGGTAAGTGACGATAAGTAAGTGGTAAGTGAGCGCACCCAGAAGCCTTAATCTAATGAGGCACTTGCTCGGCTACTTCATAACTGATCACAACAGTGCTAATTACTCTGCTCTTGATGGCAGACTTAGGCAGCTTGGTAGTAGCAAGTCCGCGTGGACATAGAAAATGCCCTACCACCAACCAAACCGAGTACCGATAGGTACCCCTCACTGGGAATCGAACCCGGAATCTCCACATTGTAAGTCTAAACGTGTAACCATCAGGCGAAGGAGGCGGTTGTCTGATTTAGACTGTATTTACAAACAAGTTCCTTTCATGTAATATCCCTCTCGACCTAGTTACTACTCTTTGCATTTAATGATCCCCTCTTTATTAAATTTTTACCAATTATTTCTCATGCGGGACCGTAGGTCACTATTTATCATAACTATTACAAATTTCAAGTTGATAGCATTCGTAGTTGCTAAGGTAATCAGCAGTGATAGACGGACGGATAGACATACACTAGAGTGTGATTACAAGTATTCCGTTTTTTCATCAGATGTTCGTGACGCTAACGCTGACTTCATGGCACGAGTTTCGCTATACGCAGATGTATTAATTCATCATTATTAGCCAGGAAACGACCACTGTTGGACATAGGCCTCCTTCATGGTACGCCACATCGACCGGTCCCGAGCCACCTGCATCCAGCGACTCCCCGCAATCTTAACCAGGCCATCGGTCCACCTAGTAGGGGGACGGTACTGTAGACGTTTCCCGATACGTGGTCGCGACTCGAGAACCTTTACTCCCCACTGGTTATCGGTTCTTAGAACGATGTGGCCTGCCCATTGCCACTTCAGCTCACTGTCTCATCGAGCTATGTTGGTGACCTTCGTTCGTCTACGGATTTCCTCATTCCGGAACTTATTGCGTAAAGAAATTCCGATCATAGCTCCTTCCATTGCTCGCTGAGTGACTTTGAGCTTGTTTATTCGGCCTACAGTAAAGGACCACGTTTCGGTTCCGTATGTCATTACTGGCAACACACACTGATTAAATACTGTTGTCTTTGGACACTGAGGTATTTTGGACGAGAAAATATGCCGTAATAACTTCCCGAACGCTGCCCAGCTGAGTTGGATTCTTCAGTTGACCTCTTTGTCGAAGTTGGACCTACCTAATTGAACGATCTGTCCCAGGTATATATATTCGTCCACAACTTCGATTGTAGTGTTCCCAACCACTACATAGGTGCAACATGGACATTTGGCATGATTTTCATCCTGTTCATTTTTAAAATTACAATATATTGGGAAACTCTGTTGAGGACATTGAGCATTGCGTTCAGATCCTCCAAGGATTCTGCTGCTATGACTATGTCATCGGCAAATCGAAGGTGAGTGATGTAGTGGCCGTTGATGTTGATGCCCAGTCTTTTCCAGTTCAGAAGCTTCAAAACATATTGTGAAGAGTATGAAATTTCACACACTTATAGTTTATATAGAAAAGGAATGCAGAATGCTAATATTGTTTTTAAATTTTTAAATTAATTATAATTGAATTTCGACCATTAGTTGTTTGAATTACGATGATTTGTTTCCGTTATCTTTGAAATTTGATACATCTTTACATATGAAACGTTTTTTGATACTTAACAAACATCACTTCAATGTCGAAAATCCGATTTATCGATAAGTAGTTGGTCATCCCTTTTTGCGCTATGAAATAGTGGTTAGAAGCGACGCTCGTTCATTTGCTGTCCTGTCACCCCATCGACTCAGTTGTCTTTCACTGCACCAGCGCTTGCGCATCCTCTGTCGCTGCCGCTAAAGTCTACACTATAGGTTAGTAAAATACTAGCTTGTACCCTGGCTTGGTTTACCTGTATAATTAGTTTTTATCGCAATATCAGCAATTCAATTCCGTAGTAGGTATCATGATGAATCTGTTGAAATTCCATATTCACTTCATAATTAGTAATTGCCTGATGGTAAGGGATTTTCAGTCATTCCAGCACAAAACGAGATATTGTTGCAGGGTTATATTTTTATATTTTCGCAATGTTTTGCCACTCGGTCAACCATATGGCAGGTCGCCATTTTGTTCTCGTACATTCATCTTCAACCGACATGCTCGATCACATTTATCCATGATAATCTTTACGTAGACAGCGCATAATAAGGCTAAATCTTTTTTATACATCTACTAGAACTGTATTACTATTAGCATTTTAATTATTTTCAAGAATTATTATGAAATACATATGAATTGATGTATTCGTAGCCTTTAAGCCATTTTAGCCCCTGGATGGGTCTTAAATGGATTTACGGCCACTATTTCTGGCAATTTAATAAGATCATCTTGACTGTTTCTTAATATTTTTGATATATTGTGGGGTTTTTAGTGTTATTACATAGCATGGTGACTTTTAAAGGAAAACTCTTAAGTTCCTCATTTTAATTAATTCCATGCTGTACGGTGTTTCACTTGCTCATAGCCGCTTATTTGCTTTGAAATGATTTCTAATAAAAGCTTTAAATTAAATTAGTTGAACTGTTGTTTCCTCATGTTCCTGAATACAACACCAAATCGCTATTTTAATTTGTTTAAAACTTATTCTATACAAAGTGCTTATTGCTAGCGCACGTTTTGGCGCAGTGTCTTATACACAAAGATACATTTACAAATGTGTTTACTCACAGATTATCGCTTATTTCCTTTTACCATTACAAGCTAACATTAATTGCTGTTTACCAGATGACTTATTTTGTTATGTAAGTTCCCTCCACGCTTTCATATGCTATAAATACTTTCATTTTATTAATAATTTTGATAAATTTACATAGGCAAATTTTGTTTGTTTCATATGTACGGCTGTAGGGCACCGCTGCTTCATGGAATTTCCTTGGTAGGAAGGAAGCTTCTCACGCTACAGAGTACAGAATTTAAATCGCAGTGACATTCCATCATTTGTTTAGTGAGGGCTTGGTGAGGGCTTGCAAATGTTAGATGCCAACTTTTATACAAGCGTGTACATTTCTCGACCGCGTCACCTTATTGTAAAATACGCATTTTTCAGTATGGTTACTTATTATTTAAAGGTAGCAGTAATCGCCGACAAGACGAGAGCTTCATATTCTTCAGGCGGCTTCCTGATTGTCACCTGGTAAGTGCTTTTATATTGATCATATCTCTTTAGATTAGATCATATTCGAAAAGAAAATTAAAATATGCCTCCATAAATACAAACATGAAATTGCAAGAGCAAAATGTGTGGCATTATCAAGAGCGCAATAGATAATTTTGGTGTATTTTCGTGTTTTGCGAATTGTACATACGAGTCATGTCATGTTTGAAACATTATTTATAATTATAAGAGTAAAATTACTCTAGCAAAAAATATTCTTAGGTTACTTTAGTTTGTCGTATTTTGTTATCTGTGAGGGAAAATGAATTTCCTGGCGTAACGTAAAAACCTGGGTTTCCTCTCCACGGTGTCTCTTAAGGGTTCCATACCCAAAGGATAAAACGGGATCCTATTATTAAGACTCCGCTTTCCGTCCGTCGGTCTCATGAACCGTGGTAGTTAGACAGTTGAAATTTTCACAGATGATGCATTTCTGTTACCGCTAAGGTGGCATGGTACCCAATGTGGCATACCATGAAGGAGGCCTATGTCCAGCAGTGGACGTTTCCCGGCTCGCTCCGCTGTCCGTCCATATGTCACAAGGCTGTATGTTGTGAACCGTAATAGGCACACACATAATATTTTTCACAGAGTTCATTACTATACCGCTGTAACAACAAATAATGACAATAAAAAAGAAAAAAATTAAGGGTGTCCTCAGACAATGAGCTTTTTCTTTTTTGCTAAATTTTGTGTAAAATATTGTGTGATAGTAAGAAACTCTTCGTTTGCAAATCCGACTTACACTTACCCGGGTTTTGTCAGATTACCCTTTTCAGTGATTATAAACTGGCCAAGTGCATGTCGGGTTACGCTCAGTGTAGGGTCCCATAGTGTAACAATATATTGGTTGCGTACTTAGTTGTGATCGTTTTCTTTTACACATGGTTTTAAATGCTACTATCGTTGTACTGTGAAATCTCTCGCATATCCTAAAACAACATTTTTGTTTTCAATATTTTATTTCACAACTTTGCCGGGTATGTATCTATACATGCAAAATTTTAGCTTTTTAATACCAAGAGTCACTGAGTTAAGACTTATAGACAGCTGGACGTGGTGAAACTATAATGTCCCTTGTTGACTAGAGACCCTTACAAATGTCGGTTGTTGGAGAAGACTAAATCTTATGGAACCGTTCCTACCTGTCACAGGTCCTTCGTCAAGATGTCTGAACCCGCTGCCGACGGTGACGACGATGATGATGACGACGTTGATGACATCATCTGTAGGAGCGGTGTCGGGGGTGGCGGAGGGGACACGGACCATGGATAACCAATGAAAACATCCTGCACGAACTGATGCGATGACGACCCCGCGTCCCGCTACACGCGAGATCAGCGATGTTGTTGAACGACCCGTGAGGCTCGCACACCACCATATAATAATATATTTAGTTAAGTACAGATATGCTGCATTAGAATTATAGGTTGCATTTAGTTATAGGTATTTAGATATATTCATTTCAACATAACTACGCTGAACCAGTCACAGTCACATTTCTCAGCATAGGCAAACACATAGGGTATCATTTAGTTTAGTTACATAATAATATCCATCTCGTGAATAGGGTATTACAGTTTGCTAGTTTAGTACATATTAGTTTAGTTACATAATAATATCCATCTCGTGAATAGGGTATTACAGTTTGTTAGTTTAGTACATATTAGTTTAGTTACACAGTAATATCCATCTCGTGAATAGGGTATTACAGTTTGTTAGTTTAGTACATAATAAGTTTGAATAAAACAGGTAATTTTTAAGGGTAATAGGTGAGAAAACAACAACAAATTCTTGTGCTGCCTGTGTTCCTATTCAATTGTTTGCTTTTGATGCAGATGTCTCTAATCTATGGTAAAAGGGTAATTGACAATTTAAGGATTATTTTGTAGAAAAACCAGTTTCTAAAGATTTGTATTAGCTTAACGTTTCATTCCTAATGTTTTGTTCCTAAATCTTGTGTCATCAACCCTATTGCTAATGGCTAGCACTTGCATGCTTTAGTATCAGGGGCAGCGAGGACAATTACAACATCCTCAACTCGCTACGCGGGAGACCAGACTTGTTGTTGAACGTTATTTAGATACATTCATTTCAACATAACTACACTGATCATTTTGTCTTATTAGCGAATGTTTTTTAGATATATTTTTCCGTCATTACACAGACGGTACAATAAAACGGGTACAGTTTTTAGTTTAGTTACAAAATATAAAACCAGTCGCTCCTCTTAACCTGCATCTCTGCTGCTACTATAGAAACATACTTAATTACTTGTTTGTTATTATTCTAGTTTATAAGTTACAATCAGGAATTGTTAACCTGTAAGCAATTCTCCTGAACTAGTGCTAGCGATACAACACTACACACCCAATTTTCCTAGATTTATTAAGAAATGTATTATTATCAGTAAACGTGTTTATTAAATTGGAGAGACGACTATTTATGATGCTGTTTGATATCAGTGTTGCTGATGTTATATTTGAAACAATATGTGGGCTATATACTGCGAGTCTTATATTTGTCTTAGCTTAGATTCCAATTTTTTTCTGCTTTATAGAGTAATTTGTCATATGTTTAAACTATTGATTTAGAAATAATGTTGTAAGTTATAGGGTATTTCACTTTTGCCCAATAATTGTGCACAATTGTAGTGTTCTAAAGTTGTATTACATATTTTGTTTGGTTTTTGTTCTTAAAGCATTTATTTGCTTCTGGCTATCACTTGCATGCTTAATGTGATTGGCCTTTTTTATTATTAATCTTTTTGTACTTTAATACATTTTTCTACGCATTTTATTGTTTCATTTTTGCCACTTTTAAAACGTCACCACCACTAAGCAAGTAATCACAACAGACTATGTACATATACGGTACCACTGAGCAAGTAAATCACTACGTTTTATACGGTACATGACGGTACTCACTACGTTTTAGTCAGTTTTAGTCACCACTTGTTTTGTTTTCTATTTTGACAAGAGTAACATCTCTGGAAGTTACCACATTACCCTAAGGGGATATAACCCCACATTACATTACGATGGTAGTAGCTATGAAGATCGTATTATAAAACTAATAAACAAGCATTTTGTAATCCATTCCTTTTGTGAATTCTGTTATTGAAATAGTTCTAGTAAACGTTACTACTACTACTACTGTGTGTTGAGAATATATTGAAGAATATACATGCCTGATGGATTAAATCAACTAAATAGTTTTATTACTGAAAAATACTGATGCACACGCGTGGCTCTTTTGTAAAAATAGATATTTGCGAATCCAAGGCTAAATATGTATCGTGGCGTGGCGTGAAGTGGCGTGCCATATCGGTTTCATACATTGAGTATGGAGAGAGACACATTAGAGTCACGATACGATACACAAATGTGTGTCTTGTCTAACCATTCTAAATGTATGAAACCGATGTAGTCCTGGCGCGCCACGGCACGTGTATTTCTGCCATGATATAACCATCGTGTCAATTTCCTCTGCAAGTGGGTTTTTTCTTTAAGAAATGATTTAATTAGAGACAATCTTATGCTTTACGGAATATACTTTATTTCTGTTTCACAGTTTGGCAGTCATCTCTCCTGATATCTTTATGCAACCTCCTTGTTATGACCAGTTAAAAAGCAGACAATGTAAAGAGTCTATTGAAATAAAACCAGTGTGTCTGTACATTGAGTATATTTTCAATTAAAAATAGTAACAGAATAGGAATCTACGATTTTTCAATTTTTTTCTGTCTGTTTGTACACGCTAATCTCCGGAACTACTGAACGGATTTGAATGAAAGTTTTTTTAATAATACCTGACGTGTAACCTTAGCAGTACAGTTATATTATGAGAAATATGAAAATAGCACCTTAAGAAATGTGCGTGCTGAGCACTTTCTGTAGGTGTATAAAAATCGAAGATCTGGAATACTTGCTGTGGAAGCAGAACAGAGCGGCTAAAGAAAAATCTAAAATAGTTTTTCATGATAAGCATTTACATGTACCTATATAATAAATAACATAAGCTGGGAGTACCTCCACGAGGTGAAAGCGGAAACAGTTTAGGCCTAATTTTCAGTAGCTTAAACCTGACTTTAAGTGACAGAGAAATATAATCGGAGCTGAAATTCTAAATGGGTGTGGTGCAGGCGAAACTGTATTTGTACCACGTATTCCACTCATTCCCAACAATTTCCCATTTGAGTTTAAACGCACACAGTCCCTGTGACAATTTGCTTTGCAATGACAATAAATAAATCGCAGGGACAGACACTGAAAGCTGCCGGTGTAGACCTGAGATCTGGTTGCTTTTCACACATCCAATTTTATGTTACTTTCTCGCGGGTCAGTAACGCTTCAGGACTTTATATATTGGCCCCCGAATGGAAAACTACCAATGTTGTTTTTAAAGAAATTATATGATTGGTTCTTATGGTCATAAAGTCTACGCGAACGAAGTCGTGGGCTCCAACTAGTATTTTATAAATTTTACTCTAAATTTTACCCAAAGTTACATTTTATACATAGTCGTAGCTAGCTGTCAGAACGGGAATGTGAGGACTATAATTACTAATGTAATAACCGATCATGAAATTAGTAACTGTTGTACGTAATCGAATGATCATTACTAATTAGAACTACTTATTTGTTAAACTATCTCACAATAGTTGACAAGACCAAGAATCCCCTGCCATAAACATTACAAATTCTACTGTTTTTGGCAGAAATTCTACTATTTATGGCACCTTCTCTTGGCGCCAACTTAGGAAAACAGGGAAAAAAATAATACTAATTTAAATACATAATTCTTTAATCATACTAATACTGTTAATTGTTATGTATATTTTTGTTTTGTAATGGTGTGGTATAGTGCACAGTGTCGATGCCTTTTGTAGAAAACTTTTGTGTCTCATGCGTTTTGCCTTTCCTTTAAAGGATAACAGAAAAACAACAAACAGAAAGAAGAAAAAATATAGTATTACTAAATTATTATTAGTACTAATCTGTCAATCGAAACTTGTCGATGGTTGCCGAGTTTGACTGACCGCAAAAAGTGCCGTCGCAGTAATATAGTCCAGTTTGTCCATATTTCTTTATTTTCATTATGAAGTTTTAAAAATAGACTAGTTGTATGGTAAGCTGACATACAAAATTTGTAGTACTTATATTGAATGAGTTGGATTAGTAACTAATTTCATAAGTATATCTCATAATCGCCCACCTCTACTAATTAATAGTGTATGATAAACGATTATTAAACAAATACGGTAAGTTTAACATTTACACAATCGAATTATCATTACTAATTAGTACTACTAATCTTTCAGACAATCGAAACTTTTCCATGGTTGCCAAGCTTAATCGACTGAAAAAGTTTCTTACTGTCGAAGAAACAGAGTATTGTTTAGCTATTAAAATTCAGCATACATTAGTAATTAGTAAATCAATTGATTATGGCGATCTCTCGATTATGATCAATCGATTATTCCATCGCTATGTCTGTCTCTATGGCAGTGCTCTATGGTGAAGCCAGAGAGGTGAAGCGAAAGCGAAGTTTGGCTTGCGTTCCGTCATTTTACTCGCTCAGTGTTTTGAGCTTTGGTTTGGTTTTGAGTCAGTCAGATTCAGTCACTGTTCTAGTGTCAAAAATTCCGTTGTTTTGTATAAAAAAATCCAAGAAATATACTCGCGCTTTACATAGCATTTTCGTTGATAAATATGGAAGTCAAAGAGTGTACTGATCTGACTGAAGAAGTAAGTGTCTTTTCTACAATTGAATATTCTTGAGCTAGTGAATATTGATTTAACATACATGAGTATGACGTGTTTCAGAATCAATTCATCGTAGACGATGTTAGCAAAATTATAAAAGAAGCTATCGAGAACTCTATCGGAGGTACTGCCTATCAACACAACAAAGTCAACCAATGGACCTCAGCTGTGGTCGAGTCTTGTTTGGGACAACTAACGAAACTACAAAAGCCTTACAAATATATAGGTAGGTATGTCTGTCAGCAGACTGGAAGTCGCCGGTCGCCCGCTATAGACTCGGTGTAATACATTCAGAGCACTTGCTATATTTCTCCTGTGGTTTCTAACCCTTTGCTGTGAAGGACTACTGTTATTACTGCAAGAATAATCTTTTTGAACAAAAGTTTGTGTCAATACATAATCTCCAGTCGAGAGGGAGCGTAGGGCGCTGGCTGTGCGATGCAAAATGTTGGCTCGCAGGTTTGCACGGTGTAGTCCACAGGTGAAGGTGACGCTGTTCAAAGCGTACTGTCAATCGTTCTACACATGCAGCCTGTGGGTTAACTATACGCAGCGCTCATACAGCGCCTTACGCGTCCAATATAACAATGCGTTTATGATGTTGTTTGGGCTCCCGCGATATTGCAGTGCATCGCCAATGTTCGCGGAGGCGCAGACGGATGGCTTCCATGCAGTCATCAGGAAACGCTGCGCCTCCCTGCAGCGCCGCTGTCGGGGGAGCGCGACATTCTGAGCGTACTGGGGGACAGGTGGGACTCCCCGCTGCTGGGACACTGGTCGCGTCTGCACACTGCACGTGACTAGTGGCCTGGCAGAGGGTATGGTCTTGATCTGCCCAATTGACATTGTGTAAATTAGAGCTTATTACTAACACTAGGTTAAAATTGACTTTTTTTTATTTACTAACAAAAATATGGATTATGTCTGATACAAATAAATAATAATAATAATGAATTCAAATTTACCTGTCTTTCACAACGTGAGTGAACATTGCGATTCTGGGTTGGGTTTTGAATCCGGTTACCTTAATCTGATGTTTCTGTTTAATGTGGGGTGGTTTACGTTGTTGAGCCGGAAAACCTTTGCAGCTGTTTTTTTAGCTGGAATTTTTGTTTTTTGAGAAATGATACTTTCTTGTGACAACCCTGATCAGATGCATTCGGTTGTGATAGGTTATTTGATTGTATGTAGACCTTGAAGAAAAGGTTGAGAGCCGTAACTTACGATTGTTTTGATTGTTAGGTTATTATTTATTCAGACTGGAAACTAATGTAAGAGTAGTGCAAGTTTATCCTTTTATTTATAAGCAGAGTAATTCCGTCATTCGTGAGTAGTGGATTGAGTGCAATTTAAAAAATTTAAAAAAATTGTAGTTCTGAAAGTATGTATCTCCATCAATACAAATTAAATTTAAATCTCATTTAAAAAACACAATGTATAACAATGATAGATGTGAAGCAACAAGAATATTTCCAGTTAATTTTATAATAAAAATTAAAACCAGGTGTTTTTAAATAAAAATATGCAATTTTTTGGGACATGTGAAACAATTTCTTGTTTATGTTCTGTCTATCGCCCTCTGTTGTAAATAGCCTTTCTACAGTGGACGAATATGATAACTCATATTGGGGTCATGTGCAATTAATTCATAACTTTCAAATAAATTTAAATATAAAATTCGAAGATATTCAGTGAATATGAATATCCATTTTCATTGCATCACTATTGCAGTTCCACAACATAGAGCAGAAGAAGTCACCTCTTAGAATCAGATATCAAAAATATTCAATATGCAAATAAGAAGCTATGACTAATCTGAAAATGTAAAATGGCATTGGACCATGAGACCAGAGTCACATGAAAATGATCCTAGAGCTGACCTGTCTTTGACACTGAAGAGCTACCTGAAATAAGCCTAATAGATTGTTTCTAAAACTACTTAATGGGAATTCACTTCTAATGCTTCCATTCAAAATTTCCATTACCATAATCTTTTTAAATAGAATAGCCTGCTTTGATAAGTAATATCTAAAAATAGGCCATATCTAAATTTAAAGACAAAACAAATTGTTTATTATTATTATTTGTTAATCAGGCAGGCAGCTGAGGCAGATATTGCTGAGTTTTTTTTCTTCTTCTGTACAGTTTATTTTTTTAGGCAACTACTTTACTTTTACGTCTTATTGTGATCACCAGTCTGCCTGCCAAGAGTGGTGATTATGGTAACTCCTCCCATAGATGATGTGACAATACTTCAATTGTTTTCAGTGACCTGCACAATAATGCAGAAAAATGGAGCAGGTCTACACACGGCATCATCTTGTTTCTGGGACAACAACACGGATGGCTCTTGCACTGTGCGCTGGGAAAATAAAACTATGTACTGCATCGTCTCTGTTTTCGGACTCGGCATATAATATTGTGCTATTAAAAAGAACTACGGTATCACTTACATAAAATTTTGTTTAAAACCTTTTATCTCAAGAAGATTCTTCTACAGCTGTAGCACTTTTTAACCCCCATAATATATTGCTAGTATGTAAATTATGGACTCTCAATTAATTGGTGATGATAAATAAAATGTTAACACTCCAGTAGTTGTAAATCTTCAATTGATACTACTAAACCCCTTGAGTTTGGGCTAATTTGGTCTGTTCTTAGTGCATGGAATTATGTGCAGTTTTTCAAAGTTTTATTTACTTTTAATCACCAACATTTCCATTTGACTTAATTGTATTATTTGCATTAAAAGTAACAGCTGCTTTGCAAAGTAATGTTTTAACGCGTAATTAATTTTAAGCAAGTAGGATATATTTTCGTACCCATTAAAATAAAAGTTCATTTATTGGTTATTTTATTTGATACCCTCGAACTCTTTGATTCTTACTAGTAGTATAATTACCTGCGAAAATAAATCTATAGAACACAGACAGCCCCCTGTGCCGAGGGTGCATGGCCGACGAGGAAACTCCCGCCCATGTGCTCACGACCTGCAGCACCGTGGCCACACAACGGGCGCTCTTCTGGGAATAGATCGGCTGGCTGGAATAGCCGCCACCACTTCCACCCCCTTACGCACAATGGTCAACATATAGCTAAGTGCGGAAACCGCCCTGGAAAAAATAAATCTATAGAAACTGATCAAGAGTGAGAGGTATGAAGTGTAACAAAAAACAATAAGACAACATGCTATTCTCCGAAACTACAGGACCAAGTTTGATGCGGTTGACGTGCGGATGACACCAAATCAGTTTGGGGTTAAATTGTATTTAAAACTCCTATGACATTTAAAATATGTATTATTATTTAAAAAAAATCTGGACTTTTACAGCTTATATAGCCCTCAAAAATTAAAAAAAAAACTTTTGTTGCTGATGCTTTTTATTGTTTATTGTACATATAAAAATGTTGTAAAGACTTATACACCTAAAATAAAATTGTACAACTTGAGCCTATCCCTAAAGAGAGATTTCTTCCGGCACTCACTTTCTGGAGCTTTCAAAAAATATTTGCTTTGTAATTACATTGTGAAGATTTTTTTATTAAAGGAGTGGTCACATAAAACTCAAATATTGTTAAAAGTTTCACGCAGACTTGACGTCACTCCTAGGTATCGATTTGTATGGAGCGTTTTTGCACCACGTGACTAGAATCACTTATCAACGAGTTATATTAGGAAAACTATAAGTCATATCGAAAAATCTTTAACGAGGCTAATTATCATTTCACACGTTCTCTCGAATGAGGGAATGAATTTTTAAAGTCATCATCCCTATTTATTTAGGCATAGCTCTGGGCAACGTAAATGGTTTATTTTATCAAAATCGGTTCACGGAATAAAAAGATATCTTCAATTAAAGATTTCAGTCTGCTCATTATATAGCTCGTATAAAAGACCAAAGTATGCGCTTCAGTAGTTCATTTAAAAAATGAAAAAACGGGAATAGTTTGCATCCGTTCGAACCAATTATTGTGTTGACATTTCAAAATTGACGATTTTGTATGCTTCGATTGCTTCTTCTGGGCCTTGACCGCTGACCACGAAATAAATCTTTGATTCATGGGAATATGAAGTAATCGTTGTGGCACCGATCAGAGCTGTTTGGAGGATGGTCCATTAATTCAACTTGTTCTAGTTTCAAAAACTCGTTTTTTAATCTGAGCGGTGTGAGAGCTTGCATTTCTTTCCGTAATTGCTTTTGTCCTAAGACATTTCGCCAGTGTCAGGTTGTTGAGTTAAAAAAAGGTAAGCAAGGAAAACAATTTTGAAGCTTTAAAATGTTTGAATACCTTGGGTATTCATAATTTTATCTTATTAATATAACATTATTTAACTCTGTGATTTGATAAACCGGCATGGAGGATTATGCGTCAGGTGTTGTGTCAAGTGGAAAGAAAGGGAACTAATCAGTTACATACATATATTAGTCTGTGAACTAATCTATTTCTAGCATAGTTGGGGAGATAACACGGCTACAGTGATTGTAGGAGGCGCCACTTTTCAATCGTTGCTAACTCAGCGTTATACTTGATACAAAAGAGAGGTCAGCAGATAGCGTAACATGGTAATTATATCAAATTCCCTGATGGAAACTACCATTTTCAGACTCATGTCCAACATTGGACTTACTTGCCCAATTAATTTGTTGTCCAAAGTTTAGGGGGCTTTAAAGGGCTTATTTATTTTATTTGAGCATCTCTTCGAACGTGGGGGTTGCTATGTTGTGCTATAAGCACTTCATGCAATAGCAATATATGTATGCACCAAGGGTTCCGACCGATATAAAGAAACGTTCAATATTATGACCTTGAAATAAGGTGAGTTGGGTAGAGCGCCAGGCCTTGAACAATCGAGGTCTGGGTTCGATGCTGGCTCGTACTATTGACTTCCAATTTGTTATTTAGAATTTATGTAAGAATGATAAAAATCATTACCTTTGGCTTTTCGGTTAAGGAAAACACCGTGAGGAAAGCTCTTTAGAAGAAATTCAAAGGTATGTGTGAAGTCTACCAATTCTCAAAACTCTCTGTAGGAGAGTAGGCTCAAATGAATATTTTAGGATTATTCAAATTAAAATACATACACTCCACTCCATAAAATAAGATTTTCGCCATATGCTAACACATGTTACGTATTAATTGTGTGGTAGTTTGGTAGTACATTATATTCTGAAGTAAAAAATGTAAGTATATACGAGTATGTTCTACGTACGCTGTGTACATACGTATGTGTATAGGGGTCAACCGACCACCTTAGCGCCCGACGCCCACACTTGAAAAATTTATAAGAGAATTGAAGAAATATGCTGAAGATTCAATAACGGTGCCATTATTCGTAGAATAGTTTCATAATGCGGTGAATAAAATCCTGGTTAAAGATAACTATTTGTTATACAAATACGTATGTTAACGGGAATTCTGTCATAATGCCTCCAGATTTTTTTTCCATAATGATTTAAGAAATAATAGCTGACTTTGAGCAATTAACAAAACAACAACAAAAACCAAGCCGTTTTGCAGCGAATGGTCTCTAGATGGCGTTTTGAACAATAACATTATGTGCTGATAATTTCTGTAAAAATCCATCTTACCTATTTTAAAAGATTATAAGGTCAAAGAAATTAACATTTTATCGTCCTCGACATGTTACCTGATAATCAAGCTACTGGTTCGATTAATGTCGGTACCCTATCCGATGATGAATTTGAGGTCATATAACATAAACGTCAGTCAGCATTCGGGAAGCTACGTCATGTCTTTATATCGTCGATACCACAATGTCTCACGACAAAAGTCTTTAATTAGAGCGTCTTACCCGTGATGACCTTCGGAGTTGAAACGTGAACATTCACGGTAAGACTGATCCACAAATTTAAAGTCGCTCAGGGGGTATGGGAAGGGATATGCTCGGAGTCTTTGATGGACCGCATTATAAACGAAGTGATCCTTCAGAGAAACAAATTGACCGACACAGCTTACCGTATTAGCAAGCTGACGCGACAGTTGGCTGGTCATATTTGCCAAAGGGTCGGTCCTTTTGCTGGAGCTGGAGCAGATGAGTCCTCAAGTGGAGACTACATCTAGGCAAACGTAGTGTATAGGACCTCCCTCGGCTAGCTGGAAAGACGACATACTTAGGGCCGGATGTGAATGTATGCGGAGAGAAGAGGACCGAATTGAGTGGCGCACTCTTATAGAGGCCTTGTCCAGCTGAAGTCTGCCGCACAAGATGATGAGATAGCAACCGTAATTGTGCCTATTATATAGTCGGTAAACTATATTTATATAATACATACATACATATGTCCCAGTTCACAAAGGTCTATAGATAAGAACAAATATTCCAGTGATCTTAATACGTGATAAGTCGCATGTAAGTATTTCGAACGTTGGCGCGCTCAGCATTGCAGCGCGACTTATGTCGTGTCACGTGACCGTCATCGATCCAATGGTTGAGCGCGTCTCGAGTCCATTCAACTCGGTCTCGAGCATCGCTGGGGAGAGGGACCACTTCACAACACCAACTCTATTGCTCTATTCATACATAGGAAATATTTATATGCGTGCATCTCTTTCACACATACTACGGAATAATTAAATGAATGGTGCACGAGCGAAACGGCAATACTTGAGTGGAAATTATTGAAAGCTGGGCCAGACCAGTCGCCATGTAGAATTTTTTGATGTGGGTGTTGTGTCTTCATGTCAAACGCTTCAATGATTATTATTTTCAAACTGACGGTGTAATATTTGTGTGTTCGTCATCTAAACTGTGCAATTCGTGATATTTTAGTGTTTAGCGGACGTATTACATTGCGAAGTTGAACGACAGCGGTGTGATGACGGCAGACTATAAACTGGTGGGGGGCTGCTAAAATACTACGCTAGGATAGTAACAACGTTTTACTACTGAAGAGGTGTTCAGATACAATATAATAGAGGTTCTCTCTCATCTCGGTGCGGACAACCATTTTGTTTTAAGTGGTGACGGTTGTTTACTCGACGCAGTGCTCGGTGACAATGGATAACGGTGAGTGAATCCATATTCTATAATCGGATTGCAATGTGTTGCGCATGTACAGCACATGACAATAAAATGCACTACTAAGTGGAGTGGAGTAGTGCTATCGGCGCGGTGTGTTTAGGCTGTATGTCCGTACACTGTGCAGTGGGCTGCGTGGCGGCTGCGTTGCACTTCTATGATTAGTCACCGCGCATAGGATGGTACTCCCTGCTCGGAAACCAAGTCGCATGCCACCCGCCTTGCCTCGTGCCCCGCACCTATCATTGATTTATGTCTTCATTTTATCAGCTGACATTATACATAATGAACTACGCCAGCCTTGCACTGATATGTTTTCAAACAGACTTGCCTTGTAATTTCTGATATGCTTATCATAAGCAGGTTTCGTTTTAGGCTAGATCAGGCTTACATAGCCATATTCTAGTGTCCACTGTACAAGATCATCAAATTTTAACATCTGAGCAAAATCACACAACTTTAATGTACTGCCATACTTATATTAGAAACATAGTCTAAAATAATAAAAACAAAGCAGTTACTCAATTCCAAATATCAACATCAAATGTTTTTGAAACTCTTTAACTAGTCTTTTTAGCTAACACCATAAAGACTACAGGGTCATGAACCTTTCCAAAGCTGGAACTTAATTGTTCCTTTTAATTCAGAAATAGATTACAAATAATAACATTTAATAATAATAGTTAATTATTACTCTGCTTTTCTAGTTCGCTATTCAGACAACCTAAATTGAATCAAAGCATTATTGTTCGTCCACCTGTTTCTCTATGCCCTGGGACTTGAAGCTCTGAAATAAGATCATCATGATTTATTTTCTCCACAAAGTTGTTACATTTTATAAAATCACTTAGTTCTAGGGCATCATGACTTTGTGAAGATTGGCTCCTGAAATAGTTACTATGTTAAAGTCTTGAGACAAAATCATATATTTGAACATATTGCTTCACCAAAATCGGTAACGTGAGTTAGAATTATATTATATCATGAGATAGGATTATGAGATATTGTTATATGTCTGTTAAATTGTACTTCAATTTAATAAATTTATTTATTAATTTTTATACAAAACAATGATTTTGTCAACCATCCTTTGTTAGCAGGTTTATTTCTAAAATGTCTCAACATGTAGTATTGCACTTATATTATTTACTTAGTCATCAGGTCCAAGTATAGTTACAAACATAATAAGTAGACAAAATAATGACCAAAACATTTTTCACAGCTATTTGAGTTAACTGTAAATAATAAAAAAAGAACTATATTGTACTTTATTAAATCATCTTCATCAGCCTGTAAGCGTCCACTGCTGAATATAGGCCTTCTCCATGGTATTTCATATAATACTATATTTACCTGATTGGAAATTCTTTCCTTTTTGGCTCTCTCTATAAAACATCATATGGATCTATATTTCAAGGTTATAGTTATAGTTTTCATCCCCTTACGGATGAAATTTAGAAAAATGATTTCTTTTAACAGTACCACTCTACCTTTTTAAATGGATTGATGTTCTAAATTTCAAGATGCAAATCAAGCTGCTTGGACTGGACATTTATGTTATTAATAATTTATCAATCAATTAGTGAGGGATTTATTTTATTTGTCCAACTAGCTTCTGCCCGCGGCTTCGCCCGCGTGGACTTTATTTTTCGCATTAAAAAGTAGCCTATGTCCTTTCTCAGGGTCTAAAGATTGTCTGTGCCAAATTTCATCAAAATCTGTTGAGAGGTTTAAGCGGGAAAGCGTAACAGACAGACAGAGTTACTTTCGCATTTATAATATTAGTAGAGATAAAGTGTTTAAGGGTAATCATGAGAACAAAATCATCAACGATACGTTCACGACATAAGTCTTCCTCACAGATCACCAAAATTTGCCTTGCCTTTGCTTTTCTGTAATCACTATTCTTGGCAGCCAGATTAGTCATTACAGTAAGATGTTGTTGATTCATAGATTAGACACTGTTGCCTGTTTCGTGAAATCCATCACAAGGCATAATGATATAATAATTATAATGGTTTTTTATTAAAGGCATTGCCCATATTACAATAAAAATACCCAGCTTACAGAGGCCTGGGGACGTTGAAGACAAAATGTTTGCTCCATGCTATTTTGCCTCAGCCAGCACACTGAACTTTTGCCTATACGTGCCTCCGTGGCCTAATGGCTAAATGTTGGATTCACAACCCGGAGGTTCCAGGTTCGATTCCCAGTGGGGGTATTTATCGGTACTCGGTTGGTGGTAGTGCATTTTCTATGTCCGCCTGGTTAGCTACCACCATGCTACCTAAGTTTGCCGACAAACAGCAGTGTTTAATAGCAATGTTGTGTTCCGGTATGAAAGGTAGCAGAGCCAGCGCCTCATTAGCTCGTGGCATCTATGAATACACTTATTATTAATGAATAAACTTATTATTATTATATATCTGGGTGCGCACGCTTACCATCTATCGGCCTTATCGTCATTTACCATAAGGTGAGGTGAAGGCCAAGTGCAAACCAATTATACATTAAAAAAATATATTTATGTGCAATGGTATTTCTAAATTCAATAATCAAAGGGATGAAAAATGATATATGGGAGTAATATTGGTCTATGTAACTAAGTAGTACGTCATGTTAACTGTTAAATGACAGTTCTCTTGATACACAAACTAAGTTTGCCCCTCTGAAGTTAGCTACACAAGGTTGCGAAGTAATAATTTTTAATGTATAAATGGGAAGCAAGGCAAATTAGCGAGTGAAAAGAAATGCCCTAGTGTTTTATGTCATCTAGGGATAGTTGTTATCGAAAATAATACACACATATTCTGACTACATGTGCTAAATTCCGGAGAGCTAACTTCAGATAACATGATACAAAGGAGTGTAGATAGTTAGGTTATATCCAGTTGAAAAGTACCTTGTAACAGCAATAGTTTCTGTTGATGATAATGATACACTCTGATATCATCAGAGTGTTAGATCAGGTACAGTCGAGTACAAAAATATATATCCACTTTTAAACCATGTCACATTCACCTTAATTGACATTTCCTTCAACACAATACATAGGAACAAGGAATTTCATTCAAAATTACTTTGCGTCGAAGTACACACGTTTTATATTGTACTAATGAAGCCGTCTCATATGATTCCTACTTCACCTATCCAGCGACTTTCTATCTTTGGAATTTTGGAACAACCAATTTTAGGCCCCTTATCAAATAAAAATATTTTACTCATTATCACATTTACTTGGTGCCAGTGTAATTACATGTTGTATAAGGGTTTCATTTTTTCTTTGGAACCCAGTAAAGTGATAACATCTCGCAACATACGAGCTGACAATAGTGAAAAATCGCAGAGCCCTTTTTTTTCTAGAGCTAAAAATACAAAGCAAATATCAGATCCGCGACATGTTAAGACTTGTCCTGACTCAATTCCGCTGTGGAATCTTTGTTGGAAGACAAACGTTAGTCAACATTTCAATAAGTTATGCAATAATATAAGTAGGTACTTCATCTCGCAAAAGATAAGAAAAAGAACGAAGCCTTTGAAAACGTGAAAAATGTTACTGTATTCAAAACCTTTCATTTCTTTACTACGACGATACGTATTCAAGGAGGGCACTAATATTGTAAGTACTAAAAATATGTAAGGTTAGAGTATGGAGTATGTTAGTGATTGGCTTTAGACATATTTAGAATAAGAAAATCACCATCATCATCAGCCGAGAATTGTCCACTGCTGGACAGAGGCCCCTCCATGGTATGCCTCAATGGTCGGTCCCGAGCCACTTGCATCCAGCGACTCCAATCTTTACCTTTACCAACCTTTACTAGGTTGTCGGTCCATCTATTCCCGGTATGTGGTCACCACTCGAGAATCGGTTATCCGTTCTTCGAGCTATGTGGCCTGCCCAGTTCCACTTCAGCTCATTGATTCGTTGAGTTGTATTGGTGACCCTAGTTCGTCTATTGATTTCCTCATTCCATATTTTATCTCGTAAAGAAATACTCCGATGAGCCGATCACTTTAGCTATTCAAGCACTACCGATCCGACCCCAAAACGACACTGCACAGGTACACCGTCTCCGCCGGCGGAGCAATAATCTTAGCGCTTGTCGCACAACTATCGGCACATTTCAGGCCGATTTTCGTTAATCCATTCTCCACAGAGCAACGCCCTAATCCAAGGCGATGCCCATGCGGCATCCTTAGTAATAAATTTATCCAGCTGAGCGCGCCCTTCCACGCTCCGCTCCATTGTCCGGGTGAAGCTGTCGTTGTCATAGGACCAAAAGCATCAAGTCTACCCGAAAAAATGTTGGTTACATAGGCCGCTGAGTGACTTTGAGCTTGTTTATTAGGCCAACAGAAAACAACCCATCCATTCGAATGACGTATTTGAGTGCCGCTGAAGGCGATTACGGGAAGGGTTTTAGATACGAGTAGCATAGTCTATACATCGCTAACATTGTACTGCGATTAAATACTACGATTAAAGTGAACAACCTAACCCTCAAGAATTCCGAAGGAAAAATTGCTGCTTAAAAGTAATCCCGGCTGTCCCCTTTTTGAGCTAATTCGACTGTTTTAAGGTCAAGACAGTCCGACTAATCGGACCACGCGGATTGTTTTCTTAATCTCAATTCCGCATGGTCCGACTGTTGGCATACGAAAACTTTTTTCCTGTTGGTTCGACTAAATATATGGAACTGAGAGAAAGACTAGAAGAATACGAGATTGCATTTGAATGTAGATTCCTTTGTGTAAAAAATATAGGGCATCATATATCTTAGGGCATTTTTTATATTTATGGAACTTAATTAATCTTATCATAATAAAAACTAACTAATAATAATATAAAAAGACACTTTTTCATTCTGAAGCGGTACAAAGTACGCCGGGTCAGCGGGTACAAATATTAAATCTTCTTACCGTTCCAATGGATGAAATCCCTATAGCAAGTCAGATATTAATAATATCTTTGAAGAGAACTACGATCCGATTTCATTTGCCCGCGAAGCCTTATAAAACATCGGTTACCGGAGAGTACGAGAAATTCTATAACAGAATTCACCCGATAATATCCATCATTGGCACTGGAAAGTATTTCATCTTTAAGGGTGGAAGTCCTTACGTTCTACAAATTAATAGCAGTGGACGTTTACCGTCTGATAATGATGAGTCTTGTAAAATCTAGACCTTTGCTCGAAGCATTTGGCTTAAAAAGGTAGAGTTTTTATGTTGGACTTTATGTTTTTAGGGTTCCGTAACCCTTTAGGAAAAATACTCTCTAAGATAATAAAAAATAATATCACTTGGTTGACCGTCCGTCCGTCCGTCTATCAATACAATTTTCCTCAGGAACGCAGGACGATGAAGTTAATATTAAATTCTCATGTCTGCAATCCCAATCTTCTAAGTAAACACAATAAAATGATCCGGCCGTTTATGACGAGTTCTTTTGCGAGTGCAATGTAATTAAGACCTAGGGTACTTCCCTTTGACCTAGGATCCTGAAATATGGCAAAAGGCAGCACTAGTATAATAATAAATCTGAAAACATTAAAATAGCTTTTTTACGATTACTAGCTTACATTTGCGCATGAAGCATCTATTGTGGAGACGGATGTATGTGATCGCATTTGCTCAACTGTAAAGTTAAGTTTGTTCTTCAATCAGTCTTACGTTTTCGTTAGAGCTTTGTTCGGTAGTTGTTACCTTACCTGTTATTTATGATTTTAATTATGGTAATTGTTAATATTCTGTACGGAACCCTCGGTGCGCGAGTATGACTCGCACTTGATCGGTTTCATACATATTACATGTTTAATTTTTCTATTCTTCAGCATAAAATCCTTTGTATATTTCAATAGCAAGGACTTGTACAGTATTTGTAGACTAATAGGAAGAAATACTCGTAACTGCAATCACTTTCACTCACACTGCCTCAACTATGTTGATAACCATATACTATGTTGATAAAATATACAAAACAGATACTATGTGCCTACCTATACAACAAAGATTACAATGTTTTGTTTTGTATACACATATGTAACATGCACACACACATTTGTCCCAAACAAAAATACGTGTTTACTATTGAATCTTATTTTGTGCTACAGACCGCGAGCAACTTTGTCCACGTTCATTTAAATTTGATTCATCTAAATATTATATGAAAGTTTGGATGTTTGTGACTCATATAATAATATAGTATCCCGTGTTTAAGTTTCTCTTTGTTAGGTTTCCGAACATCGTCCACCAAAGCGGTTAAAATTTTAATTGAAAAAAGGGAAATATCCGTTTTCTATAAACAGTTGACAATATAAAAGTAGGGAATTTGTGTGGACGTGGGCCTTCTTGTACATTATGCTCCGACGTTCAGACGTTCCGAAGGGAACTAAAGTAAACATAAGGCGATATAGATTCCCTCATAGATAAGTACGTCGGACTTTCTATGAGAGGACTTCTGGAAAGTCCTGCGCTGCGGACAAAACTCCACCCAAGGTACCTCGATATGGTTGTCGAAATACCGGATATCAAATTACGTCAAAATGAGGTACTTTATTCTTCTAATGGACTGAATAAGGCCAGTGGTCCAGGTGCAGCATACAGGACTTTCTGGTAATGGCGGTAAAATTCAATCAAATTGATAAAGGGTTTTGATAATTATATAGGATTTCTTAATAGTGTTTTAGACAGGTTTAGGAATTGAATTTTTTATACAAAACTTTCTAAGCAAGAGTTTTGCGTACGGAACCAACCTGTAAAGTTTAAAGCTTTTTGGTTTCTGTACTCAAACCCAAACTTGTAAGGTGTATCACTTTGTTATGGCATATATTTCGAAAAACAGCAACAACCTTTTAAGCCCTTCCCTTAGGGGTTCAATTTAAATACATAAAAAGTATCTGAAAAATTTCAAGTTACGAGTACTTTGGTTGTTTTTGCGATTTCGTTATTCATGAATCAATGAGTGCTATTTCTTTTGTATGGTATATTTAGCAGATAGACAAGTGTCTCAGTATATTAAAAGACATGTTCCTTACATTCGAGGCAATGATATTTTTAGATGAGTGTTGTACCCACCATTCATGATCCTTACATCCGCTACTGATCTCATAAACATCGCTTATTTTTCCTAGATTGTCGTTATCGTTGAAATAAGATACAATACTTTGCATTGGGCAGATATCGCATAATTTCAACGTCTGAAAACTTGGTGATCGCATTAATACGATTTAATACTTATCTATACGTAATGTTATAATTCCAATTTTGTGTGTGGGAGTGTATGCGGAAAGTAATCCCCGGAACCACTTCACTATTGGAAAAATTCATTTACAATTTAAAAGGTACTTAACTCCATATGACTAATTATGTATATGTGCAAATTAACCGAAGCTATTATGATTTGCGGATGGCCACCGGAAGAGATGTAGATAAAAATACCTACATAACTATTTTCTACCTCTAGCTAGAGAGTCGAGTATCTACTGAAGATTCCTCTGCCACTTAGTACCAATCATCATCATCCGCCTGGAAACGTCCACTGCTGGACATGTTCCTACCAGTGGTTTATGAAATTTTATTTTTCTAGGTAGATTTCATAGACATAGACAGACATAGACATATTTTTATTGACAAACACAATACAGAAAGACGTACAAGATTCCAGAAGAAATAAATACAAAAAAGAAGCCACAACAAATAATACAAATACAGTAAAACATGAACACAGGAAAAGAGAACCCAAAATAATAATAATAAATTTTTGTTGTATTGCGCTTGTCAAGTGGGAACCGAACTCATCGTGTGCTGCAGCACAATGTTTTTTTCGTGTACAATAATCGGTAAAATCAATACAGCTAAACAATTTTTTAAACTTATTGTTCTGACTAAAGCAAATATTATTTTTAAACGCGTTGTGTTTGATAATGATAATACTGAACAAAGAAAGAAACCTGGCATATTTTTAACGGACTAGAAGGTCTAAAAATAGAAGTAGAAAAGTAATGAGTTAGCCAATTACCTGAAAACGATCTCACGGTAGACGTTGGTACATGTTTGTCTAAGAAACTCTCTTCCCAAAGTTCTACTTCTCAGACAAGCTAACAAATTGTGTGTTGGATTCCCGGAACAACAAATGAAGTTAAATCAAAAGACATACAATAAATTGAATTGTATTGATATATTGGTGCTTTTGAATTGACAATAGTTGGCGGTACGAGCAGCTGTCAGCTGGTTCGCATGGCGTCAGGTTCCGCTCTTTCAAGTCCGAGCAATCGTCTTTGTTACTCGGTGACTAATGTATGACTGTAACACAAACTCATAATATTCGAGTACAGTATAAAAAACCGGCCAAATGCGAGTCAGGCTCTCGCCCGAATGGTACCGTACCATTATCTGTAAAAAAATCATCCTTTACTTAATTGTTTTATTTAACTAAATAATAAGTTAATATAACTAAATATTCAGTGAATATTTCAAGTGTCTACCTGTTGCCGTTATTGTTATCGAGTAAAATTGAGCAAAAAATTCACGTTAAATATTTATTTTATTCTGTATTTTAGTATTTGTTTTTACAAAGGCAACAGAAATACATCATCTGTGAAAATTTCAACTGTCTTACTCATCGAAGACATGCGAGCTCACGCACTGACAATCAGAAACATGTTTCGACAGCTCAGAATAATCATAATCGGCTACATACATGCACTGTTGGACATGAGCCTCCTTCGTAGATCACCAAGTTGGAATGATTTGATTCTGATTTGCAATAAAGGTGTTCATCACTCTTATCTTCAAATCTTGATTACGAATTATAATAACAGGAAACAACGACACGCGTACTTAACCCACATACTTAAGCGGTTTACAAAAAAACAACTAAAAAATCATCGTAAAGTCTTAGGCCTGCATGCCGGTTTTTAAACTGACACCCGTGTTTCATTCATCATCAGCCAGGAAACGTCTGCTGGAAATATGCCTCCTCAATGGTACGCTACATCGACCCCGTGTTTCATTACCCCATATTATATACCAAATACCATAAACTATTTTTTTCTCAAAAATATTGTCTATTATAAAAGGAGTCAATGAAATGACATTTGACGTTTGGACGTATCCGGTTTAAACAGAAAAGAATGATTAGTACTACAAAAACATACAAAAAGTGCAACTATGGTTTTATTATAATAATTTTGCAATTTTCCTTTGATTATGTAAATAGTGCAGGTCGGATTTGGAACGCCTATTTTGATTTTCTTCCTCTAATGAATATTAGTCTTCTTATCGAAATAAATATCAATAATGTCGTCGATATACTTTAAGTTTTTCTGTCTGTACGCACGCAGTTGTAACAAAAAATATTGAAGTGTGTCAATTTAAGAAATAAAATATAAGCTACAATAATTGCATTGCTAGTAACAAGTGGCGCCATCCATACCTCAGCCACGATTATTTGCTCGAGGGAGCTTCTGTATCGTAACCGTTTTGGAGAAGTGTAACAAAGGTTGGGTTTTACCCGACTACCGTGGAAGATTAATCGTGACGTGATTTGAAATAGGTCGCATAGCAAAGTGGGTTATTTGCAATGGATTGACTTGATTTCATGCCAGTGTCACTGGAACTATTTTTTTTCAATAAGACCCTTCTGTTCTTGAGCGTATTCTTGCCAATCATCATTGCTATGATTGACCCGATCTCTCATGCTGCTCTCATTACTGCTCACGTTAAGCTTTGATCCCTCCAGTTTATCCAGTCATATTTTTTCTCGAGGAGGAAATCTTCTAAAGATACCCGACTCCTTAGGAGAGAAGCCGGGTTATGTGAAATTTTTATTCACTATAAACCCCTCGGTGGTCATCTTCCACGCATGTCGAAGAGCCCTGGGTACTCCTAGGAACACAACAGCGCTCCTCTAGCGCTTCGCATGTAGCCCTCCCCTTACCCAGTTATCATATCATAGAGATTTAAATATAGTAATAGGTTATAGAGCGGTCATTGGGAAACGTTTCATATAAACATTTTGATCTCAAAGTCAATGGTATGTCAAATGTCTTGTACGGCCGCGTGACGTGATGTGACACTAGATTGAGTAATTTATTACCAATTGGTAATAAGTTTAGGATCAAAATGTTTGTTTGCTTTGTCCGGTCTATTAATATTAAATGTCTTTGCATAGAGGTCATATATTAATCCTGTGCTGAGGGTTGCCAGTTAGAGTCCTGCACGCTATGATTGATGGCAAGGTTTTGTAACCTTGTTAATTTTATACTCTGTGTAAAGCATACGAACTTTCAGTGCATGTACGACTATGCACTTCATCATTTTATATATTAAAAGCTTTTTTTTTATATAATAATAACAATACTGTATTTGTCATTATTTATATGTCACATTGCTTTTTCCTGTATTAAGCCGATTGTGTATTTTTTTTAAAATATATGCGTTGTATTTTCTAGTGTGGGATCTAGATAATGTTATAAATCATCATCAACAGCCTATATATGTCCCCACTGGAGGGGCTCAGGCCTACTCTCCTACAGAGAGTGTATGGGCCATAGTCCACCACGCGGGCCCAGTGCGGATCGGCGGACTTCACATGCCTGTTCAAGACATGCAGGTTTCCTCACGATGTTTTCCTTCACCGTTAAGCAATCGGATAATGTACTTGAATTGAAAAACAACTCATAGGTACACGGCTGGATTCGAACCCGGTACCCTCAGATTGAGAGTCCGCGCCTTATCCACTGCGCCACCGACGCTTCACATAACGCATAATGTTATAAATGGTCCATGGTAATAATTTTAAGATCTCTCAAGGTGTCTTTGTAATTTTATTAATGATCCATTTTAAGAAATCATTTTAACTTTTATCGTTACAATACATTTTCATTCATTGTTTTCTTCCGTTTTATGCATGATGGGTTTGCACTCGGCTTTCGTCTCACCTGATGGTAAGTGACGATAAGGCCGTTGGATGGTAAGCGTGCGCACCCAGAACCGTCAAGCTAATGAGCCGCTGGCCCTGCTACTTTTCATACCGGAACACCAAAGTGCTATTAACACTGCTGTTTGACGGCAGAATGTAACTTAGTAGTAGAAAGCCAGGCGGACACAGAAAATGCCCCCTACTACCAACCAATCCGAGTACCGATAGCCCTTTGCGATATTTATGTCCAAAATAAAAAATATTTACTTATTTGAAAAAGAAAAGACACAGTGCTATAAATACGTACATTAAACGACTGTCCAATGTTTAAAAATCACCAACTATAATAATGACGAACTTTAATAATATCCAGCTGTAATAATGTCTAACGGTACAAATATCCAGCTATAATAATGTCCAACTGTATAAATGACCAATTTCGAAACATACATAATGAAGTTTACATAAATAATAAATGAGAGGTACACAATATTGATAGCTAATCAACAATGACTGACAATCAATTTGGAATAGCCGTTTTTATGTGTCTTTTTATCTTTATGTATGGTGGGTTATGCGCTTGCCCTCCTGATGGTAACTGACGATAAGGCCGTTAGAGGCGTGCGCACGTAGAAGCCTCAATCCTTATGAGGTGCTGGCTGTGTTACGCATTGCTATTAAAACTGTTTGGCGGCGTTATTCTTTGCAAATAACTTAAATTGGAACACTACAAGTATATTTACGGAAGGTGGCCATAAGAATTAAACTACACATGATAAACCCGTCGTGTTGTGCTCGTTTCATTTGTCAGGACAAACTCTCTGACCTTGTGTGGTGTCCAGGGTCTCATGCTGGAGACATAAAATGGTCATAGGAACCGTCTTGTTGGGGCTCTTTATGGGTGATGACGGTGCAATCTAAATATATAAGCGAAATGTTATTTCATTTTTACAATTGGACATTAGTACAGTTGGACACGATTACAGTTGGACATTATTATAAATGGACAATTTAAAAATTGAACGTTGCCTTTGAATAGGGAACCCTCTGGGAATTGAACTCAGGATCTCCGGATTGTCAGTCCAAAATTTATCCATTCTATAATAAATTGTACGAGTATGTAGTTTCGTAGGCGCCCGAAGGGTATTTGATACATTTAGAGCAGAACGCGAATAAAGTATGTTTGTTATTAATTGTTTTTGAATTCATAATCATGATTTTACGATATGTGTGTAGAATTTGCGAATATCTGTGTATTTTTATTTATATATGGAAGCTATGCGGTTTTTATTGTTGGCGCTAATGTGATTTTTGTTGTTGCTTTGTGACTGTCTGAGCGATATGAATGCAAAATGCATTAAAATAATTGTTTTACTTTTACACGCTTTATATTAGGTTCACTTGTATGGAACTAACTATGTATGTAAATATAAAATCTAGGAATTCAAGTTTAACCTACCTCTAATTGTCGTATGGATTTGCAACTTTGTGATTGTATGGAAGTTGGAGGTCTGGAGGAATAAAACTTGAAAAATATTTTATTTTAAGGGTGACTCCCACACACGTAACTTGGGGATGAACTTTTTTCGCGTCCACCCCACCCCCTGTTGAATAGGTCTCTCAAAAATATTGAGAATCTAGGAACATCACTTTTCGATTCAGGGATCCGATTGCGATATATTAAGCTTTAAAGTGATAATTTTACCGAACAGGTACTTTAGGTTCCTGAACGTGTGTAAAGGAATTGAAATATTATTATCGTAAAATTCTTAAAATTTTCGCCAATCTGTTAAACGGAAAATGTAAATTTCGGCATATGATAATTGTAATAAGCATATTCGTTAACATTGAACGGCCCAGTGTGAGTTATACTACGCACCGAGGGTTCCTATAAACCCAAGAAAAAGCATGACGCTTCCAATAATAACTCATTTGTTAAAGTATGACGAGTGGTTTAGGAGATATGAGTGAACAGATGAACCTACTTACATACAAAGGTTGCAAAAAACATAACCTTTCTTTTTGGTCTCGACCTAGTCAGGCAAATAAATTAATGAGTTCAAAAAGTACTAGAAACCGTCTTCAACCGCCCCAAAAATCTGCAGCATTCATCCTCTAAAATGTTCACCCTTAGAGGTAGAATTAACTGGGCACATATTTGGTTTTTGTAAATTTTCTCAAAAAGTGCTAAATCAATTTCGATAAAATTTATATGGGACCATCTGGACCATCTCTGAAGTATGTACTACTAAACAAAAAACGAACCATTATATTGAGAACATCGTCCTTTTTTGAAGTCGGTTGATCTCTCTCTGAAGCAATTATAGACGCGACGAGTAAGGCTACTCCTGTTAGTATAATGTTATTAAAACTGTAAATTAATACCATGATTCCTGGAAACTATATTCCTTAGTAGCAATTTTTAATTTAATGTCGCTTGGATGGAACGCTGTAGTCGTTGTAGGTCGATAATGTTATTTATTAATTTATTGCGCTATTTTAAGCTCTTCTTGTAACTGGAAGCCGGAGAACTCTATGCTGTGAGTCTCACCTACGCTGGGTCTCGTAATTAGGCGATTAGCCCATCGCCTAGAAGTCCACCGCATTAATAATGCATTTATTTGCAATTGTACAAAACAGTTCAAAAATATAGCAATATATATTTATTAAACAGGCCTGAACGCCTGCAGTGAGGACAGATATAGGCTGTTGATGATGATTATGATGAAACGCCAGAAAACAACATTAACATTCAAAACAGACTGCGAAGGGCGAAATTTTTGTTATTCTTTTAGACGCAAAATACTTGCTATGTCTGACCTGATGGTTAAGTGACGTAGGCCTCGTAGAATCGTAGTGTGCTCACCCAAAATATCAACTTATTGAATTGAAGAAGAAATGGAATCCTTGTAATATCACTGTGGTGTCGATTTGTGTGACAAACGGTCACTAAACGGTCAGCTAAACTAACATGAAATTTGCAATAGTTATGGAGAATGGTGACCACCAGGTGATGCAACTGAAATAATTGATGATTTAAAAAAAACATATAAAGGGGCCGACAGACACACGGATAACCAAGTGATCCTAACAAGCATCCTTTTAACTTTTCAGGTACGGAACCCTAAAAAATTACAACCTATGAAATCTAAACGACTTTGATAATGTTTTATAAAATTCCTAATTTAGATGAACATAAACATTCTACATACAGATAACACGATTGTCTGTCGATGTACAGCTAAGGGAACACAGCCCACGTAAACACGACTTACAGTTAAATGCCGACAGTCAACTGTTCTAAGAAATCGAGGATCACACCTACGTGTGTCCTCCACGACTCCAGCCACCCTCTTCCCATTAAGCTCCTTGCATACACTTGTGAGGCGGTCGCGTATGGAATATCGAGCTGGCCTCGTTTCTAAAAATGCATAAATGTAACTATAGACCAAACTACGACTATAATAATAATAAAGTTCTTTATTAAAGGCATTGCCCATATTACATTATAAAAATAAAAACAATTTAAACTAAACTACATTAAACTTAAATTTAAGTAATCCTTACTTACTTACATATACTGCACATATATATGGAGCGGATAACAGTTTGGAATACAGTGGCCATAATTTTGTTTAGACTGCTCGCGAGTCTGTTGTAGAAAGACACTTTGTGTCGCCTCATTACGGCATAAAAATCGTCGACCCTGTTCTCAGCAAACATGCCCGATGCACCACACCGCCAGGGCAGGTTGAGCATGGCTCTGAATGCGTTGTTGTACTGCACACGAAGACAGCTGTAAGCTCTCTTCGTGTGCTTGTACCACAGCCGGCTCGTGTAGAACGACTGACAGTAGGCTTTGAACAGGGTGACCTTGACTTGTTTCAAACAGTGGGTGAATCGTCGTGCTAGCATATTGCTTCTGCAAGCGATCCCTCTTTTTTGTCGTTCTAAATCCATGTCGTCGTTTAAATTGTCTGTCAGGACATGTCCAAGGTATTTAAACTTATCTACAATTTTCAGAGTAGAACCTGCTAGTGTGACGGGTAATATTGTATCAGGACCTTTACCATACCTGAACGCCATAATTTCAGTCTTGTTTACATTGTACACCACCACTATGGGCCAATCTGCTCGAATTTTTAGCTAACTTCTTTATAATAAGAGAGCGAAGCTTGAGATTTTCATATCGTCTTTAATTCCGTGGCACATCGTCATAAATGGTAACAAAAATTATGTTCCAATGAGTCCATACAGTGCAATTAACAATGTTTTACTATGTCATATTCGCCCATTGTCAAAACCCTTAATAGACCATAGAGCGACAGAGGCCCTTATTCACTCTTTTCTACATTTCACTGAAATTATACAATAATTTCAAAAACCAAACCGGACTTATTGTACTTATTGCTGGTTTACATTTTAAAAATCAAAAAATGATATATCGATTGTGCGCAGTTACTATCAATAAAACAGTTAAAAGTGACCACTTTAGGCGGTTACATTTATAATAACTACGGAGAAACTAAACCTGAATCCATAATGTGTCGATAAACCGTAAACCAGCAGTGATTACCAAAATTTTGCAAATAGCTTGGTTTTTGAAATTATTGTATAATTGCGGAGAAATGTAGAAGAGAGCTAATGATGGCGTCACTGTCGCTCTATGGCCTCTTAAGGGCTTGTAACTCGTATTGCTGCGATCATATCGCCCTGCGGAGACAGTCCCAGTTTGATTCGATTTGTGGAGCGGTGACTCTAGTTTTCGGAGATAGCGCATACTAGAATGTCCGGCGTTGTAGAAATTTGTGAAGCTCATGTACAACAGTGGACTTGTGGTCTTATTTAATGTGTACAAAAGTGCATCTGAGGTGTACAGATATTTATGAATCTGGGTTTACCAGTCAGAGTTTTGAGAAGTCTATAGTGGCTACAAATTTGGTCTCAGGTCGCCAGATCTATTTCCAGTAGATTTGTTAGGCGGATTCTGCGAACTCTTGGCGTTCCTTGTAGCTGTTTCTCCAGTTGCATTTTTTCGCGAACGATTAATAACAGTATTGCAATTTTACTCGTAGCTCTTTTCAGCGTCTGGTTTTTCTGTGATATATTTTTTCGCGTTGCTTTTTCCCGCAGTCGGTATATTTCGTCGTAGCATTTCCACTGGCAGCTTTTTTACGCGCGTTATATTAGGTTCACTTGTATGTAACTATTTATGTATGGAAACAAATCTAGGAAGTCAATTTAACCTGTTTCTAACTACCGTATCTATTTGAAACTTTGTGATTTTATGTAATTGAAATGACAATACAATAATTTGGCACAATCTGGGCAGTAAGCAAAGTAGGGTATGCCCACATAGCAGGTTAGTTATCGCCATGTTGTCTAAGTCTGCCACTAAACAACAGTGTTAAGAAAGTTAACATAGAGCCAAATTAGTTTGAGCCCTTTTTTAAGCAGCTTTGTTTATCTTCAAAGGCAAGTGCAATCCCTTGATACATACAAAGTAAAATTAATCTGATGACCCTGTAGTACTTCGCAAGTGTGCAGTCAGTGCTTAATTCTTAGGATAAAAATACCTTTGTAATGTTATAAAATAGAACACCCTACGAGAATTGTATGTAGTGGTCTGCTAAGCTGGCTTTGAAGATGGTTGCTAGGTGAGGTATAAGCAGGTCAATCTCTATTGTGGGGTGCGTAAATATTCAATCGAGTCCAGTAGAAGCTTATTCTTATCGAAAAGGCTAAAATGAGACGAGAAAACACGCGCTTACACACACACAAAGAACACGCATGCTTAGCAGCGGCGATTTATATGACAAAAGAAGTAAAAAACATGATAGTGGTTATCATGCATGATACCCTGTCACATCAGTAAAATGTTGTGCATAAAACATTCCAGACTACGGCCGTGAGGATTCATAAAGTTAGTCGTGTCAGAGTGTAATAGCTTGATGTAATAAAATAAACTGCCATACAATGTCGTAGAAAGTTTTTAATGTAATTATTATAGACAACAAATATCAATACCGAATTAAACTGTATTCTTGGCTAAGCCAAAAGTGTTTCTATGTTTTGTTAGACCCCTTTCCTAATATATTAATTTCCTTGCTTTTTTAGGGTTCCGTAGTCAAACAAGGAACTCTTATAGTTTTGCTCTGTCTGTATGTCTGTCCGCGGCTTAGCTCAGAGTTATTACTACAACAAAACTGTAATTTGGTACGGGTGTACATATTAATCACGTCAACAAAGTGGTAGAATACAATCTTGAAAAATATTTTTTTAGGTAATTGCTCCCATACACTTAACGTGGATATTAAAAAAAAATTTCGCGACTATCCCTTTGTTTGGGGTATCGTTGAATAGGTCTTTCAAAAATATTGAGGGTTTAGGAACATAACTTTTCGATTTAGGGATCCTTTTGCGAAATATTAAGCTTAAAGTGATGATTTTAGTCAGAGTCGAGCGTCCCCGCTCTATCAGCTAAACTGTTGCTTTTAAAAAAGTGAAAAAATTCACAGTACTACATAAACTGAAGTTAAAAGGAAAACTATAACGACTAAGTTGGCTTTACAGGATAATGGGTATTAGACGTGATTAGCGGTAAACCGTGAACTTATTGTTCCGGGCAATTACGGAACCCTACACTGCGCGTGGCTCGACACACACTTGGCTGCTTTTTTACGTTTGAATTTCCCTTTAATTTACTTTTCCTTGTATTTTATTTCCTGTTCGCAAGTTTTTTGAAAGCTTTTGTGATCTTAGCGTGTTTTCTAGTGGCTTATTACTCTGATCGATATTTTTCCGAGCATTTCTGGTCGTTACGTCATACAATACAATCATCGCTGATTGTCTGTTTACGGTATCAAAATAATAAGTTTAATGCATTTTGCTGATGGTTGTTTTAGGTAGTAAATATAACAGTACTCAGTACATAAAAATTCTTAAAAAATATGTTTTGATTCAGTATGAAGTTGCACGATATTGATTTTTATATTATATTGTAAATCATGTCAAAATAAATTTTGTACGAAACTTTTATCGTGCGAAACACTTTACAAATTGTGCAAAATATAGATCGGAAGTGTGTATTCGTTTTCGTTTTAGAATTCGTTGTTTCTGTAGTTAGTTAATGAAAATAAGAGTTTTTTTTAAATATCGGAATCGAAGAAAACCAGCGATTTTGTAAAAAAAAATTAATCATAACGTTGAACTAACATTTATGTAAATTTATCATAATATCGAAAATCAACCCCTCCCTAATCTCCTAGTCCAGTATAGTGAAACCCGGGAAAGTATACAATACAAGGTATAATTAATAACTTTTACGCGGATGAAATCGCGAGCATCAGCAAGTATAAAACAATTATTGTAAAACATATTTTATTACATATTATGTGCATACTCTTATTACGTATATCGTGCAAATACTTGGAAATTGATTCTTTCGTGCGTCAATAAAACAGTAATGTCATAGCAAATGCTGATACCACATGAGTAAGGGATATTTTCTCCTGTGCTAAAACTATGCCATAACTAACGTTAAAACTACTGCATACTCTTTATACAACATAATCTTTTATTTACAATAACCGAGGGTAACTTATAAATATATGTTTGGTATTATTATGTAGTGGAAATTTCAATTAAAGGTGAATGTGACATGGTTCAAAAGTGGATACATATTTTTGTACTTGAGTGTCTTGATATGTAATTTGGTCTTTATATACAAATAAAAAACAGGCTCAATAGAAAAATCTGGAAAATAGCTATAATTAGCGTTTTTGTGTATGTCTAGTCGACTAAACCCCAGTTTTAATTTTAGTTGTCTACAGGTCTTGTGCTTTACTGAGTAGGTTTCTAGGTGTGTTTACGGAACGTTAAAAACGTTGTGTCGTTTGACATTCCGTAAAGTGATGGGGTGTCCCCGTGCCGCTAGTAAACTTTCGCAGTAACGTACATCGCAACAGATAACTTTCGCGACAACGTACGTCGCCGTAATGAACTTCGCAACACACCCGTAAATACTATGTACTACATAATACTGGCCTAGGAATTATTTACGATACAAAAGTATTTTGACCTTTAAAATATCTTAAAATATCGACAGCCAAAGACTTTTAAAATATTACTATTTATATTTAACCTACTATATATATTTAAATATCTTTGCTTACAGCAATAGGTAATTTAATAAATATAAAAAAGAGTAATCAGAAAATTAAATATTATTTAAAGTTTTATTAATACCTACAATCTCGAAATCCAGCTCAGAAATTTGGAAGTACAAATTATATTAGTATCAACTATATGGCTACAGATTTTCTAACAAAACGTTAGAATAAATCGATGACATACACACCATATACTCAAAGCAACCATTAAAAGTTGTTTTAAGTGTATATTGTTTTAAATTGTTATTTACATAATTATACAGGACTTGTTAATTTGTCTTAGGTGTGAGGAGGTAATGAGGTCCCGGTAGCGGAGGGTGGTGGCATGCAGCGCGCCTACTCGAGCGGCCCTGCGAAGCCGCTAGGCTCTGCCGCCGCCTCCGCGCACTCACACCACCGCGGGCACGCTCTGTACACGGATATCGACGATCAGGTACTCCGCGACACCCTTCTGCTGGACAGTCACCTGCCAGGCCGTCCGACGCGACGACGGGTCGCTCTTATTACTAGACACTTAATAGACACACTACGATATTACATAGAAGTAGTATCTTCTTCTAATATAATGATTTATATCGAAGTAGACCGTACTCTAAATTTGCGCTTGGTTAGTTATTTTTAAATTTAAAGAAAAAGTTCAAGAAATAGTAACAGTGCAGTTTGTAATTTTAATTTTGTTTCACAGATACCGGCGTCAGTGATCAGCAGTGTAGGAACCGTGAGTCTGTCGCAATCGTCGACTAATCCTGCACCGAATATCACAATGGCTAATCCAACGAACCTCGGAAACGGGAGCAGCACCACCAATACCACCCAAACTACTCCCCAACCGGCCACTCAGGCTCCTGTGCGGAATCTGCCAAAGAAGCGAAAATATGACCCCTCGGAACTGGAGGAGATCGAGAGAAACTGCACCAATAGTGTAATGCCGCCTGTTAGTGTACCGATGCCGATTGAATACCAGGCATCGAGTTTTCAGCAGCCACTGATGATGCAGCCTTCGCCTATAATTCGTCACTCGCCGGCCGCCGAGATGAAGTCGTATCCGATCCATTACCCGAGCATCGATCTGTCTGAGTGGTGCGACCACCGCGTGCTGGCCAAACAACGCGGCCTCTACATACCGGGCGTGATCCGCAAGGCGGAAGGTTGCCGAGTGCTCGTAGACCTGGACGGACAAGAGAACGAGTGTGTCGAGTACAGTGACATTTTTGGCATGAACAAGTACGACATTATCGGGGATGCGAGCCCACAGCTAAGTCACTTGTTGATAGGTTCAGCTTGCGTGGTGCGCACCGCAGACCCTACGAGGGAGAGTCTACAGAGCGTGTTCGTCGAAGGACTGGTGTTTGAAGTCCACAACTCGCCTATACGAATAAGGGTTAAGGTAAAAATATCATATATTTACTTCGTTTTTTTGTCCGTTTTAAATTCAACTTACTCCTTGAAATATTTAAACGATTGTCGGGCTTCTAGAAATAGTATTACTTAGTGCTGAATTTGAAAAGGTCTAGCCCACCCGCTTTGATTAGTTACCGTTGCAACCGTTTCAGGCAAAAAAGTTTTAAAGTGTATATTTCCGGACATTTTTATTTATTCACATTTCCAAAAAGTAAACATACATAAATTTACTTATAAAGCTTATGATCTTAAGTTAAAATTTATTCCAACTAGATAGTTTTCAAACTAACGTAGCTACTCATTCGGTTGTTTGAAGTTCAAGTTTAATAATTATATTACTTGTCGGTATTGTACTGTAATAAACATTTAGTAGATTTTTTTGGAAATATCCGTAAAGGAGGAGGCCTTTGTCCAGCTGTGGACGTCTCCTGGCTGATGATGATGATGATCCTTCAAGATACGTAAAAAGACATTTATTGTAAGAAGGGATAAAACGAGTTAATAAGGTAAAAGTTGTTTTTAAACGACTTTATTTATAAACTGAAGTTATATTTCCATGAAGCACACTGCAAACTCATTTCACGGCACAGCTGGCTGCTTTTCGATTAGTTTTCTATTCCATCAATCTGTTGAAAGCACTCAGTCGACATAAATATTTTTGTATCGCTTTTTATTTTTCAATGTTTTCTCATGTGCATAAAGAATTTGCACTTGGACTTCAGCTCACCTGATGGTAAGTGACGATGAGTCCTTTGGGTGGATAGTGTGCACTTCTAAAAGCCTCAATTTGTAAACAAATTATCCCTGTATACGCTTCCTGTTACGTGGTGTATTGGGGTACGCTACTACGCTTGATATTATTGAGTTTGTAAAGATAATGTCGCTGCTGATTAATATACTTAGGTATGGTACAGCAGGTTGAAACGATAGCTTAGTGAAGCTTAAAGCCCTATTTGCTATACAGTTGGGATCGCAGTTTCCCGGAGAGTTCTCGGGTTTGCCTGGCTAGCTACCACCATGTTACCTAAGTCTGCTGCCAGTCAGTGTTAATAGCACTGTTGTGTTCTGATATGAAAGGTAATAGAGCCAGCGCCTAATTAGCTCCAGGCTTCTGAATTTGCATGCTTTACATCCAACGAACCCAAGCGAAGCCATTTGTAAACCCAATGTACATAAAAATATTACTATTACGTGTAGATTGGATCGTACCATTTGTGACCAGGTGACGGACGGAGATATGGGCAAAGAGACGGTTGAGGTGAAACGCGCAGATATTCGTCTGCTGCAGCCGCCATGGGCGGACGAGCTCGAGGACGCGGGCTCGCACGCCGCCACCGCGATGCACGCACAGCACATGAGGATGCACCACCCCACCATGACGCAGGTGAGAACAGACCCATTGCTAAGCCCCTTCCACTCCTACCGAATCTGTTCTGATCTACCACGGAGCAGAATAACCAGTGGAGGGCGCGTGCGGTCCTCCGCTGTCGATAACCGTATTTTATCCTCAATAACAAAGTATGTGTTATTATTAGAACCAAATAGCGTGGAATGTGCACTACAACTTAAATTACACAAAAGGTGGTATAATATTTCACAGGAATAAAATTTTATGAAATAAAACGTATTTGACACGCGCGTTGATGTCGTTTCATGTTTTTGCTTTCTGATACACTGACATGAACATTAGTGTTGTCGCAGCTTACTTCGCCTCCCAAAGTAAAGGAGAATTTTGTTCAGAACAAAAACGCGTTCACGCTCTTTACAGACCTACTCCTTGTGATCTACATGCTAGAACGGCCCGGAACGTGCCTTGATCGGATCATTAGAACTGATGTGTGACAATCTGTACATTTTGTATTACATTCTAGACTTCCGGTTTCAATTCTAACTACATCCAAAACAGAACGGAATCGGTAGGTGTAGGACGAGGCTCACTGGCCCCATTTCAGCGGAACCAAAATTTATTATTATCATCATTAGTCGGGAAACGTCCACTGCTAAACTGGTCTCGAGACGCTTGCATCCAGCGAGCGACCCCCCGCGACCTTTACTAAGTCATCGGCCCACATGAGTATTTGTGTAAATCCATAAAATATTATTTATTTGAATCAGTTTTGCCATTAATTTATTGAATCACAAACTTGAATTTTGGAATAGGGGAATTCATGGGATAACCTGATGTGTTGATTGTTCGGTTTGTTTTTTCTTTGTTCGGGCTTGTTCGAATTATTTAGAATTTGTAGAAATGTATTATTGGATAGCAGTCGTTATTGTGTTTCTCGTTCTCCGTTCGATCTTCCTAAAATAATTATTACCTGTGCACACGGTCGGCGGATAGTGATCGCAGTAAGATGTCAGCGGTGTATAGATAAACTCTGCTGCATGATCCCAAAAATATCGAGTGTAAAAATAACGAAACGTCCATCAGACAAAAAACCCAGTGAAATTAACGTTCATCTCTCTTTGATCACGAAAATTATCTCAGTCCGGAAAATAAATCATTTGGCAGTTTCGCGTCACTTTTGTAGTATTATAGAAAAGAGTTAGACATGAGATAACAATTAAACAAATGTCAATTTAAAAAGTGGGACCCAAAATTATAACTAGAAATTGAGACTGCTACAGACGATGTAAAATGGTGGTTGTCAGTATGAAAATTTATCTACAGATGCGTCCTGATAACTTCTACACATCGTCGCCGATGCCGGGCGCTGGTCCCGTAGTAACAGTCGGTGCACTGTCCAACGGATCAATGGACGAGCTCCGGAAACGCACATTCGAAGACTACGGGGAAAGTGACGACGAAGAACTCAAAGAGGACATGATGTTTCCTATTGACGCAACTCACATGGGTAAGCCAGCTTTGCGTCGATGGAACGTTTTGCGGGATGTGCGCAAAGCTAATTTGCAATTTCATCGAACTGTTACAGTAGAGAAATGCGAAGCCTCATGTTCGTATTCGGGCATGAGTCGCCCGACACACTGTTCGATCGGAAACATCAACTACTCTGTAGGGTGTGCTGTCCAGGAAGCAATGTTCCCGTCCGGTCAATAAGAGGGTTCTGAAGTCAAGTTCAATATTATATGCGTGTTAATTGTCTAGTCTACTTAGATTATTTGCTATGATGGTTCCGTTGAGTAAATTTACCAACAACGTATTTCGACTTATTGTATTCGTTGTCATGATCACGCATCTGGTTGCTAAACATGGCAGACATAGTGGATGCAATTATAAGGACACCTTGTTTGACCTCGGAACCCTAAACTAATTAATGCAAATCCTTGTTAGGTTGTACTCGTATATTATTATGTCAGAGTAGATGTTAAGAGTTAAGAGAAAGTTGAATGTAATTAAAAATATTTATTGAATGATGATGTCATCCGTAGCAAGAAAGCTGAAATGTTATTACTTTAAGATAAGTGTTGTGGACCCTGCGCGGTCCGTACAAAATACGTAATAAACGTATATATTCTGTCTTTTAGTCCATTTTGACTGATCCTCCTCTACTCGGACCGTGTTCATTAATAAAGTACCTGTCTGGTACTCAACACACTATACACCAGCAAAATGAGTGATGTTCCACATGTAACTAATCAAATCGATTTGGAGTTGGGTGTTATTGATTTGACAAGATAGTTAGGGTTCTTTCTATAATTAAAAAAAACACATTGTACAACAATGCTATAGAGGAATAGAACTCTCAATAACTGCTGAGCATAAAGTACCTATAATTAATACAACAATTGAAAGTTAGTCTGTTAGGTTTTCAAATAAATTCCACACAATAAGACGCCATTGCTTTACCGCTATAGTTATTTTGCTAGTCAATACATCCATCAGCATATTCATCAACGGAAAAGTAAACTGCTATACATGGATCCTATACGTCCATCCATCCACCAATCGATGTTAGGTCGACCACATACATAAAAAATGTTTTAATAAAGGTGAGACTTCACTGAGAGCATTTGACGACGAATGGTATGAATAGATAGCGAACAAAATAAATACAAAGTAAATACATGTATAATACTGACCTTATAAAACAAGAAATGTCCTGACACAAAAATTAAAATACAGAAAAATAGCTGTTCTGTTAAGATATCTCGTAAATCATCGCTCGTATATTTGCTAAGGAAACCCGATGTGGGCGTCCCTTTGTCTTGGTAAGCAGCATAGTTGTCACTAGCTGAAAGTTGAACGAAGCTGTAAGTAGCTCCCACATACTAAATTTTTACAGAAAATAGCGCTCTCTTTTATAAACCTGACCGGTCCTACGATGGTCATATATAAATTATCTTCTCTGTTTATATATAATAACTAGCTGACCCGGCAAACGTCGTTTTGCCATATATTAATCGAATAAATTGACTTCAGGAACAGGTTAGAATCTGGATCCGTATCGATAAGTAAACCGATCAATGGTTCAGGTGGTGTTACAATTTACGGAAGTTGCACTGGCTGGATCATTCTTGAATGCGCTTACCATTACAATGCGGACATTCCTTGTCCATAGCACCAATCCCCATTTTGAATGATAATAATATTTAATAATAATCATCAGCCGGGAACGTCCACTGCTGGACTCAGGCCTTCTTCATGTTAACTTGTCAACTTAACCAGGTCGTCGGTCCATCTAATTGGGGGACGGCCCGCTAGACGCGTCTCGGTACGTTGTCACCACTCGAGAACTTTTACTCCCCAGGTTCTTCGAGCGATGTGGCCTGCCCATTTCCACTTCAGCCCACTGACTCGTCGAGCTATGTTAAATATCACGCTCATACTCGAATGCTAGACGACATAATGAATCGGATGTAAATTCCCGATATACTTCTTGTCGTTGTTGGTCATTTTGCTCTGCGACCGCTGAAAGAAAATTTTTAAAAGTAATATAAATAAAACTAATATTGCTATTAAAAATAGGGATTGGTGGTAGAAGGGTGACATTTTAGGGTTGTATGTATTTTAATGACAAATCGTACAAATTACAAAAATTGTTCAAAAAGTATTAATTTTTTTGCGTGTCGATCTCGACTATTATCCCGTAGGGGGTATGAAAAAATTATCCTATTCTCAGACGTACCAAATATACCTATAAAATTTCATAAAAATCGGTCAAGTCGTTTCAGATGAGTTTTTTTACAAACACTGTGACACGAGAATTTATAAATTAGAAGGTATAATATAAATAAATATAAAAACCGACTTCAACTGACTTAACAAATTTTTCCCTTATAATTCTACTGAAATTATCTGGGTACATATTTGGATTTTGTTGATTTCCTCTAAAAGTGCTCAATCAATATCGATAAAATTTATACGGGACCACCTCTGAAGTATGCTCTACCAAACAAACAAAAATAAAGTCGAATTGAGAACCTCCTCCTATATTGAAGTCGGTTTAAAAACAAATGCCGTTCGTTATAGTCTTGGAAATACTGGAAAAGCCAAATTTTTTAAAATATTCCTCATAATCTGGATGAGGTTTAAAATATAAATTAAATATTAAAATTTGTACATAACGACGTCTATGGGTCAACTAGTCGTGTGTAAATATCATTCATGAGAGTATTTTTTAAACAGTTAATTGGAGCGGCATTCCTAACTCTTAAATCGAGATCTGGATTCAGTCCTAGCTCGTACCAATGATTTCAATTTAGTTATTTAGTACGAATGATACAGAATCATTACCAATGACTTTTCCGCGAAGGAAAATATCGTGAGGAAACCTGCACACTCTTGAGAAGAAATCGATTCGTATTCGATTAAATAAAAATATCATCTTTGATTATAGGGAATCATCATCTTCCTGCCCTTATCCCACTCGGAGCTGGGTCGTCACAACATCTTTCCTTTCACTTTTCCACCGTCATTTCACACCTTTCACACATTCTTGACTTCACAATCCATACATACCTTCTTGGGTCTTCCTCTACCCCTATATACATCAACATTCATGCTCAACACTTTTCTTGTTATATGTATTTCATCCCTTCTCATAACATTATCACCACCAGGATAATCTATTACTTCCCAACTTTTCATTTATTGAAACTTTCTCTTACTCATTCCTGATTCTGTCCATTCTAGTCACTTCACACATCCATCTTAACATCGCATCTCTGCCACATGTACTCTTCTTTCATCAGTCTCTTTGGTTGCCCATCACTCAGATCTATACATAAATAAGCATAAAAAATATGGTTGTGTAATTCGACAGACCATGTAAAAAGGTTCCTCTATCTTTTCTCTCTCGATACGACTAATATATTGTTTTAGTACAACTAGCCAAAAAATCTAGTCACGCGGTTCTAAAACGCTCCACATAGGGCGTGTTTTGTGACGTCACATGACGTTCGAGCGTTAAAATGTATGGAGCTTGTGTCGATATTTGTGATATCTCGTGAAATATTATTTGTATGTGTTAAATGCCCATATAAAAACGTTCATAATGTAATTAAAAACTAAATCTATTCGAGGACCTAAATTTTTCGCAATTTTTGATTCATTAAATTCTTGCAAAATTCAAATAAAAAATGAAAATTCTACCGAATATACTGGTAATTTGGTTGCATATTGTCAGCACTTACAAATGTCCACGGAAATTCATCCAGTCAAAGTGATGCGGTGTGCAGGGGAAGGGTTACACTCTGATCGGCGCCAGGGATGGAGAAAAGCACGCTTATTGGGCAATGCAAAATCGCGACACATCATCTAAAGTATTCGTCTGTCATTCACACCTATTATATTTATGATGGACACATGTTCACAGCATTTTACTTTTCCGGGTGACCAAATTAACAATAAAGATATGTAGGGCCGGCTGATTTCAATAGATATGGATCATCACTTGTGTCATCTTTCACGGCTGTTTATTGCAGCAACTTATATTGGCTCGAAATTTGAAATTATTATAATCAATCAATCACGCTATGGTCTCAGTCCGAAGTGGCAACTACAAGGCAGGGAAGTTGCGACAAAAAATATTATTTTGTTATGAAAATGTTCGCCGACCAACAAACCAAACTGATTCACTTACTTACGCCGTCTTAGAAAATGGCAATAATCATGGGCAAACCTGATGTCCATAACAAAATTATTTTGTTTTATGGTGTAGCCATATCAAAAGGAATCTGACGGATAAATCAGACATGAATACAGTCTTTGTCTATGAGAAAGTATTATTTCAAGTGTTTACAGCTTCACACATATTAAAACGGAATCCCTGTCTATATTCCCAGGAGGATTAATATGACAGGAAAATGATACCAACTACCACAACTACTCTTTAAAAAACCCATTTACATTTCATAAATTTAATGAAATGTTTTTTTTAGTGTAAAAACTAAAAAAATATATTGCTTCCTTCCAAGGTACGGAACACTCAGTGCTCGAGTACAACTCACACTTGATTAGTTTGTGATCTAGCATGAAAATTTTCCAGCAATTTGAACTGCAATCAAAAATGCAGTATGCATTCAAGCCCCAAAGCCCTGGTTGTTGCCACAATGCTAAATAATAAATTGAATTCACTTCTACACATAAGTTACAATATTATAGACTGTGACTTGAAGTTAGGATATTAGCACATGAAACACTTAATTGACCTTGTTTGAAATCAGAACTCTCTGCGGATGCGGATCCACAAGATTTTCATATTATCATTATTACTGATTCAGGACGGATGTCTTTAAATGAATTGACTCGAATGTAGGTTAGATAGGTTGCGGTTTATTTAAAAATCCAGGATAATTTTACATTTTAAATTTAACGATATTGATTTACAATGTTAAAGTAAATTTTTATTTGGGTACAGATCACAGTAACAGCAAACGTAGCAGTCTTCAGAGTCGCGGAAGCACGTGCAGCCTGCTCGAGCGGAGCCTGACCCCTCGGTCCCAGCCACCCACGCCGCGGTGAGTCACTTTATTTCCATCGTTATCGAGTTTTTCATTCTTATTGTTATATTCACCGCTGAGCACGAGGTATGTCTTATTTTCTGTTAGGCCTGTCCCTTTTCGGGCGATTTAGCACATCATATAGTTACTACTACAAACGGTACGCTCAAGGATCGCTAACATGTCACGCACGTATTCACTCACACATTCGCGTGTATATAAATGTTATCCGTTCGATGTATGGGAATAGGAACCGGTATCACGACATTTGTTTGAAGTGTCCGGCCTATGACTTTAGTCCCGTCATCGCTGTTTCCTTGCAGTCTTTCGCGATGTCCACTTAGTTGCTGCTTCCCACCCTACGGTTTCAGTCAAACCAATCTACTTATAAATAGTTAGAACAGGGAAAACTGCTTGCATGAGAGAGGTTTTAGTTTAAGAAATGCGTTCCTACAATCGTTATTTATCTCTCTCATGTTTTCTCAAATTAAGATTTCACATGATGTACTACTGAAAAGGAAAAACACAAGTCACGGTACTGTACAGTGTTCACGTTGCCTTAGTTACATGATGTTGTTATAAGCTATGTTGTATTGTTTTTATATTTTTCTATATAAAACGTGTATTCTGCGCCTTTCGTGTAATGATGTTCCTTTACGGTAGGGTTGAGCTGTTTTGCGGGCGAATTTCTTTTCTTCTGAAAGCATTACTTTTTTGTCAAACGAAAAAATCTACTGTTGAATATGAGCCTTACACAGAATGCCCAGAAATAACGGCCTTTCAATGAGATTCACCATAATTTGGTAATCGCATTAGGATGGTGTTCCCCGCATCCTGGAATTTTACCTATGTCGCCTGTTCCGATACCCACGAAAACATTAGGGGCACTTCTACACGAAAAATGAAACCGAAAACTAACACGTGTTTGTTAGTATGCTGTTAGCGACCATGTAGTTTAAATGGAAAGTATGAGTTTGTTTTGCTTGAGAGACGTGCGTTTCAAAGTATTAGTAACGCCATCTAGTGACTTGGAGCAAAACTAAAACAAAAATTGTATTCAGGCGCATTCGTTACAGCATTGTTCGTTGCATATTGTTTATGATCTTTACTATTTTAACTATCCATATTCTGTACGGAGCGCCCTCGGTGCACTTGACCGGTTTTTAAACAATTATTATGGTGTTTTTCTTTATCTAATCTTTATTTTTGTTTTTAAATTCTTAAGTAAATATTATAAATGTTAGAATTGTAACATATGCTTCAAAGTTTCGTTGTTCCTGTGAAATTTAATAATGTCATGCAGAGATGAATTTGGCGTATGAAAATGTAAATCAATATAACAAGGGAATGACAAAAATTTTAACTGGAAAGTACGTGTAATTAGTACATGTGCATTCCAATAAAATTATAAACCTGACTAGCTTGAAAAGAGGAGTTACTTTAACATTGTTATGAGAAATCCTTTGTCTTACAAAGCTGGTTAGGTTATCAAGGTTGATATGAACATTGGGTGGTTATACAATATATTTTCCTAGAGCCACCCTTTGCGAGAGCGAAGCCTTTGCAAGTGAGAAACTTCACGAGCGAAATTAATTAGAATTATTTCCTAATACCTACGTGTTGCGATTTCAGTAAAATGTCATTTTATTTAAAACTCGATGCGAGCTTGCTGTTTATACCGGACGTTCGAGTTATTTTCGTGTATGGCTTGAAGTGAAGTATTGATCTATATTTCTAGAACGAGCTGAAGAAGAAATTTGATTTACCCATGTGACTTAAGTTTTTGCGCAACTTTTATATGTTTTGACGAGATTAAGAAAAAACTGTTTTTTTAATTATTAAAGGTCCTTTTGTAGTTTTTGTATACGAACATTTTAATTGCAATCGTAATGATATAACCAAATAGCGTTTATGAATGTCTTTACAAACACTTGTAGTATTGATGAAGCAATTTTTGATCCTGGTAAATGTATCACCTTACATTGGTTGATCCTACATATGCCGGGACCACAAGATCTAAATTTTTTATTGTTGTGTAGCTAAAAATCGTACAGCCCCGAGCTTAGAAAGCCGTGAACAAAGAATGTTATCTCTATTGCAAGTAATTAAAAAAATAGAGTTTCTTTATAAGGTAGCGCGAAACGAAGTGTGCAAAGCGAATAAATGTGTTCTGTGCGTCGTGCTGCTGTGTAGAAAGATTTACGCGTCGTCGAATCAGTTGCACATAAAAATATGACAAGATGTCGTGGCGTAGGCAAACTGGACTGGATTTCAAAATGCACTAGGTCCTTGAATGAATATTTACGAATAATACAACTAGCGTTTCGATTACACTTTCGTTGGTTCCCCTAAAGTATGGAATGCCCTACCAGTTGACGTGCTCCCTGCATTATGCAACTTGGAAATCTTCAAAAGATTACTACTAAAGCTTCAAGGCTAGGCAAGCGCTTAACGTGTTCGACTACCTTAAATCGTAATCGGCTGCATAAGTCCACTGCTGGGAATGCCCATGAGCCTCTCTAGTAGAGCCACGTTGGATTTTTGATGAGGCGATTTAATATTTTTTATAGTCTAGAATAGTCTGAAAGACTAGATTTAGTGGATACTGATTCGATAATTTTTATTGCAAAAATATTACTTTATCCCTACACACTTTTGATGTGTCCTTGTGTGACCTTAGTACCACACTATGTGAATGTTTGCTGCATGCTAGAGCACCGTGTGTGCTTGGTGTCTTTTACTGTATTACACGTGGTCTTTTAGTACATAGGTACTTGGCCTTGTTCCAGTCTTAGTCTGCCGTCAAATAGCAGTGTTGGTAGCACTGTTGTGTATCTATCATAAAAGAGGACACATCCAGCGCCTCACTCGAAGCTTCTGTGTGAGCTCGCTTCCTCGCCTTATCGTCACTTACCATTAGCTGAGATGAAGGCCGATTGCATATCTGTTGCATATAAAAAACATTTTGCCTTAACAGTTAAATTTTGTCTACATTTTATGTTCATACTCCTGCCCTCAGCGGCAAAGCTTTCTTACTTCGTAATTACAAAAAGTTCCGCTTTTATCTTGTAAACAATTTTTCTCTTCTAAGAACCTGGCTTTGATACTCATATTTCTAAGCTTGTTCCACTTTCAGGTAATCGACCCGAGTGCTGTTTCCCATGTAGTCTGTTAGAAAACGTGACCTAAGTTCAATGTATCTTTTGCAATGGTCGTGATACGTGTGTTGTCACTGATTCGGGCGCAACGTAATCAAAATTTTGACTGACCTTGTCAGTTACGTCAACGTACACATTTTACTTCAAAAAATATCGTAGTATCGAATTTGTTATATATTAACTTGAGAATCTGTTTTTGTTTTTGTATGTAAAACAATCATCTACTGTGTGGATTTTTGATAGCTATTTCAACCACTACCATCGTTTTACGACCAAAAAGCAGTTACCTACCCTATGGCTGTTTGTTGGATCTAATATTTAAAATCTTCGGCACTCCATCAATGTTTTTTGCTCTGCATACATCCTTAGCTGCATAAGTGCATAAGACCGCCTTCGTGGCCTAATAGCTGCACCCTAGGGCTAACAATCTGGAGGTCCCGGATTCGATTCCCAGTAGTAGTACCTATCGGTACTCGGTTGGCGGTAGGGGTATTTTCTATACCCGCATGGCCAGCTGCTACCATGTTACCTGTCTGCTGCCAAACATCAATACTAATAGCACAGTTCTGTTCCGGTTTAAAAGGCAATTAGCAGAACCAGTACTTGCCTGTTTGTCACTGACCATCATGTGAAAAGAGTCCACTTATCACTTCAAGTCGAACAGACTTTTTATAAGGGGATTTGCCTTATAATCACCGTGTTTGACACACGGATTCGTGGACTCAGTCTTTCTGAGTTTTTTGTTGATACACAGTTAGATGCTGTTATGTCCTGAAAATTTCTTTTGGTCACATTCCGTGACACCCGGCACATAATTAATAAATTACTACCTCAGGGATGTCTTGACATATAACTCGTTGCTAGCCTTATATTTAGCTACTTCAAACAAAGACAAACCCGTAATGATATATATTAGATATAGGTATACATAATAGCTCTCAGTCTACGATCAGTGGATCTACCACGAGTTTACGCAGTCGATAACGTGTATCGTTAACTTTCGCTCTGTCCTTGTCACCCGCATCTCGACAGAGCAGCATTTCCGATAGTATTCGATATACGTTACCGCTTGCGTAAACTCATGGTAGACGAACAGTGGACTCCCCCTTATTCATACACATTATGAACGGCTGATCTCGTCATCCATATGGCGTTGTATAAAATACACTTACATAATAAATAACAGCACAATGCGACCAATGCAACCCTCTGTAGGCCGATCGATAGCAAATGTAAAGGGTAAACACAAACAGTAATTTAAATATGACTGCATACTTAAATTACTGTTTGTGTTTCACGCTACGATGAATTGTTTCCATTATTTTTATTGTTGTAGACTCGCTGGAATATTCTATGAAGTAAGATGACGCAAATATATCAAAAACCACATAAGTTGGATTATTGTTTCCTAGTGCAGTTGAATTATTGTTTTAATAGTGCGTGTTACCAGTGATAACATACGGAACCGAAACGTCTTTACTGTTGACCGAATAAACGAAGACCGAAAAAACAAGCTCAACTTTGAGCACTCAGCGAGCCATGGAACGAGCGATTCTCGGAATTTATCTACGCGATAAAATCCCGAATAAGGAATTCCGTAGACGAACAAAGGTCTTCGACATAGCTCGACGAGTCAGTGAGTTGCAGTGACAATGGGCAGGCAAGGGAGAATGGATAACCGATGGGGAGTAAGAGTTCTCGAATGTCGACCACGTACCGGGAAACGTCTACCGGCCCGTCCCCCTACTAGATGGACCAACGACCTCTGTGACACAGGCTTTCCCTATAATAGAGGTCGTTGGATATTTATTAATGTATAAATTAGTTTTTTTTCGATCTAAGTTGAAATATATATAAGATGATTAGTGAATAAACTTATTATTAATAATAATTATTCATATTCTGTACGGAACCCTCGGTGCGCGAGTCCGACTCGCACTTGTCCTTTTTTAAAATATTGTTTTGCGACTAATATAGCGTAAGCAATTAACTTTTACTTGCATTGCGACATAAATAATATTTAATTTGTGAATAGCATCATCTATTTCAAGGCCTGTTCCTATCATTGAATCTATTGAGCTTACGTCAACATTTTCGATACATAAAATTCAGTATTTCTGCTGCTATAAACAAAAATTTTGTATGTTGTGAACCAAGTTTCTGTTTGATGATTACTTTTTATTTGATAGGCTTTATCGAAATTCTCGTGCCATTTGATGAAAATATTTCACCGCTAAGCGTGAATAATTTGGGGATGAATGCCGTGTTACTAATATCTTCGTCAATTGTGAGCCTGTTTTAATTACGAGTATGATTAGGTATTCTTTATTTTTATTAAACAAGAGAGGGCAGATAATACATCCTTGTCGAACACCAACCTAAGTTTTGAAATTCCCGGAATCGATTCTGTCGACACGAGTAGCAGCTGTATCGTCTTCGTTCATTGTCATTATACTTTCCACAGCTTGCACCACTTAACGGCATCTAAAGCTTTACGAAAATCTACAAAGCAAATAAGAATCTGCTTACGTGTTCCCTTTCATTTGACCAAGCTGATTTAATCTTTAGTATCTCTTGTATTCAGCATATGAAGCCTTACCTTGCTAGCGTGGTATATCAGATAAATTAGGCGGAAATTGTTACCTATTGCCTTAAACATTTATATGGGAAAATCGACAGCAACTTTTAGTCTATCCACACTTTAGATGTTTTACAGCGGCCTCTACTGCTGCTCTCAATATATATATACACGGTTCTTGTTATGTGGACATTGCGTACTTAGGTTCAGGGGCCAGTAATATTTGCTTATCAAGGAATGTTAGACCCAGAAAGAAGGAACGAAAAAATCCCTGTTGGTAACTAGTTACATTATTTCTATACAATTTTTGCTCACGTTCAATTTGTCTTCATTGTCAGATCTCAAGCGGCTACTCCGCATAAGTACAAGAAAGGCGACGTAGTGTCTACACCGACTGGCATACGGAAGAAGTTCAACGGCAAGCAGTGGCGGCGTCTCTGCTCCAAGGAAGGCTGCACTAAAGAGAGTCAGAGGCGCGGGTTTTGCTCAAGACACTTGTCGCTGCGAGGGGTGACGAGATCCTCGAACACGCCGCTAGCACAGGGCTCAACGCAAACACCGCAGCAGAGGTAAATATTATTATTAGTCCACAAGTTCAACGGGAAAGACCTGTCTATTTGATAACCTCTCCACAAAATAATATATGTACAAAGTTTGAAGCAATTCCTTTATCTAGCCATACTAATACTACTTCCAGAACCGATGTACGACTCAATTACGGAAATTACCGATAGTACATGAATATCAAATTTTTGTAAAGAACCCAAACAAAATTATATTACTAGTTGCGTTATCTTGTTGTTTGGACATGTTGATATGTAATTATTTAGTATAAGGGGATATTTTACTATTTGAATTGTTAACATAATAATACATTCACTACTACTTTGTCGGACTAACTGAAATTTTGCCGTTTAAAATTATAATGGGTTTACACTGCTTTCATTTCACCTAATGGTAAGTGACGACCACAGTATGCAATTGACACCGGATCGGGTGGATGTTCTACTTATAGGTGGCCTTACGAATAGTGACGCTCATATTATTTTTAAAAATGGACCCCAAATGAAATTAATTGGTGACCCCTGGTTTAATCTCCACCGCCGTACGAAACACGACGCGTAGAAAGACATGCAACGTCTATAGAAGAACTTGTTTGATATATTGTGCATAGTAAAATAAAAAAGTAGTTTATCTGCCATCTTAAATGACAGACTGCTTTTTTATTATTTGAGACAAGAGTGGTCCACCGGGCCCAACCTTGATAGATCTATTTTGACCCCTATGTGGTTAAAGCACTTCCCCGAGGCCCACTCCGGTCATATATCGGACGATGTCTCTAGGGGTGGAGGCCTTAATATCGTCTGGTGTGACGATATGGCCTCCAAGGTACTTTTGTCTACTGTGATGGAGTGCATCGGAGTAACAGAGGATGTGGGTGGGTGGCGTTGCGAGCTAGAGAGATTGTGTAATGAAAGAGAAATGCGGTATCACCCAATTCTGCTTTTGAAATTGACTGCTATTAACTTATACCATTTTCTCTTTGGAGGCGATTTATTCTAACGACGAGATAGGCATACAAAAGTATCCTACCACCAGAGAGATTTAAATATAGTAATAGGTCATAGAGCGGTCATTGGGAAACGTTTCATATAAACATGTTGATCTCAAAAGTCAACGGTATGTCAAATGTCTTGTACGGCCGCGTGACGTGATGTGACACTAGATTGAGTAACTTATTACCAATTGGTAATAAGTTTTATTTATTACCAATTGGTAATAAGTTTTATTTATTACCAATTGGTAATAAGTTTTATTTATTACCAATTGGTAATAAGTAATTTAACTTATTACCAATTGGTAATAAGTTTAGGATCAAAATGTTTGTTTGCTTTTCCGGTCTATTAATATTAAATGTCTTTGCCTACCACAAACGAAAACTCGTTACGAGGTTTTCACAAAGCAATGTCATCGTCCCTGACACGGAACATGATGCGTCGCGTCAATGTGTGCAACACGACAAATTGCTGTTCAGTAAATTGCTGAGAGCGAAGTGCAATTGACACCGATGAGTTGTGGGCTATTGACCTCTTGATCAACTATTGATGTGTATTAGTATGCCTGGTGTGACTTCCTCCAAAACATGCTATTAGCTTAGAGTCTCCCACAGGGTACCGGGAGTTGGGCATACACGCAACTTGCGTGACAAACGAGTGACCACATGTCGTGACATGTTGAAGACTGCAGATAACTATGAACTTTAAACCCTAGTGTTCATGTGTTTAGGGTGCATACTGTCATCTTACAGAATCCCTCGATCTCACCTTACGGCTGACTGGCTCGCGATTTTGTCGGTTCAAGGGAGCAGAACAGTCAAAGCTTCTTAAACCCAAAGTAAATTTGTACGATGTTCATTGAAATTCACGTCATCATCCTTTTCATACAAACTCTTATTCATGTCAATGTTATTGACCGCCGTTACTCGAGCAGTTTTGAGACTATCTCTGATTTGATCGGCGAATTTATTGTTGTCTTTTCGTATTTAGTTTAAAATTAATATTTGATACTTTAAATATATTATATTCGAGGGAAACAATAAATATATCCATCCACAAATTTTGTCGTACTTGGTAAAATTTAGATAGGAATGCAATACGGAACAGTTATGTTCTTCTAATAAAACAGGATTCCATTGTCTATTAATAGATCGTACTCAAGATTGAGTCGACACGAGACAACTCGCAACTCGATGTCTAAATAAAACATTGACATTTAACATCAAGCTTCATTCCGGTTCAAAGATATTAATTTCTCTATAAAAACTTTACAATTCACTTGAATGTGAGAAAGCAAAGTTTACATTAAATGGCATGCATTTTATACTGTATAATAATATTATCATACATTAATATTTTTATGGTAAATACATAAGTTTTTTACTTAGTTTTAAAAACGTAATTGAAATTCATACTCCTCAATCTCGAACACTGTTGAAAAGTAAAGACCGCGACTGCGATATATCGTAAGAATAATATTTCGTTAAAATAAATTACAAAAGATAAATATAATGATTTTTATTTTCGTGAAGTTGTACGAATTGCTGTGTATCGAAGGAGATTTTAATTTATTTGTTCTTATAGAGATAAAAAGCTGGCGGGCTGGACATTTTCAAGAACATATTTCTTAGAATACGTAGCGTGGGAGCAATTACAGGTTAATTAAGATTTTTGCTGGGTTCAGTGATTTTTGTTTTTTGTTTTTGTTTGATTGAAAATAACAATTTTATATATATTCTTATACGGCTTTCTAGAAGTGTAAACCCAATTAATATTTCTTATAATTAATCTAAGATGCCTTTACCTCTCCCAAAACATTACTCATTCCAATCTCAGAGATTGGAATGAGTAATGTTTTGGGGAACTAATTTGAGAGGAATCGTATATGTAACTTTTTAATACGGGATTTCCAAGGAATATAAGGATTCAACCTCGTCTAATAATGCGTGAGGTCACAGACTGACGTTTGATATACTTTTGTTGTGTGTACCTTGTGTAACAAACCAAAGTGTCTGACCTAGTGCCTTCATACGTCCTTAGTGGAATACAGCCTCTGAATGTCATGATCTTTGTGAAACTAAAATCCGACTATTACAACAAACGCATTAGAGGTATCAGTGAACAGACAACGTACATATATATTTTGCGAACTCGATATTTTAATCTTACCAGTTTATGTGCCCCTATCAGCCGCCATTTTGTATTTTATCTAAGACAATATAGTCTACACCCTGCGAAGAAACACGACGCTTTCAATGACTCTTCATTTGTCACAATATGGCAAGAGGTTTAGGAGATATGAGGGAACAGATAAACAAACATAGATACATTCATTTTTTGGCTTCGCTGTAAGGCGCGATGCTAGGCATTAGAGTAGAACGGGTATATACAGCGGTATATGTCGCCAGTGGTCACTCGATTACATTTAAAATTATTCTTTAGAAGGGCTCTCGTATACAATGTTGTCCAAAATTAAGGTCTTAGGTCTGTAATGAAAGATCGTACTGAAAATTGAATCAAGTCAAAACGCGCACCTTAGGTGCAATAGTTTATACCTATACATAGAGGCATAACTGTCTCTCGCTAAACGAGCACGTTTAAGATTTCTAACACTCTTATTCTTTAATCACGGTATACAATAATAGATAAGGCACACATCATATCAATGTATAAAAGAAGATACAAAAACCAAAAAACTAAAGGGCATGGGTGTTGGTACGTGAAGTGTGAGAGTGTGTGTGTGTGTTTGTATGAGAGTGCGATAGTAATTATGATTTTGAAAAGGTCTTGGCTCAGCATAATGTTGCAGGGCAATGACACTGTATCGCTCTTATACTGCCGACACCCTACAGATGGTGTGGTCGTGTGATTGATAAGTTTATGAAGGTGTACCGTACCTATCGTCAACAGCCCCCACTGCAGGGGCACAGGCTTCCGCTCCTAAAGAGTGTAGTGTGTGACAAAGGTACAAATCAAGTACAAGCAAGAAATGCAAAAATAAAGGGGGCTATGGGCATCAGCATCGTATCAACTGCAACTTCGGCGATTACCAATCCGCCAGACAATATATGAACAGTCTACTAATGCAGTTGATGATGTACATATTTACTTATTATTACTATTTACATGGTCCTTCCAGTTACTGATATACTTACTACATATATGTAATGTATGGTCGGTGTGTTTGTCTCAGGAGTAGCAGTAAATCGCTGTCGTCGAGCGGGACTGGGGTTGAAGGCGACGAAACCTCGCGCGAGTCTGACACTACTTCACCGCACTATCGCGTCACGGGCAGGTTCGATCCAGACGAAACGGAGGCCGCTAATATGCTAGGTATGTCTATATCTATATGTATGTATCTATATGTTGTGGACCGATCTTATAATTGCTTACATCATGAAGTTACTGATCATTTCATGATATTACACTGTCTGTCTGTTGACCATAGATCTATCTTGGTCAGATCGATGAATGGAAATCGTTTCTCGATATGTTCAACTAAACTCACGGCTACATCATATGGCCAAACATGAATCTCAGAAAACAGTTACACTGTCCACCCTCAGAGGCGGTGGCAGCGCTTTGTTTATCAAGGTGGCGTTAAAGAATTACGATTAGCCGCGTTTTCAAGTAATTATATGAGCATTATAAGGAGATTATTTCAAATTATAACTGAAGGATTTAGGTAAGTATCGTCAAAATTTAGTCGTCCTCGAGACAAATGACAAAATATAAATATACTCAATTTAAAGTAGGATATATCAGTAGATATCTAATACTCGTATAACTGGGAAAAATATTCGACGGCGACTCGCTCGAGGATGTGGCGTCTGAAATTGAGCATTGTTTAAACCTTGTTGAGAGGTTCTCGGGGACACGATGTTCTCGATAGATGGCGCTGAATCTATTTCAAATGTGAATTAGTGATGGCAGTAAGATCTTACTGATACACTGGTAAGTCGTTGCTGTCAATCTCCTAAAATGTTTCGTTAGTCGTCTTTTACGACGCCCTCATTATGACATGGGGTTATACTGTAGGTAACCTATTTATAGCCGGGGATATACGGCCATATATAAGTATAGTTGATTATTATTTATATATATACATTATTTGCCATGAACGGTAATATTTTAACAATGTCAACTGTGAACATTAGCGCCTGATTCGATGAGGGAACAACACCATCTATTTTAAAAGAAAAAAAAATTCGATTGTGAATGACTATTTTTGGTGACAATTAATTTTCGAATTTTGAACTAATAACCCAAATAATAAGAATGTGGTTTCTTATCATTAGGTAAAGAGGAAGAAAAAGAGAAGACTGACGAAAGCTCTACCTAGAATTTATGTATAAAATTATATATAAAAATTATGTATTAACTTTCATTGATAGTGAACGAGGCGACCTCTCTGTAAGTGACCCATTAGTGATCCAGACCCTGTTAGAAGCATCACTTCAATAGTAAAGTCTTATATAGTGCGTTTGGTACCAGTGTCGCTCGGCAGCTCTCGCTCGGGCAGCCCAGGCGCCTCGCCCGTCGGCACAGAGACGCCGGGGCTCCGGAACAACGTGTTCGTGCCGATCTGCTCGCCACAACCGCACACTCACCGACACCATCTCATTAGGTAAAACCACACACATATACGATCGACGAAATTAATCGTCTATTTATATATTTTATAGCTCGACGAGTCAGCGAGATGAAGTGTAAACCAAGCCAGGGCAGGCCAGGCCATATCGCTGCTAGATGGAGCTACGACCTAGTTAAGGTAGTGGATGTCGCTGGATGCAAGTGGCTCGTATGCATGTGGCATACCACGGAGGAGGCCTATGTCCAGCTGTGGACGTTTCTCGTCTGAAGATGATATTTTTTTAAACCTCTTTCTACAAGTAATACGAGTATGAATGAAATAACTGTTGCAAGTAAAATGTTCGATTCGGCTAATATCTCTGATGAATTTCCATACAACAAGTATTAAAAAAACTAAATTTAAATAGACCTCACGGCAATGCGTTCTATTTTCAAAAGGGTCCCGCCAGCCAGTGCACGGATCCAAGGAGTTCAGAACCATGTAGAGCGACTATTCTACAGTACTCGTATATTAAATGTATAGTTCCGGAATGCACTTATGAAGACCTTTCATTTGATCTTAATACTATTGGGAGCACTTTGTTTATACCCCTACAACATTTCTCTCAACACACTGCATAAGAACAAGCAAGGGTGAATGTGACATGGTACAGAAGTGTATACATATTTTTGTACACGAGTGTACAGTCACACGGCATGTGTTCTTGATAAATTGTATTGAAATGTTCCAGGCCGGAGTTGGTGCGACCCAGCAAAGAAAGTTCTCCCGTCAGTGCTGTGGCTACCAGCGTCATAAGAGTGTCGCCAGCTCCTACTTATCACTACCAGGTACGACGTATCCCTCTCCTAATGCTTTCATACTAAATTTCTGTTGCTATAATCTTTAAAAAAAGAAGGAGATGACATTATAGTGTCGCGAAATAAATATCTTTAATTTACATAGGCCTTCTTCATGTATGCCACATCGACCGGTCCCGAGCCACCTGCATACAGCGACATTATAGTTAGCTACAATAGCAGTTAAGTAGCTAATGGTTCATAGATGGCGCTTTGAACAATAATCGAAAAAGTGTTTAAAATGAAATTTATGATTCACCGTGGAATTGTATGTTAATGATACTCATTTCGCGACGTCACAATCTGATGTACTATTTTTAGATAGTTACTGACAAATCCAGCTATTTTATTTTAAAAGATTATGGCAACAGAGATTTACTATAAAACTTTGATGGAGATGGATCTCCTTAAGAAGGTTCGAGTACAGTGACATTTATTTCTAAAATATCAGCTGGAAAAGTTACCCCGTACTGTTTTCATCTTATCTATCGTGAATTATGCGTTACTGTTGCTTCATTAAAACCAAATTAAAGCGCTTAAATACAATCCAAATGTACATGGCGTTACCCGCAGTTACCCAGAACCCGTTCGCTGACATAAAACAGTGAAGTAATCTATTTTTTATTTTATTTAAACAGTTTATAGTACACGGAAAATATTTACATAACATAAAACAGAAAAAATATATACAAAAGGAACAGTTTATTTCTAAAAGAAGTTTCTTACAGCAGTCCTAGGTCAAGAAGAAATATTAAAGAAAGGAGGGTAGTTAGGCGTGTACGATATAATAAATATAATAAACGATTACATAAATACGAGTAACAAAACAAACTAATATATATCAATAAAAATACATACATACTTTACATACTATGATTATATATTAACTTATGAATTTTATAGAACTTAGTTGGTCAATGACATTACAGAAAATGCTTCATCAAATTGCGTTACTTGCTCGCATATTACGCCGGTCTACTTGACCATACGTTTAAAGTTTAGAGAGTTATCTGTACCTATATTGCATTCTTTTAAATGTATAATTGATTTGCACTTGCTTTCTGATGATGTTAAGTGACGATATGGCCGTTGAATCGAAATCTTGCGCACTCTAAATAAACCTTAAGGTAATGAGCCGCTGGCTTACCGGAACAACTGTGCTATGAACATTGTTGTTTGGCGGCAGACTTAGATAATATGGTGCCATGTCTGGCCAAGTAAATGCCCTACCACTATTCAAACCGAGTATCGATAGGTACCCCCTCCGGAAATCGAATCCAGAAACATCCGGATAGTGAGTTCATGCGTGTTATTGGCAACAAGGTCCACGGAGGCGGTTGATGTTATTAAAAAAGGTTTACAAAATATCTGCAGTATTAATGTCAATTTTACTACGAAACTAAAGAGTTTCAGTAGATAAGTATTGATCAGTGATTTGTGTCCGCAGATTGAGAACCGCAATGGCCCCGTATCGCTGCATTCCAATATGAGCGTACAACCAAGCATGATCGGCGTCCAATCTACAAACATGAGCGGTCTGAACGCGCCCACCTCAATACCCCCCAACCTGAGCTTGCCGTCTAGCATCGCCCTAAATCTCAACACAATGAGCCAAAACATACAAACGAGCATGTCCAACGCAGTCAGAAACACGAAAATCGACGACATACCGCATAACTTAGTAGTCCATCGAAACATTCCAACGTCGAACGGCATTGATTTGGATCACTTGTACCGCAATCAGCAGCCGTTACATCTAAGGAACGGGATACACGACGCCTACCGACGCGATCACGAGATGTCACCACCGTTGCATAATCATGACAGCTTCAGGAGGGCCTCCGAGTACGAAGAAGACCACTCTGTGCCTCAGAGGGAGAGTATGCACCACATGGTTGACCCTCGGCCGGAGATGGAAAGCCACGTTATAGACGACAACAAGCGGCTCGTGAAGCCGGCGCCCCTACAAGCTCGCTTACTCTCTGTGGTCGATACCGACGCCAAGGAGTCTATAAAGAGGTTTTACGTAATCCCGCAAAACTCTATCGAGAAAAAGTTCGTTTTGATAAAGAATGAACCGAACGATGTACAAGTAAGTTAATGCACACATACAATGGAGAAAAATGGCTCAGTCACAATTTCACAAAACGAGTAAACTGAACTGTGAAGTTTCACGTAGCATAAACTAAAATTCATTGTTTAGTTTTAGGTTGCCACTAGAAAGAAATAATTAACGCGTTCAAAAAGAACTAAGGAACTGACTTTAACTGCTCTAAGAGTCCAGCATTCATCCCCTAAAAATGTTCTCCATTAGAGGTAGAATTATCTGGGTGTAGAGGTATATATTTTTTTGATTTTCACTAAAAGTGCTAAATAAATTTCGATAAAATTTATACGGGACCACTTCTGAATAATCTACCAAACAAAGAATCATCAAGGAATGATCGCGTAATATACATACAAAATATTCAGTCGAATTTGGGATCTGTTTTTTAGAAGTCGGTTGAAAACCTCTTAAAATCGTTTCTGCAATGTTTCCAATAATATTTTTGACAGTTGTTAAATCCGGTACACCGGTACAAAGAGGCTTAACTCTCAGTAAAAATTGTGAAAGAAGCACTTCAATTGCTCTACTAAGACACGAGTATGTGACTGATAGTGTGACTGTTTTTTCCATCTGCTCTTCTCACGCCATCTGTATTCCTATGTAAGGAGGGTTACCAATTATTGTTATTACGTGTGTTGTGACAGATGGATCAGAAACCCCATCATCTCGCCCATCACATGAACAATAACGACCTCGAACCAGACCACCGGGCTATGGATAATGGTGACCATGTGAGTAACTCAATTATAATCACCCTCGTCTTTATCTGTTACACTGGATTAGTGAGGTCGAGCTCCGTTGTTGGTAGGGAATATTTGGTGCCCTTGTAACATCTTATTTAAATAATACAAGTAAAGATAATATTCAAGTTGAGCAAGTCTATCGTGAATAATAACAAGTTGAATAAAAGCTTTTAAAAAGCAAGATTATTACATATTCCGAAGTTGTATGTTTATATGGATAAAATGACGGACGAATTGGATTCAACTTGAGTTATTAATAATATTTTAAGTGAACGCGCGTCCCCTTCGGGACCCCCGCGTCCGGTTTAACGTCTTTATTCACATTACAACACAGTGTACAAAAAGATATGTCCCATCTGTTTTGTAACTATAATCAGCTATTATACACGATTAAGGTTCGTTTTTTTGTTCTTATTATTGATGGTTTGTAATTATATCAACTTAGGTTTATAATTACTTTTTAACACTTTATAATTACGTACGTTTTTTTAAATTGCTTTTTTTACGTGAGTAGAAACCAAAAGCTTTCTTTCAAATTTTCTTTTAAATCATAATAGCTGATACTGAAGAAGAAGTAAAAATTAGAAACCCCTACGCAATAATCATACCAAAAAAATATTCCATTTTGTGCCGAAAATGCCTAACATCAGCTGATACTCTTAAAACTGATAAATCGATTTTTACCTAATATAGTTTAGAACCACCGCAAGGAAACTTGCTTTTACGTAAAAAAAACGCATCAAAATAGTTAGTTCGAGAGCTACGATGCCACAGACAGACATACACAGACATTGACTTCAAACTTCCCCTCTTTTTGCGTCAGGGGTATAAAAAGACAAAATATTCATTAAATAAATTTGAGTAACGTATCACTTCAGTGTAAGCTACAACAGACGTTAAGAAGTCAAACCAGTAGATGGCGCTATAACAACAATTTGATCAGCAACTTTTATGTAGTCTCGAAACGCGTTTGTTCTGTCATTTGTTTTTTGTGACGTTTGAGCGCTGGCTATCAAATAATAAGCTAAAATGCTAGTTTGAGTAATTGCCATTTAGATTCAGGTAAAGAATACAATAATTGGTTTTGGATATTACAATTTGTTCGTAATTTATTAAGAAGCGTATCTTTTATTGTTAGAACACAATATTTAAAACGGGCTATTGTTAAATGTCATCGTGTTTCAGATGAACAACTTGAACAATAGTGCGGTTATCGTGCACCCGAGTCAGCTGCTGCCAGTCTTGCCACCGCCTACTTCTCACACCGCCATCATAGGTGAGATACGAGTATAACAAAAATTATATTTTCCTGTACTTATTGGCACACATTATTTAAAAAAATACGCAAACTGTAGCAATTTGTAGGCGAAGCGGTCATTTTCTAACCAATTTTTATAATGTATTTTTCTACATAAATATAAATTCAAACTACATCATATATTCTTTTGTTGTTAGATAACGGAATAGGATTTTTATTGCTTATTGTAGGCATAATATACAGTAATGTTTTGCCGCCTCTATTAATCATTTCTCTTTTTGCTCCTTAGTATTTATAAACATACAAGCATACACAAAGTATGCTCTTTTGTGTAATAGTTCCCAATAGTCAATGAGTATTTTACTTTTTAACTTTATTTGCTAATATCATCGGGCAGAAAACGTCCACTGCTGAACTTACATATTTATCCTTCCTCTATGGTGCACCACAGTGACCCGTCCCGAGCCCATTGTTCTGATAGAATGCTTTGCTGTGAGCTACCATAAAAGACTGGCACACTTGAGTACATTTCTAAATTCTGTCTTCCGTGTTGGAACGGCGGCCGCTTTCATGGTGGTTGTACATTGCATATTCTTGGTTGGCAGTGTCTACGAGCGGTGTGTCCGGCGGAGTATTTCCCTGGCAGTCTCTGGTGCCGCTCCTGACGGCCTCTTCGCCTCCGCCGGGTGCCCCCGCCGCGCCGCCCTCCCCGCGCACGCCCCGCACTCCGCGCACACCACACACCCCTCAGACACCGCACACCCCGCACACTCCTCATGTAAAACCCGAGGAGATCAAGAGTGAAGGAGGTAAGCTACAATACTATATTGAATAACTTATCCACACGAGGAGTTATTGTGTGTATCTATCTATATATTACTTATTTGGGAAACTTCTTGAATGATTTTGATGAAATTCACAGAGGTCTGAGAATCGATTGGTCAAGGTCTTATTTTCCGTATATTCCGATCTGTTATAGTACTAGTTCGACCAATATAACAGTACGGAAAAAGCTAGTTTTATTAGATTGCTTGGGCTAATATTTTTATCTATTAATGTTTAAATTTTAATTATATTTAATATCGATATAATTTCGTATAAATTTCACGTTATCATAATTGAATTATAACAATCTGGAAACAAAATTCATATTAATTTCTGTTTCCCTTAAAGTAGTAGTAATATCGGCAAAGAAGTTATTTTCGGAAATATTTTACTCAAAACATTTCAGAAGGTCTCATTAGTACTAGGATCCGAAGATGTTTCGTTCAGTCCTATCTATTGCGGGTTTATCCCAAATTCCTAGACAATTGTTACGTTAAATGTATTTCACTTTAATATATTTGATGTATTTCTCAGATACCGTGGTGTCAATGTGCACGGACGAGGATGACGAGGTGTTTGAGTGCGAGGACCCGGGCGGCGGCGCCGAAGACGTCTCCAAGAGGCGGAGTCAGAGCCTTTCATCGGCGACCCAGCCACCAACTGCTGGCGACAAGGTGACCTTTCATTCAGCAACAGGCTATGTTCTATATTATATGTCCCTATTGCAGGGGCTCAGGCCTACTCTCCTACAGAGAGTTTATGGGACATAGGTCCACTACGCGGGCTCAGTGCGGATTGGTAGACTTCACACACCCCTTTGAATTTCTTCGCAGGATGTATGCAGATTTCGTCACGATGTTTTCCTTAACCGAAAAGCCAACAGTAATGATTGTTATCAATCGAACATAAATTCCAAATAACAAATTGGAACTCATTGGTACGAGCCAGTATCGAACCCATACCTCGGTTGTTCAAAGACTGACGCTTTACCCATCTGAGCTACCATGACCTTTTATTATAATTATCAAAATTAATCTTTCTTTCTTCGTGTGATTTCCGATACGAATTTGGCCACGCCACATTCTTGTGCATGTCAAAAAGAGACTACGGGAAATGGGTTGTTACGAGACACTTATTTTAAGGCGATGGCCTGCCTAGTTAGTATTTCACAATCTATAACAATGATTTGTACAAAACGTGCAAATTATCGCTTACCACTGTTTGCGGTTCCCCCGAAGCAAGTGAGTTTTACTGACGAATATCCGTCTGGATTATATTTTGGTTGATTATCTGCTAACAGAAGTGTCAGAAAAATATATCGCTGACGATGACTTTAAATTTTCTTATCTGTCACCTAAAAGTCTACTTCTATAACTGGTATGAGTGATTTGACACTATTTCTCAACTTAGCAGACGCGCTGGTGACCGCAGTAAGATATCAGTGGTAGACTTAAGATTTGCATGTCGACATGTTCAATAGAATACTATTACTATATATTCATATTAGGATCTTTTTTAATTTGTATCCTCGCAAATAAATCCTTCTTTCTTTCTTCTTCGGGGGGATGTTTGCGATAGCCTGTTCTCTGTTTGGAATCGAAGGGATATTAATTAATTCAGTATTTTTACAGAAGGAGAATCGTATCCGTCGTCCGATGAACGCGTTCATGATATTCTCGAAGCGTCACCGACAGATGGTACACCAGCTACATCCGAACCAAGACAACCGCACCGTCAGCAAGATCCTGGGGGAGTGGTGGTACTCCCTCAAACCTGAGGAGAAGCAGAAGTACAATGAGCTCGCCAGCGAGGTAAACTATACGACGTTAATCATAATCATTATTTATTGGTACTATCGGGAAATATACTTTGTTTTGTTTGTTAAATTATATACAGTTTGGAAGAGCGAAGGATTTATTCTTGTTAATTCAGCCATGACCATTCAGAAGACATATAATATACTAGCGGCCCGCCCCGGCTTCGCGCGGGTGGACATTTATTTTTTAAACATTTTGGAATAAAGTAATGTATATTTATGCAAGACAAAAGAAATTATCACATTGTAAATCTAAACCATTCTCGAATCCACTTGAACATACACAAAAAAATCATTCAAATCGGTCCAGCCGTTTAGGAAGAGTTCAGTGACATACACATACAATAGAATTATATATAAATATATAACAGTCCGAGGTCTTATTTCCAGGTGAAAGAAGCACATTTCAAAGCACACCCCGAGTGGAAGTGGTGCAATAAGGACCGTAGGAAATCGTCGAGCAGTCGAGACCCAACTGGATCCATGCCACAGGTAACATAAATCTTACGTGTAATGTACGTTTATACCGTGTGTTACCGTTATTTCACACATGGACCAGTTGCAGTTGAGTAACAGAAGTAGTATATGACAGTGAAGGAACTGTGTCACTTCACTATGTAGATCATTATGGGAGTGGAATATGACCACCCAAACTATCCCATACACCCAAATACACTTATGGTAAGTCCAAAGTTGCGCTGTATTTTTTTCAACGGACTTGAAAAAAGGAGAAGGTTCTCAGTTCGACTGTATGTTTTTTTAATATGTATGTTACGCGATAACTCCGTCAATTGTGAAAAGATTTTGATGATTCTTGGTAGAGCGTACTTCAGAGATGGTCCCATATAAATTTTGTCGAAATTGATTGAGTACTTTTTGAGAAAATCAACAAAAACTAAATATGTACCCTGATAATTAAGGTAGAATTATAAGGGTTTAGTCCTTTTTGAGCGAGTTAATCATTTCTAAATAATTTTGTTGCTATTGTAGAGTCCCCGCACTCCGTCCGAAGGGCCGAACGGCAGCGTCCCGACCAGTGTCTCTGATTTGCCGGTCACCGTGACGTCATACAACCACGTGGGCTCGCCGCAGCTCAGCGACGATGATCAGATGGTACGTGTACTTTATATTACAAGTCCTGGTTTTCCTGATTATTTTTCCTATAACCTAGTTACATATTTTAATGACCACTGAGTTTGTATTTGGCCTTCTTTTCATCGGATGGTAAAGACGGTTAGAAAAAAAATATTCAATGCTTTAAATTAAATTTTAATACTATAAAATATTACTTTAAAAACAAAATCTACGTATGTCTGATAGATGGTGCAGAGCGTATGCGAAGAAACCGCTCCGTCCCTCCAGCCCCCTCTGCCCTCGCAGTCCCTGGAGATAGATCTCAAGTGCGGCGAGAAGGTGACTGACTCCGACTCTGAGGGTCTCGACTCGAGGGAGTACTTGCCTTCACACCACGACCATACTAGGAGGCCGAAGCCAATCAAAGCAAGGTACTGTGTGGACAAGTATTTAAACATTTAAAAGTGTCCAACCAACCAACTTTTTTATTTGCATTTTAATTCATTTATCTTTGTTACTACTAATGTATACTTTTTATAGTTATAATAAAAATTGTAAACAAACAAACAGTTGAAGCTTTATCAGCTCGATAAGTCCTCTACTAAATATTTCCTCAGATATTCATAATTTTAGTTGGAGTCCTATAAATAAATCGCAAACAAGCATAGACATGCACTAATTAATTTGGCGAGGTATTCCACTGGTAATTGACTATAGAAAAGCAGCAGTAAGCCTCTTATAATGCCGGATAATTTGTATTTTGTATCAGCATATACTAACCATTCTAACGTACTACTGTATGTAATTGGTGATTGTATGTGAATAGGGCCGGTTCTTCCGACAACCTTCTCGGCGGGATAACGGCATCGAGCCCTGGAGGGTCTAAGGTGTTCCAGCCGACCGGGGGTGCATTCAAATCGACGCACGCTGATCAAGGTACTGTAGCAGTCATCTATAGATATAAAATAGCTTGTCCGGACTGGTCTATCAACGCAGAGCCGAAACCGCAAAAGCTAGAATGGTGAACTTTTGACAGTAGGTTCCTTTTTCGACAAAAGCGCCCACTAAGAAAGTATTTTTTAGAATGTCCGTCCTTAAGTGGGTATAACAAGCGTTGTACGTTTGTATGTAAGTCGGTTGTTTTTGAAGATAAATCCATGAAAATATGTTTTTAGCTTTTTCGTTTAAAGAATGAAAGGTATGTGTCTCAAATTTATGTACGATTATCTCAGATATGTACATATGCTCTAAATGAGTGAAAATTGGGATGAAAGTTTGTATGGGAATCCCTTTGTATTTATAGTAAGCAGTATAAGATTGCATATTTTGGGAAAATACGGAACCGGGAGTCAGTATAACAGATTTTTTATAAGGATAGTTGAGTTGATGTGCTGGAAATTGATATTGGCTATTGTTTATGTGCCGGTCGAACAATTCGTTCCCGTGGGATACTCTTCAAGTCCACGTGGATGAAGTTGCGAGCAAAGGCTGGTTAGTGTTTTACATACTGCTTCTTCCTCTAGGGGAAAACCTGCGGCAGTGGCCATCATACAGTGCAATGAAAACGAGCATACAGAATCAGATGCCGACATCGCCGCACATGTCGCAAACGATCGCATCGAGTCCTCAGAGCTTGACGACGAGCGTGCAGGGCATATCGCTGGGCACGCCGACCCTGTCTTCCAACATGGCCACACCGAACATGAGCACGCACAACCCAGCGACTCAGGCGGCGTTGGACAGCGCTATAGCGTCCATAATGAACTCGCCAACTACACCCAGTGGCATCCAAGTTATTTCTAGTGGCATGTCGATGCAACAGCAAATGGGGTCGGCGCAGAATAACTCCTTGTTGAAGAGTGTTACCCTTGTTAAGAGGAATATTAATGACGCTGCGACAGGTGAGAATTTAGCTGGAATTTCGTACAAGTACAGTTGGTTTAATGCCGGAAACTCCCTTTTCGCGATTAATGTTGTAAGATTTATAATATAACATTGACGTAGGTTTACTTCTCAAAGCGCCAATAACATTTTGAAGTAGTTAAAAATTCCGACGAATTGATATTTGAAAAATCGTAAATCTCTAGCAACATGAATCTAGTCGAAACGTTACTGTTGGTCTAACAATTGATGTAAATCTATTTTCGATAGATTTTGCTATTCGTATAAAAGGTGATAAATTTTGACGCGAGCGGCATACGATTGATAGCTTTGTTGGGAAAGGGACTGGCGAGAGACGCAGGTTCGAATCCAGCTCGAGTTGGAATTTCTCCACTATTTATAAGGCGTATGGTTATTTTATATTAAAATTTTAGCTAGTGAAATATACATAAAGTGTAATATAATCATTATTGAAACTTAAATTATTCTGTTGAGATACATTAGTATTTTATATAGCTATATCATTAATAATGAAGATATATTACCAATTGGTAAACTGTTGACTCAAAATTTTCGAATTAAATGTCATGTGTGTTATTGTCAGGTCCGCTAACTCTTTCTTTGGACGCATCAGGCAACCTGCTTATTAAAGCGAGCCAGGCGAGCGACACGCTCTCCGCCGTCGAACAACAACCGCTACAATACGTGCAGTTGCAAAAGCTGTTTGTGCCATCATACAGTGCAGGTACATTATCTGTAATACTCACAGTTTTTAGTTATTTTCACATTTACGGGTGAAAGTCTTGTGATGTTGCTGAGGTTACAAATTTTACAAAGGTTTCGTTGCGGCGAAACACTCAGACATATGCTTTTCTCAAATCCTCAAAGTAATTTAAAATTAAATTCTGTATCGTATTTATTATCCGCAACTAAAGAATTAATTTCCATGCGGGCAAAGCTGCAGGCGACAGTGTCTGTTCTTTTATATGGCTTGCATGGGGAAACAAGTAGTCAAACACGTAGAGACTTTAAAGAGGAATAGGGTGCAATATTTCTTTGTAAATTTATCAACAGCGGGACGCGCTCAGAGACAACCCGGCGAGGTACGAGGGCTATTTATACTATGACCCTATGGTCCTATAACCCAAATATATTTAGGACGATATTTATAGGACGGGGATATTCACCTATTAGGTGTGGAGTGGACGCAGGTCTGCCTGCCCAATATTGAAAATGTTGCTTCAAGACCACTGTATGGGGCAACATTAGCTAAACATAAAAATTACGATGGACAACCTTTCAAAATAGTTTTTGGGTAGAAAATGGATCAGTATTTATTTATTTACTGAAAATTTTCGACGAAAATGACGTAGCGCGTCTGTCTCAAAAAGTATCAAACTGAAATATTGAGAAATAATTTTGTTAATATGGCACATACGGCCATGTGAATTCGGATGAATTTGTTTCCTCTAGTCTATCTCATGGGATTGGGACAGTGTGTGTGTGTGTGTGTGTGTGTTCTCCGCGAGTTTTTGTAATATAACGGTTTTCTCCGAAGCAATATTTTTCAGGTTCCTTGGAGCTAAGTCTGGATATGGTTTTCGTATTGGATCCATTTGCAATTTTACAATGTTGTCCATTTTAAAGACATTGTATTCTAGGTTAACCCATCGCCTGTTTCACTAGTCTGTTTCTGCGATGAGTGCCCGCGACCGCGCCGCTGTGAATTAGTGATAATTGATGCATTTAATGGTTTTTTTTTACAGAAATAGATGTGCCCAAGAGTCACTGTCAGTCGATGTCATCCGGCCAGTCGGTGATCGTTTCACAGGGTAACCAGCAAGTTCCCAAGCCCAGCCCGTGAGTTTTATATTCTTAGACATTGTTAATGTGCCAAAATCATTGACTTGTACATCAACAGCCTATATATTTCCCCACTGCAGGGGCTCAGGCCTACTCTCCTTCAGAGAGTGTATGGGACATAGCCCTTAGGCCACGCGAGCCCAATGCGGGTTGATAGACTTCACACACACCTTTGAATTTCTTCTCAGGAGCGTGCAGGTTTCCTCACGATGTTTCCCTTCACCGAAAAGCTAATGGTAATTTTTTTATCAGTCGTACATAAATATCAAATTTGAACTTATTGGAATGAGCCAGGATCGAACCCAGACCTCGATTCTAGGACTGACGCCCTACCCAACTGTGCTACCACGGCTGCTAATTTTGTTCAGCGTTCGAAGGTATGTCCATAAATGTATGTAGTGCGGCAGTTTACTGCTGGGTGGCATCTCCCAAGGCCCTTATTTATTTTGTAAATATTTATATTTTCACTAATTGATTGGTGTTTGTTTGACTACAGACAATGGGATACGCCAGTGGAGGAAACACGCCCTTTCCCACTAGCGCCCACTCCTGCGCAACTAGGCCGAGCGCCACTTCAAAAGCGACTCAGTCGAGGTGAACACAACTTTATTTGTATGGTGTATAAAAGGTTCTTTGCACATGACTGAATATCATTTATTAGAATATCGCTTGGCTAGCTACCACCACATTACCTAAGCCTGCTCCCAGTGTTAATAGCACTGTTGTGTTCCGGTATGAAAGGTAGCAGAATCAGCGCCTCATTGGATTGAGGCGTCAGGGTGCGCATGATAACCATCTACCATGTCTTCACTTACCATCAGGGGAGATAAAGGCTAAGTTCAAACCCATCACACGTAATGAAATAAAAATAAAAGGTATTAATGAATGTCTGTCCTGACAGGTATGTCAACAGGCTCGACTGGGAGCAACGACGCTTCCATCCCCCGCTCAGAAGCTGGTTCGATTGCGGCCCACGATTCCATGGAGTCGCTGACCTCCCCCAAAATGCACGACAACCTGCCGAGTCCTTCGCATAAGAAGAGCTTGTTCAAGAAGGGCAACGAGGACGGACGAGACAGGTGAGTTTTGTTTTATTCGATAATTGTATGGGAAAGATTAATCTTTGCCCAGCTGCGTTGTTTCTGGGAGTAAACAGCGGTTACCATGAAAAACGACCTGTCGAAATCCGTTTAAAATTCAAATTTTGAATTTATACAATTTGTTCTGAAGCCGAAAGCAATCCTAAACAAAAACGAAATGTAAAAACATTCGTGGTACGGGTTCTGGTCGTCTGAGTTTCATGGATACAGTCTAGGTCATTGGCGATATGGCCTACCACCAGACGGTAAACAATGCCGACGACAGACGTGTCCTGTCAGAAGTCGTTTCAACGACCACCAATCATTCCCGGAAAAAGCGAAGCCCTGTATCGTGAAACGGTAAATCAATAATTGACAGATATAAAACGGTATTTGACTGCTAGTCAAATCAGCAACATTGTATACTGTCCATTAGGAAAGATTAAGGCAAGGCAAGTGTCCATTTTCCACCCATTCTCCGTTAAAAATCAATAAGACACTATTTATTTTGTAACTTATATTTCACTGTTTATAGTCAGGTGTAAAGTTTTGTAACTTTTATTTGTGTCTTTATTGTTCAGAGTGTTGGAGACAGTGAATTTTGAGAAGAAATTCGACAAACTGCCACAGTTCAAGCCAGAAGCTTGCAGTCCGAGCGCCATGGTTGTCCCTCGCAGCCCTCAGCTCTACCTCCGAAAGAAGCACAACAAGATGGGTCTTGGTAACTATACTTATTGCTCATTAAACTTGTCTCTAAATAACTCCTAATATTATACATACCAATTGTATGTGTTTGTTTCGTTTTTTCATAGAGTAAAGGATCGATGTGGTTTTTAATGTCAAAATTTAATATGCACTTTTTTACAGCTTTAGCGGCCTAATGACTAATAGCTTGGACTAACAATATCGAGATCCCAGGTTCGATACCCAGTGGGAGTACCTATCGGTACTGTTTGGTTACTCCTGGCTAGCTACCACCATGTTTACTAAGTCTGCCACCAAACAGCAGTGTTAATAGAACTGCTGTGTTCCGGTCTGAAAGATAGCAGAGCCAGCGCCACATCTTGAGGCCTCTGGGTGCACGCTTATCATTCAACGGCCTTATCATCACTTATCATCAATCGAGACGTAGGCCAAATGAAAAACCCAGCATTCATTATCAATATCAGCCGGGAACCGTCCACGGCTGGCCATGGGCATGCTCCAAACCCAACATTATTTATTCAAAAACAAACAAACATAGTCTACGGTGTGGAGATGGACATATGCTTCGGCTGTGGGATAATTTGTCAAGTCCACGACGGCAGACATAGCTAAACGCCCTACCTACTATTACCTAGTAAATATTATCAGAATACCATGCACTGCGTTTATAACTTATCACATTCGTCCATATCCATGTCTGTATATTGACAGCGACACGGCAAGTTCTGTCTCGTATATAGCTGAATCTCTGCATGATTTATATCAATGCCCCAGTCAAAGTTATCAATATGAAGATCAATAGGTAATGATCATGTTTTCCCTTAGACGAAGACGGCACGATGGTGACGCAACAGATGGAGCCCGAGGTGGTGAACGGCAACGGTATGCCGACGCCTATCTCATACGGAACCCCACATACGACCACAAAACTCGTCGGAAACACCTTCTTCGGGCCCGACTTCAATCTAGACAGTTTTAGAGGTGAGTAATGAGAGACTTTCAGTCACGCCTTTCAGTTGAATACTTAAAGGACTCGATAGATGGCGCGGAAAAGTTCGAAATTAATCTGTCATTAATCATAGTGACAGTCCAAACACCTCCAAAAAAAACTTGGACAGATTTATTTACACAGCAGTTATATTCTCTTTGGTAGGTGTACAACTGTAGGTTTATTTACACAGCAGTTATATTCTCTTTGGTAGGTGTACAACTGTAGGTTTATTTACACAGCAGTTATATTCTCTTTGGTAGGTGTACAACTGTAGGCGTCAATGACTTTTCATCAAGGAATTCAGTATATAAACTCCTTGCTTTCAATTCATACGAAAAAGTTTACATTTGACAGTTAAATTTTGCTACGACTGTGCCTTCATTCATGATGAAGAACTCTTTTTTTTTAAAAAAAAGCATCTCATTCCATTCAACACTTAGCCCCGTAGGAAATGCATTGTTAAAATTCACATATTTTTGGCTGTGTTTGTCAATACATTGTCTACATTATATAATTCAATTTACCCTTCTGGAATATATAGATAACAGACTACAACTAGACTAGTGAATTTGTGTGTTATATCCATATTAACAAATTCACATTAAAACCTCGTCGGTTGATTGTCTCAACCTATGTATGTGTGAATGATCATTCATGATCATGCAATAAAACCTTTGACTTTGATTCTCCTTAATTGTATGTGGTCTCTCAAAAAGGGAAAATTTTGGATTTCTGAAAGAAATTGACAGTTAACTACTGTCTACCATTCTCTTTGTCTCTGAATTCTGATACGTGTACCTCATACACTGTAATCTGTATGTACATTCAATAATTAATTAAAAAAGTTAACGATACATAACTGTGAATCACAACAGGTTATAAAAGTCATAAGTAGATATGCCTCTATATAAAACAATAGTAGATAATATACAAAAGTAAACAATAATAAAAACTATGGCAGTTAAATTTAATTTGAATGCAACGACCCTTTAGACCCCCTTTTCGCGTTATCTCGTACAAAATTTTTGATTTGTTCTTAAACAAAATGATTGTTATGTCCCGTGTTTCGATCAGCTGAGAGCATGGAGGAGATGTCGCCTCGGACGCCGTGCTCGGGGAGCGCGGGTGGCGCGCGCGGCGAGGCCGGACACCGCCGCGTGCTCGAGCAGCGCCGGCACCTCGTGCTGCGGCTCTTCCAAGAGCACGGCATGTTCCCCACTACGCAGGCGACCACCCAGTTCCAGGTCTTTACCACGCACTATACAATCATACAAATCTCCAAAATACATAGATCTCAAAGTTTATTTTAAAATTTACATTTCTAATTCTATCTTATTTGTTGATGGCACCCATATAGACAAATCGAATGAACTCAAACCCGACGGGTTTATTATGTGTAGTTTAGGAGTTCCTATGACCACTCCGTGTCCATCATTCGACCAGCTCCATTGTACCATAACATTGCTTAACTAGGTCGTCGGTCCATCTAGTAGGTGGACGGCAACACGTTTCCTGGGACTTGGTTGCCGCTCGAGTACTTTTACTGCTCATCGGTTGTACGTTCTTCGATCGAAGTGGCCCTGCCCATTGCCAGTTCACTCACTGACTCGTCGAGCTATTTCTGAAGCACTTAGCGTGAGCGTACACGTTTCCGATTGTTGCTCGTAGTTATGATTGCGGTCATCAAGTGTGTTTTTATCTTCTTGCAGGCGACGCACATGGACATATTCCCTTCGAAAATGTCCCTGCAGCTGAAAATACGCGAGGTGCGACAGAAACTGATGGCGCAGACTAACCTCACGCCCCACTCGGAGGTCAACACGCCAACTAGTTAGTATCTATATCACACTCGTATGCATATCTTTCATATACAAGCGACTGTGGCAAATAGTGTTGTGCATAATAACGCAACGAGATGCTTAACTTTTTAAAGAGTCATTCATACGACATGACACTTGCATATATTAGAAAATAACTTCAGGACTTTTAGGGTGCGTTTCTACTAGAGCTGTGCGAAATATCTGAGTACTCCTAGTTCTGTTCTCTCTAGTAGCATAACTGTGAATCATTATCTTTTTACAAAGCTGAGCGATGAGAGAATGCGTTGCGAACTCTGTTCACTAATGCTATGCGAGAAAGCCCTGGTGCTGGCGGTGTTTAATGTGTATTACGGGTTTGCACTTGACCTTCATTTCACCTAATGGTAAGTGCTAATATAAGGCAGTTTGAAAAGCGCGCTTACGCAGATATCTCAAGCTGATGGATCAGCGTTTTCGAGGGAAATTTAAATTGTTTTTTTTAAATTCAAAATACGTAATGTAAATATTGCTTTTTCTTTAAAATGTAGGGGTTTTGGGATGAAATATTATTAATGTATATAATTAACCAAGTTTTCAAATTTAGTCAACTAGCCTATTGCGGAGTTTGAGATATGAGTAAACAAATAGGCGATACAGAACTACCACTGGGAATTTAGGCACGTAGATTGGTTGCAGTGCGGATTTAACTTTACAATTAGCTATGCGCTTCACGGCTTGCGCTAACAAAACTCATGTTCTATTGATAAATTGTACCAGATGTCACTGCCCCGTGTTCTATATTAAAACGTAACCCGCCAGCCAGTACACGTATCCAAGGAGAACGCAACCATGTAGAGCGACTACTCTACAGTAGTGGAGTGAGCGACAGCTGGTCAGCTGTCACCCTTGCTCACATGCCTTTCACACAAATCTCGCTTGATGTCACATTCAACCTAACTTGTTACTATACTTGAAGAAAACGATATGATAAAAAGTGGGTACATATTTTTGACACTCAACCGGGTACAGACCGCTACTATGTTTTTAACCAAAACTATGCTGAGCGAGGCCAGACATGGTCGTCTAAGCTACCTGCGGGGCGTGGCCTTTCCAGTTGTTTGGAACGAGCGAACGCGGACTGATGAACGCTGCAAGTTTTATAATTTTGATCTGTCTACGCGTTGCGATTGTTGATATGCTTGGAAATATAAAATTAAGAAAGAAAAATATATTATGTAAGAAATTATGTGCAGCATTCTTTTGTCTGAATAAAAGAGATATTTGGTCTGCTATAAAACATATGCGTACTCGTATGCATAATTATTGTTTACTTAATGCTTGCTGTTGGAATGAATATGAGATACGAGTCATATGATAGACAGAGATGCATAAAGTACGCGTATTTCTCATTCCCAAACGCCGATTTTGTTAGGAAGCACTCGTATTCTATGGGAAGGCTAGTAAAACCAAGTAATCCTATTGGTGCGCACTAGACATGCGCAAAACAGTGTTTCTTAATGTAATACTGATATGTCATTACATTTCGTATCGCCTAATATAACTTTGTACCATTACACATTACTCTAAACATCACCTGAAATACGCGTTGTGCGCTGCCATGCGACCGCTCTTTTGCTATTGTGATATTTGTAATGCCATGATCTCTAAACATCAAATTCTCAGAATTAAAATACGTAGAATGTATGCCTTATCACCCTAGTACTGCGGTTGCATTTCAGTAAAATATGCGCGTTCTATCCGTCTTTATGGATTTGTCGAAAGGTCCGAGCCCGCGCTGCAACTAGGTGCGAGTGAGAGGTGCAGAATGAAAACTTGCATGCGAAATGCCATAAGTATGCGTGATGTTTGTAATGGTTAAGTAATGTGCGCTGCGACAGTACTCGCATCGCTTACACGTGTCTAGTGCGCACCGGTTAGTTACGTCGCGTAGCAGGTAGAAAAGCAGCCATTTTAGCCTCATACACTGACAGAAAGCGGAGTGACCGCTTTGGTACTACTAAAATACCTATTAATATGTAAACTATATGCGTTTCCCAGACGTGAACTCTCCGATCGTTTCCGCGGCGCTGCAGCCCACCTCGACGGCCAGTTAGCAATGCGGCTACGCAGTCTCCATCATCGTGCACCACTAGCCGACATAGATTTCAACTCCAGTACACATTGAATGACATTAATTATCACATATATTACTAAGCAGCGTTTCAAATATCCATTTAGGAAGCAAATATTCATAGATAGTGTTGTACAACACAAAGAATTCACATCGGCAAATGATATCATCGGAACAGTTGGTGGATTGACCTGTCTAACATGGCTTTAGTGTGTAAAGGGCTTTACTTGAATCCGTATAATATATATACTAATAATATATAATACTTTCTTTTGTCACAATCTTTTAAAATAGAATAGATGGCTTTGATAAGTAAGTACCTAAAAACAGGAGATCGGATTTACAACTTACAGTACAACTTTATTGTCAGCTACCAGAGTTGTTACGTAGCTTTAGGTCCGTAGACGGCGATTTGATCGAAAGTAAAAAATAATCTGTAAAAATGAAATTTGTGATTCACTATGAAGTTATATGTTTACGCGGCATTACAATCCGTTGTCATATTTTTTGATAATTACTGCACAAAGCCAGCTATTCTATTTTAAAAGATTATGGTAAAATAAATTTTGTATGCAACGTTTATCGTCAAGATCTTAGTTGATTTCCGTAAGATTTTAGTTGCTGGTTCTTGATAAAAAGTGTAGTCACTGATATCTCTGTCGACTCGATTTTAGTCAGTACACTGGTCACACACCCCTGTGTGAACTATTTCTTACCAATTTTACACACATTAAAACCATTTCTGCTAATTAAAAAAGCCGATGTAACTTCTTTTTGTAACAGTACCTAGATGATATACACGAGTACATTAGGCTCTATCTATGCAAATCCACCGATCCAACTGCAGTAAATTGATCGTGAACTAAGACAATGTTATAGTGTTTTAAAGACCGATCAATTTGTTGTTGTTGGATCGATACCAGATTCATACCTACCTTTCAACTTTCGTCTACTACGATGGTATCGATGTATTTTATTATTATGACATATTTATAAATATTAATAGCATTACGATGTACAATAACAATTATTGTCGAATTTTAACAATTACTATTTTAAGATTTACTCGCGATTATTGGGATGGATGTTTGACTGCATTTAAGATACATTTCGTTACGTGAATATAAATTTAAGATTTATTCGTAACCAAAAATATATTATCGTATGTTAAGGTGTAATATGTCGTTGGTAATATTAGTGAGCGACTTCTTAATGAGAAACGAAAGTGACGTGACTGCTCGACCGATCGGCCCCCGACTACGGCACGAGTTGAACACTAATAATATCATATACGTGTACAAAACGCGAAAGCTAAAAAATTTAAAACTACAAAAAAACTGCGGTGTATTTAGGATGTGTTCACATTGGTTGTAGTTTACTTTATACTTTTGGTGTGTGTCGCTGAAACGAAAGTACATATAAACGGGAGCAATTGTGTTAGAATGCACAGTGGTGCTACTTCAATTAATGTTCGGTTCGCAAGAAGTGCAGCTGGGACGTATTCTAGGTCTAGCGGTGGTGTGAACTGAATGTATATGTCTAGTATCTCGCTAGCGGTGTTTGATAGTTGACTAAGCCAAACCAGATTCAGCTTATCCACGAATGTGAACATGTCGCGCGTCTCTAGTGTCGAATGCGTATTTACCATTTAAATATCTAGGTACGATTATGTATATAGATGTTTAGATTAACTCAATGTAGTCCACAAGATGGATCTGTTGTTTTAACGTGGTAGGCGTGTTAGAGGTAAGCTGCAAAATTGTTCAGTGGAATTCAGGACGTTAGTTCATTTATTGCTCCTGAAATATTTATCCCAGGGGTATAATTCATATCCATATATTGCTACTATTTTTTAAAAACATGCTTTATATCTACAGCTATAGAGTACGTTACAGTAATGTAGGAGAAATAGGTGGACATAAATTTCCCCTCGGGTAGTAGATGTATGTTTTAGGAACAGTAGATGTACTAACTAGATTCAGGATATCGATAAACTCTGAATTCAAACGTTCATCGCTGAGCTTTTGCAGTGGACCTGAATTTGTTTTTCTTGGTTATTCGTGTGTAACCTACGTACTGTGTTAATCGTTCATCGTCGTGATTTGAGTTTATTTCACAATATATTTATTGACAGCGAAAATGACTTTAACAAACAAATACATTATACTAGGAATAAAAAATATTTATTCGAGATTTACATGCATGTTTAGATTTTTAAATAATGTGGCACATCGCAAATTTAGGAGTACTGATGTAACTAGTTGAATTGTATTACAAATAAAGTCAAATTTTGTATAAATAGATGAATTTACGTACGTTCAAAAAAAATTAAGAGCTTTTCATGTGTAAGTTTAAAAAAATAATTAAAGTACTATATTCACTATGGGCACGATCTCAATACGTTTACATATTTATATGTATATGCATGCCATTAATATATGTACACTGTATAACAACACAAACATGGATGTGTTGCTCGATAAGTGTTTCAATATTCGTTGCTTTTATATATATGGAGTGTTCGATGTGTTATATCATTGTCAATGCAACCGTCACCTTCCATTGCTCTGTAAATATGTTCTTTATGTTTTCGTGACTATACTTTCTTTAAGTTTTAATTCTGCTATCACTTCAGAAACGCTTCCTAGTGGTTAGCGACATAATCTTTTACGTTTTTAAATATATTAATAGCTTGATGTTGATCATCCATAGGTGTGTAGATAAGTAATACGTTTCAATGAATCCGGCAGAATACACTTCATGCATTGTATTTAATTGTATATTTTATGTTCTGCAATTTAATATTTGCCGTTTTAATATATTTTATCATCACTAGGCTAGTTTTTATCGTATATATTATCACCGACTTAGCATTTACCCAAATTAGGTTTTATAATTTTGACGACTTTATGTTTACTTTTTATTTATATGACATTTTAAAATTTTGATTACTATTTTAATTATGCTACCTGTAAGGTTTTTTCCTAAGTTTTATCCACGCCACACATGGGCCACTGTTGACAGACACAAAACGCCGCTTCACGTAGGTGGTGGTGGCCGTGGTCGCTACACGACACAACGAAACGTCGCTATTCGCTCCGTCGAAGTTCAGTAGTGTACTCTCACAAGTGGCCGGTGTTCCGCGAGGCTTTTCTATTTAATAATCTGATGAAATATGAAAGACAATACGATTGAAATTTATTATCTTCGAATGTAATATGTAATGAAAGTTTTATGACTTGACAAACGCTTTTCTTTGAGCATGCAAACAGAGACTGTGAGCCTAAGCTCACCGCTGGCTCACCGCTGTTATCCAAAATATAAGCAGGATCACCTTTACAATTACTTTTTAATACAATTTTGTAACCAGTGCCAGAAAGTTAATTTTACTTTTACTTATTATATCTGTAGTCATTTCTACCAAAATCTACTAAGAATAATGTTGATTCCTTTTGAGTATATAATGAATACTTTGGACTGAATTCTTAGTAGTTGTTAGCTGAAGTAATTACGAACGTACTTGTGTAATAAGTAATAGAAATGACTACTTTCCGCTCAACATAGTTAAACATACAAAATCCAAGATAATCGCATGGTGTGTCTCATTTTTTGTATAAATTTGATTCGCTTAGGTTTTAACTTAATTTTATATTGTGATGTCGGTCTTCCACGATTTTCGTTTTTATATCTAATTTTTAATTAAGATTATTTTATTGATTAATTGATATTAATGTTTAGTACAGTGATTGTACGGTTTTTTCGATTTAATACAAATTTTTGACATTAAATGTATCTAAAAGGAAGCGCGAGGTTATTTGCCGCCGCTCGCTCGACGCCTGTCATTGTGCATGATTAGCAGTAAGGTTTATTGTACCTTGTTTCTAAGGCAATAACACATTGCAATAATATGGTAAATCGTGTGGCACTCTTAGATTATTATTATTATATATATAGAAAAACAACAAAATGCGTATATTTACATATTGTCTATTATACTAGCGTATTAGTGATTCTTAAATGTTTTCTATCAGTAAATGTAGTGATTACGAACATTATAATTGCAGTGGTTAAAAAACAGCTCAAACAATTACCGACATTAGATAAATCGATATTTATACGTTAAAGAAAATAATCTCACTGTAAATATTAGATTTATTTCAAAGTTAGCGCTAAGTGTTCCCGGCTCTCAAAGTAACTAAGTTTTTTTTTAAATAGAGAATGCTAACAATTATTATTAGATAAATATATATATAATTTATATACGTGAGAAATTTCGGCCAATACAAAATGTTATGTATATCAAAATTGTATTTTTTAAATGATCTCTTTGGCGTTAATAGTATTAAGAGTAATTGCTTTAGGAGTCCGGAAGTGAAATGAATTTATTAATAAAAAAAGTATAAACTAATATTAAGAAATATTTTCGCACTGTTAATAAATCTATCTTTTATTAGTGTAGTGGTATAAGGCCAAGACTCGAAATCCTAAATCCAAATGTTGTGTTTTGAAACTGGTGTACAGGACTATACTCGTATTTCCATAATTATGTCTTTATTTGCGAAAGTCAATGAACGACAAAAGTAATGCTAAATATATGTTCATGCTGTGTATATGTTTATTAACACCAGTATTATTAACACATAGTTTCATATACATATAATTTTTACCCATTGATCAACCATAAAGCAAGTCGGTGCGGGTGACAATGCTATTTATTGACTACGCCACAAGGCTCTTGGATTTTTTTGATCACTTTATTGCTCACAATTTACGACCAGTGCGTTTTTCGGACTTTCGAGTCTTACCGTGTACATCCGCTTAGTCAATTGGTCATTTAATCATTGTTATCTATCTACAGTAACTATAGTGAAGTTGTTACCAGATAGTTGTAATATACCTGCCCACATTTCATTCTACTGAACTATTCGGTCCATATAAATAGTTGGTAGGACGCGTGTGTCGTCATTTGATCAATCTATTTTCATATTGTAAACATTATCAGGTTTTGTGGAAATCCTCGGATCTTAGGAAAAATGTTCTCTAGTGTATTTAAGTCTAAGGATTTTCACAAAAATTTAAACTTCGCTACGGTAAGAATCAATATCGTTTTAAACTTGCTGTCAGTCCAATCTATTTTCTGCACTATAAATTAAAATGTTTTGAATCGTATGAAATTTCAATCAATTTCAACTTAGTATGGTTACGCTTTAAGTTAAGACTTTGTTAAATTAATTGATTATTTAATTATATTGATTAATGAATATTATGCATAATACTTTTAATAATTGACAATGTAATCATACTACTCAAAACAAAATAATTTGTTAAACCGACCTCTTTGGATGTTTTCAAATGTTGCCTGTTTCCAGTTCATAAACGTTAATTAAAACAAGTTATTAGACGGGACAGTGTGTAAATGGTAAATAAAACATTAAACGAAAGTAATGTTTGTTTACGGTCTAACGGTGTCGGCCCTTATTTTGTTTTGGGTATACATATATGTTACAACAAAATGTTTACAATAATTTGTCATGTATACGGTTTATTGTTTCAATCGTTATTATTACATTAGGTAGTGATCAGTGCAAACCAATTGTGTATAAAAAAAGTCACATTAAGGTACTAGCAGTTAGAAATTCTAATTCGCTCCGGTCCATATTGTCCAGTGTTTCAATATATCCACTGTATTACATCGTCCACTGTTTCATAAAGTCCAGTCTCAATATGTACTGTGTTTCAAAAAGGTTAGTTTCCTTTCATGTGTCATATCGTCAAATATCCACTTAGTTTTGATTGGGGATTTTTAATAAAAATACGAACCGCCTACAACCATGTACTTGTTGGTAAATCACGTTTTTTGATTAGATTGTTGAATATAACTTCGTTAAATATATCAAATTTACCATGTAGGTATACAACTCGCAATAGTTGGTTGGACCTTTCGAAGGGCTCCATGTCGTCGTCATTTTGTTAATTTTAGTTACAAAGCGATGATTTTCTATATTACTTTTCAGTCTAGTATAGCATTAATAGCGACGTAAGCCATTATAAAAAATTGTTTATTGAATACCTATATCGAAATATATTCAATGAAGATGAAACATGGACTGTCTCTGTTAACTGGACGTTTTAAAATACTGGACTATCTGGGAACTGGACATTATGACACTGTACATTTCAGAACACGGGTTATTTTGGGACTGGACGATATGAAACACTGGACTATCTAATACAGTGGACAAGTTGAAACAGTTGAGTTGGACAATATCGACCGGAGCCTGCTAATTCATGTGTACTTCCATAACACTATACTTCCATGTAAAATTTATGTATTTCGAAAACCTGCAAAGTTTAAATTACTGGAGAAACGGGGAACACAATTTTTTGAGACGTATACTTTTTTTAACTTATGATAAACCTATTCTTGCATATTTTTCCTAATTTCACTACACGAATATTTTTGTAAGTATTTCCTGAAATCTCACCTGTTTGTTGAATTATGTGAAAGACTACAGATGAATTATTGGTAATTATTCGTACATGAGTATTTTCTTCGTGTAACAAAAATTCATAAGCGAGATGCAATCAGGATGGGAGGGGCAGGCTCAATGTGGGAAGAACTTATCAGAGAAATACCAGTCTTAAGCGCCAAACGCGCCGGATTTCAATTTGGAGCCGGTTCATTTGAAAAGACCTAACGGTTGCTGATCGGCTTTCACACGAAGAACATGTATTGTCAAGGGCACCACTGTGGTGTCGTACAATTTTTTTTGGGTAACAACATCACTGCTGACTACTTATGTGTAACGTGTATGAAACAATTCGTTATAAAGAGATCGTCTACATCGTCATCTTACGATTGATAAATAATTGATATCGATAAATGCATACTTTGGCTTAATAAATGCAAATTTTGGATTAAAACTTCATTACGGTGGTGTTGATACCAATTTTGTTGTAAACGACACCAAAGTGGTGTTTCTGACAATACCTCTACATGTAAGAACGGATAAATTGACAAAATCGTGTAGGATGGCCAAAATATTGTCATAAAAAATAAATAAAATTGTTGAACTGTTTCTTCATGTAACGCTGCCAATGCCTTGTCTGTCTTAGATACATTACAAATTACAATAGTATGGATGAAAAGCTTTATATATTATATATTAGTATTTTGCTGCACTAATATTGTTTTATTTATACGGCACATCTCGAGAATGTTGTTGTGGATAAATGGGAATAATGACATGTTTTATTACTCATACAATTTTTTGTCTAGTTTATGGTATCTACGTCATATGTTGATTTAATAACGTTATTTATTAAACTGGACAAAGAATTGAACAGCAAATTGTGGTAATCTATATATAATAAATTTTCAAATAATAAATTTAATATTTTGTTCGACATGTTTTTAGCTAAATGTTTCGTTTTTTTATTGTTTCAAGTTTGGTTCTTTGATATTTTCTAGTTTGATGATACGTTGGTTTTCGAGTGGACTTTACACAAACTTTATAGTTTTATATATTTAATAATAACAAATATGAAACTTTTTGAAACGGAATTTGTCTGGTTCTTCTGATCTTAATAACATGTACCTCTAATCCTCTTTGTCTGTATATGCTAAACTTGACTAGACCACACTTGTCAAACGTTTTAATCGTTTTTGCTGTGACGTCCACACAGCGCATGTTTACTGGTGTAGTGTAGTCTTAGTTTAGATAGAATTTATTATCAAAGTAATTTATCATCATCTTTTTGCTGACATATTTGTCCTAGTGTTGGTTGTAGTCGCTAACGTGTAATAATGGAACAATCATTATTACACGTTACTGTTTGTTATCGTTTTGAGGTCAGTACACAGTTGAGATGCTGTTTTTTATTATTATACTGAATTAATATTTACTTTAAAAATTCTTTTACTTCGAAGGACATTTTAAAAGCATTTCATATTCGTTATTTATTTTATTCTAAATATTAGTTTATTTGTTTAGTCAATGTAAACTGTAAATATCTTGTTTAGATGTTTTATTTAGATTAAGAGTTCAAGATATATTAGATTCGACTTTCGAAACTAGTAAGGGAATGATAAAAATTATCTAAAACTAATTGATTTGATGTAAGCCAGTTTTTAGATCATCCCACTAATGGACCAATAACAGCACCTACTTAGATAAAGGTTCTTGTCAGTGTTGAATGAGAAGCTCACTGTGTGCAGGTATTTATGAAACAAACGCGCGTAGCCTCTGGACTGTCTGTTCAAGCATATGGAACCATTGTATGAACCTATGTTAAAACAATAAAACCACGAAAATATCTTACATATTTTATTTATTTGCCATCTTATTACCTTAACATTACAGATTAGGTACAGTAGGTAGATTTTACATTAACATACATATTTATACATCTTCATTTTATTACGCAAGTTGTAAGGTCAATGATCACCGTCACATACCCTAGTTGATGAGTCGCTCTAAGCTCTAGCAAAATAATAAATGCTATGTCATTTATTTTCTGATGAAAATGATGATTAAAAATTGGAAGGAAGACAAGCAAACGGATACGACTTTCATGCAACTATCTAAACTATTGTGTAAATATTTAGGTCCCAGAGTAACTTATTGAGCTTCTACCTGTGAGGACATGGGTGAATTCTTTTTAAAATATATTCCCCATCTGTGCTCAACCTAGGTTTTCCATGGAAGTCATTTTGATTCAACCTAACAGTGCAATTGTTTGAAGGAGTTTAGTTGAAACAACGAAAGTTTAATGGGTACATGATGATTCAGTACATGCTTGAGCAAAGAACCAAGTTTTCACTGTATTTGATATGATAACTATTTGTCAACTGACAATGAATTTAAACTAAAGAGTTACTCGGACCATGTCATATCAATAAAAACCACATTTAATTCAAGTTATTCACAGAAAATAAAAATATTTAAATTGCATTAACAACTTCCTAGCACTTGACACAGACAAAGATCGTATAGAATGCAAGCAGGTAGAAAAATGTTACGAGACCTAGGGTTAATAGGATTTAATATTGCAAGGATTTAAATTTGCAGAGGGAGGATGAAACACAAATTACACCGAAAACATGTCAATATAGTATTTGACAGATGGCTGCTCAAAAGTTGCTGCGACCCCTCGCTTTGTTGTAAGTATTTTCGGTATCAGGGTGATGTACAGGTCTAACACATAATTGAGTATGTTCCTGAGGTATGGGAGCGGCACGGGAGGGTGTTTGTGGAACGTCTAATGACGCTTTTATGCATAAATGCATTGAGGGCTTTTGTACTTTCATTATGTATCAAAGAAAAGAGTAGAGGAAAGTTCACCACAGGAAAGTTGCTTCTCTACGACAATACACACTGAATTGCTAAGGCTGCTGTACACTAGGGTTTTTCAGTTAATACTTCTCCAATTTTGAGTAATATGTTTGTATATGGCAATCTTTCTATTAACAATGAAGAACTCAAGGTGGCAATCAAAAGTAATTTACACAGATTTAATAAATGGATTAGTGTTCTAGGGGACTACATTGAAGAAAAAAACTTTTTTTACAGTTTTCAAGTTTCAGATTTTTCGTTATTACTAGGCTGTCTGATTTTCCAAATTCTAGGCAAAATACCTTCTTTTTGAAAAAATATTTAAAATTTGTAAACATTGTTGAATTTCTTAATTATTTTTAATTTTCCTCATTAGTTTTGCTAAAAAAATAAAATATTTTCACCCCAAAACTCCAATTTTTTATTTTTCACTGCTCTGACAAAAAAGTAAATATCGGAATCGCAGTTAACCAGTATATACAAATATATAAGCAACCAATTTGTAATGTTGCTCTTTTGACTTTACGCACCTAGACACAGAGTTTTATACATTTTCCTTAATGCCTGTAGAGAATATATTGAAGAATCCTTCTATGTGCATGCATGCAAAATGCTCATGCAATGTCCAGAGAGTCAAATGTATACAATGAAATGAATGTACTGCACCCAATCAGTTGTGATAGCACTGATGGTAAACTATGAAACCATCCTGATAATTAAAAGCTGCATCATTTCAACAGTGTTAATTTTGAATAAACTTATGAAGGTAAAACACCTAGGATGGTAATTGCTAGCCACAGAAAATGCATTTATTAATACAAATTAGCTTCTACACCATGTCATGAATTACTTATCACTACATCAACAGATTTAACAATAAGTTTAGGGCGTTCTTGCTCTAAGATAGACAATGCAGCCTGTATTTGTAGGTTATTACCAGGATCTTTTATGATCAACATTTTGAGTGCTGACATTCTAGCAATTGCCATAATGCAGCTAATATCCAATGTACAATCACTTATGTCTAGGTATTCCAGTGTTTCACCATTTTGTCCAGCTATTCTGTCCAAACACCAGACATCAATGTGTTTGTTGTTCTTCAAGCACAACCATTTAAGATAGTTGAGTCCAGTCAAGTTTTGCAGACCTTCGTAGCGAATGCCATTGTGGTGAAAATTTGTGCAGTCCACTGCTTCAACTTGGTAACCGTCAACAAATGTGTGGGGGAGTTCTTTTTCTAGTTCAATCGGATTGCCAGATATCCATTTTGATGAATGTTTTAACCTGGAGAAAGATAAATGTAAACATTTTATATTTCACAACTGAATTGAATGTATTAGTTGAAACAACAGAAGGTAACATGCAAGTATTTATATAAAAAATTGATAGTTGACCAGTTCAACGATTGTTTTGTAATATAAATACCTGACAGCCGCTTGACGAAAGGTAAAGAAATGTACTGCAGCTAGATTAGCACCAAGAGTCCCAACTCTCTCTGGAATATATTTCTGGTTGTGTATCTCTTGGAGGGTTTTCATGTTTGCCCACCAGTCTTTAACTTGCTGAAAATCTAAATAGGGCAATTTTTGCAAAGCATTCATGATGTAAGGGCTTGGATTTTTCTCTACGAAAATAGACAGTTTACTTGACCACTCGCCTTCTCTACTAATCCAGGGCTTTCGCCATTCAGGATATAGCTGCCCATGAACTTTGCGAGGTTGTTTGCCCTCTTCATCGCGCTGATATATCGATTTGTTTTCGCAGTATCTTCGAGAGGTTATGTAAAAGCATCTCGTGAATGAATTCGATCGCAAACTGAATCCCATATTTTTTAATACTGGATTAAATAATAATCCGATTTTTAACTTCAGAATTCAGAAAATAATTCCGCTACTTGTCTGTCTGTACATAATATTTTGTAATGATTTTGTATTAGTTGGTTGCATTATCTGTCACTGTCAAATAGACATTGACATTTATGCACCTTTTTTGATATTTTTACTGGCTTCTGATTCTGACAAATATTTTCGACGAAAGTGATTTGATTCAGATTTTAAAAGCTCGAAAAATTATCACTTTAAAGCTTAATTTCGCAAACGGATCCCTGTTGTATTTTACAGCTTTGTTGGCGTGATTAATATGTATATCTGTATGAAATTACAGCTTTCTAGTAGTAAGAGATATCTATTCTATGGTAAGAGTCTCTGAGCTAAGCCACGGACGGACAGACCGGGCTCCTTGTTTGACTACGGAAAAATTATAGTTTTCAGATTTATTCATACATTTGTGCAGTAAGACCTTGATTTTTGCAAGATTCCTGAATTTTTGGTCAACGGAAAGAAGGTTATGATTCCTTTGCCACTTACAAGGGAACTCGTCGAAATATGCGTCATAAACGGCTATATTAAAAGCTTTTTTTACTGCATTGATTAGAAGTCTGATTTTATCACTTCTACATATTTCGACTATAGGGTTTCCTGTTGAAAAATTGCTACTATTCGGTAACAGAGTTTGTTAATGGTATGGATATTTAGCTTTAATTACTTTACCTGTTGACATATTTTAAATTAATCGTATGTAGGTAGGTATACCACATTATTTTACAGACCTGCGCACACTGTGCGTTTCATACACAAATGTTTGTTTGTATATGAATAAATGACTATTGATTGCACACTTGAGCATTTAATAATAATTTCAACTTGAAACATTCACGTGTACTTGAGAACAAGGTTATTGACAGTAAGACAGACGGACGGACAGACGGAGTAGGAAGTGACCCTATAAGGGTTACTTTTTTCCTTTTGCGGAACCCTAAATATAACAATCGAACCCATAAGTCAGATATATCTAATTTCTTGTCTTATAAAGGAAGTACTCTTGTACTCAGGAGTATATAATACATACAGAATTATACAAAGTCCACCTTTATACTTACCAAGTTCCGTATAGATGGGTTGTAAAATATGTTGTAAAGTATTATCTACAAACTGGTGGATGAAAGCAAATCTGGCCAAACTTGAAGCAACTCGGGATATACAACTTTAAATTGAGTAACCCAGTTGGTTCGAATGGAAAAAATTCAAATTTCGATTAGGTAAGTAGGTACTTAGCTAGGATTTTGTTTAAATAAATAACGCATCTAGAGCAGCGGACGTTGGGAAGCAAACATGCAAGCAACTCAACCTCTACTAACGGACCGTTTCATAAGGCTGAGTATTCTAACTGAGCCTTCTTTCTAAATGTTGTATTAGCGGTTTTTGAGTGATCTAGTCCAGGCAAAGACCCTAATGAATTTTAACTATCCTTTGGTCGACATCCGCAGGAGTAAATCGGGTAGTCTTTTTCTAAAGCCAAGACCACACAGCTAATCTTAAATCTCTCTAAATTTAAGGTATACAAATTCTTAGACAGTGTATAAAAGAAGGTACTCACTGAATAAAATAAATGAAGGCATCAAAGAGGCAATGGCAATAGACGTTTTCTTCGGATTAAATTAAAGTCAGACGAATTTTCGTAAATACAAAAAGAAAATACGTTTGAAACGAAAGCACACTAAAATAAACAACGCGTAATTAAGAGATAAAAACGATTTCTGCGTATACAACAGGTGGCGGTCCCGAGAGGGATCCCTAATTAAGACATACGGAACGCTGGCTCAAAGAGATGCGATGGCGATTCGCCTAATATTATTCCCTTCGCCTCCAATGAGATATTTAACAAAAATATTATACTTTAATTCGACACAAAATTATTATTATTATTATAGACCACGTAGAAATAATTAAAATCTAGCGCGGTTCGTGATGTCACCGGTCGACATAGTAGCGTAAAACCTGTGGATTTTATGGATATGTGAGTTATGTCGTAATATAATGTTTTGATGTGACCACACTCATAATCTGGGCCGTGGGCCGAATAAGCACGCTCAAAGTCACTCAGCGAACAATGAAACCACTCGGAATATCACTACGTGATAAAATCTAGATATACTAAGGTCACCGACAACGCTCGACGAGTCGGAAGTGGCAACGGGTAGGCCACATCGCTTGAAGAAAGGATAACCGTTGCTGAGTATTAATTTACAGAGAAGGTGCACACAAATGTATTTATACCTCTAGGTATACTTAGATAACAACAGCACATCACAAATTAAACTCGAACAAGTTGGATAAACTTTCAACATTATGGTATAGAGCAAGAGCCCACGAGGGCCAGACCTTCGTTACTTTATGAAAGCAGAGAGTTTCTCTGCATATTGAGCGATCAGAGACTATGTAGATACACCATCAGCATGGAAACTGGACACCCATACTAATATGAAATTATGAAAGTGAGCTTCTTTGTTGGTCCTCACTTTAACGAAATGGAGATTCAGAATCACTTTATTTTTTGTGTAGGGATAGTTGATGAGACGGAAAAGGGCATAGACTTCTTTTTAATGCGATCGATAGTTCCCGTGGGATAATTTTTGAAGTCCTCTGAGACAAAGTCGCGGGAAAAAGCTATTTAATAAATAAATCTAAACTCTATACAATAGGAACCCGGCTAATCCTTACCTAAAATAAATTGGTTCGCACTAATACGGATTTAAATCGGGTTATAGTTTCAATCACAGAGAACTTTATTACTTTCAACGATACGATACGAGAGTATTACAGTACTCTGTGACTGTCAATAAAGACGGGCGTCTCTCGATGGATGGGACCGATATTTTTAGTGACGTGTTCGATAAAAGAACCTAAATTGGAAAACCACAACAACGTGATTGTGACGAGTTTATAGATCATTCGATGATAATGATTTATAAAAACCATCTTATTTATTTCCTTTAAACGAGTAATTCTTTATAATAGATAGACTTTCCTAATAGACTAACTAGTTTTTCCTAGGCCACACCAGTTCATCCTTTATGCGATAGGATGAACGCAAAATATGGCCGCTAATTTCACACATTCTGGTACAAGCATCGTAATCAAGCGGCTGAAGCGCTTTATAATCACAGGTGTCCGTCCGTCCGGGTTCTAAACCCGATCGGAAAAGAGTTTTTACTTTGCTTTTGTTTTATTTATACAAGTGTTTTTTAAGCCAAATTAAAAAGCCTGTACTTTTAGCCAAAAACTCGCCCAGATTTTTGGGTTTATGACGCATAAAGACAACTTCGTATTGTCTGTTTTCGAGAAAGTAGCGAGTAAGTAGAATAATTCCCTTGAACATGTTTCTGTTGAGAACAAAGTGTTTTAAAACCGGTTATTTCACATGCTAAATAAAATTATAGGTACAGATCAATAGATGGGTAAAACTTTTATTCGGTATGACGTAAACAATGCAGGTTGTGGGTGTAAATTGCCACTAAGCTTTCATGCTGCCGTCAGAGCACGGGCTTGTGTTACATGTTTGGAGCTAAGCAAGCAACTATCTTTGTATAATTAATAATAAAATATCGGGGCGAACGAGCTTTGCTCGTAGTTCTTTAAAAACAAACAAAAACTTAATTTCTGCCCCGGTTTAGGACTCAAAGTACAAGCCATAAAGAGTGGAACAATTTGCCACTTCACCACAGCGGTTAAGCTCTATAATGCAAAATTAGTGACCATATTTTACGTGAAATTTAAGACAAAGCTTATAAACAATTTGGGCTGGTCTTGCGCATCAGTAAAACTTTTTAAAAAGTGCTTACTTATAAAGTGCTGTATAATTAGTTACATTCGAAGTCATTAAGAAATTGCAGGCACAGTTTGGCAGCCACATTTTAAAAACATAATGAAAGACTTGAACGTTTGCAAAAAAAGTTTATTAAATCACTATCTTACAACTAACTACTCCTATTCTGATTACGAGACAACCCTACAAAACTGTAACATGTGTAATCTAAAACATCGTCGAGAATGCACCGACGTTGTTTTTCTTCATAAAATATGTAGCTAAGCAAGCAACAACCTTTGTATAATTAATAATACATTGATATTGAAAATCCATTGTTATTTTTATATATAACTTTTAACTAGAAGTATCGCACTCATGGTCCAGTGGTTACTCAATTAGACACAAAAGGTCGCGGATCCGATTTCCAGTGCTTGGTATCTCTTACGAGTATACCCCGGTTTGGTCGGTGGTAGGATGCCCACCTAGGTAGCTTCCACTATGACATCAAAATTTAAATTTTTTAACAGTTCATTTTGTCGTTTTGTCCTATGTGCAGCATCAACCAACTTGTCCTGAACATGTCCTTAGGTGTGTCGGCAGTTGGTCTTGACAACGTACTCTGCCCAATACCAACATCAATCAGGTTCCAGTTGAAGCTGCTCATGAATGAACTACTCTCACTTGCGTTTATAGAAAACTCCACGATGATGTATTAGACTTCCAACATGCCACTCACTTCGCAATCTGGTGAATCTTACCCATCAAGTGAGCAAACTGCTTAGTTGGATAATGTCATAGTCGAATTCTTAATGCTTACTTAATATTAGTACAACTCATTCTAATGTCTGCAAGCCAATGTATCCAAGTCTCATCTCTAGCCACCAATGGATCAGAGTTCAATATACATTAATTAACAATTTCATGACCGAGCGGTTCACGGGGCAGCCGGGATTATGACGCAGTGCCCATTACCTGTCCCCGGCTCAGTTCCCACCCAAATAGATCTCTATAAAATGAACATTTCTACTTTATTGACCGTCTTAGATTGGCCGATCGTTACTCGTATGATGTTAAATATATTGAGGTCCAAATTGGCACAAAGCGACTAAATAGAGTATAACATTACGACGCTTATACGACGGGTGAACCAGTAATGAAATTTTGATTTAGAAGGGAATCTTTGACTTATTATGTATATGAGACAATTTCATCATCTTTATCCGGGATACGTTCACTGCTGAACATAGGCACGCATCAAGGGTCAATCTCGAGCCACTCGTATCCAGCGACTCCCCGCGACCTTAACCAGGTCGTCGGTGCATCTAGTAGGGGGACAGCCCGGATGACGCTTCCCGGTACGTGGTCGCCACTCAAGAACCTTTACTACCCATCGGTTATCCGTTCTTCAAGCGATGTGGCCTGCCCATTGCAACTTCAGCTCGCTGACTCGTCGATCTATGTCGGTGACGTTTACATTTTTTTTAAAAGGGTGTGGACTCATAAACGCAATATTATTTTACGAGATAAATAATAAATAACGCTAAAAATATACGAGATAACTCAAGAGATTTACCGATTATGTACATATTCAGAGCATTCTTGGCCCTGTATAATAAAATTCGTCTGGCATTATCTGGCAATGAACCTCACAGGCCTCAACCTTATTAATTCGCATAAAGTCGCTGAACTTTTATAATCAAAATTGAAACAAGAACGTTTCGTGTTTGTTATGTAATTTCATATCTGGTTTCAGACAAACGACCCGAAATTTCTTATTGAAATCTATTCAGTGGTGCTCAGGGGCGCAATTATCTAAGGGCAATCATCCTGACAACCTCATGGGTCACAGAAGTCATCGGTAGCGGTATCTCTAATGTTCAATGAGCAACATCGAATTACGTCAGCAAATACCACCGTGATCCATGTCGTTGTAAGGATTGCCTTTAGTGAATTGCACCTTTGTAAACATCATTAAATCAGCTACCAGTAAAAACTTCATACGTGCTTCCAAAAATATTTCGTTGTCGAGATTGAATTTACGTTTTTGTGTGAGAATAAAGTTGCAGTGTCAGCACACTGCAACATTAGTTATGCTGAGCCAAAACCTGATCAAACACATACCATTATTATTATTATTTGGATATGAGGGGTGCAGTCCGTGTGTCCTGCATGTCACTGCAACCTTTGCAGATCTATTGTCCCAGTCCCCTATAGATCAAATCACCTCCGCAAGGCCAATCTCGGTCATGAACCGTACGATTGGTCTGAGTTCGGAGGTCATGGTGCTGTCTGTTGTGGCAGTGTGGCCTCCGAGATGTCTGTTTCTGCTGTGATGAAGAACATCACAGTGGCAGGGACATATGCATGGGCGTTTCCTCATCCTCCTTACTGAATCAGACAGCCCTACTGTCGCTCAGGCCCATGTAGTTGAAGTGAGGCAAACTGGTCTTAGCTTGCAGTGCCCCATTAGGGTCCGCACACATATACCATACTTCCATACCCTTGTTTTATTGTATATCTTTGTATATTTGGTCTGTACATGTGTATACTTTGGTAATGTGTGTTTTCCTCTCTAAAAATAAATGAATGTCGATACTAAAGCTTCTCGCATTAAGAGGGTATTCTGGTGACAGAGCGCCCATATAAACGCAGTACCGTCACATTTTGAGTATTAAGCCATGAATGTCAGAGAAATTTTCAAGACACAATCTAGAAGCAAATTTCTATGCCGGTGGAGAGTCAGATTTTTGTTAAAATATATACTTTCATCGTTACAGGGCTTCAAGGAGTTGTATTTTTCGGTAATAAAAAGCCTCAACTTTGAACCTGTTTTGCAAGACTGAATCACTTTAGAAAAAATTGGAAAAGCCACCGACACCTACATTTTTGTTAATTACTCTTTTAAAAAATACCTGCATAAATATATTCTTTAAATGATCCCGGGACTACGAAACATGCAAATAACGGGCGGATGACTTCCCGAAGTTTGTTGTTGTGAATGTGTGAGAAAGAACATAGTACTGTCACAGAGTACTATAATACATCGTGTATTTACTGCTTTTATTGTGATGTACGAGCATTTGCCTGGATGTATCATTGGGACAGTCTTGAAAGCACGCTGTGATCCCTGTTTTGCGGTGAAGCATTATATGGACAATGTAGCTTTAGAGTAACGAGCGTTGCGGTTTACGATCTGCTCTGTTTCCAGCGATAACCGTGACAATAACTGTAACAATAAAACTGTGGCAACAGCTTCATTAATAAGCTTCTGCTGATAAAACATGTACTGTCAGCGGAGCAAGTAATTATAATGATAGCTAGAAGATAGCAGGTGCACTACAGCTCCATACTACGACATGGCAGGCGGTGGGTGGTTTTATAATCACATACATTTTTATTTTATGTTTGGTTTGTTTGCACTTGACCTTCATTTCACCTGATGGTAAGTGCCGATAAGGCCGTTGGATGGTAAGAGTGCGCATCCAGAAGCCTAAACCTAATAAGGAGATGGCTATGCTCTGCCACCTTTCATACCGGAACACAGCATTACTGTTTGGAGGTAGACTTAGGCAGCATGGAGGTATCTAGTCAGAAAATGCCCTACCACCAACCCAATCTGAGTACCGATAGGTACACCAACTGGGAATCGAACCCGGGACCTCTGGATTGTTAGTGAAATATTTAGCCATTAGGCCACGGGATTATCGTTACTAATGCCTCTGGCCATTTCCTTAATTTTTCACCATCCACCACCACCATCGTGGCTTTTATGTGACGTCATATTATGTAGCGGGCCGCCTCTACTGATATCTCAAAAATGTAAAGTTACCACACGTAGTTAACGAGATAAAAAGGTAGAGATGAAATATATATAGCTTGTATACGAATATACAGAGGTTGCTACAATAATGACACTTCTGTTATTGTCGTAATCGGGTAACACAACATAAGCGAGTTGGCGTTTTTTTAAAGGCGAAGTATATATATGGATAGCATGCCTAGATAGAAACGGTAGGGACGTCGGATATACAGAATAACTATACCAATATTATTGTATAAACAATTTTACTTTAACAAACTGTGGGTCATATTTATGACAAATTATATGTTTGAAATACCCACAGAACCTGTCAACCACAGTCATATATAATATGCATGTTCATAAAACTAGATAGCTATAATGAAACACATTTCTGTTATTTTGCTAGGGTATCACACCAAAGATTCCTTATTTAACCGAGTCCCGCGGAAACTAGCTTTAAAAGCCAATCGAAATAAGATTGCAGAAGCAGTCATTTTATAGTGCTCTCTCTTTCATACTGGAGTGATCCTGTCTAGCATAGAAATCGCCACCCGATCGAAAAACCCGAAACTGAAGCTCATAACACCAAATTGTGATTGACTGTCCACTAGGGAGGAATCAGCCGTATCGAATTGTGTGACGTCAGATCAATCAACAGCTCGGTCCACTGAAGCTCCGGCGATTGGCTGCAGCTTAGTTAGCTTGGTTTTATTGTGCCAGCCAATTCGTGCCCGATAGTAGATTTTAGAGGCTTATTTACTTGCAGTTCTAGCAATCCCTTCTTCGTTCGGTCACATCACGTCCCTTGGGAACCGCAACTTGTTTAGTACACTGTTGTGACTGAAAGCGAGCACAGATATCGGATTTGCTGAGTTATGATATTGAACGTTTTTGTAAAACTTCCGCAAAATATGTATATGGGTGTTATTGACGGTGGAGCCGGGACCAGGGCAATTTTAAGCAAACGAGTTTAGTTGCAATTTAAATGAAAACGTTTAATTCTAAGAATATATAGAACAACCACGAACAAATTAATTTACCACAAAAGAAGAAGTGCCAAACTAAAAACAAAAGAAACATCAAATACGTATTCTAAAGAATATTTGAAATATTTACATTATAAGTGGCCAGCGAGCAAGAAGGCGGAAACACATCTGTAATAGGTGTACATAAATATGTTTGCGAGTATCATCATCATCAGTCAGGAAACGTCCATTGTTGGACATAGGACTCTACCACAGTGACCGGTCCCGAGTCACTTGCGTACAGCGACTCCTCGCAGTACGTGATGGTTGCCACTCGAGAACCTTTGCTCCCCATCGGCTATCCGTTTTTCGAGCAACGTGGCCTACCCATAGCAACTCACTTTTACGAGTATTAATGATTCAATATACCATCAACACAACTGAAGAACTGAAGTGGCAATTACCTCATCGCTCGAAGAACTGATAACCGATGGGGAGTAAAGAGTTCTCGAGTGCCGACTAGGTACTGGGAAACGTGTACCGGTCCGTCCCCCTACTAGATGGACCAACGACCTAGTAAAGGCTACGTTGTGGCATACCATGGAGGAAGCCTATGTCCAACAGTGGACGTTTCCTATCTGATGATGATGATGGTATCATCATTATTTATTTACAAACAACTGTAAAAATTATATTTATTTGTGGTTACAAATAAGTCAATTTCCGAAGAAAGAAAAAAAGGATTTTTAAAAATATCTAAAACAGAAAATATGCAATTAATTTATAAATAGAATGAAGAAGTCGTCAATACACGACAAAAACTTTTGGAAAACATTTGACGGATATAATTGTACGACAAGTTTATCATCATTACCTATGAGTATGTTATCTGCAGAAGAAGAACAGTATTCTTTCATGAGTTTGCTGTGTAATTATTGGCTAATTAATTACCACGCTTGGCCGGAGACTGTGCTGAGTTTTATTGAGTGATATAATTAATCACTTTCCCCATCATCAAGTACACATGGGGGGTGATCACATTATAGCTACATAGCTGAAACCAGTCGGCAATGTTACACAGCCTATGATACAGCGAAGCATCTCGTATTGCATTGTTATGATATATATATATATATATGCATATAGGTTCTACTGGAGTGAAGACTGGATCAAAGCCAAACGTTTAGCCAACTTATAATAGTGCGTGAATCTACCAATAGACCCTCTTGTATAATAATGGAAAACTACATTGCGATGTAAACACAGAGCTACGAAGCTTAAACAAATTGTTGAAACTTCAGTAAATATTGTCTCGAAGTTAGATGCCACATCTACGAAGTATTACGTTCTGGCCTCCTCGTTCAACAGCTGTATGTTTGGCATTATCAAAGACCGAGGATAGTATATTTCTAGAATCATTAAATCGGCACGATACGAACGGCCTTGCATCCGACTGACGCCCATCGTCTGATGTTGTTTGTTCAAGTTTTTTTTAATTACAAAATTAAAATCGCTCTGCAGTTTTCTAGTAAAAGAGGTCGCCAATGATTCTACAATGCAATGGAAGCAACGATTGTCTTTGACGTAATATACTTTTATAAACAATATATGTATATACAACGTTGTAACAGTATAAACAATTCTCTGTATACTTTATTATCAGCCGAATAAAAATTGGATTTTCCTTGACGATATATCCCTAATATAATAATGTTTGTAGTGACCGCAGTAAGTTCTTAGTTATCTCTGACTTTTGTTGGACCAGTCGCTACTCATGTCACTCACGAGAACATTTTCTATTACGGAAATATTTACTTATAATACAAACTACTCTAATATAAAACAATGTAAAAACATCTATTGTAATAAAAAGAGTGCCTGAACAATTAAAACTCACGACTCAGTCACGCGAATAAATATAACATGACCCATTTTCTTATTCGAAACAAAAATAACGGCAACATTACACAAAATGAGTACATATTAAAAACATCTTAAAAGCATGCACTTACCGTTTAATATCAAGAATGATTGAAGTGTAAATAAACATCGATTTTTGAAGATCGTGTTGTAGCCAGCCGCCTCCGCAGCCTAATGGCTGGTTCGATTTCGAGTCCCTGTGGGTACTCTATTTGGTCGGTTTTGGGCATTTGGCTTGCTACCACCATTCACCTAAGTCTGCCGACAAAGAATAGTTTTATATCTCTTTGGTGTTCTCGTATGAAAAGTAGCAGAGCTTATTAGCTTGAGGCTCCTGGGTCAGCACGAATTCCATCCAACATCCTTATCGTCAGGTGAGATAAAGTGCAAACTAGTCAGAGGTTTCCAATGCCCGCCTGGCTAGCTATACCATTGTGTTATCTAAGTCCGCCTCTAAACGAATAACCAGTTGTGTTCCTGCAATTAAAATCATTGGTGTAATACCTCGTAGTTGGAACAGGGATTTTGAGGTTGCGACCTCGATCAACATTCTTTTTGTATAAGTACTCAGATTAGTAGGTCATACATATGTGCCTACTAATATTTTAAATGTGAAAGTTTTTAATTTCGTGAATCAATCCTGCAAAGGTTGTAATATATACATATAATATAATAAGTAATTACTTGCTTTTAAAGGCCACATTACTAATTCACCGCTGTTCGTCCGTCCGCCCGCCTGTCAGAGGGCTTTTAAACCGTAGGTTCATTAGAAATTTTCTTACCACAAAAATCCGACTTGGTTTTTTGAAATATTGTATAATTTAAACCATTTATCCTAAACAATTTCGAAGTAATGTCTTAAGAACATAAAAATACAATTAATTCAATAGAATTTTAGCCCTAGAACTAAATAAATTGTGTAACTTTTATAATTTCAAAAAAATAAGATCAATTAAAAATTCACAAATAAATGCGAAATTTCCAAATGAAAACAATACTTAAATAAAAAGTTGACAATACATTTTTTGTTTAAATTTTTTACGTTCAACGTATAGTGATATTTCTGTGACAAAAATAATTATATTTCAGGTGTGAACGGTGGTGAAAAGACGAATGCTGAAAGGGCTTAAAACAAAAGCTTTATTTTAATATAAAATTTAATTTGGTGTCTCGCATCCAGTGTGCGCGTGTAAACACATAAATTAAACCAAAATAACACAAATATTCACTAGAGTTTTGCCGCTGCCTGGTTTGTCACGATTTATTTCTTCGCTTTGGTTCGCAGAATTTTGTGTTGAGTGTGGAAAACGTAAACGAATATTGAAAACATGTTTGTGTTAGTAATAATAAACAATTGGCACCGACTAAAATATACATACCCGATAGATTTAATAGTTTTACTGTAACATTTGGTTGCTATTAAATTTCGTCGATAGCTTCAACTTCAATGAATACAATTAAATCACGCTATATAAGAGCAAATCGCAGTCAAAAATAACCGTGGTTTAAGCTTTAGATTTGTATCACTTCATGTCATCCTTTGGGTATCGTATAAGTCGACATATACCATACATACAGAATTGCATTAAAATACTTTAAGTAAAATGATTGAGATTAGAAGAAGAAAAAAAAAACGACTACTAAAAACAAAAGCGTATTAGACGCAAATTAAAAATTTAGTTTTATGGGTTTTAAATGTTTGTTTGTATATTTTTGAATGTACTCATTTCAGAGCTTTCACTGGATTTTACAAACACCATATTCAAACAAACAAAAAATAGGGAATATGCATGAAATTTAAATTTGGCTGAAATATTTTTTTTCGATTGTTTATTGTCTTCACATTATACTCAGAGGATATTCTTTTTATTTAGTTATTATTAAAACCCAGAAAATATTACAAAGAAAGTGAAAAATACGGGAGGGAAATTCAAACTTACACAACGCGTCACTATTGGTCAAAACGAAATGTGACGTCAATGGTCACCTCTTGCATTTATCGGCGTCGATATGCATACTGTGTCAATAGTGTTTGTGGAAAAAATTGTTTCAAATGGTATTTGCGTGTGATTACTCAGTGAATATATATTTGTAGTCAATGTAAAACGATGACAGAAAGTGGTTTTGTCAAAGCACAATCGGATAATCTACCGAAAATAGATGCATTTATGATGTCAGCATTTTTTTCATCAAATCTCGATTTTACGAGTGCAGAGATAAAAGGAGTGAAAGCTGCAAGGTAATTATTATGTTCCATGGTATATTTTAGTAAATGACATAGATTTTTGTTAATGTTTGAATAATACAATAAAATATAACCTATACATAACTATTTGACTTTAAATTTTTTTCTAAACTCCTAATTTACATAGATTTTTGTTCATGTTTAAATAATACAACAAAACATAACCTATACAAAACCATTTGTCTTAGAAATTGTTCCTTGACTCCTAATTTACATAGATTTTTGTTCATGTTCAAATTATAAAACAAAACATAACCTATACATAACCATTTGTCTTTAAAATTGTTCCTAAACTCCTAATTTACGTCTATATCATTATACCTATTTTAATATTAACATCTTACACCATTGTTTTCGTAATTTTGCATCGCGTGGAATACGAAAAAAACACTTTATCTGGTGTAATAATGGTAGTTTCGTACCATACATATATAACATTTCGGTACCATACAATACTTGTAAGAAGGTTTTTTAACTTCTTCCATGATTTGTTTAGCAATTGAAACTGAAAATAAGTATTAAGTAACTGAAACGCTACTACAGTAAACAAACAGGCCATGACCAATGACGTCATCATAAGCGCGCGCAAAATGGTGGCGTTTGAACGGCTCAAATTTATTCAATGTTTTAAATTTCACGTTAAAAAATAACTTGACTATTTTCAAGCCTGTTTATATTTTTTTCTATGTTATAAAGATGTAAATGATTAATTTAAGACATAAAAAAAATTCATGCATATTCCCTATTGTACACTCGAGTACAAAAATATGTATTCACTTTTGTATCAATTCACATTCACTCTTGCTTGTTCCTATGTATTGTGTTGAAGGAAATGTTAATTAAAGGTGAATGTGACATGGTTCAAAAGTGGACACATATTTTTGTATTCGAGTGTACCACTTTAAATCCGTATAGACCGTGAATTTTGACTACGCTTTCAAGGACACCTTAATTATTCAAAATATAACGAGTGGTTTTGGAGTTATAAGGGAACCGATAAACATACATACAAACAAAAGTTACTAAAATCACAACCCTTCTTTGGCAATGCTGTAGTCGGGTAATAATAGGTCACTGAACAATGCTTTAACAAAATTGTAAGGATGGTTGAGACAAACTTATCCTTACAGTTGAAAGATTGATTTTCTAATCATAAAAAACAATTTATCATCAAAAGTAAATAAAAGTTAGTTTGCTTACATTATATTTCAATGTGATGTAATTGAAAAAATATGGTTTCCAGATTTAGTTATATAATTGTGCTGTAAGACCTTGTTTCTTACCAAATTTCAAGATTCTATGTCAGTAGGTATTTTATAGGTTTTGATTGATTTGATTTGCGCTGAACGCGCAATATTTGATATTTCTATATAATAAATGACAGAACATACAAACCAATGCCTACAGTAGTAAGTTGCTGAATCCATACGATAATTACACGGTTTTACGTGTGCCAGTAGCCGTGACCGAAAAATAATATTATCCGAGAAAGAAATTCACGACTTTTATAACAGTTCCATCATCAACAGTATTATTATGTAGATCAGTGAGAACCGTGGGAGTTGGGGAAGGTCTAACCTACTTATCTGTGTCACAAATTTATCTTTGACACACACTAAACTGAATATGTGGGAACACTGACTTGATTCAAATTGAAATTGACTGCGAATTGAAATCGATTCAATTTATTTATTTGAATAATTCAGGTACAACTACAATTTTTGTAGCTACTAATTTTTGTCGCAGGATGAACGAATTATGTATAAGGGTTCCTAATAAAAATGTTTCGAATAGCAGGTAATTTTGTGTCACAGGCCTGACACTTCATACAAATGTCGTGATATCGATTCCTATTCCCATACATCGAACGGAACGGAACGTTTGTATACATACGCATGTGTGAGTGAGTACACGCGCGCTATACTACCGACACAGACGTCCTCTTTCTTACGGTGAAGGGAAGGAAGGAAGGAAACTTTTGTCGTTTTTATAGAGAATGGTACGGAACTCTTCGTGCGCGAGTCGAACTCGCACTTGGCCTGTTTTTTTAACATTCTTAAATACTAAATACCTTCTCGTAAATTCCACAAAGTCTCAAAATGATACAGAAGCAGTCTGTGTGATTGGGAAAATATTTCAAAGATGGGTCTTACTGCACCAAAACGTTCCAATCTTGTTGATGGCAACACAGGAAAGAGGAAGTATCGGTGTTAATTAGCAAGTTTCTGAAAAGAAAATAGCTGCGGTGCTACTATTGATACGAAACTCACGTTACAATAATAGCCGAGTGCTTCATGAAATATATTGAACGTAACTTATGACATAAGAAATTATCCAACGGTGTAACTTTCATAATTGTTTTCTTTATTGAAAAATATATATATTACAAGAAAAGTGAAGCAATATTTGATAAGAAAAGGTGTTTTAAATATTTCCATGCCGTCATCAGCCAGCAATGTATAATAAAGGGTATTCATCATGATCAACAGCATATATATGTCTCCACTTCAGGGGCTCAGGCCTTCTCTCCTACAGAGAGTGTATGTATGGACCGTAGTTCACCACGCGGGACCAATGCGGATTGGTAAACTTCACACAAACCTTTGAATTTCTTCTCACGAGCGTGCAGGTTTCCTCACGATGTTTTCGTTCACCGAAAAGCCAATGGCAATGATTTTTAACTTTCGTACATATATTCCAAATAACAAATTGGAACTCATTGGCACGCCAGGATCGAACCCAGAATAAATAAAACAATGAAGGTTATTATTGTTTTATAGAGGCCTCGAGCAAATTTATATCATGTGTGATTTGATGGCTATAATTACACGTATATCAGAAATCTTCTGCTCTAACTACTTTTTAGCGGCTGTAGAGAGAGCCGTTAGCAAACATGGTTGGCTTTAGAAATAGCGTTATCCCTACTACCCATGTCTTTCGGTCATCATCATCAGGCAGGAAACGAAGGACATAGGCCTCCCTCATGGTACGCCACATCGACCAGTCCCGAGCCACCTGCATCCAGCGACTCCCCGCGACTCTAACCAGGTCGTCGGTCTATCTAGTGGGGGGACGGCCTGGTAGACGTTTCCCGGTACGTGGTCGCCACTCGAGAACCTTTACTCTCCACCGGTTATCGGTTCTTCGAGCGATGTGGCCTGCCCATTGCCACTTCAGCTTGACTCATCTAGCTATGTCGGTGACCTTAGTTCGTCTACGGATTTCCTCATTCAGGATTTTATCACGTAGAGAAATTCCGAGTATAGCTCGTTCCATTGCTCGCTGAGTGACTTTGAGCTTGTTTATTCGGCTTTCGGTCACAGTAACGTAAACTCACCTTTACTGTTCGTTGAAACATTGTCTAGCTAGATTATGTTAGCTTTAAACTTGATAAGCGACTTCTGGAAACTATGCAATACTTGTAGTTGGATGTTCTGGCATAGTTTTAGGTTATAAGATATATGGAGTATTTCGCAGTAAATTTCTATGTTTCCTACTAAATATAGTTCGTGCTTTAAAGTTTTTGTCATTGTTGTTGTTGCCTTGTCATACCACGAGCTATTTTCAATGCAATAGGATAAGGATAGTAATTAACGAAACTTAACAATTAACAATCATAATAAGATTAAATTTAACAAAAATTCGTTAAGGATGCTTTCATACAAAATTTATTTTGCTGTAAACATTTAAAATATAATAGTTGAAAAATGCCACCACCACCTTCCATGAACCAAACCGAGTATGAGAGATACTCTATCTTTACTACAAGTATGACTACCCGACTGCACACACTAGTAAACTTGTACATACTCTCACAGTCTATCTTTATCTTTCAAACATTTAAATTCAAACAAACACACACCCTCTCGCTCCCTCACACACCCTAGTGCACATATAGTTGAACTGACAACTGAAAATCATCGCACACTAGTGCATATACGAATAATTTACATCCTTCCAACTTCAACTGTATAATAATGCTGGTGCTTCTATTCTTTCCAACTTATTTCTATCAGTCAAAGTGAAATAATTCTGTAAATATTAACAAACTTAAGCTTTAAAGAGTAAATGGTACCACTGCACACAACTCTAAAAAAATAATCTCCACACGCCAACGCGTGTTACGCAATCAGTGCCAGAAATACGTGTTTCCCGCACCCGGTACCGGCGCCCGCGCCGACCGACCTTGATGACGACGCTGATAGATCGCGCGCGCCTCTACGTTCATGTTTTCTGACACCCTGAGCGTTTGTTTAAACACTTTTTCGGCAATCTTCTAAATAACTGATGACATTTTGGTGTCATAATATAAATATAATATATTTTTACATGTATATACATATGTATATATGTGTAATCTATACGAATAATATAAATGCTAAAGCGCATTACTAATTATGGATTACCATTAAAAACAAACTAATCGAGAAACCCAGCTTGAGACAGGCATCAGTACCCTTGACGATGTCAGCATTACCACGCTGGACGGCCAGGGAGACTAATTGAGCCAGGTACGAACCGGAGCGGGGTGAACAACCCCTATTCCCTCTAGATTCTTTTCGCTTCACAGTGGACGCACAGACGGATAACGAAGTGATTCTAAATATATCAGATAGATAAGATATCTTTTTCTTTTGAGGTTTGAAACCCTAAAAACATATTGGATCTCATAGGCGAATATACCAGTAGTCCCCTCTTTGGCCAGTTTCGGAGGAAGGCCCCAATCAAGAATCCCCTATGATAAGAAAATTATATAAAGCCGTATAACCTGTGTACCAGGTTTTGTACATTGGTCGCAAAATACGACCTGTACAGGACCAACGAACCCCCACAGGGAAGCAATTTTGCCCGACTTGAAGCACTGACGTTTCGTTTGCTCGGTCAATAAGATCCATTGAATCGAATTTTCCGGTAACGACGTTCAAAAGTTCATGTCGTGTTACTCGTAGTTCTGATTTCAAAGAACTCTTATACAAAGAAGTCTTTGAAGGATTTCGCTATACAGTAAAGTACTCTTGACTTCAATTAGCGACTGTAGTTTGTATTAATTGGGTATTAGCTTCTAAGCAGACTGTTGATGTGCTCCTCAGACTTGCTCAGACACAATAACAATATTTCTATACCGCCACAGCATCTTCTGACTTATTTTATTATTGTTAAAAATGTATATTTTGATGTTATTTGTTCGATGCTACTTACAAAATTTGTGACATTTATAATTTGACAACCTATTATTCGCCGGTGACTGGTATTCAAAAATTTTAAATTTAAATTCGTTTTACAAAGTAGAAATGCAGCATTGTTACTTATAGCTGCTGTGTGTGATTCTATATCTAACGATATCTTCTTGAGAATTCAATATTTTCGTCTAACATCGCAACAGATGCAATTAGTGATACAAATACTAGATTATTCTATATGCACTGTCGTTATTTTTGTATGCCAGGGTCGGTCCACATCGGTGACGCCAAGCAACAGGCTTGTCATTTTCGCTGCATTGTTACGGAGTTAGACCACTTCGATTCTTGGAGAAAGATGCTTAAACCTCCAATAGATAACACCATCTACACATACGAGTACAGCCGCCTCAGAAGCGTAGTATTTAACATGGTATTTTTAAGAATATCATGTAAAATACTGTAAAAATCTGTACGATTCTTAGCATGGTTCGGAACCCTTGAAACGCGAATCCAACTCGCCCTAGCCAATTACTTTATCTGTAATTTTCATGCAAAAGTGGTGTTATCTGACCTCCTAATAAATACAATAGTTTTATTTAAAAAAAAGTCGTTTTAATTCCCATTGAATCAAGCCAAGAGCGAAGCTGTGTCAAGTACTGCGTGTGTGCGGTATAAAATAAAGGATATTTCGAGGCGCAGACTCATATACTATGAAAACAAAGTGTGAAACGTAGCGAAGTTTATGGAATTTTCAGTGCGGTTAGACGGTGTCCGCAACAAAACAGGCACTGAACACTTTCCGGATATATACTCGTATAACTTTATACTTTTTAAAGCATTCGTTGTAGTACGTAGTACAATATATTTGAAATAATTTCTTACGAGATCTTACAAAGATTGGTTTTAGGGTTTAATTCAACCTCACAAACTCGCGGAGGTATTTGATGACGTCATTTGATAGTGATTTTTGGAAGAAAGATATTGCCCGAAAAGACACCCTTGAGTTTGTAATCATGTTTGTCCAGAGTGGATTACATATAAGGTTTTCGATGCTTCAATACTATTTTATTGAAAGTGTCGAATTGGAGATCAAAAATAAAGGATTTCAATTTTGTTTATTCAACAATATATTCAGAGAAGTATCTCTTAATTCATCAGACCACCTATAAGGCTGAGGAGAAATGAGTTGATAAATACCGTATATTAAATCTTCACTCACTTATTGACAGTTTAATTAGACTTCGTGAGCTATTTACATTAACTATTAGGTACAACAACTACAGACAATCCTAACCGACGATAGAACACAGCTAATCAGTAGCAAACCGTGGGTCAGTGACTAACTATACTACTAGTGACTACAATACGAAGTTTACAAATTGATTGCTAATAAATTGGTAACTTGATACCGCTTCGTAGCAATTTCTCGTAGCCGCGTAGCGTCCCCGTAGCACACAGCAAACTGGGGATATATAAATCTACTTTTGGGCACTTTTCTTTTAAAAATCATAAGATTAAATAACATAAAACTGATGATGGATAAACACAAATGTTGTAATGGTAGTTAAAACAATAGCTATATAAACATACAACCAGTAAGTAAATTAATTTTTAAAGAATTTCATGCGCAATTTCTTCTCTGCATAACGAGTTTCCGAAAGGGTAAGTAGAATTTTTATACAAAATTTTGACTATTGAACCTTTGGGCAAAATAAAGCATACATTTACAAGATGACAAGCAGGTACCCAGTACTGGGGCTGTTGCATAGTTAGATAGTAAGACTAAGCCACTGTCAAATAAATTATTAATAATAAATCATTGCTAAAAACCAGCTTTTATTTTAATATTTTTTTCGTATTCATCTCAGCAAACGCTACCCATATTATGGGAACGTACAAAAATTGTTTTGTCTACCGTCTTAGGCTCTTCACCGCTTAGTGACCGGCCGCCATCTTTTTTTTTCAAGTCGTCCGCGCTCAATTTTGCCGATTTATGCTGTATGCTCGCTAGAGGATTATTTATATTATATATATAAAAAAGAATTAAACACATAGTGGTCTAAAACGACACGTTTCCCAGATATTTCGAAGTAAAGATGGACATAATAAGTACTGCAAAAATGATTAAAAATAAAATTTTTGCGTGTTTTTTTTCGGCACCGATTAGTCTTTACATACAGTACCCGACTCAATTGACATATATTTTTTGTAATTCAAGTATTAACAACAAATGTAGTACTAAAACAATACATATATATCTTCTATGTTAATTTTAAAAATATAAGTAAATTGAAAAAATAATATCAAATGAGACAGTACACTCAAGTACAAAAATATGTATGTACTCACTTTTGTAATGTGTCACATACTCTTTCATGTCCCTATGTAAAGTGGGTAGATATTTTTGTACTCGAGTGTACATGTATAAATGTGTATTACTAAGATATACTGTGCTTAAGTTTCCACTTAAATTCCAGACTTAACCTGTAATAAGCTGTAGATCTCTGCTTTGTTGGACAGAGCGCTCAAGATTATGACAGCTTTTCTGTTGAAGCAGGATAAACCTTTAATGAAACTACCTGCCAGCTTTACCTCGGTTGTTTCGATTCGAGGTCCAATATTCCATCAAAACGGCTAATTGCCTGTTGCCTGGCTTCAGAACACCTCACAAATACAAACAGCTAGTTCACACCACAAAGCTGTTGATATATTACCGATGCAGAATGGTCGGGTACGTTTGATGGGATTTAGAAATGGACAATGACATGGTATTCGCACTTCATGCTTCTCACAAATTGCAATGTAGGATTCGTTCAAAAACGTAATCAAATGTACGTGTTTGATATGAAAAAATATAGCGCTTTCAGGCTTGTCACGTATGATTGGTGTTGCGTAAAAGAAATATAATGACCCTGACCAACGATTTTTGTCAAAACGGCGTTTTTAGGGTTCCGTACCCAAAGGATAAAAACGATGTGTCGTCAGTACAGTTTGGCTACCGCACTCGCTACTCGATAGCCGCGAACATAACACTACTCTCGTAGAGAGAAGTTGCTTGAAGTTATGCGTGATAAGTTGATAAGTGATAAACAAAAAACTAGTGTAATTTATACAAATATATGTTTCATATTAACTTTAAAAATATTTGCTTTATATTGTTAAATTGTTACCTGTTTGGTATGTATGTAACCTTGTTTGGGTGCACTGATTATAATTAATGCATTCAAAAAGAATTAACGAACTGACTTCCACTGCCTAAAAGTTCCCTAAATAAGCGCTAAATTAATTTTGATAAAATTTATATGGGACCGCTCAAATAGTATGATCTATCAAACAAAAAAGAATCATCACAATCGATTCCTAATTGGCGGAATAATCACGTAATATATTTATTTAAGAAGGTCACCTACAGGGTATACATTAACATAAGTATGAAGACACAAATGTAATAGTATAGCTAAATGCTACCCTACTTACAGGCAGCAACGACATGATAATAATAAAGTTATGAAATTAAAAGAACGATAACAAAATAAAAATAACAAAAGAATATTTACAGCTTATCAGATATTAAGGTTTTGAATTTAAATTTACTATTGTGAAAAATATCAACGTCTATGGCTTTGGTTAACTGGTTATACTGACGCACGAGTCTGTTTAGTGGTGAGTGTGAGAATATAAACAATACAGTCGAATTGAGAACCTTCTCCATTTTGAAGTTGGTTGAAAAGGGGATAGTTGAAATACCCGCCAATGAAACCGCAGGCAACAGCATGCCAGTGTATAATTTCAGGACATCCGCTGAAGTTTCTTTTCGTTGCGTTGGTTTATTTCCGATAGTGACTACAGTGCGCTTGCGCCTCGCGCGTCATCGCGTATTATCCAGTTCCCATTATATTCTTAGCATAATGCGTTGAACAAACCATGAAAGCGACGTTAGAGCAATAAAACACGTGATAAATTACGTTTAAAAAGATAGAAGGTCGCTTTTCGTGTGCGATGTGTTAGGCACGGGAAAAGTGAAATTCACAACGTTTTGAAAATTACTGTAACATTTTGGGAGTAAAGTTAAGTTGTCATCTATAGCTATCATTTACTTAATCACTTAATTTATTTGTTTACTAGCTTTGAATTGCCTATGTCGCTTTCTGGCCTAGGACCTATCTCAATTCATGAGTTCATTTAGAATTTATACCACAAAAAGTAGCTGTACAAACGAAACAAAAGTAACTTTAACGACCCTTTAAATATTCCATAAAAAAATCTAGACCGTTACAACGTTAAGGTGTGACAAACAAACTCTCTTCTGCATTTATAATAGAAGTAGGGTATATAATAAGTAAGTAGATTGAAACTATCTTGCTTGTTTTGACGAAAGGTCTTAACTAGTGGCTCTGCGAGCTGTATTAACCTTGCGAATCTGTCTTTGCATAGCTTAAAACTGGGTTAAATGTTTACCGCGCACTTTAAATAATTATTTTCACCCCCTTACACCCCTTGAAGTCATGGTGTAGGGGCAACACAATAGTTTCGTGTCATTTTTAGACATTGTTTGAAATAGCTGAAATATGATTTTTTTATTGTCATTTATATAATTTCAAAAAATATATATGTAACTATTGTATCTTTCCACAAAATTTGACGAGAATCGGTTGATAAATGCAACCTGTAGAGGAGATCAGACGGACATCCGCCGTCCGAACATAAGAAAGCATTTTACCGAATCTGAAACGGAGACTGCTGACTTAGATAGTACGGTGGTAGCTGGCCAGGCAGATATATAAATGTCCTACCACCAACCAAGTACCAATAGGTACCCACACTGGGACTCCAACCCGGAATTATAATTTCTCACGCTTTACGCTCGCACAGAAGGCTTCTAAAATATTCAAGATAAACGGGCAATATGTCTTAGCTACAACGTTTCGGACTTATCCTGTTTCTGCAATATCAATGAGTTTTGGGCTACAACGGCCTCGGTAAAACTTTACGAGAAATGCAGCAGACGATATAAACATTATTTATGCCGAAAAAAGACTTTGTTCTGAAAATATGATTTGTCGCCCAAGGTTTTTGTTTAATCAATATCTAATGAACTCGCTTTTAAGCCGCTTTCATGACGGAACTATAGCTCAACTTCGAGATTACGTTAAAATTACCGTTAATAATCACACTTTTTAAATGATAACTGAATTCGCGTATTGCCAATGCCAATGTCATATCTGTATATTAACGCTCGAGGCTAGAAAGTAAACAATGATGAATCCTAGACTTTTCAAGGTGACAATTTAGTTTTGCTTCCGTCTTAAAAAGTTGATGTTATTTCGTGTAGGATGACGCTGGAGTATAGTGATAGCACGATGGCGGTATGTTGGGATCAGTGGCGTAAGGACGCGCCCCAACTTGTGATTTGGCATTAGAACTGTTGCGACCGGCGCGCGCACTTGTCTCTTTCGAGATTTTCGCTCAAACAATAAAATTATAAGCGATTATAAATAGCATTCGAGGTGGCGTTGGAAGCCGTCTCCGTAGAACTGCGTAGTGCTTCTCTGGAGGCGTGCGGTGCGCTCGCGCAGCTCCTCCCGACTGCTAGCAGGTTTGTTATACACCTGTCTCACCTCACGCAATGTCATTATCACTATTATTATATCAACAAGCAAGATAACAAAGCTTCAGTCATCGCCGGACGCGCTACCGTCGCGCCCAAACTCCCCATCTCGTTTGCAGTACAAAATCCCGCAGTGTAGTTATTTTTGATATTTATCTGTGTAAGTAGGCGTGGACTTTGGACATTTGTAAAGGAAATGTAAGGGAAGTGCTTTACCTATTAACAGTGCTCAGTGCTTTTTAGAGGATGTTCAATAATATATATCGAGAAGCAGTCTCTGTACATCAACCACGAGTTTTACGAGTATAACAGTTATTCAAAGTTATTCTAACTTTCTAACCTCTCGGAAGAGTTTGAGCCACAGTTTTCAGAGTTCAATTTTGTTTAAGTTTTCCCAATACTTGGCATAGGAACAAGAATAATTTGCATATCTTCTTTTAATAGTGTCTAATGAAATTCTGTCTCTTTGTGTCTGTGAACGAATATGTCTGTTGTAATTTTAATAGAGGTACATTAGATAATTTTCGAGAGTTTACATTAACAACGGACGAATTATAATAATATATTATAATAACATTGATATTAATTTCATCCCCTGAAACATTTAGGTTTGTAATTTTCTATAAATAATCATTTCCTTGTAATATGATTAAATGTTTTGAAGAGAAGTAATGATATTCCGTGTTTTCATCATACTCAACGTCGTAATTCATAGTAGCACGCAAAGCTTTTGTTATTGAAACACCTAACGCCGCTTTATTTCCTAATGGTAAATTTAAAAGCGTTTACTTCAAATAATTTATCTAGGTCGCAATACAGTTATAGCAAGATTGTATCCATTTCGCGTCAGATTCTCAAATGTTTGGCAAAGTTTCATGATTATTATAGATATAGCTTAATAACGAAAGAGCTATTCTGAGAACTACATTCGGATTGATCATGCAGACATAGTTCATGCACATATCATTCCTGATAAAGATGGCAGCTTTTAATCAAGTTGTAATAAAAGATGCAATTTTATATGACCATCTAAGCTAAAAAGTTATTTTTTAAGTATTTTTAGAATTCCTACCTAACACCAGCCGCACTAAAGTAACTGTTGGTCGACCCTCTTCCATTAGAGGGTTTACCGTAATGGTGATTGGAATGTAATATTAGTGAAACACAAACGGGTGCTGAGGATGTCAGAAATAGTTCTTTTCTAAAGTTCCCTGAAGCTCCTCTAAAGCTCTAATTTGATACTATTTATTCAGCTATATAAGTATTTGCTCTCAGAATGATACCAAATCTCTTAGTGATACAGGCGCCTTTATACGTTAAATATAAGAATTAAAGTAAATTGGATTTCAAATAATTGAGGCTTACTCCAGAACCGATACTAATAAACAAGATTTCCTTCGCTCTCAACGGTTCAAGAGTGAAAAAAATGTGTCCGTTATTTTTACATTCGAGTAGGCGTTGATATTTTGTAACATCACCGCGATCCGCAGCATTTTGCAATATTGAATTAATTCTATTTCGAGGGTCGACCTCATCGCGACATTCAGATAGATGTATGCTCCGTTCTGATGGGCAGCTCTGGCATAAACAATGGTTCATAATCCGAGCTCCGACTATTTTCGAGTGCCAAAAGTGTGTCCATTGAGTTTCGGCTTCAATTCGAGTAGATAAGAATCGTTTTTTTTTACCTTTCTACGCTCTTCCTGGCACAATACCGATGGTAGAATATTTCGAGTTTCGAGACTGGCAACACTTACTTACCTTTTTTAGCCTACAGGCTCTTTGCATAAAGAAAGACTACATGTTTAACATAATCTTATGATGACCGCGGATTCGAGTACTATCAGGGTATTTACGGGTACTTTACGTAACAAGTATTTCTTTTAACTATTATTACAGCAAGCGTTAGACGCGCCTTTGGTCTTGTGACAAAAGTAGTGGTTATCTAATAAAGTGCCGGTGTAGTTTGGCTTTAGAATATAACCAATATAACGATTTTTGTTCCACATATTTTGTAGAGCTTACGAATATGACAGTAACAATGAATGACGAAGTTGAGTGCATTTCTGTGGGTAACGAGAAATAACACATTAGAGTTCCGGAAAATTTAACAAGCAAGCGAATGGAACCAAATTTCTAATTGGTTTATTTGCTTAAAGAGATTATGCTCGATTCGAACAGTCTCAACTGGTATAGCAGACGGATTCCAAGCCTATTCAGAAGCGAATTAGTGACAGCGTTTCAAGCTTCAATAAATTGCTCGGAGCTAGCTCGGAGCCCATAGACATCTTGTGCCGGAGCCAATCGGTAGTAATTCTCGGAATGTATAAGTATAATCGGTTGCATTTATAGTTGTAAAACAGCGGTTATTATCGGGTATTTATCCTGACAACAATCCTTGTCAATACCAAAAGGTCTTATAATTTTTATAGTTCCTGAGTCAAAATTATTATAATACCCTTTCGTGGTGAAAACATAAAATTTGGCAGCATTACTAAATTTAAAGACCTAACTACAAAACTTGCAAGAAACATACTTATGTGGTAAAATACGATAGTGCTTCCATATGCGTAAACCCTTAGTTCGCCCCATTAAACCTAAAAAATATGATAAATTATTCTTTTTTAAATTAGATTCAATAAAACTTAATGACATATTTTCAAACGTAGACAACCGCTGTTTATGGATGATCGCCGTAGTCAGCGAAAAAAGCGGCTGGTTACCGGCTAGCTGATTACGATAACAACCGGCTTTACATCACTAGTTGTTTACTAGAGTTTACTAATCAAAAGTGTTCGGTTTGGTTGTGAAATTTGTCGATTCCAATTGTTCTTAGTAAAATAGTAGTAGTACCATTAATAAATTGTATTTTAATAAGCTTTCGGTTAAACAACCAACAACAAAGTCGAGTTCGGTTTTGTTGATTTGTCTGCGCCCCTAATAGCAGAATAACTATTAAAACATAAACTCACAAAATGGAATATTTTAGGGTTCCGCGCCTAAAAAGTAAAGAAAACAATCCGCTTGTTGTCCGTCCGTCTGTCTGTTAAGAAACTTTCCACAGGAATGCGTAAAGGTATAAAATTAAAATTAATACCGAATACGCAAAACTGCAGCTCCTTGAAGCTGTGTAAAAATGCAGGTTCTGAGTCAACGCATTCAAAGGATACATCTGTTTAAGACAAATTTAGGATACTTCCCATTGACCTCAAATCATGAAATTTGCCAAAAAGCAAGGTCTTACATCTCAAATAAGGAAGGAATACATCTGAAAGTATATATTTTTTTAAATCTCATTACAATTTTACGAATACAAACTGTTCAAAGCGCCTGTCGTTATTTGTAATGCAACGTTAAAATTAACAACAGTTGCTTGTGTTTATCGCCAGGCACAACTTGTTCTTATATAATATGATTTTCAGTGTGTTAATTACTCTGTTAAATATTCTGTACGGAACTCTCGGTCGCGAGCGTGACTCGCATTTGGTCGTTTTTTTTCTCATACATCGAACAAAAAGTCAGAATGACTTGATTTTTGTAAAGGAGGAACATAGGTCACTTTTATCCCTATCAAATGAGTACTTCCCATGAGATTAAATCTAGAGTCAAAAGAATTATATTTCATGAAAATAATTACATCAGTGGCGATATGGTTTGCCGTTTGTAATTCTTTAAAGAGTGGTATAAGCGCACCGTTGTGTCGATAGTTTCTCATTGTTTTCAGCGAAAGAACAACTTTAACCGTTTTCTGCAGCATCTACTTATCGTGAACTAAAACTGTCCACACAGCAATTTATCATCTACCGGAATATACACGTGTATTAAACCGCATCGATGCCAACATAATTCTGTTTATAGTCGAAGAAGCACGTGCTCGGGGAACACCTCAGGCACTTAAGCCCACCTGTCTGCACCGCGCGCGAGTAGAGTAAACATTGGCCCATGCAATTTCATTCATACTGCACGAATGAAAATATTATCGTTCGAAAATTCATCAGCTGAAATTTCTAAGTTCATCATGGGCCTTAGACTACGATTACTGACTTTTTACGAGGGTATACACCACGCCTGGCCCGGGTTGATTATTTGACATATAGTATATAGAGGAAACGTTTATGAAGAACCTTCACCCATCTGTTTAATGGATGACAAGTATTACTCGTATATATCCAATTTAGTACGAGTATGTTAAAAATATATCGCAAGTGGGTTGGATAAAAAGCGGCCAAGTGCGAGTCAGACTCGCGCACGAAGGGTTCCGTACCATTATTTATAAAAGCGAGCAAAAAAATCAAGTTTCTTGTATAAGAGCTCCCATAAATATTTATTTTATTCTGGTTTTTAGTATTTGTTGTTATAGCGGCAACAGTAATACTAGTCTGTCACGGTTCATGAGATACAGGTAGCAGACGGACAGACGGACAGCCAAGTCTTAGTAATAGGGTCCTGTTTTTACCCTCTGGTTACGGAACCATAAAGACGTCTCGGCAATGCTATAAATTTTTTTAAAAGCCTTCTTATTAAACGTTGTTCTTAAGCATGAGTTTAACGAATGTAATACCAACCGAAAGTATGAAGCCTATAGACTATACAAATGTTGGATTGTCTTTGTTTATTATTACCCGCGACGGTTTATATATAAACAGTCAATTTGTTAATATTTCTTACATTAAAATCTGCGCTATTTCATTGCAAACACGATGATATAGGATTGCCTGCAAAGTCTTAAAAATTAATATAATAAATAACAGTATTACCAGGATATTTTTAGCTAGCCCACTCGCAATATATTTTTTAACGTACTAATACTTTTCATCCAAAACTAGTATGTAATAAAAGGTTTACACGTTTATTTAGGTTGGCTTAGGTTGGGTTGGGTTAGGCTGAGATGTCTGTATGACGCCGCCTCGATGACCGTCCAAGTCCAAAACCAACAAACAAGACCTATCCCATTGCGTAGAGGAGTAAGACAGGGAGATGTTATATCTCCGAAACTGTTTACGAACGCATTGGAAGATATCTTCAAATCGTTGGATTGGACTGGCCGGGGAATCAATATCAACGGCGAGTACATCTCCCACTTACGCTTCGCTGACGATATCGTCATCATGGCAGAAACCCCGCAGGAACTGCAGGAAATGCTGGATACCCTTAATGTAGCCTCTAGACGTATAGGTCTCGGAATGAATCTGGACAAAACTAAGGTTATGTTCAATGACCTCGTCGTTCCGAGACCGGTAATCGTCGATGGAACAACTCTCGACATTGTTCAAGAATATGTTTACCTCGGGCAAACGATGCAGTTAGGTAGAAACAATTTCGAGAGAGAAGCCGATAAGAGGATACAGTTAGGGTGGGCAGCGTTTGGGAAATTACGTCAAGTCTTTAAATCGTCGATACCACAATGCCTCAAGACAAAAGTCTTCAACCAGTGCGTCCTACCCGTGATGACTTACGGAGCCGAAACGTGGACACTCACGGCACGACTGATCCACAAATTTAAAGTCGCTCAGCGGGCTATGGAAAGGGCTATGCTCGGAGTCTCTCTGATGGACCGCATTCGGAACGAAGTGATCCGTCAGAGAACCAAAGTGACCGACATAGCTCACCGTATTAGCAAACTGAAGTGGCAGTGGGCCGGTCATATTTGCCGAAGGACAGACAGTCGTTGGAGCAGACGAGTTCTCGAGTGGAGACCACGCCTAGGCAAACGTAGTGTAGGACGTCCCCCGGCGAGGTGGAAAGACGACTTACGTAGGGTAGCCGGACGTGAATGGATGAGGAGAGCAGAGGACCGAATCGAGTGGCGCACTCTGGGAGAGGCCTATGTCCAGCAGTGGACTGCCGCAGGCTGTACATGATGATGATGATGATGATGATGACATTTATTTAGGTAGGTTGTTAGGTCGATATTCTATTTTATTAAATCTTACATGTGAACGCAACGTCTTAAATATAAGAAATACTTTTAACAGTAAGTAAAGTTCCCGAGATCACCAACTGTGAGAGACGGACGGACAGACTGACCAAAGTAAGATTATACGGGTTCCGTTTTTTATCAGATTTTCGGACCTTAAAAACAAACGGAAGTTTGTTATTTTCCTTAAGACATGGCTGTAGCAACCTTATTTATTGGGATAAACATTTAGTGAAAGCCGGCGTCCTCGCCCTATGTTCGGGATTTAATCATAAATACCGCTCTGAGATTCTCAGTACAGTACAGTTCTTTAAAGAAGTCGTTGGATTCGAGAAAATAATCCAAAATCTGCCAAGGACATTAAATTTCATGGTCTTCATAAGCTGATAATATTTCGCAGGAATATAAATTTATAAATTCAAATTTCTATACTCCGACTTCCAGCCAAACTTTGATACACCGGAACTTCAAACCGATGAAATAGGCAGCTAGCATTCGATCCATAATGATAAACGAGAATGCTAAAGAAACAAAAGTGAATGTTTATTTGCATCACAGTTATATAATACTGTCGTAAGTTTGCATACAGAAATTTGCCAGCGTGGATACGTTTTATTACGCTATCCCGCGGAATATATTGTTCTAGTTATAAAGGGAGTCTGGTCATACGTTGCATGAAGTAGACGATGAGAGCCTTCCTAGCCGTTTATCTATATTGTTAGTGTAACCTAAGGCACACATAAGATATACAATTAATTACCAAAAGATTATTTATCACAAAACCAAGTAAAGTTCGTCGGAACAAGCTAGTACAGTCACCTACACTTTTATCACACTTTTACTGTGGCACATCAATATAAATTAGCTCAAAGACCCTTATTACTAGAGAGCTTTTGGATACGTTTTCTCGCATATCACTGTACAAATAATGAAGTAAATCCCTCCATTACGACGTGAAGGACGGAAAAACAAATTCATTTTACATTTCGCATTTACAATATTAGCATGGATAATTAAGTTTCTAAATGGCACGATATATTTCGCTACATCTAATTAGCTTGCAAAGTATTTACGGACCCAACCGAGTTGTGAGCCAGCCAGACTTCCCTTGAATGCGTATTAAAATATAACTAGCTAGGATTCATTCCTATTTCGTAAATAACTAAACACAAACATCGTTAGACATGCAAGCCGCTGACTGAATCAATAACAAAACAAACATCTTAGTGAATACTAAATCAAAGCGCGTAACGTGGCCCACTCTATCACGTCACTTTATCAAAGCTATTTAATATGGCGCATGCCACGTGTGGTCCTATAGGTGTCTGGCTAGCTGCCAGTGTTACGTCATTGAGCAAGGTGTATATTATACAGGTGATCCCCTGCCTATAACTCTGCCAAGTGTTAATGAACTTACGAATGCGCACATCTTTCAGTTTTCGCTTCAATTCTGATTACACTTTCATTTCGTAAAACGCAACATGGGTTGCTTTCAAATAGAAATATAAAATACAAAGTAGGAAATAAGGGCGTGAATTGTATTGTGTGCCTAACAACGATTCATCATAATTATCAACTACATAAGTCCTTTGCTATGCCAATCGCGAATTCAAAAAGTCTCTCTCGGTTTGACTAATGTTATAGATAAAAGAGAAAGGAAAGAGGGGAACAACTAAACAGGAAATGCATAACAATAATGTAGCCGACTGTACGTGTGGTTGTGGGTATTAAATTTAGACTTCGCTAGCAACCCCGCCCCAGTTTCACACGGTCATTGGTCTTGCTATTTTCCAGATGTACGGTAGTAATTGATGCACTTTGCTACAGTATTTAGGTATCTTTTTTAAATATACATTAAACTGATTTTTGAATTAATTATTCAAAATTAAAATTTAGAGGCCCACTGTTACTAGATTTTGAAAGTTCGTAATAGAAAATGAGAATGATAAAATCATAATTAATTTATGCATTTAAATTAAAAATGGAAATGCAAAGTTTAATTTATTTTAGATATAAATACTTTACGGATTCTACATTTTATATATTTGTCTAGGCAACTAGAAAAAACTAAAGTCGATGCCGTAATTTCACGGACTACATTGACGGCACATTTTACATGAATGTTGACACAGTTCACCCAGTGTGCTCCGATATTTCTACAATTTAAATTAAAATAATTATAGTCGTGGGTACATTATTGAAATCTGAACAATTTTGACCAAATTTTACCACACACACTTATGTCAAATGATAACGTGAAATTCCGGTGATGACTCTAGCTTTTTTACTATTTGACACAATATTCACGCAAACAAATGCACAAGGTGCACCGATGAAGATATTAAAAGATAGATCATTTAAATATAACTCTGTTTGCCAATTTTATATTAATAAAATAAATTCACAAGGTGTTCAACTCTTAAGATTTATTATATTATTCAAATATCATTAATAATGTGTTGTTTTTTCTTTATGTGCCTTAATTCTGAATGCCTGTGGCAAGTGCGCTGTTCCTCTTAAAAGCTACGGTGGATTAGAAAGATCACGTACTGATGCATGCAAAAGTGCTCGTTAGCGTGGAAAATGACGCACTGTAAACATATTGATGTGTAATAAAAATCTTTAGATGCTTTAGACTTCTCTTTCATCTTTAAATACTTCTGAATATCCTTCACGAGTGACGAAGACGTCACAGTGAAGGAAGATTTATTGTATTTTGTTATTATCGTGTTTTATAGAAAAAATTCGGTATTTTTCTGTCGATAAAAATCTTACCTCTATTTCATAAAAAGGATCTCATTTAACCACCATATTTCAAGTGAAGTGGTACATGCTTATTGAGGAATAATCTATTCACTATGACCTTGAAGAATTCAAGTCTCAAATCTCTTCTTATTAGTTAAAGAAAAGTAGACGAATAAGTTTTTCGTTAAATAATTAAATTTCACCAAATTTTACAGTTTATTTATATTACCAAATTAATTTACCAAACTCTACTGAACAATATCCACGAAATAATCTTAAATGATATATTTATAAAAGGTCAAGAAACGGCACCGTTTCGCGTGTCGCGTCGTCAGAGACGTATCAGATTTCAAAGTGAATATGGCTGACTACCACTACTACTTTACACTAATATTTGCCAATTCAAATGTTTAGGTTGCCTTTGCTTAGCACATAATAGTGACAATTCTTAGTGTTACGACGTGTAAACTGGTTTTCTGATAATAAATTACTAGGTCATTTAATAGTTTTTAGACTAAAGTAATAGGAAATTGTGAAGCGTTTGCTTCTGTTTGGGCGCTGCTTACCTCGATAAGAATAACAGAGGACTATTGTCAGAGGTGAGTTTATATACTCTTACTTAATAATAGATTGTATGAATATATAAAAGTACAAGTAAAATAATTTATAGTAACTACTGTAATTGAGAGTTTTCAATTTTTTGGTTCTGCCTTCACGTTTTAACTGAGAGAAATAAATTATTTTCTTGTACAGGGACAGTTGAAGAGTTGGGTAAGGATATATGGTACTTTTAGGATGGAACATGTAGTTCCCGTGGGATAGTTTCTAAAGTCAATGTAAACAAAGTCGCGGGAAAACGCTCGTACATAAAGTTTTTCAAATCTTGCCTGTATTTGTCTACTATTTAAAAAATCAAGGAATAATCGAAAGATATCTATCTATCTATCTAATACCTTTAAACGAGCAATTCTTGTATATATATATATATATATATATATATATTTATATAATTCGGATCTCCGAAACGGCTAATCGAATGCGCTGGGATTTCGCAGAAATTTGGTATTTGGGTGTATTCGGGGGCGAAAAATCCATCTAGATTAGTCTCATGCCTGGGAAAACGCGCGTGTTCGAGTTTTCATGCGCTTTTTCTTTCGCTTTATTTGACGCTAAATATGATGGGAAATTTCACGCTGTCAAACATAATCACTTCAGCCGAGTGGTGGTCCGAGATGTTCGCGTTCAAATCCCGGTTGGAAAATTGCTTTTATTTTTGTTTTTGTGTGTGTTTAGGGGCAGAAATAAAGTTTTTGTTTGTTTTAAAAGAATTACGAGCAAAGCTCGGTCGCCCCGATATTACAGAAAAATACAAGAATTAAACTTTTTTATATAAATGATTGTACATTCTAACAAGAAGTCAAAACGTCAATCGTAATTTCATAGGCGCCGTCTTTGTTTTTTTTTTTAAATTAGGTCTGGCAGGTTTTGTGCGTTTTTAATGTTTTTGTTTAAATAAACTAGGCCAAAATATTTAGAAACGGTAATCACTGTTATTTGTTAATGACTTTTTATAATAAAAAGCGTACACGTCCAGGTTGGGATTCCATACATTCGTGTCGTTTGCTAACAAAACGTCATTGTTGCTATATTTTAAATTATAGATAATATTAGCAGAGAATATATAATATAATAACATGATGAAAGTCAACACACTCAAGTCTATTTAATATTAAAAGATCCAATGAAACCGTCTAACATCCGGTGACGTAAATACCGGAGTGAATTACGGGAGTGAATTACGGGAGTATCTTAATTTACTCGTAACATTTTTGTCACCGAGTGTCCACACACGTCGCGCGCACCCGTGCCTCAGAGTATGCGAGTATATATATTGGAATATCATTCGCTTCTGTGGGCCGACTGCCAGAATTCTAAAATGCATACCATAATGCAGTTTAAAATTATGTGAACACTGTTATATTGTAAGCAATCGTTAATTTAACGACTATTGAAATAAATTATAAGGTGTTTTGGCACATTAAGAGTGCGCTCGTGTTGGACAGGAGATTGCCTCGTGATCTTGGATGCGTGGGCGCGTATTGTTTTCGTGGTTGTATACGTATATGGTATTTCTTTGGAACAAAACTTTTCGGACAATGTAGCTTTTTAAACTGCCGTCGGTCTTTATTGTGCGCTCAAAATGTCATGCCATTTATCCTCTAAGGCTTCACTGTTACGGATCGTCATTTAAAATAAGTTCAAAATTGACGAAAATATGTGGTAACATACAGACACATAATTACAGAAGAAAAAAAATGAGGTTCCGTTCGTACCGTCGTAATATGTTTAATACAAGATCAGACCAAAATAATGTGCAAAGTTTTTTTGGAACTACTGATTTTAAATATAAAAATAAAGCATAACAAACTATTAGTACCATCAGTAAATTATTTCTTTCTTTCTTTCTTTCAGTATCTACATAGATAATATGGTCAAGGGAATGACTAATGATTAAACAATATCCACCTGCAAAATTAATATGTTAACATACATTTTGTGTCGTCCATACGACACTTGTTTCAAGAAATAGATTTTTTGTTTGTTTTATGCATGATGGGTTTGCACTTGGCCTTCATCTGACCGGATGGTAAGCGTGCAAGTCGCTGGCTGTGCTACTTTTCATACAGGAACACATCAGTGATATTAGCGCTGCTGTTTGGCGGCAGACTTACGTAGCATAGGGGTAGCTAGCCAGGCGGTATTGCCGCCAACCACTCTTTATCTATCTCTCTCTCTCTCTCTCTCACTCATTCAATATTTCCAAAAAAATAATTATATCCACAGTGTTAATACCAGAAGCCAAAAAAACCTCTTACCTCTAGTAAAAATGTTATATTTAAAAAAATCTAGAAAAGGCTAGTATTCACGTCAAAAAAACTGTAAAATTAATTTTGAGTAATTGATATTTTATGCATAAATGAATCAATCCAAGGGTCGCGTGGATCTGAAACCGTGTTTCTGTTTATTTATGTTGTCAGACGTTCGCCAAGTTGCTGTTTTCACATCGGCTACTGAATGTTTCGTCGGCAGGTTTCTGTGGACTGTGGATGTGTTTCGACTGGGTTACAGTTGAGCCGTGACAGCTGGCCTCGGTGCGTCAAATACAAATACTCTTTGAAACCTTAGTCAGACGCGCTGAATTTCAGTCACTGACGGGTTGCACCAGCCAAGGTTTCGTGGGAGCTATTTATTTCGCATAAACTACGTGGTTTTTCCCGCCAATGCATTTGCGTGGACTATCCAATTTTATCGGAATGAAAAGTTTCTTATGCCAAGGGCTAACGGTATCCCAATTGACATTGGATCAGTTTAACCGTTTTTTCGTAAAAAGAAAGCAGCCAGAGAGACCGTTCATCCGAATTTTATAAGCGTGATCGTTTAGCAATCTGTACGTAAACACACAGGCAGATATTTCATACCAGTGGTTGTGAGTTAGCAATAAATGATTTTGCACTTTTTAATTTATAAATAACCGATCCAGATTTCATTAAACTTCTACTATATACGTCCCCACTGAAGGGGCTCAGGCCTACTCTCCTACAGAGAGTGTATGGGGTATAGTCCACCACGCGGACCCAATGCGGATTGGTAGACTTCACACACACCTTTGATTGAATTTCTTCTCAGGACTGTGCAGGTTTCCTCGCGATGTTTTCCTTCACCTAAAACCCAGTGGTACAGATTTTTATCATTCGTACATAAATAACAAATTGGAATTCATTGCTACGAGCCAGGACCAAATGCAGGCCCTTTTTGCAGAATTTGAAAATAAAAAAATAAATTCACCACTGGTTTAATTATTTTCATAAAACACAATTTTAAATGTAAACTTTTTCTTTAAAGTGTAGCAATTGGTTCGTGTTGGTTAAAGCCCGTGTGGTTACATCTTTACAATAGAATCAACCGGTCTAACTAATGGGTGGCGTCTAAAGCGGCCATCAGAAAACTTCTGGTGTATTAATATTATTGCGATCACAAATTCGGGAATATTTTACGGGAAACCCTTTCAGGGAATCCACGCCTAATTTGGGGATCTGTGAGGTTCGCTCGTGTTCGACAGACGATGATGATGGTGGTCTGAGTTATTTGATGAAATAACGTCTTTATTATTTATTTTTCATACATTTCTTTGCCAAATCAACCTTTGAGAAAAGTCATATATCTTAGTAATTGGGAACAGCTGACTGCCAATTTGAGTCCGCCAAACGAGGCCTTGAGTAAAAATGACATAATGTGATACGTCTATATTTTTAGATCTGTCGGAAGTTTTCAGGAAAATAAAATGAATAAGGTGGAGCATATTTTGTTAGTGCCAACGGGGACATTTTGTTTTCATTGATACAGCAAATGTCATTGTAATTGGAAATATGTCAGAACTATAGTTACTTATTATTATTATTTTAAATTATATAGTAGTAATAAGTCGAATACTTGATACTCTAAATTAATTTGTAAATTTTGGGCACCGGATCTATCTATATTGTAATTATTGAACAAAATTAGGAATATAACAAGTCCTAGTTGGCCTTGCGCACCGAGGGCTCCGTCATCACCAGCCTATATATGTCCCCACTGGAGGGGCTCAGGCCTACTCTCCTATAGAGAGTGTATGGGCCATAGTCCACCACGCGGGCCCAGTGCGGATCGGCGGACTTCACATGCCTGTTCAAGACATGCAGGTTTCCTCGCGATGTTTTCCTTCACCGTTAAGCAATCGGATAATGTACTTGAATTGAAAAACAACTCATAGGTACACGGCTGGATTCGAACCCGGTACCCTCAGATTGAGAGTCCGCGCCTTATCCACTGCGCCACCGACGCTATGACGAGGGCTCCTTACAGAATTGTAATGAATATGGATAATTAAAATACGGAAAGGAAAACTTTTATAGAGGTAAATATGCACTAAACAACCTTCTAACGAACGCGCATTCAAAATACCATTTCCGATTTAGTTTTGCTTGCCCGTCACTAGATGTCGTTACTAATAGTTTAAAACGCAAGTCCAAAAATAATTGCGTTTGTTGTATGGGAGATAGTGTTTTGTGTTTTTGTGATATTTGTTGTTATAGTGGCAATATACATCATCTGTGAAAATTACAACTGTCTAACTAACATGGCTCATGAGATACTCGTACAGCCTAATGACAGACGGACAGTGGAGTCTTAGTAATAGGGTCCCGTTAGTTACCCTTTGGGTAATTAAGAAATCAATAAAGAATCAAAATACAAAACCGATTGAGTATATTGGCCTTATGGTTTTAATAATAAACTGAAATAACTAACTATACTTAAGTAAGGACTACACTCATCTATTTATAATTTTTTTGTAATTGTTCTAAAGAAACTGAAAAGTGAAAAACAACAACAACAAATAGTTGTATGGTTTTAAAGAGCCAGTCTTTCACATATTAATAAAACAATATAAATGATATTTATAAATGGAGACCTGATTACTTACCATAAATATTTTGGTAGCAAGATGACCTTGCCACCTGATTTCAATGCATCGCCAGTTATGGGTATACTCGTACGAGTAGTATTTGATTTGGTAAGAAAACGTCGGGGCTATTTCCTTTTAACCTAGGGATGAAGCGTTCCTTTAGGTATCACTTAATTTAGGGATATGCTCCTCCAGGCATTTCCACGTCCCCAGAGTCGATATTTTGTGTGACATGTGTTTGTAAAGGGCGATCAAATGAAAACTTCCTTTAAAATTGCGAGACCACTAGCAATAGCCAGTATAAATAAAAGCGCTGAAAATATATTCCTACTGTCCTATTTACAACATTGGGAGATGCTACATTTATCTGAGTCTATTTGTACACAGTGCTCGCGAAAAAAGAGAGTTTATTATGACATGAATCTTACCATTTGGTTATATTTGTGAGCTCAAGCGCACGATAACACTTTAAATGGGGTTAATGGTCTCGTACTGTGTTGGATAGTTGCCTAATGCTTGCTTGATGTATGGCCATTGTTTTAAAACTATTGGGTTGCGATGCGGATACCAATTTCAGCATTTGTTTTCGCGTTTTGGAGATATTTTCTCATCAGAATCTCTGCTCGAGAATGGTAAACTTTGGGGCAGGGGTTGGCTATTTACTCTGACCTTGAAGGCTTTCATATTTTAACACTCAGCCAGCCCCTGATGGCAACCAGTTCCACATTTACTTTATCGTCCGACAAATTCTTCCGTTGATTCGTTAAATAAACATGACACTGTTCTTACACTTTTGTTGTTGTTAAAATTACAACAGACCCAGATTGTCGTCAATAAATTGGATTTTTTCTATACCTTTTTCAATCTACTTACCGGTTCAGGCTTTCTCAGTTTCAAATACACGTACACCCAGAATGAAGGTAGCGATGCTATTTATGAATTCCAAGGGTTTTAGTGAAATAATACTTAAATTGAAAAAAATTGGTTTTTACTTGTACAAAACTATCGAAAATTTGAAATTATTTATTAAATGCGATTATTATTAAATCATGCGAGTACCAAAAACTACGCTCGTTTTCTCAGAATTTCTGTTAAAAGCTTTAAATCTAATCCTGTTTAGCAGTTCTCGAGAAAGCTACTAAGAATAGAGAGCCTCTTTCTTTGAGACTATTTTAAAGTGATTACCCGGCATGACATACTTAGTAGAAATCCTCCAGGTGTTCTTACTCATAAACAAACGCATGGAGTTTTAGGCTTGCATATGGCCTTCACTTCATCTGATGGATTATACGCCCGTATTAGAGGGAGGTAAATACACACGCTGTATTTTATTTTTCGCATGTAAGTGATAATCTTAATGAGCAAATAAATGTTTTAAGCCGTATAATTTTTATGAAGTGTTCCGAAATGATATTAGGAATTTATCACAATCGGCTGCATTATTCTAAACAGCCTCCCTCCAGAGCTGATAAGTAAAACGAACTTTTTGTTTGAAATGTTTCTCGATTTTTTTTAACTTTTGGCAGGCGGATGGGTGATAGTAAAGATATTGTTGATGCTACTCCACTCCTGATTTTTATTTTAGTCGTAATATACTAGTGGCTCTGTGAGCTGTAGACCTCGAGAGCACACACTTGTCTCCACAGGGCCAGTTAATTTTGAAAATATCTTCGAAATTAAGGCGTAAATAATACCTAGTACAGATTTGTTTCTAACATGAAAATATTAATTGGTTCCAGGTGCTCTATAAATCCCCATCTAATAGCTAAAGGACCGATCCCACCGGTAGATATCTAAAAGTGAGCAATTTACTGAAATTTGAGGAGCTATTCTTCTCATCAGGTCTTTACCAAAATTCTGTGAGACCAATAATTGAATGTCGTCTTTGGGGTCTTCTCCTAATTGTACTCGATTTTTGAAATTGTTGGGGTGCACAAAAGGGGGCGCTAAGGGCTTTGAGTTGACTTTTTCAACACATTCGACATTCTCTACTATATAACTCAACAATTTTTTTAATAAAATGAAACCGCATCGAAGTCGGATATAATATGGCGGAAATATGCAGTTTGTACCACTTTCTTTCCTAAATTAAAAATCCCCGACGGCTCAAAATTCAAAAATTCGTTTTACTTTTATACTAAGTTTCGTTCAGGTTGGTTGATAAATCGATCTGCGATCTGTAGAGGAAAACATACACAAACACGCAGAAATTATATTTTTGCCCTATCAGCTGAAGCGGAGATGCGTATTATATGCGATTATCATGCGCAGGTCCTATTGTCCCTATTCTACACACTATAGTCATCCGTGATAAAACTGGATACTGAATCACTTTGCCCAAGTAGTTCTATTGATTAGTTCTATGATATAACTATTCGGGTTTATCCCATAAGTTCCGCAAAGCCATTTGTGGTATGACAATAAAAAGTCGAAAACCTTTTTACTTATACGTTTTGAGTCTCTGAATATTTTAATGCCTTGGCATTAGCGGTGACTAAACTAAAGTTTACAGTTTGGCTCAGCCTTTTCAAATCAAAAATAGTGACACAGTTCTGCCCCTTAATCCATCCTAGGATCAATATCTTGTTGACGCTCTTAGTGGCGAATGAGTTAGTATGTTACAGCTGCATAATAAACAACCTTTCCAGTAAGACCGGCTTTCCGGGATTATGCGAGACAATAGTGGAAACATCTTTGGGTTAATGAACTGCACGGCTCTAGTTGTTTGACTTTTAAAGTATGACTCGCGAGTCTAAGGTATCTTTTATTTTTAATATGTTATACTAATCATAAATAAATAAATAAATAAAAAATATCATAAATTTGATATAAGCTGTGGTCCTCTGTATCTTTCTTTATCTTTCAGTACGAAATGGCTGAACATTCGATGGGATTTTTGAAAATATGCACGGAAATCGGAAATCAGTATAAAATTCGATAGTAAAACGTAGGTTGTTGTTTGTTTTTAGAGTACCTAACATCTGATGGAAAAAAAGGAAACTTCTGTCACATCTGATTTTCCCAACAACTACTATAGCTATCGACTTGAAATTTGGAATACTTGTTGGAATACCGAAAATGGTGAACAACAGAGGCCTCAAGTGAAATAATTGTTAGTTTTTATTTATTTATATTTAACAAGGGGCCAAAATAAGGGAGTCGAACTTTCAAAGTAGAATCACTAGATCAATGGTCAATCATGTAATAGGGCTTTATTTGTTCATAATACTAAATATTTTTGTTATTTTATTTCCAGAATAGTTTGTGCAGAAGTATTTATTTTAAAAACCGGTCAAGTGCGAGTCGGACTCGCGCACCGAGGGCTCCGTACATTACATACATGAATAATACATGAATAATTACGAGTAACATACTCAAAAAATCATAAATAAATAATAGGTACGGTAATATGCACCCAAAAATGCTCTACCGAAAATGTAATTCTGATTGAAAAACTAACTTTCCTTTGCAGCTAAATTACCCAATGGACGGCTTTCAACTACAAAGTAAAGTTTGTAAACATAAAAAAGTTACTTCCTCTGTGTTATAATTTAAAAATCTGGTTTTCAGCTGTATTCTTATGGCTGTGCTGTAAGACCTTACTTATTGTCAAATTTCAGGATTTCTAGGTCAACGGGAAGTACCCTAAAGGTTTTGGTTCCCTTGAATTTTGTACGGAAATGGTCTGATGTACAGCTATAGCTTTATTTGCGCTTACCTATAAGTTTGATTTTTTCACAGAGCCAAGGGACGGCAGATTTAAATAGGTGATATTAATTTCCACGCGTTCCTGAGAAAAAGTATCCACTTTTTAACCATGTCACATTCACCTCTAATTGACATTTCCTTCAACACACTACATAAAACAAGCAAGGGTAAATATGATATGGCACAAAAGTGGATACATATTTTTGTACACGAGTGGACATGTGCCCCCGTGCGCGACCGCTACTCGATATACTATATGAACTTTGAATGAATGAAGTATTATTATATTCATTTTCAGAATGGCGACCAAAGCGGAAACTGCGACGACTGAAGTCAAAGTGAGTATATTAATTTCCTTTATTATAATAATGTAATTGTAATCCTTTGTTTGTATAATGAATAAGGTCACATATATATCTTTAATTAAAAAAAATTGGAAACCCTAAAATGTTTCCAATCCAATTTGAATTTCGAATATTGAAAGTTTTCCAATTTAAACACATCGTCATTGTATATAAACAATCTTATAATATCATTTAGGATAACTAGCCGTCTCGAAGATAGGGCCACGCCGTCTTTGTAAAGAAAAAAATATCGGGCCGCCTTTTGTGCAAATTCTTACGTATTTCCTTTGTGGGGGATGGCTCTGCAGGAATCTGCTTATAAATTATTAAAGGCGTACTCAGCGTTCGAAGGTTGACGACAGCTGGCGTGCTGGCCAATAGCTTTTGTAGCCGCTCGCTTATATGAAAACTCATTGATAAATATTTATTTTGAAAAATGATAAAGGACGTACGCTGTATTATGCTTATTTTTGCAATGGGGACTAGGGTCGCAAAGAGGATGTACGTAATATTTGTCGTAGTGAATTTAATTAATATAAACAAAGCAGAGGAAGCAGTTGTAGTTTTCTTCTTTTAAATAGCAGTAAATGTTTCACTATATAACAATTCCTATGATATATTTTTATCTACACCCATGCTATAGATACTTTATAAAGGGTTTTGAAACCGTTAAGTTATTATCTACATTAAATCAATCATTATTTCATACTAACTATAATGTCACCCAATCGAGTGATTTAATCTTGAATTTCTTTAGGAATCGATTATGACTACTTCTAAATTCGCGATACATAAACAAATTTAAAAAAAATCGAGGCACGCGTTTTTTACCTAGCGTCCGTAATTTTGACAAGTTTGGATTGCCTTGCTTTTTGGTAACTCTCAGGATTCTAGATCAAAAGGAAGTATTCTACAGGTTTTGATTCCTTTAAACTCGTAAGGAAAATCAACAAAATATTCGGTGATAACTTAGAAGTCTTGCATTAATAGCTAATAATTTAATTTGATACATATATGCATTCCTAAGTAAAAGGGTCGTGACAGACGGACAACAAAGTTAACCTGTAACAGTTTCTTTTTTCTTTTTGGAAACTAGCCCTAACCCTAACCATAATAAAAATATCACTAGACATCTTACTTGCAACTAGCACATTCAAATGCATTTTAATAATTGTACTGTTAAAAAAATTACATAATTATTGCTGAAAAAAAAATATTATGTGTTTATTACATAGTATTTAAATCTTAACAATGACTGAAACAAATTTCTTAACAATACTGCATCCAGTATAATGCATGTTTCAGAGCCCTGTACAGAGGATTCACGTTGTGGGTGTACATTAAGTTATATATGTAACTGTACTATAATTAAGTATTAAAACACTAATGTGATGCTCATTAAACGCAAACCAACGTTCGTGTTTTAATACCCCTCATTATACATCAGTTGCATAATAGCTACTGTGGAACCGCAAATAAATCAATTGCGGCAATTATTCCACTCCTAATTAAAGTTACATATTTGTATCCTCACAGACTCTGCAGGTAGGGAAAATCTATGGAATATCATGTATTCTTTTGGTGTAGGAGACTTTTAATTGGCCAAAGAGATCGTTACAAAAACATAGTTGTGTCTGTGCATCGTTTCGGTGAAAGCTCGGATCAGAATGTTTGGTGGTCGGCCAACATTAATAGCTGGGTGATATTTGGACGGTACGACGGTAGTAAATTCGCTCTTACAGACGGTTTTAAACACCCCAAGAATTTACTTGAACACCAACGTGATGAAAGTTTTGTAAACATTTGTTGCTACGTCGCCCATGCTTGTTCTGACATGGAAACAGGATTCGACGTGAAATGCTAATTATTCTTATTATTATAGCTATTTTCACGCGGAACTACCTTGTAAGTATCGATTGGATTCTGCGATCCAGTGTTCAATACCTTATTTTGCAGGAAAAAACAACCAAACATAGTATCTTTAGAACCATTAAAAACAGTGACTAAATAACGTTCACAAAGTTCATATGGGTTAGAAGCTCTAAATCCTATGTAAAGATTAAATTTGTAAAGTTCTTTGTACAGCTATCTAGAATAACTAGGAATGATTGTATTGCTTTGTGTTTGCAAAGATTAAGAACGCTGTTAAAATAAGTCGGTAACAATTTTTAATTTTCATCAATATCGATATGTATACATGACAAAGCATTACCGATTACAAATTTGTATAAAATTTAGGTCTACTCGAAAATAATGTTTTATCTGTATTCGCTCGTTACAACTTCAAGTCTTTCATAATTTTTATATGCGTATTTATACCCAACTGCGTCAGTCTATATATTCAAAGTAATTTATTATCATAATAATATTATAAATTATAACGATGTTTTTCCAATGTAAGATTGAAATTTAGACAAAATTGGTCAAAACATCTTTACACAAACGTAAAGGTGGGATGGGATTTCATTATAGGAGTGCAATTCACTAATCCTTACAACCTCCACCTTGGCTGACTACATCTCTTGTTTCCTAGGCAACAAGGATCAATATCGAAAGGCGTTAGTAAATACATCTTCGATGCGCAATGATGTAAGGATGTTCCTTCAGTACCGCATCAATTTCGATATGGAATCGTTTGCGATTTATTTAGTTTAAATTTGCCCCTGCGACTGTAACTAAATTTACTGCATTAGCGAAATGAGTATCAATTAAAATTTCAATGATCTACTAACAGTGCTTCAGTGCTGAACCCTACGGTGAACAAGTAAAAAACAAACTGACAAGTTACATCGATGTCGAGATTGAATAAATTGATATCGTCGCGACTGGTTCAGCGCTGAAAATAAGCCACTACTAAAACTTTATTAAAACAAAATTATTGTTTTAATAAAATCGTTTTCCATAATCGCTGCCTACATGTTCAAAACAACAGTATTAGCTTTAATGCTTCACAAAGCCTTTTCTTATTCCCTAAAATATAAAGAAAACCGAATAGTCCACCATTTCTATTCCTAATTTTAATGGGATTTATTTCTATAAACATTCCCGTTACTATCCAGTCATAAAGCAAACAATGATTAATGTCGTGAGAGCTAAGCGATACGATAGGTATGTCTATAATAACACTGTGTTAATAAAAATATTGCGAATGCTAAGCGATTGATTGTTATGTCGATATTTTTTTTCAGATGAGACATACGCTTATGCATGGAGAAAGATGCAATTAATACTCAAGATAAATAAAACCTTTGTATTTAGTGTTAGATTTACAAAGAATGAACATCGATAAACATGTCTTACATTAGGTATAATACCATTTTTGGGTTTTGGTTGACAACTATTCTTCACAAAGTTTTGTTTACCTTGTCCAGTTTATCTATTTAACAAAAAAATTATCAATATAAACCTACATTAACACGTTCAGTTAGTGTAATTTTAGATATGACAATTAAATCTTTTCCTAATCAAAGGGGTGCAATTTTAAATATATCTAGTGGTTAGGTGTTCGTATCGTTGTTTCATTAGTTTTCATTTCTTATACGTTGTGTGTGTACGAACGAGTAGCAGGAACACCCGTAATTTACGAAACTGTCAGTTATAATCGGACGGGCGTTGAAAGGTGTAGTCAGCTGTAACGGGCGGGTTCAGAGTTAATGCGGCGCCGCGCCGGGGCGTAAGCTTGCGGTCGACGGCTAACAAAACGAATGACAAACGTGAAATCGCGATAAATAATAATCGCTTAGCTGTCGGAAGTGCGATCGGTGTTTTGACGATTTGCCCAAGACAAATTGTAGGCGAGGCGCCCGTTATTGGGGTCGCGACCAAAATACATGTCGCCGTCGGTCGCAGACGGCCGGCAGTAGGCGGCAGGCGGCGCGCGCGCACGCGCCTACCGCGCGCTTCTTCACATCCCTCGTACCGGCTCGTTTACTACCGCGCTATATTTAACCGCTGCGACCAGATTAATATCTGCATGTTCCTACACAAAACTAAGTGAACTGTCTATGAACGCGACGAGTGATATGAAACTGGACCACGAGTGCCTTTCCTTCAGTGTCACTTAACTCTGCGTGCTGGACAAACAAAAGCACTAGCTAGAGTTGTAGTTCGGTCGCAACGCAGGAAGTAAATATAATTCGCGGTTAACATCGACCCTCGTGAGTATCTCATATCTATTTTTTACTGTTTTGTCAATTTGCCAAATAGCGTTCAATGCTTCTGGCGTTCTACGAAAATATTTTTATATATCCCCCATAAACTATGCGATATAACGATGCTTTTCGGAAAATAATGCGTGTGTTTATTTCAGTAAAATGAATCCACCGTCGGCGATACACGGGGCCATGGGACGGGAACGCAAGCCGTTCACGTACACGCCAGGAGGACTCGATCTCTCCGAAATCAAGTCGGAGCGCATGGCGAAGCGGCTAATGAGGAACGCTATGAACCAGGGAGTCCCTGAACTCCCGCCTCAAACAGCGCAGTCGCCTACGACGCCAAACAATCCTATGGCTGTTCCTAACTTTAACTGTTTGCCTGTTCAAGTGTTCCCATCTTTTGCATTGCCAGCGAACCCAAAATCCTTATTAAGGACACGGAGTACTCCTGACCAAGCCAGAGACCCTCCTGTTCAGAGGGTACCTCAGCTACAACAAACAACGCAAAATACAAATAATTACAAACTTTCGGGAGTACAACAACAAAAAGAAACGAATAGTTATAATGACAGTGGGATCTTTTCACAAGTCAACAACAGAAATAATGACAAACCGTCGCCAATGTATTACGACCATAATACACCGAAAGAAAATTCTGCAGAAACTAACTACGGAAGTACTGCTTATACATCTTTACCTGGGATAAGCTATGACGCAGAATATTTCCAAACTGCACAGAAAAATGAGAATTTTGAAGACTACAACGCCCCAGTTCAGATAAATACCATAAAAATACCGACAACTTATGATTTTGGAAATTCAGCGACTGATTTCACTATACAGCCTGTAGAAACAAACTTTACGCATGTACCTGCTGATATTAAGATTGAAGACAATGCAACTGATATTGACGATGAACAGGTTGACCTCAAATTACTGTACACTTACTATATCTATATATACATGTTCGTTTATGTTGTCTGTTATACTTATTTACTATACAACATTAAAGACTTATAAAAACCTATCTCAATAGTGAGTTTTTTCCATTTTTTATCAATGCGTTAGGGTTTTGGTATTTTGTGTCAGTTATTCAATATTTTTTCCCTTTTCATTTCAGAGAGAAGTCAAGGTTGTAAAGAAACAGGTCAAGAAGAAAGTAGAAACAAACGGTGATCAGAATGGTGACGCTAGTAGTGAGGCAGATATGACGGTAAAATTACCAACGAAAAAATCAGCTGCCAAAACAGAAACCAAAGTAGAAGTTGTCCAAAAGGTTTTACCAGATGGTTCCATAGAAGAAATAAAAACAACAACTACAAGAACTACCGTCGATGGGAAAACTGAAATTAAAACAAAAACGGAAACAACGATAATTCCCAAGGAAGAAGAAGAGGAAGAAGAAATTGAATATGAGGAAGAGGAGGAAGAAGAAAATGTTGAGGAAAATGGAGAAGAGGTGGCAGAAGAGCCAACACAAGTTGTAATAAAAAAGACTGTACAAGAAACTCCGGCGGTGACGGAAACAAATAAAACTGATAGTATTGTAAAGAAAGAAGAACGTTCAGAGACCACTACTACAACGAAGAAAGTAGTAGTGGTACAAAATGATGACATACAGCAAGAAGATGAAGAAGAACAAGAGGTGACGGAACAGGTGGTCATTAAGAAACCAGTTCAAAAGCAAGAAGTGGAAGAAGTACAAGAAGTGGTCATAACTCAAAAGGAAGAGCATAAGCAACAGCAGGAAATAGAAAAAGTCAAAACTGAGGAAAAAGTTGAAGAAGTTGTGGAAGAAATTAAAAAAGACGCGCCCAAAGTAGAAACTTCTAAACAAGAAGAAGAAGAGGAGGTAGAAGAAGAAGAAGAAGAATTTGAAGAAGCAGAAGAACCAGAAGAAAAGCTTGAACCAGAGCCTGAACAAAAGGTGGATCCAATAAAGGAAACCAAAGAAGAAGCAGAAGAATCTGAATACACTGAGGAAGAAATAGAGTCCGAAAAAGAAGAGGCAAAACCGGTTCCTGCTGTTGAACCTAAGGAGACTGAAAAAGAGGAGTCTAAACCTGAGCTCCCTAAGCCGGAAGCACCAAAAGAAGAACCTAAACCGGAAGAAAAAACAGAGCAAGTAGCACCAACGCCAGCACCAGCTCCGGCAGTTGAGCAAAAGGTGCCACTTCGCGAGCCATCTATTCCTTTAGAGAAAGTAGAAGATGTTGAAATTAAACCAATTGGACCAGCTCATGAGACTATTACGAAATCTCACACAGAAACCACTGAGATTATCACCAACAAGGAGCCAGCGCCAGGTACTCTCAGCACTCAGACAGAATACAACAGAATCGAAAACATTGTTACAGTTAATCGCACCACTAAAACATTAGATCGTAGTTACGAACAATTGACACAACAAGGCATTCCCACTGTCAAAACTTACTTCCCCCCTGACAGGGAGAGAATGGGCGCTGTTCCTCAGCCTGCGAAGCCTTACCAACCGGTGTACGCACCTTCATCTCAACAACAACAACAGCCAGAAAGACGCCACAGTCTACTGTTGGAGAGACTTAGTATGGAACGCCAAGCGCCACCTACAGACATTTACCAGAACAACTATCAATACAATAATCAAGGTTATGAGCAACAACGTCAGTGGTCCCAGGAACCACAATCAGAGGTCATTAATGTCAGCAATGTTAAGCCCAGCACCATAACAAATCAAGAGTGGTACCAGCAAACCAGAAAAGAAAATGTTTTATATAATAATATCTCTCCTATTTCTCCTGGCATACCCAATCAGCAGTGGAGCCAGACTCAACCTCAATCCCAACCTCAGATTCAATCACAGTCTCAGTATCAGTCGTCTTTTTCAGAAAAACAAGATGCATCCAGAACCTCCTCAAGTGTTTACCAGCAGCAGAACAGTTACCCTGGCTATACACTTAAGCCCAGTAACTGGGCAACCAACAACATCAGTAGCAACATACCCAGTGTCAACACCCAGCCTAATCAATACTCATACTTGAACAAGGATACCTCTGAAGCCTATCAAAACACTTCACAACAATATTCGTCTTCTTACGTTCCTCCGCCATGGGAACAAGACCCAAGTTACGCAGCACCAGAGCTCTCGAAACAAATATTTTACCAACCGCAAGCTACTCCGGAGGCTTTCAGTCCGAGTCCGAAGCCCGGTTGGAAACCATCGCCACCTACTCCCAAGTTTACTAAACCAGCACCACTAGCTTATGTACCTCCAGCTCCGAACCAATCGTTCGTAAAGGCTACTCCAAATATTGCAGAACCTCCCAAACTACCAGGACGTAAGACATATTACAGTGAATACGAGAGACGTTATATTTCGGTACCAGAGTCGATGTATGTACCCGGCGAGACTAAATTCCAGCCTCAACCTGACCCGTCACCACAGTACTATTACGACAATAACGAGCCAAACGAGAAAGTTGAGCACGAGTGGCGAAAAGAACTCCGAGAGTTTACTGAAAAAACTACAACACAAACTCAACAACAGTTTGATCAGAACTCTGGAAGCGTTAGACCTCCATGGGAGGAGGATACTAAATATGCCAAGGTCCCTACAGTGACTTACACACCAACACCATCGTGGAGTCAGACGTTGCGGCCTCAGTCATACCGGGAAAGGAGTTTTGAATCAGAGTTTGTAGGATCACAAGAGTGGTCGAAGACTAACACTCTAGGCCGCAGCCGACCTCTCAGCTCATATGGAAATAGTAATATTGATTCTAACGTTACGGAGCGTACTAGGGGCGTGTCGGTAGACAGGTACAATCCGAACAGCTACCAATCACCTATACCGGACTCCGAGCACGGCCCAGTGCAGACTCATACTCTGAATCCAGGAATCGGAAAGGGCTATCATAACCCGAGCGTGCCTGGTTACCATGCCCGTGCCTCTGCTGAACCTAGGTGAGAAATTTCTGTTTGATTTGTTTATATGTAGTGCTCGTTTCTACAAGTTATGATATATTTTACGTAATTTAAACGCTTTGTTTTCAGAGAGCACTTGACACCAGTCCCAGAACAGCGCCACTACAAAGAAGCACCGGTCCAATCCAGATCATTCAAATACCTTCAGTGGATCACCGGCACAGACGATTGAGCTCCATTCACCAAGTGACTTAGCTTTAAGAATTAATTAATGTAACATAGTAAATATAATAGCATTGGTAGATTTCGATATCGACTCCCATAAAGTATTGAACTGAAGAGTTAACATAGGGTTATGCTTGAGCGACTTTATCTATGCATATGCGAATATTAATATTGATTAATTTTAGCGAAATTGCGGTTTCAGTTCCCGTATAAAAGCGAATATTTGATTAAAATCTAAAATGGTCTTTTAAAAAGATTCATATTGCTCATTACAAGTACTTCGTTCATATTATAGTACTATTCAATGGAGTCGATATCTATATATTTTCTTATGAACGGCGAAGGACAAGTTTACAAGTATGAATTTGTCTCAGCCTCCTCATCGAGTGTTCATAATGATCCTAGAATTCTTCAATCGAATTTACAGAGATCGTTAATTATGAAACGGAAACAACCAAAATGCAAATAATTTAAGGATGTAAAATTCGAGAGAAACGAATCATATATTGATCGATTGAACGTATGTTTTAGGTTAAGTTAGAATTTTATCTTTACCCTTTACCTCTGTATTTAATTTTCTTTTTTTACTATTAATAAACAAAAATATATATAGTCAGTTTGTCTTAGCGGTCCTTGTTATACGTACTAAAGTAGAATATATCTTTATATAAAACTTCAATTAATTTATCTCAATGTAAACTGCGCTATGTGATATTTACAGTTGTCTAACCTAGTCGTTGTCACGTCAGAGACATTGTCGCTAGTCTTAGTTTGGTCTTAATTTAAAATTTAACTTTAATCCAGTGCATTTCTGCTTCGATTTCGGACTAATTTGTTATTTGGGTTAACTTCTCTATTGTTTCGTTGATGCGATGCCATAATGTAGATAGGTAGTTACATTAATAGAAGCTGTGCTTATACGCCGTATTATTAATATATAAACTGTAAAGGAAATTAATAATAACAAAATAGTTATGTACTGTTAGTACGTTGAAACTATGTGTGTTTGAAAAAGTTCCTTGTTGTCTTATATAAACTAAACATTTAAAGTTTTTTATACGTCTGTTATCTGAGTTAAAACATTACATTGTTTCCTATTACATTTTATGTTATTTGTGAAATAATTGTTGAGTTTTGTCTAATAAAATTATTAAATTTCAGTATGGTTTCATTCTTCACTCGTCACAGCGAAGTGACGAACTGTTAGTGGATGTAGAGAAGCTCAATATAAAGGTAAAGTTGAGTACAATGTACATTTTAAAGTAGCAATTATAATCATTATCAATCCTAAAGGCGTAGCATTTGACGTGTGATAGTGAGATCGTTATTTCACATGTCTCATGCTTCGCTGCTGTAACATGAAAATAATACCTGTGCTACCTGACGTCTGAGCATTACGGTAGTAGATGATGATATTACCTATATAAGGATAAATCTAATAGATCGGCTAGGTAACAAATAATCTGTGAGTAAATAAAAAAAGTTATATTTCAAACTATACAAGAAACCGTTCTAAAAATGTAATCGAAAATGTGTTACATAAATTTAATAAATTAGTTTTGAACTTTTATTAAATTCGGATAAATACGGACTTTACCTCAATGTCCCAGTCTTTTTAATAATATTATTTTACTAAAGAGACAAACCCAATTATTATTATTATCGTAAGGCTTTTTTTTCTGCTTAGCGGAACTAAGTTTTTATATATTTATATATTTTCTCTGCCTCCATCGCTCACCAGATTGAGCTCTTCTAAACCCCCACCAAACCTAACCCTAGAGCATTCCTCAACGATGTGCTGGGTAGTCTATACTTATGGCAGACAATGCTTTTATACTAGTGTTTGACCAAATGGGGTTTGGTGACAGGGCGCGCTTTATGGGCAGGTTGTAAACAGTTTTCCTCATGAGTGCAGTATCTCTGGCGGTTTTTTTGACTGTGTCGGCAGCTCCGGGATGGGTGTCCATCACAGGCACTTAATGGAACACATTACTCTGTTCAGTTGTGCGTCAAATGTTTGTATGAGCACTTTGTTACCAAACTGGCGCTCAGTACTCTGCTGCTGAATAGACGAGTGCCAGGGTCCAAGCGCGCAGGACATAGTCGCGAGTCCTCCAATTTCCACGGCCCAGACTATAGACTGTGCTATTGATGAGATTATATCTTGACTTCAATTTTTGGCTTGTGTTCTCCAGATGGTCCTTATGTGAGCGATCAAAAGTTATCTTGGGGTATTCTGGCGGACTCACTGGCCATGGAAGAATAATTCTTTTTTGATGGGTTTAGATATATTCGCTTCAAACATTTTCCTCGTTCTCTAAGTCCTTTGTTTTGTATGTTGTAAGTAAACTCTAAGTCCTTTCTCTCTCATTGATCACAATTTCTATGAGGTATTCTATCGTAATCACCACGTCTGTCTAGCAGGCTAGTGATTACAGGAAGACGTTTAGTCGTTATTTAGGACACCCACGCGATTAAAAGCTGTCCTAAGACTTCCAACACATTTTTTCCCAGTTTTTCACCTTCTACGAGACCCAAGAGATGATGTCGGGTGATCCTACTCTAAAGCCAGCCTACGCAAGCAGAGTAATAATAGGAGCACCTAACAAAGCTTTTACGTTAAATCAGATGCAAAGCGCGGTCACGTAGAGGCGCAAATAAGGATATATACTTTGGCCCCTCCTCCGCTACGTACCTCGCCCCTGGAACCGTAAAAATTTCTCTTTACAGTCGTCGGAACAGGGAAACGCTCTCTGCTGCCACCGAAGCACTCGCGTGCACCCACGTATGTGCCAACCCCGCAAATCTAGAATGCACTCTACATTCTAGAAGATAATGAAATAGATAATACCTTTTCTTAGTGCTTTCTGGGTTCTGTAATCACACAAGGAACCCTGTTAATGCGAATGCAAGCAGCTCGGGCTTTTGAGGTCATTGTTCAATAATAAAAATTCTATTTGATTAACACTTACACTTACAAGATCAGTAAAATAATTCTATTGATTTCGAAACGAATTAACAAATAATTTTTACAATAATAATATTGGTTTTGAACTCACTTAAATCTACGTGTTTAGATTTAACTAGATTTTATTTTGTAACATTAAATTTATAAATTATTTTAAGTGGAGGTTAGGGGGAAACCTAGGGGAGGTTTTGTAAAACATAATTTTTAAAGTATAAATACATTTGTATAAGGTTCCCCCAGAGTTTCTTGTTATAGATTAAGTTAAGATGCAGATTTTTAACATATAATGTTTTGTTTTCGTTTGGAGAAACACCCATCATATGCACCAATAGATAAATTAGATATATCTCGTATTCGGCGATTTACTTGAGCAGCAAGCTGACAAAGAGATATCTTTTTCCCAGCATCACATGCATGACACCGTGGGGATCGTGCCTAGACAACCGGCTACCGAATTAATTCTGCTTGAATACCTGCGATAACAAGAGGGCCCGACGTTATCTCATCAAAAAATTTAAGTCCTACTGGGATTAACTGTGTGTCTGCCCCTGCACGGAAAATTCTATGGATCCTTGACCGCTTCATATGAGACGGGGTGAGGGTATATTGTGTCACGAAGTAAGAAGCGGTAAGTCTCTTTGCATATAAGGTATACATTTTCTTCCTTGGCTTTAAAATATGCTCATCTGGTTTCGTCCTTTTGGTGTCGTAAAAAGCAATAAATACTCGTAATAATAATAGAAAAATGTATACATAATAAATTAGATATTTTGAATTCCAGCTGTCAATCTTTTCGTAATTTACTAGCCTAATATACTAGTGGCTCTGTGAGCTGTAGACCTCGCGAGCACATACTTTGCTCCACCAGTTCTTTTTAAAAGAAATTAAATACCACCTATTATAGATTTATCACTAAGATGTAGTTGCGACACCTAGAACATATTTATTGGTTTTATTTAGCCCTATTAGATAGTTTTGTGATGGTTCCAGGTGCTTTGTAAATCCTTAGCTCTATGAATTCACTCAGATGGCAATGATAATAAATTGATTGGTAGTTTAAGTCATTATTATTACTCACAATTTCTAGTCACTACCAATCATCGGGCGCTTTAAGCTAGCAATAAAAGCTAGACTTTCTCAACGTCTTCGATACTTTACTCCATAATTGAACTAAAATTTCAAATAATTAGAAACCTCATCGAAATGGGATATCATACGGCGGAGATCCAGTAACCCCTTTTTTAACACTTTTTGTAGGTCCAATCCCCGACGACAAAAAAATTCAAAAATTCTTTTTACCTATAAACCATGTTTCGTCCAGAGCGGTTGAGAAATGCGACCTAGGACATATACACACACAAAAAGTAGCTTTTTGTCCTAGTAGTCGCGAGGGAGACCTTTTTTCCTTCGCTCACTCAGTCAATTAGTATAGGATCATATTATCTTCTTAGTTTTAGTTTAGTAGTACATAATTAATCAGGATTCTTTGTTTTTAGTACTTATAGCGTTAATAAGTTCTTGTAATGTCCCACATAAATTGAAAGTAGTAAGTAGTTTCTCTGTGTACACATTTTACTGGACCACAGATTTGTAACATTAATATAGTTAGTCTAAGCGGTAACTGTCTGTACTCTCATGTACTAGTTTGATCAATAAGTTTTTGTAAACGTAATGAAACTTTAGGATGTACGTATACTACATTGTATTTATTTTTCAATGTAGTCTCCTTTTAAGCTAATACGAATTGAATAGCGTTTCAAAAGTCAGATCATTCACTTTTAAATATTTTTTTTGATGAAGACTTCCAGAGCACACGTTACCTCATCTTCACCGAGTCCACGCAGGTGGTTTTTCATGTGGCAAAGATGAAACTCATTCAGAGCTACGTATGGGGAATATGGTGCGCGCTGTGTTATATAAAACCCTTCAGTTCGGATAACAGCTCCTGCAAAAGCAGATCTTTGGATAAAAAAATATTTAACAACAGCACGATGTTCCAGTTTATACATTTAGCGTACGATTTAAATCAATTAATATTTATATTTAATTATCAATAAAATTACAAAAATATTGGGTGTAATTTGAATTATTTTTTCTGGCCTTATGAACGAATGAATTTATGATTCGAAATAAGTAGATTGAATTTCTATAACTCGGTAATAAATGTCCTGTTCCAAACATTTATTGATCAATCTCGTGTAATACCGTCAAAAAAATTCTAGTTGATCTGTGAAGTAGTCTCGTGTCCAGCAGTGGAATTATGCCGCTGATTATGATAAATTTTTAGTTATGTTTCAGTCCACGCATGAAAACTGTGAGGGTTGAAGCTGAAGGTATTCATTTATCAGCTACTTTTGCCGGAGAATTTGTTTGCGTGGACTTTAGAAATTATCACATTGGACCTACTTGTTCGATCAGGATAAAAGTAGCTTATGTCCTCTTGATAGTAAGGCCGTTAGATGGTAAGCATGCACAGAAGCCTCAAGATACTGACGCTTTGGCTCTGTTGCCTCTCATGCCGAATCATAACAGTGCTGTTTTGCGGCAGACTTAGGTAACATAGTGGCAGCTAGCCCGTTAGACATATAATGTAATCGATCCCGCGACCTGCAGGGGAGGTGGACCAAATCCTTTCACATACGAGTAAGTCCGCTCGTTTTTATAAGGGAGGGTTATGTCCACAAGTTATATAACAATTCAAAACTTGTCGATAATGATCTATTTAATAAATTCAACGGTATACCATCTCTTTTCACACCTTTAGTCCAAAACCAACTTCCAATCGCCAGGTGATTACACCCAAAACGAATAGGATCAAAAGACACAACCCTGGGGAGTTCTTCTCGTTAGCCGATTACACGTCTAATGCTTTCGATTCCAAAAGAAATCGGTGCAGAGTAAGTCGTGATTTGGTAAGTGTTCCGTACAAACTGGGTAGATGACTAAAATTATTTTAAGTGTAATATTTGTATCTTATTTTATTGTATTGTATGTGAATGTGGCTTACCATATAGGAGGCTTATGTCCGTTGAACTTTTTGTTGTCTTTTTAATCTTGTTTTCCCTTTTCTTTTCGATAATAGCGGCAATATTCTGCATTCGTTTTATGCATATTTGAAGATTTTTATTGTAAATAATACGTCTAGTACACAAAACACCACGGTTGTTGCGACACGTATTAACACACGTACAAAGTTAAGGCCCAAGCCAACTCCCACTATGCCTTGGTAAACACGAGTGGAAGGGGTACGAAGCAGACCACAAAGAGAACCACGAACATAAGAAACACTTGCTATCTCATTTTATCCCGCGTTAAATCATATAGCTTTTTCGTTTCATCGACTTTCAAATCACAACGATGCAAAATAAGTTTTCTCTTCAAAAAAAGCATTAAAAATATACTTGCCAGAATAGTTCAGTAATAATATTATCAGAGAGACATCGAAATCGAAAGAGACATCGAAAAATATATTGATCCATTTCAAATATGGGACCCTAAAAAGTGATAAAAAGTACGCCAGTTATACGCCTACGGACAATGAGCCGCGTCTCCAGCGGCGGTTCGTTATCCCACACAGTAGGGCGCCCATTATATACCGGCAGAGTGGAAATACCGGCGAAAATTGATAAGAAATATATGACGATCAACTGCTAAATATCTTAGAGCCTTTGTTACAATGTAGTTCTGTAGTTTTAATTGGGAAAAAATAAATAAAAAGACATTCGGATTTCGAATATTGTTACAGAAAAGTGTAAATGGAAAAAAGACAACAAATGATGTGTTTGATATCTCGGTAACGATAACTTTTAAATTCATACTCACATAATTTGACTATTTTGATTTAGTTTTTCCTATTTTCTATTTAATTTTAAAGTTATAAAAATCAAGGTCTGAACATATTAAAAACCATATGAGACCCTGATTTGTGCCAAAGTTGACTGTGAACTTTAAAATAATAAGCGACCCAGCTAGGGTAGCATATGTGCATGAGAGCGATTAGAACGAGCTGTATTCATATATTAACGTCATATCATATACACATTTGACGTTTAAATATAAACATAATCATCTCACTCTCATAACTACCATGCGTCTCATGCTATGCCCGCTGAATAGTTAATTGTTCAGTCTGCTTTTCCCGATAAATTAGATTTAGTTGACTGATTTTATAGAATTTCAGAATAAGAACGTTTATTAGCAGCGTTACATTACGTTTGCCTTGAAGTGGTCTACGAACTGCCACTGCAGCTTGCTAATCCGATGAGATATGACTGTTAATGGCACTCTGACTCATATCGGATATCTGTATGGATACGGTCTGCTCAGTGACTTTGTATTTGTGGAATCAGTCATGCCGTAATTGTCATCGAACGTTTCGCATACGATGAATTACACGTATGACGCATGGCTATTAAAATACCAACGTATATTAGAAATGTGAAAACGCGTTTGTTTGCCTTTCTTTACGTTGCAACATGTAGTCAGAATAACTTGATTTTTGTGTGGGGATAGTTGAAGGATTTACGTATTAAAGTCTCACCCAGACCCCTTGAAGGAGGATCTGCAGAGGAGGAGAGGACATACGAAAGCATTTTTTCCCAAGCTAAAATTACTAAGCTTGTAAGCTAACCAATACTTTCAAAATATTTTCATTTGATTGCTTGTAATAACGCGGTATAAAATGATGATAGTATTTAACTAAAAACTGGAGAAGAAAAACAGTCGATGGCCTCAGTTCCACCGAATACTCTTGTGGACCTGATTTTCAGCCCACGGCTCCAACTTTCTCTGCAATATCTCACCTGATGTAAGTGACCACAATGCCCTGGGATAAATGAAAGCACACCAATTGGTCAAAAAACGATCAATCAAAATCCGTTTAAAATTAGTATTTCAGATTCATATAATTTTCATCCAATCCTAAAGCAATCCGAAACGAAACACATCTTGTGGTATAGCCCAAAGCAAGTCAAAGAGTCTGTTTGGTCCCTCTATCGGTACGGAGCCCTTAAATATAGATAGCTATTTTTTACAAAACATGAAAGCTTAGAATATTCGCGTGGTGATCCATCGCATACACCACCCGAAAAATTACAAAAAGATGTAAGCAAAGTCACGTAACTTACTGCATTATAGCTTAGCTAATGTCCTTTGCAATTTAAACTGCTACTGGCTATAACGCTAGCTATTAAATCTCATATTAATTTACATGTTAGTGCACAAACGTACCGTTATGTGCCACTACGTCATGATTATAGTCGTAATCCAAATAGCGTGCTACACTGCCAAAATAGCGAAGCATGTGTGCCTTTACGCTGGTCCAAAATGGAGGAGTCAACGTAAATTAAAGGATTATGCCATCCTCGTTCTACTGTCAAAATTACCATGAAAATTATTTGAAGGAAATAATTTGTAGTTTTGTAAAAAAATTGTAGTAACATCTAAACCCAGACGAGAATTTTATATTTGAATGCAATATATATAAATAGTTAATAATATACTTTAGACTTAGCTTTATATAAGTTCTATTGACGAATACATAAATAATATTTCCAAGTGGTACTCTAGATCAGTGGTTCCCAAACTTTTAAGGCCACAGGACACTCAATTTTCTTGTATTTTAAGGACCCACAGTTTTTCTTCTTCTACGGAACTCTTAGGTTCCTATGATTACTGTTTAGACTGGGTAAGATGAAGTGGTAAAGTAGATTTTTAGTAGATTTGCTGTTGGCTACTGACTCTTATAAAATTTAGAACTGTTGGAATATAAAAATGAGGTCGCAGATTTGATGCCTGACAGGAAATTCATTTCGAAGTGTTGTATTTTTATTGAAAAAATAAAGTAGCTTCTTGATGAGCATGCTTCTCTCAAGGCCATTTTTTTTGATTTAGATATTGTTTATTGACTAATCACTATTTAAAAAAATCGTTTGGATTGTAAATATACTAAGCGATAAATGTTCTTTATTTTTTGAATTAATATCTAACAACTATGGTCAGATTTGGGATTTTAACTTTTTTTAACAGAAAACAGGAAAATAGCTCAATATATCCAATCTGTCTCGTATACCGAATAAAGTTCCCTCATCAGATATTTTATGTCTATCTTTATATCTACGAACATATTTATAAGTCAGGAAGTATAATTCAGAACAAATTCCAAAACAAAAAGTAAACAAAAATGACGCATGATTCCTAATCCGAATTACTTCCGATAGTACAAAATACATGCTTGGTGAAGGGATTGCTTTGCACGCGTTCTGTAATGTCTTACGACAGCTGAGTCATAGCAACTGGGACGATGTTATGCGGTAAGTAGACAGCAGCAAGTCAATAATAAAATAAAATTATCGCATAGTTTTTTTTTTCAGCATCATCATCAACAGCCTATATACGTCCCCACTGCAGGGGCTCAGGTCTACTCTCCTACAGAGAGTGTATGGGCCGTAGTACACAACGCGGGCCCAGTGCGGATTGGCGGACTTCACAATGCACATGCCTGTTCAAGACATGCATGTTTCCTCACGATGTTTTCCTTCACTGTTAAGCAATCGGATAAGGTAATTGAATTGAAAAAAAAACAACAAAAAAACCCTCATATGTACACGCCTGCATTTGAACCCGGTACCCTCAGATAGATTGAGAGACCCGCGCCTTATCCATTGCGCCACCGACGCTTCATGTTGTTGATGTCTGTTGCATGGGATTTTCATGTTTATACGAGTTTTCTCGAAGTGTCTCGCGTTGATGTCTATTGTATGGAATTTCATGTTTTTACAAGTTTTCTCGACGTGTCTCGCGTTGATGTACATTTCAATATTGCATCAAGAAGAAAACATATCTTCTAATTTAGGTCACAAATTTACTGGCTTCATCATGGATAATATTGACCATCTAGGTTTGATAACGTATTTGAACATATTTGAATATAATTATAATTTTGCTGCTAATTTCTAGTGAAAAGTTATCCCTAGACATTTCAATCTTGTATGTCTGCTGCACAACTGAAGAACACATCCTGGCATGATGATTTACAGCTCTCGAGGGAGAAAATGTACGCGATGACGTGTGCTCGCTTGCAAGAACAACGGCAAATTGATCATGCGTTGTACACGACTTTTAAGCCCCGCCTAATTGTACACGACTTTTGTTGGGGCATTTTTAATACAGTTACATTTCATGACTTATAATTTATTCGTTGGTCTATATTTATAAAACTTAATTCGTGTTTCAAAAGTGCTAGAAAGAAAAAACACAGTTTTTAGCTTTTTTAAAAATACAGCTAGCCGTTCTTTGTTGCAGACGCGTTAACAGCGAACAAATGAAGAATAAAGCTGAAAGAAGAAAATTAGAATGAAATGTGGGGTCTAACTTGCGAGAATTTTGTTGTGTTTCAGAGCTTCGAAGTTGGTGTGATATGCATTAACTTACATAATAATTCTATAAGATAATTTGGACTTCATCACACGTGATTATAAGTTACGAAAAGCTTGTTGTATGGAAATTATGATCATACAGTAGCCATTCAAGTAATTGAGGTGCTGGTTATGTTATCTTCTAATACTAGGACACGATAGTCCAACTAGCACTACCAATGTGGTTGGCCCCATCATCTCGATGACAGCGTAACCACCAATCAATATTCCGCATTGAACACCTAAAAAGAAATGGTCTTACCTGATTATCTTTGAACAGTGCTTATTTAGTCAGTAATGACTTAATGTGGGCTTACTTTTACTGTGGGCCGAATAAACAAGCTCAAAGTCACTCAGCGAGCAATGGAACGAGCTATGCTCGGAATTTCTCTACGTGATAAGGTCCGGAATGAGGAAATCCGTAGACGAACGAAGGTCACCGACATAGCTCGACGAGTCAGTGAGCTGAAGTGGCAATGGGCAGGCCACATCGCTCGAAGAACCGTTAACCGGTGGGGAGTAAAGGTTCTCGAGTGGCGACCACGTACCGGGAAACGTCTACCAGGCCGTCCCCCTACTGGATGGACCGACGACCTGGTTAGAGTCGCGGGGAGTCGCTGGATGCAGGTGGCTCGGGACCGGTCGATGTGGCGTACCATGAGGGAGGCCTATGTCCAGCAGTGGACGTTTCCCGGCTGATGATGATGATGACTTAATGAGATATGTACCGCATCCACAATAGTTCTATCGTTAAAGTAACCAGTGTTGGACACAAAAATAGTTAACAGAATTAAGTGAAGCGAACGTGAGTCGACTGCTGACTGTTTTCTAAGGAAGTGTGCGCTTCAAAATGAAATTGTAATGAAATTTTAACGATAAAAATGGGCTCCCCTTGATCATGAAGACGGTAGCGTTTAGAAAACTAACTAGGCTTATATAACTAGGTATAAGTAATAATTTGTCATTTTATTTATTTTCTAGGAAGACATACAGTATTAACATAAGAAATATATATGCAAAATAAATATAACACAGAGCAATCAAGTACCCAATGATTAACAGTCACTTACTTACTAAAATTTAAACTAAACTACGTGTTTACGTAGTTACTTTTGTCACTCGAGTACAGAAATATGTATCCACTTTTGAACCATGTCACATTCTTTCTTGCTTGTTCCTATGCATCGTTTTGATGGAAATCTCAATTAAAGAGGAATGTGACAAGGTTCAAAAGTGGATACATATTTTTGTACATATTGGAATCCTATCAGAGCACATCCTTTCTTGATCGTGTGCAGTGTATTGAGGATGACACAAAAGTGGGTCCATATTTATGAGCTCGAGTGTATGTCGTTATGCGATGCTCGCTCAATGAATAGACTGAGACCATGAAATGTAGGAAAACGAAATGTAAATAAGTACAAAGAGCAATCGCAATTTTTGGCTATGTAATTGCAGTAGTCCAGACATGTACTGGTCAACGATCACGTATTCCGTTTGTGCAATTTGCTCTTTTCGAAATTCGAGCACGGCAATCACAGGTAGTGGCGCCTGCGCCTTTTTTCATGAATTCGCTCCGCGTTTTCGGCCAATATTGCACGTTTGTCATTTACTGGGGAAACATGAATGAGAAAATAACAGATTGGAAACGTCCAATTAATACGCAACGACAATTTTATTTATATTCCGGTACTTATAGGATTTTTAGTTAGTAAAGCAAGTAAATCTTGTATAGGACGTTAAATTTAGGATACCGTCGTAGTCATTTGAGGTGAACTGCAAAGTTATTGCAATGTGCTTTATCGGACTTCAAAATTAATAAATCCAGGAATTGGAATTATTTAGAAATTACAAAATAATAGGTCTATCGCAATTGAACAGCCATTAATCATCTTCTGCGATTACCCCCGGTCTACATAACTAATAAATATAAAACAATACAAATTGATCGCTTCACCAAGTAAACAATACATAGAACTAATCGCAACTTTTAGTTAGTTGTGCAAACTGGACGAAATCAGCGCGAGGCCGCTTTGGGCCTCAAGTTTTGATTAGCAAAAGTCGCTGGTCTTCGGGTGATCATCGGGATTCCACTTTCGTTTGTTTACCGGTGTTCACTGGGCGTGAAATAAATGAGATTTGGAGAACTCAATTAGGTACACTTGTAACTTAATCCGGGTGACCCAGTTCCGGGGATTTTTTGTAGACAAAAGCTGTTTTGGACAATAAAAACCTTGTTGGAAATGTAACTGTCCCACAGTTTAAGAAGGTACAGCACGTTTGTAAATTAAAGTCTACTACTATGAAAGGACTTATTTAGGTTAGCCTAATCCTTGAACTAGGGCACGCTCTTATTAAAATTTGGTACAAATAGATTTTATTTGTCACGAACGTTATGTATTGTTTAGACAATTATATATGTATTTATATCAAGTTTCAACAAAAGCGTGCCCTTGTATAAGGACCGTACAGTGACTTTAATTTACAAAATTTCTTGCAGTACCCTATTAAGAGCAGGTGCCGTAGGTATTCCTGTATTTTTAAATATACTATGTATAAAGATGCACTGCTTTAACGATGACGATAATAGGACCTTACTCTGGCTATATTGTAAAGGATACACAAATGCCATTACAGGGCCGATTCATTCCGTGGGTGTAGTAAAATCAGTATATGGACAACATCTCATTATATGCCTGTGTATTAGTAATATGTTATAACGATCCCAAATCCGTCTCCCAAGCGTCATAACTTTGACAAATGGAAAGCCCGTTCAACGTAACACTAAATGACGGAGACTCATGTCCAGCAGTGGACATTTGTGGACGACCAATACACATGGCCGGGCAAATTACAAAAGCTCATACTATCTTGGACAATTAATTATAATAAATCAGTTGTTTATAAGGTCATAGAACCCCCAAAGAGAAAGAAAAGACTAGCGAACAGTTTACGATAAGAGCCTTCACCGTCCCAATAATTACAGTAAAATAATAACTACAATAAAATCTAGCACTAGAAAACCTTACTTCCGGTTTACATCCTGGTGCAAGGAGAGTCAGTAACTAACAAGTTGACGTTCAAAAAGAACTAGAAACTGACTTCAACTGCCCTTAAAGTCTACTTTTATTAGAGCAAATTTTAAGATGTATACAGTTTTCTCATGGATGCCATTCTCAGGACAGGATCAAATTAAAACAGGACCACAAGGAAAGCACCAGTTTTCAAATAAAAAAAGAATCATCCAACTTAGTTCACCCAGTCTGAGCGAAAACTGGGCAATATTGCAGGTTTAATTGATAACCTCCTTTTTTGAAGTCGGTTAAAATAGGAACTAATTTGTTTCATTTGCATTTCAATATACTTACTAGATTCACGATTCAAAGGGGCTATTAGACCATTCCTCTGCCAATCCAATACTCAACACAAATTGTGAGCTATCACAATGTAGTGCGTCCGTCAAGCTGCCATCATTCCTCTACAGCAACATGTCGGCCTTAGATTGTTCTTATGACTAGTTGGACAGGTCCGGCTTCAGAGGCGCAATTCACTGAATACAAACAACCTCACGGCTCACGGATGTCTGTGCTGACGATATCTCTCTAGTTTCCTAGAAAATGATCGATATCAAATGATGTCAGAAAAGACATAGACATTTTTATAAAAACTACAACACGGAAAATTGATAATTTTTAATAGAAACAAAACACGCAGAAAATAACGTCTACGTAAAGTTCTAAGTTAAATCCAGCCATTCACATACATGTACTATTAGCATAGTTCAGTTTAAAGATAATTTATTCCCATTCCAGACTCAAGTGACTTACATGAGAAAATAATTACTATTAACTAACACTTATATATTGTTCAATCCAACTGATCACACAATCACTGAACTAAGAAGGTATACCGATCAGCACCAGCCAAGAAACGTTCAGTAGGTACTTGTACATAGGCCTCCTTCATGACACGCCACATCGACCTGTCCCTAGCCACTTGCATCCAGCGACTCACCGCGACCTTAACTAGGTCGTCGGTCTACCTAGTAGAGGGGCGGACCGGTAGACGTTTCCCGATACGTGGTCGCCACTCGAGAACTCACGACCCCCCATCGGTTATCCGTTCTTGAAGCGATATTGCCTGATACAGAATGAATAATATAATGTAGAAGATAATATTGACGACCTCGCAAACAACTATTGGTTCATACCCAAATTAGTTTAAGGCACATTAATGCACTCGTAAGTTCTCCCCAATCACTGAGCTCACAGTTGGGGGGACTATCGCAGTCATATACTAATCAAAATACGGCCGGATACGATCACCGAACTTTAATCGGATGGATTAATGACGTCATACGTTCGCCGCATCATGCGGCTGGACTGATCAGCCATTAACTTGTAATTATTATGAAAATACAACCTACGGGACATTTAAGTTATATCATAATTAATGATTGCATCGATAATAAAGTTACAAATGCGAAAGTGTGTTTGTTAATCTTACGTTTACGTCGTAACGGAGAATCAGTAAGTACGTACCTACGTACGTACGTAGGTACGTACGTGCGTAGTGTGAGTTTTTAAACGATACTACAGCGTTTGCGTTACGTTTGCGTTCTATGAAGAATTTTACATCGTTATGTCTGTCTGTCCGTCTTAGGTCAGAGAACCTTACTACTAGAAAGCTGTAATTTGGCACGGGTATACATTTTAACCACGCCAGCATAGTGGTAGAATGAAATCAAGAATTTTTTGTTTGTTTTGTTAGCTCCCATACACGTAACCGTGGGATGATTATTTTATTGCGTCCTCCCCATTGAATAGGTCTTTAAAAATATTGAGGGTCTAGGTTTTCAAATATGGTATACGTTTGAAAACTATCAAACTATTATATAAGGTATATCCGATTAAGTTGGCTTTAAAAGCAAATTATTATACAGACTTGGAAAATTGACATAGACATAGTCATATATTTATTCGGCCTTTTTCACAAAAATATTATAAACTAGAAAATTAAAACGATAAAAATAGAAAAACTAATTTGAATAAACAATTTAGATATAGAAATTGTAGATGTTCAATTGAAAATTTCGTACAAAATTCCATACAAAATTACTTTTAACCGTTACCGTAAAGTTATTGTTTTAGGCAACTACGCAACCCTACACTGCGCCGACACGCACTTGACTAATTTTTTAAATGAATTTCTTTTTTTAACCGAGATTTAGCGGCGCCTTTTATGTATTCTAAAGTGACTGAGTTCGTCTTTTCTTTTTGGGTCTTCATTGAAATCCTCGTTGCAGGGTTTACGGCCAATCTGCGATGGGTTGCGCGACATCGACGGTCCGAGGTGATCGGAAGCTGTAAAAATCTTTACGACTGAATAAAACTACGGGCTTGGGGTTAAGTATGATTAGGCTGGCAGTGTACGTCAGCTGAAGCGAGTGTAGAATTAACCCTTCACAGTTCCATTATATCTCAATGTGTCACGTCATCAACTTCGTCCACTTTTAAGTTCTAAGTCCACTTTTGGAGATATGACTTTTCCTTCCCCACACCCTTTCTAACCGACTTCGAAAAAGGAGGAGGTTCTCAATTCAACGGTCCAACTCGGCCTTTAATCAGTGCGTGTTACCAATGATGACATACGGAACCGAAACGTGGTCCTTTACTGTTAGCCGAATAAACAAGCTCAAAGTCACTTAGCGAGCAATGTAATGAGCTATACTTAAAATTTATCTCAGTGATAAAATCCGGGATGAAGAAATCCGAAGACCAATTAAGGTTACCGACATAGCGCGATAAGTCAGTGAGATGAAGTGTCAATGTGCAGGCCACATCGCTCGCAGAACGGATAACCGATGGGGCGTAAGAGCTATTCACCGGTTTGTCGTAGAGCTATCCCGTACCGGGAAAAGTGTACCAGGCCGTCCTCCTACTTGATGAACCGACGACCTAGTAAATATCATGAGAAGTCACTGGATGCAGGTAGCTCGGTCGCCCCGTGGACGTTTCCTGGCTGATAACGACGACGACCTCCACGTGTTTCTGAAAAAAAAAGGGTCGTAACGCACTAATTTCAACAGTCAGTTTAGTCAGATATTATGCGTCCATGTGTTCCAGTTAGCAATGAAAACAACAAGAAAACAAGACCTTCTTGTACCCAATTTCCGCAAAGAACTCTAATCAAGCGACTCTGTTGCCCTAATTTCGACAAATGCTCAACCACTTTGCCAAGGAAGCGATCGTATTGTGGATGGATCGTAAATGTAAGTAGCAATGTTTGGAATTTGGTAGACATTGGGACCGTACTAAGTTACTGCAGCATAAAAAGACCGACCAAGTGTTATTTGGACTCGCGTACCCTAGAGAAACCATGAAAAGAAACGTATAGATATCGTAACTGACATGCCGAAAGAAGAATAAATAAATAAAAGTTTTTTTTTATATTTAGAGTCCCCAATTTAACATTTTCTCCACTCACCACCACCACTCTATGCCGCCTGATATATATATATTAATAAACTAATACTTTGCTTACCCACCAAATAATTGTCTCGTTTAAAGTCAAACAGCTTGATATTTTAGCTACTCGTATGTACATTGAGGCAACATTCCATTCACAGGACATTTATACGCAGGATTCCAAAATCACGGGAGCGTTTTGATACCAAATGTCAGGCTTTGTCTTGAAGTCGGTTAAATAGTAACATTTACTAAATAAATAAATCAAACTTAAATGCAAAGTTTAAAAATATGGACTATTCGTAGTCTCAATCATATTCATGCAGCGGAAACAAAAATACAATTAAGACCAAATACTCTTAAGAACAGTAAATTATTTCTTGCTCGACAATATTTTAAGTAAGTCGGTTTGGAAGTCTGCCATTGAAAGGCTTTGAATAAATGGCTTTGTGTTGGTCAATGAAAAGGTTCAGCTAAAATTTATTTATGAGATCTTTCATTAGTTTCACAATTTCAATTCCTTGCTTTTCAACTTTCGCACAGGTTTCTGATACTGTCTAATTAGGGCATTGCTGGTATTTGATCCAGGAATTTAAATTCTTAGAGAATTAAACTGTTCTTGTAGAATTAGAAATTAGCTGTTTCCATTAGGCATAAGAAGGAATGATCGCGTGCTTTAGTTTTAGCAGAGGTCCACTACATATCATCCCGTGGGTGTCAACTAAGGGAAAACTATACAGGAGATGTGCACTACTACATCATACTTACATTCTTTTTTGTTTCAGAGGTTGTCTCATGTATATTTTATTGAAATTGATTGAGCACGTTTTGAGAAAATCAACAAAAACCAAATTTTTAAGGCAATTGTAGTAGTTTTTTTACTCGTTAATTTATTACTGTAGTGTAAACTAAGATGTGTTCCAATTTTTACAGCACACTGCTAAATTGTATTTGTACATTGTTTCGGCCAATCAGTCAAGCCGTATTTGCAATTAGGACGCACATGATCAAATACTATGATGACATTCTTAGTACTAACAACAATATAAAATTCTGATACGTTTTTACGGTCTGGACACCGCAGGCCATGCCACCGTATGACCAAAAAAAGGGTTTTCAAATATTTTACGGGACATAATTCTAAATGTCATTTCCATGTTTTTGTCCAGGTAAAAAAGTATGAACGCGTCACCTAATGGCTGAAATGACGCGTGTCAATGTTCATTACACCTGGTAATAAACCTGCCTGCATCATTCTGTATAAACTACCTAGCCGTAACGGTCCCTTTACATGGTTGTCTCGTGTAACTACTTGATTACAGATAACAAAATATTTTAGAAACTGTTTCCTGCAACTGTGCCCGCTTTTTATCACAAAACTCCGCGAGTATTTTCTTCTAGCACTCAATTTAACAATACCTGGAATTTATCTTTAAGCAACGCCGGATGTTATTCGACTGTTAATTCCATAGCTGGAAATTATTGTAGGTGACGCCTGTTCCTGACGAAAAAAGATGGAGCTATTAAACCCGAGTTAATATTTGCGGGAAAAATTCCAGTCCCGTCTAGATTTCCTGTATAAAAAGTCTGCTGTGAAAAGTTTAATAGGGACGGTGCAAATTGGATCGCGTTCATTACTTAGTCTATGCCGGATGCGATAAGATGTTTTATACACTTCGTCTTTAAGTTTTTAATCGATTCGGCATGTCAACTCGGTATGGCTTATTTAATTAATTACAATCTATTGAGAGTCAATGTAAGTATTATGCCCGTTAAATTAAGAAGAAATGCAAACCTCACTAATATCAAAATAACAAGTGGATAGGTTTTTGAGCCATTATCATGCGGCAATTAAAATGGGGGCGGGAAAATGTACTTTATTTTATATAAATTGTTATTATAACACAAATATATCAAATCAATCAAAATATTCTTTATTTAACTAACATAGCATGTACACTCGAGTACAAAAAAACATGTATCCACTTTTTTACCACGTTACATTCACCTTTGCTTGTTCCTACGTAGGGTGTTGTATGAATGTCAATGAAAGTTGAATGTAACATGGTTTAAAAGTGGTTACATATTTTTGTACTCGAGTGTATATAAATCATGATAATTGAGGATGTATAATAGGTATAGAATAGCTTTGTGAGAGTCTGGTGTCACATATACATATATACTTACATTTATTTCTATCTTGGAGCCCTTAGTGCTTGAGTCCGACTTGCACTTTACCAATTTTTTAATTAATTAGGTTCATTGTTCAGTACCTACTCGTATATTCATGTTTGCGTCAAATGTGAGTCACAAAGTTTCCTCACATCGGAAAATATTAAATGTTGGAACTATATGAACGTTACACCGAGTACGGCTAATTTACAAGTTACAAGCCCCTCCGATCCCTCCGAGACGTGACCCTTTGGTCCTCACAACTCGCTTCTGTTTGAAACAACAATAAAATGCTCGAATGAGACTCAGGCGCACGAATTAAAAAGTTCGTTCCGGGATAATAGCGTGATTATATTTTTGTAGTGTACTGTAGAGTAGTCGCTCTACATGGTTGCGTTCTCCTTGGATACGTGTACTGGCTGGCGGGTTACGTTTTAATATAGAACACGGGGCAGTGACATCTGGTACAATTTATCAATAGAACATGAGTTTTGTTCAGGCAAGCCATGAAGTGCGTAGCTAATTTTTAATGTAATAATTACAGCGTTCAAAACGAACTAAGATACCGACTTTAACTGCCCTAGAAGTCTACTGCAATCATCTCCCAAATTTTTACTCTTAGAGGGAGAATTTTCTCAACATACAACTTGTTTTTGTAGATTTTCTGTAAAAGCGCTGAATCAATTTCAGTAAAATTTATATGGGAGTGAAGTATGATCTACCAAATAAGTAAGAAGAATCATCAAAATCGATTCATACTTTGCGGAGGCATCGCGCTAAATGCATACAAAAACAACTGTAGTTAAATTGATAACCTCCTCCTTTTTTGAAGTCAGTTGAAAAGTCAAGTCCGCAGCCAGTGTATGAGTTTAGCTGTTAACTGCACTGGTAATCGTATCGTAAATATCGTCAATTTTATTATTTGAATAAATCAATTAATTATTCCCAACCAGGTTATTGGCTCAGTTTGTTTATTCTAAAAAGTCTAATACTCACTGTATCAGGGTTTCTGATGATGGAGCCAGGGCCTGGGTAAATAAACTCTTCGACTGAATTACTGATAAAAGCATTTGTTTAGTTTTTCAAGCTATATTTATTAGATAGTTACTTATAAAAGCGAATTCCCGTTAATATTAAACATGCTACCAATTAGTTAAAATGACACGCCACGTAAATACACAACAAGGGCCGTACTAACTTGTCTTGTAGCGTTTAACGTAACACTCGTAAGCCACATCGCATCGTAAAGAGATTATAGCCCGCAGTTCCGCAGTACATCCGTCATTGTCACGGCATAAGAACATATATGGGGATTAATTCGAATGGAAATCATCAGTCAAACGCCGTCCTTTGAGTGGCACTTTTCGCAAAACATACTTCCGTAAGAAATTGATATACTTTGTATTATTACACCAACGGTGTACATTTTAGGCCGTGTGGTCTCGGCTTTTTATATATTTTAAATATATATCATGTACAGCCTGCGGCAGTCCACTGCTGGACATAGGCCTCTCCCAGAGTGCGCCACTCGATAAATATATATAAGGCAGTTCAATGGTAAACGTCCCCACCCATAAGCCTCTAGCAAATATCGCGATGGCTCTGCATTCTTTCAATGGAACACAGCACTGTTTGGCGATAGACTTAGGTAATATGGTGGTAGCTAGCTAGGCGGACATAGAATATGCTACCACCAACCAAACCGAGTAACTAAATGTACCCCTACTGGGAATCGAACCCGGGACCTTTTGGTTGTAAGTCCAATAGTAGAGCGAAACCCCTCCCTTTCCATGGGTGTCGAAAATACGTTTTTCTAGAAGATTCTCGGTGTCGTGGACGAGGGAGCGTATTTCCATGTATCTACAATCAAATCTGCCTGGTGATTATTGCAAATCACCCCAGATTATGGCCTGCACTACAGCTATTTCCCGACAGAAAATCTCAAAAGGATTGATAATAGAGTAGGACAAACAATAGACATACTTAATTGACAACTGAGGAAGAAGCAATATAATGCAATGTAAAATGAGTTTAATTTTTGCAGTGACAATGCGCCATTTTTTAATTTTAAAAAATTAAATTTTACCTCTGCTTGTAGTTACAATGGTTCCGCGTGGTTTCGGTTTCAGATAAGACAACCAGTGTCTTATGCGACACCTTAATCAAACCCAAACCAGATCGATGTACCTACCAGGGTCGAAACTATGACCTGCAGATCAATATTAGAGCAGCATGACTCTAAGTGGTTTTTCTGGGCAACCATAACTTCATAATAACTGTCCTCAATTATTTAGATAAGTGTGTATATAAAGGCACCATTTTACTTTATCACCAAGTCGTTCAATGTAAGAGTTGTTAGACAACAATCAAGGTCTTCTCTATCAGGAATCAGACGGTTTTGTTCCTTTGCCTTTGTTCCTTCGAGTCATTTTAGTTACAGCGCTTTGTTGGTACACCGAACTTTGCTCCAAGTTCGTTTGTGCGTCTGCTGAGATTTGAATTGAACATATAGGTACACATCTGTGCGATAAATTTGTTGCTTTAATAAATTTGTACGGTAATAAGCACCGAACAAAGCCAAACGAGTAAGAGAGAGAGTCTGATTGAAGAACAAACTTAACTTTGCAGTTAAAAAAATGATGTTCAATTCATCCGTCCATATAATATGAATACCCAACTGCAAATGTAAGTAATGTCGACTTGAATGTGATATTATAATAAAAAACTGGTTTTCAGATTTTCCAGGGTTCTAGGCCAATGGGAAGTACCCTATAGGTTTTGATTGCCTTACATCGCAAAGAAAATCGTCCAAAAATGCGGCATATTTCGGCATCAGATGTTGTTGTTGCATAAGCCTAGAAGTTTGATTTTTCATAGCTTGGGATTTGAGGACCTAGGTATTTTATATTAATTTCAACTTGATATCCGCACGGTTCCTGAGAGAAAGGGTATTGACAGACAGGCAAACGGACAACAAGGTGATCCTATAAGGGCTCCATTGGTACTCCATTCAGGTACTAAACCTTAATAATAAAGTGGCATGTTATATTTCAAATGTCTATTTACAGAATAGTGAGTATAACCTTTTATATGGACATAGATAAACCCTATTGAGGTTTCACTGACTAAAAACCTTTATCAAATAAGAATTGAATCAAAGGTCGAATATCCTGCCGAGAATTCACATATATAAAATGACGATAGCTCTACGTATTCAGGCTAGGCCATTTAGGTTAAGGGATAGGCTAAAACAATTTCATGGGGCTTACGAGTACACCTTCATGGCAACGTTCACGATGCCATTTTAGATATCACACAGTTTCATATTCTATCTATTGTGTTGCTGGGGATTAATTAACACATGAATTAATTACAGTGGTCGTACGTAAACAAAAGCCATAGAGAGATTGACGGGGCGTCCTGTTTGTCAGAAATCGTTGAGCCATTTATTGGACATGCATCGGACTAATCCGTTTATGATACAGCAGACCGTGTCGCTTCTTGATTGGGAGGTGGCTGTGACGATATTTGCTCGGTCTTCCTCTGCCAGACTAAAGCTAACTAGACCAAAGGCGTACTGGAAATTTGTCGCCTGTTACGCCCTTCGAGCTTTGAATTAAGAGCTACGAGGTGCAAGTAGGGTTGACGATTTTTGGTGGTAATGTATAAAATATTGAGTGGCATGAGTATTTGCTTATTATGGTAGTAAATTTGTTGAACTTTTAAAGACATTGTTTTTCTGAGTGTCTATAACTATATGTACAAGCAAAAATTGTGTACACCTTTTTACGAAAATTGCACGGACGGAGGAGTATGAAATTTCTCACACTTCTAGTGTATATAGAGAAGGAGTGTAGAATTCTAATTTTTTTTAAATTATGCATAAAAAACTAAATAAATTGTGGTCGATATTGTTAATTTAGCTTTAGGAATGACTTTTGTCTATTAATTAAAATGCACAAATATTGTACGCCTTCGGGTAGGTAGAGATGCTATGTATCACACCCAACATCAATGTACCACCTATATTCACAATAAAATATTCTGATTCTGATTCGAATTTCGACCACTGGGTGACTACTTGTTAATATAAATTTTTATAGAAATATAGATTTCGGACCGGGAGACGCGAGGTGGAACGGCCTCCCGATCCCTGGTCAGACGACCTAAAGAAGTTAGCGGGGTACGAGAAGATGAGGAACAAGGACCGGAAGGAGTGGCGAGACACGGGCTGATAAGTCAAGTAATAAAATTAATAAAAAAATTGTTTTTGAATGTACAAACAGATTTTTTTTTATATGACATAACCAAGCGTCGGTGGCGCAGTTGATAAGGCGCGGACTCTCAATCTGAGGGTTCCGGGTTGGAATCCAGCCGTGTACCTATGAGTTGTTTTTCAATTCATGTACATTATCCGATTGCTTAACGGTGAAGGAAAACATCGTGAGGAAACCTGCATGTTTTTAACAGGCATGTGAAGTCCGCCGATCCGCACTGGGCCCGCGTGGTGGACTATGGCCCATACACTCTCTGTAGGACAGCCCCTGCAGTGGGGACGTATATAGGCTGTTGATGACATAAATTATATGAGATGATATAATGTTCTATTTTTCTTTCCTATTCTCTTCAATATGCATAGGTGACAGGAGCTTGCATTTAATCAACATCATTATCATAATTTATATATCACATTAAAAACCACATAAAGAGTTACGCTGAGTTTAACCGTTCAAATAAAACGACGAATCAAATAAAAGTCTGCAAACCGAATAAATGATATAAAATTTCATAAACGCGGCTAAACAACGCCGACACCCTGAGGTATCAAGAGCGAATCTTCTTTGTTGCGTGAAATAATCGAGTACAATCAAGTTCGGTTGAAACGCGCGGCGATGCGTGCCACGGCGTTCTCATACTCGTAGGAGCAGTAGGGATGCCCTATCATTCGAGAAATGATGCTTATTTAAGATACTGTATGATTGATAAATATATTGTATACGTAGACTGGATGTCGCATGCGACTCGCGACCCGCCATGGTGACCATGTAGAAACTCATCACCAATCAAGCTAAGTACCATAATAAGAACCCCGCTGAGAACTACCTCTGGATTGTCAGTGTGGCTGAGTATCCACTAGACCAGATTGTTTTAACTGTCAGGTGTGATGTGGTTTCCCCGTGGTATGCTGGACTTGGGACAGATTATTATGATTAAGATTTTAGCCACCGAGATGGGAAAATGCTACGAGCTGGAGGTTCCAGATTGAAGAAAAAGTGTCTAAAGTTTCATATTTTATTGGTCCAAGCCCAAATCACGTGTCTTGTTAACAGAGTGCGTACCTTCACTGAGTACGGATCTGGGCTTTCCACACACAGATTCTTTAGGCACCAATGACACCGGTCTGTCACTACTGTCACACTTGACACCATTAACACTTTTGCACTTCACTGTAAGCTTGTACTATCACTTTGTTTCTGGTTTTCTCTTCTTCGCTTTTGTTCACTGTTCAGAAGTGAAACGATAGCGAACAATTCTAAAGGTTGTTATTCTATATTCCAAATATCTCTCGTTGTTTGATAGTTAGCACTCAATTAATTTCGCTTCCGTAATCGATAGGTATCACGTTTGCGAAAGGCTTTCACTCGTCCCTCACGTAATCTGTAAATCCGTACATTAAGGCGTGAAAGGACATGTCCGGACATACGTACGTATCCTCCTGACAGCCCTATTTGATCAAAGCGTTCGCTTACTTAAATGATCCCCACAATCTTCTAAGCTTTACCTCAAAATTGCTACATAATAATGTGGAGTGAGATAAATGCACGTTATGTATACGACGCGAGTGTTCGTTCGTGTTGCGTATTGTTAGTTTTCTATTGTGCTACGAATATATGGCTTTTGTACGTCGAAGGTGTGAGAATGTTTTCTTAAGTACGATGCTTTTGATCTTACGAGTTATTGTGGAGGAGAAAAATGGTAGAAGAACTGGCGTATAAATTTTGATTTCACTGTAATCCGTTCTGCTTCGTGATAATCGTTTTAAAAACAACTACAACTACCAATTTTTGAATTACTATTATTATTTCAAAATCGTGAAATTTCGACGAGGACGCTTGTGGTTTTAGACAAATGTATAATGATTAATTGATTTGAGTTAAACTATGTTTAATTAAGACAGTTTTAAAAGCTGACAAAGAAATAGACAGTATATATACATACAAAAGGTTGCTAAAACCACAACCATCCTTTTGTCTTCACCGTGGTCGAGTAAAAGTTCCGTCCCCGTGACGTCTCACCACTTTTACCACCATTAAGTTAGCCACCAAACCACAATGTTAATGGCACTGTTGTATACCGATATTAAAACCTCATTAACTTCGGCACATAAGTATTTTTTGACCTAATCTTTGACAAGACCCAGTGTGTTGAGGGACATTGTGACATGGTTCAAAAGTGTATACATATTTTTGTACTCGAGTGTACATTAATGTTATCTAATTAAAATCAAGAGTATTATTGCAGTTGAGCCATTTAATTGGATTAATTTGGACTAAATTGGGTGACATACGTACGTGCAGTAATTAGGACCTTCAGCAAGCTAAACCTATGGTGTTTGGATAGATCATCTAAGTTTATGTTCAATTACAGTTCTCGAATTGTTTGAGTATGTATAGTCCACTCGCTTAGATAGTGTAGGTACACCCGAACGCTAAATGTGATTATTGCAATAAAAAAACAGTATATCACATGATTGAATTTAGACAAGAAAAATAATTTAATCAGCCAAAAAAATGGATATACATGACGGAGCATAAAAATATACACAAAATATTTCCTATACAAGCAGCAGTCACCACAAAGTTACAATCACAATCTCACTGCGATGCCTTTATATAATGCCAAATTCACCAGCGGGTGGACACCTTAGCGGCTTCGTTGAGGTTCGGATTTAAAATCCTTTGTAGGCGGTATGTACCGGGCGACATATTTCAAGGGCGACATTCTCTAAACGAACGGACTTTACAGTCTGTAGTTACACGAGGTTGGCGCATAAGAGATTGACATTAGGTACTAAGATGGTTTTGAAAATAGGAGAAGGCAAAGGTATCAAATAATAACTCTTTACGACAAGGTTTGTTTTAAAAGCACGAATACGTGTCATTTTGGGGTTGTATACCTCAAAAAGAAAAAAGGAACTCTTATAGAGTAACTTTGTTATACGTCTGTCTGACTGTCAAAACAATTTTTCTCAGGAACGCGTAGACTCGTAGAGGTATCAAGTTAAAATATCGAATGAACAAGTCTGCAGTCCCTTGGAGCTTTGAAAAATCAAATCACATTTTTCGACGAAGAAGGGATCAAAATCTTTCGGGTCCCCATTGACAAAATTTTGCAAGAAGATTTTGATCACCATGTTTTGGCGGTATGCTAGAAGTTTCTGCTAATATAAGTCCACCCTCTCTCGGTATCCACTAGATTAGTCAAAATCTAGTTTTACAAAATAAAACTCTACATAACTTTTATATACAATTCATTTACTGATAGAAATGGGGTCACGGTTGGCTTAAGTTTTATGATCCGCGAGGTTTAATCTGCCCTAAGCCACGAAGTTTAATATACGTACGGATTTTCGAAAGATTTTAATTTACGGCCCCTAGTTTAAAGGCGTAAAATTGAAATTTATGACCCCACGTTTGTTTTTATTGGCGATCTGGGCAGCCTTTAAAAATGTTTATTATCTTAGATACGTCGAGTGCTCGAAAAAATGGCACGCCACCGTTTTATCTGATTCATGCGGAGCTGGAGTTGTATCCGAATTTAAATAATAAACGAACAACATACCTGGTACTCTTTTCAACCGACTTCAAAAAGGAGAAGGTTCTCAAATCGACGCGTATGTTTTTTGTATGGGTGTTGTACGTGATAACTCCGCCAATGGTGAACCGATTTTGATAATTCTTTTTGTTTGGTCATTCCTCCCCTCTCTTCTGGACAGCAGCGCGATACCTGGCACTCTTGCTGCACTACTGCACCAACCAAAATGTCCTGCCAAACGTGCTGACTATGACAAAATCTATATTATAAATCAGGTTATTTGCACACAAAAAACTTGTTAGGAATTGAGAATACGTCAAATCTGGTATTGAGATGAGCCCGAATTTGAGGGACCCATTGAATAGTTCCTTCTATTCACCTCCCGACTCCAGGTTCAGAGTAGCTAGATGGTGCAAAATTATTGATTGTCATCCGACTTACATACGATCACAAAGTTTCAAATTGATACGACAGCAGTAGGATAAAATTGACTTGCCATACATACAAGTAAAGCGTGTAAAAATAGATTTGGTTGAGAACAGAACATCGCGTCTGAACATACTCGTATATTGTTCACCAAAATTAATCATCAACTTACAAAACGGGATCCCCAAACACCTCACCGTAGACAAAGTGCGGCTTAATAAATAGGTACACAGAATATCGCGAACCTGCGAGATTTTGCGAGATTGCCCGCTTGTGGTCCAACCCGTGCCCCTATACTGTCGTCCCCGGTCCCGTCTCCTACTTGACCCTTTTAACATGTCCCGTGACGTAGTGATGTCGCTTGTAATTTGGTATGCGAACCAGTTAAGGTATTAAAGACTAATTTACATTGCGACTGTATTTAGAACATGTACACAATACCTCGTCTCCCCCAATGCATGTCACCCTCAGGGAGGATCGGCTATGCATTTGTCGAGAAGTCGCAACCGGTTCCATCCGCGTTAGGGTCGTTTTCTTTGACCCCATGAGAATTTACACAAATATAACATATTTTTCTATTCTGGAATTTTAACACTAGACTTCCATGAACCGTGTCAGCAACACAAAAACGAATCCATATAGACAATCATTGTTGATTCGTAGTCAATATTGCGCATCTTTTTACAGGTGGTCATTTGTAAAATTGGCAATTTATACAGTTGGACAATATGAATATTTTGTATTTATAGTTCGACAATTTTAATATAGGACATTTTTCGTTTTGGACATAAGTCTCGCAAAGGGAATTTTATAGAATGTCATTCATGACAGAACTAAATTAGCAATTATTTTTTCACATAGTTCGTAGTATCAATTCCTTTGTTAAATTCACCTTGTTGATAGTCAATTTAATTTTTTATAATATTATATATATAAATAAAAATTTTATAATAAATTTTAAAATTTAAAGCCTTCTGACGAAAGATTAATCTAGAATACTAGTAGATATAAAGCTTCTATGTATAACATAGACGACGAAACACTCGACCAAAATGCCCAAACCTCGTGATGATCTATCATAGATTCATGCTCAGTCAAATATTCAGCTCATAATGATACAATCTACCTATGCACCAACAACACGATACGCCACGGTCACCAATTCACCAACCAAACGCAGCGGGAACGGAACATTTCTTGATGGGAGAAGCATGAGCTAACATTGAATTGATGAATGATAAAACAGTATCAGTACTTTTATTTCAAAGCTTTCCTTGAGTATTTTTGTGTTTTGATACGTTGAAGGTCATGGTTCGCGAACTCAGCACCCCAACACTCTCGTCCTATTGTGTTTTAATATGTTTACTGTCCCTTAAAACCGTGTACTGTGGCGATAAATTCTATGTTATTTACAACCGTTGTGCTTTACTTCGTGTGAGGCTTACGTAGGTACGCGAGATGTACGCGAGCGACGGGGCATGAGAACTCGCTTCTTATTAGGGTTGCGTAGTCAAATAACGAACCTTTATCATTATTCGCTGCATGAGTTCTCTGTCAGAAGTGAGCCTTTATGTAAACGAGTCGGCTGACGATGAGGGAATGGACATCGTAATCATGATGGTTTCTTTCCGGAACACATCAGTGCTAAAATATTACTAACATTGCAGTCGGTGGCAGAATAAGGGACCCACATAGACAAAGACAACAACCATTAGCCAAACCGAGTCGCCACAGTCAAACTTCAACTAACGTCCACTGCTGGACACAAGCCTCCTCCATGGTATGCCACAACAGCCGGTCTCGAGCCACTGGTATCCCTCTACAACCCGTGACTTTAATTAGGTCGTCGGTACGTCTAGTTGGATGACGGAACGGTATACGTTTCCCGGTACTTGGTTGCCGCTCGAGAACTTTTACTCCCCATCTGTACGTTCTTCGAACGATGTGGCCTGCCCATTGCCAGTTTAGCTCACTGACTCGTCAAGCTATGTCTAAAGCACTTAGCGTGAGCGTACATGTTTCAGATTGTTGTTCCTCGTAGGTATGATAGATGGACTTTAGTAGGTCGTCGGTCCATCTATTAGAGCAGGACGAACTAGCTGAAGACCACCGTTGAATCTCCCAAACAGATAAATGGATTCCTTGGATGAATTTGCTAATATCAGTGTGCTGCAATAATCACTAGACCCTCTCGGTGCTTTAGCGCACATTTTTATTTTAAACTTAAACAGTTTTCAAATAAATTCGTACGGACGCGACAATAAATAAAATACTAAATTACACGTGGTATCTGGTGAATGTGCGGGTATTACTTCCAGAACATTAGCTACCTTGAAGGCCTCTCTGCGCGTTATCCTGTTTGCCTTCAACATAAACTACATGCGTGGCGCCTCCGACATAAAGGCACCGGATACCTGGGAGGGTAACATTTACATAGGTGCCCTTATTTTCATTTTATTCAAATATCAGTTCAACACTATGGATATCCCCAGGAGTACAACCCTACAGGCTGGCGATTGAAATATCTGAACTGTGTTATACCTACAGGATAGCGGTTTTAATAGACGTCTCAATCATTTTCAGCTTTAGCGCCGGACCTGGGTTAGGAACCGCAGCGGTCGCACTTGGCGCCATGTGACAAGGGGCGCCAAAATGCTAAATGAGATAAACAATTTTGGTAGCTTAGTTGTATAGAGTGTCAGTCCTTGAAGAATTGAGGTCTGGGATCGATCCAAGCTCGTACCAATGAGTTCCAATTCGAATGTACGAATAAAAAAATCATTACCATTAGCTTTTCGTGAGGAAACCTGCACACTCCTGATGAGAAATTCAAAGGCGTGTGTGAAGTCTACCAATCCGCACTGGATCCGCGTGGTCGACTATGTCCCATACACTCTCTGTAGGAGAGCCTGAGCCCCTGCGGTGGGGACATATATAGGCTGTTGATGATTGAACGAAAAATAACGCCATTTTTAGAGACATGGCCATGTACTGAAATGATGTTTATTTATTTGATGTGAAAGCGTCTAACAATGGAGTACGAAAGATGATCGCGGATTCATTGCTAAGAGCGAGGGTATCTTTGACCAGTACTAAGACATTTCTAAAGTTCCATCCCCAAAGGTGACTCTATTTCTAAGTCTCTCCGTCAGTCTGTTATAGGGCTGAATCTTTCAGATCGATAGACAACTGATAAAGTGTGTATATTTATACTATCCCCATACAAGACACGTGTTTTTTGCAGCTTATCACAGCACTGTTGTGAGGTAAGGAATGATATACTCGTACATTGTAGCCAGAGATTAATTGAGTCGAGCGTTTTAGGATAAAATACAAGGGGACTATGGGAATATACCAGGGGACAGACGACCACACAGCCCACCAGATACTTAATCGTAGTGATTATGATTAGTTCTATCATGAAAATGAAGTTCGATGTTGTTATTATTTTTATTTTAAAAAAAATTGGTTGCCTGTAAAGTCGGTATACGGGCGAAAGTTTTACGTGACAACGACTTTGAGTGGTAAAATAATTTTAATGTGAATATTCATTCAGGGACGCGTGCCTTTCACTTTTTATGTCTGTCTCTCTCGCTCTTAGGCGGGCTAACCATGCCCGAGTGGAAGGGACGCGCGCCTCTCACTCGCTCTCATTGTGAGCGCATAACGTGAGCGGAGCGTAACGCAGTTTCTTGAAGTGTCACCCGGCAAACCAATTTATAAGACGTTGTTACGTCAATATTAAATACCAAAAATAATAAAAAACAATTTTTGGAGGGAGTTCCGTAACCAATGGGTAAAGAACGGGACCCTGTTACAAAGACTCCGCTATCCGTCTGTCTGTCGCCAGGCTGTTTGTCTGTCTGTCTCATGAACCGTGATAGACAGTTGAACAAACACTATACACAACAAATACTGAAGAAAAAAGCAACAGAATAAAATAATAATTTATGTGGGCTGCCATACAACAAACGAGATTGTTTTGCTCGTTTTTGCTCCATATTGATTACGGCAACAGATAGACGCTTGAAATATTCACAGAATATTAAGTTAAAAACTCACTTTAAAAATAAATAATTGAATTAAAATGAAACAAATATTTAATTGGGGCTCCCATACAACAGACATGATTTTTTTGCTGTTCTTATAGACATTACGGAACGGTACGGAACGCTTCGTACGCGAGTCCGACTCGCGCTTGGCCGGTTCTTTAAAGAGCTAAAATCATTTCGTTGTGCCGACCAAACAGGGACGCAATATGTTTTCTTTTTGAAATAAAATCTTTTAATTTTTATTTCCAAAAATATTATACTGTCTTCATGGCGAAAAATATTTTATGAGTAGGAGTAGTAGATCAAAAACGAGAATTGGTACAACAGGATCGTTTGAGTCAAAGCAGTACGAACATACAGACTTATAAGCTGACTATATTATTTCGTAAAGGAAGGTGGGTGTTGGCAGGAATCAGCGATACCTCTGTATTTGTTCGGGATACCAATTTGCTTTTGCATAACGGAAAATGGAAATATCAGCTCTGTACCTGTATTCTAGATAGCATGATATTTAACAATTTAGACCCTAATTCAAAAATATGGTCTGATTAAAATAAATAAATAAACTTCAGTAGATATATTACGTGTGCAAAAGCAGTATAGATTTACAGACGCAGTCAAACAAAATCATTTTAGCATTTATAATATTAGTGTGGATGATTATTTGAGGCTGTGGTGGTTGATGGAGAAGTCAGTATACGATAATGATGCTGTTCTATACTAATCGTAACCTTTTACACCACAGGCACTGAAATATAAACTTCTATTTTAGTATTATTCGTATAGTACGCAATTTACTTCAGCACCTGTTTCCCCGCTAACCGGTACACTTATAAGCAAATTACGTACTATGAAAACTGGATGCCTCATACCCGTTAGGAGGCTAGAGGAGATTTGGTAAGTTCGGTCACAGGGTTCAACTGACTCGCTTTAATTGCCGCTACGACCTCTGGGAGTGAACAAGTTCTGCTCTTTAATGTATGTACGATTGCGTAATGGGTTGTTAGGAAATTGTTGTGTACCTAATGGTACGCAATTAAGATTACGCGATATAATACTGTTTGTAATCAAATCCGCTCGCGATGTTTACCTATGCTGCTGATTGCTTGATCAGTTTAGAGTTGCTAATTGGTACTACACCAGATAGACACCTGTAGTACTTTAAGTTGATTCTAATGTAGGAAAACAAAAAGTAAACAATAGATATATAATTTCATCGCAAACCATAAAAGTAACAGCAATGGACCGAGTGGAATTAATTTGTATAAATTCAAATAATGTAATTTATAATTGACGCGTTCAAAAAGAACTTAGAAATCGACCTCAACTGCCCTAAAAGTCTACAGTATTCATCCCCAAATGGTTCAACCTTAGAGGCAGAATTATCTGGGTATATATTTTGTTTTTGTTGATTTTCTCAAAAAACGCACCATCAATATCGTTAAAATGTATTTGAGACCACGTCAACCCAAAAAAGAATAATCAAATTCAATTCATTATTGACGGAGTTATCTCGTAACACACATACAAAAATACTGTTGAATTGAGAACCTCCTTTTCTGAAGTCGGTTTAAAAAATTATATCCCAGTTGATTCTTCGGCCAATAAGTTTATTGTAGTCGTCGGGTTTTAGTTTTCTTGCTATCCTCTTCTGTACCCTGTCATATTCACCCTATATCGTCATTTCCCTTAACACACTGCTCAGTGGCTACATATTTTTGTCCTCGAGTGTATATAGACGCGACGAACATAAAAGCCAAACCCATAGTTTATATAATCAAAAACTTTTGCTGTTCTTGAAATGGCATAAGTAATATCCGATTATCCCGCATTATCAAGTACTGATTCTTTACAAAATAGCACTTTGTTTCCGCCGTCTCCGCGGAAACCGTAAATCAACATTGCTGCATGAGAGTGGAGGAAAAGTTAACAAGTAGAATGTTCATTTGTAAAGAATCCTAGGCTTCACTATGTAATTTTTCCGGTATCCAGTGTTCGGCGCTCGTCCGCCGCCGCGGGTTGTTGTTACCTTTGTTTTTTGTCGTTGTTGGGTGTTTGATAAATTGTTGAAAAATGCTGAAATCCACATACAGTTAAAATCATAGCTTCCTTAGTGTATGATACCGAATTAGTCGAAATTAGCCAGTAGCCAAAACGTCACCTCCCTAATTACAGACCTGATATGTAATTGCATTCATAATCATTTCAATCGTAGCTATAGAATATTCCACATTTGTCTTGTGCCTTCTGAGCCTTGCAACGACGCTTTGCTTCGGAAATCGAAGTTTGGCGATTGAGAATGGCCTTTGATGGTGCAGCGTTTGACAAGTCGGCCACAGCTTGCTTTGGACTGGTCTTCGGTCGGGTAAACTTTGATCCGAAATTCAATTAGTCAGATGTCTTCGGTCTCAACTTGAATACCACCGCCGTAGTTGCTCCAACTCGTTTATCAGTCTTGAAGTCTCCGCTTGCTTGCTCCAGGTTCTAGCGCTCAGGGAGCATAGTAGACAGGAGGGAATTCTACTCCTTAGCAGTGAGAAAAGCATCTCCTTTCCAACCTACGGTACTTTTAACGTACACATAATATATGATATGTTGTTTGTTTTTCTTGCTGGCCTGTTTTTTTTGTTACATCATCAGTAGGTGATTCAGGGGATAATGTGAGTAATCTCTTATTGTTGTTGCTGTTGCCCGCTGTTTTATTTTTAGCTTGTATGACAAGTTTGTCGTACTTAATCTTCACCACAACAGACACAAATAAGAAGAACCTCTAGTATGTCTGAAGGAATGATTAAACCAAGCATGCTAAATTTCCTAGTAAATAAAAATCCAAACAACATGCCTAGCCCTCAAGGTAACATAACTGACAACTTGTAGCAACTACCGCCTCCCTCAAACACAGGTAACATAAATAAAACAACAAAAACAAAATCCCATCTTCCAATCCGGCTGGTCACCGTGGAAGATCAAGACCAAAACCCTCTAAAGAAGAAACTGGAAACTTTTTTAAAAAATCAAGAAACGACAAAATTGTAAAAATAGCTGGCCCTTGCTGGCCAGAAACTGCCCATGATAGAGAAATTCTAAAATAAAGGAAAAGAAAGAAAGGAAGAAAAAAAGAAAGGAAAGAAAAATAAAGGACTTCTTTAGAGGAGGCCTTCACCTCTACAAAGGAGGGTTCTTGCAAATTAAATACATAGATTTAAAATATCTTTATCTTTACTTTTATGTTTATTTTCAAATGCATGTAACACTAAACATAGTTAAGTTAAGTATATTTTTTATTTTTTTCAACTCTGTAACCTACCTTACATCTTCGCAGGAAATAAAAGGCTTTTTATTTTATTTTATTTATTATTTTATAATATATGATATGCGTAGTGAGTTTCAAATCTTGAACCCATGCATACGTAGACCTGTTGCTATGTAGAATATGTACATATATTAGAAACAATTCACTGTGTGAAAATAATTATTTGTGATTGAAAAGTGTTCAAAAATTATTGATTCAATTAAAGAATAATAAAACCCTAAATTACTTGCTCTTCCAGACTTTCGATTCCAGGTGAATCATTATAAATCATTGACACTGGTTGATTTAATTTTTTTACAACTAGCTTTTGCCCCTGACTTCGGCCGCGTGGACTTCGGATATAATCCCACGGGAACTACTTGAACGATCGGGGTAAAAAGTTGCCTATGCTCTATTCTGGTTCTTCAACTATTCATATACAAGAAAGTTCAAGTCATTCTGACTCTCCGTTGAGACGTAAAGAAAGAACAAACAAACAAACAAAGTGAGTTTTTTTCGACATCTTCAACAATTATCGTCATATTACAACCAATATATACAAAAGATTAACTTATTATACACCTTAACCTTCCTAAAGAATCACTCTGTTGATATATGAAAACCGAAAAAAAAAATCCGTACGGTAGTTTTCGAGTTCATCGCGAACAGACAGACATACAGACGCGGCGGGAGACTTTTTGTTTTATAATGTGTATATTGTAGGCATGTAGTAATCAGGTTTTAGGTTTTAACTTTCATTTTGTGAACAATGTCATTTTCGCCTTTAATTAACATTTCCCTCAATGCACTGCATCGGTCGGTACATATTTTTGTATACGAGTGTACATAGCCGCGACGAAGAAAAAACATACTCATACGAGTAGTTTATAAAATCAAAAACTTTTGCTGCACCATAAACGCCATAAGTAATATCCGATTATCCCGCATTATCAAGTACTGATTCTTTACAAAATAGCACTTTGTTTCCGTCGTCTCCGTGGAAACCGTAAATCAACATTGCTGCATGAAAGTGGAGGAACAAAGTTAAAAAGTATAGTGTTAATTTGTAAAGAATCCTAGGCTTCACTGACTACGCTATTTTCTCGGCACCGTTCGACGCTCGTCCGTTGCTGTTGGTTGTTGGTTTGGTTGGCTTTATTTTTTGTCGCAATGAATTCCCGGTATATTTCGTAGTCTGAATAAATAGGTTGTTTGATTACTGCTAGGAAACATTCCTGTTTTATCCTCAATAGGCTTTAGCATTGGGCCACCCGATGTCGTCCCGCAGTAGTCGTCAAAGGCGACAAAGAGAATACTACAGCATCTACCTATGTAACAACATCTTACCTCACCAAGTATCTCTCTCTTACCTCTCTCAATTCACCTTCCATATAAAGTCAAGTGTAGTGATCAATGAGGGAGCGTTATGTCCAACAGTGGGCTTTTGTAGCCGATGATGATGATGGACGTGTATTGCAAAGTGTGAAAAAATTAATTCAATTATTGAGTTTCCATCAATTTATTTCTCGGGCCAGCTTTATGTGCGTAATTAATAAAACCTTGATAAATTAGCTTGAAAATCTTAAAATTAAGTATATAAATCTAAAGGATAGGCTTTGGATCATAAATTGATTGACGTAAGAGATCGTAAGCTTTTTGATATTTAAAAAAATTCCGCAACTAATATCCACAAACCCAAATACGAGTACAAATATTTAAAAATCACATGTTTAACTATATCATGAATACCTCTCAGGACAAATGAATTTGTGAGACGTAGATCTGGTGAATCTGCCTTTGCATAGCCTAAAACTGAATAAATGTTCAAAGCGCACCATTAAAACAAAAGTGTTTTTCCATTATTTTTTCCTTTAAGTTTACTTTAAGTTTTGTGTCATTTTTTAACATTTTCTGTTAAGTCTGAAATATGATTATTTACCTTGTTAACCCACCATATCTCCGCCATTTGAAAAATTAACGAAAATGTGAATGGAAAAAAATAGCATTTAATTATCGATCCTGCCCACAAAATTTAACGAGAATATGGTAAGACATGTGACCTTTAGGGGAGAAAAGCTGGACATCCGCCGTACGCACGAAAGCTTTCTTTTTACTCAAGCTTCGCGCTTGCTCGGTCACAAAGGAAAAGTTAAGTTTATAAAGAGAACTTTAGTTTTGGAGGCCGAAACACAAATCTGAATAGGTCGCCCGTAGCCGTAAACCCGGGGAAACTATTTGACCGTTGTAATAACAAAGTTACCCAACGCCATTTTGGACAATGCCAAACAGCCATAAAGCCCACATTTAACTATCAAACTCGCAATTAAAAACGTTCAGCTGCATAACAATGGTGCGTGGGGCACGCAATGCAAAACAGCCTTCCAACAGTAACTAATTAGAATGTATATGATACGAGTATACTGAAGAAATCCCTTTGAGATCTGTCGTTTACATTTTAGATTTTGGTGAGAGAATTTACCATAAAACCATTGGCAGAAGGATTGGTATGACAGAAAGATGCCTGCCTCAGATTTACAGCAGTTAAAGAAAGAGAAAAATTGACCGTGTTTTCGGCTTCAGAATGTCCCCATTGTCATCTCGTTGGTGTCGTAAAAGGTAACCAAGGGAAAAAATGAAGCGACGAACAGTACCGGGAAAAGGTACAGGCCGTCCTCGTAAAGGTTTCGGGGAGCCGCTGCATGCAAGGAGCTCGTGGTCGGTATTTGTATCGTAGCATGGCGGCCTATGTTTAACTGTGGACATTTGCCAGTTCATGACGATGATGTGGTAACACACACACAGACATAAATAATACAGTTGTATTAACCTGTATACACAAATGCAGGCGACATTATCAAAATAAATTGCATAAGAATAATTCGATATCGATCCGATTTGATCGAGAATGATCCGGGATAATAAAATTAATTAGATGCATATGGTGATTAATCCCACCGTACTGCATTACATCATCGTACAGATTAGTCATAACAGTGGTCGTTAATTAATGAAACCATTAACCGAATATCGGAAATATTCCGGCAGGCAATATTTAAGCATTTCACCGTCGCCCAGTTCGGCAAAGGTTGCGTTTATATTATACTGACGCAGAGGTCAGCGGTGTCTACAAACTAATAAGATAGAATAATTTAATCGGATGTTGTAATGCAGTATAAAAATGTACCGCTACCACAGATTGGGTTATTTCCGAATTTTACGGTACGAATTGTATGTATTAGAAATTCGGATATAATTGAGGATAAGTACACCTAAAATAAACACCCTTTTCAAAACCTCCGTCTGTTGTTAGATCGCAGCGTGCCTTTTTGAACACCAGAACTTCAAAACACCTTATGATGTACACTCGAGTACAAAAATACATATCCAGTTTTGAACCATGTCATATTCACTCTTGCTTGTTCCTATGTAGTGTGTTAAGGGAAATGTCAATTAAAGGTGAATGTGACATGGTTCAAAAGTGGATACTCTACTCTAAATGTGGCACTCGAGTGTACGTACAATGCTGAAGCCGGGGCCTTTACTCATTGATATGTCCAATCGAAGTCAAATCAAAATACAAATTAACTAACAGACAATCTGCATGCAAACCGAACGAAATATAAGCCGGTACAAACATGTTAGATTGGTCCTGATATTCTATACATGAAAACTATACGCAAATTAGGATTAACAGTTAATCTGATAACATACTTATTGTAGTGATTCCACATAAATGCAACATTTATTCGCTTTTCACCAGCCCACGCTAATTTCCTATCTACTGAATGAAAGCGCACCCTAACAAAACCGGCTATTAATTTTCAATAAGTTTGCTCTCCTTAACTGAACTGTGCGCACTGGCATATCAGAATAGACTATCTGCAATGAATTAATCAATTTTCTTCATTGTTGTCAGCTGGGGAAGTGTAGAACGGAACATAAGCTTCACTTGTAGCAAGTTGTTCAATTGTATAGTTAAAATTTAATTAAGGTAAATAATCTTGATGATAAAAATAGCACGTAATAGTGTTTCGGTGTCGTGTGACTAACTGAGATCGGCAGATGGATGATTAGGCACATTAAAAACTATAAAATAGTTTTATACAAATTATATGATAAAACTTGTAACTTTGTGGAGTTGAAAAAGAGTCGATAAAGTGAGTAGGTATTTTTACGTCGAGGCATTCATTTTTATAATTAATAAAAGACTGTATCTTTTAATTGCATACATTTACAAGGCTAATTTTTCCACAGTTCCAAGGGACTGCACTACCGGCAAAGTTCGATTAGGGTCAGTTTTGCATACAGTCATGGTTCGCGCTGTTCCGCCTTGCTAGTTTTTTGGGATAGATCACAAGACTATAAAAACAAAGTAAGTTGTAAAAGTCCCGCAATTTGGACGCCACAATAATACATTATAAAATGACTCTAAACTATAACTAATTCAAAGAACCCTAAAAAGTCATTAAAACGCAAATCAAAAGTGTTTTCGTCACTCCTTATTGAACAAAAGAATCTAAAGAAGGGTCTAGCTAAGATCGCGACATGCAAGCAATTTGATTTTGAAACTGATCAGGCGGGAACTTTGTCGATATTAAATTTGTGTATTTGATATCAATTTCAACTTGATACCTGCACGCGTTCTGGAGATGAAGGGTCTTAACAGACAGACGGACGGGGAACAAAGTTCCTCTTTTCCTTTTGAGGTACAAACCCCTAAAAATGTTTGGGTGTGGTACGCACACACACCCTGACACACTGTCATGTTCTGAGTTCAAAGGTCTGTATAAGTTAATTTTTGATGAAACTGACTGATTGAGCTTCAGTCACCATGATGAGTGGATTCAGTAACGTTGAGATATGTTACGTGTTACCGGTAATTTTGGATGAGACTTGTTGCTTTGAAATTTTTATGAAGCTTGAGTGGTGATGATGACAATAAACTAGCTAGACAACTACTGCACGTGAATTAGTGGCACACGACAGCAACAAACAATGACCTTTGTAGTCTAGTGGATAGTTAGACTGATGCTACGGAGGTTCCATTCACAGCGGGGAGAATTACCTGTTCGGTTTGATTGGCGTTAGGACCGTTATCTATACCTGTCTAGCTAGCACTACGATACCATTAATTGATCGTTGACAACAATAAAGAGTGTATGCTTGTTAGCTGCGAGGACTCTCTTCTGGTTATTGTGTTTCATGCGCATATAAGCCACAAGTTAATGAGGGATTGGCTAGTCAGACTGAGTGACTTTGTTACTTATTGGTAACAATATCAGCACCAAATTTTTGGAGTCTTTGCAGTCAAAAAGCAAACGCTCTTTATATTTATCAAATGCCAATTGAAAGTTGTATTACAAGGAAACTATTAAACTAAATTTTAATTTCAAGCTCAATGCAAATGTTCATTTTTAATATGGTCACAGGCCGGACACTTCGAACAAATCTCGTGATATCGGCACACATCGAACGGATAACGTTTGTATACACGCGCATGTGTGCAACAGTAACGATCCGTATCTGGGTCCGTTTCCTGCGGGGAGAGATATCGCAGATCGGTGGGAGGCGTTGAACGTCCATTCTGAACGTGGTAATGTATTAATTCTATAATATGGTAAAAAACGAACGCACTAACTCGAGAGTTTATTACGCAAGTTCCTACAAACTGTCGGGCGATAATGGAAACAGTAAAGCATTTAAATCTTCGGTCATGACGGCGGAGCGGTATAACAATACCCCTTAAATAATTTACTAGAGTTAAGAATACCGCGTCCGGCGCCGGTTGATAGCCACCTAACTTCACCCTTAAAAACTCTACTAACAAATTAAGAAGAATGGTTCAAGTTAAATTAAAATCTTTGGCAAAACTCGTCCCAGTAAATTTATGCTTGTTGTATACTTTAACCGTTGGCAACTTGTCTGAGGGAGTGTATTTAAGGCGTAACCGAAATTAGCATTGAGACAGGGATAGCTGTATTGAAACGAGATACAAAAAAGAGAGATGACAGATGTCGAAGATGAGTTATTGCAAGTGTTTGAAACTATAAATAACGGTACAGATAAATACAATTTACGATACGATTTACGATAAACTCTAAAATATCAAATTAAATTGTACGGTGTAAAGGATTATTATTTTAATGTGTATGAAATGCTTAAGGTAATTTTTGTTTTTAATTTGATAAAGATTAATAGTGTATTTATTTGAATAGCTTTAGCAGATACCACATTATATTTTTTTGAAGTTAGTATGAGTATAATCGCTATTATCGGTTACTGTTTTGTAGACCATTATTATTCAGCACCTTGCCAAGTAGGTATATGTGGTAACAGAATTGCGGGCCTGCATCTAGGTTTCAAATACTTCACATTTAAAATCATAACATATAAAACTTAGTCCCCCACCGCATCAGTCTGTCTGTTATCGACATAATAATTCCTGAGGATGGTGTAACAGACCTAGTAGACCATTTGTAATAGGTCTACAAAACAGTAACCGAGTTACCTAAAGATAAACAGTCCCACCATACATTGTTTTGTTATATCTCAAACGCGTTAAGGCAGCGTTTTCGATAAACTCTCCCAGACTGCTTGATGTTTTCTGACCAATCGACCACCAATTTACACCAAAGCTCAACTTTACAATTGCGTATACACCTAAACCTTCCTCAGGAATCATTCTGACAATAACAGACAGATAGAATGATGCGGTGGGGGGACTTAGTTTTATATGTTATGATTTTAAATGTGAAGTACTTGAAACCTAGATGCAGATCCGCAATTTGTTACCACATATACCTACTTGGCAAGGTGCTGAATAATAATGTATTTTATTTACAACTTGGTAATTTAGTTGTTAAGTTGTGAAATTTATAACGCAACTAAAGTACTTTCGTAACAAACCGGACCCTTAAAGTCTGTTACTGTCGTGTTGTAACTCAAGAGTTATTATTTTTTCTTCTAAAACGCCGAAAACTCGAGTAAAATGATAAAAGTTATGGAGTCAGGACTAAGTTTACATTTTGTTTTCGTAATTTTCGAAACGTTTGCGATGCGAAAGGATCTGGTTATGACTGTACAGTCACCACAATTATTTTTTGCATTATTTCTTTATTCGTTTTCATCTCACTTGATGACTTATGGTTAGTGACGATAAGACTGTTTGAAAGCGGGCTCACCCAGAAGCCTGTTCTGCTATATTTCATACACAATAGTGTTATTAGCATTATTCATGGTGGTAGCTTGTTAGGAAGACATAAAATGCTCTACCATAAAACAAACCGAGTACCTCCACTGGGAATCGAGCCCGAGACCTTGGGAATGCGTGTAGACACTAGGCCACTAGGACATTTCCATCTACCCACTACATACATAGTAACAAGCAACTGACATGGTTTGAAAGTAGATACATATTTTTGTACTCGAGTGTACCATGTCACATTCACCTTTGCTTGTTTCTATGTAGTGTGTTGAAGGAAATGTCAATTAAAGGTGAATGTGAGATGGTTCAGAAGTGGATACATATTTTTGTACTCGAGTGTACTTGCACAGATTATGTCTTTGATTTTCATAAAGTGACAGTCTATAAGGACAAGGTCATCAAGTGTGGGTTCGCGCAGTATGTACCGTTGTAACAAGTAACTAATTCGTGGCATGTACCTTTCACAAAGGCTCGTGAAAGCTAGACTCTGGTCGTTGGTAAGAGAATAGCTTTTATGAACTGGCCAGTAGATCCACGCTGAAAGGGTATGTAATTTAATCAATATCCGTTTCAGAGTCGAGCACTTTAGACTTTTAGACCCCATTATGTATGAAAGAGGATGATGCATTGGATTTGAAGTTTTAACTAGCTGAGCCTGTTGTCTGAACGTGCAATGACTCAATTATACGTTGTAGCGGTATGAAAGCGATATTCACTTTTAAATTATTTTCCATTACACGCCGCGTGCATAATTGCATTGTCAATGCCAGTATCTCTTTATGTCTGGTACAATTAAATTCTAACTTTAAGCAGCAGTGGACGTCTTCTGGCGGATGATGATGAAATCAGATTTTATTTTTTTCTTAGATGCAACTTAGTTTTGACAATTCGAGAAAAATGTGAGAAAAAGTACAATTGCCACCTCTCGTAATCATAATACAGATATTTTTTTGACAAACAAGAAAAGTGAACTTTATTCTAATATACTCGTTTGTAAGATTCCCCAAATCTTTATGGAAATCGGGGAATCCTAGTACACGAGTTCCACGCGCACTTGGCCACTTTTTTTATTGAGCCTATTATCATACGACGTTCAGATTCATTTTACACATTATTTACAAATCACGGATAATCCTTCTAAAAGCTTCTAATATTTACGGATCTACCCCTTCGCTGTCCCTTGACAGCAAGCCGCGGCAATAAACAGTTTGAACGCAAATTTATACTGAGCAGAAGCCGAGTAGATCCGCACGGTGACCATTTGTTCTGGACTTAAAGTAGCAAAAAAACTTGTCAAACAACTTCCCGTAGCTTGAAGAGTTTCTGGAGGCTTCGCGTTATTAATTTATTAACGCGGAAAATTTGTTTTGTGAAAAATATTTGGATTTCAGGTTGCGGTACGATATAAGTTCGGGCGAAGATTGCGGCTGAATGAATGTTTATAAGAGTGGTGCTTGGCTGGTACTTCTATTATTTAGGAGGATTATTTTGATCACACTTCAGGATCATTAGAAAATTGCTGTACTTATCGATGTTGTTTACGAGTATACTAAGTCGAAGACAGGCACAGTCACACAGAAGCTGGTATTCCGTTTTCGATTTGTAGATAAAGTAAGTCATTATGATACTAATCCGAAAATTTTCGTTAGGCGTTTTCTTTTTTCATTGTAAAAAAAACAAAGATTGTTGTGTGTAAAATGTAAACGTAAAGTATGTGTGTGCGCCGTGTGTGACCTGCAGATCTCGTGAGGCTAAACTGAATTAAATGTTCACCGCACGCCTTACAACAAAAGGTTTTTCTTCTTTATTACTTTCCATCCCCTTACAACCCTGACCGTAAGTAGTTTTGTGACGATTTTGAACACTTTTTTCGAATTGACTGACATAAGATTTTTTCCGATTTTCAATCGACATACATACTCTAGCCATTTCTAAAAAATTCAAAAAATGTAATTCTTAAATATTTTATATAATTTATCAAACTTGCTCACAAAATCTCACGACTATATGTTGCGACCTGTAGGAGGAGAACAGATGGTCATCTACCGCCCGGACATAGTAAGCATTTTTGACCAAGATATAAAGCAGACGTTTCGCGCTCGCTCAGTTAACAAAGTCTCCATCAGTCCACTGCTAGACAAAGCATCACCGAACTCAATGCTCTGCCTTCATCCATCCGGCTATTCTATAGAAGTTCTATTTCCATCTGTACAAAGGGCGTCTTACTGTACCATTAACAACTAGATTCGGTGGCAACAGTAAAACTGTATTGTTAAAAAAATTAAAATAAAATGTATTTTGTTAAAAAATTAACACAGTTTATTCTAACAACAAATCCATCTATATACATATTACAATGACTATCAAACACAATAACTATAGTCAGAAATAATAAAGTATTTAAAAAACTATAAGTAAACTGTTACACAGACAAATTGTATATTTACACATATCAAACAATTAATCCAATTGATACGTGAGTTTCGAAAATAAAAGATAAATGTAGTTTGAAATAATTGGACACTCCTCATACACGGAGACTTATTTATATGAATATTGGATTCGTTGAGGGATGTTTATTGATTCTAGATAAAACACTAAACTCACTCGATGGTCGTGGGTAAAAATGGCCGATGAGGTCGTGACGTCACCGGTTGCTCTCCTCTTCATCCTCATTCGTCAACCCGTATGCACGCGCGAGAGCCGCCAATTTCTGTCACACATGGACCGGTATAGGCGATAGGGCAAATAATAGCTGACTTATATGGTCTTTCGTAGAAGGTACTTCATGACTCTAAGATCAGTTGCCTCATCAGCTGTTTAAGTCCAGTGCTGGATATGAGTCTCCGTCACTACCACAATCAAAGGTCATTCAATTAAAATATGTACCATAATGATCATGCTTAGCTGGCGGATTGGTGATCGCAGTGATTTAAGTAACTGCTGTTGCCTTCAGAATACTTATTCCCATCACCTGAGCTTTAATACTCGTAAAAATTATAAGGGTTCCTATTTTGACTATGGAGTGGAGCCCTACAAAATTTTCTCGAACTTATAAAACCTTGACCAGTTTTTCCCTAATCAGTCTGTTTTAAGGTTTTTATAGGTATTACATAGGAAAGGGTTGAAAACCTGTGGATTTGCATAGGGGGGTAGCATGTTAGGGGTTGCAGCCCAGGCTCGTACGAGCTCCGTTTCGAGGGCCCACAGGTGGCCCTCGCTGGGACCATTGCCGTGCAGGAGAAGCGGCCGGGACCCGGTAAGGGTGTTCTCCACAAGAGCCCACGTACCCTCGGCTATCACGCGCACGTGGTCTGCAACACAGACAGGGCATCCATCCAAATTTGAAGATACGGAGGTCAATCCTAGGAGAATATTCCCACCTCCTCTCCGCTCCCACTGTTATTCCTGTTTTTTATTTTAGCCAGCATCTACAGCGGTACACTTGAAACGCGTCCACTGAAGGTGGATTAAATTGTTACGGACTCTAAAGCTATCTTGGGACTTCAGACTCGTTTAGAATAAAGAAATGGTGGTAAAGATGTTCCCACTTCCCCCTATGCTATATGGGAGATAGCGCAAAATCGAAAATCAACCATAAGGTCACCTACTAATGGGAGGACAGCTGAGCGAAGGAGGATAGAGGGCTACATGGCTGGTAATCGGTTGTCGCTTGGGATCTAGGGCGAGAGTGCGAAACCATTGGGAAAAAACAAACGAACACTGACGAAAATACATTGTTGAGATCTTCATAAGACTTAGATGTATGACGGGTTTGCACTTGGCCATTTCAACTGATGGCAAGTCTCGATAAGGCCGTTAGATAGTAAGAAGACTAAAACTAATGAAACGTTGGCTCTGCTAACTTTCATACCAGAGCAGAACAGTGTGCTATTAAAACTGATGTTTGGTGACAGACTTATAAGTAGCATGCCTAGCTAGGTGGACATAGTGGGGGGTAGTAGGTGGGTGGGGAGTAAAGGTTCTCGAGTGGCGACCACGTACCGGGAAACGTCTACCAGGCCGTCCCCTTACTAGATGGACCGACGACCTGGTTAGAGTCGCGGGGAGTCGCTGGATGCAGGTGGCTCGGGACCGGTCGATGTGGCGTACCATGAGGGAGGCCTATGTCCAGCAGTGGACGTTTCCCGGCTGATGGTGAATCTAACCCGGACCTCCGGATTGCCGGATGTATACACTATAGAGACGAAAAAAAATTGCTAATAAATGTGTATTTATTTTTACTGGAACTTTTACTGCTTTACGCAAATTAGTGAACCAGTCCAAACGTGATTGACGTGTTTATACGAAATGGGACTTACCAGAAGCGTTGACCAGACATTGGAAGATCTCAGCTCTGTGATCAAGTCGAAGGCGCAGCTTCGTTCGCAAGCTGACGTTCAGGTAGATCTGAGTGTAATACCGTTGATCGTTCTCATGCTCGGGCAACGAGTGCAGCGTCACCAGTTCGTATAGCGTGGACACATATCCTGCACAGAGTTCTCATTATATGTTCAGTGTGGTGTAGGATTTCTAACTCCGAACGAAGTTCAATGAAATATAACTACAAGAAAGTTTTAAAAAACCGGCCAAGTGCGAGTCAGACTCGCGCATCGAGAGTCCCGTACAGATATGATTAATTAACATACTGGAAATAATAAAAATAAAAAAGGTAAAATGTCTTACTAAAATCAATGAGTAATTGCTAGCGCTACGATTACTACGACAGGCGCTGGAGCAGTTAGTTAATCATCAATTATACTTTACATCGAATTTCTTTATTCTAGGTCAACGGGAAGTATCCTATAGGTTTTGATTCTCTTTTCATCGAAAAGTGTGTCTTAAACAGCCGCATCTTTTTAATGCGTTGCTCTGGAAGCTTGATTTCTTCACAACTACAAGAGACTGCTGTCTTGCGTATTCGATATTAATTGCAAATTGATACCTCTACGCGTTCTTGAGAAAAATTGACATGACAGACAGACGGACAACAAATATTTTACTTGTATGTCATTTTTTGTATCCATTTAATATTTACAAAAATGTTATACTGTCTGATGATAAATAACATAGATAGACCTAACAAATTAATTTTCTTACTATAATCATCAACAACAACAGCCTATATATGTCCCCACAGCAAGGGCTCAGGCCTACTCTCCTAAAGATATGAATGGGCCATAGTCCACCACGCGGGCCCACTGCGGATTGGTAAACTTCACACACACCTTTGAATTTCTCCTCAGGAGTTTGCAATATTCCTCACGATGTTGTCTTTCACCTACACCTTTATTTCCCTACAATGTGTGGTGCAAATGTTATAACTGAATTTTAAAGCAGTTATCTGCAACCGATTGAGACGAAAGTCATGCATGTAAAGATATGTAAGTTTGGTTACAATGCAATGTTGGACTTGGACCATTGGACTTGAGTCTGATGAAGGAAACGGAAGATGGTCACAGAAAATCGTAAGAAACACAAGAGAAACCCCTCGTGTTTAGGCTCGTTTGATTGGGGATTTATCTTGATATAATACTATGAAAATGAAAATGCAATGCAATGTAGTATACAGTAAAAATTCGATTAAAGTTTTCTATTTAAGTGAAGTCGCCCAATGCGAACGCAAGGCTCCCGTTTTCAGTCCACTTCCACAGTTAGGTACTAGTTACTATGTCAGTCGCCCACGGGATGTCGAGGTGGAAGGTTGTTTCTTCGCTTCAAAAAGTCCGCGATCTCCGCTCGTTTACGTACAAACACAAAAACTAACTGCAGTAGTACCATTGTGATATCGGTATGGATTTATTTGGTACGTGACAATAGCAAATCTTTACCTACAAAACATTTTTAACTAAGTATTTAGCCATAGCAACGCAAAAGCCTGCCTTATCGAGGCTATTATTAGAGACTAGTATTGAATAATATACATATTTTATACATGATTTAATTTATGCAGCAAAAATAATTTAATCGAGCAAATATGTGTACAGATGTACAGATATCACTCGATGTATCCTGCACCGCGTGGCGATCTCTAAGCTGCCTAAGTCTGTACGCCGCAGCTGGCTTAGGTTTGAGCTCGAAACAGCATCCTTTGAGGCGTGGCGGCATTAACTAAAGGCGATAACGTATGCCCACTTTTGACAAAAGACCGTTGCTCGTGTATAGAACAAAAACCCATGTAGCATGCGGCCAATTTCCCCGAAGCCAAGCAATCTACAAGTACTTTCCGACGCAAACTCAACTATTTGATTGGTTTTTTGGTTCCAAAAATCTCATTATGACATTTTCTAGACATAAACATTTACGGAGCACAAACGCTCTTCTTCAAACTTCAGGAATAAAAAGATATGGCTAGCTGCCGCCGCATATTTCGACACCTAGGATCAAAACTTCCCGTTGTTCTAAAATTATGAAATTTGGCAAAAAGCAAAGTATTGCAGCTTAAATATGTGAATAAATCTGTGTAAATATCTATCTCTCACAAATTTTTTTTCTATTACAAACATAACTTTGCTGTTGAAGTATTTATTTAAAATGAATGCTTCAACTGCAAATTTAACTTTGTTCTTCTATAGGACTTATAAATATTGTTCGAAACATATTACCTTACCTATTTTATTAACGACTTTTATACCGATCAAAAAAGAATCTCTTGTGGGATACATTGTGAAGTCCTCGCAGCCGAAGTTATCATCATCATCATCAGCCGGGAAACGTCCACTGCTGGACATAGGCCTCCCTCATGGTACGCCACATCGACCGGTCCCGAGCCACCTGCATCCAGCGACTCCCCGCGACTCTAACCAGGTCGTCGGTCCATCTAGTAAGGGGACGGCCTGGTAGACGTTTCCCGGTACGTGGTCGCCACTCGAGAACCTTTACTCCCCACCGGTTATCGGTTCTTCGAGCGGTGTGGCCTGCCCATTGCCGAAGTTATACATGTACATATTTTTAGTATCAAATTATAACGCAGTCGCTTTTCCATGAGTTCCTAGTTAATCAGCTATCTCCCTCTCAATTTAGTTTTAGATTTTATGTTATTAGAAAACTGTAGTTTATAAAATGTGTAATAGTTTAATATAATTAGTTGTTAGTAAATTAGTTTATATTTTACTATGTTATGATATTAAGTAAGTTATGGAAGAGCTAGGTCATCTGACACAGGTATTTCTGAATTTAAAACATGACCCCAACCATAATTAACATAACGACGCGTTTAAAAAGAACTAAGTCAAAAACATTCATCCCTAAAATGATCTCATTTGGAGGTAGAATTATCTGGGTTATACATTTTGTTTTTGTTGATTTTATCAAAAAAACCTAAATAAATATCGATTTAAGCTCGATTCATAATTGGCGGAGTAATCACATAAGATACATACAAAAACATACGGTCGGGTTGAGAACCTCGTTTTAGAGGTCAGTTGTTAAATAAAAATTGCTCTTCTTCTTACCTATGATGACCCCGGCATTGAGGTAGGGGTACTCTCCAGGAGTGTGAGGATATCGTCGCCTCGTGGCGTGGTCGCCATCAGGTGAACAACCCAGCTCGGCTGCGAAGAGCACGCGGGCGTCGCCACGATTCTTGAACCGCGACACCACTTCCCGCAACGGGCCAACGAACAACACGTCATGACTGTACAGTCACCATAACACTTGTTATCATCGTCATCATGCACAAAAATCTACACAGTATCTTTCTATTCATCGCAACAAACACACAGGACAGACAGTGCATGAGTTGCATGTAAAAATGAGGTATTTTCCTTCAGTCATCTTTTAAGCATCCAGCAACTTTCAATATTGGGGGGTGAATGATTATATATCATATTTCCCTTTTAGAAAATATAGTTTTGCAGTTTTGATTTTTAAAAATCATAACTTCGTTTTTGTCTGATATTTTCTCAATATTCCTCTTAATTGGATATAAAATAATCAAAAGATTGTTTATGGCACTTCGCTGGTCGTTGCCGCAACACGCTTGCACGTTGTGGACGCAGTTCTAACCTAACCTCAAATAATTTGTTGTTGTTTTGTGACAGACTACCCCCCCGCTCAAACATGAAGAGACCAGATTTCATATTCTAAGACCACGGTAAAGACGGCTCCAATATTTGTGTGTGATCGTTTTCAAGCTCATTTTCAAAAATCGTTTCACAAGTCACCTGTCCGTGTACAGAACTATGTGTTCAGCGCGACCGTTGTGAAGCATGTCCCTTAGGCGCTCGCGTAGCAGTGCTACCTTGCTGCCGTATCCCCTCCACGTCCGCTCCCGGCCTAGTGGCTCTCCGCGCGCTCCCCATAGCCCCGCACTCATCGACCACCGCAGGTAATCCTCGTCGTCTTGTGAGGATGGACAAAGCACGACCACCTCACTGTCCATGTCAACCTTCTCCTTCCAACGCGAGTGCCTGAGCAGAATAACAAGACAGCACACAGCGCACATCACACTGAGAGTTCGCATCGATATCCTCCGCACAATGTGCATGCTGCAAGACTGTTGGACTATGCAAAGATTGTGGTCCGAAATTAGTTTGGGAGGTTTCTGTCAAACATGCATAGTAGACACATCTTTACTTGCTCAGTGGACACATCAAAGACACATAGTGGAGAACAAGTGGAGAATACCAGAGAACAAAGCACAGAACACTATATATAGAACACGGGCACAGGTTGAGAAAGAAACACACGAAAGAAATATTATATTCTCTTTGGTGGAGAACTAGGAGCATATAATCACTACGTTTTAGTGGAGAACTGTCAGCTGAATGTCAGGACCAGTAAGAACAGTTTGCAGTGCGTTCAGAATTATTACGTGTAAAATAAAAGTTGATAAAAATAACTAAACGTAGAGTTTTTAACCTGAGATAAGTCTGGCGTTTTAGGTCACTTACCAATCCGACGAGGAGCCATACCATGAAGGAGGCCTATGTCCAGCAGTAGACGTTTCCCAGCTGATGATGATATTGATACGTAAAGTTTAACGTAAAAAACAGTACCTTCAAAGCTCGTGATCAGCAGCATCAGATGCAGAATTCCACCGTTGGACATGAGCCTTCTTCAGATCGCCACGTCAAAGCGTAAAGGTTTGATAAATCTGTAGTTATTAGATAAATGGACGCCGACATCTGCAGAGCTCGCATTGGAAGCCATTGTCTAGATGCGGCAATTATATCCCACTGGATTCAGTCTATGAGAATTTCCGCTAGCTGCCAGCCCCGTGACAGTTAGTAGAACATTTATTTGGTCACGTCACGCTTAGTTTTATCAGAATACTGTATCTAACTTACTCTTTCAAACCTATTTTTAAATAGGGGATGGAAATACAAGTTAGTGTAGCAATGAAAATCTCGCTCCGGACGCGTTAAGGTTACGATAACAGACTATAATATATAGAACATAATAGTCAAACAAAAAGTGAATAAGGGCTTGCGCGCGCCGTCTCGAGCTAGCTCGTACACGTTGCGTCTGTTCGTTTCTATCAACGTACTAGCAGAATCGGTGGCGTTGCGGGGAGAGAGGGGAAGTAGTGTAGTAGTATGAGGCGACGTATATGGCACCCACTATGGAGATTCATCTCTAAACGATTATTTGTTATTAATATGTCATTGCATTCTTTGATCATCGCGTAACTAGTGCCATAGTACCTAATCTATGGCAAATCTGTGGTCATCCAGGAAACACGCAGAAAACGTTGAAATGCTCCTAGACTAGTCCTAGACGTTGAAATCCACCCTAGAAATCCACAGTTGATCCACGATCCGTAATTTCTATAAGTTGATCCACAGTTGAAATCATTATAATAATACACTAACTATATATTAAAGCTAAGAACACAGATCATGGCTAGGCTCACCTTAAGTGAAAAGTTGTGAGTGTCATCATGTACAGCCAAGTCAGTTAATAAATAATAAATAAATAAATAAATTCCGGTGCGTTTATCTGATTTTTTTGCGATCTTAGAAGCTATTTCCACACACCAACGCTTTATTTGTACCGAGTGATTGCCAAGTCACTATCTCATTATAGAAGTAAAGATGTCTAGTATTTATACAGTCTGTCGGGTCTCTACCTTGATCTCTAGCTTCGTCAACAGTCTCTACACTCGCGACTCTCATTGCTCCACTCAAACTATTTGCTCTTGTCTAGGGGGATGTTGAAAAAGCAATTGCACCAACCTTCTCCACCATCCACGTCAAAGGAAACTCCTAGTAGATTAAAACGAATCCTTAAGCATTCCTGTATCTTCAGAACTTATCTCATTTTCTTTGAATCCTCTTATATTTAGAACGTACACTATTTCAATTTCATCCTATCTTCCCTGGTGAAGTTTGTAATTTAAAAATAAACTTCATTTATACGAGTACCGTTTTTACTAGAAGCTTTTTGCAAATATGTTTTATGATTTAGTTTCAATTTTTGTAATAAATCACCCCGTTTCATCCGCTGGCTGTAAAAAGGGAAATTCCAGGAGATGGGTGACGGCAGCGTCCGTCGACTTATCAAAATGATGTAGCTACAGTTCCACCACCAATCGAAGCCACGTGTTTGTAGAAATTGACGTCATGGAATACCCGTTTTTCATCGCAATTTGTTGTAGGCTCATGTCCAGACGTGGAATTTTGTAGCTGACGATTAATTGCAAATTCTATATTATTTTGCAATCAATATAAATTGAATCTGAACCTTTTGAGGATAGAGTGCTTAGAAGAGTGGCGATGTTTACTCTGTGGATAGCTGTGTGCTACTGTATCGCTGTTCGGGGTACATAAATTCATGGAAATATCTACAAAAATCTGCGCCTTCAACAGAATACAAGAGATTATTATTAGATAGGTGTGGGTGTAATAGAAGCGATTCATTGAATTATAGGAGACTTTCCATTAGGGGATTCGACAATTGCCACGCCAGGCGTTACTTCTTTAGGCAGGTGTTGCTGCCCATCTCCTGTATATTATTCCTCACCCCTTCCTTACCCGCACTGCTACGGATTGATAGCCCAGTTCTATTCTAAAGACAATATCACACAACAATCCTTTATTATACAGGTAACGCGGGGGCCGTCGGTGGAGAGGTGAAGTAAATGAGCCCTACCTCTGCGGCGAATCAAAATTATTTAAATTAAACATATCAATACCAAAATAACACACGAATCATTATTTTACAAGCCGTGAATACGCCTTGACAGTAAAAAATAAAGCATTTTATTTTATAGAGATTGCGTAAAATTGAAAATGTGGGAGCAGCAATAAAGATTATTTGAACAAGAGATGCGAGGTGTTGTACTCATAATTTTCTGGAAACAATTCAGACGGTTACAGGCATCGCTCCCGTAAAGTAACATCAAGTACTTTTGACGTATACCCATAAAATATTTACAGCGTAAAGATGCCTCGGTAACCGCGTAAACCGAAATAACGCGTAACGTTTTACTGGTTTCACATCCCTATACGCAAATAACTCGCATTTTACGATTCGCCGAATACGCATCCTGAATTTATAATGTTTATCAAAATGTTTGTTAGTACGGTTGCACATGTTTCGCTTTTAGAAGATACTCTTACGACAAACAGGGACAAACATTTCGTTCGAGAATGGCGGAAAAATCAACTGCTTAATGGTAAATTTCAATATAATCAGCCCGAAAACGTCCACTGATGTGTCCACGACACATTGAGCGGTCCCAGGCCACTTGCATCCAGTGACTCCTTAACTACGTCATCGGTCCATCTAGTAGTGGGATGGCCGTTACCCGCTTCCCCAACTTTTATTCCCCATTGTTTATCGGTTCTTCGAGCGATGTGGCCTGCCCATTGCCACTTCAGCTCACTGACCCTACGAGATATGTCGATGACCTTAGTACTTCTGAGGATTTCCTTCCATTGCTGAGCTCGCGGAGTGACTTTGAGCTTGTTTATTCGGACCACGTTTCACTGGCAACACGCACTGATTAGACAAACTTACAGCTCTAGTAGCTACTAAATAAGTTAAGAATTTTCATTACAAACTTACAATTTTACGATTTCTTTCCATCGACTTCCTACCCTATCATACTCATCAGACCGTGGTCGTCACATGTGTTCTTCTTCCACTCATCTCTATCTACCGTAACCTCAGTAGTCACAACTATCATTCACACACATATCATTCTTCACGCAATCCATACATACCTTCTTGGGTCTTCCTCTACCCCTATATACATCAACATTCATGCTCAACACTTTTCTTGTTATATGTATTTCATCCCTCCTCATAACATGCCCCTACCACGATAACTTATTACTTCTCAGCATTTCAGTCACTTACTCATTTCTGATCTTGTCCATTCTAGTCACCACACATTCACATCTCTGTTACATGCACTCTTATTTTATACGTCTCTTTGGTTGTCCCACACTCAGATCTACAGCGTGTATATTTCACATGGGCTTACAATTTATCCAGATATAGTTAACGACCGCACAAATCAAATGTGATAGCAATTTAGTTAAATAGCTTAATTAATTAAAGTTCGACCGAGAAGCAATGTATTGCATCAAAATTAACTTGAATTGACAAGGATACACAGTTTATTGAACTGTCATGATATGACCTGTAAATAGAGCCGTCAATCAGTCGATTACTTTCGATATGATTAATACATTACGTGCTTAATTATTTTGTATGTAAAAAATATACAATTAATTAACGAATATGTAAATGTATGTTAAATGTGTGACCAACACTAATCGCCATCAAAATATAAAACCGTATGAAATATGCACTCTGTATACAAAGGACAAGTCTTACGACAGACGGTATTTTCGTGTCACATAGAAAAGGTAACTTATGAAAAGGATCCATACCTAGCTACAGGCCGGACATTTCAAACAAATGACGTGATAACGGTTCCTATTCCCATATATCGAACGGATGACGTCTGCATACACGCGCATGTTTGAGTAAATTCGCCTGCGCTATATTACTGATCCTTGAGCGGGTCACTTTCTTGTCGGGAGGGGTGAGGTAGGTGGGAGGCCGCTCGATGGTCGCCGTTCTGTACGTAGTAGTGTATTAATTCTGTTTTAAAGGGTGGTATTGTATTTCATGTGACGACATGCAGCTTATACCACGGAGACATACCACGCTTCGAATGACACCCCAGTTCTCAAAATACGATGAGTGAGCGAAAAACGTACGTATTTTCGGTACCTTTCATTTGATACCAAATATGGTATTTTTGTCTTAAATAACTATTTTTGGTACCACTTTGTCTCTCACTTAACACAAATAAAATTGCGTCAGAGAATGTATTTATATTTATCTCATTCTATTATGTCAATTTAGTGATGTTATGAATTTGGATCCTGATTCAGTGTAGTACAAAATGCGAATTTCAACATTTTCCCTAGCCTCCACTAGATGTCGCTACCAGTACTTTACATGGCGCAAACAAAATTTCTATAGCGAGACTATAAGTACATCGAACATTAAAATCACAAGTAATATCTTGCTTATATGTACAGCAATTTTTGGACGGGAAAGTAATATTAATATATTAACTTTCCGTATTAATTTCATAGTAATCAACAGCCTATATAAGTCCTCACTGCAGGGGCTCAAGGCCACGATGTTTTCCTTCACCGTTAAGCAACCAGTTAATGTACTTGAATTGAAAACAACTCATAGGTACACGTTTCATATTACCTTACTCAAAACGAGAAAATCATTTCTATTCAAAATGACTGACAACAAAGTGGATTTACACTTGTCCTTGAACTCATCTGTTGGTAAGTCACGATGAGGCCCTGTGGTGGAAGCTGCTCACCTAAAATCCTTAAAATATAGCCCCGTTTTCCGAGCCATCTTCGAGTTTTTGCGAGATTAACGCAGGCCAAGTGATTTTAAATATGAGAGAAGAATAAAAAATGTAGGTAGTGAGTTTAAATAAAATACTACCTACATGCTTTCTGAGTCTGCCGCCAAATAGTAGTGTTAGTAGCACTGTTGTGTTTCAGGATGAAAGATAACAAAGACAGCGAGCGTGTCAGTAGCTTAAATTAAAATGTTCTTTCTAGTCACTATGACTTTTTAGAGAAATAACAGTTAGATGAGTTGCCCCCAAAATATTAAAATTTGGACAGTACAATGTCGGGGTCAGCTAGACTTATTCTTATTTAATAAGAAAATCAATTACCGTGTGTTAGTCTAGATTTAACTAGAAAATGGCTGGACTGGTTTGGCTTCTTTTTATTTCAAATATTTTTTAATAGTCCGAATGAGGTTTTAGGGAAAGAAAAATTCGAAAAGTTGCACCATTTTTTTTAAATTTGAACAGACTGGCGACTGTCGTGGAAATTAAAAGTCACCTGTTCATAACCTTTTCAATATAATCCGCTATAACGAAACAGACCGCGGTTTAGACATAGACACGAGATATTTATAAGTTGGTATAATAAAACCAGCATTAGAATAATTCTCAAAGTTACGTTCTGTTTATGTTTCTCCTTCTTTAATTTGACTTTTTAATTAGCAAGGAACCTTTTCTGTCTCTTTTATCTTCTTATGAGATTGTTCAAATTAAAATTCCGTAAAGTCCTTCTTAGTTTATCGCCCTTTTAATAGCTACTTTTGTGTTTTTGTTTTTAAACAATTAAAATAAAATGATGGTTGTACTTTGTCAGCGAAATGTAGCTATGCTTTATAGAAAAGAGACTTTAGGTGAATGTGAGGTTTGAGATGGGGAAATCCAATTACATCTGAAATACTTATGTAATTAGCTACTACTCGCAGTAGAGTGGGCGGGGATGTGACACCTCCTCGACTGCATTATACATATCTTCATACATATCAAGCTATGCGTTCTAATTAACAGCTGAACACACATTGTATAAGCTTGCCGTAGAGGCAAAGTAATTAGTGGAAATGGTTAGCCCACAATAAGATGGAGAAGAGCCACGGTAGCTCAGTGGGGCAGAGCGTCAATCCTTGAATAATCGAGGTCTGGGTTCGATCCTGGCTCGTACCAGTGAGTTCCAATTTGTTATTTGGAATGATAAAAACCATTAGCATTGGCTTTTTGGTGAAGGAAAACATCGTAAAATGTTGGTGGTGATGATGACGATGGAGATGGCAGCTCGCTTTGTCTTACCTATAGGTTACAGACATACATTTTACAGTGAAGCATTTTAAATGCCGAAATAATTGGTTTATTACACCACTAAAGAGTAAATGAAATTCGTATTTGTCAAATACATTATAAACCAAATAGAAATGGGACCACCTGCTTCAAATAAAAAAAAGAATCATCAAAATAAGTTCACCCAGTCGAAAGTTATGAGGTAACAAACATTTAATAAAAAAATAACGACCCACTTCTTTTTCCAAGCAAAATAAATATTAAGACAATTATTAATTGCACAAAACATGACCAAACTATCAAGCTTAAATATGTTGGGTTTTAATACAAGTATCCATCTTTGCCATTGTTTACTGCGTTATTTTTCCGTGCAACTCAAGTTGAATTACTCACTTAGTGAATTCTTATAAAGCGAATGAAAAATATGAGCCCCTTGCGTCAAGATGTTCCGCGCTTGTCAGCACATATGAATATTCGCCCGTTGTTTTGTTTATGTCTTGTGGAAGATATGTCAGTAGAGGTACAGGAAATTCAGAGATAAATCTTCTAGTTTTATAGCGGATAAGAAAAATACCAGTTAAACTGTGAATGCAACACATAGACCAGTTTAGAATTCCAATTATTTCTAAGTCTAAGATTCCTAATTAAAATTGTGCACTTTTTTTCTATAGAAAAAATGTAAATGATATTTTCATGAAAGGTTTACATCAAATACGCCGTCGGGTAGCCAAGGTAATATAGAAAAAGGCTTCTAATATTTTTAAAGTTCCGTACCTCAAAAGGAAAAACGAACCCTTTATCACGTTGTTGTCCACCTTTATGTCTGTCAAGACCTTTCTTCTCAAGATTTCGTAGATGTATCTAGTTGAAATTACTTAATAAGTCTGCAATCCCGTGGAGCTGTGAAAAAATAAAACTCCTAAGTAAACGCAATAAAATGATACGTCTGTTTATGCCGAATTCTTATACGATTTCCTTTCGATGCAAGGGAATCAAAACCTATAGGGTGCTTCTCGTTGACCTAGAATTCTGAACTTTGGCCAAATGTAAAGAATTTGACAAGAATCCCTACTAATGTTATAAATGCGAAAGTAACTCTGTCTGTCTGTTACACTTTCCCGCTTAAACCTCTCAACCGATTTTGATGAAATTTGGCACAGACAATCTTTAGACCCTGAGAAAGGACATAGGCTACTTTTTAATGCGAAAAATAAAGTCCACGCGGGCGAAGCCGCGGGCAGAAGCTAGTATCGTATAAATCTGAAAACGATACATTGTTAATTGAGACTTTTTTAAGATTACAAACTTACATTTGCAGTTGAGAATTGATCGTGATATATCATTTTTTCATCCGTAATGTTTGTTCTTCATCCAGACTAACATAGGACTAGTTTCATCTCCCGATCAGTCAGTCGCTTGCGTAAAAACTAGTGGCCTACGCCAATACCCAGTGTAGATGTAAACCCTGATTGAGAAACGGAATAAGGCTAAGATACAACCTTATTTATAGCTTGTCCTCGATATATTCATGTATAGCGTACAACAACAATGATAATCCTTAAATACGAGTATAATAATATTCACGAGTTAATCATGGCTTGTGGCGGTGTCTTATTTCAAGCTATGAAAGGTAGCTAGGATTTTTGCAAACCTTTTAGCACACAGCGTGGCCATTGTTGTGTCTACGTCATTCGCTAGGATCGCATGAGATATACGACTACAGCCAGCGCCTTCATCCGATAAAAATGAATGCTTCTTGACTCGAGGGAGTTAAGAGGCCGTAAACGGTATACGAAATGTTGGCGATTTAGTTCTTTTACGAGATTTTACAGACGTGTGTTTACAGTTAAAACACTTCATTTTCATAAGTTTTAAAGTATAATATAAATTTTTTAATTTTAATCTAATAAGTGAGCTGCTGTTTTATTCATCATCAACAGCCTATATATGTCCCCACTAGAGGGGCTCAGGCCTACTCTCCTACAGAGACTGTATTGGGCCATAGTCCACCACGCGGGCCCAGTGCGGATCGGCGGACTACACATGCCTGTTCAAAGACATGCAGGTTTCCTCACGATGTTTTCCTTCACCGTTAAGCAATCGGATAATGTACTTGAATTGAAAAACAACTCATAGGTACACGGCTGGATTCGAACCCGGTACCCTCAGATTGAGAGTCCGCGCCTTATCCACTGCGCCACCGACGCTTCAATTTGACGCTGTTTTATTATTGATATTTAATTTTGATTTATCGACCTCACACCGGTTGTTTTGTGAATTCTTGTTGTAAGAGGCTTATATAAATAACAGCTCTTTTTGACGTCTTTACGGTATGAAAAAATTGCAATATATGTTTTATCACTTTCATATAAAATATTCAGGTATAAAATATCAAACTTAGTCAAATTTTAGAGAAAGTAAACAAAAAATTGCCTTTGATTTATGTAACTTAGAACTATCCTTCATAAAATAAAAACGTATATAAATAATCCTGTTTAAAACAAGTAAGACAAATTCACCCTGACATGTATTGCTTCATAACCTTTGTATAAGTTTGTGTATAATATATTTTTATAATTTATCATCATGTCATGTTTTGTGGTATAAAAATATTTCAGGATTCATTTTTCAACGTAGATATTATAAATATAGAGAATCTGTGTTATTTCTCTATCTTATGTCGATACATATATTCGGTGGGCTTGTACTTTGGCCTTCATCTCACCTTATGGTAAGTGACGATAAGGCCGTTGTATGGTTAACGTGCTCTCATTTGTTATCATACGCTCAACCACGCGAATGAGGCGTTGGCTGTGCTACGTATCATACCTGAACACAACTGTGCTATTAACACTGCTGTTTGACGGCAGACTTCTAGTCAGGCGGACATAGGAAATGATATATAACCAACCAAACCGAGTAGCGATAGGTACCCCTACAGAGAATCGAACCCGGTACTTCAGGACTGTTGGTCCCAGCTGTTTTAGAAAAGTAAATATTTTTCCACTGTGTATCACTATATTAGACATCAATCGTGTTATACTGACTCACATCAAGGTTATTTGTAGTACGTTCACTTAGATAGTGAGGGTACACCATTCTATTTTCTATTCTGAAATTCTCCAGCATTCATTCCCTAAAATCTTCACCCTTAGAGGTATAATTATCAGGGTACATATTTCATCTCGTTGATTTTTTTTAAAGTGCTGAATCCATTTCGAAAAAAATTATATGAAACCACTTTTGAATGAAAAAAGAATCATTAAAATCGAGTCATAATTTGCGGAGTAACGTACATTTAAAAAAAATGAAACGTGATGAAAACCTCCTCCTTTATGAACATTTAACATACTGAAAATAATAAATAATACACAAGTAACAACCACCAAACAAAGCTCTAACGAAAATGTAAGCCCGATTGCAAAACAAACTTAACTTTGCAGAGTAAAAAATGATATCCAATAAATCCAATCAGAGCTTTAGCTGTAAATGTAAGTTGGTAACCGTATAAAAGCGATTTTAATGTGATATAATTAAAAAAATATGGTAGCATACTAGGTCTATTGTTTTGGGTTCTATTTACTTGCATTACGTAAGGGAATCGTCAAAATATGGGAAGTAAACAGACGCATTGTCTTCAGAAGTTTGATTTTTTCGTAGTTTCAAGGGACAGCAGATTTGAGTCTATGATGATATTAATTTTATGTTGATAACTTCACGCGTTACTGAGAAAAAGAGGCAGTCGGACCACAAAGTGATCCTATAAGGGTTCTGTTTTTCCTTAAAAGTATTTAATCCTATAAATAATTTTATTTAATAAAATTCAACGCAAAATATTTTGTATACACGCAGAAAATCAGAAACACAACAACACTGCTATGCCTCGATATACAATTCCAAATTCACCAGTGCCTGTAGTTTTACATATAATAAAGGCGACTCTATCTAAGCGAACAGACTTTAATAAGAGTGAATGACGCCTCTATTGTTGTTCTCTTTCTTTACTCAAGATCCAACCATAACAGAGGTAAGGGGATACGACAATGTCATGATCAATATCGGTATCAATATCAAGTGGATTTATTCATACTTAATATACTTATCGTGATTGATTGTAAAATTCTTTATATATATTTGTATTTGATAACTACTATACCGCCTTACCGCAACATTTTGCCGTCTCCGTGGCCTTATAGCTACGCCTGCGCCTCATTTGCATAAGGATTTCTTTTGCCATAACTTTTACTACTTTTACATTTACCATTAATAAACCGGTACATCAAGAGGTTCCCGTTTCCCGTTACTGAAATCATGCAACCGAATATTAGTAAAAAATAAATAAACAATAAATAAATGACTAAAGCGTTAAGAGACTTTGTTGGTTAGACCACGTGGCCGCGTTCAAATTTGGATTGTTTTGTAGCTGTCCCTATCCGAGCCCTATCCTACCCGAGCGCGTACGGCGAGACAGCATACACTACGCGAAGTTATCCACCCGTTATTTGGATGTTTCGTAGTCCAGGGATCATTTGAAGGATACAGTATATTGTGTAACCATTTTTTTAATACAGTATACTAATGAAATTTCAGATGTCGGCGGTTTTTCCAAATTGTTCTAAATTCATACTCTTGTAAATCAGGTTCAAAGTTGGGGCGTTTTATTACCGAAAAATACAATACTTTGACGCCCTGTAACTCTGTAAGTATATATTTAAACGAAAATCGGACTCACCACCGACACAGATATTTGTTTCTAGATTGTGTCTTGAAAATTTCATAGATTTTCATAGCTTAATACTCAAAATATGACTGGACTACGTTTGTATGGGCGCTTTGACAACAGCATACCCTCTTAAGAACATTTCAATTCAATATTGAGTAGTAGTCAACAGCCGCCAGAGAAGGCATCTATTATCGCCAGAGTTACTTAGCAAGGAGAAACAATGAAGATAATGACTAGTTATCAAAAAACCACATTCAAACGTTTAGACATTGTTTGATTTACGATTGTTTATTTAATATCATTCATCATTAGCCGGGAAACGTCCACTGCTGGACATAGGCCTCCCTCATGGTACGCCACATCGACCGGTCCCGAGCCACCTGCATCCAGCGACGCCCTGCGACTCTAACCAGGTCGTCGGTCCATCTAGTAGGGGGACGGCCTGGTAGACATTTCTCGGTACGTGGTCGCCACTTGAGAAACTTTACTCCCCATCGGTTATCGGTTCTTCGAGCGATGTGGCCTGCCCATTGCCACTTCAGCTCACTGACTCGTCGAGCTATGTCGGTGACCTTCGTTCGTCTAAGGATTTCCTCATTCCGGACCTTATCACGCAGAGAAATTCCGAGCATAGCTCATTTTAATATAATTATGAACAATAAATTTAGTCAGAATATTAACGAAGGGAGGGTCAGCGTAACAAGAGATTTCATATTAATAGGTTTAGGGATTTTAGGTGGAAGTATATAATATAGAGACCCAGACAGACGGATATGAACAGTTCAAAACACTTTACCAAAACTTTCGACGAAACAACAAGAACATCACTCTGCCTTTGGCAGTTGGGTAGCAATATCGGATGTCACTTGAGCTACAATAGGAACCAATCATTTAACAGCTTCCGATAGTACATCAGGGCATACATCGGAAGTTACGTAGGCTCGATCGCAAAATCGGAAATGGCTACCGCTCTAGTGGACACCGCCGGAAACTGTTCTGCGTATGCGAAGGCGTCGATCTGCTTCGTGTCACTTCCGGTCGGATCTTGTTTGCCGGTTCGTTATGGTACTACGACCCCCCAGGGTTGGATTTCGTAGTATAATTTCATGATGTGTAGTATGTAGTATCGTAATGCCAGTATACTACGCAAAAGTACTATAATTTTACCTTCAGCTCGATTGACAACTTTCGTTGGGTGAATCTTTTGGTTTTTTCTTATTATCCTACAAAATTAGAAAGTTCTGTATGTATGGCAACATTGAATTAGCCAGCAAAAGAGCCGACAGTGACGGGACCTAATACACAAAAAGACAATTCTTAATAAACAGACTAATGTCAGCCATTTTAGAATTTTCAACCAAGCAACGGGCAGTATGGGCGAGAATGACGTGACATTTGTTATAAAGAGTGGTGTAACGGTCCCAACTTACCCTAGCAAAATATTACATTTATCGAAATACAGATCATGATTACATATAATCTCTTTAAAATAAATTAATGCAAACTTTTTGGAGGAATTGCATGAAAAAACTGACAATGACGTTTGAGTAGAGAATAAAGAATTTTGGTTTTGAAAAAGGATTAGACAATAAAATGTCAGAAAGAAAAGTCACGGAAAATCTATTGAAATTTTTATTATAATGTTTTGATAAGATATTTGGGGAAGATAATTGTAACGATATTGCACGTGGCGTAATAATGGTGGCCACCATACGAGCAGTGAGCGGCGCTTTGAACGGACGATGAAATGGCCAATTCTGTCCTGGAGCAATGTCTGGTGATGAAGATGAGAGATGACCTTGGCGAACTAGATAATGGCTGGGAAGTGCTTTTGATTTCTATTACCACACGACAGACTAGACCGACGAGACAGTTGTTCGTATCGAGTAGATGATTATCTGGTACGGAATGGTCCGTACATACGTACGTACGTATTTATCTGATGGTTTCACGTTCGCGGCGTAATCGGATTAAATTCTAGTTCGACAAATTTCATATAAAATTTTGGTACAAAAATAAGGGTTGCTACACACGGGCGATTTTGGGAAGAAATATTTTATTGTGAACAAAGTTGCAACTTTGATATAAATAACTGCTAAACCGTTTTAAATGCTCTACATTGCTTAAAAACAACCTAAATAAATAAAAATTATTGACGTCATAAAAATAATTCTTTAGTAAAAACTGTTGAGTAATGCTTCTAGAGCTTCTCTACCTATTGGCCGTCGATCTGCAAACAAGTTTGTTATGTCAAAACCTTAAACCCAAGAAGTAGTTTTAGTAGTTTTAACTCATTGTTAGTAGTTTGTTGCATATTGAGTTAGATGGTTGATAATGACTCGTCGAAGGTACTAATTTGATGGATTTGAACATTAGTTGATCTTCTATTTAATTTATTTGTGTACCAATTATGAAGAAAATAATATTTTCTTTAATTTTACTTGAACAATACTATAAAACTGATTTAATACTTTAACTTACCGATGTTTGATTCGAATAAACATGACTCAATGCAGTTTCTGGTTCTTATAATTTATAAATAATTACTAAGGATTATAAACTAATTGAGGCTTTGTTTATATCTCACGCTCCATCTACAGAACTATTCCTTTAATCATCCTCACGTTCATCTTCACCCCCTTTTGGCTTTCACTACCGGTATGGTTCGGACGTAGGAAACAAGCCCCTAAATACGTTGCTCTTTTGCTATGTGTAACATATTTTAAGAGCATCGAGAACCTTCACGTTTGAATTCAGTTCAACCTTTATTCACTGATGTCGTCATTCTATCCTGCTGTTTACAGAAACAATTATATTGGGCATTCCGATACATACCCTGTCTCTTTGCTAAAACGGGCTGGTTTAGGTAGTCTATGGATGAACCAGACGAGGAAAGCTTGGTTCCTTGTCCCTTCTCCCTTTTGGAAGACCTTCTGTCTTTATTAGAGTCACGCGCCGGGTGTTTTGAGAACACAAAGCTCTGGAACTGCTGAGTTACGCACCTTGCACTTTTTCCTTGGGTCTAAGACCGCCAAAGAAGTGTAGTGACATGGAGGTACCGTTTTGGCATCAAGTCCTGGAGGCGATCGTTTTAGCTTCAAATTTAAAGGCATGACGAAACCGTCCAATGCCCCCTTTAAGATTAGGAAGGGAAAGAGATAATGCGCTGAGTAGAGCGGAGGCGGAGCTCTGTTCCTGTATCCCCTCAAAATAACACTTAGATATGAATAAAATCCTTGTTTTCCTTGTTTTATGTAAATTTAGTGTTCAAGTTTTATATTATTGTTCTATTACCTCTTGTTCCGATTGTTTTAGCGAATGACCTTCAACTAGTTGTTACCTAGCATTAATGTTCAGTATGTATTGTATTTTGAACTCTAATTTCTATTTCCTTAGATATTTTGTAGCCACTAAACTTCTCCTGTAAAACTTGTTCTTCTCTTAAAAGAATCTGGAATGGTTACTACGCTGGGTCCTAATAAACTACTAGACATCACGAGCCAATAATATTCAAACTTTCAAATATTTACAAAATCACATAATAATCTTTAGAGCTTCTTAAACGTCGGTTTGAGACAGTGTCTAAAATGATGATTTTAAGCGTTTTATTACGTTTACGGGTCGGATCGTTACAGTGGGAATGTTTTTTATTTAAAATTTTTAAGTTCAAAGTGTTATTACAGATTGCTACACTCCACATTCGCGACTAAACTCTTTAGAGAGACAAAGAAAATCTCTAAAGCGGACTTTCTTTGTATATTCTACGGAAAAGTTCGTTATTTACCAAACATTAATAACAAAATTGATGAATAACGAAAAGTAGTATATTTTTAATTGCCATAGACAATAATTTTCTGAGGGTCTGAATCCAACCCTGGACCCCACTCTGACCGCAAACGCTAGAAGGGTTACTGTATCGATCTGAGAGTAGTGATAGTTGTCTCGTTATGGATTTGTTGGGTATTGTATACTAGTCCTCCCGTCTCTGCACCCTAACTGCACCCGTTGTAATGACTAATGGGAACACTGGTAGAAAAATTCGTTAGTTCGTCATAACGCCATAGGACTGTTGAACCATTATTCTCTCTTCCATATGATAAGTAATACTTAGGTTTTGGCGAGTGGCGACCACGTACCGGGAAACGTCTGCCAGGCCGTCCCCCAACTAGATGGACCGACGACCTGGTTAGAGTCGCAGGGAGTCGCTAGATGCAGGTGGCTCGGGACCGGTCGATGTGGCGTACCATGAGGGAGGCCTATGTCCAGCAGTGGATGTTTCCCGACTGATGATGATGATGACTTAGGATTGGTGAAATACAACCGATTTCCTTGTTCTGAGACTTTTATTTGCGACATTTTCGACAACTATCATGAGAGTAATGACAAAATCATCTGTAAAATAAGCTATACTCATGTCAATATATTGTGTACATTGCAAATGGATATATATTTTTCAAGTGACTACTTTAAAAAAATCAACTAGGATTAATCAAAAGGATGCTGCATACGGAAACGAATCAACAATTATAACAAAACGTCCAAACTGTTATATCGCCTAGTTATATGGAAGTACTGGGACAATTTTAATATAAAATAGTTCTATCGTGGAATTACTGGGATAAAAAGTTCAACTGTCCTTGTGACGTCACAGTCCCGTAGAACTAATGGGAACTACCGAAAAATTCCCAACCTATCTATAACGGAACAATTTCAACGGGGTATCTACAACTCGTATCTGAGAATCCACGAAATAGGGAGGCATCAGTAATGTAAAAAATTACTTAATGATGATGTTAAATTGAAGGACATCTGTTCAGTTTTAGGGTTTCATTTTTATGTTTACAAATTTAACTTTGTATTTGGAAGCCTTACATCAGGTATTTAATGTAACCGCAAAGTTAAGTTGGTCCACAAATCGGACTTATATGAATCGGTATGTTAATTATTCATATTCTGTACGAAACCCTCGGTTTGCGAGTCCGACTCGGGTTTTTCAGATCCACGTTCCAAATGCTTTACTCGTGACATTAGTAGCCTAGGGTTGTACGTGAGTCAGAGACGCATAAGACATCGCGTTAGCATAACAAAGCTTTGTACCGTTTAATTAAGACTAATTGCCGGCCCTAGAATAAAGAATACGGAACAAGACGTGTGTGGAATTCTAATATGTACAAATGTACACACGGCTATACGTCAAGCTGTACATTTCCTGGATAATCTGACCTCGCATTAAATGGACTCTCACACGATGTTAGTTCAGATTATACTTGGAATGTATAGCTTAGGTCAAGCTATACATTTCCACGCGTCACACATGCGTCCAAGGCCGTTATCTTACGAAACTCACGGGATGACAAGCGAGGTAAAGTTCTAATCATAGGCCTTCTCCATGGTATGCTTGTATGTACAGCGACCTTAACTGGGTCGTCGGTGTATCTAGTAAAGGGACGGCTCGGTACACGTCATTACCGCGCCGTTACATATCTCAGGAAGAGACTCAGTTATGCGTTAGATCTGTAGTAAAATAATGCCACATTGCGCGGAAATATAAAACACGGCGTGAACAAAGGGCGTGTTCCCAAAGTCGACAAACACGAACCAGCAACGAATAGCAGTTTATTGGATACGTGTTTGCGGGACAAATACGATCGCCCGATCACGTGTCTACACCGGTTTAAACTTTACCCTGGCAGAGAAATTGATTTCTAACTGGGCTGCGAAGTTGAAAAATCTTGTTTGTTTATTACTTTTCGCAATCCTTTGTGCTTTCTTCTCTGCAGTTTGCATTTTCGTGCGTTGTGTTAACTCGTTGTTCTCCTCTAAATCAGCAGGAAAATCTCGTAGCGTTGAGGTTCCTTGATGGGCACACTTCTATTTCGGTTTAAAGAGCTTGATTTCTTAAAAGAATTTACAAAATTCACTTATATAAGAAAAGTAATACTACTCGTAAATGAATTATAATATAACATACAGAATTAGCGTGAAACTAAATTAAACTAATATAAGTGATTAAAATATATTTTTTAATATAAATTAGACTAGCCTAATGTGTGGGTAACCAGCCTACTTCACTTCCGTATTGTTCCTAGTCGTATTAACTTTTTTATTCATCTCACATCATCATCCCGTATCACATCATCATCATCATCATCATCACATCACCATTTTGCCGTAAATAAATAATGAAGTCATTTCTTCATTTATGTTTTTGAAGTGGCCAGTGCTACTATACTTTAAACTACTATATTTTAAATATAACTGGAGATGTTTTTTTCAATCGTGTAGAAAATTATTTGTTCCACGAGATTAAAGCAACAGTTCAGCACACAAAGGTTGTTGTTCACTTTGTGCCACTCAAGGGACACGTACAGGGAAAATAAGGAAACTCACGGTAAACACGTTTCAAACATGGATTTATAATACAAAACGCATCTCGCAGACAGCTTTGAGAATTAAGAAAAGAATTTTTAATATTAAATGCGCCTATTTGGGCACGGCATAAAATGGCCATGAAAAATTAACAACAAAACTTTTCCGATCAAATTTTTTCCGTTCCGTTACACTTGCGCAAATGCAGTTATAGATATTGTTATGTTGAATAGCAATCAATGGTCATCCAGGTATGAAAATAAAAGAGAGTGTGATAATTAGCAAGACATGACAATATCCAGCCACTGCTCGTATCCCTATATTTGCTTCAATGAACTTGCTTAAGCAGTTTTCGTTGGAAATTGAACAGGGCACCCAGTGAGGAGATTACAAACAAAGAGCCGCCGATCGGCCCATCAGAGTCCCTACAAAGGGCCAACTTTTAATTGGAGAGTAAATCTGAGATGTTCGAAAATGAAAACCCTTTTGTTACTGTCCATCATTAATTTGTGTTCACCTGATGCTTTCCTTTTTTAGTCTTTGAGATGTATTTTTTCAACTTCAAAAATATTAAAACGCTGCTACAAGACTAGGTGAATTGTTTTCTTGTTCAACAAACCAATCTTGTTTTATTAAATCTAACAAATGCGAAAGGTTTAAAGTCAAATTATACAAAAGCTTTAAGTCATTCAATGATATGGATTATAACACTTTTGTTTATTATTCTATTTAGAGATCAGTATTCTTACTTTACCCTTAAAGTGCCAGTGTCAATAGGCGTGATTATAATATGTATTTTTATGTATTGGTCTATAAGAATATTGGCGAATATAACTTTAGAAAATATTGGTCCTTCTGCGTGTAATCTGGTATAATATATGTTGCAGCCGAATGTACCTACCTATATAAGTCTGATTCTTGAATAAACTTCATATATCGCGAGCGCGGACAACGTTTCAGCTTGGGAAAAATGCTCTATATTAGTATGTCCGGATGTCCAGTTGTTCTCCTCTACAGATCGCATTTTTTAACCAATTCCCGTAAAATTTTGCAAGTAGGTTTGATAAAAAATTAGTTCGTCGATTCAATTTTTCGACATTCTTCGAAATAGCGCAGATGTCTTCGGTTGAAAAACGTATAAAATCATTTTTCAAAAAAATAACGAAGAAGATAAACGCGCGAATTTCCTGTGTCACATCAAATCACAAAGTAATTTCATGAGCTTTTGAGCATGAATTTGGTTTCAGGCGCGGTGTTCATTTATATATCAAGTTCGAAGCTATGCCAAGACCAGACTCGCGGCACTCATGGTCAGACACTAGTTTTATTATTAATCGAATTTAAAAAAAGTTAATCTTTTCGCAGCCGGTAGGATTCAAACCTACGCTCCCAGAGGGAATCTGATTTCGAGTCAGACGCCTTAACCACTCGGCCACGACTGCCTTAAGCGATGCAGATAAAAAAGTCATTCTTACTCGTAATTCTGGCATTCGCACGCGGCAGGCACATCAAATGGACCAGCCAATTGAGAATGCAACGTAATAAAATTTTAAGATTTAATAATAAGAGTTAGTGGATCAAAAACTAAATATTGCTCGGTGTATATGGAATGGCGTTGGAAGCGATGCTACATTGGAGAAACGTGAGGAGATAGAAATTTCGATTTAAAAAAACTGTACTAGCTGCTCTGGAAACATTCTCCATTGGCAGCCTACAAAAAATTATTATTATACAGACCAGTTATCATGCTGGTATGATAACTATTATATACTATGCTGCCACTATACACAATCGATAACCGTATTACAGAGTATCATCATCAGCAGCAGCCGGGAAACGTCCACTGCTGGACATAGGCATCACTCGTGGTACGCCACATCGACCGGTCCCGAGCCACCTGTATCCAGCGACTCCCTGCGACTCTAACCAGGTCGTCGGTCCATCTAGTAGGGGGACGGCCTGGTAGACGTTTCCCGGTACGTGGTTATAGAGTATATTTTCCCAAAATTTCAGCCAATTCTACCAAACGGCTTTTCCTATACATTTTGAGCGGTGCCCTCTGGAATAAGAGAGGACGTTTTACAAGTTAATACAATCAGGAGATACAAAAAAGCAATGTCCTAACCAAACTGGAGAAAGCCTAACAAATTTATTTGACTATGTTCCTACCTGGAATCGAACCCTGTACCTTCGGCGTGTGTTGCGTGTCTGAGTGTAACGCTCAGACAACTGCACCCGGAGGCCTTGGTACATGAGAAATAAAGATCTCTATCGGGACCTCAACATTGAATCCATTGAAAATACTGAGTATTCCGAGGCTGACGAATGTAGGTCATCTTTATCATCGCTATTTTCCCTCAGTTTCTTTATATGACATTTAATTACATATTAGCCCTTAAGCTAGGTTGTTACTTGTTTGTATACGTCAAAAAAGGTGTTGTAATAAATAAAAAGTATACGTTTATTTAAAGATCACACAATATAATTAAATATAAATGATTAAATTCCACATATTTTTGAAATAAAAATTTATCGAACTGCACACTGAGTCTCAACGCCATTTTACTACATTTCTAGATTAAAGTGAAGTAAGTTTAAAACTTATTTTAATTTACGGAGATCCAGGACGCTACTTCCATCTTCTAGCTAGAGAGATATATAAAAAAATACTGTCGTGCTTGTCGTGGCGGTGGCATGCTTTCGAGTCGTTGCCTGACGCTCTGGAGCGAGAAACCGAGAAAAAGTTTTCGTTGAGAGGATTAAATTATCCTGACGGATTTTCTAAGTAATTAAAGCAACGGTTCTCGGACGTTTTTCTCGGAGACCACTATGAAAAAATTAATGGTTCCGGTGGACCCCTGCAGCTACATGTCTACCATATTCCCAAAACTTACCCCAAATATGTGAAAATTAGATCTAACTATGGAAATTTGCGTTGCGGCTGATTTCCAACCTCGAATTAATAGTTTTCGTAAAAAAGTGAGAATTGATTGGTTAATTATGTATTTGATTGTGCTGTGAGTTGATGTCACATAAAGTTGGTGCCAAGCCAACATTTTAGTTCTTCAGTCTCCCGTGGACCACTTTGGGAACTACTGAATTAAAGCCTGGTTAGAGTCGCAAGGAGTCGCTGGATGCAGGTGGCCCTAGACCGGTCTATGTGGCGTACCATGAGGGAGGCCTATGTCCAGCAGTGGACGTTTCCCGGCTGATGATGATGAATTAAAGCCATAATAGGCGTGCAAACCTTGTAGAACTACGACAGTTTAATTCTGTGCTACGTGACCTACAGTAAATGTTTAAGTAGATATAAATAATTTATTTGTTTTAATAATGTTCTTAGTATACAATTAAACCTCTTGTATGGAGTGAACCTTGAAATGTTTATACTATATATTCACATAAAAAATGTACGACAGGTGGGACAGCCATGCGGTTATCAGAGCAATTTGAAATCGTAATGCCTGTAATAGCATGTCACAATTGTTTGAATGCTCTAAAACATGGCCTATTTGTAGTTTCCGGACATGCTTTCGCGTAAAAATTGACGATACCAGTGAAAAATTGAGACGCAGTGAATTGTTTCTAGCCACTTCGCATCTAGCTTCTAGAAAAGTTACTAGTACTTCAATGTATAAATTAACAAATAGCTCGAGTTATCGCGAGGCACAACTTATTCTTATAAAATAAGGTTTTCGGTATGTTAATTATTGTTTTTTTTTCTGTACGGAACTCTCGGTGCGCGAGTCTGATAAGCGCTTGTCTTTTTTTTTAACGAATACATCCCGCCATTAATAATCTTATTTATCTTCTAACATCAAATTATAAATAGCATAATTCGGTGTGTTCAATTAAAACTTTAAACGACGAGAGCATGCTATTTGTATATACTATATACTCCACTCTCGTCCTTAATGGTTTTAATTTTGGGGGGTTGTACGGTAAGGCAAGGCAAGACAGTAAATTTAACACATTGGTTATAATTGGTGGGAATTCGGTGGGTAAGGTTAATCAAATTGCGTATACAATTAGGTGTGTTCACACCTGGCTGATTTAACAGGCACGTAGTTCACATCCTCTTAGCGCTTAAACGAGTTACGTAGATCTTCGCAACTTCAACCGATAGCTAATGAGATTCCCAAGTAGTTGGTACCGGGAAACAAGCGATAAACTCGACTGTCGATAACGATCTTGCGAATTTTAATCAAAGACGAATGCAAATATGAAACAAGTACACTTGTACCTTGCTTCTACCTTCATTAAGTCGCATTTAATTGCCTTTCAATGCGAAGCCTCTAAACGGGGTTTAACGATGCTGCAGTTGATAGTCTAATTAGTTCAGATCAGAGTGACTTATTTGTAGTTCATCTCTCAAGCCTATAAAGGCGTGCTCGTTGACTTGCCTTTCTGGTGCCAATGTTGTCTGGAATTTATTAGTGCCTTTGATAGGGTCTTCCGCAACTTTACCTTTCTAATGCTGTTGTTGTTTAGAGTGTATCGGTAATATTAAAGTGTTTTTGGCAGAAACACCTGTATGGTGCCCCATTAGGATCCATAACTTTCTAGTGTTCTTGTTTGACTGCGGATCCCTAAATTGAACACACGCTTAAGGGTACCTATTCGTATTGTTATACTTCAGTCTTAGCCCATTCATCTTAAAGGATTTCTTTCGACTAACTGCTTCAGGCTCTCTCAAAGTTTGTGCTTAGTGCCTATAATGTGGGCCTTGTATTACGCCAGCCCATTGTCCAAACAGTGGAGGATTGCTTTGCTAATGGAAGGACCAAAGTAACGAGTAAATATAAGAGCACCTATTGTTGTTGCCGCCTTTGGGGTAAAGGATTTTAGACATCAGATGGTGGCACACGAGAAGTCTTGGAATACACGTATTATTTGACTATGACTTCAAAGGTGATAAGACGTAAAGTCTGATTAAATTTTAGTTGTATACGAGAAGCCTTGCTTAATGATAAATTAGAGGAAAAGATATATCTAAGTAGGGACGGTATTTTCCGTTTATATTGTAAAAGACAAATAGGGACCATGTTATCTGTGGAAAAGTACTTCAAGACCTAATGGTTACATACACAGAGCTTTATTTTATATTATGAGATAGATCAACGCTTGAACTTCATCTCAGTCGACGATGTTACAGGATGATGTAGAAGGTGCCTATTTTTAGTGAAGTTTTAGCTACCAAATAGAAGAAGAACACACGTAGAAGAAACAAACCTTTATTCGAGACAATTAGAAAGGTAATGTAGAAATGAGTCTTGTGCATAAAAGTTACTCTATGGGGTATATACTCTACAAGCTACTGCAAGTTGTTTTGCTGTAATTGAATGAAAAAACAATATATGTTCATAAAGAATTAGTGCAGCAAAATATTTAGCACAAAACCGGCATACTCCTCGTGGCACCATCTTTCTCTACATATATAGAAACACATGCGATTCACATACGTATTCGCATCCACGAAACTTGAATCACCGCAAAGTTATAGAATTAACTAACCCTAATATGTTAAATGGAGTAAGGCAGGATCTGCGGTTTGTCACAAGCCCATGGGAAGGCTGCCCACTTACTTTAATGACAAATCGTTAGGAAACATACTCGTAAATCCCTGGCTAGAGGGCATGTAATTTACGATCTAAGGGGTACCTTGATAGACCTAGCTTGACAATACATATTCCAATTCTGGCTTTTATAACTCCTTACTGACTTTAGAATTGAAATGATCTCATTTAGGATGTTATTATGTGATCATATTACCAATTCGCTTACGAAGAGTAATCCCAGTATTGGTTACACGTGACATCTACGAGTATATACCTCTAAATATAGAGTTGTTTATTCCACACGCTTATATTAAAACAAAGTTTATGCCGCCGCATATTTCTACATGTTTGGTAAAACTTTTGAAAATAGCAAAGAAGAGGAAGATCAATAACTATTGTACACTGTTGTGGTATATGTTAGAAAAATAAGTAATATTTGATGTGGTTTTCCACAAAGTTTATGTAACATTTTACAAAAATAATAGGGCTTTGTGACTGGTCTGAATCTTTGATCACCATGTCTTCACTACTGGACATTTGTACAGCACTTTATGTATGGTAGATATTTTAATGTCCCACTAGTATTGTAAGCAGTAAGTAATATCTCCTTGTGTGCACAGTCTGATTTGTGACGTATTTGACCGTGTAACGCAACATTTTCCCGTATCATACTCTATTGATTATTAAGTTAGGTGCGCTACAAAGGCATGAATCCTCGGTTTGGTTGGTGGTAGGACATTTTCTGTAGCTAGCTCGCACTAATGTGCTGTAAAAAGCACTGTTGTGTTCCGGTATGAAAGATAGCAGACACAGCGCCTCATTAGACTGAGGCTTCTGGGTGCGCACGCTTACCATCCAACTGCCTTATCGTCACTTACAATCAGGTGGGATTAAGGCCAAGTACAAACCCATCATTAATTTTTTAAACATGCAAAAGCGCGCACGTTCTAGCTGTAGTATTTAAGAACTCGTTTAAAGACCTTTACCGCTAACTTTTATCCTTAAAACTATGTCAATTTTAATGATGTTAGTTTAAGAAGCGCAGGGAGCTCTCAACGCTTTTATAAAAGCTGGGTGCACAGTAAACTCCATTCGGACTCCTCGCATAGAACTTAGTAATCCTTGAAATTGCACGTTACTCGAAGCAGCCATTCAGATATGACGTAAGCAGGCTTAGAGGACATACTAGGCTTCATCAATTTTATTTCTCATTTCCGTTGATAATAGTGTTCCAGGCCAGTCATAAGAGTTCTTACTTCCTTTGAAAATGACGATCTCAGCCGCTTTATAGTCTGTTCGCTGAAATAGTGTCGGTACGACCGGCCGAACGCAATCTAGTCTATTGTAGAAAGCCGTCCAAGTGCGAGTCAGACTCGCGCACGAAGGGTTCCGTACCATTCTCTATAAAATTATTAATTATTTATTTTTCAAGAACCGGTTTAACCGATGGGGAGTAAGAGTTCTCGAGTGGCGGTCACGTACCGAGAAACGTCTACCGGGCCGTCCCCCTACTAGGTGGACGACGACCTGGTTAAGGACGCAGGGAGTCGCTGGATGCAGGTGGCTCAATGTGGCGTACCATGAAGGAGGCATATGTCCAGCAGTGGACTTTTCCTGGCTGATGATGATGGCTCTTCATTACTCAAAATGTACACCTGATGCTTCGATATAAAATACCAAATTCACCCGCGGCTATATGCTGCAGTCGGCATCGTCTCAACCATTGAACTCGTTGTGGCATCCTTTGAGTTCTCGGCGGGGCGTGTGCGGACCGAGCGGCATTGAAACATGCAACACTAACTAAGCGTGCGGATTTTAATGGAAAAATGGAATAATATTTTTTATTTTCGTATGATTTAATTTACTTGCAGCAAACAACCTGTCATTAACATGTCCGAGCCGCAGGCACGAGATTGCAATAAAACTTGTAGAAAATTTACTTTAATTTTATTATTTTATTTGGTAGAAAAAGTACATTTTTCAATACAGTTTTTTATATAACAAAAACATGGCTATGCGTTCTCCATCCATACCCATAGTTGTCGAAAAAATATCGCTTGCCATTCCTGTCACCGGAACCCGGTAACTATTTATGATGATGAAGTTAACGATCACAAGTCTTATTCAGCTGATCATAATAAGTTAAAGCTGCTTACGTAATACATGTACCACTCTCAACACTTGGACAATGTAGAAACTTAAGTATCGCAGGTATGGCACTACATTCTAATTGAATTTGTGTTAGAGTGGCCGTGCATCATTAGGGCATACCTTGGGAACACAGGACACTTAGCTCTAGTGGATGCTAAATAAGTTAAGAATTTTTATTAAAAAACTTACAATTTTACGATTTCTTCCCATCACCTTCCTTCCTATCCTATCACACTCATCAGACCGTGGTCGTCACATGTGTTCTTCTTCCACTCATCTCTATCAACCGTCACCTCAGTAGCACACCTATCATTCACACACAAATTGTGTGACGCAATATCATTCTTGACACAATCCATACATACCTTCTTGGGTCTTCCTCTACCCCTATATACATCAACATTCATGCTCAACGCTTTTCTTGTTATATGTATTTCATCCCTCCTCATAACATGCCCCTACCACGATAACTTATTACTTCTCAACATTTCAGTCACTTACTCATTTCTGATCTTGTCCATTCTAGTCCCCACACATTCACATCTCTGTTACATGCACTCTTATTTTATACGTCTCTTTGGTTGTCCCACACTCAGATCTACAGCGTGTATATTTCACATGGGCTTACAATTTATCCAGATATAGTTAACGACCGTACAAATCATATGTGCCAGCAATTTAGTTAAATAGCTTAATTAATTAAAGTTCGACCGAGAAGCAATGTATTGCATCCAAATTAACTTGAATTGACAAGGATACACAGTTTATCTGTCATGATATGACCTGTAAAAAAAGAGCCGTCAATCAGTCGATTACTTTCGATATAATTAATACATTACTTGCTTAATTATTTTGTATGAAAAAAATATACAATTAACTAACGAAATTTATGTAAATGTGTCTTTTAGGACCAACACTAATCGCCATCAAAATATAAGCCCATATGAAATATTTTCGTGTCACATAGAAAGGGTAACTTATGAATAGGATCCATACCTAGCTACAGGCCGGACACTTCAAATAAATGACGTGATAACGGTTCCTATTCCCATATATCGAACGGATGACGTCTGCATACACGCGCATGTTTGAGTAAATTCGCCTGCGCTATATTACTGACCCTTGAGCGGGTCACTTTCTTGTCGGGAGGGATGAGGTAGGTGGGAGGCCGCTCGATGGTCGCCGTTCTGTACGTAGTAGTGTATTAATTCTGTTTTAAAGGGTGGTATTGTATTTCATGTGACGACATGCAGCTTATACCACGGAGACATACCACGCTTCGAATGACACCCCATTTCTCAAAATACGATGAGTGAGCGAAAAACGTACGTATTTTCGGTACCTTTCATTTGATACCAAATATGGTATTTTTGTCTTAAATAACTATTTTTGGTACCACTTTGTCTCTTACTTAACACAAATAAAATTGCGTCAGAGAATGTATTTATATTTATCTCATTCTATTATGTCAATTTAGTGATGTTATGAATTTAGATCCTGATTCAGTGAAGAACAAAATGCGAATTTCAAAATTTTCCCTACTCTCCACTAGATGTCGCTACCAGTACTTTACATGGCGCAAACGGCATTTGTATAGCCAGACTATAAGTACATCGAACATTAAAATCACAAGTTAGATATTCCTAGTATCATATACCAATTTTTGGACGGGAAAGTAATATTAACATATTAACTTTCCGTATTAATTTCATAGTCATCAACAGCCTATATAGCCTATAGTCTTCACTGCAGAGGCTCAAGGCCTATTCTCCTACAGAGTGTGCCATAGTCCACCACGCGGGCCCAGTGCGGATTGGCGGACTTCAGATGGCGGAGTTCAAGATATGCGGGTTTCCTTTCGATGTTTTCCATCACCGTTATAATGTACTTGAATTGAAAACAACTCATAGGTACACGTTTCATATTACCTTACTCAAAACGAGAAAATCATGTCTATTCAAAATGACTGACAACAAAGTAGATTTACACTTGTCCTTGAACTCATCTGTTGGTAAGTCACGATGAGGCCCTGTGGTGGAAGCTGCTCACCTAAAATACTTAAAATATAGCCCCGTTTTCCGAGCCATCTTCGAGTTTTTGCGAGATTAACGCAGGTCAAGTGGTTTTATATATAAGAGAAGAATAAAAAATGTAGTGAGTTTAAATAAAATACTACCAACATGCCGCCAAATAGTAGTGTTAGTAGCACTGTTGTGTTTCAGAATGAAAAATAACAAAGACAGCGAGCGTGTCATTAGCTTAAATTAAAATGTTCTTTTTAGTCGCGATGAGGTTTTAGAGAAATAACAGTTAGATAAGTTGCCCCCAAAATATTAAAATTTGGACAGTACAATGTCGGGGTCAGCTAGACTTATTCTTATTTAATAAGAAAATCAATTACCGTCTGTTGGTCTCGATTTTACTAATTTTATCTGGTTGACACATGAGTGAAGGATGACCTTACTTCGGATCTTAGACTAGATTCCACGTTTCATCGATATACTTGAGGACATGTAAATAACAAAGACAAAAATCTGTGAATATGTACCAGTTGGAAGCCTATTTTTATGCAACAAATTAGGAAAGCTTTCTTTGGAAAACCAGAAAAAAAAACGTACAACAGTAGTGAATAGAGATATTTCGAACGGTCGTAACGAATAACAACTTTATATGTAACTTATTTTATAGAATATTTTCTCCAATTAGTCCCGACAAGCATTATTCAATTCAATTCAAATTCAAATAGTCTTTATTGCACACACACACAAAACAAAACAGAAAATAAAAGAACATAAAAGGTACAATGAAGGCGGCCTTATCGCTAAAAGCGATCTCTTCCAGGCAACCTTGGGGCAGAAGAATCGTGTGATTAAGAAGGGGTAAGTAAGTGGTGCTAAATATATATTAATAAACATATATATATATACATTATACATACACTTATGTGGGTAGGCCTCTACGAAAGAATGGTTTCAAGGACTATTATCATACAATTCCTCGTCTTCGGTTCGGCTTTCTGGCTCAGTCGTCCGTTAACGAGTATTCATTCCCAGACTCGGTAACAATTTTCTTTTTCGAGGTCGACGATGTTACGTGTTGGTCTAGAAGGTGCACGAGCCGCGAAGTGCGCAACGGCGCGCAGTGATGGCAATCCTGCCAAGCTTTCAGGCCTGGCTGGAACGGGATGCACGCGTCAACTACCGACTGACTCAGATGCTCACTGGACATGGTTGTTTTGGTGAGTATCTTGGCAGGATAGGAAGAGAAGACACAGCGAAGTGTCATCATTGTGGAGACAAACAGGACTCTGCCCAGCACACGCTCGAGCAATGCCCAGCATGGAACACCGAGCGGCAAGTCCTGATTCAAATTACCGGAATGGATCTATCCCCACCGGCCCTTATTGCGGCGATGTTGGGGAGCCGGGTGGCGTGGGATGCCGCGGTCGCATTCTGCGAGGCCGTCATGCTCCAGAAGGAGGAAGCAGAACGTGACCGCGAACGTTCCGATCCCACTCGTAGACGGCGACGTCGGGGAGGCGCAAACGCTCCCCCGCGTCACAACGATGCCCCAGATTAGGGGCGCATGGGGTCGCGGGCGGCCAGAGTAGGAGCTCTGGTCGTCCTAAACCGGCGACCACTAGAAGGCAGCGGTAGTACGGCGTGGTCCCGTCCCGCTGCAGCTGCGGAGACGTCATGGCTCACTGGCCAAGGGAAGGGCTGATTGCGAAGCGCTAGAGGAGTTCTGGTGTGTTCCTAGGAGATCCCAGGGCTCTTCGACTTGCGCGGAGGACGACCACCGAGGGGGTTTTAGTGAATAAAAATTTTACATAACCCGGCTTCTCTCCTGAGGAGTCGGGTATCTTCAGAAGATTTCCCCCTCGAAAAAAAAAGTTTGAAATAATCACGTGTTAGTTATGAACATGTGGAACAGTAAACCTTTGCAACCTATTTTAGGTGGATTCTGCGAACTTTTGTTTTCTTTGTAGCTTTTTCTCGAGTCGCAATTTTCCGCGATCGACAAATTTCAAATTTGCTGAAGTTAATAATCGCTTAATTACTGGCGCGAATGATGCGCTTGCCCTGATACTCCTGTTTTCGGTAACACATCTGTAGCTAGCCAGTCGGGAATAGTAAGATATCCACAGATCCACAGAAGACCGCTTATCAAACCACCGAGTGACAAAGTAACTCACTGGGAATCGAACCCACGATCACTAGTTTGCAAGTCCAACTGGGTAGCTACTATACCACGAAGGCAGAATATAACAAAGAAAGTAAAGTTAACCCGCGATGTAATCCGTGTAAAATTAATTTTTACTGTTTTTATTATTATACATTCTTATTGGTCAGCCAACTTTTACGTTAGAAGAGTCACACTTTTTTCTTCTTCAATTAAAGTGATTCTAGATTCACTTTATTGACCTAGTAATATGAACATTACACTCGGCACGTCAAAATATTACATATATGCATATTAAAACTATAATTAATTAGCCTAATTATATCAACCTCAAACTAGAAATGAACATTGTATTAGTCAGACGTAATTCTATGAATTCGTTAATAGAATCTATTCTAGGACTGATTTCGAAAAATGATTTTAGTTTTTTCTTGAATTCGCTAAAAGGCAATCGGCAAAGTGAGTAAAGTAACGAATTAGTATTTGTATTATTTGTGAATTTGCGTGATTAACGTCATTTAGCGACTAAGGTGTGTTGCTACGCGCACATTTTTAAGGTTCGGACTAAGAGTGATGTGATCATTTGCGACTGGACATTTGAATATGTAGACTAAAAGGAATGTGGTCTTAAAGCGATCTAGACATTCTAAAACTAGTTTAGTATTGAAGTAGCTTTAGTAGAAATGATACGGAAGATATTAAGGTAATGTTGGGTGAACTCGCAGAAGGTCTGTGGGTGAAGTCGTCAGAAGTTTCCTTAAAGTATACTTGTATGTACAGTCAACGTCATATTAACTTATGGTCGACATTGCTCTCCGTTTGGCGATCCAAAATCAACTGCGAACGAGACTCAGATTTACGGTTATCAACACTTTCCAGGATGGTTGTTTATTGCGACAACATGTCAGTAGTATACAGTAGATGTTGCTTTCAGTTGCTCAGAATCTTCCCAGTCGCCTTCTAAGACTCTTTAAAGACCATATCTCTTAGAGTAAATGAAATTCATATTTTTCAAAGACATTATGAACCAAATTGAAATGGGACCACATGGAAAGCACCAGCTTTCAAATAAAAAAGAATCATCAAAATCAATTCACCCAGTCGAAAGTTCTGAGGTAACAAACATGTAAAAAAACATACTCGTTGAATTGAGGACTCCTTCTTTTTTGAAGTCTGTTGAGGAAAAAATAGTCTCTTCTATAGAACGTACATGGGACACCCGATCGGACGATGTCCGACCGGACGGCCCAGGTATCGCTAGTGCGATGTCATCGCGCGAGACGTAGGGCAGCTGGTAGACGGAGACTGGCGCCGGGTGGCGAGTAGCTGGAAGGAGTGGCGTGCTCTAGTATCGGTGGCAAAGATACACTTTGGGTCACTGAGACATCACAGTACGCAAGTTTCAGAGTTGCCAGAAAATGTCCACTGTTAATGAGTAATACTTTACAAAAGCGTCGGTGGCGCAATGGATAAGGCGCGGACTCTCAATCTGAGGGTACCGGGTTCGAATCCAGCCGTGTACCTATGAGTTGTTTTTCAATTCAAGTACATTATCCGATTGCTTAACGGTGAAGGAAAACATCGTGAGGAAACCTGCATGTCTTGAACAGGCATGTGAAGTCCGCCGATCCGCACTGGGCCCGCGTGGTGGACTATGGCCCATATACTCTCAGTAGGAGAGTAGGCCTGAGCCCCTCCAGTGGGGACATATATAGGCTGTTGATGATGATGATGACTTTACAAAAAATTGTTATCATATTAGTATTTGTTTCGGTGACTGTACCAACAGCGCACTGCTTGGCACTCTTTACGTTATGCGCGTTTTGCATAACACTTTACCCACACACTCCGTTGCTAAGGAGCTCAGTGTAAATGTTGGAGACACTAACAATGCATATTTTCGCCACCGCCTTCTTTCCATTTCGCGCAGAAAGCTGAAATCATAATATTATGTTCTGTGTCGAGGAAAAATATCAATAGCGATGTTAACAAATACGAGCAAAAGCTTTCTTCCGTCAGGTGCTTTTTTTTTTACTTGTCTTTCTTGACTTATTTTGTGCCCAATGTTGGGATACTCTCTGATCTTTTAAATATAGCACGTAACACTTCGGTTGTATCAGTTGTATCAGCTTAGCATAGCTTGCCGAGGCGAAGTGAAGGCATATGAAAGTTTCAGACAGATTTAACAAAAACAGATTACTACTACATGATTTAGCCATACACTCCGTCATAGTCGGAGCTCTGTGCGACAGATTTAGTTTCTCTCTCTCTCTCTCTCTGTAAAGGGTACATTGATTGATGATGATGAATGTTATTCTAGTTTGAAATGCAAGTGTATTTTGTGTGCGTATTACAAAAAATTAAGGACTCGTTCAAAACACCGTAAAATCTCTATCACTCTGTCTATAATTTGTCCCATGCACTTATTTTCCCTCCGGTCTGTTAGAACGGATTCTTACTTTGTATACTGATCTCATAATGAACAAATATCAAAATGCTTGTTTGGTCTCGGCATTCGATCAAACATTGCTAGCCTGTAAGTAGGTGTCATAAAAAGTTTTTATGGGAAGAAAAAATTAAAGAGATACCAACAGCATCTATGTCTGAAATGGTATCTTACTGCAATCACCTCTATGCTATTCAAGCGAGGGATAATGACGAATTCCGACCTTAGTTCGTCTACGGATTTCCTCACTCCGGATTTTATCAGGGGTTAGTATTATTAATTACAGGCGATTAAAATCAAACAATAATCTTAGATTCCATCAATGTACTGACATAAAACAAACGTAAAAAATAAAAGGACAAAAGCTTCAAAAATATGTAGAAACTGGAACATAAAACCAAGATTTACGGCGTCGGCAACATCAATCTATTAATCAAATTTTTATTTGCAATAAACATGGTACATGTCGATATCAAACAGCATGCAAATGTTGTTACATATATGCGAGTAATAGATCAAATACCTAAATCATTCCGAGCTCTGTATCTACAAAAATACTGTACTACTACCGAAAAAATGTAGCGAAATTTCCTCGATATCAGTAAAACTAGTAAAGAAGAAAACTGGCCCCGCCGAACGGAAACGATGGAGAGTTGAAAAGTGGTGCGCCCATTACTTCCAATATTCAAACGGTTTCACTTTCCGATCGCACACGTTAGGTGCTCCATTTAAAAAGCTTCCGGCGGGCGTATTTGAAAATGTTAGTCGTGAGTGCTCTGGGCCGGGGGTGACTTTATTATACTTTTATAGCGACATTTTAGTATCGTCGCTCAGGTATATTGACAAAGTAGGTGTGAAAATTTAGAGGATAAAGTGCCGCCAATAATTCAGTTATCGGAGATTGCATTCATTTCTAATAAAGTATAGAGTAAAACTGTGCGTTAAATTTAGACAAGCAATATATATTGATTCATCATCACCCGTGGGGAATCGTCCACTGCTGGAAATAGGCCTTCCCCATCGTACGCCACATTGGCCGATCCCGGGACGCATGCACCCAGCGGCTTTACACCGCTCGCTGAGAGACTTTGAGCTTTGTTTTTTCGGCCTACAGTAAAGGACCACGTTTCAGTTCCGTATAAAATCACTGGCAATATGCACTAATTGAAGATTTTTCTCGGAATTTCACCTCAATGAAGAAATCCGTAGACGAATTAAGGTCACCGATAGTCGACATTGTGTTGAGTCAGTGGACTTAGCTGGCATTGGGCAGGCCACATCGCTCGAAGAACGGACAACCGATAGGGAGTTAAAGTTCATGAGTGGTGGTCAAGTACCCGGAAACGTCTACTGGGACGTCCCCCTAATAGATGGACCGACGACCTGGTCAAGGTCACTGGATGCTTTGACTTTGGAGACTTTGGACTATGTCCAGCCCTTGTCCAGTCATTTCCCGACTGATTATGATGGCCTGAAACACGTTTTCCTCTACGGTTCGTAATGATGGACTCAGTATTAGATATTCAATCAAGCTGGTTGATTCAACACACCTAGTTTTATACATGTTGAAATCCTTCACCATCCCAAATTTTGCTACGATAACCAACCCTGCCAAGTGGAGTTATTATGACAAATTATACCATAGAACTACTTCTTACCTATCGCTGAAGCATGAAATAAATGAACTATTTTAAAAGCTTTTTTAAATATAATTGAAAAGAAATTTTGTAAACGCCTGATACATTTCTAGCCGCAATGTGCTTGTCTTATAAATGCTATTGATGCACTTCAGGTTCGTGACAAACGTCCGAGTTCACTGAGCAAGTCCGTGTCATCACTACGGTCCGTGTTCTATTCAATCTACAACAATACCCCAGAATATGTGAATTAAAGAGCCGATGGGCCAGGATAATAAGGTATGTATTCGTACTTGAACCGTCTTTCATTTCCTTTGTCCACAATGTTACCTAAACAAAGGCGCAATACTTGCTCAAGCCAAACTTTGGGTCTCAAGTGTATTTCGTAAATACGCCTTGGGACAGTTCCGGACGATAGGAGTTAATGTAAATAGGTTGGAATGTAAAAGCTGGCTGTCACATTTTCCGAGTGGTCGCACGATCGTTAATCATGGGACTATGTCGCCTGAAGCCCATGTGGAAACGGGTGCGCTCTGCTGGGCTGTGCCGGCTTTTTTCAGCGGTCACGTCAACGACAGCCTTTATCCAAGGACGCTCTCGAAGGGAATCAGAGATGCATGAAAATAAAATAAAATAGCAGCAAGTACAATCAACATCATAACTATGTGTGTTGTATATTCAAGTGGACTTTATGTTTAGTGGTACTCAATATTATCGAAATGTTAATTAGTCAGGAAAGCTTAGTGGTAAAAAATCTTACTATTCCCGACTGGCTAGCTACCAATGTGTTACCAAAAACAGGGTGAAGAGTATCAGGGCAAGCGACTCGTTCGCTTGAGGCTTCTAGGTGAGCACTATATAAACAATCTCCTGTAACCAAACGTACACGGAATTCCTCCAAGCTTCCATTCAGAGATAGCAGTTAGACGTATATTTTGATTTTCCTTGATGCCAACCACCTGACGTGCGGTTGTCGAATACATTAATTATTCGTAAGCAGAATTCTACTGACAAAGGATCTGTTACACTTGAAATAAACTAAGGAATGGGGATATTTTACAGTAATTGAAGTTGTAGGTCTAATTAAGTAATAAGTAACTTCAGCAAATTTGAAATTTGTCGATCGCGGAAAATTGCGACTCGGAAAAATGCTACAAAGAAAACCAAAGTTCGCGGAATCCACCTACGAGTAAAATAGGTTGCAAAGGTTTACTGTTCCACATGTTCATAACTAACACGTGATTATTTCTAGCTAAGAGTATTCTAAAATACAAGTGTTCAAAGGGGAAATTTTTACTGTAAATTATATTTTCAGGTTTCCTTGCCTCAAAAGGAACCCAGTGCCACTTTATTGTCTGTGTGTAAGGACTCTTTTTCTCAAGAACGCGTAGAGGCATCAAGTTAAAATTAATATGAAATACTTGAATATCATGAATATCAATGAATAATATGAGAAGCGTCGGTGGCGCAATGGATAAGGCGCGGACTCTCAATCTGAGGGTACCGTGTTCGAATCCAGCCGTGTACCTATGAGTTGTTTTTCAATTCAAGTACATTATCCGATTGCTTAGCGGTGAAGGAAAACATCGTGAGGAAACCTGCATGTCTTGAACAGGCATGTGAAGTTCCGCCCGCATGTTGGCCCATACACTCTCTGTAGGAGAGTAGGCCTGAGCCCCTGCAGTGGGGACATATGTATATAGGCTGTTGATGTTGTGTGAAAGTCCCTTAGAAAGCGTTTGCCAGGTGCTCTGAAATAATAAATTATTGACGGGACCGATGTCAGTCAAACGTGGTCAGCTCGATCGATTGGAGTAAAGTGCAGTGTAGTCAAAGATATCTTAAAATTATGTAACCACTGGAGTGTGTTTCACCTCAATAGGTTGAGGCTTTTGGGTGCGCACGCTTACCATCCAACGGCCTTATCGTCACTTACCATCAGCTGAGGTAAAGACAAAGTGCAAGCCCATCATACATTTTAAAAAATACACATAATTGTGACAGTCCGCCATTGTTGTTCAGGACCATCAAGAGCAAAGCAGTTTCTTCGCAATAAAACTCTCATTTCGATAGCAATGTACAAGCTAGAGAGTACAGTCTCTAACATTACATTGTTACCGAATCGGGAATGAATACTCGTTAACGGACGACTGAGCCAGAAAGCCGAACCGAAGACGAGGAATTGTATGATAATAGTCCTTGAAACCATTCTTTCGTAGAGGCCTACCCACATAATGCTTGTCGGGACTAATTGGAGAAAATATTCTATAAAATAAGTTACATATAAAGTTGTTATTCGTTACGAACGTTCGAAATATCTCTATTCACTACTTTTGTACGTTATTTTTCTGGTTTTACAAAGAAAGCTTTCCTAATTTGTTGCATAAAAATAGGCTTCCAACTGGTACATATTCACAGATCCTCAAGTATATCGATGAAACGTGGACTCTTAAACGTATCTAGTGCACTTTCTAATAACCGGTATCAAATCAAAGGCATTCTTCTTTTACAGAAAGTTTCAACCACATTTGTGACGTAAAATATCTGCACAAGCTGCGCTAGTCGGTACAAGAGACTGCTCTGATTGCTCCGACGAAGATCAATGCGACAACTGTTATAAAAAAATTCTTAAATTAATTTTTTTTACCGTTACGCTTCTTTTTTTAAGGTTCCATTACTCTAAAAGGAAAAGGAACCTTTGTAGGATCACTTGTTTGTCCATCCGTCTGTCAAGACCCTTTTACTGAGAAGCGCGTAGAGCTATCAAATTAAAAAAATACTCAAGTCTGCAATCCCTTTGATGTGTGGAAAATTAGTTCACACTAATAAAAACCAATCAAGAGTTACGGCCGTTTATGCCTCTTATTTTGATGATTTCCCTTGAAAGCGCAAGGAATCAAAACTTAGGGTACTCCAGTTGACCCTGAAATATGTCAAGAAGCAATATCTTACAGCAGAACTTAAAGAAATATGTCTGAAAAGTATAATAGTCACATGGAAACCGCCACTTTACGATTACAAATTGTTGGCGCCTGTCGTTATATTCATAAAGATATATTGTTAACAATTTATTTTATTGTGTGTGTGATTACGTCAGACGCATTCGCTAGAGAAACTGTCCTTACCTATATTGCCTTACCTATTTATTTGTGATTTTAAGTGTATCAATTATTCATATTCTGTACGGAACCCTCGGTGCGCGAGACCAACTCGCACTTGGCCCTATTAAAGAAAACCTGCCAGACTTAGGGGTATTCTAGAATATTTCTACAACAAGAAATGAGGAGATTAAATATTCAGCAGACATCTGAAAGAAGTGTTTCACCCACGTTGAAGTTTTGACGATCATTATCATTTTTCTGGAAATGTTTGAAAAAATTTCAGTCATATTTATCATATTTTTGACACGTAAAAGCTTATTTCCAATTCCAGTACAAATTGATCTCTGATTGACCTAAAAACGATGAATTATCGATAGAATTTCAGATTTCTAATTTTGACATTATATTGTTGTTGTTTTTACATTCAAATTTTATTACATTTATTATTTTGATATATATAAACCAATTATTTCGGCATTTAAAATGCTTCAATGTAAAATGTATTATTTGTATGTCTGTAAGACAAAGCGAGCTGCCATCTCCATCGTCATCATCACCACCAACAGCCTACGATGTTTTCCTTCACCGAAAAGCCAATGCTATTTTATCTGTCTGTTTTTATCTTTCTAAATAACAAATTGGAACTCACTGGTACGAGCCAGGATCGAACCCAGACCTCGATTATTCTAGGATTGACGCTCTGCCCCACTGAGCTACCGTGGCTCTTCTCCATCTTATTGTGGGCTAACCATTTCCACTAATTACTTTGCCTCTACGGCAAGCTTATACAATGTGTGTTCAGCTGTTAATTAGAACGCATAGCTTGATATGTATGTAGATATGTATAATGCAGTCGAGGAGGAGGTGTCACATCCCCCGCCCACTCTACTACGAGTAGTAGCTAATTACATAAGTATTTCAGATGTAATTGGATTTCCACATCTCAAACCTCACATTCACCTAAAGTCTCTTTTCTATAAAGCATAGCTACATTTCGCTGACAAAGTACAACCATCATTTTATTTTAATTGTTTAAAAACAAAACACAAAAGTAGCTATTAAAAGGGCGATAAACTAAGAAGGACTTTACGGAATTTTAATTTGAACAATCTCATAAGAAGATAAAGGAGACAGAAAAGGTTCCTTGCTAATTAAAAAGTCAAATTAAAGAAGGAGAAACATAAACAGAACGTAACTTTGAGAATTATTCTAATGCTGGTTTTATTATACCAACTTATAAATATCTCGTGTCTATGTCTAAACCGCGGTCTGTTTCGTTATAGCGGATTATATTGAAAAATAAATCGATAGAGACTATGGAGTCACTAAAGACTAACAAAAGTTATGTATAAGTGACTTTTATTTTATACTACCGATCCACGACAGTCGCCAATCCGTTCAAATTTCAAAAATTTGGTGCAACTTTTCGAATTTTCCTTTCCCTAAAACCTCATTCGGACTATTAAAAATATTTAAAATAAAAAGAAGCCAAACCAGTCCAGCCATTTTCGAGTAAAATCGAGACCGAAACACGGTAATTGATTTTCTAATTAAATAAGAATAAGTCTAGCTGACCCCGACATCGAAGATGGCTCGGAAAACGGGGCTATATTTTAAGGATTTTAGGTGAGTAGCTTCCACCACAGGGCCTCATCGTGACTTACCAACAGATGAGTTCAAGGACAAGTGTAAATCCACTTTTTTGTCATTCATTTTGAATAGACATGATTTTCTCGTTTTGAGTAAGGTAATATGAAACGTGTACCTATGAGTTGTTTTCAATTCAAGTACATTATCCGATTGCTTAACGGCGAAGGAAAACATCGTGAGGAAACCTGCATGTCTTGAACCGTCCGCCGGTCCGCCAATCCGCACCGGGCGCGCGTGGTGGGCTATGGCACTCTCTGTAGGAGAGTAGGCCTTAAGCCCCTCCAGTAGGGACCTATATAGGCTGTTGATTACTATGAAATTAATACGGAGAGTTAATATATTAATATTACTTTCCCGTCCAAAAATTGCTGTACATATAAGGAAGATATTACTTGTGATTTTAATGTTCGATGTACTTATAGTCTGGCTATACAAATGCCGTTTGCGCCATGTAAAGTACTGGTAGCGACATCTAGTGGAGAGTAGGGAAAATTTTGAAATTCGCATTTGTACTTCACTGAATCAGGATCCAAATTCATAACATCACTAAATTGACATAATAGAATGAGATAAATATAAATACATTCTCTGACGCAATTTTTCTTGTGTTAAGTAAGAGACAAAGTGGTACCAAAACTAGTTATTTAAGATAAAAATACCGTATTTGGTATCAAATGAAAGGTACCGAAAATACGAGTATGTATGTACGTTTTTCGCTCACTCATCGTATTTTGAGAAAATGGGAGTCATTCGAAAAACGGGACCCTTATATTCTCACTGCCGTCTGTCCGTCTGTCTGTCCAATCTAGCATGTTATCGAAATGGACCGGTGACTTGGTTAAGGTCGCGGGGAGTCGCCGGATGCAAGTGTCTCGGGACCGGTCAACAGATCCACGCTAGTTAGGTTAGGTTACGTGTTTCTTTGGGTTGTAGGTTTAATTTTATTACTAATCTAGGCTAAGTGTACTAACAAATCTAATTTAAAATATGTATCTTTGTCATGTGATTAAAAACATTAAAATAATATATATATATATGTTTTTATTTCTTCTCTCCACAACGTCATATATCAAGTTACATTTTAATAATACAAGTAATATAGTAGTTGTGGGAGAGCTGGTTCCCAGACTAAGCTCGAGGCCTGTGCTATGGGTAACCAGGTCTCCCCACACGGAATTCTTGTCTATATATATACACAAGTACGTGGAGTGTGTCTGGTGTGTGGTGTGTGTGTGTGTGTGTGTGTGTGTGTGTCTGTGTAGACAGTGTATAGTGTGTAGTGTAATAAATAGTATTTACGGAAGTTGGAAGACGTTCTGGATAGTGTCACTTCACTTTCTGCGGCCGAATTTGATGTACCATTGACTTTCGAGATTAAAGCTTTCTCTATAAACAGTGTCTCAAAGCTTGTTCTATAACCTATTACTACTTTATATACATCTCTCCGGATGCGACACACAGTCTAGGCCGAAGAATTAGTCCAAACCAGATTGCATTAGCCGACGTTCACTGAGAATAATTGGTGTTATTTCTTTCCTCGTGGACTACGGTAGAATGTTTACTGCTTATTGGCCCTCTAAAAGTGGTTTTAGTCGTTCCAGTGAGGAAATATAGGAGTCATGGACTAAAGTAGGTATTTTATATGCTTTCTGGGTCAGAATATGTTTATCCGTTTCCAACTTTGTTTGTTGACACCTAATTGGTTTGGGGTTGAAATGTATTTTATACCATAACGGTCATAAATAGAAAGCCCCCAAAACAAAAATACGTAACAATTTTAATTTTTCATGGTTGTTTTTTTCAATAAATTTTGAACTTTTTTTATAAGGGTATATAGCAAATAAAACATTATTTTACGAGATAACTCAAAATATGGAACAAGCTTCATACGGGTACGTAATGTGACGTCACAAAACACGCCCGATTTATATGGAGCGTTTTAGCATCGCGTGACTAGAATCACTGTTCGGCGGGTTGCGCTAAAAAAAGTATAGGTCGTATCGAGAAAAAAAATGACAGAGCTATTTTTATTTTTACATAGACTATCGAATGAGACAAAAAATATTTTTTTGTCAAATACCCAATTATGGCTTCTTTGTTTCTACAATCTTGCTTGACTCGATATGACCATGGGTTTGCACATGGCTGTCATACTAGAACCTGATGGCAACGATAAGGCCGTTTAGATAGAAAGCGTGCTTACCCAGAAGCATACATTATGTAAGTAACACAACCCGCCATCTGTCACCGCAGATACTGCATTGCAAACGGTTCTAAAGATTTTGTTGAAGATCACAGATTTAGGAGTTCAGGAGTCAATAAATTGACTGATCACCGTCTCATCTTAGATAAAAAAAACGGTTAAGGTATTTATTTTAATATTATTAAAATTTCTGATTCCTTGACTTACGCCTCGCCATCTTTAGTCGAGTAGGTAGATTACGTTTTGATAGCGATACGAAACCAGATGGCAGTAGGTATAATTGAATACGATTTCGACTTCTTCCAACTAGTTTTTTGTTGGTGCACTATCGCAAGCCTAGCTGCTAAACTTGCAATACTTCTTTTTAATGATTCATAGAAGAACTTTGGCAAGTCCCGCTTGGTAGACGGCGTCATTCATATGTTCTGATGGAAACCTTTACCTGATCTTCGTAAGTGCTTTTCAGAAACAAATCACCTTAGCTAGAACCCGATTCACACTAGATTTCCGTCAAACAATGGCGTATATCTGTAAGGTCCCAGTTTTGTGCTTTGGATAGAAACTTTGTGAACCAATGAGACAAATATATCCCGAATCCAATTTCTAGTTCAGTCATTTGAACTCTCTCCTTGAAACGGAAGCTAAGGAACTAACTTAATCAGAGTAATCGGTTTCCCGCTGCATTGTCTGTAGGCATTCGATGTCGCTCTATGATGTATTGTGGGGATAGAGCAAATACGCATCACTGACTGGATTGCATGGACAGGACAGTGCATTGTCGTATATCATATATATATTGTCCGTAGGTAGCAGATATTGTCGGTTAGCGATATCTTACGAACATTTGTCAAGATAGACCACGAGTAGCTAGCTTGGTCATCTAAGTCTGAGGGGCTGTGGCAAACAGAGATTGTAGGCACCAGAGATTGTGGACGTCAGAGTTTGTGGTCGTCAAATAGTGTGGTCACCTCTTATAAGATAAGTGATTTGCGCACTGTTGTTACTATAGAGAACACCACGATTTGATTTTGGATTTGCAGATTTATATATATCATCATGTTTGGCAGGTGGAATGGTGATCGCTGCAAGATATTGCTACGGTTAATAAATTTAAAAAATCTGAGAAAATTACATTTCACTTCATAAAATTAGTTAACAAAGTCCGTGAGCTTCGGTAAAGGTGTAAAATTTTTAAACGTCATGAAATGTTTTAAACCGACTCCTTTCCTAAATGTAGACTGTTCTCGTGACAGCTTTCGTGCATTCGAACTTTAAAAAATGTGTATTATTTGAATATCTCATCGTATTTCAGTGTAATATTAAGAGATGAGATTCTGGGCAATTCCATAATAAACAGTTCAGGTTGGCTCGTACTTGGGCAAAATAAGGTAGCTGTACGACAAAGCTGTAAGACAAATAGCTGTACAAAGTAGTAAGTTGAACAGGGCCGGGTTCAGAACATTAGGTTTTTAATATATTTCTAGGAAATATGCAGTTGGTGTGGTAATGTAGTACAGTTTAAGCTTATAACCGTGTATAAATTATAATATAAGATACCTTTCCTTACCAATAGGGAAAAACAAATACTTTTTTTAAGCATCTGAATCAGGCTTCATATTCTGGACCGGAGAGATAAACTGTTTACAACAACATAGTTTTTTTTGTATAGGGATATAGGCTCCATGCAAAAGTCCATGCGGATGAAGCCACGGGTAAAAGCTAATATTTCATAAAAGTATTATGTATGACATGGTGTTGGATCAACAAGGGTGTCACCAAGATGTCAAAAATAAGCAAAAAATGCGTAACGTGATTTGTGGGTTTTTGGGCCCGTTGTCATCATCGTCATCCGGTAAATGTTTTTTTAGACTCTCCCAAGACGCTTGATTGCATCCATTGACTCCCCGCGACCTTGAACAGGTCGTCGGTCTAGTCAGTACGGGGACGTCCCGGCACGTGGTCTCCAATCGATAGCGCCTACTACCTAACAGTCATCCATTTTTCGAGCTATGTGCGCTGCCCATTGCCTCTTCAGCTTACTGACTCACCAACTGATTTCCTGCCTTTATCTACAGAGGCACACTCAGAGGTTTCCTTTGATATTTATTTCACAGCCGGAGAACATGGGCTTCCTTCAATGATCGCCATGACGATGGCTTACCATATGTCGGTGACAGATAGGTGGTATATCGGTGGGAGGAAATAATGGCCAATCATCTAAGGTCTTCCCTAAGTCGCATTTTACATTACCCACTAGAGGAGTATTCTAATGCAAAAACCAGAGCGAAATGAATATAAAATTAGTGAAGTTCACGTTAAGTCTTCGTAAAGTCTAGCATATTTCACAAATTAACAACTTGTGTGCCGTTAGGTCGTTTGGAATTTGGTCACCGGCCAAAATAGAATGCGCAACAAAGATAGTCGTTATACAGATACACCATACGATATCATATACCTTACAAAAGCCATAATTTTAAATACATGCCGCATAACCAGGAAATTCTACAAACATTTCCGAAAATAACATGACAAAGCTACTACAAGAGAAAACTCACTTTAAAAGGAAAAAGAAACTTTTAAAACTGTTGTTTAATAATAGGAATAATAATAAATATTTATGGCTCCGAATTTCTCTGATAAAGTGGAGGATGTAAAGCTTGTGCAAAAGGTTTATTGTAATAAATACGAGTACATATTAAATAATATATTTTAACTTAGACCCACCAAATAATAACAATCATCAACAACATTACTAGCCAGCTTCAATAAAAGGTTGAGGTTATGCTCGTAAGTTCGACGAAAATGCATATCTTCGTAAATGGTGAAAAAAAAAAATACGGTTACGTGCCTCCAAAACCCTATCGGTTAACCTAGAATGCTGAAATCGGTCTAGAAGCAAGTTTTTACAGCACAACTGTAGGCATAAATCTGAAAACTTGGATTTTTAATAACGACAAAGTAAAAATAGCTTTTTTTATGTTTACAAACTTAACACACAAAAGGCATACATCGGGTATGCTGTAAAGTAACGTTGGTTCTTCAATCAGACTTCAATCAGTAGAGCAATCTTGGGTGCATATTACCTTGCCTTATGGTAATTATTTATATTCTGACCACCTCTCACCAAATCTGAAAAAGGTTTCGCATGAAAATCGAGGGAATTCCTCATAGGGCACGTGCTTTGTGACCTAATTCTAATAATCGTATGTATTTCATACTTTTTGATTGTATGTAAGTCGGGTGACTAAACAATAATTTATCGCCATCAAGATGATCTCACCCTGGAATCAGGAGGTAGATAGAGGAACTAGTAAACCCATACAATTTAAATTTTTATTTGAGATAACATAAATTAATATGAATCTCCAACAGAAGCCCTACCGAATACGATTTAGTTAATTTCGATTTACGGAATCACTGTATTATGAATCAGCAAATGGTTACCTTCCCGTTGGATTCTTGCGAATAGGTGAGTTTATACACTGGTCAGCAGTTTGTTCCTATGTCACGTACTAGATCGACGAAATACATATGTATGAAGTAATAAGATAGTTATCCGAAATCAAGACCACTCAATCGCTCTTTTGGGGTCTAGAAACCAGTTGATCTTATCTTTGAGAAATATCAACTGATCGGTTTTTTCCCGACTGTGTTAGAAGGAAGGTTATGTTTTTAGAGAGTATGTATGTATGTATATTGGTTGACACGCTCTACGGATTGAATAGCTCAATGGATTTTAGCTTGAGACGTGTTGTTAGATTCGTATTTACTGTGAGAGTGACACTGGATATACAAAAATCATACAAAGTCACACAAAAATTACGCAGTCGGGTTTTTTAATACTTACTTTTCATTCACATTTTCTCAAATATATTTTACCGATAAATGAGACATACTTGTACATAGGTTCAGGTATCTATAGTTCTGTAAAATACAATAATATATCAGGAGTGCAACTCACTAAGGACTAGTTTCCTAGACAAAAAGGATCAAAATCAAATGACATCAGCTAATACGAGTACCTATCAATATAAAAATTAACTATCTGGGTTGCTAATTCTAATTATTATAAAAGATTTATCTAAGGAGTAAATTCATGCATTAAAATGATAGGCTTCCGTTTAGCTTTGCAGATAGCAATTTATTTTGGAATGTTATTTACCAATACACTCAACAGGGGAGCTGAGTAATATCTGAAAATTGTTAAATACGTTCCAAACTGTGTGTATGTATAGTACCCGGCCTGGAAGGTAGCAGAGCCTGCGCCTCATTACGTTCAGGCTTCTAGGTGCGCACGCTTACCATCCAACCTTCTCGTCACTTACGATCAGGTGAGATGAAGGCCAAGTTCAAACCCATCATAAATAGAAAAACATTAAAAAACAATCCCTAGCTCAAAAGCATTGCAGTATTCCGCAAAACAACCCCAATAGTATTTCCTTCAAAAACTTAAGGCTTTGTAAGTATTATAGTGGAGGTTTTGTCGCCTGTGATCTAAGTTACTTGAGGCGGGTTAAGCTGAGATTGAGTCCCCGCAACCCTCAGCGTTCTAAATGAGAACTACGAAGCCTCGCCACACCATTGCCTCTCACGGTTTAACTTAAAATCTCATCATGTGATGTGCGGCGAGTGAGTTGCGAACTACATATTGCCGGAAATTTCATCTAACCCAATCGAATTAGGATTTGACCCGGGAAAATTTTAAGTACTGTTTTTAAGTCACTGGCAGTTTAAATGTTGTTTTGCGTGGTATCCGATCCGTTGCGTCATCCACTTACAAAAATTATAAACACTAATTGTTCTATTTATAAATAAAAATTTCAATAAAAATATTATTATTTGAACCATTCAAAATATATTTATTTTAAAACATAAAGGAATTATAAATAATATTATAAATAAATATTTTATCATTTCTATAATATTCTAAATCTTTGAAAATAATCATTCCCATCTGTTCGAATTATAGAAACTAAAATACAAATACCCAAAGCCCAATTTCAAGTTTGTTATGTAACTCGTTTATTTTCAATTTCACACTAAAAATAGTAAAGTGGTTTAAAATTAAATTTTTTTACAATTTTACTAGCAAGCAACAACCTTTGACCGTCGTATACGGCAAAATTGACAAACGATTCAATAATATTGTAAAATCATTTTTTTGCCAAATACATATTACTCAAACACACAAATATATTTAAACCATATAATAAAGATCCACAAACATAGCAATATTCATAAAGTAAAACTTCATTACAAAAATTACGGACATTTTGAAAGGTTATGTCTATCTGTCTGTGGTCAAGAGCTGGCTCAGAAAACGTCACGGAACATGCTAAGCACTACATAAATATACATATATTTCAAACCTCGGTGTTGCCCTGGTTAAAAGAATATTCTAGAACGCTTGAAAGCTTTCTTGATCATGAGAAACGTTGCTATTCATTTATTCATACATTCTTGAACATTGTAGAATATTTTGGGAAAAATTTAGAATATTATCATCATCATCAGTCGGGAAACGTCCACTGCTGGACAAATGCCTCCCTCGATGGTACGCCACATCGACCGGTCCCGAGCCACCTGCATGCAGCGACTCCCTGCGACTCTAACCAAGTCGTCGGTTCATCTAGTGGGGGGACGGCCTGGTAGACGTTTCCCGGTACGTGGTCGCCACTCGAGAACCTTTACTCCCCACCGGTTATCTGTTCTTCGAGCGATGTGACCTGCCCATTGCCACTTCAGCTCACTGACTCGTCGAGCTATGTCGGTGACCCTCGTTCGTCTACGGATTTAGAATATTATACAAAAGTCCTAATGTTTTAGAGAAGGACAAAACATAATATTCACATTTTTCCTACTTACAAATCAGTTATTCGCTGCAGGAAACCAAGGGATATCTACCAACACAACAGGGAGTGGAAGGCAGACAGTGGTCATACAGCAAACTCCGGCTTCATGTACTAACACTTTCTTTTTATATTTGTCTGCCTTCCAGACTCCGCGTCCGTGAGTGACTTCTCAACTTAACAGTAAATACTCGTATGAAGTTCAAAGTAATCGCGTCGTCGCCTCTCTAGTGAACTTGCTCCGTTTCATTTTTCACTCCTGTACGTTTAATATCACTCCTTCGGGGAACAGTCTTATTTCTTAGATCATTTATTAAATAAGATCCAGAACTGCAGTGATCCTGCAATCTCGAGCTACATAATATTAATATTTCTTGAAGGAGATATTTCAAACATGTTGCAAATAACGTGCGATACAAAAGTAATTCCGTTGGCTCATCCATATAACATGTATGCTACTCGTACTAAGAAAACTGTAAAAAATCGGCCAAGTGCAACCTGTAATCGAAGGGTTCCGTATTTAACACTAGATCTATCAAAAAACAAAGAAAACCCCTCATTTTTAGGGTTCCGTACCTCAAAAGGAGCCCTTATAGGATCACTTGTTTGTCCGTCAGTCTGTCAAGACACTTTTGTCAGAAACGCGTAGAGTTATAAAAACGTCAACGTTGTCAGCCTAATGACGTCAGCAATTACATGTTTGAGGCGTGACGTTGTAAGGATGTTTGAGCTTAGTGAATGCGCTTCCAGAACATAACACTGAGACCGCGTGGTCCCGACTGTTCAGTTCGAATAATTGGTAAATCAAATGTACACCGGTTCAGAGTAAACTTTGCACTACAATTTCTTACCTTTTCGACATTATTTTTAATTCAAAAGAAAACTTTTCCAAAAATCTTTGTAGCATCTATAACGTTGTTATTACAAAAGTTAAGCCTCTAAATTATTTAATTAAGGCTGTGGAGGTCGTTAAAAAGTATCGCGGGTTTTTAATTTGGAATCCTTCCGCAACTCTATGATTTTCTTTCCCTTCTCAACTAAATTAGATTTCCTCCTAGTAGCGGGTCGCTGCCGCACCTGACGCCCAAAAAACCAGCTAAATAGTTCCCTTTCTCTCATTTTCTTCTGAATTTACATAAAACGGTCGACGATATGAGACTGCCCCATGATGAAATTGGTCCTACCCACATATTCTATTGTTACGGAGGCGGTTGGGGAATATTTCTTTATTCAATACAGTTTGACTTTGACGCCTTCTGTAGGGCGGGACCATTCCGAGATGGATTGTATAACAGAAGAAACATATGTACATATATGTCAATGTACAAGAAATTTACGTTTTTGGTTAGCGCAATTATTTAATGTTCGAAATAGAAAATGAAATGACAAATAACATATATATTAAACATGACTATTCCAGTAAAACAAACGCAAGGTGGTCAGAAGGCTGATTATTTTGACATGCCGCCATCAACTGGGAATTTCAGATGACCTTTCTTTTAACAAAGGTATTCTGAAGGCACTGTCTTTGGGTTCAGATTATTGTTATTTTGTTAGCGAAATTATGTCATAGATTACTTGCATTTTGAAAAATATAGAAGAAGAAAAAACTTTTGTGTTAAGGTGTTTATCATTCATTCAGTTTTAAGTAATGTGAAGATTGACTCGGGATGTCTACAGCTCACAAAGGCACTAGTTACATATATCATCATCAGCCGGGAAACGTCCACTGCTGGACATAGGCCTCCCTCATGGTACGCCACATCGACCGGTCCCGAGCTGCATCCAGCGACTCCCTGCGACTCTAACCAGGTCGTCGGTCCATCTAGTAGGGAGTCCATCTAGTTACATATATAGATTATCAAAAAGAAAGAAAATACGTCTAACGACAACTATCGCGTTCAAAAAGAATTAAAAACCAACTTCAACTGCCCTAAAAGTTTACAGTCTTAATTTTTATCCTATTGTTATTGTTCCACATTTTCGTTACTTTTTATTAATCTATTCATTATTCGCTGTGACTCATATTGTCTGGACCACAAGCAAGTACCACTTATTTAATACCACTAACCGCAGACTTTCCTCCTATAATAAGTTATTAGGTAGTATTTGTTAGTAATAATATATACGTAATAGTAGTATATATTTAACCCGCACTTTGTATATCCGTATTCCGTAGTAAACTTATTTTCTGTTTATTTTTTTTAGATAATTTTTATCAATATAGTACTTATGTTTGTTATTATATTATTAGACCTTTTAGATATTATTTAGATTTATATATGTTTATTTATTTTCCCTATATAAAACTTTACTGTTAATCTTCCTAAAAATTGTAAAATAAACTTAAAATAACGGACATTTGAATTTTTTAAAGAATAATTTTGACCCACACTTGTTCATCTTACCTGATACTTAGTGACTATATGGCCATTTGATCGTTCACTCAGAGAAGCTATGCTACTATTTATGGATACCAAGCTATCCAGCTATCGTTGCATTTCGTGCTTTGAAACCCTCGCCTTTAGGATTCTATTTTTGGATCCTAGAATCCTTCGCTAGCTCGTGTTTCAATATGAGAACTCGCGCCAACCAACAACTTTGTAGCTTTACATAACAAATAATAATTTTTTCGTTGTCAGGTCAGCTTAACTATCTACTTGTTTACATCCTTTTTTAAGTATTATTTATTTGAAAATGAATGAAATGAATGAATCTAAGAATGAAATCTAGATTTTTGGGAGCATTTAGCATGAAATATTATTCGCTAGTGTTGGCTCGAAACTTCGTCTGCTTATACAACATCCCACTAGAACTACGTTTTAGATCGGGATACAAAGTTGCGAATATCATTTGCCAAACCTTCAACTTTTCCGTTAAAAAAAATCTAATCATTCTAACTGTCCGTTGAATACGTGAAGGAAAGACAAACAAATAAACTTTCTCATTTTATATTTTAGTGTAGTAGTCTAAAAAAGATATTTACTAAATTGCTTCTCTATTCGTTTTTTCCTATCGCGAGGTAGGAGCAATTTAGGGACCTATATGAAATTGTGGAGGAATATTTCCGCCGCCGAAAAAACTTGACACAATATTTCCCCAATCGCAATGTAACTGACAAATGGAATCCATAAGAATATTTCTCGTTTTCTATATCCTAAAGTGCTTGCCTGTTCACACCTATTTTTTATATTGCACTTTGATGTGAACGTATCGTTTTTATCAGAACAAAAGTTCATTCAAGAAAAACGTTAACAACAAGCCACACTTTCACATTTTTTTGTTTCTACAGATATCATATATCGGTATGAGAAAATCTATAGACGAACTAAGGACATCGACATAGCTCGATGAGCTATAGAAGCGGTGGGAAGGCTACATCGCTCGAAGAACCAATAACCCACGGGGAGTAGAAGTTCTCGAGTGGCAACTACGTACCGGGAAACGTCTGCCCGGCCGACCCCCTACAGATGGACTGACGACATACTTAAGGTCGCGAGGAGTCGCTGGATGCGATACAGGTGGACCGGATATTCCAGAACAATTAATAAAATTTAATTTTCTTAAATGTTTCTAGCTTACAAAGTGATGTACATCTAAATATTATAGTGTTATGGTACTAGAAACTTCGATATTTGGTGGTAAATCAACCAAAATCAAGTGACTTTTCGTCAGTTTAATCGTATTTACAGTCGAAAGAAGACCAATTAAAACTAAAAATAAACAGTAATTAAACAAATGCAAGTAATTTTGACAAGTGAATACTATATACACCGTATGTTTAATGGTCGAATAAGTTTCTCAATACCTATGATAGAAATATATAACATCTGCTTTAAAAATGTATTTTGCAATGTATTTTAAACCCGAGCAACCCAGGTTTCGCTGATAGATGATATGAGAAATTTCAGAAATTTCCCGAAGTAACAATTAAAGGTCGTAAAAATAGGTGACAATCACGGCGAATGTTCTGTGAACGTCAGAATCTGGAATATGAAAGATGCGGACCGGGCTTCGACGGTAGTTCTGTTCTAAGTGAACACCGAATAAAAGCGAGGAAAAAGAAGCCAGAATAAGTAGTAAAGCGAAAGTGCAGTGTAGTGAAAAAGTGATAGTGGTGTTAGTATTGAGGTAGAATCCAGGTACGGACAGTGCAGAAAATTTGGACTTAGTGACACAGGGACGCACTCTATCGGGAAGACCCGTGATTTAGAAGATTGACTTGTGGACCTGTGTTACCAATAAACTTCGAAAATTTTGGACACGTGTTTCCTTCAATCCCTCAAACCTTACAACTCGCAACAATATTATCGAGCGGGCGACACAGTAACATCTTTTGGGCTTCAAGAGTTTAAGTATTGATTGTGACCCTCTCTTGCTGAAATCCCATATTGTATTCGTCTGGGCAAGCTATCGAGTATAACCTCATCACATCAAGTACAGCTTGCTTAAGTCGTCTTTCTAACTAGCCGGAGGACGTTATACACTACGTTTGCCTATGTGTCGTCTCCACTCCATAACTCGTCTGCTCCAGCGATTATCGGACCAGCATACTGACACGTCAGCTTGCTAATACGGTGAGCTATGTCGGTCTCTTTGGTTTTCTGACGGATCACTTCGTTTCGAATACGGCCCATCAGAGAGACTCCGAGTATAGCCCTTTCCATAGCCCGCTGAGCCACTTTAAACGCATTGGTTGCAGACTTTTGTTGTGAGGCATTGTGGTATCGACGATTTAAAGACTTGGCGTAGTATTCCAAATGCTGCCCACCCTAACTGTATCCTCTTATCGGCGTCTCTCTCGAAGCTGCATCGTTTACCCGAGGTAAACATATTTTTGAACCATTTCTAGAGTTGTTTCATCAACGATTACCGGTCTCGGATGTACGAGATCATTGAACATACTCGTAACCTTAGTTTTGTCCAGATTCATTCATTCAGCGAAGCGTAAGTGGAAGATGTACTTACCGTTAATTTTGATTCCCCGGCCAGTCCAATCCAATGATTTGAAGATGTCTTCCAATGCCTTCGTAAACAGGTTAGGAGATATAACATCTCCCTTACATACTCCTCCTGTCTTAATCTCTTAATGGTAGGGAATACGTTCCCAATCTGGCCTAGAGAAATTTAGCCAGACGTAAGCTCGTAACTGTTTCGTGTGTAGTCGATTTAATAAGTTATAAAATTGTCACCTTTTCTTTAGTTACAATCCTAAACAAAAATTATCTCCATATTAAGCTCTTCACCGTGGTTGGTGTAAGTGCTTGTATTTGTATAGTTACATACATACTTTGTATAATTACATACAAAAATATTATGTACCTACAACTAATACTCTAAGTATGTTGTAATGGGTTACGTCTCAAATAAAACAAAATAATTTTTCACATTTATTTATTTTTATTTACTCGTTTGAATCTGAGAAATTGAATCTGTCTGTTGTATGTGTACAAGAAGATACATTATTTGTAAGAGACAAACAAAACTGTATTTACAGTATGCATATCAAAATGGCTTCCCAAGCACAATTCAAGATGGCGTCTTATTACTTTTGATCATGGTACAATAAGATGCTAAGCTTGGTATGCCATTCCCGTGACAGCTGGTTGAATTCACGGGACAAGCATACGTCATCAGCTGCTGTCCTCGGTACTAAAACTCCTAATTGTCAATTATAGGCAGCACTCATATACTTGTGCCCGAGCTTGTCCCACTTTCGTAAAGAATCTACCTTGTTTTATTGTACCATGCCTTTGATGACTTTTCGAGGCGTAAATACAGTCTCCTTAGTCCAATTTACATTTAACAATGGTGTGGATGGTAAATACAGATATATCTTAAATACAAACTAATTTTATAGCCTAGAGCGGACCATAGCAACGTATTTTTAAAATATGTTTCATTAAAACTGCTTTCGGAAATTGTTGCGAGAAACAATATGTTCGAAAAAATCCATATATCTAAATGAAACGTTTTATAAGAGCAGCACTCGAATCTTTTGTTTTTAAACTTAAATGGGAGCGCGACGAGAATTTTTATTTTTATGTCAAAAATTATTTAAAATTATTCTAAAAACATGTTGCTGTCGGTCACTCCAGAGCGTAAAGTTATGAAAACTGTGCTGCAAAATAGGTCGATTACAAATCATCTTACAATAAACAAACATTACCCTTTTCTTATTTCGTACGGCGCGCGGCAATCCTTTAATTTAGTTAAGATCTGATCTAATTCACTAAACTTATCAACTGTTTTAGGTAGAACCTGAACATGACGATTAAAATTACTTTTCGTTCGAACTTGGAGATGTTATCTATGAAATAAGAAAAGCATACTGTTTCAGAATAAAGATTATTTTCTTGACATGACATGTGATACTAAATTCCAATACTATTTCGGTGCGGCTGTAAAGATGAGTTAGAGCCAGATTGGAACGCGATGTGCCTTGTACTGCGACACGTTTTGACTTTGTAATGAACCGTTTACGTCTTATTTACGACCCTCAGATCACACGCCATATCTGAATATGATTACTGAACTGAACCGCACCGGAGTATGCTTGTAAATGTTAGGAATAGATCGTACAAATAGTGCGGGCGGACCTCGATAAACCGTACAATTAGTAGCTGCCAAAAGTACTTCGATTATTCGGACTGCCAATTGTCGCAAATCGTAATGCTCTGCGTAAACTGCAACTTAATTATTTAACTGATATTTTTGGTACATAGACCTTGACCGGATCGTTTGCTAGTACGAGTTGTTGTTGAAATATTTCAACTTTAGGCGTTAACCTTCGCTGAAAATAAGTGAAAGCTGACATTAATCGCGATGGTTAATTCAGTTTTTTTAAAGAAATTTCAGGAGCTAAATAAATTAAGAAGTTTTCAGTTTTACGCTCGCGAAGCCTCAACACGGTATAACGATTGGCAATGATCCCAACATCGATGCACGTAATATAAAATAAAGGATTATAGAGGTTACAAAGAGTTCAAAGAAAAATAATCTTTCTCAGATCCATTTGCGAGTTGACAATTTTTACTACATTCATAAGTCTTATACACTAACATTCATCATTTTTATCATATTAATACTTACTAATCTTATATTAACACAAAGTCCATATGCAACCCCACTAAAGGAATTTAATTAAAATTTGGAAGGATCCGTTTCAACGTAAGTAAATAAATACTATTAAAATTTACGAAGCGCGGGATTGCCAACATAGACGAATAAAATCTATATACTCTACACTAGTGACCACTTGCTATTTATCTTTCGAAATAAATAAAGTTAAAAGACCAGTCATAAAAAATTATAATAAAACGGTCACTAGCGGCCGACTGATTAACTAAAATACGTTTTTGGAATGTCAAACTATTTTTGTATATATGGATAACGAAGAAATTTTTTAAAATGACAATAAATACAATTACATATTGTAATATAGAATCTAATATTATCCATCAAATCTCTATTTTTTATTAGATTGCGCGGATGAAAATTACGCGGATATTTCTTTTGACTTTAAATTTGAAAACACTGTCCGCGCAATTTGAAATACTGTACAGTCAGCAACACTGTTCAGCATGCAAGTCCAGCGTTACGCGATACCTTTCCGTCCCCTCAAGAAACTGACTCAGAAAATGACCGTTACGTACAGCGCGTGCTACTTACTCATACATGTATACGACAAACGTCATCCGTTCGATGTGCGCCGATATCACGACATTTATTCCAAGTGTCCGGCCTATGCTAAGTCAACTGAGTTGCAAACAATGATGCTGACTGTATTTTTTATTACAGAGAAAGTATCTAAGTTTACTTTATACTGTTTATATCCTAGTTTGAGTAAAGGTACACAATCAATACAATTAGCTGATACATTTATCGATAAGCTCTTGTTTTTATATTCATTAACATTTAGACAACATTCAAGAAAATTTGATTTATTACTAGAAATGGTACATATATGTGTAAAGGGTTGCTCAAACAATATAATATATATAACTTTGGAATTCTCATTAAAATTTCGAATTCCCACCAGAATAAACTATGAATGGGAAATCACACAAAAAAATTGACACATAAGTGACCTTTCTACTTTAACTATGCGATGGATGGTCTACCAAAACTTGGATTTCCTATTGAAACTATACCGTATATTATTAAACATACATTTGAAATTAATTTAAGGTTTTGTTTGAAACACTTCTATTTTAGTACGGATGACAGAAACAATTTGGTAACTTTGTGCATGTAATCAGAATATTAAAAAAAAATTAAAATATTTATTAATGGCCACGTTTTTCGACCGCTTAGTTTGATCAATCGGACAATGTCAACATCCCAGGGTGGATTTATCGAAAGAACTAAGAGAAGGTACTCATGGTCTGTATTAACTTTTCTCCTGAGCCAATTAACTGATTTGTCAAACGATTAAGGATAAGATGACGTTTTGTCGTGATTTTTAGTAGACAATATATATAACAAATATATGGGAAGTGGATATAGAATTCGGAATCTTACACATTCTTTGATATGCATTTTTAGACACCTTTTATAGAAACACTTAAAATAGACAACATCTAAGGCTGGTTCCACATTTGGGACGTCTCAATGTAACGTTAAAAGAGTGCAAAATCGTGCCTTTCATTCATCGACTTGTCACGTAATCGCTTGTCTGTAACATGATCTTAATGTCTGGTACTGTATCGGGCTTTTGATAATGTTACGTGACCGCTAGTCTTGACAGAACGTTACCACCCTGTTACAAAGCGAACACGAATCATATTCGTCTAGTTCCACATACGCATTTCTACCAATAGGAACCAAATAGATATCACATCTGTTATCTATCTACACATGTTGTTTCTTGTATTTTATATAGCATCTCTAATCATTTATCTAACATCAAAGAAACACGCCACAAATGTGGACCAAGCGTAACACTTATTAAACAGTATATGTACATTTTTACATCTCCGGCCTATAGGGACCATAAATAAAATATAATGAACAATATTCTAACGCATGTTGTATATAATTATCAAGTTTTAAAAAATATAGTAATAAAACAAATCGAGAATTATACACGCCTTACCGTGTCAGATAAACAAATTACAAAATAAGTATGAAAATGTCTCAAATGTAATAATAGGAATATAAAATACGTACTTATGTCTACACACTGATCTGACAAGGATGGGGGACCTAAAGTTTGTCAAGGAAAGGTGGCTAGAAGAGGGGTAGCAGGCCACTGGAATTATATTTCGCACCTGAAGACGTGTTGATGTGAAACTAATTCCCAAATATAACCTAATCTAATCCCCGCCATATCGCCACCTCTCACTTGGCATACTTACATTTAGTACATTTACTATGAGTTAAAAGTTTTCACTTACTATGAGTTAAAAGTTTAGACTTACTACGAGTTAAAGTTTTGGCGTCAACAATGAACACCCGTTACATTGCAGTACTTCAGGGCTTTGTATTGAGAACGCGTATTTTACGTTTCATTATTTGTTCTGTCATTATATAAAAAATCAAGTCATGGTAGTAAAAAACTAATGTATTAAAACTTATACTATAATAAAAAGTGAAAAAAATAAAAAAATAATGGCACTTATCTTAATGCAACGTAAAAAATATTAATTTACAAATCATACAAAAGTATTTAAAATCGGAATACAAATTACTAAGCCTTACATAGTATATCAGTTCCGTTTAAGTTTAATTTCTTTAAATATAAAAATCAATTGTAATAAAACAAGAAACGATTTAGGCGGGACTTGGAGTCAGCCGTAAATCTAATCTATCAGTCATCTCCTTATTATTAATTGTCAATGTTCTTTTGTCATTTCACTTTTGTATTGGCTGAGTAATAAACGACAAAAAATCGTTTGTTGTCCGATTTAAGATTTAATTTATTTCTTTTATATTCGTGACGTTCCGAAATTATGTCGAACGCAAGTGAACGATCCTGTTTGGCCAAATTGACTTAACGTTACCTTTACTTCTAAAATAGAATAACCGATGGGCCTCAAACAGTTCCTACTCAGTAAACAGCGTCACTTGCGAATAACATAATTTATACATTTTTCTGCCTTCACCTTAATTCAATACCTAACATATAAAGAGCTTTTAGTAGAATCCCTAAAAAACCGCCGTAAGTTATCACAGGCTTATAACATTAAGGCTGCACAGATTGTTCCATGGCGTCCGTAAAAACGATTGAAGTCGCTCTTCGACGCCGCTCTATGCCGCCGGTAAATTACGACACACGTATTCTCGTTTGATTTTTTAAAAAACGTATCAAAAGATTGTTTTAAGGGTAGGGACAAATCTAGCTGAAAGATCTCGTGCAAAATTCCACGAACAGAATTCAGTTTCAGATGTCAATGAACGAATCTGATCCGAGGGCGACGGAAATCCAGCTAGATGACATGAGTGACACATTTTAGACAATTGTCTGATAGTGATAAACACTGAAAATTGGCGCCCTGCTTCAGCGGTGACGAATGAAAAGTCCGCGCAGAAAAGTAATTGTAATCGAAGTAGAATTCAGCTCGCCATTTTTTAACTAGATTTGTCCACCTTAAATTATTTCAATAGCGTTAAAGACGAGATACGCGTGTAGTTTTACACTTTAATAAGTTGTTTACTACATGCAATGATTGTATATACGGTGGGTCCAATATTATATAGAATCACAACTATCCAAGACATCCACGAAGAAGTGAAAATAAAGCAATAAGGCCATCTCACTTGATCTTGACATCTATCACTGTCGCGTATCACTCCATAGCAGTCTAAGGGTTTGTCTCTTTAGAATCGGAGTATTTCACCAGAGACAATGCGAATTGGTATCGCCACTAAGTCTAATTGCTAGCACCATGATTCCTCGTGGGGTCCCCTGTCATCGTCAGAGTCACCGTACATATCAGCCAGTTTGCGGAATCGGGGACCAAACGTTGCCAGATAAGTGAATTTCAGATCGCCGTCGTCTGTGCCTATGGACAAAATGAAAAAATAAAATGAAAACTGTTGCTCTAAGATGGACTAACAGGTTTAGCTTAGAATTTCTCGAGATAATTTTCTCAACGCGATTCCGCTGACAAAAGTTTCATACTTTTTATCATATTTTAAAAATAGTAAATCGGATTATAAGGTCAGGAAATGAATATCATTAGCATTCAACTTCAAAGTGAATCTCAATTTTCGTTTATAAATACTTTTTGTTATTATTCAAAACGCTATCACTATCTAAAACAAAACTACCGCATCCGTGGCCTAATGGCTACACGCTTGGACTAACGAACCGCAGGTTCGATTCCTAGTGATGATTCCTTATTGGTAGCCGGTTTGGTTGGTGGTAAGGCATTTTCTATGTCCACTTGGCTAGTTACCACAATGTTACCTCAGTTTATAGTTGTACGGGTACACAACACACACACAATAAATGAAAGGTAGCAGGGCCAGCGCCAGAGAGCCACTTACCATCAGGTGAGATTAAGGCCCAAAATAAAACTAAATGTTATATATTTAATGAACACTTACAGCTGGCCAATGAAGAAAGCGAGCCGCTGGTGTTTCCGTCTCCCTCGTATGCGTAGTGGCGGACGTCATCATAAGGAGTGGCCTCGGGGTCGCGATCCAGCACGGATTTCTTGTCATCAAGGAAGCCGGAAATGTCAGTGGGAGCAGCAACCACACCTTTAGATAATAAAGAATAAAAGTCACATATTGTAAATATCAGCATAGCAATAGCATTTGGTATATGTAAAAATAGGGAAAAGGCGAACCTTTCATTGTGTGCTACGAATATTAAGGAATTATTGCAAAAAGCCAAAGTCTGTGTTGTTCTTGTACAAGATAGATACAACCAAAGTTTTTTGTGTCTAAGTTCTTTTGGCTTTTGATTACGGAGTCCATAAAACGATTGAACGGGATTTTAACACAATGCAATTCCTGGCTGTCCTAGAAGTTGCTCATTTCTGCAGAAACTCTAAATTATCTGATCTGAACTGATCGTAATGAGATGTACTAAATATAAAAACTGAAATTCAAAAAGTATTCGTAATTCAATACGTTCCACAGCACTTGATTCTGTCAAAAGCATCATCAAAGTTGACACATTACTCGTATATAGATAATTAGATATCCAGGAAATCATTTTAGTTAATCTGAAATTAAAGAAAAAGCTATCGATAGAAGCTTGCTCACTTGATGGGCAAGACTAAATTGCGAATTGAGTGGCAAAGTGTGGGATGACACATCATCGTGGAGTGTTCTATAAACGCAAGTGAGTCATTCATTCATGAGCAGCTTCAACTGGAACCTGGTTGATGTTGGTACACATATTGTAACAAATGACAGCACAGTTGAGAACTTCTTCTAATGTATTTCTACAGTCCATAATAATTATTACAACATAACAGTTTATTGTAAGAGCGTTCGTTTATCTTTATCCATCTCCAATTATATCAGTGTTATTCTTATTCCCTCAATTATATCCTTGTATTATCATTTTTCATGTAATATGTTTGTTGTAAACATTTTATGGACAATCATCCATATTATTTTTACTTACGGGGTGGATGAACAATCACGGCTCGAGCTAGACCTAGGTGAAAGTAAGTTTATATAAACTTTTGCTTAGATACAACTAGTTAACTAACTAACAACAAGATAACTAACAATTAACTAACTAATTAATTTAAAAAGCCTAAAGAAATTTTTACGTAAAACAAGCAACAATACTTCTACATTTCTCTTCGGAAACCTCTACGTGGATTTTAATTTTTTATTAAAACTGCTAAATATCAGATCACTTATTGATGACATGTACCAGCCTGTATTTTTCCGGTCAAATTTTGTCTAATCTACACGCTACTACTTCTAATGAGCGTTTGAAAAAAGAAACAACTTTTTGGACTGTCCAATTTGTATCCGTCAATCAATTTTGCATAATCAATCTCATACTTATTGCAGTAAAACCAGGTAAAACCTACGACAGGTAATCGTAGAATATTTGCTATTGTTTGTTGTCTTCAGCATCATTTCCTTTTATTCAGAATTGAACGAAATATATACACATAAAAAAGGATAACAGAGATGAATGGAAATGGTTCAATATCTGATAGCAATGTACCTGGACGAATAAAGGCTCGTATTCCAGGATGTATGAAGACAAATCCAGGTATGAACAGACCTAGCGCATTGAACAGAGCCTATAAAGTATTTATTAATCTACCTTAGTTTGAGACAGACTGTAATACATTGTCGGAATCGATACTCATTTCAAAGAACGAAATAATCAATTGGATCATGTTGTAGCTATTAAAATCATTTCAGAATTTTTATATGGATTGGGGATGATAGCTTTTGATCAAAATGAACATGAAAGCTGTAGAGACGAGCCGCGTTTAGGCACTAGGCCACCAGAAGCAGCGCTCTAGCACTCTAGCTCCGAAAGCGGGGTGTGTAGTTGCTATGTACTCTGTCATCAAACAAAGTGAATATTCTACTTATTTCTATTTGCTTTATTACTATTACAATACAGTAACCCTTCGAAAATGTGTCAGATAACCAAATATACTTACAATGACGGTAAGGACCTGCTACAAAAAAGACCATTATAAGGTATATAGATAAGTTATAAGGTGAATCCATTAACGTAACTAACGTTGTTTAAATCGAAAAGGTTCGATACTATATATTTAATTATATTTCCACTGAGATGAACCCGAACAAATATACAAGGCTGCGTAGCAGAAGCTACTTATGCAGTCTTCGTAGAAATTTGATGTGGACCTTTGACACAAACTAAAAGGGTGTAGATCATAGTTGCGAAGTTCATTACCGCGATGTACGTTACTGCGAAAGTTTACTATCGCGACGTATGCTGTTGCGAAAGTTATCTACTGCGATGTACGTTCCTGCGACAGTGTTTTTGAACGGATCTTCTTCGCTGCATAACGTGTGGCCAGTTTGAAAGTTGCAGTATCAAATTGACTGATTGTCTAGACGCTAGATTTAGTTATTGTATTAAATTCAAGAGCGGAAACGTGGAACTTACCGGGCGCCGAATGCAGATATCGTTCGTTGTCTTGGTGGTTGTGGTCGTACATCTGTCTCAAGACATGCAGGTCGTATCCAGCGTCACCTTCGCCACCGCCTTCGTCTTCGTAAGCGATGATATTCTCTCTAATGTCGTCGAGTTCCTTCTCGGCCCAGCCGTCCTTCCTCCTGCGATGGACAACGACCGCCAACAGCAACACTGGGGAGGCAACTGATGTGGAGCCAACTGACGTGGAAGCTTTTGTTTTTCGTTCAAAGATCGCGAGAGCATCCTTCAGCGGTGTGTTAGTAGATGACCCTAATGAGGCGAGTTGTGTTTCCCCTTCTTTGACGTTATTTTTTGTTGACTCCTTTTTTTTATATTTTGCGAGAGCAATTCCGCCTATACCTACGTAAAACGAGAAAATATCCAGATTGGATAAGGGCGATGCGTCAATTGAACCAAATACATCAATAAGGAAACAAAATCGTAACAGCATGCCCATTTAAAAACATTTACTTTTTCAACTAACAGAGAACAGAAAAGTGCAATGAGATTTTTATTTGTCTGACATCTATCACTTATTATTTATACTGGTTTCAGTCCATGTGCTAATGAAGTACTGGTTAACCACATCAACTAAAGATACATCTGGTGTTCAGCGAGTTTTGTCTACGGTCATATTTTAATTTAACGTCAGCTTGCGATGAAGAGCAGGCGTAAGCGGAAATTAAATAAATGTAGTGACTAGTTATAACGGAAATATTTTACCAGAGCATCGTAAAGCGATGATCAAAGCAAGCTTCGTTCCGACACACAAAAAAAACCAAAAACTTGCAATTCTCTTTTTTGGATACGAGTATAATGATTTCGTAAAAGCGCGGGGTTAATTGAATGAACAAAACATCGCTAAAGTGAATTGTGCTTCAGTTATACGCATAAAGTTCAGTTCCCAGACTGAGACAAAGAACATTACGGTTGACCAAAACACACTTCCAAAATAATCATAAACATGTTAATTGGGTGCTATAGAAACCGGTGCAATATCAGATCTTTGACAAATACAATATCCACGGTGATGTCTCGCATTCGATAAGTTAATTTGGCATATTTTTACACCAAACAATCACAGCGATTTGAATAGCTACCCATAAAATTCTAGCGGAAATGTTAACATTACTTATTTGCGCTTCGAGATGGTGTCTGCGCTTGTGTTCAAAAGAAAAATATAGTTTAAGACATGATAAGTAGCTCCAGTTTAAAAATGGATTCAAGTCAAGATTCTTTCACATGTGTGAAACCCTAACCACTATCACTAACCTTATGAATAGTGACCACACTATGTCTAGGCTAGGCACTAGGCTTATAGGGGAAGCTTAATCAATAAGCTTAGAAAAAATAATCGCTGTTACCATTATTCTGATTTGCACTAAGTGAACCTTTACGAATGGCTAAAGCTAGACTATAAATGAACTAAATCATATATTCCCAACGGGGGCGGTACCACCCCCTAGTAGGCACTGGAGCTATTCGTGGGGGCAGTAGCACCAAAGGCAAATAGAGGGCGTTTTTTTCTAACATTTTGTATGGTCATTTTCTTTATCAAATGTTTTTTTTTTCACGACCACGAGGAGCACGGTTAGAGAAGATATAATTAATATTCAATTTGTGATTATTAATAGAGGTAGTAAACATAAATATACAACTGGTATAATTAAATATTATGTAAAAGGGAGCTTTCGATTTTTTTTCGGGTAAAGGGTGCAAAAAAGGCTGTGAATCTATGAGCTAAATGACAGCACACAAACCTAAACAGCACTCGTCATACCGTGTTTGTGAACTATTACTAAACTGTGTAATAGGTCAAATTAAATAAACATTGCGAGTACTTCGACTCTTATGTATCAGCTAATCACAGAGCATTTATTTATCCCGCAGCAATTTGTACGTCTGACAAACACGGTATTCTCGCAAACCCAATCAAAGTTCTCACACCAATTCCTAGCTTAAGCAACAGATGAGTGGATCTTTTATGTTACTCATTTCGAACATGTCCATAGGAGTATACTACCGAATAAAACCGGGTTGCTTAAACTGCGAATTCGTATTTATCATCACTATAAAACACTATTCACGCTTGCGATCGAGTTCATATTTATATTCGAAATTCGACAATATTCCGGAATAAAATCTTTAAGCTTTAGGAAAAAGCAAGCGTGTACAGCATCCTCAAGTTTCTCCTAAAACAATCATCTCTATTCCAAAGTCACGCATCATTTAAGGAGTAGTTTCACATTACCGAGCTGCGCGACCTAAGAATAGGCGCTAAGGATACTCGTGAAAGAGATACATGTCAGTAAATGCGTATACTTACCGATTAGCACAACGAAACAGACGAGGATGGCTACGAGGAAATTGGTGTCAATGCCAAAGGTGACAGCGGTGAAGGTGCCGGCAGTGCAGCTAGAGTCAGCGTTTTCTTGGTAGGCTGGCTCCCCGAGGTTGTACATCTTAAATGAAGGTAACAACGTTAGGTAACCGTAGTTAAAATCACGCAAATGTGACGCATATCTATTCAAATTAATGAAATATATCCATAACTTTCATCCTGTTCTGATTTTCCTTCAACACATTGAATAGAAACCATTTGGGGTACCAAGATGCGTCAATGTTTATGAGGACCAAGCCTCCAAAGAAATAATTTTAGGGTATAAAGTGGGTAGATCATACGAATCATAGTGCAGAATGCGATCGGAGGGTATATTGAAAAATATACTAAATACTTTAGTATTGTTCGAATGATGACAAGCTTGAAAGTGATATTTATTCGAAAGGGTTGTCAAGGCATTTAGTTTAAAAAGTAAGAGAGTATCTATAGTCTGGTATGAAACACGGGATGTGTTAGTCGATTTTGGGATTTTGGGATAAGTGACTAGTGACTAGATGATACATATTTTCAATAGTCTTTTCCTGAATAATGTAGATGCTTACAAAATCGTTGATGGTAAAGTTACTGATACATCCAATAAGGCGCTTGTTGGTTGGTATGTGGCGCCATTTGTACAACTCTCCCAGCTCTTGCAGGTCCACGCTGGCACCGCCTAATTGCAGAGGCCCGTTAACTGTCAAAAAAAAGTTTATTAGTAAATGGTTGTCAGAAAAAACGACTAAGAATATCTGGGGATCATCTAACTGGTAATGCTATCTACTAGGAAAACACATCAAACACATATACAATGCAAAACGATAGACTGTGGAAGTTCTTTCCAGAGGCTATCAAACAACCCAAATCTACAGCTTGGGTGAGATTGGCTATAACTTCAAACTTATTCGCATCAAACTAGCTTATAATCTTCTGCTGTAACACCGTGGATATGTTCACTCAAATCAATTGGATATGTGCAATTTAGTCCGAGTATTCAGTTCAAACTATACACATTTTTGTTTTGAACTTCACTATTCACAGCTTTGTTGGCTAAGGTTGGAACCGAACTCTTCGTTTACCCGGAATCTCATTTGATCGCATTTGTTTGTTCGCCATCGGGGCAAAACGAAAACTCAGTGTAAATAACTTTGCGGAATTGATATTTTCTATCTACACAATCCAATCTTAGGGCTCAAGTTTCAAACTTTCTAATCATGTTTTTTTCTCTTGTTGTGCACATATGCAAGCGACGCGTTTGGTTTAAATTAGTCAAGATAGCGGTAAGCGGTAATGTGTTGACATGTCTTTAATAACAAACATCATCATCATCAACAGCTAATATATGTTCCAAATGCAGGTGCTCAGGCCTAGTCTCCTACAGAGAGTGTGTGGGCTATAGTCTACCACGCGGGCCCATTTCGGATTGGTAAGACTTCACACACACCTTTGAATTTCTTCTTAGGACTGAGCAGGTTTCCTCGCGGTGTTTTTCTTTACCGAACAGCCAATGATAATGATTTTGATCATACATACATAAGTTTAAAATAACAGATTGGAATTCATTGGTATGTAAGAGTCAGAATTGTATAGAATGCATGGTTATAACAATCATTTGATAAAAATATTTTATGTATGGGCAAATGTACTTTACGGTTTGACGAAGAGAGAGAGGGAGACGCAATAACGACTTACCATTCAGATATTGATTGGTGCCAGTGGGGGCAGCAAGGCTCATGCAGGTTGACTTCTTGCATTTGTCTACAAACATCTCGATGGCGTTCTTGGAGAGGGCTATTTCAATCAGATGCGACTTTCCATCAGCCACATTGATGACGCTGTTGTTGAGCTTAGTTGTTCCAGTGCCGTAGTTTACCATCAGGACTGGGTGACCATCCTCAAGTTCCAAAGACATGAAATCTGCAAACAAATAATTAAAATTTTTATCTGATTCTGATCTGATCAATAAGTAGACACAAAGTTGATTGAAATAATCATCATTGAAGAGCTGGTCACAAACACACCTCACTTCGATGCCACGATATAAAATGCCAAATCAAATTCACCAGCGGGTGCACAGCAGCCGGCTTGCTTTGACTTAGCGGCGGCATCGTTTGATTAGTCAAAGTGGCTTTTAACAAAGGCGGTACTATCTTAGCGAATAGACTTTAGTAAAATTGGACATACTTGTATAAGTCGTCTAATATGATACGAATAGGCAGATTCTGTTCCTATTCGAAATTTGAAACAACCCGCCGAAACAGAAGTCATTATAATATGCACCATATCTACCTAGAACAACAGCTCTGTTACCGCATCCGTGACCTCATGTCTACACATTTAAACTAACAGTCCGGAGATACCAGGTTCGATTCCTAGTGGATCTATCGATACTCAGTTTGGTTGGTGGTAGGGCATTTTCTGTCTTGTTATCTAAGGGCTGTCAAACAGCAGTGTTAATAGCACTATTGTGTTGCGGTATGAGAGGTAGCAGAACCAGCGCCTCATTGAGCGAGCGATTGAGGCGTCTGGTTGCGCACGATTACCATCCAACGGCCTTATCGTCACTTACCATCAAGTTAGATGAAGGCCAAGAGAAAACCCATCATACTTTTTTTACTCAATATACCACGCTCTATCTTCAAAACTTGCCCAGCCAACAAATGACCAAGAATAACTCATCAAACAAAAACGAACTATCATCGTTATAACTAAGTATGTCCCTAACCAGTGAAGTTGGTGAAAGTAACAATGAATACGTCAAGGCAAATTGGCTTTACAACTTGAATAATGTTTTCCTGACGAAATCCACAATAGGGCCCTCATTCTTTAGGACCCAGAGCTGTTTTCCTGTAGTCCATTAAATAGGGTTGCCATTTTACACTTTTCAGAACGTTATAAAGCACATCTGTTTTTATTGCACTTTATCTGATGTGTTTGAAAATAATTTTATTAGGAAATATACAGAGATTCTATGACAAAGTGATCGCTAAAGCAAATGTTTAGATGTTGTTTAGTCAAAGATTGATATTACTTGTATATATACCAGATAAATCCTTCCCTTCCTTATGTCGCCCCCGGCACACGCTGCTTCATCAAACAATGCTGATACGCACTCAAATCAGGTGCGGCGTACAGCCGCTGGTGAATTCGGAATTTTATGTTCAAGCAGTGAGGTTGTGTTTGTGACTTCGTGATGACTGTTGCTTATATAGAACATGTGTTTGATTCTATGCTTCGTCATTTTGTTGATTAAGTTATTTAAGACTAGTTCTTATTACAATAGCTACACATTCCGTTCAGACGTACCGAAAATATTACAGCGAATGGACTATACTGTACTTTAATAAAATAAAATAAAAATTACGAGGCGCAGGCCCATTTCAGGAGGTTCTCTGAGCCAGACACCACCAAACCCTCATACGATATACTCTGAAATTTGTGATTCGATGATAAAATTATCTTTGATGAGACAGTCACCGATACACGACTCACAATTTTCACTCGTCACTCGATAGAATTAAATATCAAAATAACCACCATATCGGTAGTAACATTATGAAACAAGGGTGAAAAATTAGTATACATACGTTTAATAACTTGACAACTCTACCCAATTTTACCAATTTTTATATTTTATGCAATATTTTTTTATGAGACAAAAAGATATCGCGATCGAGTCGCGAGTTTTAGTGGGTCAGGGAAGAATTTTAAGATCACTTAGAACACCAGACATAATAGCTGTCTTATAATTTTCATGTTGCGCCCAAAAACGCAGCGCAGCCCTATTCTATAAAGAGGCAAATGTCGAAATCAGTCGATCAAAACACGAATCTAGTTGCATTCGTGAAATTACGCATACACGGGCGTCCTTTGTGACTTAACCGTGTTTCCTCGGCTTTAATGATTTTTTAATGATCACGTAATGACTGACGGCCGCGCGACGTGCCTTGTATGATTTATGGAAGTTGGTGGGAGCGAGGTCACGTGATAAAATAACTAAAACGACGTATAATAGAGATGGGAACGCCCGATATTGGTTTCTAGGGACGAAAATCGACGAAGACGAAAGGGCGTCACCCTCCTTCGATTGAAAATCATCTCGACTTTTGAGTATCGCAATAAGTTTTACAAATATCACACCCACGACTCAGTGTGATAGTGGATAGCTAGCTAGGTCTGTATAGATTACAAAAGTCATCACGAAAATATAAATTATTGTCTGTTTGTATGTATGTTGATCTCGGGCACTGAAAATAATCACCCCATGCTTGCTTAATAGTGACATAAAATTCACCTAATTCCACCGGTCCCAATTTTACTATCGGTCAACCAGAAGAACGGCTGTGTTCCACCCCTACTTGGTTGACATTCCACCATTCCACACGATTATGCTAAGGAATGGAATTCACTGCCGGCTTATCTCGAGCGCTACAACCTGGATATCTTTAAGGTGAAAAGGCTATTTCTAGGCAACCAGGAACCATCCTAGACCACATCTTCGTTTAATATCAGGTGAGATTGTCTCAATCTATTGAAACCAAAACTTGGTGTCATCAAGTGAGTTCATCCCTCGAAAAGCTATTTCAACTCGCTCATATTTGTTTGGAAGGCCTCGATTCTGTTTGTACGTAATTAATATTCTCTATAAAAGAAAACATGACTCGCCTATAAATAACGAGCCGATGGGGTTGATGCGAGTACAAAAATATACTAGTAAGTTTTGTAACATGTAATTATATCTTTGACGATTCACAGCCTTTTGTTTTCTGCATCGGTACTTATCAATTAATTGTCTTTTAATTTTGTCGAACATTTCATTACGTACATACATCACGCAAAATAGGCGCACTTAGATGGCATATATGTTTTCATATAATATACTAAGAATTCATGGAACCCATTATCGTCGGAAACATCTGACGATCAATTATTATGTTTGACAATTAGTATATTATTTATTGATATTTCTTTAAAAGCTTTTATGGATGTATTTGGAAACCTAAGACAGTAGCTCCGTATCCAAGGAGATACATTTTATTTTTCGAAATTATGGAGAAACGGCGAATTGATACAGCGCAAATACTTTTATACGTAGCTTTTTTAAGTTTGAACAATAATAATATTAAATTATGGCTTTCTGGACAAATAATTGCAAATATATCGATTGTTTCCCTTTAACAACTTTGGCTCAAACCCAAAATATTCATAACGAAGCACTCGAGAATATTTTCTTTATTTCCTTTAAGTACCCTCCAAATGGACACAAATTAAGTCAATTGTTAACGAGAAAAGTGTAGTTTCCACTTAGTGAGATTGGCTATTTGGCAGTAAGCGAAATAATCTTTGCTTTCCTTGCAATCGTTTGCCAAGAAAGAAAAAAACTTGTTTGGTGTGCTCGCAGTTAATTTATCTATTTTTCACTTAGTTTGGAGACATCTTATTTCAGGTACAAAATTAGCTAACCAGAGAACTTTCTCAAAACATACTAGTTTCCCGCGTATCTGCGATCTTGACAATCTATTAAGGTGCCGTTACACGTTTCGGGGTACATTACATATAACTAAACTCGTCGCCAAAATTTCACGCACTACCCTGACCGTAAATCGGACACAAATGCTGCAACAGTTCATCTAGTGTGGTTCTTATCGATAAACAATTTATTTTACACTTAATGAAATATTGCCCTATGAGAGTACATCAATATACAATAGATATCGATTTGGGCCACATTTTTCTACACACACTTATGTCAAACCAGTCCGTGAAACTCTAGCGTTGACTATAGTTGTAGAAATTCGTAAATCATACTGTGCTTTAGAAATCCACGTTCAGAGTTGGGGAAGGTTGCTAGTGTTCAAAGAATATATAAGTTTGTGCCGTTCAGAATTTTGCATATTTACAAATGAATTAGAAACAGAAAATTTTCGCTGTCAATAACAATTCCGCGTATGATTTTGAAAATAGAGTGCGGTTTGAAGAAATAAATTGACAGTATGTAAAAGGCTTAATTAATAATAGGCTACACGAAAGATAAAATCTAATTTAGCATAAACCGGCGTGTGTAAGTATATCCTGCTTTCTCAGCGTATTTTATCTTTACGTCGATTTCTACATAGTTACTACACAATCTGTCAAAAGCTAAGTTCAAATTTCTGAAGAAAAAAAAGAGAAGAATTTCACGTAAAACGACGAAGGTTTGACTATATTTTCTAAATCTATGACTCGTGCGCATTACATTACTACCAGAAATAAACTCATTTTGACAGTTGCAATAGGTTCAGTGCAATCTATCGCGTAAACCGAAACTAGTTTTGTTCTTAAAATCCCCTGCTTAGTTTTCATAGACCATCCGCTTTAGCATGAGACGCGTAAGAGCGGTGACAGTAATATACTGCCATATCTTAACGTCAAATCGTATATGTATACTTTTGACGAATGAATATGAATATTATCTCATTCCCACCACTCTCATGCGTCTCATGCTACGCAGGCATGATATATTTACAGGTCCTTGAATTTTGTGTAAGTTCAAGTATGAAAGGACACAAAATTTTCCAAAACCCTTCGTTTGAACTTCCGTTTAAAAAATAAAAATACGGACAAGTTGACAGGACACGTCATCAAGTTTACTCACATTACATAACCCATAAATTAGAGAGGGACGAGAAGAGCCTCCGTGAGTTATGGCCGTCATAGGAAGCTCTGTTTTCTTAGGCCAAGGATAGTGTTACGTTGATCTATGTTAGCATACTCGTACAACGTTGATGTTTTCTATTACGGTCTTCGTGTTGTATAGGCGAGGTACAATAAATATCAGGGGTCAACTAAGATACTCGTATGTGTAGCTTGTGATATGCCGATAAAGAAATGGAAAAGGCGGACCTTCGTTTTATTAAATTCTACCGCCTAAGAAAATGTTATTGTTTTTTCATGTGATGTATGGAAAATTTATTCGTATACTTAGACAATTTGTATATTATTATTTTGAGGTATAGTAATATTGGTAGTATACCAGGATACATTACGCGAGAGATTAAACTTTTTAAATTTTCAGTACATTACTTTTTGTAATCATCTAAAACCGCCCATTAAATGGCAACATTAGGTTTCTGAGTAAGAAAAGCATACATGACACCCATTTGTGTTTTTAAAAATGCCATAAGGAATTATTGAAGATCTAATATCAAAACGGCCAAATAGTCTCGGCTTTATAATATTGTGACATCGTATCGTTAAATGGGCAATATGAGGAGTAGACCTATTGCGACATAGACAAACATTTTAGCATGACGCGAAATTGGAAGACTGGGTTTTAGGTACTCAGCTGGCTAAAGAGATCTCCCAACGATTACCGCATGTGTCGTACAAAACGACTAAGAGAAAAGTTGGATAGCAGCGTGTACCTATGTATCAACAAGATTTTACTGCGATCACGACTTCGATCTTTCTTGAGAGGCTCGTATCTAGCTAGCAATAGACTTATGCAGTCGATTACACAAATTACAACGTTTTATGCAGCCAATTACAAAGACTTATGCGGCCGATTACAAACATATTACAAAAATATTTGACTCACCTTCTACGTTCAGCACCGGGTTATGTGCAAGAGGGCCTAGGTAATAAATCAGGCCGTCGGTGTTATGCACAACTAGGTTCAAGCTCAAGTAAATATCAGAGCAAGGTGGTGGTGGCTGGTACATAGCGAACCCGTCGCCGTGAAACCCTATTGAAGAATGTTCGCAGCGAGGCCCTGACAATCCCTCGGGGCACTCACACTTGTCTCCGAAAGGTGTTCCTGTTAAGGGGAAATAAACGTAAGTAAGTAACATACTATCAAGAACTCATCGCCGCTTGAACCTTCGGAAGATCAGGATCCCGGTCATCACAGTTAAGCCAAATCATTAACGCTCATCAAATGTCTCGTGATCCAGTAAATTCCTATGTTGGCTCAAGGTTGCATTAACCGGTCGATTGTAATTCACTGGCTGCGGTTGGTGTATCATCCTTTGCCTGGCTGGGTGTGGTGCCTATCATCATCATCAGATATAAAGGAATTCATTGAAGTTACTATTCCTTTTTAAATGATAATTTAAAAGGATAAATGTTTTTTATTAGTTTTAATATGTTTCGAAGAATTTTGAATCAAATAGATTTGTATACTACAGAATTCTTACAAATGAGTAACTAAATACACAAAAGGAAGTCTTATCGCAAGAAGTGATTTCTTCTAGACAACCTTTGCATAATATTTTGGATGTTTTTCGTAATTTAAAAGTGTAAAATGCCGTGCGGTGTCAGCTTTAGAATAGAACCACCCCGAGTCATGCCGGAGTGTCTTAAAATGCTACTAAAAAGTGTTCAGGAGATGGACAGCAGAATCTATCTATATAGCAACATCTTACTGCGATCGCCATCCACCTGCCGAGAATAGTGATTATTGAAAATCCCCTCATATAAAGTCAATGGTGACAATCTGTGTAAGCCGAATATGATGAAACTATAAAATATGTATCGATGTAAAAATAAAACGGTACACTCGAGTACAAAAATATGTACGCACTTCTGTACCATGCCATCTTCACCCTTTATCGTACCTGTGCAGAGTGTTGAGTGAGTTGAGAGAAAAGTGGATACATATGTTGTTATAATACTGTTCCATTTATAGAATGGCCCATGATGTAAACCTCTGGCAAAAGACGGTTTCATGTACTTATTCACTAACCATGACGAAAATAGCGGAGGGTAGGGAGTGACACGTTATGACGTCAAAATGTGAATTAAAGTAACTAACCTCCATTCAAGCAGATAGTGAGCTCTTCAACCTCACAAAGGCACTCGGACTCGACACGTGCATTTACACCGACAAAGCTCGTAGCATTGGTGAACACAGCCAGTGGCACGTTTTGTTTAACGAGAACATTTCGGCAAGAGTCTTCGCATTGCTCATTCTCTATCAAGCATTCGTCTATGTTGATCATATAAATATCCAGTTCCAATTCCTTTTCGATCTGTTGGAAAAGAGTGGGTGTCATATTTTGACATTACATCACAAGCGCTAGCTGACAGTTTCGCATTTAAAGGCTAGCTTCGAAAATATACCAAACCGAAACAAAAGAATGCAAATAGTCGTAGTATCGTTATTTACAATGTTACATTAAGAGTATTTAGGATATTCGTTGGAGTGTATAAACCAAAATAATTCCAGGTGGAATTATTAGGATGATCACAAAACCATCTAACTTTGTATAAATTTCGGCTAGGCTTTAAATTTAGAATACACGCGCATATTCGCATATCATGACAAAAATAACAAAAGGACAAGGCCCTGAACGGTTTAAGAAATGATCATATCCATAAACATGATGACTGGTCTAGTGCTCACTGCAGCGGTCCTCTGACCGATTCCAATCGGAATCTTAACCACTACCCAGGCGGGTTGGATTCGGCCCTTACTCCTAGATTTGAATTGTTTCGTATTTTGAATCGAATTCTAGTGAGCATCTGGGAGAAAGTGCCATGCGACAGGTAGAATAGTGCCAGAATATGTTCTTAGAAACACTGTCGTGAAACTTGACGTAGCATTTAATCAACATCCATTATCTTAGATAGCATTTGAAACATTCTACGCAAGCATTTGTCTTATAGCTAGTACAATGTACACTCGAGTACAAATATGTAATATGTCACTTTAATCCTTGTTTGTATTGTACAATGAGGGAAATGACAATTAAACGTGAATATGACACGGTGAAAAATGGATACTTATTTTTGAACTCGAGTGTACATTCAAATGTAATCAAATTTTTCGTCAATTTCGATTCCTTTCTTCATTTATTGGTTAGACATAGATTTCGGGTGTGAATGAAATTTACGGCATGTGGATTGTGATTGTGGATAAGTTTCAAAGAAATATACACTATAATGAAAGTGTGGAGTCCATGAGGAGGAAATCCGTAGACAAACTAACGTCACCGACACAGCGCGACGAGTCAGTGAGCTGAAGTGGCAATGGGCAGGACACATCGCTTGAAGAACGGATAGCCGATGGGGGATAAGAGTTCTCGAGTGCACCAAGCCACCCTAGTAGACCAGGTGGATCGACGACCTAGTCAAGGTTGCAGGGAGTCGCTCCGGGACCGTTCACGGTGGCGCAACATGTGCCTACATTTCCCGGCTGATGATATTATGTCCAAATCAAAAGGTTACATGACAAACTTTTAAACTAGCTTTTCAGATTTCAAGTACTTATCCAGACACATCAGCTTAAAGCTTCTGGAAAAGCACGCATATCATCGAACGACCGTATGGTCACTTACCATCACATAATGGAGACGACAAGAGCGTGGGATAGAAACAAGCTCACCCAAAGGCATTTAGTTGAAGAGGCACTACGTTCATCAGAAATAGTGCATTGTACCTACAGTTTTCAGAAAGGTTGAGGTATATTCAATAACTGGAACGCAAACATCCAATTGCATAAAGCCCAGACCGTTGCTTGCGAACATGCAAAGCCCAGTTCTCGTGGAAACCGATATCCAAAATAGCACATAGTTAATGGATGTGGATTTTGGAACTATTGAATTGAACGGATCTGTCCGGAATCGGTCCGTCCCGACCTCAGTAAACTTGTCGGACCGTGTGCGCCCACTTTAATTGGATTTGCCAACACGTCAGCACCCGATCGCGTTTGTAAGCGAATATGACGCGTAGCTGAGTGATTTGATGTCTTTTTGGTTGCCAGTTTTAAAAATGATTATTTGAGTTCCACATTGCTTTACTCTGTTTACTCTACGCGGTGTACATTCATAAACATATTTTAGCTATAGCACGAGTTATGCTCGGAATTTTTCTATGTGACAAAATCTAGAAAGATGAAATCCGTAGACGAACTAAGTTCAACGACATAGATCGACCATTCGGTAAGCTGAAGTGGCAATGGGCAGGCCACATCGCTCGAAAATAGATAACCAGTTCTAGAGTCTCTCTTCTGGAGAACTCCCCAGAGTATGAGTTCTCGAGTGACGACCACGTACTGGTAAACGTGCCGTCACTTTATTACATGGACTGAAGGTCGCGGGTCGGTCGAGTCAGTGGATTCAAGTGTCTTGGGATAGGTCATACCATAGAGGAGGCCTATGCCCAGCAGTCAACGTCGCCCGGCTGATGATGCTGTTATCTTCATTAGTGGAACACAACCGTGCCACATTATACTTCTACTACTATATAGAATACTTCTATTACCCAATGGGAATAGGTTCGTTGTATGTTTACCCACAAGCAAATTCAGGATTCGGGCGGCAGACTAGTTCAATGTTATTAAAGATAACAAACAAACATAAAAACACGAATAAATACAAGTACTAGTTTCGATCTAAACTACGAACTGACTACAGCAGCTTGCTGTTTGATAGAACAGAGGGGACAGCGGAAACTTCAAACTTATGTTGTCTTACGTCGAGTCGCATTTGGAGACTAGATTTGTGGAATTGGCTACGAACTTTCCGTACCAAGGGAAACGATACAAATAGATTTTGATTTTCGGAGCAAAACAGTACGGAACGTAAATTCGTGTGCACTATTGCCACCCGATGTCAATGTATTCACGCCAAAGTAAATGACAAGACCAGTAAAAGTGATAACTATAGCAGCGGGGGTGCAAAGGGATGAAGAATAAATAAAATGTTTAATACGTTTTTTCTATTCGTTTCTATTCTAAAACGCTGGTAGAAATGTGCGCAAAATTTTAAATAAGGGGATGTCAATTTAAGGAAACAACCAGGAGTGTCGGTAATCGGTCCGTCTAGTAGCCACACGTTTTCCGGTACGTGGTCGCCAATTGTGTACTTTCAACCTAAATATGAACCCTAAACCACAAAATGTATATGTAAGTAATTTGTTAATGCTTAGAACTAGAAATTAACTTGTAAAACATATTATGAGAAGACGTAAAATTGCGATAATGATTTTGAGATAAAAATAAGAATTTAAAAACATGGTAGACGTAAAAGAGTTTCAAAATTGGCCAGTATCAACTTAAGCCGTAAAAAAGAAACACTATTAAAAAGTGTTGATGACGTTAGTGGTTTCCGTCAGTCCAACTAACAAAGACAGTATTTTAAGAAAATGTTAGTCCGGCCTATTCATAGGTACACGACTGCCGCAAGCGACAATGAAACGTAACAATACAGTTTGTGCACCATAAAACCGCAAAGGGCTAGATTTGCTGACCACAGCCTTACTGCCCTTTGTTTAAAGATCGCAGAGCATAAAAAGTATCACTAAAGACAGCGCAAAATTCGCTCAGTCATAATACAGTTGTTCAGCGTACCGTTTTTTGGATTGTGGAAGCCATACTGTTTAACTTCTCCGGTCGGTAATAGGGAGAGCCATGAGCCGAGAATCTAATGTCCAGGAAGTTGCCTTGGATAGTCTGTTTGTTGTAGACGGTAAAAATGTCCACGTTGTCAATTGAAGTGTTGTACAGCAGCGCCAGACGGTGGTGGAGTTTCTCCATTTTGCTATATCCCTGTGAAAGATCAAACAATATTTTAAATTTTTGAAATTGAAATAAAACCTCTATAATCTAAAGGAGAGATGTAGACATATTAAAGGTAATTCAATAGCTGCTTTAATGGTTTATTTCAAAATATTGGCTTGATTCCAATTGAGGGCTCATTAGCAATAATAATAAAACTGGCAACGCAGAGTGATTTTCCTTTTCGAGCAGAAATACAACAGAGTGACCATAGAGATAAAGATTTTCATTGTTAATACAAAGTGGAATCCAGCCTCCTAGTAAATTCACTATACCCTCCACCCGGGTGTCATTTCAACTGTCTGACCGCCTTGACCACAAGGCAAACGATACTCTACTTGTCATTGGAGGATATCGTAAACTGTAGGGATCACATATTCAATCGATAAGTCGAGATGTGTATTATATTTGAGAGGACCCAGAGTATGAGACATCATTGGAATCACACATCTGTGATAAGGAACACTATGTAAGCTCAATTATTAGTCATTAAATTGGGGAGCTATGACTAAATAATGAATTAAACAGACTGAGAACCATCTAGGTTTTTAATGAAATTTGTTGCGGTTGGCTTGACTCCAATACTATGTTCGTTTCACTAAGCACATTAATCGAGAACTAGTTTCAATAAAAAGTTTGCTAAAGCTGCTAGAGGTATAAATAAATACAATATATATACTCACGTCAGACTCCGGAACGATGAATTGTTCTGCAGTAGCATTCAAAAATCGAATTGAGCCCGATTTATCGACAGCCTCTTCCGGGATCGACTTGATGGTTACGTTTACTATGGCTGTTACATAGTGCTTCGGTACTAATGGAGGATTCTCTTCCGACACCTGAAATAATTTGTAATTAATATTTGCTGGCTTTCTCTGACCTTTCAGAAAATAGTAATCGTTTTAAGTTTATAAAAGGTGTTTCTACTGGCCCTCATTGCACCCGATTCTACGTCAAGACAACAATTTATTAAACTTGACCAACCTGCGTAGCATGAGACGCTTGAGGTGAGATATACCATTCTCACGAGTCTCATGCTACATAGGCTGATTGACTTAGAATCTGCGAGATTAAGGTCAAACTCAGCCTTATCTATAAATTAGTAAATATTAATCGATTGATAAGAACTTTAAAGGCAGTTTGACACCCTTCTTCATCAAGTCTAGTTAGCATCGCAGCTAGTTGGTATTGCTTATATGTTTTTCCTGACCGAAGTTAGTCTATAAAATAGCTTCAGACATATATGTGTTCAATCTATTGTCAACCCATCGCATTAGCCCCATCCCATACTTACCGATTCTGTTATGAATGATGAAAGAATGTAATACAAAATGTACCCATCGTCATACAGCTACCGATATGAACAAGCAAGAAACATTCTGGGCCATTCTAGGCAGATCAGATCAGAATCGGTAGATCTGTAACGGCGCTTAAGCGTTCTTTTTGCGATTATGGAGTTCCAAGGAAGTAAAGTTCCAATTTCAAGATACTCGTATACTTACATTGAAGGTCAGAAGGTAGGATCCGCTGGGAGTCCCTTCCTTCATTATTATCATTCCGTTGCTGCTGTGGACGTCGAAGTAAGGGCTACGGTAGTCGAAGGATGGTACCCACATGAATTTTTTGTCATTCAAGTCCCAATCATCAGGGTCGTTGACGTACACCCGACCGATTTCAGTGTCAGGCGATTCTCCCTGAGGACAGAAACAATGGTTACGTTTTGACTCAACGTTGTCAGAGCTAAGGCATGTTGTTCGATACGCTATATTCCGGTGAAAAGTTTCGCAGTTTCGTGCAGATTATCCTAATGATAAACAGGCCTAAGTAATCGAAATATTTAAAAAAGTGATAACAGCGCAAGTTTGTTAAAAATCTAGGGTACCGTACGCTTGTCTCATAATTTACTTTTAGCCTTGAGTCGATGAGCTATTATTTTTTAATTATTAAAAAATCTAAATAGGCAACTTAAGAAGCTTTATTTTATTTCAAGTTTCTACATATAAGTGCCTACAGTGTACATATAAGTACACTTAAATCAGTACGTAAACTAAAAACGAAACTTATTTTCTATTTAGAAAAGAATTGTGAATTCAGCACTTCTGAAAAGATAGATCTTAACACGTGTGATATAAATAAGAAGCGGTGTATGGAAAATTAAACGAACATACAACTTTAAAAATGCAACTATTCAAATGTTTTCGTAAGTGCAGAGCTAATCCAGAAATTTACGCAATTACAGCTCGAATTTCGCCAGAAACGAAATGTTTAAAACGGAGCGCTCGATAGCATAAAATTACTGTAATTGTGTTATTTCATTTTCAGGAATTCCTATTAATAAAGCGATCATATCTTTTGGGGCACAATTAAACCTATATAACGCCACCTTTATGGGGTCATAAAATGATGATACATAACTTTGGAGTCGGGTTGACTTTACGACGTGTTAATATCCGAATTCATTTGCTCATTTGCCCTCCGGATTGTTGCCGAGCAAATTAGGTTTGATTAAGTTCTCCGTTGTAATTACTTTTAAGAGGAATTGTTTAGCAATAAAACATTATTTTACGTAAAGTTCAAAAAAATTCTTCGAGTACTGAATTTTTTTGGTAATTTTGTAATATTTTACAAAAACCGACAATCTCTCTTTTTTTAAATTAAATTCGAGTCCCGCGAATTATTTATTTATATATTTAAATTAAATTTAAAAATATCATAACCGCTATTGGTACTGTATATATTAAATTTGTAAGCCATTTATAATTTATCAATATCAGACTTAAAATGGCTCACTACCAAGTCTCTCAAGACCTCTCAGTAATAAATACATTACAAAACTTCCATCTATAAATACTTACAACACTAAATGCATACCGACTGACTGAACTTATCAAATCAAAGTAGCTAAATCTTGAAGTGGGGATATTACTTGTTAAATCTCTTGGATGAGAAACTTTTCGTTCTCTACAATAACAGTGGGGGGTTAGAATAAACCGAGTAAGTCTGCAGTGTACTATGAGTAGGTTCCGTAGCAACGCGTGAAGCCTCGTTCAGACTACGTACAGTTCAGTTTAAATGCCTGTTAGTTTACAAGCTAGCTTCTGCCAGCGACTTCGTTAGTGGTTGTGTAGCATATATCCTTCACAGACCATACAACTATCTTTATAAAAAAATTAAGTCGTTCTGACTCTCCTTCACTACGAAAGACGTTTGTCTTTCAAAAAAAGAAGCTTTCGCATTTAAACAAGTAGTAATTATAAATGACTGTATTTTTGTTAAAATTATTATTTGATATAAAACACTGGACAACAGGTGAAATAAACGCGTCGCAGATATAGAAGCGTCGCAAGAACAGAAAGCCAAAAGCCATGGCCAAATGGTCGAAGGACATTGTTAAGGCCACATAAAAGTAGCGTCCAAGTAGCGGCCACACCCAGAAGTGTATAGAGTAAAAGCCTGTTAATGTTACTGAATAACTTCAGAAGTACACTAACTGCGCCAACATCACAGAATTGTACAACACTACATCTAAACGAGGCACGACAGCCGCATTGTGGCCAAGTCGCCGGTTCATTAAGAGGCGAACAGTTCAAGCAACTGACGGCAACGAATTAGTGAACGCGGTATTGTGGTACAACTTTGGAAATTTGTTCGTAATAGAACTTGCTCGGATATTCTGAAAGGATTCTACGCAATTCTAGCTCATCCGCGGGGATTTTATCGAGAAAGAGGTTTAAATTAAAACTTATAAGATCTGGTCTTCATATTCACAAGCGCGTATCTGTCGACGCAGGAAACCTCGAATGATAATAATATGAATAAGAACGGAGAACGTAATGATACGCCACACCACGATGACGTAACTAGTGCTCATGTGAAAATGCAACTAGTCTGATTAATATAAGAATAATACACGTAAATCACGTAGCTGTGCCAAAAGGGACTGAATGTAACATTTACGCTAGTAGAGCAACGCGTACGCTACATAATGTAACATTTACGCTAGTATTCTTCATCAAGTCTACGTGTGAAGTAGACATGTGTAAGTAATGCGATTGATGCATTACGCGTGATATAATTGAACCGCGTAATGCCACATCCCACATTACTCGACCAATTCAAACATCACGTCGTCGGTCGCTGGTAGGTCGGTAAATCATGTAAATTCGACGTTACGTCCTTACGTTTTGTTTTGCTCGCAAATAGCGCGCCGTGAGCGAGAGGCCGCGCGCGCCATCTTAAGGTTCTCAAATATAATGAAAAGGACGGACTGAAAACGTATATTACTGAAAAACCACCGTATTACTAGGGTAGTAAGGCTTAAGACGTATTTTAATTCCGAGCATTGTAATGCAACATCAAAAAAGTGATAGTGGGACTGCGGCACGATGCTATACGTAATGGTGCAATGTAATATTACGCGGTAAGAAATGTAATGACATATAACATTACTTTAAGAAGCACTGTTTTGCGAATGTCTAGAGTGAAGTGTAGCAAACTCAGCAAAAGGATTCTCTCATTTTATTATACTGTCCAAATGCAGTACCCCACGTGGACATTTAACTAGATCAACAAAGTGGCATATAAACAAAAGCTTTGCAACTACCTGTTCACCCGAAATTGTCAATAAACTTAGGTATACGACTAGAGTAAAATATAACGTATCCAAAGTGGGGAGAGCTGTAACTTTGAGGAATCAGGGCGAGGCAGTAAAAAGTGCCTCAGCCCACCATAATCCCTGTTTATATGCGTGCGCTCGCACTAAACCCACTTTCATTAAGGCGCAAAATTAACATTTTAATAGCCATATATTATTATAAAACACGGGCGTTATCGTAAAGGTTCTTAGATAGAACCCCCTAGCAAAGGGGGTTCTATCGGAACCGACGAAGACTTAATTATTCATCGGGAGATGGTGTCAACTGCCACTCACATTAACCACATTATGTGTAGGTTCAGAGTTCAGAAGTATTTGTATCACGAAATAGCATCCTGTGACATAATGTTTAATGTTAACGCATACATACAAATGTTACAGAAATCATAACCCTCCTTTTTGCTTTCCCGGACAATAATAAGATTATTTAGAAAATGGAGTCGCTGCTTCTCTTATCAACAAGATGGATTTTTCCGTGTAAATATTTTAATTGAACCATTAAAGCCGCCACCGATATGTTTATACTCGATTGTAATGTTTTAAAGTGGTTATTATACTCGTAGTTAATTACAAAGGATTATTTTCTTGAGTTTTATTTCGGAGCGAAACCTTAGCTGAAAGCGGGCATAACTCAAAACGACTATAAACAGTATTATGCGGCAATAATGTTCCGTCTACAATGAAAAACCGTAAATTTATTTACGGTGGTTTCGCCAAGTGATGAGAACCTCGTTCGAGGGGGACATTTCATATTTGATGCTCGGTAAGAAGCGCCTTTGAATACAAATTACATTATAAAAACCTTTGCTTAAGAATTTCGAGCTGATAAACTGAGTGTATAAAAAGTTGAAAATGCCCGCTGATGAAACGTTGCTCTCTTTGTTAAGGACATTCGGAGACTGCATAAATTTTTTGATACCTCTTAGAACGGTCTTTTTATGTGGTTTTCGACTTAATAGGCGAAGACAAAACATACACATATATTTTAATGTCCAGCAGTGGACCTTCTTCAACTAATGATAAACGGTTACATAATGTTATTCGTGCGAACAGAGCGAGCGTTTCATGTACAACAATAATCTGTATTAGAGAAGAACGAACGGTATTTTTAAAATAGATGTGTGTACATAATATATTATTATAAAACTGTAAGAGAAGCAAATCTGTATATTAATAGTATATTATGATACAAGTACAGTAATCTGGATATTATAATCGAAGTGTTTATAGGCACGAGGCGAAATATAGTTTGTTAATACAAATAGTGGTTAAGATAATTTTATTTCAAAAAAAAAAACTTGGAAATGACAAACCTAAGACGACACATTTATACATAAGTACATGTGGTACATATTAAAACAATACTATTGAAATTACGATTCTCTAATCATACTGTATCTATTCCGTGAATTCCATCGCCCACAATATTCGTGTACATGCTGTATTCAGAAACGTGTTGGCAAAATATATCGCTTAAAAAGAAATTAATTCAACAAACGAAATTAAGACGAGAGGAATACTTTAAAAAGGTAAAGGTGCTTCTACAATAAAAATGTTAGCGACAGCACCGAATAAAAATTATATCAAAGCTAATTCTCAAAACACCATCCAGTACAATTGGTTCAATGAAAATAAAAGGAAACAGCATTAAAATAAAACTTAATAACATGTATGCTGTAGTGCGACTGCCTAGTTTATAATACTCACGTTATACAACTCTAGGCGCCATTCGTAAGAATAGTCTTCGTAGGTGACGAGATTTTTCTGATTGCGTAAAAAAAGAAATATGTAACTATTAACTTCAGTTCATCAGGCGATTCTTCAAGCTTTGATGATAGTGCAAGGAGAATAATACCTACATAAATCACATCAACAGCCTATATACGTCACCACTGCAGAGAGAGTATGGGACATAGTCCACCAAGCGGGATCAATGCGGATTGGCGGACTTCACATAACTGTTCTAGACATGCAGGTTTCCTCACGATGTTTTCCTTCACCGTTAAGCAATAGGATAATGTACTTTAATTGAAAAACAACTCATAAGTACACGGCTGGGTTCGAACCTGGGACCCTCAGATTGAGAGTCCGCGCTTTATCCACTGCGCCACCGACGCTTCCTACATAAATGAAGCTACAAAATACCCTAGCAATTACAACTACAACTCTTTTTACATACTTTATATAAGTCTCACTTGTATGTAACCTAACAAGTCAATTTTAACCTACTTCTAATAGTCGTATCGATTTAAAACTTTGCAATGGCATGCGAATCGGATGACATTACAATAATTTGGCACCATCGAGCTGACCTGACTCTGGAGCCAGGAGGTGGATAAAGAAACTCTTCAATGGGTCCTAGTATACCCCTCGAGTTTGAGCTAATTTTAATGGTTTTAACGAATCCCTTACATGACGATCATTGACGAGGGTCTGATGACGGAGGCAAGATATAGTAAGTGGTAATTTTCAAGGGCTACTAGTAAACCCTTCAAATTTGGACCCATTTGGTTTGTTTTGACGTGTATTTTTTTGTGCATTACTGAAAAATGCGTGTTTCGTTTTTTGGCGTGATAACGTCTTATAAATCGATGAACGCATGGAATAGCATGACTTATTGTCACGTTCCGCCTGAGTATGTGCAAGCGAGAGCGAGACACGATCGACCTATGCTTCCGCTTGTGATGCATCTATCTCAAATATTAAAATTAACGAGTGCAAACAAATGTTAATTAATCGAAAAGATTGTAATTTTTGTATTACACAAAATAATGATAATTCAGTGATCATAATTCAATTTAATTAATAAAAGTATGCCAATTGTTCACAAATGTTTTCTTATGACGTTATCACGTAAAATCATCGTCCGTAAACCGACTTTATAGACAACAATTTTTTTAGAACTATAATTTAATAAGAGCACGGAAACTGCAACATGAAACGTCACGGTATACATATAATTTATAGTACGAGTAGAGGTAATTAAAGCGAGAGTAATGGCAAAAAAAGTTTATAAATTGTCCTGGATGGTAATATACATATTTTGCAAATAATAAAACAAAGCTTTTCATAGAGATAGTAGACAGTTGTCCGGTCTCATGGCAAAAATGCTAATTACAAATAGAAATACGTAAGGATTTTCTTTTGTGGCGAAAATTATATTAGAATGAAACAAACAAAGATTTAGAATATTAAAATTTTATAGATAAAAGCAAACTAATTGGAGAATGACGAGAAGAGATAATATTTTTGCATTTTTTATTTATTTGTTCATATGTGCATAAACTTTCGCGTACGCTCGCAAAACCGATAGATACATACGTCGATGTAGTGTATTAACTAATTTAGAGTACATATATATGACGCTGTTCAAATTAGACATTATGTAATTAGTACTTGGGCAATAAGTAAATTTTCTTTTTAATTTGGCTTAAAAACAAAACCTGAAAAAATTCCAAAAAACGTAAAAACTTTGTGTCCGACCGGGATTTGAATCCTGTGATTGTGTCTTGCGCCTTGGCCGCTTGACCACGATGCTTATGCCCGAGAGTGCGAAATTTGCGACCATATTTTGTTTTTATAAAATTTATAAAACCGCATGAAAACTCGAAAACACGCGTTCTCCTAGACATAAGACTAACCTAGAGCTATTTTTTTGCCCCCGGAAACACTAACATACCAAACTTCATCGAAATCATTAGAGCCGTTTTCGAGATCGCCAGTATAAATCAATACATATACAATAATTAATCGTTTAAAGGTATTAGATATTCCTGAAAAGATTACCTTAAAATCGTAGACCAAAATTTCGCTGCTGGCCGGGCCCATGGGATTGTCGTTACGGTCTCCTATGATGATGCGGAGAGTTGAGACTCCAGTCTGCCTCGGGTGGCCAGAATCGGTGATGGCGATTGAAATAACGAACTCCTTTTGGCGTTCTCTGTCAAATTCTACTAGCGTTGAAAGCACGTTGCCTGCGAAGAAAACACACAATGTTATCTGGGCTTCGCGACCCGTTCGTTCGTTTTCGTTCCTAGTCAAGTTAGGGACACGGGCATAAACTAGTACGAAATTTGAAAGGTACTACGAAATTCTTTCAAAAATCAACATCTTTCACAAGTCGATAAAATTTAACTGAAATAAAAAGATCTTTCAAATTTTGCATCACAAAAATATTTTATGTATACTGTGTACTAATAATAACTATCTTAAATCGAGGAAAATCATTTTATAAAAGCAATAAAAAATTTGGAATAACAATGCAGATGTTCCAGAGTAGATTACGTTTAAACTTATCAACGAGCTCATCAAGTGATTTGTTAGAAAACAAAACAGAACAAGCTTTTAAAGTGAAGGCATTGTTATGATAAATACCAATTAAACAAATTGAACTGAACCGAATGCAATCGGAAACTCTATTTGTGTTAGAAAACCTGACATAACAGTTAAGTGATAATTGAATTAAATTTAAATATATCGTTGTCTCCTACATAACGTATAATCGAGAACGTTTGCATGTAACTTTGTATATTTTTGTTAGAGAATACTGAACTGAAAGATAGAAAATTAGATTGCCGCTGGCAAAAGTTAGTTGGGAGTTTAGTTCCGCGCCATTTATTGCATTTAAACCGTCGTAATTTAATGAAAAACGATTTCTCGCAAGAAATTCCACAATATCCGTTGAATCGATTGGATTTCGGAAACCAGCTCCAACAACCTAGTAACAAGTTTCCACGAAATTGGTCTGCCTTGAGGCAACTAGGTCAATAGACCAGGTTTAATGTCTTCACTGTACGTAATTAAGCTATCATAATTCGAGTTTGATAGAACAACATTCGTAAGCCGTTAGCTTCATCCTGTCGGTCTGCAGATGCCGATATCCTGAAAATATTGTAAAAAGCGGACGACACGGGGAAATAGTCAATTTCGTGGCAATCTTCAAGGAGAGTGTGCCGTGTAGACTTCACGTCACTGTTCAATCATAGACGAGATTGGCATGAAAATTTGCCGATCGAATTGTCCCGTGTAGGGCTCTTTTAATCATGAAAACAAGGAGTAAGGTGTTAGTTACTCGATGGTATAGCATATTCCTGTAAATACACTGAAAGTGAAATACACAGTCACAATGCAGCTTTCGCTCGGCGCACAAATTCGCAGCGCCTAAATAAGGGGGTTGGTAATCCTGATAGAATCACTCGTTTTTGGTTGTTTTATATATACCTTGGATCGAGAATTTGGTTCTGCTGTCAACGCTTGATTCGTTAAGTGTGAAACTGAAAGGAGGCCCATTGTCGATTGAGTCGTAGTCCTTAGCAGTGAGAATAACCACATGTCCAGGGGGCTCATTCTCATACCAGATCAGGGGCTGCGTCTGTAAACATTAATGACATGCCAATTAATTATACAACAATCACCCGCACAAAAATAAATGAATGACTAACGAAGGGGACGATTTATAAAAGTATTCGAAATCAAATTCTGATTAAGTTGTGGAGTAAGCGTACGATCGAGGAATATAATTGTTTACCAAATTGAAAACACTTTTTTTTCTCGAGCAATGAGAACGTCATGTGTCATGTGAATAAGATAACATTTGCCATCAGTCTTTTGATATCGTCTGTATTACACGGCAAAATTAATTCCATCAGGGTATGACGAAATATTCATACTTCAAGTTTCATTCTCGGCTTATTATCGTCAATCCAGGCAAACACCCTTAGCTTGAGCGTTTTCTGACAAACATTTCATCTAATTCATCCAAACGTCAAGTTCACAAAAAAGCCTTTCAAAAATGCCTCCAAATCGAAAGCTACAAATCAGATGTCCGTCGACGGGACCACGTATAAAAAGTGGAAATTTATGTTAGGGCAAACGTCAGAAAAACTGCGTGATATAGTACAACGATTGTCTTTTACAAAAGGAAATCTTTATCCAGTCCCCCACTCTGCTCATCTAGCGAGCGTTGGTCGTGGTTTTAATCTAATATTCTTGTTCACAGCCCAATAGAATTACTGGAAGTGGCGGTCGATTCAAACTTTGTAGTTACAATTGCGTCTGTGTTCTCTTTGTTTAGGACTGAATTAATAAGTTACAGAAGCGTTAACCAACGAGCAAATTCAAATTAGGGATTTCAAGGTCAACCTTGCTTTTGTTTAAACACAACAGTTTCTGGAATTTTATTGATAAGACGGTAGTTGAATCTCGTATATTGTTTCCCTTATAAATTGTCAATTTTGTTTACTTGGTCGCGATAGGAAATCCAGCCTTCAAAACGAACGGAGAAATGTTTTTAGCTCTCGCAACCCTGTACAATCGGTTAGTACGAGGCGGTAGAGTAGGTAATTTAATCAAAAACTCGTACACAAGGGTTCGGGCAGGTTGTGTTTGTAGAATTATTAATCCCGGAAACCTGTGTGATTGAGGCCCTTTGAATTACAAATGTCACAATCACATATACATTAGAATCGAGCGGAATTAGATTACAGGATGTACGAGAACACATATGGCCTCAATGAACCTTATACGTAAAATATTATACAACGTCCATATTCCTTCAGAACTTGTAGCGACATTTGTCTACTTAAAATTGTCTATAGCGGAAAAACGACTTGCGACAGTAGTAATTATTAAAACTAAAATGATACTTTCAAACAAGGATATTGATATCGACTTTGGCTGTAAGAAAAAGAGATAGAAAATACTGTGAAATGTTTTTATCATCTTTCTCCTCACTTCTTCCATTATACACAACAATAATTAAATTTTTATAGTGTATGTAGTCGGAATTTAGACTACAAACCAGCTGCAAAGCTGCAGTTTGGATGGGGTTTCTGATCAGTTGGGCTGAATGCAGGACCGATTTGCTTTTAAGAAGTCCTATTGAAGCCTTATAAATACACGAAGTCCAACTGCTCAAAAACGACATCTGCATTGCAATTTCGCATCCGGTTTGCGATTTAAACCCAGGCCGTTTCGATGTACTCTTAAAATGTAATGAATAAGAAAACAATACTCCAGAAATTTTGCTTTAAAATAACTTCTTCAAAATAACGTTACAATTAGAAATGCTAATGTATTATAGCTGAGAAAATCGAACATAAAAACGAAATACGTAAGTTTATTTGAGTGAAAAATTTATTGCGGGGTCTACCCCGACAATTCCCCAGTAACAATCGTTATATCACATAAATCTGATCAACGGATTACCTAAGCAGAAGAAAAACCATCAAATATTTTGATGGGTCGCCTTTTCTGTACTTATCTTTGGAAACGTTTATAATTTAAGCAGAAATGTAAACGATTCCTTCGAAATGTATTTTCCATCATTCAAAGCAAAAGATCCATCGAAATGAAAGGGCGAACCCTTGCGATTAAGTTATCGGAAATGATTTGACAACATCGTCTTACGATACGAGCTAACCGTAATATAAAGGGATCATTCAAAAACCAAAGCGAAAAGAATCGAAGTAATGTCATAAATTGAAAAGTATGTTGCACGATCATGTTACCCCTACTAAAGCAGGTTGGGTTTATAAAGGATTCCGAAACAGATTTTTAGGAGGGGTGAGACACTCAACTTGCGCACCGAGGGTTCCGTAAAGAATATTTAATATACTGAAAATTATAAATAATAGGTAAGGTAACAACCCCTAACAAAGCTGTAACGCTAATAAATACGCGCAACTGTTAATTTAAACATGAATCCTACATCACATTAACAGCCTATCCATATATCCTGAAGAGCGCTGATTGCAATGTCATGTAATAATAGTAGAGCATATCAACAGACGTGCCTATTTTTATTTGGGAAAGTTCACATGAAATCGGCCAATCTTCACAGTGCACACATTCTGGAGGGCAGCACTGAATAAAAATAATAGTAAATATGAAGTCGTAAACAAGTGTTCCGATTTTCGTACCCTTATCAAAGAGATTCCTCGTGACAGCACACAAACGCACACCCCGAATAAATCGTTGAATTTACATAACGTGTCGGTGTACTTCATACGTTTATGATTTATTGGCTCGCGCGCACACGTGGATGTATTTGACATATTGGATGATTCGAGTACTGCCGTGTTGTGAGAAGCCGTCTCACGACCGGGGGCTCTATTTTTGATTACGCAGAAAAATAAAACCGGTAATTCATGCAAGGAAAACGGAATGCAAAGTACATAGAAGTTCAATGTCAATAAGTGGTAGTGTCAGTATTCGACGATGGCGTTTAGTCTATCGCTCGCCTCCGCAAAGAAGAACGATTCAAAAATACCAAATTTCGTAAGTCGAACGAAAATCAGTAGAAAACGAGCGCTCGCGGCGCGTAGAGCGAATCAAAAATAGAGCTCTTGGAGCTTTCTGCATAAAACGGATAAAATTAAACATTTAAAGTTATATCGGCAACACCTGAGGCGAATGATTCAAAAATACGGTCAAACCTGTTTTCATGCGACTTGTAGTCGATCATGACTTAAGTCGTGTGCGACGAAGCTATGTCACACGAGCGAATCAAAAATAGAGCCCCTGGAGCTCTATTTTTGATTCGCTTGTGTGACATAGCATCGTCGCATACGAAGTAAGTCACTATCGACTACAAGCTACAAGTTGCAAGAAAACAAGTTTGACCGTATTTTTGAATCGTTCGACTCAGTGTTGCCAATACAAATTGAAATTTTATCCGTTTCACCATGAAAAATAAAACCGGTAATTATTGCAAAGAAAAAGTTAAGTGAAATTGTATTCTTTATAAGTGGCTACTTGAGCCTATTGTTAGAAAATAGTAAAACTATAAATTGAAATCAACTAAATTTTTATCATTAGCTTAAATTGTCAAAACCGGCAATTCGGGCAACGAAAACGGAACGTAAAGTTCACAGACCTGTGGTAACTGTCAATGTCAATCAATGTAACGTCAGCGTTAAACGTTTAGTCTATCGCTCGCCTCCAGCAAAGAGTGGTCGATACCTCTCATTGCAGAAGAATGATTCAAAAATATCAAATTTCGTAAGTCGAACGAAAATCAGTAGAAATCGAGCGCTAGTGACGCGTAGAGCGAATCAAAAATACGAGTCCCTGGTGATTGTTATTTAACATGAAAGTATTACAACTGGTCGTTGTCCAAATTTGGATCTATTTCTTGATAAGAGAACGATATGAAAGAGAAGGTATGTTCCAAAGAAAATGCTAAAGATGAATCTACTCGTATGTACTCAAAGTTGACATTATTCGGACAACATCACCCCTAATATGTATCAGTGCTGATAATATTCTGCCAAACTAGCTTTACCATGCATTTTGGAATTTATTAGCCTAAAACAAACTTAACTTGACCCGATATATCGCCTTTGTTTCGCTATTTTTAAACGTATTCGGCCTCATACAAATGTGGCTATAAGGAACTTTGAAATCTCCACCTGACTTGCGGCGTGTGTCTAACATTTAGACGCACGACGTAGATAAAAGCTCAAACTACGAGTAGAGTAAACTTTACTGATGTCATTCGATGTAGATTATTGTTGCCTAAGAAGCTAGAGATATCGTCAGTCAAGTTTGAGGTTGTAAGGATGTTTGTCTTTAGTGGGCTAGTACTCCAGCAGCACTAACATGGAGGCCTCGAGATATCGACATTCCTAATGGCCTTCTTGTTACCCCTGCTGGTTTCAATAAAAAGACATTATGAATTTTCTGCGTACGGATCCGGTTATTTTAAATAGCTGTAGCATTCATCCCGAATCCTTTCAAAGATATGTATAATCAAGTCTAATAGAAATCACTTAATATAAAACGGACACGGTATGCGATTTATAATCAGATAAATTTATTTCTACTGAATCGTGAACACGGCGCAGCTTTTGACTTTCCTAAGTGGAAAATAAATAATAATAATGGGTATCAAAATCCGGAGGAATTAGGACATTTTCATCTAAATATGAAGAGTCGGTGTCGCAGTGGATAAGGCGCGGACTTTCAATCTGAGGGTTCCGGGTTCGAATCCAGCCTGTACCTATGAGTTCTTTTTCAATTCAAGTACATAATCCAATTGCTTAACGGTTATTTGCTTAAAGGAAAACATCGTGAGGAAACCTGCACACTCCTGAGAAGAAATTCAAAGGTGTGTGTGAAGTCTACCAATCTGCACTGGGCCCGCATGGTGGACTATGACCCATACACTCTCTGTAGGAGAGTAGGCCTGAGCCCCTGCAGTGGGGACGTATATAGGCTGTTGATGATGATGATGATTTTCATGATGTGCCAAGTAAGCTTACCGCCAAACATCAGTATTATTAGCACTGTTGTATTCCGATATGAATGATAGCAGATCCAGCGACTCATTGGCTTGTGGCTTTTAGGGCAACAATTTCCATACAACGTTTTTATTGTCACTTACGAGTACCATCAGGTGATAAGAAAGCCAAGAGAAAACCCCTTAGTAAAAATACATAGCAAGAAAATTAAAATATGTATGTACACACATGTGTAAATGAACTACATTTGTTTACAAAAAACACGCGCAACTTACAAATGTAATCATGCCCTAAATGTTGTTTTCGTCCCTTTGGATTTACCTGTAAACCCAACGTAAGCCTATTAGAGTTCAAACAAACGGGACTCAGGTACCTGCTTATGATCCACAAAGCCACTTTCACTTGGAGCTGCAACTAGGTACCGCTACAAAAGAAGCTTCGGATTTCAGCTTTCTAATATATCCAGTAACGAAAACATAACAGCCAATTTTCTATTTAAAGAACGGCTTTGACAAAATTGATTCCTACACATAAATACATGTAGATACAGTAAAATTTGTTAATCTCTCAAATTAAATCACGCGTACAAAAATAACTAGAAACCGACATCAACTGTCCTAAAAGTTCTCCTAAAATGTCCACCCTTAGAGGCAGAATTATTTGGGTACATTGGTACTTGTTGATTTTATCAAAAAGAGCTGAATCAATTTCGATAAAATTAATATGCGACCATGCGAAATTGAGAACCGCCTCCTTTTTAGAAGTCGGTTGAAAATTAGCAATGATAGAATTGTAACGTAGGTAAGTAATAATCTTAGCCGATTTTAATTAAAATAAAAGTGCATATAAGTCTACTTGTACGTAATGTCTTTACGAAGTACTCCTAAATTAATTTATCTATCACCTAACCAATGTTAACCAGCCCAGCCGATGACACAGAGGTGTAACAGGCACTCAGGTTTACACTGGTACTTGATATGTACATAATACTTGAGGGATATAATATTTCTAAGCAATTTGAAAAGGGTTTTCAATAAATTGGCATCGTGCAATACTCTTATGGACAGTCATAAAGGTATCACAGCTAACCTTCTAATACATGAGGCTAATGGTACCGTGGTATCTAATAAAACTGGCTGAGTTTTAATACTCGCACTAAAGCCGCTGCCCTCCACGGAAAGGTTTAGGCATGATAGCTCCATTGAAATTTATCGATAGCAATTCTTTTAAAATGGTCTATAAAGCTCCCTGAATGAGTTACCATGAGTAATTTCAGTTTCTTTAACGAGTAAAGGTAAAAGACGGGATTGATGACTTAATTCTTATTTTTAATTACGAAAACCAGCTTTTTACATAACAACACAGTGGCCAGGGTGATTTCGTAAAATGAAAATGAGTGAGTGCGAGGGTATAGCCCTTGGGAGTTAACGGAATGTGAGCGGTTACTTAAATTTCTCATTTAGAATAGTCTAGTCGCATTTAGAGAACCACGAACCATCATGCGTCACCGTAAGTCATAAAATATTGTTTCATAGCATATTATGTTAAAAAAATTACATTAAAAATATACTTCGAATTATCGAATAATCGAAAAAATCGAAACACCTTGCAAGTTTCTGTTTTAAGGATTATCAGAAAAATGTGTATATTTAGTAATATATGTCAAATGTCGTTTAATAGTAAATAATTAATTAATCATAAAGCGAAGTTCGTTGTCGTCATTCGTTGAAGGCGTTTTAATAATTTAATAAGGCATTCTACCTGATAAAACGGTTTTTAAAATTATATTTTCCGTTTAATCTGATTTCATTAAAAACATGAGTAAAAAAATATTTCTGAGGAACAACCATTGATAATGTCATGCACGTTAAGGATATACGGCATGAAGCTGGAGTGAGTTGAAAACGAGAATTGCATATCCCTACATCTTTGCTATTGAATTTTATGCAGGCACTTTGATTGCTTGAAAAGCTTAGTATGAAATATGTGACGAGAATGTGACAAGCCATACTGACACTGAGAGTATCAAATTTTCTAAAAACTGTTCGACAGATTAGATAATAAAACTTAAGAACTTTTTTACCTGATATGTGCGACATCTTTATATCACAATACATCAAACGGATAATTAATGAAAAACGAAATACTTACGTTAGTCAAGAAGGGAGCATTGTCGTTGATATCTGTTAACTCCAAAATCACTTCAGTTGTTGATCTCAGGCTCTCAGAGCCCAGCTTGCCACCGTGGTCTGCAGCCATGATCAGTATCTGCCATTTACTAAAACCTGAGGGCTGGTCTCGGTCCAAAGGCTTTGTCAATCGGAGGCAGCCGTCATCGTCGATTTTCAGAAACTCTTTCTGTTCATGTTTGACTAGAGAGTATACTATATTCTGATTGGCGGTTCTATCGCGTATATCAGGGTCGTAGGCCTCCACCTAAAGAAAAGCATTAATAGAGTCATTTAAAAACGAAGCATCAAACAAAACTATATTATCTTTTACATACTTTTACGATGCAGCCGTCGTATAGCTTCTCCTCTTCTATCGTCTTTGTGTAATTATCCAAGAAAACAGGTGGATTGTCGTTCTGATTGTCAATTTTAATTATCACTTTTGCATAATCCTCGTATATACCATCGAAGGCTCGGACGTCAAGACTGTATTCAGTGATGTTCTCGTAGTCGAGTTGGCTGTTCACTCTTATTTCTCCAGTGAAATTACGAATGGAGAAAGCTTCATATGTATTACCGGACACAATGCTGTATGTGACGACGGATGCTGAAAAAATATACCGTAAAAATCATTAGCAAAATAAAACATGAAGGCGAATCGGAGGATTAAGTGATGTTAACCTAATAAAATCTTTGATACATTGTTGAAATATACAAGCTTGTTGCCGTTTAGACTCGGCTTTACAGAATAAAACCTCTCCACATCATCCCACAGGGGGCATCATCATCAACAGCCTATATACGTCCCCACTGGAGGGGCTCAGACCTACTCTCTTACAGAGAGTGTATGGGCCATAGTCCACCACGCGGGCCCAGTGCGGATCGGCGGACTTCACATGCCTGTTCAAGACATGCAGGTTTCCTCACGATGTTTTCCTTCACCGTTAAGCAATCGGATAATGTACTTGAATTGAAAAACAACTCATAGGTACACGGCTGGATTCGAACCCGGTACCCTCAGATTGAGAGTCCGCGCCTTATCGACTGCGCCACCGACGCTTCGACCTACTGACCTGACTCATTTTATTTCGATCTTCATAGAAAGTATGAAGTAAAAATAAATGATGGCTCATGTCAAACAGTGTATCAATGCAGTCGATCATGACGTAACAAGTAAATTAAACCTTCCCACATACACGATCCTTAAAATTTATCTCCTAACGAAATAATCATGAAGGATGTGTAATTTGTTACAGAACGCATCCTTTATTTCCACTAAAATCCATTGAAAACACGCAATACGTGTTCGTACATACATTAGCATTGTAGCATCATAATTTATAATACCTGTGTCGGTGTCCAGTGCTGTAATTTGAGTTACTAATTCGTTCATGTTTGCGTTTTCAGAAACAGATTCCGCTACATATGTGTCCGAAGTGAAATGCGGAGGATTGTCATTCTTGTCGGCGATTTCTATCAGAAACGTTTGTTGCCCTGAGTTGTGTCGGCCGGGCACAAGAGCTGACTCAGCATTGTCATTTGCAATTATTTTTATGTTGTAGAATGATTTATCTTCACGATCAAAGCTTCTAAGCGTAGTTATGTTTCCCGTGACAGGATCTATGACGAACGGGTCGGATGGGTCTCCCAGCTCGTATGTAATTTGGTTATTGGGAGCCGTTGCATCTGCATCGAATGCACGCACTTGCATCACAGGCGTGCCTGCCGGTTCATTCTCCAATACGCTTCCGGAACGTATTTCACTAAAAACCGGTATGTTGTCATTGACGTCCTCAACTTCTACATCCACAATTGTTTCCGCAGCAAGTTTATAATTGTTCTGTAAAAAGAAACAGTGTTATGATTTTTATATTTGTTATGAGTGAGATGAAAGATAGGTATTTGATTTTTTGCTACCGTAATCCTGACTGTTAGCGTGTAATCGACGATTTTTTCAAAGTCGAGATGATTCCCAAGTTTTATGTAGGCTGTGTCCCCATCAGTTTCTAGTACAAACGTGTGCCATTTGTTCGTCTGTTCGGTTTGACCTTGGACTAGCTCAAACTGGACTTTATTCTCTTCTGGGATGTTCGAACTATAACAAAAGTTTTCAAAATTATTTAAAGAATCACATTCACTCACAAAATTCAAAAGATTAAGTCTCCCTGACATTCAATTTAAGGATTTAATTACACTTACATTGCCTTTAACCTAGCAATTGGTTTCGAAAAATCGGTATAGTTTTCTTTCAACTTCACAGACTCCTCTGGTACTTCAATGAAAGAGGGGCTCTTTTTGTTCGATTCGACGACTGTGACATCTAGACCTATTGAGCTTTGCTGGGTGGTAGGAGAGCCCTGGTCTTGTACGATGGCGCTAAGTTTAAACTTGTAGCCTGGTGGTTTCTGAAAAATCATACAATTATTTGAGCACTAGATTTGCCCACGGCTCCATGCGTGGACATTTCTCCTCGTGTTATTTATGCAACAATATCAATACATTTTAAGGGACATGCTACTTTAATCTATTAGGCTGCAGTTCAATAATTTTAGGGGAGGCGAGATGCCCATCACACCCCGTCTCCCCCTCAACAATGGTTTACAAATTTAAAATATTGAAAGTATCTATGTATATCTTTCTATTCTTACAGATTATCTAATAAACAAAACAATAGTAAATGCTATAAAGGGGAAATTTTCCTACTTATAACAAAGATGATGATTTTGGTACCGATTACTGTTTTTACTATCATAAATATCCGCAAACCACAATAACAATTTTTTAATATATATATATATAATATGTCATCAAACAAAAATATAATAAAAATGCTTATTTCTTTACACACATGTTGTTATTTTATATTACCAATAGCTTTCGTAGAAACCAAGGGACTTACATCGATGGTCTTGTTAAGGAAGACGACACCATTGTCAGGGTCGACGAAGAAGTACGATTGATCCGTGGAGCTTGGCTCCAGGCTGTAGTGGACGACGGAGTTGTTACCGTCATCGATGTCAGTGGCCGAGATGCGCATCACCTCGCGTCCAACGGCCAGGTCTTGAGGCACGGACTCAGCATAATTCTGCACATGTTCAAAAAAATCAGTTTCCCGAAATAGGCATTTAATCGGCACATTTTGTAAAAAACACATTTCAATATCACTCATAAGTTAGGTGCGTTAATTTTTCAATCTTTCGTGTACACGTACGTTAAAAGTAGGTTTAAAGGGTGTTTTTAAATTGAATAAAATAAGTCATGTATGTGGTTATTTAGTCACTTAAATAAATGCACCAACTTTAAACGGTAACTTTTACGTAAGAAAAAGACAAATTTATTCTTACCAACCTCTAAGGCAAAGCTAAGAGATAGTTTTTTTATAAATAAATAGTAACAATAATCGTGCTGTGTGTGATAAAATGCGACTAGGGGGGGAAATCAGCCTAGCTATAGAAAATAACACATTGACTATCAAAATGTGCAAAAAAAGTGTAGTCACAACAGTCCAAACAGTATAAAAAATTACCAATATCGCCACGAGTGGGTGTGATCGGTAACGACCCTAACAGATATGCAGCAACATGCAATTAGAAAGAGAAATATTTTTTAACAAATCCTCACAGTTCGACTTATACCATTGCAGCCACACTGAAACGATTTACATATTTGCATTTATTATAAGAGCGACCTATTTGTTTCTCGACGTTCGAATAACGCAGAGAGACAGCAATGAATCTACGTGTTTTTTTGTGGTTTGGAGAAGGACGTGGGCTACTTTTTAGTAATGTAAAGTGTTCCTTTGTAATAATATCTGGAATTAATGCAAAGTCGCGGTCTAGTCGCTTTACTAATGATCAGGGCATCTACTACAATATTGGACCGATCGAAATTTCGGAGTTGCACCTAATCAGAAACTAGTCCGCAACAAAAACTAAACTGGAACTACCATAAGATGTTTTCGTTTCGTTTTTGTTTCGGATTGCTTTCGGATGGGGTTCAAATTCTATGAATGCGAAATTCGAATTTTATACGGGTTTCGATCGGTCGTTTTTCATGGTACCAGCCGTTCCATCGTTTTTCGTGGTTCTACGAGTACCACAATATTTCTTCGATCTGTTTCAGATGCGCACGCTAAAGATCCGAAACAAATTATGACGTTATTTCCTGAGCATCTCATCTCATAGTAGGTGCCCTGAACTTGTAATCAATCGTATTAGTGTGGCAAGATACATTGAGTCAAACACATGTGCATTTAAAAGTTGACGGAACACTCATTGCAATTAAGTCTTCGGATGCGTTTCCGCCGGCTAGGATGGGATACAATGCGATGCACAGGAATTGAAATCTGCCTGATCCTGGTTCACGTGAAAATTAACATTGTTACCAGGGATGTGATTCACTAAGAATAAACTTTCTCACGGTTCACGGCTCAGGGATGCCTTTGCCTAGGAAACTAGTGATGTCGTCAGCTGTATCCCTGGTCATGATCATATGGCAAACACCATATACGAGTAGGTTCTAATTGCATCTAAAATCCTTCTGAATTTTCTCCCGACAACAGATTACATAAACAAAAATTGCGCTTGCGATTAATATTCTTTGAAAGCAATCGGTCTCGATTTCCTTCGCTAGACCTGTTTTTCTTCACAAAAATTTGGAATCAGGCACCAGAGTGGCTAATCTTTAGATGCGCGATGAACATTTCAAATTATTATTATTGTCCCCTAATCATCCCTTGTACATTGCTGATGAACTAATTATAACATTTTCTAGTACTGCGCACTACATCGCATCCCACCCTGGCTGTTGGTCACACACCTTTGATTGTCGCAGTCCACGTACAATAGTTCCATTCGACAACTATAATGAAATATAGTGACACTTCAATGTTTGTTTTTTAACCGGACCAAAGACTTTACAACTAATTCAATTCTTTGTCTTAAAATGATAGTCATTGTTCCATTCCAACTCATCACAGTGAACAACGTTCCTTGCAGAATTTGGAATAAGACTAGGCCGTGGTTCAAATAAGTCAGTTGTTACATCAATGTGGAATTGTGAGGATAAGTTGTTAACAATGACGAGCAGAATTCTAAACTAACGAGAGAATGAATTTGATACAAATCACAGTAAAAACTAACACATTACGAATACAGTCAAGGTGCTATGGAACTTTTATTTCATGTAGATCTGGTCTGGTCATCAAACTCAAATAACAAAGGGATACAATTATGGGAAAAATCAGCTAAATACTAAGTAAAAGAAAAATTCAAGCACTAGGACTGTAATGCTTGATCATCTAAAATGTTCAAAGTTATTTTTATGGAGTCTGGCTCATTGTATTAGGCATGAAACAAATTTCATAATTAAAACATTTAATTGCCAATCGAGTTCGGGGACCGGAAATAAAGCAGTTTGTTGTTACTGGATATAATCAACGAGGACAAATTTTTTAAAGATGTTACACGTTCTAATGGGAATAATAAACGGACGGAACCCATTTGTGTAAATGAGCCCGTTACTGTAATAATCTAGTTCAATAAGAAATAGAATTAAAGCGAAAAAATTGTAGTTGAACTTGAATCTGAAGTGGGGTTTAATGGCACCTGGGTGTCAAGGACATTTTAGAAACTTACTATCATTTTAAAATTTAAATGAACGAAAGATGATCAAGTTTAATCGTGGCATTATTCTAATATCAGAAAGACGAAACAAAACACTGATTCATTAATAAAGCACCAGTAATATACTTCTATAACACTCATTTAGAAAATCCAGAGCAACTGTAATGGAGAATCAATAAAATAATTATAGTCAATCATAAAATTATAAATTAATCTGTACATAAACATTATAAGAATGAAATGATATCTATAGTTTTAAAACATCCAAACTACACTACAGTAAATTGTTCCCGAAATCCAGAGCTCCATAACTTTGCTAGCTAATCTTGTAAAGAAAAATGTATTAGTCAACATATTTTATTTGTTAGAGAAATTAAAAACATTTTCCTTGTGGCATTAAATCTGAAATTGTAATGTTAAGTTCAGACTCAGTTATCTTCTAGCATCAGGTCATAGCTATTATGTGAGTAATGCTAGAAAAATTAAAATTAAGTAAATATTAAAGAAAGACTCTTCCTGCTCGTGTATTACGCCGTGCTAAATAAGTGAGATAGTTAAAACAATTTCATGTTTCGTACTGGAGGGACACTTACAACTTTGTCGAACACGGGTTGGTTGTCATTGATGTCCTCGATGACGATTTTAATAGTGCAGGTGTCGTCAAGCTGGGGTTGTCCATCATCGCTAGCCCTGACTGTAATATAAACTTCCTTCTCTCTTGATGGCTCGTCGTGGTCGAAGATCTGAACAGATTAATTTATAATTAGACTTGTGTGTTAACAATTACTACATATTTAAACCAGAATACACATCACTCAACAAACCTTCCTTCCAAAAGTTTTAATGTAATCTGTTACAATGCAATAAGATATTAGCATACAAAGGGTATCATTCGAAATATTAAAATGGCCAAGTACGAGTTAGACTCACGCTTCGAGGGTTCCGTACAGAGTTTGAATAATTAATATACTGAAAATAATAGGTAAGGTAAAATGCGCCGAACAATGCGACAATAACGACAGCACTAAGTTCCTAATAGTAAAGTGATTTTCGATTTTAATGTGATATAATGTAATAAGTTTTTATTAGTGGTTGTGTGTTACAGCGGCAACAAAAATACACATTCTGTGAAAATTTCAACTGTCGAACTATTACAGATCGATCATGAGATACAGCCCATAGACAAGCAGACGGACGGACGGACAACGGAGGCTTAGTAATAGTTACCTTTGGTTACCCTGCGGGCACGGAACCCTAAAAAACTGAGAGAAAGTAAAATCTAGTCGGAGACTAGTAAAAGTTAATTCGTCAATTAACTAAAACTAAGATACATTTTCCGTATAATTATCATCAGTAATAATATTGATATGCTATTCAAGATTAAGATTGAGTTGTACATTACTTTTTCAATTTCAAGATCTGATTTAAAAAAAAATTATTTTAGTATTAATCACATATCAATCACATGACATAATGGTTTTGAACTTCTCGTGATTGTAAGTGAAAACCGTCATAAGATGTGGAATAGCTCTTACTGGCTCAAACTGGCCCCCCTACAACAAGATACGAACGATTTGAATCCACTCAAAGTCCGAGTTTGGAATCCATACAATTTGCCTCCAATCCGAAAGCAATCCGAAACGAAAAATCCTTGTAGTAGGTGTCCTCTAAACTTGTTTCTGACAGCATAGGTACAGTTCACCCACTTTCGTAAAAGCTTAAAAAGCGAAATGATTGTTTGGATAATATTGAAACCAGTTTCATATCTTCAGCTTTATATCTTGTAATTCGTAAGGAAATTGGGAATTTATCAGTTTAAACAGACTGGAAGTGTTATGAAATTCTCAACGTAATACTTTAATGAATTACATCTAAAGGTGTTTAACAATGATACTAACGTCAGCGGTGGTGATCCTTCCAGTTTCAGGGTCAACGTGGAATCTTTCCTTTTCCCCGGGCGTGGAGACGAATTTATAGGTGACAGTGCCGCCCATGTCAGGCGGATCACGATCGACGGCGCGAACCTGAAACATCATTCGGATTGATATAATCTGTAAGAGGTTTTAGACATATTTTACATAAATTCATCATCATCAGCTGGGAAACGTCCAATGCTGGACATAGTTCATCCCCCTGTGGTGCGGCCCGGTAAGTCGCCACTCGAGAACTCTTATTCCACATTCTTTATACATTTTTCTAGCGAGCACTTTTTCACAGCTGTTACAATATTTAAAAGCCAGAGTACTGGTAAGTACATTTCTGCACAGCAGCTCATTGTTTTTATGATGGGGTTGCACTTGGTTTTTATATCACCTGATGGTAAACGATGATAACGACCTGGTTAGAGTCGCAGGGAGTCACTGGATGCAGGTGGCTCGGGACCGGTCGATGTGGCGTACCATGAGGGAGGCCTATGTCCAGCAGTGGACGTTTCCCGGCTGATGATGATGATGAAACGATGATAAGGCCGTTAGATAGTTGGATGGAAACTAATGAGGTTTCAAAACATCTTAGCAAACTTATATCCAATCATCAACATAACAAACAGCCTATATACGGTCCCGCTACAGAGGCTCAGGCCTACTCTCCTACAGAGAGTGACGGACCATAGTCCAAGCGGGCCCAGTGCGGATTGGTAGATTTCAACTTTGAATTTTCTCAGGAGTGTGCAGTTTCCTCACGATGTTTTCCTTCACCGAAAAGCCAATGATAATGATTTTTATCATTCGTACATTATTATCAACAGCCTATATACGCACTGCAGGGGCTCAGGCCTACTCTCCTACAGAGAGTGTAGTATGGTAGTCGTACATACATTCCAAATAACAAATTGGAACTCATTGGTACGAGCCAGGATCGAAACCAGACCTAGATTGTTCAAAGACTGACGCTCTACCCAACTGAGCTACCATGGTTTAAATCCAATATCCAATAATCTAAATCTACAAAAAAAACCTAAAAATTCAATAACCTATTGTAAGTAACAGAAGAGTAATAAAAGGAGTGTGTAAGGTGAAGACCATGAATAACCACCGATCGGAATCCGTTAAAAATTCAAATTTTGGATTAAAAAAATTTGCACTCAATCCGAAACAAAAACACAAGATATGTTTCGTTTCGTTTTTGTTTCGGATTGCTTTCGGATTGACATTGTATAAATCTGAAATTCGAATTTTAAACGGATTTCGATCGGTAGTTATCATTTTGACCTGAGCAGAGCCGAGCCGTTGAATCTAAGCCGCTCGGGTCGTCGTATCATGGACTAGACTGTTCTGTCGTTTTCAAGCTAATACTGATGGTGAAGTAGCAAAATAATGCAGGCCATGTCTTACCGTGAATACGTAGGTACCAATCGGTTGTTCCTCTTTGACGGAGACTTTGTAGTTCCAACATTCGGTGAAGATCGGCTTGTGGTTGTCCTTCACAGCGAACTTGGGTGAAGTCGGGGAATAAAACTGTAACACAAATATCGACTTGAAATTTGGGAAGTATAATAAAACTGAAGATAATTAATGAAACTTTTTTCCACAATAATTAAATTTTGTATATATTTTTTTTAGAAAAATAATTGTTAGTATAGCCAATGGGTATTAGTAAATTACATTTTACCCTTACCTCTATATCCAAAGCAATTATTGTCTAGAACACAAGAATATGCATAGATAGTTATTAGCGGAATTTCGCTCAGAATACTTCCATACTAAATATCTTATGTCATAATCTTTTAAAATAGAATTTGGCTTTAATAAGTAATTATCTAAAATAGGAGACGGCATTAAAGTGTCGTAAAATGAATATCATTACCATACAACTTTATACTTAGCTACAATAGCCGTTACGCAGCTAATGGTCCCTAGATGGCGCTTTGAACAATAATCGAAAAATAGTACATAAAAATGAAAATTGTGATTCTCTACTAGAAAGTTGTATGTTAATGATACTCAATTCGCGACATTATAATCCGATGTCCAATTTTGAGATAATAACTGCTCATCGCCAGCTGCATTCTATTTTAGATATTATAGCAACAGAAATTTAGTACAGTACGGGGCCGTAAATATTGCACATCGTCCTTTGGAAAGAGATTATCGGCTATTTTCGATTTAGTAGAGCATAGAGCACATGACCTATGTGACGTTTGATAAGATAGAGTGTAGTCGCGTCCAGATCAAAAAATAAAAAAATAGAGAAGTTAAAACCCCATACTTTAAATAATGTAAAGTTGTACGATGGCATCTATAGAAAAAAATTGCAACCTTGAATTGAAATTATCTGTACTAAGTAATAATCATAGACTATAAACAGTCTAAAAGGGTTTAAACAACAACAATAAATACAAATTAATAAAGAAAATAGTTTAACAGCTCTATATAGTTCACGCAGGAATCAAACAAAACAAAAAGTACTCCGTTCGGAATTCAAATTTTGATAAACACATAAACGTAATAATACATGGGCATAGAAAATAGCATTTGGTTGTATTAGGAAATGCGATGTGCAATATTTACGGCCCCGTACTGTATGTAACTTTTATTGAGGCAATTTTATCTTTAATGAGCCAACTTTTTTAATGTATGATGGGTTTGCACTTGACCTTTATCTCAGCTGATGGTAAGTGACGATAAGGTTGGATGGTAAGCGTGCGCACCCAGAAGCCTCAATCTAATGAGGCGCTGGCTCTGCTACCTTTCATGACGGAACACAACAGTGCTATTAACACTGCTGTTTGGCGGCAGACTTAGGTAACATGGTGGTAGCTCTCTTGGTAGACAGTTAATATTCATACCGTGAATGTTCGATGTAAGCCGGTGTATGTCGACAATCAACAATTTGGTTGGTGTAGCTCCGAAATGGTATTTAATTTACATATGCTTGGATCAGACATACACCTATATGATTCAATGTATCTTAGATTCGGCGATTTACAATTTGTGTTAATTTTAACAAGCACCAGTGTTCGTCCCAAAAGCGTGAAAGTCGTTTTGACTGTTTTCTTTCGCTACGTGTAAGGAAGGTTGTTATGTTTGTTTAATAATGTCGGATTTAAATGAAAACACAAAACCTTAATATTCATTAATGTATTGTCTCCCTCTAGTGTATGTCTGCCTGACCGTCTGTCTGTCCGTCTGTCACAGTAGCTTATCTCAGGAACTACTCATTTTATCGACTTGAAATTTGGTATAGTTGCGGTAAATGGTGAACAACAGGAGACGCAACTGGGATTGATTAAATATTTTAGATTAAAATGGGGTTAAAATAGTTTGGGTTTATTGTAAGAAATCAATGTCAATTCAAAGATATTAGTGTGGATTAAAGCATAATTTATAACTACAGTTCTAACGCATAACTGAGTCGGTTCCTGAGGTATGGGAGCGGTACAGGTTCTAAGATACACTTCACTTCGGACATTCACGGTAACATAATCAGTATTTTATCAGTAATAATGGTCGTGATCGCAAAGCTAGCTAAATGACGTGATTTCAAATAACTAAGCTCGAAAATTAAGTGTTACGTGAAAAGCCAGTGTTATTGAAAAATAGAAATAAAAAATAACATAATAAATATTTTAAAAATAATAATATTAATAAAATAATAATATAAAGTCTGTGTTCGTGAGATAAGTTAAACATGGATTATGTCAGAAAATTTTAAAGTTAGATGTCGTAATAACCATCCCGCGTTATGAGTATGCACGAACGCGAAAAAAAAATATTTTGGGTAAATATGGAAGATATTCTCTGAGTCTATTTGAGAAAAATGAAACCTTAAAGTTCTACTAAACGTATTTGCCTATGCAATAAAACAAAGGATATGGTAGCTGCATTCAACATTTCTGAACTAAGATTCACCCGAGCTCATATTTTTGCAGTTGTTAAAAACAGAAATGTTCGTTGTTCATATACCTATTGATTGCAAACATCAATACAGCCCGGCCAAGCTATCACAAGTGTTGCCGTCTATAGAGGTGTGTGATCTGATGAAAGATGACACTCCGGTTTATCCTGCTCGAACGTGTCGCTCATGAGGCAATAAGCAATGGACAACTTTCAAGGCATACGATACAACAAAAATCATATAGATGGCGCTGTCCAAGGACTTTTATATTAAAACCAAGGACAAATGGTGGCCCCTACCGACCGTCCCCCTATAGATTGTGAATAAAGCAGTTATATTTGTGTGTGTGTGTATATTATAATGTTCAAAAAGTTTAGAATACAATATGAAGTTAAAATACCACCCAATATCTTAATATTGGGTGACGAAAATAATTTAAAATTTTCTGACTAAATCCTAAATTGTAAAAGGTAGTCGGAAAGGGTCGCGGCCTTTCTGAACGCTTGAATTTTGCGTGTTATATTTCTGGTAACAGTTAACACAGGCGGGAAAGTAATATATTGTTTGACAGCGGACTTTTTTGGTAATACCGTTAAAACAAGATACTTGTACCATAGATTTTAAAACTGTAATAAATTGATAATTTTTCATTTTTTCTATCAGGCAGTGATACGTGGATTAGCAACGATAACACTGTTTTACTGCATCCTCCATACAGTCCAGACAGCAACTTCAGATTATCATTTATTTCGCTCTTTACAAAACTCTTTAAATGGAGTAAAATTACATTCAAGGGAAGACTGAATAAATTATTTAAGTCAGTGTTTCGCTCAGAGCCCCACAAAATGTTATAGCGACGGGATAATGATTCAGTCAGAGAAATAGCGAAATATTGTCGAATTAAAAGTCTAAGTGTTATTTCATTCAATAAACATTTCATGTGATTGAAATTTTATTATTATTATTTCTACTCTAAAAAGATACAGTTTTGTTGGTTTGAATTATATATTTAGAAACCAGGGCATTAGGTTTTCACCACACAGACAATGAACAGACTGTGTAAGATATTTCTGCTGTATGGTATGGTACATAGTATGTAAAAAATAGATAAGGGAAACAAGAAATAAAAGATAGAAATAAATAATAAAGTAATAAGTCAGTAAGTAAAAGGCCGAGAACTTTTCAGCCTACCTAATATTTATATCTTCATAGTGTGTGTCACGGGTTTGGTGTGACATTCCACTTACTTCTGCGGTACCGATTTCGCAGGGAGTTTCTCGCTCGCCCTTTACGGATTTACAAACTAATACCGTCTGCACCTTGGAAGCGGTAGACGAACCCACATCGTTGGTGATGTGGCGTGCGTGCACCTTACCGGCAGAGGTTTCGAACAGTTGCATTAAAATTAAGTCATTGAAAATTAAAAAATAATGGAAAGAGACGCATTACGAACAAACCCACATATTATGGAAAGGTCACTCCCTACACCGTACACACACAAAATAATACTTTCGCCATATTTATAGAGATTGTAGATTCGCATAAACTGCATATCAGATTTTATGGAAGTATGCTTCTCTAATCATAGCGGTCAACGCCTACGAGTATCAACGCAGTTGTATCCTTTTGATCTATTTCGTGAGTGTGAGAGAGTGAGGAAATAGCGTTGCTTTGAGTCGACAAAGCTAGTAAGACGAAGGGTTACCCGTTCCTTTTTTTCTTCAAAACAACTGAATGTTTTAACAATTTTGAATATGTATGTTGTGTACATGACCATGGATGGATCTTAAATGTAGCAGATCTTTATGTAACCTATGATCATATAAATCTACAGAATATGACATCATATGGCCTGGCAGTGAGAAGTCCGGTCCGATCCGCGAGTTTACATTGCTTGAAGCGCAATATACGGAGTAGAGTGGGTGGTAGCAATTCTCTTGTTATCATTAAATGTATATAGAACACGACTTAAGCCAGAATCAAAAATATGTCAAGTTGGTTGCTGTGTAGGAGCGGTGCAGTGAGGGATGGAGTGACCACTGCTCCAGATAAGATTAGACAATAGATTCCTGATTTTGAGATTGTTAGATCGTTGGGCGATGATTAGTTTTTGTCTAAGAAACAGAGACAACTGTCACAGATGTCTGTGAAATAAACTGGATGTCATAATTGCTCTGAAATCTGGCCAGAGAGCATATCTAAGAAATAGAGAGATATATATAAGTAGAATTATTATTTTCATTTTCTGCATTGTCTGCTCCACTGCTGGTGCCGTAATTTTTTTAATCTTTTCTAGAACTCAATTTTAGGAACAACCACCTTCTATGTACTCTTCATACAAAACATGCAATACAAGTGCGAGTCAGACTCGCTAATCAATTTTTTTTAAATAAACTAATTTTCTTGATCGCATAATAAAGTTTCATTTTCAAGGTTTTAGAAACTATACAAGATGGATACAAATCCTACTTTTTTGTAATTTTTACTAAATACAGCATTAAGGGTCTACTGTCCTTATTTAAATTTTTGCCTTTGGAATCTTCGAAAATGTTTTTTTACACACATTTTCATAAGTCAAAAACAATGCTACAAAGAAAATAATACAATTATCATCTTTTAATGAACAAACAAAGCCCTTATACAAGAGGAACTTTAAAATTACTTCGAAATATGGACACCTTTTTACTACGTTTCAAATATATATATATTTTAAATATTTAGTTCAAACGCTTAAAAGTTTCCACAACTATTCCAAATTTCAAGTCGATAGCTGCTGCGATAATCAGCTGTGACAGACAGAAAGACGCGGTAGTAATTTTATAAGGGTACCGTTTTTTCATAGGGTGTTCGGAACCCTAAAAACCAGAGGGATATGAGGGGGGAGGCCTTTGCCGAGCAGTGGGACAGTAAGAGCTGATAATAATAATTATTTTATATCTTTGTCACTCTTCTCGTTCATTCGTCTTTTCACACTCGCATCATACATTCAGAAATCCAAGAAATAATATAACAGTAAATGAAGACAGAAAAAAGTTACCTCAACGCGGCCTCGGTACGCTGCATCAGCCAATAAATGACAGCAATATAATATATAAATAATTGTATAAAATTAAAATATTTCCCAAAATAAAGAAGCTATAAAATACCACATTTAAACTTCAAATACTGTGAATACAAAGACAGTTTAAAATGTTAATGCGGTGTAGACTTGGTGACCTGTAAAACAGTAATCGTTACCAAAATACACAGTTGGTAAAATGTGCTCTTCACAGCATCCAATTTCGTATAGTCGTTTAAGATATAACCCGATGTAAGAGATAACTACATATATTTAGATCAGGGCGGGACCGCGGTACGCGCGGAACGGACCCAAACAACTCATCTACATCAAAATTATTGCAAAAGTGCAGCCTTTCAGTTTGCTATCAGATAAGAGTAGCATGCCCCATAAAAATCAATTGACACAAAAATCGTTTTCGTTGATACATAAATACATCACATTGCTTTATAAGTATACTCGTACATAAATATTTATAACAGTATATAATATACTTAAATTTTAAAATGAATATATAAGTACATGATATATGATAGGTAAGGAAATAGGACCTTACTGTACATGTCCTGGTCATTTATCTGGATTAATATTGTTCATGCAAGAGTGTACACGTCATGCTGGTTATATACTTACGTTAGTCCTGGCTAGCTAAAAGTCAATTAGTACGTTGGGAAATATAGTGCGGTGCAATAAGCATGCATCTAAAATAAGTTAGTAGGAAGCGTGAAATAAATAAGAAACCTATTAGGAAAGCCTCGGTCAGTTAGGGAAGGGTTAGGGTTGTTTATGATGAATTGATGGGAAGCTATTGAGTTGTTGTGAACTCACGGTTTCAGAGCGGGGGTAGCTGTCGAGATGTCGAGAATGTCGTAGCCGGGTGACGCGATGAGCTTGCGTGCGATCGTTAGCTGTGGATGAGAAAAATCATTAGTATTCACGTTTTAGTTTTGAGGAGCTAGTTGCTCGAACGGTATAAAAAGAAGTCTATCCTTTTCCAGACCTTCAACTGTCCCTATACAAAATTCAAGTCATTCAGACTCTGCGTTACGATGTGCAGAAAGAACAAATATATAAACACACTCACTTTCTCGTTTATAAGACTAATATGTTTACAATGGGTTTACACTTGTGGTAGCTAGTCTTTCGGACATAGAAAAACCGACAAATGAAACGTACAAATGTTATTTCTTTGAAACAAAGTTCATTTTCCATCCGTTGGTAAAGTTTTTTTTATTAAAGATAGACCAACACTTGACCTCAATCTCACCTGATGGTAAGTGACGATGAGGTCGACGATGTTACGTGTTGGTCTAGAAGGTGCATATTTACTCTTCTTTTGAAGTTTTTTTAGCAGATTTCTTAGAAACTACACAGGGACATCGCTCAGGTTTTTCTAAATATTTTCAAAAATGTCCCATCAACTATAATTATTTCAGACGTTTCACTTTGGAAACTTCGGAGATAGTGCTGGGTAATGTTGATTTTTCTAGCATTTTTCATGTGTTCAAAACTATGCTGCAGGTAAAATTAGACAACATTTTAGAATGTTCAAATGAGGCATTTTCTGAGACTGTAAGCTTAGTTCTCAAAGGTGTCAACAGGCGGCGTGGAAGAGGTAGAATTTTTGTCAAAAAACGTCAAGGACGTCCACACATCCCAAAAAAGTCTAGTTAACAATTTTGACAGATTTATTTACACTGCAGTTATATTCTTTTTGATAGATGTATGCTTTAATGCCTTTGCATCAAAGAATTTAGTTAATAAACTCCATGCTTTAAATTCATACAAAAAAATATACATATGACAGTTTTTTCCTAAAACAACGTTGCCGTTTTTTATAGGCCCTCATTATAAAGAGCACATTCCTAAACAAATAGAATAACAGACTCAGCAAATATTATCCCTGTTTTGGAGCATAATAAGATACACTCATATTCTATACGAGAAGATATCCGGATAAGCTTGCGCATAATAATAATCAGTCAGACTAGATTATGCTGAGCGGTGTTTACGTAGCAATTATTACAATGGCTCCGTTCGTAGAAACTTCACATACACAGATGGAAATAGTTGACGCAGTAAAACAGAAGTCATTTACCTAGCTAGTGAACAAACAGTGTGCATTGAATAAATACATTGCAAAACTATGTACACTCGGCTTCAGAATTGGATCATCAAAGATGAACAGTGTCTACACAAGTATCAACATCTTAATGTGATCCTTTGAGTAAGTCTCAACAGCTAATTTGAGAAATCAAGATGCAAAATGAATCTAATTCAATCCAGTATTTAGTAGTACGGCAATTTGGCAACAGCCGACAAAGAATAGGCAGATATTACTGCAAGTCACGTTATCAAGATTACTCTCTTCGATCCTCTTATCTCCAAGCGACGGCCCTAAGCTGGGTACGAGCTCAAGCGGGCGCCCTTAGACTAGTTGCCATTAAAATCTTAACTGGCTGAGCGCTTTCCGTGCTCGACAAGTTGTTCTTGTGAAGATGTAATGGTCGCGGGACCAACAGCATCAAGTCCATTCGAGAAAAAGTAGATGAGACAGATTCGTTTACTTACTGATTATAAGCAAATTAATCGGTGTACAAACCACCACCGTCGACAATAAAATAAAACTGTCAATCATTTTTGACTGGCTGTCAATAGTGCGTACCTCTCCATAATTTATGTTAACTTTACTATGTAGGTTTCTAAATTTGGACATTTTTACAGTTGGACATTGTTATAGTTGGACATTTTTCATTTTGGTCAAAAGTATCGTATAGTAGGTAACAGCTTCTGATGGAGACGTCACTTCTATTGCTTTAGATTTCTGTGTATAGCAACGTGCTCGCCGTGAGGATAACGCTTGGTATGATAGCGTAACATTATAGTGGAACTTGGTGCTGTCACACTAATTCATTTTAATTGTCCTAAAGCGATGAATGGTGTTAGCGAGCTTGCTTCAAACTGTATCATCAGTAATTGTGTTGTTTAATGGGAATTCTCTCAGAATGCTCCCATAAAAGTTTTCTTTAACCATAATTTTTTTAAATAAAGTAGCTGGCTTTGATAAGTAATTACATAAAAACAGAACATGAGATTGTTATGGAGGGAAATTAATTTCACTATTGAGCAACTATAATGTCAGCTACAATAGCTGTTACGCAGCTACTGGTCCCTGGATGGCGTTTTGAACAATAATCTAAAGTGTGTAAAAATGAAAAACGTGGTTCACTATGAACTTGTATGTTAATGATACTCATTTCGCGACATTATAATCGGATGTCCTATCTTTAGATAGTTACTGCACAGAAGAGCAGGTATCCTATCTTAAAAGATTGGTAAAATATGTTTTGTCTCTAAGTTATGATTACGAGGGCGAAATAGTTTAAAGGTAATTTTCATCCACAAAAACTCCTCGGTCAGCGCAAGTCGGGAGTCCTGGGAAATCCAGTGGAACATACTAGTGCTCCTAGTGGTTGCAACCTTCGACTCACAATCCGGTAATCTCGGGTTCGATTCTTACACTGGAGCCCCTTTGGTTGGAGGCATTTGTCCGCCTGGCTAGCGAAGAGTACCATCATGTAACCTAAGTATGACACCAAGCAGTGTTAATACAGTGGTGTGTGAAGGTAGCAGAGCCAGCGCTTTATAGGCTTAAGGCTTCTGGAAGAGCACGCTTTGCAACCTATGGCCTATCTTTATATATCATCAAGTGAGATAAGGACCAAGTGCCATTATATATTCATTCATTCATTATACACTAGTGAGATATTCATCAATCGGTAGTCGATTGGTAGGCATCATAATGTTCTCCAATTCTTTTTACGGTTCTCTATATATCCTTATCGCTAGTTCGAGTGTCATATTCAAAACAAGCTGTTTTCCCGCGAGATGTTCGTGTGCTAAAATCATTGCACGGGAACCATTACCCAGTTAAAGATGTGTCTGTCCTTCTCCAAGCAACAAGGTTTTTCCTTTCAAATTGACTTGAAACACGAAAGACTCGAAAAGGTTGTCGAGCGCGGAAGGCGCTCGGCCGGTTAAGATTTTAATAGATACTGGCCTAAGGGCTCCCGCTGTGAGAAGATCGGAAATAATTGACCCGGTGTTTGCTAAGCCACCTTAATTATTATTAGGGACAGTTTGTGCCGGTAGTGCATAGAGATACAATACGTGCGCGACAAAAAGTTTAGTCGTGAAAAGGGAAGGGAAAACAGTCAGAGAGACAGAGACCAGTTTACTTTTGAACTTATTAGAATGCTTCAAGACATCCCAAATAATACCCTTCGTAATTTATTTTTATAATTAATACTTTTTATGTCCGACAGTGGACCTATGCAGCCGATAATTAAGTCCAGGTTCAGGTAGGTAAACGGTGTCCGTAATGACTAAGCATAATCCTTGACAATACCATAACAATTATGAGTTTTCTTTGACTGAAAAGTAGTTAAAAATACTTCACCACCCATGTGGTGAAAACTTTCGTAATTTAGTCTAAAGTAGACCCGAAATATCTACGAAACACTAAGTGACGTGGCAAACAATTTCTTGATACATTTTTACTTCTCACTTTACGTTACCCTATAATTAGACCATTAATTTGGCCCCCACTCAAAACACGTTCCATTGTCGCATGTACTTAAACGCTTGTTCTAAAAAAAGGTTCATTGTTGCCCCGTCAGAACGCCTAATGTTCGAGGTTTTCATTGAAAATAAGCTGTCCTGATTGATAGGAAACAAGTTCGGCCACGAAAAGAGTGAAAAAATTGACAACGCAAGTTTACGTACGCAAGCTACAACTTGGGAATCTTCAAAAGAAGAGTAAATAGGCACCTTCTAGACCAACACGTAACATCGTCGACCTCATCGTCACTTACCATCAGGTGAGATTGAGGTCAAGTGTTGGTCTATCTTCTATAAAAAAAAAAAAAAAAAAAAAAAAAAACGTTTAACTCGCCGTTTGACTTTCGAAAGGTTCATCCTTCGAAATGGGTTCCTTTTTTGGGAGTAACAGCTACTAAGTGAAAATCTCAGTGAATGGACGGCATCGTCTTCGCATGCATCAACAATATCGTTATACCCCCATAATTCAATTTCAATTCAAACTCCTTCATTGAAATATCACACACACACACTCTAAATTTAAAACGTAAAAACGTTGTCTCACCAATCCTATTTCGATATTTTTATTTTGCAAAAGTTCACACTCTTTTTGTGGCCACGAGCTTGAGCCTGGTTAAAAAGTTTCTGTGATAGAATAGTTAGTTCGAGTTGAAACAGTTTATTAAAAAGATGATAAGGCGTAAAAATATTATTAGCAAAAGTATGGTTTCTATCCGATGAACGCGTTATTTTATTTCATATTTTTATTCAGAATTTAGATCTTTGTTTTCTTATTGTTATTTAAAATATAACAACTACTTTAAAACATAAGGAAAAGATGTATTTTTATTTTATTTATTTTCTAGGAAGACATACAGCTTTAATATAAGTAACAGATATGCAAAATAAATATAGCACATAGCTCCTGATTTTCCATAATTAAGTCAGATATTTGTAGAATGTTTCTCGAGTTGCAACCACGTACCGGGAAACGTCTACCAGGCCGTCCCTCTACTAGATGGACCGACGACCTATTTAAGATCGCGGAGAGTCGCTCGCTGTAAGCAAGTGGCCGGTCTATGTCGCGTACCATGGAGGAAGCCTATGTCCACCAGTGGACATTGCCTGGTTGATGATGATGATGTTTTGTAAAAGATGTATAAAAAGGATATTGTAAAGATGTCCCTGCTTTACATTTCTTAACTTTAATTATTTATTCGACAAACACTAATATTTCACTAGTATTTTTAGCTTTGTTAACCTTAACATTTTGTAGAATTTTTGTTAAATTAATAAACCATTTTTAAACCAAAGTGTACAAATAGATTTACAAAGACAAAAACACCCTTTCAAAAATAAAATTCACGAATTTATGAACATGACTGAAATGCTAACAATAAAGCAAGGCTAACTTTGAGGGCCGATTTTTTGGGTGAGAACGCAACGAGCGTTGATCTTCGGTATCCATGTCTCAAACAAAAGAACAACCATTTAACATTATGTGTATCAAGCTCGGAACAAATTACATTATGTATAAAAGGATGCTATCGAAAACCTCAAAATTAGATTCAGGAGCACAATTATCCCATAAATTGGAAATTGCATGCAAGGTTTGAGTCAAAGAGACTTGAGGCTTTGATGTAGGAAGCCGTTGTTATTTCACAAGGAAATAATAAGATGGGAGATCAAAATTCAACGTAATTATTGGATCAATGAATTTCTTAAAATTGTAGCAAGGGAATTATTTTACGTGTGTAAAGTTTTAGGGGTTGGGCGGCAACGTCCACCTGTGATCAACAAGAACACCACTTCCTTCACTTCTCAATCTTCTAAATCACAGGATTCTTCTGCTCCAAGGTTGCCTGGAAGAGATCGCTTTTAGCGATAAGGCCGCCTTCATTGTATCTTTTATGTTCTTTTCTTTTATGTTTTTTTTTTGTGTGTGTGTGCAATAAAGACTTTGAATTGAATTGAAAACCTGGTGATTATAACAACTCTCATCGTCTCATGTATAGAACTTGCCAGAATAAACAGAGATATGAGGACGCAAAACAAAGCTTTTCCGGAGACGCACTCCACGATTTCTAATGTAACAAATAAAAAATGTATTATTTATTAGTGTCCAAATCAAATTACATAAAATTATTGTAAAAATAATAATGTATATATATAAACACTATTCGAGCTAAGATAGGAAGTTACGAAAATATAAAACAATGTCGATACTAAAAAAAAGAGCGAGACGCTAGTGGCATTAGGCTGAGCGTAGTTGGCAAAGCGTAGAGGTAGGTTCAAACCGCGCTCGTGTAGAAATTTTTAATCCTTTTTCAACAGCAAACTAACTTTAATAAAACATTCTTGTAATTTGTAATACCTAAAAGTTATACTAAATCTGGTTTATATCGAAAAGTATTCGTCAATCTGAAAAATCGAGAAGAAACATTTTTATGCTGATCATTATAGCGTTCGAAACGAACTAGGAACCGACTTCAAAATGTTCACCCTTAGAGGTAGAATTATCTGGGTACATATTTGTATTGAGTTTTGTTGATTTTCTCAAAAAGCGCTGAACTAATTTCGATAAAATTTATATGGGACCACATCTGAAGTATCTACCAAACAAAAAAGAATCATCAAAATGGCAGGAGTAATCGCGTAAAATATACTTCAAAAAACTACAGTCGAATTGAGTTCACTTGGCCACTTAATGGTAAAAAGTGATGTTGTGGCCTAAGATGGAACGACCGATTGTGCTTGAATCCAGGCAAGGCTTACTTGGAGTTAAAATATTTTACGTAAATGCTTCTCTGCTTCTAAGCTTATATAGCTTAGATTATACACAATAAGTTACGTATACAAGTGAGGACAACAGAAACGTTATTCGTATGACCGTACCATAATTAATGTATCCGTAACACGAAACTTATTAGACGAGCTCGAAAGCCTTGGGAGGTAATGGGATGGAAGAAATATTATGGATCCCGAGCGACCTTTGTTTTAAGATAATGTCAGTTGAGACTTTTTCAAGGCTCTTTCAAGACTTTATCCTAATTTCCGTTATTGTGCTTGCTACAAATTATGAGGGGAGTAATTAGAGATTTCTCTAATGAGGGCCAGCGGTAAAGAAAATGCCAAGTGAATAAATAGTAACTTGTCGATGTTTTCAACCAGACAAGTACAGATTGCTACGAAGACGAGCCTTTAAATAGGCCTCTGTTTGATAAGGCAATGTGCTTTAGGATGGTTCACAGTCGCCTACTCATAACCTATTCACTCAGTCCTTGTAGACAGTCAGCTGGCAGTGAATTCCACACCTTAGCAGTACGCATGTTAAATGAAGAGGCGAAGCGTGGTAACTATTTTAACTTGTCGTGGCGATTTACATGGAAAGTTGATGTCAACAGTGGGCTAATGCTTCTAATTAAAGTGTTAAATAAATTGATTATCAGATGGCACCTAATACGTCGCCTCAATCGTGGTAAAGGAGGACATGGCCGAAGTGAAAACAGTGTAGGGTCCTCTGATAATGACTGTTATCATATTAAGTTAGAGGTGAAAAGGGCTTGGCTCGTTATCGTGAAATAAAGATAACAGAAATACCCGAGCTATCAAAATGAGTAAATGCGATTGCATTTTGTTTATTCAATCGCTTATTAATAAACTACATCTGCTTTTGACCGCGATTTTACATGCGTTGGCTTCAGAAAGAATCCCACTCGAATCATTAGTGATTATGATAAAAAGAAGCATTTTTCCTAAATTCATGTGCTTACTAAATTTCATCACGATAGGTTGTGCCGTTCTGGCGGTAAGTAACAAACGAAGAAACTCACAAACTGCCAATTACATTTTCTAATATAGGACTTGTTAAAAATTAATACTGACGTCATCAGTCCGATTACTTTACGCAAATATATCACCTAGTTAAATTCTACTTCAAATGCGAAGGAAAGTTCAACCGAACCGTAAAACCACATATGAATCGCCGTAAAACTTAGTTCTACAAATTCCCACGAATGTTCTAGTCTATAATTACCGTGTGAATGACTGTTTTAGGGTTACGTACGAGTATCTAAAAACTAAAAGAATAAACTCTTGTAGGTCATTTATTTACCTCAGAAATCCTACATTGTGTAACCAAAAACAGTAACTTTTAATTGATGTTACCAATTATATAAGAATTAAATAAGAATAAGGGACAACATATGTATATTCAGGACGGCAGCATCTGTCTGTGTAACAAAATCTTTTTGCATTCACTAACCCGCATGCCAAGGGGAGCGATAATTGATGAAGGAAAATACTTTTAATTATTTAATCCAACGGACTTAGAAAACTAGTAAATGAATACATTGATTCCGGAAACGACTTTGTTCATTCAACATTGAATATCAAAGTGATACATACATTGCACTAGGTTGTCTTTAAAAGAAAATAATCAATTGATTTACGACTACAAAATAGTCTGATCATTCATCAGACATTCAATGTTGAAAATGGGCTTCCCCCGGAGATACGGTACGAAGAACTGGCATCTTTAAGGGGTTTTGCCTTAAATACCCAAGCCTGACAGACAGGTTCGTCGCTGCGTTGCTACCCGCTGCTGGCCGTGTCCTACAATTTCACAAAGTCACCTTTTACGACCTCCAAGGGGAAGGCATAGGGGGATTCTGTTGCAAAGCCGACTCTAAAAACACTACTATCATCATCAGCTGGGCAACTACCAGTGATAAAAATAGCAGTAGTTTCACGATAATACTATAACAATATGTACGAAACCCTCGACTTTAGAGTCTCCCTTGCACTTGACCGACTTTTATGAATGAATGAAACGGCACGAGTGAAACTGTGTCGTACTCTGCAGAGCCGTAAACGCGATTGAAGTCAGACTTTACTACTTGAAACATAAAATTTAATATCGCTTATCACAAGCAGGATTTGAGTGTAAACGCGCAGGTTAATGGGCGCTAGTGACGATGTGTTATAATTTCAATTGACATTACAAATTGGGATTTATTGTTCAAAATAGAATGTTGTGAAAATGAAGTCCGTTCGTTTAGAAATTTGTGTCATTTGAAACATGGAATCAGGCACACACCGCCTCTAATCAAAGGATTTGGAACTCACTAAGGCGCCGCTGTGTTTGTGACTTTGTGATGACTACTGATTGTATTTAAAATGTTTCTGTTTAATTTTATGCCATGTCAAGCCTACCAATTTTTAGTCGCTTTAATTATTTCTGCTGCCATCAAAAAATATTACGTGTAGGCGTTCGCAACACGTATTGACCACTGCCGGACAAAGCTGAATAGGGCAAGCCATCTTGTATTTTATTCGGCTATAGACTCAAATGCTAAAGAGGACAGGTAAGACAACGTAATATGCACCTGGCGTAATAACCAGCGTACACTTGACCGCGTTGCAGAGGAACATTGTGAGGCAAAGGGCAGAGTTCCCACGGGCGCCACGCTCGGTCACCCTCGAGCGGACACGGGTCGCGGCCGCGGCGCGGGCGCTGCTAGGTGAAAGTTGGTGAATCACGCTGGCTGTATTCTTTCTCCAACCCAACTCTCCAACTCTAAAACACCATTGATAAAGCTGGCTTGCTCTATTGCGCCACAATACTCACTGAAGTCCCGCTGTTGTATCTCTTTTAAAATAGTCTAGATTAATCTCTAAACTTTAGTGGTAAGAGTTTTAACACTTATTTTTTTCGGAAGTTGTAGCTGATATTAATAATTGAAGTGGGAATATTCCGTTTTACAAGGAGAAATATGATTAAGTGAATTTAATCATATTCTAGTATAATTCGGGTTTTGGATTTAACTTTAGGATCTATTATAAAAGTAAGAAACATGTTGGTTTAATAGTTAATGATGCAGGGATGGATGTCGAAGCTTGATTTGAAGACATTTCAGACGCGAAAATATCACCTTTCTTTAAAATGTGGCGAGGTTGGTAGCGATAAAATTGTAAAAAACAAACTATTGTTGTATATCAGTGTATTCCCAAAGGGTTCTGGGTTGGAATTTAGAGCACATAAATGCCCCATCAAAACTTAATGACCATTAGGGAAGACAAGTGACATGCGATAAATGTATATAAAAAAACAAAGAATGTCTGACCTATCGACAAAGAATAAACGTCCGTACAGCTAATAACAGAGGAGTTATTGCCCAACGATGGTATTAAGTTAACTAATGAGCTCGTAAATTATACTGGCGCCCGCTTTGTCACGATTGGACACGGATTTGTTGCTTCAATATGTCTTCAAAACTAACGTTTTCCTAGTTTTATAATTTTCCCCATTTCCTAGTGATCAATCGTTTCATAGTCCACTGTTAGACATGATCACTCCTAATAGATCGTCTAGACACTTTGTGAGGTGACTATCAAACAGTAAAATAAAGAGTTTATTATTTAAGGTATTTGTTCCATTCTATCAGATAACTTACATACAATATTCATGATCATGTTTGATTAGAAAAAAATGATGTTTTATTATTACTAACGTTTATCCGCGAACTCGTCCGCGTTGACTTCGGAAACTAAATTCTCGATCGGGATAAAAGTAGTCTATGTCTTTTTCCAGTCCTTCAACTATCCCTATACAAAAAATCAAAGCATTCTGTCCCTCATTAGTATGGATTTTCCACGTTTGGGGGGTTTGGTGATCGCAGTAAGATGATCTTTGTTGACATATAGATAGATACCTTTTGGATCGCCTTCGTGGCGTACCTTGCCACATTTTTAGAGCAACGATGGAGGTCACAAGTTAGGTTCCCGGATAGATTTTCTGTAGGAATTGGAAGAGAGACACGAAGTACTACCTTCTGCTCTCGACTCCTGCGTGTATCTCAGACCCCACGATGAAAGTAAAACACGATAAAAGTAAAACAGGATTAAAGTAGCCTGCGTCTGTCTCCAACTTGAAAATGATGTTAAAGATGATCAAAGATAAAATCGCGTCGACCCACTTCTGCGTGAAGGTATAGAAACAAACAAAAAACCGCTGTTTCGCATTTATAATACGTGTTTAAAATAGCTAAATTCAATAGGAATATATATCTAAACTCACAAATGCAAATAACAACTGAATAAAGTAGTAGTAGTATGCACTGTATGCTAAAATACAAGTTTTTCAAAACTTAGTTTAGCTGCAGACGCTTTCGTTTTCAATAAAATTTCAAAAAAAAAATAAAAAAAAAAGTCAACTGCGACCTAATGCACATCAATAAACAGCTGTCAAATTAAGAAGCACGCTCGCAAACCAATCCGCAAATGGGAGTTTGAACTGCATCCCTCCTTTTCCAGTCCGCGATTCCGATGTAACGAAGATTAATCGCGGGGTGGTTAATGATAATGAAAACACAGAGAGTAACGACCCCCCTCCATACCCCCACCAGTCCGTAACGTGGGAATTTCAATTCGTGCGGGTTTTAATTAAAATTTGGTTTCATTCTGGACCTAGATATCCGTACCTAGACGAGGTTCGCGATTTGACAGCCCGCAGATTCCAACTGGAAATTGGTGCGAATGCGCGTAGGTGCCAGCAGATTCTAGAAACTCGTTAGCTCGACGATTCAGAGTGAATACATTATCCAACAGCCAGGTTAGATGAAGGCCAAGTGAGATACATAAAACAGATCTCTCCCTTTGCCTGTTAGATATAGGAAAAAGAATACAAATATAATTGATTCAAAAGTTACTACTGTTCAATTCATTTTTAATAACTTTTTTAAAATATATTTTTCTAAAATAGGCCATCGGATTTGGTATAATTTGTATGAATCCCTAATTCGGATTTCAAAGGGATTTCAAGCTAATTACAGTCACATTTGTGTATTTTTCTAAATTTTTCACTGTACAAATAGTTTCAAATGACATTTCCATCCCAAATCATAATTTTCATTCAAGTTTACGTACGAGATTGAATGCATACATATTTGTCTTTCTTTGTACATGGAAGGTTTCAAGTAGACCCAATTAGAAAAGCAAAAATCATATAAAAATTAGATTACACCGAACTATTAATACAATTTAAAACACGGACGAGCTTGAATTTCAGTGAAACTGAAGCTCTAATTCATGACATGGCATAATAAAAGATACTAAAATAGATTTAAAACGTTTCTCCATTAGTGGAATGGCACGCAAAACACAGGTAATTACAAATAGCTCGTGAATAGTGTACGAAGCAATCCCACATTAGCTGATCAAGCCATCCAGATAATGGTTTTAAGACTCCAGCTGATCACTAAATCGAAGCACGACGCGTTAATGGATATTAAGATAGGTTAAATAAACGTAGCCATACGCGAGAGTCGGTCAGAGTACTAAACACATTTTATCGTCGATTCTGTACTCACACAGATGTAGAAACAGTCGGAGGTGAGTCAATACAAACGAAGAAATTAAAATGTAAGTCACTCTGGGGCATATTTTGGATTTTTTTGAGACGCAGTGGAATCTTTAATACGTATTTTAACTTACCTCAAAAATACTTATGAAAAATGGTGACGGTCTCGAAACTAAAATAATTCATTAAATTTTTTATTTAAAAACGATGCTATGATTGTAATTTATCTATGTGATAAAATCGGGAATGAGGAAATCCGTAACGAACAAGGGTCACCGACATAGCTCGACGAGTCAGTGAGCTGAAGTGGAATTGGGCAGGATACATCGCTCAAAGAACCGATAAACATTGGGACCGATCGATGTGGCGTACCATCAAGGAGGCCTATGTCCAGCAGTGGACGTTTCCCGGCTGATGCTAATAATGATGTATAAAGGGGTAACAAGTTAAATAAAAGCTTTTAAAAATAGGGCAGGGAGATTTCAAACTGAAGTCACGGTCTAATCTCTGTGCTACTAGATTTTATTATTAAAATTGAAGGTGTCTGCAATAATTAGATGTCAAAATGCAACCGAAAATCATCAACGGCCGTACAGTACGTAAATCATAAAAAGTATTTTGAAATCAAAACGTAATTACGTGTTTCTTAACACAGCCTCACACAGTTCTTTTTATATTTTTCACTTTGGACATAAGACACACAAATGCTTTTTTCTTCACTTTTGACATATTCGGATTTGACTATCTTTCTTACTCGTCATTATTCTAAACGTAGAAATATGTAACATAACAAAGCAAAACAATGCAAATGACCCTGCGCTGATTGATTTAACTAAATTCCATGGGGCTCGCTATAAATATCAGAGCCCTTCCTTGCTCACATGTCTAATCCTCCGGTGTTAATGGATTCCCCCGTGGCTGTTGAACCTAAGAGGCATGACAAATCCACTGTAATATTTTGTAGAATAATAACGGGTTGGTACATATTACAGCCGAACCTAAATAAATAAAATCGGACTTGTGATCTTATCCGATCTCGCTGTAGTAATAAAACGGTCAAAGCCGCCGAAGTAGCACCTATTAATGTTCTTTTAACATGGTAATTGCTGGGTCAAGTAAAGCTGTACGGCCGTTGATGATATTGCATAGGCTTGTGTAAGCACGTGTATGTCTGAACGGGTTATTTAATGGGTTTTAATTTGACCTTCATCTCACATATGGGTGGAAAGCGTGCTCAGTTTGAAGCCTTAACCTAAGAAGGCTATGAAGATACTTATCATTCTCATCTTGGATATGAATATTACATGAGAGCGAAATTTTTTCTTCAGTTTTCAGTCGCGGTATTTACTGTGATAGTGACTTTAAATTTACAACCTTCCTCAGTAAATTTTTTATGTTTTTAAAAGCTTTTAATGGGGTGTTAACTAATATAGGGAGATGACAGGCCTACGTGTAATAGTAGAACCAAAGTATAGGCAAAGACAAAATCTAATTAAGACATGAATTTTTCTCAATTCACTATCACAAATGTCAAATTAAGTCAACGATACTGTAATTGTTTTTTTTTACAACGACATGATTGAAGTGGATGGCAGACATTGGTTGGAGGCACTCAAAACTTTTTTTGTCGTCTGATTTAAAGGTTAGAAATTATGCCGTCCATAGCTCGGCTGGTGGAGGATGTTGGGGAGCCGGGTGGCGTGGGATGCCGCGGTCGCATTCTGCGAGGCCGTCATGCTCCAGAAGGAGGAAGCAGAACGTGACCGCGAACGTTCCGATCCCACTCGTAGACGGCGACGTCGGGGAGGCGCAAACGCTCCCCGGCGTCACAACTATGCCCCAGATTAGGGGCGCATGGGGTCGCGGGCGGCCAGAGTAGGAGCTCTGGTCGTCCTATTGGTGCAAACCGGCGACCACTAGAAGGCAGCGGTAGTACGGCGTGGTCCCGTCCCGCTGCAGCGCGGAGCTGCGGAGACGTCATGGCTCACTGGCCAAGGGAAGGGCTGATTGCGAAGCGCTAGAGGAGTTCTGGTGTGTTCCTAGGAGATCCCAGGGCTCTTCGACTTGCGCGGAGGATGACCACCGAGGGGGTTTTCGTGGATAAAAATTTCACATAACCCGGCTTCTCTCCTAAGGAGTCGGGTATCTTTAGAAGATTTCCCCCTCGAAAAAAAAGAGGTGGAGAATCAGGATGAAACCTGTAGCAGATTTTTAGTTCATTATCACATTGACCGGTCCCGAGCCACTTGCATCCAGCGACTCCCTGCGACCTTAACCAGGTCGTCGGTCCATCTAGTAGGGGGACCGGGAAGCGTCTACCGGGCCGTCCCCCTACTAGATGGCTTGGATGGGCCTCCAAAAATACAACTGCGAAAACCGTATACAATTTCGTGTAGTAGTTATTTCGTGACGCGCGTACAAACATACAGAGATAAAAATTACCAAGACAATTGTTTTGACTTGCACTGCTTAATTTTAGTTAAATATTTCCTTTATACAGACATCAGGCAATTATGTATAGATTTAAGCATATAAGCGACCAAAACAATTAGGCACATGACAGGTATGCGGTTTTGGCGTCCGTACCCCGCCTCACCTCTCCGCGCTTACTCTGGGCAGTTGACGTATCGTAAGTTGAGTGATGTTGAGTTGACATCAAGTCCGTACTTCTTACGTTTAGCGGAGTAGTACATAATAATAAATAAGAAAAAACTTCAAAGTATTCTTTTACTTCACTCAGTAGTGGTAGTTTTACAAGAACTATTAAACCAACATTCACAAGAACAGTTTTCGATTAACGGTGTATTTTCAAGAACAGTGAAGATTCCTAAACTCCCCGATGGTATGTAGAGAACCCACTGAGCTAAAAACTTCTGCTATGGCTCCTGGAATTTCTGAGACACGGCCAAAGGGATTAGTAGCGGCCTTAGGGACTCGGTTCAAACGTATTTTATCTTTTCAGCATAGCTTGTTTTATTAATCCATCTATTTCACAATAAATACACAGTATACTCGTAATAGTCTTCCAGACATGCTTGTGTTCATAGCTACGGGTCAGCGCATAACTGAGTCTGTTCCTGGGGTATGGGAGCGGTTCGGAAGGAAGTGTTTAAGTAACGTCAAACGGCGCAGACGGGAAACAGGAACAGGCTCAGTTATGCGTTAAATCTCTAGAGGGCACGGCTCGAGGATGACTTCGCTGGCGTCATTTGATATTGATCCTTGTTGTTTAGTAAACTAGAGATATCGTCAGCCACGAGGTTGTAAGTTTCTTTGTGAACTGCATTCTTGAAAATTCCGTCGCGTCAACAACCTGTTGTGTTTCGGTATTGAAAGAAACATAGACAATGCCTCGTTAACTTAAGGATTCGCGGTGAGCACGTTTGCAGATACTAAGGTCTTAGCGTCGGTTACAATTCTGAAATGATGGCCATTTGCGAGAAGTGCATAAAATATAAAAGTAACTTAAAAACTTTTTTGTACTCATTTTCATAGCCTTTGGCGTATTTTTAGTTACCCAGTTACGATTAGGCGTTTGTGTGATTATTTTGCAGTTTTAACTGCATCAGTGGTCCGGACCAAAACAGCGGGCCAGAGGTTGCAGTTTTGGTGTGTCAAAACTATCTGCTCGTGGTTACTTTATGGTGCATCGTAAAGGTACTTTTACTTGTGCGTCACATTTTAAACAAATATATCCGAGACACTGTTGTCGATAAACAGTACCTAACGTCAATACTTATTATCTTCACTATCAGGTAAGCCGAAGGCTGTCATTCAATTGCAAATAAAATCATTATCTTATATTCTGCATTTAAAAATAGCTGCAAACAGAAACACATCGAAATAAATCAAACATATTATTACAGATGTGGTTCCGCCTTCTTGCTCGCTGGCCACTTATAATGTAAATATTTGAAATAGTTTTTAGAACACGTTTTTGATATTCTCTTGTTTTATTTTTCACTTTTCTTCTTCTTTTTCTCGAAAATTGATTTGTTCGTTGTTCTGTACATATTCTTAGAATTAAACGTTTTCCTTTAAATTCCAACACAAACTCGTTTGCTTAAATTACCCTGGTCCCGGCTCCACCGCCACCACAACACATGTCGTGTGACGAATCCTATACGAACTCTCAAAGCATGTCTGAAGACATTGATGCAGACATAGGGAAACATGTCAAGCGGAAAGCCACTAGCAGTTACATATCGTCTATAGTTCGGGAAATAACAATATTGAACGTCAAACATGCGTATGCGGCAGACTTTAGTATCACAGCCATGTCACCGCACTACCTAAATAATGAATCATAAAATGAACATTGACTATGTTCCGTACATGCTCACGCCTTCGACAACACGTGGCGTTACACACTACAACCAACCGGAATACAAACTACGCGATCTCAAAGAAAACTTCACGAACTGTTAGTTTCCCCGAATAAAGTCTCAGCGTTGTGACGAAAGCGGCCGTAGTGTGAACGTTCACGGTGCCATATTATGAATCTTTCACGTTGTAGGGCTGTTTTATGCTAGGATATAAAATTGAACGTAAAATTCTAGTCACGTCCCTATCTCGGCGTACGGAGTCAATCATCGTTTTATTAGGTACGCGAAGCTACAGCAGGACTGGAAAACAATGTAAGTAGCTACTTGACTAACATTTTCGATGTAAGTTACGACTTAACGTTGATGTTAAGCCGAATACTTCCACTCGACTCTGAGAGCAATAGTCGCTGTCGATGCTGGAATTTAGATGTTCATACTTGATAAGAGAAATGCTGCTTTAAAAGTATTATTTTGTAATATAAATTATAATCCAATAAATTATACACCAAGACCACTTCAAGAATCTAAATTTTAGTTAAGTATCATAATGTAATAAGACCGTTTATCTAAGAGCATTTTCAACAGTAAACTTAAGCTGATTAGTTGATGATGAATTTATGTTGTAAAATAAATAACAAAATAACAATGAAATTTTTTACTCCTCAGGTAGTTAAAATATTGCAGTCTTACTTCGGTAACTGTATCAACCATAAATTCAAATTCAACTGTCATATAAGACTTATCTGGTACCAGTGAACTAAGCATTTCATCTTCAATATATTTTATTATCTCCCCGATACAGATCCATTCGACTTTAATTTATTCGGATTAACGACCAGCCATCGGCGCCGCATTAATTTGTTCAGTTGAGATTAATTTGTAAACAAATAAAGCTTTCATCCTGGATGGTAAAGTTGTAACTGTTACTGAAAGCCGATGACGGGACTGTGTTGAGTGCAAGGAGCGCTACAGTGATTCCTACGCCAAGAACAAGTTGGCAGAAAATGGTGTCGCCGCCTGTAGCCGTATGATACTAAACAACGTTCTACTGACGTCATTCACCGCTGTATTACAGCCGCTATATGACGGCACCGATAATCTAGGAAACTTAAATTAATTACTACAAATAATAATTAAAAATTTGGCCATGACTGGATAATTTCCCACAATGCATTGAGCAGGTGTTAAGGTGAAGGAGGCCATAAATATGCTTACTGTAAATATACCTATGTATAAGTGCAAATGTAGAAGGCTGTATGCGATTCGGTATCTTGTTTGTAATGTAATATCATGATTTTAGTGATGTTTATAATCAACAAGTAATAAAATCTGTTACACAGTATATACGTTCCAATAACCCTGAAATGAATCAAACAAAATAAGTTACTAAAAGTAGATTAAAAATTCCGACCGCACATCAAGTCACCTGTCTACCTGGAACGCGGGTGCTACCTGCGGCCACCAGGTTCCTAGCTAAAGTAATCAAGATTTATTTGCGTGATAGATTTAAAGAATTCCAGCGGTTTATTTTCTTAAAAGGAAGTAAAAGGGGAAATAGCTGACGGGTATACATAACCGGACTTTTTGTACAATTTGTTTGCACTTAGCCTTATTCCTTCATCCTTCACCTTGAAGTTACGATAAGGCTATTGAATGGAGAGTGTGCTCACCCTGAGGCGTTGGCTATATTTATCTTTGTACCCTTGGGAAGCGAACCCGCGAACAACAGATTGTAGGTACAAATGTGCCGTTAAATTTTTCAAATAAAAGTTTTTTTCTTTACTGCGTAACCCCTGCACGGGTCGGACACTTAAAGCAAATGTCGTGATATCAGTTCCCATTACCACACATCTAACGGATGCCGTTTGTACACATGTGTGAGTAAATTTGCGCGCGCCATATTACCAATCCTTGAGCGAGTCACTTTTTGGGGGAGAGTTGAGGTATCGGTAATCGGCGGGCTATATTCCCAAAATATGCAGCGTTTAGATGTAAGTATTGTGTCGTGTGTTCTCAGCTATAAATTAAAACCATCCCGTGACATCCAGCGGGTGTCGCGAAAGGCGACTAAATGTAAAAAGTCATCCATCAGTCATCGCTAATTCGCCTGACAAGTGTGGTCATTATAGGTAATTCCCCCATGGAAAGATATGCACAGGGAAATATAGCAAAGGATACAAAAAATTAAAGAAAATTTTACTGTATCCGTGGCCTAAAAGTTGTACGCTTTGACTTACAATCCTGAGGTCCCGGGTTCGATTCAAATTACATTATTGCTCCGAGCGTACTGTAATAAATTCCACACGCAATTGACATGCAATGCAATAACAGCCCCTAGAGATATGCAAAAATAGTATGCCCATAATCTTAGTTCTATTGTCCTAAGGCGTGTCTACTTCCTGACAAAGATTATAAGTCATAGACTTGACTAGTATAAACTAGGAAATCATGTATAAAATCGTAGATTATAAAGTGATGTTTAATAATATATTCAAAACTGTAAAGTTTGATCTTCAGACAGTTTATTCTGTAGTGTAATTTCTTAAAGTCTTAATATAATATACTAATGAAATTATGTTTTAACAGTTGAAACTTCTGAGAATTTTACTTATTACATTTTGTACTAGGCTAAGAATATATATTACGCCAAAACGCGCTGTAAAATGAAACAAGCGTAAAAATGAAAGTTTTTTCATTAGATATTCGTGAAACTAATATTCTCTGACATCAGTTATTCAAGACCACTATTTATTCTGAATGCTTATTGTTTCTCCCGACAGATTGGTCGTAGATAAGCGCATAAGTGGACACAATAGGTTGACTCCGATTAAACTATTAAGGCGTAGTAATTCAGAGGAAATTAAGTAGATTGTTGAAAAGTACTCCAATAATTCAATTATTAAAATCGGTACATTCATTACCTTTCAATTCGTTAACCGTTGTCGAGTAAAAGAAAAAAAAACATTGAAAAGGTGACATAATCAATTCCAACGTAATTAATTTTATTAAGAAGATAACACTTGAGTTTAACCCCTAAAGTGAGCCACGTTTCATCAGGATTCTAAATTACTGACATGCTAACTATTTCCCTCTGGACCTCAACTATCCCCAACACAGACAGACAGAGAGGTAGAAACAAATAGATGATGTATGTATCGCGATATTGTATTTCACAAAATATTTATTAATTTCCACAAAAATAATACTTTAAAATTTTTGACGTAAATGTAGTTATATAAAACAAAAACAATAATACCTTTTCTTTAGATAATTATTTGTCTTTTAGGTTTATAAAATACATTGAGCCACTGCTGCCGAACTAGGTGGAACCTGTGCTTCAGCTAGCAGGGCCGATCTTCCTGGACTCTTATCGTATTAGCCTACTTTTTTTTAACACAACAGAAAAAAGATAGAAGATAGATAAAAACTAACCACCATAACGCTTAAGCGCTATTTAATAACGGCACTAGGTGTTTCTAACTTTAGATGATTCAAATACCGAGATCTGTATGATAATTGATAACTGTATGATAAGTGATCATCATTTTTACGACATCGTCTTCAGCCAGGCAAACGTCCACAGTACACAGGCCTACTCCATGGTATGACACATTGACCGGTACAACACTTTCATCTAGCAACCCTGCGCGATCCTTCCAAGGTCGTTGCTCCATCTAAAAAATCGGGGGACGACCCGGTACACGTTTCCCCGTACGTGGGTTTACGACATACAGTCTCTTCAACTAAAGATGATGAAAGACCGATATCTGTACGAAAACCAAGCTAGACATAATTTTTCTACCTACAACAACTTCACATGCGTCATTTCGTAGCTGAACAATTTAAATTTTTTTTCCACCTACCACTCCAACTCGTATGCAGACATTATCAACAGTAGTACTAGAAACGAACTTAAATAAATCTACGGTACGCAAAATATCAAATCAAATTTAGGATAGACCTGCGTCTGTAAATCTATACTGCTTCTGCACACGTAATCCGCCTAATAAAAAAACAAGACAGCAACAATGCTATCAGTCTACCTCGATTTATATTCAGGTAAAATGACGTTGAGTACCAGGACAAGTGATTTTAAAGGTTTTTGTTGCTGCAAATCGGTCGATTGAACTTATGCTGATCACGAGAAGTAGATACATTTGCGTCATCTATTTGGAGATAGGTCTGTGATCTCGAACGATTCTAATTTTATTCACGTTTAGATAATCGTTCCATTCTACTAGTTTTAATAACAGAAGCACGTTTCATGGCTTTAATCGAAGTTGGTAGATATTTTAGACTGTTTGCATATATTTGCAAGTCTTAAAATTACTTGTAGCTTTGAATGCCTGCAGTAAAGAGCGCTGACTTCTATGGCAATATCCTTCGTCTTTAGGAGGCACCGATTCCAATAATATTTTTAGATATTTTAGGCGTTGTTTTCATGAGGAAAATAACTTGTAATGATTTTAATTGGTTAAATGATAATCCTATCTCAAAGATCGCTATGTCAAACGGGCATGCTGCTTACATAAGTTTTAAAAAAACGCGTTCAAAAAGAACGAGAAAGTAGAAACCGACTTCAGATACCTTAAAAGTCTACTTTTATTTAGACAAATTTAAGACACATCATTTTCTCGTGTATGCCATTGTCAGAACTGGACCACTTTAAATAAAAAAAGAATCATCCAAATCGGTTAACCCAATCAAAAGTTCTGAGGTAACAAACATTTTAAAAATACCCGTCGAATTTATAACCTCCTCCTTATTTGAAGTCGGTTGAAAACAGTATGTGTTTAATAGTAGTGAACATTGACCGGCTGATCTTATTCTCGTTATAGATTTGCTAATGAAACCGGTTTAGCTTGGCATTGTGCACCAACTTTAGTAAGGAGAAACTAGCTCCCTTTCTAACATACCTGTAAGAAGGAGCAACCGCATTTGACCTCTAAGACCTGAGTCCCGATATAGAGTTATAATCAATGGTTCTCTTTATAGAGTATTAAAGAGGCTAGTAAAAATACCACTCAGTCCGTTGACGGTCAGTCCGGACATTGCAGACTGCATTCTTGTGCTCTGGATCACCATACATGACTCACGCTTACCTGCAACAAAGAATGCGCTGTTAAACAACTGTAAAACTTATTCTACACTTAAATTATAGAGGCTAAAAGGCAGGCTAACATAGATACGCAGGTAATACAGTTATTGGATATTTTGCGCACATAGAAAATTTACTTCGTAAAAATAGATGAGACGAACACATCGGCTGATTTCTAAACAATTTGAGACGACTCCTAAAAATAATAGTCCTTAATTTCATTACGTCTTTATGCTATATTTAGACAGATCGTTCATAGGTTCAAGTTATATACGTGAACTGAAGAATTTAACTCGGCTGGGCAGCGTTCAGTTTAAGTTTATATCTCATCCAAAATACCTCAGCGTACTCGTATAAAGACAAAAGTCGTAAATCAGTGAGTTATGTAATGACATACGGAATCGAAACGTGGTCCTTAACTTTTGTCCGAATAAACAAGCTCAAAGTCACTCAGCGAACAATGTTCGTAATTTCTTTCCGTGATAAAATCCGGAATGAGGAAATACCGATAAAGCTCGACGAGTCAGTGAGCTGAAGTGGCAATGGGCAGGCCACATCGATCGAAGAAAGGATCACCGATGCAGAGTAAAAGTTCTGGGATGGTGAAAAGTGTACCGGGACGTCACCCAACTAGATCGACCGATGACCTCTTCAAGGTCTCAGTGGTCGCTCGGGACGGGTCAGTGGCATACAATGGGGAAGGCCTATGTTTAAAAAACTGTTCTTATTCTGATGCAAAATATTTCTAAATAAACATGTTTCGACATCAAAATTCCAAAGCGTAGAAACCAGACCACATAATTCAAGTCAAATTTAAATCATAGTTTTCCACGAAATTTTTGCATAAGAATATGAAAACGTCGCTCACGAAAACAACTTTGGAAGATCCAAGGACCTCGTTAGCATAATTTCAATTTAATAATAATAAATTGGACAAAGAACTTCGTAGGTTTTGATGGCATAACTTGTTCTAAAACCAATATTGCTCTTTATAAATTTGTCGTCGGGTTGTAAATGGCTCAAGGGTCATGGGCTAACGACGCTTATGCGAGCGAGTTAAGATTGTCTTTCTACAAAAGTTGTAATGAAAATGTGGGACAGCTTGCATAAATATGTCGGAGCACTAGTTCCGTTGTCACACCAGACACGACTTCGACATTATCTCAAATATCTCATACAGGGTAAGAAAGCATAAAACTGTGAATAGAAAACGGATAACCAGAAGTAATTATTCGTTGTTTACGGTTTTTAGTTTCTTAAAAGGATAGTGATTTCCTTCAATCACAATTTTTCTCTCTTTGTAAGATGTAAGAACGAAGAAACTTTATTTTCGATACAATGCGTTCTATCTTTTTACCAATAAATCAATGGCGCAGTTGGCTACACGCGCAACATACACAAGTCCCGTGTTCGATTGAAGAATTGCATTTAAATTTAATATATCTTCAACATCATCTATATAAGGAACGCAATGATGTCTTTCTAAGATCATTCCCAACTTTTTCAACGTCTTTCACTCGCAAGGGATTTTTTCATAAGTCAAAGGTAAAAAAATCATTTAAAACGCTTTATAACGATCATCAGCCAGGAAACGTCCATTGCTGGACATAGGCCTCCTTCATGGTACGCCACATCGACCGGTCCCGAGCCACCTGCATCTAGCGACTCCCCGCGGCCTTAACCAGGTCGTCGGTCCACCTAATAGGGGGACGGCCCGGTAGATGTTTCCCGGTACGTGGTCGTCACTCGAGAATTATGACTTCCTATCGGTTATCGGTTCTTCGAGCGATGTGGCCTGCCCATTGCAAAACGCTTATAACGATAATTAAAATTCAATAATTGAACAGGTAGCATTTTTAATTACTACAATTTTCTGGTGCCGTTGTGGAAACAGTTATTAATGCTCAGGTCAGGACTTCCTCAACTCAATGTTTAATTAGTTTTTGTACACGAAGCATAAATTTGCTTCTCACGAGACGGAAATAAAATACTAGGAATAGGAAATGTAAACGCGTGTTTAGTACTTTTTATTCGAGCATTAGCTCTTTATTAAGAGACGGGAATACAAAAGCTTATACTCGTAGAATGAAATCGTTTTGGCAAAAGGGCCATCTGCTTCCATTGTGTTTAGCTAAACACCTGACTCCGAAAACGACAGGTGCTCGGTGCGAATGCGGTCTGGGATGGTCATCCGATATCCGAATTCGACCGGTTTGTAAATCAGGGCTGTCGTCAAGGGCTGAGTGAGTAGCTGATCGATTTAACCACCCCTAAATAGTTAATACGTGTATCTTTTCTCGTAAAAAGATTGCACCTTGTTTGACTTATATATAAGTGTACAATTTTCGTATGAAACCAAAATGTATTTATGTTTCCATTTGTAAAATATCCATCCATTTTTTTCTACTTATCGTTTTATGATTGACTAAGTTTTCATTTTCAAAAACACATGACATTAATTTTGTTCTTTCTACATTTCAGCGAGAAATGTTTACAGGGACAGGTAGTCGAATTTACATTTCAACTTAATTGTATTTATGTTGAAATGTAGACTGTTTTTACGAGTACAGAAAACAAATATGGTTAAGAAATATACATACAAATGCTAGGTTGCGTCTAGCACCTGTGCAAGCTTTAGTCGAATTCCATTGCAATTTTAGAAGGAGGAACTTTAATTAATCCAGTAGTATTGAACTTGACTTTTTACTAGGAACCTTAAAAACATACTAGTATATTGTTGTAAAAACCAAATCAAAACAAAAATCTGAATATATAAACCTCGAACTCATTGATAGCAATATTTTTGGGAACTTTCGCCTACCAGCCCTATGGTTCCGTCGAAAAGAGCAGATGGCTGCAAACATACCACTTATCTTCGTTATATTTGAGCGTTCGCTTTTTTGCGGCACAACTTTTTTGAGGGAACCCGAGTACTTTACCGCGCTCGTTTAAATGTTGAAGGACTTTACAAAGGATTTTATGCATGTCGAATTTCTAAAATTGACTGTTTCTATAACAAACTTGGTTGTACTTCTTTGATATAAAGTTGTAAGAAGTTGCACATATTTGGTTGTAAAATAAATTGTGAGACTCGTAAAACATTTTTTTAAAGATTTTATAGACAGTCCTAAAGTTCGTTTTGCGATATAAATACTAGGTCAACTACATAAATATGGATTTTGATACTCGTAATTGGTAATAAATTAATTTTGACACACTTATTATGTGTAATATTATACCCTACTTCCCTGCAAGCGAATGTTCAAGAGGGCCTATATTCGCCGCATAAAATCTCCACATACATTATCATACTGATGTTCTCATTTAGGGCGAGACTGCTGCCCTTAACACAAGGTTACAAGCCAAGATGTCCATGATTCAGCAGTATAAACATCTGGCCCACTTTTTACGGATATGCATCAGAGTTACAAAAAGGTCCGACCATATTGTTATAACGTCTATCCCCGGTCCCTCTACTAAAATCTCCCACTATTAATGACTATGAAATTCCCGAGCCAGAAGATTTTTGTTATATTTTTTGCTCTCGTCCTATTCCAGCTAGATTTATGTTCCTGGATGGTCGTAGGAGATTTTTGTTGAACTCACTATGTGAAGTGGACTTTGGTGAAAGTTTTCCAAATGATAAAACGAAAGTTTTTACGTCAGTATATCATAATCGAACATAAAAGGATTCTTATCTCCTTTTGACAACTAAATCAGTGCTGAATGAAGGGACTGGCGATAGTAAATAATGAATGTAGCTCATACAACCAGTAGTCATAAACTCAGATTCTACCTCTATACAAACGCCGCGTTATTTTCACCTCTCACCTCATTGGTTGATGTTTTTTGCTACGCGTCTAGAGATAATACTAAGAGATGAGTTAGTTCCAGTGGATATGGAGAACTATGGATGGCGTAGCGATAGGTGTCCAATTCTATGCGTATGTAGGCCCAAGTATAAAGCTAAAACATGTAAATATTTTAATTACCCATATGTATGGTTGACCTCTGTCATTGATGCCAGTGAATCAAGTGATTTGCTGCAAACCAAAGGCAGAGATCAAAGTTGCTTCACGCGAACATGACTTAATAACAAGTAGTTGCGAATGAACATCTTGGTAGGTATTATGCTTTTAAACTCCATTCGCTTAGTGTCGCCTTCATAAAATACCGCCTGGCACATGCCGCCACTAGTTAAAGGAAATCAAAGCAGACCGACTGCGGCGTACAGACGTTGGTGAATTCGACATATTATATCGAGGCATCGAAGTAATATTTTTTTGACTTTATGATCACTTCTGCGTGTATAGAACCTGTTTTGTGTTATGTTTCGTCATCTGAGTTTTTTACCCAAACAACAATTTTCTTTTTAATTTGGCTTAAAAACAACAAATTTAAATAACTTCGAATGTATTCGAACCCGGCCACCTGTGACTGACAACCTTGCGCCTTGGCCGCTTGGACACGATTATAGTACTTGAGCGATGAAATTAGCGACAATATTTTGCGTCGAAAACAGCGTGAAAACAACATAAGACTACATCGATTTCTCGCGTTCTTGAACCTCTTTCACGAGGAAATATTTAGACACAGCGGTGATCTTCCCAGTGTCGTAAATTTTCAAACGCCCGATCCATAAACGAAGTTTCAATGGAACGTGTTACTAAGACCGTGCGTAAACAGAAACACGCTGAACTTGTGAATCACCATTTCTAAGAGTGAATGCACTAGCACGCCTACCACACGCCATATCAATTAAATTCCTCCGGTGTAAATGCGGAATGTAAATGAAGCGAGTGTTTGCCCGCTAAAGTAGGTTAACACACGTCACCGCACAAAACTTAATGTGTACGTAATACGAATTGTATAAAAAAGCGACTTCCAATAATAGCCTAGCGGTTGTTATTAATATTAATGGCGTAACTGAAGACGCTGTTGGAGTTTGTTTGTTAAAACTTTTCAGTGGAAACTCGGAAAATATGCGATGTAGTTTGGAGTTTGCAACTTGATGCTTCTTGATATTTAATTGCTAAAAAATATAGAACAACCGTTTACGAAAAATTAAACTTATTTGTTTTGGGTTACTGAAACATTGTCAAGACAACCAAAGATGAACGATTTGAAGAGCGTTCACTAAGTTAGTACAAAGAAGATAGATCGCTAAATTAGTAGGCAGTTTTAGCAGTAGAATAAAGCGACGAACGTTGACTGAACACGTGGAGCTATGTCCTCTAGCCTTTCTATGGTCAAATGCAACAATATTCATGTTAATTATTAACCCTGTAATATTCACCTTATTACCGTTTCACATTTCCCCTTAACAGCCTATAAAAACCAGTAATATTGAAAGTGATATAGTACACTTGAGTTCAAAAAGATATACCCACTTCTACACCATGTTTTATGGAATGGAAATGTCAATTCCTTCATCACACTGCATAGAAACAAGGATGAATGCGACATGGTACACTCGAGTACAAAAATATGTATCCACTTTTTAACTATGTCACATGCACTCTTGCTTGTTCATATGTAGTGTGTTAAGACGCCAATGAAGCAAAGTCTCCGTAGAATAGTAGGTATTTGAATATGTTATTGCTGTCGCGATTCGGTACGCACACATACAGCCTTTCACATGCTTTCACTCACACAAATAACGCTGCATAACATCCCAAAGAGGCCCCTGCGCGCCGCGCATCGTCGCTACCCCTCCGCCTGGGCTAGAGTGTATTTTTCAAAATTATAATAAACTTGACGTGAGCGTGCGTCAACCCTTGTTTTACGTTTTGAGAAATTATTGTTCGCATATTGGTTTAGTCTCGACATACTGTGGTTGTATTTGATATAATTGACTAGTAAGTACCTATCACATATAAATACAATATAAATTATGGCGTTGCTATTTTAGGGTTCTACGGTCAACAAAGAAACCTTTTAGTTTCACCATATCCGAACGTTCGTCTTCCAACGATACTTTAGGTGACCTAGAGGTGTTTTAGTACCTAGAGTGCTACAGTCTAAGGACTAACAAGTTAAAGCGTTCAAAAAGAACTAGAAACCGACTTCAACTGCCCTAAAAGTCTACTTTTATTAAGGAAAATTTAAGATGTATATTGTTTTCTCATGGATTCCATTCTAAGAACCGGACCAAATTGAAATGGGACCACATGGAAAGCATCAGCTTTCAAATAATAAAGAATCATCCAAATCGGTTCACCCAGTGAAAAGCTCTGAGGTAACAAACATTTAACTAATAGAATAGAATAGAAATAATTTATTCGGCATACAGATTACAGTACAGTTAAAACATTAATTTTAAATTTGCTCTGCTGCACTGCAACGCCGAAATACACACTTAACATTCCCAGTCTCAAAAACTACTGAACCGATTTTGATGAAACTTGCAGTCTTCCCTAAGTTTTACAATACCTAGGTAAACAAAAAAGGGATTATTTAAATCGAACTTGTAGTTCCGGATATATAAAAAATAAATTAAATAAAATAGCCTTTATTGCTGAACTAATTTTTTGTTACAATTTTCTTAAAAATATGCTTACTTTATACGTTACTTATCTTTTTATATTAAGTATCAGTAACCGGTCGTTCCTACATTTCAGCTTGTCTTTCGACATAGGCCTCCTCTAAGGATTTCCACTCTATTCTATCTTTCGCTATGCGGGTCCATGTTGGACCCGCCACTTGTCTGATGTCGTCCTCCCATCTTCTAGTCTGTCTGCCTCTTTTTCTTTTGCTATCTCGTGGTTGCCATTCAGTTATTAGTCTTGTCCATTTCTACATACTCTATTTCTCCATTATTTACTGTTATGGGCTCTGTTTGTGAGGAATTTGACATTACTTTTGTTTTCGTTAAGTTCGTTGACAGGCCTGCTTTCTCGCTCTCTTCCGCTAACTGTTGGAACATTGTCTGTAGGGTTTTCGGGTTTTCCGAAAGTAAGATCAGGTTGTCTGCAAAGCGTAGGTGACCCAGCTTTTTGCCATTTATATTTAGTCCTTTATTCGTCCAATCCAGATTTGTGAATATCATTTCCAGGATAGCTGAAAATATTTTTGGTAAAATTGGGTCTCCCTGGCGTACCCCTCTCTCAATCGAAAATTCTTCGCCTGTAGATTCTAGCTTCACTTGTGCGGTGCTTTTTGTGTATATGTTTTTCAGTATTCTTATGTATTTTGCATGTACGCCTTGTTTTTCCAGTGCGTCCCAGATAAATCTATGTTCGAGTGTTTCGAATGCTTTGTTGAAATCCACGAACCCTATGTGTGTTTTTCTTTTGTGTGTGTGTTCCGGATATATGCGAGGACAAATAAACATACACTTTAGAAATTTGGCACACTTCTTTAGAAGCTGGTATAGACTAACATATATGAAAACTGGGCAGTTCTGGAAATATTACATACATACAGGTCGCATTGATAACCTCTTTTTTTGAAGTCGGTTAAAAAACTGTAATTTCACGACACCTCACACAATAGAATAGACGAGTTAAAAATCCCGTCTTAAGTGTATGAGATGTATAACTGGGAAAAAATATTTCAAGTTTTTATTTGTCGACATGAATAATAATATCGTCGAAATCTATCGTATTTCCTACTGTCATACTTCATATTATACTATTATATTTTAAGTACCTCAAAAGGAAAAAAGGAATCCTTATAGGATCACTGTGATATCGAATACTCCAGTCTGCTGTCCCTTAGATCTGTCAAATAATGAAACTTATAGGTCAACGCAATAAAAAGATATAGCTGTATTTTAGACCATTTCCGTACAAAATGCAATGAACCCAAAATCTATACGGTATTTCCCGTTGACCTAATGTCTTGAAATTTGGCAAGAAGAAAGGTTTTACAGCACAACCATAGGAATAAATCTGAATTTTTTAATTGTAACACAGTAAAATTGATTTTTTAATGTTTACAAACTTAACTTCGTAGCATGTAATTTAGCTTAGAATTTCATTTTCGGTAGAGCATTGTTGGGTGCATATTACCGTACCTATTATTTATGATTTTCAGTATGTCATTAATTCATATTCTGTACGGAATCCTCGGTGCACGAGTCCGACTTGCTCTTGACCGGTTTTTGAGTTGTTGGAGAGCCATTTCAAGCTCTTGCTGGCTGATCTCCGGGATATCTGTGTCGGGTCATATAGTCTCCGTAGCGATTTGTACATGCGATGTCCATATAACTTCTCGTTCTCTCTCAAGACTTTCAATAATAATAAATAACAAAAAATAATATAAAAAAGCTTTTAAAAAAGTTATAAATAAACGGATGTCCATGCAATAAATGTTATGTTTTTTCTGTGTTTTTTTTCTGTTTAGATATTTTACAGTGGTACGGAACCCTTTGTATGCGAGTCCGACTCGAACTTTAACATTAAAAAAATATTTGAAACATAAGTCACTTATTCATAAATCATATTTAATTATTTACACGTAACAAAACGTAACAACAACTAAGAATTTCAGGGAAAATGTTCTGTTCTAGAGATAAAATAAATTTCCTTAGAATTATTTGTCTTTATATTTGTTTATTTAGATCAATCTAAACATTAAAACTAACAGGTAAAACCATTATAGCTAGAGAAAGGGTATCTATCGATATATTTTTCCCACCACTATTAGTCGAAAAAATCGATAAAGCTTATTGACATCACTAATGCATGCTTACTTTATTTTTATACATATAATACACAGTATATAGTTGTGATATAGTGTACCCTGCCTCCCGAACCGAACTGTGCGAGAAGGACAGTTGAAGCTTTTTTTGGTATTTGCCTAGTTTTGCCGTGAAATTAAGGGTTTGGGATATAGCTGTTTTCTCAACGAAACGTTAGCCAAATTCAATCATTTTGATCTTATTCTCTTTATCAAAGAATAATCTAGGCCCGTTGGTTTTGCTTTTTCTGAAAATGTTACGTTTACTCTAAATAATGAGTACCATAAGTTGAAAGAAATTTTTTCTGAAATTTTGAGTTTTGAGATGCCCATAATTCTAATTGTAGACAAAATATTGAAAAAAGCAAAACCAACGGGCCTAGATTATTCTTTGATAAAGAGAATAAGATCAAAATGATTGAATTTGGCTAACGTTTCGTTGAGAAAACAGCTATATCCCAAACCCTTAATTTCATATGAAATTTTTTATCTGCTGTTCCCTCTTAAGGGAAATGTCAATTAAAGATGAATGTGACAAGGTTTAAAAGAGGATACATATTTTTGTACTAGTGTACAAATGTGGGTATAATTTAACACTTGACAGGACATATACGAGAACCATCTGATAATTATGTATAAATTGCTACTGCCACGTCACATTTTAAGCACTATACTTTTGATTGAAAATTATTACCGTCCAATTCCCGAAACCTACATTTAAATTATTTGAAAATGTAATCAATGTTCTTATGAAATGACTTATCAGAGTTCCGTTTACTTTAATGTATGTTGAGTCTTTGAGTCTTATCAAAAGAATAAATTTCTAGTAACTTGCCATAACCTCTACGCTTAGTAGACGGATACGCGATCGCAGTAATGTCTTGTTTATTAATTAGTCGTCGTACCTAATTTTGTACCATCGCATTCAACCGTTTTTATTCCTATGCAGTGTGTTGAGAGAAATGATACGATAAAAGAGTAAGTAATTACATATTTTGAACTCAAGTGTACACAATAAAAGACAAATCAAACCTATCCTTCAGTTGACACTATTTGAGCATCAAAATTACTAACGATACGAATGTAGTTTTCACCCTGTAAGTCAGTGTGGATTTTTGGTCTGCAATTCAAACAAAACGGTTGCTAGAGCATCTGATCTCTATAAAACCACTGACCAAAACGCGTCACGAGATAAACAATGGTTCCAGCGACCTCAGTGCCTGTGAGTACATGTGTACCGTAAAGTGAACGAACCATTTCTGACCATTGTTTTGCAGTTAAACGTGTCCTCGGTCATAGCATAACCTACTCGTAGACCACGTGCGTGTTGTTACAACAGGGTTGACTTGCGGACGCACATTCATTCATTGACAAGAAATTATTATTATTATATTGGGAAACATGCGAGCAGTTGATGTAACTGACAATTGACTGCATCCATTTAGTTTCCAATAGTTTGATTTAAATCGCAATCGCTAAAAAGGTTTTTTTAATTATATACTTCAGCATAAAACGAACGAAGGTCACCGACATAGTTCGACGAGTCAGTGAGCTGAAGTGGCAATGGGCAGACCACATCGCTCGAAGAACCGATAACCGGTGGGGAGTAAAGGTTCTCGAGTGGCGACCACGTACCGGGAAACGTCTACCAGGCCGTCCCCCTACTAGATGGACCGACGACCTGGTTAGAGTCGCAGGGAGTCGCTGGATGCAGGTGGCTCAGGACCGGTAAATGTGGCGTACCATGAGGGAGGCCTATGTCCAGCAGTGGACGTTTCCCGGCTGATGATGATGATACTTCAGAAAATGAAACTTCCTTGAAAAATCGAGGTCTGGGGTTCTATCTTGGCTCGTAGCAGTAAGCCTCAATTGTTATTTGGAGTTTATGTGCGAATGATACAAATCATTATCATTGACTTTTCGGTGACGGAAAACATCATGCGGTAACCTGCACACTCCTGAGAAGAAATTCAAAGGTGTGTGTGAAGTCTACCAATCCGCACTGATCCCGCGTGGTGGACTATGGCCCATACACTCTCTGTAGGAGAATAGGTCTGAGTCCCTGCAGTGGAGCATATATTATAGTCTGTTGATGATGACGATAATAAAAGTATATTACAAGAAACATAATAAATAACAGTCTACTATCGACAAACAACTGAAGGGATACTTGTTATCAGAGATGACTTGACATAAAGGTTTTTGTTGTTGTTATGTAACACTAGTTTTTAAAACTAGTTTAGTATTATCATTTTGTGTATGTAATTTGCGCATGGTAAATGGTTCAAATTATGCTGTTACATTTCATCCTGTTTGACCCAAGAACAGAGAAATAAATATATATATAATTCCTTATTTTTCATTATGACAACCCTGAGCCATACAAGTGGTATTAAGGTCAGCGCCTAGCACTGGCAGATCGTAACGTTATGAGTAAAAACTCTGCCGAGCGACCGAGGTCTTTAGGTTACAACAATTTAGCACTAAAACGTCTAGATCGTTGGTCTAAATTCCCCTGTCTAAACTGTTGACAGTGGAATATCTTCACCACTTAACAGTGAACTATATCTTACAATTAGTTTAGTAGTACATGTTTCACATACCACAATAATCACAGGTTTCACAAGGGATGTTAGTTATATTCACAACTGGCCAACCCTTGGGATAGCAAATAGCTCATTTCACCTGCTGTTGAGAGGTGTACGTATCCTTTTACATTTCCCACGGGATAACGTGATACTTGTATTGACAATTGACTAATAATCTAATCTTGATCATGAAACCGGCTTCCGTGGATTAGTAGCTATTCCACGTTTAAGTTAGTTTTATGACATAGAAAACGAATTGGCGTCCAAAAATTATCCACTTCAAGCCAGTTTATTACATTTTGATTCGGTTTTTTAAACAATCAAGTATTGTTAGTTTCGATTCAATAAAAAATGCTATAGATTTATTAACGTTCTTGATTGTGTTACGGTTCACAGCACGATACATACAATTACACTCGGTCAAAAAATATTACAACAAAATTGATATTTCGATCGTTTATTTAGTCATATTTAAAGTTTCTCAATCCATTGCTCACATCTTACTCATTTCAGCTCCAATCCAAAAGCAAGTGGTTTTAAAATCAGTAGCAAGATTTTTCTCAAACATATCGTAGTAACAACTAACTTTTTTTAAAAAAATTGTTAATGAATATTTATTAAATAAAAACTTATTCAGTAAAACAATTTTAGGAAGCCTAAAATGTTAAGTATTGTCGTGATGAAAATATTTCTTGTATAACATTTAATTCCCTCGATAACAAGAGTCTCTTCCGTGGCTAGCTATCTTCACAAATAAACACATTGGTCAGGGACCCACGATAAAGATTCAATAACCCCCAGCTATCGGAATTATGCAAATAGGGGGCAATCGGTAAAGATATACCGTACTTATCATAGAAATTATAGGGTACCCATGCATGACACAGGATTATAGTCGTAACAGGAAGACCGTACAATCAATGACTAATACGTATTGGATAGTGTCGTTACACCCGAAAGATATATGAGGTTGTAATTAAAAACGAGTTAAATAATGCACATAATTAAACTTAGACAGTAAAAATAATATAATCGACAAAAAATGGGAACACATGACGGAGCATAACATTAAACACAACATTTTCTGTACAACTGCGACTGAACGGCGGCGAACTATCGGAACATTTAAAAAACAACTCAAGGAGCACTATTTATCCCTCATTTAAATAATAGGCAGTTTATATGTACGTATGTATATATTTATTTATATGGAATGTTTTGAATATTTAATTACAGTCCTAACGCATAACTGAGTCTGTTCCTGAGGTATGGCAGCGGTACGGAGGGTGTGTTTGCGAAACGTCAAATGACGTACCTAAAGGTACCAAACGAAGCTATGACGTAATGACACTAACTCGTGTTGTATCAATATAAATATGCAATGGACAATTTTTTTTAAATTTAAAAATGGGCCTAAGTTCCTATTTATTGAAGGCCAAATTGGAAGTGTTTTAAATTGTTTCTTCCTTGCGACAAACAGAATTTCTATTGATATTCATAGGATCTCTGTGGCATGTTAATCTCCCCGATTCAATCTCGACTACTGTTTTCGAGACACGAGTAGGCGCCAGTTAGATCATTAAGATAAATCAAAAGCAGATAATTTAACAACGAGTTATTGATAAGATTTGATTCAAGTCCTGCCGTGGGTGTTGTAGACTGGAAACTAAGGGAAAATTTCAGAAGGCATGCGACGAGACTAATAGAGGTACATATATATAGGTATACATAACTTCGATCGCTATGTCTGGTAATGGGCAACATTGCATATTTTTTTGGAGATTTAGCTACAGGGAACGATATCCAACGACAACCCATACAAAATCCCAAACCCATAGGATAGACTAGAGGAAACCAATTCATCCCAATTTACATCCTAATAATAGTTATTATTCAAGATTTTTAACACGCTTTTATTAGCTTCACCTGTATGTTTGTGGGCTTGTGAGTTTGTGAGTTTGTAATTCTCCTTCGCGCGCCTGCTGCCTTCCTTGTCAACCACCCATAATTAATAATTGGTGCAAATAGGACATACATAGTTCTGAGTGTTCGACTGGAGGGAGATCCTCGTTATCTGGACGGAAAGCGAAATTGCTCACGATCGTCGATAGCCGGCCAACGAACAAGACCCGTCACCGTCCATAGAAATTATATCGAGTGTCTTCGTTTGTCCATCAAATAGTTGATAATCCATAGTAAATAAAAATTGGAAACAAAACTAAAGAACACGCTTTGATAGCATATTAAACTAAAAAGTGAAAAATAAATATCGTTTAAAAAAACTAAAAAACACGCTTTTAAAGAATATCGAACTAAAAAGTTTAAAATATTTTTTAAAATAAAATAAGCTTAAAACAATAATGAACGAACAATAAATACTAGTATTATTGTGAAAAAAGCGTTGGGCGCTCGATATACGAAAAATGTGGCACAAAGCGCCCACGCTTTTTTCACAATAATACTAGTATTTATTGTTCGTTCATTATTGTTTTAAGCTTATTTTATTTTAAAAATTATTTTAAACTTTTTAGTTCGATATTCTTTAAAAGCGTGTTTTTTAGTTTTTTTAAACTATATTTTTCAGATTCAAGAAAATCGTCGGTGGCGCGGGCTCTCAATCTGAGGGTTCCGGGTTCAAATCCAGCCGTGTACCTATGAGTTGTTTTCAATTCAAGTACATTATCCGAGTGCGTAACGGTGTCCTAACGTTATTCACTTCGGCACTTTGTTATAATAATGCATGATCAATAACGTTTTGTAAATGATCAGTTGTTTAAAACCAATATAAAACAATGCACGTCTCAATTTGTTGCCAAATTTATAACATCCAAATATATTATATTGTTGTGGTCTTTCGTGATATTTTATGTCTCCAGAAGAATGTCCCCAGACACGTGTCAATGACATTATTTATCTTGCGATCTCTACACTTCGTCGCAGTGGGGGCGTGTCCACAAATATTTGTACAACTCCTAGAGTTTATTATCGTCAGCGTGTATGTTCCCACAGGGTTTTCAAACTTTCCTAATTAATAAGCCAAAGGACTCTCCTAAGGGCTCTGAGTAACACCCTGCGTGCGACTTCGTATCCACAATTTAATGCCATTAAATTGAATTTTGATTAATCCTTGTAAAGACTTTTGAATATTAATTAACGTAAATACAAGCACGCATCAGCGCTTCAGAGGTTTAAATATATCTTATAACGTTTCCTAAGTGTGTTTGTTTTGTCCATTATATCATAACACATTACACACACTCATCAATTCATCATCACTCATGCGCCCTCTCAACATCATGAAATAGTGATTTTTACTGTTTCTCTCTATAATATATTTTTGCATAGGACTTAATTCTAAGGCATATTATAATATTGCTATTTGTATTATTTTATCCGAGATAAGGAGACTGGAGACCTAGCAATCATTTATAGCATCTAAGTTAAATTTTAAATATTGTAAAAATATAGTGAAAAAGAAACTCAATTTTATCTGGGAATTTACAATAAAAATTTAAAAACTAATCTAGAAAACGGGATCGACTACCCGTCTCAAACGTACGCATGACGCTGGCAGCGTTGCCCTGTAAATGGCCAGGGAGACACGTTGAGCCAGGTATGTACGACCTGGCAGTATTTATATTTTATCTGTATTTAATTTCTTTAACGTGTTTGGCTTTTTAAATGGCAGTGAAATCTAATTTGATCTATAAAGCGTCCTTTACAAAATCCATTAGCGCTTGATTAGTCAATTTTTGCCTTCTTTTGAACAGATATAAAGCCGTAGAATACCTATAGACATCTGCCCATCTGCCACGCTAGTTAGATTCTTGTGTACAAAGCAATGTTATAAAATAAATAATAGTATTTACTATAATAGTGACAATAGTATCGTTTTGTTTCGCGGTAATGGGCGCTCAAATAGGGGATTAAAATTTTTGGGGGGTTTTCACTTGGCCTTCTACTCACCTGATGTTAAGTGACGATAGGACCGTGGGATGGTGAGCTTGCACACCCATAATCCTCAACATATTGAGGCACTGGTGGTAACATTTATACCGGAACATAACAGTGCTATTAACAAAGTTATTTGGCGGCAGAAGTAGTTAACGTGGTGGTAGCTGGCCAGGCTGACCTAGAAAATTTCCTATCACCTACCAAACCGAGTACCGATAGGGAATCCACTGGGATCCACGAAACCGGGACCTCCAGATTGTCAGTTCAAACGTTTACGTTCCATTACAATACGGAGGCGCTTGAAAATATTTTAACAGGGTATTTCAGATAGCATCATCCAAACCAAGTATCGATATGTACTTACCTCGCTTGGAATCGAACCTGCGGCTTCCGGATTAGCAGTGCGTATCAACTCGGCTAGGGAGTCGGTGGGAATGATTAATCTGATATGAATCTATGTTCTCATTTTAAGTGCTAAAGGTCAAAACGCTCGGCAATACTCAATCTGAATCCCAAAATGCCTAAAAGAGCAAACACGTCCAAAAAGTTATTCAAAACTTGGATCACTATAGATAATGCAGTAAAGTATCCCATCATATATTCAGTGCGCGAAACGGAGGCCTCATAAATCGGGAAAGGCATTCGTAAATCAAACTTTTTGTCTTCAAATCTATAATTCACGAGTTTCAGCGACTCTTTCAGGGCGTACTTCAGATGTTGAAGCTTTCAACTGTAGCACCTTTCCAGGTTGTAAATTCCGGCAGGTTTGTCGCGGAAGTGTTTCAATCACAAGCTTGCGGTACCGACGTCAATTTAATTTTTCAGGATGTACATATAATAAACAAACGTACTGGGTTTGTTGATATTCTACAGGTTTATTCCGTTTCCGTTTCTAATCGTTCGAAGTTGATGTCACAAAAAGATTGCGACAATTTTTTAAGGTTCCGAACATCCAATAAATAAAAGGAACGCTTATAATAAATAGCACTCTTAGTGTTTGTTCGTCCGATCGTCCGACTGTCACAGCCGAATATATCAGGAACTACTAATTATATCGACTTGAAATTAGGAATAGTTATATGGAATGGAGACATGTGATAGGTGCCTTTTAAAATCACACTAACAGATCTTTGTGTAAATATTATCGGGAATGTAAGCGAAGTCTCTGTCTAGTATAGTTTTTCAGAAATCATCAAAAAACCTTGACAAACAAACTTAGTTATGCGGTCGGGAAAATGAACCTTATATCAATGTAATAAATAATATGTCTACGCTTCTTTACATGGTTCAGAACTCTTGGTTCACCAGTCTAACTCGCGCTAGGACGAGTTTTTTAAAGTTTGTTTTCTGTTACATCTCATCAGATCATTATGGCTATTTCTTATGCCACTTTCTATAGCGCGAACCATTTCCAACGTCATACTGAACATATAAACACGAATCGCCCATGCTTAGGCAATTAACTTTGTCTGGAAATATTTGTACAAAGACAAATGTATGTAAGTAAGAGTAAATGATCGTATTTACTATCATTGAGTTTATACAAACTCGTAGGATTTCAATAACATACATATTTATTATTATATTTATGTCACACATACTTGACACCCTACTACCCTAAAGGACAATAAAATTCGCGCTAAAAGCTGTTAACGGATTCCTGTTGATTGTGTAATACATATTTCTATTTCTTTTTTGCCGGAATATATTACAGAAAAATCTTTTACGTACGTAAAACCGGTATCGAATCCAGACCTCGATTGTTCAAGGACTGACGTTCTACCCAACTGAGCTCCCACGGCTTCTATGGGTAGCTGATGTAATCAGCGGAGTGATCACCTATAAGTATGGTATAACATTTATTGAATGAGGGTAAAAAGTGAATCTGCAAAGTTTCCGAAGAGCACAGGGCCTGAGCGTAGAAAGGATAGATTGAATGATTTATCCAACACGTACGAGACGCCATATCGAAAGGCGCATTTTTATTTGTCGTAAAGGAATTTATGAGTTCTTCTCGATCGTAGCAGCCCTACCTGCCCATCGCGGACTCGATCTCTATAGCCGACCTATAAACCCCATCTTTATATTGTGCGAACGTATTCCTTTGGCGCTAGCCCATGTTAGGTGTTTTCAATTTTGTCGTGAAAAATAAGTAGGAACAGCCAGGGCTCCCGTTTGGCAAGAATTTAATAAAGGCTACGTAATATCGCGTTGAGGAGATCTCAGCGAAATTGAAAATTAAGAGCTCAACAGGCTGGATGTGGTCCCGCAATGTGTTCGCTTTAATCTGCATAAGTATCTTGCCCGCAATCTCATCTGCAATGAGTTTAAATTCATCGTCACCATCAGCCGGGAAACGTCCACTGATGGACATAGGTCTCCTCCATGGTGTACAACAATAACCGGGCCCGAGAAACGTGCATCCATCGACTCTCCGCGACTTTTAGTAGACCGTCAGTCCATCTATAGATGAGTCTTCGCCCGCACGATACACGTTTCGTGTCTATACGTGGTCTTCACTCGATAACTTTTACCCCTATCGGTTATCCGTACTTAGAGCATTGTGGCCTGTCCATTGCTATTTCTCTTGTGTGAGTTTTTAACCGATGGGTTTGCGTGACGTCAGATTTGTATGAAGAATTGTGCAGCTCTAGCAGCACGTTTACTAAACTGTAAATCTTCTTAAATATCTGATGTAACAGAAACACGATAGTATTAGTTTAAAACTCACACTAGATGTTCTGGATTATATATAAAAAAAAACACAAAACACTCGCTCGAATAACACCTGGCTTTAAATAACTAGCATTAATAAATTAGGTACAAATTTTATATCATTTGAAGGGCTATGTTTAATGTTTTAAAATATCAAATCATAAAATATTTTGTTAACATAGGAGCTATCCACCTTTATCCCTGACTCCATTTTTTTGCTTGCGAGTAGCTGAAGCGTAGTAAAGTGCTCGCAAGAAGACAATTTAGAAGAAGCTGCGGTTTAATTTCCTTGACACAATAAGGGGCCATAATTCACAAGCTCTTCCTCTTCAACATGTCGACTACAGAGTAAGCCGGAACATGATTGTTTTAGTTTTATCTTTTTGTTTACTGCAACCGGTTGATAAGTCACAGAGCGGAAAATTAAACTGGAGAATATTTTGCAGAGCAATTGACGAGTACTTTACTCAACGCTGGCCAAATCAGACATTTGTATCATAAATTTAGTAATAAAAAGCAGTCATAAGTAATAATGTCTCTCGGTGTGTTTTTAGCCTTTTCATGTCAAAAATGCTGAATTATCTCGATGAAATTTGATATGCATGTAGCCTATGGACTGGAAGAAGACATAAATGGCCACGTATGTAAGACGACTTCCATGTTAACGCAGACGAAGTCTTAAAATTGTAAATTAAAAATAGCAATAGTATTAAATGTTATTCTTAATTCTATATAATTCTATTTAAAAAATATTATTATAGCTGCGATATAATTATTTTGAGAGTAGCAGCTATATAAATTTTTATAAAGCTCAAAAGGCATACCACTTCAAATGCCTGGTAAAAACATATATATATATATATCAAAATAAGGATTTTTTCTAAATTCCTAATTGTTTAAAAAATTTTATAGTATCAATTATTTTTACAATACATATGTATTTCACTGACGTTCTGTAATGTTATAGAATAGATTTTAATATGATTTTTGTTGTAATAAACTGTTTGACATTTGTGTGACATAAAACATTGATATTTACATGTGATTTAAATATATGTCCGCGACTTCTTCTGAATTTATGAAATTGCTTTATTTATACATCATTTATTTTAAACGATAGGTTTTAACTAGTCCTGTTAAAGTTGTTATTGTCTTACTTAATAGAAATGCAAAAATAATCCGCATCTACCTGAGTATAGTCACAGCTTTAGAAAAGTAATCACTTCTGAAGTCTCAGAAAACTTACAGCAAGTTTAAAAAAAACGACTTTTCTTTTAACATTCCGAGAGAGTCAAGTGGTAAGTTTGTAATATTCTTTAATTTCTTTGTTATGTTTGCACAGTTATGTTTTCGGAATTATAGTCTAGTCATATCTCATAATCATCAGCCGGGAAACGTCCTCTGCTGGACATAGAATTCCTTCATGGCATGCCGATTGCCGACATTAACCGGCCCCGAGCTACACACATCCAGCGACTCCCCACGACCTTAACCAGGGCGTCGGTCCATCTAGTAGGTGACGGCCCGGTAGACGTTTCCCGGTACGTTGCCGCCACTGGAGGACTATTACAGGTAATCGAATGTATTCTAAGAATTTAGTCGTCCATTTTGATGTCTCATCATCATTTACTTCATATTGTAGGTCAAATAGTGGGTATATTAGTACCAAAATTGCAAAGATGAAACGTACGTGTCGTTCGAAGGCCCGATTCAACCAGAGTAATTATTCCGCGAATAAATCTCGAAATACTACGGTATAAATTAACCGAATTTCCGTTCTCAGTATCATCAACTTTGACATATTTATGACCACACTTAGCATAATTTAAGTAAAGCGTCATTGTCATAAAATTTTTAGGAATGCCCTTATCCTTTCATTGAACACAAAACACGATTAATATTTAATGTCATATTTTTTGTAGCACTTTACAAGCTGTCATGTTGGATTTTATGTGACTTCATATAGATTATAATCCGCGTACAAACACTACGCTTCGTCGTAGTCGGGCAAAAATGTTTCATCTGTTGAATATTTTTCCCTTAGCCGCCTTTATTGCCCTAGGGCAATTTTATTGTTATTATTTATAACACGATAGAGCATAATGTGTACATTATCGCGCCCGAATCAAGCAAGACAAGATAGGAGTACCTGTAAATTCTAAGAACATCTGTTCAGCAAAGTTAATTAACGTGTCCATTTAAGAGACAAGGTGTCCTCTATCAGGCTAACATGGCTTTTACCAAGAAACAAGCCCTGTGGGGTACTCATATACATCGCAGATAAGCGATTACTACCTAACATCTTTATGTACATATTGTACACATCCAAGCCACATCACTGAAGGGGGTTAATAGAGCCAAGCGTGCATTTCATTCCGCTTACGTGGTTTTCTATAGGCGAGAATAGAGGAACTATAGAGGGCTGAGTACTGGGAAACGTTTACCGGGCCGTACCCCTACTAGATGGACCGACGACCTAGAAAAGGTGGCGGAGAGTAGCTGAAGGCAAGTGGCTCGGGACTGGTCGATGTGGCGTATTGTGGATGAGGCTGATGATGATGATGATAGAGCGCCACTGCACTGAAATTATCACTAAACACTAAAAACCTGAAGCATTAATTCGTTAAGTAAAGGTGGTATTCATATTTCCATGGAATTTCATCATGTTACTGTGTAATAAAGGATTTTAAAATTCATTCTAGAGGCAGCTTTATGATTACATGATGTCTAGTTTCATGATTTATGTTTCAGGGGCATAAATTATATCAGGTAAATGATATTCTTTACAATCTTTCTTTTTTTCACGAAAAGAAAATGCCTTTTAAATCACCCAAAAATTTAACCAACCTGGTAATCCCTTTGAGACGGTCAAATTACACATATACACGGCTGTTTTGACATCACGATGAGAATGGTTAGGTGACCAGCAATGCAGCAGTTAATATCAGGTCGTTGAGATAGTGTGAGGAAGCAGGACAGATTTACAGATTTAGGTTGTTGCTAAATTAGATTTTATCTTTATCGGAGCGTGGTTCTTAAATCTATGCATAGGACGGTCTGTATATACAGCTTAAGTTTGGTTGGAGAATGGCAAGAAAACTGGTGAAGTACCAATATTTATATTTCTTTGTGAATATCGATATTTAACCAAAAATACCTTATTTATTATATGTATGCTCTATATTTGCTAATATTTCAGTAGGCTACTTAAGTCCTTGACCTAATTATAGCTTCGTTCGAAGCCTTAAATGAATACCGTTACCACGCGTAAATTACAGTGTTCGCATGCAATTATAACAAATTATTTCCACGACATAGTAGTTAGAAGAGAGTGTCCACAAATGGCAAATGTTACGTTATGACGTTTATACATTCTTATTAGATATATTTATATTTTTATTCAATTAAAAATGAGGCGGTACTCACAAAAGTCAAATGAAATAGAAAAATTTCAACGTCAATGAATCTACTATCCATTCAGAAAAATGCTCTGTATAGAAAGGTTGAAACAAAATACACCGCTAAAATATCGTAAAAAATATTTTATACACAAGTACACATACACAACTTTATAAATCTCAAGGGTGAAAAATTGGGGGATGGATGCCATGCTACCCCATATTCGCCAATTGCAATTTTTCATGTGGACAATGAAAGTCGATTTTTAGGGCTACGAGCATTATAATCTTAACCTGGTGTTTGTCTGTCCGTCCGTCCGCCTGTCACAGGCGATTGTCTTAGAAACTACTAGTGCTGTCTGAAATAATCATAGTACGAGTAGACAGTATTTACTGTGAATAAAATCCTAAGCGAGGTCTCCGTTTTGTATAGTTTTTGAGAAATCATAAAAACATTGATTAATCAGCTTAGTTTTGTACATATCTGTACGTTTCCCACCTTTTCTTTCCTTTCAAACTTAGGGAAAAAAATATGAAACGGACAGCCTTATACAATTGTTTTCTTTTCAGCTACCTTCAAATAAATGAACATAATCGTTGAAGTGTTACATATGAATACGCTATCAACGTAAAATAACTGTATTTTACATGAAAATTTCAACAGTAAATTACTTGAAACAGCGCTGTAGCTCCTTTGAACTAATTTCTCCTCGAACATCCAATCAAAATTAATAACATCACTACCCATTTAGAAAATAGTTAGTTTGCCCACACTTTCGCTGATGATTGATGGGCCAACAGAAACATTTCAAAGTGTTTAATATAATAGACCTTATGTAATGCATATAAAGTCTCTGTTGGAAACTATAGCTTGCACAGAGCGGAGTGCAGAATGACGTGTGTCAACCGTGTAAGGTTATAAATGATGCACTCAACGTTATTGCCACGACTAATTATGTATGTACGGGGCTTAATTGATTCTGTACATAGACAATATTGCTTGGTAAGCAGGGACTAAATATTACCTCATACGTCACCTCATTCAAATCGTTAGAAGGAAATACCGATCCGCAAAATCTTCAGCTCAATCGCTACTATACCTGTTTCTTGAAATTCTAGCGTTGCTGGCGTCAAAGGCGAAGAAATATGAAGCTTGGTATCAAGTTCCGATTTTTTTCTTTCGTATGTACTGTTGGTCCTGCTACCACTACATCTTCACCTGGACAAATGGCGAGCGGAGATGGCGCTCAGCCGGCTAAGATTTTACGAGCGACTCGCGCACACTCGTGCTCAACCTCAGCTTTGGGCTGTTGCTTTGCGATGAAGGGATCGGATAAACTCAGCCCGGAGTGTGCCAATAATTGTGATTGGAGTTAGGATTACTGCTCGTCCTGGGGATGGACGCTTTTTGAGGCACTAGTGGCACGGTCTAGAATAATAATAATTGTAATATGAAGCGAACAGAGATCATCATCATCAGCCGGGAAACGTCCACTGCTGGACATAGGCCTCCTTCATGGCACGCCACATCGACCGGTCCCGAGCCACCTGCATCCAGCGACTAACTACCTGACAATGAGATGTAATAGGATAAAGCAATTGTGATGCGTCAGAAATTTCTGTTAGGAACAGAAATCGAGTACTTCTTCAAGATACCACACCGCATAAAAAATATTAAATGTCAGCGTCCATCTGTATTTGTATAATCGACCTTTTCCTACCATCCCTAACACTACCTCTCGATGCCTACAATCAGACCATGGCTAGACTGATAGTACTGATATCAACTTTTGAAGTTGTGGCCCGTCAAACAGGGAGATTTATAGGTACTTGATCTCGCCACAAAGATATTTAATTAAATTATGAATAATGTTTGCATTGTGTTACAGTGAATGAGATCCCCCATGTTTTAATACTATAACATAACACCCATCACAATAATTTAATGATTTGGATGCGTGTTTGAACAACCATATGGTAATAAAAATTTGGGGAAGCGCGAGCTAATTTTTTTAAAGCTACCGGATACATTTGTATTATAATGCCCGTAGAGGGGTTGGGGACCCTTTACGAGTTTTCTAATGTCTCATGTGTATATTATTTAATTTAAATCCCAAGCACAGCATGCAATAGCCCCCAGCGGGTTCTAATGTGTTTAACATAAACTCACCGATAAAAGGAAATAAGCACGTGTCACGTCATTCCTGTTTATTATGCATTTTTACTTCCTTAGTAATTACTTAATGTTGCGAAATTGCAACAACTTGACTTCTGAAAACATTTTTGCTATTTTGTAAATAATACAAATACAAACGGAACAAAAAAAATCCATATTCAAAAGCAGACATTAACTCGTGTCCAATTTGATTAATTTACCAAGTTCCAAAAGTTAAAAATAGAACTGTTTGTTTTTAAAAGTATATAAAAAGTTATACAGATTAGTTATGTTTTCTTTATACGAGTACCTGAAATTGAAACCGCTAGCAAAATCTCCACTTGAATTAAATCGAAATATTTATATTTATTACATGCAGCTTATGCAAAACATTAATATCATGGCATCCATCATGAAAACGATCCGTTTTATGGTTAAAAAGGTACGTAAAACATATCGCACTACGCCATTTGGCGGGTTCGGAGCGGCGGTTGGAAGTAAAGGTTGGCCATGAAAAAATCTTTTATGGTATTCGTCAAGTGGGACGGGTAAGGTGGAGCGGCAGGTGGAGGGTTTGGTTTGCTCGCACTTTTCCTGGCCGGACCATAAGGCTGGAGACACACGACATGTGGTCATCAATCACTAAGCGACACGCTTGTATGTAAGGTCCGCATACACGTAACAGCCGGGACACTAGACCAAGTTTTGAAGAGGCTTTTTTTATAAAATTGACATGCATTAAGCGGGATTGTTTTTTGTAAGTAAAAGTAAAAAAAGTGTTTATTTCTTAAATAACTTTTACAGAGTTTTGCAGGGGCCTTCCAGAAAGTAGTCTTTCGACACTTGTGTTGGAAGTGCACCGCGTCTTCCAGACCGATTTACAGAGTATTATTTAAGGAAAAGACTTATTATTATGTTAGTAAAAATTAACCTGTTTTAAATGTTATGGTTTTCTTTTAATCTTAGTTCCTATTTTAAGTTTGCTGTGCTCATGTGTGTGTTTGTGTGTGTGTGTTTCGAGAAGAATTGCACACTCCTATGCCCTACGGATACTGAAGTTCCTAAGGGATCGGTTTAGTGTGGCCACATATGAGTGTACAATTAATGAGTATAGCAGTATGGTACCTATTCTAGCCATATGTAAGTCACTCTTGTGTACAGAGTAATACAATATTTGTACCATTATGTCGCACTTGGATTGCCTAATAAGCTGTTTCACTCAAGAGCTACGTTATGTGAAACTTAAGCGATTTTTCATAATAGCTGAACTTTATCAGGTGAAGTTGAATGAACGTTTAGGATGCATCAATGCAGCGGGTCAATGATTCGCAGTTTTGTTTGAGTAAGCGTACGAGCAGCATGATCGTATTTTTAAATTTTACTTCTAAGTCTTGTCGTTCGTGGCACTGTACAGCATAAAAACAATAATGGCGTCCAAAGAATTCGTCAAAATTAACAAGAGGATCAATAATATGAGTGAAAATGACTGGGGTCATGACATGACATACATGACATATAAGTGAAAACAGTTATTTAAAAGATTTTCAATCACAATAGTTGTTACTGCATCCATTCCATAATGCAGATATAAGTTTTACAGGAAAAATGGAGCTGTTCAGTAAAATTCAACTGCGACATTTATAAATATTTTTATTTTTAAGTCTGTATTTAATACACAGATACTACCTCCAATTTATTCTACTAGTTACTACATTTCATAGTAAACCAGAAATAATTTTCATAAAATAAATTTGTAATTTTAGAAACTTTTTGTCTTCAATGAATCTATTTTAATTTGTCATTTTCCAAAACGGCGGAAACCATTAAATAAATTTAAGAATAAATTGTTGCCAATATATACTTCTCATCAAAAAAAATCGAAACACTTCCATCCTTACAAAACAAACTTGCAAGGTGTTTAGATTTTTATGATGAGAAGTATATTATGGTCCAGTTTATCACCATCTGTAGCATAAAAGAAAATCAACACTACGAACCCACTTTCAAACGTGCTGGCTAAGCGACCTTAGGGATGTGTTCAGGACAACTTGTAAAAGGTCTGTCCTAATGTGTAAGCCAACAACCCGCCTATTCTAAAGGTAAAAGTAATGTTTATCAAAGTAGCTGGTTGTGAGTGTATCAATGAACGCCTGACTAGCCTTGTGATATACAAACGGTAGTAAGAAGCACTATTTCAAGTTGCACACTTAATCGACTAAGGAAAACGCAAAAATTCGAGTATCGACCCAGTTTGAAGGTACATACGATTACGTCAAATGTAATATTTACATTGAGAGAATTTTCTAAGGCTAACTTACAAGGGATGGTGTACGGTTGAAGAAATTTAGAAGGGTATAGTTAGTGGACCCCAAGGGGGCCTTTACTCAGTGAACGGTTGTATGCGACTCGAAGAAATAAAAAAACTAGTTTGGAACTAAGTTTTTCTTTTTTTATCGTTCGTTACAAGTTACGAGTGACCTTTGAGCATAACAGTGGTAAAACGCATACGTTTAATTCTATGCAAAAACATTGAACAAGGAAATTGAAGCCGCCATTCCCTTGTCCTGTATCCCTTAAAACATATTAAGCCCCTGTCAGATCATATCTATCCTCTTATGACGTGGCTCAAGTTAATTCTAATCTAATAAACTCTACTAATAAAATGACGTCATTACATTTACTTACGAAAACATAAATCTTTTGTCAAGACAAGGCAAGCATTTTTAAAAGCTTTTATTACCTGTGACTTCCATTGCGTGGACTTGAGAAATTATCCTATCTCATTTTTAATGCGGTTTTGAATGTTTGGGTCAAAGGTTGCCTATTGATACGGTCTATAGAGAAGAAATACTATTTATGTGGAGGTGTCAAGAACGAGGTGATACTAGAGGTGATATTAAATCACAAAGGGGAGATAACAGGGAAATCTTCACTTAGTATGATCGGAGGCTAACGGGTCAAATCACAAGAGACATGTTAGCTGGTTAAGGCTACCAATTACCTTTGAATAAGTTCAAGGTAAACTTTGATATGTAGTCTAAATTGAACAAGATTGTTGCATCCTGTAAGCTGTAAATAATGCGAAGTCGACTGAAGACGCAATGTTAGATTCTCGCATATCGCATCTACCTATTTATATACTGTACGAGAAATATCGAAACTATTAAAAGGGATTTGATTAAGAGTCAAAAATCAAAACGTTTTTTCCTTCAAATTAGGTTTCTCTATCAAAATTCGTGATAACGTCTTATAAATCGATGAACGCCGGCTGCACGCACAAAAAAGCGTCACATTCCGAGTGCAAGCGAGAGCGCGGAACAAGCGACAGAGAGGCACGATCAGCATAAGCGTTAGGCTTGTGGCGCATCTTTTTTAAGACGTTATCACGTAAAATTTTCGTCCGTAAACCGACTTTACAATCAATTTTTTTATATATTTACAAGCAATACAGAAAAAAACGGAATAGCCACACCGAACCTCATCTCCTATTTCACTCATTCAAAAGGGTAAATTAACAAAAATCTGTGACAATAAGCCAAATACAATGTTTCATGCATTTATCTTTTCTCTGAGCAGGATATTATTAGGACGTACAACAATAATAATGGCAATTTTCTATCCAAACTTACATTCCCAATTGGTAGAACCATTCAGATAATTTTTTCAGCCTTTATTATTATTTTATATATTACGCTTAGTTCTAAGTAATGGTAATTTTGCAATTATTACTTATTTATGATCTTCACTTATTACTTATTTATGACTTAAGAATACATACTGTAAATGTCGACACGGGCAAGGACCTTTGTGGACATTTTACAATTTAGGTAAATGAATGGTGTCATAAACGAATATATCGTATACCAATTAAATTGACCCTGATTATTTTTCGTCAGCTGCCGCCATCAGTCCTCTAGTCCGGGGCAAATGGACCGTGGGCAGTTTGCCCCGAAGTGCCCCGTAACTGCTCATGGCTAATAACACGGGGCGAGTGTACATTTAGCGAACACTTAACGCGAAAGCGCACTCCCTTTCGATTGATTGTTTTGTTAGGACCCTCCGCTCGCTCGGAATCAGAAAAATATGCTACCGTTATATTAATATAATTTTGAACTTGGTTTCGCTTGTATTTTAGCTGGAAACCGACTTGAATTACCCTAAGTCTACTTTTACTAAGGCAAATTTAAGAAAGAAGATTTATTTAAAACATTTAAAACATTTATTTGCCACAGACAAATTACACATACAAACACACACACATATATAAAACTAATTCAAACATTTACACATTACTATAATTACACATTAAAATGAGAAGGTTCTGTGGCAGGAGCTGTCTCAGTACCCGTCAAGTGATTAAATGCTCCTAGACCCGTCATGCAGCATGCTGCACAACACTGATTTTCAGCCAGCCCCTATTCTAACCAGATTTTAACAATTTGCACGCAGCGATACACAAATATAATTAACTTACGTATACTTATACACACAACACTAATTAATAATATATATATTTAGAGACATAATGAACAATATTAAACAAATAAGAAATTAAAATGACATAAGACTATTTCTACGGGTAGACTGAAACTGAAATAACCTAATTTTTTCAAGGGTTTACTTTTTGAGCATTTAATAAAATTCCTTTCAAATGATTTTTCAAAGTGTTTTGGGACATGTTCAATCTTAAGGGAGGTGGCAAATCGTTCCATATTTTCGACGCTGCAAATTTAAAACACCCTCTATAACCCCCTATATATCTATATCTATATTTATATGGTTTTCTCATGGATGCCGTTGTCAGAACTGGACTAAAATTTAAATAGGACCACAAGAGAAGCACCACCTATTAAATAAAAAAGAATCACCCAAATCGGTTCACCCAGTCAAAAGTTCGGAGGTAACAAACATAAAAAAATTGATAACCATATATACTCGTATATAAAATTCATTGCTGAACATGTACCTAACTATTACATTACCACGACAAAAAAGTATGACGGGACCCGTGCTTGGCAAGTGGGTTGATGAACAGTAAAATTCAGTGGTAAAAATTGCGGTAATAATAATTTTATTTCAAGACAAAGCTACAGTTGTATTTTATAAATTACGCTTAAGATCTAATTGTTATTATGAAGTAAAGTTCAAAATATGAATCCCGAAGTTTGCGATGGTTGCTAACTAGCTTTATTGCGGTTGCACTGGGAAAGACAATATTTGAAAGTAACTAGAATTAATGTGAACTGACGTGTCTGTAGAATCCTGCGTGATAATCGCACTTTTTAAACGCATTTACCATTATTCCACTTATCTGGCCGGTATCGCACTATTTTTCTTGAAAAGTTTGAAGAAAAGTAACGTTAACCAAAACATGAAACGTTTAGAGAGGGCCACGAGTATTAAAATACTAGGTGTTATTATGAACATGCACGTATACAAATCAGAAAAGGTTCGGTTCCAATAACCACTTTTATCGGTCAAAGATTTTACAATCTACCTGTGAAATTTCGGCTCGGTGTATTGAATGATATCGCATATCTCTGATAAACAAGTAGCCCTTCAGTCGTTCGTCGAATGTAGACTTTTATTAAAATGAATCGCTTGCTATGTTTCTTGCAGTCTAATTTTATTATTTTCATCATCATCATCGACAGCCTACATATGTCCCCACAGCAGGGGCTCAGGCCTACTATTCTACAGAGATTGTATGGGTCATAGTCCACCTCGCGGGACCATTGCGGATTGGTATACTTCACACACACCTTTGAATTTCTTCTCAGGAAACCTGCACCGGTTTCCTGTTTTCCTTCACCGAAAAGGAATATTTTTATCATTTGCACAATGCCAAATAACCAATTGGAACTTATTGGTACGAGCCAGACTCGAACCCAGACCTCAAATGTTTAAGGACTGACGCTCTATCTAAATGAGCTACCATGGCCAGTATTACATTTCCTGAAATGCCTACGATATGAGAAATGTTCATTAATCGCATCATCGCAACGACAGCGTCGCATTCACAAAACGATGTACGTAATATCCACAGAAACAAAACCTATTAACCGTTTATTTAATGTGAAAAGCATATTTATTACAACAACAAAAACATTTACTTACACAGCGGTGTGTCGCACGAAGATCTTTTATTTTTTACCAACAAATAAAGCAAAAGCAATATCGTGTAAAGTACTTTAAGTCACGTGCAACATCGGCACCTGATTCATTTCACTTTAGGAACGATAAATTGATAATAAAGGCACTGGAGATACATATACAGCTTCAACTGTTTCTTTCGGAAATCTTCAGTTCAATCGAACAGCGACAGTAGTGTTTCATTGTAAACTTTGGTTCCATTTTCAAATGACTTCTGACGCAAGCATATTCAATTCAACGGCAGAATTCATGATCACTAATTATTCCAATTATTCTTGAAAGTAAGATGAAGTAAATGTGTGTATGAAATATACCTAAACGTCGCTTTTGCCGATACAAATCGCAAAGTACAATAGCACACATTCCTTAGTACAAATCTTGTATTCAATAATAAGTAAGATTTGGATTCTTCGGTTGACCTATTTGTCAAAGTTGGACCTAGAACGTAGAAAAAGTAGAAAAGTAGTACAAAGTAGTAGTAAAAAAGTAGTACATGTCACTCAGTGAATTTATCAACGTGGTAAAATCTGGAATGAGGAAATCCATAGACGAACTAAGGTCACCGACATAGCTCGACGAGTCAGTGAACTGAAGCGGCAATCGCTCGAAGAACCGATAACTGGTGGGGAGTAAGTTCTCGAGGGCGGCCACGTACCGGGAAACGACCACCGGGCCGCCCCCCTACTAGACAGACCAACTACCTGGTTAAGGTCGCGGGGAGTAGCTGGATGCAGGTGGCTCGGGACCGCTTAATGTGGCATGCCATGAAGGAAGTCTATGTCCAGCAGTGGACGTTTCCTTGATGATGATAATTAAATTTGGTAGATGTCGTGAGTTGGTAAGCAGACAATAAAATAGTTAATAAGGAGCATGGGTGTGTTTCGATTCGAGAATATTTATTGGGAACCCAAAACCCAGTAAAAGTCCAATCATATCTAGTCAATATTGACAATGAAAATTACTTTTACGTCTGTTTCGTAACCAATGTTTCTATAAAATCAGTATTTTTTTTTTTTGCTTTTTTAATATCTGCGATCAGTATGACTCGATACTATTAGCGGACGTTTTATGTGTCATGTTGTGTTGAGTGTACCCTCCAGTGATATTCTTCCGTTTAAGTCTCTTTGTAAGACTTTACGCAGTTAACCCTGCAGCCAGTTTATTGGGGTGTCGTTTCACGGTAGTTTTCTGTGTGTAAATCAGTAAGATAGAATCATTTTTACGTAGGTACATGAGTTATTGCAGAATTTTTAAACTACGTTTAGAATTGCTTCAATGCAATTTCACTGAGACTTGCCGGTGCAGCGAACACGACATTTCCACCTCACACATTTCCACTTCAAACATATTGCACACTTGTTGAATATGGTCTACGTTGTTCTGGGAAAAAGTCCAATGAACTAATTATATCTAAGCTATAATTTGTTTGCTGTGTGTGTGTTTGCATGCAACCTTTAAAGCATTTTAATAGCAGTTAAAGTACAATTAATTAAAAGCTAACATGGTTGTGTAAGAGAAACTATTCTGGCTTTCATGCTGCAGAAAAAATGTTATAAACTTAATTGAGGTAGTATTTACAGCGGCGACTGAATTGCATCACATTGTATGTTCTAATTCTAGCATGTTACCTAGCTATTTTCTAACAGTGAATAAAAATTTTTTTATAAACATTTAACGAAAGGAAACGTCATGTCTGCAGAATGCAAAAAGAGGCGAATAAAAAGGAAGTCCGTCCTTCAAACTGGATCAATCAATGGTTGATCAAGTTTGAAGCTGAATGTTTACGAAAGAATCTGTATTGATGCGGCAGAAATTAGATCAGAACTAGAGAACACATTGTAAAAAAACTTTTAAAAATAAAGATTGTTAGAATCGTTGTATAAGTTTTGGTATTTGCATTTTGGTCTATTGTAGAAAGTCATCGGATAAGGTTAGGTTATTGATATTTTGAGTTGTAGACAAAAATTTTAATAAATATTATATAAGTGTATATTAAAAAATTCAAATAATTAACGCGTTCAAAAAGAACTGGATCCCACTTCAACTGCCTTAAAAGTTCATCACCTAAAATGTTTATACCCTTAGAGGTAGAATTATCTGGGTATATATTATGTTTTTGTCGATTTTCTCAACAAGAGCTTTATCAATCTTTTATATAGAGGTATAAGTGGCGGAGCTATCGCGTAAGAAATTGAGGATCTCAAAGAAAAGACTTGAACTGTATAATGTATATATTTGAGTATTTCTGTTTCATAAATGTATAAGTTTCCTCTTCGAATAAAATAAAAATAAAACTTTTGTGCCAAATCTCGTTCCAAACACATTATCATGTCAGCTAAGGTAATATTGAGATAAACTCATCCTTAATTATATACTGATGATGTTTTTGCGAGCCCATACCGTGGCTCAAAGTTGCAAATACTCAACAAAAAGGGCCCAAACCTAATTGGTGCATTATCTAAGCCGAAAAGGGCTGGGTCCATACGAGAACTGGCAGTGTTAAACACGACGGTCCGTCCTTGATCCCCATTAAGCCGAAAGCTCATGTGCAAATTCTCTTTTTGCTAATGATTGCCGTCTCATTCATTGTGGGACTGGATAGGGTCACCTCCATAAATTGGCATTACTTTTTATTTAATGCCATAAAGCAATAAAAAGGACTTAAATATTTTTTTCGGTGTCATTTTGCCCCATGTTCACTGCGAGTTTGAGCTCTTTTCAAAATATTCTAAAACGAAGACGTAAATATTGTTTTTAAATAAGGAAGCGATTTCTGTGGCCTACGAAGTCGGAGTTATACGGCATACACTTACTTATTATCCTTAGAAACCACCCTTCTAATAAAAAATTCATTATCAAAATCGGTTAATTGGAGTGGTTACATAAACCTTAACATAAAATTAAATTTAAAACAACCATCAGTCGTATATTGAACTTCCTTCCTTCTTACAGTCGTTTGAAAACAAAAGCGTGTTGCAATAAAGAAATGAGTCCTCCCATAGTCCTCCGAAAATAATTTAAACGTTGACTGTGGGTCGGCGTCACAGCCGTCTATCAAAATGAGAAATAATTGGCACCGAAAAGCCCCAACTTATATTTCATCTTCTGTCATCCCGACAATCCCTGTTTGGCGGGACATTTTGCGGTTGGCCGTTCTGCGGGACAAACAGAGTTGGCAGCTGTTCCCAGTTTCAGTTGAACCTATGGATAGATAAGCCGAGTGCGCATATATAACAGTACCAATTACGGATTTGATGCGATACGTCACGTTTATGTTTTGCCCATATTTTTATGTTCCGAATCAGCCCTAAAAGTTTATTGGCGATTCGGCCAGTTTCATCGAAAATTGTGTTTTGTTTTGTCAAACCAATAGATTTTCCAACATGGCTGCATCTCACATTCCAACAACGCGGTTTTTATTAGGTTTTTTCTTCTTCTATGGGCATTAGTTAGGATGACTATGCTTCAATGCGGCACCCTCCATGTTATGTTTGCTTTTTTGCATTGCTTATGTTTTATTAATCCAACAATATAGCCCTATATTACTTTTGCTACAGTTATTTGCTGTAAGATTACTAACAGAAATATGAATTTAGTAGTGTTTATTTAGTAGCGTGTATACAAAAGGGTCGCTGGGCTCCCAGTGCGGCCAGTTATATTTATTCACAAACCAACAAATGTGTACATGTGGGAGACTGCAATAATATTTTCGACGCTCCCCCGCTTTATCAACCCTCAAAATCTAAATATTAAATTTATTTCTTAGGACATACAAATAACCGCTGAGTGTTCGTTTTATTAAATATGAATATAAATCATGGTAGCTTAGTTGGGTAGAGCGTCACTCCTTGAATCGAGACGGGTTCGATCCTGACTCGTACCAATGAGTTCCGATTTGGAATTTATGTACGAATGATAAAAATCATTACCGTTGGCTTTTCGGTGAAGAAAAACATCGTGAGGAAACCTGCACACTCTTGAGAAGAAATTCAAAGGTGTGTGTGAAGTTTACTAATCCACACTGGGCCCGCGTGGTAGACTATGGCCCATACACTCTCTGTAGGAGAGTTGGCCTGAGACCCTGCTGTTGATGTTCATTTTATTGTGTTGTTTTAGCTAGGCAACGCTCCGATTTCAGCTGAGTAGATACATTTTGTGAATTGAATGTGAATGGAAAAAAAAGCTTCGTGTCTACTGATGTCTACTTAAAGCATCACAGTTCTGACTTTTGCATAGTTTTTTTGGGATGTCCGGCCAGTGACTTTACTGCCTGTGGGACGAGGCAGCACGTAGGAAATGGGAAAAGGCTACGGTAATAGGATCATTCTATTGCCTCGCTACGAATATACATGTTGCCGCTAGAGTTGAGTGCTAGATAATGGAAGCACAAGGCACATTTTCAAGCAAAAAACATTCGTCTGTAAGTAATTGAGGCCCGAAGCGTTGGCGGCTCTCAAAATTTGCCATTTGGACCCGTGCTCTACCAAAGGGAGCGAGCATGAGACGCTCTAATGAATCGTTTAATTGGCATCCTCTATACTCCGACCCCCTAGAAATCACGGCCCAAGTAACACTTAATTTGGCAGAGTGTGTACTATTGCCCTCTTGTTCCGTTAAAATTTAATGACGTTTCATTTCGTCGACTGTAAATGAGAGTAAAACTACGCACACGGTCTAATTAGGTAGAGTATGCGTATGAATAAAGAATAACGGTGTATTTGAACGAGTACACAAACGTAATATGTAGACGATCATTAATGGAAAGACAATTATTATTCGCCGTGCATTTTAGAAATTGTAACCGGATCATTCCGTACTCGCGTAGGCGTCTCTGGCGTGTGAGGGATGGCAGCAAGGAGTATGGGTGAAGAATATGATCGCGGTTTTGTGATAAACAAAACACACCGATTTACGGTGAAAGGCTTGAGAGGCCGCGACAGCGGTAATGTACAAATCAGTGTATTAGAAAGCGCGTGTCAAATATCGTGCATGTTTTATAAATAAAAAAATTGGATCATTTTGTTTTATTAAATGTTATCCCTGTGAAACGGTATCCCATTTACTTTGCAGGTTGAAGTTGCATTTCACGCCATTAATTTTTTTTAAATAACGCATAACTTTTCTACTCAGTTCTGTTACACTGCAATAATTTAATGTAAATGTAACCTAATAATATATCCTGTACAGTTTACAGACAATGTTTTTAATTCCCAACGAGTGTGTTATTAAATACAAAAGCGTGTAGTTTTCGTTGATGCGAGTGTAATGTATTTTACCCGTATTTAGACGAATAGTCCGTAGTCTTCTTGTCTTTAAAGATGTTCATGTCGATGTCAATTTACTGTATATAGTTTTACCCACACTAGTATTAGATTTGAGGACATGACCACATAGAAAATTCCAAATAAATAAACGCACAAGAGAGGATACAAATTGTGTATTCGCAAAGCAACATTTATAGCTGTAATGAATGGCATCCCTTAATCTATATGAAATATTAGAGGCGTTACGCATTCGATATTAAATTCCACATTTATAATAAACGACTACTGTAACTCAGAAACAAATCCCATTACTGAAACGCATTTTGAGCACAAAATAAAAGGGGATTTCCTCTGTGTGTCCGCCCCTTCGGTGAGTCCTCATCAAATAGTTGCTATTATGTATTTATGTAACGTCAGAGAGGCTATTTACCTTTAAATAGACGTCGCACTTTGCACCCCCGCTGTCATCAGAGTCAGAGGGTCGCGCCCTAAGCCTTAGATAAAGGTAATAAGACTTTTATAATGTAAGCGACAGAGCTATGAATAGACGTGATTATTCTCGATTTGAAGGCGAAATCAGGAGCACAAGTCCTTAGCCAAAAATAGTAAATAGGATTCTTGTAAATTCTGTAGTTGTTTTAGGAACTTTTAATGAAACTTGGTACCCCATATACCTACTCATGGAGCGCGTTCACTTAGGACAAACATCTTTAGTTGCCTAGAAAACTAGACATATCGTCAGCCAAAGTTCAGGTTGTAAAGATGTGTGTCCTTATCGAATTTCACTCCAATTCTTTTATAGGCGAACTTGACAATACCGCTTGTCTTATTTATCTAACTTGCCTCTTTTTTTTCATATTTATATTTATGAGGAGATCACCTTTAAACGATTTGAAATTGAAACTCAACAAAACCTGAAAACGCTTCATTTTGAAACTGATAATTCTAAATTTAATGTTTCAACCTGCTGACGTAAAATATCTGGAAATAACTGCCTATTTTGGAAATAATGTTGCCAATCGAAGACTTTAAATTTTTTTTAAAATGAAAGCAAATATACCGTGTGATTTTGAACAGAATACCTCAGCTGCACCTAAATAATTCTTTGTAGAACCGTATTAAACTCTCTGCATCAATTCCTAAGCAAAACTTGGTAATACAGGGGTGCGATCACGTAGACACTAACGCCTCTCTACAGCGCTAGCTGCAAACTCCGTAAAACCACGTAGTGTTGAGATTGCTTTATCCGAAGATTGCATTTTGAAATTCGAACACGAGCTCTTTGGTCACTCGCACTGAGAGAATTCCGTGAACGCGACCGTTTTTTAAAAATGGAAGTCATACCTTTTGTTCTGTTTCATAAAGTGCTTTAATTAACATTTTGCCTATTTTGGTCTAGTTTCATAGTACAAAAACATTAAAAACGCACAAAACAGGCAAGACCTAAGAAGGTAACATAAAAAACTAAGATGGCGTCAATGAAATGACATTTGACGTTTTCACAAAGTACAACAAAAAATGGGTTTGTAAAAACAAAAACGAATTTGTTGTTTTAAGATTACCTTCACATTATTCCTTGATTTTTTGTGTAAAAGCAGGTCGGATTTGAAACAAATCTTCAGAAGAAGAAAATCAATTTACCGACTTTTAAAATAAAGGTTATGACATCAGTCATCTCATAAAGACAGGCAGTCTTATCATTAAAACCGATCTCTTCCTCTACTTTTAGAAACAGTAGGAATATATTTTGCTAAATTAATCAATAACCTTCTAGTCATAAGCTTTGTGAATGCCATTTCAAGATCAGCCCAGCCAGGAAATTTTTATTTTATATTCATTTTAAAAGTTGCTACCTATATTGTAGTACTATTTTTCCTTATTCAAACCGATAATTTAATTGTAGTTTCAAGGTAAAGTTTTTTAAGTTCAGAACATGTGCTGATAATATAAAATTTATAAGAAAAATCTCGGCTTACTTTAATATGATTTTGATCAGCAGACATTATCCTCATGCAGCAATAGTATGTTAAAAACTAACTACTTTGTTAAGTTATATTTGTATATTAAAAATTAATACATATTTTTTAACATAAGTGAATAGATTTAAAAAAAAGGAGTTCGTAGGAAACGTTTATGTTCGATTAGTCAGTTCTATCAATTTGTCGTTCTACACTGCCTGCAGTAAACAAGAAAAAGGTTGATCGTAATAAAATGGATAAGCAATAAATACAAAAGCAAAATTGGGGGGTCCCTCAGTGGCGCGGCCCCCGCGGTTTCCACCCGACCCCTCATTAATCAGGTTGTGTGTTACCGGCCGTACGATGCGTCAGGGCTGACGTATTACGTAATTTTTATCATGCTCTCGTGCCTAACATGCGACGGTCCCGCTTCGTGGGTAGACGTTCTCAAAGTCACGTCATTTGCAGATTTTCTGGATGTAAAGGCAGAGAATAATGAGTCTTCTCACTCACATGCTCCGTAACAATGTGTCTCGTTCTCTCACGTACTCAACGATTCGACGAGCGGTTCTAATATGTCCTAGTCGGGGCGAAAACTGTTGTGCTTTTGCCTAAGCGCATTGAATACTTGCTAGCTCTAATAAAACCAACTACACGGAGGAAACTGGCACTTAAAAGTAGGTCTATAAATTAATATTTTCAAAAAAAAAATATGAACACCTATTTTACCATCGTCCATATATGACTACGGTTTAACTATCTGATGGTTGCGGTATTAATTCCTACCGAGGTTTTTTGATTCCTATCAATGTTATAAGTTTTTTGGTTTGGCTGGCACTTGTATGATATAGCTTTCACTTACCATCAGGCGAGATGAAGATCGTGCAAGACGTGTAAAAACCCCGACCAAGTGCGAATTGGACTCGCGCACCGAGGGTTCCGTACATAATATGAATAATAATAATTATTAACATATAAGTCACCCAAAAAGGGTCTAAAATTATGGTTCTCAGATTTATTCGCATACTTGTCTTGTAACACCTTGCTTCTTGCTAAATTTCAGGATGCTCTCTTTGATTCCTTGCACTCGTAAGGGAAATTTTTAAGATATGCAGCATAAACGGCGATATCTTTTTGTTGTGTTGACATAGAGGTTTGATTTTTTCACAGGTGCAAAGGACTGCACATGTGAGTATTTGGTATTAATTTCAACTTGATACCTCCACGAGTTCCTGAGAAAAAAGGTCTTGGCAGACAGACGGAAAAGAAAGTGATCCTATTAAGGTTTGAGGTAAATAGTCCTAAAAAGTCTAAACTCCATATGCTTTCGAAGGCAGATACCGATAAAACCGTTTTAAAGACGAGAACTTAAGCGCGAGTTTGTAACAGTAGAATGTTTAATCCTGCTCAATTTTCTTTTGAGCACGGACCCGACAACAATGGAGTGCAATTAATTGAATGTTTCGCAAAACATCCCCTTCTGATATTTCACGGGGCGTTACTCTGATATAGCTAATAGCTGGAATCAAGAGCGTGACGTCATTAAACGGCATATGTGTGAATTGTTGGGCCCCCAGCAACTTAGGGGATCTCCTTTACGAAACATGCTCCCGTGAGATTGTGTTTATTCGGTATTTTATTAATATATTTAGGTAGCGAAAGTACTGTCTTATATACTTGTACAATATCATTGAAACTCATTTTTAGGGTTCCGCAGTCAAACCAGGAACCCTTATAGTTTCGATCTGTCCGTCTGTGACTTAGCGCAGAAACCCTTACTGTTAGAAAGCTGTAATTTGGTACGAGTATACATATTAATCACGCCGACAAAGTGGTAGAATAAAATCATAAAAATATTTTTAAGGGTGGCTCCCATACACGTAACTTGGAGATGAATTTTTTTTGGCCACGAAGACGGTTCTAAAGTCCAGAAAAACGAAGTTGCGGGCAAACTTAGTTGATTAATACAAATCATGATCAAAATAAATGTTCAAAGGTATATTATGCAACTTGTACTAATCCAGTTAATAAGATACAGTCTATCAGCTGCGTCAAATGTTCAAATAATAAAGTCAAATCTCCCAATTTCAAGCCGCTAAATAGCGATAATAAAATATGAGAACATGATGTGCAGACCGTTCCAAACACAAATGTAACTGAATGTACTCATGTACAGTTAAATCGGTTTTCAACTTCCTAATCAAGGTCAACGAACTCGCGGCAAACGAAAACCAGACCATCCGACACACTGGAAACATCAAAGTGTCTGAGAAGGCAAACGATCTAAGGTTAACAGCATTCAAATATACGAATATAAAACGTTAACTTGCTAGTTTTATGTGAATTGTTCACGCTCTTCTATTCTCTGTCGGATATCCTACAAAATTTACAAATGTGTTCAATAAATGGTGAATTATTACTTTAATAATTTTAAGTGCAGATAACAAAACAATAATACCTATTATTTTATAAATACTAAAAGGACTAAGCTCGAAGAACGGATAGCTGATGGCGAGTAAAAGTTCTCGAGGAGCGACCACGTGCCGGGAAACGTGTACCGGGCCCTCTCCCTACTAAATGGACCGACTACCTAGTAAAGGTCGCGGGAGTAGCTGGATGCAAGTGTCTCGGGACCGGCCGTTGTGGCATATCATGGAAGAGGCATATGCCCAGTGACACTTATAGACTAATGATGAAGCTGAAAAGTGGTGTTATTATATCTAATAGAAGGAATGCTGTGACAAAAGCTTTTTTATACACAGCTTAATTTAACATCATTAACGGCAGCATAAATCCACAACTGGCCATGAGATCCTCTTATTAATCCCTCATTAGTCAAACGGGCATTCCATTAGTACTAATTATCTGGATTGGTGATCGCAGTAAGATAAGTAGATTCTGCAGCCATGTATTGAAATTTTCCCGTGTCGCCTTTTATATCACCTACGGAATGACAGCGTGATACTATTCTGAAGCTGTTATAGATAGGTAGCTCAATATTAAGAACGTTTCTAAAAGCAAAGGGGACCTTAGATCTCATCTTAATTCTCTATTTTCAAATTATATATGGACCCAATTTCCTTTGACGTAAACGCAAAGCACCGACACAAGAGCAACAATTCCTTTCGACACTATCCCTACCCGTGTGTTAGCGTCTTCATCTAAAATAAGAGTTTCTTTTTTCGCATTCGAACCAATTAGAAATCTGTGTTATGCGGGCAGAGTATGTTTACGTGGCCAGTTAACGCCTTGCCTTCTTGAGGATTCGAAAGTAGGTTAAATTTTAATAATTTATTTTCAGTCCACGAAACGTTTTCGTGTCAAACTACAAAGACCTTTATCGGTTATTGTTGAAAATGGATTGAATGTTCAAATGCTTCTTGGATAGGATACTATAGTTAGATAGGTAGATACTTTGGGAAATCCAATTCACATTCCATACCAGAGCTCAGAATACGGGAAGCCGTTTCAAAGTTTCATTAGAAGAAATGGTAAGAAAATTATGTGACGAGACCGTCTAATGTGATTAGTTGCAGATTGCAGTCGATTGTCACGAATAAAAGTAACAGCGCAGACAGCTATGTAGAGACAATTGGAATTTTCTCGAACAATCGAAAGAATCTTTATTTTCGAAATGAAGGAAAATGTATTTCCGATTTGTTTCGTAGCCGTTTGAATAAGGCGGAAGTGTTTTGTTTTGGTTCTGCACTGATTGCCAGTGGCCGAAGATTCCACTGGTTAACGGTAAGGTTGAGACAATAAAACACCTCCTGAAGCAACCGATATCTTTCAAAGGGATTTATAGTGCTGTTTGTTCCCCCAGAATAGTAGTAACAATGTATTGCGTAGCTGAACGGTAAATAGCGTGGCCTTTACAAACGATTTGCAATCACACACGATATATTTGTGATTGTCATCGATGATTTTGAGCGCGGAAATATACAATGGACTGATTGAAATACGAAATGACATAAATAAACGTAAGCATTGCATCCGTTTGTCGATGAGCCGATGATGTATAGAGAAATGTAAAATTTAACGGAAAATTAGTCTGACGCCTAACACCCCAATAAAACCCTTAACGTTAAAATTCAGTTACTTATAGCTTTTTGTAAAAAATAAAAATGCTGAAAGATAAAACTGTTGACGTTTATTACGTTGCAATTTTGAAAATGGAACATTCCGCTATGGTCCCCTGAGACGAGGTCCAGACACTCCGGCCTGATTGTAAGACCTGCGGCGTTATGGCACTCTTAACCCGATTTTTGAACGTACGAGTATCCTCAAACTGCTGTGTTCCGCTTACTTAACACCGACAATAGACATGGCCTCTTGCGTTTATTGATACAAGTATGTGCGCAGATCTAAGCAAAGATTTCCATTTTTTTACATTTATTTTACAAACCAATGAGATGAAATCAAAAGCCAACTTTTGTGAACCAAAAATTATTTCGAAGTTTTAATTGAGTGGTTTCGTTACGTACATCGGAGTTCACGATAAAAACCCAACGAGTACGAGTTAGACTCGCGTACGAAGGCTTCCGGACCATGGACGTACAGATATTTACCTTGAAATAAGTTTCATTTTTCCGAACGCATAACTAATTTTTTTTAAGTATGATAGTATGATGATCCCCAAAAACTATATTAGATAGAGATCTTGCTTAGATCTTCTGTGACGGACGGACAGACAGATAGCCACCACAGTAAGATTATAATAGTTCCGTGCTAACATCGGATGTTATACGACCCTAAAAGCTGTGACCCTTGGGCCAATTTGCTTGAAGTTCACAATGATCCGGATTTTATTGAAAAAGCTGATGAATACATGAGATCTGAACAGTACATGTTGGGACCATATCACATCTTGCAGATAACAATAATGGTATCTCGGCAGCATTTTCTCTTATTGCTCCGCAGGAAACTCGACAATTCTATTAAAATGGCAGTGGTACACAAACCGTAGAACTTTCCCATTCACCTACGGCATCCCCGCTAACATACTCAGCAGTTCTATTCTTAAGCACACGGCAAATTTAATGTTCCGTGAACCGTGTATTTGTTGCAACAAAGTCTGTATCCCAGAGAGCGGTCAAGCAAGAATCCTGTATACGCCGCAAGTTCTCACCGGAGTTTGGCACAAAGTTTAACTTCGTCTTGGACTATCCGTGTCTGATTCAGTGTTATCACATCTGTTACTCAGTTGTGAGTTTTATTTGCCGCTTTGACTTAGAGTAAGTTAAAGTTCGTATTTTGTATACATACGTACATCATCGACACAAAAACACACACACACACACTCTAACTCGCACTCACACAGAAACGCCAACATGTTTTTGTAATTCTTTTCGTTTTATAAACATAACTGTTTAGTAATATTAACAGTAACTTACTTGCCTAATATTGTACAAAGCAATCATAATGAGAAATAGAGACAGACTACATCTATCGCACATGATTCCATTCTTCTTCTTTTTTCCATTCCATTCACTTCAGAAAATAAACTATTCCTATACAACAAGTGAATGAAAAGTAAATTTTAAAAAAGCCAACATCGTAATTTTTTAACTTTCTGTGATTTTGATATAGTGTCAGTGTCACTCTCACAGTAAATACGAAGCTAACGACACCTTTCAAGCAAAAATCAATCGCGACGTTTGAGCTGTAGGTCGTGCCAAACAAATATACATGAATACATACGAACATACTCTCGAAAAACATAACCCTATTTCTGGCCCAATCTGGAAAAAAATCGACAATTTGAATACCCGTACAACGTAAATAAAGAACCAGTGAAAACTCACTTTCACATGTTTAATACTGGTATTGATGTTTTTTAAACCCTCTTCGCTCTAATTAAATGGAAATTGGTGCAATCAATATAGAACCATGAGTCACACGAAACAAGAACAAAACAAACGAAGCCTTACGTCGTTCTGGGGCTGGGCGTGTTCTCAAAGATTAATGTCATCAGCATCACGTAACGTACGTGGGAAAGCATTACTTGGACTAGATCAAGAAACGACATAATCACCTGATGACAGATAAAAAACTAATGATACAGGACAGGTAGACGATAGCCGTGGAAGAAATAACAGGTTGGACGGAGACACAAATATAATAACAGCTGTGAAAATTGAAGGTTGAAACGGTAGAACGAATAGTGGGAAGTTTGAAGTTCAAACTAATATAAGCAAGTTAAGTGGAGCACTGTTTTGAAATTTAAAAATAAACCACAAAATTTATATTAATAAGCATTCATGATGCAACGCCAGTGTCTAAATAATTGAAGGATTCTGTGTCCGCTCGCTTCCATCCTACGGCCTTACAAGCTCATTGAATTGAATACTAGTTTCGCATGAACTTTAGGAATTATTTCATGGGAACATAAAAAGTAGCACGTCCTTCCTTGGCCCTTCAACTATCCCTCTACAAAAATCAAATCATTCTGATTAGAGTAAATGTATTTTTTGTGCGATTATCCCATGTTTTAATAGTTTATATTCGAGGCGGAGACCATATCAAAAAAATCAGAGATCATAAAAATCGGTCCAGCTGTTTTTGAGTTATTAATGGTGTTAGTAACACGACTTTGGGTTATATATAAGTAGACATAAATTTACTTGGTAATTTTAATTAGTTAAGCTTAGATTTATTCATATTGTAGATTTATTCATATTACAATGTATTGGAAAGAGGATGAATAACTAGTCATCAGAACAGTGATACGTATTTTGATGAATGCTAGATTTTAGATTTGTGGGAGTGTAAGCCTTATATTAAATTGAAAAGGTCACTATTTTCCTATAACCAACCAAATATTAAATACATTTCGTCAAGAAAGTTACATACAGCCAAAGTTAAGAGTTAAGAAATCAAAGGCGTTTCATCCTCACTTGAGCCGGGTCAAGTAATGTCGTTATCAATTCGCTCCCCTAAGAAACCTTCGACTCTAGAATTCTTTAGCATTCATCCAATGTGCCTCAAGTAGGACAACACAATCCTTTTGGACCGACCAAATCCACCTACTCTCACCCGCCCCTTACTAGTATATGAAAAAAGAAAAACAAAGGAGACCGGTAAACTGTATTTCCGTTATAGACGAACCCTTGATATGGGTTCATAATAATGATTGGTTAGTGCTTCCCCTGGGTTCGATTCCACAGCTTAATCACTGCGCCAATTTTATTTGTGGATAGGTTTAAAAAATAGACGAACTTGATTGATATAATAGTTACACAGACGGGAACAAAGCGTCATCAAAGCGTAGTGTAGTGTAAAGTTATAATTGTTGAATCTATTGGCGAGAAAATAGTGTGAAAATTAAAGTGTGATTAATATAGTATCAATCTAGATATTAATATAAAATTATAAACACCAAAGTAAGCAAATAACACGCAACCAAAGCAAGCGTCGGTGGCGCAGTGGATAAGGCGCGGACTCTCAATCTGAAGGTTCCGGGTTCGAATCCAGCCGTGTACCTATGAGTTGTTTTTCAATTCAAGTACATTATCCGATTGCTTAACGGTGAAGGAAAACATCGTGAGGAAACCTGCATGTCTTGAACAGGCATGTGAAGTCCGCCGATCCCCACTGGTCCCGCGTGGTGGACTATGTCCCATACACTCTCTTTATGAGGGTAGGCCTGAGCCCCTGCAGTGGGGACGTATATAGGCTGTTGATGATGAAGCAAATAACCGCCTCCATGCCTTAATGGCTACACGCTTGGACTAGATATCTGGAGGTTCCGGGTTCGATTCCCTGTGGGGGTACCATTCGGTACTCGGTTTGGTTGGTGGTTGGCATTTTCTATGTCCACCTGGCTACCTATCTACGACTATGTCACCCAGGTCTGGTGCCAAACAGCAGTGTTAAAAGCACTGTTGTGTTGCGGCATGACACGTAGTATCTGGGTGCACACGCTTGCCATATTACGGCCTTATCATCAGTTGTCATCGGGTGAAATGAAGGCCAATTGCAAATCGGCCATACATTTAATAATAATACATATTTACTGTAGGTGTAGATCGTTAACAAAGGAACTATTAGATTATATTATAGATAGATATTCTTTAACTTATATCATCACTGATACACATTTGAATAAATCTACCTACTTCCGATAAACCGTTATATCAAGATAAAAAAAGGTATACACCAATTATTATGAAAGCTGAACAAAAATTAAAAACAAACAAACAATACGTGTTAATATTGTTACCATCATATCGTTGCCCATCTAGTAAATTGTGGGAAAGGACAACTCGGTGTTTCACGCGCATTAGGAAATTAATATTGGTCCCAAACTGACACATGGGGACCGAGCCCGACACATGGGGAACGTGTCAATCCGACAGTTGCGACGAGAACTCGGATGAAATATGTCATTGCTGTCTCGCAATTCGCGAGAGCCTTCAGGGAATATCTTTACGAACGGGATACGCTTGAAAAGCAAGCGAAACTGTACATTTCTTATCCTAACTTCTTTTGCAATGAAAATTACTTACAATTCGTGGTCCCTCAAACATACAAACGTCAACTATCGAATGAGGGGTTATGCGAAAATTGTCATCGCTAGAGATCCCTCATCTCAGAAGTGTGTCTATTTTTAGTTTTCCGTAACGAAAGGAAACAACTATATAAAACGTCTTAATCCAATTATAACAATATTTAAAAATATTTTTATTTGAATTCTTTTAGAGTAGGCAGTATAACTATAGTACGAGTAAGTTTTGTCATATCCGTTTTTTATAATCTTGAATGATAAGATTATAAGTAGTGATGTGGTCTAGGATAGTTAGGAATAGCCTACTCGCTCTGGCCTTGAAGATATTCAGATTGTAACACTGGGAAAACAAAGAAGACGACAAACCTACTCCTACCAAGTTACTAAACCTTTAGTGTGAGAGTGCTTCTCGAACTTGGCCAGTTTTTTTTATATAGACAATAGAAAGAAATGGCAGCGGAAAATATTTTCTGAACCGCAGCAAAATGTTCCGTAATTCCTTTCACAAGAAATTCATTGGCTCTAAGTAATCGTACATCCTTCTTCCTCGCCATGTCGAGACACGACTGACGGCGAGATGATTTATATACGCACCGGAAAATTGATTGGTCCGTCCCCGTTGTTCGCAGGAATATGTCCGCAAACGGTCGAACTTCAAGCCAACAAAAGATTATATTTACTTACCGATGCTCATTATTTCCGGGAATTGTTCATGAGACCCAATTCCCGTGACGTTTATTTTCAATTCGCAAGAGGATTTTCCTAGATTTTCCAAAACAAATTATTAAAATTTCGTAAAACATTTGTTTGACTTTTTAAATTTTAGTACACAGATATTGCAGCAAACGCGATATTGTGAAGAAAGTTGGTTTTAACATCAGTATTATCCTTAAAAAGAAATTGTGTATTGAGATATGTCTATCTTCTGTCATTACCAATAAGGAACAATTAACAGGTATTATACCAAAACTCAGTTGCGAGTAATGATATAAAAACAGTTAGGTGCAATGGTTATACGATAGCGTTAAAGCAAGGGTAAGGGCACAATACAACACATAACGAACTTATACGATTTCTCTTATATTAAACAGCTCACGACACCGTTGAGGAAAGTGGGCCATGGATATGTTCACGTGGTAACTTATTACGCCAGTGATAAAATCGAAGCCAATTTGAAATTTATTGTTGCTGATGATATAAAGACTTACTTTGGAGACAGACAAAACATAATATGTTTCCGTAGGTAGTATTTTGTTAGCGTTGTGAGATGTCTAACGAGATTAAGAGACGAAGCTGTAATGAAACGTTAAGTCTGTCTAGTCCGTACAATCGTACTAACACGATTATTATAATACCAGACAGAGACAAAACGGTGGTAAATTCTGTACAATACAATAAGATATGCTTCATCTTCCGTACGCAGGCACAGATGACGTGCCTATGATTTATGACTGTGACAGACGGTAATTGATTGACGATATCTTTGCGTTTACGCGTCGATATGATGCTCCTAGATAACACCAACAAATATACGAGTAGATCGTTGAACTACGGATGGACATTGTTTTTTATTATTAACAAAAATATGATGGCGTGGATGGTGATAAAAGACAGCTGCATATGACAGCCACGATCGCCCTTGCCCGTGGGTACCAGAACTTTCAAAACTGACCAAACAATTAAAAGAGTTGGGTAACATAGTTCATAAACGAAAAGGTCATTTAACTGTATTTGATTTATCTATTGACATACATTTTTTTAAATTGTACATGTCATGTTTATTATTCTTTTAATCTACTTATTACGTGGTTATTCTTCAAAGTTGACATGCTAATATTAGGAATTAAGTTCAGTAGTGTCGGCGAGGCGCGAGCGCACTTACTTGTTATCAACAGGACCACAGGAACCTAATGCGACCGATTGTAATCCGAAATTCAGATAAATACAATTTGCACCAAATCCGAAGGAAATCCGAAAATTCCATACACAAATTTACTGTACAAAAAAAAGTTTTTTCTTTCTTTCTCGATCAAATTATTACAAAAACTTCCATCTCATGGCCAATCGTTGTCTAGGTAGCGACACGTCTATCGTGGCATTCATCAGAGTGATTTGGTAAATGCGAAATAGTCGAATTTTGACGAGAGTTATTCGTTTGTTAAACAATTTGCATAATTAATAATGTTTCAATCACGAATTTACTGTATGTTAATTAATAAATTATTGTGAAATTGACTAAAAGGCGTCGGAAAATTTTGGCAGCATAAGTCTGCTGTCTAGTTTTCTAGCAATATACCTCTAATAATGGTATGTCGAATTCGTATTTTAAAAAGACGGACTATACAGATTTTAATGAGAAACAAAATAATAATGTATCCACACAAAATTCGTGTCATCAAGCCAACCCATTCTACACATTAACAATATTTCCGTATAATGACGTCCATTCAATGGCATTAATTAATCAGCGACATTCCGCGCTATGATTTACATATCTAGCTGAAGGGTACAGACTCATTTGTGTGTACGTACAAATACTAAATACGAGTACCAACATTCAAACAAACTAGAATTCTTTCAGAATGCTTGTATTTTTTGCTTTGTCTTACATTCCCTGTCGCTACGATGTATCTCAAAACAAAATTCGCAAAACTATATTTTTTGCACTCTCAGTACAGGTCCCGCCAGTCGCACGACATTTATTTCCAATAATGATAGCAAGTGATCATCGAGCAAGTAACGGAATCTAACCATGAGAAATCATATAGTTAGATTTTTGCTTATTTTTAACTTTTTATCTTTGCCAGTAAATTCTTTGAAAGTACCAACTTTAGATTTTTCAATGTTTTAAAAGCGTCAATCAGGGAAAAGAATTGCCCACATTTTTACGGACTGGTTAAAGAAAGTGCTTATAAAAAATGAAAAGAGGCTATATTATTACGGGAAAAGCACATTTCAGATAAAAGATTGGTGGAGAAAATCCAGCGAATTTTTACCGAAATGATGACCGGGCCGATTCAACCGAAAGCTCGTTAAAGGTCGGCGGCAGCACACGTTTGAGTGGGTTCAAGATTAAAATATTAAGGAATTGAACTTTTATGGAGGAAATGGGAAACAAGCAATTTCCTCAGGCTTTTGGGATTTGAATAACTAAGTCAACAAAAAAGTGTATGCAACCCTAGTGACAAATCACATTAAAAATGCGAGTAGCTGAGTAGTTCACTACTCCCAAACCGCTTATAGTAGTTTATCTAAAACTAATATTATCCTTAAGGAATTAAAAGCAATAGACATGATTTGATCCCAGTTTTACTCGTAGATCCTATCCATAGTGAATATCGTAAAAGGTGACGAACGGAAAAATCCATGAACTTCACAGCAGCTTATCTTACTGCGAATACCACTCCGTCTGCTAAGCACAGTAATTAAGAAAAAAGACTCGATTTCTCGTGCCGTGTTAAGGGAGAAGCTGGTTTCTAGTAGAAGATTTGGAATTGTAGCTGATAATAATTATGTTGATAGATAGAAAGATTAATCGAACTACGAATAGTCTGTATTGATACAAGGTGAACATTTAGGTCTTTTTATCATATGACTAACAATTTATAAATTGATATCAAGTCATGAACAGTGAAAAAACAGTTTAAATTTTTAATCCGCGTGGATAAAACTTTTGATTCCCTCTGCAATTCCATTCACACACGGGCTATCACAAAAGCAAAATAACAATTAAATAGAACTTTTACTTTTGTGCAGTTGGAACAGACAAATTCCAACGTTGCGTCTTCAACAAAGGAACTTTGCATAATTCCTCAAAGATACTCAGTTACAAAATACATACTCCTGATTAAAGAAGTAAGGCTAAAGTATTCTGCGTGTTAAAAACGCGTTTCAAAGAGTTGGAATTAAGCTTTGAAATTGCAGGTTTTAAAAGAGGAATAGCAAAAACTCGTCATGTTGGAAATAAACGATGCATTCCACGTTCATTCCGTCTAAATAATGTTTTAACATTCCTCTAGAAGTAGACAATAACGAGTTCCTAAAAGATATTCCAAATATAGAGACCATCAACCGTCAGTAATTCTCAACGAATTGATGGTCCCCATTAATTCAATTTATGCTACGGCTCCCTTCTCTAGCATAAATGATATAGTGACTTCACTGCTTTTCTAAATCAATGTCAGACTGCATTTCTGTCCCTTATAAAGTTGAAAATATTCAAATAGGTGCAAGTGGGACGGATAGATGGATAGACAGCGTGCGTTGATAAGGAACGGCAATTAAAGGGAGCGTTGAATGACCTCGACGTGTGCTCGGTGAGGTTCGGTAGCCTCCGGTGCGACTCGGGCGAGTAAGATGCGATCGTAGTATGCGCCCGCGCAACCCTTGCTTTTAGCTTTTTTTAATGTTAGCGAAGGAAAGGAATGCAACTACTCTCGTCTGAATGTAGACTTATCTCTGACCGTTGTGACGAGGTATCGTGTTATTGCTCAATTTAAGAATAGAATGATATCTGCAGGTGAACTGATTAGTAGCGGAATCATGTCCAAATTCCACTGCCTATATAATATATAGCTACATTCAATAAATATATCAAGTTTGCTTTAGATATAATTAACAATGTCGTGGTTATTTTTAGCATTGAAAGGAAAACCGTGCGCTTTATTTAATTAGTTCTTGTTAGGTACTGGATACCTCTAGACGTCCTAGACAACCTTCAAATTAATTAGATAAATCAATTAGTTTGATGTTATTGCTGATTATTTTATTTGTCGTCTGCGATATTTTCGCTATCTCTGGCTCCTGTTCTAATTACATCCTGTCTGTAGATACCTTCAACTAAAGTCGATTCGAAAAATAAACTAATATAAAGTAGGAAAGTAAATTAAAGTATGTACGTTAAAATTAAAAACTCATACTATTACTATGGATTTTCTACGTCTACCAATCATATATTATTCCTATCACCAATCTGCCTACCAAACGTGGCATTCACAGGTTCAATAGTGGACATAAAGATGAAGATAATTTAAAATATATGTAATTATTTAGTTTGTTCTTGAACCAAAGTATTTCTAACGCTATTTAACGAAATTATGCTGCTAGTCTTTCTTAGAGTTGGGTTCATATGTAAGTTCTTGTTTTTAAAATACTACTAACGTACCGAAAGTTTACTAATCTTTACTTCAGAGTCTTGCTATTTAAATTTCTTGCACTGATCTATAACAGTAATTGAATAAAGAACTTGCCTGATACTATGAAAAACAACCCATCAAAATCCGTTTTAAATTCGAATTTCGGATTCATACAATTAGCGCCAAATCCGAAAGCAATCCGAAATAAAAACAAAACGAAACACATTTTGTGGTAGGGCCCGTATCCACACAGCTTAAAAGAATAGACGATGGTTACATTTCACAAGACTAGGCACTCGTGGTGACTGAGCGGCTCAATTTTTTTAAATTGAGCTCATGACGTCATTTGAAGCAGTAATGAGTCCGGTGCATTTACAGCTGTCGTGTCACTGACCTCATTACTGAATGATGAATGTAGTCACCCGTTAAAAGAGTTCCCCATTAACGTGCCATACTAGCCATTACACTAGTGCCTAACTATTTCATACGGTATCAGTAAGTTGAGTGCTCGTTCGGATGAGACTCGAAAAGCTTTTAGTGACTGTTTTTCATGATATTAATTGATGGAATGGTAAGGCGCGGGCGTTGGTTATAGAATACCAAGCATTTGTTTGTTAACATGATAAGTGATGAATGAGAAAGTATCTAGCTAGTAATAAAGCTGTAAATTGATATTTCATTATATGCAAGTCATCGTCAAAGCCTATATATATGTCCCCACTGCAGGCTCAGGCCTACTCTCCTACAGAGTGTGTAGGTGCCAGTCTACAGAGTGCCAGTAGGACCAGTGCGGATTGGTAGAATTAACATACACCTTTGAATTTCTTCTCTGGAGTGTACAGGTTTCCTCACGATGTTTTCCTTCGCCGGAAAGCCGATGGTAATGATTTTTATCATTCGTACTTAAATAACAAATTAAAACTCATTGGTACGAGCCAAGATCGAACACAGACCTCGATTGTTGATTGAACTGAGCTACCACGGCCATCATATAAGAGTTGTTGTTCATGTCAGTCATGTTCATGTTCGTATACCCACATTTCACTTTTGGTGATGTGATAAAGCGAGTTATGGAGCGAGCTATGAAACGAGCTATGATCTCTACGATAAAATCCGGAATGAGGAAATCCATAGACGAACTAAGTCACCTCGCTGAAGTGTCAATTGGAAGGCCACATCGCTCAAAGAACGGATAACCGATGGGAAGTATGAGTTCTCGAGTGGCGACCACGTACCGGGAAACGTGTACGTGTGCCGTCCCTCTACTAGATAAACCGACGACCTGGTGAAGGTCGTGGGAGTCGCTGGATGCCCGTGGCGGTCTACCATGGAGGAGGCCTATGACCAGCAATAGACTTTTCCTGGCTGATGATGATGACGATAAAGGGACTGTTTCTCTATTCTCCTTGTGTAATACCATTGAGGTTTAATGGCACTGAGAAGTACATTGAGTCAAACAACTTTATCTGAATGAATGTAAACTACTGCAACTAACCAGCTTCTATTTAATTACATCTATTTTTATAACGGTTGGTACATAATGTTTAACAAAGCATTAATCGATGCAGGGCATAAAATTTAAAATGACAGTGCTAGAAGAAAAAAACTAATTTCAGATTTATTAAAAAGTGTCAAAAAAGTACGAGTATATACAAAATATTATTTCAATATTAACCCGTACACTATAAATATGCGTCTAATACAGTATTATAGTTCGACCTTTGGTAAACGACTAAGGAATTCGCGATAAAACTTTTAGTGCTACCTTGAAATTGAATTTATGTTAAATGGGCAGGCCTGTCGAAAGTTTAGGATTTTATTTAAGTCGTAAACGCGAACTACAAAGTTCAATGTTACGCCGTAACCGTAATGTAATCAATCACTACGAAAAAATTCAGAAACACTCAACAAAAGTTTTACATTATTTACATTGCGATAAAAATAAATATGTTCACTAGAACACGAACAGCATCATGAATACAGTAACAAATACAAAATATCTTACTTATAGAATAGGGATGAAGACTAAATTTTTTTATTCCCTCATTCGAGAGACCGTGTGAAAAGATAAATAGCCTTGTTAAAGGTTTTTCGATATGGCTTATAGTTCTGCTAATATAACCCGTCGAAAAGTGATTCTAGTGACGTGGTACAAAATCGCTTCATACAAATCGGTACCTAGGGGTGACGTCACGTCACCGCATTGTAGTAAATAATGTATGAAACTTTTAACAATATTTGAGTTATCTCGTAAGATAAGGTTTTTATGTGACCACTCCCTTACTAAAAATCTTCACAATGTAATTACAGAGCAAAATGTAAAATAAAAACTAATTCCAGCAAGTAGAACTTTTTTTGAATTTTTGCGGGCTTTATAAGCTGTTAAAGTCAATAATTTTTTTTATAATATTAGATATTTAAAATTTCATAGGAGTTTTATAATGCTCTTCATGGTTTAAAATACTATTTAACCCAAATCTGATTTGGTGTCAACTAGCCTATTGCCTTGGTAAAAAAGCATACAATCAAAGACTTGTCCTAAGTCTACTAAATCCAGTAGAAAAATACATTTTATCACTTGAAACAAAAATGCTAATTCCAAATGCGAAGAACAAAATCTATTCAATTTCTAAAACATTTCAACACACAAAGTGCATACTTTGGTCACGGAGTTCCTCTACAAAACACTTGCTCGAACCGAGTTCCATGTTTACTTTTACTCAGCGCGACAGTTTTCAATTTGTTGTGTTTGATCATAGGACGCGCGCGTGGGTGTATTTTTATTTAATATTGTCACCATAATAAATTTACTCGAGTGCTTACTTCAATTGCTTTCCGACGCCATTATTATTTTGGCTGTCTTTCATTCCTACCCATTACATTATTACATATTTTACGCACACAGCTAAGATCTGCAATACCACCACAGAAAGTAACAATTACGGACTCTTAGAGACTGCATATAAATCCGCTAGAAGACTACGCACACAACATCGAACGCAACGTAAATTGGGTGAGATTGTGGTTAAAACGGATCTATTTTTAAAGATATGTCTGTGATATTTGAACTGGCCACTTTTTAAAGTCATTTCGAACCTCTAAAACCTTGGAATATGACTGACTGAAGACTTGGAATATAAACTGATGGTATAATGAAGTAATGGTAATTTCAGAAGGTTGCTCCTATCACATATGCCTCCATTTAATTAGACATTAGTTTAGTTATTTCGCACACATTTTGCTAAAGTCTGACGACAAAGAGCACTGCTAATAGAACTGGTGTTCCGGTTGGAAAGGGACCACAGACAATAGCTCCCTTGCTTGCGGTTTCTATGCGAGCTTAGTCCATTCAACAGCCTTACGTCGCTTGCCATCGACTGAGATTTATTCGAAGTGTAAACGCTAAACGCTTTAAAAAGAACTCTTGTTTCGAAGTGTTTTACGGATGAAAGAGAAGATCTGAACGTTTAATACTACACGTACCATCTACATAGTTTGCAGCAGTACATTGCAGACAAGTTGATAGTGCCCACAAAAAGACTGCCAAGCTCGTCATTTTACCTGCAAAAGAAAGAAACTCTGTAAGATAAACATAATAAATATTGTGTTCATTCAACGATAACTAATGAATGAACTTCATTTGTCCTCTTAGTGTTATAAATATACAATAAACAAGTTTTATAAAAATCTGGTAGCAGGAAGTGGACGAAATAAAATCGACTATTCTTCATAACCTTAACGGCTTAGCAGTGTACATGACCCAAAACCAAAACTAAATTAGTTTATACATATTACATATCTCTAATTATTCCCTCAACAATATCCTGTAGTGGATTCAGAAAGCTCAACAAAGAAATCAAACTTTACACACCGTTTAACAGTAACAGCCCATTCTGTCGTTCAATAATCAAACACGAGTGGAACGTAAATTTGATTTTAATTGAACGAGCGAAGTAATAAAACGATTCGTTGAAGAGGCGACCGACCAATGATTAACAGACAACCTCCCCGTCCTAACTAATTGACTGATGGACCCTCAGATTTTATTCAATTAGGAATAAAATTAAAAATTGGGTAAGAGTGAGTCGTACATTCGTAAGTGTTTCTTATACCGTGTAGGTTCTTATGGGCGCCGTGTTGTCTCCGCTTTATAATACGTAAGACCACTCTATGTTAACCGCCGAGTGTCGTCGTAAAAGGATTCTAAGGCAGACATATTCAGTGTTGACGATGTGGACTGTATAAATGCCTGAAGAAATCTTCATGAGGAAACCTCCGAAAAGTACGAATTTGTTTACTCTGTCTATCCCATGGGTTTGTGATAGTGGGGGCAGGTGTTTGTGTGTGTATCACATGCGTGACGTCATCTGAGAGTTTTTATAATACAACGGTTTTCTCGATTTTGCAGAAAATCGAATTAGATCAATTTAAAATTTGCAAAGTTGTCCATTTGACAGCTATTTGACAATAATTGGGGACTTCTATTTCTGAATGTGGTTTAGACGAGGGTACACCAGACCATATTTTTTTCTGTTGCCCTAATAATAAATCGTCGCTTTACAATTTTCTCCCCGATAATATCCCCCGTCCTTCTAATATCAAATGTCTTTTGTCGTTTTGTTTACACTCTTTCTCATTGTATTCATTCCAACAATATAAAGTTGTAATCCCTATAGTAACTTAACTATGTTTCGTGTCGTGTGTTTTCTCCTATTTATTTTAGTCCTCTCAAAGTGTAACGCGTGGTTGGCTAACCGATTATTTCCAATTACACGTTGTCTCTTTGGTCACCAGATTTTGGCAGAATTACTTTAAAGTTGGTAGTCGCAATATTAAGAATTGAATTGAAATGTCGTACTCAAGTGGATCTCTATAGGGCTCGTGCCATTAAAAACGACCAAACGAAATCGAAACGAAATCCCTTTAAAATTCGAATTTGGAATTCATACAATTTGCACCAAATCCGAAAGCAATTCCAAACAAAAACGAAACAATTATGGGTTACTTCATTGTAAGTTGCGAGTAATCTCAGCGGAGCCTCCACAATCTTAAGAACGTTTTATCAGTGTATAACTTTAATACTGATATTTACCGACTCAAACCATTTTTTAAACTGTCGGTGCCGACAAACGATCACGGCAGAGAGCAACAGTTATTCGAAGAAAAGACTAATAAACGGTAGAACGTTTTGACACCCAACGGATGTTCAACCGCGTTCAGCGTTCAGGAATGGAAGATACATGAGAGTAATAAGAACATGAGCATGTGCGACGCGTGTCTGTTTTATGATTCATTTTGTTTTACTGCGGGAAAACATATCAGGGTAGCACGGACAAATCGTGCATATATTTCTTTCTATCATGAATTGCCAACGTAGATATAAAACACTTCAATAGTTTTATAAAAGTATGGGATTGGTCACAGCTCGACGATTCAGTGAGCTGAAGTGGCAATGGGCAGGTCATATCGCTCCAGTAGTGTAGCGACACCCGAAGAGGATATGTGGTTATTGTAATAAAAAAGTATTAATTTAACAAAGTTCTCGAGTGGAATAAAAGTTCTTGAGTGGCAACCACGTACCGGGAAGCGTGTACTGGGCCGTCCCCCTACTATATGGACCGACGCTGCTGGCTGCAAAAGCTCGGGACCGGTCAATGTGGCATACCGTGAAGGAGGCCTGGCCTATGTCCAGTTGATGATGGTTAATTCAACAGGCATAATTGAATTTAGACAGCAAAAACTGACTCAATCAACAAAAAATACACATGACGGAGCATAAAATTAAACACAAAACATCAAACATTTCCTATACAAAGATCAGTCATCACAAAGCACAACAACCTTACTGTGATGCTTCGGTATAAAATGCCGAGTTCACAAGCGGTTGTACACTTCAGCCGGCTTTCTATGATATCGCGTCGGCACAGTTTAACCAGAGGTGGTGTGTGCCGAGCGGTGTTTTACAAAGGCAACAAACAGTACCTAAGCGTACGGATTTTGCGAAATGATTCCGCAAACTTTACACGTAAGTAACTAAATATATTGTGCAAGATTTTATTAATTACGCAGGAACGTATAAACACCACATCCGGGGTACGGGATACGTTAATTAAACAGACTATGGCGTTTGCTAAACAAAGCACTTGCCACGTGAAGGAAGGAACGTCGGTTAAATGGAATAATGGTAGCACAATGATTTACTGCAGGTTCGTTAAGTACTCTGCCAACCTAAAATGTAAATTCTGCATGCTACGCTTGCTTCTATGAAAAGGCTTGAAACATTTCAGGCCACATAAATAAACTAATCTCAAGACTGACTCAATATTCATATACGTCACTGATAAACATTTTCGATGAGTACCCAATATGACTAATCAGTATTCAAATCACCCAAGAATGATTCCTGAATATATTCACATGGAAATATTATATAGAATCTGTGCTGTGGAATAAATTACCAGTATAACGTGAATCACCATGTAAATTAATATAATCTAAACAATTTGTCATGTAAATAAAATCATAAAATATTTATAATATTAATACACCATTCAGCCATATTAATATTGAACAATGAATTTGTTTGTTAGTCCTTAACTTTACGCCGTAGCGGAGTCAGAATGTCTTGATTTTTGTAAATGGGCCGCAAAAGGACATAGGCTAAGTTTTACCTCGATCGATAGCACACGTGGGAATAGATTGTCAGATTTTATAAAAACGAAAAGGTATAACTTTTATTGAAATCATAAAAAAGTAAACCACTTGTCTTGCCCGCTAATTCAGGCATCCCTCTCGACGACAAAGATAAAGCTCATTAAACTTTAACTAAATCTCTACAGAACAAAGCTCCTGATTGCTCAATTACAGACCCTTTACTTGAACCCACAACTGCTGTTCTACCAAATGTATCGAGTTACTAAAACATAGAAACCTTGTTGTTCAATCAAATGTAATACTGAAGTATCAATCATCTAGTTTCCACATCAAAACTCAAACACCAGCATCTAAAAATATTATTCGTATCTGACTAATACCAACAGTCCCCACTGCTGGGGCTCAGGCCTTCTCTGCTACAGAGAGTGTATGAGTCATAGCATAGTCCACCACGCTGGCCCAATGCGGATTGGCGGACTTAACATGCCTGTTCAAGACATGCAGGTTTCCTCACGATGTTTTCTTTCACCGTTAAGCAATTGGATAATGTACTTTGATTGGAAAACAACTCAGAGGAACACGGCTGGATTCGAACCCAGAACCCTCAGATTGAGAATCCGCGCCAAGAGAATCATATAAAGTTAGAAATTCCTCACGCATCCGTATGTTATTCTTGAACACAACGCATTATAAAACAGAGAGACAAATCAAATGAAGCAAGATCTCGTCGCAGAATATTTTAACACACCGCTACATAGTTTACATAATCCAATTTGCAAGTGATTTACATTAATTTTGAAGGCGACAATTTTACGGGTATTTACTGCTAGTCAAAATGTATTCAAATCGTTGTTTGCGTGAACCTAAGTAAATGGACGGATGAGGGACATGGATGACTATAGGTTCGCTTCGTTTTGTTATGCGTCCAATGGAATACACAATTTTCGGAGGCCTTATTGAAAGCGCTGCGAAATGATGTTTGATGTCGCCCCCAACCCGAACGGTTTCAAAGGCGCGCCTCTATATTTACTTTTTCGTATTTCCTACATTTCTCTGAAAGGTTTGCATCTCTTTAAACTATGGGTGGATCATAAATGCGAAAGTGAGTTTATTTGTATCACAGATTTGTACCAATCATGAAGAAATTGTGCGAGCAGGTAGGCCTGGGCATGGAAAATGACTTAGGCTACCAAGTCGAAAACAAACATACTAGGTTATGCATAACGCATAACGGAGTCTGTTCCTGTGGTATAGGAGCGGCACGGAGGGCGTTATGCGTCGACCGTTCGTCCCGTTCCGTTCGTCCACGGGTCTTTATTGCGTTGACCTATAAGTTTGACTTTTTCATAGATCCAAGGGACGGCAGATTTGAGTATTCGATATTAATTACTTCAAATAAAATTGATATCTCTTTACGTTCCTGAGAAAAGGCGTTTTGACATACAGACAGAAGGACAACAAAGTGATCTTATAAGGTTTCAATTTTTACTTTTGAGGTATGGAACCCTAAAAATGGAAGCCAAATCCTAGAAAACTACTGAAAATAACTTTCAATTTATTACTAAGAAATCGAACTAGATGAAATATATTTCAATGGATATATATATAAGTAAATGAATAAATAAACACAGAGGCAGAATATGACAGAAAAAGTACATGCAACCAATTATGCGAACTATAATCAGTAATACAGGTATATTGCTGCAAGCAATGTATTCACATACAGATATATACGAGTATAACTTTATTTTTTATTCATAGGCAATCTATAGAAGCCGTTGCCCACCTACAATTTTCCGGCAGTCTTTTAAAACACCCACGGGATGCATCTAATATAAAGCCTGAACCACACGTCTAAACCGCCTTCATACGGGGACGGCAAGGACACAAAAAGTAGTAAGAATACAAGTATACCGTTCTCTCCGTCGAAACTTGAAATTTGATACGAGCCTGTAATTTATCCGTATTAGAATTCATGGCAGTCGGAACAATCTATATGCAAAATAGGTGTAAACAAAACGTTCATACATTCCATTACGTACGGCAGGCCGTGCCGCGAAATATTTGTGTTGGCAACACTGTACAAATCGCGTTTATTCCGAACATTAGTAAGAAATACACTCAAAATTTGTCGCATTTAGCAAAACCTACATTACTCGACCCTTTTCGGGGAATAAGACCTTCGTCGGTCGGAATGGCGTCACTTTCAGAGATCTTTTAATGTTTTGCGGCTGAAGATTTAGGAGTGAGTGAAGAGGGCTGCGAGAGTACGCTAATGCGGACTTTGTGTCGGAATAAAAAGTGTCAACAAACCCCCTTTAACTGACCGAAATGAAAGAAAACTAGAGCGTCACACAACAGGCCAGTACTGGGTTGGAATCATACGGACCGAAACTCAGAATAACTAGGTAGCTGAACTGTATAATAACTCTAAACGACGAAGTAGCTATGAAAATGTTATTTGAATTTAGAACATTAACATTACGATTTGAAAACCTCATATTATTCACTACTCGTATTAAACAACATTTGATATGTATTCCTAAATATACACATTTTTCTGATAAACCTTACAAAACATAAACTTTGGGACAAATATCTCATATTTTCCTGCGTTATTTTGGACAAATTAAGTCCTGTGTTGGACACCTTGAGTTACTAGGAATGATCCTGAACTTCGGTCGTTATATTTATGCTTTAGGTCTAACTGCGGCCAAGCAATTGGGAATCCTCTCTAAAGTCAGACAGAACTTCACTAACCTTATATTAAGCTCAAGTCCAAGACTAAATGGAGTACTATGGCCACCTATGGGATAGGTCTTACCAATATCAATTAGCCGCCTTGAACTCAATATAACGTGGCGCCACATGAGAGCTTACTGGTTAGTGGTGAGCTGCAAAACGTGGAACACCGGCGTAAAATAGCCAGGCTCCCTTTTTACAACCGGACAACCAGAAGAACGGCTGGGTTCCACCCCTATTTGGTTGGCATTCCGCCATTTCGCACGAAGCGTTTTGGTTGCTTGCTACAACCTGAATATCTTCTAAGACAGAGTGAATAGGCTATTTCTAGGCAAACGTGAACCATTGTAGACCACATCGTCGCTTAACATCAGGTGAGATTGTGGTCAAACGGAAGCCTATCGAATGTAAAACACGCTCAGAAACAAACTGGCTGCTGCCAAACAGTGTCAAAAGCACTGTTGTGTTCTGGTATGAAGGGTAGCAGAGCCAGCGCGTTAATAGCTAGCGTGCACACGCTTACCAAACAATGGCCCAATCGTCACCACCAGATGGGATGAAGGCCAAGTGTAATGCCAGCATCATCATCATCATCAGCCGGGAAACGTCCACTGCTGGACATAGGCCTCCCTCATGGTACGCCACATCGACCGGTCCCGAGCCACCTGCATCCAGCGACTCCCCGCGACTCTAACCAGGTCGTCGGTCCATCTAGTGGGGGGATGGCCTGGTAGACGTTTCCCGGTACGTGGTCGCCACTCGAGAACCTTTACTCCCCACCGGTTATCGGTTCTTCGAGCGATGTGGCCTGCCCATTGCCACTTCAGCTCACCGACTCGTCGAGCTATGTCGGTGACCTTCGTTCGTCTACGGATTTCCTCATTCCGGACCTTATCATGTAGTGTAATGCCAGCATATATGTAAAAAATATCAACGTCAAGAGTGACTGGGATCCCAGATAAACGGTTAAAATCACGCTTTTGTGATCTGTGACATTCGTATTGCTTTATACAAAATTCATGGAATTGACATTGTTACTCAACAAAATTAATCCGATGAGTTTCAAAGGCCTTCTGTCCGGTATCAATGACAAAAGAATAGAACGAAATGCAAAATGTACATCCCAATAGCATTTCATGGAATGTAATTAAAATATGTGTTCATCGAAAATACAGGACGAACGACTTTTGTCACAGACTTTTTTTTCATGATTGCTTTTCCTTTTTATTACACTTGAATTCAAATTTGTGAAGTTTATTTTGGCCTGAAGACATTATTTTTCCTTACAAATACGGGCCAAAGACAATTAATCAAGCCATTTTTTACAAATAAATCAAAAAGTCTTCAGTTCGAACTAAGCTGAAGAAGTACATTTAACACAATTACAAAGTCAAATACGACCAAATGTCGCAGTTTATTTTTTGCATAAAATGGCCAAGTGGGAATCGGACTCGCGCACTGAGGGTTCCGTACAGAATAAGAATAATTAGCATACTTAAATTCGTTAATAGGTCTCCAAACAACGATATAACAAAAATGTAAATCCGATGAAGAAAAAACTTAATTTTGCAGTTGAAAAAAATATTATTCCATACATCAGTCCATATTACGATCACGATTCAACTGCAAATGTAAGTTTGTAATCATAGAAAAGCGTTTTTTAATGTGATATATTTTAATCTTTATGTTTTTTAGATTCATTCCTGCACTTAGTACAACACCTTGCTTCTTGCCAAATTTCATTTTTCTAGATCAGCGGGAAGTACCCTATAGGTTTTGATTATTTGCGCTCGCAAGGGAAATCGTCAAAATATTGCTGCATAAACATTCGTATCTCTTTATTGCGTTGATTTAAAAATATGATTTTTGCAAAGCTCCAAGGGATTACAGATCTGAATATTTGATATTAATTTCAACTTGATACCTCTACGCGTTCCTGAGAAAAATTGTCTTGACAGATAAACAGACAGACGGACAACAAAGAGATCCTATGAGGGTTTCTTTTTTCCTCTTGACGTATGGAACCCTAAAAACACAATAACTACTTGTTACGTAATAAATTAACAAGGAAGCACAATAGACACCATGAAATTTGAACTAGTGGGGTTCTCTAACACAATTACGGTTCATTAAACTACTAGCAAAGTCGGTGAACTGAACGATTTCGCAACATATTTTGTGTAACCCTCCGATTCGGTAACTAGCTATTCAGTTCGCCCCTAATTCTTTTTTGTGATTTAGATGAGATCAACCCTCTGATCGCAATAAATAATAAATGGATAATAAAAATGAAACATGTTTTGTGCGAGCGTAACACTGACTTTGAATGGAAAACATAACAGGTGCACGATAAATTGTACGAATGCTAGAAATTAATTAGCTTTAGAGATAGGGATGATTGACGGACACTCATGTCCATGAGTTGACTTGTTTCGATGATAATCGGGTCGATTTGTTAAGCTTGTATTTTTAATTATACATTTTCTTACATCACATCTACAGCCTATATACGTCCGCACTGCGGGGGCTCAGGCCAACTCTCCTACAGAGTGTATGGGCCATAGTCACGCAGACCCAGTGCGGTTTGGTAGACTTCGCACACACCTTTGGATTTCTTCTCAGGGGCCGAACCGAATACTTAATGGTAATTATTTTTATCATGTGTACATACATTCCAAATAACAAATTGGAACTCATTGGTACGAGCTTGGATCGAAACCAGACCTCGATTGTTCAAGGACTGACGCTCTACCCAACTGAGATACTAGTCTAGTGTCAGTTGTTTTCCGGTATAAAGGGTAGCACTCCCTCTCATTAGATTGAGACTTCTGGGTGCCTACGCTTATTATCCGACGGCCTATTGTAACTTACCATCAAGTGAGATTTTGGCCAAATGCGAAACCCATCCTACATATTTTGAAGGTAGGAATTCCATACCAGGACCTGGGCGGAAAGGCGCTGATGATGTTGGCTTAGATAGTTAATTTTGATGAACTAGATTTTCCACAACATAGACGTCTATGGAAAAGTAGTAGTTGTTGTTTAAGAATAAACTGAGGAAATATGACTTTGAGTAGTTATTTACGAAAATAAAATTTATCGAGCCAACATCATGGAATCGCATTTTTGTACTTCCAAAGTGAAAATAAAGTGAAGTGAAGTGAAAATAAAACCTTAAAGAAATACGTACTTTGCTTAGAGAATCTCAGGATCTTTAGCGTCTTATAGCATTACATCAAACAGTCAGTTTATTTCAGAAAATCACATTAATGACTTCATTAAAACGTGTGCTATGCATATTACTGTAAATAACTCTATGAACAATTCAGAGGCAATGTTCATAGTGATTGGATAGTCCGTAAGTCTTTAGGTACAAAGTTCTGACGTCTCTAATTTGCGAGATCTAATTCCGTGAGGTTTCGTTTTACAAGTGAGCAAAGTCGCACGACTCGACAAAATGTTAATTGCCGCCATTGGGTGTTAAGAGTTTGGACTCTAGTCCTAGTTCAATTAATTGAGGGAATTATATGACAGAAGTGGTCTAGTTATGACAACTAGTCGACAACAAGTCGAAGCTACCTTTAAAAACTATAAATGCTAGGATCTAGTACGACATTTTACTTTATTTTTGCTCGTATCGTATTGGTACTAAAGAATAAAATAATACTGGTTGTTACCACGACGCGTTCCTCAGAAAAATGGTTTGACATACAGACAGACAACAAAGTGCTCCTATAAGAGTTCATTATTTTCTTTTTTTCCAAACACAAAAAATTGTAGAAATACATGATGGTCAACCTAAAGTAGTTACGTACATTGTGTGTCTATACATGGGCTGGGCTGACCACTGAGTGACTGAATGCACGGGACGAGCGTTATGTATGATATTATTACTGACGCGTGACGCAACATTAGTCACAGAGTAAATCACAATGCTTTATGGTTAGGAGAAGGCTTAACTTAGCAATGCCTTTTTATCGATTTTGTTAAACAATCATACACGCTCGACAATTTTGATGAGATTTGGTACACTTGTAGCCTGACATGGACAAAAACAAATGCTACAAATTATTCCGGTAAAGTATTTCTGTGGCATAATTTTGAAGTCAACACAGACGAAGCCGCCGGAAACCTTGTAACTAAAGTGAATAAGTCTAGCATTCTGTAACGTTATTTTAATTTAGATTGAAATTAAAAATTAATTTCCTATTCACGTGTAAAGATAACTCACGCTAAACCACGTTTTCACCGGCAAGATGAGCATATGATACTACATCTTTATTCCCTATTTGTAACTGTTACTCGTAAATGTCAAGTTGGTACTCGCTGATCGGCACCATAAGACCGGCCGCACACTGCCACCGGTGGTCGCGTTTAGTGGCCGCCACGAGCAGACGAGATTTTTCGTACATTTTGTTGGCATCGGCGCAAACCGAGCGCTCGAGGGGTCGCTTCCGAGTCATAAGCTTCGGAAGTCGCCCACGCTCGCTTCTACTCGTATTAACTGCGTTTTGATGCTTGTCTTCACAGTAGCCGGCTTCTGCCCACCCGCGCCTCACTACATCTTTGAATAATAATCAACAATAAAGGAAATCAAGAGTACAACGTTTCCAGCTCACAAACGCGTTCGACCCCTCCGCATATACTGACGGATTGAACGGAATCCTACAGGCAAAATTGGTGGCAAAGGCGGCGACTGGTGGCTGCCAGACCGTCGCGTCAAGTGGCTGGACTGGGCCACTAGTGGTCGCCACTCTTGGCTCAATCTGCGGGCGCCCTTATTCACTTATTCACGGCGCGTAGTAACATAAGTAGGTGCTAGTAAATGCTTTACATTGTTTTTAAAAGAACATCTGTCTAAGTTTGGCTTAGTCACGAACGTAATTGATACCGTCATCTTATTTGTTCAGGTATCTGGTTATACGTATTTGTAAAGTTGTCATAACAAGTGAATTTCATAGTAAACGTTTCGTTTTGGTACCTAAGTGAAGAGAAAAACGTTCAGGAGATAGGAAGAAGCCTATATAAGCACAACATCTTACTTTTGCGGCATGATGGTCATAGTAAGATGTTATTGTTTCAGATTTTTCCTTTAATCGCTTAGTCTATTTCACGTTTGCTCTGTAATTTTTTTTAATAGTTAGGTATGAGCATATCACAAGCGTTGGTCTAGACTTGATTGACAGTCCAAGCATGTAGTCATTACACCACATAGGCGGTTACAGAGTCTATAATTTGCTATATTCTTGTTTCTTCAACTGACACAGAATGAAATCTCGTTTACTTTTCCATTATAAATAACTTATAAGTTAGAATAAGTTGTTCTATTTTCTTCAAAAGTGTACAATAGACAATAATCATAGGGAATTTACAAACCACTACTAATGGATAAGGCGCGAACAACGGATACCAAATAATCAAAACCATATTTGAAACAGTTTCCCAATCGAACTCAAATAGTACTAAGCCGCTTAGTATGCTCCGGATTAGAGTTAACACATCGTCTAGTTAGCATCAACTAACGCCAGACACATTGTACATAGGTGTACAATGTACATTTTTGGGTTTGTATGTATGTACTATTTAAAGCGCACTTAGCTAATAAAATTTTGAAAATGGCGTCGGGACAACTGGCAAGCACAGATGGTGCTCAGCCGGCTAAATTTTACAAGCGACTAGCCTAAGGGCGCCGGCTTGGGCTCGACCTCGGCTTAGGGCTGTTGCTTTGTGATGAAGGGATCGGAGAAAATCGGACCGGAGTGTGCCAATAATAAGCGCTAGAATTAGTGCTCCTCGTGTGGATGGTATGTGAGTAGAGGTGGTGTAATCGGGCAGTGTGCTTTTGAGGACGAATCGGTAGTGTAGTAACTACGCTCATAATTCAACGTTTAATTAAAAGAAGTTTTACCACACGTAAACCACGCACTTTTGCATGCCATTGGAATTTAAAATGCACAGATTTTTTGAAAAAGAATAAATACGGATTATTTTTTCAAACTATCTGGCAATTAAGCGGTCAGACGTAACGTAACGTGACGTACAACACAACCAAATTTTATGTATGTTTCAATATTTTGTTGTCAGTTGTAAATATGTTTTGTTTTGTTTAATTTGTTTTGTTTATTGTTTTTCGTAGTTTAGTTTGAATAGATTTTAACTGTGAATACATAAAACACTAGGACATTTCTTTCTACCCGCTAACTTGCCTTGCTTCCTATAATTGATACTTTGCGGTATTTTGTGGCTAACTTCAGAGGGACAAACTTGGTGTGCGAGTACTGTAGATTACGCGCAAGGGACGTGCATTACATTAGGCTCAGGACAAACACAGATATCCCGTAGCGTCAGCGCTGGAAGTTGACCTTAAAACTGTAATCATCAAAATTTCTCAGCATTAAACTTATTTTTGTGTTTTATCTTAGCGTGCAAAAAGATCGTTTATCGCATAAAACGTCAGATATTTTAAAGGGAAACGACGTTTCAAATCTGAATCACGAAATCCCGACTGCATAAACACTATAAGGAGACAATAGTTAGTGGAGTTACTGCAACACGGTTTCAAGTTATATTCGCTCAATCAATATGGTGCGCATTATTATTATTCGTCACTACCGCCTGCTATTATGGTTTTATGAAAACTAAACATAGCCTATTACACCATAACATTGTTTACATGAATCGATATCTTAAAAATCATTCAGCCGTTGAATGCTTCGAGGATTTAAAGAATCCCACATCCATACATTACAAGCCACGGGTGACAACCTAACCCTGTCTTTGCTGATGCAGTCAGGTAAAAAATAACGCAACTTTATTTATAATAAACAAAGGATAAGGATGGGTAGAATAAACTGAGCTGACATCTGTTCTCAACTATTTCTATTACAACTGACACATTTTAATACGACACAAACCTACCCAGCTCATTCTTCCTAAGTTACGATGAGTTTTGATTTAAATAAACTTTGGTTTCGCTTGAAATTTTAAAATGATCACTCTGTACATCGCTGAATAACTTCGTAGTAATTCAAATTTTATCTCGCCTGCCTTTCAATATAATGTATTTCAGTTCCAGAGTCTGATTTATGGATGAGGCACGCTTTTGATACCTTAAGTTTGTTTGTTGGATACTAATGTACATTTGTAACTTTACATAATTGGAAATAAATTAAAAGTGTCGATGACAGATAGGATTGGTGAGAACAAAGCGTCGCTTTTAGTCGATTGTAAAAACAAAGTTTAAATTAAATCAGTATCACCACATCCCGAGGTGTAAGGCTGCTTTTCCACCAGAAATGTGCTATACAGCTATGCTGCGGGGCTGTGAAAGCTAAGCTACGAAGCGATGTGACCGTTTCCAATGACGTTAAGCTATGTAGCAGGGCTATTATGATGTGCTATAAAAATGCACCATCGCGAGGAAAATGCGCAGCTCGTAGCAGTATGGCGAGGTAGTGCGGTGAGGGCGGAGCGGGGAGAGGTGACCAGAAGATCATGCATCCATCTATATACAAAATATAGCTTAGTTAAACCCGTTTCCACCAGTTCCACGTAGACAGAAACGAACGGACGCGACGTGTACGAGCGAGAGCGAGGCGCTGCGCAAACCCTTACTCACTTGTTATGTAAGGAAACGTCAAACTACCTAGTATCGTGACCTTGAACGCGTCCGGAGCGGCAGTTTCATTTCTATACTAACGTGTATCAATAGTTCTTCTTATTCTATATATCAACAAGATACGCAATAAACAATTCCATGGCAAATCTCATGGTTATCAGTGGACATGTAGCTATGAAGAAGGCGAATTTGAGATGGTCTTCTTCGACTGAAGACAAGGTCTAGTCTAGAACTTGAATCAAACTGTACAACAATAGAAATAGTATGATCGGTTGGAGAGCGTATTTACAGGTTTCAGAAAAGCATTCGAAACTTTGAAATGGCCAATCAACTACAATCAAACCTGACAATCAACAACTAACTTTGCGAGAAACAAGCAGTAGCCCAGGTCGCCGCCGCCGGACCAAACCTAAACTCTAGAACGTTTAAATAGTTCAAATGAACACCGAAGTAGCATTTTGAAAATAATAGATGTCAACTAAGTGTTGATGACAATAACGAAATATAATAATTAATTTCTTCTCACAAAGTTTGAAGTTTTCTCTGAATATTTTAGTCTGGATATCATAATATTTAGAAATCTTAAAGACAAAAAGGGTATTTTAGTATACAATGTGTGGCCCAGAACAGTAGCAAATATTAAAAATTTCAAACGTTAAAAACTTTGATACGAAATATGTAATCATAACAATCATTATCCAAATAGTTTATTTGTGAATCTTGTGTTCATTCACATGTTCAGCCATCCTGTACATTTAAAAAGTGTATTATTCGACACACGCGTCTTTGTTTACCCTTTCCCTGTCGTACAAATACACTTCCGGACACTTACATCGACACTGCAGATATTGTTGTGCTCCTGTTGTTTTCCATTTTTTAACACGCTTTTATTAGCTTCACCTGTATGTTTGTGGGCTTGTGAGTTTGTGGGTTTGTGAGTTTGTAATTCTCCTTCGCGCGCCTGCTGCCTTCCTTGTCAACCACCCATAATTAATAATTGGTGCAAATAGGACAGACATAGTTCTGAGTGTTCGACTGGAGGGAGATCCTCGTTATCTGGACGGAAAGCGAAATTGCTCACGATCGTCGATAGCCGGCCAACGAACAAGACCCGTCACCGTCCATAGAAATTATCCTGCTGCCTTCTCGGCCCTAGTAGCTAATTTTTTATGGCTCACTTTCCGGAATAAAACCGGTCGGTAAAGAAACTACCATCAAATAGTTGATAATCAATAGTAAATAAAAAATTGGAAACAAAACTAAAGAACACGCGTTGATAGCATATTAAACTAAAAAGTGAAAAATAAATACAGTTTAAAAAAAAAACTAAAAAACACGCTTTTAAAGAATATCGAACTAAAAAGTTTAAAATAATTTTTAAAATAAAATATGCTCAAAACAATAATGAACGAACAATAAATACTAGTATTATTGTGAAAAAAGCGTTGGCCGCTCGATATACGAAAAATGTGGCACAAAGCGCCCACGCTTTTTTCACAATAATACTAGTATTTATTGTTCGTTCATTATTGTTTTAAGCTTATTTAATTTTAAAAATTATTTTAAACTTTTTAGTTCGATATTCTTTAAAAGCGTGGTTTTTAGTTTTTTTAAAACTGTATTTATTTAAATTTAAATCCTAAGCTAAACAAATACGAAAATGTGTGTGAATGTGCCAGATACAAAACTGCATCAAAACTTTTTCGTACACCGAAACATTGTTTGGTGATACAGGCTTCATAACAAAAGTTTGCTAAGTGGCTCAATATAAATGTCCGGAAGTGTATTATGTCTCTAGGGGTAAGAAACTACTCAAATGTTGGATGAAATAAACCTGTCAGAGATATAAATAATTTGTTTAGTTACACATGTCGTGTTTGTTTGTTATTTTCTAACTTTTCATGTACACTCCAGTACAAAATATGTATCCACTTTTAAACCATGTAATATTCACCTTTAATCTTCATTTCCGTCAACACATTGCAAAGAAACAAGAATAGGTGAATTTGACATGGTACAAATGTGTTTACATACTTTTGTTCTCAAGTGGTAATTGGTATGTATTGGTAAGTGGTAAATGGTAAACCATTGGCTTGGCTATCCACGTCACGTTTGCCTAGATTACTGAACCTAGAAATGCCTAAATAAGTGCATCTGCAATAAACCACATAAAGCTAACTAAAGCGGTTGATACCACCTCAATATTCATGGTGAGACCCTTACTTCAACTAACAGCATCAAATTCACAGTTTGTACGTAGTTGATGATTAACATGCTCTGTAGCTGTTGGAGCTGTGGCGTGGCTGATTTCTGATGAGAAATGCGGCTTTAAGTGCGCTTAATAACGCTCAGCTAAGAGCCAAAGCTCATTACAATTATGCAGTAAAAAGACAACCAAATCTGAAGTAGTTTAGATGGTAATTTTCCCCGATATATACCTATTCGGCGGAAGCCCCCTCGCCAGGAAATATTTTTAGATTAGCGGATCACACCAGTAACAAGAGACGGTAATTTTCGCATCACTTTCAAACGGAAACCTGAGTGTATTGTATCCAATTGTTATCCAGCCCACCGACGTACAATAGACCAACCTGAAAGCGCATCAAAGTGCAAGGTAATATTCTTGGTGTCAAATGTCAAGTGGACAGGTCATGTCAGTCATATCAATATTATAAATGCGAAAGTGGGTTTGTTTGTCCTTACTTTACGCCGTAACGGTGGGCCAGAAAAGGATATAGGCTACTTTTATCTCGATCAAACAAAAGTCACAGGCAAAATTAGTATTATCATATGTGACTCCAAAGGCGTGTCAGCAGAAAATGACGAAACGATTTTGACGATTTACAGAGCGGCTGATCAGGGAAGGCCTTTGCCCAGCCGTAGGACTTATAAAGCTTTAAAAACAATCGTCATATCTCTAAGGACTACCTTAATTCTACTGAGGCATTATTATTTGAATTTGCTCTTACGAAGTGTTGTAAAAAATACAGATTTGTGTAATGTGTTTTATTACCATAAAGGACGGTGAAGTCATTTCACACGCACCCCTAAATTTCTTATGAAAAATCAAAGGTAAGGTTTTGGTATATCGTCACCTTCAATGAAATTCCAAGAAATTGAAATAAACGTGACTTTGGAAAAGGGCAATTAATATGTCTATAACTATTTGTCGTAAGCGTCTGTCAACATTGATAAATTAATGGTGTTTCAGTGTAGCAATTATTGTCAATAATTAATATAGATGCTTTGTCAAGCGTACTGATCGATGTTGGGATAGTAATAATTAGAGAATGAACTCAAGACTAAGATCAACCCCTAGATAGTAATTTATTAGAATCGACTAAGCCTGTTAATATCTCAACAAAGTAGCTAGTTTGTGCTCTTAGTTTCTTTTAAATTAAGCAACAGATTATGATAAGATTTTCACCATCGTTATATGCATATGCATATAGCAGTTGATGTTTTATAAACACGTAGAAAAACCTATTCTCGGTCGCGTACGCTTATGTTGCAAACGCTGGCTGAACAGCGACTTTAAAAAAACTGGAATTGTAAATCTTAAAAATACCAACAGGTAAGTCCAAGATGGTATATTTCTATCTTATATATATCTTCTATAATATTTTTTTATCTTTTTAATATACTATTTGACATCAACATTATTTGCGAACCTGTCTTAACCAATATCGTTGGATTGTCTTTTCATAACTTTGAATTGAACTTTGAACTTAGAAGATATCACAGATTTAAAATTACGTGCCTGCACCTGCAATGCACGTGCGGGTCATAGTTAGCTATAAGCTTAGTAAGCAAACCAATAACGGAATCTACTTTGCGATCTTACTCCTTACATACCCAGCTCATTTTTACCCAAAAAATATACTGCGCTCGCAGGTAATTTTTACTAAATAAAATGAAAATTAAACCCATACGCGGATTGCCACTAAGCCAGACTCGTTCGCGTCCCGAATGCAAACCTGTCGCATATTGAATTACAGTCGAGTGCACGAGGCTTGAATCGCCTGGAATCGCGATTCTAGAAATCGATTCCAATCCAATCGAGCAATTGCTTGTATCGATACACGCGCAGCAACGAATATCAAGCAGGTGGAAGCGCTGATTCGACTTTCAAATTCACTCTAATATTTTTTATTGCATCGCGATATGAAAATCGTACGTGACAACCGCGTAGCATTTTAGAAGAATTCGGTTTCAATTTTAAAAGCTCGAGCTTTGGTTTAGCATTTCAAAACAGTGAAGTGATTTTCAATGGATCAAGTTAAACTGTTCAACTAAACTTCGGTTAGTTCTAGATCGATTTATCAAAGCCATGAACTTAAAGCCTGCAATCCTTTTTATAAGCGAGCGTAAACTAGTGAACATTTTTTTCTTAAGCAATAACAGCTGGAAGCTATAAGTTTAAATTATCTGTTAAAATGCAGTATGAAGTACAACATGATGAGAAAAGCACCTCAAGGGACTATATTGCATTGTGCTGACTTGGTACGAACATAGCCTTAATTAAGGACACTGTAGAATCGCTCGTAATTTAAATAACACAGGGCAATACGAGGTCCGATCTGGCAGGGTCGCAAGACAATGAACATCAAATTCGGAGCCAGCATGCATATAAACTAGGTTTCATGAATCTAGTTCGAGGTGCTGTGCTAGAGATAACCACAGTTAATATAAGCAAGCGGCAACAGTAGACACAATTCGGTCCGACCATCATTTAGGATAGCGACATCATTTCGTTGTTTCCCAATAAAATGAAAAAGTCAATCGTCAATTGTTTTATCAAATCAATGTTTTGTCAAATTTCGTCACTAGTAGAAATATGTATATCCTACTAATATAGTGTGAAAGTTTGGATGTTTAGATGCTTGGATGTTTGGATGTTTGTGACGCTTTCACGGAAAAACTACTGAATGGATTTGAATGAAACTTTACAATAATATAGCTTATAGATCAGAATAACATATAGGCTATAATTTATAAAGACATATTGTGTAAATTGTACAAAATCACAATTATAATATTAGTGGGATTACATGGGCAATTTGGGCATTAAAAAAACGCGTTGCCTAGCAACCGACCATAGAATATGTAAATTCGTATATACAAACTTTCGCGTTTATAACATTGGTGTGAAGACTATTTGAATGTACTACGTCAGATATTGAAATTTATTTTGTTTCTTTAAATTATTAGACTACGTAACAAAATAAACACTATTTTGTACCTTATGATGTATAATAATTTGTCATATACGTCACCTGTGCCTATCGAATAAGTAGAATACATCCTGAAGTAGACGCGGACAAAGTCGCGGGCGGAGGCTAGTAAGACTATATACAAGACTATGTTTTGACAGCGCACATTATAAAATAAATAGCAACTTATAAATAACAAATGGTCAAGGTGACATATTTCTAGGATGGGAGATCTTTTTGCCAAATGGTCTAGGATCCAATTAAGAACGATCTTCACCCATCTGTTTAATGTATGAAAAGTATTTTACATCATATTTAGTACGTTAAAAATATATCGCGAATGGGTTGTCTAAAAATATACTGACAACCGTATTATTTAATATTATGTTAAAATTACTAAGACTTTGCATAAGAAATATTTATTAAACAAATGGGAGAAAATAACTAGTATTAACAATTCCCCTTCGACCACATTAGAACCCAAGGTTCGAAGCCAGTTTCTATCGAAGAATATTATTCCATCTATCAAAACTCTCAAGTCAAAATCTTATCTAACATAATCTCTTTATTTTTAAAATAGAAGTCCTGTATGTTCGTTCTTTTTATTTAGAAACTGGTTTCGTAGTGGTAGTGGCGAAATTTTTAGTAAAACCCTCATTAGCAAACAGTAAGACAATAAAGTGACTGTTTTAGACCAAAGAGTCATAGAGCTGAAGTAGCAGTACGCAACCCGTTTTGAGTGGCGATTACGCACCTTGTAAAGAAAGTTGAGAACCGCTGCTTTCGTTTTGCTTAGATAGATTCGAGTTTGACCGCTAAGCTATACCTCATTTGGAGTGATGTTGCGAGGAAGATAAAGCTAGCCAGGTTGCAGCGCGCGGGAAATATAAGCTAGCATGGAATTCTACCTTACGCTTCGCGAAACCGTGTAATATGACCTAATCTGCCGCTGCGGTCATCTAAAAGACTGTTTACATTACCCTCCCGACAAACATGTCGATTATGGCGAACACTGCAAATAAATACAGTCTTTGTTCCCATGGACATGCTGACAAGGATGAAATTATTCACACGTGTTTGCAAAAACTACGTTGATAGTCAACGGGATATGATTACATGCTCACTGAGCACCAGGTAGAAACCTGAACTGCTAACAGGTCGAGCTAAATTTGCATTTTACTATAAACAACTCATAATGTAGAGGTGCATTTGGTTTCTAAACTTCATACATTTTATTAGAAAATCACGCGAAAAATCTCTATCGTACTGTTTACAATGTTACATTCGGGATATTTTGTTGACCCAGAAACCAAGTCTTCTGGGCGAATAAACTTCGCTAGTCAAATACGAGTATAATGTCAAAATTCGATGGTACAGAAAGCGCGATACTTCACTATCGTATTCCGTTACAAAAAGTATATAAATATTGAACATTTTTAACTCCGGTTCTCAAATAAATTGGAACACAATAGGCTGACAAATCCGTCTTAATCAACCGGATGATAATAATGTCAATAGGCCCTTTGTAGCTCACATACAATAATGCACTTGTTGTTTTATGATGATAAACCAAACTCTGTACTAAAAATATATACTAAAACTCTTCAAGCTAAAAATGAAAAATTGTTTCTCTTTAAAAACTTATCTAAAGCAAGCATACATTGTTAGAATCTCCTTTTAATTATAACAATACCTGTGCCAGGTGATTCCGCTCTTCTTACACCGGACCTACCTGAATTATATTTAAAAGGAATAAACGACAAACTATTAATGAAATATCTATAAATAATAATAAATTATATTAAAATAATTTGTTAATATTAAAATAAAAAGTTTTAACAAAAAAACAAATTAAAGGATATGAGTGAGGAATGTGTATTGTGTGGGGCAAATGTTACATTGCTATATTGTATTTTGGGACGGAGATCAAAAATGTTTAAAAAATTCACTATAACTACTTCGTTTTACTGCAAATAAGTTCACTTGAGTATCTTCTGTGGGACATGTCCTCCCTCACATCGCCACGACGGTATATTTATAAGGTAACTTGCCATAATCACTTTTCTAAATCAGGTTAAATGCTGTTGATATATAAGAATAGACAGACGCCTCGACCGCGGCCCATATCCCGAGTATATTCCTATAGTCGCTTTTTACAAAATCCAAGGAATAGCAAGGGGCGATAAAATCTTAAATCAGAGCGGGTATTTTTTTTTCGGACGACCAACAGCCAAAATAACAGTATAACAAAATAAATAGTATACAGAAAGCCAATTACAGGTCCTCACTATTAAACAATTGAAAATTGAAAATGAAACACTTAACAGAAGGTTAAACTTGAGTAAATAACGTAATTTCTACACTACGTATATATTAACTTATATTATTAACATATTGCTTTGTATAACTTTTAGAGACACATAAATATTTTAAATTCTGGTATCTGGTACAAATCACCCCATTTAGCCGATCGACAAGGTATCAGTACGAATTTTGACAAAATGGTCCAAGTAAACTCACCAAATCTTTGCCGAACTCAAGTTTTGATGTTCGAAAACGCCGCAGGGTAAAATAAGGATTGGCGTGCACTGCTCAAGACATTCTTGGCCGCCGGTAGTTCTCAACGATGATTTTCACGAACATTTTCGCCGTTAATTGGCACCAATTTGGAAAGAGTTTACTTATATCCCAGAAATATCTATCTTTTTCGCTTTGTTGTAAGGTACTTTTTCTTTCTGTTATAATGCGCGCTGTCAAAACATAGTGCTACTACTACACTGCTACATTATTGGGATGGGATGAAAAGTACATTATACCAAAAAGAAAAGGAGATATTTCTGGAATGGGTGACTTCTAGCTAAACTAGTGGCTAAAATTTTGAAGAAAACCCTCATTGAATTATTCACCTACATTGAACGCAACGACGAAAGATATTTTAAAAAGTAGCCAATTTTTTATTAGTATTTATTTAAAATTAAATATACCCACCCGATACAACATTAAACAAAAAATGGTAAAAAGTAGGGGAAAAACAAACAAAAACAAGATTTATTCCATTTACGTCACCCAGTATGTAGACATCAACTTGGATATAGATCAGCAATATTTCGATAATGACGTCCAGTTAGGTCAGCATATTGTCAATACTGTATACTAGGTTGGTCAGGTTTTTTTCTGTCGACAATTAATCCAAATAGGTCAGATCCGAAATGAAACAAATAATTTTCTGATCTGATTAGCAGCTGACCTAAGTGGGATAAATCTACCATAACACAAGTTTGGTAGCAGTTGGTGATCCCAGTGAAATCTCAGTTGTACACTGCATTTAGTTTCCTAGGATTTGGTCACTTTATAAAACACCCCCGAGATGATATGGGGTGGACCCATTCTATCGCGTCGGGATAACAGTAAAATACACACGGCAGTTAAAGACGTGTTTCAAATCCGACATGCACTGGTACAGCCGAGGACAAAAATATGTATCTACTTTTGATCCTTGTCACATTCATCCATTCTTGTGTCTATGCGATGTGTTGAGGGAAATGACAATTAAAGGTGAATGTGACATGGTACAAAAGTCGATATATATTTTAGTACTCGAGTGTACACTATTAAAAACCAGGGAATAAACCAAAAATATATAATTATTGATTGTATTTTGTGTGTACAAAACCATACTTTCTTGTACTGAGTAAAAACGTCATCGTCAAGTGTCATTTCTTTGACGCTGTCTTTGTTTTTACTTAATTCTTGCCTGTTTTGAATGTTTTTGTACAAATAAACTAGACCAAAATAATCAAAAATTTTAATTAAACACTTTCGTTTATGACCTTTTAAAATTAATAGTGTACAAGTCCAGGCCAGGATTCCATACATTCGCGGAACGTGTCAGATATGAGCTGAAACTACTTACTTATTTTAAATCAACCGCGACGACCGTCGTCGTCGGCATCGTACGCTGACACTTTGAGCCGAAAGGTCCACAAACTTTTATCGGATTAGCTAAAAGGGTTCCGTCGTTTCCGTAATTATTTCAAGAGATATCTACCATTATTCTATTACGTGACCTCTCCTCTGATTTTGTTGTGAATTATAGGAAACCGCACTAGCTGTAGACTAAGATTTATGTTCATTTCTTCATTGTCAGAAACTATTGACATATAAGTTAGACATTTGTAATTATATATACTAAAGCCAATTTTGGGGTCTGCCGAATAAGCGTAGCGTCATATAGTGGTGATTGATTTTGACATAGACGATGGCAACGACCGTATAATGAAATTAGAATCCTAAATCCTGTTTAAGTAAACACAATCTATAATAAAGGAAAGCTGAAGACTTCTAGTCTAACCAAAACACATTACTCTAATGAAGCTAGGAAAACTTTGAGCCTCATTCTATTAAACGTGTGCCTTAAAAGTCCTTTCTTCTCACACGTCAATAGGTTTTTATCCTCGAGACCGATCAGTCACGTGTCCCTTGACCGGAGCGGCGTTTTATCGCAAAAGGTCCATCAGTTTCCAATTTAGTAGACCTAGGAATTTGTATTAAGTCCCACGTAAAAATGTCTAGAAGCGTAGCAATAAATGCTTCGCAATACGATCAATCTGAGGAATAAATGTACGAAACTAGGAAAAATATCGTCTATTGCACACGGTAGATGAATTAATATAGATAAAGACAGTAAATTGCATTTTTATGAATGAAGAAAAAAGCACATGTTTTAGGGGCAAATCTTGTGTTTCGTACTCTGCTTCATCATAAGATGGTCTGGTAACAGGATCTATCTGTGTAAAAAGAACATTTTACCGCTATCACTTCGCTTGGGTGTTTACGGTAAATCATGGAATTCCTATGAGGGAGGCTCATTTCGCACAGTGGACTTATGTAGCCGGTTACGAGTATGCGTGAAGTAGTTTGAAAAAATTATATTCAATTTTCTACTTGAGGTGGTGCAACACGAAAAGATTCTATTAGAAATGTGAGCGATGACAAAACCGAATCTAGATTTTTCACGCAGGATTTGAAAGCTCTGTACAATAACTGTAAGTGTTATTTTTTTTTACGAACGGCAAATTGCGTGCATTTGGCAGGGCATAGGCTACTATTTTGATCCCTGGGTCGAAATCGCTGACAAGAAGCTTATATTTTGTGTAGTTTTCAATCAAATAAAAAATATTAAAGCATACAATAGGATGGGCGCACAAAAACCATCGTTAGCGTAATGTGTCGTTGCTAAATATATGCATAATATATTAGGTACTTATGCTAGCAAAAGTGCAGAATATTCAATTAATAAATATTCAATTACCAAAGCTAGCAAAGCAACGCATGACAAATACATACATCAGGGACATTCGAACCCATCTCATGTTGTAAAGAATATTGATAAAGACCACTCGAAAAAATCTAACATCGCAAAAAAGAATCCCACGAACTGAGCAAGAAAAAAAAACCACAATAAATAACCAAACGTGACAAGGGCGCAGCACTCCGTGTCGCAGCGTTCGTAAGATAACCAAATTTGACTAACAAAAAATACCTACTTTTTCGGAATATCTCTGTAAGTAGAAGGTGAGAGTGAATGAAGAAAGGTACCTTCCGACATAAATTACTATAAAGTGTTTCATTCAAGGGCCTGATAAGGACCCTCTGCCACAAACTCCACGCGAAACTTGTTCGAAGTACCGACGTTTTGGTGGGATATGTCAAAGTTATCTGATGTAGGTCGAAGCCAGTCGTTTACAAAGGTCGAAATCACTGCCAGTGTCGTAAAGTTCCAGATAAGACAAACTTTCAAGTCTAGTATTACTTTTAATTCGATAAATGAAATCATGACACATATTTTAGTTTCATTGGTACGTATTTAATTTACCTAACAACGTCTATGTGATTTTTGTAGTAGAATGAGTTCAATTGATGTCGATTTGTGTTACAATCATTTCATAAATTAGTCATTTCTAATACGTTAGTTAATTTACGAAACGTTCGTGTTTTCATATGCAGCCGCAACGAGTCTCAGATATTGTAGGAACGCGAAACGTAAGCAAATTATACCCAGCAAGAAGTATGGCACCGCCACACAACAACGCCATCATTTCTGTACAAATCGCAGGCTATAAGGCACCTCAGATTTAAAGTATCCTAGATATGCTATAATTTTTATACTTAATATATAAACACGACTTACAAGGCCCGGCAAATATCTGACAATTCTCAGTACATAGCGATTTCATTGTCAAAACTTGGAAAATATCAACATGGCCAGCGTTAAAATAATATAGAAATGGTTTCAGGTGAGGTTGGTTATTTAGGGTTGCTCAGCCCTGGAAATAATCATGACCGCTAATTATGCCAATAGAATTGTTGTCACTCTGCAATTAGTTTGTTTTTAAATCAATGAGTTTGTTCCTGGGGTATGGGAGCGGTGCGAGAGTGTCAAACTACGCATAACTTCAGTCGGGCGTCACACAACACACCACTTGTCATCGCTCCCGTGCCGCTCCCATACTTCAGGAACAGAGCCATCGCCTCATCGGCTTGAGGCTTTGGGTGAGCATACTATCCATGCAACGGCCCGACGAGTATGACCAGGTGAGATGAAGGACAAGCGCAAACACATTACACTTTTGTAAACTGTGAAAGTATTCCTTACGTCTTACTTCACATGGCACATCTAGTCACATCCATCGTTTAAATTATTTCCGTTCGCGGCTCGTAGCGTTTGTAGCCAGCCCGCGCACTACATATTGCATGTGGTTGAATAATAGTCCGCAACACACTTGGGGATGAATTTCATTACGCCTTTGTGTTAGAAGTATGAATTGTTTTACATCTGCTCGTTTAATGTTAGCTGATTTTTTTTGATAAAAAAATTTGAAAGCTTTTCTAATTTTTTATTAAAACGGTACGGCGCGGCGCTTTATTTTTTCCGAGTTGTATTTTAATTACGCGTCTTCCTGAAATATGTAGCTTCCAAATTTAGAAGTTAGTATCTTTAAATTTTACATTTAATTATTCAAGGCTGTTACAGTAGATGAAAAGTACGAATGAAACATCCGTTAAAATTAGTTTTTGTTAACAATTACATTTTTAATACAACATGTCTTTGCTGACGGTACTTTTATCAAGGCGAATCAAACGAGCCTACACACGACGAGTTTATCACGGGTAGTTTTAAAGTTCCGGTGAGACATCAGACCATAGGCGCTCCCTCCACAAAGCTGTAGTTTGAGCGCAGACAAATCAAACGAGCCTAAAAACGACGGGTTTATCATGTGTACATAGTTTAAGACTGCATACGGCCACCTTTAGTCTCTGGCATGACACACATACCGCAATGCCACACTTGCGCACTAACGACTCCGAACCATAGAAAAAAACTTGTATATTATTATTACCTTGAAATAAATTCAAATTAAAGCTTGTATAAAGGACAGCCTATGTTTTAAGAACCTACTGGTCAGTCACACATCACGTTATCTTACAGACGCGGCAAGAAAACAATATCGTTGAATTTAATCAAAGCTAATTGAATACCGCTGGCATCATTAATATATGGCAGTTATTCCGGTTTCTTCGGAAGTATAAAATGATATTACTTTTAGTTTGATTCAAGGCTGTAACGGAAGATTTTCGTTTCATTACGCGGTTTGTCATCACGGACTTCGTCAAATCGTTTGTATTCATATATTAAATGAGTTACCAGAGCCTACTTTGATTCCTTGCATTTATTTTTAATTGTACGCAATTTATGTGTAATTGACACATTTATTGGCGTTTTTGTATTGTGTTCTGTATGTCGTATTTAAATAAATATTTTTCTGTTCCTGTTTTTATTTCGAGGTATGGAACCCTAAAAAGTAGTTCAACTAAAGTGGTTTTCGGTAGTACGCTGATAAGTCGAAAGGTTTTATCTATTTATCTTTCTATAATCTAATTAACCAATTCAGTATTTTGGAAGATACTGTGTCTGTAAAGACAACACTTCTCAAGCACTTATTATCGCCTAGTAATAATAATTAATGCGTTCAAAAAATCTGAGAAATCAACGTCATTTGCTAACGATGTTTGTTAAATGGGAACACTCTCACACACATACTGACCGCTTTCATTAAAAAAGAATTACTTCGTCGTATAAGGAAATCGGTTGAAAAGCATTATAAAAGCAAATTCATCCACAGTCATTCAAAGTAGCTCAAATCGTCTGTGAAATCCCACTTCCCGAGTTGAAACTGTGGACCGTTCTTTAGGGGAAGGTAACTTATTACGTTGCATCCACATCACTACGACACCTACAATGAAACAGCACAAAAGCTGGTCTAACTGCAAGTCACGACTGGGGGAGCATTACTCATTTGTCCGTGGTCTGTTGTCATGTTACCACCAGGGAACGAACAACACACGGAAACGCGTGTTAAAGGGCTTTCTAATAACGCCCTTCAAGACTCCGTGTCACAAATTCGTACAGTTCGCGTTAAGTTTTAGTTGTACAAAGGTTTTCAAATGAACTGTATACCTTACTTATATACAATTGGTATGCATGTACGGTTGAAATTATGTAGAAGTTATTATGTATCTTGTAGTGAATCAACCAACTCCAAAAAGGAGGTGGTTCTCAATTCGACTTTATTTTTATTTTTGTATGTGTGTTATGCGATAACTCCGCCAATTATGAACCGATTTTGATACTTTTTTTTGTAGAGCTTACTTTTGTATTGAAATTCATTGAGCGCTTTTTGAGAAAATCAATAAAAACCAAATATGATCATTCTACCTCTAAGGGTGAATATTTGTAAGGCAGTTGAAGACGGTTTTTAGTTCTATTTGAACGCGTTAATTATTTTTCTCAGACGGTTTAAGTCGCCTACGGGATGGCGTGAGATTTACTGTTCTAGAGCCGGAACTAGACGGCTCCGAGGCTACACGGATCTAGTACCAAGACCACGGAAACGTTGATTAGGTTCAGCCACCCAAGGAGTTCGGGTTAATCAAACACACCACTGAATAAACTTTATGTGTATTAGTAACTCACATGTATATTTGTGGTTGAACCGAACAATATATCTCCGATTTGTGGTCGGGTCGAGGAACATGGAACAAACTGCGGTGTCTGTGTAAATTTACATGTGTTATTCTCGTAAATACACAGCGAGCAATAAATTTATATGAAAAGCTATAGATAGAATATAAATTCGGTTAAAATGTTTTGCCTTTTTTAATCAGCTCCCGTGAACATTAGGCATATAAAAATCAATCATTATAAGAAAACCAAATCTGCAGTCACAGATAAAGGAACAGTCTGTACTGTTGAGATTAGAAGTTTCGAATGACATAAATCTTCCCAGTATTTGTGTTATGGACCAAGTGATTAGTTATTCATAATGCCCGCGCGGTTTGAAAAATGCAAAAATGAGAGGGCAGTATAAAAATAACTGTTGAAAATATCAAATGGACCGAGTTATATGAATAATGTATTTACTTCGCCTATTGGGAAGAGTAATATTATAAATTAAATTAAAAAAGAAATAATAAAAATATGTGTTTTTTAGTTTATCACATGGGAAATAATTTTTTCGTTCGTAAGTATAAGTTCATAAGTTCGATCGGCATAAAAAGTAAGCCTTTCAATTATACCTCTACAAAAAATCTCGTAATCCAGACTTTGCCTCATTAATCACTTTGTCCATTAAAATGTACTTCACATAATGAAAATAGACATAAAGGAAAGGCATCTTCGGATACGAACATACTCTATAACTTTTTTACTGCTAACACAAACCCACTTGCCGAGCGTGGTGATTATGTCAAATCTCTATCGAAAGCTCGTTCATACTCGTAACGGTTATTTGAGCGAGGAACGTGTCACATATGCCTTTTCCAGATGAAATAGATATAAAGACATACTGGAACACTTGGTGAGAAAGTCGAATACCGTCTTCCACGGCAAGTACAGAAACCGAGTAATTCTTGTAATATCGTGATTCTTGAGGCGGCTTAAAGCGGGATCGCTTTCAAAATTAGATTTTTGATCGCTGTTCGGGGAAACATTTGTACAGTTTTCTACACGTGAAACGTGGAGAATCACTCGTAAAGCTGACGAAATGTAAAAGGCTGTGTTTAAAATGAATTTTGGGTGAGCCATAAAACTGTGATGAATTGTTGAGAAATAAGGTCTTAATTTTTTCAAACAATTCGTATGTATACGAAAGCGGTTGAATCCTCCAATATAAAACAAATGGTAAATTCGAATACTAACTAATAATATCCGAATTTATGTCAAATCCTTAACTTATAAATACTACTAGTACTAGTAGAAAATCAGTGCTGCGTCCCCTAGCCACAAACTGCTGAGCAAATGCTATTTATATTACTATATTTTGCTATTATTATGAGTCTTTGTGTGTGTGTGTGAGTCATAATATTCTGAACTGTCTACAAGACTGAGTTACGCCCACAAAGTCGCTCGGGTGAAGCAATTTAAGAATATGTAATAAAAGCAAAAATCCGCAAAAATGTCGCAAACTATTTTGTAAATGAACATTTTTGAAAGAAGTATGGAGTATTTAATTACCAATCTAATATATATTAAGGCTAAGATAAATTCAACGGCGTCGTTTTATTTTTTCCATCCAAAGTAATTGGTGAATTAATTAAGAGGCCAATGAAGCAAAGTCTCCGTAGAATAGTAGGTATTTGAATATGTTATTGCTGTCGCGATTCGGTACGCACACATACAGCCTTTCACATGCTTTCACTCACACAAATAACGCTGCATAACATCCCAAAGAGGCCCCTGCGCGCCGCGCATCGTCGCTACCCCTCCGCCTGGGCTAGAGTGTATTTTTCAAAATTATAATAAACTTGACGTGAGCGTGCGTCAACCCTTGTTTTACGTTTTGAGAAATTATTGTTCGCATATTGGTTTAGTCTCGACAAACTGTGGTTGTATTTGATATAATTGACTAGTAAGTATCTATCACATATAAATACAATATAAATTATGGCGTTGCTATTTTAGGGTTCTACGGTCAACAAAGAAACCTTTTAGTTTCACCATATCCGAACGTTCGTCTTCCAACGATACTTTAGGTGACCTAGAGGTGTTTTAGTACCTAGAGTGCTAGAGTCTAAGACCTAACAAGTTAAAGCGTTCAAAAAGAACTAGAAACCGACTTCAACTGCCCTAAAAGTCTACTTTTATTAAGGAAAATTTAAGATGTATATTGTTTTCTCATGGATTCCATTCTAAGAACCGGACCAAATTGAAATGGGACCACATGGAAAGCATCAGCTTTCAAATAATAAAGAATCATCCAAATCGGTTCACCCAGTGAAAAGCTCTGAGGTAACAAACATTTAACTAATAGAATAGAATAGAAATAATTTATTCGGCATACAGATTACAGTACAGTTAAAACATTAATTTTAAATTTGCTCTGCTGCACTGCAACGCCGAAATACACACTTAACATTCCCAGTCTCAAAAACTACTGAACCGATTTTGATGAAACTTGCAGTCTTCCCTAAGTTTTACAATACCTAGGTAAACAAAAAAGGGATTATTTAAATCGAACTTGTAGTTCCGGATATATAAAAAATAAATTAAATAAAATAGCCTTTATTGCTGAACTAATTTTTTGTTACAATTTTCTTAAAAATATGCTTACTTTATACGTTACTTATCTTTTTATATTAAGTATCAGTAACCGGTCGTTCCTACATTTCAGCTTGTCTTTCGACATAGGCCTCCTCTAAGGATTTCCACTCTATTCTATCTTTCGCTATGCGGGTCCATGTTGGACCCGCCACTTGTCTGATGTCGTCCTCCCATCTTCTAGTCTGTCTGCCTCTTTTTCTTTTGCTATCTCGTGGTTGCCATTCAGTTATTAGTCTTGTCCATTTCTACATACTCTATTTCTCCATTATTTACTGTTATGGGCTCTGTTTGTGAGGAATTTGACATTACTTTTGTTTTCGTTAAGTTCGTTGACAGGCCTGCTTTCTCGCTCTCTTCCGCTAACTGTTGGAACATTGTCTGTAGGGTTTTCGGGTTTTCCGAAAGTAAGATCAGGTTGTCTGCAAAGCGTAGGTGACCCAGCTTTTTGCCATTTATATTTAGTCCTTTATTCGTCCAATCCAGATTTGTGAATATCATTTCCAGGATAGCTGAAAATATTTTTGGTAAAATTGGGTCTCCCTGGCGTACCCCTCTCTCAATCGAAAATTCTTCCCCTGTAGATTCTAGCTTCACTTGTGCGGTGCTTTTTGTGTATATGTTTTTCAGTATTCTTATGTATTTTGCATGTACGCCTTGTTTTTCCAGTGCGTCCCAGATAAATCTATGTTCGAGTGTGTCGAATGCTTTGTTGAAATCCACGAACCCTATGTGTGTTTTTCTTTTGTGTGTATGTTCCGGATATATGCGAGGACAAATAAACATACACTTTAAAAATTTGGCACACTTCTTTAGAAGCTGGTATAGACTAACATATATGAAAACTGGGCAGTTCTGGAAATATTACATACATACAGGTCGCATTGATAACCTCTTTTTTTGAAGTCGGTTAAAAAACTGTAATTTCACGACACCTCACACAATAGAATAGACGAGTTAAAAATCCCGTCTTAAGTGTATGAGATGTATAACTGGGAAAAAATATTTCAAGTTTTTATTTGTCGACATGAATAATAATATCGTCGAAATCTATCGTATTTCCTACTGTCATACTTCATATTATACTATTATATTTTAAGTACCTCAAAAGGAAAAAAGGAATCCTTATAGGATCACTGTGATATCGAATACTCCAGTCTGCTGTCCCTTAGATCTGTCAAATAATGAAACTTATAGGTCAACGCAATAAAAAGATATAGCTGTATTTTAGACCATTTCCGTACAAAATGCAATGAACCCAAAATCTATACGGTATTTCCCGTTGACCTAATGTCTTGAAATTTGGCAAGAAGAAAGGTTTTACAGCACAACCATAGGAATAAATCTGAATTTTTTAATTGTAACACAGTAAAATTGATTTTTTAATGTTTACAAACTTAACTTCGTAATATGTAATTTAGCTTAGAATTTCATTTTCGGTAGAGCATTGTTGGGTGCATATTACCGTACCTATTATTTATGATTTTCAGTATGTCATTAATTCATATTCTGTACGGAATCCTCGGTGCACGAGTCCGACTTGCTCTTGACCGGTTTTTGAGTTGTTGGAGAGCCATTTCAAGCTCTTGCTGGCTGATCTCCGGGATATCTGTGTCGGGTCATATAGTCTCCGTAGCGATTTGTACATGCGATGTCCATATAACTTCTCGTTCTCTCTCAAGACTTTCAACAATAATAAATAACAAAAAATAATATAAAAAAGCTTTTAAAAAAGTTATAAATAAACGGATGTCCATGCAATAAATGTTATGTTTTTTCTATGTTTTTTTTCTGTTTAGATATTTTACAGTGGTACGGAACCCTTTGTATGCGAGTCCGACTCGAACTTTAACATTAAAAAAATATTTGAAACATAAGTCACTTATTCATAAATCATATTTAATTATTTACACGTAACAAAACGTAACAACAACTAAGAATTTCAGGGAAAATGTTCTGTTCTAGAGATAAAATAAATTTCCTTAGAATTCTTTGTCTTTATATTTGTTTATTTAGATCAATCTAAACATTAAAACTAACAGGTAAAACCATTATAGCTAGAGAAAGGGTATCTATCGATATATTTTTCCCACCACTATTAGTCGAAAAAATCGATAAAGCTTATTGACATCACTAATGCATGCTTACTTTATTTTTATACATATAATACACAGTATATAGTTGTGATATAGTGTACCCTGCCTCCCGAACCGAACTGTGCGAGAAGGACAGTTGAAGCTTTTTTTGGTATTTGCCTAGTTTTGCCGTGAAATTAAGGGTTTGGGATATAGCTGTTTTCTCAACGAAACGTTAGCCAAATTCAATCATTTTGATCTTATTCTCTTTATCAAAGAATAATCTAGGCCCGTTGGTTTTGCTTTTTCTGAAAATGTTACGTTTACTCTAAATAATGAGTACCATAAGTTGAAAGAAATTTTTTCTGAAATTTTGAGTTTTGAGATGCCCATAATTCTAATTGTAGACAAAATATTGAAAAAAGCAAATCCAACGGGCCTAGATTAGTCTTTGATAAAGAGAATAAGATCAAAATGATTGAATTTGGCTAACGTTTCGTTGAGAAAACAGCTATATCCCAAACCCTTAATTTCATATGAAATTTTTTATCTGCTGTTCCCTCTTAACTGTCCCTCCTAATTTGGTATTAATGGAGGTGGCAGGGTGTCGACATTATAATTACTTTTCCGATAGAATGTCAACTTGCAACGTTGAATTGACACAATGGGGAGATGGCAGAGATCATGGTGGGACACTGACAAACCGTCCAAGGATTTATTCGTCTTTTCATTGTTCAGAATAGGAGAGTTTAGGGATCAAGAAATCAATCAGTCATGTTTGGAAAAGTTCGACTTCTAATTTAATAGGGTTCCGTAATCAAACAAAGAAGTTCAAAGTGTCATGTTTTTATTATTATTATTAGTTTAAATGTGTTAAACTATTTTTAGTTTTAAGGTGTCTTAGATACGAGTATATCTATAATGGATCACGTCGTCATGTCATGTCGATGGTACGTATATCTAAATCAATAAAAATAGTTGTATATTTTTAAATCTAAGTATAAGAATAAATTTATTCATAAATGTTCTGTACAATTTTATACTTATATATAAATTCAGTACCGTCTATTAGCGACAGTCATTTCTGAACAAAGTTAAAAACTTGTATTTTAGCTTACAGCGCCTGCCCCTTAGAACTCAGACGGGACGTCTACGTGAATTCCCAGTCCATGTCCATGTTCCCATGGGACAACTTCAGTGAAACTTTTAATACACGGACGTCTAGTCGCCAGTAGTTTCGTACATGTAATAAACATATTAAACATAATAAAAAAAAGCAGCCAAGTACATATCGGACCACGCACAGTGTAGGGTTCCGTAGTTGACTGTGTTTATAAGTTCAAACACCTAACAAAAGTAATTTTGAACGAAATTTTCACATTGACATGTATTTTATACTTCGGTCCATTACTACTCGTTAACGGTTCCGTAGTTTCCCTTTACAATAAGTTGAAATGTCTAATGAAAAATAAAGTCAGTGTACATGTACTGTGTATTTTCTCAGATTTTTAAAAGCAATAGTTTAGAAGATTGTACAGCCTGTTCTGACAAAAATTATCACTTTAAAGCCCAATATTACGCAAACGGGTCCCAAACTCATAAAGTGGTGTTCCCAGACCCTCAATGTTTTTGAAAGAGCTATTTAACAATACCCCACACAACGAGGTAGACGCGAAAAATATATCTTATTCCCAAGTTACGTGTATGGCAGCCACCCTCAGAAAAATTATTTTTCGAAGTTTTATTCTAGCACTTTGTCGGCGTGATTAATACGTATACCCATACAAAATTACAGTTTTCTAGTAGTATGTCTCTGAGGTAAGCCGCGGACGGACAGACGGACAGAGCGTAACTATAAGGGGTCCTTGTTTGACTACGGAACCCTAAAAAGGTTTGACTTAATAAATAGGGAAGTCCTCACTGTGTGTAAAAATGTGAGCGTATAGTGTGCCAGTTGTATGAATAAAATAAATGCAGCATTGTGAAAATTGTCTCGTTTTAAAATAAAATATATCGAAAAAACGTCCATCAATTGGTAGTTTGCCCAGTCTTTCGTATTTAACGCTGCTCTGTTGGAAAGCGTGTACTCGCCGGGGGATAGTGTTTAAAACTGCGAGCAAATTATCATATCACTATCGGAAACGTCAGGAAATTAACAGTCGAAACAAGTAGAAAAAACAGTACAAACAATAAAACAGTGAAAGTCTACAGGCTTCATAAGCACTGGCGCTGTGTAAGTGAGCACCGCTCCCGGAGTTAATTGCCACAATTTAATCAAAGGCCTAATCTAGCGAAAAGAGTTACTAATTTATTAAAGGCCCCCCCAGAGGAAAATAAAGGATTCTTCCTTTGATACAATCGAGGTTACTGAATCTACAATAAACGGGACACTGTACGAAAAACGTGACAGTGGTAGGATCTTTTAAAAGTGTATCAATTATAGCTTTTTAATGTGTTAGTCTTAGTCCGAGTAGTTCTGGACTTAGTCGTACGAGTATAAGTGTGGAAAAGTGCAAGTCGGACTCGCGCACTTAGGGTTCCGTACAGAATATAGATCATTAAAACACTGAAAATCATAAATAATATGCACCGAACAATACCCTAACGAATTCGCCTAATTACCGAACATTTACGCTTCAGTTTTGCTCCGCATCACTATGTTATTCCGTCACTAGTACTATAAATCGGAAAAGAGACCCGTCTGTCAAGCAAAACAAACTTTACTTTGCAGTTAAATTCCATAGCAATGTATGGTTTTCAATTGCAAGGTTAAGTTTGTAATCATAAAAACATGTTTCTAGTAGATGAGCCCCTTTTGATTATATTTTTTCATTTTTATTATTTACTGTTATAGCGGCAATAGAAGTACACATTTTGTGAAAATTTCAACTGCCGAACAATTACGGATCATGGGATACAGCCCGCCGACGGACGGACGGACATCGGAAGCTTAGTAATAGGGTCCCGTTTGTTATTTTTTGGGTACGGAACCCTAAAAAGCAAGACACAAGACAGGCAGATAATGGTAACGATTTTTCAAGTGAGTATTTTTTTTCTAAACTCATATAGTACTCGTGGAAAGCTAATGCTCATTATCATTTTTGGGGGTTATGCCTTTGTAATAAATTATTATTATTATTCGCTTTAGCTGATAATAATGGTGTAACATAGAGAAATCAGGAAAGAGGAGAAATACATATACCACTCTCAACCAAAATCACAATCGACAGCTGCAATCTGTGGAAAATAGGCCTGTTTCCACTAATAACAAATTGCTTGGTTTATAGTTTCTAATTATAAATGAGGAGACGAAGATAAGAAAAAACTAGTATATTTCTCAAAAAAGTTAAAGATTATTAATATTTTTAGAAAATGGATTCGAAAAAAATAGGCATTAGGTCACGTGACAACGAACACGAAGAACGCGGCGCAAGAAAGTGTGACGTCACGCCTCGCAAAACATCATTGTTGTTGTTGACGTTTTCATACCACAGAGCAGGTTATTTCGCGAGCTGTGACGTCATTCAAGACGCCATGACACTATTCAGCGTTTTCGAGGGAAATCTAAATGGCTTTTTTAAAATACAAAATACGTAATGTAAATATTGATTTTTCTTTAAAATATAGTTTTTTTGGGATAAAATAGATATTAAAGTATATAATTAGCCAAGTTTTCAAATTTAGTCAACTAGCCTATTCAGGAACAGACTCAGTTATGCGTTACACCTGTAATATATAAATTTATCTTTCTGGCTCTTTTTCCCGTAGCCTACCTCCAGTGGCTTCCTACGTTATCAAATAAATTTTCTTTGATAAGAATACGAAATGATATATGTCTAAACGTTAAATTATTACAGTAGCTACTCTGAGTGAAAATTACAAACAACTTAGTCCTAAAAATAAACAATTTCGTCAGGCGCATGTACATACGTATATATCTGAAGATAACTTCCCCATTGTAAAGAAGAACTATTAGCGGGTTTTAAACACTCAACGTTTTTCTTTTCTGTTTTTTCAAATGATGACGTATTTACGCGTAATTTTCTCTGACGTCAACGTAGAACATTCAAGACGAGAGCTGGAGAAGTCGTATTGTGTAATACATGGCTTTCCCTTAACAATCTTCAGGAAACCGTAGCTTTGTTAGAATATTGAAGAAAAATTATCCAAGGATACCCTCTCAAGTCGCTTATGGACAATAATAGTAGATTTATAGAGTGGTTAAATAACAGCCCTTTATATTGTGAAAATTCTTTGATGAAGTATCTTCAGTGGGCTATGATAAATGTTTTAGTGAATTGGGGTGGAATTTGTAACGATTAAGGGTGAGGTGTTAGATAAATTGGCGATGGAAAAGAATGTAGAGGTAATTTAACTTGTTGGATGAAAAAGGAGAAAACAGAGAGGAGGTTAGGCCTTATTTATATCGCCGGGATCCAACCCATCCCATTGGATATTTTCTAATCCATGCAAAAATAGTCACAAACAAAACTTTTTAAGCCAAGTTTTAACTTTTTTTTACAAGCCTACAATTTTTTCCCAGAAGAAAATCAAGTTTAAGTTAACTTTTTTGTGGTTTACCTACGGTCTTAAGAACACCAAAACCAATTTGATTTAACAAAAAATAAAGGGATTTCAAATTTATTTACAAAAAATTAAGTATCAAAATGAAAGTCAACGAAAAAAACAGTGAGCATGAATCCGACCGAGCGGCTGACCGTCATGGTGTCAGACGCTTCCTGTAGTGGCACGAGGAGGGGAGGAGGGGTTCTATTATGTTTTAATTCGCTACGGGACTCTCCAGCCGAGTTCATAAGAAGGGTACCAACAGAGGTTCCTGCTTTTAAATGTATGTTTTATTCTCGACTTACAAGGGTCAGATCCACCTTGGTATGGCATGTACAAATGTTGTAAAGTGAAAGAAAAATACTTTTTTCTAAGTTACACACGTAAAAAATAAAAATAAATGAAATGTACAAAAATATATATGGCTAGATCTTCAACTGATATTTGTAGTTTCCTAGTTTCCTAATGTTATAAATTAGAAAGTGAATTGATGGTCAGCATGACGCGATTGAAATCGTTACCATTTGGTACAAGTTCCGGGATCGACGCGATATTTCACAACATTAATGACGTCACATCGTGTAGGCCTATGACCTATGCGTCACAACAATAATGTATAAAAGAGCGTAAAGTACTAAAATAATCCATAACAATTTTATAAATGTAAACGTGAGCTTGTTTCTTTGGCCTTTACATCACAACGGAGAGTCAGAATGGCTGAAATTTTTGTATAGGGGCAGTTGAAGTGCCGAAAAAGGACATAGGCTACCTTTCACCCCGATCGAGCATATCGTTTCCGAGGGATACTTTCTATATTTCAGATATTTCATTGTTATTATTAGAAGAATTACGCATGGAAGTAGGTCAAAAATTTTATCAAAAATAAAACCATGTCCACTGTTAGTCATAAGCCTCCGTTTAACATCACTGCATAACTATTGGTTTTGTATTGTATTGGTCTTTGCGAATTGCTACCGTGCAAAGTGCGTGACTACTAAAAGTGTATACTCGTACGTCATCTTGCCTTCATTGTCTGCAGCCGGTCTGCCTTAGATTCACAGTTACATGTATTTCAGTCAGGGAGTTTGTCAGGATCACGAAGTTTGTCAAGCGAGTAGGTGATGGCAATAACATGTTGCTGATATTTAGGTAGTAACTTCCTTAAAAGAAAGTTTACCTTTGTCGACTTTTACAACACTCTCCTATAATAATCTAAACCTATTCTAAAGACAGGACCGCATAGAAAGGTATTACTAAAATAACGTTTTACAGATGTATGGTAAACTGTCCTAGTTACCATTGACGGATAAATACTTTATGACTTACTTGGATTTTTTTAAATTTCCAATTCTGGTCAAAAAGTCAGCTTTGATAATCTATATCCGTCTACGGCTCCAGCCATACCACGCCGTAAAGACTGATTTAGACTTCAAAAAGTATAGACGATGTTAAGCGATTTTAGAAGTAAAAATTGACGAAAAATAAGATCACGATCTATTTTTCGACGAGAAGTGGGATGGGATACTTCTAACTTCTCGCGAGTCCATGGGACGACACTTGGCCAAACCAAACAACTTTAGTACACACGGCAGCACATCAAACTGTGATTAGGACAATTTTGTACTTAAATACCCAAGACATACAGATGTCGATTAATTTTGTAGTAGATTTATGGCAGTGCGTAAATCTGTGCTGACTTCTGTACACAGTAAACAACTACTACGAAACTTATAACTAAACTTGGTGAAGGATGTCTCAAACAACTACTGACACGCCACGTTATATCGGCTGCTAGCTCTACTAGCTACTGTTGCCCATGACTTTGTCCGCGTGGATTCCTGAGAATAAAGTATTTTATATGTCAATCCATAATAAATTCCACTTTTGTGCAAAATTTTATCCAAATCCGCTCAGCCGTTTAACCGTGAAAGACTTACAAACATTCACAAACTCAGAAACAAGCGAATATAATAACGGGAAGATCTAAGCGCTGTCTGTACTTCGGCAAAAAACACTATACAAAAACTTAGTAAAATACTCGAATGAAATGAACTTTTTACAGGTTCATATATATATATTATCTATGCCTTTTGATAAGATACGGTAACTGCGAGTCCGACTCGCACTTAGCCGATTTTTTAAATTGAAAAAAGTAGAATGACACGAAATAGAAGAGTAAGTAACGAACACACTATCGCAGTAGTGGCCGTGACACGACATGAGGGCACTGTGTCCATTTTATTATACGAAACGTTAAAAATTTTAAGTATTTTTTGAAATGATTTAGAGACGAATTCATTATTATCCTCGAACACGGCTATTCCTTATACTGCAGTGCTTTAATGATCCAAAAGCTATGTTGCTGTGTGTTAATCATCAAGATGTTATAGTTTTAAATAATATAGGTTATACAAAACACAGGTTACGTTTTGCTTACATAACGCGGGGCATCCCCGTGCGTTTGAAAACTTCACTATATATTTTTCTGAGGAATGTTATTTAGCTTTAGATTTTGGTGCTATTTAGAGTATACGAAAAAAGAAGTTCCGTGACAGTTGAGTAAAAAGTTGAGTTGAGTGAAAAAAAAGAGTACACCATTTAACTACAAGACGAATAGTTCCAAAATATATATAAAATGGTTGTTTTTGAATAAGTTTCTTAATCGTGATGAATACCTAGTGAAATGTGCAGTGGGCTCAAGCATCAAGTAACCCGTTGTGACTACAAAGGTTGTCGGGCGGCCTCCGGTCAACGACCCCCCTGACCGTCGCGCGCGCAGCTTATATTCGCGTTCCAACAATTCTTAGAAACGTGGATTAAACCACGTTGCGAAACAATAATTTGTAAATACCTCAAAACTAACTTTTGAACAAATTCGAAGTATCTAACTTCACTGTTAGCTTATTAAATTTGTGCTATTACACCGTTAAAACGTGAATCACTAGATTTTCTCACAAATTGTTGTTGTTGTTATCCAAAAAAGACATCTAGTGGTTTTTGTGACAGTCGTTGTAGGTGAAATTAATTTACAGTTGTAAATGACAATTTCGACGTGAGTTTGACGAAAGTGAGTTTGTTTATTTTTCCTTCACACCGTAACGGAGAGTCATTTTGACTTGAATTTTGTTATAAAGTGGAATGTCCAGAAAAGAAAATATGCTACTCTTTAAACGCCGATGAAGTCGCGGGCAAAAGCTATCCGTTTATAAATACTTAAGCTTTCTACTCTCATAGCCTATCGCCTGACAGTATAGGCACACTTCATGCGAGAAAGTAGCACATAAAATTATTTCCGGTAACGCTTTTGTTTTTACGTTTGTAATTACTATGGTGTATTGCGCTGTTTCTGTCTAGATTTCTTTTAATACAAAGACAATTCTCCCCTCAACCTCTATCCGACTTCGGTTTGGTTCAATGTCATATGTAATTCCATATTACTATGTACGTCATCAAACTCCTACACTCTCTGGAAAAGAGTAGGCCTGATCATGCAGTGGGGACATATATAGGCTGTTGATGAAACCCTGTTTAATATTGTTTTGAGAGAATTACTGAAGTGTGAAATAAAAACGTACTCGTATTTTTCTAATGCAGCGTAACTTATATTTTACAAATGAAATTACGTTTTATAGTAAATGTGTAAGGATAATTTCTGAAGTAAAATTGAGAAGGCTAAGAAAAACAATAGAAAAGAGTCACGCATCAAAGTATTACAAGCATCTTATTGCAATCCTAACTACTACAATGATTAATGATACAATAACTTATACACATAATACCAATACCTTTTCCAAATAATATAAAACATGGAGTCGAATTGCGAAACTTATTCACTATCCCTTAAAGCAAGCTATCAAAACATGTATGAAATCTGTTTCGATTAACGTTGTTATATACCACATCGTTATTTATAACTAACTAATCCGATTACTGTAAGTACCACAAATGGCACTAAGTTTGGATTTAGCATTAGCACTGAAAGGTATTAAATATTCTTAAGTAAATCCAGCCGTCAACTCGCTGGATTTGTTCGCAGATCGTAGTCGTTTCGTTCATAATCGGACACGCTATAAAGCTACTATCATATTAGCAATAAGCCTAGACAGAAATATCAAGGGAATGTATATAGTAATTTATACTGTAGTACGTTGGATGGTCAATATCAATTTGTAACTACACAAGCCTGTAAAATAATTAATCATGATCATTATAAACACCAGATACATGTTATAGATGGATATGAATCTCTTAGGACCTTGCTTGTATACAGGAAAGGTTTGGTGCCATATTGAATTCTGTGGCCATGTCCCAAAAAATCCTCATTATACTACACCGTAGATTAAATATGTATTCACACATGGAAGGACGTTGGGTAATTTTATTAAATTTCTTTTTGAAATGTGTCGTTATGGATGTGGTTTTAAACTGAAAAAATTACTGTTATGTTCAGAGGTAAAACGAAGTATATCCTTAATATAACACGACTACAAAGTAAAATAAAAATAATACTACTTATAATTAATTCTTTGTTAAAGAATTCCACTACAACTAATGAAAGACCAGGAAATTACTCATTCCTTAAGCCGTTCATTATTCAGGACTGAAATCTGTAGAATCCCTGGTCTTAGGATCAGACTTATCAACAACATTATGAAATGAGCTAAGTTTCGCAAAGCAAAACGTTAAAGAAACAACAATTCGCAACAAAACAGAAAATAAATAAATCAATGTTAAATCTCGCTTTGGCATCACAGGCTACCGCTTTCTAGCGTCGTCACGCCATTAGGGACATTTTTGCTTCAACTAAGCGATAATTATTCCTTTGTATCACAAAGTATCACTTTGCTTCAAATGCACGAGAAAGTAAGCCATAAGGCTTCGCGGCACAGCATGGGAGAACACAGCGAAACCACGAGAAATAATCGCAAAGCAAAGTAAACAAAAATATATTGTTTTTGACAAAATACATAAAAATAATCAACTGTAACATAAGTAATAAACATAATAAAATGAAAAGATTTTATTGACATGGAACTTAACAATATATATATATATATATATATAACTCATAATATTAAAATTTTAATATTTATATATTATTATATCATCTAAACTAGACCGAGTTCGTGTCTTAGATGATAGTTTCTTAGTAGTTTAAAACTTAATTCCAAAAAGCTTTCATAGTTCTAGTAAAGATAGGCTTATTGCTTAATACTATTCTATATGTAATACATTATTGAGTGTAATAAATATATTAATAAAGTGTAAAGCGTTATATGTTGGAAGAATTAAAGCAGTTAGTTTTATAATCGGGCACAGACAAAGGGACACCAAACAAGTTTACTTTTGTAAAGTCCTATGCACCAAGCATACCTCTATATTAGTTCAGTAAATGTAACATATTTTAACATATGTTATTAATAATTTAAATTAAACATTATTTATAAAATAGTAGGTTAAGAAAAATGACAGGGTTCGTTTTGTTTTTAATTTGTAACGCAAGGCCATAAGAATCCGACAATAAGTGATATATCACTTATATATATATATATATTATATATATTAGGCTATTCATTTTAAATAGAAACTTATTCCCAGTTCATCCATAGGCCTACCAGTGGGTAAACATAGTATGTACATTAAAAAGTGCAACTGTGCTATATGAGTGCTTTTAAAATGAGAAGTTGCATGTTGGCTCGCTTTTGTGAGCTGCTGTGGCACTACTGTCTGTGGCATACAGCGCCAGCGCCGGGTGTCGAGGGAGACTAGCCTTTGAAACCGGTTACGGTCGTGGTCTGCTTTGCACGACTCGCCATTGTCCGGTGAAATCACCTTTGTGCAGCCTATTTATAGAGTATATATACAATGGACATAACACAAGACAAAACGTGAAATGAATTGTAATGGAATATCATTACGTGTAAGAGTATGAATATTTCGTGTGGTCCCGGGTTTAGACTAAGACCCATGACATCCCGTAAGTGTCGCAAGTTGCATCTAAGAGAATATTTGACAGCAACACAAGCAGTGAAAAGCCTGGATTAGAAGTACCAGGGAAGTTCTGGTAGCTGAGCTGATGCTGATTGTGTTTCATAATGGAATCCACATGATGTTGTGGAGAAGTGCAGACCATGAAGCACCACGCCAACATCTGCCCTAAGTGGTCTATTCCACACTGCGGATGATATTCGGCTGATCACATTTCATTTTATATGAATCTACATTGTGACAAAGCAAAAAGGAGAAAGACCATACGACAAAAAAAGAAGAGCAGCTGCTTGTATCTAGTTAATAAACATCATAAAGCGATCATCTTTAGTCATCTCTGTGGCAGTAGCTTCACAGTTTGATTCATACTCTAGTCTGATATGGTTATCTTATAAAATGATGAAAGTATGAAATTTTGATTTCTGAGAAAACACTTTCTAACTGTATAATGTATAAATAAAGTGATCTTTTGAATTTCCGATAACTTCAAATATCAAAGCAATGAGTAATGAACGAGACAAAACAAATGTATTTTTCTTTTTTTAATTAATCGTGTCGCAAATGTATAGGCCACGGTCGTAACTTGAAACTAATTTTGAAAGGTCATTATCAAATCAAAGTTATTTAATTAAAATTTTTGAAAATTTTAATATAGTTTACTTGCATATAAATATTAAAAGCACAGTCAAGATTTAACATTTAAAACAAAGATGGCGTCAATGAAACGACATTTGACGTTTTCACTTCGTACCAAAAAAAAATGATTTTGAACAAACAATACACAAACAAAAATGTGATCCTAGTATTTAATACGAGTAAATTTTTCTGAATTCCTTGAAATATAATGCAATAAAGTTCCTTTCAGTGGTCTCTTGGATGTTATTATGTTATCGGAAATTAAAAAGAACGTCTTGAAGAAAAGTGCGTCAGAGTAGCGCTAGAGTGAAGGAATAAAAAATTATACCCAGTTCGTAGTTGAGAGTTTAACGACGGGATCGAATTTTCTAGCACAGCCGCACCATTCAGAAATTAATTACCTGAAACAAAACGAAAACAAGCAACATTAGCCACGGCAGTGAAAATAACGTTTGAAACCAAACTTTAACAGGATGTAATCCGTGTCGACCTGAATACGACTCAGAATTAAGTATTCGATTTTCAAAACTGTCTTTACAGGGTCTCTTTTTCTTTTTTGTTCTCAGAATGTTTCCATAAAAAAATGTCATAATCTTTTAAAATAGAATAGATTGCTGTGATAAATTATTACCTAAAAACAGGACATGGGGTCGCAATATGTCGGGGAATGAATATCATTATCATACAATTTCAATTTTAGCTTACAATAAACTTTACGCAAGTAATGATCCCTAGATTTCGTTTTAAACAATAAAATCAAAAAGTGTGTAAAAATGAGAATTGTGATTCACTATGAAGTTGGATCTTAACGAGACCCATATCACGACATTATAATCAGATGTCCTATTTTTAGATTTAGATTAATACACAAAGTCAGCTATTTTAAAAGATTATGGTTAAAGAAATGCAGTACGAAACTTTTGTCAGCGAAATCGCCTCAAACTTATTAATCCGTACTCATCATTAAGCGTCCCATACATATAAAAATAATTTCATTAATATATGCAGTCACGACAAAAGCTTGGCTTGATTTAATAATAATAAAACGAGCTTCTAAAAGGGGCCTAATATAAATACAAATAGAATATTATTTATTTTGACAATCCTTAATAATAAAACCATCCAGACGTTTCATAGTCGGAATAATATAATCATTTCAAAAACATACACACAAAAACATAACCTAATCAATACTACCCTTTTCCTCCGAGCGCGGCAATCCGATAAATATCGAAACGTTAAAATTAACTAAACTTAGCGTAGACTAAAGTATAAAGGAGAATGGAAACCAATAAATAAAACAGTTTAATGAATAATGCGGCTCATAATCCGTGGAATTACGAAAGCTCAGTAACACAAGCAAACAGAAATCGTGTTTTATTACCTACACAGACGGTAATTTGATTATGGAGGTTAGTTTTGCCCCCGATAACTTAACGGGATTTAAGTATTAGATAACGTGTTTGCTGGGTACCTTTGTTCAGTTTGGGGGAATTACGGGGGAATTTGCGGTTTTTACATCCTACCTTGTAGAGAAGGTGCTATTTCTCAGGGGGTTTTCTGTCATATCACCTGATGGTAAGCGTATAAGAAGGGGCCGCTAGCTACATTTTAGGACCAACGACAGCGGCGACTTTTTGTAAAAAATCGAAGGCAAAATGTTTTTGTGTACTTATTATTTATAAAGTCATTAATTGATTACTACTCAATTTTTATAACTCTATGGAGTTTTATCAAAATAATAATAAGAAATAAAATTTTATACTAAAGACAAATCGATGCGATTTTTTTTTTGTAAATCGTGTTTGTAGTAATTATTACGTCCATTATTACTACGAAATATCTGGGGAATGTGACGCTTTAGGTCACTGTTTTATTACATTATTTGTTTATACTCTATCGATTTACATCGACAGAATGTTTCGCAGCCGACGTAAAAAAAAGGTGGCGGCCGGTCAGTAAGGCCAAGCTTCGAATTACTCTGTACCATTTTTTGTAGAAGAAAGTTTGTATGAATCGACACTAACCTCAAAATAATAATGATTTAAGGTATGATTACTGTTTATAGTGATAATGAAATATAACTAGTAATTGAGGCGAATTAGATATCTCCACTGGTAAGCTAAGCTGTGCTAATTATGACAAATCTTCTCATATATGTATAGGCCGGTTATTTGTGGCTATAGATGAACTCATGTGTTAGGTCGCAATAGACACTTGTCACAGAGTCTGTGGATCCGTTGTTGAAGATAGGATATACCTGTATATGTATACAAATTTAAAGGATAACATTATAATTTACTTTTAAAATTTCATGTCTCCTAATCTATTCGTATTTTATGTGTGGTTTTGATTAATGAAAATCTTTACCATTGATGTAACTCAAGTTTCATTATTGATCACAAAAGGCGAAGAAAGAAATACAAAGCGCAACAAACCACAACCAGTCTTTCACATTTGCAACACTTATGACGTTAAATCCGTCATCACTCATTCATGCAAAAGCGAATGTTCAGTTTTAATCGAACACAAAGCAGAAATAATCTTATAAATGTGAGCGAATGACCATGGCGCCAGTGATCGGACAGAAGTGGCAATCTTTCATGTGACTCAGTGACCGCAAAATGAATCACTCACTCTTTGACTCTATTCCAATGTACGTGACTCAACTTGGTAGTGATTCGTTTGGACGTGACTAGTGTTTAGTTGCGCCAGTTGCGCCACGGTTATTCTACTAATCAATTGTTTCCCTTGTAATTTACGTGTTGTTATTATTCATCTTTGAAATTTTAACTGCAAAATTTATGTATCTTGTAACTGACAATAATTGTAAAATGATATTAGACAACTATGTTATTAATTTTGTTTTTATTCTTAACGTATGAACTAAGGTAATATAATTATTAGTTGTTAAAGGCTTCGGTACCCTTTAGAGGAGGATTAAGCAAAGGAGGCATCCGCGTTTAAGCAGAGTAAGCACAAAAGAGCCGAAAAAAGTTACGCATAGCATTTATTGTGTATACTTTCCGTTACAATGAAGATATAGAAAACTTTTAAATCCACTCGGCTGAATGACTCGACTAGACGCTTGTAAACTAAGCACGCAGTCATCTACTAGTATGCCAGAGCAAGACAGAGCAACGATTTAAGTTTCAAGTGCGCCTTTTTCTAGGTCGGCTACCGATAGAAACTGAATTGGTTCTTATTTTAGATGTTTGTTTTATTAATGTGACTGTGCTGAGAACTGACTTCTGCTGACCATTAGATGCCCTATTAGCTCCCTTTAAGTCCACTAGATATCTTATTAATTGTAGTAACGAAGTTTTTTGGTGGAGCAGTACTAGAAGGTGGGCCAACGACCTGGTAATGCAAAACGCATGCGGCTCGAGTCCGGTCCTTGAGACATTCCGTAAAGGTTAGAGGCCTATCTCCAACAATGGACGATTTTTGGGTAATAAATGTTTAACAATAAAACGCACCTGGAAAAATATGTCAATACATAAGTAATTTTAGTTCCGCATTCAAGGCATCGTGCGACTGTATGACGTATGCACGATGAGTAAGAATTGTGAAAGTGAAGAATGACACTCAAAACAATTACATTTGTAAGAACTTTTCTTGGACATACCCAATATGCACTACTTTTATTGGAATTTGATATTGGAAAAGGAAGGGATAAAGGGAAGACATTGACGGAGAAGGGAAATAACTTTGATCGTAATTAGGAAAAAGTTGATGTCATTCCATAAATAGTTGAAATATAAGGCGAAGACACTGAGACGGGAGAATGGCTGTTAAATCTAAAATCCAAATGGTTCAGTAATTGCGTTAAGTAAAACACAATGCAAATCTTACTAACCGTTATAAATCGTTTCAGTCCCAGAGAGATTGCACAACTCAACTTGTAGTTTATGAAACTACAGAGAAAATTTTATTTAGTCACGTTCTGAAATCTAGATTTTTTAGTTTGGTACCTACTAAATGATTCTTATTAAAAAATGCTGCAAAGCAAACAATTATCGATTAAAATTTTCTATTAATCGTTATAAATAGGTATCAGCGATTTCTTAATTCATTATTAAGGGATTTATGTTCTGACCGACTGGTTGGAAAAAGGATAGACATCGAGTAGCCGGGACTAACATTTATGGAGATGGGCAGCAACGGAGCCTCTACCTATGTATCAATAACACCTTACTGCTTTCACTAATCTGCCTTCCGCGAATGATGTTATGGAAATCCCCTTATGAGAAGTCAATGTGGCAATCTATCGATGACACACGTCCAACATTGGCCTTTAGCAGCTATTGTTGATAACATCCTCTGCGTACATACGTCTGTCATTCACCTAAGTAAAAATAACATACCATAAAACATAAAATAGGGCGATCCGTAGATTTACCGGCGACCTCATAAAGTTCTAGGCAGATGTTAGAAGTAAATAAGCTTAGGATCGTAACCGGCTAATTACAGTTATGTTGGTCTGGAAACTGTACAACTTTCAACTATAATAGTTGTCTGCAGTAACAATATTGAATTAACTTTGCAGGCTGTTCTATATTGAATCCCACACACAATACACACTGTTGTACTTTATAGTGGTTTTAACATAGCTGTGGCCCTCTAATTAGTAATGGAGTTAAAAAATAGCCAAGTGCGTGTCGGATAACGCGCGTTGTAGGGTTCTGTAGCTGCCCTTCACAATAAGTTCAAACGTCTAATGAATTAATTGGATGGAATTTTTGGAATATTTCATCCCCAAGTTACGTGTATGGAAGCCACCCTTAAACATATTTTTTTCAAGATTTTATTCTACCGTAATTCGGCGTAATTAACGTGTAATCCCGTACCAAATTACAGCTTTATAGTAGTAAGGGTCTCTGATCTAAGCCGAGGACAGACAGAGCGAAACTATAAGGGTTCCTTGTTTGACTACGGAACCCTAACTAGTACATTCTCGGCGAAGGCAAACATACGCCTGGTTGGTAAGCCTAGACTTCCTACACACCTTTGAATTTCTTCTCAGGAGTGTAAAGGTTTATTACGATATTTTCCTTAACCGAAAGGCCAATGGTAATGATTTTATCATTCGTACTTAAATTCCATATAGCAAATCGGAATTCATTGGTATGAGCCATAGACCTCGATTGTTCAAGGAGTGACGCTCGATCCAACATCGCTACACGGCTTTTTTTTAAATGAAGTAATTATGGCCAAACCCTTTGTTCGTTTATGGAAGCACGTAATGTTTTTATCCGACTGACTGTCTACAAATTCGACAGGTTTATTTGACATAGTGTGTATCGTTCCAAGCTTCCCTATTAACGTCCTTCAATCAAAAGCGCAATGTATTTCAAAAAAAAATTTCAAATGTAGGGCAGCAAAGCATTAAACACCAGTTTAATATGAGCCAGTCTGATATAAATTGCTGGAAAACAGTTACTGCCATTTATGAAACAGGGTTCAATTTACATTGGTTCGTGGAAAACATAATAGGTGTCGTTTCAACACAGTTTTGACCTTGGCGCAGTACAAATGCAATTATGCAAGTGCATATTGGAATGCAACCGTGCAATCCACGTTAGAAAGAGACAGACGCGTTATGACTGAGAATGGAGTGTGTGTAATTTGCTCAGACCGAGATAACCCACTTTAGGTAGATACACAGACACATAAAATAAACAGAGAATTATCTCCATTTGTAAATAAATCACAATGCTAGTTTACGTTTAAACTCTTAGTAGATATAACTTTATTTGGAATTTATTTAAGAATGATAAAAATAATTACAATTGGCTTTTTCGGTGAAGGAAAATATCGCGAGAAAACCTGCACACTCTTGCAAATAAATTCAAAGGCGTGTGTGAAGTCTACCAATCCGCACTGGTCCCGCGTGGTAGACTATGTCCCATACACTCTCTGTAGGAGAGCCTGAGCCCCTGCAGTGGGGACATATATAGGCTGTTGATGATGAATTATAACTTTGACGCAAAAGTGTGTTTCATAATCTAGGTGAAAATGAGCCAAGTATCTTATATATATACAAGTAAATGCGTTCAAAAAGAACTGGAAACCGACTTCAATTGCCCTAAAAGTCTACTTTTATTAAGGCAAATTTAAGATCTATATCTTTTTCTCATGGATAACATTGTCAGAACTGGACCAAATTTAAATGGGACCACACGGGAAGCACCAACTGTCAAATAAAAAAGAATCATCCGAATCGGTCAACCCAGTCAAAGGTAACAAACATAACAAACATACCCGTCGAATTGAGAACCTCCTCTTTTTTGAAGTCGGTTAAAATCAATCATTAGTTAAATATTAATTTGACAGCTTGGAATGTCTATATCGTATGCCAATTATTTTAATAAATTTATTAAATGAGACAAAGCTATCGAAATCGAGACATGAGTCGATATGACGCGACGCACTGTTGCGCCCTTTCACTCTTACGTGTCAAGAAGTGAGACAAAACTTTGAATTTAATTCAAAATGAAATTTAAACTCGGGGAACGGGCTTTTAATATTACCTACTCAACAGCTCTGAAAACACACATAAACATAAACAAAGCAACATCTGCTTTGCGTGCGTTTAATTTGATCCTTTAAAAAATCCGCTTAGGGCAGGTATAGGCTTTTCTAATATACTCTAAATTACCTCACACTAATAAGCAAGAGCACATTTATAAGTGTCTTAATAGGGGCGTGGTCACCCACAATAGATGCCAGCATTTGTCTAATGACCCCGATGTATTGCAAGCTGTGTGAACTAGAGATTCGCCCAGAACTATAGAAGTGATAGGCTTGAGACAGACGTTGTGTGACTAAGAGAATACGCGAGATAAGGACTCTCCAAAGGACGTTGTTCAACTAAACGACAGGTATTTGTCTCCAATGGCTTAAATTAAAATAAAACTGTTCTAAATTTAACTTCAGTCGAGAGGCACTCGACGCGTCGTATTCCAAACAACACGCGCCTCGGGGAGGAAAAGACACGCTTTTCTCGTTTCTTATTTATGTTTCCAAGCAAACTTTTCGTTTGTCGGGCGCCTTGCTGAATTAATTGTTTTATTGCTCGTTATTAAAATGATGTAATGTGACAGTGTGAACTCGTTTCTTAAATAGTTTGAATACGCCAAAACAGAGAGTACAGTCAAGACAAAATATGACGGCCAATATCGTGATCGAAGTTTTTATTATAAACGAACTTCATTTTCGAACCTAATTTTTCTTGTACTACTCTTATCAAATAGCTCACATCTAAACAATGTGACGCCCTAGAAACTCTCGGTTAATTTTTATTTTTTATTAAGCAAAACAAGTCAAACAAAGCCAAAACAGAATAAAGCCAAGACTTGAATATTCACATCATGTCTTCTTACATCCAGTAGAGGTACAGTATACTTTCTTGTAGAAAGCCCTGAGCCAAGATGCATAACATCATTATTGTCAGTAAACAATGAAAATGAAATTCAATGACTTGCATAGTCCTTTGCCACAAAGGTTATCGTTACTCGAAAGCCCTACATAAAGCCGAAAAAAGTAGTTACAAAATAGCATTTCTATCGTAAAATGAGCTTTGTTTCATTCAAGGCCCTTTCATTCGACCTGGCTTTAAGTACCCGTCACAATGTAAAGGGCAATAATAAAAAGTGAGCTTTCAACCCCTCATAAAGATAATAAACGCAGTTTGCCCCGCTCGTGGGGAATAAAATACCCCTAAAACAAGGGACAATCTAGAAATCACGCTAATTTTTAGTAACATTTACTGCTCACTAAAAGATTGGTAAATGTTGCTAGCAATAACTATACTGTATGCGCCCCAAAAATAAATGAAAGCTAATCAAAGCCCTGTGCTGTTACCTGAATGAGAATAACATACTGATATATAGAAAAGTACAGTACAAACAGAGTTCAAGTCCAGCAAACTTCGTTAAAAGGGTTGAGAATTAGACAGCATTAGTAACCGAAAGAAGAAACATAACACAGCTAATACATAAAATATAAGTACATACTGAAAATTTAGTTATAAATTCATTAAAGCTCTTAGATGTTTAATTGCTTTTCTCGCCCATTAGGTCCCACATGGCCAAAGAAGTATTTTATCGTGAAAGTTCGTTCTGCTCTAATGGTTGTCCTGAATTTTGTAATCACATAGTGTTGTGTCATGTTTGATATGGTGATATACAATTTAAAGGCAGTCAACACTGTGTTTAAAATGCAATTACGTCCGGAAAATGTTTAGTGATTCTACGACTAAGTCACTGTAATTAATATCTATGTTAAATAACGTGTGTATATTTTGCGGATGTTTTGGATGCAGGGAATATTTTCAACCGTAAATAATGTACTATACGGTCTCTTTTTTGAATTGAAACACATCGTGTCATTCTAATATCGTTGCTTTTTATTTTTACTTTAGGTAAGTCAACAAGTTATTCAATTCAAATGCTGTTTAATGTACTTCAAAATATACTTAATTTGACACACATGAAGAATACAGCTAGGCGGCCTTATCACTATAAAGCTATATCTTCCAGACAAACTTTGTTTAAAGGACAGTATTACTAAATTAACGAGGAGTAGGGATATCAACAGATAAACAGAGGTCAACATAAGCCTATACGACAAACAGAAAAATGATCCAAGACTCAAACAAAAAGATCAAACACGTCTGTTAAAATCTAAATGTTGAACTGCGCTATAAAAGAATTGTTATATTTACAATAAGATTCTGAGATTAAGAGAACTGCCGAGAATCTTTCTCGTGCGCCTTAGGATATGAGGAAAGAAATGAACAAAATTGAATTAAAAATTATAAAATGAAGACATGGCTTTAACGAAAAATTTGTTTAATTTAAATTATTTTAAAGTTATACAATAGTTTTGTGTACTTTTTTGAAAATCACAAGAAATTGTAAAAAATATCAATAAATACTTTGACTTGACATCGATTTTTGCTCACAGGAATATTGTGCCGTGTTACTAGAAATTATCTGAACTTAGTATGGATTTAAGTCAAACCTATGATAGAATCTCAAAAAGTACCACTATATCCTAAATGTGTGTAAATATTTATATTGTTGCGTCATCGGAGGAACTTGAATCTGGCTCCAACCTTTCAATAATAATAATTTATTTTTCGCATCGTACCCAAAATAGAAACCCTTTGGATTGACCTCTCCTTGGGTAAATCCGGCCATGATATTCGTTTCAATTTTTCTTACAAATCTCAACATCACGTAGTAAATCTTATTTATCCACTGTAAAGTAAGTACATAGATAAAAACAAGAAGCTCTTTCTATGTACTTCGAATGCGACTACTCCACGAAATTAGATTTAGGGTAGTTTTAGGGGTCTCAAAAGTTTTAGAATTGTTAGTGAAGAACCCGAATCTTATTTACTTACTTCAGTTTAGTTTGTGGACAGACAGTGGCAATAAAACTCCCAAAATAGCGAACTAACGAAATAAATGTCAGGAATTTTAGGCAAATCACATTTACTGACATTCGTCCATAATCAGCTACACCATACTCGTATGCTGTTGGACATGTGCCTCCCTTATAGGTGTATGGGCTTTCGGTGAGGGATTTGTCATAATCTGCATCCATGGCGGTTTGGTAATAGCAGTATGGTTTCTGATAGAAAGATTGATTCTGCTGCCGCCTAATCGTCAGTCAGCTTTAACATCACCCGTAGAATGACTTGAGGAGATTTATCTTAAAATATGTGGAACGATATTTCGCGAATACTTCAGATAGACAGACTATAGACAGCTTTACGGCAGCAAATGACATAAAAACTATAATGCCACTAACCAAAGTAAAACATTTAATAAAAAATAAAATTAAAAATTTTGAAAATACCCGCGACAAATGTAAATGTAATGGGAAAAGGGTTAAATAATTTTTTGAGAAACCCTCGACTAAATGGAAGTAAGTAACGAGATAAATAGAAGCTTACATATTATTACAATAATAAGTCCGAAAAAATCCGTCGGGGGCTGCCATTCCCGTTTCTGAAGGAACAAAAATTTGCAGTTTTATAAATTTGACACCAGTTGAAATAAGGTTGGGTACCTAATTTTTTTTATGTAGTCTTGAATTGATACCGCCTTATTAACCATCTCCATTTTCTAATGGCTACACACTTGGACTTACAATATGTAGGTACTGGATTAGATGCCCAGTACCTGTCGGTACTCGGTTTGGTTGGTAGTACAGCATTTTAGGTGGTATTTTCTATGTCTGCCTGACTAGCTAACACCATGTTACTTAAGTCTGCCGCCCAACAGCAGTGTTAATAGCACTGTTGTGTTCCGGTATGAAAGGTAACATAGCTAGCGCCTCATTACATTGAGGATTCTGGGTGCGCACACTTACCATCCAATGAATGAAATAAAGGCCAAGTGCAAACCCATCATACATTTAAAAAATGACTGCATCTATACGAGATAAAAAATTATTTTATTACTCCTACATTTTAATTGGAAACGACAACAGATTAGGCAATGGCAGCCCCCGACGGATTTTTTCGGACTTATTATTGTAATAATATGTAAGCTTCTATTTATCTCGTTACTTACTTCCATTTAGTCGAGGGTTTCTCAAAAAATTATTTAACCCTTTTCCCATTACATTTACATTTGTCGCGGGTATTTTCAAAATTTTTTATTTTATTTTTTATTTTAAGCTTTTTAGAGAATTCATATGTTGTAGTCTAAATATCGTGACGTGTGAAGTATCATGTCATGACAAACAATATGTGCAATTGTATTAAAAATCAAAGGTTTCCCTATCTGACAGAGTTTTTTTAATGTATAATTTCGATTATCAGGAGTTTATGTACAGATGCTAATCACCAAACACTCGATAAAGAGCTCAGGCATAGTTTATTCGCCAAGTTCCTTCACAAAGTTCCCCTCAAAGTTATTCTGCTCAATCATCAGACCCTCAAAAGTTTATGTGCAGGTTCTGCTCATCAAACACTCCCAAAAGAACCCAAACATAGCTTACTAGGTATTTGCCTTCGCAAGGTTCCCTTCAACATCGTTCTGATCCATCATCAGGCCCTCAAAAGTTCATGTGCAGGTTCTGCTCATCAAACACTCTCAAAAGAGCCCAAACACGGCTTACTAGCTATTTGACTTCGCAAGGTTCCCTTCAACGTCGTTCTGATCCATCATCAGACCCCCAAAAGTTCATGTACAGGTTCTGCTCACCAAACACTTTCAAAAGAGCCCAAACACGTCCTAGTAGCTATTTGCCTTCGCAAGGTTCCCTTCAACATCGTTCTGATCCATCATCAGACCCTCAAAAGTTCATGTGCAGGTTCTGCTCATCAAACACTCTCAAAAGAGCCCAAACACGGCTTACTAGCTATTTGCCTTCGCAAGGTTCCCTTCAACGTCGTTCTGATCCATCATCAGACCCTCAAAAGTACATGTGCAGGTTCTGCTCACCAAACACTCTCAAAAGAGCCCAAACTCGACTTACTAGGTATTTGCCTTCGCAAGATTCCCTTCAACGTCGTTCTGGTCCATCATCAGACCCTCAAAAGTTCATGTGCAGATTCTGCTCACCAAACACTTTCAAAAGAGCCCAAACACGGCCTAGTAGCTATAAGCCTTCGCAAAGTTCTCTGTCCCTCATTTTAATGAGTTAAAATCTTGATTGCAGCGCCCCCTGGTGAGCTAGCGCCATACCACCTATCTAAGAACCATCGCTGACGTATCAGCAACCCTTTACAAAAAACCGCATGTAAATCGGTCAAACCGTTCTGGAGATAAGTGGCAACATTGGTTTGTATGTACACACAAACAAACAAACACACAAACAAACAAACAAACAAACAAACAAACAAACATCCTCTCACCCTAAACGCATACACTGTCTCCGTTCCGTCGCGGGTAAAAACTAGAAACTTACATTCGAAAATTATGAGCAAATGATTAAACGGCCTATCATTGTGTCTATTTACTACATATGAGTAATCGAAAAAGATATATTTTGCTATTGCTTTTTACGAAGCTTAAGTACAAACACATTTTTCCCCTTCAAAATTGGACTCCGCTCCCAAATGAATTCCGCTTGGATTAAACTCAATTGCAATTGAATTTTCCCTTAAATCCTCCTTTGATAAAAACTATTACAACTTTTTGGGCTATTGAGTATATTTAGCATCAAAGTTGTAATAAATGTTATGTTTTTTCCGAATGAATGTTTATTCTTTATACAACCGTCGTGCTTATCAATAAACCACATGAGTAATTTACTCTACCTTATTCCATTGACATTAAAACGTAAGCGAGTTAGCGTGTATGAATGTACATATTATAAACATGTCGAAACATCTGACTCAATAATATAAGTATAGGTATATATGTAGGTGTAGGTCACTAGAGCTTATTCATCAAAACCCACACATTTTTACAATGCGTTCCAAAGTGTTTTAAATAAGCGGCAACAGGCAAACATTTTTTCCACATACTTATGTGAGGCATTCGGAACTTCAATTTATTTAATCGTATTGTCTGATCCAACCTAAATAACCTAAATATTAATGTTTTATGAAGATCAAAATAGATCTCAGCAACGTATCCAACGATTAAGTTAAAATTCAAAGATGAAGAAGATTTTGGGTCTAGGGATTGTTAGGTCAAAGTCCTAAAGCCTCGAAGTCGCCGGTAATAAATAGCTAGTAGATAATATAATGCAATGTTAATGCCATTTTGCCTTGTAAGACACCCACGAAAAGATATGGGTTGACCTTCACAGGGAATCTCGTCGTGCTTATATACTTTACGACAATAATAAATTTGAAATTCGTCTATAGACGAAGACACGAAGTCCACTCCAGCGCACTCACATTACTGCGACGACGGCTCCAAGTCGGTTATAAAGACAAATCGACCGAGTTATTTCGAAAGGCATTAAAACTTTCCTTGCCTCTCAGACTTTGCTTCTTACCAGCCTATTCTGCTGCCTACTTCGGCAGATAGGCTATTTCGAGACATAGTTTACTTTTTAAGAAGAATTATTTTCGAATTTTTGTATTCATCAAAACTATGCTACTGTATGACAAATTTAGAATTACAGCTCAAGTGCCCTTACGTTTCCCGGCTGATTATGATGTTTTAATATCAACTGGTTAGAGTTTTCTAGTTTTTGTCATCATAGCCTAGAGTTATTGTTGATTTTATGTCGACAAATCAACACTATTGTTAACAATTTCACAGTGTAGAAGCTAGACTTGTCTCGAGTATGCGGCTACTGTTTGGATCGCCATCAACATATTTTTAAAGGGTCTATTAACTATCCGAAAGCCCGTATAACATAAACAAACGTGTCAGAACCACGTCCCTATCATTAAATAACATTTGTTACCGAAATCAATTTTCAATACTCATTTCAAACGCAAACATGGCGTGTTAACTAAACAAAAAGGCACCAGAACGTATTTATGAGGCATGCAAATCAAATAACTCACGTCGACACCAATTAACTCAAATAGAGAAACTAACAGTACAAATAATGTGCTAAAACGTAAGAGCTCTAGTGAAATTATTATGATAGGGCCTATCAGATAAGCGCACGTCACTTGTGACAGTAAGACCGTTCTTCCCGTGGTATAATTTTTAGCGTTCCGTGTCAAATGTCGTCAATTTTAAATATGTATTTCTAAGGCATTCAACATATTAATATTTCTAAACACCGGGTGGCAACATCGGGTGGCAACAACCGCTGGGTGTTTATTGAAGCACGTCCTTAGATTTTTGAAAATAAGTGCCTAATTAAGGTAACAGGAAGGTAAACAGGTCATAAAATGTCGCGTGATCAAGGCCCGTTTCACGCGAAGGCATTTTGCTCGGGGCAAACTGAAGATCGGCGAGCAACAAGTCCAAACAATGAAGAACGGAGCGAACTTATACGTGTGGCATATATTTCATGTTTGGTCTTCTTTTTTTCTTGATTGGTCTTGACGCTGTTGGTCCTGCGACCATTACAGCGTAACAAGAACAATTTAGCGAACGCGTAAGGCGCTGTGCCGTTTAAGATTTTACTGGCAACTGGCCTGAGAGCGCCCGCTTAGGCTGGACATAGGCTTAGGACTGTTGCTTTGTGTTGAGAGGATCGGAGAAACGTTTGATCAGATGTTGTAAACCCAATAAATACTCAATATTGCAGTGCCAGTGACGGACATCTAAAACAAAGCTTTCGACAAGCGTCGAACTGTACCTTTTTCAGATAAGATTTGAAAGTGTCTAAGTTGCAGTAAACTTAACTTTACTAGCTATTGTTTGTTATATGCTTGAACATGTCAGCTAAAAATACCTTACATGGTTGTTTTTTCTCGCTGTCACAATGTAATTCTAAAATCATCACTCACAAAGATATGCTCTTTCCTAGTGCCAGTCGAATCCCGAATGCAACACATTTTACGAGTAAGAAATACGCATACCTCGAATGTAAAGGATCCTTTATGCTGATACAAAAAACAATGGAAAAATTGTTTGCGAATGTTCCCGTGCCGGAATCTAAAACATTACCCAGCGTAAAACGATATATTGATGCATTTATAACGTAAATACGTGTCCATATCTAAAAATCAGAGCCGTTTCCCCGTCGACCAATTTGTCGGAGTGGCCACATTAATTTGGCAACGCCCTCACAAATATTACATCAATTTTGGATCGGGGAGCTGTCATCGCTCCCGCTAATGGCATTGAGAACACGGTGGCTAATTAAGACGGCTGTGTTAATTTATCGGTTGTTTTCTACTGAAACGACCATAATCAAAACAAATCGGTCCCTGAACACGCGAACGGATGTGAACAAATTGGATTGGTGGGAAGTTTCCTTGTCTGATTGCGTTACGAGTCGCAGCGCTTTTCAATGCAATATTGCCTCTGACGTTTTGCACGGCGATGATTTTTCAGGAAAACTCAGGAGGATTTGACGAATAGATTCGATTACTTTTATTGAGGTCGAAACTTGTTTTCGAGTGTGCGTTGAAACCAAACCGAATATCAGGTAAAAATAAAACGTATTCATGTAAAACAGTTATTTATGGACGGAGAGCTGACGACCGAAACGGCCAGGTAATTTGATCATTCATATAAATGATTTATCAACTTACCTAGAGCACTCTAAGAATAAAAATGTCGACCTGGCAGGATTCGCGTGGTGGATGTGGGTGTTATGGGGTGGGGGAAAAAAAAGGTAATTTGATCAAGATTACTTTTTATGCCAAATGGATTGAGTACCTCTCCAAAGTACCAAAAAAAAATCTGGCGTCATTTGATTGGTGGAAAGGTATCGCCAGGCTTAATTACAGTGCTGATTTTTAGGTAATAATAACAAGGCTGGCTTTTTGTGCTTAAAGTTTATTATGCCCAGAGGCTAGGGAAAAAAAGCCAGCCAATAATAGTGGTGGGAACGTGTCGAAAAAAATAATTCAAAATCTCGTATTTTGTGCGAGAAAGAGCTGAGGGGCATGAAATACAGAAAAAAAGAGCACGGACGCCGTCGTCGCGTGTATCCCCTCCACGCGCTGTTTTTCATGCCCCTCAGCTCTTTCTCGCACAAAATACGAGATTTTGAATTATTTTTTTCGACACGTTCCCACCACTATTATTGGCTGGCTTTTTTTTCCTAGCCTCTGGGCATAATAAACTTTAAGCACAAAAAAGCCAGCCTTGTTATTATTACCTAAAAATATATTTTTTTTCAGCTCTGTAATTAAGCCTGGCGATACCTTTCCACCAATCAAATGACGCCAGATTTTTTTGTGTGTGCTTTGAAGAGGTAGTCAAACCATTTGGCATAATAAGTAATCTTGATCAAATTACCTTTTTTCCCCCACCCCATAACACCCGCATCCACCACGCGAATCCTAGGTCGACATTTTTATTCTTAGAGTGCTCTAGGTAAGTTGATAAATCATTTTTATGAATGATCAAATTACCTGGCCGTTTCGGTCGTCAGCTCTTTGACTATTAGTCGGCAGTATAAATGGTAAATACGGGCAGTTTGTAAACGTTTTGAACAAAGAGGTAGATTTATTTAAACCCTAATTTTCACGAAGGCTGAATATTCAGATTGACTTCACATGCTAAACAGGCAGACTGCCCTGCCGGATTTTACCACGTATCTAACGGAAGGCTATTCTCCTTTGTATGCTTGTTAGCCGATGGTATCGGTGCCCTGAAATAATGATGCATTAGGAATACAAACTCCGAACTTAACACTCAAACAGATCGAGTCTGATATTTCTTGTACATATATATTATATGATAATACAATCAATTTAGTAAAACAGTAATTAAAAGCATCACAGAAATTAGACTAAGAGAAATATAGAATATGAACGTATCCAAAGGTATGATGATCTTTCAGAACCAGAAACATACAAATTTGCCATCGATTTGGTACATATTTTTTTTAGTAGACGTCATGATTTCAGTAGCTCAATGATTTTAGTAGCTGCAAAATAAGATACTTGATCATCATCATCATCAGCCGGGAAACGTCCATTGCTGGACATAGGCCTCCTTCCAAACATACTTAGTACTTTACATGAAAACTTCACCACCTCCGTGGCCAAATTGCTACACGCTTGGACTCCGACACGAAGTTCCGGATTCGATTCCCAGTGGCTGTATCTATCGGTATTCGGTTTGGTTGGTGGTACAGCATTTTATGTCCGCCTGGCTAGCAATCACTATGCTATCTAAGACTGCCGCTAAACAGCAGTGCCAATTATAGTACTGGTTGAGATCCTAAACAGCATTGCTAATTATAGTACTGTTGAGTTCCTAAACAGCAGTGCTAATTATAGTACTGTTGAGTTCCTAAACAGCAGTGCTAATTATAGTACTGTTGAGTTCCTAAACAGCAGTGCTAATTATAGTACAGTTGAGTTTCGGTATTTATGAAAGGTAGCAGTGCCAGCGTGATATTATATTGTTTACATTTAAAATACATTTAGTTACTAGCGGCCCGCCCCGGCTTCGCACGGGTGGACATTTATTTTGGCATAAATGTACAGTAAATGTAATCTTTCTAGATCATTACAGAAATTTTTAGAACTTTCCATAAGTTCTCATGTGAACTTCTTCACTCATGTGAACTTCTTCACTCATGTGAAGTTCACATGAGTAATACAAGGACATATATATATTTTTTAATATTTTTGGCACCCACAACCACCCATTTCCACCCATCGCGACCAAACTCCCTTACTTTAATGAGGAAACCAAGGGGTATTCACTACACCAACAGGAAGTTGATCAGAGTTGGTGGTGATAGAGAAAACCCTGTCTTAACGAACTAACATTAGCTTTATATATATAAGATTATGCCAATGTTTATAACGGTTATACCTTCTAAATATGCTAAATACCGCATAAATGTAATAGACCAGGGTCCTATGCTGAAATTCCCAGCGGAATTGGCCGCTGTTTGACGTATTGGATTTCTCGTCTAAATTTGCGGCGCACCCAAATATTATTACGTTCATTACAGCGAGCTAGAGTTAACTTATTTATTGCGGTTATTGATAGATTGAACAATGAACACTGATAGAAGTGGAGATGTTAAACTGTTTAATAACGTCTAATATGAAACGATAAAATTAATCTGTTCCAACTATATAGATACTGATAGATACCAGTGAAAATATGATATCACACCAACAGCCTTTATATGTCCCCATTGAGGCTCAGGCCTACTCTCCTGCAGACTTCACACACACATTTGAATTTCTTCTAGTGTGCAAATTTCCACACGATGTTTTCCTTCCCCGAAAAGCCAATGGTAATGATTTTTATCATTTTACATAAATTACAAATTGGAACTCATTGGTACGAGCCAGGATCGAGAACAGAGAGGCCTATGTCCAGTAGTGGACTGCCACACTGGACATGAATAAAGACTCTTCCTGTGCATTTACCCATAGATCAACTTTTTGTTCTACAGAAAAGGACTTGCTCAGTTCGCCGTGACGAATGAGTTCTCTACAGAGACCGTTATCACCACGCTTGCTCGCAGAACTATATCAGTGATAAACAGATGAAAGCTGATGCCCATCCCCTGAAATTTTCCCAAAGACGCTATCTAAGACGCTCAATTAAAGACGTGGTGATTCTAAAGCTTAAACGTAACTAGTACCTAATCTGCGGCTTAAACGACATACCAAATAGTAAACACGCCAAAGTGAAATGAAACTCGTAGGCCATAACAGGATCCTCCACATATTTTCAGGTGCGCGTAAAGGTGAGCCTTTGGTGCTAAAACGAGGTAGTAAAAATGATATTAATTTTCGCGGGACCAACCCGCTTCGGTTTATTTAATTTACCTAATTGACACCGGTGGGGTGTAAACGTTGCCATGGTTTGCCCTCTTTCGTAGAGTAATGAATGTTCGGCGCTATGGGATTTTAATGTTAGAAGAATTGTGATTTATATACCACAAATAAACCAAGGCGCTTTGTGTAATTAAGGGTTGCTTTACTTCATGATGCTTTGTGTCCACAGTAAACGGGGCGTCACCTAACTGTTAGGAGTTCTCTGACTTTTAACAGTCGCAGTTAAAGGCAAGTCTTTTCAGGTGAATTTACGCTTTCTCGTTTATTTGAGTGGTTGACGCCACGAGACCCCACGAGTTTTACCTCTGTTTTTATACTACAAAAGAAGTGCTTTTTTATGAGGAAGTGTTAACTAGTTTTAGGGCACGCCCTAATATTTTTACTATAGAAGTCTTACAGGTTATTAATATCATGGTAACGAGTAAAAAGCAAAACCCTGGCATATAATTACCATTCAATTTCATTGTTGTTACAACAAATATCTCATGGGTTTGCGCTTGGCCTTCATCTCATATGTCATTGGATGCTAAGCGTGCGCACCCCCTCAATCTAATAATGCACTGGCGGTGCTACCTTTCATACCGGAACACAACATTATGTTATGTTACATGCTGACATAGAGAATACCCTACCACCAACCAAACCGAGTAGTGACAGTGGTAATCGAACCCGGGACCTGCGAGTCGTTAGTCCAAGCGTGTAGCCACTATAACACGGAGACGGCAAGCCATAAACAATAAAAATATTTTCATCATCCTAATATTAATTCTTAGCTAGTTCAAAGCGTCGTCACAATCGCTCGATTCAATAAAACAATTACTCATAATCGGATACCCAATATTTCTCTACCAGTTAAATGGCATTGGGATATTGAGGAAACCCGTATGACTGGAGTCCTGATTCCAGTGGCCGCCTAATACCTACATTCCTTTGGCGTAAGTGACGTGAAACAATGCCGCAACCACAACCACTATTCCGCTTTACGTATGTACTTATGTAGTAAAGAAATTGTCATGCGAAAAGCGTACCTTCATATAAGAGGCGCAGACTACACGATGGAACAAAGTGTCGACATTTATTTGACAATTGTCAGTCGAGCCGCGTCATTGCGTGATCACTACAACTTCCCGTGGATGTAACAGTGGGACACACTCATCTGAATAGCTGCTTATCGAAGCAGCGAGGTTCTACCTATCAACATACAGCAATTAGTAATCTTTTGCGCTTTGACTCTTAAAGCACTACCTATCCGACCTTAAAACAATCCACAATTACACCGTCCCTAATTACACCTACCGCCGCTCTCCGATCCTCTCAACGCAAAGCAACAGCTTTAAGAGGCTATGTTGGTAAGACTACGTGGTCGGTTTCAAGGTTGCATTGTTTTGTAGCTGTCCCTCTCCGAGCCCTATCCTACCCGAGCGCGTACGGTGAGACAGTATACATTACGCGATGTTATGCACCCGTTATTTGGATGTTTCGTAGTCCAGGGATCATTTGAAGGATACAGTATACTAATGAAATTTCAGATGTCGGTGGTTTTTCCAAATTGTTCTAAATTGATTCATACTCTTGTAAATCAGGTTCAAAGTTGGGGCTTTTTATTACCGAAAAATACAATACTTTGACGCCCTGTAACTCTGGAAGTATATATTTAAACGAAAATCTGACTCACCACCGACACAGATATTTGTTTCTAGATTGTGTCTTGAAAATTTCATAGATTTTCATAGCTTAATACTCAAAATATGACTGGACTACGTTTGTATGGGCGCTTTGACCACAACATACCCTCTTAAGCCAAGGTTGAGCCCAAGCGGGTGCCATAAGGCCAGTAAAATCTTAACCGACTGAGCGCCTTTCGCGTTCAATAAGTCGCATTAGTTTAATCCTAGAAAGAAGAAAAAATTAATAGCACACAAATAGCATCCGTTCACTGCGAATCTTTGATAAAAAGCAGTGACAATGTTGCCGTAGAAAAATATTGTAACTTTATATTCGATTAATGTATCCAGTTTTATGTCTCGTATATTTTGACAAAGAAAAGACGGCTCATTTCCAGCCACAATCCATCAGAATTATGGAGCTGATTACGAAGAGGAATATTGCGTTTGTTGACTATCAGTGACTACAATTAAAAATACTGTCCCATATTTCGCAATGCATAGTACAGAGATTAGAGGAGACCCCATCATTCTAATCTCCGTACATACGTATTCGATGTGCAGCTATTCTACATATTGTTAGAAAGATTCCGTCCTCTGATTATAAGAATCGGTAACCAACAAAGACATGCGCGCGACAAAGGTTTGAATCACTGTTTCAAAATGTTAGTGGCAAACTGCGTCTAAAGCAATATATATAAAACCAAGAAATAATTTAAAATAGAAAATATCTAGTGCAACATGAATCTAAACTCTAGATCAATGTTAGTAATGATCGATTACAATTGATGCAAATCAATGTTCAATAGATGTCGCTAACGCACTATATGGCGGTTCTTATGATAGAGAAGAATTTCATACCGTAACGGGAAGCTACCGATGGGTTAGGTATATGGCAAAGGGTTCGCCCCGGACTGACCTGACATCATCAAATCCCGCTCGTGTCGAAAAAAATTCACTATTCTAAAGGTTTGAATCGCCGTGGTCTCCAGTGTACTTTGCAGTTCTGCAACCGTGATACACGAGTATACCTCTATAGAAGAGGTTTATGAGGTCGAGTGGAACGTGTGAGAATCGCTACAATGTGGATTAGAAAACTGTATTCACATTGCACACTTTATTTTATCGCCACCAAGTGATATCGTGACGAGTTTAAAACGTGAGTTACAGTCCCACGGCGGTCTTAAATTTATTTATCGTTAAGTTCTACTGCATTGAGAAACATAAACAAAATCTGTTTATTTTTCATCATGACATATTTCTTATGCTTTATCTTTAGATGCAAAAGTCCACAATAGGACAAGCTCCCTCCTTTCTTCTTCTTAAAACAATTTCTTTAAGGTAATTCACCACAATTGGTGATCGTAGGTAGTTACCAATGCTCTACAGAGGTTGGTGGTAAGCAAGCCGGCCACGCGGGCTGGTGTTACGACGCAATGTGCCATAAAAACTGAAGATAAGCCCCGCGCACTTATATCACTACAGGCATATCTCTTTCCATTTGCCAAGACGACACGATTGTCGTAAAGGTGTTAGTGAACAATTGAACACGCGAACATAAGTGGTTTAAACTATTAATTATCAATTTCACAAGATGTCTACTTTCAGATGTCTTGTCTTGAGATTGACTCGATTTTTGTTCGATTTATTATCACAGAAGCCCAAGTGAGTCAATACGTGCGTTGTTTTCTTATTATTATCATAATTAGGTGTGTAACGTATATTTCTGACCATATGCCTCCCCTTTGGTACGCTACTACGATAATACATATATACCCGGGACTTTTATGGGCATCATTCCAATATCGGTCTACCATGGCATTGCTAAGGACAAGTTTATTAGGCACCATTTGAATGAAACGTTAAGGAACATTTTCTATCTCTTATAAGTACCTAGTTCATAAGTTAATATATAATTATTGTATGTGAAGTATGTATTGTTACTGATATATATTAGTTTGTTCTTTGTATCTAGTATTTATGTAATCGTTTATTATATTGTACACGCCTAACTGCCCTCCTCTCTTCACTATTTCTCACTTGAAGCAGGACTGCTGTAAGAAATTTCTTTTAGAAATAAGCTGTTCCTTTTGTATATATTTTACGTGTACAATAAACTGTTCAAATAAAATTAAAATAAAAGAATCTTGCACAATTTGGGTCGTAATCTTCCCCCAAACTTAATAAGCGCGGCAATGGACACGCGCAGTCATAAGCTCGACAAAGTAGAGTTGTTTACTACCAGTAAACATAATCAATAATCGTAACTTATGGGACGGCCCGACTTTTTAGTGATACTTTCGTGGTAGCCAAATATGGTAGGAAGCGTAAAATTGGGCAATATCCTACGGCGAGACGGCTTAGGAGACTTAGCGACGACTTTTATATAGATTCCATTTTTACTCCGGAACGTGTATGGTTGTATGAAGACAGTCTTTAATCTTGGAATTAGTTTTAGATTACTTTCGCTATAGTCTGAATAGGTATATATTTTTTAAAATCCATAGATAGGCTTGAGTTTTACCACAATCTCACCTGTTGTAGCGGCGAGGTCAAGGGTGGAACATATGTTTCTATTTATTTATATATACTTAGTATGTGACAATATTATGTTAATCTGTGAGGAGTAGTCATATTAATTACTAAAAGGTTTTGTTTTAGAAGGACGATGTAAGACTTTTAAAGCTCCTTCGAGGCTTACACAGTTTGACAATCCGAATGTGTGGATGTGGGAGTAAGATATCTCTTATACTGGGTTTGTTCTGTGATCAATGTTATCTAAGTTTACCAACAGACAGCAGTACTGTTGTGCTCCACTAATGAAGACAACAGTGCCAGCTCCTCATTAAGGCTTATGGGTAAACATGATTTCTAGTGAAAGTCCTTATCATCACTTACCTGCAAGTAAGACGAAGGCCAAGTGCAGAATCAATTTTACATATTTTTAACATTATTAATAAATTTAAATCTATAGACCGACCATTTAAATGAGTCTTCTCCCGCGCGGTACAGAGGCGCAATGCGCGCCTTCCGCCCGCTCCTCTCTCGATCCCCTTTATCACCGTAACCCCGCTCCCCTGTGCCGCGCGGGCGAAGACTCATTTAAGCGGTCTACCTATAACCGGTTTATTTGTTAGTGTTTGAAAAAAGGGTATAGTGTCATTTATAAACGATGAAAAGCTACGTAACACGGAACACAACGACGAAGACAGACCTATTGACAGAACCTTTTTTTCTTAATTAAAAACATAAATTTGAATACAGAATGCCAGCAACATTTTGCTTGATAGTGGTAAAGGTAAGGGCGTATACTATATAACTTGTATGCGCAATAATTGTGTTATCGTCCGTTATGTAGTCACGTCTTTATTGCGTATTGTTCTTGTACTCATGACCTAGTTTTCCCAGTACTCTTTTTGTTCACGTTATAACGGTAAAAATGTCCGATTGTCACATTTGTTTACATACTTTTTGTAACCTCTTCTGTAGCTTCGTGGCTCAACAGAGAACCGATACCTTGTCGCAGGTTCGATTCCTAGTGGAGTACCTACAATTAAGTTATTTAGTTGTGTCCCAAAATTGTAGAATACTGCATGACTTAATATTTAAATAAATATATATAATATAAACTTGACGTTTCTGAATGAGCAAGTTTTAACCAACATCAAATTTGTACATTTTAGGGTTCCGTAAAAATGTAACCCTATTAAGATTTTAGGTCAACGCATTCGAAGATACAGCTGTTTATGCCACATTTTTTGAAGAAGAATTAATCAAAACCTATAAGGTATTTCTCATAGACCTAGAATCATGAAATTTGGCAAGATGCAAGGTCTTACAACACAAGTATAGGAAATTCATCCGAAATCCATATCTTTTAAATTAAATTACATTAAAATCGCTTTTTTAGGATTATAAACTTACATTTACAGTTAAAGTACTTTTAGGCTTTTGCTTTGTTCGGTGAATATTATCTGACCTAATTCTATTCATGATTTCAGTATGTTAATTTAAATTCTGAATGGAACCCAAAACGCAAGTCCGACTCGCACTTGGCCGTTTTCTAAATGTGTATGTTTTGCGGACGGACACACAGACGCACAGACACAGTTATAGCCCCTTGGTACTCTTTGGGAACAGGAAAAAAAAGAGTAAATATTTGTCACTTTGGTTAATGACTGTTAATTAGCGAAGGCAGTGTTTTTAGCAAACAACGTTTTGTTTTGACAACGACCCTCGGCTTTAAACACAGCTACTTCGTGTCATAAGCCTGGTCACAATGATAAGGATCCCGAATAAAACTCCCAAACAAACTCAGAACTAGGGTAACGTAACGTCAAGGGTAGGTAGGAATGGGTAGATTTCAGAAACGTATGTCAGTTCAGTTCTCAATAGACGGGGTGGAGCGGGTAGAAACTAATCTGTCATAAAATGTCATTGAAGTCCACACGTCTCAAAAAAATCTAACTAAAAAATTTTGACAGATTTATTTCCACAGCAGTTATATAATATTTAGTAGGTGTAGGCTTTGCATCAAAGAATTTAGTTTAGAAACTCATTGCTTTAAATTCATACCAAAAATATACATTAAATAGTTAAATCTTGCTACGACGTTGCCATCTATGAATGAATTGTTTATTGTACATATGAAAATATTACAGTGACAATCATAACCAAAATAAAATTGTACAATTTGAGTTGCCTATCCCTAAGAGAAATTTCTCCCGGCACTCACACTGAAGCTTGCAATAGTAGACCTACACATACATGCAAATAAACAAAACAAAACAAATATGAATGAAGAACCGTTTTTGTTTTAAAAAAGTCTCATTGGCCGGAACTTCGTTAGTAGAAGACGCTCAGAACACAACAGTGACGTCATCAATCTATCAATATCAGTCAAACTTCAAACGCTTGGAAGGATGGTTGTGGTAGTTCAGGTGGTAGTGTAACTACCACTAGTGGACTTATGCTGATGTAAAATAGATTGTTTTTATCGGAGCTATACCGGAAATAGAGGTAAAAATATGAGAACATATTAGAATATCTAATCCAACATTAAACTAGAATACCTTGCCATTTTGGTCAGGACTTCATTTTACAATGCGCATGGTGACCCTACTCGTAACGCAGTCTTCGTGATTTTCGAGATTTTCATCCCTTTTATATTAAGTCGGAAAACTTTACCGGTATGTTTTAGAACAAGGTTTTAAAAGCGCGGCCGGAAAACTGAATCGGCATGATTGGCTCATTTCAGTGTTCAGAAAAAAATGAAATATGTTGAGTCACTCGACAACTTTTTAAAAAGAGATTATTGTTTATGCGTTGAGGAAGAAAACTGATGAACTATGTCCTGGTAACTAAAGCCTAGACAGCGAAGTCACTTTCAGCCCACAAGTAAAGGTAAAGTCTATTTTACCTTTAATATTACAGACGCGGCAAAGGTTACCGCGACAATTTTCCAAGCAATTTTACTGCCACTTTAAAAACCGTCTTTGTACAATCGGTCGGTAATAGTCGGTATAATCAATATTTTTTTTTATTATTCTATACTATTAGGTCACCGGCGCTTGTGCTCGAATGGAAATTTATTGCTGAGTGGTTCATAAAATCGTTAAAGTGATCGACGTCATTTCAAATTCCACGATTATGTTTTGCCCAAAAAAATAGAGCGGTATCGTGAAAAATTTTAGCTTCATGTTCAATTCTATCGTACGTACTAAATCAAAAAACAAAACAAACAGTTTTTATTAAAACTTAATAAAATATTGCGTTGGAGAAAGAGGTGAAGTAGTTTTCGTTTTTAATTGCCCGTCTCCGAAGGATCTGAACGGGAGTCATATTTTAAGTGAACGCTGTCTTCCTGCCAAGACATCTGCTTCTGAACAATTCCAGATTTAAACTTGTGAGCGTGTCCAATTCAACTAGGCGAAACATTCAGCGTATATAAAAGTGACCAGATTGCAGCTTCCGTTACGTCGTTTTGTTTGATAGTTCTAATGTTTTCTTGTGTCTTAAACTCTTGCCAGAAGGTTCAAATACCTATCGTATACATAGAAACTTTCAGTCGTAAAGTAAAGCTACATAAATGCTTTCAATCATTTTCATAACCTAAACGAATGAACAGATATATAAACGGCAATCCGAGACAGCGATTCTGATAAAAAGCGACGCTTAGCCATAAAAATTTAGACGGATGCCTTTGTGGAAAGCAAAATGGCCATACTCCTTTGAATACGTAATAGCTTCATCAGTGAAATTCTTTGTCTTATGAATAATTGAACGGGATTATTCAATAAGATGTAGATTGGGGTCGTTATAAGTGTATACAATACACATATGTATATAAATAAACAAAAGGGAATCATAAAAATATTCTTGATTCGAGAACTGTCTACTCTTGTAATAGGAAATAAAGACTCGAGCAATAAATAATGAATGTAATTCGGATACAAGACCATACGAAGACTTTTACTACTTACTCGTATGTACATGCGTAAGCGACGTCGCGTCGCGTCATAAGCAAGAAAACAATGTTTACGATTTGACCGTCTTTGTATGGGTATCTTCGGATATACAGGAATCTGTCTTTTATTTGGACTTACTTTTGATTAGGTCTTGAAAAATCTACTATAGTTCATAATCCTTCTGTCTCCTCAAAGTTGTAGCTCAGCAATATGGATGCGACTTAGAACTGATTTGCAGTAAATCAGTTCGCTCAGATCCTAAATACGTAACAAAATAATCCCGACGGATGTCTCTCTAACAAGGCCGCATTTTTGCGGCTAAGAAATTGCGTTTCTCAGAAACGAACTAATGAAACAGGAAAATCAAGTAATTAAAGATAAAGAGAGACCCGTAACGTACATACACCAGAAGAGTAGGGATGTAGGCAATAGAGGGAGATAATCTGTATCACAATCATTTCCCAGGAGACCCATACGAGAAAAACAACTCAAAATGAAAAGAAAACAGGAAGGTGAAATTCAGGTGAATCACAATTGCGGCTTTCGTGTCCTGGGCAGAATCTGGCAAGCTACTCATTTAAATTAATAATTTTGAAACTCGTAAATTTGAACTAGGTAATTGTGAGAAGAGATTCGCCCACGGAATCCTCTTTTCAGTTTTATGATTATTGTCATTCATGGCTATAAAATTCCCGCCTAAATTGGTATTTTGCTAATACTGTACTCTGCATTGTGGCAGCCTTTGTTGGTCTGAAAGTGGCCACAACGACAATGTGAAGTTTTCAGTGCTTACGCTAATAGTCATGTAAATTAAATAAGCTAAAGTAAACTTTAAAAAAGCACTTCAACGAACATAGCGTGTTCCCGTTTGTTTCCTGCACACGAAAATTCTCCAAAGACACGTGTTTATTAACGGCTAAAAATCAAGTTTAAACGCGATTTTAGTCACAGCGAGCGTCGACTCGAAAAGCAGTTGAACACGTCAAGAAATCAAAAAGCTCAACTCACTACAGAAATGAGGGCAATGATCCACTTACAGGCTGGAACCGGTTTCGGTTCGGAATAAATCCGTCTCGGCACTCTTGCCGTACTAGGTTTAACATTTACGACGAGCTTAGTACATTAGAGTTGTACCGTTCTGTTTGTATTGACGGAAATAAAGACTGTGATAAAATACTCTTCATTTCTTTGTTAGCCTGGAAAGTCCACCGTTGAACAAGCCGAACAGTAGAAATAAACCATCACGCGAAAGGCCATGCAAGAAACTTTTCAATATTATGGCGGGTTGTTGGATGGGAATGAGTAAATGCCCACACCAAGGAATATTTCTCTATGGCTTCTTGAACAATCATATTAAAGAGAAAAACACATGCTAATTATGATTTCTTTTAGAAGAATTATAGTAAATTTAAGATATTTTGGATATATAATTAAGGAGTTCAAAAAGAACTAAGAAACCGACTTCAACTGCCCGACAAGTCTGCAGCAAATTTAAGATGGTTTTCTCATGGATGCTATAGTCAGAATTGTACCAAATTGAAATGTGACCACACGAGAAGCATCAGCTTTCAAATAAAAAAAGGAATAATCAAAATCGGTACACCCAATCGCAAGTTCTGAGGTAACTAACATTATAAAACATACAGTCGAATTGAGAACCTCCTCGTTTTTTGAAGTCGGTTGATAAGATATAAAGCTGTACTATACCTACATTTCTAACAAACTTCAAATTCCATCGTTTTTGCCCGAATCCTAAGAAACGGCAAAACCAATTTACATAATATTTCCTGAGCATGATCCGATTAGGGTCTGGTTGGTGGAATCGTCTGTTTGACAATCCCGATGCAATATTTAATACACTCGATATTCTGAATTATGTGGAAGAAGAGAATCTCTTATCACCTGTTTGCTTTCAATTAATCAAGATGTTCAATCGAGAGCCATTGACAATCGAATACTTAGAAATTCTTGCTGTGGAGACGCAGTGCTTCGAGTCTTGCTTAGAAACTCGAATTAGTGTCGTAAATAGTCACCAATATACATTTACTTGATGTTATCTATCCCCTACATTATAACTATACTGATACTATCCACGAATCATGGACATCAAGACTTTCCTCATGTACGAGTATGTATAAGAAACTGTATGTTTTCTTAGGCCTATTGTCAGGTGGGAATATGAACGCGTTCCCCTTACGATCCGTCCTATTGTTTTACTCGGCAGATTCCGATGGCAGAACGCTGTCTATGAAAGCCACGGTCAAAGACTGTGTAATCAATTTCAGGGAATTAATTTTCCGTTAAATTCAATTTTAAAGAAGGAAAAGAGTCTTATTCCCAGTACATACGAGTACGTCAATATACAGCTTTTTGTCCTTTTCTTTATACATCTTTAAGAACGTAATCATAATATAAAGCTTTGAGCGTCGCACGCTCATACGCACAAATAGGATTATACGAGTACAAATACATTCCCACTGACAGGGATTCTAATAATATTCAGGAATCGGGTTTTCTTTATGAGACCACAACGCCTGGCAGAGGTTGATGATCTTAGTAATATGTCGTTGGTACATGTGATGGTACATAGTGGGCCATAGTTCTTCGCGCGCTAGAATTTCCTTAATCTGAAGCCGAAGCCGCAATCACAGAGCTGCCAAAGTTAGTACTCGTATATTACAAGAAACGTAGATTTCATCAAAATGTTATATAATATCTTGGGTTACAATAATTTACATTTTTAGGTATACTTTTAACTAATAAATTTAATTAAAAATGTAAAATCTGTATCATGACAAAATTAAACATTTGGTAAATGCAATCCATACTAATATTATTAAAGTAAAAGTGTTTGCTGTGTTTATTTGCCCTTCAATGCCTTCACGACGTAACGGAGTGTCAGAATACGTTAATTTGTTATGTATGGATAAATAAGGTAAAATTTTATCCCGATTAAAAATGTAGTTTTCGTGGGATAATTTATGAAATCCACGCGGATGAATTTACGGGAAAAAGCTAGATGTACATGTTAGAACCTACTTAAACTTTTATAAATTAGATAGGTTAGACTGGTACAATCTTACCTGGTGGTAAGCGACGATGTTGTCTAGGGTGGTTCACGGTTGCCTGGAAATAGCCTACTCACTCTAGCCTTGAAGACATCCAAGTTTGAAGCGCTCGGAACACACAGAAGCCGGCAAGAGATTCCACGCCTTAGCTGTACGCATACTAAATAATGAAGCAAAATGTTTCGTGCGGAATGGTGGAATATCAACTAAGTTTAGTGAAACACACTTCCATAGCCACTTTTAAATATCAAGGTTTTATAACTCCGACGCCATTTTTGAATATCCCGTTATAAGTGGTTATTTATTACTCGCGTTCTCACAGATATCATACTAGCTCGCCTCGTAGTGAATGCTCATCGGGTTGCCTTCCAAGAAACACACTTCTCGTACTTCAAATGCCAGAAGGCAGGTTCACTGTGTCGTTAAATGTCAGTCACATCAATCAGAACCATTGTCAACCAAACGTGAGAAAGACGCACTGCGAAGATCTTTTTATCGAGATTGTGAAATCATAAGTATGCACTGTGTTTTTCATATTCAAGTTTACGTACTAAAGCGTGTATATCAACGAAGCTTACAAGTTTTCCTCTAGACTTCCTAATTTAACCTGAACATAGTCTGTACGATAAATCCAATTCGTAACTTGAGCATTATCCCCAACAACTTCCTAACCTAAGTCTGCCACCAAACTGCAGTGTTAATTAATAGCAGTTGTGTAATTGTGTTCCGGTATAAAAAATAGCAGAGGCTTTTGGGTGAGCACGCTTATCTTCGTTATCATCACGTGAGATAAAGGCCAAGTTCAAAACTAAGGCATTAATCTGATATTATAAATAAGAAAGTGCATCTCTTTGGTTTATCTTTCCTTTACTTCGTAAAAGAGTCCGAATGGCTTTATTTTCTCTATAGGGATAGTTGGAGGTCCCGGGTTCGATTCCCAGTGGGAGTACTTATCAGTACTCGGTTTGGTTGGTTGCAGGGTATTTTCTATGCCCGCCTGCCTGCCACCATGTTACCAAATTCTGCCACCAAACAGCATTGATAACATTACTGTTGTGTTCCAATATGAAAGTTAGCAGAGACCGTCTCATTAGATTTAGGCTTCCTAGGAGAGCAGGCTTACCGTCCAACAGACTTATTGTCACTTACCATCAAGTGAAATGAAGTTTGCACCCATCCATCATACATAAAAAATATTTCCCCTGATTCGTTGGTAGAGAAAACCTTCCATGCGAAATATAATTAAAACTTGCGAAAGAAACAATCGTACTTTCGCTAAACTTTTTAAGTGTTGTGTGTTTTGTTCATTTGTTACATCATTCAACTATTGTTCTATGGCAGGAAACTTGTCGGAATTTCATTGTTATTTCGGACAAATCGCGTGTTTTGTTATCAAGACTTCGTTGGCGAATGTAGTGGGTTTCAGAGTTCTTTTTGAACGTATTATAAGCGTTAGACTTATGAAATAATCCCACGGAAACTGCTAGTTCGACTAGGATAAAATGTAGCTTATATCCTTTGCCGATCCCTCAACTGTCCCTATACAAAATTCAAGTGTTTGTGACTCTCCATTACGACGTAATGGAATTACATGTTCAATTGGGATACAAAATAGCCTACGAGTCTCTTTTCCAATCCTCCAATCATTCCTGTTCCGAAATTCAATTCAATTTTCAGTTACAACCTGTAGAAAGTACAAAGATATAAATAAACTCTTGCATGCATTTATAATATTAGCATGGTTTTAAGTTACTATTTTAAACTATTTCTCAAAATTGACTAAAACGGGACATGAAAAGGTATGTAGAAATGAGGAGTAAAAATAAATTACAAGATAAGGTATATAACGGCTTAGCAGGAATACTTCCGTACACAGTTTCTTTTACCATAATCAAAAATATAAAATATTTGTGGTACACTCGAGTACAAAAATATGTATTCACTTTTGAACCATGTCACATTCACTCTTGCTTGTTTCTATGTTGTGTGTTGAAGGACATGCTAATTAAAGGTGAATGTGACATGGGACACCTTTATATATTTTAAGTTGAAGAATTCTATCTATACTGGATAGTCGACAATTTAATTACGGCATTGCGTGTTTAAAAAAATCTGCCTATGACTTACTATATGAATGTATGGATGAGAATCCTTACAGTGAAAAGCTTCACTAATATTTAGTGTTGATAGCCTGTGGCCGGGAGTCTCGTGTAAATTACTAATGCAAAAATTCAAGATCTAAAAGAATTTCGCATCTGCCTAAAAAGTGAGAAATCTATACTTTGGTTGCCAGAACAACAGATTCAGAAAGCGAGGCAGGTGGTCTACGTAACAAAAGAAAATATCATTTCACCAACAACTAAACCTATATATTGTAAGTGCAGGTGCAGATAATGCAAGGAATATATCTGTTAGGCACCTGTTAGGAGTTAAAAAGTAGAGATAATACTATTTTCCAAGAAGAATGCAAATACTTAAGTTCCGTATACAATAGACTTATTGATGCTAGTTCTCATGAATCAGAAGTTCTTCGAAGTACATCGAAGAATTGACAACGACGTCTATTCATGGCTTCTTTACAATTACCACGTTGAAGTTACATTTTTAAACGGAAATACAACATAACAAGTTTTATAAAGAGGTGGATGTGACAGAATCACGATTAACCAGTAGAATATCAGATGCACCTGTCTTCGTTATAAGTGCCTTAATTATTGTCAGACTTGTCTAACGGACTCCACAGGTTTGGTTTCAGAATCGGATACATAATTCAACAGTTGGATTATGGCTATGTCGGAATTATTATGAGTTTTTTCTTCATAATTACCACGCACGGCAGGCGTATTGGTGATCGCATAAGATGTTGTTGTTACATAGTGAACAATTCGTTGGGAAGGTCTAATTCTAAAGCCGAAAGCACACGGAATCCAAATCCAAAGATATTTGCTCAAACTTTGCTTTAGTGGGAACAGAAATTAACTACAGTTAAATGCTAGCAGCATTAATGTTTCACCTAGTACCTTTATATGCGGCCAAACTAAGACACTCAGCTTTTATTACTTCAGAAAACAAGACTAAACAACTTTGAATCAAGTAAACTGTTGCAGAACAATGGCTTTGTTCATTTCGTTTATTCAGTTACAATAGTTCCACGGATAATTATTTCTTTTGAATTAAAATAATAAATTAAAATGAATTGGTTGAAACACAAAAGGGTTACGGATTTCTGTTTACATAATTTTGTTTGTTCTATGATTCAGTGCAGTGAAAGTTTTCGGTGTTATAAGAGAAGCAAAGTTTAAGTTAGTTAGTTTGTTGTTATGTGGATGAGTTGTGGGTGCAGTCTCTTAACTTAAAAAAAAACAGCCAAGTGCGAGTCGGACTCACACACGAAACGCTGTATACCACAACACGTAGATAGTAGAAACATTTTAAGTTTTTACCTATTTCAGAACTGTGACAGAGGGTCGGGCGAAAAGCGGAGTCCTGTTGGGCACCTTTTGTGTATTACTGCTAGCATTTGCCCGCGACTTCGTCGCTTTCGGAAAAAATCCTACGGGAACTGCATGCTCAATCGGGATAAAAATTTGCCTATGTAATTTTCCGACCCTTTAACTATCCCTATATAATAAAATTAAGTCATTCTGACCCTACGTTACTATGGAAAAGAAGGACAAACCGACTCACTTTTCCACAATACATTATAGATACGTGATACATAGATAGATATATTACATATTAGTGTGGATTGTATGCTGTGGTGCTGAAAGCATGTACGAGTATTTCTGTTTCATTTTCGTTGGCAACAGCTTCATCACGTGTACCGATTCATTTCACTTGCATGGTACACTCGTGTACGAAAATATGTACCCATTTTTTCACCATGTCATATTTAACTGTAGGCCGAATAAACAAGCTCAAGTCACTCAGCGAGCTATGGAACGAACTATATTTGGAATTTCTCTACATGATTAAATCCGGAATGAGTGAATCTGTAGATGTCACCGACACAGCGCGACGAGTCAGTGAGCTGAAGTGGCAATGGGCAGTTCACATCGCACGAACAACGTATAACCAATGGGGTACAAAAAGTTCTCGAGTGGCGATCACGTATCGGGAAACGTGTACTGAGACTTCCTCCTACTAGATGGACCGACGATCTAGTAAAGGTCATCACCGGTCATTACGGCATACAATGGAGGAGGCGTAAGTCCAGTAGTAGATATTTCCCGGCAGATGATGATATGAAGGCCAAGTGCAAAGCAATTATGTAGTTATATAAAAAAACAGCCTGAAAGTTATGTCTGACTGAACCGGATCGGAGCCGCGTGACTCAACAAAAGCGGTTACAATCTTGCGAAACTCGAAGTTGGAACGTACTCACTCTCGACACGTTACTTTTGTTGTATTCCTCGAATCGGCCTCGTTCGGATTCTTGGTTTATTTCCCATTTTCGTGTTCCAAAGTTTTTTCTCCAAGCGATCCGTAACTTGTTCAGTCGAGTCGAAAAAAACTGATCGATATTCTACGAATTTTTTTGACCAAAGCAGTTGAAAGCTTTCTAGTATTGTTACTCGTAATTAAGACAAAATGAATTCATTTCATTGTTTTGATGAAATAGCATTTAGTATTCGTTACCAGGAATTCTGATTCGACGACGTGTACGGCTGTAATAGAATTAACATTTACGACCTGGTATTTTTCATGAATTACAGATTTGTGATTGTCTTTTAGTAGACGGTAACGCTGTTGGATGGAAAACGTGCTTCTATCTTCCCATGTTATCTTTCATTACTGGAACACGGCAATTCTATTACATTGCCCATTTTCACAGTATAATATCATATGTTAAAAAAACATGTGACCAAGGGAATTTATTGCTTTTTCTCCAAGTCCCTGTTTTAGTCCCTAATTTTCATAGAACATATTTCCTTAAACTTGAAAGTGCCAACATTTAAATACTTGATAATGAACCTTACGGACGACTACACAAACTTTTAAATGAATTATGTATGGAGCGGCCGGCGCCTCAATTCGAGGGACCTTCGCCAGACTTTTCCCTTCAAATCTCCAAAATATAAAGTCTGTAATTTATTTTGTTAATCTCATCTTTTGTTCCGGCTCATCGCGGAACTTGGGCGATTAAAGCGTTTCGATGAATGTTAACGCGGAACTTTGTAACAATTTTGTCGTATAAACTAAGAGTGGAAGCGCCCCGAAGCGAGGGATGCGAGTGCGTTATAAAATGCCTCTCACTAAGTAGTCCTTCAAAGTTGGTAAGACGACGTGAAACTTTCTTAGCGATACTTGGAGAATTCCGCTATACGCTCTTCTCTACACTCAACTCCACCCTATCGACTACTTAACGATAAATCCGCTGATATTAATTTTCGAAGCGATTTCGAACATTCCACAGCATCTCGTTAAATTGTTTAAGCCGGAAGTTTGTTTGGTTTTTAATCAGTTAAATTTTAAATCTACATACATGTGGAAGTTTTCTTTCGTAACTCACATTATCACACATAATGCAAACCACTGTTTCTGGAATACTCAGTAACGTTTATCGACAAGTTATTATGATATAACACTCATAGTGATAACTATACGGCGTTTGATAAAAAATACTATGTCAAGTCATTTATTATCATTCTTTCAACATTCTGGGTAGTACATATTGTATAAAATTATAAATTATATGACAAGCTGATACGATCAAATGCTTGTGTTTCAGATGCAAAGCAGGTAGAGACTCGAGTGTCAAATAACGCATAACTTCGTTATGTCACTTGATGTTTAGAATAGGATACCCATATGTCGTTGGGTGTCGTAAAACACGACTAAGGGAAAATTAATGCAGACGTGGACGTGTTACAGCGTAAAAGTGTATGAAGCTTGTGCTTGTGTATTTGAATCAAAGTGAAATTATTAAAAACTAATCTTATAAGCTTTATGACATCCTTATAACTTGATCTTTCGAAATTTTTGAGATCTGGTTTTTATATAAAAACCAATAACAATGGTACATCATTATTTTGTGGAATTGTGGATGTCTGAGGACAGATATGATGCAGGAGGTCAAAGTGTGGGGTGTATATAAGTATTGAAAGAAAGTGAAAGCATGACAGTTTTAGAGTGTGTGAGAGATTGAATTGAAGAGTGAAAGAGCCGACAAATTACAGAAAAAAGAGACGACGACTGATAACGCATTGACGGACGACTTGGGAGGAAGAAACGAGAGAAATGTAAAAAAGAAAAGCTCAATAATAAGGATTTAAAACGGGTTGGTCCGCCATACCTTACTCTAATTTGGTGTTTGCGCTCTATTAAAATCCTTATTTACGCCAATAATTGAATAATCGTGTCACTTCACACGCCTTTTACTGACAAGAAGCTGATTATATTCCAACCTGGCAACATGGTATCTGCATTAGTCTATATATATATATATATAGATAAGCTACTCTATAAGAACTAAAATTGTTAGTGATAATGTCGAAATAAACAACAGCTTTGAATTGCCATTGTTGTTATTGTCACGCCTTTTCAATTTAACAACTCTTCTTTCAAAACCATATAGTCATACTAGCCCTTGTACTCGTAGTTAATCACAAGCTGAAATTAACGAAACTTTACTCCCGTTTAATAATGTAGACTGGCGAAATTTAATATCACCATAGACCACGCCATACCACCGCGGGCAAATGCTTGAAATATGATACAATCTAACGTAAGGGCTGTGTTTTGTTCGGTGATTACTGAAACAATATCCACAACCTTCATTGGTGATTTTGATAAGAGATTAAACGCTATTTAAAAATCAAAGAATAATTTAAAGATGTATCGATTTTTTGTTCTAAAATATATTTTTTTAAAGGGCCCATAGAGCGCCAGTAGCGCTCTCATTAGATTTTTTAAAATTTTAAAATAATTTACATTAATTAGTTCTCAGCTTAATAACAATGCAGTATAATATTCAATACCTCGAATTTTGTACCAGCTCCCATGAATTGTTGATAAAATACAATAGAGACGATGCTGTTTATGAATGTCATTGTCAAAAACAATTGTTCGATCGGCACAAATAATAGCCCCTCTTTTCCAACCCTTAAATTATCCGTACATCCAAAATTGAGTCATGTACGCCGCAGTCGCCATCCTTTCATTTACTTTAACTAGAGGCGGCGTGTGCCGGAAGGTATTTACAAAGGCGAAATTATTTAAGCGAAACGACCTATCACTTTAATAGTAGTAATCTCGGAAGTAACTGCATAACTTTGTCTTTTAGCATGGAGATTATATTTTATCCCAATAAAATAAAATGTCAACGCTGATGTACCCACTCGCGAATAATTGTTGAAAGCAATAACAAAATGGATAATTAACAAAAGAGTCCGGAATTCAAAACAGCCTCCATAGCTATCTGTTTATGATCACCAATAATCGCTATTGTCAGAAACAGGAACTCACGGGTTGTGCCCTCCCCTCACAAGGGTATGCATAATGCTCAACCTGCCTTAAACCAGGAGACAGCTTGTCAAGGACACACTCCGATATGAAAACATTAGGGGACAAGTGCCTCCATAATTTGATGAGTCGTATAAGGTTTTGTTAAGAATTTCATTTTTAACAGGAACTTTCTTAGTGACGGTACTTTATTATTGCATTGTAATCGGATGTGGATCGGAGGTGGGGAGTAAAGGTTCTCGAGTGGCGACCACGTACCGGGAAACGTCTACTAAGCCGTCCCCCCACTAGATGGACCGACGACCTGGTTAGAGTCGCGGGGAGTCGCTGGATGCAGGTGGCTCGGGACCGGTCGATGTGGCGTACCATGAGGGAGGCCTATGTCCAGCAGTGGACGTTTCCCGGCTGATGATGATGATGAATCGGATGTAAATACTGGTAGTATCAATCAAGAAATATCAAACGAGCACGGCGGGTTTATCATGTGTAGTTTAGGAGCTCATATGACCTTCCATAATCAGACCAGGCAAACGGTACCATGACATTGCATTGTCATCGAACTTACATATAAGTATGGCAAATTTCAACTCTAATTGATATCAGCAAGTGGTAAATAAAAGCTTACATTATTATTATACGTATGGCGATTTTCTTGTAAAAAATAAATTTTATAGGGTATAGATATTTATTGACAAATGACAGGCATTATTTATAATTATTAGAGTCTTAGCTAATTAATTATTCAATTAATTTCGGCATAGTATAATGACAATAGGCGTCAGCTTGTCAAGGACACTCGGAAATGAAAACATTAGAGTACAAATATCCCACAATTTGGTGATTCGTAAAGATGTCGTTAAAATATATCGATAAACACAATTTTTACGAAATAAAAATTTGCTGGTAGACAGAAATAAATGAACGTGAGTGATAATTCCTCCGGGTATTAATTAAGAAATCCATTAATTATTTGACATTTCATTAATGCATTTTAACAGTCAGACCTTAATGTATTTAATTACTTTTCTATTTGTTATCAATCTCAAGTCTAGTAAGTATTTGGTGACGTTTTTCTACATAAAATGATATAATGAATTAACTCATCTAATCGATTACGACTTTACAGTGTTTTTGCTTTTGTATATTTATTTTAAATTTACAAATGCTTCTATATTGTAAAAAGCGTCATTTTTCATTTAATAGACGCACCTAAATTTGAGGAAAATACTTGTTTCGGTAAACATAAATGTAAAATACTCGTAATTGTGCACAGTTCACTCACAAATAATACATATTACTGACGTGGTCATCGCACCGTGGTGCAGCTGACAGCCGAGTGTTGCCACACCAAAAACCTGTATACTACATCCCTTCCTTGTTTTAATTAAATAGGAATAGCTCCGAATAGAACGACCGATAAAATTACATCAATTTTATTAGTAGTGTAATAATTTATACTCATCTGAGAAGATCAATCTATGACTTGTTCATCATCATCCAACGGTCCCTTCAGCGTTTCCTACTTTATATCAATAACGTTTATTCAGAAACTTATATCCTCCTTCTTCCTGCCTATACCTTTTCCTTATTTTATCTTATTTTTCTATAATGTCAATCAAAGTAAATTCGTACTGGTTTAAGTTCAATGTCTGCCGCTACAGGTATTTTATCGCGAAACTGTGAGAGTTCGGCCGAAGTCCAGGCAAGCAGGCAGTTGATGCATGCTTTAATATTGGTCACAACAGGTCTTGGTAATTTCTTTACTTTGTAGTATAAAGTCAATGTTTCAAGATATAATTTCTATTCCTCTTACATATGTTCCTGATTGTTTCTACTCGCGGGCTCGTAATGTTCTTCACGATCTTAGTTTATTATAAATTTATTGACATAATAATCGATTAGGACCAGGAGATAATCATTTGATAGTACTGGTCCTAGGAAGTATATTTACCTGTCAACTCGAAAGTCAATATAAGTTGGATGTGGCGGGTTAGGAGCTTTACAAGCTTTACCTCAGTTCTCTACATATTTTCTATTATACTTTTTGGCCACCATATCTTAGCCCTGAGGCGAGACCTCTTGAGACACGAGACTACAGTTCCCTCGATGTTGCAGACGTTTCCTCGATGTCATGTAGTGGACCTACAACTAGTCTTCTATATTTTAGGGTTTCATATATATACTCGTACACCTATAGTGTTTCACTTGAATGTTTCTGCAGCAACAGATCGACTAAGTTATTTTCAGACACTTTGTTATGCATGTTGACAAGCCATTATTAGTAGTTTATTTCCATAATTGAGGGTCCACTTTCCAACATAGCCTATACAACGCAAGTGGTATTTCTTGTAAACTTTATGGCTGAAATGTACCTAATAAGTGATATTGCTACCAACTTAGCAATTAACGTCCCACTCCAATCCAATTTCCAGATAGGCATCACCCTACACTAACTTTGCTGAATATGACTAAAACATCAGATGGAAAGTATAGTTAGCATCTTTTAGTTTTTTACAATTGAAATTATTTTATCAGTGTTCTCATTTCTTAATTGTTGTTTTTAATTTCCAGTCATTTTCCTTGACTGGGGTACCCATCAAATATCTGACTCAAATAAATAATAACTTCTGATGTAATGATACAAGTGTAGTACTGCCACGTCAAACAAGTGTTCACTGTACTCCGAGTCGTTAAAAGTTCCTGATGATTATTATTGCCAGATCTCCCTTCTGTATCAAATGATATTCCTTTTCAGTCTAAACTCGCCGGTGAGTTTCGAGTCGCTTTCGGTGCTTGCCTCTGCGAAGGGCGATTACCTCGCGTTCCTCAGTGGTTAGTTACGCTGAGGTAATGGTGTATTTCACTGGTTGTTGAGAACCTCGATGCTTTGGATATTACTCTGCGGATCTTGTTTTGGGCCCTGTGCAAGTACATGATGTTTGAATTGCTGGCTGTTCCCCACTTCAACAATTCAATGCCGAGCAATTCAATGCCGTACGTCCATATTGGTATAGTAGGACTGAGTTTCTACCCAGGGGTTTCGTTTCCTTTGGATTTTATGTGGTTTTCCATGTGAGGCGCCTGTCCAGCAAGAATCCAAGGTACTTGACACCGTCTTGTCCAGGGTTTCAACTGTGTTATAGCAGTTATTGCTGAAGAGTGATTCCGTAAATATGTAATTTTACGATTCTATACTTTGGGTCTTTCACAACGGTTAAACCCAGGTTCTAAACCTTTCTTACTTAGACATAACTTAATATTTATTAAATTATTCACTTGATTTTGCAGCCTCAATATAAAATTCAAAACCATCCTCTTTGCTCTTCATTAGTCTATATATACAATTATACATACATCTTTCTAATAGTTACGTTGTAAAGATCAATAATAGCACACTCTTCAACGTATAAGACACTGGCCATATACTTCGCACGCTTCCTTTAACAATATAAGCCTTTGACTATTAGCCTTTATTATTGTTCAATAACATTGTCATTTCTTATTGATGTTTAACTTTACTTTCTTGATCTTCAATAACCTTGGCTTCTTTATTGGCCTTTAAACGCAACAGACTCTTTTATTGGCTGTTGAACGTGGTTGAACACATTGGTCTCTCTTATTGACGTTTTAACAGAACAGTATTTCTTATTGAACGTTGAATAACATTGGCCCATCTTATTATCCTTTCAACAAAACATACTTTCTTGACAATTTACAATCTTTGCCTCTCTTATTGACATTTGAACACATTGGTCTCTCTTATTGACCTTTCAACAGACAGTCTTTCTTATTGAACGTTGAACAACATTGGCCTATCTTATTGACCTTTCAACAGAACATACTTTCTTATGACTTTTAACTAACTTGTAAGTCCTTTCAATTTCATTTAGTTTTCACTTCGATTCCACTTCGATTCAATGTCGATTCAATATCGATTCAATATCGATTCAGTGTCGATTCAGTGTCGATTCAGTGTCGATTCAGTGTCGATTCAGTGTCGATTCAGTGTCGATTCAGTGTCGATTCAGTGTCGATTCAGTGCCGATTCAGTGTCGATTCAGTGCCGATTCAGTTTCGATTCAGTGCCGATTCAGTTTCGATTCAGTTTCGATTCAGTTTCGATTCAGTTTCGATTCAGTTTCGATTCAGTTTCGATTCAGTTTCGATTCAGTTTCGATTCAGTTTCGATTCAGTTTCGATTCAGTTTCGATTCAGTTTCGATTCAGTTTCGATTCAGTTTCGATTCAGTTTCGATTCAGTTTCGATTCAGTTTCGATTCAGTTTCGATTCAGTTTCGATTCAGTTTCGATTCAGTTTCGATTCAGTTTCGATTCAGTTTCGATTCAGTTTCGATTCAGTTTCGATTCAGTTTCGATTCAGTTTCGATTCAGTTTCGATTCAGTTTCGATTCAGTTTCGATTCAGTTTCGATTCAGTTTCGATTCAGTTTCGATTCAGTTTCGATTCAGTTTCGATTCAGTTTCGATTCAGTTTCGATTCAGTTTCGATTCAGTTTCGATTCAGTTTCGATTCAGTTTCGATTCAGTTTCGATTCAGTTTCGATTCAGTTTCGATTCAGTTTCGATTCAGTTTCGATTCAGTTTCGATTCAGTTTCGATTCAGTTTCGATTCAGTTTCGATTCAGTTTCGATTCAGTTTCGATTCAGTTTCGATTCAGTTTCGATTCAGTTTCGATTCAGTTTCGATTCAGTTTCGATTCAGTTTCGATTCAGTTTCGATTCAATTTCGATTCCATTTCGATTCCATTTCGATTCCATTTCGATTCCATTTCGATTCCATTTCGATTCCATTTCGATTCCATTTCGATTCCATTTCGATTCCATTTCGATTCCATTTCGATTTAATTTGGATTTAATTTAATAAAATATACAACCTGAAACTTTATTTCAAACCTTCTTCAAAAGGAGGAGGTTCTCAATTTGGATGTATGCTTTTTGTATGTATGCCACGCGATTAACTCCGCCAACCATGAATCGATTTTGATGATTTCCTTTTATTTGTTTGGCAGATACAGAGATGGTTCCAAACAAATTTTATCGAAATTGATGGAGCGCTTTTGAGAAAATCAACAAAACATTTATCCATATAATTCTACCTCTACGGGTGAACATTTCAGGGGAAGAACGTTGCAGATTTTTAGAGCAGCTGAAATCGGCTTCTTTGTTTTTCTGTAGCTCATTATCAATGTAGCTCTTGTTGATTTTTTGAACAGAACATACTTTATTTATTTATACATTTACTTTTAACAACTTGAAACTTTATTTTCAATGTCTACTCTTTTTTTTAAATCTTTGAACATAACATACTTTATCAATCACTTTTAACATCCTGAAACTTTATTTTCAATGTTCAACCATCATTAACGACCGTTTACAAATATAACATCTCATAAAGTAGCAGCACTATCCACAGCTATCCACACACAGTGTGGCTTGGCATACTGTTACTCTAAAGCAATATGCATGCTTTAATAGTATGGTTAGATGACATGAGTAAAATGTTCTAGCTCTGCAACTAACTCTAGTTCTTACCAGTGTTTCAAAGAATGGCTGTCCATACATGAATGGGTGAGATGCATCTAATTTTATTATTCCAATAATCAGTTAATAAATATTATTTTACTATTACTTTCATGGTAAACAATTCACTGGTACTGACTGCTTGATTTACTAACGTAAACATTTTTAACAACTAACGTAACAACACAAACAAAATTGATAGCCAACAGCTAGCTATTATTATGAATACATGAGGTGTTTACATGAAACCTGTCCTCTACTTTATTTCACTGTAGCCAGCAGTGATATGCAGGTAAACGTATGAGCTATTTATGCCCTGTGAATGAGTCCATTGGAGAGAAGTGTCCTATTACACCTGTCAACCATTACAAGTTAAACAATTCAACGTACCTTCAGGTTTGCACTCATTGTAACAAGATAGTGTTATCAATTACCACTCAAACTCTTCCTGTCTCTGCTTATATGCTCTCTCTGCTAGGTCTCTGCAAACGCAAACGTCAGGAACGCAGTGTCGCTGTTCGTGGTAACTTCATAATAGCGGTTAGCAACAAAGTCATGCCACCATTTTAGGTTATTTCTTGTACGCGTAACCAACCATCCCTTCCTTTATCAAGAAAATTAATAAGCACGCCTCGAAAGTTTTCCTCGATCGCCAGTTGTAAAATACTCGTAATTGTGCACAGTTCACTCACAAATAATACATATTACTGACGTGGTCATCGCACCGTGGTGCAGCTGACAGCCGAGTGTTGCCACACCAAAAACCTGTATACTACAATAAACATCATTGATTATAACCATCACGACACATTATTAAAAAACTACCAAATGCGTACAATTACTTATAAAAACCATTTAAATATTTATTTTATTCTGTTTTTTTTAGTATTTGTTGTTATAGCGGCAACAGAAATACATCATCTGTGAAAATTTCAACTGTCTAACTATCACGGTTCAAGAGATACAGCCTGGTGACAGACGGACAGACAGACAGACAGCTTAACAGTCTTAGTAAAAGGGTCCCGTTTTTTGCCCTCAAAGTACGGATCCCTAAAACCAAAGTCCTCGCCGCGTCTGTATGTTTGTTCTCAAAGATCTCAAAAACTACGGAACGGATTTTCATCCGGTTTTCATCTACGAGTATCAGTGATTACAAGGGTTTAGGTGTTTAATGCGTTTAGGGAAATATGACGATGATTGCTGAACGTGTTTGAAAAAAAAACGCTGCCTAATCCGTTTGAGATATAACAAAACAGTGTACCGTGGGACTGTTTCTCTTTCATATATCTACAAACAAATATACAATGGGAAATGCCTATCATTTAAGGATAGATCTCATATAATGTGGAACAATGTTGCAAAAGCTATATGGACGAGTACTGTATCAATCATTATAAAATTGTTAATCATTATACATTATAGTAACCCTGTACACCATATAATTTAAATGAATATCTTAGGAGTTATTGTAAGTTAAAAACTACACGCAAGAAAATATTCCAAACGGTCCCGCAGCAAAGCAACGCGACTAGCTTGCAGCCAGCCACTCCTGCCCACGCTCCGCCAACCGCTGTCACCTATTGTTTGTTTGTTTCTGTGATTATTTATCCTTTAAGTCATAATGGAGAGTCAAAATGGCTTGGTGTTTTATATATGGATAATTTTTTTTTCGCTATTTATATTTTTGTTATTGCTATGCTTGTTGAGGATCTCTGAAGAGTAAAAGAGTAAGTGGGGGGAGGGGGGGGGGGGGTTATTTATTTTAGCCTTTGTTCAGATATTTATTTTAAGTTAATCCTATACGGGAATTATATCTTATGAGCGATCCCAAATGATTATATAATATTTATGATATAAATTTGAGTAATTCCTCAGTGTGTAAGTAGTCTAGTGAGAGATTTTGAATGGTAGGAGAAGGATACTTTTTTATCCCGAACGAACAAGTAGTTCCTGTGGGATAATTTCTGAAGTCTGAATAATAAAGATTAGAAAATGTTATTTTTGACTCAGACACACTGCAACGCAGCTATGATAGTCCAGTGCGGGATTGGTCGGTAAGCTGGTCGATTTTCTGGCTTCAAAAATATTGATCCACTAGTTTCGTCTGTCCCTTACGTTACGCTGATAACGATTTGTATGTTTGGCGGCTGCCACGGTACGTGGAATAGAAATAACAATAACGTACGAAGGAAGGTATTGAATAACGTGAAAATAACTTGCTTAAAAAACGAAGGTATTACATAATGTGTCACTCTCACCACTTCAAAAATTCATTTAAATATTAATGGAGTGACGTTTCTTTGGATTTGAATAAACGGCAAAAAAAATTGTGTGTTCCTAAGCAAAGTAACGATTTTGATACTGGGAGAGCGAAAAAGCGGACATAATCTACGCCTTAAGATATTACAAGAAATTATATATCAAACCTAGAAATTACCGCGTGCTCATACAGTTTACTATCAGACGATTCACGACACATATAGTTTAGGGACACTTCACGTTTAACAACACAAGTTAAGGGAAGTACAGTTAGTGAGATGCTAATTAAAATTCTAACTTTACCCAACGATACCCAATATAACGCCCCTCGCAAGTTTTAACTCGAAAATCAATTTAAATTTCGTCACTTGGGGCATTCTTGAAACAGTTTATTTTTACATCGGAGTATGTTTCGTATTGTGGCACTATCTACGACCGTTAAATTGCAAATATACTGAAACATAGTGAAAATTTCAAAATTGCCTCTGAAGGGGTTTAATGTGGCGCCCGTTTGAACATTAAATCCTTTTACTAAGGTAAATAGCCGAGACAAGTGTAACGACAATTGCTGAAATGACAACGAATAAAGGTATTTATGCTAATTTCTGCAACCTGGAAGGCTGAACGCTCGTTAGACTGAGGGTCCGAAGTGGTAGAGCTAGAAGTGTATATTGACAGTTTCCAATTTACGATACCACTTAATTCAAGGATGATAGTCTATCTACGTTAATGACTATAAATTAATGTCTGTGCTACACTGTTCTCGGCCAGCACGTCAGTTACAACTAGTGACTTAGTTCAGCCCGTTAACATTAGTACATTACTCGTGTTAGATCAATCTAAACCTAGCATAAACATTTCTGAATTGGTATATCACAAAACGTACATTTCTGTGACACGAGTGTAATGATATGATTTGCTGTTTTTAGAACCCTTATAGTACAAGTAAATGCGTGCAAAAAGAACTAGAAACCGACTTACCCTAAAAGTTTACTTGTTTTAAGCTTTATATCGTTTTCTTATGTATGCCATGGTCAGAACTGGACCAAATTTAAATGGGACCACACGGGTAGCCACCACGGGTAGTTCACCCAGTCAAAAGTTCTGGGGTATTCGAATTGAGAACCTACTCCTTTTTTGAAGTCGGTTAATTACTCTGGTGTGTAGCAGTCTTGTCACAGATGATTATTTCGGGAACTAATAATGCTATCGACTTGAAATTTGGAAGATTTTTATTATTTTCTTTGCAAAAATGTGAATAATAATACCATACCACTTCTATCTCCAAAGTTTCCAAAGTGAAATTTTTGTAATAATCAAAGACACGACTTAAGATACGACGAAAGTCTATACCTAGAATACATTTTGAGATGTCAACAAAAATCTTGAACTTAGTTTTGCGGTTCGGAAAATGAAGCTTATTATAAACAAGGTATATCTTTACGTTTCTTTCCATGGTTCGGAGGCCTTGGCCAAAAATTAACGTATCCCTTGGTACGCGATTCCAATTCGCACTTGGCCAGTATTTTCATACTATTTTGAGAAGGATCAGTACGAAAATAGAATTTTTCAAGACATTTGGGTACTCTTACGCATCGCCTTTGGGTACCAGATCGTCTTTGCCGGAGCAATATGTTTGAGCAATAGGAAATGTTTGTTGTATAAACAGTTGGAAGGGCGTCGGACAAGTTCGGGTTTATTACCCCGGGCAATACCCCCTTGGGGCACATACCGACGATGTAGCTCTAATAGGGATCTATTGTCCCATCCGCCAGGTTTAATTACTACTATTCGTGTAATATAGTTGCAAGTTACCTGTAGATGCGTGCGACATGTACAGCATTAAGGGCATCAGCTGTCGTAATCTTGTAAATAATCTTACAGGCCTTCCATGCATGTTTTTCTCGTCTATCTATCGTCTAACTATCCCTACAACGTTCGCTCTATATTAGTATGGAGTTTACTCTTAGCTTAGAAAGCAATCTGTTCAAAAAGCGTGTGGACCATGGGATCCCTGTCAGGATGTGCGAACTGAAAGGTGAAAGGCAAGTGATAGATCCACATACAACAGCCTCTCAACTCTTTTGAGAAAAACCCGCGGACTCCACTAAATTACTGTTTCTGCAACTTTAGGTTAAGACGAGGGACGACTCAGAAATATCTAACCCTATGCCACATATGCAATACAGTGACAGCACTTCATCCGTTCTCTCTGCGGAAGCAGAAAAGATGTAATAAATAAAAAATAAAATAAAATAACGTAAGCGACAAAACGCAAATAGTAAATTTATTTAAAAACGGGTTTGTGTGGGAGAAAATCATTCTAAACTTTACTAGGAAATGAGTAATCTCTTTACAGTACGGTGATGTAACGAAAGAAGTGTCAAGAGAGTTGTACAAACAGCGACAAAAGTAAGAATTTCATATCAAAAATATGAAATAGACATTATACTCTAGTCAAAGCAAATGTAGATGATAAGTTTCAGATTCAGTAACAGAGTCACTACCAATGCCGATAAAACATACGGAGAAAGCGCAGGATAAAACTATCCGAATTGCGAATTACAATGTCCATACGAATCTGCTATTACAATACATGAATGACAAAAACCAAACTGTAATACAGTAATTTATTATACAGTATCTATACAGTCTTCGGGCGACGTGGCCTGCCAATTGCCACTTCAGCTCACTGACTTTTCGAGCTATGTCGGTGCCCCATTCGTCTACGGATTTACTCATTCCGGATTGTATTAAGAGGGAACAGCAGATAAAAAATTTCATATGAAATTAAGGGTTTGGGATATAGCTGTTTTCTCAACGAAACGTTAGCCAAATTCAATCATTTTGATCTTATTCTCTTTATCAAAGAATAATCTAGGCCCGTTGGTTTTGTTTTTTTCAATATTTTGTCTACAATTAGAATTATGGGCATCTCAAAACTCAAAATTTCAGAAAAAATTTCTTTCAACTTATGGTACTCATTATTTAGAGTAAACGTAACATTTTCAGAAAAAGCAAAACCAACGGGCCTAGATTATTCTTTGATAAAGAGAATAAGATCAAAATGATTGAATTTGGCTAACGTTTCGTTGAGAAAACAGCTATATCCCAAACCCTTAATTTCACGGCAAAACTAGGCAAATACCAAAAAAAGCTTCAACTGTCCTTCTCGCACAGTTCGGTTCGGGAGGCAGGGTACACTATATCACAACTATATACTGTGTATTATATGTATAAAAATAAAGTAAGCATGCATTAGTGATGTCAATAAGCTTTATCGATTTTTTCGACTAATAGTGGTGGGAAAAATATATCGATAGATACCCTTTCTCGAGCTATAATGGTTTTACCTGTTAGTTTTAATGTTTAGATTGATCTAAATAAACAAATATAAAGACAAATAATTCTAAGGAAATTTATTTTATCTCTAGAACAGAACATTTTCCCTGAAATTCTTAGTTGTTGTTACGTTTTGTTACGTGTAAATAATTAAATATGATTTATGAATAAGTGACTTATGTTTCAAATATTTTTTTAATGTTAAAGTTCGAGTCGGACTCGCATACAAAGGGTTCCGTACCACTGTAAAATATCTAAACAGAAAAAAAACACAGAAAAAACATAACATTTATTGCATGGACATCCGTTTATTTATAACTTTTTTAAAAGCTTTTTTATATTATTTTTTGTTATTTATTATTATTGAAAGTCTTGAGAGAGAACGAGAAGTTATATGGACATCGCATGTACAAATCGCTACGGAGACTATATGACCCGACACAGATATCCCGGAGATCAGCCAGCAAGAGCTTGAAATGGCTCTCCAACAACTCAAAAACCGGTCAAGAGCAAGTCGGACTCGTGCACCGAGGATTCCGTACAGAATATGAATTAATGACATACTGAAAATCATAAATAATAGGTATGGTAATATGCACCCAACAATGCTCTACCGAAAATGAAATTCTAAGCTAAATTACATATTACGAAGTTAAGTTTGTAAACATTAAAAAATCAATTTTACTGTGTTACAATTAAAAAATTCAGATTTATTCCTATGGTTGTGCTGTAAAACCTTTCTTCTTGCCAAATTTCAAGACATTAGGTCAACGGGAAATACCGTATAGATTTTGGGTTCATTGCATTTTGTACGGAAATGGTCTAAAATACAGCTATATCTTTTTATTGCGTTGACCTATAAGTTTCATTATTTGACAGATCTAAGGGACAGAAGACTGGAGTATTCGATATCACAGTGATCCTATAAGGATTCCTTTTTTCCTTTTGAGGTACTTAAAATATAATAGTATAATATGAAGTATGACAGTAGGAAATACGATAGATTTCGACGATATTATTATTCATGTCGACAAATAAAAACTTGAAATATTTTTTCCCAGTTATACATCTCATACACTTAAGACGGGATTTTTAACTCGTCTATTCTATTGTGGGAGGTGTCGTGAAATTACAGTTTTTTAACCGACTTCAAAAAAAGAGGTTATCAATGCGACCTGTATGTATGTAATATTTCCAGAACTGCCCAGTTTTCATATATGTTAGTCTATACCAGCTTCTAAAGAAGTGTGCCAAATTTCTAAAGTGTATGTTTGTTTGTCCTCGCATATATCCGGAACACACACACAAAAGAAAAACACACATAGGGTTCGTGGATTTCAACAAAGCATTCGACACACTCGAACATAGATTTATCTGGGACGCACTGGAAAAACAAGGCGTACATGCAAAATACATAAGAATACTGAAAAACATATACACAAAAAGCACCGCACAAGTGAAGCTAGAATCTACAGGCGAAGAATTTTCGATTGAGAGAGGGGTACGCCAGGGAGACCCAATTTTACCAAAAATATTTTCAGCTATCCTGGAAATGATATTCACAAATCTGGATTGGACGAATAAAGGACTAAATATAAATGGCAAAAGCTGAGTCACCTACGCTTTGCAGACAACCTGATCTTACTTTCGGAAAACCCGAAAACCCTACAGACAATGTTCCAACAGTTAGCGGAAGAGAGCGAGAAAGCAGGCCTGTCAACGAACTTAACGAAAACAAAAGTAATGTCAAATTCCTCACAAACAGAGCCCATAACAGTAAATAATGGAGAAATAGAGTATGTAGAAATGGACAAGACTAATAACTGAATGGCAACCACGAGATAGCAAAAGAAAAAGAGGCAGACAGACTAGAAGATGGGAGGACGACATCAGACAAGTGGCGGGTCCAACATGGACCCGCATAGCGAAAGATAGAATAGAGTGGAAATCCTTAGAGGAGGCCTATGTCGAAAGACAAGCTGAAATGTAGGAACGACCGGTTACTGATACTTAATATAAAAAGATAAGTAACGTATAAAGTAAGCATATTTTTAAGAAAATTAAAACAAAAAATTATTTCAGCAATAAAGGCTATTTTATTTAATTTATTTTTTATATATCCGGAACTACAAGTTCGATTTAAATAATCCCTTTTTTGTTTACCTAGGTATTGTAAAACTTAGGGAAGACTGCAAGTTTCATCAAAATCGGTTCCGTAGTTTTTGAGACTGGGAATGTTAAGTGTGTATTTCGGCGTTGCAGTGCAGCAGAGCAAATTTAAAATTAATGTTTTAACTGCACTGTAATCTGTATGCCGAATAAATTATTTCTATTCTATTCTATTAGTTAAATGTTTGTTACCTCAGAGCTTTTCACTGGGTGAACCGATTTGGATGATTCTTTATTATTTGAAAGCTGATGCTTTCCATGTGGTCCCATTTCAATTTGGTCCGGTTCTTAGAATGGAATCCATGAGAAAACAATATACATCTTAAATTTTCCTTAATAAAAGTAGACTTTTAGGGCAGTTGAAGTCGGTTTCTAGTTCTTTTTGAACGCTTTAACTTGTTAGTCCTTAGACTCTAGCACTCTAGGTACTAAAACACCTCTAGGTCACCTAAAGTATCGTTGGAAGACGAACGTTCGGATATGGTGAAACTAAAAGGTTTCTTTGTTGACCGTAGAACCCTAAAATAGCAACGCCATAATTTATATTGTATTTATATGTGATAGGTACTTACTAGTCAATTATATCAAATACAACCACAGTATGTCGAGACTAAACCAATATGCGAACAATAATTTCTCAAAACGTAAAACAAGGGTTGACGCACGCTCACGTCAAGTTTATTATAATTTTGAAAAATACACTCTAGCCCAGGCGGAGGGGTAGCGACTATGCGCGGCTCGCAGGGGCCTCTTTGGGATGTTATGCAGCGTTATTTGTGTGAGTGAAAGCATGTGAAAGGCTGTATGTGTGCGTACCGAATCGCGACAGCAATAACATATTCAAATACCTACTATTCTACGGAGACTTTGCTTCATTGGCGTCTTAAGAGGGAACAGCAGATAAAAAATTTCATATGAAATTAAGGGTTTGGGATATAGCTGTTTTCTCAACGAAACGTTAGCCAAATTCAATCATTTTGATCTTATTCTCTTTATCAAAGAATAATCTAGGCCCGTTGGTTTTGCTTTTTTCAATATTTTGTCTACAATTAGAATTATGGGCATCTCAAAACTCAAAATTTCAGAAAAAATTTCTTTCAACTTATGGTACTCATTATTTAGAGTAAACGTAACATTTTCAGAAAAAGCAAAACCAACGGGCCTAGATTATTCTTTGATAAAGAGAATAAGATCAAAATGATTGAATTTGGCTAACGTTTCGTTGAGAAAACAGCTATATCCCAAACCCTTAATTTCACGGCAAAACTAGGCAAATACCAAAAAAAGCTTCAACTGTCCTTCTCGCACAGTTCGGTTCGGGAGGCAGGGTACACTATATCACAACTATATACTGTGTATTATATGTATAAAAATAAAGTAAGCATGCATTAGTGATGTCAATAAGCTTTATCGATTTTTTCGACTAATAGTGGTGGGAAAAATATATCGATAGATACCCTTTCTCGAGCTATAATGGTTTTACCTGTTAGTTTTAATGTTTAGATTGATCTAAATAAACAAATATAAAGACAAATAATTCTAAGGAAATTTATTTTATCTCTAGAACAGAACATTTTCCCTGAAATTCTTAGTTGTTGTTACGTTTTGTTACGTGTAAATAATTAAATATGATTTATGAATAAGTGACTTATGTTTCAAATATTTTTTTAATGTTAAAGTTCGAGTCGGACTCGCATACAAAGGGTTCCGTACCACTGTAAAATATCTAAACAGAAAAAAAACACAGAAAAAACATAACATTTATTGCATGGACATCCGTTTATTTATAACTTTTTTAAAAGCTTTTTTATATTATTTTTTGTTATTTATTTTTATTGAAAGTCTTGAGAGAGAACGAGAAGTTATATGGACATCGCATGTACAAATCGCTACGGAGACTATATGACCCGACACAGATATCCCGGAGATCAGCCAGCAAGAGCTTGAAATGGCTCTCCAACAACTCAAAAACCGGTCAAGAGCAAGTCGGACTCGTGCACCGAGGATTCCGTACAGAATATGAATTAATGACATACTGAAAATCATAAATAATAGGTACGGTAATATGCACCCAACAATGCTCTACCGAAAATGTAATTCTAAGCTAAATTACATATTACGAAGTTAAGTTTGTAAACATTAAAAAATCAATTTTACTGTGTTACAATTAAAAAATTCAGATTTATTCCTATGGTTGTGCTGTAAAACCTTTCTTCTTGCCAAATTTCAAGACATTAGGTCAACGGGAAATACCGTATAGATTTTGGGTTCATTGCATTTTGTACGGAAATGGTCTAAAATACAGCTATATCTTTTTATTGCGTTGACCTATAAGTTTCATTATTTGACAGATCTAAGGGACAGCAGACTGGAGTATTCGATATCACAGTGATCCTATAAGGATTCCTTTTTTCCTTTTGAGGTACTTAAAATATAATAGTATAATATGAAGTATGACAGTAGGAAATACGATAGATTTCGACGATATTATTATTCATGTCGACAAATAAAAACTTGAAATATTTTTTCCCAGTTATACATCTCATACACTTAAGACGGGATTTTTAACTCGTCTATTCTATTGTGTGAGGTGTCGTGAAATTACAGTTTTTTAACCGACTTCAAAAAAAGAGGTTATCAATGCGACCTGTATGTATGTAATATTTCCAGAACTGCCCAGTTTTCATATATGTTAGTCTATACCAGCTTCTAAAGAAGTGTGCCAAATTTCTAAAGTGTATGTTTGTTTGCCCTCGCATATATCCGGAACACACACACAAAAGAAAAACACACATAGGGTTCGTGGATTTCAACAAAGCATTCGACACACTCGAACATAGATTTATCTGGGACGCACTGGAAAAACAAGGCGTACATGCAAAATACATAAGAATACTGAAAAACATATACACAAAAAGCACCGCACAAGTGAAGCTAGAATCTACAGGCGAAGAATTTTCGATTGAGAGAGGGGTACGCCAGGGAGACCCAATTTTACCAAAAATATTTTCAGCTATCCTGGAAATGATATTCACAAATCTGGATTGGACGAATAAAGGACTAAATATAAATGGCAAAAAGCTGAGTCACCTACGCTTTGCAGACAACCTGATCTTACTTTCGGAAAACCCGAAAACCCTACAGACAATGTTCCAACAGTTAGCGGAAGAGAGCGAGAAAGCAGGCCTGTCAACGAACTTAACGAAAACAAAAGTAATGTCAAATTCCTCACAAACAGAGCCCATAACAGTAAATAATGGAGAAATAGAGTATGTAGAAATGGACAAGACTAATAACTGAATGGCAACCACGAGATAGCAAAAGAAAAAGAGGCAGACAGACTAGAAGATGGGAGGACGACATCAGACAAGTGGCGGGTCCAACATGGACCCGCATAGCGAAAGATAGAATAGAGTGGAAATCCTTAGAGGAGGCCTATGTCGAAAGACAAGCTGAAATGTAGGAACGACCGGTTACTGATACTTAATATAAAAAGATAAGTAACGTATAAAGTAAGCATATTTTTAAGAAAATTGTAACAAAAAATTAGTTCAGCAATAAAGGCTATTTTATTTAATTTATTTTTTATATATCCGGAACTACAAGTTCGATTTAAATAATCCCTTTTTTGTTTACCTAGGTATTGTAAAACTTAGGGAAGACTGCAAGTTTCATCAAAATCGGTTCAGTAGTTTTTGAGACTGGGAATGTTAAGTGTGTATTTCGGCGTTGCAGTGCAGCAGAGCAAATTTAAAATTAATGTTTTAACTGTACTGTAATCTGTATGCCGAATAAATTATTTCTATTCTATTAGTTAAATGTTTGTTACCTCAGAGCTTTTCACTGGGTGAACCGATTTGGATGATTCTTTATTATTTGAAAGCTGATGCTTTCCATGTGGTCCCATTTCAATTTGGTCCGGTTCTTAGAATGGAATCCATGAGAAAACAATATACATCTTAAATTTTCCTTAATAAAAGTAGACTTTTAGGGCAGTTGAAGTCGGTTTCTAGTTCTTTTTGAACGCTTTAACTTGTTAGTCCTTAGACTCTAGCACTCTAGGTACTAAAACACCTCTAGGTCACCTAAAGTATCGTTGGAAGACGAACGTTCGGATATGGTGAAACTAAAAGGTTTCTTTGTTGACCGTAGAACCCTAAAATAGCAACGCCATAATTTATATTGTATTTATATGTGATAGGTACTTACTAGTCAATTATATCAAATACAACCACAGTATGTCGAGACTAAACCAATATGCGAACAATAATTTCTCAAAACGTAAAACAAGGGTTGACGCACGCTCACGTCAAGTTTATTATAATTTTGAAAAATACACTCTAGCCCAGGCGGAGGGGTAGCGACTATGCGCGGCTCGCAGGGGCCTCTTTGGGATGTTATGCAGCGTTATTTGTGTGAGTGAAAGCATGTGAAAGGCTGTATGTGTGCGTACCGAATCGCGACAGCAATAACATATTCAAATACCTACTATTCTACGGAGACTTTGCTTCATTGGCCTCTTAAGGATAACCGATGGGATTATGAGTTCTCGATTGGCGACTGAGTACCGGGCCTTTTTTTTTTCAAGGAGGAAATCTTTCATCGATACCCGACTTCTTAGGAGAGAAGTTGGGTTACGTGGAATTTCCATCCACTAAAACCCCTCGGTCATCGGTCGCTCCTACCCTTGGCGTTTCAGCCAAGATGACTCGAAAGCTCCAGACTGCAGCGGGACGAGACCACGCCGTCATTGTGGCATACCATGGAGGAGATTTTTGTCCAGCAGTGGACCTCCCCGGCTGATGATGACGTATACTATCAACTATTTATGACATGTGACGGATCTGCGAGGGATGCCTGCTAATTTAGAAACCGCGGAGACGCACCGATTAAATTCACAAATCCAAAAATAAATGACAGTAACTAAATAACTTACAAACACCGAATTTGTCGTTGAAGGCAATAAAAAGCATTGTTATTTGTTTACCTTTGTCATAAAAAGACGATATAAATCATATTACGCATATGATTGTCAATTCAACTAAATTATCATTTTATATATCTAGATATAAATAGGTGGTGTGGTCTCGGCGGAATAAAACGTTTAGAATTATTTGGGTACATATTTGTTTTTTGTTGATTTCCTCAAAAAGCGCTCAATCAATTTCTATAACGTTTTCGTGGGACCACCTCTCAAATATTCTCTACCAAACAAAAAAAGAATCATCAAAATCGATTCATAATTGGCAGAGTTATCGCGTAACATACATACACCCCAAACATACTCGTACAGTCGAATTGAGAACCTTTTGAAGTCGGTTGAAAATGTGACGATCTATGACTCTAACACTTCTCCTAAAGTCCAACTGTTATGTGCTGTCTATTTGCAGTCAATTGCATCAAAGTCTTTCTCTATTTACCCTTCGATAAATGCTTAACAGAGTTTACCATAATTAAGTAATAAAAGTTAACACCAGCTGTTTACTTCATCTGAGTGTATGTTGGTAATATTCCCGCGTTTTCTCTTAGCGTTTTTCTCCCCGTAACGATCTTGGAGCAGTTAAATGTAATGGCCAATTGAGAGGATGGGAAAACGGTACGCTATAATTCGAAGAGTTTTTTAAAGCGATAACAGTCCATGCAGGTGCATTAGAGACATTTTATCATTTAGTAATCCAGCACGATGAAAATAAATCTGTATAATCGCATCGTTTCGCAGTTTAAAAAGTACGTATAGTTAATCCATAACAAATAAAATTTTTTTTAACTAAAACAGTTTATACCTAGCCCCATTCCATACCAACGCAGTTTGATCATTTTTAGGGTTCGGTGCCCAAATGGTGCCCAACGGAACCCTATAATTTACTATAGCTCCTTTGTCCGTATTTTGGAGTATTACAATTGATGAACAAGAAATAATATCCTATTTTAAAGCCAACACCACACTCAGAGAGAATAATAAATGCAAAACATATTATACAAAAACTTAGAGTTGAGTACCTCGTCATTTTTCGTCGGTTCAAATCAAGGTATTATTTCGCCCTTTCTTCTCTGCGGAAAGCTTTCCGTAAGGGTGGTGGATTCATTTATATCAAAAAGATTCGTAACACATTTAATTTGAATAAAGATATTTGAGTTTGAGCTTACCAGGTTAGCGTTCAGAGAGCATGATTAACGGGTTGTTTCCTACGAACTGCAAATAGCCCCGGGACGTTTAAAACCATCTCTCTTTATCAGGCTTCGGTGTCTAATTCAGCCCTCCCTCGTGAAGCTGTGAGCTAGTTTATCTTAATAAGAAAATTAACGACTGCAAAAGAATGCTTTATTCCTTCGCAACTTTAGAACTACGAGTAATATACTACATCCCAGGGAAGATTAGAGAAGAACAAGGGAATAATGGCGCCGACGGTTGTTTTATGTACTAAAATGTATCTATATTTCTTTAGCAAAGTACTAATAACACAATCCGTCACTAGTGAAGTTATTGTACTTAGAAACACAAAACTTCACCATTTAGTCCCTGTGTCCAAACTTTAAGATGACCGATAACATTTTGTTTATTTTTAACAGTAAGACTTTTTGTTATTTACTTAAAATCTAGAACGGCGTTTTTTATAATAAAAAATTTACATGTCACATACCATCTTATGTGACGATAAGGTTGTTGGATGGTAACCGTGCGCACCCAGAAGCCTCAACCGAATGAGGCGCTGGCTACCTTTCGTACCGGAACACAGCAGTGCTATTAACACTGCTGTTTGTCGGCAGACTTAGGTAACATGGTGGAAGCTAGCCAGGCGGACATAGAAAAAGTCCTACCACCAATCAAACTGAGTACGGATAGGTTCGACCACTGGTTATCGAATCCGGGACCTCGGGATTGTGAGTCCAACATTATCCATTAGGCCACGGAGTTTATCCATTAGCCATTTTTAACCGGTGGTCCGCGGAAGAATATATTTTTCGGGAACCAAAAGTTACCATTCCCCCCAAAATATAATTATTTAAATAGTGTAGCTTTATGCTTTATCCAACCCTTAATCCATAAGAATTGAATCCCTAATTGCGTTAAAATCGTTGTTTTTCTCTTCATAAAAATATTACAGACGGGAGTAGATTTCTTGCTATGATATTATTTGAAAAGGGACTGTGAGACCTGTTTCAGACGTCCGATGTCCATTAACCACCGGAAGACTGTAAAAACCACCTCTAAATAACTAAAAACGTTACCTATTTTGGCATCTCTCGGATCAGCTCCACCTACTTAACCGGCTGAACATAGGAATTCCATTAGATGCCTACTTAAGTTGACAGCGGCTGCCGAGACAGAGGCATGATCGAATTACCTTGTGTCGATATTTACTTTACCTTACGAAAATGTAGTTTGCACGAAAACCGGAAGGGTGTCATTCAATTATGCATGTATCTCGGGAAGCAATCTGTTATCGTTAGCCGATGCTAGTAATAACACTAGGCTAAAGGGAACCTATCAAATTGGTTTCAGGGATCGAAATATGAGAAGACCCACCAGGCTTAATTAAGACGCTATATTGAAATCCTAATGGGCGTGGCTTGTGTTAAATTCTTGAAACCTCTTTGCTTGAAACAAAACAAACAAAAGGTACACTTCCACTAACCACCACTGATGCCAAAGAATTTTATGGGATAAAGTGAATAAATGTTAGTTAATTAATTATTTACGGCTAATGATATAATCAGTAATTCGTTAGTTAAAAGACCTAATTAAATAATGTTTCCATATAGCAAACGAATTTTAAAATTGAAAATAGAACCCGATGGCAAGCCACGATGTGGCCGACAATGATCCGCGTTAGTCTAGCTAGATTAATATAGATGTCTGATCACCCTCGACTTAAAAACACCATGATTTTAGTTAAGTGGAAATAAATTCACTCTTTGGCTGATCACGCGTACATTTCTATATATATATATGAACACTATTTAGAGCAAGTTAATTCGTGATTTCATTTATTTTACGTAAAGAATAAATCAATGCACTATCATTCATGTACATTTGAGCACAATTGTTTTTGTCCTTAGTTTGGCCATGCGTTTGGTACGAGTACACACTTTTTTAATAAGTAATAGTGACGCCAAGATTTATCTGTCAGTAACTCAATGTTGTAACAAAATCATCGCCCGGGAGGTACAGTAACATCTTTTTAGCTTCATGATTGCAGCTGCAGAAGACAAGTGACCTTAGATTTAGAACTACCTAAAATCTTCCGACGTGATATTTGTTTAGTTCGGTTATTATTATTCATTTTTGACTTTTTGTGCAGTAACGAACGAGGTAACGAAGAGAGAAATCGACGAACTGATATAAAAGATTGCATTATTATTTTTTGATCCGGCAGATTACGTGTACGAAAGGAGTATAGGTTTACAGAAGCAGGTTTATGCTAAATTGTATTTTATTTGTAAGTAACTATATTCCGACGAGAGCCTACGGCCGAATTAGGACGTATAATCTCCTCATTAGCCACCTAGATCTAATTACGTCGCTCGTAATTTCATTTTGTTCCCAATAAAGCTATTCTGTATACGAGTATATACCTACACATTAGACGAAAGATAATTTCTACACGAATATCCATTGTGAGAACGCACATTATGTCAAACGCATTAGGAAAGGCTGATCGCTGATTTTCTTATAATCTCCATTTCATCCTTTGTCTTTGATAAAACTAAAAGCAAAATGATCTACGAGGTTAATTTAACACAGCTCCATTGTTTAGGTTTGTGTCAAGTTTTGAGTTGTTCTAGTGAACCCAATTAATGAGGATTGTAAATTTATAGGGTTCCGAACGTGCTATAAAAAACGGAACCCTTATATTATCCCCTTGGTGTCTGTTCGTCGTTGAAGAAATCCCATTACAAATTCGAAAATTCTAAAGATTGTCATTGATTCACACATTGATATTTCTATGAGGGGATTTGCCATAATCACTACGCTGTGCAGGCGGATTGATGATCTTAGTAAGATGGTGTTGTGGCATAAGTATATGCTGCTGCCCATCTCCTGAATATGCGTTCATTGGACGCCTTTCACGACACTGGCTACAGACAGTGGTCCTTGAGAAAGACCGTGACCACATACGGCGTAGTACTCTCAAAGTCTCAACAATAACAAGTCTTAAGAGTAAATACATATAAATGAAGTTAATTCTATTTACGAAGAAGAAAGCAAATGCTTGAGTTCCGCATACAATAGAATTCTTCGTCGTTTGTTCTCATGAATCAGAAGTTCTTAGAAATACAGCGAATAATTGAAAAGGCGTCCGTTTATTGCCCAACTACACCGATATCAAATGGCGGAGGGTATAATGTCCCCTAAATTAAATACTTGTTTCGTATTTTGACAGATGCGGTATAATTGGAAACGTCGCATTTGTCCGCGGGTTATGGGTACATCATACATGGGTGACAAAAAGTGCTACCTCCCAAAACATCAAAGGTAAAATATCGTGTTTGGTATCAAATTAAAGGTTTAGAAGATTACATTACGAAGAAAAAAAGAGATATGCGTAAACCCCAGAGAAATAATTTTTTCTACGACTAATACGTTTTTGTAGCGGTCTGGTTTTAGCTATTTTAACTTTCTCTTTCTAACTTCTTTAAAAAAATTGTACAAGGAAACCGAAACACGTTTTACGTTATTATGTTTTACGTATTACGTTAGCGGCTGTTTAAGACGGCAGAATATACCACGATACATTCTATCAAAACTAACAAACCTCTGCACTACAACGGTATAGGCTAACAGATAATTACTACCAAATTAAAGCGGGCAACTCGAAAATCATCGCAATCAGGGAAAGTTAGTCACGTGATGGTAATCACGTAACTTGGTCGTGTTATAGCATGCACAATCGAGCCGGTCTAGTTTTGTTATCAGGGTATCGATAACAGCCAGCGAACCGTGCGTCTTTATCGACCTAAACTCTTTTACAAGATACTTATGACCAGTCGGCATTGCTGGGAAACAAGATATTATAAATATTTTTAAACCCTTACATGATATGGAGCACGATACCAAGCCAGGAGCTAGCCTGGCCCGATTTCTCGGTATTTCGGGGCGCGCAAGCTTGCACAGCATGGCAGGCTCTGGGATATGGAGGGCAAGACCACCTAGTTATGCAGCTTGTAGGCACTACTAAATATTGGAAGGTGGGTGTACAGTTGACATGTTGTGAAGCCTTCTGATGTCGCCACCTACGTCCAAGAAGACGCAGTCCATCCGCAGCATTGCTACAGTTCAATTCCCATTTTAGCAATGTCAAGTATGACAAATATATTTTTGTTTAGTTATCTCGAGTCATTTTCTATAGAACTAAGCGTCAAACGTCAACCACGGGCGTCTAGGGTTTGAAATTACTATTCTATTCTACATCGCTGATTTACCTCGCACCAACCAACCGCAAAGCCGCCGAAACTCAACGAATACTCAACGATTTTATATTCCAAAACCGACAAAATAAAATGTATTTTAACGACGCTACCTTCGTCGTCTATATCCGCATGGCTGCCAACCGCCCGTCGTCTGGACGGTTACACGGTGACGTCACCACAAAGGCAGCCCCTTAGAAGCCATACATGAGCGCGAGCGCAACCAACGCGACCAACCGTAATATACACTGTACATCGCTGACTTAATTTATTGCCTTTTAAAGCCACTGAGCTTAACACAGCAATATGCAGCGAGATGAGAAAAAGGTCAACGAGATTTTTTAAATTGTACACTGTGAGGTAAGTGCAAAGAGAATAAATTAAGGCTAATGAATGACTTATTGTGTTGAGGGACAGGAAATTATCATTGTTGGGTTCGGGTTACGCTGAGGGTTAATTTTGTACCGGCTGGAGTGAGTTTTTCTTACTCAATGATTATGTACTTCAGTAGTATTCGTAAGGATAGCGTCATGGATCAGTAATTCCAACTTCATGTATACCGTATTGTATGATCCGCTTTTGCCCGCATCTTCGTCTACATGGACTTCGGAAAGTGTCCCATGGAAACTATATGCTCGATCGGTATATAAAAAGCCCTTTTCCGGTCCTTCAACTCTTATACGCAAAAAAACAAGTCATTCCGACCCTTCGTTACGACGAGAAGAATGGACAAACAAATAAAAAAACCTCACCATAGCAATTTAACTATTAGTACGGATTCTTTTTGCGGAGGACTCAATCTTGGATGTGATTTGATTACTGGCGTTAGTCTCGTGCTAACTCGTCTGAGCTAACCTTATTTATAGTACTCAACTGTGTTTATAAAGTAAGAACCGCCAGTTTGTTTCAGTTATTCTTAAGTAAATTAAATTTAGAATGTGGGCAGTTAAGGCCCACTCGGTAATGCATGGGCGGTAGAAGGGTGGCGCTAGGATACCTGAATTATATTTTTACTAGCTTTTGCCCGCGACTTCGTCCTCGTCGACAGAATAAACTATCCCACGGTAACTATTTGTACGATCAAGATACAATGTATCCCACATGATTTTCCGACGCCTCAACTGTCTCTATACAGTCCCTATGTATGTATGTCCCTATCTCGAGCATTTAAGCGCTTATGCCATGAGTACTGCTGGTGTACTACTCAAAGTAGCCCTCAGCTACCTGCATGGCGCTGTCCGTGGTGTATTCCAAAACCGGGCGGTCGGGCTTCACTCGGCGGTCCCCCTTTAGTAGGTGACATTATAGTTGATTTTCTATTTTGCGCTATCGCCCATTTACCATGGGTCCAGTCTTTACCACTCCACCCTATTTCTTTATTCTAAACGAGTCTGGGGTCAAAAGATAGCTCTAGACCGTAACAATTTCAAACACCTTACTGAAGGACACGTTTCAAATTACCGCTGTAGATCCTGGCTAAAATAAAAATGTCCCTATTAAAATTTTTGGCTGTGCGTTACAACGTAAAGTAATGACAAACAAACAAATTCACTTTCATATGTATATGATATAAATATGGATTCGTGACTCACATAAAAAAACTCTTAACGAGTTTCTTTACTGTTTAATGAAGTCATACTTCGAAAAATATCACTAAAACTTTTCCCGTGGGTGTTATTAATGGCAATTATCTCCCGCTTCACCCCTATTAATGTACTAATAGGACATTTATTTACATTTTGGGTATGAGCTATACTTTTTGATTCAAGATAGTAGATTCAAATAAAAGACAGCTAAACATTCACCATTTTTATCCCAGAGGTTTGATGCCAATGTGTGTGTGTGTGTGTGAGTGTGAGTGAGTGAGTGTGTTTTGTTAATGAACAATAGAAACAAAATTACACTGAAGCAGAAACATCGCTTACACTTGTGTAAATAAACAGCGGACCAATTTCTGAATAACCCCTGGTATGTTATAGTTCAAACTGTTTGAATCATTTGTTCAGCTGCATAATTTACATATTTAACCTACTCGAAAAAAATTATCATCCGTTTTGAAATAAGAACTGTATCATCACATCATCATAAGCCAGAGAAAGTCAACTGCTGCCAAGCTGCTGCTACAAAGCCGCTTGCATCCAGTTTCCTGGGACCTAATAATTTCTACCTCATAATAATTTACCGATGGGTAGTCGCCCTCGAGAGTCCCTACTCCCTATTTGGTTGTTCGTTCTTTTACCAATGTCTCCGGCCCATTGTCACGTTAGCTGAGTCTTCGAGGTATGTCAGCGACTTCATCTTTTACGGATATCCTCATTGCTGATTTTGTCATTTAAAAAGTGGATAAATGGAAGCGGGCAAAGTCTGCAAAATATGGAAATTGACCTAATAAAGCTTTAGATCATCATTTTTTATTTTGATTATTTCGCTAAATTAATATCTATTTTTCATCCTTGGAAAGAAAAGGCAATAGGCTTAATTTAAAACGTTACCTAGGTGGCTCAGTCTAGTATTAAATATTTACCAACCTTCTTTAATATTGTAAAGAGATAAACATTTTAAGTTTAAAATTTAGGATGTAGGAGTTAATCTCTGAAAATACTAATCCGATTAGAATTATTTTTTACGAAGAACTAAAAGACAGGCTACATTTAATAATTAACGGTTTCTATGTGGACATATTTGTATATGGACAGAATCGCGAGGATCTGCTGATATAAGACCTCAGTTTCTATAGGCAATTCTTTTATTAATGAAATGAAAATTTAAAAAAATTACATTAAATTAAAGTTTTTGGGACACTCCTTTTAAGTTAAAAAACTTGTATTAGGAGGCCCCGCTCTTCCGCTAGTTATTAAGGAATACAAATACATAGGGGATAATACAGTAGTGCAGTAAAAATTAATAGTTGAATAAATTAAATAATAAACAATGAAAATCTTTAATTGATGCGAACTGAGTACCCGATATCGGGTAACATATCTGGTACTAAGTTTTGGTATCGAATTTTAGAGTCCCATTACGATAAAAATTTCAGTTATTACCACTAGGTGGACATGGAAACTACTACCGACCAGAGAGTACCAGATACGGTACCGCTGGATATCATAAACTTCGATTCTGCAAGATACGATAAGGAGTTAATTGTGGTATCTTTTTTCTTTAAAACCGTATAGCCATCTGAAAAACTTACCAGATTACTTGAATGCAGCCCTGTCGACGCGATGTACTCTATCTGCCGCAACGCATCTAAGTCATTTCTACTAATCTATATTATACTGGTACAAGAGTAAAATATTTTCCATATAATATAATAATATCCACGTTTCATGTACTTTTTGTATTCCGTACCCAAAGGGTAAAAAACGGGACCCTGTTACTAAGACTCCGCTGTCCGTCTGTCACCAGGCTGTATCTCATGAACCATGATATTTAGACGGTTGAAATTTTCACAGATCATGTATTTCTGTTGCCGCTATAACAACTTCCATACAACAAACGTGATTTTTATGCTCGTTTTTACTCGATATAGATAACGGCAACGGGTAGACGCTTGCAATATCCACACAATATTTCGTTATATATACATTCATTTTTAACATAAATAATTAAAATAAAACAAATATTTATTGCTAAATTAAAAATGTGTGCCTCCCACACAACAGGCATGATTATTTTGCCATTTTTATAGATAATGGTACTGAACTGAGTCCGGCTCGCACTTGGCCAATTTTTGTGAATATTTTATGCGGTATACGGCAGAATTCTTAGGCCTCACGGAAAACCAGCGTCGCAGCAGGCTATCTGCTGCCGCAATAAGATGAGCGTGGACCTTTTTTGGCACGTCTTAATTTTTTTTAAATCTAGTGTATAAGTTAGTTTTAGTATAACGTGTCGAAATAAAAAAATTCATTCTTTCTTTCTAATTAATAAAAATATTGTCATTGTTTGCAACAGTAGCAATAATATTTTCCCTGGGTGTTTTTTTTTTACTATTAACCGTCTGATAATGTTGGTGACAGCGAATTAATATCTGTGAATTACTAAGTTGAACTAAAAATCGCACTCTGAACCAAAAAACAACCACATAAAAAGCAGGTTTCTTATTACAAGCATTAGAAATAAATACAAATAAATTACAGATGGTTTTGTATCAGCTATTCCGTGCTCCTTTGATATTGCGGTTTATTGTATTTTTGTATTCGTTCGGTTCTTTTGTTGAGTGAAGCATTATTAAATATTCAATACCTTTAAATTATTTGTCGTTATTACTTATTACCAAGCCGGGGTCCCAAATTTTGAATTACCATTTTATTGACAATTTCAAAACTTTCTTCGTTTACGTTTTTTTGTAATTATTTTCCTTTCCCGAAATGCAACAAAGGCGCCTATCGAAAATTTTTACTAGATGTTTACCATTTTCAACACATACCGTTTAAATACTTTTTTATTTAATTTGCACCGGCCAAGTGCGAGTCGGACTCGCGCACGACGGGTTCCGTACCATTCTCTATAAAAACGGCAAAAAAATCACGTTTGTTGTATAGGATTTGTATTAAACATATGTTTTATTTTAATAAATTATTTTTCAAGAGAATATATAACTAAATATTCTGTGAATATTTCAAGCGTCTACCTGTAACCGTTATCAATATCGAACAAAAATCACGTTTGTTGTATGGGAGCCCCCTTAAACATTTATTAAGCTATTGCATAGCTTCTATCGCGGGCCTTGAGCGCGGGGACCGAATCGAGAAATTCTGTAACGAAAAAACCTCACGCTCCCCACTCCGACGGGCACGGAGGTGTGGCTTAAAGGCCGTGCATCGTCTAACGTCGTTTCAGTTCGGCAGTCTTCGACACGGCGTTGTGTGCGTGCGATTAGACGTATTACTGTTTTATAATTTATTAAGTATAATAGTATGTAATTTGATATAACAAAGCAAATCCGTTATGTTAGCTAAATATTAATTTAATTTTGTTTTCCTGTTTGTAATTTAATTTCCATTTTTGTGGTGGGGATATTTATGTTCGTGACATAAAAACTTTTCTTTAATTTAAGCCGAAAAATGACACTGGCCACTTAGACGACACATGAAAATATTATGAATAAAAACCTCACTTCTTTTGTTATAGAAAAAGTATATACGTGTTTTAGCTGTACTTGTAAAATTTGTGTATAAAGTGTTTTGAATATGAATGAACAAAGTGCATTTATTATTAATGAAGAAAGTCACGAAAAAATAGTGAAAGAAAATGAGTGAGTACTCTATATACATACATTTTATTGTTATCGCAAATGCAGTATTAATTTTGAATTGAAAATATAATACTGCTATAAAGATTATCTAAATTTTTGATATTAAATTGAGCGATATTAAAAGTCTCTTTTATACACACAAACACACACACGCGTATAGTTTAAATTCTCAATTTAGATTCTCAATATGTATATATATATAAATTTATTCTTCATTATGTATATATATTTGCCTATATATTAATATCAAACAAAAAGAAATACTGCATAAATAAAATAAATAAATAATTATAATTGCATAAGTTGATACAAAATGCTATGCAATAGCTTTACCGCGGCAGTCCCCGAGTGCCACACGTCTTTTTTTATTCTGCTTTTTAGTATTTGTTGTAACAGCGGCAAGACAAAAAATACATCATCTGTGAAAATTTCAACTGTTTAACTATCACGGTTCATGAGATACAGCCTGGTGACAGACGGACAGACAGACAAACGTAGCAGTAATAGGGTCCCGTTTTTACCATTTTGGTGCGGAGCCCCCCAAAAATTCGTTTATTTTTGTTATAGATATTTTAGGTGGTGTATTTAAGGAGCCTCGACGCGAAGAAGAAGAATAGATATTTTGATCATTTTTATTTTTGCATAATTTCAAGAGCGGCTATCCCATTTCCAAAATGCAATAAAGACGGCGAACTATAATTTAAAATAGAATTATTAGGAAGACTGAATCTAGCCACATGCATTTATGACTTACGAAGTCTATTCACAATAGGTAACGTGTTCTGCGGTCACGTTCGCCTTTCACCAGTAAATAGCTATCGGGCATCGAAACAGGTCATGATCATTCGTATAGTTGCTATTTTAGTATTTGAACGAACTCAATTAAGTGTACTGATTGAAAATTTAGACGTCGACAATTTTACTCGGTTTTTAGGGTTCCGTAGGTCCATACTTCGAAAGGATGACGTTTGTATACAGGTGTACGTGTGAGTGACATATATTACCGCTACTTGAGCGAGTCACTTTCTTGAGGGGTTAGGTGAGGTATCGCGGATCGATGGGAAGCAGTGAGCGTCCGTTTTGTGCTCTTTTGTGCTATGCACAAAAGTCAATGTCAATGTCTATCCGTCCGTCTGTCACTGGGCTCAACAGCTATATGTCTCCACTGGAGCTCAGGCCTAATCTCGTACAGAGGGTGTGTGTGTACCACGCGGGCACAGTGTGGATTAGTAGACTTCACACACACCTTTGAATTTCTTCTCAGGAGTGGTTTCCTCTCGAGGTTTTCCTTCACCTTTTTGCTCTATTTGGTGTCTAAAATAATCTAAATATGGTACGGGGCGCGTTGGTACGCGACTTTTCCGTGTAATTAAAAAAAGAGTAATGAAATTGTTTTAACTGGACGCGTCTCGATAATAAAACAAGAGAATCATCATCATCAGCCGGGAAACGTCCACTGCTGGACATAGGCCTCCCTCATGGTACGCCACATCGACCGGTCCCGAGCCACCTGCATCCAGCGACTCCCCGCGACTCTAACCAGGAGCTCTATTTTTGATTCGCTCTACGCGCCGCGAGCGCTCGTTTTCTACTGATTTTCGTTCGACTTACGAAATTTGGTATTTTTGAATCGCTCTTCTGCAACGAGTGGTCGGGACCACTCTTTGCGGAGGCGAGCGATAGACTAAACGTCATCGTCGAACACTGACATTACCACTTATTGACATTGAACTTCTATGTACTTTGCATTCCGTTTTCCTTGCATGAATTACCGATTTTATTTTTCTGCGTAAAACGGATAAAATTAAACATTTTAAGTTATATCGGCAACACCTGATGCGAATGATTCAAAAATACGGTCAAACCTGTTTTCATGCGACTTGTAGTCGATCGTGACTTAAGTCGTGTGCGACGAAGCTATGTCACACGAGCGAATCAAAAATAGAGCCTCAGGTCGTCGGTCCATCTAGTAAGGGGACGGCCTGGTAGACGTTTCCCGGTACGTGGTCGCCACTCGAGAACCTTTACTCCCCACCGGTTATCGGTTCTTCGAGCGATGTGGCCTGCCCATTGCCACTTCAGCTCACTGACTCGTCGAGCTATGTCGGCGACCTTCGTTCGTCTACGGATTTCCTCATTCCGGACCTTATCACGTAGAGAAATTCCGAGCATAGCTCGTTCCATTGCTCGCTGAGTGACTTTGAGCTTGTTTATTCGGCCCACAGTAAAAGACCACGTTTCGGTTCCATATGTCATCACTGGCAACACGCACTGATCAAAGACTTTTGTCTTTAGACGCTGAGGTATTTTGGACGAGAAGATATGCCGTAATTTCCCGAACGCTGCCCAGCCGAGTTGGATTCTTCGGTTGACCTCTTTAATAATAATAAAACAAGAGAATCACGTCACACTAATTTACACATTTATAAGCAAAAAAAATACGTTGTCTCCGTCTGTTTGTCTCATCGCTGCTAAACGGGTGAACTCATCATGAAATTTAGGATGACAAGGGACATAGTCTACACTTTATCCCGATACATAATTTAACGGTTCCAGTGGGATGTTTTTTAAAGTCAACGCACACGAATCAAGGCCAACAAGTTCATTGAATTTGTTTGAAAAAATTGAGTAATATTCTTTGTTATTTTATTACATTGCCTAGCCCATTTGAAAACTTCTGACTCTCAAGTTACTCAAAGGAAGCCATTGTTTGTTGACGGTAACATTACCTGTCTGAAATCTGAATTACTCGGCCAAACTTTAGTATTTTAACAACAAAAAAACATTTAAATGTAAAGAAAAAATCCCGCGTGTTTTAAATAGTGCTTCTATAAAAGAGTACTTAGTTGTTGTTTTTTAATTTAAGTAATTAGATGTATGGACCAATAAACTCGTAAAACGTATTAAGTCAATTTTCTAGGAAATTATAGTAACAATCAGTAATTTTAGTACATTTGGATTTAAAAATCTACTATAATCTTTTTTAATCAAAAATTATTCAGCGTCAACTTTGCCATCGACTTCAAAAAAGGAGAAGGTTCTCATATCTCATAACTCCGCCAATTATGACACTATTTTGATGATTCTTATATCGTTTTGTAAATCATACTTCTAAGTCGGTCCCGTATGAATTTTATCGAAATTGATTTAGCGCTTTTTAAGAAAATCAACAAAAACCATATATACATGTAACCCGATAATTCTACCTCTAAGGGAGAACATTTTAAGGGGATGAACGCTGTAGACTTTTAGGGCAGTTGAAGTCGGTTCCTTGGTTCTTTTTGAACGCGTTAATTATGTACCGATATATTTTTGTGATTGCATCTTACAAACACAAAAATATCCGGCAAAATGTCAACTAACCTCTTTGCGCATTTTTGATGACGACGCGCCTTTATCAATATTATCTTGAATGTTACGCCTTAATGCCTGGGAAAGGTAGTCATAGTGATACCGATAACTTGGAAACAGGAAACAGCCACTTATCTATAACTCGAACACTCGAATATTACGTTCTAGAGCCGTGTTCTGACAATAGGCATTGACCCCCATAGCTTGACAGTAGAAAGTTTAAACTATCATTGATAAATAACAGGTAAAATATAGAGAGAACACACGATTTAAATACCACGCCGAAGTCACGTTCCGAAAAAAAAAAGATACTTGGAAACGCAAACAAAAGGGACGGCTCTGTAGAACACAAAGGCGTGCAACAAGCAGGTACAGTTTTTACCTTTAGATTTGGGTTCCGAAGACGCCATAGTTAGAGCTGCGACCAGAAACGCGGCTACCACGATGCCCCGCCTGAGCCCGCGCTGAGACATGTTTCTTATAGAGTTCACAAATACTTCCAACAATGGTCCAACTATTATTCACTAAGTTCACGAAGTCCAGTGGCTTCAATAACTACACTAACTACACACATGATAACTGTATTTACAACACTACATAAACGACATTTGAAAAATGTTCGTTTATCCAATAGAAGGTGGAAAGAAACGGCTTCCCGCGAGCAGGACGCGCAGGTAAAGCGAGAGTCTTAACTTTAAACTACTTTAAAACTACTTTTAAGAGTTACTTAAAGATATGTAAACACTATTTTATATAATAGACACAGAAAGACAAAGAGAGCTAAGAATTAGAAACTTCACATATTTTCGCAAGATAAATCCCAAGTTGTAGGGACAACGGACGCAGAGAACACGTCAACTCCGCGCGTCGTCCGCGAAAGACTAGTGTGAAGTGAGTGAATGTTCAACAAGTCTCCGACTGGCTAGGGACGGGCGCGACCGTTGCGCGCGGAGCATGCGCCTTCCGCGCCTGCATTCACACTTGAATCCGCTGCATTGCACACTCGGGCAACTTTGACACCACGCCTCCTCTGCACATACGAGGGGCATACCGAAAAGATCGGTAATCGAGTACTTTCGATTTAATTAGATTAAAAACTCTTTTTGATGAATAAACACTGGTTAGTTGAAAATCGAATACAATTGACAGAATTAAAAAAAAAATTTTTTTTAAAGAACAATATCAGTTTGAAATTGATAGGTCGATAAAAAAATGGAGCTTACAAGAGAAAGTTTCCGTGCCATAATTTTTTACAACTTTTGACGAGGATTATCTCAGGGACAATGTCTCGCTGAGCTTATATCTATATTCAAGAGTGAAGCGCCTAGCCAGACGACAATATATCGCTGGTATTCTGAATTCCGGCGTGGACGTGCTTCTCTTGGCACCGTACCTTCCACAGGCCGGCCAAAAACAGCGGTTACACCAGAAAATGTCGCTGTTGTGCGCCGAATGATACAGGATGACCGACATATTACATATGAGCAGATTCGGGCTACTTTAGGGATAGGTATGACTGCGATACAAACTGTTTTACATGGTGAACTGGGAGTGAGAAAGCTAGTTTCCCGCTGGGTGCCCCATAATTTGTCCGAAGAGCAAAAGGCGGCTCGTGTCAATTGGTGCCGGTCTACTCTGCAACGCTTCAACGGAGGAAAGTCAAAAGCAGTTTATAACATTGTCTCTGGTGATGAATCATGGATCTATTCATATGAGCCAGAAAGAAAGCATCAGTCGGCTGTCTGGGTCTTCGCAGGTGAGATCAAGCCAACAAAAGTTGTCCGCTCTCGCAGCGTATCGAAGAAAATGGTCGCTTCGTTTGTCGCGAAAACAGGACATGTAGTCACAGTTCCCTTAGAGGAACGGAGAACGGTTACCGCTGATTGGTATACAACGGTTTGTTTGCCACAGATGATATCCGAACTCCGTAGAGGTAACCCGAAACGACGCATAATCCTCCATCACGATAATGCGAGCTCTCACACCGCTCAGAAAACAAGCGAGTTTTTGAAGCAGGAAAACGTTGAATTAATGGATCATCCTCCATACAGCCCTGATCTGAGTCCCAATGATTACTTTACATTCCCTAGAATCAAAGATTTATTGCGTGGTCAGCGGTTTCAAGGTCCAGAAGAAGCAGTGGAAGCATACAAATCGACGATTTTGACCATGTCAACTTCGGACTGGAATTGCTGCTATAATAATTGGTTCGAACGAATGCAAAAGTGCATTAACTGCAACGGAGAATACTTCGAAAAGCAATAAAAATAAATTTAGTTATTTCCTGTATGTATTGTTTTATATTCCCGATCATTTCGGTATGCCCCTCGTAGTAAGCACCACCTCACCTCGCTGCCGCTGACGCCGATGCCGTGGGCAAAACTTACAACTTACCGTTTTTTTATTTCAAACTATCTATAACTTCTTTTATTTTATCATGTAGGTCTATTCATTACGTCAGTTTAAAACCGTATTCGTATTTTAGAAAATAAACTGCCATCCTTATTTCCGTGGACCGATTTTGATGATTCTTTTTTGTTTTGATTAACATACTTCATAGGTTTGAGCGCTTTTTGAGAAAATAAACAAAAACCAAATATGTACCCAAATAATTCTACCTCTAAGCCTCTAAGGGTGAACATTTTTAAGGCCATTGAAGTCAGTTTTTAGTTCTTTTTGAACGCGTTATTTATCCTACAAATAGCTGAATTTGACATTTGAATTTTTATTTGTTTAAAGTAGTTTTTTATTGGTTATTTAACATCATCACTGTATTTATTTGCTCAAAATATTGCGACAGATATTTCTACTTCGCACACGAATTCAGTCCACACGACAATACAACGGTATATGATAATTTCAACATTCGACCCGAGTTTGACCCTCAAATCCTGGGAGGTTGAGCCGACCCTAACAAACTGCCGCCGCCGGCAGGCCTACGTGCCGGAACAGTGACTCAAAATGCCTCAGTGACTCAAATTTCATATTTTTTGGCCTGTGGTGACATGTAGAGAGAGAAATGCTACTTTTACGGTTCTATCCCTCAAAAGGAAAAATGGAACTCTTATAGGATCACTTTGTTGTCCTTCTGTCTGTCAATACCCTTTTTCTCAGAAACGCGTGGAGGAGGTATCAAGTTGAAATTAAAATCGAATACTCGGAGACTCTAGTCTTGGATCTGTGAAATAAAACTTATAGGTCAACGCAATAGAAAGATATAGCTGTATTTTAGACCATTTCCATACACAATGCAAGATATTGTGTAATAACACAGTAACAATAGATTTTTTATGTTTACAAACTTAGCTTTGTAGTTGAAAGCCATATATATCAGGTATTCATTTGCAAAGTAAGTTGGTTTTACAATCGCACTTACATTTTCGGTATAGCATTGTTGGGTGCATATTACCGTATCTAATTTATGATTTCCAGTATATTAATTATTCATATTCTGTATGGAACCCTCGGTGCGCGAACCCGACGCGCACTTGACCGTAGTTTTTTCCTTTTCTAATAAAGTTTTCCCGTGGTATACTTCCTATACATTCTGAAGTTCATACATAATCGCAAGAAGTCATATAGTTGCATTTTCTTTATAAAATACTTCATAGCAAATTAATAAAAGAACTGCAACGTTGATCAGAATAATCTTGTTGTATAGAGCAAAAGGGATGGGAGACAAAAGAAACAGTTAAGTTAACAGATAATACATACACCATATTTAGCATTAAATGTATCCAATAAAATAAATATAAAATTCAATAAAACAAAACCAAATAAAAATACTGAAAAATAAAATATGTAAAAATGTGTCAGTATGTAGGCGATTAATTAAAAGAGGGACAGTGTTATTTAAACCCCTATTTTATTCAAAGAAAAGTCATACATAAATTAGCATTCTACGTAGCACGGCATCGAATCAACCATGGAGTCTTCAACGCTTTCACATTGATTCCCAAGCGGCTTTACTTGCAAGTCGTTTGTGTCCTGAAAAAAGACATTTATTACTTTCTGTAGCGTAAAGCTTGAGTCGAATACTATTAAAAAACCGCCCTGTGGCCTATAGTGACAGGTAATAATTAGGCCTACAAGCAGTGATCGAGTCGAGTGTTCTTTCCCGTCGGTATCCTGTACTGTGCTGGGTTTAGCTGTATATATGTAAATCCTGCTATCTTCAGTACCAAGATCAATTTCTATTTAAAAACAGCTGTCACCTCCGTTGTCTAACAGTGAGAGATAAATAATTAGGCCTACAAGCAGCGATCGAGTCGGGTGTTCTTTCCCGTCGGTATCCTGTACTGTGCTGGGTTTAGCTGTATATAAATCCTGCTATCTTCAGTACCAAGATCAATTTCTATTTAAAAACAGCTGTCACCTCCGTTGTCTAACAGTGAGAGATAAATAATTAGGCCTACAAGCAGCGATCGAGTTGAGTGTTCTTTCCCGGCGGCATCCTGTACTGTGCTGGGTTTAGCTGTATATAAATCCTGCTATTTTCAGTACCAAGATCAATTTCTATTTAAAAACAGCTGTCACCTCCGTTGTCTAACAGTGAGAGATAAATAATTAGGCCTACAAGCAGCGATCGAGTTGAGTGTTCTTTCCCGGCGGCATCCTGTACTGTGCTGGGTTTAGCTGTATATAAATCCTGCTATCTTCAGTACCAAGATCAATTTCTATTTAAAAACAGCTGTCACCTCCGTTGTCTAACAGTGAGAGATAAATAATTAGGCCTACAAGCAGCGATCGAGTTGAGTGTTCTTTCCCGGCGGCATCCTGTACTGTGCTGGGTTTAGCTGTATATAAATCCTGCTATCTTCAGTACCAAGATCAATTTCTATTTAAAAACAGCTGTCGCCTCCGTTGTCTAACAGTGAGAGATAAATAAATTGAGCCTACAAGCAGCGATCGAGTTTCCTTGGCCGGCGGTATCCTATATTATGCTGGGTTTAGTCATATGTGTAACGTTTTTGTTTAGCTCTGAATGAATTCCGCAAAATTTTTAGTACGATAACACTTGAAGTTGTTGAGGTGACTTATTCACAGACGTGAATACGTTCTTAGCAGTATTACAAAGGGGGGTTGGGGTGATTGAGAGGATAAGCGTCATATTAAAATGAAACATACACTATATTTTATGTTAGATTTCCAGAAATACAACTGTCAACACCGCATCCAATTTCATGCAGTAATTTTTTCGTGATGCGCGTACAAACACAGAAAGAAGGACAAACAAAAATTTCAAAAGGTAATTGCTTTTGCTTCTGTTGCTCTTATAAAGGCTCTTAAATGTCTTTCATGTATAAAATATGTCTTTAAAATAACGAATACTTACATTGTTATCGTAGTCCCACTTATCCAGCAAATGCCTATGTCTGTACTGGTTACCTGGACCACAGGCGCCCTGTTTGGCTGAGCACAGCGACCATTCGCTCCACTCGCTCAAGCAATTGTTGGAGTCAGGCCGTGACTCCACAGCTAAGGGCTCCGGTTCGTCATTAGATTCACTGAAAATTAATCAGTATGCAGAATTGTACAAGTTGCAGTTGGATTGCTGCTTAATAAACTGTTTTACACAACCGCTAGCTTCTTTACTAGCAATATGGCAATACAGCTAGCCCCTGTACACTTGAGTTCAAAATTATGTATCCATTTTTGAAACATGTCACATACACCTTTAATTGACATTTCCTTCAGCACACTATACAGGAAAGGCAAGGATGGATGTGACATGTTGCAAAAGTGGATACATATTTTTGTACTCGAGTGTACACTCAAGTCCAAAAATATGTATCAATTTTTTTATCATGTCATATTGTCCTTTAACTGACTTTATCCTCACCATATTCATAGAAAAAAGAAGAAGTGAATGTGATATGTAAAACAGCGAATATAGAAAGCAAATGATATGTGTTAGCTATAGACTTCGTCCGCGTGAAATCAGTTTTACTTGGATAATGTTAATGTTGCCTATATGTTAAACCAGACTATTTTCCTTATGTGCGCTATATTTCGTCCAAAACTGTTCAGCAGTTTAAGCGTGAAAGAATTTCAAACATCTAAACTCTGACAGTTCTAAAATTAGTATAAGTCTCAAATTTAGAGGATGATAAAAAAGGTGACGGTAAGCATCATCGACCGATGTATTAAAATCTTACTGCGATCATCAATCCGCCTTACAAACTCCGTTATTATAGCGAGTCACCTAATGGAAAATCTTCCGTGGCGATCTGAGTATAATGCTCGATCGATCCGCGCTCCTACATCCTACCCTGTGATCCACCTCCATCAAAGTTTCATACTAAATATATGTTGCCATAATCTTTTCAAATATAATAGCTGAGATTTGTGTAGTAACTACCTAAAAACAGGACATCAGATTGTGATGTCGCGAAATGAATATTATTGAATATCACACAATGAATCACAATTTTCCTTTTAAATAACTTTTTTTTCGATTATTGTTCAGAGCGCCGTCTATGAACCATTAGATGCGTAACTGCTATTGTAGCTAACTATAAAGTTGTAAATTAATGATATTTATTTCGCGACAGTATAATTTCATCTCCTATTTTTAGGTAATTACTTATCAAAGTCAGCTATTCTATTTTAAAACATTACGGCAAAAGAAATTTAGTATGGAAGCATTAGGAGAGGGATAACTGCATCACCATATACGTCTGTCGTTTCGGCCCGTTATAAACAGCTGTTTTATTTACTCCAATCCCGATATGTAGTATAAGTACTTACTTATTGGAAGGAGACTGTTCTGCGTTTTCGCCATTTGCTTCTTCACCTAAAATTAAATTTTCTTTTGTTAATGTATCGGTTTTCTTAATTTAGAACCAACAAATCTTTAGCTTAGATGATATCCTATGGATTAAGTAACAGGCTTTATAAAATTTAAACATCAAATTTCTACACCTTAGTTCATGTGAAATATTCCCCATTCCCCAAACATGCCCCATTCGTTTCCTTTGGAATCGCCTACATATTACTATGTGCTAGTGATAATATATCTACTAGTAAATATGGATTGATAGTGACTGTACCATCTCTCCCTCTACCGCTGTGAGACAACACTTGGACTAACAACTTGGAGGTCCCAGGTTCAATTCCTAGTGTGTGAACCCTTTCCGTGAACCAATTTTGATGGTCCCAGGTTTGATTCCCAGTGTGGGAACCCTTTCCGTGAACCAATTTTGATGAAATAAAGTCTATATGTTGGTCATAGCTACAAGTTATTTAATTATGAAAATCGCATCAAAATATGTTCGGGAGTTTCGGAAATTAGGGTGTTCACACAGACAGACATACTTTTTATAAACGTTTTAATTGTTTTCTGTTATACTCCCTAAATCACCCTCACAATCAGTTTTGGGCAAATATTTTTAATGTACAGTCACGTTTATTCTAGAGGTACAGCGTTATTAGATAGAAGAAGATAGATTACCATCCACATTTTCACTGCATTCAACTCCTTCTAAAGGATACACGTCCAGCCTGTTAACTTCCAAAATGGCGAATGGCGTCAAATCGTTCAAGTTCATTTGGAAGAACGGAGAGTCTTTGTTGAAAGACCCGACCGCCACGCGTTCTACATTGTCCACTGGCTGTGTCACGGATTTAGGTGACTGTAAAACAATAATGCAGATGTATAAATAACCTACTTCTTACATAATAATATATAATATGCCACCCGGCAAAATCAAGGGATGTCGAACTCAAACGATGCCGCTAAGGTGTACACCTGAGTACAAATTTATGTATCCAATCAATTTTTGAACCATGTCACAATCATCTTTAATTGACATTTCCATCAGCTCACAACGTAGGAACAAGCAAGTGCGAATGTGACATAGTACAAAAGTGGATACATATTTTTGTACACGAGTGTACACCCGCTAATAAGGTTGTGTTTGTGACTATGTGCTGACTGCTGCTTGATGTGCTCTATTCAATACTCATTTTTTACTACAATAATCACATATGCTGTTTGGGTGTACCAACGCTATCTGTCTAAGCGAACGGACTATAATCACATTTGCTCGGTCGCACCCCTTTTTTTTCTTCACTTTGCTCCGTCCCGGGTCTGACTGTTCACTCAGCCGAAGAGTGCTTCTCGCCTCAAGCATGGCAAATATACTCTTGTCTGAAACCACCATATGAGTTTGTGCCTTTTTCTGTAGAAACGGCTGGTCATTATTAAAGTTTTCGACCACCGTCTATATTTATATGTTTAATTAATGTATAAATAAAGAATAATCAATTTACTTGCCCTCAAACTTTACATGTAAATGACACGTTCCGCGAATGTATGTAGTCTTGGTCTTGTACACATAGGCCAGTATCAAATAAATGAGATTTAGTTATTATTTTTATATATTTTGGTTTAGTTTATTTGCACAAAAACATATAAAGCGCACGAAACAGGTATACTTGACGTTAAAAACAAATATGGCGTCAATAAAATGCCATTTGACGCTGTCCCATTTTATAATCCATACACATGCCCGCGACGGGCAGAAGCTAGTATAAAATAACTACAAATTTACGGCAAACAAAACTTACATCATAAGAAATGCCATCCATAGTTCCAGCATCCCAAGGATATAAAGGAATGGAGGAAGTCTCTAGCCATCCATCATCAGTGCAGAGCTCGAATTTGGAAGTCCCTAAGAACCAGTCTGGCGAGGGCTTCATTGCCACGACAAGAGAGAACAGGTGGTGTATTCTATCTACTCTGAAGAGGGAATGTGATGGCTCCGACATGTGCGGGTGATGTCGACGTTTCCCTCTTATTAGAGTCCTTGTTCCACCTGTTACCGACATCTGAAACACAAAAACGGTTCGTGTCAGAGCCATCTTGTTTTTAATATATTTGATGCTTCTTAACTGTTGCAGACCCAAGTCTTTAATCAGTGCGTGTTGCCAGTGATGATATACGAAAGCGAAATGTGGTCTTTTACTGTGGGCCGAATAAGCAAGCTAAATATCACTCAGCAAGCTATGGTACGACCTATGCTCGGAATTCCTGAGTGATAAAATATGGATTGAGGAAATCCGTAGATGAACTAAGGTCATAGACATAGCTCGACGAGTCAGTGAGCTGAAGTGACAATAGGCAGGCCACATCGCTCGAAGAACGATTAACCGATGATTTGATGGACCAACGACCTAGTGAAGGTCGCGGAAAGTCGCTGGATCCTAGCGGTAGATTTTAGCAACCTTTGTATATTTATCTGTTTCCTCATATCTTCGATCATTTGCTCGTGGGATATAGGCTATATTATATCACATGAATTTCAACGTGGCGGCCTGTAGAAAACATCAAATTTTTGATATCAAATATAAAGTCCTGATGATTACATTCCGAAAATATATATAAGTAAGAAAATACAAATAAGTATATATATGTATACGTAAACATCCAAAAATGTAAGTATGTTTTTCTGTTCGCTCATACATATCTAGATGTTAAAGATTTTTTACTAAGCTTAGCGTTAAGAAAAGCGCCTGCTTGATGTATAAATGCAATAGTTTTTGTGTGTTGTTTAGTCATACGTTCATTGAAGCATCGAATTTTTATTTCATCCCGAAGTACTTAATAGAAAATAGGATTTTTAGTTTATGTATAGAAACGAAATAACTTGGTAGTATTAAGAATATTTTGGTCAATTACACTGTCGATAATCTCTCTCTCGATGACGCTGATATCCGCCTCCTCAGCTAATTTCTTGAGTCCTTCGCCTGCCTTGAGTCCCTGTTGCCAGAGCACATATTCGTAATCATGTGTTGCGCCCACCATATGACTGTAGCCGTTATCGTCAGGTTTGGAGGGGTACTTGCGGGGGTGTGAGCCACGAGACCATTGCCCTTTAAATATTACCTGGAATTATATAGATTAGATTCATACATCCGAGTTTAGATAATATAATCTGAACACCTGAAAATCTCCGAATACCATCCGACATTATTTCGTGTATCAGGATAATACAATGGAACGAGGGAATAGGACAATATCTAGATGTCGCACTTGAAATGATCAATGAGCTTTTTTACATAACGGCTAGCTATTTTACTATACACTATACAGCTCCGTTATGAAAAAGCTGTATAATGTCTATCAGGATTGGCATTGCGTTGCATTTATCAAAACATTTAATAATGTTTAAACGTTTTGCAGAATAAATGTTTGGTGTATAACGGCCATGATTAAATAAAATAAAAATAATTAACAAAATTCCTTCAAAGCGGTCTTTTGCACTCATTTTTTGGTTTATTTCGTTAATTTTTACGAACTACATTCTACTTGAGACGCCATTATTGATTTTATGACATACACAGCAACGAACGAAAACGTTTTAAGAGGGTATGCTGATGTCAACGCGCCCATACAAACGTAGTACAGTCATATTTTGAGTATTAAGCTATGAAAATCTATGAAATTTTCAAGACAAAATCTAGAAACAAATATCTGTGTCGGTGGTGAGTCAGATTTTCGTTTAAATACGAGTATATACTTCCAGAGTTACAGGGCGTCAAAGAATTGTATTTTACGTTAATAAAAAGCCCCAACTTTGAACCTGATTCACAAGAGAATGAATCGATTTAGAACAATTTGGAAAAACCACCGACATCTGAAATTTCATTAATATACTGTATTAAAAAAATGGTTACATAATATACTGTATCCTTCAAATGATCCCTGGACTACGAAACATCCAAATAACGGGTGGATAACTTCGCGTAGTGTACGAGTATGCTGTCTCACCGTACGCGCTCGGGTAGGATAGGGCTCGGATAGGGACAGCTACAAAACAATGCAACCTTGAACGCGACCACGTGGTCTAACCAACATAGCCTCTTAAAATATCAATCTGACGTTTCATTGCTGCGACATGTAAATATTACGCACCCTTTTCAATACATACCTCATATCGTGCTTCACTGCACAGGTTGCAGTTGGGATTCGGTAATATCGGTGGACTATCTATTGGTGTAGCATTATTCTTTTCCAGGATAATGACTAGCTGGCCACCTTCGTACCATACTTCTCTATTCTCAGCGACCATTGCTCTGAAACGGATGCGCTGCGTGTCCGAATTTTGTTTCGGTGATATCCAGTGGGTCTGAAACGGTGTCAAAGAGAGTCTGATATAGGCAACCTGCCACGACTATGTAACGTTTTTGACGGTATTATTGACGCTGACTTTACAAATCCTTTCTTTGTTATGTTTATTATCGTTTTGCATATACTCTTTTTTCATTCCAACAATATAAAGTTGTAATCCTTCCATTAACTATGGTTCGTGCTACTTTTCTCCTTTTTGTTTTAATCCTCTCCAAGTGTATCGCGTGTCTGGTGAACCAATTATTTCCTTTTATATGTTGCCTCTATGGACATCAGATTTTGGTAGTTGCTATGAAGTTGGTAGTTGCCATTAATTTTAAGAATTGAACCGAAGATCATTACTTAACTCGACCAATTTGGATAATTTTGTATGAAAACAAATCCGGGGCGGTTCACAAGTGTATAATAACGTTTGTTATCTATAATAATATAACGTGAATTCGAGCTATAATACTCGTATGTGACGATCCTGAGTTATCATTTAAAGGAAATTATTAAATTAAATGGTATTGAATAGAAGTCACTACTACTATTTTACTACTTGTACTTCGAATTGCACAATATATGGTATTAAATTTATCAGGTATATAATTAAACAAAACTAAGTACTCCGATTTCTTTCTTGTCGTATATATTTCTTTTACGAACAGAACAATTGATGAATAGAACATTGTGATACCCGTGTGGAATGTTTTTAGCCCCCGACGCAAAATAGGGTGTTATAAGTTTGAAGCCAATGTCTGTGCATGTGTGTCTGTCGCATCGTAGCTGACGATCGTATGGATTGATTTTGATGCGGTTCTTTTAAGTGTAAGCAAGTTTCATTGCGGTGGTTGTTAGGGATATTTGGCAAAAATAGATTCAACAGTTTGAAGAAAATGTGAACATGTCCGAGCCGTAGGCACGAGATTGCAATACAACTTATAGAAAATTTACGTTAATTTTATTATTTTTTACAGCTGCTAGCTACATTGACAATGTAAGTAATATTACAAACCAATATCAGCCAATCACTAGCTTCCACATATAGTGAAAAAAATAGTAAAGAACAAATCAAAGAATTAAATACTCATTCTTTTTTATCGCATGAAATCTATTCGATTTTATTGTAGGTATGAAAACTCCTTGCTAATAAACTTTTTAAATTGACTGCAAAAGTAATGATCGAGCTCATTAAAGAAAGTCTCGACGTGATTACTCGCTCAGTGGTCACGATAGCGTAAAAAAAGATTCCTATGCAAAAGATTTAATTTTCAAATCATGTACTCTGCCTCTGAATGTACGCCATGTTTAACAACTGTATTGAAAAAGTTCATTGGCGTTGCCGCAGCTTATCTCGTTTTTTTATATAATAAAAACATGGCTATGCGTTCTCCATCCATACCCATAGTTGTTTCGCTTTTTCGCTTACCATTCCTGTCACCGGAACCCGATAACTATTTATGATGATGAAGTTAATGATCACAACTCTTGTTCAGCTGATCATAACAAGTTAAAGCTGCTTACGTAATACATGTACCACTCTCAACACTTGGACAATGTAGAAACTTAAGTATCGCAGGTATGTCACTACATTCTAATTGAATTTGTGTTAGAGTGGCCGTGCATCATTAGGGCATACCTTGGGAACACAGGACACTTAGCTCTAGTGGCTACACGTCTCTTTGGTTGTCCCACACTCAGATCTACAGCGTGTATATTTCACATGGGCTTATAATTTATCCAGATATAGTTAACGACCGCACAAATCATATGTGATAGCAATTTAGTTAAATAGCTTAATTAATTAAAGTTCGACCGAGAAGCAATGTATTGCATCCAAATTAACTTGAATTGACAAGGATACACAGTTTATTGAACTGTCATGATATGAACTGTAAAAAGAACCGTCAATCAGTAGATTACTTTCGATACTTGCTTAATTATTTTGTATGTAAAAAATATACAATTAACTAACGAAATTTATGTAAATTTGTTGTTTAGGACCAACACTAATCGCCATCAAAATATAAGCCCGTATGAAATATGCACTCTGTATACAAAGGACAAGTCTTACGACAGAGGGTATTTTCGTGTCACATAGAAAGGGTAACTTATGAAAAGGATCCATACCTAGCTACAGGCCGGACACTGATGACGTGATAACGGTTCCTATTCCCATATATCGAACGGATGACGTCTGCATACACGCGCATGTGTGATTAAATTCGCCCGCGCTATATTACTGATCCTTGAGCGGGTCACTTTCTTGTGGGGAGGGGTGAGGTAGGTGCGAGGCCGCTCGATGGACGTCGTTCTGTACGTAGTAGTGTATTAATTCTGTTTTAAAGGGTGGTATTGTATTTCATGTGACGACATGCAGCTTATACCACGGAGACATACCACGCTTCGAATGACACCCCATTTCTCAAAATACGATCAGTGAGCGAAAAACGTACGTATTTTCGGTACCTTTCATTTGATACCAAATATGTTATTTTTTATCTTAAATAACTATTTTTGGTACCACTTTGTCTCTTCATTAACACAAAAAAATTGCGTCAGTGAATGTATTTATATTTATCTCATTCTATTATGTCAATGTAGTGATGTTATGAATTTGGATCCTGATTCAGTGAAATACAAAATGCGAATTTTAAAAATTTTCCCTACTCTCCACTAGATGTCGCTACCAGTACTTTACATGGCGCAAACGGCATTTGTATAGCCAGACTATAAGTACATCAAACATTAAAATCACAAGTTAAATATTCCTAGCATTTCATGGCAATTTTTGGACGGGAAAGTAATATTAATATATTAACTCTCCGTATTAATTTCATGATCTCGATGTTTTCCATCACCGTTATAATGTACTTGAATTGAAAACAACTCATAGGTACACGTTTCATATTACCTTACACAAAACGAGAAAATCATGTCTATTCAAAATGAATGACAACAAAGTGGATTTACACTTGTCATTGAACTCATGTCACGAATCACGATGAGGCCCTGTGGTGGAAGCTGCTCACCTAATATCCTTAAAATATAGCCCCGTTTTCCGAGCCATCTTCGAGTTTTTGCGAGATTAACGCAGGCCAAGTGATTTTAAATATGAGAGAAGAATAAAAAATGAAGGTAGTGAGTTTAAATAAAATACTACCTACATGCTTTCTGATTCTGCCGCCAAATAGTAGTGTTAGTAGCACTGTTGTGTTTCAGGATAAAAGATAACAGAGACAGCGAGCCTGTCATTAGCTTAAATTAAAATATTCTTACTAGTCACGATGATGTTTTAGAGAAATAACAGTTAGATAAGTTGCCATCAAAATATTAAAATTTGGACAGTATAATGTCGGGGTCAGCTAGACTTATTCTTATTTAATAAGAAAATCAATTACCGTGTGTTGGTCTAGATTTTACTCGAAAATGCCTGGACTGGTTTGGCTTCTTTTTATTTTAAATATTTTAATAGTCCGAATGAGGTTTTAGGGAAAGAAAAATTCTAAAAGTTGCACCAAATTTTTTAAAAATGAACGGAATGGCGACTGTCGTGGATCAGTAGTATAAAATAAAAGTCACTTATACATAACTTTTGTTGGTCACTAAAACTCCATAGTCTTTATCGATTTATTTTTCAATATAATACGCAATAACGAAACAGACCGCGGTTTAGACATAGACACGAGATATTTATAAGTTGGTATAATAAAACCAGCATTAGAATAACTCTCAAAGTTACGTTCTGTTTATGTTTCTCCTTCTTTAATTTGACTTTTTAATTAGCAAGGAACCTTTTTTGTCTCCTTTATCTTCTTATGAGATTGTTCAAATTAAAATTCCGTAAAAGTCATTCTTAGGTTATCGCCCTTTTAATAGCTACTTTTGTGTTTTTTGAAACAATTTACTAAATATGAAAATAAACTTTAAACTTTAAATTAAATCAAACCCATCAATTGAATACATTGAACAATTTATATGCTATAAAAGCTTGTCGCGTGATTTTACTTGTATTGATGTTGATGTGGTGTACCATGAAGGGGGCCTGTGTATTGATGAACTAGAAAACAATAATTATGTAAACTGATCTAGAGAAAAAAGTATGTATTTTATAAAATAGACAAATCCACACACATCTACACAATCACAATGCGTTCCCAGAGCATACCTCAATGCGATACTTCTGTGAATTATCAGCACTTTCAACAGAGCTGTAGCAACGCTCGCTGTATCTAGACTTGCCGTCCTCATCCAAAGTTTTCAGGGAACCAGCATCGACTATTTTGTCGTCCAAATCGAAAGAGGCATTGTCCACTGCTGGGTCCTCCGCTGTTATCATGAAGTCCACGAACGGGCGGCTTTTATTCGTTGTCTCTAGTGTCACTAGTAAACATAAAGATAAGTTTATTTGCATCGAACATGGTGCATACGACGATCGTCAGAATAACAACATGGCATGACATTTGGGAAGATATGGGATGGTTAAATTATAAAGGCGAAACCACATGGCCCATTATTAAAGTCACTTAGTTCATCGATCATAGCAACACTATAACAATAACAGAAAATATAATGTTGTCACTTCCGTGACGTCATGGGTAAAAATTATAATAGGTTTGCACCTTGGTTTTTAGCTCGCGTGCTGGCTCAGCTGCCTTTCATACCGCAAAACAACGGTGCATTTAGCACTGCTGTTTGGCGAAAGACTTAGGTATCATATGATATTAGCTACTGCTAGGTAGGACAATATTCTACAATTATCCAAATCGCTCAAGCCAGGATCGAGCAATGTCAGCTCAGTTGGGTAGAGCGTCAGTCCTTGAACAGTCGAGGTCTGGTTTCATTACCTACATATTAAATCCAGCTATTCTATTTTAAATGACTATGGCAAAAGAAATTTTGTATGGGAGCATTCTGAGCAAATTAACGTAAAATTAAATGGTTTACTTACACACGTAAGTCTGGCCTGGTAAATATTTTCCTTGATTTCCTTTAGTGTCGATTGTAAAAAAGAATGGTGAGTTTGTGCTATCGATTGAAGTCGGTACCAGGGTGCCAACAGGAGTCTGATCGCATTTCTTAGATTGTCCTAGTCCCAAAATCAATAATAGAACTGATAAATATGATTTCCTGAAATGGGAAATCATGATTAATTGGTCATCATCTTCGTTTCCAGCTGGGTAACTCCACACGGACGTGTCTTCCTCATCATTATCAGCCAGGAAACGTCCATTGCTGGATATAGGGTTCCTCCATGGTATACATTGACCGGCCGGCATTGCATCCAGAGACTCCCCGTGACCTTCAATAGTTGGTCGGTCCATCTAGTAGGGAGACGGCCCGGTACACGTTTTCCGAAACTTGGTCGCCACTCGAGAACCTTTTCCACATGCTTGGCAGACAGACTGGTGATCACAGTAAAATGTAGTAGGTAATTTTTGATGACTGAATTTTTTTACGAAGTGTTCTATATACCACATAACTTTGACTCATTACAAGCTTGTATATGAGTACCTGTTTTTTATGTTGGGTAATAAAACGCTTCGCCAAATATATATGTAAAGATTTTCAATAAAAATGTACAAAAATACTACAATTTTTTCTTCAGTAATTTCTAGAACGTTCCATTTATTGAACGCTACACGAATTCGTTTTAAAATTTCAACAATGTTTAATACAATGTATTCTCTCTTTATTGTAATTATTACACACAATATGCTTAAAATTTCAAGAGCTTCATGTCCAACAATGTACACTGCTGATTACAACAACAACATCATTCATTATTCGTTACGAATCAAATAACAACACTCACATTTTCGCGTTGATCTAATTGTTACTGATAAATTAGACAGAAACAAACAAAGCTTCTAGCTTATGTTTATTTACGGCACCAACAAATACACTAACATCGCACTGGACACATTTATAAAACTTGTTTTGCATTTACACTTTATTGTTCATAGGCATTTAAAGCGCGATTATAGAGGCAAATTCAACTGAAAAAATGTTAGGTTAAACTTCGTCAAGAAATCGGTCTCTGAATTCACTGAAAATAACTCGCGTCGCGAGAGTCTGGTCTCACTTGGCTGTGAGCCAAACCTTGCCACAGTCAAGGAATATGAGGCTAAACGCATTTTTACTGTTGTCTATGGCGCATTAGTTGTTTAGAAATGATATTGTATTAGTTTCTGTGTATAATGCTATATTTTTATTTAATAATTCATGTACACTCGAGGACAAAAATATGTATCTACCATGTTACCTAAGTCTGCCGCCAAACAGCAGTGTTAATAGCACTGTTGTGTTCCGGTCTGAAAGGTAGCGTAGCCAGCGCCTCATTCGGTTAAGGCTTCTGGGTGGGCACGATTACCATCCAACGGCCTTATTCAACTTACCATCAGGTAAGATGAAAGCCAAGTGTAAACCTATCATACATTTTTAAAGGATTCGAAATATGTAGGATATCATATGGCGGAGATATCCAGTATCTCCCTTTTTACACAATTTTGGAGGAAGTACCCCTCCAATCAAAAATACTTTACGTCAAAAAATCGTTTTACCTATTTAGTTGGTTGTTGTTTCGTCCAGATCGGTTGATAAATATGACCTTACAGGCACACAGAAAGCAGCTTTTTGCCCTATTAGCTTAGCATCCATTTATATTCTGCTTAAATCGTAGGCTCTATAAATACGTACAATATACTTAATAATAACAAATTACAGACCCCAAAAGAAAGAGGTTTTTTCAGTAAGTGTCTAAACAAACAACATGAGACGAAACTCAAGAGGCTTTATACTAGTAGCCCATGAAGAGTGTCATTTTCTACTTCCTGACTCCATAATCAGTTCGAATCAACCCGGAAGGCTCATTACCAAGTGTACCGATTATAATGGACTAAACTCGTCAGAACAAACAAAATAAACCAGAACTCTAGGGGTTAACTTGTGCCCATTACCTAGTTCCTATATTCGTCTTCAGGCTCCAGAGTCAGATCAGTTCGATGGTCTCAAATTACTACATCTCCACCTGAACTAAACACATTCGCACAGTTTCAAACTGCTAGATTTCTTTACACTCACAGTTTCTTACACAGACACGGTCTGTGGTTTCCTTGTTAACTGATTAGTTTATCAGTTTTCGTGTAAATGTAATACGACTATAAAGCGTGTAAAAAAGAAAGATGTATGTAACTATAGGTCCTTGATATTTTTAGGCATGCCCAATGTACAAGTGTATTACAATTTGGAATACATTCATTTTAAATAATGTTTACTTATTAGCGGAAAATCGCATAAACACATTTTATATAACTTTGATTTATAATTCATTTCCCACACTAGACGGAAAGGGGAACAAACACCAAGTTTCCCGTTTCTCTGTGATAGCTTCACTGTAACCCTATGGGGGATTTACCCCACAGTTCCCGCTGCCCCCGGTTAAATGTCTGTGTCTATTTTCATTTTAATTAACTCACCTCTAAAATGATTTTGGGTCGATTCTACTTACGAAGTTCTGAAATAATATGAAATGTTATGTGTATATTTAGTCTTATGGCATTGCTCGCTCATCGCTATTTGATACAGAATTATGTTCAACTAGCTTCTGCCCGCGGCTTCGCCCGCGTGGACTTTAGGTTTTATCCCGTGAGAACTAAGTCATAACAAAATAACAAACTCAACAACAACAACAAATCAACAGCCTAAAAAATAAGTTTCAAGCTTCTAGCTCTAAAAGTAACGATACCTCTATACGACATTTCATCCCCCCTTTCAACCCCTTAAAACCCTTTTTTCGCATTAAAAAGTAGCCTATGTCCTTTCTCAGGGTCTAAAAATCGGTTGAGAGGTTTAAGCGGGAAAGCGTAACAGACAGACAGAGTTACTTTCGCATTTATAGATAGGCATATATAGTAGGTATAAAGTATCTATATTTTAATCCAATCTAACTAGTAACTGTACGAAGACTCGCTACAGGACGAACAGATAAACTTATTGCAATTCTTAATGCAACAATGCATAGATTGCCTTTGCCGACGGGTTTGAAGCCTGGATAGTGGAAAGGTATTCCAATTAACAGTAACCCTTTCTGTGTTACTCGTCCGAACGATGGGGAACCGAAATGCCGCCTAACCGTGTTTGCAGCATTGTTGTGTCCTGAAAATTAAAGATAGCATATACGCAATGTCTCAACAACTCTACCACTTGTGGATGAGCCTTGTAAACATTTCTATTCTGCTGTACAATTATTACGGTTAATTACTATAGCACCAGTCTACTGGGCACCATGCCGCACGGACTAGCCCTAGACGAAGTGTTCACTTTGTAATTATACGTTTTTGTTTTTATTATTATTGTATTTTTTGTTTGTAATTATAAATGAGTGATTTAAAATTTAATTTTTATTTATATTTGGAAGTTTAAGTTATATTTGGTCGATTTATACTCGTTAGAAGTGAAGTAATAATTCGATTAATAAAGATTCTACATACTGCAATTAAACCAGGCTAACTATGTGTAATAAATACTGTTTTTAAGTTTCAATTTATTTCAGAGACTACATCGCGATTTTGTTTCATCGAGCGAAGCTATTCAATTTGTTTCGCTGGCAACATTTTTCTGTGTGTGACCGATTTGAATGGAGCGTTTTTGCACCACGTGTCTAGACTTCGTTATCGACAGGTTATTTGAGAAAAGTATTAGTCGTATCAAGAATTAGTGAACAGGGCTAATTATTTTTTCACGTGGTCTTTCTAAAGAGAGCAGAATTATAAAAATTCACCTAAAGATACGGTCGTCCTGTAAGTACGAGTATGGCATGCAATTTACGTTTTTGTATACAAGACCTAATCACACTCCCAACCCGTGGTTCACCTGTTTTTACCACCTAGGTGAACCTTGAACAATTATTTTTTCCGTAGGTTCACCTCAATCAAATGTGTATTTTTGTTTCAAAATGTGTAATGGTCGTGGTTTATTACTACGAGTATAAACGGTACTAATAATTACATAGATCCTTGACATCTGATAATAAAATGATTTTATTATTATTTAATACACCCTTAGCCACCAATAATTACACCTATAGAGAAGACACTTTTCTTCTCGAGTTTGTAGGATTTTCGTTTTCGTATTTCCGCAGATTGCGAAGCAAGGCGTATCCAGTACACCCATGCCAAGAATTAATTCGAGTACAGCTCTAGATTTAAATCGGCTGGTCAAAATGTCATCAACTACACCAGCCCGATCCGATTCATGAATAGTATATTTGCCAATCTATACTCTTACACGCGTGTGTTAGGTCGTAAATAACTTATAGGCCACTGTGGCTAATGTTACATTGATATTTGATACGAAATTTTTCTGTATATATTCGTTCGTGTCCGATATACATACATATACAGAGGTATGTATATCGGACACGAACAAAGCTATCAACTTGAAATTTTGAATGAGTAATAATAATGCTTTCCCACCTCCAAAAAAGTTCGTTGCAAAATAGGCTGTTTAGAGTAAAAATTTCAATGTCACCGTTTTTTACTTGCAAACTTTGTCGAATGGCATGGAATACCAATCATATTAAAAGGCTTGTTATAGTTTTGTAAATACAGAAATCATTAAATTAACTTAGTAATGCGGTCGGCAAATATTCATTATTGTGTGTCAGTAGCATCTATACTTTTCCTTACAATGTGAGGAATCTTGAGTGATTCCAACTCGCGCTTGACCAGTTTTTTAATACGTATTATGTCAGGAAGGGAAATAGATAGGATCAGACAAGGGGTAATTATAGTGAAGGCATTGTAACCGTAATAAGTGCCAGGGCACCTACTACAATATTTGTTTCGAATTGGGTGCAAATTGTATGTATCGGCAATTTTCATTTTGAGCATATTGCAATCGGTTTCATCTCGTAGTTAGTGCCCTGGTTTTGCTTTATACGGTTCTAGCTGCTACTTACTTTATACTAAATCCTTGGTCATCATCATCAGCCGGGAAACGCCCACTGCTGGACGTAGGCCTCCATGGTATGCCACATTGACCGCTCCCGAGCCACTTACATCCAGCGACTTCCCGCGACCTTAACCAGGTCGTTGGTCCATCTTGGTCTCTAGGGGGAAGGCCCGGTAGACGCTTCCCGGTACGTGGTCACCACTCGATAACTTTTACTCCGCACCGATGATCGGTTCTTTGAGCGATGTGGCCTGCCCATTCCACTTCAGCTCACTGACTCGTCGAGCTATGTCGGTGACCCTTGTTCGTTTACGGATTTCCTCATTCCGGATTTTATCATGTAGAGTAATTCCGAGCATATCTCTTTCCATTGCTCGCTGAGTGACTTTGAGCCTGTTGTTTCGGGCCACTGTAAAGGACCACGCTTCGTTTTTGGCATCTTTTACGTTATTTTTGATGGCACCCTGAGAATCTAATGGATACAATTATATTTAAACTTTTATAAATGAATCAGGAGTGCAATTCACTCGGGGCAACATCCTCACAATTCAAACTGGGCTGATAATATATCTAGTTTCCTAGGCAAATTGCGTTAGAAAAGACATCCTCGATGAGGATTAAGGATGTTTGACCTGAAATGAAATTTCAAAATCCATTGCTAAGCATTTCGTTAACGAGTATAGTCCATACACACGTACATATATAGATACACTTGGTGGTAAGGGTCTGATGATGAAGCCAGGAAGTAGAAAGTGGAACTCTTCAAATTATACTAGTAAGCATCTCGAGTTTGGGCTCATTTGGTTTAGTTAGATAATAGTGACAAAAGCATGGTTTAAGTTTTTTAAAGTATAATATTTATTATTGTTTAATATGATTCGACGGTATCCCTTTAGTCCGGTCCGTCGGGCGGGGGAAATCTACGGATGCAAGCAGTTTGTGCCAGCAATTATTACTGTGGACCATGGGGAAGCCTATTTTGTGGACGTTGTGGGTGTTGCGATGTGGGCATGTATATCACCCAAAAGATGTTGAAGATTTAGCTCATACGTTTTTATTTCTAAATATTTTTGTCATACACGTTCTCTTGACACCATTTTGTAATTATACGTCCCTCAATGTTAGTTTTAATAATGAATCCATATTACCAACCTTTACGGGATTTCATAGAATTTTATGCTTTGACAAACTTTGCGCGCTGGAAATTGCATTCCCTGTAAATTGAAGCGGCTTCAGGCATTCAATTTCCAGAAAATTAAATTGCAGAGCTGGAAATTCTAGGAAGCAGGAACACGCCTCCCGCCCCTACCACGGCGGATGGGCCGGGCTTACAGAGGCCATCCTCTGGTTGCATGCAACGTCAATCGATCAATACACGTCCCAGCTCCCACTGAATCCCAGGATGACCTAGATTACAGGACCTAGACCAACCAGCGGACCCTCACAAATCAATACTGCACTGGGTGCGGCCCTTTGTGCTTGACTACAGGCGTAAAAATGAACCAGTACTACTTATTGATAAAGCAATGTTAAAAAGTTTATTCATCATTCAATAAGTCGTCAAAATAGCTTTTATTTAGATATAATAGCAATTAGATTAGCTCATGGCAAAATGAAAAACAGTCCGGTAACAAAGGAACTTGCGATTTCTGGGCATAGGACAAATATGAAATCCTTTAATTATTATCAGTTGGTACAAAACATATTATTGAGGTATATGTTGAGACTGCTATCACGTCCCAAGTCACAATCACGGATTTGCAGGTTTGGGTGTTAAAATTCGAATGTGGTTTTAAAATGTGGTCTTAATTTTTCATCACGCCGTGATTATGATTTGATTTCTAGGGAGGTACAATCTGAGGAACCTATGGTTGGAATGTTCGTGTCCGTCCCGCTAGCAACCACCATTTGTCTGCTAAATTACCGTAAAACAAGTATTGGTAAGTCAATCATATATTAATTATGTGACTCAGGAGTTGGGTAGTTGTTTCATTGAAAAACCGGCTAAGTGCGAGTTAGACTCGCGCGCCAAGGGTTGCTGAAAATCATAAATTATTAGGTAATATGCAACCAAAAAGGCAACCGATGAAATCTGCAAGCAATTGTTAAGAAAATAGCAAATGTTAACAAGAATATTATAACGACTGACGCTGCAACAGTTTGTAATCGTAAAAGCGATTGTAATGAGATATAATCAATACATTATGCTTTCAGCAGATTTCAGCCTGTACTTGTCTTGCCAAATTTCATGATCATAGGTCAAAGGTCAATGGAAGGTTTTGGTGCGCTTTCAAGGGAAATCATCAAAATAAGCTGAATAAACGGCCACAACTTTTTTTCCGTTGACCAAAAGGTTTGATTTTTTCACAAATCAAAGCGATTGCAACGCTATGAAGACTTGACACTGATATAGATTTCAATTTGATACCTCTTTTTTCTAAAAATGAGGTTTACGTGTAATGTAACATGTAAAGGTTGGGGTCATAAACTGTGACACCACTGCTCCTTAATTTCATTGATACATATGTATCTTCTAGGTGAGCACATGGCCATCTTATTTGATCATTATCATTGACTTTATTTTTGACGGTCTAAGATCTTACGGCTTCATCACTGACCATCGATCTTAATATTTATAATACTTTCAAAATCAAATGTTAGTTATAAATTAAATAGCTAAAATACGATTCAGAACAAAACATGCTGTTCTCATCAACATTTGTTAATTGTTAAACACTACCCCTCTTATTACAAGTTTTTGGATTGGATTTTATATGTACACTCGAGTACAAAAATATGATCCACTTTTGTACCATGTTACATGCACCCATTCTTGTTTCTATGCATTGTGATGAGGGAAATGACAAAGGTGAATGTGACAAAGTTCAAAAGTGGATACATATTTTGTACTTGAGTGTACCATTTTGCATTCCCTCTTTCTTGTATGTGTTGAGGAAAAAGCTAATTTAAAAAAGGCCGAGTGCGAGTCAGACTCGCGCACGTATATATTTGACTGTTTTTGTGTATATATAAATATTTTCCGAGTACAATAAATTGTTTAAATAAATAATAACAATAAAATATTAAAATAACTACGCAATATTCATACGATTACCAAATAAAGCTAAGAACCACCACCATCAAACTTATTTTCACGCGTTCGAGAGCTACCATGCCACAGATAGACACAGACATTGGCGTCAAACTTATAATACCCGTCTTTTTGCGTCATGGGTTAAAATGATTTTACTATGATTTAATGGAATAAATATGGTTTTATTATTCCTATATTTATGCTGTAAGACCTTGCTTCTTGTCAAATTTCATGATTCTAGGTTTTATACATGTATCGCAAAGGAAAGATCTTGAGTTACAGCCCGCTGACAGAAAGACAGACGGACTGACAGCGGAGGCTTAGTAATAGGGTCCTGTTGGTTACATATAGTAGGATTCATAGATCGGGGCAGTGCATAAGGTGCGGACTCTCAATCTGAGGGTTCCGGGTTCGAATCCAGCCTTGTACCTATGAGTTGTTTCTCAATTCAAGTACATTATCCGATTGCATAATGGTGAAGGAAAACATCATGAGGAAGCCTGAATGTCTTGAACGAACATGTGAAGTCCGCCAATCCGCACTGGGCCCGCGTGGTGGACTACGGCCTATACACTCTCTGTAGGAGAGTAGGCCTGAGCCCCTGCAGTGGGGACGTATGTAGGCTGTTGATGATGATAGATCAAATTATTGGATTCGCAATATTCGAATCGAGCCTTTGCTTTTCGTTTTACTGTAGTCGGATAAAAGGATTCATAACTGTCGGATTTTCATTGAACGAACTCACTGTTGCGAAGTATGAAACTATGTTTTCGATTTTTCCTCTTCTCCCGCACATCAGCCTTAATTGATGGATTTATATTGGAAACTCATCTCGGTTTTCTGATTTATAAATTTACTGTAGTCTCTCTGACTGTATACGAGTAGTTGAATCTAGAAGTAAAGTAAAACTAAGCTAACCGAACTAAGTACGAGTAGCTATATATTATCTGCCTTTGCTTTTTGGTCAACGATTTCAAAAATAAAGTACATTGTAAAAAATTATGTTTTATTTCATTATATTTGTATAGGAAAACCTGAAATATTATATCATTAGGAGTTAAGTATAAAGTTGAAGATCAGATTTTCATTATAACTTATTTCTTCCACTAGCATCTACGGCATTAAGATTTTTGCGATTGTATTGTAATTTCACAGTCCCCTGGTCCTCATAATTTATTTCTTGTCAGGCTTTACCTATAAACTCACACGATGGTTTTCGCCCTGAAAAATGCTCCTAGCTGAAAACCTGAAAAAATCATTAACAAATATAAATTTACTACAAACGTAGTGATTAACATATAGGTACATATATTAGTCTGTGACCACTGGTGATTACTTGCCAGTGTTTACCTAGGAGCAAAGAATACCCTAGGAGCATATAATCACTGGTTTACTACCACAGATTAGGTACTAGTTGTCAGAGTCACAGACATTTCGAAAATTCATCTGACATTGGCCTGAATTTTGATTTGATATTGATTTCGAAGTGATTTGGAACTTTGATTTGGAACCTGTGTTCCTCTGTGTTCCACTGTGTTCCATGTGAAACTTAGTCATTTACTTGCCCAGTGCATGTGATCAACATATACACAGACTAATATATGTACCTATAACATACATTCCAAGAGCATATAACCAGATATATTAGTCAGAGCATAAATATATAATTTATTTAATACCACACGGAGATTGAGATTAAAGACAAAATGTCTATCTCTGTAGAAAACGAAGAAATAACTGCAGTTATTCTTGATGTAAAGAGTGTGAAGAGTTCGAGCACTGAGGAACCTCCGCCCGAAGAATGGTCGTCTATTGATTGTTTAAAAAATGCTCGATTAAATAAGAATCGAAGAGTGTTTGATGGGAGTGATCTAGAAGACCGTGAAGTATGTACCAAGTATATACCTATGTCAGACAGCGATGTATTTAGACATCCTTACTACAGATACCCAGGTTTAAAAGATCCTGGTATAAAAGAAGCCCTGCTGAAACCAGAGATAAAAATGGTTTATGCAGATGATGGCCAGGATCGTTACAAAGATATTTGCAACGATTTAGACATAAGCATTGTAAATGTATTTCATAGATCTCTCGTAGACAATGAAATAAACTTAAGTTATTATTGCGTAAGCTCGATGGGAATTTATGCAATAAGCAAAGCTTTGGAGCACAACAGAACAGTTGAAGTCTTTAATTTAACTTACAATTTCTTAAACATCGACTGCGCTTATCATTTAGGATATATGTTGACGAAGAACACCACCTTGGCAGAATTGAATTTGACAGGATGCAGGGTAGGAGCAAACGGCGCCAAGTACCTAATATTACTACTTACAGAGAATCATCATCTTCGTTCACTTAATTTGAATCGTAACAAAATCGGAGATGACGGATGTGTTCATATTGCAAATGCAATGGTGAAAGGATTAAATATTAAGGAGTTGTATTTGAGCTACAACGACATTGGTACAAAGGGTATTTTAGCTTTGGCTGCGGTATATGAGTACTTTGGTGCCTTTACTCATTTAGACCTCTCGCAGAATAGCCTTTTCACACCGTACGCTATATGCAAATTTCTCAACACGTTGGCAGAAAACACTAAGATTAGATGGTTGAATTTGGCGTGGAATTCTCTTGTAGGGCAACGTATTGCGACATCCGTCATGAATGTGACAAAGGCACCCTTTATATCATACTTGAATCTCAGCAACAACAAGTTTTTTGGTAAAGACATAGACATTATCTTACAAAACCTTAAAAAATCTAAGACTCTACACACTCTTGACTTGTCTAACAATCCAATGTCTCCTGAAGATGCATATACTTGTCTAAATCTAATGAGATACAAGTCAGTGAAGCTGAAGAAACTTATCTTGGAAAATGTACCCGTGGGTGTGAATTTTATTGCACTGTTGATGAAAGTGAGAAATCTAAGTTATAGAATCGATTCTGTCATCACTCACGGTAGTTGCATACCGGTGCATTCTTTGAATGAGCCAGATATGAGAAATCTGGTACTAAGCCGAATAGATTACGTTTTGAAAAAGCAATATAAGAAAAATAAAATAGATATAGCTCTAGTGATGAAGCAGTTGTTAAAGGATAATAACACGTTAATGCCTGCTCCAGAATTGGAACAGGCTTTTAAATTATTTGGTTTTAAGTTAGACAAAGATCTCTTTGAAGAATTGATATGTGCTTTCTGTCTGAATAAGAAAGCTAAAGTGAAAACTATCAATATTGAAGACGTTGTGGAGTATATCGAAAGGAAATGGCCTGAGAGGCAATTACCTCCTACACCGCCGCCACAGCCAGAGCCATCGGAGGTCGTTAATAAGAAGAATCCTTTAAAAAATGAAAAAGCAAAGGGTAAACGAAAGCAATAGTTTAAAAAGGACATGACCATTTAAGTGTTTTACCTAGGATAACAAAAGATTTGGTAAAGTAAGCCTTCTTTATTAATAAAAACGTTTATTTTAGTCTTTAGTATGTATTTGTTTAATTATTTTTTAGATTATAATATTAAAAAATGTATAAATTTATTCTTGTATACTTCACTTACCGTTTCAAATATTCAAAAAAATTCATGTCCCTCTCAACTCTTCCGTGGGGTGTCCCAATTCTCCAGAACCTTGATCTTTAAGATGAATTTACTGCGTAAGAGGCGAGTTATTTCCCTTGTGTCATATATAGACATTAATAGACTAAATGTAAGCAATAGTAATGTGACAATAGTGAAATTTGACATTGAGATAGCTATCGGCATTGAATCGTTTCGTTCGAACAAATCTTCTGTACATCGGCCTCATAGATGCCCTCGTTCAAACTTTTCATTTTGGCGACCTACGTCACATTCTTATAAGGTCACTAACTGTCTATGTGGAGATTTGCCATAACCACCTCACACAGCAGACGGATTTGTGATCGCAGTAAGATCCCTATTTTCTGATTCTCTAGACGCATTTTATGACGTCACAAGTAGGTAATGCATAAACAACAGCCACTAACAGTTAAAATTTCCTTAAATAAGGTGAAACCCCATAGAATTATAGGTGTTGTCAAAGGAAAATAAAGTCCAAGGCAATTTTTGTTTCAAAATAAATTATTAAAAAACTATTTCCACGTTTGATGTGGACGTGTAAAACGACATTGGTAGACGGTAACGACAGTCTCATACATACTAACGAAAGAGAATAACGCAACTTAGTAAACATCTGCCAAGAATATAAGTGATTTCGGTAAATCATGACATACTCGTAGAAGGACCGAACGACACGATATATTATATATGTACACATATCAATGCAGCTGATGACAGCTATGCACACCTCCCCCGTCTGTTACCGTGAATAAACCTCGTTACATGTTGTTGGTCAAACATGTGAAAATTACATTTTATGGCAGGCGTGAACCCGTAACCTAGATAAACTGTGTATGTAATATTGAAATATCTGAACGAAGCACGTCGCTGCCCGTTGGGGTAAATCGAGTGAAAAATCAAGTTTGCACATGAATTTCTGCACTGGCAAAATATTCTGCTTGAGCACATACAACATGCATTTTATAATGTTTGCTTACGTTCGATATTCGAGCTGGTTTTGTATCTGCATCGTGCCTCATATCTGCCATCTTGAATGTAATGTGCGAGAAAATATGTTTGAGAAAATTCTCGATTTGTGATAACAGTCTCGTCTGTTTAGTTTTAATGTTTTTTTAGGATTGCAAACATGCCACCTGTCCTATCCTGTTTTTTTTTACAATAAATATATCACCGCTTGTCCACGATCTCATCTGATGGTAAGCGACGATGTGACCTACGATGGTACGCGTTGGTCTAGAAGGTGTCTGTTCTCTCTAGACTTGAAGACATCCTAGTTGTTGTTTTCAGTTAGTGCGCTTAGTGCGAGCCAATGGGTTTGTCAACTATGTACTGGTGAAGAGCCCTGCAGATCGTATGTAAGATCGATAGCACTAAAAATTATTTAAAAGTTATATATAGTTTTATGTAGATCTGGGATAAGAGCGAAATACATGATACGAGTAAAAGATTTAGCGAGCTTTAAAATTCTGTTTATATTTTTCTCAGTAGCTTTAATATTTTAGCAAATGTAATCATGGAATAACATTTGCTTTTGCGATAAAATTATCTGCCTCCGTGGTCTAATGGTTGCACGCTTATTAACAATCCGGAGGTCCCGGATTCGATTCCCAGTGGAGATACCTATCGGTATACGGTTTACTTGTAAGTCATTTTCTATGTCTGCCTGGCTAGCTATACCATGCCATCTAAGTCTGCCGCCAAACAGCTGTGTAGCAGAGCCATAGCCTCATTAGCTTGAGGCTTCTGGATGCGCTTACCATCCAACAGCCGTATCGTCCCTTACCATAAGGTGAGATGAAGGCCAAGTGTAAACACATTATAAAAATATATAAATATAACATACAATAAGATTTAAAAAATTGTATTCGTAGTGCTTAGGGTTCCGTACCAAAAGGAGACCATACTACTTACCCAACACGGTCCGTTCGTCCGTCCGTCTGTCACAGGCCTGTATCTTTTCAACTGTAACAGTAGACAAAACTTCAATATAATGTTTATTACTTTGGCTGTGTAACATATCGAACTATTGCTTCACTTTTCCAGTGTTCATTCTTAATTCCTGTTCGTTAATTTTCTTCAGAAATCGATGCCATGACTCTATAGCTTCGCTATTCCCACCTTAAAACCCCGTACGCGAAATAAAATGCAAGGTAATAGCGAAACAAAATATATGGGCTAAACAAATACATTTCATTAATTTGGGAAATAGCCTATATACTTTTGAGAACGAGCTTAGCGTAACGAGATTTAAATCTTGATTTTGGTTCTTTAATGTGATTTTGGCTGGTACAACGATATTTGCTTCAAAGAGAATTTCCTTTGTCTATGATATAAACGTTAGCGTGTACCTATATTATGCGCTCGTATCTTTGGTGTAGAGTTTTTATCTGAGGAAAGAAATACTACCTACGCAATGAAATAAATTTTATTGTCAAGCGGGTGTCAATTTCTCAAACTTCGAAAATAGTACATATATAGTGACAATATAGTGATTTGATAGTGATCGGTGTTCGAGAAAATGATATTACTTATAGTAGGGCCTATTCTTAAAAATAGTAAACGATTCTAAAATGACACAAATAAATTAAATTTTGTTTCCGCACTCCGTATTTTATAAACATAAGCTACGTATCGTTTTAGTTTAAATATACCGTAAATAGTAAATATGTCTGAGACAAATATGGATGGCTCCATCAAGGTTCAGGTACAGGTCATTGCTCAAGTTAAAACGATTGATAGCGACAGCTCTGAGGAGCTTGCTGAAGAAGAATGGCCCTCACTGGATTGTATGCATGGCACAAGAATTCTTAAAGGAAAATCGTCAGAAGTAAACTTGCTTGATCGAGGTAGCGGTCAAATTTGTACTAAATATATACCACTTTCGCACAGCAGTGTTTTTAGACATGCATACTATACGTACCCGGCTGTTAAAGATCCAGGAATTACCAAAGCTTTGCTAGATCCTGAAAAGAAGATTTTCTACCCCGAAGACGGTCAAATGCGGTATATGGCAATCTGCGAAGAATTACACATTTGTCCCATCAAAATCTTTTACACATCATTGTTAAAAGATGCAATTAACCTAAGGCATTACTGTGTGACGTCTAACGGAATTTTTGCCATAACCAAAGGGTTGGAATATAACAGAAATGTCCAACTACTTGATTTAACTTATAACTTTTTGAACCACGACGGCGCTTATCACTTGGGTGATATGTTGTCGAAGAACATCACTTTATCGGAATTAGATTTGACTGGGTGTAGAATAGGATCAGAAGGTGTAAGGTACTTATTTTCTGGACTTATAATAAATAGATCTCTTCGTAAACTTAATCTAAATCGCAACAAAGTCGGCAATGACGGGTGCGTTCATATTGCGTCTGCTATGGTTAAGGGGATAAACGTTAGTGAATTGTATTTAAGTTATAATGAGATTGGCGCACAGGGTATAGTAGCGTTGGCTGAAGCGTACGACCTTGCTGGTGCCTTCACTCACTTAGACTTGTCATGGAACAATCTTTTCACACCATTCGCTATCTGTAAATTTCTCAGCACATTGGAAACGAACCAGAGTATCATGTGGTTAGATTTGTCGTGGAACAACCTTTCAGGAAATCGCGTGGCGCTTTCTCTTAAACTTGTATTGAACGCACCTAACATAAGTCATTTGGATATCAGCAACAACAGATTTTCCGGAGAAAGCATATTAATTATAGTAAAAAATTTGAAGCAAGCCAAAAAACTCATTACCCTCAATTTATCTTACAACCCAATGGAACCTGAGGATGCCTACGCTTGTCTTTATATGCTGAGATTGAAAACTATTAGACTGAAGAACCTGCTCATGGAAAATGTGCCCGTAAATAGTAAATTTATGAATACATTGGAGAAAATAAAAATGTTAAAGCATAGATTGGATACAGTTATTACCTTTGGCGACTTAAGACCTGATGTTGTAATCAAAGAAACTGACATGAAAGAAATAGCAATTAGCCGCACTGATTATCTTCTGTTCAAGCAACCAAAGAAAAATAAAAAAGATATAGCTCTCATTATTAAGCGATTATATAAAGATAAAAAGCTAGTAATGCCGTATGATGATTTTTTGTCCGTATTAAATGAAGAAGGCATAGAATTACCTGATAGTCTTTTTGAGACACTTATGGCTGCTTTTCCAGGTGGTAAAAATCGGATAGATATTAAAAGCTTAGCAGATTACGTAGAAAGGAAATGGCCTGAAAGACAGTTACCTCCTACACCACCGCCGGAGCCTGAACCAGAACCGCAGCCGGATCTCCCACCACCACCACCTCCACCCAAAGGTAAAAAAGGCAAAGGAAAAAAGTAGCAGATGATTAAGTTTTTAACTAGATTTACGGTAATTTGTGTGAGTTTTACTGTAATTTCAATTCGATATTAGTTTATTGTTTAGTCATATTTTAGCAAATAATTTGTACATCGAAGGTTTTGCATCATTTTACTCGTATTACGTATTGCATTTTGAAAATAGATAGGTACTTATTTAAATAAATTCTTTTTGATGTACGTTTTGTGTGGAACTGTCGTTATGTGGACACTTAAGTGCAAGGGGAGCCGATGTCACATTAATATAATATAACTTCACCGCCTCCCACCGATCCCGATACCTCAAACCCCCCCCCCCCCCCCCCCCCCCCCCGCGCAAGAGACTGACTCTGAAAATGAATGACCGTTAACGTTATCCCTCTCCTAATGCTTCCATACTACATTTCTGTTGCCATAATCTTTTAAAATAGAATAGCTGGCTTTGATAAGTAATTACCTAAAAATAGGAGACAAAATTATAGCCAAATAAATCTCATTAATTTAAAACTTTATTGTTAGCTACAATAGCAGGCAGCTAATGGTTCAGATGGCGATTTGAACAATAACCGAAAAAAGATTTTAAAATGAAAATTGCGATTCACTGTGAAGTTGTATGTTAATGATACTCATTTCGCGACATCACAATCTGATGTCCTATTTTTAGACAGTTACTACACAAATCCAGCTATTATATTCTAAAAGATTTTGGCAACACAAATTTAGTATGAAACTTTGATGGAGGTAGATCGCCTTAAGTATGATAATGGCGCGTGCTCTATCCGTTCGATGTGTGCCGATATCACGACACTTTTTCGAAGTGTCCGGCCTAGCAATAGGGCTTAAGTTCAGCCACAGTAAACGCTTTCTAATTGATGATCGAGACTGTAATGTCCATGAGAAGGTGGGTCATTATGGATTTTGGTATATCTCACTTCGCCCAGATAACGTAACAGGGTATAATGCTACAGTATTATTATTACTACGTAATAGATCAAATAAATGAAATACACTCTGCTACGTTATTAGATAAAATTTATTTTGGCATTTTAATTGTTTTCCATAATCGTTAGCTGTTTTACGAAACAGCAAAACACGCGGAATTGAATGAACGTTTTGCGTTTCGTCTTAGCGTGAAGAGATTTGCCATAATCATCACAATTGATAGACGGATTGGTGATTGCAGTATGTTACATAGATAGATTCTGGCCATCTCCTGAAGGTTTCCTCGTTGTTGCTTCTATTAGACTTACGGGAAGATGAGGTGCCACTATTCTCAAAACGAGGCCACACTGATTAAAACAAACGCGTAAGTAGCACTTGTTATGTTTTCACGACTACACAGCTAAACCGATCTTAATGAAATTCGTCACTCAAGTAGCCTGTACTATGTGAACGGCCATATGCTAATGTTTATGCTGATAATTGGAAGTTATATGTAAATTTTTAAGTCCATGCGGACGCAATCGCAATGCCTACGATCCCGAAAGAAACGAGGCGAGCGCAAGCTCTTACTTGAACTCGTCCGGAGCGGGAGTTTCATTTCTATCCTAACTTGTATTATTACAGGTCTAAAGCATAACGGAGTCTATTCCTGAGGCACGGAGCTGTAGGGGGGAGGGTGTGATTTATGCATGAATGCAAACACACCGTCCCGTACCGCTCTCATACCTCAGTAACAGACTCAGTTATGCGTTAGACCTGTTTGAAAGGAAAAGAAACTTCATCTTGTATTTTAGGCATGATTTATTGCAAGTCTAAAATACAGAAAATACACTTTGAAACACACATTCACTTAGATTGATAAATGTACGTATTACCTTGAGAATTTTAGCAGCGTGACAAACTGAAGTGTTTGAACGACTTATCCTCACGGCTCGCCTGAGCAGAATGGCCTTTCCTCGAGCCGCGCGCCACGAGCTCGTATCTTGTATTGCTTTACGTGCCTGTTTCTGATTGGGTGTTTGGAATACTGCGTCTTGGCTTCTGATTGGTCGTTCAATCAGGAGACAAGTCACGCCACCCGGATAGTGTTGCCACCTCTTAATTTAATTCAGCCGATAAAATGTAAAGAACGCTAACATGTTGTTATTCATATGGCAAAAGCTTACGTACGGTATTTTGTTCTTCTTGTATATTCATAGCAATGGTATTGTAATACGTTTTGGTTTACGCTGTCGCCTAGTGTGAATAGTTCCTAATGTAAAACGTGACTGGTCCATGCGATCGTACTATGAAAACGCGGTGGAACGCGTATTCCCAAGCGACGAAACTTCTAAACACATTTCCCTATTTGAACTTTAGAACTTATGTCTAGAGTGTAACTAACAACGAAAGCCACACTGCAACACAACGATTATTACTTCTTTTCAATCTTGTTTTAGTTTTTAACACTTTGACAGCCGAGCATTTAATTTTTTTCCAATCTCTGGCAGCCGATCACGTCCCCTGTCCGTGACAGTTTTTTTTGTTAGAGACGCTGATCACGTACTGCGTACGTGTGTGAGTTTCAATACTGTTTACTTTAAAACAACAGCCTGTAGGCGTGATCCGCGTCACGTCAATGCTTAGATGAATATTTAGGCTACACACACAAACGCACTTCAAATACTTGCGGTGTGTGGGGTGCGGGGAACAAAGGATCGCCCGAGCCGGGTCGACTCTCGCGCGCCAGTTGCCCCAGCGTAGCTAAGCGATCGAGACGTGTGTCAATTTTTTGGCGCGAAATGACTTCACGACGACGATTTCGTCTGGATTCGGAAAGAGAAACTACAGATATTATTGACATTTTGCAAAATGATGAGGACTCAGATATTGAGGAGGACACCACGACAGTAGAAACTGAAGGTAAGCTATCGATTTACTTGTGTTTTTGTAAGATTGTAATAGCTTTTGGTTTTGAGTAAGTACCCACATGTTTTGTTTTTCAGAGGGAATTGACGAGTTTATAGCCGGTCAAGAACAATTAGACCTTAGTGATGAGGACATAACAGAGCGGGGTCAAGCACCGATAAGGTCAAGGTTTAGAAGAACAGGTCGAAGTCGTGTTCGTTCGTCAGTGCGTTCGCGTTTAACGAATAAATGGGCAAAAAACGATATTTTTTTGCCCAGATTGCAACGTACCCTTGTGTTATGACCCGTGCTTCAAAAAATACCACACCAGGAAAGACTACACGGCATAAAATTAGAAAAATGTAGATGTAAGAGTTTTTTTTTTTTTGGTAAACGTGCCTTATTCTAAGTTGATTTTATAATAAAAAAAAAACAATTATACATGTTTTTCTTATTTTATATAATAATATAAGATACCCTCAATACAATGAAAATAAAATCATGGCCGCAACTATTATAGTCTTTTTTCTATAAAAGTAACAAAATGGTCAAAAAGTGCCGGCGCGCCCAGAATGGTACCCTAATTATGTATGCGGCTAATTAGGATAAAATAAGCGTCACGTGCGTAATACGTGATCCGCTGTCAAAGTGTTAGGGTTCCATACCCAAAGGTAACCAACATGGCCATATTACTCCGCTATGCGTTCGTCCGTCTGTCACCAGGTTGTACCTCATGAACCGTGAGATAGACAGTTGAAATATTCACAGATGATGTATTTCTGTTGCCGCTATAACAACAAATACAAAAAACAACAACAGAGGGCTCCCATACAACAAACGTGATTTTTTGCTGGTTTTTATAAAAAATGTTAAATAATAGGATTTCGTGCGAGAGTCCGACTAACACTTCGTCGGTTTTGTCTGCAGAGAGATTTAAATACAGTAATAGGTAATAAGTAATAGAGCGGACATTGGGAAACTTTTCATTAAAAAAACTTTGATCTCGAAAGTCAATGGTACAAGTACGTTAAAATGTTTAGCACGGCCGCGCGACGTGATGTGACACTAGACTGAGTGACTTATTACCAATTGGTAAAAAGTTAAGGATCAAGATTTTGTTGTCTTGGTCCGATCTATTACTAGTAAATGCTAAATTATATGATTGTGTGTTCTGTTCTGAATGCACGATGTCAACAAAAATGTATATTAGCTCCAGCACTCTCCAACATAACGAAAGCTTACTGCGATTTGAAATCCACCCTTAAAGCAAGGGGATAACCCCATGTCATCTATGACATGTATCACGCCAACTAATCGATGAAATTAGGAGGTGGACAGCGGGCGTCGGTTTTGAAGCATACAGTAGTACCAAAAACGCCAATGGCCAATAAACGCTTTGTACCAGGTACGCATAACACCAAATATGCAGATAACCAAATACATTTACCAACGACCTAATTACGCAAATGTCAAAAAACGTAGATGGCCAATATATGTTAAGCAAATTACTATAGATGCAGATGGCCAAAAATGCTACGGAGATATTGTAAAAAATATATATTGTCCAAAGTTACAGTCACATGCTTCGTGATCTAAGAGGACGCTCATGTCTAACAGTGTATTTCCTTATTATTTTTCCTGTAGTGGCCTTTTACGACATCCCTTTATGGGGTGGTCCTATTGTAAAGCCGAGACCACACGGTGGTTTACACTGCATATTGACTAGATGTAACTACGGGAGTTGAAAGACGTGGGATGAAAGGCCGGAGAAGTTTTTATTTAATTAGGCACAGAGTAATTTAAGTGGCGCTAGATCTATATTGGTATAAACTGTATTTGTAGGCTATTTATGTTACTCGTAACATGGTGGTAAGTAGCTAAGTCATCATCATCATCATCAGCCGGGAAACGTCCACTGCTGGACATAGGACTCCCTCATGGTACGCCACATCGACCGGTCCCGAGCCACCTGCATCCAGCGACTCCCCGCGACTCTAACCAGGTCGTCGGTCCATCTAGTAAGGGGACGGCCTGGTAGACGTTTCCCGGTACGTGGTCGCCACTCGAGAACCTTTACTCCCCACCGGTTATCGGTTCTTCGAGCGATGTGGCCTGCCCATTGCCACTTCAGCTCACTGACTCGTCGAGCTATGTCGGTGACCTTCGTTCGTCTACGGATTTCCTCATTCCGGACCTTATCACGTAGAGAAATTCCGAGCATAGCTCGTTCCATTGCTCGCTGAGTGACTTTGAGCTAGCTAAGAGTAGCTAAGTGTACATAGAATACTAAACGAATCAGAATGATGAAGTGAAGGCAGAAAAAAAATTTGCTCCCGCCCTAAGTTATTATAATTCTCCGTTACAAAGACGTGACGTGAAGGACGAACAAACAATCTCGCTTTTGCATTTTGCTGATGGTGGATGCGCTAGCTCTGTAACCTTTCATACCAGAACACAACAGTGCTACTAACACTACTGTTTAGCGTCAGACTTAAGTAACATGTCTAAGCTAACTAGTCAGACATATGACCTGCCTCCAATCAAACCCAGTACCCAATACTCCTGCGAATCGAATCCGGGACCTTTGGATTGTAAGGCCAAGTGCGTAAGCTACTACGCCACGGAGGCGGATTTATTACAAATTTTAAAAATGCCTAACAATAAATTAATAACTACAAATATGTAAGTATTGGATGAAATGACTCAATTTAAAAAAATACATGTTACATGTAAATAAGAGAAGAAGAAGACGGATCTGAAATATATATTTTCTAATAAAGTTTAAAATAATACAAATGAAATCGAGTAACAAATTCAGTATAAATGGTATAAATCTTTCCCCAATGCAATCAAACTGGTGAAATATGATAGCTCGATTGCCATTTCTTTGGGTTGTGTATCACTTCTTTATACATATCTTAAAACATTATAAAACAAAACAAATCAAATTCAAAATTTAAAATTGAGCTAAAATTACAAATCACAAACTCAAGTAAAACTATACAAAAATATCACATCTCACAATTTCTTTTTCTTTTCTATTACATATCTCTTTTATATTTATCTTTTTTTCTTTTCTTTTTCTTGGTCTTGACCGAATCTATGCTCTCTGCTACTTCTGTTGCTTTTCCTTCGTGAATTTTAAGTACCGACTTCGGCAGCGGGGTAGGAGTTAACTGTCTTTCTGGCCAGATTCTATCTACATAGTCTACTAAATCGCGAATATCTAGACATTTAAGTTTAGTATTCTTTACGTAAGGGAATGCATCTAATAGTACATCCAAAATGCTTGCATCTAAACTAACGCCAGCATCTGTTAGAATCTCCTCTAACATTGGAGCTGCCATAAATAATATTTCATCTTTTAACCATTGCCTTGCAATTAATGCTATATCTATCTTTCCCTTCTTTGGCTCTTTATTCAACAAAAAATCAATTCTATTTAATATAAGATTTCTTAAATCTGGTCCTAAAGGCGTATCTTGAGATACAATGATTCCATAAGTAACCATAACTTTTTTCCTGTACGGAAGCTTCAGTATCTTTTCTAGCAAAATCATAAATTGATTACTTACAGTCACATTGTCCATAAGGAGTTTCTTCAGCCCAACTGCTTTGAACCTCATTTTGTTTAGACACGCGTAAGCATCTTCTGGTGTCATTGGGTTAAAAGATAGATTTAGAGTTTCGAGTTTTTTCGCTTTCTTTAGATCTTCAATAATAATAGTTATATTTTCTCCGCAAAACTTGTTGTTGCTAATGTCCAAGTATTTCAAATTTGGTGCATTCATCAAATATCTAATGGAATTGGAAATACGGCTACCAGCTAAATTGTTCCAGGCTAAACTGAGCCACATGAGTTTATTTGATCCAGCCATTATATTTAATAACCGACAAGTAGGGCCCGGTGTAAACAGGTTATTCCATGAAAGGTCTAGATGAGTAAAAGTATCTCTATGCTCCAGTTCCTCACATAAAGCAAGAGTCCCGTTTGGCCCAATTTCGTTGTAGCTTAATCTCAAATCATGGGTTGGAATCCCAGTGTAGATCGCCTTTGCAATATGAACGCAGCCGTCATCACCTATTTTATTGCGACTGAGATTAAGCTTTATAAGACTTCTGTTTTCCTTAAGCCCCTCGAACAGCTGTCTTACGCCTTCTGACCCTATTCTACAGCCTGACAAATTTAATTCGGCCAAAGTGTTGTTTTTTGACAGCATATCTCCCAAATGATAAGCAGAGTCATCGTTCAGAAAATTATACGTCAAATTGAACACCGTGACTTTATCGTTGTACTCTAAAGCTCTGCACATAGGGTTTATTCCATTGGGATCGACACAGTAGTGGCTCAGATTGATCCTGCTCTCCAACAAGCTTCTATGGAACATTTTAACAGGAGACAAATGTAATTCTGTGCAGACTGTCAAATAAAGGTCTTGGCCGTCATTATTAAATCTCTGATGTGGCTCTGGCTCCAACAATGCTTTATTTATGCCTGGATCCAATACTGCTGGGAACTTGCAGTAAATATGCTTGCTAACAGTGCTGTCTGAATTAGGAATATACTTGATACACAATTCATCGGTTCCAAGGTTATACAAAACTTTTCAAAATCTTTTCGCTTTGATTGTACTACCATATCACTTCCCATACAATCTCTGGATAGCCATTCTTCTGAAGGTCGTTCTACAGACGATACACTTTCCTTCGGCTTTATTTCTATAATCATATTCACGCTTTCTTTACTTTTAATAGAATACATATATTCAATAAAAAGTTATCGGAAGTTCATGTATGAGTATTTTATTTAAAATATGATATTACTTTCTATCTAATAACATGATTAAAACCAATGCTCAGTGTATTACACAGGTTGGTACATATATACTAGCATATATACACCATTATATGCTCCTACACAGATCACTATATTCTATATTGATGTTACTAGCCATATATAGCTAATATATAGCTTGTATATAGCACAGATCACTATATATGTGTTTATCTTATTTTCACACTGTTGTCATGGTAACCTAAAACATGTCGTCATCTCGAACAATATCCAACCTGATGTTACCATTTTAATAAATATAGATATGTACAGTGTTGTCCGTTACACAAAAATATATTTTTTGTTTGTAGAAAAATAGCTTTGAATCATTGTTTATTGATTACTGAAATATATACAGTGTTGATAAACAATAAGTGAAAGAGATGTCTAATTTTATTCACTCGATGGTATGGCTGCATCTTTGTAATCTAATACATTAATCCTGACTATTTTTGGGCAAACGTCGATGTAGCCAAGCCATAGAAATTAGAAAGAAGATGTAAGTATATAATCATGTATATAACAATAATGCTATATAGATGTAAAAATAATGTGACTCAGGTGTATAAACCATAGTCATTGATCGTCCGTCTCATTAAAAACAAAGAGAATGTAATATTACTGTGATATTACTACAAAGGTAAAAAATAAAAGTGATTATATTATTTTTGTTAGAAAGGGAATTGTGAAAATGTGTAAATAATAGTAGTTATTGATATCAGATTTATATATTTTTGTGAAAAATGACACTACAAATCACATGTTTAAGGATCCGCTCCTAAATACCCAAGTACGAGTCGGACTCACGCATTGAGGGTTCCGTACAGTATATGAATAATTAACATAATAAAACCCTTTGATAATAGGTAAGGTAATATGCACCGAACAACGCTTCATTTGCAGAAAATGTACATAGGCTAATTGAATTACACGTTACAAACTTATCTATCATTAAAAATCACGTTTGTAGAAGGGGGAACCTTAAATTTTTAATTTGTTTAAATTGTTTGTATTTTCAACAGAAATTCATTTCAACTGTCTACCTATTCATGAGGGACAGACAGACAGACGGACAACAAAGTGATTCTGTAATAGTTTCATTTTCCTTTTGAGTGTGTGTGTGTGTGATATATGTAGCTGTGACGTGGTTGTTTATTGCCATCCAATTGCCATCGACGTTCCCGTGTCCCGTCCGCGGGACTCCTGCGCCTACTACAGCGGTTCCTTTTTCCTTTTGAGGTACGGAACCCTAAAAAGTTCATATTGGTTTGTGTGCGTAGACGAGTTATATAGAGGGCGACAAGCGGAAGCACGTTTTAATACAGATTAAGAAACATTTACTATGCACCATTGCTTGTCGAATCTGAGAGCTATAATGTTATCCACAAAATGATTCACAGAATCATGCAAACACAATGCCCTAACCACCTCAATTTTCTTACGTGCAAACGTCTTGCTACCACGACCGCCTCTTTTGCATTGTAAATGCCGATATCCACCGCAGACGGCGTAAAAAATTGCTTACGTGGGTAGCAGCGACCAACTAAATAGAACCTCCCAGCCCCTTCTCTATAAATCCAAAGATATACGTTTCGGGAACAAACATGTGAGGCAAGAGGTCTCTCGTAGTGGTCGGTAAGAATGTCATCCGAATAAGCACCTACTTTAGTGAATGGGGCCTACGAATGATTAAGTAGACCCAAGCTACAGTCATACGGTTTAAAATTGTTTAGAATGATGTATAAAACAGGCCGCTGTATGAAAATCGAGCCTATGATTTCAGTCGCATGGATATTTCATTGCCGTGTAGAAGGCTTTATAACGCGAATCAAGAAAAAAATTAGAAGGAAGGAAGTACAGTACGTCTTCATCTTATCTGATGGTAAAGCCAATAAAAAAAGCGTCGGTGGCGCAGTGAATAAGGCGCGGACTCTCAGTCTGAGGGTACCGGGTTCGAATCCAACCGTGTACCTATGAGTTGTTTTTCAATTCAAGTACATTATCCGATTGCTTAACGGTGAAGGAAAACATCGTGAGGAAACCTGCATATCTTAAACAGGCATGTGAAGTTCGCCGATCTGCACTGGGCCCGCGTGGTGTACTATGGCCCATACACTCTCTGTAGGAGAGTAGGCCTGAGCCCCTGCAGTGAGGACATATATAGGCTGTTGGTGATGATGATGAAAGCCAATAAAAGGAAAGCGTGGTCACCAAACATGGGGATTATTTTTAACGGCAGACTTAGACCTTGAGCTAACATCGCAGGTCCCGGGTTCGATTCCTATTGGGGCTACTCGGTTTGGTTGGTGGTAGGGCATTTTATATGCCTGCCTGCTACCACCATGGTACCTAAGTATGACCCAACCAGTGTTAATAGCACTGTTGTGTAATAATAGTTGTAGTAATACTTAGTAAGTGTAAACCATCCAAGCCAGTACATTCGTGAAACGTATTTCCCATTACAGGTCTAGAACACATTCATAACTACATTTCAGTCAACAGCAGGCCTACTACGACCTTATACACAATCGGCCGCAATCCTTGCTTCTCAGTTGACGATGCCTAAACTGGCCGACTTTATTTCGTACCATGACATCCTTAAAGATGAACAGAAATTGGAAGGATTGTCCAGGTAGATGATGAATTAAAATGTCAAAAATCTACAATTTTGTCTTTGGTTTACAATTTAGTGAGAGAGATAAACATATACAAAAGTCCGTTGGAGAAAGTGAGACGAAAGAGAGATATCCTCTCTCCACGACCGTTCTAAAACACAATACAATTAATTTCTCTCTTAAATAAAGAATCTCAATTAGGCAAAAATTACATAATAAATAATTATAAATCAATTTAATATGTAAATCAGTAAATATTTTTGCTTAATTTTTTTAAATATTTCTTTAATATCATTGTAAAAACATATTTTCTAATAACAAAGCATGGTTTTGAACATGACAATTGTAAAATTTGGAATTTGAACTGTCTTTGACAGAACCTTGTCATAAATTAAAAACAATAATTTCGTGCGTCGTTTTACTTGAAAACTTTTAGTAACCTTTATGTGTATTATTGTGTATTAAATACACTAGTTAAAGTTTAAGTTGAGAGTGGAAATCATATCGTAATTATGGCGTAAGACAGCAGAGAGAGGATAAGTTGGAGATCCGGAGTCTGCCATAATGGACCAAAACAGGTATAAATTATGGATTATATAAAACTAGCAATAGTCAGTGACATCTAAAATATCTGTAAAAATATTATACATACAATTTTTATTATTCATGAATAATAAAAATTAATATTATTAATAAAACTTCAATAGAAAGGATTTATAAAATTACTAGGTATTTAAGTGTGATTACTTTTTCAGCAATTGGCAAGCACCAGCACATCACCGGACACACCCTTGTTGCTTGTTGTTGAGAACGAAGAGTATGTACCAGAAAATATTTTACAATCGGAAATAAGTCTTGAAGAACAAGAACCAGCGGCTGTAGGAAATATAAGTTTTGATGCTGATGGTGCTCAAGGAGAAACCACAAGTCACTCAGGTGCAGGAGTTGGTGGGTTAAGGGGTGGAAGAACTATCCAAAGACGTAACCGTCGCATGTTTACGGTAGAGGCTGCACGACGACTTCTGGTGGAAAGTTCCCAGCGACGGACAGAACTAGAGCAAGCGAACCATGACACATTACAGCGTCTAGCCAATGCTGCGGAAGGTATAAATGAAACTTTGAGACAAATATTAGCAAGGTAATTTAATAAGTTTAACAGCTTATTGAAATAAACTAAAATACTAGATTGTACAGAGTTAAGTCACTTATTAACCGACCTCAAAAAAGGAGGTTATCAATTGGACCTGTATGTATGTAATATTTCCAGAACTGCCCAGTTTTCGCATATTTTAGTCTATATCAGGTTCTAAACAAGTGCCAAATTTCAAAAGTGTATGAATGTATGTATATTGGTATGTTTGTCCTAGCATATCCCTGAAACTTCAAGTTCTATTTAAATAATCCTTTTTATGTTGAACTAGGTATTGTTCAACTTACAGAAAACTGCAAGTTTCATCAAAATCAGGTCAGTAGTTTTTGAGATAGGGAATGTGTGTATTAGACAGCTGACTTACAAGCATGTTATTCTATAAGCGTTATTTATTTGAAAGCTAGTGCTTCCCTTTTCAATTTGGTCAAGTTCTGACAATGGCATCCTTGAGAAAATATAAATCTTAATTTTGCCTTAATAAAAGTAGAGTTGAAGTCGGTTTATAGTAATTTTTTAACGCGTTAATTATTTTTAGTTTCAGATCTATCCATGGCGCAGCCGCAGCTTCCTGGTGACCAGAATCACCTGCAAATAGGAAAATATACGCTTCAGTACATTAACATCATCACAATTTTAGTCATAGCTCATAAACAAATGTGTTTTCTGTGGCCAAAACGATAGTTCAGAATATTTTTGTTATACAGCTTGTATAAATAATAATTAGTTATATCTGATTTTGTTGATTTTGTCCAATAAATAATTTATAATAATAGTTTTTGTAAGATTATTAATTTATTAGAAATACCAGTTTGTGTGTAGGCAGTAAAGTTAGTCCGCTGCTGGTCACTATATAGTTTATAAGGAAACCACTCGAGTCTAAAAATATGTATCCACTTTTGTACCATATCACAGTCACAATTTATTTTTCCTATGCAGCGTGTTGAAAGAAACATAAATTAAAGGTAAATGTGACATGGTACAAAAGTGGATACATATTTTTGGACTCACAACCAGTAAAGTTAGTCCACTGCTGGTCACTATATAGTTTATTAGATATAAAAATTTGTGTACAGCTTGCATGGTTTGTGGCCAATATATAGTTTATTAGAAAGTTTATTTTTTTAGGTTTTTTTAAAAGTTTTGTTCAAGCCAAAGTTTTTAGCAATTAAAATCACAAAATCTAAATAAAACAATGTGTTCTATAATGAGTTTGTGTTTTCTACTCCACTTGTATTTTTAACCCTTACAAATTCACTATTGTATTAAAGGTGCGCACAAAATTCGATTTTACATTAAATTCAATAATACCCTACACCACAGATGTGCCTAACCTAAGGGTTCCATAGAAAAGTCTGAGGTTCTGCAAATCAATTACTTAATAATGTCAAAAAACAATTAAAGTTATGGAACGACATTAGGTAATTTTACTGAGATTAGAAGCTTTGAATTCTAACACCCTATTAAATATTTCAATTTACCATATAAATGAATCATGGGTGGCCCCACCATGACTGGCATCCACACTTATTATCTCCATGTCAGCATTGCATATCTGAAATATATATTATAAAATTTTATTTTATAAAATTTTATATATAAATTTTATTTTATAAAATTTTATATAAAATTTTATTTTATAATATATGCAAATAAGTATGTACATTTCATTTCATACAAGTCATTAAGCCATCTTACCAATTGAACATTCAAGGAGTGATAGTTCTTGTGACAAAAAAATCTTTATTCATGTTCTTTTGGGCGAACTATTGCCACATGTGTTCCGTCTATGCAGTCAATAACACCTGGGATCTCAAATTTATTATAAAACCTGAAAATTGCAAATATTTGTTTTAAATTATAACTTTACTCATATTTAAAAAATCATTCATCATCATCAACAGACTATACAATATATGTCCCCACTGCAGGGGCTCAGGCCTACTCTCCTACAGAAGTGTATGGGCCATAGTCCACCAAGGTTGGTAAACTTCACACACACCTTTAAATTTCTTCTCAGAAGTTTACAGGTTTCCTCACTGTGTTTTCCTTCACCGATAAGCCAATGGTAATAATTTTTATCATTCTTACAAAAATCCAAATAACAAATTGGAACTCGTTGGTAGGAGCTACGATCGAATCCAGACTTCGGTTGCTAAAGGACTGACACTTTACCCTGAGCTACCATCTGAGCTTCATCATGGCTAAATAATTCATATTATATGTTAAACTCACCGTAGTCTATTCCTACTCCGCTCTTGTAATGTTTGTGGGAATTTTATCTATTCCTGATGCATTTGTGACTGGTTCAAAGCAGCAGTTACCTGTGCCAGAACAGATGAAACAGTCTGTTGTGAAATTGATAAGCCACTTCCAATTCCTGTTGGTCTCTGATATGAACCGTGGCTATAAAATGATAATGCTATAAGAACCTGCAAAAAAACATCAGAATCAGATGTGTTACTTAAAATAGAAGCCAAAAAAAACTCCTCAGAGAAAAGCTATTACTAAAACACAAAAAAGTGCTCACTTTAGTTTCAATACTAAGGTCCGATGATTTCGACGGTCGCGATAAAAATGGATTAAGTTCCTCGCACAAATTCACCGCCATATCTGGAGTTAGACGATATTGTTTGATGAATTCAGTATCGCTTAAATCAAAAGGATCATTTAGCTCCCGAGTGAGACGGCGGCGATTTCTTATATTGGTATTATTTAAATTATTGTCCATTTCTAAAAATTCGAACAATTCATGTTTTCACGCACGGATATTAAAATACAATTTAGAATATTCAACGAATTGCTTCACTTTAAAAAAACTGCACTAAATATGATATGTAAAATAAAATAAGAAAATATTTACGATCTTGATTAATCAAACCAAAATGCACAAAATTAACCAAAAGTCTAAAACTATTCAATTAAAGTTCCTTCCGAACTAACTTTTTAAGGATTGGTTAGTTTGACAGCTAGGCAACGATTTTCAACGTCAAAAGGCACGTCATAGTATCGCTTTTAGTATATAAAAAAAGGTGAACGATTTTACAACGCTAGACGATTTTTTAGCATAAACAGCCTGGATATAGTAGGCTCGTGGTACGAAATAACAATACAGCTGAATATAAGCCTTGCTCTAAAAGCTTGTAGTTGGCCTCCTGATATGAGATTCGTGCCTAGTTTAATGTCACCTGACGTGTGACATGAGTCACATACGAGTGATAGTTGCGTGATAATGTCCACGTCACCGGCTCGGTGTCACGCCGCCGTCCGCTCGCTCTATGTACGCTAATGTCCCCCGTTTCATTTCATTATTGATATGACGATCGAAATTGTTTAGTTAGATGCGCTGTTGCTAACCGCAATGCTGCATTCGATTCGTCTATTTTTATCCGACTTCAAAAAAGGAGGAGATTGTCAATTCGACGTGTATGTTTTTATGTTTGTTATCTCAGAACTTTTGAATGAATAAACCGATTTGGATGATTCTTTTTTATTTGAAAGCTGGTGCTTTCCGTGTGGTCCTATTTCAATTTGGTCCAGTTCTTACAATGGAATCCATGAGAAAACTATATAAACCTTTGCCTTAATAAAAGTAGACTTTTATGGGAATTGAAGTCAGTTTCCAGTTCTTTTTGAATGCATTTTCTTGTGTTAGTAATGGTTCCAAAATACCGCAGCTTCTAGAGACAAAAGTCTTTAATCAGTGCGTGTTGCCAGCTAGACATACGGAACCAAAACGTGTTCCTTTACAATGATCCGAATCAATAAGGTTAAAGTCACTTAGCGAGCAATGGAACGAGCTATGCTAGGTATTTCTCTACGTGATGAAATCCGGAATGAGGAAATCCGTAGATGAACTAAGGTCACCGAAATAGCTCGACGAGTCAGTGAGATGAAGTGGCAATGGGTAGGCCACATCGCTCGAAAAACCGATAACCGGTGGGGAGAAAAAGTTCTCGAGTGGGAAACGTCTTCCACGTACTGGGAAACGTCTAGCTGGCCGTCCCCCAACTAGGTGGACCGACGACCTGGTTAAGGTCACGGGGAGTCACTGGATGAAGCTGTCTCAGGACCGGTCTATGTGGCATACCATGAAGGTGGCCTATGTCCAGCAGTGGACGTTTCCCGGCTGATGATGATGTTGTTAGACATCTAGCTATCATCACTTCTGCAACTTCTAGATAAAAAACTTTTTTCTCCGTTTTCTCTATTATATACTTTTCATTATACAACTTACACTGAGGCATCTCAGTCCTTTGTCGTGTTTTATCTGAGATTGGACAGAACTAAATACCTAAGACATTGATGTCAGATTTAGTTTAGGCAACAATCTCCCATATATTATTTTACGATGTTTACGCCTGTATAGAAGGTGCCTATTTGCTCTTCGTTAGAATTTTTATTATTATTATTTAAATAATGGCTTTAGCCAGTGGTTCTCTAGCCAATGACGAGTAAAATTAGGTGAACAAATTTTAAGGTTATAAACTATGCCGAAGCCATTTCTTCAGCTTTCTCAATAAAATGTATAATGTGTACATTTTATCGCTTAATTTGGATTCTTGACGAGAACTTCAAAGGCCAGCCTTGGTTTCAACATTATTCTAAAGAATCCATATGCCGAATGTACTCGACATGATAAACTCTTCGGATCGCGTCGAAACGCTCGCAATTTTGCGTAATTGATACTATAACACTGTCCGTGACACTTTTTGCACTATATCACACCATTGTAACACAAAAAACACACATAACAGTATTATTATTCAATTAACAAAATTGCAATAAACCACCATTTTTCAAGTTCGCGCCAAGAATCTCGTTAGAAATTAATAAGTTGTAGTTTTCGAAGAGTTGTAATTTTAGGTGTACGCATAATAAATGTAGAAGCGAAACGCTTGGAATATTTACACAATACGGGTGAAGGGCTGACATTCTTCTGTTTGACTGGTACTTAAATGGTGAAGGTAGACTCAACAAAAATAGCTTCTCCGCACAACCCTCAGAACGTATCCTGTGAAATGACGCCTATGTTCGAGGCTTTGGAACTTCGTTATCTATCAGTCTATATCTCGACGCTTCACTGAGTCTAAATACATTATTAAATTTAATAATTGTTAACTTACGTCCAATCGGTGTAGGTACCGAGTAGTTTTGGATACGAGTATATCGGAGGGTTTTCATGAAGGTAAGTAGGTAAGCTCGCGATCACAGTGCTTGACGAGACGGAACCATAAATTTATCCCACTAAGTCTTTTTTAAGCTATTATAAAGCCATTTACCAAGTATCACTAAATATCCATCTTCAGAACCAATAAATCAGGCAGTAAATCATTATGGATTTTATATTAGCTAACTTCAGGATGCCGCCGGTTTCCCGTAACGGTCTGAAGAGGCACTTGACACAAAATAATGCCTTCAACATCTTAAATTTCAGGAGTCTTTATACCAGACTATCCGCTTCAATTATTAATAAGCTTGTTCAAGCAAATAAACAACGCCTCTCAGCTACGTCACTTTAAACTCATCTAAACACTTCCTTAAGACGCCAATGAAGCAAAGTCTCCGTAGAATAGTAGGTATTTGAATATGTTATTGCTGTCGCGATTCGGTACGCACACATACAGCCTTTCACATGCTTTCACTCACACAAATAACGCTGCATAACATCCCAAAGAGGCCCCTGCGAGCCGCGCATAGTCGCTACCCCTCCGCCTGGGCTAGAGTGTATTTTTCAAAATTATAATAAACTTGACGTGAGCGTGCGTCAACCCTTGTTTTACGTTTTGAGAAATTATTGTTCGCATATTGGTTTAGTCTCGACATACTGTGGTTGTATTTGATATAATTGACTAGTAAGTACCTATCACATATAAATACAATATAAATTATGGCGTTGCTATTTTAGGGTTCTACGGTCAACAAAGAAACCTTTTAGTTTCACCATATCCGAACGTTCGTCTTCCAACGATACTTTAGGTGACCTAGAGGTGTTTTAGTACCTAGAGTGCTAGAGTCTAAGGACTAACAAGTTAAAGCGTTCAAAAAGAACTAGAAACCGACTTCAACTGCCCTAAAAGTCTACTTTTATTAAGGAAAATTTAAGATGTATATTGTTTTCTCATGGATTCCATTCTAAGAACCGGACCAAATTGAAATGGGACCACATGGAAAGCATCAGCTTTCAAATAATAAAGAATCATCCAAATCGGTTCACCCAGTGAAAAGCTCTGAGGTAACAAACATTTAACTAATAGAATAGAATAGAAATAATTTATTCGGCATACAGATTACAGTACAGTTAAAACATTAATTTTAAATTTGCTCTGCTGCACTGCAACGCCGAAATACACACTTAACATTCCCAGTCTCAAAAACTACTGAACCGATTTTGATGAAACTTGCAGTCTTCCCTAAGTTTTACAATACCTAGGTAAACAAAAAAGGGATTATTTAAATCGAACTTGTAGTTCCGGATATATAAAAAATAAATTAAATAAAATAGCCTTTATTGCTGAACTAATTTTTTGTTTTAATTTTCTTAAAAATATGCTTACTTTATACGTTACTTATCTTTTTATATTAAGTATCAGTAACCGGTCGTTCCTACATTTCAGCTTGTCTTTCGACATAGGCCTCCTCTAAGGATTTCCACTCTATTCTATCTTTCGCTATGCGGGTCCATGTTGGACCCGCCACTTGTCTGATGTCGTCCTCCCATCTTCTAGTCTGTCTGCCTCTTTTTCTTTTGCTATCTCGTGGTTGCCATTCAGTTATTAGTCTTGTCCATTTCTACATACTCTATTTCTCCATTATTTACTGTTATGGGCTCTGTTTGTGAGGAATTTGACATTACTTTTGTTTTCGTTAAGTTCGTTGACAGGCCTGCTTTCTCGCTCTCTTCCGCTAACTGTTGGAACATTGTCTGTAGGGTTTTCGGGTTTTCCGAAACTAAGATCAGGTTGTCTGCAAAGCGTAGGTGACTCAGCTTTTTGCCATTTATATTTAGTCCTTTATTCGTCCAATCCAGATTTGTGAATATCATTTCCAGGATAGCTGAAAATATTTTTGGTAAAATTGGGTCTCCCTGGCGTACCCCTCTCTCAATCGAAAATTCTTCGCCTGTAGATTCTAGCTTCACTTGTGCGGTGCTTTTTGTGTATATGTTTTTCAGTATTCTTATGTATTTTGCATGTACGCCTTGTTTTTCCAGTGCGTCCCAGATAAATCTATGTTCGAGTGTGTCGAATGCTTTGTTGAAATCCACGAACCCTATGTGTGTTTTTCTTTTGTGTGTGTGTTCCGGATATATGCGAGGACAAACAAACATACACTTTAGAAATTTGGCACACTTCTTTAGAAGCTGGTATAGACTAACATATATGAAAACTGGGCAGTTCTGGAAATATTACATACATACAGGTCGCATTGATAACCTCTTTTTTTGAAGTCGGTTAAAAAACTGTAATTTCACGACACCTCACACAATAGAATAGACGAGTTAAAAATCCCGTCTTAAGTGTATGAGATGTATAACTGGGAAAAAATATTTCAAGTTTTTATTTGTCGACATGAATAATAATATCGTCGAAATCTATCGTATTTCCTACTGTCATACTTCATATTATACTATTATATTTTAAGTACCTCAAAAGGAAAAAAGGAATCCTTATAGGATCACTGTGATATCGAATACTCCAGTCTGCTGTCCCTTAGATCTGTCAAATAATGAAACTTATAGGTCAACGCAATAAAAAGATATAGCTGTATTTTAGACCATTTCCGTACAAAATGCAATGAACCCAAAATCTATACGGTATTTCCCGTTGACCTAATGTCTTGAAATTTGGCAAGAAGAAAGGTTTTACAGCACAACCATAGGAATAAATCTGAATTTTTTAATTGTAACACAGTAAAATTGATTTTTTAATGTTTACAAACTTAACTTCGTAATATGTAATTTAGCTTAGAATTTCATTTTCGGTAGAGCATTGTTGGGTGCATATTACCATACCTATTATTTATGATTTTCAGTATGTCATTAATTCATATTCTGTACGGAATCCTCGGTGCACGAGTCCGACTTGCTCTTGACCGGTTTTTGAGTTGTTGGAGAGCCATTTCAAGCTCTTGCTGGCTGATCTCCGGGATATCTGTGTCGGGTCATATAGTCTCCGTAGCGATTTGTACATGCGATGTCCATATAACTTCTCGTTCTCTCTCAAGACTTTCAATAATAATAAATAACAAAAAATAATATAAAAAAGCTTTTAAAAAAGTTATAAATAAACGGATGTCCATGCAATAAATGTTATGTTTTTTCTGTGTTTTTTTTCTGTTTAGATATTTTACAGTGGTACGGAACCCTTTGTATGCGAGTCCGACTCGAACTTTAACATTAAAAAAATATTTGAAACATAAGTCACTTATTCATAAATCATATTTAATTATTTACACGTAACAAAACGTAACAACAACTAAGAATTTCAGGGAAAATGTTCTGTTCTAGAGATAAAATAAATTTCCTTAGAATTATTTGTCTTTATATTTGTTTATTTAGATCAATCTAAACATTAAAACTAACAGGTAAAACCATTATAGCTCGAGAAAGGGTATCTATCGATATATTTTTCCCACCACTATTAGTCGAAAAAATCGATAAAGCTTATTGACATCACTAATGCATGCTTACTTTATTTTTATACATATAATACACAGTATATAGTTGTGATATAGTGTACCCTGCCTCCCGAACCGAACTGTGCGAGAAGGACAGTTGAAGCTTTTTTTGGTATTTGCCTAGTTTTGCCGTGAAATTAAGGGTTTGGGATATAGCTGTTTTCTCAACGAAACGTTAGCCAAATTCAATCATTTTGATCTTATTCTCTTTATCAAAGAATAATCTAGGCCCGTTGGTTTTGCTTTTTCTGAAAATGTTACGTTTACTCTAAATAATGAGTACCATAAGTTGAAAGAAATTTTTTCTGAAATTTTGAGTTTTGAGATGCCCATAATTCTAATTGTAGACAAAATATTGAAAAAAGCAAAACCAACGGGCCTAGATTATTCTTTGATAAAGAGAATAAGATCAAAATGATTGAATTTGGCTAACGTTTCGTTGAGAAAACAGCTATATCCCAAACCCTTAATTTCATATGAAATTTTTTATCTGCTGTTCCCTCTTAAGCAAAGACGATGACACTCTAAAGTTACGCAAGAAGAAAGTTAAGAAACTAAAACCCGCCTATTTCAAGAAATGTACAGACATCCTAAATAAATTACAAATTATTTTTCTGGGGTTAATGTGTATTTACCTATATATTTTCGGAATTTACTCATCTTTCCTTTAATTTGGCACGAAACACGATTTATATTCTTAAATTATTATTTTTTGATGCCACTGTATGTCTCCTATGCTGCCATTTTTAATTTTATGACATTTATTGCTTGTAACCCGCGGATAAACACGACGACAAAACAATGTCATCACATTTGTCAACATACAACGAGTGGTTTAGGAGGTATGAGGGAACATACAAACATACATACATACAAAGGTTACTAAAGGTAAGATAAACCTTTATTTGCAATAAATGTGGTACATTTCAGATGTTCAAGTTATAACCCTTTCTTTTTCTTCGCTGCAATCGGGCAAAAAGCTTTCTTTTTATAGTCCGGAACCCTTGTTGTGCGAGTCCAACACCCACTTGGCCGTTTTTTAAATAACGTGCCCATTTTATGAATGGGGCTCCGCTATGAAAATATTAGATAATATTAGCTTTGTACTGAACTGGAGTGAGGGCTTTGTGGGCGGGACAGGCAAACATAAAGAGAAAATAACGTCCAAAAGATTCCATTGTCCAACTTTATAAAAATCCACCCGGAATTTTCTACGAGATTCGCTATCAGAATGTACACGAGTAAGCCAGTGTTCTGGCCTCCTGCAATCATTATTAATAATAATACGAAAGTTAATCATCATTATCATAATAGTAATAGAACAGGTGACGATTCCAGCTGACGCGCGATGATGACAATTGCTTCCCATAATTAGTTCTACTCGTAGCTGACAAGCGTCGGTGGCGCAATGGATAAAGCGCGGGATTATCAATCTGAGGGTTCCGGGTTCGAATCTAGCAGTGTATCTATGATTTGTTTTTCAATTCAAGTACATTATCCGATTGCTTAACGGTGAAGGAAAACATCGTGAGGAAACCTGCATGTCTTGAACAGGCGTGTGAAGTCCGCCAATGCGCACTGGGCCCGCGTGGTGGACTACGGCCCATACACTCTCTGTATGAGAGTAGGTCTGAGCCCCTGCAGTGGGGACAATATATAGGCTGGTGATGTATGATGTAAAAATTAGCTCTAGCAATATCAATCATTATGTTATGATTCCCAGCACCTTAAGAAATCATGCCATTGTTTTGTCGTCGTGTTTATCCGCGGGTTACAAGCAATAAATGTATGAAAATGATTAATCATCGCACTTGTATAACCTGGTTCAGAGCGATCCTACAACTTTTGTGCCATATTAACTATTAATCCAAATGGCTAGTTCTAACGATACGTACCTTTTTTGTAGGCTAACTTTCAGTAAAGGCCCAAAAAGAATTATGTCCTTTACAAAAGTGTATAATATCCAAATGATAATATCAGTTCGATATAGTTGTACTCGTACATGTAGGCGCCATGTCAGCATTCGGCATTGAGTGTTGTGCCTACTACGAAACATGCTGGGGCCAAGAAATAAGGCGTACTCTGCAGTAAAATTGACATTTATACACAGCATGATAATGATCAAGTTAAACATTGTCACGAGCTGGGGTTTCGAGATTCAAGGGATATTAGTGTCCAAAATTCTATAGGGGATCCTGCGGTACCGGGGTCCACGGTGACGAACTCGTTTATTTAGGCAATTTCAAACGTTACTTCGCGTCCTTACGTCTTCGCTGAGGAAGTCCCTTGTTCTTCCACATGGAAACCGTACCTGGGATGCTCGGAAACTTAAAAAGCAACTTTATTAAAACCCACCCGATTTTCTCAAGATTCGATATCACAATGTACTCAGATAAACAAGTGATACAGCCTGCCTAAATAATTATAAATAATTAGAAAGTGAACAAATATTGTTTAAGTTGAATGTGTGCTTATTTTTTGAGACCTTGTTCATGGTCAGAATCTGTAGAAGACTAATTGTTACAATTCTTCAATCCAAATCTGGATCTCGTACAAAAATGTTGGTTACTTATATATCTTTGTAGATATTTGGAACAAGTAATTGGAAACAGGGTTGAAATTACTTTTTTAGCTACTTAGGAGAGCGAAGGGTGAACTGACATTTAGATAAAGTTAGATTTTGTGTTAGCTAAGTTTGTTTCTACTTTTAAACGAGTAGTGTAATAAGAGACAACCCTGTAATTAGTTGTACAGACTCTTGATGCTAAATTACTGAGTTCAAATAACCTTGTCTTTCAATCAGAGGGTCACAAATTCACAATATTAGACAAATAGCGTGTTTTAAAATTTACACAGGCGTCACAGGTGTCTATTGCCATACCAAATCTATTAGTATCCAATTCATAAGAATGTGTCCATCAGTGATACCTCCTACGTGGCCCTCTACCAGAAAAATGTGACGGACACTGCTCTAGAAAGTCAGAGAATTCAAGTATGAAGGAGATAGAAGATAATGAAAATTAAAACAAAATATATTGTTGCGACTGACTGGCACAGAACATTATCGAAAGAAAAATGCAGCGTCTGAAAATGGATGATAACAAAACAAAGTACATAAAACAGTGAAATAGTATAGCATATATATAGCATAGTACCAAGATAGAACATTCTGGAATGGTATAGTCCGTTCACTTGAAGCCGGCTGGTGGGGTGGCATTTTTCAAAGGCGATATAAGACCTCAAACCAGCGCTAGCTTTGTAGTTCTAGACCATTCGATGTCCTCTCCCATCATCTTCAGTTTCTGAGGGAAGCAGCGCTGATGGCTAACTAGCATCGCTTGAGTCTTCCACACATTTACAGAGCGCCTCCAGGAATCTAGGCATGCAGGGAGGATGTTCAACTGGCGCTGCATCTTCCTAGCGTAACGTGGGTCATGGATGATGGTTGGGCAGTGAAAAGTTATGTTAATTTTGACTAGGAAAAACATTAGTGTGGTCATTAAAACGCATTTTATGCCCCAGTAGTCAACAGAATAGCTTGAATACTCGCTCTATCGGCTCCAATCCACTTGAGACCAGCGCTCGCTCTGAGAATCATTGGTGACAGCCCTATGATGTCCTGACTAAGATTGACGGACGAGAATGTCGCAATGCTACACCGCGATTTTTCTACTAAACATTTCAACTAGATAGTTTTCTACAGCTGAATAACAAGTTGTTTTAACAGTCAGTATACCAATGTGACAATATTATATTATCTGAATATAAGAACAAAAATTTTCGATGATGAGGAGGTTGTATGTCCAAATAACATTTATCGCTAACTTGTAAACTTCTAATTATAAGAGATCATTGTCGAATAATAGCGATTCAATTACCGTTTTTGAATATCTTGGTGTACCTCTAGTTTCTTTGTACAAAAACATTAAAAACACATAAAACAAGCAAGACTTAACCTAAAACAAAGATGGCGTCATTTAAACGACATCCGACAGTACAAAAAAGAATGATTTTGTACAAATTAAATACAATCGAATATGTAATTCTAGAAGTGTTTGAATAAATGTATGACTTAATAATCCTCTACGGCATGGCACGCCACATTAATCGGACCCGAGCTACCTGCATCCAGCGTCTCCCCACTACCTTTACTACAGGTCTAGATCAGTTCCTGAGGTATGGTAGCGGCACGGGGGGTATGTTTACTGTTTACGGAACGTCAAACGACGCATTTAAGCATAACTGCGTCGTATGACGTTCCGTAAACATACCCTCCAGTACCGCTCCCATACCTCAGGAATACTCAACTATGTGTTAGACCCAAAGACATTTAACATTAATAGTAATAGACCGGACAAAGCAAACAAAAGTTTTGATCCTAAGCTTATTACCAATTGGTAATAAGATACTCCGTCTAGTGTCACATCACGTCACGCGGCCGTACAAGACATTTGACGTAAACCATTGACTTTTGAGATCAAAATGTTTATATGAAACGTTTCCCAATGCCCGCTCTATAACCTATTACTATATTTAAATCTCTCTGGTTAGATCTGTTAATACCTTGATACAAAGCATAAATATATTATGTCATCCCCGGCCCGCTACCTGTAGGTCGTAATTCCATCTATTAGGGGGATGGCCCTCCCCATTGGTTATCCGTGCTTCGAGTGTGCCTTGCCCATTGTTACATCGTTGAGCTACGAGTATATCCAACCAGCGAGTGTCTCCGGCTAGATCACTTCGTCGAAAACTAATTGACTTTTGCGATACCCAAAGCACGACATGGACTTATATTTAAAACCACACAGGAAACCTGAATCGACAATATTCCTGTAACATAGATAATGTCTAATTATATGCAACTAGCATAGTCAGGTTACGGTTGAATAGCGAGCGTGACGTACCACTTTTTAGGGAAAGGGTGGCCAAACTGTAGTCCAAATTAAAAATGTTTCATAAAAAATGTCAGTTGCAATACAAATTAAGTACAAAAATATATGTGTCAGGGGACGCCGCTCTTCCGTAACATAACAATGGTTACTTTAGTGTTAAAGTAGTATAACAGAGTTAATAATTATATAACATAGAGCTAACATAAATCTAGTTTTAGATTTATATAATATGCGAGTATGATTTACGTGACCTAGTAAAGGTCGCGAAGACTCGCTGTATGCAAGTGGCTCCAGGCCCTTCATTGTGGCGTACCATGGAGGAGGCCGGTGTTCACCAGTGCATGTTTCCCGGCTGATGACGATGATATAATCTACGCTCGTTCAATGTTCTAAGATTGTTTTTACGTAACTATTGTCAATGTGGTCTCGCTGTTATATTGTGATCACCCCGTAACATGATGTCCTTGGTTTGATGATGATGATGATACTCTTAGATTCACGTAAATCGGTAAACGAATCAAGGTCACCGACATCGCTCGACGAGTCAGTGAGCTGAAGTGGCAATGGACAGTCCATATCGCTCGAAGAACGGTTAGACGATGTGGAGTAAAAGTCCTCAAATGGAGACCACGTACCAGGAAACAGGTAAGCCAGGAAACAGCTAATGACGATGAACTTATGGGAAACCAAGGACGAGCCCTACGCTTAGCAGTGGACGTTTCCTGGCTGATGATGATACATTTTAGCTGTTTTTATGATTTTTTCCAACGAGTTACGTTTTTCTATTCGTGTTCCAACGTAACGTGTTGTTCGTAAAGTTGAATGAAGCTATCTTTTAGTAAATGTAAAAAAAATTAACAGTTATTTATCATTTTTAATCCTGTAAAATACAAATAGTTGACGCTCCTTTCAAGTTAATCTGAACGGGTTTCAGCTTAAGCAGACGATTATGAAGTAAAATGTAAACGTGGTTACCCTAGTTTCAACAGTTCACTCGAAGTCTGACCCCATTGCAAAATAACCACATTCGAGGCTTTGTTACCAAATTAACATATGCACATAATTTGCAATATTACCGCTTAGAGCCTCGTTTACTTACGCTAAAGAATCTATTCGAGGTTTTATGGCTAGTAATGCGGTAGATAACGCTCGAAGAACGGATACGGATTTCCGATGAAAAGTAAGAGTTCTCGAGTGGTGACCACGCACTAGATAGACCGAAGATCCAGTCAGGTCAGTCGCTAGATGCAAGTGATTCCGGACCCGTCATTGTGGCATATGTTTCCCAGCTAATAGCTAGAGCTACTCTCTCTGTAGGAGAGTAGGCCTGAGCCCCTGCAGTGAGGACATATATAGGCTAGTGCTGATATAGATAACTAAAAGTACTTGTACCATGTAAGAGGCCTATGTTCAGCAGTGGACGTTTCCCGGCTGATGATGGTGAATGTAACAGGTTCAATGTTACAGTAAATTTGTATTAAGCTATTACCTCTATAAGGGTATTTTTTTTATTAAGTATTCAGACAACCATGATCCATTTTTGTTAGTAATATCCTATTATCTATGTTAGTACAAATATTCTACTACAGACTTAGTTATTGTAATAAGATGACACATCAGTGGGCAATCGAATCTTCCAGCAATCACCTGCTGTTAGTGCTTCCTCTAACTCTACGTAGCAGCGTAACTAAGGTAAAAATTTCAGGGTATGGACAGCAATATTAACAACAAATTTTTCGCAACAAATACGTGGTGGTGTCAGAAAATCCGCCCAAGAAAGTCCGATGTGGCGTCTATGAGACCACCATTCACTATTCAACTCAACACACTATACCAAATTATGTTGCTTTCTCGCGAGTCAGTAACGCTTCAGGACTTTATATATTGGCCCCCGAAGGGAAAACTACCAATTTTGTTTCTTACGGTCATAAAGTCTAAGCGAAGTCGCGGGCTCCAGCTAGTACCAAATAAGCAAATAGTCCGACAATATCGGATAGCACAAAGTGAGTTTGGTGTTCAATGCAAACAGAGCAGTGTCTAGTCGGTAGCAACATTGAGCAATAAACAACAACTAACAGATCGTGAATACTGCACCAAAACGGCATGGGAATACTCAAATTGGAGTAAATTTTGATATACCCGTATAGCGTGGTCTTGAGTCGTGGTCACTTACATTTAGTTCCAAGAATGGGAGTACTAGTCAACAAGCACATTTCGTTTTGTTACGGCGGACCCATAAAAAGGATAGGGTTTAAGCACCCATTGTATTATGCGCGTTTGTATGTTCCCTTATGCCTCCTAAACCACTCGTCGTATTTTGAAAAATGAGTTGTTATTTGAAGCTTCGTGTTTTTCCGCGAGTTGTAGGCATCACATACAATGATCATGGTGGCCTGTAGAATACATATAGAACTCCCCCCTAAAACAGATTAAATGATCGGGTTTAACCACCTCCGTGGGCTAATAGCTAAGCGTTGGATTCACAGTCCGTAGGTCCCGGGTAAGATTCCCAGTGGGGGTATCTATCGGTACTCGGTTTGGTTGGTGGGAGGACATTTTTAGATACCAGCGTGTTACCTAAGTCTGCCGCCAAACAGCAGTGCTGGTAACACCGTTGTGTTCCGGTATGAAAGGAGTCCAGCGCCTCAATAGGTTTAGGCTGCTGGGTGCGCACGCTTACCATCCAACGGCCTTATCTTTACTTATCATCATGTGAGATGAAGGCCAAGTGCAAACCCATCAGCAATGATGGTTTTTAGGTCTTTTTGAACTCGTTAATTATTTAAGATTAGAAACTTACAGTTGCCGTTGAAAATTGACCGCGATGTAAACGAATGTAAGGGTTGGAAAACATTTTTCAAACTGAAAAGTTAAATTTGTTCTTCAATCAGACATACATGTGGACTAGTGCCCCAGCCACGTGGCGGGACATATTTGAACCTTAGGTTGCCTGCACTGAATGTCAAGTATGAATGTTGTTGATTGGTAAGCAGACGATGAATGGAAGGCTGTGATTGGTTAATGAGATAGATGTTGTGATTGGTTCAGAGTATTAAAAGTAGGAAGGAAAGAGATGAAAGATAGAAAGAGGAGTACAAAAGGACGCGTTTTCCGGAAGAGGCTCTCGCCATGAGAAGTTGATTTATAATTAATTAAAATGATTAAATAAAAGTATTTCAAGTCACAGGATTTATTACTTCGCCCAAGCTCAATCCCACATACATGTACAGAGCTTTTATCATAAGTAAGAGCATTATTGGGTGCTTATTAACTTACCAATGTCATTTATGATTTTTAATCTGTTAATTATTCATATTCTGTACTGAACCCTCGGTGCGCGAATCCGATTCGCATTTGGCCGGTTTTTATTTACTTTAATGAAAACCCATTGTGGATGCGATAAAAAAGGATTATAATCGTAGTAATTTCCATACATATTCGTCACGGATCCATCTGCATGGTATGTTAGTATATCCGGTAGTTGTTTATAATGGATACAAGTGTATATTCCTCCTTATACCTCGGAAACATATTCGAACAAACTTATTTACGAAGTTGTAAAAGCGATAAATAACCGTAAACATGGAAGTTTATGTATGTTATAAAAATAAATCTCGCCCACAAAAATAGGTCGATCAAACTTTTTCAATGATTATAAAAGTTAGGCAGCTGCTTGAAGGTTCTGAAGAGATGTTTGTTTATTAAATATAAGGTCCCATTAAATTAAGTGCGTTCACTGTGGCATAAGTAATGGTACTCAATCTAAAAATCGATTCTGAACGCATTTTTAGAGTTCCGTACCGATAGGATAAAAACTGGACCCTATTACTAAGACTCCGTTGTCCGTCTGTCTGTCTGTCACCAGGCTGTATCTCATGAACCGTGACAGTTAGACAGTTGAAATTTTCACAGACGATGTAATTCTGTTGCCGCTATAACAACAAATACTAAAAACTGATCAAAATAAGTATTTAAGGGGGCTTCTATACAATAAACGTGATTTTCCCCCTCGTTTTTGCTCGATATTGATAACGGCAACAAGTAGACGCTTGAAATATTCACGGAATATTTAGATAAATATTGACTTTGAAAATAAGTAATTAAATTAAAATGAAACAAATATTTAAAGGGAGCTGCCATACAACAGTCATGATTGTTTGCCGTTTTTATAGATAATGGTACGGAACTCTTCGTGTGCGAATCCGACTCGCACTTGGCCGGTTGTTTACAATTCTTATTCTTATTATTGCTGCTAAATCAAAGCCTTGTTCCAGTAACGCCAAATGTACTCAATCTCCGCAACGGTCGTTAATGGTTGAACAGCGTTCTTCTAGAGTCCCTTTCACGCACATAGTTTTTTACGTAAAGCATTCTCACTCGCACACATTGACCATATATTCCAGTATGATAAAAGATATGTTTAAAATTCGACCTGCCCTTGTACACTCGAGTACAAAAGTATGTATCCACTTTCAAACCATGTCACATTTACCCTTGCTTGTTCCTATGCCTAGCCACAATGTCCGTCCGAGTACAGGATGAATGCACGAAACCGATCCAAGTGCAGAAAGGTGTAAGACAGGGTGACGTTATATCCCCGAAACTCTTCACCACTGCACTGGAAGATGTTTTCAAGCTTCTGAACTGGAAAGGACTGGGCATCAACATCATCGGCGACTACATCACTCTCCTTCGATTTGCCGATGACATAGTCATAACGGCAGAATCCTTGGAGAATCTGAACGTAATGCTCAATGACCTCAACAGAGTTTCCCAACAGGTAGGTTTAAAAATGAACATGGACAAGACGAAAATCATGTCAAATGTCCATGTTGCACCTATGCCGGTAGTGGTTGGGAACACTACAATCGAAGTTGTAGACGAGTATGTATACCTGGGACAGATCGTTCAACTAGGTAGGTCCAACTTCGACAAAGAGGTCAACCGAAGAATCCAACTCGGCTGGGCAGCGTTCGGGAAATTACGGCATATCTTCTCGTCCAAAATACCTCAGCGTCTAAAGACAAAAGTCTTTGATCAGTGCGTGTTGCCAGTGATGACATACGGAACCGAAACGTGGTCTTTTACTGTGGGCCGAATAAACAAGCTCAAAGTCACTCAGCGAGCAATGGAACGAGCTATGCTCGGAATTTCTCTACGTGATAAGGTCCGGAATGAGGAAATCCGTAGACGAACGAAGGTCACCGACATAGCTCGACGAGTCAGTGAGCTGAAGTGGCAATGGGCAGGCCACATCGCTCGAAGAACCGATAACCGGTGGGGAGTAAAGGTTCTCGAGTGGCGACCACGTACCGGGAAACGTCTACCAGGCCGTCCCCTTACTAGATGGACCGACGACCTGGTTAGAGTCGCGGGGAGTCGCTGGATGCAGGTGGCTCGGGACCGGTCGATGTGGCGTACCATGAGGGAGGCCTATGTCCAGCAGTGGACGTTTCCCGGCTGATGATGATGATGATGCAGTGTGTGTGTGCAAATGTCACTAAATGCTAATGTAACTTGGTACAAAAGTAGATAAATATTTTTTTACTCGAGTGTACACTATTTAAAAACTCAAGGCATAGTCTAAAGATGTATAGAAAATACTATAATTTCATTATTGCTTCTATTTTAATTGTACAAAATCATTCTTGTTGTGCTAAGTGACAGCGTCGAATGTCATTTTATTGACGCCATCTTTGTTTTTTATGTTCGGTATTGCCTGTTTCGTGTGTTTTTAGTGTTTTTGTACAATTATTATTAAAGTAGACCACAATTAACCGAAAAGGGTAATTAAATCAATTGGTAATGAAGTTCGGAACTCCGTACATTCACGTTTGTCATTTATGGACCGAAATGTGCGAGACGCATGATGCTGCCTGCGGGTGCGGTCTCAATACGGATGCAATTGAATTGTCTGGTACCAGGCAGCAAATAATTTGCCGTACCCAGTAGGGGCTCGAAATTGGCCACTTGTTTCCCAAACAATACCTCTGATAGACTTTGTTCTCGTCGCCGTCACTCGGCACGTGATACCAAATGTACTGCGTTTTCTATAGAGGAGTTTGTTTATTTTTGAATTACTTTTGCAAATGTGTTCACTGATGAAGTGAGAGGTGGTCTCGCGCACCAAGCAACGAACTATGAAAAAAACGTCATTTTCCCCAAACCAAGTTTGTTTTTTAAGATTATTTGATGATTTTTCAAAACTATTACTAGATACATGACCTACGAATTCCTATAATATTTACACAAATTCCCGACTGCTATGATTATTTCTGTCTCGCTCGTTGGTTTAATTTTATTTAAAACTCAGCTGCGCACTTGAGTTGAACAATCATTGAAATTCAGAGAAAACTACTTGTTTGTCAAAGTTTTATTGAGTGATGCTCTATCTCTCTGGTTTAGTAATGCTCTAAAGAAAACCGAAATAAGCAATACCATGAGATTTTTTTAATTCTAATTTTTGTGCCAAGTGGTTGGCTCGTTAAGAAAACAGTTTACAATTTAATTAAATAAGGAAGCTAGGAGCACTGGGACGTAGTTTTCTGCCGCAAGAAATAAATGTAACTCAGCAAGCCACGACGGCGAGTAGATTGAGTTCTGTAAAAAGCTTGCGACTTTACAAGGATAATCAGATTTGTGTGCGGAAAAAATATCATTCATGCTGCTCGGAGCTACAGTACTCAATTACAGCGACCAAGAGACAAAGAATTGCAGCGCTGCTTGCTTACATTCTTATTTATATTAACTTCGGTATTCGCTGGATGCAGGGGATTATCAATTTTACCAGTCACTTTCCTGTTTTGGCTGTTGATCCCCAAAAAATTCATGCTCTCACTTGAGAGACCGCGTGAAAGCATAAATAGTACTGTAAACATTTTTTCGATACGATTAATACCTTTTATAATATAACCCGTTAAAAAATCCAGTCCTATTTTTGGGTACTGGCTCTCCGTGCACCGCTATGTAAACCGAAAAAAAGTAGACTACATTTCTATGACTGACTTAATATTCTAGTCCTAGTATTTAGTTTAGTGTAGTTTTACTTCATGGTAATTCTTTTCTTCTTTTATTTTTATTATTATTTTTGTATTGTTTTTTTATGCCTATTCAAGTTATTCTGGACACTCGTTGCAAAAACGGTCCATCCAAATCGTTCGCACGCTACTGGAGTAACGCCGTTTACTGGAGCGTTAAAATAGCTTTAAACAATATTTGAGTAAGCTCGTAAAAAAACTTAACCAAAAATTTTTTAAACTTTCAAAATGTAAAAAAATATATTTTTTTCGTTTCGCATTTTTCAACGTAGAACGAATCAAAATGGCACAAGTACTACCAATAAACTTAGAATAGTGAAAATTGGCAAGAAGCTAGGTCTTACAGCGAAAAGTATAGAAATAAATCATTAAAGTATATATTACGTATTAAATCTCATAAATATTTACGATTTCAAATTGTTAAACCGCCTGTCGTAATATTAATTTTAATATATAAATTAAAATTGCTAGTGATGCCAGGCGCTGATTCTTATAAAATATTATTTTCAGTGTGTTAATTATTCATATTCTGTACGGAACCATTGGTGCGCGAGTTCGAATCGCACTTGGCAGGGTTTGATTGTTCTTCTGAAGTGTGTTGAAGGAAATAAAGAATAAAGTCCTTTATATCCAGGGTGTTCACTGCAATAATAGACAATGGACATGTACAGTTTTACATATACACATCATAGTAATGATAAAGTTAAATATGTATACCATTTGCAAAATATTTCAGACCTTATAACTAGATGAGATCTGAAGTCAATACAGCAAAGGAGACATATTTGAAACCGGTTTTGTACTGGCGGTGGGTTTCATTTTCTGTTCCGTACTTATCCGGCAATAGGAACAAAATTGAATCTGGAGGGCTTTGAAAAGAGGATTGATACAATTCGAGCGTTGTTTATCGAGGAAAGCGGATTCTGTAGGCCCACGTATGAAATTATTCAGCAAGTGGGTTGAACTTCTTGAGATTGTTTTGAAGTTCACTTTTAGGCTTGACTAGCCTCAACAGCCCATTTCCCTTTCTTTCGCTGTTTACATAACATATTTTCTATTTTGTAAAAGGTAGATCAGCGCTTGACCTCAATCTCACCTGGCGAGAGTCTAGCTAGAAGGTGCCTATTTAGTCATCGTTTGAAAAATACCAAATTGTAGTATCAATAATAATATACCGCTATACTATTCATAATAGCAGCAATAGTAAATATTTTCCACACTGTAATATAAGACCTTGTGCAAACTTTATGTGGCTGATTGATTTAAAGTATTTGCATGTCAGTTTGAAGAACCTTAACTGAGACATACTGTATGTAAAATTACACCATTAGTACCATCAACAGCCATTGGAAATTGGTAGCAAGTTTCAGAGTTTTAATTAACTTAATTGTTGCTAGCAAACAAAAAGAGTGTAGTGTTTCCGAACAATAAATGACAGAGGTTTACCTATTATTACGAATTGCAGAAATTTGAGCCTCGCGCTGCGCTCAGGTTCACAAGCCGTACGCAAGTCGGCCAAATTAAAGCGAATAATCAGTAGTTTTTGTGTTGTATTTCATCATCATCCTCGTCAGTCGGGAAACTTAGGCTTCACCCATAGCATGGTATGTCACAATGAACGGCCTAAGCTACTTACATGCAGCGACTACCTTTACATTTCCCAGTACGTGGTCGCCACTCGAGAACTTTTACTCCCCATCGGTAATCCGTTCTTCGAGCGATTAAGAGGCTATGCTGTTGTCAAAGCGCCCATACAAACGTAGTCCAGTCATATTTTGAGTATTAAGCTATGAAAATCTATGAAATTTTCAAGACACAATCTAGAAACAAATATCTGTGTCGGTGGTGAGTCAGATTTTCGTTTAAATATATACTTCCAGAGTTACAGGGCGTCAAAATATTGTATTTTTCGGTAATAAAAAGCCCCAACTTTGAACCTGATTTACAAGAGTATGGATAAATTTAGAACAATTTGGAAAAACCACCGACATCTGAAATTTCATTAGTATACTGTATTAAAAAATGGTTACATAATATACTGTATCCTTCAAATGATCCCTGGACTACGAAACATCTAAATAACGGGTGGATAACATCGCATAATGTATGCTGTCTCACCGTACGCGCTCGGGTAGGATAGGGCTCGGAGAGGGACAGCTACAAAACAATTTAACCTTGAAACCGACCACGTGGTCTTACCAACATAGCCTCTTAAGCCTTCCCATTGCCACTTTAACAATTTAATTTTATAAATGAAGTTAAAAAGGTGAGCCTTGAAATTAAAATAGCCTTTCAACTTTTTATAAAGCCCGTATTTGTTTCAGTTTCAATATGTTTTTTATTTGTGTTATATACGCCGCCATGTCTACGCCATGTATTTTGGGATTGCCACGTCTATTATTTTGTTCAGTCTGATCTTCTACTATTATTTTCAACTGACTTTAAAAAAAGACGAGGTTCTCAATTCGGCTGTACTTTTAACCCACGACGGAACGGAGACAGTGTATGCGTTTAAGGGGAGAGATTGTGTGTTAGGCGATAACTCCATCAATTGTAAACCGATTTTGATAATTCATTTTTGTTTAGTAGATCACACTTCAGAGATGGTCCTGTACACTTTATCGAAATTGATTGAGTGCTTTTAAGAGAATCAACAAAAATCAAATGTTTAAGGCAATGAAGTCGATTTATAGTTCTTTTGAACGCAGTAATTATGATCATGTTTGTTTGTGTGTAACATCGACTTTCAGCAGTATACACCGCACAGTTTGTTTTTCTCTAGTTCCTGTAGTACCAAACCAGCACTTTGTATTCTTGGACGTAGATACGTATCGTGGGCATTTAGCACTGTTTACGATCATCATAAAGTAAGATGGTAGACGGTATCTCACTTAGTTTCACGCACTCGTTTACGCCGCAGTAAAATATGAAGAAAGCATCCGAAATAAAGGTGGAACTTGCCAGTGATAACAATATACAGGAGCGTAAAGAATTTTAGACTCGCGTCCGTTTTATTTTGTTTGCGTTGATCTCGGCATGGTTGAGTTTGGTTCGGAGATAACAAAGTTTTTATGTCCGAAAGCTTCTGTTCATCTTTACTGTCTTTCCTATCGGCGCGCTAAGATGTTTACGGATGTATTTTATTCTGTTTGATGTTTTCGTTATAAAAATTAAAGGCATCTTACCTTCCAATAAACGGCCTTAGCTTTTTATCTTTCTTTGTACAAAAACGAACTTTCTGCGGTTTGAAACAACTTCTGCTATGTGCGTAACTAATTTTACTAAAAATGAATCTAATGTATTTTGTAAAAAATTATATAGGAATGATTAATAATTTTTCGCACGATTCAATCCACACGAAATGAAAAATATTATTTAATAGGAGTACTTGATCACAATTTTTTTATTTATCTTTTAAGGACGGATAACTCTGGCCTCCAACCTGCTTAGGCGCTATTTAGTATAAATACGATTTTTCTTCTTATTGGGCACTGACTTCAACTTACACTCACGAACCACTGAAAATCGTCGCACTCTACTTCTAGTACACTTACTGAAAAGGAAGCCTTTTCAATTTCTGAAAAATTTCACTTTTATTCTATTCTTATAATCTATAAAAGACATGAATGAAAGTGTCAATTTATTAGTGTATGTTTATACTACAGAACGCCTATAATGCATGATGCCGGTTTCATTTATTGAATGTATATTTGCACTTATATTTTGCTGTTTTAATTGTAGACATGTTTTGAGTTTTGAGTGGAAATTAAACGACTTATGTATATCTTCCTGTATTTAGACGTCCAACCGTCTATTGTGAGAATGTCTTTCTGAATACTTTATTAACAACCTCCTATACATATGACCACATGTCAACAATTTCAGATACTGCAATCTCAGTAGGTACCGAGTTTTGAAATATAATTTGTCAGAGTTCGAAGGGATACCGTGAAGCTTTGCTTTGAATGACTGAGTGATACAACCGCACCATGATTTCGTATCTCCCACATCACTGTGAGGTTGTAACTTGCATTTCGATACTCGTATTTTTACTGCGTCAACCTTTTCTGAAAACATCACAGTAGAATTGATCGGGCCTTTGTTTGCGTTTCGGCCTTTTGTAGTCTACGCACAGCTTTGAATTTATTTTCCTTCGGATACAATACAGGCTTTCTCGCAATGGTTTCCTTTACTATATAATCAGTACGTTTCTAATAAGAGTTAGGTCCTAATTCTACTACTCTTCTTAGGGTTTCGTACTTCAAAAGGAAGAAATGAACTTTTTCTCAGGATCGCGTAGAAGTTGAAAATAATATCAAATACAAATGCTACGAGTGATGTCAATAAAGCCTCGTGGTGGTTGGGTGGAGCCTAGAATACCTTCCTGAACTTTTGTAAACTCATCATCATCAGTCGGAAAATGTCTACGACTGGAAATAGGCCTCCTCCACGGTATAACACAATAATAATAATAATAAATTTGTTTATTGCTCTACACAGAAAGTTCCTAAAATAATATTACATTTTTCACTTGATACGGTGCTAATACTGTCTGTGAGAGACATAGATATACATAGATATAGATAGACATAGATAGAGAGACATAGGTGAAATAGGTGTGACCCTGTGTTACAGGTCGCCAGGCTCTCACCCACCGCGCTGGGTATGTAACAAATTCAAAAACTGTCTGTGGAACATGGACAAAAGGAGAAAAATAAATAGAAAAAAATATACTTGAAAACTTAATTTAACTACCATCTAATTAACACTAGTACGTACCAAAAGACATGTGTATCAGGTGAGAGTTAGGTGTGAGTGCGATAGTAAAGTATTATACATTATTATGTTGGCTTGCAAACTCAGCAGTGAAAACAAATAATCCCGATTCTCATAATGCTTAAGTAAGTTAGGATACGTAAGAGAAACTATAATATCTGAATGTATATATTTTTCACTTCACATTTGTACACGTACTTCAATGAACACTTTAAAACGTCTAATATTGTCACGGAACTGTTTGCTTGGCGGTTCATAAAACTTGACTTAGAGGCCAGCCAACCCCAAGACGCCAACACTCGCTTGAGGCATATTGGCTTCTTGGCTTCAGATATTGAAAAACTAAGTTCTCTCGTCTTTGGCCCCTCTATGTTTGAAAAACAGTAAGCCGGGGGAATGAATGAACTGAGTGACGCTGAAATAGTACGCTCAGGTTCACAATTTTAAACATATGTCATCAAGTGATAGCCTAGATAGAATCAATGAGCAAGTAATCATACGTTTTAGATAGAATCTCTTCGTGCTAGTTTGCTGCTACTCAAGTACACTCAGTTTATTTATTGTTATTGTATCGGACATGAATTCCTTTACAGCCCCATGGATGCGGAACGCGTCGTTGTACTGCACCCAAATGGTGCTCATCGACCATTTCAGGTAGTGGTTCAGTTCAGTTCACAAACTGTTCACAAACTGTACCCACCCCCGGCGAACTCCGCACTCTAATCTATACTTATTAGAAGTCGCGTCACCCCATCTTACACAATTGGTTTGATTTCCGTACCAGTACCTCAACACATTCTCAACTTCCTTAGGGACATTGTAGTCAAGCATTTTTCTCCTGAGAATTTCATAATTCACTAGTTCAAATGCCCGACTCAGGTCCAGGAAACACGCATACACAGAAGTATTACGGTTAGTATAGTAACTAACAGTCTGCTTTAAGCTCATGATTGCGGAATCCGTTGAGAGACCGGGACGGAAACCAAACTGTGCATCGTCAATGCTAATATGGTTCACCAATTCGGGCTGCAACAACCGTTCGAGGATCTTGCCCAATACCGTTCCCAACGATATCGGACGATAATTTGCAGCAGAGCCAAGATCACCAGTCCTATTCTTGACTATGGGAACCACAAGTGTCTCCATAAGGTCAGCAGGCAGGTACGAATATCTTATACAAAGGCTATACATAAAGCTTAGTTAGCGTAAAGGGGATTACCCGCTGCGAGAATATGCTCGAGGCTGAGCCCGTCATGTCCCGGTGATTTGCCGCGCTTCATTCGTCTCACTACTCTGGCGATATCGTCAGGCTCAAATTGAACACTAAGCGCTGTAGAACAGATATTCAAGCCGGACTCGGTCTCGGGCATAGACTCGACTGGCTGTGGATCAATCTTAAACTGACTCGCGAACATATTGGCAATAAGTCCGGGATCCTGAAGTCTCCCTACACTAGCGGGAAGACTCTGTCTGTGATTGAATTTCTTTGTTTGTTCCCAATACTTTGCAAAATTCTTGTCTTTTCTATGTACCGCCAAAATGACTAATTTTATACTCTCTTCGTTATTTTGGCACCATTTGAGTTTATTTATAAAAAATTAACGTCTCTTACACATATTTTCATATATAACACCGGAAGTTGGCTTTCCCTATACAACCCAAGTATGAAAATAAACTCTATACATTTGATGACTCTCCTGTACATGATAGTTCCACCCTGTCACCTTTTTATTTTGTATAAATATTATCAATGACATTATTGTGCAGTTTTAAATCGAGACAAAATGTGCTAGTCTTGGAGCACAAAATTTATAAATATTATCTACTTGGTTAGCGTCCCTTACCCTCAACGAATCCCACCCTGCACATGATTGTTTGTATGTACGTCAGCCGTTACCCTGCTGATGTTGCACACGCTCCGTAGCGGAAATTGGTCTGCCCAGGTGACGTCGTACATGACGTCTGTATTTACTACTGTATCCCAGGCTGCTTTGGTGGTCAGACAGTGGTCCAACCATCGCCGACTTCCGTGCGCCTCATTCACGAATGTGTAGGTATCCGATTCTACACCTAACTTCATGACGTCAGCGCATGTCCACTCTTGGTCTTCGCAGAATAGCATTAATTCCTTTCCAAATCTAGCTGTTGGATGTGCGTTAAAATCTCCAATGATGTATACAGCCTGAATATCACATTCTTCGATGATAGCGCTGACGCTCGACAGACAATCAGTAAACATTCACTACGCGTATTGAGCGTTTTCCTTCACCGAAAAGTCAATGGTAATGATTTTTATTATACATTCGTATATAAATTCCAAATAACGAATTGGAATTCATTGTTACGAGCCAGGATCGAACCCAGACCTCGATTGTTTAAGGACTGACGCTCCACCCAACTGAGCTACTGATCGTTCGATCACTGCCAATGTAATTTCAGATATTACATAGCAGATTTAACGATACTAACAAAAGTCCACATCCGCACTATACCGGGGCCATGAATAATTTAACCATTAAGCACTTTCAATTTCCTTCTAGAGGAAATAACATGTTTTTTGTTCAGGAATTACGCACTTGTGTCAGTGTGGGTAAACTGTTTGTTATTGTGTTTACAAAAGCTTTTCTGCGCCAAGAAAAAATTGAGTTACTCGTACACACGAACGCTTTGTATGTCATGTTTTCAAAATTGATACTTAGACGCTTCGTGAGTTTTTAAAAATACATAAGAGATAAATCGACGCTTAACATAAACCTTGCATGATTAAAGCTTTCACATTTGATCTAGGTTTTATAATAGGAACATCCCATGTCGTCCCCGGGGGCATTGTAAAAAGTTACTTATATCTTACTGTGTTTCGCCTGCCAAGCAAAATGTATGTACAAATCCCTAATTTTCAATTGTACTTATATTGAACCACTTATTTCGCCGAATCCGTTTATTTGTACATCAGCCCGTCACATCATCAAAGTTTTACAACATCAAGCTTTAAAAACGTAAATTCTCTTCTGTTGACTTTCTAAATAGATGGTTTTAATTATAATTTTGACAAATTTTTTATAGAATTTTTTCTACGAAATTGACAGTAAAACCTGGTGGCCTAAGTCTCTCCATTCAAGTCTTGAAGCCCTTTAAACTCGATACAGTATATGTAATATGCATTCTGTAACACTCGAAAGATATTTTTTTACCCTGAAAAGTTACCTATCACGTTGAATCATTTTTCTTTAGTTAAAGATTACTATTAAGTAAGAATTTGGAAAGGAAAACTATATTTAGGCAATACAGATTACAAGAAATAAAATTTGAACTGATTTACCTTATTCTCTTCACGCGTTTTAAATCTTTCCTTTTTTCAAACAGATTATATATCGGAGAACAAATTAAGATATAGAGCCATTTTAAATAAGTAAGTATTGGTGATATTAGTCTAATTCTAATAAATTCTAATAAATAAAATGTAAAATTGTAATGTGGGTTCGTAGCAAGCTCCTCGATTGTAGCGAGATATATGTCCCAGTTACGGGTTAAACTGAACAGTTTCTAAGAAAACAGCTCCCAAACTCTTTCCATCAAAATTTAAGTTGATATTGGTAAAGTTTTCAGACGAGATTGATACAAACGGCTCACATACTTCTTACAAGTTTGTTTAAGAGCACACCGTCGTCCACGGCTTTGTATATAATCGTACATTACATTCAAGAACGTTTGAAGCTTGGTAAGCTTGTCATCCCAAGTATGCTTAGCATATATATTTTATCATGTATTGGACTGTTTAGGTTTTTAAATTTACCAAAATGGGGCACCGAAACGTGCTAATTGATTACTTCCTGCCGGCCATTATTTGTGCCCCTAATGGTTTGTCGCCCTGTACTACTTACTATCTTCTTCTTTTTCATTGACTTCTTCCTATTATTTACGGTCGTTTTTTCTCGTTACTAGGCCGTAGAATGCTCTACCCTGGGTTCTGATTATCAACATGAAGGGTTTATAAGTTGGTGTTTACGGTAGACCGATGTTCAACCTCTGCCGCGCTTTTTCCTGTAAGAAGAAAGTCCCCTCGACATTTATCTTATTTCATACTTCTATGGTGAACAAGGTTTTGTATATTGGATGGAAAGCATGTGCTTGAATGACCTAAATTATAATTATAAAAAATATATCTTGCGGAAGCACTTTCTTGGAGTCACAAGTAGCTTTGGTCTTTTTAAATGATGTATATTACAAAGTAATTTATTCAATGTCAAAGATATTTACATGTCAAAGATACATATTTTAAATTAGATTTGTTAGTACACTTAGCCATAGACTGACCAATTCAGCTGCTAAACTGTGCAAAATCAACCACTCGGATGAACGGAGTTCATCCCTTTTGTAGTAGTTTCATGATCGTTTTAAATAACTTCAAAGACCACTATGAAGTTCATTCAATACAATAATATGAAGATAGCACGGCGGTATTTTTGCTCCATCTTCATAATTACACACCGCATTTGAGGCTGCAATTATAAGTTCGAATCGTATTACATAAGCTTTGGACTGCGACTGCGTCTGCGTCTTTCGGGTTCGAAAACCGAGTCAAAATTGCTCAACAAGGGCTGCGAAACATAAAAATAAGCATACATATATATACATATATACATACTTATATTAATCTTTAAATAAGGTTCATTGTTCCGACCGCATAATAGCATACAGCTCCTTCATACGATATACATCTTGAATTAGTGACACCACTTCAAAATGTCAGTCCTCCCTATTTTTGTCCCTTTTTAATAAAGAAAAAATATTTTATCAATTAATTTGGCACCGTCATTTTGGGTAGACACCTGACTGAGATTAAAAGGGTTCGGTTTTATCATAGGATATTCAGAACTCATGTCTAAATTAGGACGTACTCAGGTATTCACTTTCACTACACTACGATCGCTAACGCTGGGGTGGGGGAAACTTTGCCAAAACACTGTCATTGTAACAGTTTCCTCTGACACTAACACAAATCACCGACTAGCTACTAAAAGCTGCGACAAACTAGTTTACCACTAAACTGTATTTGGAAATATGGAAGTAAACAAACGTTGTTTTTCTAAGCTTATATTACTTACAGCTATCGGTCAACTTAGTTTTGTTTGTGCTCGGCCATGCGTGGAATAAAAACTTTTTGATTTCGTGTTTTATGGACGACCGAGCTTTGCTCGTAGTTATGTACCAACAGAAAAATTTCCTTTTTAATTTGGCTTAAAAACAAACAACTTGAATAAATAAATAAAAAGCTCAAAATTTAAAACTTTGTAAAGACCTGAGAAAGACATTCTTGCGCCGAGACCGCTAGACCACAATGCTTATGAACGAGCGGGCGAAATTAGCGACAACTTTTTGCGTCGAATAATGTGAAAGTAATGTGCGTGGAAACTTGAAAACACGCGTTTTCCTATATATAAGACTAATCTAGATAGATTGTTTGTTACTGGGAACCCCAACATACAATATTACAGCGAGATTCAGATTATACAAGAATTGTTCTTTTAAAGGTATAAAAATATTAAAAAATAATGTATAATAAATAACTTAAATCTTTATACGCTTGTTAAGTTCATCTAGCTATATGATATAGCTCCAGATCATTAACTATTTCAGGCCTACGAGTAACTACATAAAAAAAGCTTCGTTTTTAATATTATATGATGTCAGTGCATACGGAGAGAAAGTTTGCACCCCTGCATGTCAAATATTTTTATATAAACGTTCGTAGATATTAACCCTATTCGTGCATCAATATTATTTGGACATTGTGTGTAAGTCGCATCGCGTTCGAAGTATTCATAATTTTGCAACTCTAATACCTTGCGGTATTAGTACAAGAACGAACTGAAATCCGTAGCCATGGATGTTTATGTGGGATCTACTTCGATATTTCGTATCGAAGTTTATTGATAATAATACTTAGATATTTGGACAAAAAGCACCCGAAAGATAAGGGGCGAGCGGCCCCGATCAAGCTAAACGCAGGCATTACGGACAACATCGTGCTCCGGGAATACCATTTACACTCTCTAGGGGCAATACAGAAATAATATACCGCCTGTCGGGCCTCGATTACCCAATTTTCGGTAAAAGGGAATTTTTTCCCGCGTCCCGTAATGATGGCAGCGCGGCTAGCGGCGGGCGAAGTGGCCCGTCGCGTTTATTGCACGTTTTTAGAAGAAAATGATGATAATTTCAGTACGAAGTGCTTTTTATGGCGGCGAGAACGTAAACTTCGTCAGTGCGCTTTTGAGTAATTAGTGCTGCGTTTTAATTCATGAGTTTTCTCTATGACTCTTCCCTTTTCTCACTACGTTCCAAACGAGTTCGGTACTTGACATTGAAAAGTTGAAAACATGGTAATTCGGCACATGGGTCACCGTCATTCCGTCCCAGCAATCTTAACGAGATTGATGCGGTATAATCGTATATAATTAACATTAGACAATGAAAAGTAAAACTTTATTAAACTGGTTTTGACAAAAATATTTCCATATCCCTATAAATTTCGGGCATAAGAATAGCGGCTCACAAATTTTTAGGGTCACATAAAACAAACCAAAAATCTTGTAATTTAAGAAACCCCTCACATAATGTCTTCCCATCATCATCAGCCGGGAAACCTTCACTGCAAAACATAGGCCTCCACCATGGTACGCCGCAATGACGGGTCTGGAGCCACTTGCATCCAGCGAGTTTTCGCGACCTTTACTAGGTCGTCGGTCCAACTAGTATGGGGACGTCCTGGTACACGTTTTCCGCTACGTGGTCGCCACTGTCTTACTTCTTCTTCTCCATTCATGTGAAGGTAACCAGCAACCTAAATGGTCTTGTCAAATTTTATTTATGTGGTGAGCTGTGGTTACTTCCCATCGGATCTTCGAGCGACGTGGCCAGCCCATTGCCAATTCAGCTCACTGACACGTCGAGTTATGTCGATGACCTTAGTTCGTCTACGACTTCCTCATTCCGAATTTTTCCGTAGGGAAATACCTAGCAAAGCTCGTTTCCTAAAAGGAGATTTCGCGCACTGGAAAATGTAACAGTAGTATTAGTTTTTATCTGAAATAAACAGTTTAAATTTAAATTTTTAATTTTTTATAGCTCGTTGAGTGACTTTTAGCTTGTTTTTTCGGCCTACAGTAAAGGACCACGTCTGGGTTTAGTATGTCTTCACAGGCTGCATCCTATGTCCCATAACTTCATTAATATAATTTAATGACAAATGTAACCCGTTCGCGGATCGCTTGAGACTTTTATACGGAGCCCTTGAGTTGTATTGAGTGACTTTGAGAATCTCTGCCCTATAAGATGGTTAGCATTCTTTTCTACATAGGTTTTGATGAGAGTTTGCAAGTGTTGGAATATGTGACATAATTAGGTGTATCTTCCGACTGCGTTAACTTTAAACTTGATCTTTTTTCACCTCTATAAGGCTGTAGAAATTGACTTAATCGTGACACCTCTACCCGATACTGTGAAAAAGGACATTGACAGATATCAAAGTTTTCCTATTAGGTGTATATCACTCGTACCGTATATCGAAAATTATAGCTTCATTTTAAAGTTTAAAGACGTTACCGCAGTATACTCTTACACGTGTTTAAATGGGAGTTCTCGGTATACGTAAGACTCAAAGTCAAACTTATTACATTAAATGCAATGATTTTTCTATAGAAACAGCATACCGTTTATTTAATTTAAAATACTGTTAGTTAGTCTTACCCCTGTTGGTGGGGAAAGTCTATAAGATTTATCTATCTTACATTTTCATTAATTTAACTGGTTTAATTTTCTTAAATGGAAAATTATACATTATTTATTTGTATCTTAGTTCACTTCAATTAGCAAGCTAAAGGTTTGTCAAATAACTTCTTTATAAAAACCTATTTTTAGATAACTATGCTAGTCATACCTTAATGGTTAAATTTCTTTCACATGAGGACGCATTCGCATATGTAAGCCCTCTACTATTCCCACAGGAAGGCATGGAATTATCATAATCAAAACTCAAAACGACAAAGCATCATCTTTTATGAAAGCGCTAGTGTAAGCTAAAGCCACACGGTCCCTAAATTATTAAATATGAGATGTCCAACCCCAGCTTTTCCGGCGTGGAAAACTTTTATAGCTTCTCACGGGAATGTTTTCTCAGTTGGGAAAAACAAAATCTTCTTTCTCTTACCTTTAAAAATAGCACTTATATTATAGTGAGATTTTTATTTGGTTTTGGTTTGTTTATATTTGTTTGGTAATAACACGTAAGGGTGAAAGGGTAAGAAACAGCGCGCCACATCAACCCTCGTCTCGATTTTGATAGCTATTTGTCTGCATTAATTTATTAAAAAATATTGGTATAAGACATATAAATTCTAAATTTTAAATTATTCATTATGATAGATTTGTCAACTTTGTTTCACAACAACAAATAAGTGTAAGCAAAGCAAAGTTTTTTAAAAACTGACATATTACTGCTTTGGAGATTATTTAGGGATTCAATTGTATCGAGCGAAGCGAATGAATTGTCTTTCGACGCCTGTCTCATCACAAATAATATCCTCAACTTTCATATGTATTTTTTCCACGTCTACAAATCTCTGAATTTATCTTAATATAATGATAATTTGGGGGGGGGGGGTGTGTATGGGGCATGGAATCGCCTTAAAGAATCACCGATACAGGGTAAATAATAAAATACAAATTTTCTAATTTATAACATGACCGTATTCATCATACTATTTAAATGATAAATGTGTTCCGAAGCGTGAATAATGTAAACGACCCTGAGTTGGCGGCAAACACGTCGTCAGATTCAGACAGGGTGCATCAAACCGTATTCGGAAAACTGCGGTCTTATGCGGCCGAGCAGAAATGACCGCAAATATTATTCCCGTGAGCGAACCAACGGTTAACTTCTGTAGTATATTTTATTCCCTTTTAATATTTAGGCACACACTTGTTTCGTACTCTGTGAGTTTCGAAAGTTTCATCCCCAAAAGGCGCTACATTCTACTTACGTTACAAGCGAGAGGGTTACGAAACGAGAACCACAATAGTGTTCAATGGATGGAGACCGACAATCGACTAAAATATTTAATGGCCTCATTGTAATGACCTCTCACAAGATACACAGCGGCTCCGCGCGATGGGATTCATAAAATAATTTGATAATTGGCTACGGTGAAGCAGAAGACTTACTAACTTCTATGGCCATGTCCCGCAACACACACACAAGCACACACACACACTCCACGTACTTGTGTATACCAGAGACAAGAATTCCGTGTGTGTGGTTACCCATAACACAGGCCTCCAGCTTAGTTTAGGAACCAGCTCTCCCACAACTACTATATTACTTGTATAAAATATAAAAATGTAACTAAATATATGACGTTGTGGAGAGAGAACATAAAAATCTTTTTTATTTTATTTATTTATTTGAATTAAATATCATCATTGTAGTAAGTATTTTTCAAAATTAAGTAAACCGGTAGAATTCCCCAGTCCAAAAATATAGCTTAACTTCGTTCCCTATACGAAATGATGTTCGGGATTTAGGCCGTAGCTACTGGAACGAACTAAACTGGTTAGTTAGACCAGGCAACTCTAGCAAAGTTCTGCCCAATTACACAATTCGTCCACCGACCGATCATTGCACATTCCGAGCTTATGTGTACATCAACTAACGGATTCGAACAGAATGGGGGTGCTAAGCTGAAGTAGTACAATTAATAACAGTCCGATCGCTTAGATAGTGTACGGTATATGTGATTATTGTAATAATAATTAATGCGTTCAGAAATAACTACAAACCGATTTCAACTGCCCTAAAATTCTACAGCATTCATCCCTAAAATTCTCACCCTGCGAGGTAGAATTATCTGGGTACACATTTGGTTTTTGTAGATTTTCTCAAAAAGCGCTGAATCAATTTCGATAAAATTTAAATAAGACCACTTCTGAAGTACGATCTACGGAACAAAAAATAATCATCAAAATCGATTCATAACCGGTGGAGTTATCGCGTAACATACGTAAAAACAAAAAACATACAATTTAATCTGAAAGTTCCTCCTTTTTTGAATTCGGTTGAAAACGAGTATTAAATAATTTACATAAGCTGCATAATTGCAGCAAAAATAATCGACCAAAAATGTGTACACATGATGCATCATTAAAATTAAACACACAATCATTTTTTAAAGTCTGAGGCACTGAAAGATTGATAGTATCAATTGAAAAATTGGATTGCTGTTGTGTGTCCTCCCAAACGAACATAGCTTTCTGGATCGAGTAGCTGTGTGAATACTATAACCTTTTTTAATTCTTACGATATGATCACACCATGTCATTCCGTTGAAAGTGTATAGGGCAATTAAGGATTTGCAGGATAAGTGCAGAAATATCGATATATCCTAATGAGGCTATGCTACCTTTCATACCAATTAGCAGTGCTAGTAAGACAGCTGTTTGGCGGCTGACTTAGGCAACATGGTTGTAGCTAGCCAGGCGGACAAAGAAAATGTCCACCAACCAAACCGAGTACCACTAGGAATCGAACCCGGGACCTCAAGATTGTGAATCCAACTTGTAGCCACGGAGGCAGTTAAAACTGTAAAGTACAGGTACATCAATGTATTGCTACATACTTAGATGCTGCAGCCCATCTCCTGAAATTTTATTTCTCTAGGTTGTCTTTTACGACACCCACAGGATGACAAGAGGTAGTTTTATTCTTAAGCCGAGATCGCACGTCGATTTCTTGTTGAATTTAGTATCTATACTGATGATGAAACTTGGTTGTGGAATAGAAATGAAATATGGTTCGTGTGGCTACGGGATTATTTCGGATTTTACACATCAAGTATGTTGATGCCTAGCTATTTCTGCGTGTAGATAGTAGGAGAGGACTCGGTGCGAGTGTCGAAAGCGTCCATTTGTCATGCTGTAGAGCGGCTTGCGTCAGCGGCACGGATACAACTCAGTGCTATGAACAATTCGGTTATTGCCACCAACTGGAAGGCGGTCGACTACGAGCCACTACGCTTAGATATTCTCGCATAGACAGTGAACTGATCAAGTGCGAAAGATATATAGAAAGACGGTACCGCAGAAGGCCATAATACGAGTAGAATGTGCACATGCAGCAATGGCATTTTTTCATTTCATTCACTTTCTTTCCACTTAATAAGATTTTACAAGTGCAATCTATTAGTGTTACAAAACTGTTTTTTAACTTTATGCTGCCGGTATCGAGATCAAGTTTGCTACATATTTACGACCCTACTTGTTAATGCTGTGCCCACAAGCGCAGCGGCACATAAATGTTTTTATCTTGTGCTGGAAAGTTGGCATGGGAAGTACTCGTAGGTACACGTATGTCGTCTATTTTGAATCAGTCTTGGATCTATAAAAGGTGCCAAATTTTAACGAAATTAAATTAAAAAAATTAAAGTTATAATATCAAAACTACCTATGAAATATGTTAAGAGACGTTCACCATTAATTTTATCAGCCGGTAACAGTAATTCTATAATGGATAAGGGTTCCGTTTCTTTTTATTGTTCTTACGGAACCGTAAAAATGGGGACAGCATAAAAACATGTATTACATCCTCTTTATTGTCAATGTGAATAAAATGTGAAACAATGAGTGAAGATCAAGTAGAATTTTTATGAACAAAACACAAACAAATCTACGAAACCAAATCGACTGCGACGGTTCAAACGTACGTTAAATATGACACTCTGTGGCAGCATTTTCACACTCGATAGCGAAGAAAAATAAATGAACATTAAGTAAGTTACATGAAAAGTAAAAAGTTATTCATTTTCATTTCCGCTAATTATTGCCAATTGTATCCGAGGGAACAAACGACAAATTAAATGGTAACATGAGATGCAATCATTGCATGTTGTTGGGAACACCGTTTGCCGCTCCAACAACGCTGATGAAGCATAATTCTGTGAGCAGTAGTGAGAGAGACACGGCTTTGTGCAATAACCTTTGAATGTGGTTTTGTATCTCTAGCTTGCACCAGGCAATGCGGGTACAACAATCGTTAGGTATGTTACAAAGCGAACGTTACATGGAGTTTGAATCCCCCGACGATAATGTTTCTAATTATATTGCTTTGGAAGGGATTTTCTAGCCAATATAATAGTAGAGATATTAGTTCATTTTGTTCGGACTTAGCTTATGAAAGATAATACCAAAGAATAATAAATAAATCGGTCTCCTATCGCCTGGTTAAGTACCACTATGCACAGGGATTTGAAAATCTAGAAGACGGGTTCCACTGAACACGTATGGATTAACTAGGTCTAACACTTTCGTTTGTTATACACAAAGTACACACAAAAAAGTACAGCAAAAGTCAGACACTCGGCCGTCAATATGCATCGTACATCAGTAGCACGGTAGTAGAGCCAGCGCCTAATTAGCTAGAGTATTCTGGGAGGCTTTGAGAAATCAACTAATAAACTGTTGGAAAAACGAACTCAATAGCCGTGAGATAATGCCTGTTTATTTCCTTCCAAAGTACGGAACTCTAATTGTATGAGTCCCCCTTTCATTCGTGTGTTTCCTATAGCCCGCGAGACGCTATATGCAGCGTATTCGTAACCTAACCTACATAATACAAGATTATGGTGGAAAGAAAGATCTTTTAAATAACCGCTTTCTGCAGTTTAACAGGTCAATGTACTCCTAACTAAATTGGTCAAAGCCAAACATTATTCCGACATGAATATTCTCGTATTTAGCTGTATTTCAGCGAGTTACCGCACGGCGCGCTGTACCGACCGAGCACTTGGTGTGTGTCTATGTAGTTAGAGAACTATTCACTGGGCACATGTGGTTTCTAGTTAAGAGACTTTGTTGGTTAGACCACGTGGCCGCGTTCAAATTTGGATTGTTTTGTAGCTGTCCCTATCCGAGCCCTAACCTACCCGAGTGCGTACGGTAAGACAGCATACACTATGCGAAGTTATCCACCCGTTATTTGGATGTTTCGTAGTCCAGTGATCATTTGAAGGATACAGTATATTATGTAACCATTTTTTTAATACAGTATACTAATGAAATTTCAGATGTCGGTGGTTTTTCCAAATTGTTCTAAATTGATTCATACTCTTGTAAATCAGGTTCAAAGTTGGGGTTTTTTACTACCGTAAAATACAATTCTTTGACGCCCTGTAACTCTGGAAGTATATATTTAAACGAAAATCTGACTCACCACCGACACAGATATTTGTTTCTAGATTGTGTCTTGAAAATTTCATAGATTTTCATAGCTTAATACTCAAAATATTAACTACGTTTGTATGGGCGCTTTGACACCAGCATACCCTCTTAAACCTAGCTTCAAGACGTAGGTTTACTCTAAAATTAACCGTTCTAGCTGAAACTGTCTGAGGCAGGGTTTGCTGATCAAAGCGGATGAAGCTACGGGGTGCGCCACGTCAAAGTTCTAAGGAACTGGGCGCTATGCAGTATTTACACGAACCGTTTCATACCTCCTTCAACCCTCCTACATCTCCAAGGCTAGACATATTACATGCTCAGTTATACAGAGATGGGAAGGTTACGAAAATAAATCATTTTTCCGAATTGCATAAGTCGACGTGGAATTGTTTCCAAGATACGCAGTAGATCACAATTTTTTGACTCACTGAGATCTTGAGAGATCATCATAAATCTCACGTACTTTCGATTCATCTAGAGCTTTGTATAACGTTTTTTTCGCGTTGTGCATTCAAAACAACTTGAACCGACTTCACCTGCCCTATATGGGTGCCATTGTCAGAACGGGTTCAAATTGAAATGTGACCAAACGGGAAGCACCAGATTTCAAATAAAATAAGAATTATCCAAATCGGTTCACCCAGTCGAAAGTTCTGAGTTAACAAACATTAAAAAATACATACAGGTGAATTGAGAACCTCCTCCTTTTTTGAAGTCGGTTGAAAATCTAATCAAGTCAACTCCCAAAACTAATAAAAGTCTTAAATAAAAGCTTTTAAAATATCGAACATGGTAACACTCCGACTTTTTTCAACCAACTTCAAAAAAGGAAGAGTTCTCAGTTTGACGGATATTTGTTTAAATTTTTAAGTTTAAATGTCGTTAAAACATAAGCTTATACGGATTTTAAATATAGATATTAAAATAATAAAAATTGTAAAAATAAATGTACTTCATTGATATAAAATGCTTTTTTCAAAGTCGAAATTTTACAGATGCTATGACAAAAATGTAAACTCAAAACTTCTCAGCTACAGCTACACACGACGCCCTTGGGATATTGCTGCGAGCCCCAGGGCGTCGCGACGCATATAGTTTGGGAAGCCCTGACGTAACCAATTTACGCATGCATACCCCACGGAGGAACACCATCTCCCAAGATACAAGTTTTTTTATAGTTTGGGAGATTGTGATAAACCGTACCTTAGAGACAAGCAGGCATTACAAATAAAGAATATGTTACTGTAGCTATCAAGTTATTTATATATAATAGGTATGTAAATAGTTCCTTAGGTTAACAGTTAGTACAGTAAATACTCATTTATTTATTATTTAATTTATATTCGTGGTACATCATTGAAACCCTTGAAATAAATTTAAAACATGAATAGACAACTATAGCAAACGGTAATAATTTTTCAATGTTATGTACATCCAAAATGCTGCGTGGAAATCACAATTTCCCGCTAGTAGAAAGCAGCTACCCCTCTTTCAAAGAGCATTAACTATTTGTTGCAACAGCCGGATTAGTTCAAACAGTAGCTAATTAACGGGACGGTATGTTTGGTTTGGACGAAGCTGAGTGTGCAGTCTGCATCTGCACATTGCTCCTTTGTGCAATACTGCCTTATTTTACAGACAAAATTAAAGTCGTTTATGCCGTAACATTTTGTTGTAGAAGTAGTATTAAAGTAATATGAATAATCAAGTAAATAATCACATTAAATTAAACCTTTAAATGTTTAACAATTTAAAATATCAGCTTTGCTCTGAATGTGGAATCCAAGAAACTAAAATTTTCAGATTACCAGAGAGATTTAAATATAGTAATAGGTTATAGAGCGGTCATTCGGAAACGTTTCATATAAACATTTTGATCTCAAAAGTCAATGGTATGTCAAATGTCTTGTACGGCCGCATGACGTGATGTGACACTAGATTGAGTAAATCATTACCAATTGGTAATAAGTTTAGGATCAAAATGTTTGTTTGCTTTGTCCGGTCTATTAATATTAAATGTCTTTGCAGATTACCATGTTCGATGCAAATACCAATACAAAAATGTTTATTGACTAAAACAATTGAATTAATATGGTCTGTCATAGGGGAGCCCTTTGCGACAGATGTAGGCTCTGTTTCTCTACGGATGACATATATTTTTTTACAATATTGTATTAGGTGACGATAACAAATAAGCTGCACCTTTTATCTCTATGGCTGGTAGCTCAGTAGGATATAGCATCTGTCCTTGAATAATCGAGGTCTGGGTTGAGTTCCAATTTGTTATTGGCAATTTATGTACGAATAATTGGCTTTTCGGTGAAAGAAAACATCGCGAGGAAACCTGTACATTCCTGAGAAGAAATTCAAAGGTGTATGTGAAGTCTACCAATCCTCATTGGTCCCGCGTGGTTGACTATGTCCCAAACACATTCTGTAGAAGAGCAGGCCTGAGCCCCTGCAGTGGGGAAATATACGAAGCGGTTGATGGTGACTCATATTATCTTTATTTTCTCCGTTGCTGTAACATCTTGAAAGAATTACCAACCTCAGTTGCTAAATTCACGACCATTACCGCTGTGTAATCTGTGGTGTTGGTAACGTAAAACAATTATATTCTTTTTGACATCATATCCCACAAGCGTTACAAGTATTGTACACACTTTCTACTTCCTACCTTCAGTCTATAAATGTTTACATTATCGAAGAGCAATTTTTCCTATTGTTCTCTTCTATAAAGGCGGCCTTATTGCAGTTGGAGCGCAAGCTACATGCTTCAGCTACCTCAAACAAGATTCTGTATTTGCCTTTCATTTAGTTGTTTAATATGCCTATTGGAAAAATATGTATTACGAATAGAAATATTTTTTCACAGGCGAATGAACAGGTATTTTATATAGTTTTGAGTGGGTTTAATATATACCTTAGAAACTATAATCCTCTCAATGTCTAATCCTAATCTACGAATAGGTTGATGAAATTCTCGGCCTTAATCTCTCCTGATAAAACAAGTAGGTAGGTAGTAAGTGATGGTATGGCCGTTGGATGATAAGCCTGCTCACCCAGACGCCCAGCTAACAGCTAAGTTGTTGTTTGGCGGCAGACTTAGGTAACATGGTGACAGCTAGCCAGAAAATATAGTATAATAGAAAATATCCTACCACCAACTAAACCGAATACCAATACATGCCACTGGGAATCGAACTGGTGACCTTCGCATTGAGAATCCAAGCGTGAAGCCTAAACTAGGCTACGGAGGTGGTTAAATGATATGCATTATAAAGTTTGGATATTTGGATGTGTGTAAGGTCATGATCGAATCACTAATCTGCTGAATGTATTATTTTCTAACATTGTACATTACCCGCACATTACAAGTATGTTTGCCCCTCTGAAGTTAGCTCTCCGCAATTTCAAACATTTATGGTCGGGATTATTGTGTACTATTTTCGATAATAACTATCCCTAGATTACATAAAACACTAAGACATTTCTTTCCACCCGCTAACTTGCCTTGCCTCCCACTTTTACGTAAATAAATTGATACTTCGCGGTATTCTGTGGCTAACTTCAGAGGGGTAAACATAGTGTGCGAGTACTGGACAATGTACACTCGAGTGCAAAATATGTATCCACTTTTGATCCACAAGTCACATTCACGTTTAATTGACATTGACACACTGCGTAGGAGTTAGCAAGAGCGAATGTGATATGGTTCAAAAGTGGATACATATTATTGTACTCGAGTGTACAAAATGTATGTTATATATTTTGCCTGCATATAATGGAACACAATAAATAAAATAGCTAACAACGTAAATAAACTGAAAATAAAGGCTTTTCCAGTTGCCACCAATATCTTGTTCCTATTTTAATATTTAACCACTGAAATATATCTGAAACGTTGTGAAAGGAAAACCAGTGGTCATTTCATAATACTGTAAAAATACAGTTTAGTGAGCTAGCGGGGCGGGCGGGGCGTCCGTACAAGTTCCAACGAGCCTCTGAATAGGACTGCGATACATTATAAGCTAGTGTGATTTACAACCGCTATAAATATTGCTTCCCTGTCTACCCGCGCCAAATTCATATAATTCTTACTGACAAAAGCTTCAAGCGTTTTCTGCTTATTCGTTAGTTTCCTGTAACTGTTTTCACGGAGTTGTTGCCTCTGGTAGAGTTGTTTCTCTGCACCCATTACTTCTATTATACATTTTAACACAAATGTGTTAAAATTTATAACGGTTTGAAGCATGAAGGTAAAAATATTATCGCCGGCGGGCGGCACAGTAACATCTTTTCAGCTTCATGGTTCGAAGTTGTATGAATTCGACTAACCAACAATGCAGATATAAACAAAAGTTTTCAATTCAAAGTGCAATATTTGTTTGGGACTTTTTACTGACTTTACAAATTATTTCACAGCAACACCGAAACGAAAAGTGTGTTTCCCGTACCTCTTATTTATTAAATTAGTAGTATTCTTTTTAATTTCAGATCTTACACAAAAATCAAGGAAAAACTAAACTCATTTTAAAAGCATACAAAGCGTTTTAAATAAACTTTGCTTTACATTCATGGAATGAAACCTTATCGGACGAATGTCGGACTAAACCATTCCATTCTGAATTAGCGTTGGTTTTAAAGGGAGTTCAGTGTTATTAAAATTCCTGGAACTGGCCGCATCGACCTCTCTTTCCGCTAGCTGCATCCGATTCAACCTTTTGTGTTTCACTTCTGGTCTTCATTTAAAAAGGGGAGATCACTTCCCATTTGTCGGGCTTCTAGGATTTTCCTTTTAATATTGACGTCCGACAGGAGATTCCTTCTTATTATTACTGTATGATTATAATAATTTAGATAATATACTCTCAATCTGAGGGTTCCGGGTTCGAATCCAGCCATGTACCTATGAGTTGTTTTTCAATTCAAATACATTATCCGATTGTTTAACGGTGAAGGAAAATATCGTGAGGAAACCTGCATGTCTTGAACAGGCATGTCAAGTCCGTCAATCCGCACTGGTCCCGCGTGGTGGACTCACATACACTCTCTGTAGGAGAGTAGGACTGAACCCCTCCAGTGGGGACGCATATAATCTGTTGGATAATGACATGCTGTATTATTGTTTATTTTATTTTGTATTGAAAACTAATTTTTCTAAGCGTAGAATCATTTCGATTTTTATGCAAGGAATTTCATCTTCAATTTATCTGATATTAGGCTTGTGAAGTAAGGAGTGCCCGGTGTGGCACTGGGCAGCTCACTAAGGACACAGGTCCTTACAGCCTCAACCTTGATGGACGATATCTCTAGTGTTCTAGGCTAAGGCAATCAAGCCGTGACGAGTAGTGAATGCGCCCACCGATGTTATCATAGAGATCCGTAAAGCTGTGTACCACTATCTACAATACTGTAACTAAGAAAGTGTTTTAAAATAACTTCATTAAAGTAAACTATTAAAATGAATGAAGGAATGTTAGAAGGAAACATCAAAGCACTCCGCAGCATCGTAATTCTTTAATGGCAAATCAAATTATAAGGTTGATGAAATAAATCTCAAAAAATGTTATATAGACTCTCGTACAATTTCACGCAGTCGGGATAGAAGAGGAGACTCTTCACACCTGTTCAAATATAATTATTATTGGAATTTCAGGTACATTTATAGCCATTTCTTATCCTACCTCTCATCCATATATGTACTGTATAGCAGACGCATATACTCGCACTGACGGATGGACTTTCCCCCGCCGCCGCCGCCTCATAATCCGTAGGTTTCGATTCCCATCGGGGGGGGGGGGGGGGGGGTGTGTGTTACCTATTACAGTTCAAACGCATTACTGAGTCTGCGGTATGGCAGATTTTTTATGTATGGCTTTTTCACTTGGCCTTCATCTCACCTGATGGTAAGTGACGATAAGATCGTTGGATGGTAACCATATGGACCCAGAATCCTCAACCTAATGAGGCGCTGGCTCTGCTACCTTTCATACCGGAACACAACAGTGCTAGTAACATTGCTGTTCGGCGGCAGACTTAGTTAAAACGTTGGTAGCTAGCCAGGTGATCATTGAAAATGCCCTACCACCAATCCAAAGCGGCAGAGGTCTCAGAGCTAACGACTCATTATCATAAAGTACTCATGGACGTAGTGAATGCACCCTGGTACATAAGAAACAATGACCTGATGATGAAATGATAAAGTTCAAGTTCAAACCCCGAAACTCACGAACGGAGGCTTCACAATCATGTACATGTCAAGAACATCCATCTCCTCGACAATACAGATATAGTGAGGAGGCTCAAAGGGATAAAACCTTTTGAGCTAGTGTAATTAGTGAACTAAAAATAGAGTTATAGTGAATGAATAGTGCTTTAGTGTAAAAACACATGAACAAAGTGTCTTCCCCTTAATTAAAGACTAATCGTCAATGGACTGATGGCTAGAAATAATTATCTATAGAAGTTTAATTTTTTGTATATTTTATTATTTCTTTAACAAATTTATTCTTTTATTGTATTAATTTCTTTTCACATTTCAAATATTGTACGGCTTCGGGTAAGAATTGGAGAAACTCTGTAATAGTTAGTTTTACACCTAAGATCACTGTACCACCCAGTTCTGCAATAAATAATTCTGATTTTAAATTATTTATTAGCTATTTTACACGGGGAAGAGTGGGGCCTCCTAATACAAGTATAATCTATACTTAAAAGGAGAGCCTCCACGTACTGTATACATACAAAGGTTGTAAACGAAATAAACATTTTTGATTTTTTAGATTTTTATATAGGCTAGATTGTAATATATAAATGATTTAGAAGTAGAAAAAACTTATCATCAGCTGAGATCAGAGAGATTTAAATATAGTAATAGGTTATAGAGCGGTCATTGGGAAACGTTTCATATAAACATTTCGATCTCAAAAGTCAATCGTATGTCAGATGTCTTTTACGGCCGCGTGAAGTGATGTGACACTAGATTGAGTAACTTATTACCAATTGGTAATAAGTTTAGGATCAAAATGTTTGTTTGCTTTGTCCGGTCTGTCGGAAAATGTCTTGGGCTGAGATGAAGGCTAAGTGCAAACCCGTCATACATAAAAAGTAATATTTATGTTCAAAGAAAATAAATAAAACAAATAATGCTTACAGTAAATTCAAATTTTCAAAAGAGGTCGTAATTGATTGCGACCGACGTCGGTCAAATGTACAAATGTCGATCGTTAGGGCTGACATGTAAGCGGATGTAATTTTTCAGGGATTCCGCGCAATCGCCCCTCTTTGTCAAGTGGAATTTCCTCCGTACAAAGGGTGTTTATAGCTTGACAGGTGGAAGTAGTACAAATATTGTTTGCTTCTGTATCGGAGGGTGCGCGTTGTTTTAAATGCGAACAGCCATCGCACAGGAGTCTCTATGAATTGCGGGAATATTTATCGAGTGTATCGGAACCCACTCAATCTACGAGTATAAATATTTTAATCGACCCCTTGCAGTTGGTTGCTGGAAATGTTTTAATTTGTGAACAGATAATTCAATTAAATTTATTTGGCTAATAGCTTCCGCCCGCGGCTTCGCCCGCGTGGACTTTAGGATTTATCTCATTGGACAAATCAACTACAGCGTCAACGAATAATTATTTGGATATTACTTATTCATAATACGATTCTAAAATCGATATAAAAACATGGACAAGAAGGGGGGGGGGGGGGGGGGGGGGGATGGTAAAAGGGTGCAAAATTTACACACAAAAATTGGTCAGGCCGTCTCGCAGAAGGGCGACCACAAAAACCGTGTCATTTTTATATATTAGATTGTTTCATTTACAACAAAGATACCTATATATCGTTCGTTGTTTCGATAAGTTTTGTCTATTTAATGACTATTTGATATTTTCGTAAAATCGTATTTGAAACACTTTTATATGAGAATGGTGTATTTTCTTTTTATTTTTTTAAAATTCTACTTTTGTATCTACCATGTTACATTCACCCTGTCTTGTCTCAATGCAGTGTTTTGAGGGAGTATGACATGGTAAAAAATAGATTACATATTTTGTGCACGAGCGTACAAGTTCGCTCCAGCAGCTCTGTGACAATATCTATTATCACGTCACATTAACCACTGATGTCACAGAATATGCTAGTGTACTAAAGCGTCGAAGTGACTAGGCTCCTAATACACGTGCTAACTTGCCAATCGTTGGACCATGCAGCTTCCATTAGCTAGAATCATGGCCTGTTATTGGATGCAGGCGCATTACACTAGCTCATGAGTTGATACTAAACTACATCGTTCGTGCCGTTCGTTCGAGCTAGAGCGCAAAATAGGATCGTGAAAGTGGTATAACATCTTTTTTGAAATTTTATCACATATTCCCGGCTTCGCACGGTAGGACATTTATTTTTAAAACACTATGGAATCAGCGTAGAGTAAATCTTTAGGCAGGACGTACTTAAGTAGTTTAAAAAAATTATACACGTATGTCATACATTAATGAAGTTTGAGTAGGGATCCCAATTCTTTTATTATTCTATAATCAATATAGTAGTAGAAAAACAGTAGTTTTTGAGTTTATTCGTTACAAATACACAAACTTTCCTTTTTATAATATTAAGTGTAGATTTGCACACTTTACATTGGTAGGATGTCTTCTTAGACCTAAATTCTATTTTGACCTAAAATGAATGTAGCACCTGTGTATCTGTACCTGCATCCTGGCAAATAAATGTTTTCGTTTCATTTCAATAATTGAGTTCCAGAGTTTTGCTCCATAACAACTTTCATAGACATAGACATAGACATAGACACATCTTTATTTAATAACACACACAACACAATACACATAGAAAAAACACATTAAGAAATATATTAAAACAAAACTACAAACACAAAAACAAAACCAATTACACAAAAACAAAAATACTTAAAACTGATAAAGAAAAATTGAAGCTATATAACATACATAAAATTTGGTTGTGTTGTAGTGTGTTGCTAAAATGGACTCGTCTCAGCATGTGCTGCAGTGAGGCCACAGCGCTGGTGTTCTGACGAGGCCAGAGAGTGTGTGACGTGCGTGGGAAGGAGAGAACAGATACTTGTGCATAATATATATATATATATATATACTTTCACAATGTCAATAGGATTGTATAAGTTTACCAGCGAACGTAAAAAATATAAGGCACAGATAGCCATACTTTTTAGATTGCGTAGATTTAGAAGAATATTACAAAATATTCAGAACTGTGGAGCACAACACAGACTTAGTAGAGGATTAGTCCCCTTGGGCACCCTCTGGGACTCTGGGTGGAACCTATGACGGAACTCCAAAAATGGTTGGCACCTAAATATAATGCGAACAACGCGTCTTGGCCTTAAGAGGGTATGCTGTTGTCAAAGCGCCCATACAAACGTAGTCCAGTCATATTTTGAGTATTAAGCTATGAAAATCTATGAAATTTTCAAGACACAATCTAGAAACAAATATCTGTGTCGGTGGTGAGTCAGATTTTCGTTTAAATATATACTTCCAGAGTTACAGGGCGTCAAAGAATTGTATTTTACGGTAATAAAAAGCCCCAACTTTGAACCTGATTTACAAGAGTATGAATCAATTTAGAACAATTTGGAAAAACCACCGACATCTGAAATTTCATTAGTATACTGTATTAAAAAAATGGTTACATAATATACTGTATCCTTCAAATGATCCCTGGACTACGAAACATCCAAATAACGGGTGGATAACATCGCATAATGTATGCTGTCTCACCGTACGCGCTCGGGTAGGATAGGGCTCGGAGAGGGACAGCTACAAAACAATTTAACCTTGAAACCGACCACGTGGTCTTACCAACATAGCCTCTTAATCTCACCAGCTGATATGTGACGATAGATGGTTGCGGACGCACCCAGAAGCTCGGCTGAATTCAATACCAGACTACAACAGTGGACACGGTGTTTGCGGTTGTTGTAACATAGTGATTAGCCAGGCGGACGTATTAAATGCCCTACCACCAAACAAATCGAGTTCCGATAGTTATTTACAATGGGAATCGAACCCGGGACCTCCGAATTGTTCGTTCGTCCGAGCGTGTAGCCATTAGGCTACAATTTCAACCTTTTTTACCTATTCCCTGTACCATAAACCACTAGCCAATTTTCAAATAGCCCTATTCTCGAGAGAATGCTCCTTTTGAGTGACGTGTGCAAATCTAGGCGAGCACTATGTTAAATTTCCCTCGGAGGCGACGGCGTTCACACTGGTGCAAACTGATTGACTCTGGCTGTTAAAAGACTTGAAGCAAGCGTCGATGATTTTCATGAATTGGCCTGGATGATTGCAGGGGTTCTATGACTGCCTGGTGTGAAAGATTACGGATAGAAAAATACAAAGTCACCGAATGTTGTAAGCTTCAGGATCGAAAAAAACACGTGTCCAAAGCTTCGAAGTTTATTGGCAACACAGGTCAAGCCAATCTTTTAAAATTCGTGTCTTCTGACAGATTGCGTCCCTGTCTTCAGCGAGTAGTCAGAGTATTCCGTACCTGGATTTTCCTTTGACACCACTGACGCAGTCTATCACCACTAATACACTTTCACTTTTGCACTTCACTCTACTATCGCTTTATTTCTTCTTAATAACTGTCATCCGATCTTCATACAAGTTCTCGGAGCGCGCAAAAATAAAACTGGCCATGGATAAGCTGTAGTCATGACTGAACCACTTCTGCCTTGAGAAAGGCATTGTCTAAGGCTCGCAGCCTGATGACGCAAACGAAGTCAGGAACAGGACTCGGCGAACATGTATTATGAGAGGCGTATTTCAAAAGTCAATCAGTCAACAAGAAAGGCAGTAACTTTTCTTGATATGCACTGAATTTCCTTTGTATTATTTTCAAAATTGTTACAAACCATTTCGACGCCAAAAAAATGTTTTCAGACGCGTTTTTTTAATAGAGTGAAAGAACGTTCCACTAAAAATATGGCAATAAATGCTGTAGTAAGAAGACGGATGAGAATATTCGACATCTTCCGTGATTTAGTATATCTATGGTTTCCTCATTTCCCTGAGAAATATACTCGTGTAAGCTACAACGATCTCGCCATCGAGTCAAACGATTTTGTCAAGGGGTTTTATTGGGAGCGGAGCTCGCTCGCCCAAATAATAATTACACAAAGAACGGTGCACTACGTGCCTTTATTGATTTCATACACTCACCAACGGCAGCACTATATTTAATTTTCTGGTAAAAGTACTTATTACAATTAATACTTAGCATATGTTCCGAAGGCCATGGGCTCTCGCCATTCCGCTACGAAAACGGTGTTGTGTCGCCGGAAATGTAAACCTGTCACGCAACATTTAGCTGTATTTTGATTGCAGGATTTGTGAAAAACGAGCGACTTTCCCTCTCTTAGCTAGAAAATACTGCTTCTTAGGGTTCCGTAGTCAAGTCGTAGTCACTCCCTTTTATTTTCACTCTGTCCGTCCGCGGCTTAGCTCAGAGACCCTTTCTACTAAAAAGCTATAATTTTATACGACTATACATATTAATCACGCTGATAAAGTGGTTGAACAAAATCTTGAAACATATTTTTAAGGGTGGCTCCAATACACGTTTTTTTGTCAGAGTAGAGCGTCACACCCCCTCTCTATCTTCTAAACTATTGCTTTTAAGAATCTGAAAAAATCACAGTAGTAGTACATATGCTATACTTTAAAGGAAAACTATTAAGACTAAAGTGGCTTCACAGGTCAACGAGTAATAGGCGATCAAATTATAAAATATACTTGGAGTGGTCAAAATGAAAATTTAGTACAAATTTAACTCAAAATTATAATTTATAAAACTAGTTCAACCACGAAACCCTACACTGCGCGTGGCCAGACACGCACTTGACCGGTTTTTGTAGTTATATTTGAAGAAAACAATGTACTATATTTGTCAACCTATATCTCAACATACTATATAGAAAGTCCGATGTGTCGATTTTTAACAAATGCTCATGTCTATAAATAGTGTATAAATAGCCATAGTCAATAAAGAGCCGATTTCAATGAATGATCAGAGCAACTGGACGTATTTTTACTTGGAATACCAGTCACTCAAGATTAGATATATTGAAAACATTTGATTATTCAAATATGTACCAACCAATGATCACCGCAAACAAAATGCTCGCGTTGTAATGAACCTGCTGAATAATTCGAAGGCAATGGCGGTCTGCGGTTTCACGTGTTTTCTAGCCCGTTTTCACCAGTGTTATGTGGTTGTTAATTACCATATATTCGTTATACCATAAAAGATTACCAATGTGCGCGAAAAACGCCGTAAAAACATTTTGAAACTATTCTGACCAAATACAACCTTTTGCTTTTTAGTGTTCCGATCCTCATAAGGAACCCTTGTAGAACCACTTTGTTGTTCGTCTGTACGACGCGACGCGACGCCCTAATCGTCTAATGGCTACACGCTTTTACTTACAATCCGGAGGTCCCATCTTCGAATCCCAGTCGGGGTACCTATCGGTACTTAGCATTCTCTTTGTCCGCCTGGCTAGGTACCACAATGTTACCTAAGTCTGCCGCCAAATAGCAGTGTTAATAGAACTGTTGTGTTGCAGTATGAAAGATAGCAGAGTCAGCGCTTTATTAGTTTTACAAGGGGATTTGACAAACAGGCAGATGAACAACAAAGTGTAGAGGTAAAGTATAAACGTTCATTTGTTTCCTTTTGGCGTACGGATCTCTAAAAACAACATTTCGCCCTGTGATTTCACAAACATGTCTCGAAGTAATTGGACGTGTAATGGTTTGCTAACATGTATCCCGTTGACTGTGGCCCGCACGCTCCATTAATCTGAAACCGTTGAGGCAATCGTTTATCAGAAAAGAACTGCATATTTAACAAAAATCTACATATAAATTGGACCTGGTGGCTGCGATTGGGGCCGTTGCGAATTGAAAACGAACGGAACAGATGCGCGCGGATCACTGAAATCTAAAACAACAGGCAATGGAAGTTGCGCCAGTGATAACATCCCTGTCCTAGTGACGTGGCACGCCCAGAAAACAATTACAATACACCACGTGGCAGATAACCTGTGGGAAATCCATCGGTCAATTTCATGTGAGACAGAGACAACACTAATGTACATAACAGTGTATGAGAAAGAGACAACATGAAATGATTCTACGCACGCTTTACCGAAATTACATAATTTTATTTATCCACATAATAGCAGCTAATAAGCTTAATATGTTGAAGCATAACTTTGCTGCAGCTAAATTTGCGCACTTCGACTCAGCTAAAAAGACGAACGAGATATTGATTTTTGCTCAAAATTTGCTGCTTTAATGTGTATGGATTTCTGCGACTTTATGTAATTTTCTGGTTTAAATCGTAAGAGGTATATTAAGGCATGTGAAAGGCTATTTTTATGACAAAACGAAAATAGCCCAAATAAGTCATTAGGATTTGAGACAATTCTGTTAGCTTTTAGATTTACGTGGCACACAGCAATCCATTTGCCTGTACCACTCACCTATCCCACTGCGGCAGACTGTCTCCGCTTCAGCAAATCTCTTATTTACCAATAGTTGAGATATGAGAGTTCTCTCTGGACATAATATGGTTTTTACATCATCATGTCAATACAACGTAACTAACTTGTACTCTTTCCGCTAAAACTTTCACACCCACAGTTGATTACATTACTAGCATGAAGGTAAAAAGATTTTAATGTGAATTGAATGTTATCAAACTTCATTCACAGTTATTTTGAATGGGTTTCAACTTAAAGGAGTACTTCGTTATTACGAATGATGTTTAGAGACTGCTGACGCCTGCCTTTGCTGACAATTCAGCAATCAATAGCAGGCTTAGTGTAGGCTTAACAATAGACTGTCAAGCTGTTCCATGGTCTGGCCCAAAGCCAGAAACCCGTCACAAATGACGCAGATACGACAAACTTCCTGATATTGTTTAGAAACCAGTTTTCTGAGAACAAATAGTTGATTTGGAGAAAATGGACGTAACCTACTTCGTTGAATAAGGCGCAGACGCATAATTTAATTTGCCTTATTCAGGCTGCCAAGTAAAACATGACCGGTGGCAAGAAAGGACAAAAGGAAGTATATATTTCCAGGCGATAGAGATCTTAGAAGGAGTAAAGCGGACATAATCGTAGAAATTGTCCACAACCAAATCGATAGGAACCTCCGCTGGGATTTTTTATGTATGTTTATTTATGTGGATTACAAGAGGAATCCTTTTTATTTTAATAAGTACGAGTACAACAGTTGTAATACCTGGGCCGAGGGTGTAATTGCTTCCGTGCATATGTAGGATACCTCGAGGCGTTGACTATGCCGGGGATTAACACTTGTGCACGTGTGTACCCTGAAACACTGGCAGCTAGTCCCATCAAATATGTAAATTGTTTGCGGTCGGTGTCAGTTGGGCAGTGTTCTGAATGTGCTGAATGCGAGGATTAGATGAAATGGGTGAAGAAAGAAAGTTCTTGATTTATAGGATAGGAGGACAAGTGCACTACAGACACAAGCAAATTTTTATAGAGTGTGCAATAAATATATTCAAAAAAACTATAATATGTAGTTGTGGCTATTGTAATAAAGTGTTAATACACTTAATACAATTTGGCAAAGCAAAAATTTCATCATTATCATCAACAGACTATAATGTCCCCACTGCAGGGACTAGCTACAGAGAGTAGCAAAAATTTAATTGACAAAAAGACTTTCAAAATGAACTAGAAACCGACTTCAACTACCCTTTAAGTTTACAGCATTCGTCCCTTTTCCTCAATTTTCAAATTCACCAGCGGGTGTACCCTGAAGCCGGCCTACTTTTATATAGCGCCATAACGCCGACAGCCTGTTTTACTAGACGCAGCGTGTATCAAAGCAAATGGACATCATCGTCATCAACAGCCTATATATATGTACCCACTGCAGGGTATCAGGCCTGCTCTCCTACAAAGTGTGTATGGGCCACAGTCCACCACGCGGGACCTTCACACACCCCTTTAAAGCCAATGGTAATGATTTCATTCATTCGCGCATAATTTCCAAATAACGAATTGTAACTCATTGGTACGAGCCAGGATCGAACCCAGACCTCGATTATTAGGACTGACGCGTTGTTGTTCAAAATTTGACACTCGGTCGGATCGGCGATAAAGCTCTGCAAGCTATCGCGAGCCGAGCTTGCGCTTGGGGAATCTTGCGAACGCTTGGCACACGTATAAATGCAGCAAAATAAGATGACTGTGTTCGTCCTTTTGTCACTGAGAAACTGATATACAATCAGCAACCACTAATGTTATCGTCTTGAAATTTGCGAGTTTTTTTTTAAAAAAAAGTGTTTTTATTTTTTTCAAAAATGGTCTAAATAGACAGCGGTTGAACTTTAAACTGTAGTTAAAGTAGGATTTCATATGAAATGGCTTCATTTTCACATTCTACAACAAAATTTTCTTCTTTTTTGTTTTTATATATCCATGGTATAGTATTTTGTATCACATTTAACATTTTTCATTTGAATTTGCCCTTGATTTTTATTTAATCTCAAGAGTTATTTAACTAGATGGATATCTTACCCTCAATCGTCATTTTTAGGGTTCCGTACCCAAAGGGTAACCAACGGGACCCTATTACTAAGACTCCGCTGTCCGTCTGTCACCAGGCTGTATCTCATGAACCGTGATAGTTAGACAGTTGAAATTTTCACAGATAATGTATTTCTGTTGCCATTATAACAACAAATACTAAAATACAGAATAAAATAAATATTTAAGAAGACGCTGAAGTGTGCTCTTCCAAACAATAAAGAAACATCAAAATCAAATCACAATTGGTGCGTAACATTCATACCACAAAACAAAACACAGTCGAATTGAGAACCTACTCCTTTTTTGAAGTCGGTTGAAAACAGTTCCTTCTTGGAATATGGTTACACTAGTAGGAGACCCGCCTCGAGCTGTTGCGAGGCTGATGCAGCACTATTCTCGCAACTAAACTGAATTTGCGATATTTTCTATGCTTACGCCAAATCCGAAAAATCAAATCCAACTTGCTCAAGATTCCGCCCCCCAAGGGCTTTCAATGCGGGAGCAAGATTTATCTTGTCGTTCACAGAAATTGCGTTTACTATTTTCATGGAGGTTTCTATTATAATATAGTGTGAAGTGCATAGACAGTGAAGGGGAACAAGAATATTAAGTTTTATTAAAGTAGACAATATCCAGAGACGCTGCACCGAAAGTGTCGATAATATTGATCTTTGAGGCTCTTAAAATTCAATTTTCCATTTGGCTTAGTCACAGCATAGATCCAGGTATCGTGAAAGTTGGTTAGACAATACAAAACTTCGATAGTTGACACTATTTGTGGCCGCATATTTTGATGACATTTACAGTTAGTTAATTGTGCATTTTTTGTAACGAAAATAATTGAGCACGCAATTTATTAATTACGTCTAAAGAGAAATCGAATGATTGACGGTTTTTTACTCGTCATATCATGACAGTACAATGAACCGTGTATTTTTTGTCAAGTAGATTTGGACACAATACGAGTGCATCGCTGCTGGATCGCACTTTTAAAAATGATTAACTCTTCATTAATTAAGCTATTTAACAAAATTGCTTTCACATATGATTTGTACGGTCGTAAACTATATCTGGATTAAATATACACCCGTATGAAATATACACGCTGTATAACCTGAAAAGATTAAAAGTCCAAAATGATGTCGGAATATTTTCCTGTCTGTTAGGTGCTTGACCAGGTTCCATCTTCAATAAAACGCAGTTACTATTTCATATTTGAATTTAAAGTTGTTGTTGTAAGTTTGTTCACATTTGGAAAACAGTTTGTTTTTCACTTTGTAAATTGTTCACTTTAGCATTTCACATTTAGCAAATCGTTTCACTTTATAATCTGTTTACTTTTTCATTTAAATGATGGCTTCACGAATACGAGTCTCTGAACACAAACACATCCACAAACTATTCACATTTTGGCAGCTGCCATGACACTAGTTTACTTCAGAGAAGTGCTCAGTGCTCAGTGTTCAGAAGAATTTATCTCCTGACTTTCACACAGTAGAATATCCACATTAGGGTGTAATTACAACCCATGTCTCCCTGTACCCTGTGCGCAGACGTGCAGGAAAACAATGGATTTACATCACAAAAGCGCAGTGTGCATCCTAATTAACAGTAATTGTTTAAATTTACAAGCGGGGCAGGAAGTTACCAACTGCTGTTAAACAATACATTACGATAGAAAAGCAACACTGGCAGCCTAAGGAAGCGCTTTCAATCTTCTTGAAGTATATAGTGGCTTTAGATAGAATTGACGTGTAACCATTACCCCATTACAATTAGCCCACGAGACAAAGGGGAAAATTCACATGGAAAGCAACATCGAGTGATGACACGAAATCCATACGTAAACCGTGGGGATTGTGGCAAATCACTTCGTAGCAAAGCTCATGTTCAGCAGCAGGACTTACTTGTAGGTAGTTAAAATTTTGGGTCTTATAAAATAAGAAAGGTAAAACTGGTATAAATTTAGCTTTTCATTATCATTTTGAAATTTTCTATTATTTTACTATTTTATTATTTTACATCAGAACTCAAATATCGATACAAACTAAGAAAGCTTCACGTTTTTGCACGTTTGTAATGACAAGAATTAGTGTAACTAAAATATTTGCGCGTGGCGCAGTAAAATCGTATTATTTATATTTTTACGTGGTTTCTCGAATTCATGAGAGTACTTTTAGTCAACTATCTTATTATTGGCATATTTAAATAATACAGAATAGGTTAACAATTTATTTCCACTGAAAGCAAAAGAGCCCTTATTTTTCTAAAGTTCGCCCACTAATAAATAAAATAGAAAACTACTTACATGTTCAGGAAACCCTGAAATTGTATTTACGCAAACATCATTAAAATATTTTGCATGAGTTCATCTGTCTATCGCATAGCAAACAACTGAATGTATCAGGGCTCCGTATGAAAATTGGAAAAACAGAACACTCCAGGGTACTGAGTGGTACTCAACAAAATATAGAACCATTATTCGTAGAAAATTATATACACGACAACGATGTAAGCTATACACGAGCAGCCAGCTCTGTGACAACCGACATATTTGTTTACATCGATTCGACTTTTATTTATTATTTGATATATCTATTTTTGATGTTTTGCCAGTGGGATAGAAAAGTTTATTAAATCAAAATCCCATAGGCTGATTCATTGCGATGGCATTAGTTGGTAAAGCACTAATGTATTTAGCCGTGGTAGCTCGTGGTTAGAGAATCAGTCCTTGAACAACAACAACAACAGTCTTGGCTCGTACCGATCAGTTCCTATTTGTTAGTTGGAATTTATTTACGAACGATAAAAATCATTACCGTTGGCTTTTCAGTGAAGGAAAATATCGTGAGAAAACTTGCGCACTCCTGAGAAGAAATTCAAAGGTGTGTGTGAAGTCTACCAATCCGCCCTGAACCTGCATGGTGGACTACGGCCCATATACTCTCAATAGGAGAGTAGGCCTGAGCTCCTGTAGTGGGGCTATAGGCTGTTAATTTATTTGTCAAAATTAATTACACAGAACGTGGGACGCTAAGGACGTAGGCGAAATCGACATCCATTTCATTTTTAAACATTCATTTAAAGTTGTTTAGAGGTATGAACACTTCAGTTGATTATTGATAATAGACTTTGACATTGTAAAACTAAAAGTGCTAGCACGTTACATATTTTAATACCTAAAACACATTCTAACAACGGAAGCATACGAAAATTTTCGATCCTGTAGTGGAGCATCCGCTAAAATCCGGTGAAATGCGGGGTAACATTCAGAACGAAATTAAACACATACAGGCCGGAGCTCGCTTTCATACCAACACTGTATATTTACAATTGCACAACATGCTACAGGGAAATTCGAAAATGCTGAGCTTTTCATCGCTACCGCAGTTGGTTTAACGTACAATAATTATTTTGTTGAATTCAGTTTGAATAAAAGACTGAAATTTCAAACACTACCTTAGTTCCAATGATTTAAATTTACAATGAATTATACGGTGCTGTAATTTTGCATTTCATAGCAACATCACTGGCGAAGTTTCGATATTCTGCATTCGTAATATCGCCAGTGTTTTACAGCTCCATTGTACTAAAGAAATGCAATACTGTGTTCGCTGTGCCCATTAGATCTTAAAACAAACACGCGTCTAGAGAAAGAAGATACAATTATATTTTTGATGTGCAACATCTTTCCTCTCACTTTCCTGCAATCTGTGGGAGTGATTTCGTGTGATGTGGGAATTATAAATTAATTGTAATGACTTGCAGAGATGGTTAAATCCAGAGCAGAATATATGCGAGTTTACCGGTAGAAACAAAACGTGAGGAAAAATTAGAAACCGGAAAGGTAGAGCCAAAAAAATTGTGCATAATTCGACTCAGCGTACCAGAGATTTTCAGACACGTACAGCGAACTCAATTCTCTCACAGACATCAAAGACTGACTCAACTATTGCTTTACCACAAATTGAACAAAAATAAAAGTCTTAAATAAATAAAAATGTGTCACTCCTAGTGTTAATTAAATAGAATACAATATTCATTAGAAATAATTATTCTTCGTTACGATTTTTTTGTCAGGTGCTTATTACCAACCTGAGATATCAGATGTTACAGATTATAAGCGAATAATATAAGGTTCGCTCACTTTTTAGTACTACTAGAAATGAAGTATAGTTATATCACAGAGGTCGTGTTGTCTCAGCTTTGGAAGTCCTTCATCAGATGTAGAAAACATTGCACACAGAAAGCAAGCAACGTCTGCGTCAACAGCATCGTACTGCGATCAGACGTTCAATGAGGGAAGCTCTCATGTCCAGCAGTGGACTCATGCCTACGATGACGATGTTACTTATTCATACATTTGTCTGTTGTTCACAGCGGGCGGGTACACCTTCCATAAATCACGCCATAACTCGGTAATTATACTCGCCACGATGAAACTATTACTCATTCGCGGATTACTAATTAACAGTAACAAATGATAGCGATTGTCGCCTATAGGGACCGAGCTATTCGGGTGCCAGCTTTAGACACAGTGAATCGTTTAGAGAGATCTCAGATATATCTTTAAGGACAATAACGCTTAGAAGGTAAGTACTCTTACTATACAAAAAAAGCAGTCAAGTGAGTGTCTGGGCATGCGCAGTGTAGGGATCCGTAGTTGGGTAATGTAAAGTAATTTGGTCGCCTATTACTCGTTAACCTGTGAAGCCACTTTAGTCGTGATAGTTTTCCTTTAAAGTTGAGCATATGTACTAATGCGATGATTTTCAAACGCAATAGTTTAGAAGATAGAGGGAGGGACTCTGTCTCTGACAAAAAAAATCGCTTTAAAGCTTAATACTTCGTAAACTGATCTATTTAACGATACCTCACAGAATGGGCTAGACGTAAAAAAATATTTCATCCCCAAGTTACGTGTATGGGAGCCACCCTTAAGAAAATATTTTTCAAGATTTTATTCTACCACTTTGCTTACGTGATTAATATGTATGTATACCCGTGCCAAATTATAGCTTATTGTTAGTAAGGGTCTCTTGTTTGACTACAGAACCCTAAAAAGGGATTTTAATATGATGAAATACAAAGAATTGGATTCAGAATTATTCTTATACTTGTGCTGTAAGGTCTTGCTTGTTGCCAAATTTCACAGGATTCTAGCTGGGAAATTACCCTATAATTGACATATGGACGGACAGGCAGACAGACGGACAACTAATTTTGATGTACGAAACTCAAAAAGTACCCCTGACACCACTCACGGTTAGTAACTCCAATGGGGTTCAAACCCGCTTCCTCCAGGTAGTACAAATAAATAAAAAATACAAGCTGTCGTCATCACACTAAATGTTATTTTTTGTTAGTGTTTTCTCCATGTAACTTTTAACTAGATTGCTATTTCTGCACCCGGGGACCGCACTGTCACAAAAAGCTACACTTTTGTAACGTATTTCGTACGTATTTGGCGTTGGAAAGTGCAAACTGGCTACGAATTGGGAAATTGCAACTCACATTTGAAAACTAGTTACAGAGTTTGGTTGCGAAAAGCGACGAAGGGGCAGCGACGACTGGGTCTAGAGTAATTGTTAGTTTTTAAAGTAACTGTGAATATAAATTCGATTCAGTTATTTTGTTTATTTTAGCACTGTTACCTGTATGTATTTTTTATGTTTGTTACCTCAGAGCTTATGACTGCTTGAACCGATTTTCATGATATTTTTTTTTCATTTGAAAGCTGGTGCTTCCCGTGTAGTCCCATTTCAATTTGGTCCAGTTCTGACTATGTCATCCATGAGAAATCCATATAAGTCTTAAATTTGAATTAAGTATTAATTTATTTTAGGGGATGAATGATGTAGACTTTTACGAATGTATATCATCATATTCCTTTTAACGCAGTTTTTCTAGGAACAAGTTCAATATTAATTTTACCGTTCACAAAATCTAAATGTTTAATACAGTGATGTCGTCCCGTTGACTGATTAACTTTTTACCAACTGCTCTATATGAAGTGTTATATTTATGTAGTGTATGTACGAATTAGTGGCACCATAATCTGCAGCCTGAGCGGCTAGATGGATTGCAGCTTAAGAGTTGACTTGGCAGGAGCTCGCTAACATGTAAATAAATAACTCATTATTAAACCCTCTCCTCGAATTATGACAAATCACGATGGTTAAAGGGAAAACAGCACAAATATAGTTGAATTATTATTAATATGTAATTGTGAACTGACTGTGGGCTATACATCACTCGCTTCCTGGACACATTCCAAGTCTGTATTTAAGGAACCCTGTACACTTTTTGGCATTGATAAATTTAACATCATGGTCGGTTCGATATTTGAACATCAGGATTTCAGAAATGTTATAGGTTGAGAGTTACGGGAGTAAAGGTTCTCGAGTGGCGACCACGTACCGGGAAACGTCTACCAGGCCGTCCCCTTACTAGATGGACCGACGACCTGGTTAGAGTCGCGGGGAGTCGCTGGATGCAGGTGGCTCGGGACCGGTCGATGTGGCGTACAATGAGGGAGGCCTATGTCCAGCAGTGGACGTTTCCCGGCTGATGATGATGATGATGATGATAGGTTGAGAATTGCGAGCTGTAGAGGTGAACAACTTCCCGCAGTCTCAATCAATTTACTGCGCTATGTGTATAGAATTAATAGCATTCGATAAACTGAAAATCTGTTATCTAATCTGGCAAGTTCTTCATTGGGTTGTCGTGCTTCTTTATACATTGCACACGGATGCTGCTGTACTGTATTCAGTACGTCTTCGTACTGCTGCCCTGTGTGGGACAAGCAGTCACTACACAGGTCTAGTTAATGTTGAGTTAAACTCAGTCCACTGTCTCGTGTCCGGAACAGTAAGGCCTACCCACTCCACCTGGCTGCCAGTACTCTGCGACATCATTTTTCCTGACCTGCGCCTTGAGGAATCTGTAAGAAAACAGTGCGAGAAGCTCCATCACTCGCAAAACCTGCCCATCTTCGAAGACCTCATACAAGCAGCAGCCAAGCTCTTTCTCAAATCCCGTACTCCATTCATCATCGTCTATTACAAAAGCTGAAGACAGAAAAGTGGATCGAAAAATGGACATCTTCAAACGCACCCAACAAGGACCTCGATATCAACCCAAATACGTGCTCAACGTGCTCAGAACCTGACAAGGACGCTGCGCATAGTTAATGTACAAATCAGATGGGTCTTTAAAGACGATCCACTTTACAGTTGTCCTGCTGAGCTTTTTAAGCTATGCAGAACTTAGTGTATCACTGCCCGACGTGGTCCATTCATGAATTGGACAAAGTCAATTGAAAAGGCCTTCCCGCATTATAGCTGCACACCGTACGATTACTAAAGATTACAAAAAATATGCAAACATCGCAATTCGAGAAGTTCTATGAGGTTGAAAAGATCGCTAGGACTAGCAAACTTTCAGTTTTCATCAGCAACTTGGCAGATAGATTATTGGGTGATCGCAGTAAGATGAGTTAGCCAGAATCGTCTCTTCTTTTCCAATACACGCAGGAAGACAATTGTAATTGTTGTTGTCGTATGTAAAAGAATCCTAATGCGAGGCCAGCTGAAATATGCTCCTGAGACAATAACGTCGGCTGATCGTGTCCATGTCTCAAGCCAAACGGCCCGGAAATATAAATGCAATACTTGTAACATCGTTATGGTAATGTTATTCTTGTTTTTAACTTGCTGTGGTTACTAAAGCAATGTATATAGATCTTGAATAAAAATTAGAATATCTATTACAGATGTGGTTCCGCCTTCTTGCTCGCTGGCCACTTATAATGTAAATATTTGAAATAGTTTTTAGAATAAGTTTTTTTTTTTAGGATTTTAAAGGAAAACGTTTAATTTTAAGAATATTTACAGAACAACGATCACATATGAATTTACGAGAAGAAAAAAGTGAAAAATAAAACAAAAGAATATCAAAAAACTTATTCTAAAAACTATTTCAAATATTTACATTATAAGTGGCCAGCGAGCAATAAGGCGGAATCACATCTGTTATAATATCGATGGGAATTAATGGAGCCCAAACAGTACCGCTAGTGTGAGTTTTTAAGCAATTCTATCACGTTTACGTTACATCAGATTTGTATGAAGATTTGTGTAGCGCCTCTAGCGGTATGTTTATGAAACTGTCTTCATACAAATCTTAGGCAAACGGCACCAACAACTTTGGAGTCTAATACTCGTAATTCTGTGTAAAGTAGTAGTAGAGTTATTGCTTGCTCAGAGGTAGTAGCTAAAATAATATGCATCTGTTCTGTGAATATACATTATTTTTAAACCATGTTAAAATGCCCGTAAAGATAGAATGTTTGAAACTAAAATTTTCTTACAAATAACTGGTTATCCTATCCCTAATTTACTACCTAATATTTGAGTCTTCAATGAAGAGAACAGAAGAACGATAACATCGTCGACCATAAAATAGTTTTCAAGCGTTGATCTGAAAGGCAATTTTCCGTATCTGACTCAAAATCAACGCACAATCTACACAAAATACTACTTATAAATCAGGAATTTGCTAATCAAATTCGTAGGCTTTTTCGTTTAATTCGAAGCAATAATTGACCGTGTTTCAACATCTAGCAATTAAACAAACAAGCGGGCTGTTTTCTGGTTTGTTTTACTGATTTACAAAAAGCGGCGGAACGTGATACAATTTCTGATCACTGTTGAATTGCTCTCGGATTTTACAGCACGCTTTATGTTTCACCGAAAAACAATTTCATTTATATACCTGAATTATCTGTGTGCTGGTCTTTTAATCGAGCAATTGTTGTATCGTATGAATAAGTTTCTGATCACGGTATCCCCTGTGCCAGGTAAGTATGCCAGTTGAAGCGTCGGTGGCGCAATGGATAAGGCGCGGACTCTCAATCTGAGGGTACCGGGTTCGAATCCAGCCGTGTACCTATGAGTTGTTTTTCAATTCAAGTACATTATCCGATTGCTTAACGGTGAAGTAAAACATCGTGAGGAAACCTGCATGTCTTGAACAGGCATGTGAAGTCCGCCGATCCGCACTGGTCCCGCGTGGTGGACTATGGCCCATACACTCTCTGTAGGAGAGTAGACCTGAGCCCCTCCAGTGGGGACATATATATGCTGTTGATGATGAATAAGTTTGCTTTGAGCGATTGATTTTGTTTCTGGCATTAATTAACCTGTTTAAGGTATTATATATTAGGACGTATAAGGTATTTCGGGGTCTCGTATGGGTGGTGTGGTGGTATGGTGCGAGTTGGTGGCGTCTTTTCAACCAACTTCAGAAAAGGAGGAGTGCTGTGAATGGTTTTTTTTTGTTTGTATTTTACGGGATAACACCGCCAATTGTGAATTGAATTTGATGATTCTTTTTTCTGGTTATCAAATACTTCAGAAGTGGTCTCGTATACTCGTACTACGAAATAGATTGAGCGCTTTTTGCGAAAATAAACAAAAACTGTACCCAGATAATTCTACCTCTAAGGGTGGACATTTTGAAGGGAGTTGAAATCTGTTTGTAGTTATTATTTCAGAGTTTCACCGTCTACCGTAGCTATACGGTCGCGAGGAGTCGCCGGATGCAAGTTGCAAATGGAAGCCTATGTTCAGCAGTGGACGGCTGATGATATCGATAGTTTGAACTTCGTTGACAGTGCGACTCATGGTAAAAAGAGGGATGGTAATTTCAAGAATATTTATGGGATTACTCTTTGACATATTGGTCTATCTTTACAATAACTTTTAGCATTTTTACTGTTTGAATTGTTATGGTTTTAGTACTTTGAATATTTACCATCATCTGAAATTAGTGTCTTTAGTCTGTCTACTAAAACCACAATTATATTTAATTTTCTGTCTGATTTAATGTTGCGTTTGTTGCGATTCGAGTTGATTTGAGTCGCCATCAATTATATGCATATAAGCAGCAAATTTCGATAAGAAAATTAGCAAGCTATTACGGGCAAGGCTCAAGAATGCACTAATTACTCTTGGAGGAGATTTCTCGGCTCATTAGAACTGGTACGATCAAATTAACGTCCCATTAAGGCGCACCACTGTATCCAATCTTAACGGTTAGCTTCTGTCACTCACAAGTGCCACTCAGGGGTCAGATTAACGTGCGACTAGCCCTCTTATACTAGGCGACTAATAGGCCAGGGGCTGCGACGAAAACAGCCTTTACCTATGATTGACAACGCAATAAAAACATGTTTCTAATGTAACTAGAAAAATATATTTAACAAATCTATATCTAAACAGGATGAAGAAAAGAGTTCTCTAGGGGGGGAAAAGCTTTTTTAATTATTGCGCTCAGCCTCAGTTTAGAGCGTTCATCATTGTAAAAGCAGTAAACACCACGCGAACTACTTTAAATATAAATAAAATTATTACAGTTATTACTATATCTATCATATAATTAAAGTAAAGACTCAGACACCGCAGTCAGCCAGCAGCTGCGTTACATAGCTGATGAAATCAAAGAATGGACTTCAGTGACTGATCTTGAGAGATTAAATAAATAAATACCCACCTTAAAATGCCACAGGCTTCACCATCACTATCCAGTTCTTCTTGCATCGGAAGAGTCTGAATATTGCCAGGTCGAACTGTCTCCTAGAGAGCTGGACCGGTACATTTAGGGATCATCAATGGCCGCAAGGCGTGGTGTACCGTTGCTTCCGAGGAAGGATAGAGACCTACACCACCAGAGCGACGCACGAACGAGCCTTAGCAAATAAAAATAGAATATAGGTTTTATCTCATTATGTAATAATTTTACTTAAATTTATTGTAGTGTATTTTATATATAACTATGGGTCTTTGTTACCTATAAATAAATAATAATAATTTCCCGGTCTGTATTTTTTTTTGCGTCTTAAAGGCAAACATAAGTTAGCTGACCGCTATTACAGTTAGATTATGTTAAAATTTTGAGGCGTGACGTTTTATGCGTTAATATCCATACCTAAATTGGGAACTCTGCATATGCAAGCCCCGACTCGCTCTTGTACAATTATTATCCTTCTGCTAAAACCTGTCCAAATATAAAATGAAACATCAATGTGTATTTTCAAAATAAATATTTATTATTATTAAAAGAAATATCAACGTTGCTCTTAACCAATCTATAGAATATATAAATCAATATTAATAATTTAAAAAATAGTAATAATAGATTAATTAAACTAATAATAAAATATGTAATTATATGTAAAATAATAATACTAGTTTATAGCTTAGATAAGATCACACTGACTAGATTGCCACACCCCTTGTCTGCTTTCGAATTTGCATCCTGTATAGTGACGTCACAAATCAATAATATTGCAAATCTATAAATATCTGCACGAAATAATATCCGGATAATTTTATTGCCTTGAAATGACAAATAAAACGTGTAATTACCACAATCTTTTAGATAAGAGTATAAAACTGAGTTATCATATCTATCTAGATATATAGAAGTAATATATTTTTGAGATCAGAATGAATACAGTGTCGAGTTTTGATCTAAATTTAAGTTTTTCCAAAACCCTTGATCGTTTTTTAATTAGCTGAAGTAATATGATGGAATGTTAAGAATGTACTTCTAGAACATTCCTTAGGTTCTGGAAAGCAAGTGCAACTTGGAAAAGATGAGTTACTCGACATAATATTAAAAATATTGTGAAGTTTATTAGAAATAGCAATAGAACTGATCAATGCTGTCATTCTATAGCAGGAATTTATATTAAATTAAATTTTTGTTAATCACAACTCACAATAAAACCGGTTTTAGGGAAAACAGTAAATTCGTATCAGCAATAAACATTTTGAATTTCATTTCGACTTACACTCGGACTTCTTTCATAGTTACTTTCAATTCAATTATAACTGATAATTACGTTTTATAATTATAATTATTATAAATAAATTAATAAATACATACATAAAACGTGCAACGAGATATCTTTCAAAATTAGAATAGAACACCGAAGCTGCATTATAATTTTTATTTAATAATTTAAACAATTTTTGGTTTATTTCATTACGTATTGTCATCATATTAAGATGCTTGTAAATCCATTGTGACTATGAATAGATGATCGCAGTTAAGATATTGTTGATTAAAAGTTAGATGATTAGTTGGTACAATTTTAAGAAAGTACCTCCTTACACTTATTTAATATAGTAAATATTATATAATATAACATAAGTACATAAATAAATATATAAAATATATATGCAACAATATCGGTTAGGTATGGAAAACTTATATATGCACAGATAACACGAGTGTTAGTAAGAATATATGCAAAAAATAAAAGCGGAATATAAATTGCTTAAAGATATGTAAATACTTAAACAAAATATGCTAAATACTTTGTACTTTCAAGGTAACAAAAAGAAAGTGCGTACTTTTTTTCAGAATCAGAAATACTTATTTTATTGAAAAATTCTACAATAAAAAAAAACTAATTATAAACACCATAGATCAAGTAATGCGTAAATTTTATCGTTTATTGTTTAGTTTCCAAATACATATGTGTATATTTAAGCACCATGCTATTTTGATATTAATTTAGTTGCACCTAGAAAACACTTTCAATATACAAATTAAATTCTAAGACATGATTTACTGGTAACTATAGAAATCCTTCCAATTTATCAATTTACCTAACTATATTTACCCTAAAATTAGACTAAAATAATTAAATCAATAATAATTTAATAAAAAATAAATACACTGAATTATGCCAAGCATTTATTACATACACATTCTTTGGTAAGCTAGCTGTATTCGCCAACAAATATAAATGAGCATTAGTAAAATCTCAAAAATAATGCGTTTAAACCTAATCTTCTATAGTACCTCGATACATTATGTACTAATCAATTTAAAAACCTACAATATTAAAATAAATCTTTTGTTAATAATAATATAGTTTATTTAAAAATATATATTAATTTACGCACGCACCATGCGTTTATTTTATCGAAATCTTTTAAAGTAGAAACTTCAAATTTGAGATTGTCGAAGATTGTTACAACGCAATCTCAATAATATTGCAGTGGTATTGTACAAATAACATACGAATTTCACTTATTTCGACTGACGTTAAATTTAATATGGCGGATCAAAGCACTAACAAAAAAGAATATAAATCGGACTGAAAACGTCATACTGGTACAAGCAGGTGGTTTCGTTTGACATCTCTGATATAAAAACACCAAATCTATTTACTTAAAAACAAGCAACAGCGTGTTACATCAGATATCCTATTTGAGTTGTAGATAAAATGATTATAAATCCGAGTATCCATGTTGTTCTTCTATGCTTTGAATTTCATCAGCGTCTTGTGTACCTGTGATGATCTGAAGTACTTTAAAAGCTTTCGACTGACGTGGATTTCCTTCTTGATTAAATTTGTGATAGAACACTCTGAAATATCCAAATAAAATAATGAATATTAACGCGATCAATAAAAACTAGAAACCGACTTCACCCGCCCTAAAATGTTCACCTTTAGAGGTAGAATCCTCATATATTTTTATTAAAAAGCGCTGAATTAATGTCGATAAAATTTATATGGGACCACCTCTGAACTATTGTCTACCAAACAAAAAATAATAAATAAAAACTATTCATAATTGGCGCAGTTTACATACATAAAAAAACATACAGTCGAATGTATATGTAGAAATAGAAAGAGGTGAAAAATGGAGGAATTATAGATACGTGTAAAGTAGACACCAGATAATAAAGTTATTCAGTTGAATTGAGAACCTCTTCCTTTTTTGAAGTCGGTTGAAAACACTGAAAACTAAAGCGTGTTATTATGATGATTTTATGAAAGCCTTCACCTGGCATTAAAAATGTCAAGAAGTGACAAGTATACGAAATATATTGTCTTCATACGAGAGTCATCGCCAATACGAAATCGTTTCTATAGTAATTCAATGTTTCTAATCAAATCCATACAATTCTAACAGAGATTTTTGTGTTTCACTATTCATTTTATACTAAAAATCCAATTCCAAATGTAATAAAAATCAATGTAAACTTTTAATTATAATCCTATACATTGTACGAGTGAATTAATAATTTTGATAAACATTCCGATATATATAACGCTTAAGAGTCCATAGAGTGATAGCGGCGCCCTCATTTGATCTTTTCTACTTTTACCCGCAATTACACAATAAGTAGCTGGACTTTTTGCAGTCATTGCTGCAAATGCTGCTGTATGCAGTTACTATCAATAAAACACTAAAACAACAATAAAAAATCAAGTTCATCATCAGCCGGGAAACGTCCACTGCTGGATATAGGCCTCCCTCATGGTACGCCACATCGACCGGTCCCGAGCCACCTGCATCCAGCGACTCCCCGCGACTCTAACCACGTCGTTGGTCCATCTAGTGGGGGGACGGCCTGGTAGACGTTTTCCGGTACGTGGTCGCCACTCGAGAACCTTTACTCCCCAACGATTATCGGTTCTTCGAGCGATGTGGCCTGCTCATTGCCACTTCAGCTCACTGACTCGTCGAGCTATGTCGGTGACCTTCGTTCGTCTACGGATTTCCTCATAATAAATTTCATCAATAAAACAGTTAAAAGATAGTTAAAAGTGTGACCAATTTAACCGGTTCAATTTATAATAACTACAAAGAATCTAAACATGAATCCATGATGTACCGATAAACAGTAAACCAGCAAAGATAAAAAAATCTGACTTGTGTATTGAAATTATTGTATAATTTCGGATAAATGTAGAAAAGAGCGAATGAGGCGCCACTGTCGTTCTACCGACTCTTAGAGGACATTTGTAAAATGCTAATCAATATAGTTCAACATTTAGCAAGCTTTGGGAAATTTGAAGAATCTTCCATATTAAATCGATATAACTCTAGAGGCACTAACACAACATTTTCACATCTGACAACTAAGGGCAAAATACAATCGTACTAAACAAAGACAAAACATTTCGCATAATAAGCACTCGCTGTAGCCATGTTTATTTCGTCCGCATTGGCTTCCGTTACAACTACACTTCCTTTACAACCCACCAAAAAGCTACGAGAGTGGCGTGATTACCTTTATTGCGCATTTAAGTTTTATGAAACTACAGCGCAACCGTAAGCGTTACGTATCATAATGGTTTCCGCAGCAAAATTATATCGTAATCCCTATTTTAGTAGGGACACGAGGAAGTATTAGAAAGATACACAGTGAATAATATTCGCCACAGCTTTGATGAGATTTATAGATTTATATAGACATGATAGAATTTAATGAAAAAATACGTAATATGATGTTAGCCCAATCAAAATACCAAACATCTTGAACGAATCGACGTGTTAACATGAAATATATTAGAGGCGATGACGAAAAACGATTCGATTAGTGCAATAAATAGAATTAGAGCGTGCTTGCGAAGCGGAGTGCTACTAAATATAAAGAAAGCGTAACGCGCGAGTCATCACGAAAGAAGCGGGTGCAATAAAATTGTGGTGTTTACTTTGGATCAGTGCAAACGGCTCCCTTAGTACCGCCCACCGTAGCTGAAATTAGGACACAAACATAATTTTGTAATTTCGATTCAATAAAACTTTGTAGTTTTACGTTGAAAGTTTATTTTTATCATATTCCTACACTGGTATGCAAAAACATTATCTTCTATTTACTAACCTCTTGTTTGCTCCGCCGCCGGAACCACCTTCGATCTGTATTGGTATGATCCTAGTCTTCGGTTGTGTATTTTGAGATTCCTGATTGCTCTGCAACGATCGATTCAGGGTCGGTAGTTCTTGCTGTGGAACGCTGTCATCTAATTTCACCAGCTGAGGCGATAAAACTCTCATAATTCGCTGAGTTGGCTGTGAGAGTGGAGCTTGGCCTTGACCTTGGCTTGGCATTTGTTGCATGTTAATCATAATTCTCAATGGCGGCTGCTGATTCCCGCCTTGATCTCTTGAATCTGTGCTTGAAATTTCCATTTGGATCGGTATAACTCTAGTTCCTTGTGAGTTCGGCTGAGACGTGCTGTCTCTCGGCAAACTTTTTCGATTCTCTGACGGTCTTGTAGACCATGTTGGCTGTGCTGTCTGTTGGTACTTGGGAGGACTGACCACTTCTCGCACTCCTCTCTGCATATCATTGCTTTTCCGCACCCATTCTGGCTCTTGGTTTGTGTCTCTAGGTGGGGTTACTAATTCTCTTGGCGCACTTTTTCTTTCCAGAGGTCGTTGCACCCAAACGGGTGGTGGAGTTTTGGTTTTCTCCTTTTGAGTCTTCACCCAAGGTGGGATAGACTGTGGACTTTCAGGACAGAAGTAAACAGGCTCCTGGTTTACATAAACTACTTCCTTTTGTGGAGTATTGTTATTACTCACTGGTTGAGACGTTTCCTCTTTTCTCGGGGTCACAGGAATCTGCATAGATGACTGGTAGCGAGGCTGCTCCGGTTGATTAGATCTGTTTGCCGGTGCTATAGGCGTCGTTTTTTTATCATTTTGTTGTGTCCTCCACGGTGGGCTATAATTATCTTGTGCCCTGTTATTGTTAGAATCTGGCAATGTCTGTTGCTGATTGAATTGTTGTGGGTTTACATTTTTATTCTCCTGTTTCCAAGGAGGAATATAGCTGTTTTCAACCTGATTGTTATTAACTTCGTTGTTTTTCCATGGAGGAGTATACGTTGGTACTTGAGTAGTATTGTGGCTGTTGTGATAAATCGCCTCAGGTGTTTCAGCTTCTTTTGGGTGTCTATTCAAAGTGTTTGTACGCCATGGAGTAGGGTTTGAACTTTCCACTTTAGCACTTGGCACTGTTTCCCTTGTATTGTTATAGATAGCATTGTTGTTTTGGCAATTAACTTGATTTTCTGCTCCCCTTGGTCCAGATCTCGGCAATGTGTGGAAAGCAGGGCCAGAATTTGGAATTGATGTTTGGGTTTTGGGATTCGGCGAATACTGTTGTTGAGTATTTGATGAATATTGTTGTTGAGTATTTGGTGAATATTGTTGTTGAATATTTGGTGAATACTGCTGTTGAGTATTCGGTGAATATTGCTGTTGAGTATTCGGAGAATACTGTTGTTGAGGATTCGGTGAAAACTGATTGCGATTGAAATGCGGTGACTGTGGACTGTTCGCTATATTAGGAGAATCTCTTTTCTCGGGTTGTCTCCAATTATTATTAGGGGTTGGCGAATACGGGGTCCCATTGCTGATCGGTGATGGATTTCCAAATGGCTGTGGGCTCTTATTAAACTGAGAGTCCTGCCTTTGCAAAATTTCCCTCGTTTGCGGTGAGCCATTTACATTTGGAGAAGCAGATTTTTGATTAGCGTATTGTGGCTCAGGTCTATGTACTGGACTTTCAGGAGTATGATTTTGATTACCATATTGATAGTTTGGCCTTTGGAAGTTGTTTTGTCCTTGAGGCGTATAAGTCTGGGGTGGTTGCTGAGAGAATGTTGACGGTGGCATTTTTACTGTCAGAGGACTCGGTACTTTTTCTACAAACTTGGGCACAGCACCCAATCGTTGTGTTTCTGCTTTTTCCGCCTCCCAGTGGTAGGGACTGTTCGTTTTTCGGAGCATTCCTATCGGATTTTCTGGTATCACTATTTCTGGTCTTTCTCCAACTACTATTGGTTTCGGTGATTTTGACTTCGAAACTTCAATCAGAAGCGGTGGAGGTGGTGGAGGCGCTGGAATTTGAGGTGGTGGAGGTGGGGGTGGCACTGGCCCTCCTTGAGGTCGATATCCACCCGAATTATGAGCAGCATAGGCATGTTCGTGCTCTTCTTGTGATTTCTGTCTCGCCAGTCTTCTCGCCATACTAGGTGTACGAATCTGTGATAGATCCAGTCCCCCAGGTGTGTAAGTGAATGGCTTCTTGTCTTTAGTCATCATAGCGTTTTGAATACACGCTGGTGGTTCGATGCCTCCCATGGGCTGAAATGCGAAAAATAGTACGTTTTTGTAATTATTACTTATATTATTTGGACCTACATGCAAATAACTTCTATAAACAAGTGCAGGTTACGTCACATTATAGCCCGGAATTCAATCGTGAATTTGATGAACGATTTTGATGGTATTCTCAGATAAGTTAGAGGGTCTAGAAATCAATTTGTATAACCAATATATTAAATATATATGGTGTATTTTCTACTATCGATTAAATCTTGCTTTAAAATCTGTGAAGGGGTCCATAGTTAAATGAGGGACGAGGCGTTAGCTGTACATTGCGAGCACAACTCTGGCACTGACATTGTTTATTGAAGTGTACCAAACTTCTTTTGTTGAAAGTTTTGTGGTAAGCTAATAACATATGTGTACACTTACATTGACCTGAGTTTTCCCGTAGTTAGGTATTCTGCCGTGGTGGCCTGGCATCGGCGCCGCGTACCTGGAACCCGGCCAACATCCACGTTATTTTTACGCAGGGACACATGTTGAGTCCACACAGACAGAGGACAACTATTGACCTATTCAACCTCATTTACGGAATGGACTACGAACTGCTTTTGCAGTAGAATCGGGACAGAATTCTTGAAACTATTTGTAAAGGTTGGCTAAATATAGTTTTATAAATAAATAATAAAATAGGTTTTTATTTCCTCTCTCCACAACGTCATATATTTAGTTACATTTTTTATATTTTATACAAGTAATATAGTAGTTGTGGGAGAGCTGGTTCCCAAACTAAGCTCGAGGCCTGTGTTATGGATAACCAGGTCTCCCCGCACGGAATTCTTGTCTCTGGTTTACACAAGTACGTGGAGTGTGTGTGTGTGTGTTGCGGGACATGGCCATAGAGGTTACTTTACGGGATGTAATAAGTCTTCTGCTTCACCGTAACCAAGAGTGAGTAACCATTGGGAGACGAGTTTTTTACACTCATACTTTGTTTTAGAGTCTATGGTTTCAAGAGATTTCGTCTATAAAAATATGTTTTATGTCCTGTATTGCGGCTTTAGAATAGAACCACCCCATGACTTTCCACCTGTATACGACAAACTAACATCTCAATGCTATCAAAAATCCGGTTGTCATTCTTTGTGAATGTGGCACATGGCATGAAAAATTAGGTCAAATCAGTTGTACTATTAGCATTGTTTTGTTACGAAAATAAAATTCCGTAGTCAATGGTTTGTGAAATATGAACTCCTGTGTGAGCACGCGTCTATCAAACGGCCTTAGCATTATTCATTCAGACATACAGGAAGACTTGGAATTCGGGATCAGAACAATTTTTTTCTGACTGTACTAATTATTACTAATTACTAGAAATAGTATCTCGCAACATTTTGTTTTGTCGTCATAAAATAGTATTTCTTTGTGATTTAGTTTTATAATTACTTAGTACATGGTCACCCTACTGTGCCCTACATCGTGCAACAAAGACAAGCAATTCCAAAGAGATTTTGTGGGGTGTCCATATTTTTCATTTATCAAAATAATGAGTGGAGAAAAAATACATATATATATGTGATATGATTCTACCATTATCAGTAATTTGTGATCATAAGCTGAGTCAGAAAACATGAGTTCTGATCACGAATTCAAAGTATTCTTGTATGTCTGAATGAATAATGGTAAGGCCGTTTGATAGACGCGTGCTCACACAGGAGTTCATATTTCACAAACCATTGATTCCGGAATTTTTTTATCGTAACAAAACAATGCTAATAGTACAACTGATTTGACCTAATTTTTCATGCCATGTGCCACATTCACAAAGAAGGACAACCGGATTTTTGATAGCATTGAGATGTTAGTTTGTCGTATACAGGTGGAAAGTCATGGGGTGGTTCTATTCTAAAGCCGAAATACAGGACATAAAACATATTTTTATAGACGAAATATCTTGAGTGAGATTAATTGCAAATATTTTTTAAAAAACTCACCCATTTTCAGCCATATCGTTGTATTGTACGGACTGCAATCAGCAATCCATCCAAGCAAGTACGTCCGACCAACTGAAATGAGATCATAACATCGGTAACGTGTAAACACACAGTTTGGGGAAACGCGGTGAGATTCGAGGCGAGGCAAAATTCTATTTGCGGCCGATATCCTTGGAAACGCAGTCGTCGGCGTTAACAGCAACTCGCCTCAGTTTTACACATTCCTCCGGTCGTAGTTAAAGTCACTCAAGGTCGTACAATACCTATAGTAACAAATGGAGATCATCATGATCATTTTCATCATAGACAAAAAAACTATCTGATATTGAAGGTTGGATGTTGGACGTAATCTATTGTCAGTTATTGTTATTCACACGGGCTGAGCTGAAGTGGCGAAGGCAGGCCACATCGCCCGAAGAACCGATAATCGATGGGGAGTGGCGACCACGTACCGGCAAGCGTGTACCGGGCCGTCTTTGCAAGTGGATTGGGACTAGTCAATGTGGCATACTATAGTGGAGGCCTATGTCCAGCGGTGGACGTTTCCCGGCTTAACTTAATGTTTCGTACACAATTCATGCATTGAATTTATTAAGTTTTTGGAAGCGGATAATTGCTACGTTACCGATCGAATCTATTACTTAGTTTGTTTATAAGTTACGTTATGTTTTCGAAAGAGCGGACGGTAGGCTTTGGTAGGGTAGACGTTAATGTATGTGGGGACATCAGTATAGCGAGTTTAGTGGCACGCCTTGATATATATATGTCCAGCCGTGGAGTGAAACAGGCAATTTGAGTAGTATTAATAGTAGAATAAAAGTATTATAGTAAAAATGAAACAAGTCTTATAGTACAAATAAAAACTCTTCCATAACTTTTAACTTAACGTCGTAAAAGATAAGCTAATATACAAATAACTTTAAGTAAATTTCTTTCACGTATGGTTTGTACGGTTGTAAACTATATCTGGATAAATTATACACTCGTATGAAATATACACGCTGTATATGAGGTCATCATAAGGAAGTTGTGAAACGATCACAAATCAATGGCAAAAATCATAGAAATTCCAACATGAAAATCCATGACGGTCGTTCATGATCAGCAGTTGACATGTATAATACGCAGCTGGAGCTAATCATAATATATGAATGTATCATAGAACCACACCAAGGGATTCGTAAAAATAAATTGTGAAGTTAATTCCCTGTCTGTGTAAATTTCATTATAGCTGGATCGTTTATGTTTGCTGATTCCAACAATAGGCTAGTTGACTAAATTTGAAAACTTGGCTAATTATATACTTTAATATCTATTTTATCCCAAAAAAACTATATTTTAAAGAAAAATCAATATTTACATTACGTATTTTGTATTTTAAAAAAGCCATTTAGGTTTCCCTCGAAAACGCTGAATAGTGTCATGGCGTCTTGAATGACGTCACAGCTCGCGAAATAACCTGCTCTGTGATATGAAAACGTCAACAACAACAATGATGTTTTGCGAGGCGTGACGTCACACTTTCTTGCGCCGCGTTCTTCGTGTTCGCTGTCACGTGACCTAAAGCCTATTTTTTTCGAATCCATTTTCTAAAAATATTAATAATCTTTAACTTTTTTGAGAAATATACTAGTTTTTTCTTATCTTCGTCTCCTCATTTATAATTAGAAACTATAAACCAAGCAATTTGTTATTAGTGGACACAAGCCTATTCCCTGTCTGTGTAAATTTCATTATAGCTGGATCGTTTATGTTTCCTGATTCCAACAATGTTAGCTTGTTTGTCTTGTTTTCTTCAAACAACAAAAGAATATAAAGCGTTAGATGTTTTACTCAGGTTAATTTATCTTGTTTTTTAACATGTATAACAAGTTGTTACTTGGCCTTAATCTCATCTGATGGAAAGTGACGACAAAGCTAACGAAGCACGAACCCTGCTACATTTCATATCAGAACACAACAGTGCTACGTGGCATGGCGCAAGCTAACCAGACGGACCTATTAAATACCCTACCACCAACCAAACCGCGTAGCGTTACTGGGATTCGAACTCGGGGTCTGCGGATTGGTAATGCAATCTTATTTACTTTTTAAGGTTCGGGAAATGTTATAAAAAAACGTCCAAGTGCGAGTCAGACTCGCGCACCGAGGGTCCCGTACAGAATATGAATAAATAACATACTGAAAATCATAAATAATAACTAACGAATGCGCCTGCTGAAATCACACACGCAATTGCTAATTTACACTATTTTTCATATGAATAAAATTATGAATATTATAACGATAACCAGTTAGTAATCATGAAGTGGTGATTTTAATTTCTTATAATATTTTAATTTGTTGTAATAGCGGCAACACTAATACACATTATGTGAAAATGACAACTGTCTACCTTTTACGGATCATGAGACACTGCTCGATGATTGACAGACGGACAGCGGAGGCTTTGTAATAGCCAACGTTACCCTTCGGGTACGGAACCCTGATGGCCTCCGTGGCGCAGGTAGTTGCTGAGCGTTAGACTCTGTCGCGCATCACACGCACAAGTCCCGGGTTCGATTCCCTGATTTCCCTGATTCTCTGAAAAGTAACATGATTCTGCGGTTTGAAAGACACGTTAAGCCGTTGTTCTCGGTTACCACGAGTATCTACGACAGGTAGCAATTACACGAGCCATTTCAGAGGAATATGGCGGTTTAACAACTCTGACACAATGTGAAGTCAGTGATCGACCATGCAACCTACACGATTTGAAGAAAACGGAACCCTAAAAAGTTTACCTTAGATGCAAGTACTGTACGTATTGATTTTGGGTCAACAATTCATTCTCATAGATTGAAAATGTGAAGCAATACCGTACATATAAAAGTGTTATACTTATAAATTCATGATAAAACTGATAAAATCTATGTGATTATAGTTTTAAATACTTCATGGGTTTTCCTTGCATGTGTTGAACTCTACTATTAAAAAAACAGTTATGATGTTCGTTATTGCTTTTCTGTATATCTATGTGATGAATCTTTAATGAAATTTTTATAGAAAATCATCACTTTAATCTCAACATCGAGATATTTGACATTTTTGTATGAATGTTTTAATCCCCAATTTCAGCATTGAAATTTACATAATACCACAGGCCTGATTGATATTAGTTTCACTTATATCCATACTTTAATTATATTTTTAACAATACACAATAAAGTTCATTTGTATAGTTCCTTTCAATGCGAATTGCTTCTTAATTCATTCTACGTTTAATTTTTTGCAGCTGTCCGAATATAGTGTCACGGAGCTTCTTGAACAGTCTAGAAAGAAAGTAAAGATAGAGGCGAATCTCCTATCTCTTTCGTGTCGAGTAGCATGGAAAGTTCTCGAATGAGTGTGAGAGAGGCGGATCTACTATCTCCTTCGTGTCGAGTATCAACAAAGGAATCGCGCAGAAGGTTCTCGAATATCCCAAATATCCCATAAGGACTGACGAGTGTGAAAAGAGAGGACAATCTACCTATCCTCTTCGTGTTGCGTAGCGATGTTACTAGAAACCCGTGGTGTACGTAGAAAACTCCCGAAGTAAACAATTAAAGGTCGGTCACGGCGAAGGTTCTGGAAACGTCAAAAAACCGATATAAAAAACGCAGACCGGGCTTCAACAGCAGTTCAGTTCTAAGTAAAGCGATTACAAGCGAAGAATATGAAACTGGAAGACAAAGTAAAGTGAAAGTACAGTGAAGTGTAAAAGTGTTAGTGTACTAGTGGTGTCAAGTGATGATAGTAGCGACAGACCGGCGTCAGTGGTGTCAAAGGACTCTGTACGCAGAATACAGGGCGGACTCAGTGCGGAAGACTTCGACCCAGTGAGACAGGGTCTGTCGGGGGAGACCCATGATTTTAAATATTGGTTTGTGGACCTGTGTTACCAATAAACATCGAAACTTTGGACACGTGTTTTCTTCAATCCCTCAAACCTTAAGCTCGCAACAATATTTTATCTTCCATGTCCACGTTTGTATCATGGTTTACTATAAAGTTAGGCCAACCAGGGTTTAAAAAATTCAAAATATCTTTAGAAGACGATGGGTTGAAATATTCAATTTCTCTCTGAGACGCAGTCCATCAATATACAACTATTCTTCATCATATCGGAAAGCTTATCCAAAGCTGATAATTATTAATAGTTGGCCCAACCCATTGATATTCCTTTCCATATACATTTCATGAACAAATGTTCCAATCCACTTGCAAAAAGATCTCACCAAATCAAAAATAAAAATAGACTTAGTCAAAACATAGAACAGTCGTTTCAAATAACATTACGTATTAGTCATTGCTAGAAAATAGTACCATAAAACATATGCTTATTGTCCGATTTGAAATTTGGCACTCTCTATAATCTCAGGACACATCATGTCAGGTGGAAGGATGCCAAAGATTATTTTTGGTAACTGCGCTTCTATGCGGTCTTATGGTTTCATTTTTAGCAAACTAAACTGGAAACTGGAATGACAATGGGCACCATACGAGTATATGTCGGAAAAGAGCAATCATAAGTCCGAGCCTTTCTTAGGGGATTCGGCATAATTTCTAAGCTGTTCAGGCGTGTTGGTGAACGAAGTAGACGGCTGCGCAAGCAAATGGACAACTGCAGCTTTCTGTTAGTCCTTCTGCGACTCCCACGATAAGTTATGGGGTGGTTCTGTTATTATATTCATAAGAATCAGCACCGTGACAGACACACGGACGTCCATTTGGGTACGGTTTGTTTGTATGGTCCAGCTATAAGTAAACAAGCTTAAATAATAAGCGAAGAAAGGGATCGAGAGGTGCGGATGGCAGGCGCGCATGGTGTCCTCCCGATCCCCTTTTTCGCCCTACCCCAGGGCTAAGGACAGGCGAGGACTCATTTAAACGGTCGGTCTATATAAGTATTATGCATTGCACAAAATTTTGAATTCGTCAAAAAATTAGACACATATGTTCTTTTACAGTTTTTCATTAAATTTGTTCGTAGTAACGACTTGGTTTGGGTCGCTGGATGCAAGTGGCTCGGGACTGGTCAATGCGGCATACCATGAAGGACGGAGGTCCAACAGTGGACGTTTCCCGGCTGATGATGATGAAATTTTTCTCTCTATTGCCTTTTTTCTTTCAATTTTTCAACCGATATACTAGGCAACTAGGAGTAGTGAGGAGGTTAACATAGCAAACCTCTTCCATCATTGCGTCACGTCACCTCTCAGTGTGAGCTGACCCTTAAGACTATTCTTATTTTTCGTAATCTCTGTAACGTCTACTTCTTTATGTCTTTCATAGGGCAAATGTTAAAGATAATAACGGTAATAATAGAAATTGAAATCGATATAATAGAGGTATAATACTTAGAATAATAATAAGAACAAAATTTCTTCTTTCTAATTCTTTATAAAATAAAGTAGAGGTAGGTCTCAACAACATCTGAATGCGACAACGAATCTGCTGCCTGGTGAAGTTGTGGAATCCCTTATTAGGAAGTTGGACATGACAATCTATGAGGGATACAGCAACGGACTTATGCAATTGACGATGACTTCAGACATCGGATATTCTCGTCAATATAACTCTTATGAGAAAAGAAGCATCGACTTGTACTATAATGTACCTACTTTTACTATCATCAACAGCCTATATATGTCCCCACTGGAGGGGCTCAGGCCTACTCTCCTACAGAGAGTGTATGGGCCATAGTCCACCACGCGGGCCCAGTGCGGATCGGCGGACTTCACAAGCCTGTTCAAGACATGCAGGTTTCCTCGCGATGTTTTCCTTCACCGTTAAGCAATCGGATCGGATCGGATCGAATCGGAACTTTTACTATAAATAACTTTATTTTCAACTTCATATCCCTGAGGAATCAATCTGCTTAATCTGACGTTAGACATATCAGACTAGCGCGTCTGAAAAGTTTTGCGAGTTACTACTTCAGGTATATTGGAACCTCGCATGGGAGGGAACTTAATATCGAAGGTATTAGCCGAGCAAAATGTGACGTTCTGAACAAACTTCTAACCGAAAACGATATAGACTTACTTGTTTTAGAAGAAACACACACAAAAGATGACCAAGATCTTGAGAAGCGAGGAAGAATACCAGGGTACGCTCTTATTCAGTCTTTATACTGGGGTAGTCCCGATGACCTATTCTCCCTCCTAAGACACGCGGCACAACGGACCAAACAACTTAGCATAGACCTTGTTTGGGTCTTTTTGACACGACACACATGCCTAAATAAAAAATACAACGAGATCGGTGCCTCATTTTCCAATAGATGAGAGGCCCAAGAGTAAACCCGTTTGAATATAAATGTTCTCAAAGTGTTAGCTTTGGTTTTGCGAGGAATGTCGGCGTAGATCACAATACGTACTAATATTCGTGAGTTTGTTTGTTTGCCCTTCCTTGACGCCTTTGCATATATTTTTTTAATTTAAATTATTGACCGCTAAAAAAAAGCAGCCAAGTGAGTGTCATGCAACGCGCAGTGTAGGGCTCCGTATTTGAACTGGTTTTATAAAAAGTAATTTTGAATGAAATTCGTACGAAATTTTCATTTTGACCACTCCAAGTATATTTTATAATTTGGTCGACTATTACTCTTTAACCTGTGATGCCACTTTAGTCGTGATAGTTTTCCTTTTCAGTTCAGTATTACTACTACTGTAAATTGGTTCGGATTTTTTAAAGCAACAGTTTAGCAGATAGATGGGGCAGGTCGACTCTGACGAAAATTTTCACTTTATTAGCTTAATATCCTCAATCTATTTGAAAGACTTCTTCAGCCAACCCCACACCATGTGATAGACGTGGAAAAAATATGTCATCCCCAAGTTAAGTGTATGGGAGTCACCGTAAAATGTTATTCGACCACTTTGTCGACATGATTAATATTTACCCATACCAAATTACAGCTTTCTAGTATTACGCATTAATTATCACAGTGGTTTAAACACGGGCCAAATTTAAACAGATTCGCAGGAAATCCTCAAAACAAACTCAGGTTGAGAGTTGAATAACTTTCTATTGTTCCAAATTTTATTACGTGAACAAGCAAGAAAACTTTAACGAAAAGGAAAACCAGCTTGAATGTTTTGTAATCTTCGAAAACTTATACGTTCTTTTCATCAGTTCATCATCACTTTATTTTCATCAGTGACTCTATTAAATTAATAGTATATTTAGTTTGCTTAGTGTTGATTTTCATTTCAAAAATCATTTTTTGAGTTCAGTTCCAATCTTTATATTTTTAAAGCAGCATTAATTTATAGTATTCTATTTAATGTACAATTTCTACACTGAAATTTAGCCTGAATATAGAAAGCAACGTGATACATCGACAAAGCGAATCCTTGTATGTTAATGTCTTTTTATATTCTTTCAAAATATTCCTATTTTATAAAATTATACGACATTTAAAAAAACACAAACTTACCACAATGAAGCACTTTTGTAATCCAAACAGTTCCACTCGTAAAGGACACCTATGGTTTTCAAATATGGATAGTTAATAATTATAATTCGTAAGTAAACACGTTCGCGTGTTGTGGTGCGTGTACGTTTCGTTCGTTCGGTAGCGCTGCCGGGCGCCCGGGCAGTCCGCGCTGCGCAGGAGTCGCGCCGCGGGACGGGACACGGGAACGTACGGATGGGAACACGTATATCGATAGCAATGACCAACCAGATCACAGCTAAGTGTATCAAGACAATGACTAAGGAAATAAAAAACTTTTCGTACCTCAAGAGGAACCCTTATAGGATCACATTGTTGTCAGTCTGTCAAGACCCTTTTTCTTATAAACGCGTGGAGGAGGAAGTCTGCAGTCCCTTGGACCTGTGAAAACATCAATCTTCTATGTCAACGCATTTAAAAAGATACGGCTGTTTAAGACACATTTTTCGACGAAGTTGGAATCAAACCTATAGGGTACTTTCCCGTTGATCTAGAATCAAGAAATTTTGCAAGAAGCAATGTCTTACAGTACAAGTATAGAAATCAATTCGAAAATTATATTTTAAATATATATCATTAAAAAATTACCATTACAAAATGTTCCAGCGCTGCTGGCGCCTTATTTTATATTTTAATGTGTAAATTAACAAGAATTACTAATATTTTTCACAGGTGCGCGAGTCAGACACGGCTTTCGACTTGACCGGGCTTTTTACTGCTAACTTTGTGTCTCCGTCTTGGTAAAAAGTAATCTACTAGCCCCAGAAACTCTAACTTTGATTCTTCCGCGCATCACCTGGAAAAGACAAGATTCTAATAAATAAAAAATCTCTCTAATCTTGATAATGTTTGTGTATTTCTCTAACTAGCTCACTCGTCCTAAGAGACGCGAAACGAGATCAAAATACGAATAACAGATAACTTCTTAAACTAAGTTAATAAACGACTGTAGCGATTGTTAAAGTTCTCATGTTGATCTGAACTAGAGGTACAGGTTACTCGTGCGTATATACGAATATGTATACTTATTTGTTGCCAGAGAAGGAGTTATCGACAAACTCGTTGACATCACTAATTTGGCTTGTAGAGTTATTTTTGCCGCGACTAGACTGGCACGTTGATTCACCATGTCTTAGCCAATTTCTTTCTCATTGCAACTTTGCAATTAAAAAAATGTTATCCCATACTTGTCGTTTTTAGGTAAGTATGTCAATCATCGTCTATCATCGTCATCATCCCGAAAAACAACTAACGAAGAACAAACTTAACTTTGCAGTTGAAAAATGATATACTTCAATTTTTTCCCTACCTAATATTTATTATTAGTATTATGTACGGAACTCTCGCAGTCCGCCTCCTTTTCTGGAAACGATTTTGACCATGATCCTTTTTCGTAATTTCTCAGATCCAGTTTAAAAATATACTGATTTATTTAGAGGTGCAAAACAAGCTTCCTAACACCGAAAATAGATGCACTTAGACAATAGTGATACCAATGTACGAGTAGGTTCCCCTGTGACCATATTCGTGGAATACTTCGAAAACCACTTTCGTGACGTAAATAACTTTTATGAGAATTGATTACATCCGCCCACAAAAATAAAGATAAGTTTATTTGGATCGTACAGAGTCAGAAAGTCAGAGTCATGTAGAAGCATCAACCATCAACAGCCTATATACGTCCCCACTGCAGGGGCTCAGTCCTACTCTCCTACAGAGAGTGTATGGGACATAGTCCACCACGCGGGACTAGTGCGGATTGGTCGACTTCACTCACACCTTTGAATTTCCGCTCAGAAGTGTTGCAGGTTTCCTCACGATGTTTTCCTTCACAGATAAGCAATTGGATAATGTACTTGAATTGAAAAACAACTAATAGGTATACGGCTGGATTCGAACCCGGAACCCTCAGATTGAAAGTCCGCGCCAACGATTATCAAGACTTATCATTAAGTTGTTAAATATTTTAACATGGTCTTTCCGCACCATCATAGACAATTTTAGCGAAGGGGCGTGCCGACAAGGACTACAGTTCTGGAAAATCACACCTGGCCAAATCCACTCTAGAGCGCTTCTGAATGGCTACGACAATTCGCACGCAAACAATAAGGATCCTGGACGGATCCTAAGGGGGCACTCTAAGCTAAATAAACACATCAGCTACATGGGCAATGACAATAGGGCTTGTAGATTCTGTCAGGAGGATGAGAAGACGCTCTTCATCACAGCAGAAACAGACATCTCGGAGGCCACACTGCCACAACGGACAGCATCAGTACCTCCAAACCCAGACCAATCGTACGGTTCGTGACCGAGATCAGCTTTGAGGAGGTGATTTGATCCATAGGGGATTGTCACAATAGATCTGCAAAGGTCGCAGTGACTTGCAGGACACGCGGACTGCACCCCTCATATCCAAATAAATGACAACACATGATTTGAATGTATGTGACTATTTACAGAACTATGCATATTATTTTAAAACTACATTACTTTGTGACAAAATAAATTATTTTCATATGCTATACATATGATGCTTAAACTATTGTCTTCTCAACCAGGAATTTCTTAACCACTGAGCAAGTAAATGGTCTTAAGTGAATAGAAACTTTTTTCTAATAGCCAATCTCTAAATCTTTTTATAAAGCGTAGTTCTGCATTAGGATCTCTTTTTTTGAGTCTTGGATCATTTTCTGGTTTGGCGAGGAGACTGAGTTTGGGAGATCTGATTCAATTCGTTCATCACAGATAACTATATATGTACGTCGTTCATTCTCACTAGACTTCCGAGTTCCTACACCGCATTGATATCTTTGCTCATACCGGAAGGCATCATCTGCTGTACATAAATGTTCACTGCTGATCATGGGACTATCATCAATCGCCATGACGAAACTGAACTCTGCGAGTTAGGATTGGTAGCATACCTAGCCGTATGAGTGCTATGTTTATACTTTTCCCTTCGATTCGGCTCCTGCTGGTTTATCTAACAACCAAAACACTTTGATTCTGACAAATCTTTTAATTCTTCTTTCTAACTTTTTCTAGTAGCAAATCAATTAGACTTACAATCCAGAGGATCCGGGTTCGATTCCTAGTAAGGGTTCTTATCGGTACTCGGTTTAGTTGATGGTAGGACATTTTCTATGTCCGCCTGGCTACAAACAGCTGAAAGGCAGCAGAGACAGCGCTTGAGGCTTGTGGGTGAGCACGGTTTCCATCCATCATAATATTTTTCAATTATTACATAAGCTTATAAAATCCAGCTGTAATCTGAGATAAGTACTTAGCGCAGTGACAACAGTCACTAAATAGCACAACAAAATTTAAATAAATACCTTCTCTTGCGCTGAAACAGTCAGAAACAATGCCACTAGTTCAGTGCTGCGGCCCTAAAAAATTACATCGCGTAACTCTATTTTCTTCTGGTGCAGCTTCTTACTACCCAGGGTGGGTTGGAAATACCCAGCCAACCTTTATTTCCGTCTTTCCCCAACTAATCCTGTCCCCACTAGGCATGTCAAGTGCAGTCATTACAGCGTATAGATGAATCCACACAGATTTACTCAGTCAACATCTATATAGATATAAATTTTAGATGTACGTTTTACATTGGAACGGAAATACCGTCGAAATTGGCACGTTCAGACTCACCTTTGTGACTCATGCGCACCTGGTTAGTCGGTGCCTTCTTATATGACCTTAATAAACATCAGAAATGCATTCTTTTCTTAGCAGTAAATAGTTTCGTCTTTTTATAGGAAATACTGCTCATTTTACAAATGTAGAAGTTTGGATGTGATTGAACATTACAAAGAAATGGGATGAAAGAGCTCGCGAACATTACTTGCATCTAGCGACTCCCCGCGACCTAACTAGGTCGTCGGTCCATCAAGTAGGGGGACGGACCGGTAGACGTTTCCCCGTACGTGGTTGCAACTCGATAACTCTCACTCCCCATCGGTTATCCGTGCTTCGAGCGATGTGACCTGTCACTTCAGCTCGCTAACTCGTCAAGCTATGTCGGTGACCATAGTTCGTCTACGGATTTCCTCGGATTGAGATGTAGTGTGACTACAATATTAATATGGTTAAATCTTTGGAGTAAATTGGGACGTAATAGTGAGGGAAAAAAACTGCTCGATGTTATTCGAAGATTACATTAAAAATCATACACGACGCCTTTCGTACATTTCGACGAGCACCGGTTTTTCACCGTAGCCAACATATTTCAAACAAATATCTAGCAATATCGGCAATAAAACAGATACACTTTGGATTTTTGAAAATTGCGCGATCCAAGAAAATAACGTTTGGGAAGCCATGAAACATAGTCGTAAAGTGAAAAACATGTAAACAGGGCCGGCCTCGCGAGCTAAAAATACCTAATATTTTGGAATATTCTCGCAACACTCGCCATTCTACTGACAGAATGTGTTTATATTGCTAGCCGGAGCGAGCCAAGCCAAGCGGATTAGCGAAATTGCTAACTCGGGTAAAACATACCTTATCGTCCTGTAGTAAAAGCTAAGGTAATTATTTTTCGGAACTTTTACCGTTTCAAACTCCAACAATGGATCTTAAAAATCTTTTACGTTACTGATTCTCACACGTATATCTTCGGGTATATTACGGAATGGTTACAAATCAGTACCAATATTGAAAAGGCGATCAATCCCTCTCTCTCCGTCAATCTGTCCCACGTTTATTCGCTTCAGAATTATTGGCACTTCCGTCTATCGCAAAAACTTCTCGTTCCATCGAGATAAAATAAAAAGTCATTTAACTATCCCAATAAATAAATAGTAGGCCTCTAACAACGCGATTAAAGCCGAGACCACACAATCTACCTTATTAGGGGACGTAGATAAAAACGTATCCATACAAATATTATGCGACAGTGAGTGAGTTTGTTTGTTCCTCCTGACGACGTAACTGAGGGTCAGAATGACTTGAGTTTTTTGGTAGGAATAGTGGAATGGCCGTAAAAGAACATATGCTGCTTTTTATCTCGAAAGAGCTAGAAGTAACCGAGGAATACTTTTCACAGTACACGAAGAAATCGCGGATAAAAGATAGTAGGTAATAAATGATGAACATGGGGCACCCAGATAGATCGTCACATCTAGAGTGCAGTCCACTAAAAACAAACACCCTAACAACCTCAACCTAGTTTCCTAAGCAACAAGGATCGGACGACCATAATAGGACATCCTGTCGTCCCTCCGGTGTAAACTGGCAACCACAGGAAGGCAGTGGTAGTACGGTATCGTCCCGTCCCGCTGCAGCCTGAAACTGCAGAGACGTGGATGTCTGGCCACGGGGAGGAGCACTGGAGTGTTCGTGGAGTTCCCAGGGCTCCTCGACTTGCGCAGAGTATGACCACCGAGAGGGTTTTAGGCGACAGAAATTCCACACTTCCACGCACACAAAACCCGACTTCTTTCTTTAGGACTCGGGTATCTTTAAAAGATTTCCCCCTCGCAAAAAAACAAGGATCAATATCAAATGACGTCAACAAAATCATCCTAGCTGCAACAATGAAAGGATCCTTAGTGATTGCGCTACGTGACTTTTTGTGAAGGGATTTGCCACAATCACGCTTGGCTGGCGGATCGGTAATCGCGATAAGATGTTATTATTAATGTAAAGGTAGTGACTGCTGCCATCCTTTTTCCATTAGCCGCCTCGGAAGCACCCTCATAAGGTGATACTATTGTAAAGCGAAGACCACACGGCCAGCTTACATAATAGCGATAAATGTTACCAAAGTATAAAAAACCAGAAGATTCAAATGTTCTCCATTTTTTCTGGATAGTGCTTTTTTAGCTCTACGGAAACCACATATTATGTAGGAATCTGAAAGCCAAAGTAGACACACTGAGATCATTAGAGTATGGCAAATGGAACACGGTTGAAATTGGAACTCGACAAGCGTTTTGGAATGGTGCCGGTGCGCGGGAGTTTGCCGACGTGTATTTATAGCTGAGTGACCAATCCGTGTGGATTGAGTCTGAAGCTTATGGCGACAATGTCGGAATTCGATGTTACGTAACTAGTACATTTGTTTACAAGAGAATTTTAGAAACGAGAGAGTGCTTGCCTTCGCGATGAAAACCTTCAAATAAAATAAAACACGTTAGCTACATGCTCCTTTCTACTCAGAACTAAGCATCAAAGCCACGGCTTTCCGAGGGAGATTCTTTGAATGTGGGCAAGTGACCATAGTGGATATTGGATACTGGAGGCCAATGTGAACCCAGCTTTAGAATAGGATAAACCAATGTCATCCCGTAGGTGTAGTGATTAAAAGTCTACTACTTTTCATGCTAAGTCAAAAACTATGCAGCAAAGAAAAATCTGTTTGAAACTTCAAACCCCTATTTATTACCCTTTTCAAATAAAAATATTTCATCAATTATGTCCTTTATGGCACCTGTTTCTTCGCTATTCCAAGACGATAGCATTAGTAGGTTCTGAGATAGCTGTGACAGACGAACGGACGGACAGACAGACAGTGAGATTATAAGGAAACCGTATTTTCATCGGATGCTCGGATCCCTACGAATCTGTTTATCCAAAGCTTTCTCCCTTTAAATGCCCGCTTCCGCTCTTACCCGAGCCGAGTATCAGAAATATCGTCATAGTCATATGAAAGGACAATGAAGCTAAATATTCATCTGAGTGTGTACGATGAATCAGCTTGGTGCAATTAGACTGAGAAAAATAGCTCGAACGTCCCAAATAGCTTTAATTTATGCAGCTCTATTTTGCGATACATAAACTAGAGATTTTTATTTTGGCTGACTCTATTTTTATTTTTAGGAGTCCGTATCAAAAGGAACAAAACGGAATGCTTTTGTGTGGACGCAGACGAACTAAAGTCAAGGACACAGCGCGACGAGTCAGTGAGCTGAAGTGACAATGGGCAGGTCACATCCCTCGGATGACCGATGGGGAGTAAGAGTTAAGGAGAGCCGTCCGACCGTCCTTTGATCGACGACCCAGTAAAGGTCCCGTAGAGTCGCTGGATGCAAGTAGCCATGTAGGATTGCTATGCAACTTTGTAGACACAATGAAGATAAAACAATATATCCCGTCGGCGGTACAGCAAAATCTTTTTCGATATTTCCCGTTTGTACTAGAACTTATTTGTAAATGTCAAAAGTTTTTTGAAATGAAACCTATGTATGAAACTAATACTCGTAATCGGTTGTGGTTGCTAAGAGTGGTCATATTCATAGTGGGAAATTCAAGAGACTCCTCAACGAATCGAGTTTTCGTCTAGGGTGAAAATCAAAAGAATACTCACGCGAAGATCATAATGTGTAGATGTCTAAAAATATGCTCTAATGCGAGAGACTGTGTGAATATATAAATAAATAGCTCGTAAAAAGTGATTCGAGTCGCGCAGTGCAAAAACACTTCTTACAAATCGCTCCATGAGTTACTCGTACTAAGCGTTAGAGCGTTAAAATGAATGAAACTTTTAACGATATTTGAGTTATATCGTTGTTTTTTGTGTCCTCGCCCTTATAAAAAAACTTTCATCGTTTATTTGTTTAGATAATGAGAATAATAAATCTAATATAAAAAATACATTCGAGTAAATTGGTTTTTCGAATTTTGGGAGCCTTTATTTAGACGAGTAAAAAATTGAATAATATTCATCATCAACAGCGTATATATGTCCCCACTGCAGGGAAGCTTACTCTCCTACAGAGAGAATCTCCTACAAATATAAATTGGCTTGTTGCGATATCGTGTTAAGGAAACTAGCTAAACTAAAACACAGACCGAAACGTTAATAAATCTATTTTTATTATTTGAGACAAGGGGGGTGGTCCACCGGGCCCAACCATTCACTGCGACCTTGATAGATCTATTGTGACCCCTATGTGGTTAAAGCACTTCCCCGAGGCCCACTCCGATCATATATCGGACGATGTCTCCAGGGGTGGAGGCCTTAATATCGTCTGGTGTGACGATATGGCCTCCAAGGTACTTTTGTCTACTGTGATGGAGTGCATCGCAGTGACAGAGGATGTGGATAGGTGTCTCCTCTTCCTCTTTACAGAATCTGCAAATCTTATCGTCTCCTAGACGCATATAGGTCAGGTGCTTGTTAAGTTTGCAGTGCCCTGTGAGCGTTCGTGACAGAATCCTTAAAGGATTTCTATCTAAGGAAAGTGCTTCTCTTGCAAACTTTGCGTTGTAGCCTGCTAGAAGCGCTTTTGAGTGGTCTTGACCTGGTGTCGCTTTCCAGTATCGTAGTCCTTGCTCGCGGGACCAGTTTGCCAAGACACTCCTAATGACGCACGAGGAGACGCCCACAATCGGTTCTGGACCAATTATTTGACCCTCGGCGCCAGCTCTAGCCAATTCATCGGCGGCTTCGTTGCCGCCAATGCCGCAGTGTCCAGGCACCCATCTGAGAGTTACTGAGTTGGCAGCTCCCAGTTCATTGAGTTTCTGGACACACTCCATAGTCAACTTGGAGGTAATTTCATATGACATGAGGGCCTTCAGTGCAGCCTGGCTATCCGATAGGATAACAATTTTCTTGTTCTTGTACGAGCGAAGTAGGTTTTCGTGTACGCAATGAATGATTGCGAACATCTCAGCTTGGAACACCGTTGAGTGCTTCCCTAGGTTGACGTATTCGTCCACTCTAGGACACACTCCGTGCACCCCAGCCCCTGCTTGCCCGTTTTTCTTTGATCCATCTGTGAACCAAATGAGCTCTCCGGACTGAAGTTCAGGTTGGTCTTCCTCCCAATCAGTCCTTTGAGGCAAATGCACCTTGTAAAGCTTTTGAAAGCTGAATTCCTTCATCAAGGTGTCCAAGGGCATTGCGCTGATGTCGCTGCGCATGAGATCTGATTGCAGTTTTCTCATGGCCGATGATTGCCAGTTGTAGTTGGAACTGACACGTGTGCGGAGCATTGCCATCCTCGCCTCCATTTGCACCTGAAGGTGTAGAGGGGTAAGGTTTAGCATCGCTTCCAGCGCCGCTGTAGGTGACGAAGATAAGGCGCCCGTGGTAAGCAGGCAGGCCATTCTTTGAAGTCCATTTAGCTTCTTGATGCATGTCACCTGGTTGGTCTTGCCCTGCCACCCCACACAGCCGTAGGTGACCATGGGTCTCGCTATAGCCGTGTAGAGCCACAGTGCGATCTTTGGCTTAAGACCCCATTTAGCACGAACCATCCGGTGACATACTCCCAGTGCCATCTTGGCCTTCTTGATCACATAGTTAATGTGTGAGTTCCAGGAGAGTCTGTGATCGAGGATTACTCCAAGATACTTGACCTCGCTGGAGAAATTGATTGTTTTACCAAAGAGTGTTGGTGGCTTCAAGAGCTCCAGCCTTCTCTTTCTGGTAAAGGGGACGATAATCGTTTTCCCCGCGTTGACAGAGAGCTGAGACTCTCCGCACCATGTTTGGACTATATTCAAAGCCGTTTGCATTAGATCCGATATGACACTCGGAGATTTCCCCACCACGGTCACCACCAGATCATCTGCATAGCCTTGAGTGTCAAAGTGAGCGTTGTTTAGCTCTTTTAGGAGGCCATCGACTACTAAGGACCACTCGAGTGGGGACAGCACGCCTCCTTGGGGGCATCCACGCGTAAGTTTCACTTTAATGGTGTCGTCCATTAGTGTCAATGTCGCCTCCCTGTTTCGTAGCATCGCCTCCACCCAATTTATGGTTGTAGAATCAATGTTACGCCGTGTCATACTTTCCAGTATGATGTTTGTGGAGGTGTTGTCAAACGCCCCCTCTATATCCAGAAAGGTGCACAGGGCGACTTCTTTGTCGTCCATTGCTCTTTCAAGTCGGTCTACCAGTGCCAAAAGTGCACTTTCGGTTGACTTTCCTTTCTGATAGGCATGTTGTCTTGGATGTAGGGGCTCCTTTGATAGGTAGCTTTCCCTGATGTAGACATTAAGTACTTTCTCCATGGTTTTTAGCATGAAGGAAGTTAGACTGATCGGTCTATAGGACTTGGGTTGGGACTTATCTTTGTCCCCTGCTTTGGGGATAAAGGTGACCCTTACCTTAGTCCACGCTGTGGGTATATATCCCCAGGCATAACTGGCTCTGAATACCTTCAACAGCGTAATTAGGATGAGATTTATTCCCTGCTGCAGTAGAGCAGGAAATATCCCATCTGGTCCGCTGGTCTTGTAGGGCTTAAAGGAGTTTACCGCCCATCTGACTCGGTCGGGTCTGAAGATCTGGGAGGCTCTTCGCCAATCGTCGGTGCCTGGTCGTGTCTTCTTAGGCACTTGCTCCGAGATTCCCGTTCCACAGGGGATAGACACTGAACCAGGGAAGTGGGCTTCAGCCATGAGCTGCAATGTTTCCTTCGCCGAGTTCGTGTATGTACCATCTGGTTTCTTTAATAATCCTAGATGGAGAGCTGGGGCCTTGGAGAGGACCTTGTGGATTCTAGCGGACTGTGAGGTGCTGTTTATTGCCCCACAAAATTTCCGCCACGACCTTCTCCTGGCCTTCCTGAGCTCCTTGTTGAAGTGCGTCAGTGCCTTCCTGTAAGCGTCCCAGTTATTGTCGCTCTTCGCCCTGTTGAAAAGGGTCCGTGCTTTTTGCCTAAGTCGCTGTAGTGTCTTGTTCCACCACGGTACATTGCGGTTGGTAACTGTAGTTTTAAGGGGACAGTTGTGTAGGTACGCTGTCATGATACCTTGCTCCAATGCCCCCGCTGTGGTCTCCAGTTGTTCTAACGATCTGACTGTTTTGCTTACCGAGCCAAGACTTACTTCTAGGTCTTCTCGAAATCCGTTCCAATTGCACGCCTTGGGATCGCGGTAGTGGTTGACTTGCTCTTGCGCGCTGCCAGGCAAGTCCAGACGTATGTGTCTGTGGTCGGACAGCGATGCCTCGTTTGAGACGTGCCAGCCCGATATCCGGTTGTATATTCGTCCGGAGCAAAAGGTGATATCTAATACCTCCTGTCGAAGGCTTGTGACAAAAGTTGGTATGTTGCCAGTGTTAAGTACAAGGAGGTCATTTGATACCAGATAATCATATAGGTACTCACCTCTGGAGTTGGTGTCAGTACTACCCCAGGTAGTGTGGTGTGCGTTAGCGTCGCAGCCCACAAGTAGTGGGATGTCCTGACTGATGCTGTAGTCCACTAGTGGTGTTAAGACTGCAGTAGGGTCTGACTCGGTGCCGGGTAGGTATACAGAAGCGATGATGATCTTGCCTCCGTTCCCTGGAATCATTGCATACGCAGCAACCACGTCATCTGTACATAGACAAGGAATAGTTAAAAATTTTACATTCTTACTAAATAGTATACATGATCTGGGCTTGGAGCCGTTGGTGTTGTATAGTACATTACCTGCGGCATTGAGGCCCATGACCCTGTTGCCGTTAATCCACGGCTCTTGTAGCAAGGCTACATCAAGGTTTTCATCGGTGAACCTTTGGCACAGCACAGCTGTTGCTGCTTTCGCATGCCTGAGGTTGACTTGAATGATTTTGTTCATGGTTGTATGAAGATTTTATTGTGTTGGGGAGGTGAAAAGTTTAAATGGGAGTTGGGGTGTGTAGGGAAGGGTATATGTGCGTCTTGTCTGTTGTTTCTGTTTCGTTCGGGGAGTGAGTGGGGAGTATTAATTGTTGAGCGGGTTCTTCGAGGCCTTGAGACTGGTGTGCTCTCGGCCTAGACTCGGTAGTTGAGTTGGCCGTCGAGCATGCCCGCCCCTGGCGCCTCGGAACCTCGCTGTGGATCCGGTTTGGGTACGGGCTGTTCCCGCACCTGTACCTCTGCTACTATTGGACCCTCTACTTGGGGTGCCACGATACGTGCCTCTTCCTCGTTCAACTGGTTGGACTATGGAAGTCGGCGCCTTGTAGCTAGTTGACGGCTGAGGCTCCGGAGCAGTGGCGTTTTGCGATGGTTGAGGCCGGGGTGAGCTAGAACTGGTCGCAGTACGGGGCTCTGCGGTTTGCGTAGCCACCTGTACCTCGACCTCGCTCTGCTCCTCCCTCCCCCCCTCCGCTGCCTGCCCTTTGCCCCTAAGCCTCACCGTAACTATGTTAACGCTGTAGAAGATGCTGCAGCCCCGCTCCTGGAGGACCATCGCTTCGGACTCGTCGAGGCAAAAGGTTACCGTTTGGCCTTTTTCCCCGACCTTCCTGTTGACGACCCTCCAGGTACTGAGCGGCACATCATTTTGTATCCGCAGTCGTTGCATTAGTGCGTTCGGCTCCAGCGGGGTGCCCGGGAACCAAGCCACAGCAATGCGTTGCTTCGGCAAGCTGTCCACTGTCTGCATCCGCGCACCTTCGTACGGCACCACCTCGCCAATATGCGCTCTGAGCCACTCTTTCGAGTGTTCATCTGCGCACATCAGCGCGATGCCGCCGGACTTGAGCGAGCAGCCTGCAAATCGTGGACCTTGCGAGTGTTCACCACTGTCGATGACGGAGTTGAGTTTGTCGATGAACTTCTCTAACTCCTCGGGGCCAATGGGGCGTGAAGCATCCACTACGCCAATACGTATGGAGCCCGCCACCTGCCTGTAAGACGGCCTACTCATAGGCTCCTTTTGCCGCGGAACTTTATCCGGTTTCTCCAAAGAGGACGAACTTTTGTCCAGGCGTGGCCGTTTTTCCGGCCTCGTCTGGTCCTCCTTAGAAGTACCTGGTTGCGGCTGTGGGTTTTCGCTAAAGCGTAAAGGGCGCTTACACAGTTCTTTCGCCTCCTCGTAGTTTACGCCTTGAGCCAGTAGAGTGTTCAGGCGCCGTTTAGCAGCACCCGCCCTTCTCTTCCTTCGGGGGGGCCGGGTGGCGTTTGCCTTCCCGTTGCCCTCTCCGGCTTGCGTTTTGTCGACAGTGTTGTCGATGTTTGTGGACGGTACCATATCGCTGTCAGGATCTTGCGATCCTTCAGCCCTTGGACCCATCTGCTCGTCTATCAGACTGACTATATCCTCCGTTGGGCTTAGTGCAGCCTCTTCTTCGGATATAAGGGTGTTAAAAATTTGGTCTATTTCAGAGTCCATAAAATTCCCACGAGTAGCTAGGGAAATGTGGTCGACCCTCGCAGAGCCCCGCTTGCGAGGGCAAGGCTAATTAGTGTTTGAGGTCGCCTGTTATCAAACACCCACCGTTTACGACTGAGTGACCTCTCAGCCATGCATCCATCGGCACGGTACGGATTACACCTTGGATTAGGGATTTTGGGAGTTGAGGTTTACTCCTCCAGGAGAGACGGGATTGGGATCTGGGGTAGGAGGGAGATAGGGCTAATAGAGAAAGGATGAAGGGTAAAGGAGTACTCTACATCCGTAGAGCACCTGCCGTGTTTAGCCAGCAGCTAGAGAGAAGTTTTTAGGCTAGTCGCTAACTGTTGTTGCCCAGGGTGGACCAGGAGTGACCCGTTACGTTCCTTTTGGTTTTTTAGGTCCGCCAGGACTGCAACGTGCCTCTCACACGAGGAGGTACACGAACAGGATTCCCACCCCTTAATAAATCTAGGGAAGTGATAAAATAAAAGCACTGTTCAGAGGAATAACCTTTATATTCATTTCATCCAGTTTTAATCTTAAACTATGCACTTAAGTCTAAGTTACAACGTGCTCATTAACCGCACTTCTCGTTAACAGAAAATTTTTTTTGTTACAATTTAATGAGCAATACAATCGCCATTTAACACAATTGCTTTAAAAATTAAATACTCTTCTCTCTTGTGTCTTTTATTCATACAGTTATTACTCATACAATGTGTCTGAATGCAGCAGTACGAGTGCTGTAACTTTTGGGAATAAAATTCCCAGCACAGCACAGCCACGGTACAACTTCAGTGGAACTTGGAATACACGAAAAATGCCCCTTTTAAATGATTGACATAACACATTTTGGATATTAAATTAACATACTTGTTAAGTTAAGTTGTCCCATGGCTGGAATGCTGGGAATTTTATTCCCAAAAGTTACATTACTCGTACTGCTGCATTCAGACACATTGTATGAGTAATGTAACTTTTGGTAATAAAGTTACTAGCATTTCAGCCATGGAACAACTTCAGTCGAACTGATGGGTATACACGAAATTTTGGTGTACTGCAAAACCTTCGTGTGTCTACTGGCTAAATATATCCGATCTTGATACGTTTCGATCTACATAATTAAGAGAACTTATTAGTTATTATTAGAGACTTTTTCAGTTGCATTTGGCGATTGCGTTGCTCCGACATTCATATTGAACGTCAATAAGCTATTGGTAATTGTATCAAAACAATCTATTAATAAAAATAATTTGTCATTGTATAAAAATAAATTTGTATACATGTGTATACAATATAAGCACAATGAAATTGTCGTTTGTCATGGCAATTGATTTATATTTAAATACTTGTGATAAATCAAAATATTGATTCATATTTCTTGGTTGTATATACATAAGAGAAGATAATAGAAAATTTGTGTGTATATAAACAAAACAATGCATATCAAACGACAATTTCATAGTTTTTATTATATCCACAATACGTTGCAAAAACAACAAATTAACTAAATTCCAAGTTAACATAGGAAAATTGTCAAATAAATTTTATGATTTGCTAAATTGTGATGTATAATATAATATAGTACGAAAATGTGAGATACATTAAAAAATATTATGACGAAGTAAAAAATACCCCTCTCATTTCATCGGTTTATACATATGTAAATCTCCACACGTGTAATTTATTGTTCACAATAGATCCGATTCATAAACATTGAAATACTTTCGATAACTTCATTAGAATTCCGTCACCTGAATGGTTTAATAGGCTGTACCACTTGGCACACACTGGAGCACAATCGGAACATCAATGACTTTCAAAATTATCAAATTATTGTAATTCTTATAGATGTATTTATTTTAAAAAGTACCTTCAGCTGCATATGTTGCACACACCTTAATATAATCATCAGTATGTTGAGGAAAATGACAATTAAAATTGAATGTGTCAAGGTTCAAAAGTGGATACATATTTTTGTATTGGAGTGTACAAAGCTACTCGTATGTAGATGTTTATGAAACATACTCGTACCATGTCACATGCATACCCACTTGCTTCTATTCTACTAGACTCGCTGTAGCACCCACCCACTGTATTTATACAAAAAAATTAATTTAGACAACTTTAAAAACCCGGAGTGGTTGTACTCTTTGCTGGTTTTTAAGAGTTCCGTAGTCAAACAAGGAACCCTTATAGTTTCGCTCTGTCCATTTGTCTGTCCGCGGTTTAGCTCAGAGACTCTTACTACTAGCTGTAATTTGATACGGATATACATATTAATCACGTCAACAAAGTGATAGAATAAAATCTTGAAATAAAATTGGGGTCGGGGTGAGGGTTTCGCGTCTACCAACGCGCCCGAAACGGGTGGGGGTCAAAAATATTGAGGGTCTAGGAACACTACTTTTCGATTCAGGAGTTCCGTTTGCGAAATAGTAAGTCTTTTTCAGACTAAAACGGTACAAATTTGCGTACATATGAAGCTGATTATACTTTTCCCAAACATACAAAAAACAATACATATTTAAGTCTGTCCAAAATGAAGTTACATTTGGAAGCGGTTCGTGCTTAAGTGCATCCCAAGATAACAGGTGAAAATCTTTCAAACTCAGATACACTTCGATAACTGCGCTATGTAGAATTTTCACAATAATTTTATTTTAAACTTCAACATCGTTAAAAAACTTACCGATTAATAATATCATCTAAAAACCCTTTGCATCCTTTTGATCACTAGAAAAGAGGTATTTTCGATTCAATTTTTTATTTTTGTGAAAGCTTCCTAAAAAGACGAGATTTAGTGAAATTACATATTATTTATTAATAAGTACCAATTGGAATCCACATCGTACATTGCACACAATATTACATAATTATCGAGAAACCACTCTTGCGCACTATTAACTACATCTATTACACACTCCCAGTATATGATGCTAGGATTAGCAACCACAGACCACCTAGCGAGACGGACAACGTTCATTGCGATGAGGTATAAAGGGGGGAAAGGAATGCATGCTGATTGGCCCCAATAGGAGAGAAGTGCACGCTCATTGGTCAATTCAAATTCACGCAACGTTGTAAGTGGTCGGAGACAAACTCGATAAGACATATAAGTAAGATGTGTTGCTTAAAATGTTCGCAGTTACATGCGTCTCTGTGTTAGGTGGTCCGTGTACGCAACAAACACTCGAATACAAAATCGAGAGATATATTATCAGTGGGGACGATTCGTTCCACTCACTAGCACCAAAACCGGCTGCGTGAAAATCGTCCAAAATTAAAACATAATCCTATTCAATTGTACTATTTACAGAAACTATACAACGTTTACATCGGTAAAAATCATTGGTAAAAATATTAAATAGTGTAAACGTTTGCGATTCCAATTTACAAATCATACCATATACAAACTGATGATAACAAAATAATAATAAAGTTTTGTGTGTGATGTTTATTTCATTTAGAGAACATCATTGCAGTCCTAACATATAAAATCCATTCAGACTATTAAAAAAATCATTTCTAAATATAAATTTATCATTCTTAAAACTACAATAGATGACTTCATAGTCAGTATCAAATATGAGTACGACTTGGTATAAACTTGTACAAATGAAGGTATACACTTTCTAGTGTAAAACATAATTGATCGAAACTATTGAAACTGATTGCAGTTCAATAGATATATTCCATTAAAATATAAAAATATTTCATTTGAAACGGACTTCAATTATTGCGATCGCAAAAATGGTTAGGTCGATCTACTGCCTCTCAAACATTCCGCCAGGGGTAATTTATGCCCACCTAAACATACTCTATAATTCTAAATATAAAGCATGTTCTTTGAAAAGAGACATAACATATGATTATGAATTACCCCTAGATGAATGTTTCAGGAGCAACAGACGGACTAACCTGCAGAAAATATACAAATGCTTTATTTCATTTCTGGCTGGTGATTTAAAAAATATAAAAGCCTATCATATTTATAAATAACTAGATAGATATAATATATTTTAAGGTTTAAAACACCAACTGCCGCTAAAGTTTTAACTTAAAAAAACATTCAACACGATTCTATAAATCTGCCAAGTAAGAGTAATTAAAGCAAATCATAAGCGAAGGGCACAAATCTCGAATACTCTACACGCTTATGTCTAAACGATTCCGTACACAAAATATGTCATTTATACTTATTTTTCAATTATGCTAAATCTACACGTACACGATCCACCGAATAGTAGACGATTATATAGCCACGTCAAGGATGCGCTTCCATTACGCACACAAACTCTGTTAGCACATCACAGTCATCTCGGTGATTAGCGGAATTGTATAAATAATAAAAAATTTATATTAAAATAATAAAAAGCGTGTAAAAATTTCGATAAATTTGACTAAAAAATAAATAGGGTTGGGTATTTACGCGGCATTGCGTTTCGTGCCCGAATTATGGTTCAAAATACATTCTGTGAGAAGCAATATTTCATTAATAAGCTGTAGTTTACGAAAACCATTGTCAAATATATTATTAATAGAAATAAAAGCAATAAACCATTTGTTTAATAAACTCATACAATTTCACTAACCAGGCACATCTGGCTAACAAAGTACAGCCTTTCCCTACAGCGCGACCCCGTTCACGATATAAACTTTAAGTGACACTTTAAACCTATCACAATTTACTTGTGTATCCTTATCTAGGGGATTGCTGGACGCCTGTTTCATTAAGTAACATTTGATAACAATAATAAAACAATATGCGAATTCCATAAAACTCTGCCTAACAATGGAACTAATCATTCCCCAATACATCTCAGCCACGTATATGTTAACTTAAAGAAACAAGCGTCTAATTTTCGTCCGTCTATTATAGAACAATCATAAAACGGCCAAATTGATGTCAATTTATTCCTCAATAATATCCTTATTTCATTTTGTTATTTAACATTAAACGTGATAAGTTACACCATTTCGGCCTTTCAATGATTGTGTATACTTAAGAATAGTCTTATAACTAGTTAAAAAGCTATCCCATTTGGCTTCTTTCAAGTTGAACCATAATTATGTCTTGTTATATTTTAATCTAATCTATTTAAAAAATGCCTTATTTTGGTATCGCTGTTACAAAATTCGTATAATCTTCATATTATTTATACATTTAAAATAATTTGACAAACCTATTTCTAACTCAGCTTGAGCAACAACGAAACATCGATCTGTACAAGTCTGTCGAAAATTATCATATAAATAGATAGGCATATACGCACAGTGCTATATCTTACAATAAAAAGTTACTTCATTTAGGATTTGTGATAATATTTTAGTGAGATCTTTTTACTTTTTTCTTCAATATGTTCTTTAGTTTGTTCCACGTCAATACAGTCACTAAAAAGTAAGTTATTCTATGTTTTATTTAACTTTAACTTATTGGTAGTCTACATGTATGTAAATAGATACAAGACATAAATTATAAGTTCACCTTTTTATTATTAGCGAGCGATGCACAAGCCTTTTGTGCAGTTTGTTTCATTTATAAAATCATAAAACATGCAAAAATCCCCACCACAACAACAACAAAAATAACAAAAATGAAATCGGAAGACAGAAATGATAATAATTTGGAAGACCCCGTGGTGATATTTCTTTAAACGATACAAAAAGAAATAGACACTATGTGTAAACAACTATCGTAGGAATATTCAATTAAATGCTATTTATATGGCATCCGTTGCTGTACCTAAGGTAAATAATTAAATTAAACGTAACCAAGCACACACACACACGCGCACTGTTGTCTTGAAACAAACCTGCACATTGGTGCTACGTCACACGCGGCCGTCATTCAAGTCGAGATCACATCAACGCATCACCTGATCTACCAAGTGGCTGTACAAAAATAATATGTTATATAGATCGCTACACTGCTCTGTCATATTAAGTAAAACGATGCCGTCGTGAAGACGAAAAACTAAGTATCTACGTTGCTTTGCCAGGCCCGCCGTGATCCGAAACATCGTATCAATGGAGACACCACAGACTAGGGAATATTGTTGTATTTCATGTAGCGAGTGCTCCACACCGACCCGACTATAATAAGTTCAGGGCGTGAATTCACTAAGCACAACATCCTTACAATACGGCTCAAGTATGTCTTTGTTCACGTCATTTGATATTGATCCTTGTTGGATAGGAAACTAGAGATAATGTCGACGGTTTGTCATTCGTCATCGGTGTGGAGACCCACTACATTTTGAGCAATATGTTACAAGTATTCAACCTCGACTCATACAACGGCAGTGTTTGCGCGAAACACCGTCATTGGCCGCACGCACACAATAGTCCGACAACGCGATGCGGCGGGCGTCGCCCGAAGGCCTCAAAAGAAGCCGATCAATTCCTACTCGATGTTAGTTCGGGGCCCGTCGATGGGCATAGTGTGCAGCACCTCGTCCAATAACTGCAACGCCCTGGAAAACAAATGATCAACACATAAATCATAAAACAAAATTAAAGGTTTACACTACTCGCACGCAATGTTTGCCCCTCTGAAGTCAGGCTCTCTGGAATTTCGCGCACGCATACAGTCGGGACCAGTCGATGTGGCGTACCCTGAAGGAGGCCTGTGTCCAGCAGGGGACGTTTCCCGGCTGATGATGATACAGTCGGAATGTACGTGTATCATTTTCGATAATAATTATCCCACACTAGGACATTTCTTTCCACCAGCTAACTTGCCTTACCTCCCATTTATACGTTGATAAATGATACTTCGCAGTCATTTGCAGCTAACTTCATAGAAGCAAAAATAATGTGCAAGTACAGTACGAGACTTAGTCCCACATTTCAATGTTAATGAGTCGTTTTATTAGGCTATTTTATTATTTTTTATGCCGCATAAATACGCAGGTGGCAACATCATAGAAAAATAGAAATATATTCATTACATACTTAAACGAAGTAAACATATCGGTAGTATAAACAAATGAATAATATTAACGAATTAAGAGTAAATAAATATTAGTCGAAGCCTAGTCAGAAAAAATAGACGTTCATATTATGAAACTTGTCAATTAACTGATTAAAAACTATTGAACCAAGTACATCTCCTGATTTTCAAATTCAAATAGTTTAATTGCATATTACTACTACTATGCTTATACTATTGCCAAATTTCTCGCATGACCATGGCTTTTAGGGTAAGTTTCGCATACAGCAGTTGCTCGCTCTATACCGCCTTGCTTTTTTTGGAGAGAGATCATAAAATTATAACAAATAATTACTGTATTTTAAAAATCAGCTGATAATGAGGATAAAACTCAAAACTACGCAAAAAAAATTGATGAAATTTTTAAAATCTAGCTCTCGCACGCTTTACGCCAGGCTATTATTACTCTTTTTTATATTTTTACCATTAGATGTGCTTATAAAAGTGCTTATAAAAGATAAAAAACATGTGCCCGTTCAAGTGTGTAATTATGCAGCTGATGATAATTATAAAATTCAAAACGACGCAAAGAACCAAAGTTCAATTTTTTTAGATCTAGCTCTCGCACGCTTTACGACAGGCTATTATTACTCTTATTGATATTTTTACCATTAGATGAAAAGTGCTTATAAAAGATATAAAAACATGTGCCATGTTCAAGTGTGTAATTATGCAGCTGATGATAATTATAAAATTCAAAACGACGCAAAGAAGCAAAGTTCAATTTTTTTAGATCTAGCTCTCGCACGCTTTACGCCAGGCTATTATTACTCTTATTTATATTTTTACCATTAGATGAAAAGTGCTTATAAAAGATATAAAAACATGTGCCATGTTCAAGTGTGTAATTATGCAGCTGATGGTAATTATAAAATTCAAAACGACGCAAAGAAGCAAAGTTCAATTTTTTTAGATCTAGCTCTCGCACGCTTTACGCCAGGCTATTATTACTCTTATTTATATTTTTACCATTAGATGAAAAGTGCTTATAAAAGATAAAAAACATGTGCCATGTTCAAGTGTGTAATTATGCAGCTGATGATAATTATAAAATTCAAAACGACGCAAAGAAGCAAAGTTCAATTTTTTTAGATCTAGCTCTCGCACGCTTTACGACAGGCTATTATTACTCTTATTTATATTTTTACCATTAGATGGAAAGTGCTTATAAAAGATAAAAAACATGTGCCATGTTCAAGTGTGTAATTATGCAGCTGATGATAATTATAAAATTCAAAACGACGCAAAGAAGCAAAGTTCAATTTTTTTAGATCTAGCTCTCGCACGCTTTACGACAGGCTATTATTACTATTATTTATATTTTTACCATTAGATGAAAAGTGCTTATAAAAGATAAAAAACATGTGCCATGTTCAAGTGTGTAATTATGCAGCTGATGATAATTATAAAATTCAAAACGACATAAAGAACCAAAGTTCAATTTTTTTTATCTAGCTCTCGCACGCTTTACGCCAGGCTATTATTACTCTTATTGATATTTTTACCATTAGATGAAAAGTGCTTATAAAAGATAAAAAAACATGTGACATGTTCAAGTGTGTAATTATGCAGCTGATGATAATTATAAAATTCAAAACGACGCAAAGAACCAAAGTTCAATTTTTTTTATCTAGCTCTCGCACGCTTTACGCCAGGCTATTATTACTCTTATTGATATTTTTACCATTAGATGAAAAGTGCTTATAAAAGATAAAAAAACATGTGACATGTTCAAGTGTGTAATTATGCAGCTGATGATAATTATAAAATTCAAAACAACGCAAAGAAGCAAAGTTCAATTTTTTTAGATCTAGCTCTCGCACGCTTTACGCCAGGCTATTATTACTCTTATTGATATTTTTACCATTAGATGAAAAGTGCTTATAAAAGATATAAAAACATGTGACATGTTCAAGTGTGTAATTATGCAGCTGATGATAATTATAAAATTCAAAACGACGCAAAGAAGCAAAGTTCAATTTTTTTAAATCTAGCTCTCGCACGCTTTACGCCAGGCTATTTTTACGAATATTATTTACGTTTTAGATATAAGATGAGTAGTGTTTATAAAATATGTATTCATGTACTTTAAGCGACAAAATTATTGCTAATTATACGAGGAGGACACATGTTCAACAACAGATTTATGCAGCTTATGGTGATGATAAAATTCAAAACGACGCAAAACATCAAAGTTGAATTTTTTTAAATCTACCTCTCGCACGCTTTACGCTAGGCTATTATTACTAATAATTGCTATTTAAAAATAAAACAGACGATGCTTATAAAAGTGTATTCCTGTACTTAAAGAGACAATAATATTACATGTTCAATAGTGGACTTATTCAGATGATGTTTATGAGAGCACTGATAAATTATTTTAATTTTATTTAAAACTACATAATACGCATCGGCTGTGAAAATTTTGCAACAGAGTAATTAAATTGTATTTACATATAAAATAAACACAATAAATACGTAGTTACCTGTGCAAATGTACTTCAACCCAGCACGGTGTTTCCTTGATAGACGTGCGAGGATAGTCTGGGCCCCAGCCTTTCACAAACGATAGCCGCACAATGCAGAGCCGGCGCAGGTCGTCGACCCCTATCCCCGCCGCTGCAGTCAGACCTGTGCATTGTGAAACTAATAATGTATTTATCATTTGCTGCTCTTCTATACTCGGACCGACCATTGCTAGATCTCAACATTCATTAACTTTCATATTTCACGATCGCGAGCGACTGGAAATCATTAATATTTTTCCCAGTTTAAAAATAAAACAATTTAACAAATTCTAACTTATCTTTTACTAGAAACCAGAATAAAAACTCAATATTATTTCAGACCGACATGTACGCTATTTATAGTAAGTAACAATTTGTTTGATTGGAAAACAAATCGCGATTGGTCAAGTTTTAATTGGCAAGAAAGGCGGGATTGTAGACGTTGGTCACGCCTGGTCGATCCGAGTATAGATAAATGTAAATTGTAAAATGTAACTGTAACACTTACTGTACTTACATTTGTTAACGGTAGGGTGCGCTGGTTGGATATGGCCCGCCACCGCCGCGGCCTGGGCAGCAGCCGCGGCCTGGGCAGTAGCGGCCTGAGATTGCATTTGACGATGGCATTGGCGAAGATCGAATACCTAAAACGTACACAAACAATTAGACATACTTTTAGCTCAGCATACCCTAGACCAGCCATTTTCAAACACCTGCGCCAAAACAAACGAAGCGCATCATGTCTTGTCAAAAGGATGAAACACGCAGCATAACATGTTTCAACAATTTTCCACTGTAATTAATCAATACTTGTGTAATACAAAAATAGTATTAAAGTATTTTCGTTTTGATGAGTTTATGATTCCGTTTTATGGTTTTACGGTAGTCTAGTGTTTAAAAAGGTTTTCGTCGCTACAACAGTTTGAGAACCGCTGCCCTAGACAGACATATTATAATTTGAGTATAAATAATTAGATATTTACAGATAAGCAGTAATATTTTTTCTCTAATTACTAGATTAGAACAGAATTACTTTCAGTTGCGATCAACAATATGAACTGAATTAACATTAAACAAGTCAGACGGGTGATCTGGGGACCATCAGCTGCGCAACGGCTATTGTAGCTAACAATAAAGTTGTCATCATCATGTATTTACAGCCTGCGGCAGTCCACTGCTGGACATAGGCCTCTCCCAGAGTGCGCCACTCAATTCGGTCCTCTGCTCTCCGCATCCATTCACGTTCACCTACCCAACGTAAGTCGTCTTTAAGTTTGCCTAGGTGTGGTCTCCACTCGAGAACTAGTCTGCTCCAGCGAAAGTCGGTCCTTCGACAAACATGACCGGCCCACTGCCACGTCAGCTTGCTAATACGGTGAGCTATGTCGGTCACTTTGGTTCTCTGACGGATCACCTTGTATCGAATGCGGTCCATCAGAGAGACTCCGAGCATTGCCAATGATGATGTATTGTTTATGTGTGTGTTTGTGTATATTTCTGTTTATGTTTCTTTTCTGTATCTGTGTTTTCTGTTGAATAAATGTTATATCTATCTATCTATCATAGCCCTTTCCATAGCCCGCTGAGCGACTTTAAATTTGTGGATCAGTCGTGCCGTGAGTGTACACGTTTCGGCCGCGTAAGTCATCACGGGTAGGACGCACTGGTTGAAGACTTTTGTCTTGAAAAGGAAGTAGTCTTCCAAACCACCCACCCCAACTGTATCCTCTTATCGGCTTCTCTCTCGAAACTGCATCGTTTGCCCGAGGTAAACATATTTTTGAACAATTTCGAGAGTTGTTCCATCGACGATTACCGGTCTCGGAACGACGAGATCATTGAATCTTAGTTTTGTCTAGATTCATTCCGTACCTATACGTCTAGAGGCTACATTAAGGGTGTCCAACATTTCTTGCAGTTCCTGCGGGGTTTCTGTCATGATGACGATATCGTCAGCGAAGCGTAAGTGGGAGATGTACTCACCTCAATAAAGTTGTGAATTAATGATATTTATTTCGTGACACTATAATTTCATTTCTTATTTTTAGGTAATTACTTATCAAAGCCAGCATTCGTAACAAAAGATTATGTCCACAGAAATTAAGTATGGTAGCATTCCGAGAGGGGTTACGTTAATGTTTTAGCGAGTGTCACCTTGATGCAAGCCGATGGGTATATTTTGTGGACGGCATCGCCTGGCGCTCGTCCTGCCTCCCGATCCAGGTAGTACGACTGAACGAACACCGAGTGATCGCTCAGACAGCGTAGCCATACGTCCCCTTCGCCGCGGAGATCCAGCTGCACGCCTTTTCCGATGTGCAGTCTAACAAACAACAATTTATAATGATTTAACCTCCTCCGTGGTCTAAACAATTCAGAGGACCGGGGTTCGATTCAAAGTGCTGATTTATCAGTATTCGGTTGGTGGTAGGGCATTTACTATACCAGCCTGGCTAACTAGAGTTATAGAAGTTAGCTCGAACCACTTATAATATGATGAGAATTGTAACGGGCCAAATAGCATGCAAAATGACTTTCCCCTGCACACCTCGTTTTGTATAAACATAACAAACGTTATCCACCTTGTGGTTGGGTGGCATGTGTGTTATAACATAAGAATAAATAATAATACCAGTTAGTATAGAAATAAAACTCCCGCTCCGGACGTGTTCAAGGTCACAATAATAGCCTGTTTGACGTTTCCTTCAATAACAATGGAGTGTAAAGGCGCGCCGCCTCGTGCTCGCTCGTACACTTACGTAGCATCCGTTCGTTTCTGTCAGAGTTTATGTATCAGCCCTAGCGGGATTGGGAGCGTTGATGAGGGAATTAGGTGTAGTAGTAGGCGACGTTTGAGGCACGCACAAAGGAAATTGCACTCTATACTCGTATTATTAGTTATTCTTACGGTTATACAAATACATACATCCTATCGTACAAAGAACGTAATTTCTAGTAATCAAGAGAATGTGTACATAAAAACACTTAGGCTCGCGTTGGACCACAATCTCACCTGAAATTGAATGACGGTGTGGTCGCGGATGTTGTTACACGCTTGCCCAGTAATAGTTACCCCTAGGGCTTTGTGATATCCAGATTGTTAGTTCTCGAGAAACACTGAAGTTAGCAGAGAATTCCACCTAACTAGTACGCATTTAAGAAGCAAAGTGCTTCTTGCGTAATATATCTCACCTCGCACGCTCGCTTTGCTCGGTCCTATGCACGTTGCTAAGGGCCCCGAGGCAGAATCTGTTACCACCAGATGGATCCACGTACCCATCCACCTGAAATAAATACCATCATCATCAGCTTCGTAGGTTCACTGTTAAACAACAGCCATGCTTAACAGTGGACCTACGGAGTTTTGCCGTAATTACCAAGTTTGGTAATCTCAGTAAGATGTTGTTCTTCATCTCCTGTAAATTCTTCTTCTTTCGTGTAAAGGTGATCAGCAACCCAATTGGTCTTGTCAAATTCTACCTACATAGTGCCTTGCGACCTGTATACCTCGGGGAGTAGCCAGTGCCAGGTCTTCTTGGCTGCATGGAGCTGGACACAGCGAACACTGTAAATTGTCCCTCAAGCGGACTTTTACGACGTTAGGGATGATGTTATAATCGGCTGTATAAGTTCAAGTTAGGCCTCCATCTTAGATCGCCATATCCGAATTTCCGTGTTGAGTACCTTAATCACAGCGATTGGTGATCCATTGGTTGTTTATAAACATGTAGGTCTCATGTCTCTGTAAATTATCCCTCAGTCGGAGTTTTACGACGTTAGGGTCGCCTGTATAAGTCCAAGGCTGGACATTGGCCTCCACAAAAGATCGCCATGTCAGTTTCCATGTGGAGCTAAGCCATAATCATTTGTAAACGTATGGTGTTGTTTATTATATACTGCTCTTCGTCTCTTGTAAATTATCCATTAGTCGGATTTGTACGACATTAGGGATGACATTATAATCCGCTGTGTCTGTGTAAGTCCATGGCTAGACATGGGCCTCCCCCAAAGATTGCCACGTCAGAGTTTCCATGAGTAGTTCCATGTTTCATTCATCATTTTAATCATCGCATTTTGGTGATGCTCGCTTGGTATGATCTTGTTTATAAATTTCCTGTAAGTCGAACGTATACGACATTAGGGGTGGCATTATAATCGGATGTGGCTGAACATCAGCCTCCCCCAAAGATCGCCACGTCTGAGTTTACACAGGTAGTTTTGCCATAATCACCACGATTTATGATCTCAGTATAATGTTGTTTATATACTTCTCTCCCTAAATTATCCCTTAGTCGGATTATTGCGACAGGGATGACATAATCGGCTGTATAAGCCCACGGTTGAACATGGGCCAAATATCACAACATCAGAATTTCCAAATAACAATCGATGATCGCAGTAAGATTTCTTGATAAATAGGCAGAAGCTGCCCTATAGCTGCTGAAAAATATTCGTTAGCGATCTTATTTCCACACCCTATTGACTACATATTTGATAATCTGGAAGTCGGTTTGGTTAGCGGAGGGCTCATGACTATTTTTCTCTGTCATCAATCACCATATTCTAATTTAGAGTGCATAGGTATCTTAGAGGTGAGATTGTGGTCAATCGTGATCTATTTTAACGGCAAACAGTATCTAAACATGCAAAGCACATAATAACTGAGGTATAAGTACATTCTCACAATCGGACATTAGTCTGTTTAAGATCGCCACGTCGTAAAAAATGTTCTGTAAAATATATGTATTAATTTCCCAACTGGATAATTTGAAAAGATGGATCTTTCGTGGTAAATTACTAACCACTTTTTAGAGCAATCAAAGCATGCATTAAAAGTAAATTACCCGCGTTTATTTAAATCACTCTTGCAAAAAAATCTAAGCAAAATTTGTAATATTAGAAAGAGCAGTCTATTGCAATATACATCAACTTCTTAATATTTTGTTTGTGGGCCGAAGAGTAAAAAACTAATGTGTTTACGTGGTATATTTTCTTGAATAAATGCAGGCGGAGTGGGGGGCATAAACTACTACAACTACAAGATAAAATTACAGCTATTTAACCAGTAACATGCACATAGAGTTGTTAATTATTATTTAAGCACGTACCGTGACGTTGGGTCTGCTAGAAGGGACTTTAAAAGTCTCGCCGACTTGTGTGTCGAGTTCAAAGTAAGCGACGGAACACCAGTACTCAGGCGCAGGTTGGCTCGACAGCAGTCCGCCCGGGTTCCCGTTGTCTGAAAATCGAGTCATCACTATCAGCTTCAATAGTCTACCAATGAACATCAGCAGCAGAAACAGCCGGGAAATGTCCATAGCTGGACGTAGGCCTCCTCCGCGGTATGCCAAGTCGACCAGTCCCGAGACACTTGCATCCAGCGACTTCCCGCGGGACGGACCGGGAGACGCTTCACGGTACGTGGTCGTCATTCGAGAACTTCTACTCCCCATCAGTTATCGGTACCTCAAGAAATATGGCCTGCCCATTTCCATTTCAGCTCACTGACTCGTCGAGCTATATCGATGACTCTAATTCGTCTACGGATTTCCTTATTCCGGATTTTATCACGTGGAGAACTACGTTTCGGTACAAGTTACACATGAAAATGGGTTTCTTAAAATCTTCACAAAGCGCGGACTTGTGGAGATAATCGATTGCTGATCGCACCAAGGTGAGTTTAAGGATTCCGGAAGGGAGGCTACTAAAATATAGATGTTGCTGCCCTTTTGACGAATATTTTCCCTTATGACGCCCTCGTGGGCGTGGCCTTAAATGGGGTGATCACAAGGCCGTGACCACACGGGTGTCAGGACAATACTCACAGTAATGATGGTGGTGTGTCGATGCTTCAACGGGGACCGGTGGCGCGGCAGGGGGAGGGGCGAGGCTCTGTGTGTATGTCAACGTGTTGTTCCCGGTCCAAGTACCTGTGCAAATATTATCGTTATCATCATTTGTAGAATTCCACTACTGGACATGAACCTCTGTCGTTCGTTGTGGAATTAAAAGCGAGCGAGCAGGAAAGTGCTAGCATTCATTCTTCTGCTAGCCGTAGTTTTGCTATGGCTTGGCAGTCGATGAATAGAAAATTTATGAAGTGAAGTACTGTTAAAGTGGAAAAATCATTACTTGATAAATGAATAACTAACTGGTTTTAATATCTATGGCTCTCATCCTGATCTCCTACAAGTATATTGTGTGTGAGCAGTCCTGTTACTTGAGTACCTTGTTGGTGCTGAGTGCGCGGGCTTTGCTGAGGAGCTGGGCTAGTGGCGGTGAAGCCATTCTGCTGGGACGGTGGCTCACTCGACTGCGGAGACACTGCCACTGAGCCGACTGACAAACAAACACGACCTTGTTATGACTACATTATAATAATAATAATAAGTTTATTTATTAATCATCTTATACATATTTTAACTTAGATCGAACAAAACTAATTTATACATTACTAAATATTCAACGACTTCTGTTGTAGGCAAAGCCTGTGTCAGAGGTCTACCTTCCTGTTGCACAAATAATTTTTATAAATGGTCCTGCAGACAAATCTAATTGTATATAAACAAAAAAGATTATGACATTATAGAAATATCAAGTATAGAGATAGGGCTCATGAAGTTGACGCTTCTGGGTGTGCACTCTTACCATCCAACGGCCTTATCGTCACTTACCGTCAGGTGAGATGAAGGCCAAGTGCAAACCCATCATACATTAAAAAAGTCATTTCTCTGCAGCACGCCTTTTCGAAAGTGGCGCTATATATTTTGTATTCAGGCAATAGTAGAAAAAAGTACAACCATTTCAAAACTTGATACTTTTTATGGTTTTGCAAATCATGTTTATTAAGTGACTTTTTCTTGTTTGGGTACACACTTCAGTACTGTGATTCATCTTCAGTGTACATAGGAACAAGTGCAAATGTGACATATTACAAAAGTGGGTGCATATTTTTTTGTACTCGAGTATACTAAAAAATTATACCTGGCATCGTCTGTGTCATCTGAGTGTCAGCAGTAGTCTGCTCTGCCGAGAAGAAAGTGGTGCTGGCTCCATCGATGAGCGGGGTTGTGCCTCCGGGTGACATGCTCACAGGCATTGCCGCTATAACACATAGCACCATTTTGATTATATCCTATTTAGTTTTAGTTTTCTATGTTATTTATGTTGTGGTCATCAATTTAGAAATTATAATGCACTCAAAAAAAACATCATGCAGACAAGTGGGCACATAAAAATAAAAATGGTGCAAAGTAAAACAATAAGCTTACAATGGTTCATTCGTTTAGGAAGCCACATCGCTCTCGCGTCCATGGAATCTGGCGGCTCCAGTTTGGGGGCTATTGCTCGCTGTTGGGCCATCGCCATCTGCTGCGGACTGGGCAAGGACATCCCTTGACTTATGCTCGGCATTTGAGGAGTTCCCGGAGACATCTGAGTAGGTGCAGAGGCTAGGCGCGGTGATGCCATCTGTGGCACATTAGTTCCCATCTGCGGGGTGCCAGGACCCATTTGAGCCGTTCCAGAAACCATTTGAGGTGGCCCGGAAACTATTTGTGGCGTCCCCGGACCAAGTTGTGGAGTCCCAGGACCCATCTGAGGCGTCCCGGGGCCCATTTGTGGCGTCCCAGGGCCCATCTGAGGCGTCCCAGGGCCCATTTGTTGCGTTCCTGGACCCATTTGGGGTGTCCCAGGGCCCATTTGAGGTGTGCTAGGCCCCATTTGTGAATTTCCTGACATCTGAGGCCCACTTGGGTGGCTGGACATCATCTGCGGGGCAGCCGACGTGTGTCCGTGTTGTGGAGGGGGCGCCATCTGTGGCGGGGCACCGGGCGGTCGGATAGGGCCTCTTGGTCCAGTAAACATGTTGGATACGCCTTCGGGCGCTATTGAAAAATGGGAAAACGCAAAATAAAATTATCATGCATTGCAAATCAAAAAGAAAATATTCACGCAGGATAACTTAAGGTATCTTATTTAAAATATCAGGAACGTACGTAACCGATAACGCTATGAAATGTTAGCGAGCTTACTTTGGCCTTGGTTCATAATGATGTTAGTGGTCTGGAACTGGTGATGGGATATGGTGGAGTGATGGTGCCTGGGGCTGGTGGCGTGATGCTGGATAGTGACCAGCTCGCCAGTATCCATGTCCATGCCATTCCCACTGATGCCTGCTGTATACTCATCCTTCACCATACGACTGGGCCCAGACTGAAGAGTCAACCCAGAGAGATCTGGAAACAACGTTATATATTCTGCTAAACCAAAGAACAGCTACCTCATTACAATACCCTGCAAAAATTACCGTCGCAAACGGAGGCACAGCTGTCATCTAAAGTTAACATATCATTTTCCCTGTTCGCCATCCTTCGCTACACAGTACAACTTCTCACATAGTAAACTATCAACTGGCGGAAATGTAAAAATCTATGAGTTTAAAGTAGGCCGTATATCCCAAAAAAAGTCGAAATGTAGTCTAGACATCAGACATGCAAATGTATGTGTGTTGCGACCTAAAAAGTGTGCGCTCACAAGGTCAAATGTTGAAGTTCTGCACACTGCATAGACCTTAAACACTTCCAGTGCGCCTGCGCGCGTAATGCACACGAAACAATGGCGGACACACTGAGATGTCACAATTTGCTTACTAATCTGGAAATTGTGTGACTTTATCATACATACATATCACAGCACACAAGTCGATTAGGACTTGACAATAAGGTTTATATGAAATAAATTAGCCCATGGTAATCCCGTCATATCTTTTCCCCTCTGTTTTGTTATACACTTCATTTCCTTAACAGGCGTTCCTTCAGAATGCTTAAATACTGAAATTCTTTTACTATAATCTGTTGAAATAGCAGGCTTTAGTAAGTAATTAAATTACCTAAAAATAGGACATGTGATTATAAAGTCGGAAAATGAATATCATGCTTTTATGTAAGCTACAATACCCGTTACGCAACTAATGGTTCCTGAATGGCTTTTTGAATAATAATAATAAAAAATGCGTAAAAATGAAGAAAAAAAATGATGTAAATTATTTGCCAACATTATAATACAACGGCTTATTTTTCTATAATAACTGCACAAAGTCAGCTAGCCTAGTTCAAAAGGATATGGTAAAATAAATTTAGTATGAAACTTTTGTACAGCGCAATCACCTTATCATGGACCACTTACACGCGTTGTAACGAAAGATCTAAATGAAATGATAGAGCAAAGCAAATACTAAGTTTCTGTAAAATAAATCTATTTACGTATTGCTGTGTGGTATCCTAGTAGTAACTACAGCTGCCACTCTAGCACAGGCAGTGATAGTAGGAAAACAAACACTATCTGGTGGTAGATAGGTTGATAATTGCTGTGTCTAATCCAAACCATGTTTTCAACCTACCTATTCCGGGTGACACCACCCGCTCGTAATGGTAAGGGTTGACACACACTGAGTCACATTTGAGATCGAATGCGAACTGACAGAATTTGACGTGCTTCAACTCGTTCTTGTGAAGATCTGGCCAACGCCAGATCCGAGCGTAAATTACGTGCGGAAACCCCTTGCGACCTGCAACCTGAAATATAATAAAAAAACTTACAATATAAAAAGACAACGAAATTTAACAAAACGCTTAGGGAACCGAAAGAAATTAAAAATATAGACAATGGAGAGTCACATTATTATTCGGCAGGCCATTTATGCTGGTCATAATCCATAGCATTGAGTTTCTTCGCCGGCGCGTCTATTGCGAAAAATGTCTGAATAATTTTAAATTGATAAGGCTTCCGTTGTTATGTATGATCAATGAATAATTCAGAACTAATAGGCCACCCACAGTCCCAATATTTGCACAGATAATGAAAACGCTATGAAACCAATAAAAGTCAATGATTAATTATAGTTGACAGTCAAAGGCCTGATTAAGTAAAGCAAGTTTCATTATAAAGCAAAGAAAGTGGTGGTAAACGTTATATCTAATATAGGAGGAGCTTTTTAGCGATAATTTACGTAAATAACTTGATTTTGACACAATGAAATCTAATGTTAAGAGACGATGTGCATAGGATGGCAAACTAAATTTAGAGTTTTATAATATATAATAGCCTAAATAAAATGGGTTCACTATTTGCTTTGGAAAGACAAAATGCCGATGTGCCGAAAATGCCCTTGTCTACCTCTATAACGTTTTGACACACTCCAAATGCTAATATTCCTTTGTCTAGCCCAAAAACTGACAATCAAGGTTCATAACCAGTTTTGCATGCGTTACAGATGTCAGAGTTTTTGCACAAGAGCATAAGCGACTAGCGCCATAGACAAAGCCTACTGTTACTATGTAGATTAGAAGTCCACCATTTAAAAAAAAACGTTTAAATTACAGTACAGACAAATAATCAAAAAGGGCTTTGTACGGCTTGTCAATCTCTCCCTACAACCTTTGCAAAATACAGTCGATCTTTCTTGATAAAATGAATACTAATATCACTGTAATATGATTTTCCTACTTCTATAATATTTTAATTAAATGAGAAAAGCCATCGATTGACACAGATAAAATTGTCTCGGGTCCCTAGCACGACACGTGCAAAACGATTCTTTCAAATCGATTCAGCAGGTCTTTTGAAACTTGGCGAGTTTCAGGGTTGCAGCGATCTATACATACGGTTCCTTGTTGAGCCAACTCCCTTAAAGGTAAACGAAATTTCGCAGGCTACGGGTAATTATGAAAATAATAAAAATCTACTATAAAGCTAGGACATAGCAAATAGAATATAGTGTAGATTATTTATCGTTGACTGGTGGAACAGCAATGTCGGTCTCAAGAATTTGGTGACATTATTATTTCTTTAGTAATCTCCGAGAATGTCCCCATCGCTGGGAAAACAAACTGCCGTGTCTTTCATCATATATTTGATCCAGGAAATCGAGCGCTGCCCACACACTTGCAATTCACGATAACTTCTGAGGGCCTTAGTCACACACACATACACATTGAAATCTCTCCCCACACCTAATGAAATTCCATTTCAGGGGTGTACAGATCCTACACGACGCCTTTAACAAAAACCCAAAGGTAATGGTTTATATCACTCGCTCGTACGTCCCATGAATCTAATTGGCACGAGCCACGAAAGGCCATGGGGTGTTACAATATATTTATGGATTGTAATATTGACAACTTTTCTGCTGAAATTGTAAGTTTGGCTTGGAATTTTTGTTTATTTGTACGTTTATTGCGTTTATGCTTATTGCAACATAGCTCATGTTGGTAAGACCACGTGGCCGCATTCAAATTTGGATTGTTTTGTAGCTGTCCCTCTCCGAGCCCTATCCTACCCGAGCGCGTACGGTGAGACAGCATACACTACGTGAAGTTTTCCACCCGTTATTTTGATGTTTCGTAGTCCAGGAATCATTTGAAGGATACAGTATATTATGTAACCATTTTTTTAATACAGTATACTAATGAAATTTCAGATGTCGGTGGTTTTCCAAATTGTTCTAAATTGATTCATACTCTTGTAAATCAGGTTCAAAGTTGGGGCTTTTTATTACCGTAAAATACAATTCTTTGACGCCATATAACTCTGGAAGTATATATTTAAACGAAAATCTGACTCACCACCGACACAGATATTTATTTCTAGATTGTGTCTTGAAAATTTCATAGATTTTCATAGCTTAATACTCAAAATATGACTGGACTACGTTTGTATGGGCGCTTTGACAACAGCATACCCTCTTAATCGTAGGCTTTGTTGCTACACTCGTAATTAAAGTATTCAAATAAAAATAATCGGTCCATTGTTGCAGCAATAATGCAACTCAATTGGAACACTATATCAATTACTATAAATGCCATGTCTCAAATGAATGTAATATTTTTAGTTAGGAGGGTTAAGTTTAGAAAATTATTACTTCTGGGTACAGGGTCGCGGAGGTACGGCAACAAAGGGGATCGAGAGAAGAGTGGGCGGAAGGACACTATGCGCGCCTATCTCGTTTTGTCGCCGCCCCGCGCCCTGTACCGCACAGGCTGAGACTCATTTAAGCGGTCGGTCTATAGATAGCCACGAGAAGTAGCTTCAAATTAAAAAATACATACATTTAAATAGAACAGATTTACAAACAATTATATTGTCAATAAAGGGAGAAAACTTGAATTTTTGCACCTCCTCCGGTCCAGCAAAAGTTCGTAAAGTCAAAATTAACTGGAGTAAAAAACATCAACTTCGTAATTAAAACACCAAATTATTTTAGATGTACGAATTTGTAATAATAATACAGAAATCTAATACTTTTAAACGAACTAATCTTACATATTTATTTATACCGGCGACCTCGGCAACAGCTCTAACAATTTCGTAGAAATTTGGTATATTGGATTTTCCGGGGCGAAAAATCGATCTAGATTAGTCTTACGTCTGGGAAAAACGTGTTTTCAAGTTTTTAAAGAGATTTTTTCGTAGTATTCGACGTAAAATATGGTAACTAATTTCACACGCTTGGGTATAAGATTGACAATCACGGATGTCCGGGTTGGAATCCCGGTCAGATATAAAGTTTGTACTTTTTGTTTTTATTCATGTTTTTAGGTGTTTTTTAAAACCAGATTAAAAAGAAAATTGTACTTTTGGTTGCTCGCCCAGGTCCTAGAAAGTATTACATACCTGCAGCCTGCCATCGAGGGTGCGTTGTATAGTGACGCATTTGCTCGGGTGTGCACCGTTAGTTGTGATTGCCGTGATCAGCGAGTCCAGCTCGTCACGTTTCTCCTTTAGTTTCTTGACGAGAGACTCTATCGCACGCTTGGAAAATCCCTCGCTCTCTCCTCCTTGCCGGTGGCACATCAACGAATGAACGATGCTGAGGCAGGCGTCCGCAGACGTAGGTGCTGTCGTATTCATGTTTGGACGTTGTAGAGGAGCTATAACAAACATATACATACGTAATTATCAATGAACTTGCATCACTTCCCGAAATCCCGAAGGATAGCTCTTTGTCACTTGTTTTTAATGCACGGTGGGTGGGTTTGCACTTGGCTTTCACCTCACCTGATGACGTAAGTGACAATAAGGCTGTTCGATGGTAAGCGCACCATTGGTGTTACCAACCATTATTACAACCATCCATTTGACTTGCATTTCCACCACATCAATGATACAATTTTGTGACCAGGTAAACTTTACAACATACGGGTTAAATTTTTTGCTAATTTTTTTTAAATAGAATAGCTGGCTTTAATAAGTTTCATTGCCTAAAAATAGGAGATCGGATTATAGTGTCGCGAAATGAATATCATTAACGTACTCGATTGTCAGCTACAATAGCCGTTATGAACTTAATAGTCACTAGATAGCGTTTTCAACAATAATCAAAAATATTGTGTAAAATGAAAATTGTGATTCACTATGAAGATGTATGCTAAAGATACTCATTCCACGATATTACAATACAATGTCATATTCAGATAATTAAGATTATGGCAAAAGAAATTTAATATGCAACTGTTATTACCAAAATCGATATGACATGTTCTTCCACGGAAAAGTTTTTATGGTTCGTACTAAAGTTCCAAATAATTGACCTCATTAGTACTAGCCAAGATTGAACCCAGACGTCGGTTCGTCGGAGACTAACACTATACACAACAGTGCTAACACCCTCCGCTAATACTTTATGTACATATTATAAGAACAAAGGACTCTATTTTAGGGTTCATTATCTCTTATATTCGAATTAACGATACATATCTCTCAGATTTTTACATCGTTATATCCAAGACAGTCCTTATCACAATTAAGGGCAAGAAAAGCTACTTAATTATTTCTAAGAAGTTAGCACTTGGCGTAAACATCCTCTCTGCAAAGCTATGGAACGGCACGGCTCATAGTATTAGAAGGCGGCCCGTTCGCGGTAACCATTGGCGATAACCTTCAAATAATACAAGCCCTTTTCATCTAAATCTCGTGGAAAAACGTCGATTTTACCAAGTGATTTTAATAAAGCTTAGCCTGTATTAAGCTATTGCGTAGGCGACAAAAAGATATACATATAGTCGATAATTGGCAGGACGTCATCGTGGAGAAGTTAAAAAAATACACTACCTAACTCGCGCTAAAAATATATTTGATTAAGCAAAGCAAAGTTCATATTCAGCTTTCAAGCTATCTATCACTGCCCCAAAATTAAAAGATTTGCGTTTATTTAATAATGCTTCCGTTATCCAAATGAAAAAAAGCTGTGTTATTTCAGTAATATGAAAGTTTTAATTAGAGAATTAAGGATTTGATGATTTTGTTCCACAATTAGCAAATTTTCAAATTGTTATTTAAACTGTTGGTCAGTTGGTCAAAGCACAGCCCGAAGATGCCGCGCAGAAGAGAAGTGTTGTATGAGTGTGCAATTTATGTGTCTGAAATATGAGTGAATAAATAAACAAGCAGTACGAGAGAGCGTGAACGCGGTTTTCAAAAACTAAGCTGCAAATAAAATAATAAAAATATGTTTAAGAAAGTACAAATAAAGCTAGACCTATTGACTCCACTTCAAAATGTGGCTTCTCTACTTTTGCTATTTTATTCTTTATTCCTTAGCTGCGGCAATTGTGGATCACTATTTCCCGGAACTACTTCAGCCGCCGTAGCATGAGACACATGAGAGCAGTGAGAATGAGATGTCATATCTTAACGCTTACTCTCGCCTCTCTCACGCGTCTCAGCTGTGAGAGACGGACTAATATAGTGAGATTATAATGGATATGTTTTACCATCGGATGTTAGGATATATGATAGTATATATATATATACAGTAAAAACTCTGCATATCTTAGTCAAGATCGGTTTCCTTTGGTTTATATCTTATATCAAAGTTCAACAGAAATTCGACTAGTTCTCCAACAGCAAAGGTATTCATTAATGTACACTTGCGTATAATTACAACTTATGTGTCGGAAATGAAATGCACGACTGTATCTAGCCTGAGTACCTACCTCTTAGACTGAGTAAAGGCACAGTCAGAGTCTGCCAAACAAGAGCAATCACAGGTAGAGAGCACTGAGAGCATTAGTATGTAGACTGGTACTAATTACTTGCCTTGTAAGGTAAGGTATGAAGCATTGTTATTAGATATCCGATTTCCGTTTGTTTTAAAGTATGCGTTTCAGATTTATTTCTGTACTTGTACTGTAAGTTCTCTGCTTGTTACGCTAAGGAAATGGTCTAAAATGCGGCTTATGCAGCCGTATCTTTTTAACGCGTTGATTTTTTCAAAGCTGTAAGGGACTGCAGATTTGAGCATTAGGTTTGTAGTATTTTCAACTTGATACCTCAACGCGTCCCTGAGGAAGACAAACGGACAACAAAGTGATCCTATAAGGGTTTATTTTTTCCTTTTGGGGTACGAAGACCTAAAAAGCGAGTGTTATTTTATATAAGTATCGTAAGAGAAGCTAATATCCTACAGTGGACTTAAGGCCCAGTAGCCCCATTGCAAGCGTCTTTCTCTTACATTTATAAAATTGCAATTAGCTATCCCTATCCTAATCATGTATTACGTGTTTATTTCGTTATTTGGATGTATTACGTGTTTATACATTATTGGAAAAAAGTATTCTGAACAATCTTTAATGTGCTTCACGAGAAATGAGATGAAAGAGTCTTAAAAACTAATATTAAGGAAAACGGAAATAAACCTGGGTTTCAGAGACATTATTTTCAAATCGTGTATCGAACTATAAAATTGTAAAAAGTAAATTCAAGACAAGTCAGCGAACTTAGCTGGCAGTGGGCAGGTCACATCGCTCGAAAAACGGATAACCGATGGGGAGTAAAAGTTCTCGAGTGACCCGAAGCGTGTACCGTACCAGTCCCTCCCCGTACTATATGGATCGACAACGGCAAACGGCGACGGTCAATGTGTCGTACCATGGAAGAGGTATGTGTCCAGCAGTGAACGTTTCCTGGTTGATCATTCAACAGCATTGCTAAGATCAAAACATCCTGCCGCGGGAATACTAACCATTAAAAAGTCTAAATGGTAGTTGGACAATATATTGAAAGATAATTATTCCTTTTGAGGAATTGTTTCTGACGTAAAAGTCTTCAACATTACCTTAAAATCTAATTGTAAAGAAAAAGCTAAAAGAGAATGGTATAGTTTTAGCTAAAACTTTTTCACATAAAACGCCTTTGAGGACATCATAACGTCCCGTGAAAAAGTAGTTAGTTTTTGTAGATTATTTAGTGAAAATTGAAACATAGAAGAAGAGGTTAGTAATGACTTTCATCAAAAAATAAAGATCTTAACTATAAGGATTCTTTATGACCTAGACGGTTTCATAGCCCTAAGAAAATGGAAATCTTGTTGCCAATGGAATACAAATAGTTCAGTCACTAGAAAACCAACTCTGTCTGTCGGACATATAGGGACTGTATAGGTAAACCGCTTAAATGAGTCCTCGCCCGCGCGGTACAGGGGCGCAGGGGTACGGCGACGGTATGCGGTCGGTCGGTCTATAGTTCGGTGGCCCAACGCATAAAAGTGTATTAAATTTGTTTTAAAGACACGTCCATAAATGCAATGGAGAGATTAAAAAATGAAAAATTAATTACCTAAGCTTGTGGGGTATCGATAAATGAGTACATATCAAATGTTTTTTTTAAAAATAGCGCGAGTTCTGATATTGAAACCTCCGAAGGATTTTAGGATTGAACCATGAGCGAAACGAGTCGTTCAAAAATAGAATCCTGCGCGTTTTTTTCAAGGCACGAGGCGTAAAGTAACTTTGTTGCCGAGCGAAACATACAACAAAAAATATTTCATCCCGACGTTACTGAAAAATATTTTTCAATATTTTATTATACCATTTTGTTGGCGTGATATTGTATACCCATACTAAATTACAGGTTTCTAGTAGCTAGTCTCTGAGCTAAGCCACAGACAGTCTGACGGAGGGTAAGAGCGAAACTATAAGGGTTCCTTGTTTGACCGCGGAACCCTAAAACACTCTGATGTACGAAGCTGTGATTTTTCGTAGTCTTTGTTAATTTCTTATAAGCTCTCTTACACGACAAGTATCTACATTGGGTAAATGTGATGATTTAAAGGAGGCGATCATACATAGAAAGAGGGTGGCAAAATTAACCTTGGCTTGTCGGTTAGCGTTGCAGAGAGCTAACAAGTATGTGATTTAAAAGATTTTTTTAAATAATTTACGAACCAACGAAGTCGCCGTTTTGCCGACTTATTTTGTTATGGGTAGATCTTAAAAACGCTCTGACACACGAAGATGAAAAGTTAATAATAAATTACTAATTATCAAATATTTAAATCGTATAAAATACAAACAATTATTTAGTTTTAACTCTGAACATTTTTACACTTTATTTGCAGTCAGTGTCAATACGAATATTTGATTTAATTAATACTAGCTTCCGCCCGCGACTTTGTCCGCGTGTACTTCAGGATGTATTCTACTTATTCGATAGGCACAGGTAACGTTTATGACAAACTAGCTTCCGCCCGCGACTTTGTCCGCGTGTACTTCAGGATGTAATCTACATGTTCGACAGGCACAGGTGGCATATATGTCAAATTATTATACAGCATAAGGTACAAAATAGTGTTTAATCTGTTACGTAGTCTAATAATTTAAAGAAACAAAAGAAATTTCAATATCTGACGTAGTACAATCAAATAGTCTTCACACCAATATTATAAACGCGAAAGTTTGTATATACGAATTTACATATTCTATGGTCGGTTGCTAGGCAACGCGTTTTTGTTATGCCAAAATTGCCCATGTAATCCCACTAATATTATAAGTGTGATTTTGTACAATTTACACAATATGTCTTTATAAATTATAGCCTATATGTTATTCTAATGTATAAGCTATATTATTGTAAAGTTGCATTCAAATCCATTCAGTAGTTTTTCCGTGAAAGCGTCACAAACATCCAAACATCTAAACATCCAAACATCTAAACATGTAAACATCCAAACATCCAAACATCCAAACTTTCACACTTATAATATTAGTAGGATTATTATACAGCATAAGGTACAAAATAGTGTTTATTCTGTTACGTAGTCTAATAATTTAAAGAAACAAAATAAATTTCAATATCTGACGTAGTACATTCAAATAGTTTTCACACCAATATTATAAACGCGAAAGTTTGTATATACGAATTACATATTGTACGGTCGGTAGCTAGGCAACGCGTTTTTGTTATGCCAAAATAGGCTTGTGTCCACTAATAACAAATGGCTTGGTTTATAGTTGCTAATTATAAATGAAGACACGAAGGTGAGAAAAAACCAGTCTATTTCTCAAAAAAGTTAAAGATTATTTATATTTTTAGAAAATGAATTCGAAAAAAATAGGCATTAGGTCACGTGACAACGAACACGAAGAACGCGGCGCAAGAAAGTGTGACGTCACGCCTCGCAAAACATCATTGTTGTTGTTGACGTTTTCATATCACAGAGCAGGTTATTTCGCGAGCTGTGACGTCATTCAAGACGCCATGACACTATTCAGCGTTTTCGAGGGAAATCTAAATGGCTTTTTTAAAATACAAAATACGTAATGATATTGATTTTTCTTTAAAATATAGTTTTTTTGGGATAAAATAGATATTAAAGTATATAATTAGCCAAGTTTTCAAATTTAGTCAACTAGCCTATTGCCCATGTAATCCCACTAATATTTTATATAATTAAAGCGTCGGTGGCGCAATGGATAAGGCGCGGGACTCTCAATCTGAGGGTTCCGGGTTCGAATCCAGCCGTGTCCCTATGAGTTGTTTTTCAATTCAAGTACATTATCCGATTGCTTAACGGTGAAGGAAAACATCGTGAGGAAACCTGCATGTCTTGAACAGGCATGTGAAGTCCGCCAATCCGCACTGTATTACACGCATACAATCTCTGTATGAGAGTAGGCCTGAGCCCCTGTAGCGGGGATATATATAGGCTGTTGATGATGATTTACGAATTATTGATCGGAGCAATATTTTGTTGATGATCCCGGATGTCCCAAACTCTAAGATGCTTGTTCTAAAACCGACACAGTCAACATCATCATCATCAGCCGGGAAACGTCCACAGCTGGACATCGGCCTTCCTTCAAGGTATGCCACATTGACCGGTCCCGAGACACTTGCACAACATCTACTTGCAACAGCAGTATCGACTGCTAAATGAACAGCATTGTTAGCCAAACAATAACGACATTTTCGTTTGAAAATCACACCTAAATTAAAATCAATCAAACCCAACGTAGCACGAAATATCTCCGACTGTGCTTTAAGGAAATCGATAGGATTATTTAAACAAAGATAATATAAAAATTAATTACCTTCGGCGAAATTGATGTTACTTGAACGAATAAACCTCCGATGAACATTAATATTTTGATTTCCAGTAGACGTATGAGTGAACTGTTCGTAGGTGTTCCAGTTGCAGTTCGACGCATTGAAATCGTAATTGTCCATTCGGTAATTAATATATCTGTTGAATTCGGTAAAATCGAAATTCTCCATTTGGTCGAAAATGGTGAGGTCGATTTGGGACTGTTGTCCATTTTGATCGGTGCTATACATATTCGCCATTATAGGAGAGTAGATGCAATATTTTATGGTTAGTTAAATTCTATATTTTCAAATTAACAGGTTATAAATCACGTAAACAAGCGGGAGCACCTCCTCGCCGACTAGCAGATCTGGACTGGACGTAAGACGGAATACGCCATGGACTACAGTTAATACTTGACACAACCACCTGGCTGTACACTAAAGGAGTCAATATTAACACCGTTTGTGGAATCACTAGCTCATTAAAGTAATTTGATATTTTAACACTACTTTTTACCTACAACCTTAAAATAATTAAAATGAATCCTATAAGGACTCACTCACTCGCGCAAGTTCTAGTTTTCATTAGAATCGTAATGCATTTATTTTTTACTAAAAATTAAATATTTTAAACCGATTTAACTCAATTTTTCACCATTTCACTGAATGTAATACCATTTTTAGGTTCGGGATGAAAGTTTGTGGTGATAATTAAAGTAATTATGAATATTGTTTGTAGTCACCGTAGAACACAATATTCCTGTCGAAAGCTCAAACAAGACTACCGTTAGAGGTGGAAATCTTATACAGTCAGACATCCCACTCAATTCCGCGCTCAGCAAGGCTTCAGGAAGGCATCATTTGTCGGTCTCAATAATAAATAATACTAATAAGATTAATTAAGAAAAACAAAATAACAATCAAAAGAAAGATTCAGAGATGGCAATCATATCGTTTGCATATTTGCAAGGATAGTGAATTCTACAACAGTTTTCCCCTAAAAATGATTTTACATCTACAACGCAACGGTGTATTTTAAGGTGAGGAATAATGTAGGCTACGAAATAACTTTACATTATTATATCACGAGAGTCGTCTAAACAAAGACTTATACTCATTTATTACTTAATCCTATCCGGTGTTATGAAGACTCCCAAGTTGAAATCAAACTTTAAGTAAAACTTAGTTTGGGTAAAATTTGTAAATCTATTTGCTTATAGTGTTGGTTCAATGCGAATTTCAAATAACGATTACTTAGCTGCAAATTCATTTAAAACTCAAACTGACCTTTGAACGGGTAATTCCAATACATATTTAAACAATTTACGTAAAGACACTGGTGACTGTAAGAGCAAATCGTCAAAACTGGTAATTGAAAAATTACAATTAAAAAATTTTCCTCGCTCTATGTCAATATTCGTATGAGGTCAGCTAAATGATACACTTCTGGTGACGACAAATAGAATTGTGTTAACACAAGCACAAAACTGAAAACGTGATTGATAAAATTTACGCCTTGCATCAAGTGTATCATATTTCCAGGCCAATCAGAAATTTTGCTGTTACGACTACTTTAAAATTTTGACTAAAAAGAGCGCAACAGAAAATTAAACCACTGTACAAACGGAATACTATATTATATTGTAGTATATTGAAAAACAACACAAAACCGGCCAAGTGTGATTCGGAATTAAATGCGACTCAGACTTGCGCTCTGAGGGTTCCGCAACTCGTCAAGAAACCTAATAGATGTTCTCAACACACAATAAAATTAATTTTAAAATAAAAAGCTGTGCTTTTTTATTTGCAAAGTTCGGATAATGCCAAATTTTAGGCACTATTCAACATGTCAAAAAATTAGCATAATAAAAAAGTGTACATTTATTTTCTACCGACTTCAAAAAGGAGGAGGTTCTCAATGCGACTGTATGTTTTTTGTATGTATGTTACGCGGTAACTTCGCCAAATGTAAACCGATTTTGATGATTCTTTTTTGTTTGAAAGCGCAAAATAATTTTATCGAAATCGCATTATATAATGTACAAATGAACTTTTCAATTTTGACCAAATTCCGGCCATTTTTACCAAAAATGTTTTAAAAATCCTTTTAAAGGCGCACGAGCGTCATTAGTAAGTACGAAGTCTAAATTTCAAGTCGATAACATTCCTAGTTGCTGAAATAAGCAGCTGTGGCAGACAAAGTTTCACTATAAGGATTCATTTTATTAGAGTTCCGTAAATCTAATGAAGACTAGAAAACCCATATACAATGACGCTGGTGCCTCAATGGATGACTGTTCTTCTGTAATAGCTGATCAACTCAGCAACTAGGTACTAACGCTATAGACTAAAAATCATCTACACGCTGGACTAACAATTCGAAGGTTCCAGGTTCGATTCCCAGTGGAGTACCTACGAGTACTCGATTAGATTGGTAGCACCATGTTACATCAGCCTGCCGCCAAACAGCAGTACTGTTAATAGCACTGTTGTGTTCCGGTATGAAATGCAGCAAAGTCAACGCCTCATTGTCTCGAGAATTTCTGGGTGGTACTATTCAATGGCCGTATCGTCACCCATTAAACTTTTTTGTAAACTTAACAAACATAGTTATGAGGTCGGGAAAAATAAGCTTTATTCCAAGGTATATCTGAACAGTTATTTGTATCGTTCAGAACTCAAGATTGCGCATCTCGACTCGCACTTGTAATGGTTTTTTTAACTGACTCCTCCTCATAGCTAGGTCAACGATGCTGCCTGTCTTCTTCTCCCTCTTTCCCTTGGTTGCTTTTAACGACACCCCCGGAATAACATGGTTCATCAACAGCCTATATACGTCCTAGGCCAGGCCAGGCCTACTCTCTTACAGAGAGTGTATGGGACATAGTCCACCATGCGGGACCAGTGCGGATCGGCGGACTTTACATGCCTGTTCAAGACATGCAGGTTTCCTCACGATGTTTTCCTTCACCGTTAAGCAATCGGATAATGTACTTGAATTGAAAAACAACTCATAGGTACACGGCTGGATTCGAACCCGGAACCTTCAGATTGAGAGTCCGCGCCTAATCAACTGCGCCACCGACGCTTTTTCATTTCATTTCAATTCATACATGTTCAACAATATATAATTAGAAAATTCGAGGTTTATTAAAAAGGAAACAGACAAACTTTACTGCACTGAACTGCACTTTTCCATTCCCTCAAGTCAATTTGGAAAACTTTTTTCCACTCCGAAGTTGCTTCGTTTAAGTCTTACGGCGAAGGGATTCATAGACCACGCAATAAATATTTAAGAGAAACCATAAAAACATAAAAGGAACTTGATTTTTGAGGCAACGCTTAACGTCCATTATAGGCAGCATATTAAAGCATCATCCTTTTTTACCCGACTGCGCCAGAAGGAGGGTTATATTTTTTGAGAGTATATATGTATGATGGTTTAGGACGCCCTACGGCCTGAACGGCTTGGTGGATTTTAAATTGAGAGGTGTCGTTAGATTCGTATTTACTGTGAGAGTGAGACTGGGTATAACACAATCATAAAAAGTTAACGAAATTTACAGTCGTTTTTTTTTTAATTATTTTCATTCACTTGTTTTCTTTTAACAGTAAAAAATAAGGATTATTTGTTTGTATTATCTATAAATAGCGTTGATTTAAAATAATGTCTTCTTATATCCCACAAGTATTGTAAGCAGTTTCTCCGTGTACACATTTCACTGGACTACAGTCTGATTTGTGACGTATTAATGTAAGTACAAGCGATAACTGCCTGTCATCTGACATATGCATTTAATCAATAATATAATAAAACAAGAGGATTATTACATAGGGACGAGGATTATTGTTATTACAGGAGGTATGAAAAATTAGGAAATGCACTCCAAAATGGAATATTCTTTCACGATTGGGTAAAGAAAGGGAACTTTCCCTGATGGCAAATATATCATTATGCCTGTACCGAAGAAAAAGCTAACTAGTTAATATTTCATAAAGACAATGAATAAAAAGTTATTTTTGCTGTCACTTATATTACAGAATACCAACAAATTTGGAAAACGCACTCCTAAATGGAATATTCTTTCATGACAGTGTAAAAAGTCTGCCTGCGCGGAGTAGTGGCGTCAACTTTTAATGACGTATGTCGGTAATCCAAAAAATATGATACAGTAATGACTGAACATGGTAGAGAGAGTAAGTAGAAGTTTTACTAATGACACTTATGTAAAAACTGACCAAAGTCTATGTTGCGTTTCGTAGTTAGACGGTCTACGATCGCAATATTATTATTTTTGCAGCTAAAATAAATTTCCCAAGACACTTAATAACAAAGTTATATTTGCGGTCACTAAACTCAAAAATATTCTATATTTTAAATATTATCTCCGACAGACCTCCATATTTTGAAAGCAGTATGTTCTACTATCTTAATAATAATAAAAAATTCATTGCATAATCGAAGAGAAACACCCCATCTGTTCGAGAGACATACTTTTTAAACGATTTGAAACAATGAGAAGGTTCTATTTTCGACGCGTATGTTTTTAATGTATGTTCAACGATGTATCCGTTAGTTATGAACCAACTTTGAAAATTCTTTTTTTGTTTGAGAGGGTATACTCTGAAGTTGGTTCCAATGTCACTAAATCAGAATCAGATAGAAGATCACCTGAAAATCGAGGGCAGTCCTCAAATTTTGTAGGCACGTACAGTGTCCCCACTGTACTACACTACTACTCTTTTGTCATTTACTACTAAGACTATAATTTTATTTATGACAATACTATAATTTGGTACCATCGAGATGATCTGACCATGGAGTCAGAAGATGGACATAGGGACTTCAAAAGGGACTTGTAAACCCCTTAAACTTGGGCTTATTTGGTTTGCTTTGACGATCTAAACCATTACAGGTGGTAGGTGGTGTTGGCCTTGTTACTTGGTGACAATGGTCTGATGATGAAGCCAGTAAGTGGATCTCTTCAAGGTATATTAGTAAAAGCACCTCGAGATATGGCTCATTAGATTTGACGAGTCCAACACAATGCAAGTGGTTCACTTGGGCCAATTTTGCTCACGTATTTTGACAATCCATTACGCTTAGTGAGTATCTGCTGATGCAGCCAGGATGTGGATAGACGAACTTTTCGAATTTTAATTAGATGATGATGATGAAAAAACAAACAAACAAAAATAAAAAATGTGCCTACATTTCAAAACTACCTTTAAAAACCTACGGTTTAAAAGATAGTAAACGAAGTACTAAGTGAAGAACTAAGTAACATATTAAATTTGTTGTTTTGCAATAAAATAGAAACCCGATATAAAAAAATCGACCTCCTGCATCTAAGTATCATAATAGGATGTCATACGTGTGCCAATAAGAACCATATCTGTATTAAGTTAGTAAGTAGATGAAAAGCTTCCACACAGCAAGTAGACCTAGATCAGCCCCAATGGTTCCACGAGAATTGAACTTCATCTTGAGTCCTAAGAGGCAGACATTCAGTGATGTCTCATTGACAGCAGGGTAAAGACCGGTAAAGATCGCCACATGATCCGAGGCGCAACGAATCTTAACACCACCAGAGACAGCTCGTCTGATGAAATCTACGCTCCGACCTCAAATTCCTATATCAAAAACACCAAAGGACTTCCGTTGAAATACTTCAAATTCTCGGATGATAGCAGAACTATTGACGATTGGCTAATGGAAACTGTCCATGCGGTAAGGTCTAAATAATTTAACACCTATCCATAAATTGAACCACTCATAAACTCTCAGATCTGAAACTCATGCGAGATAGACGCGAAATTTTTCTGCAGTCTTCAGCTGTTGCGTCAAAATATTCCAAAATGATAATCGAAACATTTTTATTTGATGAGGCAAGTCCAGGCCGGGGCTCCATGCATTCACGAAAGTTGTTGAAATTGCAGGTCAATAGTAATAGCTGTTGCTGTGGGAGACGGACTTGAAAGTAATGCAATGATGGTTCTGTTTATTCATCGGACTCAATAAACCTATCGCCTCCCAGATCCAAAGCCTAGGTAGGCAGTATCCTAGCTGTGATTAATTTACATTGTATAGCATACGTTTTGTTGTGTGTGTACGTCAGGTTATATTGATTTTGATATTATTATTTATTATTATTATTTGCTTGATACACTAGCAGCTCTTCGAGCTGATGTGTGTACATCACTGCACTTATTTTAATGTTTGTAAATGTTTGTCTAGTCTGTTTTTAAAACAATTCACTGAAGTAGCACTTATTACACATTCAGGGAGAGCGTTCCAAGAATGCACTACACGGTTAGGCACGAAGTGGTTAGGGTTGCTCCTACATAGAGACTTGGTGAGCTTCATTGAGTGCCCTCTCAATCAACTGTCCTGGCTCATAATGAACAAGGTTCTGATGTTGCTCACATTGTAGTGTCTATTGTGTATTTTATAAGTTAAAATGAGGTCACTGCGTTTCCTTCGCTCTTACAGTGTTGTCAGATTAAATTGAAATAGGCATTCTTTGAAAGATTTGTTTCTAAGAGATGCGACCTTTTTTGTTGCTCTCCTTTGAACCCTTTCTAAAATGTCAATTGCTTAATACTATTGCAATTTAATACTGGACAAAAAGAAGAATGGCAGACCTCCAGGCAGATTTAACTATTTATTATTATTATTTATGGAGTGTCACATATATGCTACACCTTACAGCTAATATATATGACTAGTCTCTAGTATATATGCTAAGCACAAAGACATTTAATATTAATAGACCGGACAAAGCAAACAAACATTTTGATCCTGAACTTATTACCAATTGGTAATAAGTTACTCAATCTATTGTCACATCACGTCACGCGGCCGTAAAAGACATTTGACATACCGTTGACTTTTGAGATCAAAATGTTTATATGAAACGTTTCCCAATGACCGCTCTATAACCTATGACTATATTTAAATATATTTGGCTAAGCATTAGTAGACAATACATGTGACATTCCACAGGAACTCAGCGCGGATTGTAATATCGCGAAATGAGTCCAACTTCATAGATAATAACAATTTTCATTATTACACACTATTTTTCAATTATTGTTCAAAACGCCAAAGAAGGACATGCCATGAGAATATGATTAATGTATAAAGTTATTCATTAATGATATTCATTTCGAGACACTATAATTTCATCTCCTATTTTTAAGTAATTAGATGGCAACAGAAATTTAGTATGGAAGCATTCTTAGCGGAAACACATTAATGTTCTGTATTTATTATCACATCATTAAAGAACTCAGTGAGGTAAGTCTCATTTTGGTATTAAATCATTTTTAGTTTTGTTTTTAAATTGTTCAAATTTGTTTACATTTTTGGGGATTTCATTTTATATTTGAATAACAGTAATAACAAAATAATAGTGTGTGGTAGTAAATATTTTTCATTTTGATCATTGGGTTCTCAATTGGTTTTGTGTACTTTTTTGTGTCGTTTGTTGTAAAAAGCATTTCACTTTTATATTACTAATGTGTACAGCTAAAATATGGTTGAAGCAGTTGCCCTGAAGGAAAATCTTGGAAGTCTTCAAAAGAAAAATGTTAATGAAATGAATATTGTTTCTATTGTTAAGACCAAGTCATCGTCAATTTTCAGGAGAATAATTTAGTCTCCTTGAAACTGACATAAATATATTTTATGTATATCAATATAATATATGTAGTCGATACGGCATACCATGAAGGAGGATTATAAATATTTGGATATTTATTTTATTCTATGATAACTATTATTACTACTGCAAATTTGATCTGAGTCATTACCAGTAATGAATCAATTACCTATTTCATCAAACATACTAAACTTTTCCATTGTATTGTGTTGAGTAATTTTTTATTTTAGAAAATTCTGGTTGAGTTCAAGATAACAAACGTAGAAAACTCATTAGGGGTGTTCTACTGAATAGTCGAGTATGTAAAACTAATTTTAAAACAGTCAGTAGGTCCTCAGTGCTATTTGAATGTATTGATTCTGTAATTATCTATGACATATGAACAAACACATGAATATTTAAATAAGTAAACAAAACATTTTAGGCTTGGCATTTTATACGAATAGTAAAAAGTAGTCAGGTAGATAGTTATGAAGAATTTTAATGTATTGAATATTATACAGGAAGCTAATGTCAAATATTAAAGGACATGGTCCTGCACTTACTGTCCCCTTTTAAGACCCTTTCTAATACCGAACAGAATGAATGTCAGATGTGCCTATTTTTATACAGCTATCTTGTTATTATTTTAATTACCTATATGTCAACATGTAGTAACTGCATTACTTATAGAAGAGACAAAGTACTACAAAATAAACCAAACTATTGTACAATCATGCGATCGACATTTAGTGTATATTTTCAAAATTACTCACTTGCCAGACGTGCTTGATTCACTCCTCAATTTTGTAGATAAATAACAATAGTTTGTCGCAAAATCATCGATAGTTCATTAAAAATTGCTTCTTTTATTGATACATGATACAAAAACAGTATGCGACATTTTGGCAATGCATAGACAATCTAGAGCAAATCTAGAGACAATCTATAGACAATGTAGATTATAGAGTTATTTGCATTGCCATAGTAAAAATACTTGTCATATACTTGTGATCCAACCAAGGATCCAACATGTCTGTTGTACGTTGAAACCATGAAGGTAAAAAAATGATCGCCAGCAGCACAGTAACATCTTTTTAGCTTCATGGTTGAAACGCTTTCCATAGAACGGAGCCTCTATTCTCTAGTTTAGTACTAGGTTTAGTACGGTTGTTTTGTCCGGGACTAAATAACATAATAACGAACTACTGAGCCCTTTTCAGTCTCACTAGTTCGTTATTATGTCTAATGGAACTGTTGATACTAAAAAGGGTTCAGTAGTCCGGTTAAGGACGTGTGTGGTAAAAAAAGTTTTAGGGATCAAAGCTTTTATTTTATATTAAAAAGAAATAGGAAACCAAAACTCTTTCTGTAAGCTCATGCTCATTTCGGAACGCAGCCGTCAGCCGATCGAGAAGCTGTCGTCTGCGGTCGTTTGTGGTGATTTGACATACGTAGATTTCCGACAAATTTTCGATCTTGTTTTGTACCTGTATTGCAAAACAAAATTGGAGGACAACAAATAAACAGCTGCTTACCGCACGTCTTAAGTAACAACTATACGAATTTATAAAACCCTTGTTGAATTGTTACTATGAAATTAGAATTTGTAAATAAGTGGGAGTTTTGTTGCTAGAATTTTTGTGGGATGTCTGTGAAACTGAAGATTTTGGCTGATAATGAACAATGAAGGGCGTTGATAGCTCTCTGTCCGATCGTGAAGGAATGTCAAACAAGCCAATAATAACATGTAAGTTTATTTGGTACAAATAAATTGTTTGGAATGCTGTACACTGATATAGTTTTAAATTCACTTTGACTTGTTTTCTTTAAAGTCTGGTGCCTAAATTGTACCTGTGTGACCTAACCTGATATTTGTTATAAATATATATTTTTATTCACAATTTTCTTATATCGTGTTTTTATGTGTAACATATGCCAGTGTAAGCGTACGGCCTGTTATGTAAATTTCTGCACAAAGCTCTCTCGTTCTCTGCTCCTATTTTCCTCTACTTTCATTCAGACTTCACAATAATTTTCACTTCGTCTGCACTTTAGGTGACTCTCGCTAGTGACTTGACTCTTTTTTGGGGTGGAAGCACTACTAAAACAAACAACTGTGTAAAATTCCAGATTGCATAAATGTGTTTCAATTTCCTCCTAATATTGTTTCTTTAATGACTTTTGAGCACACTCCTACCTATTACTACCAATACCATCCTATAATAGTAGTAATCTGGGATCGTAGACATCTTGCTTATTATTATGTTTTCTTTAAACTCCCTGATCTTTTACAAGGTTTGAATGAAAACACAGACTCAATAAATAGAGGCCTCTTCAAGATTTTAATATAAATAGGTGAAGGATCAGGGTTGTCATGTTTAAAACACAATGTAAATAAAACATGTTTTAAACATAAGTGTTTAAGACCATGTTATAAACACAGTTTTAAACACCAAAAAAACATGCTTTTAATGTTTTAAACACATGTTCAAAATCAAGGGGGAAAACATGATTTAAAACCAACACAAAGGTGTTTGAAACATTTTGAACAGTTTGTTTCATTGATTTCATATAAACATGTTTTGGGAATTATGCAACTCTGGACTTATCTTTGATTATATGAATAGCAAGGCACACTGGAGAGTCTATTGTGATAGTTGATAAATATATATATATATATATATACAGTCTCTGGCTAGCTGATCAGGTCCCTTAGATTAAATATGTTCGCAAGCTTGCCACCCACTGTATTATTATATTGTGGTTATAAGCCTTCTTTGTCCCACTACTTATTCAATATGAAACTGACAGGTGCAGGAGATTGGAACTTGTTTTGTACACTGGAGGCTCCGCTTGTGGCTGCCATACCGCAGGACTCATGTGAGTGGCGTCGCTCATATGGCAGAGTGAGCAAACCAATATCCTTGGAAGCCACATTTGTCAAATACAACCCAGAAAAACTGCAATCAGAGCTTAGTTTGCTGAAAAAACCTGTATTCCATATTTACTGGACAGATTGTGTGGTAAGTTCTTTACAATTTTATATATCAAAATATTAATTTATGCTATTTTTAGGATTTCATATTTTTACTTCAGCAGAATCTAAAGACTAAAGTTTTGCCACCTGTCCGTCCCAGGTCATATTAACCACTCATTATCCTACTAAATAATGACGCTGGACTGATGTACACCTACAGTACCTACGACATTACAGTATTATTAGTCGTAAACATCTGCTTAAGTCCACTGCTGAACATCACCCACAACAACAACTCATATATCACCATGAAACAAGAATTATGAATTCATTTTAATTATCCAAATCATCACCGTGCTTGCTTGTAAAGTAAGATGTTGATGATAGCTTAGACATTGTGCTGATCGTCTTCTGAAACACTATTTAACAAGTCTAGTAATGTATTCACTAGAAATGTGATTTAATCTATCGATACTACACATCTGACACATAACTGAGTCTGTTCCTTAGGTATGGGAGCGGTACAGGAATGTTTGTTTACAGACTCAGTTTTTTATTCAGTTTATCCTTCCTTTATGTTACAATGGAGTATCAGAATGACTTTTTTTGTTTGTATTAGGTTAATTGAAAGTTCACACAGCCAAAGTCACAGGCTAAAGCAGGCTTAATTGTATCATCATAATCAGTTGTATAAGTCCAATGATGAATGTGACCCTATCTCATAATCTGCAAACCAGACAATTCCATCTCCTCCAAAGATATTGTCTATCAACAGAAGACCTGCAGCTCCATGTTGCAGAGAGGGTTCACAATTTTCAGGTTTTGAGCGTTTTTACAAGATGTTATTGATTTATACTATTATCATAGTGTGGCAAACTTAGATAACATGGTAGTAGCTAGCTAGGGGGGAATACATAATGCCACCAACCAAACTGAGTATCAAAAATAACCCAAACCTGTGACGTCCAACACAAGGCCATCATGGTGTTTGACCCACATAGATGGTCACATTAGTTTTTCCATTAGAAAATGGCATGTCATTGCCATGGTATGTCGAATAGTGTGAAGGAAACGTGAACGCGACATGGTATTTATTAACTGATATGCAGATATATGCATAACACTAAACATATAGCATTTGATGCTCATTAAATTTCTCAGACATATGTTCAGCAGTTTAATTGATTCATTTCTTGATGCAGTTGTAGTCGAAAATTCCTGTTAATAATTTTGTATATTTATTTTCACTTGTTGGTAAATAAGGAGTTAATATTTCACAAACTCGCATCTACTGAAATATGTATCTTAATAGTAGTATAATGACATCTTTTTGCGAGCATACCACATCATAGTATCTACAAATTGAATACAGTACAGTGTGTGATAATTTTGCTTTGCATTGCCAATTTTTTCCTTGTTTCATATTGCTTTGATGCTCACAGCAAATGTGTTGAATTTTTTAGAACCAAACCATCAGTAAATCTCTAACACCATCTAAGCCAAAGTTGGGAGGTTTGACCTTTTGATGTGATTTAGCAATGTAGTAAATGGTTAAAATACCATTGACATCGTTATCAAACAGTTATTAAACTAAAATAGTACATAACACATAGTCTTTTGCTCTTGTTGGAACAAGTACGAGCAGATAGCTTTAACTTAGGTGATGTTAATATTTATTTCAGCTAATATTTCTTTCATTTCAGGATATAGAATATTATAAAACGACACTTAGAGAAGATATCGAAACATGGTTCAAACAATTGGAAAGAAACAATGTCACAGATTGGATGGTGGTCTTAGTTGAAACTTACGATATAAGAAAAACTAATAAGCTATTACCGAGGACCACTGTGCTGGACAAAATCAAAGGAGATTTTGCTATTAAACAAAACGAAGATAGATTCATTTCAGTCATTAATCCTATTAAGTCAGAAGCTAGAAGTGCAGAGTCATGGAGATCATTAGTCGCAAAAATCAGAAGCTTTGTTCTTGTTGCTTATAACAAAGGATTGATCAAATTCGAAGAATACATGAGAGAACAGAGAGAGAAAAGAAATGATCCGGATTGGGATTTCTGCGTTTATTTTATCTTGCAGGTAAATATCATATATGGTCACGCTTAGGCTTAAGGGACGAAAGTAAGTCCAACTATCGTCGGATACAGCGCGATTTCCGCCAGCATATCGCAACGGCAACGCTACGAGATCGCAACGGATCCGTCACGTGCTCATCCAGAGTCACTCGTGGATGATGTAGACTGTCCCATAGAGTCTATCGATATTCACTTTGTCTGAGGCTGAAATATTTCTCTGCTTCAATCATTACTCTACATACAAGCTCTCTTATTCTTTTCATCACTGTAATTTACGAGAGCATTTACTATTTGATAGATAAACATTCTCCTTGTGATTCCTTGCACATCCGTCTACTTTCACATTGTAACATCTTTCGTTCACTTCTGCCATAAATATTGCCAGCTGCTAAGTAATTGTATAAAAACTTTATGTACATTTTGTTGCACTAAGCCCGGTTTCACATTGCATTTATTACAGCTTTAGCTTCTTGCTACAATGTGGAATTAGTGGTTGTTTCTTTGACTCCATATTTTACAAGCTTCTTATTATTTTCCTACATATTTATTATTTTTAACAAGAAGTCTATTTGAACATGAGTCTATTTTATGAAAAATGACATTGTTTATTCCAGGAGCAGCTGGCGTTTGTCTTAGAAATGCTAGGCTTATATGAAGAGGCTCTAGTCCAGTACGATGAATTAGATGCTTTATTTTCACAATTCATCCTCAACTCTAATGTTGCACCGAGTCCCAAATGGCTGGACACGTTTCGGCAGCCCATAACGTCGTGGAAAGCGGTCAGATTGACGGCACTAGTTCCACAGCATCTGAGGGAGCTCATCATAAAGAAGAAAGCGTCGCTTTTGGACTTCAGAAGCTATTTGTTTCAGCGACAGAGTGCCATGTTACTACTTACTTTCAAGCCTTGGGAGGTAAATATCAATATTTACATATCATCATTATTTAATAAGGCAGTCTATTGGACATAATCACTATCACTTATAAGTGATTGCAGTCAGATATCAGTTATACATAGGTAGCCGCTACTGACCATCACTAAGAAATTTATACTAGTGATTCTTATCTAAAGACAAAACCTCACTATATTTAATGTAATTTACGTAAACGGATATCTACATTTAGCTAATGCTAATTATTGCTGAAAAGTGTAATTGGACTAATTAACTCGAATGAAATTGTCCAGGATGACGTGTGAAATCAGTAGGTATAGTGCTTATGTAATGTCAATACAATGAACTGAGTAAATGGGACAGTATTGTTTAAGAACCAAACAGGAGCTGGGGTGATGTAAACCTGGCATTTGAATTGGAAATTGTACATTTGATTCGAAAAATTCGAATCAGATATTCGTTTGGCGTCACTAAGAAAAAAAGCTAATGCATCTTTAAACATGAATTGCAAGGCTTAGATTGCAATTGTATTTTTGCATTATCGACAGTACATAAAGTACAGGTGTAATTAAATGTCTATAATTAAAAAAACAAATACTTACATCTTCTGTTGCTAAATTTCATTCGCCATAATAATTTATAATAGAATAGCTTACTCTGTGCAGTAATTATCAGAAGTGAATAAGTAATTTTTTTAAACCCGACTGCGTATTTTTTTTAAACTTTTTAAGATTTTGATATTCCAAGTGTCACTCTCACGGTGAATACGAATCTAACGGCACCTCTCATGCTAAAATCCATCGAGCCTTTCAAGCCGCAGAGCGTGCCAAACAATTATACTCGTACATACATACTCTCAGAAAACATAACCTTCCTGGCGCAGTCGGGTAAAAACAGGACATCGGAATATAATGTCGGGAAATGAGTATAATTAACGTTTAACTTCTTAGTGAATTACAATTTATATTTTTACACGCTTTTTGTATTTTATCTAGAGTAGTTATCTAGCTGCGTAACGGTTAATATTGCTTACGTAAAAATATTAATTTCCCGCCATTACAATCCAATGCCTATTTTTATTAGGTAATTACTTATCATGTTATTCACCAATATTGTAAAAGATAATGTTAAAAGAAATTTTCTATTGAGACTTTCTGAAAGGAATTTAGGAAGATAGGCACATCTATAAAGATATAATTCAGGGGACTGTTTCAGCAAATTGATTGTCGATTAAATTTTTATGCACCTAAGGTCGGGTCTCGTCTAATAGGATCAGGAATAGAGTTTTATAGACGAACACTTGGTAAGGAGAAAAATTGCGTGATGCTTCATATTCGTATCCACTTGAAAACTTCCGTGAACCTCGATCGTAAGCAATTACAAGCAATTAATGTACGTACTTGAATAATGCATTGAAACAAATATTTTGCCGTTAGAGATAGATTGCGTCGAGCGTGAACGATTCGAATACCAGTGAGTTTTAATCTGAAAATGATAGGGAACTATATAGTTTTCTTCTTGACCAGCCATCTGTGACTACATCTGTAACTTATGTCTGTATTTACGCATGACAGTTACCGTGAACTGTGAATGTGTTGAACTTGTCATATATGAAACAAACAAAATGGACATGTCTTTATTTTTTCAGTAATTTTAAGGTTCCGTACCTCAAAAGGGAAAAATTAAATTTTTTATCATGAACGCGTAGGTATCAAGTTGAAATTATTATCAAAGGTCTGCTGTCCCTTGAAGCTTCAGTGCAATAAAAAGCTACGTCTGTTTAAGACACATTTTTAGACTTATTTCCTAAGCGGTGCAAGTAAATCAAAACCTAAAGAGTACTTCCCGTTGATCTAGAATCCTGAAGGTCTTACAGCAGAAGTATAGGAATAAATCTGATACGTAACCAGAACTTTTAGAAGCTACATTGAGTAATTTAACTGCAAAGTAAAGTTGGTTCTTCAATCAGAGCTACATTTTCGTTAGAGCTTTGTTCGGTGGTTTTCATCTTACCTATTATTTATAATTTTTAGTATGTGTATTATTCATATTTTGTACGGAACCCTCGGTGCGTAAGTCCGACTCACACTTGACTGTTTTTTGTTGTTAAACAGATAGCAAGCCGTTGTCTGACAGCAGTGCACAATACGTTAATCGAAGTGTCGCTGTTGGGTGCTGCGTCGATAGAAGGGGCCACGGCCTGCTGGGCGCAACTAGCTTGCGCAGAAACACTGCGCGCCTGTGAGAAGCTCTCTACTTCCAACAGCGCGCTTGAAAAGTGCACCGCTGCGCAAGCGCCTCTCCTACATAATGCTAAGGATAAGGTAAACTAAACAAATGTTATGATTGTTCGTCCGCTGTATAACTCCAGTGATGGACATGAGCCTCCCTCATCGATCGCAAGATGTTACCTGGGTAGATGCTGCTGCTCATCTCCTGATTCTTCATCATCAGTAGCAGCAGAAACCCAGAAACGCCCACTGCTGGACATAGGCCTCCTCCATGGTATGACACATTTACCGGCCCCGAGACACTTGTATCCAGTGACACCCCGCGACCTTAACTAGGTCGCCGGTCCATCTACTAGGGGGACGGACCGGGTTGCCGAAATTCCCTAGCTTTTTATTAAAATAAAAAAATGTTACGTAACGCGTTCTTTAAATACTCCCCCTCCCGCCCTTGCAACGCACCGTAACGTTTTACAAGACTCCCCCCTCCCCCGAAATTGCGTTACGTAATACTTGAACGCTCCCTCAACCGGTCCCGAGCCTCCTGCATCCAGCGACTCCCCGTGACCTTAACCAGGTCGTCGGTCCATCTAGTAGAGGGACGGACCGGTAGTCGAGCTAACTACTCCTGATTATCTTTCCTTTAGTCGCCATTTTCGACAACCGCGAGATGAAAGGGGGATGGCTCTATTCTAAAGCCGAAACCACACTGCGCTACAATACTCAGCGTAAAACATGTGTCTCGTCTAAAGCTGGCCCCACAATCCGTTATAGTTATTAAATAGCTATGATAAATGGTTGGTTGCTTGTTGCTCGACTATGGCGAAGCCCAAACCTTTGTATTTATGTGTGATCAACTGCGGCCTCATATCTCCAGAAATACTAATCATAATTTGACAAATTAAACATCATTTGAACCGTCGTTTGTTCCGCGCTATGACGTCACATAAGAGCCAAAATGGCAGCTTTGGGGAGGACATAATTGCTACCCAGAAAATAATAATAAATTGACAATATTGTGTTTGGTATCAAATCAATGGTTATGTGCATGTATATAAACTCCAGTACGACGACTATTTATTTTACACGACGGCGTTTCTTGTAATAGTCGGGATTTCGTTGTTTAACTTTCTTGTTATTTTGTTAACAGCTCCATGAGTTGGGGAAGCTCTGCGGCTTGCTGCCAGGGTCCCCTGACCCTACCTCGGAGCAGCTCCACCTCGTCGTGATGCTATCCGCTGGTATGGGAGACAGCGAATCCAACAGCCAACGCGTTTCACCAACCGATAGGCTCAAAGAGGCACTGTGCAGCAAAACATCCTTCCAGCAGTACTATCTGGAATTAGCTGAGCTTGCAATGGGAACCTATAAGCATATCGGGAGACTTCGGTTAGTAGCTTTCGTTGTCCTTTATCACTGGCCGGACACTTAAAACAAATGTCGTGATGTCGGTTCCTATTCGCGCGCATTTATGGGTCAGCCATGGTAGGTCAGTTGGGCAGAGCGTCAGTCTTTGAACAATCGAGGTCTGGGTTCGATACTGGCTCGTACCAATGAGTTACAATTTGGAATTTATGTAAAAACGATAAAAATCATTACCGCTGGCTTTTCGTTGAAGAAAAAAATTGTGAGGTAACCTGCACACTCCTGAGAAGAAATTAAGAGGTGTGCGTGAATCCGCACTGGGACCGCGTGGTGGCTTTTGGCCCATACACTCTGTAGGAGAGTAGACTTAGGGGACATATATAGGCTGTTAATGATGATGATGATTTGTATCTGGTTTCGTTCGTGGTACAGCCAGGCTGGCTAGTACCACCTTGCTATCTAAGTCTCGCGACAAATAACACTGTTGTTTGACTATTGTGTTCCGGTATGATAGCTTGAGGCGTCTGGGATCCAACAGACTTATCAGATAAGATGAAGGCCAAGTGAAACCCCATAGAATTTTTTTTCCTCTATACTTTCAGATTCGCACGTTTAATAGGGCGAGACTTGGCCGCCTTTTACTCGGAACTTGGTGAAACTGGTAAGGCGGTGGTGTTTCTAATGGACGCTTTGCGCTCGTACGAGGAACAGGGATGGAAGGATCTTGCTGCTCAGACACGCCTCGAGCTTGTCGCCGCCGCGAAAAAGATGAACGATATGGACAGGTGATTATCATAAGATAGCATATATCTTTGTGGGAAGACTAAAATAATTGTGTAGTTACGTTGGTAGTTTAATACCTGAAGCAAGAGGCTTACTTAAGAGGGTATGCTGGTGTCAAAGCGCCCATACAAACGTAGTCCAGTCATATTTTGAGTATTAAGCTATGAATATCTATGAAATTTTCAAGACACAATCAAGAAACAAATATCTGTGTCGGTGCTGAGTCAGATTTTCGTTTAAATATATACTTCCAGAGTTACAGGGCGTCAAAGAATTGTATTTTACGGTAGTAAAAAGCCCCAACTTTGAACCTGTTTTACAAGAGTATGAATCAATTTAGAACAATTTGGAAAAACCACCGACATCTGAAATTTCATTAGTATACTGTATTAAAAAAATGGTTACATAATATACTGTATCCTTCAAATGATCCCTGGACTACGAAACATCCAAATAACGGGTGGATAACTTCGCGTAGTGTATGCTGTCTCACCGTACGCGCTCGGGTAGGATAGGGCTCGGATAGGGACAGCTACAAAACAATGCAACCTTGAACGCGGCCACGTGCTCTAACCAACAAAATCTCTTAACCGTAATATATAATATCAAAATTACCTTTTTAAGAAATGTATGACATTTCTTTACGTGGGCCGAACAAGATCAACGTTATTCAGCGAGCAATTTCTCTACGTGATAAAGTCTGGAATACAGAAATCCATATACGAACCGTACTGAACTTATTTTTGATTTTCTGAAAAAGCACTAAATCAATATCGATGAAATTTATATGGGATCATCTTAGAAGTATGATCAGCGAAACACACAAAAAAGAATCATCAAAGTCGATTCATAATTGACGAAGTTATTGCGTCACATACTTGTGAAAAAATGATACAGTCGAATGGTAAACTTCATCTGTTTTTGGAAGGCGGTTGAAAAGAAGGCATTCTGACCCTCCGTTTCGACGTGGAGGAAGGGTAAAGTCTCATCTTTATAATGTTACTAGGTAAATATGTTGTATAATTTTTAATCATCATTTACAGATACACAAAGCTCTCTGCTAGCATAGCATGTACAGCTGAATTGGAGATTCTAGTCAGAAACTTTTATTACGAGGAGATGATGAAATCTATACGTGAGAATCTAGCCGATAGAACTGAATCGGTACTCACTGAGTTGAACGATTGTTTTAAAGTGGTATCGGTGACTGTTGTGCCCTCCGATCGTGGCGACCCCAACGTGCAATGCGAACTGGTCATCGAGAGCTATTTCTCTAAGGACGTGACCTGTACCAAAGCCGCGATCAGTATAGAAACGTTTGAAGAGAAGAAAGTTGAGAAAAAGGGACCGCTGAAGAGTAACAAGACTGATTTAAGTAGTAACGCTAGTACGCAAGCACCTTCACCCAAGAAATCTAGTGAAGTCGTCGAATTTGAAACACCTGCTTTGATTAGTAGGTATGTTACACATGTGTCATTTAAGTCAGTCAGTGTAGGCAGAGACTGTCTATTTTGATTTTTAGCAACCTGAACATGTATGTATGTTCTTGTATGTATGTATGTATGTAGTAAAAGTCCTCGAGTGGCAACCACGTATCGGAAAACGTGTGGTGAAAGCATGTGACAGCAAACGTCGAAGCGATTTGACGTTAAGATATGCCATGTCTCACTCTCAAAATCTATCACGCGTCTCATGATACGCCCGCGGTGACGTTCAAGTGATGTAATCAAATAACGTACCAAACTTATTCAGACTCATTCCAAATGGTAATCTCTCATTTTTCAGTATAAGGTTAGACGATTTGAAGCCAAAAAATCCACTGCTCAATCCCCTGATAATATCATCGCAACTGCATTACAAAGAGGACAAAACGTTGCAGAAAACAACTGTCGAATGTCAAAACCCAAAAGTTACCCTAAAAAGATCTGATAGTGGCAAATATAGGAAACGATCGACGACGATGCGTAGCAACTATGAGCGGTGTTTTTCGAACGAGAATATTGTTTTGAAACCTGGCATAAACACACTGAATCTGAGTTACACGTCTGGCACATGTGGCACTTTCAAAGTTGGTCAAGTATCTCTGCTAGTGGAAGGAAAACTGGAATTTTTGTCAAACGCATTGTCTAGTACAAGAGTTGGTTTTGAAATAGTGTCACAGGGAGTGAACGTTTACTTGAACAAGGTTGATCCGAAACGGGATTTGGTGGCTGGTTTGGAACATGCAATGGAGTTGGTGGTAACAAGTGGCAGTTCGAATATACACGAGGTAAATTTAATTAATTTTTGTATATCATTATTCTTATTTACATTTTAGCATAGCAACACAAAGTGAAACGATGTATTACCAAGCTTTATATTATATAAATCATACACAAAAGCCGGGCAAAGTCGCGGGTGACCTACTAGTTTTATATAATTTAAACACCGTTATATTCCGGTACAGTTTTATTAAATCTAAGCCTAGACAGACATAAAACACTAGTGTGAGCTCTTTGAACGAAAAAATGACGCAATCCGCGGTTAGTTGAAGGGGTGGCGCGGGGAGAGCTATTCGTGTTATCCAGCAACATGACATCAACTCCCATCTCAGAAATATGTCTGTTTTTCCTTTTGTTATAAGTTGTTTGTTACTCTTTGTTCTATACCAAAAGAAAAAGACAATAAAATAAAAAATGAAAAAGAGACATATTTCTGATATGGGAAACCTCTTCCCAAAGTGGCGACAACTAGTGCTGAATATTTTCATGAAAAACCTTCATTGTAAAACCGGCTAGTTTTAGTAATTAGCGCCACCTGTGTATTTAGCTAAGAACTACCACCAGCCTGTATGCAGCTATCTATCTACGAGTACTCGATACTAACTTGATAAACGTATTATAAACACCACTATATTTTGGGACAATTTAATTATATCAACGCCTAGAAAGGCACAAAACACTAGCACATGCTCCTTGAACGAACAGCTGACGCAATCTGCCGGTAAGTGCGGGGCAGCGCGGGCAATGTCGACATCGGCCGCGCGCCACCATTACAGACTCGCATTCTCCTTGCTAAGAACTATTAGCCGTTTATGCATACAACCAGTATACTAGCTGTGATATAACTTTTTCTAACAGTATATATTTCTTTCAGGACGCGACAATATTAATGAAAGTGTCGCCTGGCCTCCAAGTACGGTTTGCAACTGAAGGCTCCGTGCTGTGTCGCGAGCTGTCTATTCAAATACCGGCATGTCGACCGTTCGAGACGACGCGTGTGCCGCTCAGATTGTTTGCGAGTTTGCAGACGAGGAAGGAGAAGAGCGTCGACCATACCGTGAGTTTATTTGAAAATGAAAAGTGAAGAGGTGCCGTTTGGTCACTGCTTTAGAATAACACCACCCCACCTCATGGGATGTCGTAAAAGGCGATTAGTAGATAAATATTCAAGGTGGGCGACAGAATCTTACGTCAGAAATGACACGATCCGCGAATGTCTCGCAAGACAAAGCCTGGTCTTGTTCACTTATAATTTTAAAAGGTTATTATCAAATAGAAGTGATTTAGTTACCATTTTTTATATATTTTGGTTTAGTTTATTTGTACAAAAACATATAAAACGCACGAAACAGGTAAGACTTAACGTTGAAAACAAAGATGGCGTCAATAAAATGACATTTGACGCTGTCACTTAGCACACCAAAATTATTTTGTACACATAAAATAAATGCAAAAATGTAATTCTTTTTCTGTACTTATTTAGGTTATTACTTAATTTTGTAAATAGTGTACAAGTGCAGGCCGAATTTGAAACATTTCTATTGTACCTGTAATTGGGAGTTCTTTCATAATTCCTTCATACAAAATTTCGTACCATAATCTTATAAAATAGAATAGCTGAGATTGAAAAATAGGAATAGGATTGTAATTGAAGGAAATGATTACATTAACGTACATTTGTAATGTACGCTACAATCGCCGTTACGCAGCTAATGGTGTCTAGATGGCGTTTAGAAAAATTACAAAAATACTGTTAAAAATTATTTTAATTGTGATTCCCGAAGAAGTTGTACATTAACGTTACTCATTTCCCGACAACATCCTGTTTTTGTATAATAACTACACAAAGTCAGCTGTCCTACTTTAAAAGATTGTGGGAAAATAAATTAAGAACTAATTTTTTTTCGTGCGAATAACCTTAACTTTAAAATTGCATTTTTTAATTACGTTTACTATTATCAATTCAGAACGACTTACTTATGGTCCTGACTTTACGGGTACCTGATGTAACATCTTACTGCGGTTAGCAATCCGCCTGGCGGTCCGACGTGGCGGTCTTAGAGGGAGGCCCAATAGTCAATCAATCTCAGCAGCAGTTATTCAGCCGATCATGATGAGGAGGCGTCACTACGCCCCTCACTTGATAGACCGACGACCTGGTAAAGGTCGCGGGGAGTCGCCGGATGCAAGTGTCTCGGGACCGGTCAACGTGGCATACCATGGGGGAGGCCTTGTTCAGCAGTGGACGTTTCCCGGCTGATTTACCGCGATAAATGTATAAGGTGTGGGTTGCTAAAATACCTGGTAAATGTTCGGCCTCTGTCACAGAATTAATATAGTGCAGAATAGAAGCTCACCGCCTCCCACCGATCCAACATACCTCACGTCTCCCCGCCAGAAAGTGGCCGGCTTGAGGGTTGGCAGTACCGCGCGAGCTTACTCACTAACACATGCGCCTGTTTACAGACGTTATCCGTTCGGAAATCGGAACCGATATCATGACATTTGTTTGAGTGTCCGGCCTGTGCCGTTGTTGCAGGTGTGGCTGAACTGTCCATGGTGGGATACAGTGATGGAGGTGCCGTTAAGCTTCTGTCCCCCCATGGTGTCTTCTTGGAGGCTCCTCACTTCGAACACGAGGAAGTTTATCCATGTCACACTGAAGTGTACAGTAGCGCACCTTGTAAGCTTCCTTTTGACAGAGCCCAAGTTGGAATGCGATGGGAACAACACTGTTTCGGACCTGAATCCGAAAAAATGTGGAGACATGGTATGTCATTTGTTTTAACGGGCGTTCGTTCAGAATGCTTCCATATATATTGTTGGTTACGGCTGGTATGTACAGTTGGCAATTCCTTAATAAGAGTCATGTTAGCTCAGTTGGGTAGAGCGTTAGTCCTTGAACAATCGAGGTCTGGGTTCGATCTTGGCTCGTACTAATGAGTTCCATTTTGTTATTTGTAACTTATGTACGAATGATAAAAATCATTACCATTGGCTTTTCGGTGAAGGAAAACGTCGTGAGGAAACCTGCACACTCCTGAGAGGAAACTGAAAGGTGTGTGTGAAGTCTACCAATCCGCACTGGTCCCGCGTGGTGTACTATGTCCCATACACTCTTTGTAGGAGAGTAGGCCTGAGCCCCTGCAGTAGGGACATATATAGGCTGTTGGTGATGAGGGCAATTCTTATGTGCACCTAGCTAGCTAACAACTTTAAAAATCATATTTTCCCTTCAAAATGTTCGACTTCGTTTTTTGAATTATGTTGTTGCTGTATGTAGTCTTACCAATTCTTTTAATATGTTTTATATATCTCTCTCATTCCAGATAGTTGCATCGGATGGTACGGCAACATCGTTTATGTGGGAGGTACAAAAGGATCCGTTAGTGAGAGCAGGCCCAATGAAAGCTACATTTTCGGTGAAGTACCACACGGAAGGCATGGACGCGCCTCGGACGTTCTGCTGTCCCTTCGACATACAAGACTACACCACACTTTTCGTGATAAGGACCAAGTTAGAGCCCAGCAAAGGACAGAAGTCAGACTGTCGGGCGTCGCAGATGTGCTGTTTACAACTTAGCGTTCAACGGGTATGTAAAATTGACAGACCGTGTGAAAGGATAAAAAACCCTGACAGAGATTTTCCGATAACAATAATATAATCATCAAACCCAACAACATTTTACCACCTATTTCCATAATAATGAGTATTCATTTTATCACAAAAAAAGATATTCTAATAACGTGGTTCAGAAACTCTGCTTACAAGTCTCTCTTAACATGTATAAAACTTTATTCGAGTTGTCTCGTAAAGTATGTACGAGTGTACTTGTATGATTCTTATATAACCTTGTATGTTGTAATTATAATGAAAAAACTATATAAAAAATTACATTTGAGTAATTTGGTATGATCTGTAGACGAACTAAGGTCACCGACATAGCTCGACGAGTCGGTGAGCTGAGGTGGCAATGGGCAGACCACATCGATCGAAGAACCGATAACCGATGGGGGAGTAAAAGTTCTCGAGTGGAAACGACTCGACGAAAGTGGAACTCTACCGGTCCGTCCCCCTACTAGATTGACCGTCGACCTGGTTAAGGTCGCGGGGAGTCGCTGGATGCAGGTGGCTCTGGACTGGTCGATGTGACGTACCACGGAGGAGATCTATGTCTAGCAGTGGACGTTTCCTGGCATCCGTATTTGATGATTATGATGAATGAAAAATTTCTATTACCATTATTAATTAGAATCTTAGTATAATACGTGATTTATGAAGGCTCATGCCCAATATTGGACTTTTGGTAGATGATAACGAACTCTAAATACGGTTTAGCCTATATAGCAGATTCCTGTAGTTAATCAAGTCTCAAGAGTCGTAGTAAATAAGATTTTATTACTGACGTGTTAGAATAATTGATGCGGGTACTTGTCAAATTATTATAAAGTTACAGTCTGTAAAAGATTATATATTTAATTGCAGGTGAACGAAACGGAATACACGTCGCTTATGTACGAGGTCTTAGCTGATCAGACTATGTGGGCAGTACTTGGACGCACCGCAGGTATATAATTCATGCTTATTATTTTTAGGTCACAGGTCAACAGAGTGTCATCATTTACTCGCCGTTACGTAGCTCAAAAGTAAAATAGGAACCCTCTTAAGATCATTTGGTTGTCCATCGGTCGGTCTGTCAAGACCCTTTTTCTCAGAATCGGGTGGAGGTATAAAGTTGAAATTAATCATCAACGCCTATATACGTCCCCACTGCAGGGGCTCAGGCCTACTCTCCTATAGAGAGTGTATGGGTCGTAGTCCGCCACGCGGGCCCAGTGCGGATTGGCGGACTTCACATGCCTTTTCAAGACATGCAGGTTTCCTCACGATGTTTTCCTTCACCGTTAAGCAATCGGATAATGTACTTGAATTGAAAAACAACTCATAGGTACACGGCTCTCACGGCTTACTCTGTGATATGGAGTTAGTAGCTTGGATGCAGTCGGAAATATGTTCAATGAATAAGAACTGTGATCCATGCTAACATAAATGCGAAAGTAAGTTGGTTTGTCCTTCCTTTAGGACGGAACTGAGAACGACTTGATTTTTTAGACAGGGATAGTTGAAGGGTCGCAAAATGGCCCATGAGCCCGCGAGTGCTAGACTTTCGTTATTATTATTGTAATATATGTGCCAAATAAACTGTTTCTTTCTTTCTGCTTTATTTTGTAAAAGCAGAGAGTTTCTCTGCGCATTTGCCCAATACAGGTAAGAACGATCAGAGACCTTGGACCGCGGTTACTTTGGTAGGTAGCGGGTTAGAAAGGTGTATAAAATCGTACCTTCAAATCGTTTATCGAACGAATAGTGCACGTAGAATTCACCGCGGACCTGGTGAAGGTCGCGGAGAGTCGCTGAATGTAAGTGGCTCTGGGCTGGTCAATGTGGCGTACCATCGAAGTGGCCTATAATCAGCAGTGGACGTTTCCCGGGTGGTGATGGTGAAGAAGACGAAGTCGCGTAAAAAAAACGGCTTTACTGTGTGTGTCTTACTACGTATTATTTCAGGAGTGATAACGATGGAGCCGAATTGCACGGAACCTCAATGCGTCACTTTGGACGTGATGCCATTGGTTGCTGGTAACCTGCCTCTGCCGACTGTGCGCCTCTCCAAGTACATAGCAGCTAATACTAAAGGTTAGTTTGGTAAAAAGCTCAGTTGGGTTACATTGGTTGGTCAGTCCTTGAACAATCGAGGTCTGGGTTCGATCCTGGCTCGTACCAATGAGTTACAATTTGTTATTTATGTACGAACGATAAAAATCAATACCATTGGCTTTTCGGTGAAGGAAAACGTCGTGAGGAAACCTGCACACTCCTGCAAAGAAATTGAAAGGTGTGTGTGAAGTCTACCAATCCGCACTGGGCCTGCGTGGTGGGCTATGGCCCATACACTCTCTGTGTGAAAGTAGGCCTGAGCTCCTGCAGTGGGGACATATATAGGCTGTTGAGGTAAAAAAAGTGATTCGGTTCTGACGTCAAATCTCCGGGGCCCACCGATCTCGGGAAATAGACGTCGTAGAGAATCAGAACGTATTCCAATATTTATGTTATGCTCAGTAAATTTAAAGAAATCTCTAAAGGAAAGGACATTTTATTACTTTATCACGATTTAGTAACTTTTATGTGACTTTTAAGTACCTTTGTACTTACTGATATTTATTGAGAGTTCCAAAAAGAGACCATGTAACTCTGCTCAAAAATCGCAAAGTGAAGAGTGTCTCTGTTCTTTATTTTAAAGTTTTATATCGGGACGGTGTTTCCACTTCTTTAAAACTAAGATTGGGATTTGAGTCGTGAACAGCTTTCAGAGTGATTCGTATAATGGCCTACTGGTTTGTGATGAGTTTATTTATGATTTCTCCATAGATTTGAAGAAAGACGCGTCGCATCCACGTTTGGAGCCCTTTAGCCCCGGCCAGGTGTACCACGCGGGGAAAACCAAATTGGTACACGTTCGAAAAACCACGCCGCCCCAAGGCTCAGAACTGATGTTCACATAGCATGAACATACTCATAAAATTGGTGTGTAGTATAGTAGAATCACCTCCATACAAATGTGTCTGTATTGCTAATAAGTAATAGTTATTGGATTATGTAACATTGGTATGGAGATGAATTGATCTATTTTTATTCTGGTCGACGATGGTAAATGGAAAAGACCCTCGAAACAAAATACGCAGATTCATTTTAAAATTTTTTATACGTTTTTTTTTTAAATAAATAAAATAGCTTGCTGTTGGAGTAATTATCTTAAAATATAACATAGGATTATAATGCCGGGAAATGAATATTATTAACGTACAACATAATAATGATGAGCGTATTTTTACATTGTTTTATGCTCCAGATAAAAACACCATCTAGTCATCAAATAAATTTGTATTTGTAGATTTTTCGTCTATTGTAGCTTTACTCGAAGTTTAAAGCTAATGAAATTATTTAGCGGGCCGGTAATTTGTTGTCTTTTTTTAAGGTATTACTTGCCAAACCTAGCTATATTATTTTAAAAGATTGCGATGACAGGAAGTCAGAATGATACGGTTCACTTTAGTAAAATATTATCGTAGTTGTAAAATGTTATACATACAAAGTTCACAGGGAATGCTTTGTATTTTAATAATGACTATTCGAAGGTCTTTTTCATTTACTCAAGTACACACGGCTACACATCAAGCTATAAATTTCAAGTATAAGCTGATCTCGCATTGAATGTACTCCCGCAAGGTGCTAGTTCAGCTTTTACTGGAAATGGTTAGCTTATACAAGAATAGCTTGACCTGTATCCGTGCGTACATAGTTGCTTGTCCATATAGATTAAATAGTTTTGGTAAGGTTTTTATATTGTTTAGTTGAGTAATAATAATAATAGTCCAGGTTTTATATATCACTCACACTTGGGACTGTTTGTGCCCGTTAAAACATAAAACGCTTTAAAAAGTGCCCAGGCACTTCATGAGATGGTAAAGTTTTAAGTACGCTGTCTGAAAGGTTAGGCGTGGGTTTAGTCATTGCCTTGCTAGTGTGGCTCATGGCAAGTCATAATTTTAAAAAAAAACGTAACGTCTTGTGGTTTTTTTTTACAAAAGTGCATTTTTTAAAGAATCATTGCTTGCAATTAATTTTATATGTTTGTGTGTGCTTGCCAAATCTGTTATGAAATAAAGTCATTGCAACTATTCAGCACGAAATTCTATGCGTGTGAAAGATACAATGCGGCAGTGAATTTCGCGAATATATTTGTATTGGAAATTAGAGTCTTTTTGAGTCGAACGTTGTCAATCTAATCTCATCACACTGGTACCTTTTTTCCCTTCATCGCTACCACGGTCAGACGGAAGAGTTTTAAAATCGGCGACGCTCGGTCAGTATTTTCTCGAAAGGGACATTTTAAGAAGTGGTCGCCGACAATTCAAACTTCTCACATGTTTGTCAAAGTGAGATATGTATGATTAGTTTTTGGATTAGTCTAGACTCCCCTAGGACTGAAGTTAGTAATGAAATTCACGTAAACAGCGTCTTTAACTTTTATCCAGCGCCCAGGCATTTCATGAAGGGTCAGAATGATTTCTTTCACAACATATATATTATCTTTATTTATACAAGTTTTAAAATAATATTACATACATTATTTAGGTTCAGCTTGATTAAGTTTATTGCCTTAGTAAATACACGTCACCAGCTGCTTTTTTTAACATTCATATTTTTATCCCGTATTTTACCTTTTGATTCTTTTTCGTAACTGGTCACCCATAAATTTGATCGAACAAAAACCTTGCATCTACATACTTAACCTGGAAAAGAAAACATATGTAAGTGTACATAAAAGTTTCAAAGTCTGTCTGCTTCACCCCGCGATTCTGTTTTTATTGTCTGACGGAAAATATTATAACTCTAATAAGAATTACCTTGTGTTGAACAAGCTTTCAGTATAAATAACCTAAATATGTACTAAAATTTAGTTTTTTCAGTAATAATAAAAGGAGCGATCGAACGACCCTGGCTTTTTTACCGTGTCTTTCTCATTGTGTATCGTATCGTTGAATGGGTCTTTAACAACCATTGGAGTCCATGAACACAACTTTTCGATTCAGGTATCCGTTTGCGAAATATACAGCTGAAAAGTGAACATTTTTGTCAGAAAAGGGCGTCCGTCCCCCCTGTATCTTCTAAACTATTGATTTTAAACATTTGAAAAAATTATATTATGTATACTGAACTTAAAAGGAAAACTATCACGACTAAGGTGGCTTTACAGGTTATCGAGTAATAGCCGAGCAAACTATAAAATGTACTTGGAGTGGGCAAAATGAAAATTTCGCACAAATTTCATTAAAAATTACTTTTTATAAAACCAGTTCCACTACGGAACCCTACACTGCGCGTGGCTCGACACGCACTTGGCTGTTTTTTTCTAATTATTCTATAAATGCGGATAAATAAAAGAACGAATGAGGGCGCCACTGGCTATGGGCTCTTAAATGATTTTGTAGTTCGGTAACATCACAAAAACCAAAATCATAGAAAGAGCTTATTACAAAAATAATTAAAGAGCTTTAGCAGGAGTGTTATAAATGTTTATACATATAGTAGCCCATTCTCCACAGATAGTAAATGTTCTAACATCTAACTTGTTAGTACAATAGGTTTTAACAACAAAACATTTCATTATGTTAAACTTTTTCAGTCGTCATCAAAATTGTGTAACCTATGTCACGCTGTTTGCTTCCTCTCCTTGTATCCCTGGAAGAAGAAGAAAACTAATTTGAAAATATATAATACATTGTATCTAAAAGAAAACATTTAATAAAAAAGAGTCAAATAAGTTACAATAATACACAACCTAAAATAGCTTCCACTGACCTGAATATAGTACTTTAGTAGATGTTTTGTAGTAGCGTACTGTCCTTATTAAAATGATGACAATATTTTATCACATAGCTTCGATTTAGAGTTAGTGTTTTAGGATTTTGCTCATTGGGCCCAAAGTTTGAGCTTTATGTTCACATACCTAGTTATTAAGGTGTCAATATTATTTTAGTATATAAAATTTTATAAGTGACAGGAGATACTAAGTTTATATAGGATGACAAACAAATTTGCTATTACGATACTTATTTTAATTTTCTTTTAATAGTTATAGGGGCCCATTATACTCTTACAAATTTTATATTATTTATGGTTAGCGAAAGATTGAACTTTCTCATGCACGGCATAAACGAGAAAGAGCAAAAATCATTTTAACATACATTTCTGAATGCTGTTCAACACATATAATCTACAATTTAATTTTGAGAAAGCTGTAAAGATTTTTGTGAATAATAATAAAGGACAATGCCCACTCTTCATAGTAACCTCGGCCCTCAGTGGCCAGTCCTGACCTGTGTTTAAAATGTTAGTATGTATTGTTATCAACTCCTTTTGGCCAATATCGGTTAACAAAATAACTCGCCGTTAAGAAATAAAACCATATTTCTATAGTTACTAAAAATATTTATTTATTTTTTAACAAAGACTTTTTACTATACTTTTAACTATTGATTCATACCAATTAATGGGAAAATAGCATAGTTTTATCAATTGTGATCATCAAACCTGAAAATGGACTTAATACCGCAATACTATCGCAAAATAGTCGCATTCTTATGGAAGGGGGAACATTAGAGCTGCTAAATCCAGGAAAACAGCAGCGTCTTTGAGTGTCAGGGGCTCTAACATAATTGGGCAACACAATCGTAGGTACTGCACCGACTTAAGATGATGCCTCAGATAAACGAGTGCTTTCAGTCTCTACCGAAGGAGTACTTGAGGGCTCCGCTGATTGAGAACCAGAAGTGACGGAGTGTACATCTGATGTTGCACGTGCAGCTGCTCTGACACTTATCTGCCAGCAAGGATGACAGACACGATCAGAGTTCTGCACCTGAAAAAATACAGCATACTTTAATTAAACTGAAACTCTTTCAATCATTATCATCATCAGCCGGGAAACATCCATTTCTGAACATAGGCCTACTTTGTGATAAGCGACATTTACCGGTCCTTATCCACTTACATCCGTGACCTCAAGAAAGTCATCAGTCCACCTTGTAGAGGGATGACCCTATACTCGCTTCCCGGTACGTTGTCGCCACTCGAGAACGTTTACCCCCCACCAGCTCCGAGTGTAAGGTATAATCATATTTATAAATACAATACAATGTTTGATTAGTGGAACTGGATAAGTGATTTCATGAATTATGACTAGAATTGCTGTGTATGTGTATTCAAAAACCATTTAAAAAAGCTTTTTTTACCTGTCTTTAAGTCATCTGCTGAGCAATAATATCTCTGATTTGATTTTCTTGAGGAGAACCTCCTCGCAGCATATGAAACCTTGCTCTTCGTAAGGAGCAACCACAGCAAATACAAACAAGTCTGTGACTAGAAAAGCTGGGCGAATTTTCCTGCAGTAGTCAGAGCGGTGGTCGGTGAATTTCATTCCACATTCCACACTGCAGTCCAACAGGAATGACAAACATAATCCTCACTTGAAATATGCACCTGAAAAATTGAATAAAATCAATATCATGATAAAGGACCTGCCACCATTATTATATAACCCCTTCATGGCTTAGTTACTTGTCTCTGTGACTACACATATCACACGTTTTTCTACATTTATCAGGCTAGCTAATACTATTTTGCCTAAGTATGCTGCCAAGTAGTTTCCATCCAATGGCTTTATCATCACTTACCATCAAATAATCTACTTCTTTAGGTTACTAAAGTATCAATAAATTACACCCAGGGGGCGCTAAGGCAGGACTTTTCTAAGTTGTTATTCCCTCAGCGCCCCCCTTTGTACACCCTAACCTAATTGTCACATAAAAGTGTACACCCGAACCTAATTGTCACATAAAAGTATACCAGTAGGTAGTGTACTTACATTTTGAGGAAGAAGCCATTGTTGTGTAACTGATCGCACTTCTACAATTTCTAGAATATGAAGTCGTAACTTCCTCATAGCTACCCTGCAATTCACGCAGCGAAAATTGCTGCTAGGTTCCAGATTCGAGCCAGGGTTGACATTATGTGGAGGTCCAGGGTCCAAAAGTGCGCCAGGGTTATCGTATAAAGCGGGAGCAGGGTCCACGTTAGCGCCAGGGTCTTCGTCATAAGTAGAGACAGTGTCCAAATTCGTGCCCGGGTCAACAAGGTTCGGTTCAGCGTCAGGGTCCAATCAAAACAAGGGTCGTTTGAAGAGAATAGATACAAAAAACACGAAATCATTAAACGATTCAAACCCAACGAAAATGCGAGTTACATATTATATGTAATGAATGTTAACTACTAGGAGCATTTAATCACTAGTTAACTAGGTTAACTCTGTCAATGTCAAACAGCGTCAACGCCAATGTTGCCAATTGCCATTTAAAAATCGATTGGTAATATCGATTGGTATTTTCGATTTTGTTATACATGGATGGTCCGTCTGGACTAGCAACTCGTTACATTTATGTCATTTCTTCACACAAGCATGTCGAATATATGCTTAGGGCATCCGTGCACCGGGCGTAACATCTGAACGCGATAGGTACATAATACACAACGCGTTTGTTTAATGCTGTACGCCGAGACATACGATCGTGCGTAAGGATCGTGTCGCGCTGTAAAATACAGTCAAAACGGTACTTTCTACGCATGCATGTCAGTATGAACTCCAATACATACTGCATACAACTACATATTCATCTCATTTGATTGAATAACTTTTTCTTCATCATATAGGTAATACGTCTACGATAATTATTAACTGACTGTTGAGATATTTGAAATGAATCTTTTTCTTAAAGATCTCAATACACAGTGCTGTTGTAGTGTCGTTCATAGATTGGATTAATTCAAATTGAAAAGCTATGATTGATTTAAAAAAATTATCTAAGTAATATCAGAAAAATAAAATGCGCCGACGGAGTCGTGAACTAAATCAAGTATTAAATAAATAAACCAATATTGTTGCTATTTTTGTAATCCATTCGGATAGTTTTGCTATCCACTCGAGTAACGATAGTTAAATATGTACTACTCGCGGTAATCGATTTCTTAGATAAATGAATCCATTAAATCGAATAGATATTCTATAAATTGTTAGTTAATGGCAACACTGTTGATACGCCATTTTAAAGTCCGATCTGTTAGTACTAAAATCTAAAATAAACTCCTTATTGTTTTGTGGTTTTCCTACGAGTTAATTACGTAGTGATCATGAGATGAAAATTATTTTTTTATTTTTTATTTCTTGTTGTGTATATCACAATTCTGGCCATGCTTGGATGACCTAGGCCATAGATGGGCAATTCCCTTTGTGTTTTCGATTTATTTGAGAATAGAATACTGGCTATTGGCTCTGCTTCAGTGTAGTATAATATGTCGGGCATTGTTTAAAATGTTATAGTATCTCTGTATTGCAAACTAATAATGGCTTTTATTTAGTTTATTGTAGCATGTAATGGTGCAATGTTTACCCTTCTTTTTATATAAAAAAACTTCTAACTGCGGTAATTTCAGAAAATATATTCTGATGCTATAATATTTTTAAAAGGTGTCCGGTGTGCAAAGTTTTGGACCATCGGATATGTGATAAATATGAAACTTTGGTAATGTAATAAATAATTTGAGCTTTATGTACATTTTATAATCTAAGATTTTTATGGCTAGCTTTATATGTATATGTGCTATGTTAGTATACATTTGAGCTTACTGTTGTGAAAATAATAAACATGGATTCTGTCCAAAAATACATGCCCATCAGGAGTTTAAGCTATTGTTATATAGTCTAATAATTATATACAACTTGGCTAGTTCAGGTGCAAAAATACTCTAAGAAAACGGTTGGATTAAGTTTTTTACCTGAAGAAAGTAGTTTTGTGGTTTGATTGTACGAGCTGCGAATGAATTTTTTTGGTTATTTTGAGATAATACAATTAGATATTTAATAATAATGTGACTCATCTGACCACTGACTGACAGACTTCGTAAATCCGCATATTCCTTTTGAATTTTCCAGATTTGTATAAATATATTTGTATTTTTTTTTTTACTTTGGAAATTATTGTTTCCTAAGAAAGCGTTAGACGCTTTCAGTCTGTTCTCTTTTTTGTGCTATTGTACATAACAATATATTCTCAAATATGCCATATTAATTTTTTAAACAACGATTCGTTTTGCCTAGTCTTTGTAATCTTTTCTGTTGCTTCGATTCAGTTATGGTTTTCGTTTGTATATAGTATAAGTTTTATTAAATTATTAACGCATAATTATAGCAAAGACAAGTAAGTACTTCTATGACTATGTCAGTTGACTATGGGAATCATAACTTAGTCTCAGTTACTACAATTTCTGACTGCTTACAATGCTATAAAATACATATAGAAATAATTTCCTAAATTTTATTGTCCTGTCGTCATTTGAATGTATGGGGTTATTGTTTAAGATCTGTATGTCGCGGATCAAGTACCTACTTGTACAAGTATCAAGTAGGCTGTTTGTTTGTAGGTGAGATCCTAAATAGATAATTCCTTACTGTGCTTGTCTATGCTAGCTTCACCAAACCATTTACTTTTACACAGTAAATTTTTACTACCTTGAATTACAAAAAGTAGCATTGTATTCAAACAGGGTTCGGAGGTCACACTGTATTTAAAGATTTTTTAACTTTTTCGGTTGATAACCCTTTTTAATATATTAATTTCATAACAATGGATCGAAGCACTAGCTCGTCAGGTATAGTAGAGAGTATATTAATATATGTATTATGTCACATATATGTCATAGTTAAGCCAAGTTTTAGTTGCATATAAGTTGTAAGTTTAGGTGCATTTCATTTCACGCTTTCGGCTGTATCGCAACCTACTGTCGTAACCAGAGGAGCAGATATAAGTTATAATATAAACAACATTATTCCTATGTGGGATTGTGTGTCCCCTATTAGCGTCCCATCGGTAGATCATTTGAACATTTTTATGCACCATAATTACATTTAACATTTGTATTCAAAAAGAGCTGAAAAACTATTAACTATAATGATTCTGTTTACTTTATTTCTCGAAAGTGAGGTGCGAATGCAGTCGAAAGCAATTTTATAAATTTATTGCGATTTTAATTTTAAATAAAATAATGTGGGATATTCCTAATGTTGATTGAGTATTTTAATCAAATGTCTGTATTTTCGGAAGTCGCTTTTTATTTGAAAAACATAGGGAGTTAGTTGAACAAGGTGCAACAGAATAACTTAGATGGGAATTTGACGGGTTTCATTGTACATTTTTGTCGTGAAAGTTTTGGCTTGGCTCTCTGTACCCCAAATATTTTATTTTATTGATAAACATCCATAATTTCATTCCGCATCTTTCCACGAATTCTACACCGATAGAAAGTGCAAATATCAGCAATTGGTACCACTCACTTCTACAACATACAATAATTGGAATTACTGTTTACATTACATTCACAATAAAACTTTATAAAACAAAGAGTTCCATTCAACAACACACCCCCCCACACCCCCACCCCACGTTATTGATTTTACATTTTTCTTCTCACGTATTTTTTTTAAACGCTGGTTCACGGAATTAAATTTATATGAATCTCAAATCTGTTTCTGTTTAAGTCATGATTGTTCAGACGGTGAGAGTTTCCTGAAAAATGAGTCTCGACTGGACCGTTCGGATACGGAACTCTAAAAAACGCCCGTAGGCATTTTTGTGGTATCGTATTTTGATTGTTAATTTAAGCAAACAAATGCAATAAAATTTCCTAGTATGATATATATGTAAACGAATATCTGATTCTGTGATGTGTCAGGTTTTCTTTTTTTAAATTAATGGTTCTAAAGTTATTCAAACTCATTGGTTTGTGTGTCGATCAATTATATCCATTTGTATACCTGCTTAATTTTTTTACAAAATATGTCGTACGTTTGTTTAAATTTGAATCATGTATAGAAAAATTAATTTGCTTTGAATGCTTCATATTCAAAATTGTTTTAAACTCTATAGGCTTAATCAGCGACTTGATAATGTCAGTGTTGGGTTTTCTAGTGAAGGAATGGCCATTTGGGGAAGCCTTATTTATGTTATGCTAATTAAACAAAAACTGCAAACTTCCATTTATACAATTAATATTATATTATTCTTAGATTAGAAGTAGCTTTAGTTTTTCTGTTAACATCTTCAATTTATATTTAATGGATATAAGATTTTATCTAGTTCTTGGAATCGTTATCGTTTTTTAAAATCTTCATTAGTAAGTATAAAACATGTTTTTAAACAATCCAAAGAGACTCATGATGCTTGTTAATTCATCGATCCGTTTTTAAATCAGATTAAATAATATTTATATTACAGCTTTAAAAAACATTATTTGTGTAAGTGCATACTTGTATAAACCGCACAGAGCATAAATATGCCAGTCTATCTATATATCTATTTTAACCAGTTTATTCTCCTTGTCTTTTTTACTGTCTGTCTCCATGCCTGTACATTGCCCTTAATGACAATGCAAAACTGAGTTTATGTCTGTCCTGTTTTAAAATTCAAAATTGATAGTTAACACCGAGGGAATTTTATTTGACAATGCCAATACGATTTATACTAACATTAAAGTTTCTTTCCATCAACAGAAGTGTAATGTAACAATACTGTTAAACTATAGAGCAATGATGTTGTCAAAATAAGTATTTTTAAGCTGAGTGCATTAGAATGAAGCTGCAAATTTGAAGAATATCTACTGAACGTTTTAAAGTTTGTAGTGTTGAACATGACATCTTGCTGTCTGATTACGTGGCTACTGTTTTTCTGGTTTTCATTTTAGCTTTACGTATTGATATATAATTATTAATCGGCTTTGAAGCGAAGATATATATATATATATATATATGATTTTAATGTCATGGTGTGCATGTGTATGACTAATATGAATAAGCAAAATTAATGTCTGGAGACTGTATGAATATGTATTATTTATTAGGTATGTACGTATGAATAAAATGTTTATTGTTACACATGTAGTTTATTTCACAAGCCCTTCTGTATATGTTTCATCTGACGCAGATTTTTAAATTTTCATGTCAAAAAATAATTTACTTCTAAGTCATTTTTACGATTAATAAACAGCAGAAGGTAGACGGGAGTTTTCTTTATTTCATAGTTTTTTGTTGAGATATTTATATTTGACAATGCCAATACGATTTATACTAACATTAAAGTTTCTTTCCATCAACAGAAATGTAATGTATCAATACTATTAAACTATAGAGCAATGATGTTGTCAAAATAAGTATTTTTAAGCTGAGTGCATTAGAATGAAGCTGCAAATTTGAAGAATATCTACTGAACGTTTTAAAGTTTGTAGTGTTGAACATGACATCTTGCTGTCTGATTACGTGGCTACTGTTTTTCTGGTTTTCATTTTAGCTTTACGTATTGATATGTAATTATTAATCTGCTTTGAAGTGAAGATATATATATATATATATATATATATATATATATATATATATATATATATATATATATATATATATATATATATATATATATATATATATATATATATATATATATATATATATATATATATATATATATATATATATATATATGATTTTAATGTCATGGTGTGCATGTGTATGTCTTATATGAATAAGCAAAATTAATGTCTGGAGACTGTATGAATATGTATTATTTATTAGGTATGTATGTATATATATATATATATATATATATATGTACTCTGTCTGTCTATTCTTTCATACACGTCATAGATGCGCGGGACTTTGTAAACACAACAGAGTGTATATATATATACTCTCTCGACTTCGTAAACACAACAGCGTATAGGTTAGAACACGCACGGCTTGCTAAATACATACGTTCTGATATTGTAATATTAAAATATGATTTGTTTTTGAATTTAATAAAATTATGACGCATACACTTGCTAAACACACAAAATGTGGAGATTATAATGCGTATGACTTGGTTAGCACAATAATAAAGAGAGGTTATAGTGCGTACTTGATAAAAATACAAAAGCATTTATTATTATCTGTATATAATCTCTACTTACCTAACTCCATCAGCAATATCCGGAACTTGTGCAGAAACACTGTCAGGATTCATTATTATTATTATTTACAAAAAACCTGTATACACTCAACAAAAAGAGAGAGACAGACAGACAGAGAAACATGAGACGCCGCACAGCTTACAATAGCTTACTATAGTAAAAAGTGTCGTGACATCTTTTCGTAAGAATTTTTTCCGTCTAGCCCCCTTTCACAACGCGCGATAAGGAACTTCTTTCCAAAAAAAATTTGGTGATCGTGTTACTATTGAATCATCTACCGGGCCACGTCATCAAAAAATTATATATAAAACAGATATTGACATCTCTATTATGGCAAATAATACCAAATTTTTGGAAAGCAAAGAAGACCACGAAGATGTTGCATACGATTTGAGAAGTTGCATCAAGAATATGGATTCTCATCCTCTCCCTAATAGACGTTTAACTACTGATGATATCATACGAGGAGAATGCGAAATTCCTGAGGAGTTGTTTAATTTTATACAAAATCTTGTTCAAGGGCCTAACGTTTGCGAAGATAATGCTTACTCAACTAAAATCATAAATTTTGCTTCTCAATGCTCGACTAAAGTTCTCATGACTAAAGACAAAAATAAGAAAGTTTTGCTAAAAATGGAACGAGACATTTTTGGGCGACTCTTGGCTATTAGTATGAAAAAGAAAATTAATCTAGAACATTGTTTGACCTTTCCACTGGCAACAATGCCACCTGCACTTTTCTCATATACTGGTGAAATGTTAAAAACTCCTAAATCAGCATTTGCCAACAGTTTAAAATCTCAAATCGAAATGGTTGAGCCCACGAATATTAACGTTGAAATAATTGATGGTTTTTATTATTTATTTATTATTATTTATTATTCAAGGTCCCATCACAAGCGACTGCGATGTTGCGTCCTTTATTATTACAAAGTATACTTACCTCGGATCTCTCTGTCATACATTTCCACGCGCGTTGAAATTAAATTCTTTAAAATTCGCAAACCCTTAAAACATTAAAGTTTAGATTACATTAACACAACGCCATTAGGATAACAAGGAGTCTACAAATGTTTAATAAAAAATAGATCTCATTATACTGATATGATCTCATTTGAATAGATGTAATCTTTTTGGTTTTTAAAAACATAATTTTGCCGCCGTTTTGTCATTCGTTGTCTGTGCTTGCGTTGGACAGCTTTTTTTGCGATCGCGATTATATCTCATCATGGAGTCTTCTACCGAAAATTCTGTCTCGTAACACTGCCGGTGATTCTGTTGCTGGGCCTTCCACTGCTAATGTTGTTCGTGGTGAACCAGAACCTAAGCGCAAGCATTTATATATATTCAGCAGAGCAGCAAACCTTTTGGAATTTCGAAAAGCTGATAAAAAAGCGGAGCACAACTGAAGATTGCATTAGGTTTGCAGAGGAGAGAGGGTTGATTCTTCTATCTCGAATGTGTACATACCATAAAAAACCGATGATTATTATTAATAAGGGTCTGGTACAAAGTTTTAAATGTTGCGAAAAGAACTGTAAGAAGATGGTTATTAGCCGAGCAAATAATACGTGGTTCGAAAATGTACGCTTAGAGCTTCGACTTATATTCAGGTTAATGTACTGCTTTGCTTGTGACCTCTCTTACAACCAAACTCAGAGGGAATGCTGTACCGAGACGAGGGCCACTGCAATTTCACATCACACCATTGCCGATTGGTTTAACTATTGTAGAGAAACAATAGTAGTCGACTACATTGAACATAAATATCAAGGCCTAATCGGAGGTCCTGGAAAAGTGGTACAAATAGATGAAAGTAAATTTGGAAAAAGAAAATTCAATAAAGGTAGAAGGATAGAAGGTCACTGGGTCTTGGGGATGATAGAGGATGGAAGTGATGATTTGCGAGTTGTGGTTTGTCCCGAAAATGTCCGCGATTCGGAAACTTTGATAACAATAATAAAACAACACGTTAGAGTGGGGTCAACAATTCATACTGATTTCTGGCGAGCATACAACTGTTTGCCAGAACATGGATATATTCACAAAAGGGTTAATCATAGTGACCCCGATAACCCATTCGTAGCGCCAGATGGGACAAACACACAGCGCATTGAGAGCCAGTGGCGCAATTTGAAGAAAAGGTTTCACAAAACTAATTATAAAGACAATTTCGAAGACTGGTTAATTAAATATTGCTGGAGAAAAAATGTAGAAATTAAGAATTTAGACGCATTTGAAGAACTATTAAAAAGTATTGCTAAAGTGTATAAAATTTAATGTGAATATGTATGATAACAATTAAACAGCCGCAGCAACGGCCAGTTAAGTGCCAGAATATACATTAATATTTAGTTAAAAGTATGGTTCAAGGAATCGGGTGGGTGAAAAAAAAACATCGTCACAAATAATACAATCACGAGCCGAGCGAAACGTGGCGCGGCAGCGGCCGGCGAAGTGCCAGAAACGAAATGTTCGCGTTTAACTATCTCTACCCCACCCTATCTATCTGTTTTCAAAATTTTCATAGAGTACCGTGTCCGGCACTTGGACGAAAGATTGTTGTATTTGTAATACATATTTTGCATGATGAAAAATAAATGCCATTTTAGACAAGGCTTTGACAACCAGTCATATATTATTATATCCTCTTTATGTCGAATGTAAACATCATTGTCAGTGATTGCAATCTCTTTAGTTAGGTCTGTTTTCAATATATAGTTATCTGTGCACTTGGTTTTCACTTAAATATGGCGTTGTGCTAAGGAATTTGCTTGAAACTTTAAAAAATCATATCGTCAAAACGGCGCATTTCCGCAATATGAGATTTTACACAGTTGTTTGTTATAAGTAGTTCTATAAGTAAAAAAGTTTGAAGGCGCTAGTTTAAGTCACCTAAAGTGCAGTCCTTCCAAATAGTCTGTCCAGGATTTTTTCAGCGAACCCATTTTTAATATGTTTTCTAATATACTAAATTCATGATAAAATATGTTTCGTTCTATTATCAGCTCGGTGAAGGTCGATTTAGGTTCGGATCTTCTACTATATATAGTGATCTGTGGCAAGCCCGCGCCTGGTCCCCGTCACTCCATCCACACCACTCCCTACAAAATTACAAACCAATGAATTAGTATTACACATTCATCTTTTTTTGGTTCAAAACTTCAAACGGCTCTAATTAGCATGAGCTGTTTTCCTTTACAAATATCATTTTATAGTTTATTAAAGGCTGTGACTACATGATCATAGACTACATTATTGATTTCATGTTATCCTTTTTACATGTTGCCTCTTTAGCCAACAATTACCATAAAGTTGATTGAATTGAAATTAATTGAATTGTCAAATTGAAGTTGTCAACTAAAACGTAGTGATTACTTGCTCAGTGGCGAGGTATCTCTGCTGACTGGTCTGCTGATGAAGTTCTTGCGAATATTACTAGTGATTAAATGCTCCTAGAATATTACTGTTCCGATTGGTTGTGGTAATATTATTAAAGTACGTAGGTTAAAAAAGAAAACAATGGAAAATGGTCAAAATAATTTTATTAATACATAGTCAATGGTTATAACTTTTGATGGCCAAATACTGCCAAAAAGAGTGTATATGTGTTACAATGCACTTCCTGTTGATTTATACATCTATTCAACATCTATTCAACAATACAGTGTTACCACTGTTGTAGGTACGGTCATGTGAGGGCCCAATGTAGATCAAAGCCTAGATGTTACAAGTGTGGTTAAGGTCATTCAGGAGAGAATTGCTCCACTGATGAGGATCTCTTAGCATGCTGTCTATGCAATGGACTGCATTTCGACGCTCGTAGAAAATGTCTTGCATATGAAAGACAAAGGAGTATCAAAGAGACAATGGCTAAAACTTGTGTTTCATATTTTGAAGCTAATATAATGCATCCTCCAATATCAAAATCATATTCTGGTGTGTTGAGACCATCTCCCACAGCAAATCTCTCAAATAATACAAATCTTCCACCAAGAAAAATACAACCTTTGAATAATTCATACAAAAAAAATATTTTTAAAGCCTCGTTCTCCTCATCAACCTGGTAAAGGCTATGACAAGGAGGCTCATAATTATATAATCAGTGAGGTTAATATACCTTCACACTCAAAAAACTGTGCACTTAATAATAATGACCAAGACTTAAAACAATTATCAGTCTCAGAATTAATTATTACATTAATTCACTTTCACAATCAAATTTACTTTCACCGTCCAACGCTGCTCCTCTTACTCAGGAACTTACTAAAGTTATTAATAATAATGGACCACAAACAAAAGGTAATTCAGTGGAATTGCCGCAGCATTGTTAACAAGAAGAGTGTCATGTTAAATTTGATAAATAGATATAAACCTTTTGTTTTCACTCTTCAAAAGACATGGTTAAAACCTGACTCCTCTCTCAAGATACCAGGCTATGCCTGTCTCAGGGAAGATCGATCTGATGGGTATGGTGGTGTCGCTATGTTCATCAGACATCCTCTTACTTTTTCACCTTTCCCTATTCCTGGCCACGGCAGTACCTTCTCGGTTATTGCAGCCACTGTAAATAATGTATGTTATGTTTCTGTATATATTCCTCATCCTTCCTCTGTTATTTTAGATGAAATCAATAATATTTTATCAAATCTCCCAAGACCATTTTTAGTTATGGAGGACTTTAATTGTCAACATCCTTCATGGGGTAGCTCTATGGCAAAGACATTTAATATTAATAGACCGGACAAAGCAAACAAACATTTTGATCCTAAACTTATTACTAATTGGTAATAAGTTACTCAATCTAGTGGCACATCACGTCACGCGGCCGCACAAGACATTTGACATACCGTTGACTTTTGAGATCAAAATGTTTATATGAAACGTTTCCCAATGACCGCTCTATAACCTATTACTATATTTAAATCTCTCTGCTCGTAGCTGCTAAATAGTTGATGTACTTGAAATGGTCGATTATCACAATTTATGTATACTGGATACTGGAGTACCGACTCTACTACTCCGACTACTGCTCCTGATAAAGTGCTAGCGCCCCTGATTTGTTTATATGCACACCGAACTTAGCACTGTCTTTGTCGTGGTATCCACTATCTTCATTATATGGTAGTCATCATTTCCAGTCAATCATTACTGTTTAATTAAAGTGACTAACAGAATTAATATATATGTTTTATTTACGTAAAACCATTTTTCTACATCACCATTTCACATGACAGTTGGAATATATACATAGGAACATATTCTTAATTTTTAAACATTGTTAGCTGCTGGTATTTATTTCGTGCAGAGTATTACAAACTCTAGGTGCTAGGTTGATTTTAGTTCTAGTCAAAAAATCTGCCTCCATGTCCTCTGTGGCACGGTATTGGACATTAATGTGTCCATCTTTCATAGCATCTCTAATAAAATGTTCTCTGATGCTAATATGTTTTGATTTAGTTCTTATAGTTGGATTTTTGACCAACTTTTGAGCGGCTTGGTTATCATTGTAAATATCAACGATTCCTGTTTCTATATTCAGCTCATTCAGCAAGTTTTTTTGGTATATGGCTTCTTTTGATGCCTCCGTTAGAGCCATGTACTCCGCCTCAGCTGTACTAAGTGCAACCGTTCTTTGTTTCTTGGCTTCCCAACTTACTGATATTCCGCCTTAAGTAAATACATATCCTGTCAATGGCGCATGATGCCCAATCTGCATCAGCTGCTCCTTCCAGCTTCATGTTTCCTTTTATGTAAGTCAGACTTAAGTCTTTTTTTCCTTGTAAATATCGCAGAACTCTCTTCGCCGCTTGAAAATGTTCAGATGTATAGCAGTTATTGAACTGGCTAAGGTGACTTACTGCAAACATGATATCGGGACGTGTTGCAACTGCTAGATACATTAATGATCCTATTAGATTTTGATAAGGTATGTCCTTTTCTTTCGTTGGACTTGTGCTTTTTGTTAATTTCAGACCAGTATCCATTGGAGTAGATGCAGGTTTACAATCCTGGCATCCGAATTTTTTAATATAGTCTCCACATATTGTCTTTGTTTCAAGATCATTTGCTTTTCGTCTTGTTCGAAAGTTATGCCGAGGCAGTAGTCAATTTCACCCAAGTCTCGCATCTCAAATCTTTTGATAAGTAATTTCTTGATATTATTTATCTTATCTTGGCATTTGCAAGCAATAATAATATCATCGACATATTTGCTAATAATAATAGTCTCTCCGCCTTTCGCGTATATGTACATACATGGATCAACTTTTGTAGGTTTAAAACCTATCGATTTTAGTTCGGTATCTAATTTCTTGTACCATTGTCTTCCTGATTGTTTTAATCCATATATAGCTTTATTTAATTTGCATACAGTATTTTCCTTATCTTGATTTAAATCGTATTGAATTTTTTATGCCTTTTCTTTAATCTCTAAATCCTTACGGCGCCAGGCGTACGTCGCTTTGTCGGTGCGAGCGGGACAGTGTTACGGGTACCATATGCAGTGCGCGCCGGGGGCGTGCCCCGCTATCAGTGTCAAGTGTTACGTCTGTCAAAATTATCGTTATTTTGCGAGAATGTGTAAAACACCAAAAAGAGTTAAAAAAAGTGTACGAGATTGACGTTAACGCCGGTAGTTCGGAGGACGACAACGATACAGTCTTCTACCGGCGGCGATTGGTTTCAAACCTTACGAGGTGATGGGGGTTTTGAAAAATTTAAATTGGACACTGAGGCCGATATCAATGTTTTGTCTTACGAACGTTTTAAACTTTTAGGTTATAACGAATCTATTTTAAAACGTAAGAATAACATAAACTCCACATAGAGTCCACATACGGCCGTATACGTGTCCATGGTTGAGAGAATACAAAAATCGTTCCTTAGATTTATGTACAAAAAGAAATTTGGATACTATCCCTACTTATACCCGACCATGTTCATACTAGGTATGGTAAATTACAAGTCTCTGGAAGTGAGGCGAGGACTGGCTTTAGTCAAATACTTCCTGCGATTGATACGAGGAGAAATCAGCAATGCAAATATTTTGATGCCGATACAATTCAACGCATCCCCACCCCAGAAACACAACATGCGCCCACGCCCCCGACCGCTGTTCGCCACCGGCAGCTCGCGGACGGTGGCGGCGGCGCAGGCGCACACTCCGGTGCGCACAGCACAGCACTCTCTCTGTTGAACGTATTGTCCAACACCGCTGACATTTTCCAAGACTCGGTACGACACCTCCTGACACTGTTCTCGGCACCTGGAGTCAGCTACAGCTCGAAGCACTGTCATTGACATTCCTCATGGCCATATATGTACTTAATATAATAATATAACAATTGAATATTAATAATATGACTAATTCTTACATGTGAGGTTTAATAACTGTCAGTGTAAGATGTATGATAAATAAATAAATACGGTGGCACGGTCATACCCATAAGGGGAATATGTTATAAGGCATAAAAACTATAAATATCGGCTTGACTTCGCTATTGCGAACATAACTTGTGAAAGTGTACTGGGACGAGAGTCTTGTTCACAATTAGGATTAATTCATCGTGTACATAGTGCGAACTTATCGAATAACAGTACGCGCGTGGGGCGGAGCGCGGGGTGCCAGGAGCGGGCACACGCACCCTGAGAAGCCTACGATACCTACAGAAACAAAGTTGCCGTGGAATAAGCTGGGCGCGGACATATTTGAGTATAAGAAAAAGTATTATCTGATCTTAAGATCTAAGTTATTGTGTAAGTTACTTTTAGCAATGTACACTAGACTTTGAGATACAAGATTGAGCACCTCAGGTTAATAAGGCACAGTTCATATTTATTAATAATTTATAGTATTCGCTTTTTCACGGCACAATTGGACCAATTCCAGTAGAGGAACGCAAAAAGAAACGGAAAGGAATATTGAAAAACATAAACAAAAGTAAACTGAGTGACTTGTCTAAGACAGAGTTGAAACTATATTCAATTTGTAAAAATAAAATGAGATTAATAAACAAACTGAAAAATAAATTAAAGGGCAAAGCTAAAGGTAATAGAATTAAAACAATTTGTGAGGATGAAAGTGTAAATGCATTATTTGATTTAAAACTGGGCAACTCCTTCCTTGTGTTGCTACAAAGTCAAATAGCTAATTGTGGAAGAAGAAAAAAAGGAAGGAGATATAATTTAGAGCAGAAATTACTTGCTTTGACTTAATATAAAAAATCTGCATCTGAATACGGTAGCAAGTCTTCTAAGACGTCCATTTGCTTTGCCCAGTCAAAGCACTCTAAATAAAATATTGAACAAAGTACCTATCAAGCCTGGCATCAATGACCATCGATTGACAGTGTCTTTGAAGTATGATAAAAGCGGCTTTGATAAAAGCCTTTTTCGACTTGCGTAAATCCACACCACACATGTATGCTTGTTAGTAAGTACCGCGTAGTTAGTTAGGCGCTAAGAGATACTTAAGTCAACAAACATTAAAACAAAAGATAGGTAAATTTAAATTAATAATGTTAAATTACGACCCACACAGACACCGATCCAAAACCAACCAAATTAATTTGAGTAAGCAAAAATAAAGAAAATATACAAAACAATAGTTAAAAGCAAAGTAATAACATTATTTATATTCTAAAGCAATGCATCTGTTTTTTTTTAACAAAATGAGCCAAAATGTTGTTATAAAAATTAGGATTACTTTTCATTTTATTAAGTAAATGTTTTTCGATAGACATTATAGCCAAATCGGATAACCTCTGCTCTTTTTGGCTGTTTCGCACATACGTGTGAATGCGTTTTAAAGCAGAGAATGATCGTTCAGCTGAAGCAACTGAAATGGGAAGGGTCAAAATCAAACTGCAAAGGGTCAAAACTTGAGGGAACGCGTCTTTCAAAGATGAATTCTGAAGCTGTAAATATAGCTCATATGAGTCCAATTTATTTAGCGACACTGATGTAAACAAAACATTAAGTTCGTTTTTCAACGCGGTGAAATCTAAAATTCCCGGAAAGATCGTCGTTAAAGAGGAAACTTTTTCAGTGGGAAATGATTGTTTGTATTGAAGATACTTTGATTTGTTGAGTAAATCAATAAAATCAAGCTGAGTAAAAGATCTGTACCTTTGAGTAATCTGTACTTTGATTTTATCTATAATCGCGGAAAAAATACGGTTGTACGCCGTTTTGGGATCCGTGTCCGTGCTCATTAGCGCCGTCGCCGCGGTGGCTCACAGATTTGTTCAATACTATGGAAAATGGTATCAAACGAATGAATAAACTCTTCCGAGAGCCATCTTTCAAAAGAATCAATTTCGCGCTTTGCCACTTCAATGTCAACTTGCTTACTTTGAAGCAAAGCAAAAAGAACGTCTGTCTTTTCGAAGATGTCTAAGAAAACCTGTAATAAGAAGCAAAATTGCATGTCCTCCAGTTTGTGTAACAAGCACTCGGACATCGAAATGGATTCGCTGTCTCATGATTCGGGTGAATCTAAAATAGAATTTAAAGTTTCGATCATGTCGGTTCTGCAGTTGGAAATTACGTTAATTATGCGCGAATGATAATGCCACCACGTTTCTGTTACTCCCGGTAAACGACGGTGAGCAACTTCTTTTAGAAGGTTCGATCTTTTAGAAGATTTATTGAAGAAAAAAAAACCTTACGCAGCAAGACCTTTAAGCCCTGTAAAATATAATGATGCAGGTCATTTCCCATCAATTATGGATGAAGGACGTTGCCAGCAGCAGCAGATGCCAGAAAAAAAAACCAGTTGTTTTTTGTATAAAATGCAATGTCAGACTTTGTTTTGTAACTGGCAAAAATGTCAGAAACTGTTTCCTTAATTTTCATACTAAATAAATGTGTAAATGACATAACTAAATTCTTGTTTTATATATCTCTCCACAAAATATTTCAATTTTTATTAGGCGATGGATAAGTTGTTGTCTATGGAAATATAGATGCATAAAAAGACCCACCGATTTATTCACATTCCCGTTGTACGCACACAATGCTGCAGCTATTACGAGTATCCGTGGGGAAGAGTGGGGCCTCCTAATACAAGTATTATCCATACTTAAAAGGAGAGCCTCCACGTAAATATAAAGGTTACGAAATAAACATTTTTGATTTGACAATACATAAATCATGCATGGCTGGAAGAAAAAGAAATTTTGAAAGAAAACAATTTTAGGGCCATGGTTTAAAGTTGCAAGTTTGTGAGCTGCCTGTTGTCCCGAAGAAATTTATCTAAAGATCTCAGCAGAAAATATTCTGATTCGGAGAATTTTGAGGGAAAAAATCAATCGTCTAAGTATCGAGATTCTTTTGACTTTATCTCTGATAGGCAATATGGGCACTTTCAGCGTCAATAAATTTTGTTACCAATATAAAATGCAATACAGACAAGAAACATATAGCACTCATCTCAAGAAGGCGTTTGATACCGTAAGCCACAAATACTTATTGAACAAACTTAGTGCGATCGGTATTACCGGGACTGATATAAACTTTTTAAATACTACCTCACCGATAGATATCAAACAGTCAAAAATGAATAGAATTTAAGTGATATGAAGAAAATAAACTGCGGTGTGCCCCAAGGGTCTATCCTGGGACCCTTGCGGTTTTTAATGTACGTTAATAATAATATACACGAACTGGGTTTGGAGGGCATGTAGCACACTATACGCCAATGACAAGTGCCTGTTTTACTTTAGTTATAATAAATTTGTTTATTGCTCTATACATATCGTTCTTAAACATAAGATTACATTTTTCTATTTGGGCGTCCAATAGATATAATAGTTGAACAAGTTCAACTAGATCTAAATTTGGTTCTTACGCAACTTGCTTACTATAAATATATTGCGCGGGGCAGGCATAACTGCTTGGCAGGTTTATGCCAAATTAGGTAGCGGAGTACAGTTCATTAATCTAAGGCTTATTGGTTGTGTGAGTATCTATACGTTTTTACTCTAATTAAAAAAGATTAGGCTGAATAATGTAGATGTCCCTAGGCAAACAAAAAAATTCTACAATTTCCCGCCATTGCGATATGCATGAAATTATTTTCCAAATTGTTCTCTATAAAAATGGAAGAATTTTCGAAAGATTTCATTGGGACCAAAAGAAAATTCCATTTAATCGTTGAGATAGTTAAAGGTAAGAATTCTCCAAACTAAAAAAGAAAGATTTGTTTATTGCTCAATATAAAAACAGAATAGGAAAAGATAAATATTGTGTCATCAATTTCATGATAAAATCTCATTGGAACCTAAATATAACAGCAAAAAGAATAAAATTATACTATAAAAGTTTTTCGTATATAAAATTCATCAGAAGGCAGATTCCCGCAACTCAACGTTTAAAGAATTACTTTTTTATGAGAAGGGAATGAATGATATTTACACACTTTTTGGCGGGGTTTTAGATATATTATGTTCTAATTTTAATCAATTTTCCAAATGTGCTCTTAAGAAATTCGCTTTGGCTTATTTAAATTTTCAAAGTCAAAATTAATTGACTACTAAAATACAAATTTAATAAAAAAAGTGTTAAATGTGCTTTTACAATTGTGCTTTTTTTTCATAGTGTTAACGCTTCCGTTAAGATTTACTTTTGACATCTGTTTCCGTTTCTGCTTCCGTTATGCCAGTTCCGTTGCATCACTACTATAAATATATCTAAAACAAACTACATGTGCTGCAAAAAATAAAATAAAAGCAAGATCGTCAACCATGATCAAATTTACGGATGAAATACTAAACAGAATTGTTATGCAAAAGTAAGAGTATCTTAGCTTAACTTTAGCTTCTTTTAGAAAGTCGCGCGAGGAGTAATTTACTGTCCAGAGTTGCTCTCTGCAATACAACTCAATGTCCCACCCAGGTGTCTGCGTACTACAGTTCTCCTCCATGTCCCACGCAGCAACATAAACTTTAGAAATAATGGTTTTTTGCCAGGAATTTGCCAGAAAAGCAACATATATATATTTTATGATAGTATAATTAGTATTTGTAAATAGCTATCAAATATATAGTCGTTGTAAATAGTCTATCAATTGCTTTGTAGTTATGCTCTGTTGTATTTTTTTTATGTTTGCTTCATAGCTTGTATTGTTTGCTTGAAATAATTTTGAATTTGGGGCAATAATATATGAATGGTGCACTGCCAATTCAATTAATTATTATCATCATCAGAAATTAAATGAAAAACAAACACTTATAAATGTAATTCTGAAACTTTGTGACTATTACTGTCAAGATAAAATTGATGAGAAGTGGAAATTAATAGCTCCAAAAATGTTTTGAACAATGATTATAAAACTTCCAACGGGGACGACTTCCAGGCTCTCGTTTAGTCGGCATTTGACAATGATAGATACCTACTCACCAGAAACTCACTGCACCAAGACCGAGACATAGTTTCATCAATGTCTATATAATTCTAAGCAAAATAACATCTCCCATCTCTCCCAACCAAATTGGTAGAAAATTAATAAGGTTTTTGTTTAATTACATTAAAAAGTTAAGAAGTTTGTGTGCAAAATTCAGACAGCGACAAGACCTCAACAAAGGTGTGCATGAATTAACTATTTATGTAAACTCCTAACTCAAAACACATTGCTATTTTTTACATGAGCGAGCAATGTCTGTGTGTCAGTCAAAAACTAAGCTAACTATGCACACACCCATACTTGACACTCATAAAAATCAATGTCCTAAAAGTAAGATAAAAAAATAATTTGTTATATTTGTGGCTTCTGCCCGAAAACAATATGCTAAATTGTGTACAAAAGATGTGCCATTGTTTGACATTTATTCTTCTTGACACGGTTTTTTTTTCTTCAAATAAAAGGGGATCCATGATCATACAATTCATAATGCATGAATAAAAATGGTCAATGGCATGGTCAAAGAAGCATAAAAAGTCGTGACGATTCTGTAGACCCACCCTAGACCCCTTTTGGAGATACCAACTACATTATTCGAGTAATTTGAAGGTAAAGAACATGAAACTATTATTGTTGGAAAGTTACCCAAATATGTAAAAAAGATTGGCAGTGTACATTTTGCTTTCAGTAAATAAAATTACCAATGTTAACCATTATTTGTGTAAGAAAAGTTTTGTTGGTAATAAAGTTAATATATTATATTTGTATGTTTATAAAATCATTATTTATGATGATTGGTAATTAAGATTACATTATCTAGTGTTTGATTTCTTCAATTGTATTTGTTTTGATTTTGGCAGTACGAGTAGAATGTAACAAATAAACTTACAACACATTTAATATATATTAATTCCATTTGTAATTTGTTTACTAACTGTAAAAGAAATTGTTTAGTACCAGAACAGGTGAATAGAACTTTACTTATTGTTTACATCTTATATAGTATTGAGTTTGATTAAGGAAGTATTTGTGATAGGCCCTACATAGTGGATCAATAGCATAGCAATAGCAATCAGCATGGTATGAAAATGTGTTAAAAACCAGGGGGCGGACAAAGAATGGGGAACTTGTATTCGGAACTTTATGTTGTAAAGTTGTCGGTATAATTCTGTGAGAATTAAATCCGTTTATTATCCAAGGTTACTTCCTACTGCCCTATCCCTTTCACTTGGATTCATATATTTCACCAATATTTAATATAAAAGATTGTTGTTTGTCAGCTTACAGCTTGCCTTCGATTTTTACTTATTTCATTTTAAGAGAATATATTCTATTTCATGAAAGTTGGTCCTAGAGACAAAATTATGATGATTTATATGTATTTGTTGTAAGGTGCTGGGATTATTATTTATATTCTTTGATATATTTTAACTATAACTTTTACAAAATAACACTTTTTGCAGTCAAATTCATTACGAATATAAACGGTCTAGAGCCCGCAAATTACGTTGTTTTCGGTTTTACGGTTAGATTTGTTTAAACAGTATCAGTTATAATCAAGTTTTACAATAAGTTTTTTCATACGTTTTAGGAGAACTTTTTTGAAATCCCTAACCACATATTCACTTTTACTAATACTGCTTGTACTCTATGAAAACTGCTTTCAAAATTATAAATAGCTGTTATAATTTATCTTTGAAATTTACTTTCAATATTCACTTAGGAGTTCAATACACTTCGATTTCGATAGGTAAGAGACAGAAATAAGAATGGAGGATGTGATGTATATTATATCCTCTTTGGAATGGATTATGTATGAACACACCATCATCAGTGATGCCAACGCGCCATAGTCAAAAGTTACCATACTGTGACAAAAAAGTAACCTTTTGTTATGAAAAGTTACCTTTTACATACATTTTCAGGGGTTAGTCCGTCTATTGCTCCCACAGAGCACAAAAAAGTGGTTCTTTGTGCTCTGTGATTGCCCCAATATATTTATCCAGGAGCAATACATATCCACGTATTTCTACTATAATAATAATATTATGCTTTATTGTAAGGGTTTTAGTAGAAATACATGGATAGGTGGGAGAGGGGTACAGAAATGTTTTGCGTTGCTACAGTAGGGAACATTGGGCTACCGTACCTTCCGTTTCACTTGATGTATGTTATTCTATAAAAATGACAGATCCAATAAATAAAACTTAAAAAGTAACCAAAAGTTATCTTTCATTCAAGTCTAGTAACGAGTTGCTAAAACTAAAAGTAGCTGAACCTTCTGGCAACACTGACCACTGCCGTGACACACGATTCACGATGCTATCTTTTCTCTATGGAAAGAACAAAGAACAGCATAAATGCTGGTGTCCCTCAGGGATCTGTTCTCTCCGCTACTCTGTTTTTGCTGCACATCAACGACTTATTACTAATGCCCGGTATCTTTGGGTACGCTGATGACAGCACAGTCTCGGAGAGATATTTGTCTACTGCGCAGGCCGACAGTGACCTAACCCGATCCCTCAGAAAGTCTATGGTAGATCGTGTTGAGCTGACACTTAAGGCCGTGTCCGATTGGGGCGATGCCAATCTTGTCAGCTTCAATGCGAAAAAGACACAGGCGTGTCTGTTCACTGCAAAGCGAAGTCCATTTCATCTTGCTCCATCTTTCCAAAATGTTTCCGTACCTATAACTAACCACCTTGAGCTTTTGGGGCTGGATATTACATCCGACCTCAACTTTGGTAGTTACATCGAGTCCATTGCAAAGACCGCTGCCAAAAAACTCGGCATCCTATCCAAGGTGAGACGGTACTTCACGCCTGAACAGCTCCTAAGCCTTTATAGAGCTCAAGTTCGATCATGTATGGAGTACCTATGTCACCTTTGGGATGGCTCTGCTAAATACCAGCTAGCAGCACTGGACTCGGTAGAACGACGTGCAAAGAGGCTCATTGGCAATGATTCGCTCGTGGAGGCCAAACTCCAAAGCCTTGAACACAGGCGAAAAGTGGCCTGCCTTTCTGTATTCTATAGGTTACATTTTGAAGAGTGCGCGCAAGAGCTGTTCATGTTGATTCCGCCATCGCCATTTAAGTATCGATCCAACAGACGAACAGCAGGGCTCCACCAATACGTCGTTGACATTCCTATTGCTCGCACTAAGCGCTTTGCTTCTAATTTTATCATGCGTACAGCCAGGGAGTGGAACGCGCTGCCGGCGTCTGTATTCCCAGAAAACTATAACTTGGGTGTCTTCAAGTCGAGGGTGAACAGGCATCTTCTAGACCAACGCGCACCATCGTAGGCCACATCGTCGCTTACCATCAGGCGAGATCGTGGCCAAGCGTTGATCTATACACTGTAAAAAAAAAAGATCATATTGGCTTTAAGGCCGTATTTCATAAAAATACAATTCGTAATATATAAATTACTATTATTAATTTATTACTATTAGATCTAAAATGTTTGCATACCTCTGTCTATTCATTCACTCTATACAGTATAATTTTTTGTGTGTGAAACTGTGCCCTGCACGCTTGTGCTTCGAGTCCGAACTTAGACATAATAGTAATCTGTGGTCTGAACAGTGCTTATATATTGTATTCTCTATCATATGCAGTGTTGTTCTTGACATGGTGATTATTTACGTATTATACGGCATTTTGATATCTAAAAGACCAATACGGCTCGGTAGCACATAGACTTGTGCGTGCTCGTTCACTGAGCGGATCGCTCCGTACTAGTACAATTGCTCAAATGTACTAGTTCGGACTTTTAGTACAACTAGTACAGTAGTACACGGAAACTCTTTAATAGTATGGCTTGTTCCCGGTCCCGACGGTTCATGCTCCGTTGTTGTTTCCGATCTTCAGAAGGAAGGACCGATAGGCATGGAAGTAATAAGTACTATCGTACACTGGAATGAGCTCATATCATTAAATCTGTGCCGAGTGGGGGAGCTCTCACGATGAACGGTTGATTATTGATCAATACCAAAATCTTACTACTGACTAGTGGTGTCTCTATAACGTCGATCTCGACGAGATGTACATTTTTAGGGTTCCGTAGCCAAATTGCAAAAAAACGGAACCCTTATGGATTCGTCATATCACAGACACTTTTCTCCGAAACTATAAGGACTATACTGTTGAAACTTGGTAAGTAGATATATTCTGTGAACTGAATTAAGATTTTCAGAAAAAAATTAGAAAAACCCCTAAATTTTTAGGGTTCCCCATACTTAAAGCTGAAACTCAAAATATATGATGTGCATTACCATGCAAACTTCCACCGAAAATTGGACTCGCCCATGAAGGGTTCCGTAGCAGCAAGTAACATAATATAAAAGTTCTTGTATTTCGTTGTATTTGAGTTGATTGAATAATTCTCTTATTTTAGAAGTAACATTGGGGCACACATTTTTCGTTCCGTTTTTTTGACATTTGGCAACGGAACCCTAAAAAGTAATATCTTGGAAACTACTGACCGGTAGACTAGTCTTTGCGAATTTCGTAGATCTCATCGATCTGCCTGTCGAATCACGTTTTGTAAAGAAGTAAAAATCTGAAAACTCGTCATCTTGCTTACTCCCGTGTTTAAGAACGAAACCTTTCACTCACGCGAGCCGTGAGACTGCGTGAGACGTTCGGTCAACTTCGGTCTCGGTCGCTTCGGCTCGGCTGGCGGCTGGTTGAAGTTTCGTTCGGACGCTCGCTCGCTCGCGGCTCGGATGTCCGAGTGTACTAAATGTACTAAGAGCAGAAAATTTACGGAATAGTTCGCTCTAGTACAGTATTGGGAATTAGGTCTTTTTAGGTCTTAGTACATGTACTACACAAGACTAGTAGCACATCAAGTGACGTATCAAATTATACAACTATATTGATACCTTTCGTTTGACAAATTAAATCATCACTTAGCTACTTTTTAATTTTATTGCCTGTAACGCAACGTTCATTATTCAGTTCTGCATGCCAAGCTAGCTATCCCTTTTTGATGTGAAACATCTATAGGCGCTAGTCTTGTGTAGTACATGTACTAAGAACTAAAAAGACCTAATTCCCAATACTGTACTAGAGCGAACTATTCCGTAAATTTTCTGCTCTTAGTACATTTAGTACACTCGGACATCGGAGCGGCGAGCGAGCGAGCGTCCGAACGAAACGTCAACCAGCCGCCAACCGAGCCGAAGCGACCGAGACCGAAGTTGACCGAACGTCTCACGCAGTCTCACGGCTCGCGTGAGTGAAAGGTTTCGTTCTTAAACACGGGAGTAAGCGAGATGACGAGTTTTCAGATTTTTACTTCTTTACAAAACGTGATTCGACAGGCAGATCGATGAGATCTATGAAATTAGCAAAGTCTAGTCTACCGGTCAGTAGTTTCCAAGATATAACTTTTTAGGGTTCCGTTGCCAAATGTAAAAAAAAACGGAACAAAAAATGTGTGCCCCAATGTAACTTCTAAAATAAGAGAATTATTCAATCAACTCAAATACAACGAAATACACAAACTTTTATATTATGTTACTTGCTGCTACGGAACCCTTCATGGGCGAGTCCAATTTTCAGTTTCAGCATCATATATTTTGAGTTTCAGCTTTAAGTATCGGGAACCCTAAAAATTTAGGGTTTTTTCTATAAAAAACTGAAAATCTTAATTCGGTTCACAGAATACATATACTTAACAAGTTTCAACAGTATAGTCCTTATAGTTTCGGAGAAAAGTGTCTGTGACATACGGACGGACTGACAGACATGACGAATCCATAAGGGTTCAGTTTTTTGCAATTTGGCTACGGAACCCTAAAAATGTACATCTCGTCGAGATCTATGTTAGAGAGACACCACTAGTCAGTAGTAAGTAATATGATTTTGGTATTGATCAATAATCAACCGTTCATTTTGAAAGCTCCTCGGCACAGATTTTATGATACGAGCGAGCTCATTCCAGTGTACGATAGTACTTATTACTTTCATGCCTGTCGGTCCTTCCTTCTGAAGATCGCAAACAACAACGGAGCATGAACCGTCGGGACCGGGAACAAGCTATACTATTAAAGAGTTTGCGTGTACTACTGTACTAGTTGTACTAAAAGTCCGAACTAGTACATTTGAGCAATTGTACTAGTTCGGAGCGATCCGCTCAGTGAACGAGCACGCACAAGTCTAATAGGCGCACGTGAGACCGATTTCTGGCGTGGCGACGCGTCGCCACGCGCAATCGACTGTGCGTTTCTCTCTCACTCGATCCGGCGTTAAGCCATCTCTTTCGCTCCACTGAGCTCGGATACCTATAATGTATACTCTGTTTATTACAGTACTCATAACCTGTGTTTTTCTGGTAAATAAATCATTTTTCTGTTCTGATAATAAAATGTCTGACCGTGATAATTTAGAGAGTGGAAGTGATCAGCCTCCTGCAAAGAAAGCAAAATCACACTATGACACATTATCAAGTCATCAGTAAGTTAATTATATTTTTATAATTAAAGTATGCATTTATCTGTGCATTTAGCACGCGTATATTTGGTGTGTATTGAGCGCCAGTAAATGTAAAATCTACTCTCTAGGTAGATTAAAATTCACATAAATTTCATTGCATATCATGTTTTTAAATTAATTATTAATTTTAATTTCATTCTTATTGAAATTAATGCATTAAAACAATTGCTTAGAGAATAAATTTATTAAGACTGACAGAACTTTATTTTAAAATCAGCTGATGGCGTGCAGCGCACGAATCTTTTTCTTATTTGTTATTAATTTAAACTTTAAAAAATTAATTAATTTTTCTAATCATAATGGAGTTTATAGTGAAACATTCATTATTTATATTTATAATTTACGATCTTTAGTAGTATATTGAAATAACTAGCTAAGATTCTTGAGTTCACTAATATATTGAAGCCATTTAAAATTTTTGATGTGAAACATCTATAGCCGCACGTAAAACAAATTTCTAGCGTGGCGACGCGTCGCCACGCTATATGATGGTGTATATATACAGTATATTTATTATTGATATGTATAATTTACGATCTTTAGTAATATATTACAATAACTAGCTAAGATTCTTAAGTTTACTAGTATATTAAAGCCAATTAAAATTTTCTGTATATTTTAATAACATATTTTTTATAAATATTTCAGTACCCAACAATCATTACAGGGGTCACAAAATATTATTTTTGAAACTGGACATCACCAAGATCAGTTAAATACAAGACATACTATTAATGTTATGTAAGATTGTATTAATCTAATAGTACCAGAATATACTAATTTTTTTATTTTAACTTCTTTTAACACTTAGAAAATCGTAATATTTTATTTTATCATTATGCCATAATTAGTTTATATCGCAATCTGTTCTTTACAATCATATTACTTTTCCAAAATAATGTCGATGTTTCACATCTGCCAGGCGTCCCGTGACGGCTCACATTCTTTTTTTTTTATCTAGAACAAAAATGCAATTGTTATCCTATTTTCTTGAATAACTGAGGTTTCTTCGTGGCAAAGACGATAGATAATGTATAGGATCATGCATTGCGTTCCATGAATGTTGTTACTTTTACACACGTTTTCGTTGTCAGTGCCGGCTTTTAAAACCATTACAACCAACAACAACAGAGTAACGTCGATTCAATTATTTCTACTTATGATTGGTGATACTGAAATTGACGACGAAGCTAAGGTTGGAATAAACTATCATCTTAGTTTTCTAAAAATCCATGCGTTTTCGATAAAACAAAGTTAAGAACAATTGCAGCTTTTGCTCTGAATGTTTTGTCTTTTACATTCCAGTGCATATTGTAAACAACAAAATGCCATACGCCTAAATCAATAAATGCATACTGGAAATTGTGTTTAGTGAAGTTTATAACATGAATACAAATTAGGGAAATGAATTATCAATTTTGAATATGGCGCTTTGCTGGCGAAAATAACAACCAACCATCAGGGTTGCAACACAAAAGTTTCGATGAAAAAATATGTTCTAAATATGCGAGAATTGAAGGCTTCAGAAAGTATTTCCAATCTTTATGGCGAGGAATAAGTATAGTTATTAATGTATCTCTCTAATTTAGGGTTTCATTGTAATTCATTATTCATTAAACGGCATTTTTTTCATGTATGCTTTTTTTTTTAGAAAAAAATCCCTAATATACGGCAATATCAGATTTTAGATACGGCAACCCAAAATTCGATTGGAAGGAACCAGAAGGAACAACCACAGAGAATATAATATACTACACTAGCCTCCTAACTCTTTCCAAATCCGAACTGACTGCCTCTTCTCTTTGGTGCGTGCTTCTTTGTTTCTAACGCGTGTTTGAGCGTAAATTTCTTGTTTGTTGAAATGAATAGTTTTCTATTCTAATTTTAAGCTGTTTTGTAGTTTGAAGTGGCGGCATCTTAACTTGCCATTGGTGTTATTTCTAAATATTCATGTAAACCAAAAAATCATAATAATATATTAGGTTTTGATGGAATCTAGGACAAGTGTGTCATAAATTAAAACTGTAAGGGACGGGAGTGTGCTTTTAGGACAGTGTGTCACGTTAGACTTCTTTTATTTGCTTTTTTATAAAGCTTCAGTGCTTCCAATCTTTTCTCATAATGCTTTGTTTTAGCTGCCGAGTACATTTGTGAAGCTGCACTGTACTTTATCCAACATTTCTGTTTCTATGATACACAAGGAATACATATATTGCCCTTTTTAAAAGCTTTTATAAGTAATCTAATTTAAATTGATATTAAATTTTTTTACACATTAGTATCATAGTGCCTTTGGTTCCTGCAGAAATTGAGTCAGCAATAATCTATTCAGAACCTGGCAACAAGAAGCTAGTTTTGAAAAACTATTTCTCCCTTAATTTGGATAAGCATGTCAGCCCATGCCAGTAGATTTTTGTGTGTAGATTCTAATTATTTCTTTACTACACACTAGTTCTACACAATTGGCAGCCTATGCTGGCGGCATGTTAACACTTCAATACAATTAATCTTTCTTGAACATACACTAAGTAATGAAATACAATTCAACACCATTAGTAACAAGATTGTACAGGTAGGTGTCCTTATATCTTCTAGTAGGTTGAAGTAAGGAGATAGCAATTATCCGGTTATGTAAAAGGCAAGCATGGCAGCCTATGCCAGGCACGTTTACAAAACAGTACAAATACTCTTTATTGTACACTAAGATACAAAATACAAACAAACACAATTAGTAACAAGATTGTACAGGTAGGTGTCCTTATATCTTCTAGTAGGTTGAAGTAAGGAGATAGCAATTATCCGGTTATGTAAAAGGCAAGCATGGCAGCCTATGCCAGGCACGTTTACAAAACAGTACAAATACTCTTTATTGTACACTAAGATACAAAATACAAACAAACACAATTAGTAACAAGATTGTACAGGTAGGTGTCCTTATATCTTCTAGTAGGTTGAAGTAAGGAGATAACAATTATCCGGTTATGTAAAAGGCAAGCATGGCAGCCTATGCCAGGCACGTTTACAAAACAGTACAAATACTCTTTATTGTACACTAAGATACAAAATACAAACAAACACAATTAGTAACAAGATTGTACAGGTAGGTGTCCTTATATCTTCTAGTAGGTTGAAGTAAGGAGATAGCAATTATCCGGTTATGTAAAAGGCAAGCATGGCAGCCTATGCCAGGCACGTTTACAAAACAGTACAAATACTCTTTATTGTACACTAAGATACAAAATACAAACAAACACCATTAGTAACAAGATTGTACAGGTAGGTGTCCTTATATCTTCTAGTAGGTTGAAGTAAGGAGATAGCAATTATCCGGTTATGTAAAAGGCAAGCATGGCAGCCTATGCCAGGCACGTTTACAAAACAGTACAAATACTCTTTATTGTACACTAAGATACAAAATACAAACAAACACCATTAGTAACAAGATTGTACAGGTAGGTGTCCTTATATCTTCTAGTAGGTTGAAGTAAGGAGATAGCAATTATCCGGTTATGTAAAAGGCAAGCATGGCAGCCTATGCCAGGCACGTTTACAAAACAGTACAAATACTCTTTATTGTACACTAAGATACAAAATACAAACAAACACAATTAGTAACAAGATTGTACAGGTAGGTGTCTTTATATCTTCTAGTAGGTTGAAGTAAGGAGATAGCAATTATTTGGTTATGTGAAAGGCAAGCATGGCAGCCTATGCCAGGCACGTTTACAAAACAGTACAAATACTCTTTATTGTACACTAAGAACAGTGGCGTAGCGTGCCTTGTCGGGGCCCCGTATAAAATTTTTTTTGGAGGTCCTTATATGGAGGTAAAGATTTTTCACAAAAGAAAAAAAATATTGTGAGAAGAAATATTTATTAATCACATAATTTACCCATTTTACAAATAAAAATCGAATTTTAAATATTCACTCTCCTTGCCTTTTTTTGGCAAATTGATTTATTAAATCATTTATTGCTGATGATGATTTTAGTTTTTCTAAAGTTTCTGCCTCTATGGTCAATAGTGAGATGTCTGACAGCCGTTCTTGTCCCATCGAAGTTCTTAAGTAATTTTTTATTAGTTTTAATTTTGAAAAACTTCTTTCTGCCGTTGCGGTTGTAACTGGAAGGGTCAAGAATAAAAAGCATGCTGTGATTACCTCGGGAAAACTGGATGCAAGACTATTGAATTTTACTAGCAATAATTCAATGAGTTCTTTAATGGAATATTTTTTTTAATTTCAGAATTTAAGCATGTTTTTAGAGCCTTTAATTGGTCACAAAGATTAAGTGAGATGTCTTTACTGTATTTAGCAGACAGTTTTCCAGAAGCGTTTAATATCTCTTCGCTTGAAGAAGAACAAATCTTTCTTTTTTAGTTTGGAGAATTCTTACCTTTAACTATCTCAACGATTAAATGGAATTTTCTTTTGGTCCCAATGAAATCTTTCGAAAATTCTTCCATTTTTATAGAGAACAATTTGGAAAATAATTTCATGCATATCGCAATGGCGGGAAATTGTAGAATTTTTTTATTTGCCTAGGGACATCTACATTATTCAGCCTAATCTTTTTTAATTAGAGTAAAAACGTATAGATACTCACACAACCAATAAGCCTTAGATTAGCGAAGGCTCACATTATGATGTTATTGAAAGCTGTATGACGCGAAAACCATACCATGACTATATTTAATAAATTTAATCGTATGTTAACTAGAGATATCAGACACCAGGTTCCCAAGCTAGATTACTCTATGTAGAATAGAATTATTTTTAGCCCCACAAGCTCCTCGAGCGTAGATAATTGCAATAAAACTATCAAGTTCGTTCATAGAAAGTGACCAAGTATTGACTCCAGCACGTTTACAAAACAGTTTGTAACGTTCACTACACAGTATTACTACACTATTAAAATAATAAAACTATTACGGATTTTCAAGCCCATACAAGTAGCTACAAAAAATTATTCCAAAGTATATTAACGTAAGATTTTATAAAACTCTTATTTTGTGTGTGCTACCTTTAGGATGTGAAAATATAAGGCTCCCATTTCTAGGCATATTTAATATATTTGGGAACGTTTTTTCTTTCATTGATGTGGCAACAACGGTTATATATGTCACTTCTGTCAGAGCGAACGAGAGTGCGGCAACAGTCCCATGACCTTGAATCGACGTACCGAGCTGCACCTACCGGCTAGGGTTGAGACACGTTAATTTACTGTAGGGTATACTACACTACACTAGACAGTTGTCTGTCACCATGGTCACCTCCTCGAGGCTCGCGCTCCCCCCACGGGCCCGGTCACATGAGCACCTCCTCGCTGATCTCCAGGATCTCCTGCTTGATGTCGACCTAGGCGGAGTGTTCGGGGGAGGTCGGGGTACGCGCCTCCCCCTCGCCACCAGGCAGCTGACCCTCGTGCACCAGACGGAGGACGTCGAACTTGATCCGCACCTGCATCCAACACGGCACAGTTACAGTAGGGTGGGGCCAGGAGCAGGCAGGAGTCACAACAACGTGCAATGCAGACAGACCAGCGCAGGTTCTCAATCTGCATAATAATAATGATAGCTAAAAAGCTAGATAAACGATAAACTATGTAAACACGCCGCTTGCAGCCACCCAGCAAATAAAGCCGCCCCTTTGTTGTCTGTCCATTTATGCCTCAAGTTCGGTCAGCAGTCATCCCGGAGCACCGCGCTGCAGGGAGGGACACCAACTAGCCGGTTACAACATTCACGTAGCTCATCGTGTTTTGACTGTAATCAAACTATTAGCACTTTCACAAACATTTCTGCCATTAGTTTGCGCCACTTTAACAAGAGGTCTGCCCACGAGCAAGTAATTACTACATTTTAGGTCTGCCTTCCCAGAAATGTTTCTGTTTCTTTTTATTTTGTCATAACGATAATGTTCCTTTTTGTAATAATGCGCGCTATCTGGCGCTATCTAAACACAGTGTCATCTGATAGAAGTTATGTTCTGACAGCGCATCACTGGGACAGGACAAAGAGTATACAACAAAAGGAAAAAGAGACATATTTCTGGTGGATGGTAGACCTCTTGCAAAAGTGGCGCCAACTAGTGAGGAACATTGTCATGAAACCCCTAATTATTGCGGACCCCGGCGGACGACGTGCACCTGGTGGCAGGATCACGTGGCGCTCACGTGTGTGTGTGTACCTGTGCCGCGGGGGGCAGCTTCTTCACGGTGAGCGCGATGCTGGCGAAGAACAAGTCTAGTTCGTCGCGGGCGCGGCGGCACGGGGTGACCCGAGTGGGGGTGGGGGGCTGCCCCCGCATGTTGCGGTCCCTGCGCCTGCGGGGCTCGATATCCTCCTCGCCCTGCTCCTCCTCCCCCTCCTCACCGTCCCCTGTCTCGCTCGCCCCGCTGTCGTAGAACCTCGCGTGGACCTGCGCACGCACACAAGAAGGCACCACGACTTATTTGTGAGGTCTTATATTAATTAGGGTCTCGGACATGCCATGAATGAAACCGAACCCTTACAATAGGTTGGTATCACTCTTGTGTCTGTGCGTTCGTCTGTCACAGATAATTATTTCAGCAACGACTATATCTATCGACTTGAAATTTGTATGTGAAAAGGAGCAGAAGAGGCACTATGTCAGGCATTGCATCATATGAATGGGTTTTCGTTGAACTAGATTCTAGAATCCTGAACTGGAAAGGACTGGGCATCAATAACCACGGCGACTACATCATTCACCTTCGATTTGCCGATGACACAGTCATAACGTCAGAATCCTTGGAGGATCTGAACGCAATGCTCAATGACCTCAACAGAGTTTCCCTACAGGTAGGTTTAAAAATGAACATGGACCAGACGAATGTCATGTTAAATGTCCATGTTGCACCTATGCCGGTAGTGGTTGGGAACACTACAATCGAAGTTGTGGACGAATATGTATACCTGGGACAGATCGTTCAACTAGGTGGGTCCAACTTCGACAAAGAGGTCAACCGAAGAATCCAACTCGGTTGGGCAGCGTTCGGGAAGTTACGGCATATCTTCTCGTCCAAAATACCTCAGCGTCTAAAGACTTTAAAGTCTTTAATTAGTGCATGTTGCCAGTTATGACATACGGAACCGAAACGTGGTTCTATACTGTGGGCCGAATAAACAAGCTCAAAGTCACTCAGCGAGCCATGGAACGAGTTATGTTCGGAATTTCTCTACGAGATAAGGTCCGGAATGAGGAAATCCGTAGACGAACGAAGGTCACCGACATAGCTCGACGAGTTAGTGAGCTGAAGTGGCAATGAGCAGGCCACATTGCTCGAAGAACTGATAAACGGTGGAGAGTAAAGGTTCTCGAGTGGCGACCACGTACCGGGAAACAACTACCAGGCCGTCCCTCTATGGACCGATGACCTGGTTAAGAGGCGCAGGGAGTCGCTGGATGCAGGAGGCTCGGGACCGGTCGATGTGGCGTACCATGAAGGAGGCCTATGTCCAGCAGTGGACGTTTCCCGGCTGATGATGATGACATTCTATAACCGATTTCGTATTTTCTTTGCTGCATAGATTTTGAACATGTCCTGCGTTCAGCAGTGCACGGTGTATGTTTGATTACTTTTGCTTTAGTATCATGTGTGCAGACGCTCGCGGTGTGATCCGTATGTCTGTGTCGTGTAGTGTGAGAGAGAGGGAGGATCGGTGCGTGCGCGCGCGCCGCTCACCTTCACGAAGGGCTACATGAAGGCCATTTTCTCCTCCAATCGCCACTTCCGGGTGCGCCGGCCCTTTCTATTCACGGCGTGCTGGTACGTATTTCGGAGTTTATACCACGCCTGCCTGCAGTGGTCGACTCCATCCATGCACACACATTATACGTCATTTACTTGGTATAAATAGTGATCAAATATGGCTACGGACTGATTTTTCTTTTGTGTAAAGGAAATAAGATATCTTCTTATGAATTTACTGGTTTCTAAAATTTTATTTTTTATTTTATTTATGAAACGAACAGTCATTCAATGTACATTAAAACAAATATTATTATTTAAAGACCTAGAGTTTCAATACATTTACATATAAACTAAAACTTATATTGTGTTATATCACACACACCATACAGTGTTATTATAAAGTGTTATTTCTTATATGTTGATTCATTACTAAACTAAATCTTGATTCCGTATTAGTTAAATTAGTAGATTTGAATTATGCACCAACGGTGAAGGGTTAGATTCTAGCTAGACCTCAAATTTGGTGAAGATCGTTCGTAATCTCTCTATGAAGTTAATCGGTAGTATACCATTGCTTATTTCAGTCGGCTCCTGGTCTAACACGCTCAATGTACCAATTGAATCGATACGAACATAATCGTTACAGTGTTTTAATATTTGCTCCTGTGGCATATTTTTTAGCGCGCTTAAATCATAGAGAAAACCAAAGTCTTCAAAATGTTGATTTAAAGACGTAAATCTTAATTCCATATTGGTTATTATAGAATCAATCATGGCGTAAAAAAATCTGTTTGATACCGGATTTTGGGAGACTGTATAGGTTCATCGCTACTTTCATAATCGAACATCCTTTTCTTTTTGGCTACTCTTTTATTCTTAAACTCTTTTGGCAGGTCATAACAGCTTTGCTAAGTAAATTTCCGAACATCAGACAGGGATTTCTCAAATCCAGTTTCCCGATACTCTTTTATCCATTCACAAAATGTGTGTAAATGTTCAAGAGCAATGCTTAAATGAATTTGTACTGATTGCCATAATTTACTTATTATATTAACACGCAATAATATCTCATATTATCATATCATATTCAAATTCCGGTAACGATTCTAAAAAAACTTCTAGCACCTTTTCGATTTCCCATAATTTACGGACATAAAAATCCTGATCAGGAATCTCCTCTGTCAAATGCATCGAAATGGAAAGATTATTTGAGGGCAGTACTTTATCAGACACAATGTAGTCAAAGTGTGTGTTAATTAAAATTGGATCATTGGGACCGCCTTCCACCTTTCCGTTCTTCAACACTCTGAAGAAGACATCGCCAGCCAGAAGAAGTGAAATCTGTCCTGAAACATTGTATTCTCTATCAGCAATTTAAACAAGACTTAGGATTGTATAATTTGAAGTACTTTTTGTGGCAAGTTGATTTTAATATTGTCCATGGTGGTGATAAAACTTATTTTATTATTAAAATAAAGAAGTCGTAAGCAGTGAAAAGAAAAATATATTGACAGTAAGGTTATCAAAAAGAATAAACAAGGAGAATAAATACTTTTCTTAACATCCTTCCTTTTTTGTTTTGGTAACCCTTAGGGTACTAAACCAATTTGCACCGCAATTGATACAATCACGGGTTTATGTAATGCTTTGGTTAATAAATCTGGTAGTTGGAACTCGCCAGGAACATGCTTCTGCATGACCTTAATTCCTCAACGAGATGGAGCGTCATAAGCACACAGCTGTGTCGTCAGATTTTCTAAGGTTTTATCAGTCTTTAACATCAACATCCAATTAGACTTGAAAGAGTTTCGGGTAGAGTATCTAGAATCTTGCAGATCACAAGGATGTCTGGTAATTCAGATTTGTCTATCTTAAACAATTCAGCTTTCAAATTTGACCATAGGATTTTGATTTTGGATATATGCGTCGTGATGTGGTCAGACAATGCCAGAAGTGGAAAGCTGACGGGAAACCATCAAATTCAGAGAGTAAACAGACATCCATAAATCTGAATTTAATGCAAGTCGGCGGTGGCTACCTCAGCTACCCTGACAATACCACCCCGGCCAGGAAAACCCTTAGTAATACGACCGCAGGGCCATTTTCCCCTGGGAAGTGAGGAGTCTACGATCAGCACCGACGGCCACGATTTGTGACATACTACGAACGGTCGATTTCCTCGGCAGAAGAGACGGCAGGTACTCTTTAACCCAACGTGTAAACGTGGTAAAGGAGTTCTCCTTTACCCACTCTCGTAACATCAGCAGCAGCGTTTAAATGTCGGTACCCATCGCCAATCTGCGACACGAGAGCTTTCCGAAATTTCAACCACCTGGTTGACTACGAACGTTTTCAAACGACGAAGTTATCTCTGTGTGAGAAATTATTTTTAAAGTCATCGAATGATTTTTGTACGCCAGCCATTCTACCGGCTTGCCATTAAATGTCATTAGATCTAAGTGTCTCAGATTGTTATTAGTAGCTATTGAAGTGATTATTTGAGCTAAATTTTAATATCATCATTGTGGTGAGGTGGTTGTATCACTGCGGGGACAACATTGGGATGTGGTTGAGTTATCGTGATGTTAGGATTACATTACATTTACATTTGTAACAGCTACTGGAACAGAAGTGGCATATGAGTCTGGAACAGCCTTGTTTATATGAGCTACAGCAGCGCTTGTGCTCCCAAGAACCGGTTGCAGTGGATCGTCTACGTGGGCCGGCAGGCTCTCTAACCAAGAGCGCACCGACGACCGCAAGTCACTTGCAATTTCTGCGAATTCAACAGCTAGCGCGCGTTCACTTGCCGCTATTTCAAGAGCCGCTAGCTCTCTCTCTCTTTCCTTCTCATCTCTTTCCTTAGCAACCTGTAGCATGTTTACTGCGTGACAGGCCTCAGCCTGCAAACGGCGCATTATGATAGGATTGCTTTGACTGGACCGAGAGCCGATGGTCGAAGACTTGCTGGGACGTAAGTGGGGTGACTTGGAAGGATGATCCGCTCCCAAAGTCAATTGTCCCCCCGTTTCTCCAAAACTTTATGTGGGGCGATCGTCACTTACCAATTCAGATTCCTTATCCTTTGACCTGGTGATCATTTTTCTGATCCGGCTCGTTTGTACCAAATGTTACCGACGAGTGGCCTGTAACCGGTGGAGGTCTCCGAAGTCGAAGTCTCGAGGTCTTGTATAATTTTGTAAATGTCGCTAGGTAAACTAAGTATCATGAACATTGTGGATGGTTTATTTGTGATATTAGAAGCACCGTAATTGTTTGATTTAGGCAATGAATTTATTTGCAAAGTAATTTATTGAACGCATTGGAAATTTCCAATCAATCCAATAATGGCATCAATAACTTATTTGTTTTGATATTTAATTTTTGTTTATATTTTACAAATTGTTTGTGTTAACGACGACGCAGGGCAAGTGTGACTTGGTGGTAATTTAAAAATCGAGTATAAACACGAATGAACTGTATTCTCTATTTTAAAACGATATTTTACATGAAACGAAAAAAGGCTACACAGCGACACAGCAAAACCAAAAGAAGACAGACGTTTTGACATAACCTTTTTTTTCATAATCATAATATTTATTTTGCATAAACATGGTTACAGAGGTGTTATTTTACAATTTAAAGTACAAATGCATGTTTAGCCACATTAATACTAGGCATGCAAAATTAGACGAGTCATTATGCTATACACAATATTTTGTGAGTCAATTAGTTATAACACAGTCTAGAAATTCTTTAACATCATAAAAGCTATGGGACACCAACCACTCAAACAAATGCTTTTTAAATAATCTAATGTTCAGCGATTTGAATTTGTTTGGCACTTTGTTATATAATTTTATACTCATTGCTATGGTACTTTTTAAATATTTTGCAGTTCTTGGACCTTGTTCAAATATTAATCTATCAGGGTTTCGGCAATTTCGAGAACTTGATATACCAGCACTTAGAAACAGCTCTGGGTGTTGTTTTACAAAAACACACATCTCATAAATGTATAGAGAGGGCAAGGGCAATATACCAAGCTTTACAAAAAATGGTCTCCATGACACGTCAGGAGGAAGACCGCATAAACCATAACGAAGTATGGATGCTATATACGCATGATAGGCAGTTATCGCAGTTTTTTTATTTGTTACCTTTCTGAGGTGTTTAAGAGCATACACAAATTTGTTAATTCTGCCGCAAACTTTGTCGACTTGTGATTTCCAATTTAATTGCTCATCTAATATCAATCCTAGGAATTTAGTTTCACATACTGAGGTTATATTTGTGTTTCCATATCGTACGTTTCATCATGTACAGCCTGCGGCAGTCCACTGCTGGACATAGGCCTCTCCCAGAGTGCGCCACTCGATTCGGTCCTCTGCTCTCCGCATCCATTCACGTCCGGCTACCCTACGTAAGTCGTCTTTCCACCTCGCCGGGGGACGTCCTACACTTCGTTTGCCTAGGCGTGGTCTCCACTCGAGAACTCGTCTGCTCCAGCGACTGTCTGTCCTTCGGCAAATATGACCAGCCCACTGCCACTTCAGCTTGCTAATACGGTGAGCTATGTCGGTCACTTTGGTTCTCTGACGGATCACTTCGTTCCTAATGCGGTCCATCAGAGAGACTCCGAGCATAGCCCTTTCCATAGCCCGCTGAGCGACTTTAAATTTGTGTATCAGTCGTGCCGTGAGTGTCCACGTTTCGGCTCCGTAAGTCATCACGGGTAGGACGCACTGGTTGAAGACTTTTGTCTTGAGGCATTGTGGTATCGACGATTTAAAGACTTGACGTAGTTTCCCAAACGCTGCCCACCCCAACTGTATCCTCTTATCGGCTTCTCTCTCGAAATTGTTTCTACCTAACTGCATCGTTTGCCCGAGGTAAACATATTCTTGAACAATGTCGAGAGTTGTTCCATCGACGATTACCGGTCTCGGAACGACGAGATCATTGAACATAACCTTAGTTTTGTCCAGATTCATTCCGAGACCTATACGTCTAGAGGCTACATTAAGGGTGTCCAGCATTTCCTGTAGTTCCTGCGGGGTTTCTGCCATGATGACGATATCGTCAGCGAAGCGTAAGTGGGAGATGTACTCGCCGTTAATATTGATTCCCCGGCCAGTCCAATCCAACGATTTGAAGATATCTTCCAATGCGTTCGTAAACAGTTTCGGAGATATAACATCTCCCTGTCTTACTCCTCTACGCAATGGGATAGGTCTTGTTTGTTGGTTTTGGACTTGGACGGTCATCGAAGCGGCGTCATACAGACATCTCAGCACTTCGATATATCTCCAATCAAGTTGGCACCGCTGCAGGGATTCCAGAACAGCCCAGGTTTCAACAGAGTCAAAGGCTTTCTCATAGTCCACGAATGCAAAGCACAGGGGCTGATTGTACTCTTCAGTCTTCTGTATAATCTGCCGCACTGTGTGTATGTGGTCTATGGTACTATAACCCTGTCGAAACCCAGCCTGCTCGGGAGGTTGGAACTCGTCAAATCTTCGTGTGAGACGATTTGTAATGACTCTCGAGAACAGTTTATAGGTGTGGCTCAGGAGAGAAATGGGCCTGTAGTTCTTCAGTAGGGTTTTGTCTCCTTTTTTGAAGAACAAAACTGTGATACTCTTGCTCCACGCCTTTGGAGTTCTCCCTGATTCTATGACGGCATTAAATAGCTTCTGTAGCTCAGTCAACACAGGCTGACCACCTGCTTTCAGAAGCTCGGATGTAATGCCGTCATCGCCAGGGGCTTTTCCGTTTTTAAGCTGTTTGAGTGCCAGTCTCAATTCGTCTAGGCTTATTTCGGGTAGCTCGTCTGTGTAGTGCCGGGTAAGCCTGGCTCTAGGATCAGTTTCGTGGGGCTCTGCTCTTATAGCTTGTTGCGCGTACAATCGACCATAAAAGTTCTCGATCTCAGCCGAGACCTCGTGCTTGGAGGTAACGATAACGCCATTTGAAGTTTTCAGTTTCGTCAGATTGCTTCTCCCTAGTCGCTTGGCGAATACTTTTGATCCCCGGTTCTGCTCGATCGCCTCTTCTATGAGGCGTGTGTTGTGGCATCGGAGATCATGTCGTATCCGCTTGCGAATTTTTCGGTTGAGCGTCTGTTGATCTGACTGCTGAATGGCTGGGCTGTTTTCTGTTTTCACGTCTTTCCCTCATCAGGTCCAAGGTTTCTTCTGAGAGCTTGGACTTCGTGCCAGTACGACGGAGCCGACAGAACTTTTTGCCCTCTTGACTTAAAACTGACTCCACTTTTTCGAGAACCTCGTCCACGTCGATTGGGGAGTCTAGGGATTCAAGTGCTGCGAACCGATTTTTAAGTTCCAACTGGAAACGTTCAGATCCAATAGCCGTTTGGTGTAGGTTTGGTCGGAGTGTTGACTTCATCAGGCGTTTGCGCTCCAGCTTGTATTCAACATCCAGGATGCCTCTGACAAGTCGGTGATCACTACCTGTGTTAAACCTATTGATCACAGAGACATCTCTGAATATGCGCTTTTTATCGGCCATAATGAAGTCAATCTCATTCTTCGTCACGTTATCTGTTTATGTTATCGTACATTTAGTTTATCATATTGTTGATTATTAAATTGTATATAATTTGTCTTCTCTAAGTTGATTTTTAAATTATTCATGTCCAGCCATTTTATAATTGACTTGATTGTATCATTTATTTTTAATTCATGTTCTTGTAGGTTACATACTCGTATTTTTTTATCAGTGTATGATTCCCACACAATTATCAGGTCGATGTAGTGGACTGTATACTTATAAATTTATTTTTATTCTTGTAAGGTATGTACTGCCTGCCGTAGGATGAAACCGTATCCACCACTAACACAAAAACACACTAACCTTGAACCCGGATCCTCAGGAGCTCTGGTGTCTTATCTCGTTCTCAGGGCACATATCACAAGTCACTTCACGGAAGTAAATAAAAATAATGGTTTTCTATCAATGTTCAATGAGGCATACGATGCGACTGACCGGCCGCGACGCGCGAGCCTTCCTCTGGTCTGAGATCAGAATTAATGCGCTCGTGTGCGTGTGTGTGTATACTATTGCATCACACGGACAGAATCGAACATACCCCACACCGAAATTATCATGATAATTTCCACTATACAAATACTTAAAGAAAAATCTTAAAATACAAAAATTATTCTTAATATAAAAAGTACAACTCAAAATAATAATAACATATAAAATGAACTTAATGTACTAAAATGTCAGAAAGGTACACCCATTTGTAGCTAATTTGCATAAGGTAAAGCACAAATTTTGTTCACTGGACGTTTGTATAGTCGGTGCCGAGTGCGGAGAGTCACTGCACGAACAACACCGTCAACACCGGGGTGAACTACTTCGATCCTGGCAAGAGGCCACTGTAGAGGACGGGATAAATTTGATTTTACTAGAACAAGGTCCCCTACCCTTACGTTCTGCGAGCCACTAAACAATTTTTCCTTTTGTTGCAAAGTATGCAAGTAATCGTTGGACCAGCGCTTCCAGAACGACTGAAACCTTTGAAAGATTTGCCATCGAGACAGTCTGTTCATAGGTACGAGTACATTGTGAAAATAATTAATCAGTAGATCGGTAACGTGAAACTTCTTAGGAAGAAGCAGCGGATGCTTTGCGCTGTACGACAGGTCAGATTGTACGATCCTACCCCCCACCCTGAGGAACCCATCGGGGTCTACGAAGGGTGAAAGCTTACGAAGCGAAGCCACCGGTTGGTGTTTATTTAGCTGCTTTATTTCACTGTGAAAATGATTGTTTTGTATACTTTTGACAGTCGTATCATGATGTAGTTTTTGCCCAGTTAACAAGGCATCGTTGAGAGAAGTACCGGAGCTAGTTTTTGAAGAGCCATCGAATACAACACGCAAGGGCGTCGAAGTTGGAATAAAATATTTTGATGGCTCTGTACCGCAGTACAACTCCATAGGGTCTAAAGATTCGTATTCCTTCATAAAGTCCACATAGGCCTTATGAAGGACAGGCGTCCGAGCGAGCCGGCGCTCGACTTGAATGAGTCGCTTATAAGCCGTCTCATACGACTCACCGGTTAATTCACACTCCGGGTTTAATAATATAGGCGAAACATATTGACCTACATCGTTACGATAATGATTTTCAATGAACAACTTCTCTGTGAGTTCTTCAGATGGAGTAATATTTTTAACTTCGCACGGCAAAGATTCAATTTCCCAGAAACGTTTGAGAGTATTATTCAGTGCATTCTCTTCAATCGTGTACGACACGAGGGAAGTAGATGTCATGGCATTAGCACTTATGGTGTTATCGAAAGGCAAACTTAATCTCCCGGTTACTACATAGCCAAATATGCTCCCTAACGCAGCCGGCATGTCACTTTTGAAAATATATTTTTTCCCGTCAAAAATGTGAGGAAAAACATCTCCAGCTAATATTATATCAATAGGGAATTTTTCAAAAAATCTAGGATCGGCCAAATCTAAATTTTTATATTCATTTACAACTTCTTGAGGAATTGTCACCGACGGCATGTCTGAAGTTAACTTCGTTAAAACTACAGCGTCGATTGTTAATAATGGATTTTTATAATGGCGTGGCTTTATTTGGCATGAAACCATCCCACTGTTTTTTACATGTTCATTAGAAAGTCCAAAAATATTGAATGGACACTTTCTTTGCGCTAGACCTAGACGTTGCAAACAATTCATTGAGATAAAATTGGACTGTGCGCCGCTATCAATGAGCACGCGACACGGTTGATAGCAGTTGAACTGGTCCAACACGTGCACTACAGCGGTCCCTAGCATTACAGTGTAGCTGTGCCTGCGCGCGCTCGACGCATGGCAGGTGCTCGCAGCGGCAGTGCTCGCGCCGGAGCCGGGGCCCGCAGCCCGCGGAGCACAATGCATGTTATCTGTGTGCAACAGTATGTGATGGGGCTGCTTGCATACAACACACACAAAACTGCTATTACAATCCTGTACACTATGATTGGGCTTGAGGCAATTATGACACAAATTAAGATCGTCAGCGCGGCTGACTCGTTGAGCAATGGTCAATTTACGAAATTGATCACAACGGTAAATCATATGACTTTCGCCACAATGTAAACACGACAACTTGTTCCGCGTGGATGACGCATGCGCATAGTTATTTCTACGATTATCGGACTGTGCTATCGGCCTTTTAATTTGTTGCGCGTTACTATGGTCGAGAACCTTAATTTGATTGTGAACAAATGACATTAGCTCATTAAATGTTGGGATTGTCTTCTGATCAAAGCCTTGCTCGAATGCTTTCCTAGTTTGTGTACGAGTATCTAACGCACGCAACGCTATGTGACATAATAAATACCCACTAAGATTTGTACATTTAACGCCCTAATTGCATTGTACGAATGCTCAAAGGTTTCGATGAACGTGTTCAACTGAGTTGATGACTCTTTTGTTATCGGTGAAAAGTTTAACATTTTATCGAAATATCCACCCACTAGCATGCGAGTGTCGAAATACTTGTCTAACAAACTTTGCCAAACTACATCGTAATTATTAGATGTTATTGGAACGGATTTAACTAGATTCAGCGCCGAACCCTTGGTACACGAAAGTAAATAGTGAAATTTATTTATTTTCGGTATGTTTGGTTGGTCATGTACCAACGAACAAAATGTCTCATGAAACGTCACGAAGTTTTCAATATTTCCGTCGAAGGTGTAAAGTTCTAGTTTCGGCAGCTTCGGCCGGGACTCATTGTTACTATCCACCTTTTCAGGAATATTATGTAATTTTGATGCTATCAATTTCGCACGAAAATATATTAAGTCGAAACTTTTTATTGATTCACTGTTTAACGTCGATAGCGGGTTTAATTGGATTTCATGTTCAAAAATTTCAAAAATAACTGTCTCGAATTGCTGTCTTAGCTCGTCAATGTCCGTGACGCTAATTAAGAAAAGCTCTTTAGATTCCAAGACGTCTATTTTCTGAGATAAATCATAAACATATTGCATTCTGCTATAAATCAATTCCTTCTTACTAATTAGCACGGCTAATTCAGGATTGACGTTGGCCTTTGGAGGCATTTTATCGACCCACCCTCTGAACTGTTATATAAACTTTATGCAAATTAACTACGAATATGTAGTACGACCGAATATGACTAGGAATATATTCGATTTCTTTATCCGTCTCGAAGAGACCAAAAACAATTGTATGATTCCCACACAATTATCAGGTCGATGTAGTGGACTGTATACTTATAAATTTATTTTTATTCTTGTAAGGTATGTACTGCCTGCCGTAGGATGAAACCGTATTCACCACTAACACAAAAACACACTAACCTTGAACCCGGATCCCCAGGAGCTCTGGTGTCTTATCTCGTTCTCAGGGCACATATCACAAGTCACTTCACGGAAGTAAATAAAAATAATGGTTTTCTATCAATGTTCAATGAGGCATACGATGCGACTGACCGGCCGCGACGCGCGAGCCTTCCTCTGGTCTGAGATCAGAATTAATGCGCTCGTGTGCGTGTGTGTGTATACTATTGCATCACACGGACAGAATCGAACAATCAGTTTCAACTATAACTGAGATATCGTCTGCAAACAAAACGCATTTATGTGATATAATATTGGAAATGTCATTGACGTATAATAAAAAGAGTAGTGGGCCCAGGACACTGCCCTGAGGCACTCCGTATTTATTGGTTATTTTGTCTGATGAATACACAGTCATCTCATCATTATTGTTAAGCATCGATATCTCGACATATTGCTTGCGATTTTGCAAATAGGAGTTCAGCCAGCTTAGTGATACCCATAGCTCTCTGATACCCATAGCTTCTACTTTTCTTAATAATAAACTATGCGAGACAAGGTCAAAAAATAGAGCAGTAGTTCTTTTGTTTGAATTTATATTATTTAAAATTGACTTTAATAGGGAAAAAATAGCTAGTGTGGTAGATTTCTTCTTTTGAAAGCCGTATTGATCTTTATGAATGATTTTAAATTTATTACAGTAGCTCGTAAGTTTTTTAACCATGCACCTTTCAAAATTTTTTGCTAGTATTGAATTTAAAGTTATAGGTCTATAGTTGGTTATGTCTTTTTTGTCTCCTTTTTTATGTAAAGGTTTCACAATGGATATCTTTAGCAAGTCTGGAATAACACCTGAAGAAAAAGATAGGTTTATTAAGAAAGTTAATACCGTCGTTATTACACCAACACTCTTTTTTAAAACTTTTGTGCAAATTTCATCGAAACCTTCAGAATTTGTGTTTTTAAGCGTTAGTATTTCTTTTTCAACTTCATATTCTGAAACAGGGTTTAAGAAAAAAAGAGTTTGCTACGTAAATTTTCGTTAGTGATTCATTTTTTATTGATTCAAATTCAAAATCATTTATTGTTTTAGTTGCAGGTATACAGAGTTCTTAAATATATAACTTATATAGTAGTTGTTCCTGTGCAACTTGCCTTTTGGGCGTATAATATTGTTATTATTATGTCATTTCAAAATTACATTGTTACATTATTTTAAGTTGTCGATGTCATTTTCAATTTTGTCAGTATTTAAAAAAAATTCATTAAGCCTATAGAAACATTTATCAATTAGAGCATTAAACAACGTTCTCTTGAAACACGGAAGTGGAAGCTCTTTCAGGCTGTCAGGCAAATGGTTATAAATCCTCGGAGCCATCACATAGAAACTGTTACTGCAGTGAGCTGTTTTGCATTTAAACACGGGGGCTATGTCCACTTTGTTTCTTGTTTTACGTGGGTGGCTGTTAACTTTAAGTGTGAAATAATGCAAGTTACTTTTGATGAACACGCAAGCCTGATAAATATACATTGATGGTAAATTCAGTATTTTCAGTTTTTGAAACAATGGTCTGCAACTTTCAGTTTGGTGGGATCCAAACATTGATCTGACACATTTTTTTGTGCGTGGAACACTGGCAATAAGTTTGTTTCAGCAGCATTGCCCCAGTGAATGATACCATAGCGCAAATTGGAGGCAACATAGCCATGATAAGCTGTGAGTGCAGCTTTTTGTGAAACATTTTGTGATAATTTCCTTAAGGGAAATACAAACTGGCTTATTTTACTGGCAAGATAATCTGTATGTGTCATCCAATTAACGTGACAGTCAAGTATTACGCCTAGAAAACGTATCTCATTTACTTGTTCGATTATTTCTCCATTGTTTGCAACAACTATGTCAGGTTTTTGTTTTTGTGGGAAGTGAAATTGCATACATTTTGTTTTACCAAGATTTATTTTAAGATTATTGTCTTCCATCCAGGATATTATATTAGTCAAAGCTATGTTAATTTCATTTTCATAATTTTCTATGTCATTACCCTTTATTATAACTGTTGAATCATCTGCGAACATTATCATTTGATGATTCACACATTTAGGTAGGTCATTAACATACAAGAGAAACAAAAGAGGCCCTAATATGCTTCCTTGAGGAACGCCATGATTTACTATTCTAGATTTGGATTTAACTTTAACCTCGCTTCTGTCTGCGTTAATGTAAGCTATTTCAGTGTATTGCAAACGATTTCTTAAGTAGGATGATATAAGATCATGAATGGGTCCTCTTATTCCATACTTGTGTAGTTTTTGCAACAGTATTTTGTGGCAGACACAGTCGAATGCTTTCGACATGTCCATGAATATGGCTGTGACGGGAGTACGACTGTTAAGACATCCGGAAACAGTTTTTATAAGGTGATAGATGGCCAGATTTGTAGACCGATCTTTTCGGAATCCATATTGTTCGTCTGTTAGAACATTAATTTTTTCCAAAAATGTATATAGGCTATTAAATATAACTTTTTCGAAGATTTTTTAAATTATGGATATAAGTGCTATAGGACGGTAGTTTTCACATTCATCTTTATTTCCTTTTTTGTATAATGGTTTAACAACTGTTATTTTAAGTTTTTCCGGAAAAACACCTTTACTTATAGACAAATTAACGATGTGACATAGTGGAGAGGATATTTCCGTACAGCAATATTTAACTATTTTGGTGCTTATCTCGTCGTATCCAACACTTGTTTTGTTCTTTAAATTTTTAATTATTTTAGTTATGATGCCCGGGGTAGATGGATTCATGAATAAGGAATGTGTGATTGTTTTAATTGAATTCATTGAATTCCACTGTCTGGCATTATTGTCTATAATATTATTATTTTGGGTTGGATCTATAAATGTGTTGTTGAGGGCTTCAGCTATGTCATACGGTTGTTTAACTATTCTATTTTTATATTTTATTTGTTCGATACTTTCCCTAGGTTTTATATACTTATTTGAATGTATGACGTTCCATGTAGCTTTAGTAGTATTTTCAGAATTATTAATGTATTTATCATTTTGTATACCTTGCGATTTATGTATGATTTTTCTCAAAAGATATGTATACTTTTTGTAATTGGTTTTATCAACTTTCGTTTTTGAGGCGAAGAGAAGATTTCTTTTTATTTTACATGATATTTTTATGCCCCTTGTAATCCAGTGGGATTTATGTTTTGAGGTTATCTTTATCAAATTTAGTGGAAAGCACAGATTGTAGAAGAGCTTAAACATATCGTAAAACAAATATTATTTATTATATTGATACGTTGCTTTGTCCTAGTTGTAACATGCGGTGGGTTCGCGGGTGATCCCTTGCTTACCATTTCAAGCAGTTGCGACATTTCAGATGGTGACGACGTGGACGGCGACTTAGTCCGTTGACTAACCTCGGTACTGGGGTGTTGGGGTGAAAGTGTGGGAGTAGACGAACTGGCTGTGTTCTTCTCGTCATTCTGTGTGTTCTTATCTGTATCTTTAATAGCCGTAGTTTTTTTTAGAGAATGACATGTTTGACATATCCAGCTAGCTCTTCGTGTCGGTGTCAATGTGTTTAGAAATCTTTTTTCTGACACATTAGCGCAAACCAGGTCGTACACTTGTCTACATATCGAGCATGACAGAAATTGACGTGTTTGGATTACGAATTTACATTTTCCGCATTTTTTGGACATATTGTAGTAATAATAGTGCTTATTGTAAAAATGATTAGTGACGTGCTTATTACTACGGAACTGTTTTTCACTTCAACATCAAATTTTCGATGAAGTTGATTCGTAATCGAGAACCGTGGTAGTGGTCGCTAGAACTCGGTCCAAAGGTCACTTTACTTTCCACCCACTTGGGATTCTTGGGATTGGGATCTTTGGATTAGTAATATTCTTTTAGTTTTAATTATTTATATTACACATGGTTTTTTTTCACGTTTTATATACATTTTATTGTCATTTTGACCACATGATCACTTTTGTAATGGCTGAGCAGTTGTTTCACTATTGCACAGTTAAATATAGTTTGATTACGTTGAGATTTTGTTGTTATTGTTTATTATGATTTTCACTGAATATTTATTGAAGATAACAATTGTCAATGTAAATTGCGGCTTAATGCACTGATACTTTGTTTCAGAAGGCTTGTTTACTCAAAATAACTATTTATATTAATTAACAAATACGGAACGTCGGGTAAAAAATGTAGCGAAGTTCACCCTGATGCATTGGGCTTGGCAACACTACTGAAGTACTTATTAAATTCGTTGGCTATGCAATTTGGATCTATCAGCTTTTTATTATTAATTTCTACCTCGAGTATATCATTACATTTATTTAAATTTGATGTTTCCTCTTTTATTACGTTCCAGGAGGCCTTACATTTATTTCTACTATTATTTATAAATTTTATGTTATCATTCCGCTTAAGATTATAAATGCACTGAGTAAGTATTTTTGAGTATTTTAGATATTTGTTTTTATGCATTGCCGTTTTTTGTGTGTAATAGTTGTAACGTAGAAAACGTTTTTTTCTACAACTAAGTCTTAAACCTCGGCTCATCCACTTTTGTTTGTTTTTATTTAATTAATATTTTTTTTATTTAATAACCGAGGTTAGTCAACGGACTAAGTCGCCGTCCACGTCGTCACCATCTGAAATGTCGCAACTGCTTGAAATGGTAAGCAAGGGATCACCCGCGAACCCACCGCATGTTACAACTAGGACAAAGCAACGTATCAATATACCAGTTCACAATTCTTTCGATTCTTTATCTGCCAATGATGACGAATCTTCAGACGACTTCTACTCTTCAACTGCTCAATATAACAGAAGTTGTCCAGATGTAAGACCATATAAAATGACGATGATTTTAAAGAAACGATGAAACTTTTGAAAGAAACACAAAATAAGTTGGAAATAGCTGAAAATGAAATTGAAAATCAATTAGCAGAAAATTACGCCTTAAAAAAGAAGATACAGAAATACGAGCTAAAAATAAACCAACTTAACCAAATATTTGGAGTAACCCCGACAAATGAGAGACACAGAATCAGTCATAAAATAAATACTAAGAAAACACCTACCAATAAACATAATAAAACCAATATTAATTCAAATGACCAAAGCTTTCAAGACTTGAATACAAACATTAATCATCAAGAAAACCCAACAAACAGCAACAACACCGCTGATCTAGAAATAAAGTTAGGCTTCGCAGAGTTACAGATTAAATTTCTCCAGGAAGAAATCGCTTCGTTAAACAAGACCAAAAATGAACATATTGCTGTCAATTGCTGCAGTATTACTGGTAGTGTTTGACGAAAATCACCTGCCAATAAAATCATTGCACCACCAAACCGGTTCTGGTTCTTTCGTAAATCTTGCAATCTAATGCTTCCAAAGATTTTTTGTGTGCCATCGTGCACTCGTTTGGAGTTGTTCCACAATTGATCTTTTCAAGCGAATTGTTGTGTGCACAACGCTGATTGACTTCGCTTGCTGAATCGCCCATAAAATAAATCTGCAAAAATTTGTAGTCATTATTCGGCATTGGCAATAAGGAACCTGTTAGGTGATACATTTGACCCTGAATCTTAAAAGTTGGCATAAAGTTTTCTTGAATAACTTTTGTTTCACCAAATGACGTCATTTGAAAACAATTGTTATATTGCTGGATATGAGTCAAAAAATGTTTAGAATCTGGCCCATTTCCGGAAACCAGTGAATGTAGTGGCTCTGGTGGCGGTTACAATGGCGTCAATTTGACTTGACCGCTCGCGCAACACAAACCAGGAGCTTCATTTTTAAATTTAAATGCCTTGCAATATTGACACACAACGTTCATTGTTCCAATATTAACGATTTGCTGTGAACTGTAATTTATTTCCACGTTATAATTGAATGCAGCTCGATAGGGGTTAAACGCAACATTTCTATGTAGTTGATTTCGATTCCATCGATTCCTTTCTACTTCATTCCGCGCTTCGCGTTGCTCGTCATTTTGACTTGCTCTTGTATATCTTTGACTCGCAGCATTGCGAGTTCTGCGACTTAAGTTTGTACGTCTAGCTGCTGGCATTTTTATAAACGAAAATTCATATGTAAATTAAAATAAAACTATTGTATTCTTCTTTATAACCAAGTAGGTATATACCACTTGTTATGTTAGTAACGTGTATGTTAGTCTATCCAAACTTACCAAAATTCCATATTAAATTGAACTTTTAATATTAGACCTGATGGCTCTAAAGTAACCGTCATGTGAACTAAGAAAATCAGGTTTCTTAGATCCTTTAAATTAATTATTTTAAATGTATTGTTTATCAATAAAATAAGATTGACAGAAGAATCCGTTTTAAACGTCTTTTTTTTTCATCCTCTTTGACTATATTTGCAGCACGCATTCAGTCAATTCTACGTCAAATGTCTTAAGGTTACATTAAAAAAGTTTAATAATTTTAATGGTGGTTAAGTAATTTTAAATTTTCTAATTTTCCGCCCAATTTCCTTAATTTCTTCTTTCATAAGAACCTTCTCCTGATAATAACGAAAGGAACAAAAAAAGAATTAGCGAAATCGGTCCAGACGTTCAGGCGTGATGCCGTGACCAAGGGAAATAGGGATTAATTTTTATATATATAGATTACCTATTAAAATAAACATCTTAGAAATAGTAATGAAATTTTTATTTGATGTTCCTAAGTAGTTATCAAGATTGCTCATCAAATGCACTTCTGAGCTCAAATGTCTTATGTAAATTTGTATGAATTGCTTCCAAAGTCCCGAACCACAAGGTTGTATTTAGCTTTAATACCCGATTCTGACATATTGTTTTTAGATCTGAATAGTGGAATGTTAATATACGTATACGGGATTTATCAAAGTCTTGGTGCCACAAGGTCGCATGTAACTATGCGACCCTGACACGAGAATATCACATTAAAAAATGGATCGGATGTCACACCCTTTCTTTAGATAAAAAGTATTCTCGTTGTCATATTTTGATTTAGTAACAAAAGCTTGAAAATAACTTGCCTCCAATTTTATAAAGTCTTTTTGTGCGCGAGCAAACTTCTCTGCAGTTTTCTCGGCATCAGAAGTGACTTTAGTACGAAAAGCAGCTTTGTGCAGTTCCGAAACTGACATTTTTAAAGTTTAATTTAAATTTCGCAGTCAAAAGGAAAATTTCTGGCGAAAACATATGGCGTATGAGGAAAATTTTAATGTGAATGGCGGGAAATCGAATTGCAATTTAAAAAAAAAATTCGCATCTCAGTATTTACGCGGCCAGTGTTTAGATTTGAACCAAGAAGGTTCGATAGCTTTTTTGGTTGAACACAAATGGTATAAAACCTTTATTCTAAAAAGTATTTATTTCATTGTTATGCGACTCTTTTGTTTGATTCTTGTTTTGGTTTCAGATTATTCGAAAATAACTATACTTAAACTTTTTTAGGGTTTCGAATCCGATATTCAACATTCTAAATCGTGTTGCAAAAACAAAAATGAAATATTTGCAAGTATTTTTACTGAAGGAAAAGATATGAAAACTAAACGCGAAATGTGAACAAAACGCATTTTAAGTGACATCTGTGAATAAATATGTCAATACTCAATTTTATATAAATCAGCTGAGAGGAACGAAACGAAAATGAGAATAAATTTAAAAGCAGAACCAACGTCATCAAAAAGGACTTCATTTATTTATTCAAAAAACAATTATCATTGTGTATGAAATATTAAATACTAATAGGCTTACAACAAATGGATTAATTAAGAATACATGTCAAACTTACATTAAATTATTAAAATTAATTACATTTGATCCCTTTATAAACTCTGGCACTGGCATCCCTTCAACAGGAAATCTTTGAATTTTAAAAGAGCTAAATATGGAAAAGTCTCTTAAAGGAATGGGCAGACTGTTGAATGTATCTGAAATCATTGAAATCGTTAAAAGCATGGTGTACCAAAAATCCTGGCTGATGAAATGCCTATTACAGTAATCAGGGACAATATATATTATAGACATACTTGCGGCACCCCTGACACATTTTATAGCCTATGTTTTCGACAATATATCTTTCCAGATCAGCTTAAAATTGCCAGAGTGGTTCCAGTCCATAAGAAGGGTGCTGTAACTAATCCCAACAATTATCGTCCGATTTCCATGTTGCCTAGCTTATCAAAAAATTTAGAGAAATTAATGAAGACAAAGTTAATGAGACTTGTATATCGCTTTAAAATTTTAGACTCTAGACAGTACGGATACCAAAAGGGTGTTGGTACTTCTCAAGCAATCGACACTCTGATCGATGACATAATTTTAAAACTTAATGAGAAAATGAAGGTAGCTGGAATCTTTTTATACCTAAGTTCAGCCTTCGATATGGTTGATCATAACTTGTTCTTAAATAAGCTGGAGCACTACGGAATTAGAGGAAACCCCTGGGGACTCTTTAAACCATATCTTGAGAATCGATACCAATACGTAGAATTGTCCACCCAGGAGGAGCAAAGGGAAACTAAGTTTACATCGAAATTAGTGAAAACGACCATCTGAATGAACTAACAGACAAAACAAATCAAGCACTAGTTCTATTTCACGAATGGTTCACTGTGAACAAATAAAAATTAAATACAACCAAAACTAATTCTATATTGTTTAAAACAACGTCTAAAAAGAAAGACGCCCTCAAATTGCATTTAAATGGAGATCCAGTAAGCAATGTTGACTTGGAAGTCATTACTAAATTGGAAGGTAGAACTCGACCATCTAGTAAATTCAGTTAGCTCGGCGTGCTACGCGATCAGAAGCCTCCGGGATGTAGCTACAAGGAAACAACTGGTAATGCACTGATAGACTCAAAACTAAGATACAGTATCAAGCAGTGGAGTAATGGGTACGCCTATAATATGAACCACGCTTTTGTAGTACAAAAAAGAGCGACTAGGATCATCGTACGAATCCCACAATGGGAATCATGTAAAGAATATTCAAATCCTTGGAAATCCTCACTACGCCTAGTCTTTACATAATGGTGGTTTTATGCGATTTTGTGAAGCAATTAAATCTGTTAGAGTCAAAAGAAGTAAGAACAAAGCGACTGACCACTAGATGGAGAGTAGTTTCCAAATAATTCTACCCAACCTCAGAATAGTAAAACACTGTACCCGATTTCAAGCACCATTGCTATTCAACCAAATATTCAACAGTCTGCCCATTCCTTTAAGAGACTTTTCCATATGTAGCTCTTTTAAAATTAAACTCAAAGATTTCCTGTTGAAGGGATGCCAGTGCCAGAGTTTATAAAGGGATCAAATGTAATTAATTTTAATAATTTAATGTAAGTTTGACATGTATTCTTAATTAATCCATTTGTTGTAAGCCTATTAGTATTTAATATTTCATACACAATGATAATTGTTTTTTGAATAAATGAATGAAGTCCTTTTTGAGGACGTTGGTTCTGCTTTTAAATTTATTCTCATTTTCGTTTCGTTCCTCTCAGCTGATTTATATAAAATTGAGTATTGACATATTTATTCACAGATGTCACTTAAAATGCGTTTTGTTCACATTTCGCGTTTAGTTTTCATATCCTTTCCTTCAGTAAAAATACTTGCAAATATTTCATTTTTGTTTTTGCAACACGATGTTGAATATCGGATTCGAAACCCTAAAAAAGTTTAAGTATAGTTATTTTCGAATAATCTGAAACCAAAACAAGAATCAAACAAAAGAGTCGCATAACAATGAAATAAATACTTTTTAGAATAAAGGTTTTATACCATTTGTGTTCAACCAAAAAAGCTATCGAACCTTCTTGGTTCAAATCTAAACACTGGCCGCGTAAATACTGAGATGCGAATTTTTTTTTTAAATTGCAATTCGATTTTCCGCCATTCACATTAAAATTTTCCTCATACGCCATATGTTTTCGCCAGAAATTTTCCTTTTGACTGCGAAATTTAAATTAAACTTTAAAAATGTCAGTTTCGGAACTGCACAAAGCTGCTTTTCGTACTAAAGTCACTTCTGATGCCGAGAAAACTGCAGAGAAGTTTGCTCGCGCACAAAAAGACTTTATAAAATTGGAGGCAAGTTATTTTCAAGCTTTTGTTACTAAATCAAAATATGACAACGAGAATACTTTTTATCTAAAGAAAGGGTGTGACATCCGACCCATTTTTTAATGTGATATTCTCGTGTCAGGGTCGCATAGTTACATGCGACCTTGTGGCACCAAGACTTTGATAAATCCCGTATACGTATATTAACATTCCACTATTCAGATCTAAAAACAATATGTCAGAATCGGGTATTAAAGCTAAATACAACGTTGTGGTTCGGGACTTTGGAAGCAATTCATACAAATTTACATAAGACATTTGAGCTCAGAAGTGCATTTGATGAGCAATCTTGATAACTACTTAGGAACATCAAATAAAAATTTCATTACTATTTCTAAGATGTTTATTTTAATAGGTAATCTATATATATAAAAATTAATCCCTATTTCCCTTGGTCACGGCATCACGCCTGAACGTCTGGACCGATTTCGCTAATTCTTTTTTTGTTCCTTTCGTTATTATCAGGAGAAGGTTCTTATGAAAGAAGAAATTAAGGAAATTGGGCGGAAAATTAGAAAATTTAAAATTACTTAACCACCATTAAAATTATTAAACTTTTTTAATGTAACCTTAAGACATTTGACGTAGAATTGACTGAATGCGTGCTGCAAATATAGTCAAAGAGGATGAAAAAAAAAAGACGTTTAAAACGGATTCTTCTGTCAATCTTATTTTATTGATAAACAATACATTTAAAATAATTAATTTAAAGGATCTAAGAAACCTGATTTTCTTAGTTCACATGACGGTTACTTTAGAGCCATCAGGTCTAATATTAAAAGTTCAATTTAATATGGAATTTTGGTAAGTTTGGATAGACTAACATACACGTTACTAACATAACAAGTGGTATATACCTACTTGGTTATAAAGAAGAATACAATAGTTTTATTTTAATTTACAGATGAATTTTCGTTTATAAAAATGCCAGCAGCTAGACGTACAAACTTAAGTCGCAGAACTCGCAATGCTGCGAGTCAAAGATATACAAGAGCAAGTCAAAATGACGAGCAACGCGAAGCGCGGAATTAAGTAGAAAGGAATCGATGGAATCGAAATCAACTACATAGAAATGTTGCGTTTAACCCCTATCGAGCTGCATTCAATTATAACGTGGAAATAGATTACAGTTCACAGCAAATCGTTACTATTGGAACAATGAACGTTGTGTGTCAATATTGCAAGGCATTTAAATTTAAAAATGAAGCTCCTGGTTTGTGTTGCGCGAGCGGTCAAGTCAAATTGACGCCATTGTAACCGCCACCAGAGCCACTACATTCACTGGTTTCCGGAAATGGGCCAGATTCTAAACATTTTTTGACTCATATCCAGCAATATAACAATTATTTTCAAATGACGTCATTTGGTGAAACAAAAGTTATTCAAGAAAACTTTATGCCAACTTTTAAGATTCAGGGTCAAATGTATCACCTAACAGGTTCCTTATTGCCAATGCCGAATAATGACTACAAATTTTTGCAGATTTATTTTATGGGCGATTCAGCAAGCGAAGTCAATCAGCGTTGTGCACACAACAATTCGGTGAAAAGATCAATTGTGGAACAACTCCAAACGAGTGCACGATGGCACACAAAAAATCTTTGGAAGCATTAGATTGCAAGATTTACGAAAGAACCAGAACCGGTTTGGTGGTGCAATGATTTTATTGGCAGGTGATTTTCGTCAAACACTACCAGTAATACCACGATCAACGCCAGCCGACGAACTTAACGCATGTTTAAAGTAATCCATTTTATGGAAAGACGTTAAAACGCTCAAATTAAATACAAACATGCGAGTCGAATTGCAGAACGACCATTCTGGAGAAGTTTTTTTCCAAACAATTGCTCGATATTTGTAATGGCAAAATACCTGTTGACTCATCGTCTGTATACATCACATTTCCTACCAATTTTTGTCACTTTACTGAAACTAAGACCGAACTCATCGAGAAGGTTTTACCAAACATTGCTCAAAATTACAGAGATCATGTATGGTTGAGCGAAAGAGTTATATTGGCTGCAAAAAACGTTGATGTCAACGAAATGAATTTACAGATTCAAAATAAGATAGCTGGCGAATTAATGACATACAAATCGATTGATTCCGTTACTAACCAAGATGATGTTGTCAACTATCCAACGGAGTTTTTCAATTCGCTGGAGTTACCTGGATTACCACCTCATAATCTGCAATTAAAAATCGGATCGGTAATCATTATCTTGCGGTGAAGAAATTAATGAACAACGTCATCGAAGCCACAATTTTGAAAGGAAAGTACAAAGGCGAAGACGTTTTGATTCCACGGATTCCTTTGATTCCGAATGACATGCCATTCAACTTTAAACGTTTGCAATTTCCAATGCGGCTAGCATTTGCAATGACAATAAATAAATCTCAAGGGCAGTCCCTAACTGTTTGCGGCATCAACCTTGAAAATCCATGTTTTACACATGGCCAATTATATGTCGCCTGTTCCCGTGTCGGTATACCAACAAAACTGTTTATATTAGCGCAAGAAAAAAAACTAAGAATGTTGTATACCATAAAGCATTAGAATAAAAAACACTCTTTTTATGAATTATACCAATTCGAATTCAATATTCATAGTCATAACTATCGGGTCAGCTAGTTTAAAAATATAAAATAACTTTTAACACAACAAGACGGTACAGTCACAAGATTTCTTCTTCGTGAACTTCAGGCACATCACCAACGGAAGTTTGATGACTCAATTTTTGTAGAAATCATGATACTCTATCGGCACCCATTGTAAAAGTGTTAGAATGTCCTTATATTTTTCACATGATATTGCTTTTTCTCTATTACGCTTGTTTGCCAAAACGCTGGGATAAGATTTTGGCTTCTTTAAATTTCTGGCAAATTTAACCTCGGAAAAAGATTCTTGAGTGAAGCTGGTTTTATAGAACAATGTATTTGGCACTTCTCTCCTAAATTGCCACCAAACAGAATCTGATATTTTGAATGTGTTACCAAACGTATCTTTTTTTCTCTGCACTAATGGACCGGAAGATTTAGACAACCGCAACCGTCTGAGAGCTTTGATCGTTGGACTCAGAAATACCATATCGTCTGCATAGCTAACATTATTCTACCATCAATAGAACAGCCAACATTGGCATTGCGGAGTTCAACAAGCAACCTGTTTATATAAAGGTTGAAAAATATGGGTGAGGTTATCATCCCTTGCCTCACCCCGCACTCCAACGTATACTCATCCGATAGTGTGTCAGACCATTTTACAACATTTGATTGCAGGCTATATCAGTATTTGAGCAGTTGAACAAGTTCCGCTGGAAACTCGGTATCTTCTGAGACCCTGTCCCATAACTTGTCGTATGAGACTAGGTCAAACGCCTTGGACAAGTCGAGGAAACACAAGAAGACCGGTGTTTTCCTGTCTGTATAATACCGGACAGTATGCTTAAGACAAAGAATGGCAGACTCCGTCGACAATCCAGGTCGAAAACCGAATTGTGCGTCGTGCAGATCTAGGCTTACATTCAGACATCTATTCGAGAACTAAATTCTATTAAATCCTTCAGGAAAAAACTAAAGCTATACCTTTTAGATCTTCAAAAAAATGGTGTCATCGAACACCTTATCTAAAAAATTTTTTTATTAAAATTTATTTTCTTTGTAGATGCATACAGAATTCGCTTCTACTTCTTAATTTTTTTTAATATCATTTTGTTTAGTCTATGTTAGTCTATTATTTTTGTTATTAGTATTTATGTGTATGCTATTACTGTTGTCTGTGTACAATCTTTTTATATATTTTTAGTTCTGTGTTCGTAGTATATTCGTTGTGTTTTGTATTTAGTAGCTGGTTACTGTAATTAGATAATTAGATTAGTTTAGTATTAGTCAAGGCCTATCTGAAAACCAGCGCTGCAATCACTCTGTGGTTGCAGCATGAGCTGAGATAGGCCTTTTGCTTTAATATATATTTAGTTTCTAAATCTCTGTTATTTCTTTTTCGTGTAAAAAGCTGTATTTTTCTTTCTTTCTATCAAGCAAACCATCCAGTACTTTTGCCATTACAGTGGCTAATGAAATAGGTCTATAGTTTTTCTTGTCTGAGGTCTCCCGTTCTATTTTTAATAATGGGAACAACAACTGTTTTCATGAGGTCATCCGGAAGATACGAGTGACCCACGCATAAAGAGAAGAACATGGTAAGTACTCCCGGCAGATGCACACCCGCATGCTGCAAGTGCTCAGTACTGAGGAAGTCGTGCCCAGGTGCCTTGCCACTGGTCATCCCTCTCACTACCTCTCTCGACCTCCTTGGCTGTAAATATAACATGCTGTGGGAAACCCACATCACTAGTTTAAGTTTTTTTGTATCATGGCAACATTGAGTGTGTGTCAAAGAGGAACTAATATAATAAAAGTGTACTTAAATTCTCGCTCGGCCTTTAATTCAAAATATCCAGCAACAGTTCAAAGAATAGAAGTTTAAACATGGTCCTTCGAAGGTAAAAAGGGCCCGCGAGTGATAGTGCAAAGCGGAAAGACGTCGATCGTACGATTTATATGCGATCACAACCTCTCACACAGGAGAGCGGCGCGGAGCACCGAACATACAAGTACGCACAAGTGTTCCAGAATCACACCTGCAGCGATTTAAAATACGCAAGTACCAGAGCATCGTTTGAGTTTGCATACAATTTTGCTAATAGCATAGCATCTCAAGGTTACAAAGCGTATTCTGCACGTGGCGGCAAAACATGTCGGCAAATGTCGGCGTAACTTGTCGCTAACCTAGCGGCGAATGTGTCGGCGAACAGTTACGTCAAGTCATCCACAGTAACTGTCGGCGAAGTTGTCGGCGAAACTTGACGGCGAACACTTTTACATCAAGTCACTGAACAAGTAATTCTCAGCAATTGTCGGTGAAGTTGACGGCGAAGATCGATGTCGGCGAAAATTCGACTCGTGGCGAATACATGGCAGCATTACCGGTTTATTTGAAGTGGCGAAATTAAATTTCGTGTCGGTGTATAGTGTCTGCATTCAAAAAAAAAAAAACAAGTGTCAGTGTCATCGAAGTTTTAAAAAAAAATCTCAGTGTTAAAGGTTTAAACGTAAAATCGGTCATTAAATAAACTTAAATTGCAAAAGAGAACGACCACTCGACATGGCAGAATTGAAACGATTGATAGCTGCGAGAGGCTACATTAAGGCCGGGACTCCACCAAAGCGGAGACGAGACGAGCGGAGAGGAGATGTTTTTTAAACAACCAATAGAATTGAGTTATTGACACGTCTCCTCTCCGCTCAGCTTCAGTGGAGATCGCTGTGCGGAGATGTCTAATATTTGTATGTCGCGATGGAAGCGGAGATGTGAGCTGTGCGCGGACGACGCGCAGTGGAGACGAGAGATGTGAGCGGCGTGCAGTGAGCGATGTCACCCTCCCCCCTCTCGCCCGCTAGCAACCCGCAGAACCCCGCGCGCGCGCCGGCCGGCCGGCCATCTTGCTAGTACCGTGCACGCGAGCACACGCTTTTATCGTGAATAATTTGTGCAGTTTGTATTTTTCAACGTAAACAATTAGTTAATTTAAATAAAACGTAATGGATGAACAATTTATTGAATCAGTAAAAAAATATCCATGTCTATGGAACACATCAATAGATACCTATAAACTTACTGACGTCAAAGATGCAGCTTGGGAGAACGTTTTGAAAGAAACTCAATTATCTGACGGTAAGTGCAATTTATTATATTAAGTATTTCGTTCAAGTAATATTGTAATACGAGTGTCTTGCCATGGAACGGCGCCCTCGTTGTTGAAATAACTACAGAATTTTTCTCGAACTTGATAGGCATCCATATTGTCATTCGATAATAGATTTTCCACGTTTGTGTCGTTAAACATAGTCGTGGCCAAACCCGTTTCATTATTATCTAGATAGCCAGGCATCTTGTCAATTAAAAAGTTGTGTAGAACACACGTTGCTTTTATCACTTTTTCCACTGTTTCTATTTTACATTCAAATTCTTTACGGTATACGTACCATTTCCGTGATAATACACCAAATGTAGCTTCCACAATACGACGAGCTCTTGAAAGTCTATAATTGTATGTTCGTTTTTCGTTATTTAAATTATCGCGTGGATATGGTCTCATTAAGTTAGTCATCAAAGGGAAAGCTTCGTCTCCAATAAAAACAAACGGTACAGGTTCTCCATTTTGGTACAAGGGTTGTGGCTGTGGTAGATTTAGTCTGTTTTCTCTCAAACGAATTCCGAATATACTATCAGCAAAAATACCACCATCGCTGAACCTTCCCATTGAACCTATATCTACCATAATTATTCTTCGGGTAGCGTCGGCTACGCACATCATTACAGTTGAAAACCTGTGTTTATAACAGTAATATGAGGACCCAGATTTTGGGGGTGCAAACATGTACACATGCTTGCCATCAATGGCCCCGACGCAGTTTTTGAATTGCCAGATTTCTTCAAATTGCTTTGAAATTTTTTTCCAATCATTTTCATTAAGTTCTGGCATAACCAAAGGTTGTAATACTGTCCACAAGGCATCGCAGACATCTTCTATAATTCTTGGAACAGTCGATTTTCCAATCCTAAAATTTTCAGCTATTTGTGAAAATTTTGAACCAGTCGCCAAATACCTGTAATAATTATAATATAGATTTATATTTATGTGTCGTGGTTTCAGTTAGAATAGAAGGGTCATTTCAAAATAATATCTTAATCAGTGTCGTGTTGTTTCCGGAACTATAAAAGATTAGGCATTACTGAAATTATGTATTTACAGAATTTTCACTCGTTCAAAAGTTATAGCCATTTTTAAATAATAGAAAAGAAACAATTAAAAGTCTAAGATTCACACGAGCACAACACATTGAAATCAAACAAATAAAATGGATTTATCACTCGTTATTTATTAACATTTCAAATTTCGACGCCGCCGTCTGCCGCGACGACGTACGAGAGATACAATCCGTTTTGTTTGTTTGATTTCAGATATATTTTTTTTATAAATTGGTTTCCCTTGAAACTCTGGTATTTTTTAAATATTTATAATGGTTATAAATTCTGCATGAGTGATAATGCGGTAAGTATATTTTGACTATGGCAATGTCAACATTTAATATTTATAATGATTTCAATTATTTTTATTTCAGTAAAAACGGCTAAATCTAAGTGGAAAAAGTTGAGAGACAGCCACCGGGACGCATTAAAAAGGAAGAATGCCACTAGAAGTGGACAGAGTGGTAAACAAATTCGTGAATGGAAATATGAGAAGGTAATGGAATTTTTGATACCATATATGACGAATAGAAACAGGACTACAAATTATACCTCACAAACAAATATAAATGAACAGGAAACAAATTCATTGGAAAATAATGTAACCGATGAGTTTTTTGAAACATCAAGCAATCATACAAGAAGCACTCCAGAAGATCGTCCATCTGTACAACATTCGCCGTCACCGACATCAAGCGTCTCAGCCTCGACATGCAGAAATGCAACAAGAAAATCGGATGAAATAAGTAATTTACTTATACAGCACCATGCAAACCGTGAAAGAATACGCCAAGAAAAACTAGAAATACAATCATTGATAGAGAAAAATAATACCCTTGACGAAATGGACACTTTTTTTCTGTCGATATCAAAAAGTGTAAAAAAACTTTCTCAATATACAGGGTGGTCCAAAATGTGACGTCCAAAAATTTTTTTTAGATTCCTTACACCTGGGTGTATCCGAAAATACCCCATGTATGTTCCGCGATTTTTTGTAGTTTAGAAGTTATGATTTTTTAAATGTATATTTCGAATTTTCTGCCGGAGCGACTTAAAATAATCGTAACTTGTTTAATAGTAAGGTTTTTTTATTTATTTTTTCTCGAAAGTGATCGTCTTGAATCACCCTTTCTACTTTATTATCAACTACACAACGTTATTCATTACAAGTTACCGAAAAAAGGGATGAAAGTAAAAATTTTAGGTTTGAGTTGAACGGAGCAAAATTTTCAAAAATTTCTTAATAATACAAAATTAATGTTTCATTGGTTCAAACTAATTTTAAAAACTCCAGCAGTTTGTCAGCTTACCAAATAATAATAAAAAAGTTGTTCTTAATAGGCGATTTTACGACGAAATTGGCTTCAGAACTTAGTTAGGTGAGAATGCATAAAAAAAAAATGTTGTCGTAAAAAATGTTTAAGCTTATTTTTTTTTTCATTTTTATGGCCTACATTAGCAAGGCATCAAAAGCATTCAAATAATCTCAAATTGAACGATCAGTGACACATTTCATTTTCTGTTTTTAGACATGAAATTATGAAAGCTAGAATTAAACCAAAATCTACTTCAAGGCCAATCACACACAATGACACAAAGCAATAAATAACACGTTTCAAAAGGCGCCAGGCCAGTAAGGTCTTTCTCTTTCGCACTGTTATGGTTGCGTAGAAGTACGAAAGAGAAAGACCTACTGTCTTGGCCACAAAAGTCAGCCGTGCGCGCTAGGGGTTTTTTACCTGCACTTCCCTCTCCCCCCTCTCCCCATACATTCTCCGTAGCATCTCACTGTATCGTCCGTCCGCTAGTCGTTCACTCACTTCCATCGCGTGTGATACTACTTGACGTTGCTTCTTTCCGATACCGATATTTTGAACCTACTTTCGCTTTGTTACTGGACTCCGATTTGCCTTACGACTAACTTGTGCTTGTGTTACGGACTCCGATTTGCCTTACGACTGACTTGTGCTTGTGTTACGGACTCCGATTTGCCTTACGACTGACTTGTGCTTGTGTTACTGACGGCAACATGAGTAATTTTAGTCTAAGCCAGTACGCAGAAATGCACTTTTACTATGGTATGGCCAAAGGAAACGGTCATTTAGCCGCAAGGCTATATCGTCAACAACTGGACCGGCGAGGAGAAATACTGGACCATTACCCGGACCATAGGGTATTTATTAATACTCATAATACGCTGATGGCCGGGCGTATCCCCGGTCGTAGCCAAAGGCACGAAGGAGTACCCAGAGTAGATCCGGACAGAAGAGATGAAGTCATCGCAGCTGTAGAAAGAGACTCTTCTACGAGTTCCAGAGCAATAACCAGAAGGACTGGAATACCACGGACCTCAGTTCTAAGGATATTGAAAAATGGTATGTCGTTTTGTTTTTTATTTACACAAAACATAAATCACAGATACAATGCCAGGTATTAGACTTCTTCCTGCCTAGGTGGTGAGTAATAGTCCTTTTCTTTTTTCAGAAGGCTACCACGCTTACCACATTCAGCGCGTTCAGGAGCTACAAGCTTCAGATTACCCTAGAAGAGTTGCTTTCTGCGAAACAATGATACAAAGGTGTCAGGAAGACCCAGATTTTTTTAATAAGATCTTATGGACCGATGAATCCCGTTTTGAAAACACTGGAGTATTTAATATCCATAACTATCACAGCTGGGAAATTGAAAACCCACACCTTGCAAGAGCATCAAATTTTCAACATCGATACAGCGTAAACATGTGGTCGGGAATTGTAAATGGAGAACTGATTGGGCCTTTCGAGCTGCCGTCTAGGTTGGATGGAGACACATATCTAAACTTTTTGCAGAACAACCTTTTTGAATTGCTGGAAGATGTAAACTTGGAAACAAGAAGGCACATGATATTCCAAAATGATGGTGCTCCTTGCCATTACGCACGCCAAGTGAGGGGGCACCTTAATGAAACATACCCGGGCAGATGGATTGGGCGTGGCGGCCCAATCGAATGGCCTGCACGTTCACCGGACTTGAACCCAATAGATTTTTTTATTTGGGGTTACTACAAAGAAGTTGTCTATGCTCAGCAAACTAACTCCGAAGAAGAACTGAGACGAAAATTGAGAGAAGCAGCGACGAAAGTCAGACAAAATTCAAGCGCTTTCCGCAGACTAAAAGATAACTTTTTAAGACGTTGCCGATTGTGTATCGAAGTTGAAGGGCGTCATTTTGAAAATCTTCTTTAATAAAGTAGTTGAACTTAATTTGTGTTTTCTTTTATTGATGCTAAAAATAAACCAAAATAACCGTATTAATAAAAACTAAACTAAGCTTTTTTAAAATAAAATGTTTTCTAATGTGTCACTGATCGTTCAATTTGAAATTATTTGAATGCTTTTGATGATGCCTTGCTAATGTAGGCCATAAAAATGAAAACAAAATAAGCTTAATATTTTTTTTTGACAAAATTTTTTCTTTATGAATTCTCACCTAACTAAGTTCTGAAGCCAATTTCGTCGTAAAATCGCCTATTAAGAACAACTTTTTTTTTATTATTTGGTAAGCTGACAAACTGCTGGAGTTTTTAAAATTAGTTTGAACCAATGAAACATTAATTTTGTATTATTAAGAAATTTTTGAAAATTTGGCTCCGTTCAACTCAAACCTAAAATTTTTACTTTCGTCCCTTTTTTCGGTAACTTGTAATGAATAACGTTGTGTAGTTGATAATAAAGTAGAAAGGGTGATTCAAGACGATCACTTTCGAGAAAAAATAAATAAAAAAACCTTACTATTAAACAAGTTACGATTATTTTAAGTCGCTCCGGCAGAAAATTCGAAATATACATTTAAAAAATCATAACTTCTAAACTACAAAAAATCGCGGAACATACATGGGGTATTTTCGGATACACCCAGGTGTAAGGAATCTAAAAAAAATTTTTGGACGTCACATTTTGGACCACCCTGTATGCAGCTTCAGGCTGAACGTAAAATTTTCAATGTTCTTTTAGAATTGGAAGAACTTGAGCTACAAAACACATGGTATAACACAAATGAAAATAATTGGTATTCCCCCGGTTACACTTCAGCACCGGGTCCAAGTTCGACACCGGGTCCTAGCTCAACACAGGCACCGGTTCTTACATCAACACAGGCCGGTGGTCCTAACTCAACACAGGCACCGGTTCCTAGCTCAACACAGGCACCGGTTCTTACATCAACACAGGCCGGTGGTCCTAACTCAACACAGGCACCGGTTCCTAGCTCAACACAAACACCGGGTCCAAGTTCGACACAGGCACCTGTTCCAAGCTTGGAAGATACGCACATGACCGATGAACAGATACACATATGATAATTTGTAACTATATGGAAAAGAAAGCAATATGTCTCATGTGATTTACTGTTATAATTTTTTTGTACGTTATGTTTCTAATATAACCTTACGTTTTTTTTGCTACTCCCAGAACGGCAGTTGATTTTTTTGTTTTCTTTATGAATAAATAAGATAATATAAAAATATATTTGGTTTTTACATAATATGCATCACTCCAGTCTCCCGGAGGGGTAGAAAGAGACAACGGATCTCGATTTCTCGTAATCCTTACATACCTCAGTTTACATAATATTTTTCATGTATTCTCGTACTTCTTGATTCTCGTTTTGAGTACTTCTCACTTAGCCCTTTTACACAAAAAAAAACACTCAAAAAAGACTGATCACATTCAAACGCAGATAACACACATAAACACAAACACACTTAACAAAAAAATAATTAGGTAGGTACTTACTTCAAACATACTGCTAGCCGCTCTTGGGTACAGATAGATCTCCTGTAGTTAGTATCTTGCTTAAATATATGCGGTTTAATTAAGTTATGTAGTTCGTAGAATATATTCCTCGGTAGTCTGTAGGACTTGGTAAAACTTTCATCATCTAACTCATTAAACAGAGTAAAAAATTCTCCATGACTGGTATGGTAATACAAGTGACTTCTTTTCCAAAACCGATGTTTTCTTTTGTTTAGGTAGTATAAAGCTATCAATTCTGCTTCTTCAGACTGTAGTTCTTCTTCAAGTAAAAGAAGATACTTTTTTTGTAATAATAGCGACATCGTCTAGGTGTCAGAATGCGTACTGAGCACTCAACGCCCCGCACCCGAGCTGAAAAACATCTCTTCTCGCACAGCACACAGCACACATCTCCGCTTTGGTGGAGTCCCGCGAGCTGAAAAACATCTCTTCTCGCACAGCACACAGCACACCGCACACATCTCTGCTTTGGTGGAGTCCCGGCCTAAAGGGAGTTTAACGAGGTCCTTTACTTACGTCACCCAAACTAACTTAGCAAGAGAAGAAAAAGGCGTTCTAGAAGCAAAACTCGAAAGGTTAACTAACACGTTCAATGATTACGACCAAGCAAACATAGACATTCTAAACCTTGATGAAAATGACAAGGAAAACGTAGCTGAATTCGAAGACAAATACTTGGCAGCTGTCGCCCGGCTTAAGGCGGCGATTTCTTCAAAAACGTCAACAACAAGCAATGAAAGGTCAGTTCCTGTTGCACAGGTTAAGTTACCAAATATTAACATCAACACTTTTACAGGGAATTACAGTGAGTATAGGGCGTTCATCAATATTTTCAACTCTATGATACACAACAATCCTACATTAGATAATGTACAACGCTTATATTATCTCAGGAATTTCCTTGTGAATGAGCCGTTCGATTTAATAAAAAACTTACCTGTCTGTTCTGAAAGTTACATTCAGGCGCTGTCAATACTTAATGATAGGTACGATAATGTGTATAAAATTACAAATGAACATATTAATCTAATTTTAGACATACAAGCCATCACAAAGTCCAATGCCCATAACATCAGACAGTTTGTGTCAGCAGTAAAACAACAATTAGCTTCGTTACAGTCCTTAGAACTCAAACACCCTGTTGATCACTGGGACCCAATAATCTTATGTATTCTTACAAGGAAACTTGATGTTTATTGTAATAGGGAGTTTCAGTTGACTAGAGACAATGAACCATCTGTTAAACAGCTACTTGAATTTCTCGAATAAAGAGCGCTTGCCCTAGAGAATGCAGAGCGACCTACTTACCTAAATCAGGAGAAACCAAGCACACCAAAGACATCTCACATTGCAATAAAAGGAGCCTCTATAAGCTCCAATGAGTCACCAGTGGCAACCACAGCAGCCAGGCCAGCATCTTGCTTACTATGTAAGTCCTCTCATAAATTATTTACTTGCCCAAAATTTCAGCTAATGACGACCGAGGAACGCATTATGTTTGCCGCTGAACAAAATTTATGCAGGATTTGTTTAAATAACCATAAAAGGCCCTGCAGATATCATTTTAAATGTAATGTATGCAAGGATAAGCATCACACATTGCTACATAATAATGATAAAAAAGATCCTGAAACAATCATGTCTGGTGCATCTGCCACAAACTCACAAGTGTTGCTTCCTACGGCTATGGTAAAACTTATATCACAAGACGGCACCGAGGTGCATGTCAAGGCCCTCCTGGACAGCGGATCACAGGCATCGTTCGTGACCAAAGAGCTAGTGCAACTACTCAAATTGAATCCAGAACAAGTGAGTACACCGGTGGTGGGCATAGGTAATGTTGTTAACAATTTAAAACAATGTGTGCAGCTACATTTACATTCTCTCACATGTAACTACGACATCCCAGTTACTTGCTATATTTTAGATAAAATAACATCCGAATTGCCACAAAAACAAATTAATTTAAAAGATTTTGTGTTGCCCGCCAATACCATCTTGGCTGACAAAAATTTTAACATACCGAGTAAAATACACATATTATTAGGTGCTGATGTTCTATTTCAAGTTCTGCTGCCAACAGACACTAAGCAAAGTTCTAGACATAGCGATTCCATCACTCCTACGATACAAACACTTAACACTCGGTTCGGTCATGTTGTAGCTGGTAACCTTCCTTCGCAACAAAAACAAACAAAGGTGTCATTATTTTGTCAGGAATGCAATACTGACATAAATAATACCTTGTCACATTTCTGGCAAACTGAAAATGTACCTCACACATTTACAGAATATACATCTGAACAGCAGTACTGTGAACAATATTTTCAAGACACAGTCAAATACATAGACAATAAATTCACAGTTTCTATTCCGTTAAAGGTACCGATCTATGACATTAACAATAAACTAGGTGATTCCTTTGGACAAGCTCATAGCAGATTTTTAAATCTTGAAAAACGATTCCAGAAAGATACATTGTTGTTTGAAGAATACAAAAAATTCATTCATGAATACATTGCTTTAGGGCATGCAAGCTATTATGATATCAGCAACTATGACCTATCACGGGACCCAGTATACTTCCTCCCTCATCACCCTGTGATAAGAGAAGGTGCTACTAGCACACGCCTGCGAGTAGTCTTTGATGGGTCGATGAAGAGCACAATTAAAATTTCTTTGAATGATCTGATGTTGAATGGTCCAATAGTACAGCCAGAATTGTTTGACACACTACTGTCATTCAGATTACATAAATATTTTTTCGTTTGTGATATCCGACGCATGTACAGAAATGTGTTTATTGATAAAAACCAACGATCATTACAGAACATTCTTTGGAGAAACACTCCAACTGAATCAATACAATGTGTTCAACTCAATACAATTACATATGGTCTAAAAAACTCTTCCTTTTTGGCCACAAGATGTCTAAAAGAGCTAGCAATCAAATATCAAAAGGAATTTCCTCTAGCTTCTTCAATTGTTCAAAACTACACATACGTAGATGATATCTTACACACAGGTGATGACATAAACATGATTAAACTTAGCAAACAAGAACTCATCACATTATTGGATAAGGGTGGGTTCACACTGCACAAGTGGTCATCAAATGACAAAACAATCCTACATGATATTCCACAATCACAACAGCATTTTGATGAAATTGATTTACAAAAAAATAATTTTTGTATTAAAACATTAGGAATCAATTTTAATATTCAAACCGACTCATTTACCCTGTCAAGTCCAAGAGCAGACAATAAGAAACCAGAGACCAAACGTGAAATTTTAAGTTTTATCAGTAAGTTCTATGATCCTCTAGGTCTAGCTGGACCAATAATAGTAGGTGCTAAAGTAGTAATGCAGAAACTGTGGCAAGATAAAATAGGATGGGATTCCCTTCCCAACACAACCCTCCAAGCAACTTGGCAAGAATTTTATGATAGCTTATCTATCATGAAACCTATATCTATTTCGCGACAAGCCAATACTCAAAACGTAAAACTCGTACAAATAATAGGCTTTTCAGATGCATCAACCACTGCCTATGGTGCATGTGTATACCTGAGGAGCGTCGATCAAGAAGGTAATGTGAAATTGTCCTTACTCTGTTCAAAATCTCGCATCAATCCCCTCCATCAGAACCTTACAGTGCCAAGACTAGAACTTAACGCAGCCTTGCTTTTGGCAAAACTGATAACTAGAGTTCATAACGTGCTCTTGAACAAATCTAAAATTGATGATGTAATTTTGTATTCTGATTCACAAATTGTGTTAGCCTGGTTCAAAACAAATGTTATAACCCTTAATGCATATGTAGCAAACAGAGTGAAGACAATTTCAAAACTTACAAGTCAGTACACCTGGTCATACATAAGCTCTGGTGAAAACCCTGCCGATTGCCTCAGCAGAGGAGTGCTTCCACACGAGTTAGAAAAACAACAGCTATGGTGGTGCGGACCAGAAATCTTACAAGATGGCAAGTATGAACCACAAAATAATACAACATTACCTAAGGAACTCCCTGAGGTAAAGGTCTGCTCTGCATTTCCAAGGGCAATGCATTGCTCCACTATTGATGAAAATGAAATCTGTCTTGATTTTTTGGATAAATTCTCTAATATAAACAAGATGCAAAGGGTACTGGCATATGTATTACGTTTTGTTCACAACTCACGGGTAACTTCAGCAAAAAACAAACTAAATTATATTACAACCTTAGAACTAAACAATTCTTTATCAATGATTGTAAAATTCGAACAGAGCAAACATTTCAAAGATGAAATATCTGCGTTGAAATGTAATAGAGAAGTAAGCGGGAGTATAAAACCACTACACCCATTTATTGATGACAAAGGTGTCCACAGAGTGGGCGGTCGATTAGCAAAAGAAGACGAAAGATTGGATATTTTTAAAACAATTTTCTAATGAAGAAGATGCTTTAAACTTCGTAAATTCTGAATGTATTTGGTCGCGGAATTACACACGTGCCACTGAAGATGGTCAAAAAAGGTTCTATCGCTGCAATAAAGTCAAAAGGAGAGGGCCGCAATGCGACGCGGAGCTTTATTTGTTATTTGTTAATGATGACGATAAGGTAAATGTGTATCAAACTGCCTCAGAACATAACCATAGTGCTATTGGTACCCGAGATACTTACGGCATTCACGAGAATACAAAAGAGGAAATTAAGAAATTGTTTAATTTACGCTTGAAACCCAAAGCAATTTTATCAGAACTTGCTAAAATAGAAGGAATACACTTACCATCAAAAAGGCAACTCTACAATTATTTGTCGGATCTCAGAGCACAAAAATTTGGAAAATCGGGTATTTGTCTGGGCGAATTAGAGCAGTGGATATTTAAACGTACCGCTATTCCAGAAGATGACAACGAGGTTTTCGTCATTAGTTACCACGTTATTGAAGGTGATCAGCCAAGTTTCCGATTCAATCTATCTACAAAAACATTATTGAAAACAATTTTATTCACGGAACTCATACACACTGATGCCACTTACAAACTGATATGGCAGGGATTTCCGGTGCTGATTGTTGGCACTACGGATAAAAATCGCAAGTTTCATCCTATTTGCTTGGGAGTAGCTACAAATGAGCGCCAAGAAGATTTTCAGACAATGTTCCAAGGAATAAAGGACAAAGTTATGCAATTATACGATTACACAATGAAACCCAGAGTTCTGATCTGCGACGCAGCTCAAAGTATAAAAAACGCATTTTCAGATGTTTTTGGTGAAGAACCGACTATTCGTATGTGCTGGGCACATGCTAAAATAAATATACAAAAGAAAGTAGAAAAATTTGTGCCAAAAAAGGAACAAAAAAGCGTTTTGAGGGATGTAGATGCTTTGCATAACGCAGCTTCACTCGAAGTGTTTAATGCCGCTTCGCAAGCGTTCCTTGAGAAATGGAAAACACAAACCACCTTTGTAAAGTACATGGAAGAGGAATGGTTCAGAAAGAATCGCAATTGGTTCTTAGGTGCAGCACCTATGTCGCCATCGACAAATAATGCCCTCGAGTCATTTAATAGAAACATAAAAGACCATAATACATTGCGAGAACGATTTCCTCTGTCGCGATTTCTGTCTGTTGCTACCGATATGGTAGCCCAGTGGTCATTAGTAAACTCTTCGTTACCTGAGGCACCTACTATTGAGCTTCGACAATGGAGGGAAGCTTACGTCTGGGCGAAGAAAAGCATAAATATAAAGATAGTAGCATCGGATCCTACCAAAAAAGTATATTTGATTTGCAACGAAAATGCTACAGATTTAAACTACAATGATCGTTGGCAGACTTTTGACGAGTATAAAAAGCAGTCAGTTGCTTTCCAGAAAACCACATTGCCAAATTTGGACTGGCAAAAAGGATCGTGCGACTGTCCCGAATTTTTCAATAGATATGTATGCAAACACGTTTTGGGGCTAGCAATTCGGCTCAAACTAACAACACCACCACTGGAAGCAAAAATGATACCCATTGGACAAAAAAGAAAACGAGGCCGGCCCACTAAGTCCAAGCCAGCACTTATTTACCAGTGACGATGAGTAGTAGGGCTCCTCATACCTATCAATGTTTCTTAGTATTAATAAGAAGTTTTTTTTTAGTTGACTGAAGCGTCTTATTTTATTTTTTGTTCATTTGATTGAAATAAATGCATGCATATTACTTTATTTTTACGGAGTACATTGTTTTATTTAATTACCCTTATATTTCAATAATAAAATTTCTCAACTAATAGAATAGTGTTTCTTCAAATAGTTATTTCATATTATTTTTATTTTTTAAATGTGAGCTCATTATACTCTGCTCATTAGTGTATTTTTCAAAGTGGTTTTTGTATTCGAAACACTTCATTTAAGATAAAATGCCGCTCAGTATAAAAAATACATTTGCCAAATATTGAAAAAAATGCAGGACGTAACGTTGACACTCAAACAAATATTAGGTCGCTCAAATATTATGAAGCTGCTCATTTTGTATTTTAAGTAACTCAAATTAATGTTTGTAAGTTGCTGTTCTGTTGATTTCTCGTCACTCGCAGTCAGTCGCTCACTTTGTAATTCTATAACCCAAATTAATTAATTTTGACACTTAGAACTGTAATTTACAGTCACTCGTTTTATTACTACCCATTAAAAATTTCTCAACAAGCGAATAATTTACCCGAGCACGTTTTAATTCAAGATGTTGATACTAGATGGGATTCCACACTTCAAATGCTTAAAAGACTCAATGAACAAAGAATAGCCATTCAGGATGTTTTACCTTCTTTGCCCAATTGCCGTCATGATATCTCTGCACGACAGTGGGCCCTTATGAGTCAAATCATTGATGTCCTAAGTAACTTTGAAAAAGCGACCAAAGAGTTTAGTAAAGACTCAACAACACTATCTCAAGTCATTCCAATAATTCGAGGCATAAAGTCATGTCTTAGTAAAATACAAGACACCCCCTTCGTTCATAATGATGTAAAAACACTCGCACAAGATCTTTTAGAAGATCTAACTGACCGATTTAACTTCTTAGAATATGATAAGAACTATATTCTGGCTACTACACTCGATCCCCGATTTAAAACAAGAATTTTTAGTTCATCTCTAATATCAGAGACGGCCCGTTCACTTCTTTACGCTGCTGCTGAAGAGGGCCTTGTCCAAATTGAACCACGATCAAGGTAACCTCGGCCATCTACATCTACTACAGGAATTTGGCAAGCATGCACAGAAATTATCGAGGAAGCTGAAATGGATGAACCAGTTGCTATATTTTCTGGTTTGTATATTTGTATATTAATAGATTCTAAATTAATTTCATTTAATATACTTTATATTTTTTTAAGATATACTTTTTAATTAGTTTTTTATTTTTACTGATAATTCGAGTATCAAAAACGAGGTTGACGCTTACCTAAAGCTTCCAAATTTGCTGCCAACCGCTGACCCTTTAGCATTCTGGCGCGAAAATGTACATTTCCCAATTTTAAAAAATATGCGCAGAATTTTTTTTCGATTAAACCATCCAGTTTGGCCTCAGAACGAATTTTTTCTACAGCTGGAAATATTCAAACCGACAAAAGAAATCGTCTGCAGCTCAACATTGTCATTGTCTTCAGTCTCAACTTGTCAACAGTCTCATTGTCTAATGTGAATTTTAATTACTGAATAAAGATCTACATTCTACGTTGATTGGATATTTTTTTTTTATTGCTTTGCTTATAACATTTTCATTTATTCGTATTCGTATTCGCCGAATATTAAAGTCATTATTCGTATTCGTAAAAGTGGTATTCGTTGCATCACTAAAGACAACCCCCAGGTCGACGAGAATGAAAATGAGGATTTTCAGCGGGCCAGACTGCATTTCGTGATTCAGTGATCGATGTTTTAACCCATTTCACTTGGTACTTCATCGAAAATTTAAAAATTTAAGGAAAATATCTAAATGTTTAGCTCAAAAGTGGAGTTTTTCACAAGATCTTTACGTATGTGCCTCCTGCAAGAAACGACTTTTGACTGAATCTCCTCCAGTAGCTAATGAAGACATTTTGCAATGCAGTCAAACATCTAGTGAACCTTCGCAAAACATTGAAGATGAACCGTTTATTCCCGAAGATAAGTTTAAACATATTTCCACCCAAACCGACACATCCATAGAAAACGAAGAAATTTTAAAGCAGCTAAAAGAGAAATTCAATCATCCTTCTACTTCTATGAAGACTATGATATTAACAATAGCACCCACGTCATGGAGTGAAAATAAACTTGCAGAAGAATTTGGAACGTCCAGGCGACAAGCAAGAAAAGCAAAACAACTTGTCAATCAGTTCGGTATCTTATCCTCTCCGAACCCACGCGGTGGTCGTAAACTACCAGCCGAGACGGAGAACTTGGTTTAAGATTTTTATCTATGAGAAGACATTAGCCGCATAATGCCTGGTAAAAAAGATTTTATATCTGTTAAATTAGACGATGGAAAAAGAACGCACATACAGAAACAGCTCCTTCTCTGTAACATTGACGAACTTTATCAGAGGTTTAAAGATGAATACCCTAACATCAAGGTAGGCTTAACAAAGTTTTTTACACTAAGACCCAAACAATGTATCCTCGCAGGCGACTCCGGAACACATATGGTATGTGTTTGTACTTACCATCAAAACGTGAAATTGATGTTGAATGGAGGAGACATTGCTAATCTTACAGCTGGGTCTGCTATGCAACTTTCATCTATTGCCTTCGCCAGATGATGTGTCCCAATCCAACACTGACGTGTCATTTAATGACTACTAAGGCACCGCCAAATGAACGCTGTAATTCTTGTCCAGGCTTAAGTGCAATTCGAGAGCATTTAAAAATACAATTTGATAACAATCAAGTCACAGAAGTGCAGTTTGAAAAATGGGATGGCACAGACCGCTACACGATATCTACTCGATTTTTATGTTCCGATAGTTTTGTAGATGAGTTATGTGACGCTTTGGACCTTTTGAAACCTCATGCTTACATTGCAGAGCAACAGGCGGTTTATTTTAAAACTCTTAAGGAGACTATCGATGAAGGTCAAATTCTCGTACAATGTGATTTTGCAGAAAACTATAGTTTTATTGTCCAAGATGCTGCTCAATCCTTTCATTGGAATAATGCACAGGCAACGCTTCTAACGTCAGTTTTTTACTACAGAGACGGAGAGACGGTAATGAAGTAAAACACGGAAGCATTGTTATGATTTCTGACGACCTGAAGCAAGACACAGACACCTTTTATGCTTTCCAAAAGCTACTACACAAGCATCTTTTAGAAAAATCGATAGTTGGATCAATAATTATATACATAACTGACGGGGCTTCCCAACATTTTAAAAATAGATTTAACTTTGTGAATCTGTTTTATTACAAAGATTTTAATGCAGATGCAGAGTTGCATTTTCATGCAACATCTCACGGAAAGGGGCCATGCGATGGTCTAGGGGGGAATCTGAAACGTTTAGCTGCGTTTTACATAGAGAGAAATAATGTGGGTGCAGTATTTTTTAGTAATAAAACTCTTAGTCGATTCAATCCATCAGGCATGTATAATTGTATATTCTTCAATATATTCTCAACACACAGTCGGGCAGAGTAACGTTTACTAGTACTATTTCAACAGAATTCACAACAGGAATGATTTACAAAATGAGTGTTCATCAGTTTTATACTACGATCTTCATAGCTACCACCATCGTCAATTCCTACTACAAAAACAACAACTTCGTGAATCAAAACAGGCACAGTTATACAATATTAATTAATCCCTATAACCAATTGCGTTAATATTGAAATTCCAGAATGGATAATTAAATACAATATTTGTTACTAAAGGCTCACATTATTTAAATACATAATTATTCCTATAAATTAGATAAACCGTGCTGGTTGAGGCAGCGTGCATCGCCTTCTCGCCGGAAGTAATTGCCGACGACATATTATACAATATTTATCTTTCTCGTTAATAAATCATATAATCAAGTATACAATATCAAAATACAAACGTAGTTATTGTTTAAACATTTATGACTAAATGTAGATATCGTTCAGTCACGTATCGCTATACGTATACCAGATGTCGCTGGTAGCACTTGCACCGGATGTTATTGCCGGTAACATGCGCGTGCAAGTTTACAGTTACCTCCAAGTAAAGCAATTATAACACCAATGCGATTATATGAATGGGCAAAATCATCTTTAAAATAAACCGCCATTTATTTCTGTTCTAAAGATGATATAGAGCGTCAGAGAATTTTTTTGGAGCCCCGGTTTGCGTCTACGGTCACCATTTCAGGAACCAAAAAGTTTCACAGCTTCATTCCAACAACCACAGACCTTCTTGTAAAGAGGACCAGTTCTGCCATAGATTCCCATTGTAAAATTGTTAAAATTACAAAATAAACAGTTCTTGTGTTGCACCAATGTTGTTTTATTATGTTTGAACTATTTTATCACAGTAATTTATACAAGCCATTTTATTTGACGCACACCAACCGATCTAAGCAAGTGCTACATATGACGCCCCTTGCGACGCGGGTGTATATTATTCAACGTATCTCCTAAACTAATAGAGATCCCATTTTAAATTTTCTAGTGTACTTTCATTATCATTTAAGCTATATTTTGTAAGAAAAAAAAAATTGGTCGAAGTGACTGTAATTCTGGTTTGAAAAGTTTACTTCCGGTTTTGGCCATTAATTTTTTTTTACTGTCAAAAAGAACAGTATATTTTTAATATGTATCGCTATGTAAAATATTTTATAGTAGATTTGTTATATTCGAAAAATTACAGTACCAATCAACGACAATTCTTTTGAAACCTATAACTTGGTAAATATACACTATACAAAAAATATATTTTGCGTACACATTCATACCTACTAGAAGTACAAATGGGCCGAATGTGGTCGATTTTCAGAACCTCACTTTTTTTTCCCTGTCCGCTTCACGTGAAATGTCCCTTAAGGCAAGAATATAGACTTTTGATTTGGATTCCAAAATCAATCATGGAACTATCCAGATCGGCGCCTTATGTAATGTATGTGAAAATTTACAAACTTCCAATTGATCAAAAGCTAAAAGCATTGTTACACAGCAAATCATATTATACAATTAATGAATTCTTCAACGATAACATAATTTAAAAACCTCGATATATTCGAAATTGGATTTGATTATAAATTTGACTATAAGCTTAACATTAATATTGAAATTTGTAAATGTAATTATATTATTTTAGTTCTTATTACGAGGGGCGGCTGATAAGTCCGCGGCCCGAAGTACTTAGGACTGACTAATCATTTCACTTGTGTTAGTACTATTTGCGACACTCCTTGGTAGTATAAATATAACCTTATTTCTATAATGAGGTCATTAGTAAAATATTTGTTGAAGGACAAACATCATCATGTCAGCCGATTCAACAAATTTTACTAATATTGAACGCCGCGCCGTGACAAAGTTCTCAATAAAGAAAGGAAAAAGTCTGAAAGGAATTTTCGAAGACATGTCATCAGTTCTTCAGGAATCTGCGCCTTCGTATGCCATGGTCAAACAATGTGATCGCTTATTTCAACAAGGACGAGAGAGCTGTGAAGCTGATCCGCTCCCGGAGCGTTCTGTGACGGTAGTGACGGAGGAAAATGTTCGAAAAGCCGAAAATTTTGTACTGGCCGATCAAAGAATAAAATTATGTCAGTTAGCCGAAGAGTTGCAGATTAGTAAACAATGGGTTGGATAAATTATGCACGAGCATTTGAATGTGAGAAAAATCAGTGCGTATTGGGTACTAAAAATGCTTTCACCGTTCGACTAGCAGCGGTGACTCGAGACTAGTAAGGATTTTTTAGAGCTAGTCGAGGACAATCTAGACCAAATTTATGACTGAATCTTGATCCGAATTGCCACAGTTTCCTGTACACATTTAGATCCCTATTGATAACGGGAATGCTAAAATTCCATAGGGATAGCTTTAACTGTGAAGATGACGAGTCAAAACACATGCTGAGAATTTTGCAGATTTTCCAATCACTGCCCCTCCAAAATAACCCTGCACCAGCATCATACATTCAGAATGAAACAGTTGAGGCAGATAGTCGGCACACTATAGACGAAATTGTCTACCAGGCTAGAAGGGAACGACTTGAAGTTCACTCTCGGACCTTCACTGCCGGATGGGCGGTGAATAAAATTTTAGATAAAACTCCCTGTGACGAATGTAAAAAAAGTTTGACAACACAAGAGCGGTTACCCATCCACGATTGGGTGTCTCACAGGGAGTTTAATTATGCAAAAAATCGACTAACCTACCCCTCTGAAAAAGCTGTCCGGTGTTTCGGCACTGTATTAAAAGAAACTAATGCATATTTGGAGGAAAACCCAATTGAAAAAAATATTACACAGAATGTAAAAAACATGATTGTAAGTCGTTATGATTTTTCACATTTACAGTGTCGAAAACACCGGGCAGACGATTTTATTACTGTTGTAATAAAATTCACGACCAATAACTGGTGCAATACTATTAATAAAATCTTGAAAGGAACGGATGTTTACCGTTTAAAAAATAGAGCCTTGCCACCGATTCCACAGAAGGCACTTAGTAAATTTAAATCAAAATTAAAAAATAAAGCATTTAATAAGTATTCATTTTGTTTAATTTAAATATAAGTACCTGTAACAGAAAAATATACTTATAATAAAGATATTACTGTGAATGTCCGATATTATTGAATTTTAATATGCACCGGTGTATGTCGAAGATCACCAATTTCGATGGTGTGTAACTTAGGAATGGTTTTTAATTAATACTTGAATCTGGCATACACCGATAAATGTATATGGCATACACGTATGTGATTCAGTGAATCGTAGATTCAGCAATGTACAATTTGTGTGAATGTTAGCAGGTACCAGTTTAAGATAAGTGAGAAACTCATATACTGTTCTTTTATCCATGTCGCCCCGCACCTGTAGATGTATCTCCTCGGTATATATGTCAATGTTTTGTTTCGTTACGTGTAAAAAGTAATCCATTTTGCCTGTTTAAATTAAATAAGGACAACATTTTAAATGAACACATAGTAAAGCGACATTTAGGCAGGTATATATAATTTTTTAAACATATACAATTTAATCATATTATGTTTAAAATCTTAATATTTATTAATGGATAGCCAGTATTTCAAGTTACCGTAAAAAAATTGTAATATTTAAAACTAGCTTTTGCCCTGGACTTCAGGATTTCCTTAAGAAGTACTTTTCCAGCCTTTCAGCTATGAAAAAAATATAAAAAACGATCATTCACCAGCTAGCTTGGTTGTTTTTAACAGTCACCAGTGTAGTGTAACTTGAATACACTGCGTTTCGGCCATTCACAGTAATAACACACTTAAAAATATATATACCTGTCCCCGGTCTACTGAATGCAGTGTTTGTTGTTGCCATAGGTTTCAAAAAAAACAATAAATGTCATTTTCAATTTTCACCCGCCACAGATAACACAACTGCCTACAAATTATCTATGGGAGTCGGTCGTCTGACACTTGTGTCTTCTAAGTGTGTCTGTGTGTCGCACCTCGGCTACCACCACGGCGTGCGCGCCGAGCTACTGCAGGAGCCGAGTCACACTCATGTTTCGCGCTCGGACGGCTTAGCTCGACTCTGCCCAAAGAAGTAGTACGCACCTGTTACTTCGCCACCGTGCAATCGCTGCTACAATACGGCGTGGGGGTGTGGGGCCGCGCGGCCGACTGGGAGCGTGTGTTCCGCATGCAGAAGCGTGCTGTGAGGGCGGTTGCGCGGGTGGCCAAGGACGAGCCAGCAATGGCACACTTCATAGAACTCGGCATCCTGACCCTCCCCAGCATACTTATATATAAAATTGCAATTTACGTGCGAGACGACATGAACAGCTACGTGCGAATCGGTGACTGCCATTCCCACAACACCCGCCATGCGGGTAGGCTTCGCGCTGTTCCTCACAGACTGACGAAAAGCGCTAAGTCTATCCATATGTTGGGTCCAGCGGTGTATAACCGACTTCCGCGGGACGTTGTAAACGCTCCGAGCTCCGCAATATTTAATAATCTACTTAAAAAATGGCTCCTGAAGCAGGCGTTTTACAGTGTTCATGGTTTTTTTGAATTAAGAATTAATTGATTATTTATTATTATGAATTATGAATTATCCTGGCTGAACACGTTTTATTTTATATAATATATATTGTGACAATTATTAAAAAGAAAAGACCGAACGACAAATAAATAAATAAATATTATTATGAATACCTTGTGTACCTTAGTGTACCTGACTAAGAATATTGACATGTAACGAAAGTTATTAAATATATTGATTATGATTATGAAAAGGAAAAATCAGATCGCACATTATACCGGCATGTACATCGAAATGACCAGTATGATCTATGAAACCCTGAAAAATGTAGCCGTTTGTCAAACTGGTTATTATATTGTCAAGACACGAATTTGCACCTCTTCCTGTGTATGTAGCAGAGCTTAATAAATATCTATAATTATAACTTTTTAACAACGATAAGAATTTCAGTCTGAAAAAACGTTCATGGGTCAAAAGATGGCTGGACCACTGTATAGTCACCGAGGCATCAGCTAAGTCTATAGTTGATGTTAGGGTAAACTATGCTATCACTTGGTTTGATCATTATCAACTTGAAATATATTGTGACTTTAACGTAATTCATCCAAAGCTGACATATCTGTAAATAATATTTGTAATAAAATTAAAATGGGGAGAGAGAAACAATGGACAAATAGAAATGTATCATGACATCTGTTATAGTAGATTAAGAGACGTAGACTTTCCTTATGAACTTACATTTTGTGCTGACAAATTGTGTACGAAAGTAGAACATCAAAAAATATTGGACAATTTATATATTAATATAGTCGATACTTTGAAAGAGGCTGCAGTCGATAGTTACTCTGGAAAAGTAAAGAGGGAACTGAAAAAATGTGTGACGGGTACAGGAAACACACAGGAAACACATGTAAAAAAAGCTCACGAGGAGGCGCGTCTTGGATTCCAGAACTGGAAACCAAAACAAGGAACTGCTTATGACCAGATGTGTAAAACGGGAAAGATTTTCAAGTTTAAACTTAAGTGGCAGCCGCGAACTTGTAAAAAAAACGTAAATCGGGCATTCTCGAGCGCGATTTTTAAAAATTTGTTTTGAAGAATATAAATAATTATAAATTCGAGTTCACGTGGTTTATCGGGAAACAATTGCCCGATGCGTATGGAAATGTTGTATCGCCGGATATTCTGGGCAACGAGAATGACACTGAGGACAGCAATGACGAGACGCTTGATTCAGGTAAATTTTTGTACTTCTATAATATTCTCTCAACAAAATTACTGAAAAGAAATAATTGTTACGGATGTTGCAGGCACTCAGCAGGAAAGAATTGTGGATGAGGAGCCACGATATGAAAGTTCCACTGAAGAAGAAGAAGATGAATTGTATTGAGCAAAAATGTAAAGGTCATACATAACAATACAATTATAACACAATTTTATATAATTTCATTTTTTTATACAATAAATACAATTCGTACTACATTTCATCTACATTTACGTTAGTTGTATCTATCGCTTTATTGTCATTCTTAAATTCCCCGTTTTATCAAGAAGAAAGAAGAGAGTCATCACCTACAGCCGAAGCTATCTTAGTTACCTGAACGATATCGGCATAGATAAGCGACAAGAGTGAGGACGTCGCAGCGTACGTAGCAGGGCTATACAATTTACAACGGCATTGTAAATTTGCACACAAACTAGTTGTGTGTGGACTAAAAAGTGACGTTATTAGGCAGAGATAGTATGCGGAGGATGACTCGATTACTTTTACGAAAGCGGTAAAGTTACTTAGGGGCAGCCGAGATAGAGAAAACGGTGTCAGTGACGGAGGGGGTGACTCGTGCGCAGTGTATGCGCTTGCGCCGGCCCCGGCGGCGGCAGCAAGGCACGGCGCGCGGTGCTGCACCGAGACCGCGCCTCGGCGGAGGTGGCGGATGGGCTCGCGGGGCTGGCACAGCCAGGGCGAGCAGCTGTACAGCTTGTAGGGCGATCCTCCTTACCGCGGCCAGAGCTACACGCATAACGCTCACCGTCCTGATTTACCGCGCTATGTGCACCGACAACGTCACACGTATCCGCCGCGTCCACAGTTGTTAATGCGTCAACAATGGCAGAGAAACCAACAGCGAGGACGATACCAAAACTATCATCATAATAATAAATTCGTAAGAAATAACGCGCAATCAGAAGATCGCGACGTAATCATGTGTACGGCTAATCGTTCGTCCAATAGCCGTGGTAGGTAGGTAGAATATGGTTGCCCAAGAGTTATTTAACCAAGACAACCCCCAGGCCGACGAGAATGAAAATGATGATTTTTAGCGGGCCAGACTGCATTTCACTCAACCCTAATACTATTAAATAACGTAGCATTCAACGATCTACCATACGTAATAGAATAGAATTATGGATTAAAAATATTGATCGATACCGGATCGAGTCGATCATTCATTACAAATAAAATACATAAAACATTATTCCCAGATCAGGAATACGTACCCGAGACTTTCACGGTCACGGACAGCACATCGAACGACTACACATACAGGGGTAGTTAAAACACCGTTCTGGCAAAAGGTTTTCGGGACTGGTAATGAAAAAATACCTTTTTACGTATTCGATTTTAGTGAAAAATATGATGTTCACAAAGGTATGAAGACCTCACATAAGATAATCGATATCGACGCAAGGGTAAGTTGTAGGCCGTATTAAATCAAAGAAAACATCCAGATTCGGGTCAATTCATACTAGCGCAGAGTCGAAGCGCATCGAAGCGTCAATCCTAAACTTAATATAGCAAATTCACCCTTATTTCCACAATGTAATGCACATATTTCTTCCAAGGAAAAAAAAAGACGCGCGAATTCACCCACATTCGAGGGAATTCGCGCGCCTGCGCGCGAGTAACTCTGATTGGTGCACGCGCATTCGCGCGAAGCCAAGCGGCTATTAGGCGAACTACGCGCCGTCTGGTCAGTCGGCAATCGGAATCGGACGGAAACTGTCTTGTGTCGAAGTGAATCACAATGGAAAACGACGAGAAATTAATTTATTTGGTCCAAAAATACGAATGTTTATTTAATTCGAAGTCCAAACATTATAGCGACAAAAATTCAAAAAGTAATGCGTGGGAAAAAGTTAGCAGTGAATTGAAACTACCTGGTAAGTACTAAGTATTTATTATTATTACACATGTTTTCGCTTCCGTGCGACGTTGCCAGCTCACATGCTGGCGCGTCGTAAAGCGGCGCAAAAACAAACCATTTACGTCAAGAAGTAACATGTAATTTCACACATTTAATATATATAATATTTTATAATCTTGTCCTATTTCTTAACATCGTGTTATCTTTTCATTTTGCCATGATACTGCCCCATGCTCAGAAATGAAATAGGACTTAAAGATCTCTCTAATCTCCATGGCATCCACGTTTTGATTACCGGTTATGTCCATGTTTTGACTGTCAACGGAATAATTTTGTAAAATGCTGTTATTGGGCACGGCAATGTCTTCCGACACAAAATCTTCCATAATATAATTATGCAGACACGTGCATGCAAGAATCATGGTATCTAAATACTTTGGTTGCATTCTTATACGTTTTTGAAATACTTCAAATTTTTGTTGTAATATTCCGAAGGCACTTTCCACAATACGCCTTGCTCTGCTTAAACGATAATTATAGATTTTCTTCTGGCTATTGTTTAACAGCTCACTACCAGGATAAGGTTTCATAATATGTTCAGACAAAGGGAATGCTTCGTCGCCAACAAAAACATAAGGAACTGTGTTTGTCATACCTGGCAAGTTTTTATTAGGCGGTATACTAATCATATTATTTTGTAATAGTTGGCCGAATTTGGAACTGCTCAATATGCCGCTATCGTGATTACGTCCATATGCTCCAATGTCTACTATAATGAATTTATATTTAGCGTCAGCAACAGCTAACAAGACAGTGCTGAAAAACTTTTTATAATTGTAGTACAGACTTCCGCTGTTCCAGGGTGCCCTTATATTGACATGCTTTCCGTCGATCGCTCCTATACAATTGGGAAAATTCCATAGAATTCTAAAATCTTCCTCGATTTTAATCCATGACTCTAGCGTTGGTTTTGGCATAACAAGAGGCTGTAAATATTTCCATATTGCAGCACAAATTTCATGTACAATTGTGCAAACTGTACTATAGCCCATGCGATAATTATGAGCCAGTGATTTGCAACTAATAGCAGTAGTTAGAAACCTGTAACAAAGTATTAATATTATAAAGTATAAAAGTATTAATTAAGTACATATATTTAATTTGTTTTTTTCAGTGGCTGAATGTCAGAAACAATGGAAGAAACTACGTGATTGCTATAAAAAGGCTCTAAGATTAAGACAATATAAAAGCGGATCTGCGCGAAAAAATGAAAAACCAATTAAATTTGAGAAGGAGTTGGAATTTTTAAAACCCTACCTCCAGGACAAACCACAAACATCAAACCTAGGCTGTTCTGAAGATAGTTTAGACATAAACACGGAAGATAACACAATGATAGAGTCACCAGCACCACCATCAGATGTCATGCAAAGTCCACGCTCTGATTCATCGTTGTCAAATTATAGCACCAGAAAAAAATCACTGCCCCTATCGCAGCTATTATTCACACAATATCTCGAAGCCAAAGAAAAGAAAGAAGATCCATTAGATGTGTTTTTTTTATCAATGAGTGGAACAGTAAAAAAAATGCCTGTATCAATACAAGCCGAATTAAAGAAGTCAATACTTGGCCTAGTTACCGACGCAGAAGTAAAACTTGCCTCAGAGGAAAGAAACGATACTCCACCATTTCTGATTAACGACTATGAAACACAACAACAGCGGCCACTTAAAACTACTCAGCAAAATTATTATCCGCCATCTACTTCAACTTACATCCCATCCACCATGACCATTCAACAAAATCCAAATACATTCGATACCAGTTTGGTCCCACCACCATCACCTTACGTACCACAGCCGATTTCAACAATGCAGCATCAGCGGCAACCGAATTTAGATGAAATCGAAGACTATTTGCAAAAAGTTGACAAACAGTAATAATTCATTAATTCATTATTATTGACCTTAGAAATTATGATTCTACATGGCAAATAATTACCTATATAAGATTTTTTTTAAATAAAGAATTTCAAATATAAGCTTGTTTATTTATTATATTGGTTAACTTTTCTATCAGCTTTACCGAGAGTTTAAATATCTTCTTGTTATTCTTATTAGTTATATTTATATAAAAATTACAAAAAGACGTAAAACTCACCTTAAGCAGACTGATATTCGCTCTTCAACGGAAATGGGTATCGTTAATTTAGTTTCTTGTTTTACAGTGTGTGGCTTCAAAATATTGACCAAGTTTTCAAATTGATCATAGTTCATTTTATAATAGTCGTAATAAATACTTGGGTACAGATATAAATCTGCGCAAAAAGAAATGAATTCACCAGATATACGTCTTTTCTTCCACAAGTCGTGAACTCCAAAATTTCGCAATTTTCTTTTTCTTTTTTCTGCGTTTTCTTCTTCTTCAACTTCTGATATAAGCAACATCATAGCAAGATCAATGTCAACCATTTTATACGAGTTTCAACAACGAGATTCAACTGGCAACTGGTGTCCATCACTAATGCCACGAAAAAGCGCGAGAATGCGCGCTAATTCACGCGAATACGCGCGCATTCGTGCGACTTCGCTTTGATTGTGAGGAATTTGACGCTTCGATGCGCTTCGACTCTGCGCTAGTATAAATTGACCCTAACTCTCACAGATATTTACATTTTAGAAGACAGTTATTTTGCAAGAAAACAGTTTAGCTTCTTTACACAAATGAAAAATATCTGCAATGGGGATCCTAACTTAAGGCAAAATATAGACTTTTGATTTGGATTCCAAAATCAATCATGGAACTATCCAGATCGGCGCCTTATGTAATGTATGTGAAAATTTACAAACTTCCAATTGATCAAAAGCTAAAAGCATTGTTACACAGCAAATCATATTATACAATTAATGAATTCTTCAACGATAACATAATTTAAAAACCTCGATATATTCGAAATTGGATTTGATTATAAATTTGACTATAAGCTTAACATTAATATTGAAATTTGTAAATGTAATTATATTATTTTAGTTCTATACGAGGGGCGGCTGATAAGTCCGCGGCCCGAGGTACTTAGGACTGACTAATCATTTCACTTGTGTTAGTACTATTTGCGACACTCCTTAGTAGTATAAATATAACCTTATTTCTATAATGAGGTCATTAGTAAAATATTTGTTGAAGGACAAACATCATCATGTCAGCCGATTCAACAAATTTTACTAATATTGAACGCCGCGCCGTGACAAAGTTCTCAATAAAGAAAGGAAAAAGTCTGAAAGGAATTTTCGAAGACATGTCATCAGTTCTTCAGGAATCTGCGCCTTCGTATGCCATGGTCAAACAATGTGATCGCTTATTTCAACAAGGACGAGAAAGCTGTGAAGCTGATCCGCTCCCGGAGCGTTCTGTGACGGTAGTGACGGAGGAAAATGTTCGAAAAGACGAAAATTTTGTACTGGCCGATCAAAGAATAAAATTATGTCAGTTAGCCGAAGAGTTGCAGATTAGTTAACAATGGGTTGGATAAATTATGCACGAGCATTTGAATGTGAGAAAAATCAGTGCGTATTGGGTACCAAAAATGCTTTCACCGTTCGACTAGCAGCGGTGACTCGAGACTAGTAAGGATTTTTTAGAGCTAGTCGGGGACAATCTAGACCAAATTTATGACTGAATCTTAACGGTAAATGAAACTTGAGTTTGCCAATACAAGCCTGAATCCAAACAGGGCTCCATGCAATGGATAAAAAATGAGAAAGGCCGCCGAGAAGTTTAAGGTCAAAAAGTGGGCATCAAAGCTTATGACGACTTTTTTCTGGGACAGAGACGGTGTTTTTCTGATTGATTGTCTACCAAAGGGAACTATTGAAATTTGTGGGGGGATGAAATAGGGGTTGAAAGTTTGTATGAAGTTCGTCATTTTTGAATATAAAAACATTACATTTTGTATTTAGGCACTAAATAAGAAAAAAAAATCGTTTGTTCTAACATTTTTAAATTTTTACCAGTGTGGGGGTGAAATAGGGGTTGAAAGTTTTTATGGGTGTTCGTCATTTTTGAAGATAAAACAGCGATCGTGGCCGAATGCTACAGCAATGCAAGCTGTTGGTGTGGGATGAGTGCACAATGTCGCATTAAAAAGCGATCGAGGCGCTCAATCGGACTCTGAAAGATATCAGAAGCAACCAGCGTTTAATGGGTGGGATGGTAGTGCTGCTTGCTGGTGATTTTCGACAGACACTACCTGTCATTACCAAAGGCACTCCAGCAGATGAGATAAATGCATGTTTGAAAGCGTCTACATTATGGGTGCATGTAAAAAAATTTATCTTACTAAAACATGCGAGTACAACTACATAATGATACGCAATCGGGGCAATATGCAGCTGCTCTATTGAAAATCGGTGAAGGTCAAATGACTACGGACGCTAACGGCATGATTACATTAAATCAAGAATTTTGTAATGCTGTCCACAACTTGGAAGATCTTAAAAACAACGTCTATCCCGGTTTGGAATATAACATGAGGAAAAGAGAGTGGCTGTGTGAAAGGGCAATATTAGCACCGACCAATGAAATCGTGGGACAGATCAATGAACGAATGATGTCACATGTGCAAGGCAATGTTGTCGAATATTTGTCAGTAGATATTGTCATGGACAGTGAACAGGTGACATCTTATCCTACAGAGTTTCTTAACTCTTTAGAGCTGTCAGGTGTGCCGTCTCATAAGCTGAGACTGAAAGTTGGGGTTCCAGTTTTGTTAATGAGAAATCTCGAAGCGCCGAGACTATGCAACGGGACTCGATTGCAAATTACGCAACTAGGACGCAATATTATTAGAGCAATTATAATGACAGGAATAGCTAAAGATGAAGAAGTTTTGATTCCCCGCATACCCATGATCCCTACGGATTTACCTTTTCAGTTTAAAAGAATCCAGTTTCCCCTCAAACCAGCCTTCGCAATGACCATTAACAAAGCGCAAGGGCAAACACTTAAAGTAGCAGGTGTCCATTTAGAGAAAAAACTGTTTTCGCATGGCCAACTGTACGTGGCCTGCTCGCGAGTGTCGAGTCCAAACAATCTCCACATTTTAACAAATAATAACAAAACAGCAAACGTTGTGAACAAAAATGTTTTAAATTAGGTCATTTTAAAATATTTTTGTACACAACGTGACGCTGGCCCCTGTAAGTGTCTCTTGGACATAAGGGACCAATACATTTTCTTAGGTACTTTCTGCCACTCAATGGAATACATAGGTACCTTATACCTACACGTAACATATATTTTTTAATTTTTTTAAATATACCTACTCTCTTTTAACCAAATGCTATACCCAAATCTATACCGTTCTTTTAATATAATCCATAATATTCAAATTAAAAGTACGCAGACGAAGTCGCGGGTACCAGCTAGTATGTAATATTTGAATCATGTGTGGAAACGGTTTCTTACATGCACATTTCACTGTTTCTTTCATTAAAGGAGTAAGGCTGATGGAATGCAAGTAGTAATATAACAAAACGTTTTCAACAATGAGTGTAAAACACTAGATAAATACTTGAACCACATCAAACGACTGCCACTATAAACGACGAATGGATCGGTTCATTATTGCTTGCAGGTTTGACAGAAAGATTTTCCCCTATGGTTGTGGCCATCGAACATTCGGGAGTGGGCACCACAACGGTTTTGAACAACAACAAAACAATGGAGCCAACATAAGAAAAATGACAATGTCAGGCCAATAGACAAATGTCGAGAAAAAGATGGCGACGGTCAGCAGAAGCCAAAAGTGCAATGTTTTAAATGTAAACAAATGGGACTTTATCGGTATCAGTCCACAAGTACAGCAAATTTCAAAGTTATTATTGTCTTACGAAAAACACGGTAAATAATGACGGTACATCCCTTTGGCGGTGTAGTAACAGGAAACTTTGTTCTGCGTCTTTAAATCTGAATACCGAAAACGAAATTATGACATTTCCTGAACATACATGCTTTCAAAATCACAAAAAGAATGCAATTTCAATTATTATTGACAAATGTAAATTAGAGGTGTGTCGATCATTTGGACCAGTGCCAAAAATTATCGAGAAGGTGGTTGTAAATCAGCCTGAACTTTGTGAAAACGTTGATATAAATGAGTCAGCTATTTTTTCAAAGAAAAAAGATTCATTATATAGAACAAGAAACAAATTTCTCAACGTTGACAACACAGAGAATGAAGTACAGGTGCCTGCTATCATTGCTAAAAACTTTCTTGTTTGTGATGATGGATTGAATGACGATAAGATCTTGATTTTTTCAAGTCCATTAGCTATGAAGACTTTAAAAGGAATAGAAAATAAAAACGCAATATTTTACGGTGACGGAACTTTTAAAGTAGTCTCGTTGTTTAAAGGATTTTATAAACTGTACTGCATCCATGTAAACATCAACACCAATAACAATGACACTGTGAATATAGTTCTAGTCATATTTTGTCTATTGCCAAATAAGACCCAGGACACATATGTAAGATTAATTTAGTTGATCAAAAATTACTTTCATATCGATATACATTTTTTTAAATCAGATTACGAAATTGCTCAAATTCAGGCGTTAAAAGTCGTATTTCCGGGAATTAAATTAACAGGTTGCTATTACAATTTTTCTAAAGCACTATATAACAAGGCTGAAAAACTGGGCATTTTGACGACCAACGAAGGAAAAAACTAACCAAGCTTTGTGCTAATCTGCCGTTACTTCCATCTCAATACATACCTGAAGTGTGGTAAAAACTTCAAGATATTGATGATGTTTCCGAAAGTTTGAGTACATGTTTAAGCTATATGAATAAACAATGGGTGGAGCCGCATTCAAGAGTTTATCAGTTGTGCTAATGAAATTCATCGAACAAACAACAGCCTAGAGGGTTGGCACAGGCGTTTAAACTCTTTTACGAATTTCCTGTACAAATTAAGTTCTGACCAACGGAGGTCTGGACGAAACATATTTTAAATGGTAGACTAGGTTTAGTATTAAAGATTACATAGCTAATAAGTAATTTGAATAAATGACTTTAATTAATAAAATTTTGTACCGGACTGTGTTGAAAATAATATTATTAACTAAAAAACTGTGATCAATAACGACATTTAATTATTATTTCCCCCAAGATCTATGTAAACCGTTTAGGAGACTGGAGCACGTGAACCGAAAGCTGATTCTATCGTCTTCATCCTCAGGCCCTTCCAATAAGGAGACACTCGTGGTAACTAAATCTCTTAAGTAACAATTTCACTGCACTTGTCAATCGTTATCAAACGTTGTTCGAACGCCATTAAGTGCGCGCGTATTATTATTATTTTACTTGTGAGAAACATTGATTTTAACCACTGCCGTCAAGAAAATAAGACTCATGTAAGTAATATTTTTAATTTCCTGATCACAGATTGTCGATGACACACTATTTTCGATATAATTTACCTTTACCTATTATTTCCCACTATTACAGTCAAATGTCGCAAGACAAAACACGAAAAGAGACATATTGTCATGTGTTTGGTTTACCGGAGAAGTTACCAGTGTCTCAATTACCAACTTATAATGCTGTTATGAAAAATTACTGATTTATTAAATAAGAATTAAAGCTTGACAAAACAACAAAAGAGCCGACAGTTTATGATATATCCCAAAGATTGGCTACGGAAAATTTTGGATACCTGGCGAAAAGCGTCGCTTCCTACTGTCAGCTTTAAGAGAGTACTACAACTTATTCGATCTTACCATGACAAATATAGAAGCTTACTAAAACCTTATCAAGGCCGTCAAACGAACAAGAAATATCAAGAGAAAATAAATGAATTTGTTACTGAGTCCCAACGGCTATGTGATGTTTGCAGTTGCAAATGCAAAGTAATCTCAGAGTGTAATTGCTCAAAAGACAGCCGTGTTCCTAAGGAAGAAGTATATTTTTTACTTGGATATTTTGGTCACCCAGAAAATATTCTTATTGCTATGCTTGGAGACGACAGAGAAATCATACGTAAACTAGCATATCAGCGAATTTTAAAAGCAAGAGCAGGGAATACTCTAGGGCTTCGAACATTTAAAGTGCTTGCTTTAAATTTCGGTGTGAAAGATTATACCGACTTAATTACGTGGCAAGACTGTAAGATAACTGAGCCACCTCTGACTTCCAATTTATCTGATGAAGCCTTGACAAAGATTGTCAAATGCGGATTGACTACATGTCAAAATATTAAAGATTTTCCGTGCCATACCCAAGCCGTAGAGCGCTGTATCAAATTGGTGACCGAAGCTTCAAGTGCAGTTTGTGGTGAAAAAAAACGAGACGGTTTTATAAGAGTAAAACTATTATCACGGCAGCAAATGCCTAATTTTGAAACAATAAACAATTTAATACCAAATAATCTACTTATTTAGATTTTTCATTCCTTGATAATGTATATTTTTAAATATTTTCTTGATTAAAAATATTAATACTATTAACTATGCTTTTATTTAACGTATTACAATGTAGTTTATTATATAAGTGACAGGAAATCTAGAAAAATACTATCATTTAAAATTAGATCAATGTTTTTAAAAATTTAGTATTTTTCTAATTTTCAATTGGGATGGGGCACCTCATAATATCAATACAAGCAAACAATCTTTTGTATGCTGAATTTACTCATTAATAGGGAAATTTTTATTGGTTTTCCAATTAAAAAAATGTTTTTCATACATTATCACTCCACCCAAGTGTACAATAAAGACTATTTTTATTGAATAGTTAACGTTCCTGGCATAGGCTGCCATGCTTGCCTTTCACATAACCCAATAATTGCTATCTCCTTACTTCAACCTACTAGAAGATATAAGGACACCTACCTGTACAGTACAATCTTGTTACTAATTGTGTTTCATTGTATTTTGTTTCTTAGAGTACAATAAAGAGTATTTGTACTGTTTTGTAAACGTGCCTGGCATAGGCTGCCATGCTTGCCTTTCACATAACCATAAGGACACTTATCTGTACAATCTTGTTACTAATTGTGTTTTATTGTATTTTGTTTCTTAGTGTACAACAAAGAGTATTTGTACTGTTTTGTAAACGTGGCTGGCATAGGCTGCCATGCTTGCCTTTCACATAACCAAAAAATTGCTATCTCCTTACTTTAACCTACTAGAAGATATAAGGACACCTACCTGTACAGTACAATCTTGTTACTAATTGTGTTTTATTGTATTTTGTTTCTTAGTGTACAACAAAGAGTATTTGTACTGTTTTGTAAACGTGCCTGGCATAGGCTGCCATGCTTGCCTTTCACATAACCATAAGGACACTTATCTGTACAATCTTGTTACTAATTGTGTTTTATTGTATTTTGTTTCTTAGTGTACAACAAAGAGTATTTGTACTGTTTTGTAAACGTGCCTGGCATAGGCTGCCATGCTTGCCTTTCACATAACCATAAGGACACTTATCTGTACAATCTTGTTACTAATTGTGTTTTATTGTATTTTGTTTCTTAGTGTACAATAAAGAGTATTTGTACTGTTTTGTAAACGTGCCTGGCATAGGCTGCCATGCTTGCCTTTCACATAACCATAAGGACACTTATCTGTACAATCTTGTTACTAATTGTGTTTTATTGTATTTTGTTTCTTAGTGTACAACAAAGAGTATTTGTACTGTTTTGTAAACGTGGCTGGCATAGGCTGCCATGCTTGCCTTTCACATAACCAAAAAATTGCTATCTCCTTACTTTAACCTACTAGAAGATATAAGGACACCTACCTGTATAGTACAATCTTGTTACTAATTGTGTTTTATTGTATTTTGTTTCTTAGTGTACAATAAAGAGTATTTGTACTGTTTTGTAAACGTGCCTGGCATAGGCTGCCATGCTTGCCTTTCACATAACCATAAGGACACTTATCTGTACAATCTTGTTACTAATTGTGTTTTATTGTATTTTGTTTCTTAGTGTACAACAAAGAGTATTTGTACTGTTTTGTAAACGTGGCTGGCATAGGCTGCCATGCTTGCCTTTCACATAACCAAAAAATTGCTATCTCCTTACTTTAACCTACTAGAAGATATAAGGACACCTACCTGTACAGTACAATCTTGTTACTAATTGTGTTTTATTGTATTTTGTTTCTTAGTGTACAACAAAGAGTATTTGTACTGTTTTGTAAACGTGCCTGGCATAGGCTGCCATGCTTGCCTTTCACATAACCAAATAATTGCTATCTCCTTACTTTAACCTACTAGAAGATATAAGGACACCTACCTGTACAGTACAATCTTGTTACTAATTGTGTTTCATTGTATTTTGTTTCTTAGTGTACAATAAAGAGTATTTGTACTGTTTTGTAAACGTGCCTGGCATAGGCTGCCATGCTTGCCTTTCACATAACCATAAGGACACTTATCTGTACAATTTTGTTACTATTTGTGTTTTATTGTATTTTGTTTCTTAGTGTACAACAAAGAGTATTTGTACTGTTTTGTAAACGTGCCTGGCATAGGCTGCCATGCTTGCCTTTCACATAACCATAAGGACACTTATCTGTACAATCTTGTTACTAATTGTGTTTTATTGTATTTTGTTTCTTAGTGTACAACAAAGAGTATTTGTACTGTTTTGTAAACGTGGCTGGCATAGGCTGCCATGCTTGCCTTTCACATAACCAAATAATTGCTATCTCCTTACTTTAACCTACTAGAAGATATAAGGACACCTACCTGTACAGTACAATCTTGTTACTAATTGTGTTTTATTGTATTTTGTTTCTTAGTGTACAACAAAGAGTATTTGTACTGTTTTGTAAACGTGGCTGGCATAGGCTGCCATGCTTGCCTTTCACATAACCAAATAATTGCTATCTCCTTACTTTAACCTTCTAGAAGATATAAGGACACCTACCTGTACAGTACAATCTTGTTACTAATTGTGTTTCATTGTATTTTGTTTCTTAGTGTACAATAAAGAGTATTTGTACTGTTTTGTAAACGTGCCTGGCATAGGCTGCCATGCTTGCCTTTCACATAACCATAAGGACACTTATCTGTACAATCTTGTTACTATTTGTGTTTTATTGTATTTTGTTTCTTAGTGTACAACAAAGAGTATTTGTACTGTTTTGTAAACGTGCCTGGCATAGGCTGCCATGCTTGCCTTTCACATAACCATAAGGACACTTATCTGAACAATCTTGTTACTATTTGTGTTTTATTGTATTTTGTTTCTTAGTGTACAACAAAGAGTATTTGTACTGTTTTGTAAACGTGCCTGGCATAGGCTGCCATGCTTGCCTTTCACATAACCATAAGGACACTTATCTGTACAATCTTGTTACTAATTGTGTTTTATTGTATTTTGTTTCTTAGTGTACAACAAAGAGTATTTGTACTGTTTTGTAAACGTGGCTGGCATAGGCTGCCATGCTTGCCTTTCACATAACCAAAAAATTGCTATCTCCTTACTTTAACCTACTAGAAGATATAAGGACACCTACCTGTACAGTACAATCTTGTTACTAATTGTGTTTTATTGTATTTTGTTTCTTAGTGTACAATAAAGAGTATTTGTACTGTTTTGTAAACGTGCCTGGCATAGGCTGCCATGCTTGCCTTTCACATAACCATAAGGACACTTATCTGTACAATCTTGTTACTAATTGTGTTTTATTGTATTTTGTTTCTTAGTGTACAACAAAGAGTATTTGTACTGTTTTGTAAACGTGCCTGGCATAGGCTGCCATGCTTGCCTTTTACATAACCGGATAATTGCTATCTCCTTACTTCAACCTACTAGAAGATATAAGGACACCTACCTGTACAATCTTGTTACGAATTGTGTTTCATTGTATTTTGTTTCTTAGTGTACAACAAAGAGTATTTGCATTGAATGGTAAACGTGCCTGGCATAGGCTGCCATGCTTGCCTTTCACATAACCAAATAATTGCTATCTCCGTAGTTCAACCTACTAGAAGATATAAGGACACCTACCTGTACAATCTTGTTACGAATTGTGTTTCATTGTATTTTGTTTCTTAGTGTACAACAAAGAGTATTTGCATTGAATGGTAAACGTGCCTGGCATAGGCTGCCATGCTTGCCTTTCACATAACCAAATAATTGCTATCTCCGTAGTTCAACCTACTGGAAGATATAAGGACACCTACCTGTACAATCTTGTTACGAATTGTGTTTCATTGTATTTTGTTTCTTAGTGTACAACAAAGAGTATTTGCATTGAATGGTAAACGTGCCTGGCATAGGCTGCCATGCTTGCCAATTATTAGTGTGGGAACAATGCATACAAACAAATATAACCTAATATGTGATGTGTTTCAGTGTGTTCCATTTCTTTGTGTACAATTAAAGTTTATTTGTATTTTATATATGCTGGCTATAGGCTGCCAAGCTTGCCATGTATTTGTGTAGAACTAGTTCATGTAAACAAATAATTGCCATCTACATACACAAATCTACTTTCAAACGCTGCCAGGCTTAACCAAAGATTTTTGACACAAGGTCTGTAGTAACCAAATAGACTCAAAATAACTAATTAATAATGATACTTAGATTTAAGAAATATTGAATATCAATTTAAATTAAATTACTTGTACAAGTATTACTAAAAACGAATATAATAGAAACATAGAACTGTTGGAAAAAGTACAGCACAGCTTCACAAATATACTCAGGCAGCTAAAACAAGGCCATATTAGGATATGAAGCACTGTAGCTTTCGGTTTAAAGAATAATTTATTTCTCAAAAGAAATTGACATTTCACTTATAGAGAAATTAAGACTTTATATAATAATTAGTGTGTAAAAACCAACAGTAAAAAGGCATGCAGAAATTTAGATTATAAAGAAGTATTTATATTTTAAAAAATAACAAGTAATATTTGTTCTTAAATGTGGTTTAATAGTTTAGTCTTGAATCAATTAGAAAAAAGAAGACAGTGAATTTTAATTTCAGGCAGAAGTTTCAGATCCAAAAATTGAAGAACCATCAGAAGATGAAACATTTAATGATGATGATTTGATACTTTCTGCTTATAGTCAAGGTTTGGACCACATCAAAAAAACTCACTTTTGAAACCTGTTCAAGCAAACTTATCATGGTTGAAACAGAAGGCTACAGGAATTCAAGAAGACAATTCAGATAATTTCCGTTTCTTTTTAAAAAAAGCACATAAAGTCTAAGATGACACTCTCTCCTAGATCTTATCCAAACCTAAGATCTTGTAATGATTTTTAGGATTTACATGCATATTTAGCAATAACACTTATAAACACTTCCGGAACAACAGAGTGGTTAAAGCATGGAACAAGCGGCTAGGTGACAGAATCTCAGTGCAGCGAGTGACACCAGTTTACATACAAACTATAAACCAGTCAGAAGAAAATGTAACATCATTCGGGTTGGGGTGCACAAAAGGGAGTGCTGAGGCGAGACTTCTCTGATTTATAAATATATTGCAACAGAATAGACAGCATTGCACCAGTTATTGTAATTAGCCCATAACATTATTAAATCATGAAGATTATAGATACTTTGTTCATTTGGACACTCCACAAAGCATCTAATAGGGTGCATTTTAAATACTGATGTTCAAATACTTTTAACAATTTGTAATATGATTTTCTTAATTGGTATAATTATATCAGTGCCATCAAAGGAGGCTCAGATGCGTATTTTGATCTTCTCGTTTTTATTGGCTTCAAAATGGTTTGTTGAGACAACCCATTCAAGGTCTCACTCTGCACCCTTTCTGTTAGTACTCTTTGTTCAGTCTTCGCAGGTGTAAAGTACAGCCTGCATGCAGCAATATGTTGTTTCTATTTTAAACTAAAGAGACAGAGTACAGATTATTTTAAAATTAAATTAATTATACAATAACAAGTCGATCTGCCAAATCAGAAGGATTAAGTTTATAATTGAATATGAAACATAAATAATAATAAAAAAACACGTGGCAGTGATTAACTACCAAAGTTACCTAGTAATGCGATTACAACTTTCTGGTGAAAACTTCTTCTGTTCATGTCCTTTGTTTTAGGCACAGTAATTTGATATTATTAAAATTTCGTAGTAAATCTATTTGCTTACAAATCTTTCTTTGCTTTCACCCAGATCAACGAACGAAGCCGTTAGTGATTAAATGCTCCTAGGAAGCCGTCCGCAGCCGTCGCCAGTCGGCCAAGCCAAGGCCATCTTGGTAGGGATGTGAAAAAATAATCGATTATGGAAAAAATCGATTTAAAATCGATTTTTTTAAAGTAAAAATCGATTTTTATACGCGATTTTATTTTTTGAATAATCGTTTATTAATAGATTTTTTAAATGAATCATTCAATCAATTATTACCGACTTTTCATGTGCAACCCCCTCTGACATTAAGTTTGGTCTTCTGGCCCGGAGCCTGGAAGGTGAACTGTCAAAGAATACTATCTCCATATTATTACATTAACGCCATCTGTGCATCTATGATGGCATTCCTTGTGTGTTTTTGAAATAGTTTAGTAGATTTATTTAATCAAACATTCACTAGATGGAGTTAACGAACTAGAGCCCGATTCTAAGTTATTTTAAAGAAACGTAAATGAAAACGCGTTCGAAACCACACTAAATGACGTATTTGGTATTCTACTTAAGCCTAAATTACGTAACCATTCGGCTGATGTAGTCGTTCAATCGCCATTTTAATTTGAACTTTTTATAATTTGATTGCTATAACTTTAATTTGTTATGATTATATAAGCTTGCTATTTCTGTTGTTTATTTTAAATTAATAAATCTATTGATATAATATTTATGGTGTTTATTTTGAACTTATTTGACAAATTAGCAAAAAATCAATTAATATAACAAAATCGATTATTTATTAATCGATTTTTCATGCTACAAAAAAAACGATTAATGAAAAAACGATTAATGAAAAATCGATTTTTTAGGTACAATGTCACATCCCTACATCTTGGTTTTTGTCCAAAGAGTAGAATGGTTTAGTAAGACCACTATATAAAACCAACCAAAGAAAGAGGATATAATATACTAGCTTAATTCTCCCGAATGGGAAGGCAGTGGAATAGGCCATACAGCTTTTTGGTTAGTTTCTTCAAAGAGAATATAATATACGTACTTTTAGTTTTTTATTAGGTACGTAGTATAGATAATACTACGTACGTAATAAAAAACTAAAAGGTTTTTTATTAGGTACGTAGTATAGATAATACTACGTACGTAATAAAAAACTAAAAGTACTGTAATTTATATTTTACACAACATTTTAGCAATTTACGAAAATGTATCGTGTCTTAATTTCTTAATAAATATTATTATTTTCTTAATATGTTTAATTTATTTTTGTTGTTATGTATTATGCAATAATGTTTATAAAAAACAGCTTTTCTTCATACATTCGATTCTTGGTTTTTCGGTTATTTGAATGTCTAACGACAACAGTTAGTCCGGTTAATCAAGTCTCTACCTACAGACTTGGCTGTTTGGTGGTTTGCCTTTGCCTTGTGGGACAAAAACGTACATATACACCAAAAAAATTATATCCTCTTGGATCATTCCGTGATTTACTTGCTCACTAGACCCTCTGACCAAGGAAACTAGACCATTCGGTACATATATATTAGTCTGTGGACCATTCGATTAAAACGTAGTAACGTAACGGCTCCTAGCATTCGACCCGTAGTGATTAGTTGATTACTTGCTCAGTGATTCGACCGACCGCGCACGACAAGACTTGGACAAGACAAACCAAACAACCTCTTTCTTTGCAGTTTGCAGACAACAATCGTGCCACAATGCTCTTGGAAGGTTGCACAAAAGGGGGAGCTAAGAGTTTCGAGATTACATTTACACGGTGAGATCCATTAAATGCTCCTAGGTGAGATCTGTTAACCAATCACTTCGAGTCCCTACGCATTTGCCAGCCAGGCCCCGGCGTCCATTAGAATGCCTGTCCGCTGAGTGCATAGGAGCTCAAACTAATACCTAACTAATAATCAACTTATTAAAGATGTGCTAAGTGTCCATAAGGTCGTTGGATGGAAAAAATGGTCGCCCAAAAGTCTCAATCTAATGAGGTTCTGGCTAAGCTACTTTTCGTACTGGAACACAACAGCTATTAACACTGTTAATAAAACGGACCAAGGCTTCCAAGCGTGAGTGACCACACAATGGCCAAACTAGGCTAACTATGGAAAATTTCCTGACAAAAAAGGTTTATAGGTATGCATCTATAATATCCTACTGCCAAATAAACCATAACTGTTTAGTACCCTTGATGTTAATCGAACCAGGGGCTGCTGCTGTGCAACCACTGAGATAGTTAATTTGAGATACTACTTTTATTTATATAAAATGATTGTTATTTCCCTCAGCAAACCCAATTTTGATCCCAGCCAGTAGTTCTATTTTGAAGCCTTGAATAATTATAAATGTTTTTGTTTTGTTTCAGATTTAACCTCTATCATCATCATTATCTATAAACAGTTTTTCATATGAAGCACAACTCTGCGCTACAATTAAATAGAAAATTACACCTTTGACTATCTTGAGAAGTCATATTGAGAAGGTGATATGACACTAATTCACAAATGAAGACTGTCTCTGTTAAATCAGGGATACTGCAAAAAGTCAATCCTTTGAGGTCCTTTGTTGAGTGTCGAAATGAAAGACAGTCATTTTAAAACATGAATCACTGTGTTATTAGCTGATGACAATGACTGCTGATCATGCTTTCTATGCAGTAAAAATATGTATAAGTAACAGAAGTTTCATGATATTATTTCAAACAAGGCACGGTAGAAAAATATTCTTATTTGAAGGAGTTCAACTTGTGATCGCTCACTGGACCTCCCCCAATGGGGAATCCTCTGGTGGGCTTGATCTGAAAAATCTTGAAGACGGAGAATACACCAAGTGGCATCAAGATTTATGTATTTACAAATGAGAGTCACAATTTTAATTATGAACAATGAATGGTTGTGATTTTGAAACATAACTTACTATGCTATGAGCTGATTAATACCAATGACTGCTGATCAAGCTTTCTATTGATATATAAATAAGAGAAGCTTTATTATCTCATGACAAACATGGCATGGTAGAAAAAAATTTCATTGTAATTTTGAAGAATAACGTATCAAAAATTTGGCTAAATCCAACTAAAGCCATACAAATTTATTGGCCTACCAGTTTCTAAAGCTTTTCTATTGAAAAGTGCAATCAGTCCCTACATTTATAACATATATGTTTTAAGACATGTTTCCAACTTCAAATTAGTCCACAGTTTTGCGTCATATTTCTCATGTGGCACATTCCACACTGCCTTGAGAATTTCTAGCTCAATTGAGCTTTCCTACACCTACTGCTGGGTGTCGATTAACTTGTTTAGTGGTACATATTGCTTAGCTTTATTTTTGACTGACACAATATGTTGATCGCCCATATATCCTGAAAATGGTCAATATGTTGTGAGTTATACCAGTTCGAAGATAGAGTTAAACATACGAGGGGCATACCGAAAAGATCGGTAATCGAGTACTTTCGATTTAATTAGATTAAAAACTCTTTTTGATGAATAAACACTGGTTAGTTGAAAATCGAATACAATTGACAGAATTAAAAAAAAAATTTTTTTTAAAGAACAATATCAGTTTGAAATTGATAGGTCGATAAAAAAATGGAGCTTACAAGAGAAAGTTTCCGTGCCATAATTTTTTACAACTTTCGACGAGGATTATCTCAGGGACAATGTCTCGCTGAGCTTATATCTATATACAAGAGTGAAGCGCCTAGCCAGACGACAATATATCGCTGGTATTCTGAATTCCGGCGTGGACGTGCTTCTCTTGGCACCGTACCTTCCACAGGCCGGCCAAAAACAGCGGTTACACCAGAAAATGTCGCTGTTGTGCGCCGAATGATACAGGATGACCGACATATTACATATGAGCAGATTCGGGCTACTTTAGGGATAGGTATGACTGCGATACAAACTGTTTTACATGGTGAACTGGGAGTGAGAAAGCTAGTTTCCCGCTGGGTGCCCCATAATTTGTCCGAAGAGCAAAAGGCGGCTCGTGTCAATTGGTGCCGGTCTACTCTGCAACGCTTCAACGGAGGAAAGTCAAAAGCAGTTTATAACATTGTCTCTGGTGATGAATCATGGATCTATTCATATGAGCCAGAAAGAAAGCATCAGTCGGCTGTCTGGGTCTTCGCAGGTGAGATCAAGCCAACAAAAGTTGTCCGCTCTCGCAGCGTATCGAAGAAAATGGTCGCTTCGTTTGTCGCGAAAACAGGACATGTAGTCACAGTTCCCTTAGAGGAACGGAGAACGGTTACCGCTGATTGGTATACAACGGTTTGTTTGCCACAGATGATATCCGAACTCCGTAGAGGTAACCCGAAACGACGCATAATCCTCCATCACGATAATGCGAGCTCTCACACCGCTCAGAAAACAAGCGAGTTTTTGAAGCAGGAAAACGTTGAATTAATGGATCATCCTCCATACAGCCCTGATCTGAGTCCCAATGATTACTTTACATTCCCTAGAATCAAAGATTTATTGCGTGGTCAGCGGTTTCAAGGTCCAGAAGAAGCAGTGGAAGCATACAAATCGACGATTTTGACCATGTCAACTTCGGACTGGAATTGCTGCTATAATAATTGGTTCGAACGAATGCAAAAGTGCATTAACTGCAACGGAGAATACTTCGAAAAGCAATAAAAATAAATTTAGTTATTTCCTGTATGTATTGTTTTATATTCCCGATCATTTCGGTATGCCCCTCGTATATACCTTTTTCGGAATTATCGTTATTGGATTTTGAATATTTGCAGCTTCTATTGCTGAATTATAGTTTGTAGCTGGTTTCTTTTGAAAGCAAAGTTGTTGTTTATTAAGTATGATTGGTTTGCACTCGGCCTTCATCTCACCTGATGGTGTCGACAAGGCCGTTGGATGGTAAGCGTGCACACCCAGATGCGTCGACGTCACGAGCCCTACCTCTATATTTAATATTTCTCCACGCAGGCGGTTAAAGTCACTCAACTGAGATCTTGTTTTTTAAAAACTCTCTTGTAAGCAGTTTAGTACAAAATCTTGTTTAGTGGTACATATTGCTTAGCTTTATTTTTGACTGACACAATATGTTGATCGCCCATATATCCTGAAAATGGTCAATATGTTGTGAGTTATACCAGTTCGAAGATAAAGTTAAAACATACGGGTGATTCCATTATCGCGGGTGCAACATTTTGACGCATGTTAAGTTTCATAATAATAAAACAAAAAATATTTTAAATAAAAATATTCTTGTAAGTGCTACGTTTCAACAAGTTCACTTTATATTTCGTGAAAAGAATTTTATTGAAATCCTACTAATATTATAAATGTGAAAGTTTGGATGTTTAGATGTTTGTGACGCTTTCACGGAAAAACTACTGAATGGATTTGAATGAAACTTTACAATAACATAGCTTATACATCAGAATAACATATAGGCTATAATTTCTAAAGACATATTGTGTAAATTGTCCAAAATCACACTTATAATATAAGTGGGATTACATGGGCAATTTTGGCATAACAAAAACGCGTTGCCTAGCAACTGACCATAGAATATGTAAATTCGTATATACAAACTTTCGCGTTTATAATATTGGTGTGAAGACTATTTGAATGTACTACGTCAGATATTGAAATTTCTTTTGTTTCTTTAAACTATTAGCCTACGTAACAGAATAAACACTATTTTGTACCTTATGCTGGAAATGGATATATATGTATATGCCTTCTATGCCTATCGAACAAGTAGAATAAATCCTGAAGTACACGCGAACAAAGTCACAAGTGTACAAGTTTCTAACTTTTTGAATTTTGGTTTGTTTAAATACATATAATAAAATCAAATAAAACTTCCCTTCGTGCTTTAACAGGCTTAGGACTGGCAGTTTCTTTTTTAACGGGTACGAGATAAATTAAATCTGACCGAAACTGGCGCACTTAAAAGTTTGAGTTGATTTTAAGCATTATTTACAAAGCAAGCATATTTACAAATCGTATATATACAATTTTACATATATGTAACAAGTTTCTAACTTTTTGAATTTTGGTTCAGAAAGACCAGCTGCTGTTTTTTTCGGACTCCAAGCTTTGATCATCTCTCAGTTAGAATATTCCCCGCTGCGGAGAATACCCTTTCACACGGCACTGATGATGCTGAACTTTGTACAAATTTGGATATTTTTTTTTATGTGACCGCCACCATTGCAACGGGCACTCGTCTCTTTCGACACCAATTCGCGTACACGGCGTTTCGTTTCATCAGCCACGAAATTATCTGAGAAATAAAACTTAAAGCGCCGATCTAAGAACATAGCGCTAGTGAAAATTTTGCTTCGGTTTAGATTCTGGAATCGTGCGCACACTTTGCTTATTAAATCTCGCCTAACTTCTTCAACGATTGGCATGAAGACGTCTTCAGTGGCAAGTTTTTCCAGGGCAGCTATAAGTCCCCTAGTGATGGGGATCACCAGGCTCCCTGGAACATATTTTTGGCCGCTAATCTCGTTCGTAACTTCTTCAAAAGGCTGTAAAACTTTGGTCAGCCCTTCAATGACCATCCACTCGTATGCCGTTAAGGAGGGAATATTCAAATTTACAAGTTCACTATTATTTGGCTCTTTAATGGTAACTAGTCTTTGAAGCATTTTGTACGTGGAGTTCCAACGAGTTGGAACATATGGCGAACATCTGAATCTTAGATTGCTCCATCCTACGCTGCTTTTAAAAAAATATCTTACTATGTCTTTACATTTGGTCAGTATTTCTAACAAATCTGGTTTTTCCAACGCACTCTTTACTGCTAAATTTAAGGAGTGTGCATAACATGGGAAATGTCTCCACCCTAACTCAACATCAATGGCTCTTTTTATATTGGCTCCATTGTCGGACACGCATAAAGACACTTTCTCCGTGAGCTTCCATTCATCCGTAATGCGCTTGATTATAGCTGTTATATTTTGCGATGTGTGTGCGTCTTCCAACGGCACGCAGGCTAAGAGCACGGCGCGTAGCTCACAGTTATCTTCCGTAATGTAGTGACCAGTAATCGCTAAAAAAGAATCGTTCGCGACTGACGAAAAAGAAAAGCGTGATAGAAAAGCTAGTATGCGCTAATCAAGGATAAGCAATGAAATGATACTTAAATGTTATTTCATATGGAGGTGAGTGACGTGATGCAGTCCTCCACCCAGAAGTCAGCCAACGATGCCCGACGATACTGTTCACGACGCCTGACTTGAACTTGATGCCAGGAACCCGAAGTTGTGACACAGCTTGCAGCTCCGGAGCTTATTATGTTTGATAATTGGTTTTTGAACGTAGGTTCTATAAACAACCTTCTTTTCTTAAGTCTGTAATCCGATTGATGTCTTGACTTATCAGCCCGTGTCTCTCCACTGCTGAAGATAGGCCTCTCCCAACGTGCGCCACTCCTTCCGGTCCTCCGTCGTCCTCATCCATTCGCTTCCCGCTATCCTCTTGAGGTCGTCAGACCAGCGGGCTGGAGGCCGTCCCACCCCGCGTCTCCCGGTCCGTGGTCTCCACTCGAGAATCTTTTTGCTCCATCGCTTGTCTGTTCGTCGACAAATGTGGCCTGCCCATTGCCACTTCAGCTTGCTTATTCGAGTAGCTATGTCGGTCACCTTTGTACGTCGGCGGATTTCATCATTCCTGACTTTGTCGCGCAAGGATATTCCAAGCATAGCCCTCTCCATCGCTCGCTGTGCAACTTTGAAGCGGTGAACAAGCCCCAATGTGAGCGTCCATGTCTCTGCTGCATAAGTCATGACCGGGAGAACGCATTGGTTATACACCTTGGTCTTAAGGCATTGCGGTATACTGGACTTGAGGATATGGCGGAGTTTTCCAAACGCAGCCCAACCTAGCTGGATTCTGCGGTCTGCTTCTTTATTGAAGTTTTGCCTACCAACCTGGACAGACTGGCCGAGATAGACATAGCTCTCCACAGATTCCAAAATCGTGCTTTCAACAATGACAGGTGTGGCATCTGCGTGTTCATTGTGCATACATAACCTTCGTCTTGTCCATGTTCATGCGCAAACCCACTCGCTGGGAAGCCTCGTTAAGGTCATTGAGCATCGTTTGCAGGGCCTCCATTGTCTCCGAGAACACGATAATGTCGTCTGCAAAGCGAAGGTGTGAAAGGTACTCGCCATTTATGTTGATTCCGCAATTTTTCCATTCCAGTAGTTTGAATATATCCTCCATTGAATTAGTGAAGAGTTTCGGAGAGATAACATCTCCTTGTCTAACACCTTTCTGTAATGTAATGGGCTTTGTCTTCCTGTCATGTACTGTGACGGTCATTGTGGCTTCCTTATAGAGGTATTTCAGCACCTGGATATATCTGTAGTCTATCTGACATCGCTGTAGGGACTCTAGTACTGCCCAGGTTTCCACGGAGTCAAAAGCTTTTTCATAGTCCACAAACGCCATACAAAGAGGCTTCTTATACTCTTCAGTCTTTTGTATAAGTTGACGGAGCGTATGTATGTGGTCTGTGGTGCTATAGCCCCTTCTAAAGCCCGCCTGTTCAGGTGGCTGGAAGTCGTCCAGTCTGTTCGTCAGCCTGTTTAGTATTACTCTCGAAAATGTTTTGTAAATCTGACTCAGAAGTGAGATGGGCCTGTAGTTTTTGAGTTCCCTCTTGTCTCCTTTCTTAAAGAAGAGTATTACTGCACTTCTGTTCCATGCAGACGGTGTTATTCCATTGGTTAAGACCAAGTTGAAGAGGCGTTGTAACACTCGCAAGATCGGTGTGCCTCCTGATCGTGACCTGCGAGTCACACCCTTTCTTTAGATAAAAAGTATTCTCGTTGTCATATTTTGATTTAGTAACAAAAGCTTGAAAATAACTTGCCTCCAATTTTATAAAGTCTTTTTGTGCGCGAACAAACTTCTCTGCAGTTTTCTCGGCATCAGAAGTGACTTTAGTACGAAAAGCAGCGAAAAAGTTCCATTCGAGGTGAATGAATCCATATTCCCCTTTGAGAGTATTCATGCTTGCCATTACGTAACGATTCTTGAACTGAGCAGCGCGGTTATCGCTGAAGATATACACAAATTTAATGTTATCAGAGATCGACTTGATGTACTCAAATATTTTCTGAAGAGATGCACAGTGTATCGTAATCGTAATCGGGGCAGGTTTCCGCAACTCGACGTCAGGTGCGCCTATTTTGCGTGTTGGGGTGGCGTGCCTTATTCATGCCACCCCAGCTCCAACAGAAAGCCCAACAACTTATTTGTGTTGTTGAAGGCCTCTGGGAGCGACCTCGGTGTTCCGAGGTACTTTGCCCGCAGTGTTGCTACTCCTCCGCACTCCATCAGGACGTGAGCAGCTGTCTCCTCGGCCTCCATGCATGCTCTGCACAGAGGGCTGTCAGTGATACCTAGAGTAAACAGGTGCTTGTTGTAGAGTCCATGACCTGTAATTGCTCCTACAATCAGGCGAAGTTGACATCTACGTAGTTGTAATACTTGTTTGGTGAGGCGACGGTTACAGGTCGGCATGGCCTGTTTCGCCTGTCTGCAATTTTCCCTTGACTCCCACTCATTATGGTAAGACTGCGCGGTATGTTGATGTATCCATGATCGGAGCTGCGAGAAAGGTAGGGCCGCGATTGGTTCAGGCCCTGCTATCTTCATGCTTGAGGCCCTTCTGGCCAGTTCGTCCGCTGCATCATTACCTCTGGAGCCACTGTGTCCCTTGATCCATTGCAGGGTTATGCAGTTCTGTCTGCTTGCTTCTGCAAGTGAATCGTGGCATTCGCGTATGAACTCAGATGTAATTGTGTTGCTGTTTAGTGCCTGTAGAACTGAGGCGCTGTCTGATAATATGCGAATGGGTGTATCTGTTATTTTCCGTTTAGTGATGGCTTTAGCTGCATGTGTGATGCCTGCGCATTCAGCTTGAAAAATCGTGTTGTAGACTCCAAGAGGCAGTGCTACTCTGATGTTGAGATCTTCCGAGAATACACCGAGACCGGTACCAGACTCCGTTTTGGAACCATCGGTGAAGACACGAAGCTCTCTGCATCCGAACTCTTCATCAGGGGCCTCTTGGAGTTGTATTTTATATTTCTTGTCAAAGACAAATTGCTTGGCTATTTTGTCTTGGACGGCGTTAAATAGAGGTTGTTCCTCCATGATCTTTTTCAGTATCTTAGTGTGTGGAGTGCTAACGTCGTTCCAGAGCGAAAGAGCTCGGAGGCGCGCTGCTGACATTGCGGCTTCTTGTTTGATGTGCAGGTGCAGGGGCGTCAGGCCCAACATCACTTCTAGGGCCGCAGTTGGTGTAGTACGCATGCAGCCAGTGGCAGCGGTGCATGCCATCCTCTGAAAGCGTTGTAGTCTGTCTGCGGTTGTGATCTGATTTGTACGAGGCCACCAGACTAGGGCCCCGTAGCTTACCGCGGGTAGTACTACCGTTCTGTACAACCACAGTACATTCTTGGGGGATAGGCCCCATGTCTTTCCTATCATCCTGCGACACTGCCAGAAGGCGATGCAGCTTTTGGTGAGCTTGGTTTCAAGGTGTTTGTTCCAGTTCAATTTACTGTCTATGGTGACGCCTAAATATTTTACTTCATTTGATAGGCGTAGTTGGGTGCCGAATAGATTAGGTAGGTGATAGTTACCCAGTACTCGTTTGTTTGTGAACATGACTAGTTCTGTTTTATTTGGGTTGACGGACAGGTCATACTCTGTGCACCATTTCTCAACGGTGCGTAGTGCTGTCTGTGTCAGTTCGCAGATGAGTCCTGCAAAATTCCCGGTGACCAGAATTGCGAGGTCGTCGGCGTAGCCTATTGTATAGAACCTTTGCGCGTTCAGTTTGGTAATGAGGTCATTGACAACGACGTTCCAGAGCAGCGGCGAGAGAACTCCTCCTTGTGGACATCCTCTGGCTGCTAGGGCACGCTGTGGTTCCTCCCCATCTATTCTAATCACTCTGTTACGAAGCATGTTGCCGATCCAGTCGTTGATGACTTCTTCGACACCGTGCCTCTCCAGAGCGGCGTTAATGCTATGAAAGTGTGTTTTGTCAAAAGCTCCTTCTATGTCAATGAAGGTGCCCAAGCATATTGCTTTATGAGCTATGGCCTCCTCTATCTTGCTTACCACGGCATGTAAGGCTGATTCAGTTGATTTTCCTGAGCTATATGCATGTTGGTAGCGATGCATTGGTATTTTCCTTAGTGCTGTATCTCTTAGATATCTGTCACATAATCTCTCTAAGGTTTTTAGTAGGAAAGAAGTGAGACTGATTGGTCTGAACGACTTCGCATTAGTGTAGTCAGTTTTTCCAGGTTTAGGTATGAAGATTACTTTAACTTCTCTCCATTGTTTAGGGATGTATCTATGAGCTAGGCAAGCTCTCAGGATGACTGTTACTGTCTTTATGATGTGAATCTCTCCCCACTGTAGCAGGGCCGGGAAGATATCGTCCAGTCCCGCAGCTTTAAAGGGGTGAAAGCTGTTAATGGCCCATTTTACTCTTGCCTCGGATATCACTTCATAGGATACCCTCCAGCAAGTTGCTGATGGTGTTAATTCTACTTCGTCCCATTCTGCGGCTTGCGCTAGTCTGCAGCCTGGGAAGTGTGTTTTTAAAAGGACCTCCTGAGCTTCCTTCGGGGAGGTTGTAAAGGAGTCGTCCGATTTGCGAAGGGAGCCTATGCTGCGCGAGGGATCGGAGGACAGGACTTTCCTTATTCGGTTCGATTCAGAGTAAGACTCGATGTTGCTGCAGTAACCTCGCCAGCCGGAGGTGCTTCTATATCTGATGCGTTTCTTGTAATGCGCTTTAGCGTCTTTGTATTTGTCCCAGTCAGCGTCTGCACTGGTGTTCATCGCTCTGTTAAGACATCGTCTGACTTTGCATCTGATGCGTTCGAGCTCCGGGCCCCACCACTGTTGCCGTTTCGCTTGCACCGGGGTGGGGTTGAGGGGGCATGTCTCATGATAGCAGTTTATGATCGTACTTGTAAGAGATGTTACCTGTTTTTCGATTGCGTTTATACCTGTGATACTTTCCGGTGTGTTTAGGTTGGCAAGGTGAACGGCTAGAAGTCTACAGTAGGCGTCACGGTCCGTCTTGCGTGGGTTCCTTCGTGGTACGTGTTCTTTTGTCACTGCCTGAAGGTCAAAGCGAATCCATCTGTGATCTGAGCATGAGGCCTCGTCAGAGACGCGCCAGTCACTGATCAGATCCGCAGCCACATTTGTGGCCAGTGTCAGGTCGATGACTGTTCTACTCCTGCGGGTGACATAAGTTGGCGTGGCGCCAATGTTCATTATATTCAAGTCAGTGGAAAATAAATATGTTACGAGATCTTCACCTCTTTTATTACCTGTTTCCATTCCCCATAAGGGGTGATGTGCGTTGGAGTCAGTAGCAACGATCAGCTCCCAGCCGTTGCGCTCGCACTGTGTTGTGAGTCTTGCCAGGTCTTGCGGTGGCGCGTCTTCCCCTTCGGGCATGTATGCCGACGCTAACACCAGTTCAGACAGGCTTGATGTGCTGGGCTGTATGAGCTTTATTGCAGAGAGATCTCTGGAACAGAACTCTGTTAATGGATACGTTGATATACAAGGTGATATGTAAATACATGTTCTGGGGGTGTTAGAGTCAGTGTTAGCCACTATCTTACCTCCGATGCTATAGCCCCTTCTAAAGCCCGCCTGTTCAGGTGGCTGGAAGTCGTCCAGTCTGTTCGTCAGCCTGTTTAGTATTACTCTCGAAAATGTTTTGTAAATCTGACTCAGAAGTGAGATGGGCCTGTAGTTTTTGAGTTCCCTCTTGTCTCCTTTCTTAAAGAAGAGTATTACTGCACTTCTGTTCCATGCTGACGGTGTTATTCCATTGGTTAAGACCAAGTTGAAGAGGCGTTGTAACACTCGCAAGATCGGTGTGCCTCCTGATCGTGACCTGCGAGTCACACCCTTTCTTTAGATAAAAAGTATTCTCGTTGTCATATTTTGATTTAGTAACAAAAGCTTGAAAATAACTTGCCTCCAATTTTATAAAGTCTTTTTGTGCGCGAGCAAACTTCTCTGCAGTTTTCTCGGCATCAGAAGTGACTTTAGTACGAAAAGCAGCGAAAAAGTTCCATTCGAGGTGAATGAATCCATATTCCCCTTTGAGAGTATTCATGCTTGCCATTACGTAACGATTCTTGAACTGAGCAGCGCAGTTATCGCTGAAGATATACACAAATTTAATGTTATCAGAGATCGACTTGATGTACTCAAATATTTTCTGAAGAGATGCACAGTGTATTTATTGTGGCTTAATTCATCACTTACTATGACCACTGAATGGAGTTTGTCGCTAGTCCAAATACAGCACGTGAAGAGCGTGACTTGCGCATGAGACCAATGTGCTGATTGTACTTCATCTTGACTAATGAGAGCATAATTCTCAGCAAAGTCTATTTGTACGACAGCCTTCTCATTGGTCAGGTCTGGTTTTGCATTTTGAAAGAAATCGGACTGAACATTTTTAACAAAATAATGTAGCTTGAATTTAGCAGTGCTGTCGTGTAGTTCTTCTAGTGCTTCATTAAAAGGTTTGCTCATTATGATCTGTTTTGGTCTCTGATTCTGGAAGATCCAGGACTTTCAATTAACAGTAGGATCAGAATCTAGGGTGATATCCCAAATGTTGGATTCTTTGCATACATCGCAACTGTTGGACATGCAATCTTCATTATCCACCTGTTTTAGAAGCTCTTGGTGTGTTTTTGGTAACTCTGTCGCATGTTTCGAAATAGCGAGAAGAAGATTAATGTAATTTGAGTGTGTCGTACACACGCATACATTATGAGGAGTATCATTGATAGGCAGAATGTGAGCAGGTCTCTCTTTATAAAAAACTGTCTTGCCAATACGAGGGGCATACCGAAATGATCGGGAATATAAAACAATACATACAGGAAATAACTAAATTTATTTTTATTGCTTTTCGAAGTATTCTCCGTTGCAGTTAATGCACTTTTGCATTCGTTCGAACCAATTATTATAGCAGCAATTCCAGTCCGAAGTTGACATGGTCAAAATCGTCGATTTGTATGCTTCCACTGCTTCTTCTGGACCTTGAAACCGCTGACCACGCAATAAATCTTTGATTCTAGGGAATGTAAAGTAATCATTGGGACTCAGATCAGGGCTGTATGGAGGATGATCCATTAATTCAACGTTTTCCTGCTTCAAAAACTCGCTTGTTTTCTGAGCGGTGTGAGAGCTCGCATTATCGTGATGGAGGATTATGCGTCGTTTCGGGTTACCTCTACGGAGTTCGGATATCATCTGTGGCAAACAAACCGTTGTATACCAATCAGCGGTAACCGTTCTCCGTTCCTCTAAGGGAACTGTGACTGCATGTCCTGTTTTCGCGACAAACGAAGCGACCATTTTCTTCGATACGCTGCGAGAGCGGACAACTTTTGTTGGCTTGATCTCACCTGCGAAGACCCAGACAGCCGACTGATGCTTTCTTTCTGGCTCATATGAATAGATCCATGATTCATCACCAGAGACAATGTTATAAACTGCTTTTGACTTTCCTCCGTTGAAGCGTTGCAGAGTAGACCGGCACCAATTGACACGAGCCGCCTTTTGCTCTTCGGACAAATTATGGGGCACCCAGCGGGAAACTAGCTTTCTCACTCCCAGTTCACCATGTAAAACAGTTTGTATCGCAGTCATACCTATCCCTAAAGTAGCCCGAATCTGCTCATATGTAATATGTCGGTCATCCTGTATCATTCGGCGCACAACAGCGACATTTTCTGGTGTAACCGCTGTTTTTGGCCGGCCTGTGGAAGGTACGGTGCCAAGAGAAGCACGTCCACGCCGGAATTCAGAATACCAGCGATATATTGTCGTCTGGCTAGGCGCTTCACTCTTGAATATAGATATAAGCTCAGCGAGACATTGTCCCTGAGATAATCCTCGTCGAAAGTTGTAAAAAATTATGGCACGGAAACTTGTAAGCTCCATTTTTTTATCGACCTATCAATTTCAAACTGATATTGTTCTTTAAAAAAAAATTTTTTTTAATTCTGTCAATTGTATTCGATTTTCAACTAACCAGTGTTTATTCATCAAAAAGAGTTTTTAATCTAATTAAATCGAAAGTACTCGATTACCGATCTTTTCGGTATGCCCCTCGTAGATGTTTCGGGGTAACTTTCTTTAAAAAGTTCGAAGGCTTCACGAATGCTCATAATCATTGTTCTCTTCTGGATTCGGGACTTCGTTCCAGTATTGGACTTGATTGATTTTACGTCTTTCATCCCAGGCATTTGTCTACTAATATCGTCCCTATTATAGAAATTACATATCTGTTCCTTTACTTCGTTCGTCAGTTTTCGAGGCACTGCTTTAGGGGCATTTTTGTCAGATGCAGTGACTTGGAATTCTGCAGCAATTTTTGTTACAACCTCAACTGCCTTAGTGGGACTAGCTGGTAGATTACGTTTTACTTTTGCCACAGCCTTACCCAATGTGCGAGGACTGCTGTATCTCGTACCTGTTTGTTGAATTTGTTCTTCTCTACGACGCTTTCTAGTTGCCTGCATTCTTTCTTTTGATCGGATCCTAGCCAGTATTTTCAAATCTTTATCTGCCTCCATTTTCCTTGTCATTTCTTCTCTCCGTTTTGAATCACGAGCCCTTTCTTGACAGAGATGGTCTGCATAAAGTTCAGGGTTTTCTTTTAACTTTCGCCTATATTTCTGCGAAGCAGTCTCTTTCCTTTGCTCTTCTGCCATTTTAGCCGATCTTTCTGTAAAAATATACGGAATATAATATAACCACACATTAAATATATGTCACCAATCATGCACACCATATTATTATTATTTAAAGCATAACAAAAGAATAAAATATGTGATAAATCAGGCAATACGGTTACTTGTCAAAGAGTTGCACCGGCGATCCTAACATCACGATCGCGGGTGCAACCAATTTAAGTTTAAGTAAATTTCAATTCAACTAACATTATACTCCTAAAAACGATTTAAATACCTTTGCCTTTGTTTTTTTTTTATACTTTTACAAAGTTTGAAAACTATAGGATTTCATTTCTGTGAAAAACACAAACTTTTATATCTTTTGTATCGCGGGTGCAACAAGATAACAGTGACTTTTTATATTCAATAATACTTAAAAAATAACAATAAGTACTTTCATTTTTTGGCACATAAGAATAAAACAATATTTTCACTACACATTCAGCCGGTAGAACATAACCTCAAACTGTCGGTAACAGCTCTTTCGCGCCAGTGTTGCCACGTTGTGATTTTGCAGATTCAGCCAATTCTTCGAATGATAATGTTTCTAAGCGCGCCAAAAATTTAAATATGAAGTAAAATAAAAAATGTTTTAATAAATTTATACCTTTTTCTTTGTACCGATATAAAAAAAAGTAACAAATAGCGTGATTTAGAAATTCATGTCAAAAATCGTCTATAGCGGAATCGCCCATATGTACCTTTTTCATTTCCACGATCTTTTCGTTTTTCTTCTCTAGATAAAACTTTCTCTTACAAATGTGTGTCGTATTTTTATTGACTATCTTATCTGTTAGCTTCTGGACACTGTAAGCATTGATTAAATAAGTCACATTGGTCCTTCTTTGGTTTAAAAAAAACTACTGTTAATCTCAGTAGTGAATATCTTGTAAAACTTATTGAATTTTAGTGTAATTGTTCTAGAACTATCGATGTAATATCGTGTAGTTGGGGCTCCAAAAAAATAAGACTCGGTTAGGTGAAATAGATCTGATGTGGTCTTTCATATCTTGAATAATATTTGAGTCAACTTTTATGTTTTCCTCTAAGATCTTTTTCCATGAAACCATAGGTATCTGTCTTGTTTTTAATGGTGCGAATCATACGATTGGTAATGTTCAAAGTATGCAAGAAAATGCTTTACACACTTGTCGTTTCTTATTCATCATCACCAGCCGGGAAACGTCCACTTCTAGAACTAGGCCTCCTTCACGGTATGCGCCATTGACCGGTCCCGAGCCACCTGCATACAGTTTCTTGTTATCTACTGTAAAATAAAATGCGTGATTAAATTTTGTTGGAATTTTGTGCATTTGAATAACGATATTTGTAGTAATCTCAGTTATACAAAAATTGATCTAAGAGCGTTGAAGAGTATGATTGAATTCCCTTTTTTTATTAATTCATCTCTGATGATCGTTGATATTTTCTCGACATTTCATCCTAGACTTTAGAGACCACGGAGGTTTCAAGGAGCGTGCTTTAATTTGACGCTTGGACTTAGACATAGATGTGTGAGCTTGCTTACTATTTCTTGCTTTTAGCGGCCGTCTGTTTCAATTTTGTAAAATTTATTTTCCTTTTTCTGCTGTTGGGTAAAAAAGAATTGTCTTCTACTTCACTACTGCTACTGGATGAACTTTTGCTGGAGGAACTACTACTGAATGAATTACGACTAGATAACATCCCTCATTACTTATTTTGAGGTTTTTTTCCTTTTTTTTCATGTTGCCATTGGATCATTTTTTACATATCGCTTCCTGTATTAAATTTGTAGTAGTTATTCTCAGTAAACAAAAGACATACCCTGAACTTGATTTGATGTCATTTTGACCACAAAATAAGCTTGGGCAGTAAAAACCTGAAACAATTAGATCATAACATTAAAATTTAACGTCATTTCTAAGAAACCAGATACCAAAATCTAAAAGTGTTTTATAAAATAGAGACATATTTCAAGAAGTGTCTTACTATTTGTACTTATTTTTACTACTAAAGAGGCTGAATCTTTAAAACATCAGTAAATTTTCATATACGTGTAGTCTTAAATAGACCTATTCTTAAAATTGTCGTTCTTCTTTTCTTAAATTTTATTACTAAAGAGACTCAATCTAAAAACGGTCATTAAAACCTAATAAATATTTTGTGATAAACAGACTTATTTCAAAAAAGAGTCTGTTTAGCTCATTAAATAAGATGAACTTACCTTCAGAAAATTTGCAACAAACTGCCACAATCCGAAATTCGTCAATGTTAAACATACCCACTCGCGAGCACTTCTGACGCAACACTAATTCGGTCTCTTTCACACAACATGCATAGATGAATAGCGCGATCAACTAAAGTGACCGATGATGTACACATTGTCCCTTTCTTACTCATAATTCGGGCTCTTTTTCACCACAGGGTTTTAGAGCAGGCTTTTTAAGGTCAGTTTATAGAAGAATCAGAAATTACCGGAATTTTGAGTTAGGTCACTTTCATTCTAAGGGTGCGATATGTTGATCGCCCATATATCCTGAAAATGGTCAATATGTTGTGAGTTATACCAGTTCGAAGATAAAGTTAAAACATATGTACCTTTTGCGGAATTATCGTTATTGGATTTTGAATATTTGCAGCTTCTATTGCTGAATTATACGAGGGGCATACCGAAATGATCGGGAATATAAAACAATACATACAGGAAATAACTAAATTTATTTTTATTGCTTTTCGAAGTATTCTCCGTTGCAGTTAATGCACTTTTGCATTCGTTCGAACCAATTATTATAGCAGCAATTCCAGTCCGAAGTTGACATGGTCAAAATCGTCGATTTGTATGCTTCCACTGCTTCTTCTGGACCTTGAAACCGCTGACCACGCAATAAATCTTTGATTCTAGGGAATGTAAAGTAATCATTGGGACTCAGATCAGGGCTGTATGGAGGATGATCCATTAATTCAACGTTTTCCTGCTTCAAAAACTCGCTTGTTTTCTGAGCGGTGTGAGAGCTCGCATTATCGTGATGGAGGATTATGCGTCGTTTCGGGTTACCTCTACGGAGTTCGGATATCATCTGTGGCAAACAAACCGTTGTATACCAATCAGCGGTAACCGTTCTCCGTTCCTCTAAGGGAACTGTGACTACATGTCCTGTTTTCGCGACAAACGAAGCGACCATTTTCTTCGATACGCTGCGAGAGCGGACAACTTTTGTTGGCTTGATCTCACCTGCGAAGACCCAGACAGCCGACTGATGCTTTCTTTCTGGCTCATATGAATAGATCCATGATTCATCACCAGAGACAATGTTATAAACTGCTTTTGACTTTCCTCCGTTGAAGCGTTGCAGAGTAGACCGGCACCAATTGACACGAGCCGCCTTTTGCTCTTCGGACAAATTATGGGGCACCCAGCGGGAAACTAGCTTTCTCACTCCCAGTTCACCATGTAAAACAGTTTGTATCGCAGTCATACCTATCCCTAAAGTAGCCCGAATCTGCTCATATGTAATATGTCGGTCATCCTGTATCATTCGGCGCACAACAGCGACATTTTCTGGTGTAACCGCTGTTTTTGGCCGGCCTGTGGAAGGTACGGTGCCAAGAGAAGCACGTCCACGCCGGAATTCAGAATACCAGCGATATATTGTCGTCTGGCTAGGCGCTTCACTCTTGAATATAGATATAAGCTCAGCGAGACATTGTCCCTGAGATAATCTTCGTCGAAAGTTGTAAAAAATTATGGCACGGAAACTTTCTCTTGTAAGCTCCATTTTTTTATCGACCTATCAATTTCAAACTGATATTGTTCTTTAAAAAAAAAATTTTTTTTAATTCTGTCAATTGTATTCGATTTTCAACTAACCAGTGTTTATTCATCAAAAAGAGTTTTTAATCTAATTAAATCGAAAGTACTCGATTACCGATCTTTTCGGTATGCCCCTCGTAGTTTGTAGCTGGTTTCTTTTGAAAGCAAAGTTGTTGTTTATTAAGTATGATGGGTTTGCACTCGGCCTTCATCTCACCTGATGGTGTCGACAAGGCCGTTGGGTGGTAAGTGTGCACACCCAGATGCGTCGACGTCACGAGCCCTACCTCTATATTTAATATTTCTCCACGCAGGCTGTTAAAGTCACTCAAATGAGATCTCGTTTTTTAGAAACTCTCTTGTAAGCAGTTTTATACAAAAACTTGTTTACAAGTAAATAGTGTTTAGCTTTATTTTTGACTGACACAATATGGTTATCGCTCATTATTGAACAATATCTAGACTCAGGAAACTAGGGAATTACACAGAAATAAAAGGGGCGCGTGTTCTACACGATCGTATATTCAAGATGACAGACTATTTCACTTAAGAATACCTACATTGCACCTCCACACATAATCACAAACTACAACTTAATACTTGGAAAATTGCGTGGTGCATTTGCTAATCCAAACGGCATACGGTTATATTTGTACCGTCCGTCCGGGGTGACCAGGAGCAGTTTTCTCTCTATCTAGACTGCCGGAATGGGTATCTGATGATAACCAGATGCTAGGTCGAGAGTCGTAAAGATTGTTTCACAAGACAGTTGGTCCAGCAAGTCTTCGATCCTTGGAAGGCGGTAATGGTCTCTGCTAGTATTAAAATTGAATGCGCTATAGTCCAAGCACTGTCTCTTCTCGTCGGACTTCTTTTGCACCAATACTATTGGGCTAGCATAATGTAAATTCGATTCGCAGACTATAACACACTTAAACATTTCATCGACATTATTATGTACATACTTCCGCTCAGAATGAGATAGGCGATATGGTCTATGTACGACCGAATCAGAATCTTTTAACCCGGAAGCACTCGCGCCTTACATATATTTCCATACAAGTATGATACCAGAATCGATTACTTTTGTTGTGATACTACTCGAGTATAGTGTCGATACGTTTGTTTCAATACCATATCCCTGCTGAAATTATGTACGTTATAAAGGTATATCACATTTCTATCTCACTTCTTTGACTGAGATTTCGTAGAGAATCCCCGCACTACGGTAAAGAACGTTTAACGTCAAGGTAACTTTCAATTATTTAGGCACTAGGAACGCCAACAATATAACAAAGAGATTTATTCTAAATAATTCAGTACACATTTAAGTAATTTTCAAGGTGAAACATGTATTTTATAATTATTTTATATGATAAAAAAATTCTATATAACAAAAAAATATATAAGCAACATGAAAATATGCTAAATTTGGCATAAAATATGATACATTGACAATACTGTCTACAACTGACGTTTTAACTGCCAAATCGTTCAAACTAAAAACTCAAAGAACAAATCCCATACAGCCAAGTTATTTGTACTGATTTTGCTTTATTTGAATACCATTACCTAAAAATTTATTAAAAAATTGCGGAAAATTAAAAGTATGTATCCTTTAAATACATATAATAAAATTAACTAAAACTTCCCTTCGTGCTTTAACAGGCTTAGGACTGGCAGTTTCTTTTTTAACGTGTACGAGGTAAATTAAACCTGCCCGAAACTGGCGCACTTAAAAGTTTGAGTTGATTTTAAGCCTTATTTACAAAGCAAGCATATTTACAAATCGTATATATACAATTTTACATATATGTACAAGTTTCTAACTTTTTGAATTTTGGTTTGTTTAAATACATATAATAAAATCAAATAAAACTTCCCTTCGTGCTTTAACAGGCTTAGGACTGGCAGTTTCTTTTTTAACGGGTACGAGATAAATTAAATCTGACCGAAACTGGCGCACTAAAGTTTGAGTTGATTTTAAGCATTGTTTACAAAGCAAGCATATTTACAAATCGTATATATACAATTTTACATATATGTACAAGTTTCTAACTTTTTGAATTTTGGTTCAGAAAGACCAGCTGCTGTTTTTTTCGGACTCCAAGCCTTGATCATCTCTCAGTTAGAATATTCCCCGCTGCTGAGAATACCCTTTCACACGTCACTGATGATGCTGAACTTTGTACAAATTTGGATATATTTTTTTATGTGACCGCCACCACTGCAACGGGCACTCGTCTCTTTCGACACCAATTCGCGTACACGGCGTTTCGTTTCATCAGCCACGAAATTATCTGAGAAATAAAACTTAAAGCGCCGATCTAAAAACATAGCGCTAGTGAAAATTTTGCTTCGGTTTAGATTCTGGAATCGTGCGCACACTTTGCTTATTAAATCTCGCCTAACTTCTTCAACGATTGGCATGAAGACGTCTTCAGTGGCAAGTTTTTCCAGGGCAGCTATAAGTCCCCTAGTGATGGGGATCACCAGGCTCCCTGGAACATATTTTTGGCCGCTAATCTCGTTCGTAACTTCTTCAAAAGGCTGTAAAACTTTGGTCAGCCCTTCAATGACCATCCACTCGTATGCCGTTAAGGAGGGAATATTCAAATTTACAAGTTCACTATTATTTGGCTCTTTAATGGTAACTAGTCTTTGAAGCATTTTGTACGTGGAGTTCCAACGAGTTGGAACATATGGCGAACATCTGAATCTTAGATTGCTCCATCCTACGCTGCTTTTAAAAAAATATCTTACTATGTCTTTACATTTGGTCAGTATTTCTAACAAATCTGGTTTTTCCAACGCACTCTTTACTGCTAAATTTAAGGAGTGTGCATAACATGGGAAATGTCTCCACCCTAACTCAACATCAATGGCTCTTTTTATATTGGCTCCATTGTCGGACACGCACAAAGACACTTTCTCCGTGAGCTTCCATTCATCCGTAATGCGCTTGATTATAGCTGTTATATTTTGCGATGTGTGTGCGTCTTCCAACGGCACGCAGGCTAAGAGCACGGCGCGGCGCCTCCAACTCTCAGGCTGCTCTGTTGCGTTTTCGCAACACCGCTGAAACAGTTTCAGCATATCCAACTTAGTGGGTGCAAACACTTGAACTAATCTTATCAATTATATAATCCTAAGCTGAGCTGATCTTCCAGTCATAAATATGAAGTGCGACTTGTGTCGTAGGACTTGTGAGATATATTCAAACATTCCTACAGCAAGTTCCTCAGTAATTTCATAAGTGGTTGATCAGTTAGACGATTCATTAGTCATCCTCCATGCGAATTGAAGGCCTGATCTCATCTCAGCAGTATTCAACCTCTCTTCCTAGAATCCCTACCTAAACATTAAAATATTATTAAATGTCCTAGGTAAAGCCAACCATTGCCTGTTCTTCACTTGCAACTACAATTCGATGAACGACTGAAGAATCCTCGTACCACTACCTTAGTTGGGGAAGGTATAAAATTTAGTAAGCATAATTGTTAATGTACACAAAATAGTACTGTCAACAATTAAATAAAGAAAAGCTACTTAAATTTGTTAGTGAAGGTAGAGATCTTGCAGCAGCGGCAACATCCATCTCAAGCCGTCTAGGGTGACCATCACCGAAGGAAATCAGTTCTACTCGCAACCCTGCTGGCCCAATCAGGTAGCAGATTCGTATGCAACCCTGGAACGTGAAATAAAATTTATGGACAATATGATGTTCTCAATGACAGTAACTATGATTTACAAAATTTAAATCCTTTTAATTGATTATTCAAAGTTTCCCCAGTCTCTTCATAACAAGACTTGGGCCAACCTTCTAATTAATAACAAACACTTGTGTGTTTGTTTGATAGTGACCACCCTTCTCCCCAACAACAATGTTCACCAGAGAGATTCGCCTAGCAATAACTACCTGTAAGTTAACTTCAGTCAAAACAAGAAATGGACATAATATAATTGCGAAACTAATGATAGGCTCTTTAATCACCCTGGTGAAGGTTTTTATGTCATTATCCTCGTCCTCCTTATATATTTTTTATAAAATTTCTTAAATGTTATTATTACATTACAATACTTATACTAAAACCTCATTCTTACTTGTTATCTTTTAAGGTCTATTGGACAATATAATTGAATTTTTATATATGTCTTATTTCTCATTTTCCTTGCTAGATTACAACCTTGTTGCCACTAGTTAGCATTAGTTACCTTGTTTTTTTTTTCTCTTTAAATAATTAATAATGCACAAACTGAATTACTAATTTAAAGTTTACTAGTATAATTACTGTATGAACCCTATAACTTAAATAACAAAGCAATTACTTTTTTTTCTTCCACTTAACTCTATTAACACTTAACTAAATTTTTCAATCACAAAATACAGAAACCAAATTATTTGTAATATCTAGATAGGTGAATGGCATTAAATTTACCCCTAACCTGTTTGGTTACTGGGTCCATTAAAATATATACATTAGTAAAGGGAACCTCTGCTATGACATATGGGCCTTCATATAATAATTCAAATTTCTTAGTTATCTTTAACTTAGCATCAGATTTGTTACATTTTCTAATTTTAATGTAATCACCTATTTCAAATTTCACCATTTTATGGGTTCTATTAAATTTAATGCGTCTGCCTTCACTGGCTTTAAGTAAATTTTCTCTTACTTGTTTCCGAACGTGTTCTACCTCTTTAGATATTACGGTAGTGCCAAAACTGTTGTCAATAGTTAACTTAGTTCCAAATCCATACAGTATTTCATTAGGGGTGAATCCAGTGCTTTCATGATAAGTGTTATTATACAAATCCTCCACTTTTGGTAGTAAGGTAGCCCAGCCTCTATGATTGTTGTGACAATAGGTTCTAAATATTCTCCCTAGTTCTTTGTTAACTCTTTCTGTAGTATTAGGACGTGGGTTTCGAACAGTGGTGTATATGGGTTTAATTCCCCAATCTTTCAAATTTTTTTTCCACACGTCACTAATAAATTGACTACCGTTATCTGTCATGATGACCTTATTGATTATTTGTACAAACTGCCGAATCTTAGTCACAACAGCCCTAGAGGTTGCCTTCCGTAAATCATAAAGCTTTACATATTTAGTTAACGAATCCTGAACTACCAGAATATACGAAGCTACAAACCTTCCTGAAGGTAGGGGTCCGTATAAGTCTGCCATCATGCCATTGGTTTACATTCTTTGACATTTGGCATATGTGACAATAACGAATAATTGCTTTTATATCTCTTCTCATATTTTCCCAATAACATCTACTTTTAATGTACTGTAATATTTTATACGCTCCTTGGTGTCCCATTTCGTTATGAACTTGAATAACTACATCTTCTCTTAATTCTTTTGGCAAATATACTACCTTACTTTGGTCAGTAGGTTTCACAAAATATAATATTCCATTTTCAATTTTACAATGACGGGCGATTCGGCCAATCTTGTCCCCATGTTGTTCAATTTCCCCTTTTATTGTTTTTACATCATCATCATTTTCTTGATAATTAGCAATATTTCTTAATTTATTTGTCAAAGAACGATTTTTCCCTGATTCCATGTACATTATTATTTCTGGGCATTTTGCTTTGTCATCCTGCACGGAACCCCCGTGAGGCGGAAACCTGGACAATATATCTACTGCTATATTGTCTTTTCCCCTTACATGTTCTACTTCATAGTTAAATTGCTCGAGATACAAAATCCAACGTGTAATCCGGTTGTTATATCGTGGGCTTCAAGCTAGAGGGGCGTATAAGCAATACCCTTACTTTTCAGGAGACACAAAAAACTTAAGTTTTTTTTCAATGTATCTCTTTATCTGAAAATGTGCATGTGTCTACGAAAGTACTTTCTTAATAACGTGATATTATCATTTTCTTTGTAAGTATTTAAAAACTCGCAATATTGCACTTACTTCCATTTGGCTCGACAGTTATAGGCAAACCGTATGTTTCAGTTTCTCAGAAAACGCTTTTATCGGATGGACGTAAAATACAAAATATTTTTACGCAATTAAATATTTAAAAAAAACAGCTGAACTTAGTTCAAGTATCGTGAAAATTCATTAATAAATATTTTTTAATAATTAAATGCAGTATTTCTACCATTTTTGAAGATTACACGTCCGTCTGGCTTGTCAAAAATATAAAATTGGTTTTGTTTCAAGACAGACGTAAGGACTATTCCTGAATAGTCCTTACGTCTGTCTTGGAACAAAACTATCTTTATGAAATTAACCCTGGTTAATTTCGATGGCAGTGAAATAAAACAAGGCACAAAAATAGTTTAAAATTATTATTACGAGGGTCAAGTAAAAAATAAGGTTCCCACATTTTTTCTGGTGTAACGCATTTTTTATTATAATCGAGGAGTACACCATCTGAAAGCTTGTACTTTAAACTATTTTTCTACATAGTTGCCAGATTTTTCTATACATTTTTGCTGACGAGTTATCCACTTTTGAAAACCCTCTTCGAAGAACTCCGCCGCCAGGCCGTTGAGGAAGTTTGTGACCGCTTCCTGTACCTCTTCGTCCGATCTGAAGCGACCTTGCGATAACCCAGTTTTTCCGTCAAAACGTTGTCAATTGTTTTTTCACAGACTTCAGGAACTTGGGCAGCCAGCTCCCGAAGCGTTACTCGCCGATCCTCGAGGAGAATGCGCTCGATCTTCGCCACGACTTCGTCGGATACCGATGGCCTCCCGCTCCTTTCCTCGTCGTGGACGTCTGTGCGTCCTTCGGAGAACTCCCTACACCATTTGCGGACGTGTTGAACGCTGATGCAAGCTTCGCCATACACTTCTTGCAACTGCCTATGATTTTAATAGGTTTTACCTTTTTTGCGTGTAAAAAACGGATAACTGATCGAATCTCACACCTGGCGGTGACAGCGATTGGGGGCTTCATCTCGGGTGGCTGTCAGGCCGGCACTGAGCGTCGTACTGACTTCGTCCGGGTGGGAGAATAAAGCTCGGGAACCAAGGAACACGGCGGTGTTGCCAGATTTCTCATAGCATGTCGCGCGGCGAGTGTACAGCGCTGGGAACCTTTTTTTTTTACTTGACCCTCGTATTTAAAAAGAAACTTGGAACAATTAAACTTTTAAAAGCAAACAAAAACTTAGCATAGGTATAATTAACGCTCTAGTACTATAAAGTTAATTATGGTTTCTTTGGTCGTATTCAGCATTCACGAATTACAGAGATCTTGATAATCTTAAAGCTAAGAATAGTTTTAAACTAGGTTATTAAAAAAAGTTGTTTACCTAAATAGAAACAAAATAAACAAACTAAAAAAACTGCTAAGTATAAAAATATCTATAAAGATGAAAAACATGAATAGTATTAAACTTGGTTACCTACCTATTGAAAAATAGATGTTTACCTTAACAGAAACAAAATAAACAAACTAAAAATAACTGCTAAGTATAAAAATACTTTCTTTCTTTCTTCTTTCAAAGGTAAGAAGTTCAAACATCTATGTAGGTTCGAACTTACTAATTCTTTTTCCCTGACCGACGTCTTAAATATGAGGCTCGTGTTGCAGATAATTCCAATTCGTCATCATCTTGACGAGGCGTAGTCTGAGGCAACGATCCTGATACAGACTGAACAGGTAGTTTTTCGTAGTAGTAGTGATGATTCTTGGGTATCGTCCCATCTCGACACATTTCCATCAGATCTTTATGTTTTGCTTGTTTCAACGAAATTTGTCCTGGGTACAGTTTTGCAAGATTCGAATTATGTTCCGATCTAGTCACTCTCTCCTTTAATTTTACCTCTTTGAATTCTTCCCAGTAATCATATTTGAAAAAAAACGAATGGGGAATGTCTTTATTAAATCGTAACCATCTTACGTTAGCCCATTGCAAAACAATGCCATCAGTGGCTTTCATTGTATTTGGAATAATAGTACTTCGCAGTGATTTGAAATCCAAAAAATCGGTGTGTTCCATAACTTGAACATTATATGGGTTGTCTTTACGAGCTAGTCGTATGACATTTTGCCAGTCATCAGGGATGTAGATTTTGGCATACTCAGAAGCTCGTTCAATTGTCGAGTGCATGTTGTCGCACTCCATGTAGGTGTGACCGGGTTCAAGAAATTTATAGTCAATGACTCTAATCTCATTGTCAGGTGATGTAATGACATAATTGAGCATAGCAACAAGCACAGAATTTCTATTCTGCCCTGGACAGCAGTCAGAAAATAATATCAGGTGATTGACGTTGGAGAGATTTGAGATGTAATTATAGAGACATGTCGATACTTCGTTTGATCCGCGGTTGCCTTCATATTCCGGCCAAAAATAACAATAACCCTGTTTAGTCGCTGCATTGTGAATTGTGAAATTCATGCTACCTAACTTCCGTTTATAAAATACAGGCTTTCCTAAAACCAAAGGACAATATAGCACTGCTTCAAAGTCAAAAGTACAAACATGCGAGCGACTATCTTCTATTGCTTTAATTTTATCCGATTTTTTTTCTTCCTGTGCATAGTATTTTATGTTAACATGCTCTTCATATTCTTCTTGTTTCGCCTTTTGTTCTTCTTCAGTTAATTGCTCATATTTGTTACACCAACACTGGTCTTTTCTTGGTTTGTGGAAACCTATATTCTTGTTTAAAATTAGTTCTTTATACGAAGTTTTTCCAATGGGTTTCTTATGATTCTCTAAACATTGCTGCTTATATAATTCGTACATTTTTTCTTTGTTAAGAATGGTCTCCAAATAAATCTTTTTTGTATCTTTACGGCACCAATGAGAAGGCACTTTTGGAATGTGATCATTAGCAAACTTCATGTTGTCTTCGTTAAATTTGTTGCAAGGTATGTGATGACCTCTTTTATCAGGGGAAGGTATATTACCCACTCCTCGGCGCGCTTTTTTCAAAGCAGTACGGACCATCTTGTCACTGATATCCAGTGTACGAAGAAAAAAAGGTTGATACACATTTATCGTTTCCGAATTGATCTTGAAACTGTAATTCAAAGTGAATTTCCTTCTCGAGTTGGTCACACGTGATCCTATTGCTTCAGTTGAAACCACGTTCGATACTATAAAATCCCTTTGTCTTTCAATACTACCCAAACCCCAAAATGATAAATGAATATTTTCTCTTGTACTATTATCAATTTTTGTATGACAAGCTCGTTGACACTTACAATTTTCATTGCCACACTTTTTTGCCGGTACATTTTTTCCTTGACTTGATATGTATGTTTCACCGCAATTTTTCTTCGTTTTTCTAATGTTTTTCTTCCAATTTTCCGGTATTTTTCTTTTGCATCTTTTCACTTTTTGACGATCAAGGTTACTTTCAACTGTGGGTGATTCTTCTATTTCTTGTGGATTAGTAATGCTGACTGGTTGTTCAATTTGAACAAAAGATGAGGACGTGATGGGTGACATTGGCGAGCACTGATTTTCCTCGTCTTCAGGTTGGTAATTAGGGTCTGCTACAGAGTCATCGCTGTCATCAATGAAAGTTTGCAGATTCTCGTTAAGTGGGTTTTCAGAAGTTTCTAGAATGCTAGGGCTTCCTATTGAGTGTATGGATGCTATTGGCGTAAAAAGCGGTGTAAGTTGTTTTTCTATTGATGGAACTGATGATTCTAGTAGTTCGTAATCCTTGTTTGTTCTAAATACTGACAATGGTGATTTACTGGAATATAATATTGGAAAATTAGAGTCATCACCGTTAAAGCCTAAATTTTCCATTTCGGCTATTGTCGCTCGTTGTTCTGTTGTAAGTGGCGATTCTCGTTGTACCTCCGTATGTGAAAAAATCATTGGCGATCCCATACGTGACGAAGGCTCAGAATGCAAAATCTCCATCTGCTCTTCAACCGAGGTCGGTGAATCTTCATGATTTGATTGAGTCTCTAAAAAAAAAACTTAGTATAGTGTTAAGCCATTTGAAATAATTATTTACACAATGTCATTATTTATTTATTTTTACAACTTTAGTACAATAGTTAGCACTCACACATGAGACGTGACAGTAATTAGTTAACCTACAGGTTACCTATGCCCTAGGAAAACCGTTCATGTTAATCGCGCGATAAGAGTGGTTTCAAAGTCAACCTGTATAAATTGCAGAAACAACATACCATACCTACATACAAGCGTTGGCAGCCCAGAGGCTTTGGTGTCGGACTTCGAACGAGAGGTCGCGGGTTCGAATCCCACCATTGCACTATCGTCGTAAACACACTACTAACAAACTACACAAGCCTTCCTATTAGTACTGCAAGTGGCTATTAGTATCTCATAAATTCAATTCTTACCGACTACATAGTGTACCTACAGAGAACGCCACACAACCTGTATTTTTTTAGATTTTCTACTTTAGCACGACGGTCTAAGATTCATTTCAGATTGTGGAAATTGGACAGTTTTGTATAGGTTGACAGGGTATTTACTGTAACTGTACTATATTCGCGTTAAGATTGCAGTGTCATTAGCGCAGTGGAGTGCAATAATAATAATAATATAATCTTATTAAATATTTGATATAAATATGAAAATTTTTAAGAACCTAAACCCAAACGGGTCATTGGAATTGCCTAAGTAACAAACAAACCCAACAATTAACAACAACAATAACATACCAACTTACTTGTTTTGATAATTATTACTAGGTAAAATGATAACTTACCATGTAGCGCTAAACGAAGAATAGTTTTGATCCTATTCATTGTTGTGTCCGTTTCTATATTCCACCTGTCCACTCTATACGGCCGACTATTGAACACTGCGGGTGCGCGGGCGGATGGAGCGCGGCGGGAATTCAAGGTCGTATACGCATACGTCTTTTTGGCATGACATTTTATTGGTAATCAAAACAAATTCGAAAGTCGTATGAACATACGTCTATATGGCCCGACATTATATCAAAGTCAAAGTCAAATCTTTATTCGTAAACATAGGTAATACAGTACATGGTAGTAGGTAACAGTTGTAGATCTGCTATGTTTCGTCCTTAGCGGACATACGCAGTTATACTTTAATATACTTATTAACTAGTATTACATATTGCAAAATTTTGTCAAAAGTAGGTGGCACAGTAGTAAGACGGAAGTTTCTATTTGTCAGCAAAAAAATCTTTCACTGTGTAGTATGGCTGTCGCACAGGTGTTTATACAGAATAGATTTCAGTTCTTTGATGTTATTGCAATCTTTAATTTGTAGTGGCATTTTATTATATATTTTTATAGCCATAGCAAATACGCTTTTGTGATATAGGGCAGTTTTCGCGGGATTGTTCATTAGGTTGTGTTGCCTTCGTGTGCTATACACATGTCGAAATTTATTTGGATTTAATTTAACAAAAAGTACTATCTCATATATGTATAGACATGGCAAGGTTAGTATATTTAGTTCTTTAAAGCATTCTCGACAGCTATCAGTTCGGCGTAGATTGCAAATTGCTCTTACACATCTTTTTTGAGCTCTAAAAACATTTATTACTTCTGTGGCATTCCCCCAAAATATTATTCCAAACCTGAGCACAGATGCTACATAGCCATGGTAGGCCGCCATTACTGCACTTTTGCTGACAACTTTGTTCAGCATATATAGTGCATACGATTGTTGGTTTATTTTATCGCGTAACTTTTCTATTTGAGTTGTCCACCTAAGTTTACTGTCAATATACAAACCTAAAAACTTTGCTACACTAACTTCATCAATCCTTTCATCCTTATAATTGATATTTAAATTATTGATTTTATTTTGTCGTTGATTAAAGTTCATTATTTTTGTTTTTTTAATGTTAATGAAAAGGTTATTTTGTTTCATCCAATTAATAATATATGTATTGTTTAAGTTAATGTCATTTTCATATGTAGATGTGTCATTACCATTGTATAAAACTGTACTATCGTCCGCAAATAGAACCATTGGGAATTTTGATGATTTTGGTAGGTCGTTAATATATATAAAGAAGAGAAATGGGTCCTAATACGCTTCCCTGTGGCACTCCGTAGCGTACCGTTCGTGCTCGTGACGAGTACGTGGTCTGTATTTTAGTCATGGGGCACAATTTGTCAACATTAGTTATCTGTTTTCGATCAGTAAGGTAGCTTTCAATAAGTTTCAGAGTATTACCTCTTACCCCATACGCGTTGAGTTTATTTAGCAAGATTTTATGGTCTACGAAGTCAAATGCTTTTGACATGTCCATATATAGTGCCATGACCGGTAGGCGCATGTCCATTCTTAATATAATTGTTTGAAGGAATTCGTAAATTGCCATATTTATTGATTTGCCTTTCCGAAAACCCATCTGTTCATCAGCAAACAATTTATTTTTCTCGAAGAAATTATATAGGCTGCTGTATATAACTTTTTCAAATATTTTTGCAAATACTGGTATCAAAGCCACTGGTCTATAATTATCCATGCATTGTTTATCGCCTTTTTTGTGTATAGGTTTTACTATAGAAAGTTTTAATTTTTCAGGAAAAATTCCACCTTCGATACTAAGGTTTATTATGAAGCTCAGCATTGGCGCAATATATTTTGACACTGCTTTAACAACCTTTGTGCATACATTGTCATGACCTGTGCTGTTTGTATTTTTTAAATTGATTATTATATCATATATGTCACGCGGTATAGTTGGAATCATAAAGAGTGAATTTGGAATTGCAGAGTATAAGTAAGAGTTTGTTATTCTGTTCGCAGATGTTGTTTTAACTTCTACTTGGTCAATATAAAAATCATTAAAAGCCTCTGCAATTATTTTAGGGTCAGTACAGGAGTTGTCGTTAATTTTTATTAAGTCTATGTTGTCTTTTGGTAATTCTAATTTAGATTGATTTATAATTTTCCATGTTGCTTGAGATTTGTTTTTGGAATTGTAAATGAATTGATCATTTTGTACTTTTTGTGTAGTTTTTATGACTTTTTTCAACTTTTTTGCATAAGTTATGTATTTTGTTTTGTTTGATTTATTAGGTTCTTTCAAGTATTGCCAGAGAAGATTTCTTTTTCTCTTAGTACAGTGTCTAATCCCTTTGGTTATCCACTTTGCTCTTTTAGAGGTTTTAACTTTTATTTTTATGACAGGAAAACACAAATCATAGAATAGTATAAACAAGTCGTAAAAGTGGTTAAAGGCTTGGTTGGAATCGCTACTCTTATATACATCATTGAATGATAAGCTGCATATGCAATTCGTAAATTTTTGTATGTTACTATTGGAATAGTCTCTGCGTTCAGCAAACCAATGAGTGATCGTACATGTCTTTTTTACTGGACACGTCAATAATTGAGCAGTGTGGTCAGAGACAGCAAGTTCGAATATTTCAGCCACACATCCACGAATATTGTGAATAACGTTATCTATACATGTTCCACTAATTGGTCGAGTGGGACCATTAATCCCTAGTTTTAAGTTGTTACTCGTGATGATGTCTTTAAATTTAGAGCTATAAGTTGTGTTGCGTAATAAATTTATATTAAAGTCACCACATATCACTACTTTATTGCGTTTTTTATTTACTAATTCCAATATGTCATATAATTTATTTATAAAAATGTCAAAATTTCTTACAACTTCTTTACTTTTAAGTATTCGGTAAACACATATATTGTTGGTCATATGAAAATCGATAATCGTATCAAATCGTATGTACGTACGACTTTGTGGTCCGTTACACAATTCGTCATCAATGGTTACGACCGCGGTACGTCTTTTTGGCATGAAAATAATATCTGACTTCAGTTATACGCCTAAAAGTATGTTATTAATATCTTCTAAAGTAATTAACTTACAGATAAGAAAAAAACAGAGGTGGTGTATCGATAAACTTAGAAATAAGTGACGTAATAAAATAAAAACGCTTTTTTTTTTATACGCCCTTCTGGCTTGAAGCCCGCGATATAATTTCCAAGTCTTCACGAATGTCAATGCTTTATGATCGGTTCGTATAACAACTGTTGCCCCTCGCAAATATGTTTCAAATTTTCGTAGGCAGTAAATGACTGCCCAAAACTCTTGCTCAGTAACAGTCCATTTCAACTCGGGTCCTTTAAGTGACTTGCTACAGTACCCTAAGATTTTCATTTCTTCTTTATCATCGTACTGATACAGCACTCCTGCAAGGCCTATACCGGAACTATCTGTCTGCAGATAATAAGGCTTACTATTATTTGGGTGATTTAACATAATAGTATTCAAAAAAAAATCCTTCATCTTATCAAATACTGTCTGTGCTTCTTGATCCCATCTCCAATGTTGTCCCTTTCTCAACAAGTTACATAATGGTACTGCAGTCGTGCTGTAATCAGGGATGAATCTTCGGTAGTAGCCTCTACTTTCAGCAGAAGCAGAATCAGTTTGAATGCCTTATGTGGTTATTATATGCCCTAACATTTTTACCTCTTTGCATATGAATTTACATTTTTAGAAGTTGCACGTGAGACCAGCGTCCTTTAGTTTACCCAAAATGACGTTTATATCCCCTAAATGCTCCTCTAGGGTTCCGCTTGTTAAAATAGCAAGATTGTCAAGGTAATTGGTACAGAACTCCCGCACATTCGGCCCTAAAATGATATCCATTGCCCTACTGAAACTACCAACAGCTGTCTTTAATCCTTTTGGCAGAACGTTATAAATGTATGATTTTCCATTAAATGTGAATGGGCCGTTCAAGTATTACGTGAGCAGATTTCTTACCATTTTTTACCCCCCCGCCCCCCTTGTCATCAAAAGTAAGCAAAGGACTTACCCCCTCCCCCTATGCTTACGTAAACATTTTTAGTAATAAATGTTTTTTTATATTGTTATTTTTAAAATAGGAAAATTTATGAAAATATTAGGTTTAACTGATATACATAGAGTAAATGACAAAAAATATAATCAGAAATAAAGAACATAACTAACATAAAGAATATTTTCGGAACACATTAACAGTCTTCAGTCCATGAAACCTGAATCCATGATTCTAAGTTATCGATGACATTGGATTGCTGCTCAGTGTTGTGAGTCTGCTCACTTTCATCCGATTTTGGAATGTCTACGTCACTCTCATCGAGCCATTCAACATCTTGGTGCTCTAAATTTTGAATAATGCACATCAGTTCATTAGCACGACGAGCAGCGACTCTTTCAGGTCTAACTTTTCCCTCTGTGGGCGTGTTTACTTTTTTATGGATCTTCTCGATGTGACGATTTAATGATTTGACGGAAGCATGATAAAGACCACACATTTTGCATGTTCGGCTTGAGAGCCTCAATTTTACCGTCGGACAAAAATAATCGTAGGGCATTTGCAAAAAATCTTTGAGGGTAGTACTCAAGCGTAGAGCTAAATTGACTGGAAGATCAAGAAATTGTCCTCCTTCATCCAAAACCAAGTCATCAACTGTTTGTTTTACTTTTGCAGGTGGTGGAAGAAACCTGTTGTCTAGTAATCTGAATAGGCCACTTCTTGGACGACAGCATTCTGTATTTTTACATTTTACAATTTGAAGCAAGTATTGGCTTTCACGCACATGTTCTGAGTACCATTTAATGTCTGGAAATTCAGGAACATCTTGTTCATCAGCCTCAACATATTTTGCAGTAACATTATAGCCATCAATTTCCATTGAACTCCATACTTCAGCTAATACACTTCCTGCAAATTCGAAATTATATCTTTCTAATTGTTCATCAATTGTAACGCCACGTTCATCCAAATGAGACCCAAAATGGTCATGAGGCAGTATTAAACCAGCCAGTTCCCGACTCAGAGGAGCCATTCTTCGCTCTACTCTGTTATACGCACTCCTTCCAGGAGCATTGGTAGCTATAAACAATGCATCGAGATCATGTCGTTTAAAATGTTGTATAGCAAACTTTTGATAACGCGGATTTTCATCTGGCCCTCCATCAACCGTCATAATTACTACTGGTTTTACTAGTCCATGGTTAGTTTTTGCTAATGGTTGAAACTCTTCAAGTTCGAGAAGCGTCTCGAAATCCTGAGCATGAGTATTAGCAGTAGATGAACTATGCTTTCCGCTTCGAATAGCGATGAATGTTGGCCCAGAATATCCGACGGCTTGCGGTTGTCCTAGCATATTGGAAGTAACTTTGATACCAGCATAAACAGATGGTATTAATTTATGACGCTCAGCGATTACCCAATCGTGGTCAGGTAATTTGATTCTATATTCCATATGCATTAAAAGAGGTGCTTGCTTATTTGCCGCAGTTACGCCAATAGGGACTCGAGCTTTGTCATCTTGAGATAAGAAAAATACTTGATCTGGTCCAAGTATAGATGCTATGTTCTCTAAATAATGGATTGATGTTTCAGCGAACTTGCTATCTAAGTGGCTCTTGTGGTGATCAGTTTGAGCCCGAATGAGCCTAACAGGGACTGTCGATACATGTCTTCGTCCCTCTGTAGAATTCGATTTTCTGGGAATCAAACGAAGATATGTCGTACTGCGACTAATGTCAAATCCTAGTTTACGCAGTTCTTGTGTGAGTTCGTCAAGAGTTTTTACGCTGCGAATAGATTCCGTTCGTCTCCTGTCATCACATGCACTCCCAAATAAAGCTATATCCGCAATTGTTTTCAATAGTAATGGTTGATCGCTTTCAAGTTTAGGATGTCCTACTGAATCCCTCAGAGATAGTCTTCTTTTTATTTCAGGATTTTCCTGACAAATATCTTCTAACTTTCTTTTCATACCATCCCTGTGTTTCTTCTGGGCAACTGCGTTTTGAATCTTCCTGTTTAAAGTAATTTTTGCTGTTTTTAGTTCCTCGCGCAACTTAATGATCTGTTTATCAACTTCAGCGCAATTTGGCATAGTATCTCTGGCAGAATACAAAGCGTTCAGATTTTTTTCGAGTAGAATAATCTTATTTTTCAAAGCTTCTTGAGAAGGTTTTGCTCTTTGTTTATCTGCATTATCATTATTTTCGCATTGCTCTTGTGATTCATTGCCGGTTTTAATTTTATCTTCTTTCTGTTTTTCAATGTTAGAAAATGGCTGTATAATTTGTGTTTTTTCTGCAGGTTTACTGGTAGAAGACGTTGCCTAAAAATGAAAAATTTCTAAGAGTTCTGCTGGATATTCTCTTATTAAGCTACATAAATTCACCGTATTTAATAAAACCAGCGTTTAAATATTATTGAAAGCTTTTCCCCACAGAAACCCTTCACATACAGATATTGAAAACACCGTGTATTTTGTGACCAATTGCCGGAGTCGATCTTAAGAAATAAAATATCAATCATTTACCTTTTTACTTTGAGATAGGCCATCATATTTTTTACTCATAAATCGTTTTAATTGTTACAGAACGTAAAGAGAAACTTTGTACTTATATTTACTCACCTTGGAAAAAAAATGAAGCAGATTGGATTTATTTTTAGTCGCCGGTTGCAATTCTTCTTCAATTCTCTTAGATACAATAATATCTAGTTCCTTATCTGACTTTGCTTGTAATTTATAATTTCGCCAAACTTCGTTAACTAACTTTTGTACATTTTGCACTTTCGTCCCAGTATGAGATTTTTTTAAAACTTTCGAACAGTTTTTGGTATAACTTGGATTTGTCTATATGATTCTAATAAGATATTTAAATTTAAATAATTAAAACGTTAAACTTTGGCTAATTGCATCAACATAAACACAAATGATAACTTTCAATGCTTACAATACGTTTAGAATCCAAACAAAACAATACTGATAGATGCGAATTATGAGAAGCTGCAGCTGAGATTGCAAAAAAAAAAAATTTTCTTACAACTTTAATTGAAATTCAATGAATGAACATCACAAAATTAATTAAAAGATTATAACTAAGTATTACTAAGTAGGTTGCCAATTGCACGATGGTTTGAACAAGAGTGCCGGCGCGGCGCTCGTATTGCACCGCGGCGAGGTGCAGTCACGTTGTGCTGACTCGGCGCCTCGTGCCCGTTGCGAGGTTGATGCATTCTTCACGTCAGCCGTTTACGTACAGTGCGATTGCTTAACATGCGCACTTGCAGCCGGCCGGCACGAGAGTGAATTATTAGGCAATAGCGCACGGTAATTTCCCTAATGCGCGGTAATTCCCCTAATCAGTTCTCAAAGCGAGTGCCTACGCATATGTATTATTTGCGGGAATCCCCGAAAAAACTTAAATAACTAACGATGACGTAATCATCATCTAGACCCCCCACCCCCCACGTCATCCAAAATAAGCAAAACGGAGACGGCCCCACCCCCCCTTGGTGCTTACGTAATACTTGAACGGCCCCAATCCAGTATACATTTTACTATGATCTGAAATGGGCAGCAGAAAATAAGCGTTATTGAGATCGATAATACTAATAATATTTAACCCCATGGAATGAATTTAGTATATCAATCTGCATTGGCGGAGCTTCAGCTTCCGCTACCATATACTTTATTTCTCTCGCATCCAGCAAGACTCTTATTGTACCGTCTGACTTCAAGGTAAACGTTAAAGGACTACTGTATGGTGTGGAAGCCCGTGATATTATACCCTGCTCTTGCATTTCGTTCAACTTTTCTTCCATCTTCTTACGGTATGCATATGGTACTGGGTAAGATCGCTTGATAAATGGCGTGTGCTCTGACATTTTGATATCATGAACATAACAATTAGCTCGTCCCAGCTTACTGGTAAAGACTTCTTTATGGTTTAGTAAGACTGGTTTTAGTTTTTCCAATTGATGTCGTTCTAAATGCATTCCTGGCTTTACTTCATCTATAACATTAGTATCAATATTGATCTCATTCACGTTCTGGTCAGAATTTAAATTTGAATCCTTAAATTTGATGTAAACCTCTTGATCTTGCTTCTTGATGACCATATCAACAATGGGCCTTTGAAGATCTATTATAACCTCATTTTGAATTAACCAATCAAATCCTAATATTATGGGCCTAATCAAATTGGGCACGATCAAGAACCCCGTATCAACTGCTATCTCCTTAAGCTTTATTGGTAGTAACACCAGCTGTTGCACTTTAGTGCTCTTTTGTCCAACGGCTCCTCGAATCTGTACCGGTTTTACTGGCAACGTCTTCAATTGATCTTTCTCGACTTTATCCTACAGTTCTTCCCAGAATGATTCTGATATGCAAGTGATGTCACTCCCCGTGTCCACCAAGCTCACTATTTCCTCCTCAAAGATTTTAACTATGATTTCAGCTCTCAACACATCATAATTTTCTTCACCAATAACGTCCTCCTCGTCAAACATTAAAGTTACATGCTCTTCTAGCAATACCGTGTTCTGATCTTTTACTTCGGATTCCCATTTAACAACGTGTACAACACTTTGGACCACTTCCTCATTCGAATGCAAATCTAAATCGCGTTTATCATAAAATCCTAACCCTTTCCTACTCGTTTGCCCTTTCATTACAATAGGTCTATGTATTCCCTTATCATTACAACCTAAGGATTGTCCAGGTTCCCAACCAGTTTTACACATTTGCCTTAAAACTTTTACATCTATAGCTAAGTCTCCTTCCCTGTGGATCGCGGTGGAGACAGCTCCGTCGACCCCAATTAGTTTAAATCTACATTTTCAGCAGGACTCGATCTCTCCTCCACAACTTCTGTCACATTTGACTCAATCGCTGGACGTCCCCGTTGATTTACTGGCGGTAGATGATTGGACGAATTTTGAACAGCATTCCTTCCCCACCCTTGGTTGAAGTTATTGTAACGATTCTTCTGGTTCCACCTTGCAGCTACAGCTGGAGTTGTACCTTGACGACTTGGTTGATCTTGTTGATTTATGTCATCCAAATTCCTCAGAAACTCTGTTGCAGATAATATGGTTTTTTCCCCAACAGTTGACCAAGAATATTGCACCTCTTTAGGATAATATCATTTATTAATTGCTGCTCCGGGATGGTGAAAGTTAGCATCTTCGCTTCCCCCACTAATCCTAAAAAATATCCAAGCATGGTTCCGTTTCCAGGATTCCATTTGCCACGTACGATTTTCGTTCTCAATGCATTGTGCTCAGCTTCCCCCAATAAGTTTTTAGAAAATCTGCCTTGAATTCTTCAAAATTCATCCATCTTTCCTTGTAAATTCTCGCCCAATTCCTGGCATCCCCTTCAAGACACTCTACTATACAATCTACAACTGGTACATCAACAGGCATTTTTTATATATATGCAATCATGTCTTCTATAAACGTAACAGGATGAGGTTTATATTTCCCCGGATACTTAGGTTTCTCATTCATATTTTGAATAGTATAATTTATTCGCTTTTTGCCTTCCGGTCTAGACTCACGCGTAGACTTCGTTTTGATTTCATCTTCTAATTTCTCGAACTTCCCGGTTAGAATAGCAATGTGGCGCCCCCCTTTCCATTTCACGGCAACAAATTTTAGGCTGATCAGCCTATCTTATATGGTTATAGCATAGTTATGAAAATTCACACATACAACCCCACACAAGTTATCCTGCACACCAATCCTGGTCACGGCCACATCTAAGTTGTAACATCTTCCCCTTTTTAAATATTAAATAAAATAAGTTTCATAACTATACTATAGGCTCATGGTATCGTCTAGTGGACAAACTAGGATCCACGAAGTGCTTCATAACCCAGAGTTCTTTTAGAGGCATGCAGGTTCAGTTCCTGTACATCTGTCTCAATAACTATCACACAATAATGTAATTTATAACTAAATTTTAATAGAACTAGGTAATAAGAATGGAAAGTCTAATTTATGCACGCATATTCTTAATTAGCTGTAGGATTGTTATGCAATAATTTTACTTGCTCGGGCTTAATAAATAAAATCATATTAAATTTATTTAATCTTTTAACTAGCACCTAACCTAACAGTAATGGCCGCCCTTCACCCCAACAACGGACTCAGGTAAATCTTAGGCAATAATTATCATAACATTTTATAATATAATTATAAAGGCAAAAGTATTTAATTTGTAATAACATCAACATATTTAGTGAATAGAATCATTTTACTATCAAAGATTATTTATTAACATAGGCATTGACCTGGACTGAATCCGTTGTGCCATACCTCAACCACCAGATTATGAGACAGTTCAACAAGTATGACCTGAGAACCGTTACAATTATTGCGATTGGACACTGGTAACCCATGCCGACTTGATGACAAACTTTTGACACGAAAAATTGTACTGACTTACTATAGGAGGAATTAAGAACTTAATTTTTATTACCCAATTAAAACTCCAATACACCCAAATAATATATTATTTACTCATTCACATTATAAATATTATTATTGTTTAAATTTTCTTTATAAATTTTGTTTTTTACAGTCAGGATAAATTTACCGGAGTTCGCAGCGTACGCACTTGTACGCAACATAATGAAAACTATTTTTGTTCCTCCTCAACTGTGATTAATCCATGAAAGTCTTGCATTGACTAAACAGCTCTTTCGGCTACATCGTTCACAACCCTCAGTGCTGTAACTGTCTATCTGGTTTCTTGAAACGAAGCATTATTTGACCACAAAGTAGGACATTCATGGTAAAACGGTTTTTAATTTAAGGCGATCTAACAAAGACTTTCTTTTTAATGAAATTAAGTCAGAGATTTTTTTCTGGAACAAAATAATAAAAGAGTGTTAAAAATATACTTTTACGGGAAACGAAGATAAAATCTTCTTTAACTATTACTGCCAATGTTCTGAAATAAACCATACAATGAACCGGAAAGTTCGTTTGATGGGATTTATCGTTTTTCATGAGTCATTTTCTCTTTGGTTAAATTTTCAACCATTTTAACTTAATTCCTTGGTCCACGTAATCATCAAACACTGATAATACCAAAACTTGTGTAGAGAGGACGCACTTTTCTAAAAAAATGGAGATCAACCATTTTGATACTGATTTCTTTATAGATGAAATCCAAAAGCGACCAGCTATCTGGGATATGGAAAGTCCCGATTATAAGAATAAGGTGATTAAAAAACGTAATTGGGAGGAGATGGTAGAAATTTTTTGTGACGCTGAAGATAGTTTGGAGAAAAAGAAACTGTTGGGTGAGTAATTATTTATTGAATTCTTGTTTACAATAATGTGTTAGGTACTTAAGGTAATTAAATCATATTGTCTTGCCAGTGAATATTTCCCTCGTTTACAAAATAATTGGCAAATTTGTCTCTAGCAGTCCTAGCAGTCAAGCTGCCGCGTGGTATATTTTCTGGACTTATAGATTGTAAAGGTGAAAGATAAAGTGTATCTTCATATCTATAACTAGGGTTGCCAGGTGTTAGGATAAAGCAGGACATACGTAGGATTTTTGATTGCTTGTCCGGCCAAAATAAGCGGCATCCGGCCTGTTAGGATTTAGGTAGGATTTTTCAATTTCGAAATTCGCGCGCGGATCGAGATCGAATCACGCCGAACGAGTATCGGCGCGACGCGGGGCGCGGCGACCGGCGGCCGCGCGCTCGGCTAGCCGAGTTGACCCGAGAACAGCCGACCGCTGTCGCGCCCGCCCGCCCCTGCCTGCTCGGCTCGCCAGTCGCTAGCGAACGCAGTGTGTGGATGCGCATCGCTTTCCCGGATTTTGTATTCAGCGACAATTATTTTGGTATTTTACTGTACTTTACTTATGTTATTTAATTCAAATGTTACCTTTATGATTATGAGTGAGGTTAGTGTATATGTCTGATATGAATGATGTTATAAGATACAAATAAAATGGTTGTATTATTTTCAGATCTCAAAATGCCAAAGCGAAAATGTATATTTTCAGAAGAATTAAAACGATCCTACAAAATGTTTAAGCAGGCAGGGGAGCCGTGGGAAGTTAAATGCGAGGTTTGTGATGTAATATTATCAATACAAAGTAGAGGAAAGTTCGACCTGGAAAAACATTTGTGTACCGAAAAGCATCGAAAAAGTATTAGGACCGCTGCTGCGTGTTCGTCCAAAATGGATAATTACGTGATTGTACAATCAGGACCAAGAGATGAAGTGTCGGCAGCTGAGGCTACTTTAGTTTTTCATACGGTAAAACATAATCAGTCATTTAATTCACTAGACTGTTCAGTACCACTTCAAAAGTGTCTTTATGCTGATTCAAACATTGCAAAAGAAGTAACCTGTGCAAGAACAAAGGCAGAAGCAATTTTGAAAAATGTTCTCGCGCCATATGTTTTAAAAATAATATTGGACGAGTTGTCTGAAATAAAATACATAAGCGCCTCTACCGACGCAAGTAATCATGGTGCTATTAAGTTATTTCCGCTGTTAATTCAGTATTTTGATTACATGAAAGACGGAATTCAGGTCTCTCTAATAGATATTCAATCACAACAAAATGAGACATCCGAAACGATATCTAATTACGTCTACGATTCTTTGCGCGACAAAAACCTCACGAACAAACTAGTGGCTTATTCGGCGGATAATGCAGCTACGAATTTTGGTGGCAAAGATAGAAATGGACAAAACAATGTTTTCGCTTTACTAAAAACTCTAACAAACAATGAGCATATTGTTAGAATCGGTTGCGTTGCACATATTTTTAATAATTCAGTGCACAGGGCTATAGATTCGTTGCCATTGTGCTTCGAAAGCATTGTAATGCAGCTTCACAACCATTTTGCGACTTTCACAGTGCGTACTGAAGAACTGATAAGGATTAGCTCTGAATTAGACGTTCATTTTCAAAAAATGCTTTATCATTCAAAGACGCGCTGGCTGAGTTTGTTCCCAGCGATAGAAAGGATTTTACAGATGTATGACCCGCTTAAGTCATATTTCCAGAAAAATGAAAATAATGCATCCAGAACATTAAGAGATTTTTTTGACAATGATCTAAACGAAGGCTATTTTTGGGCTGTTCATTCTTTCATGGCCATTTATCAAAACTACATCAAAAGTACAGAGAAGGCTGATGTTTCTGTAAATGAGGTATTGGATAACTGTTCTGAGATAATGAACAGCATAAATGCAAGAATAGAACAAGATTTTTGTCCACTAAAAGTGCAATCTATTTTACGTAAATTTAATGACAACGACAAGAATTCTGAAAAAGTGACTGCTTTCAGAGAAAATATTAAAAGCATGTACACAATCGCAGTAGAATATTTACAGTCATGGACTGAAAACTTATACAAAGAGACAAAACATTTTTCATGGATGTCTTTAAAAGATGTTCCTGAATGGAACCAAGTTTCTAATACTATAAGTATTTTATCGCAAAACAACGTCAAAATCGATGACAGTAAATGTTTTGATCAACTGCAAAACCTGAAAAGCTTTTTAAATAATAATAAAGAGAATGATGAATTCAAGAAAAAGTTAGCCCACAAAAAATGAGTAACATATTTTAAATCAATGAATTCTGAAGAAAGCTTTTCAGAATTTTTGACATTATGTCAATTTTATTTTTCGATTCCTGGCCACAACGCAAATGTTGAGAGAGTGTTCTCTTTGATTGGCCACGTTGACACAATTTCCAAAATTTTAATTGTAGAGTATAATTTAAAACACATGTCATGCAAAGATTTTCATGACAACATATTAAAAGAAAAAGAAGTTTTAAAGCAAATTTCTGCTAACGAAAAATATTAGGTTATTAGTTGTTGTCATACTTGTCATACAAGCTTTTAAAGTTTAAAAGTTTAGTTTTGTTTAAATAAAGGAGAAGTTATGTTTTGTTTAAATAAAGGAGAAGATATATGTTTTGTTTCGCTTACGTTACGTTGATTTATTTTTGTTGTTATGTTTAATTTTGATAATGTTAAGTTAGAAAATAATTTTTGTTTTGTTATAATATAACGACTGATGATTAAGAGAGTTAAGAGACTGATTTATAATAAAGAAATATTAGCTTGATTTTGCTTTGGTTTTATTAAAATGCAATCAGAAAATCCCGGATTTCCATTTTTTTAAGTAACACCAAAATTTTTCAAAAATGTGAGGCGTCCGGATTTTTCGACCGAATGTTAGGACAAAAAAAATTAGTTTTACACTTTTTATAAAAAAAATGGACAAACAAAACAAGATGTCCGGATTTTTTACCCAAATGTCAGGACAAACTCACAGGTCTGTCCGGCTTTTGCGTCTGAGGACCTGGCGACCCTATCTATAACCGTCGCGTGTACGCACGTAATTATGTAGTACCGTGCATGCTTTGATGATATTTTCCGCGAACTCAATATTTACATCTATAGGTCTATGGAATATTCGCCATCTGTTGCTCAATATTCCGAAAGTGCATTCGATATAGCGCCTTGCTCTCGATAATCGGTAATTGAAAACTTTTTTTGTGTGTGTGAGTTGTTTTCCACTGTAAGGGCGCATCACATTTGACATGATACCAAAGGCTTCATCGCCTACAAACACGTGAGGTAATGGTGTTCTATCGATATTTGATATTGGCTTCGGGTCAGGAATATTTAATTTACTGTTCATCATTCTTTTATGAAAATCTGAGTGTTGAAAAATCGCTGAATCACTGCTTTTACCATAAGATCCGATATCAACGTATATAAAACAATAATTTGCGTCACACACTGCTAACAAGACTGAAGAGAAATAATTTTTATAATTAAAATAAAGCGAGCCTGTATGTTCCGGTTGTATTATTTCAATGTGCTTCCCATCAATTGCGCCGATACAGTTTGGGAAGTTGGAGTTCATAAAACCTTCTTCTACTTCTTTCCATTTCTCGGTAGTTATTTCAGGCATGCACATAGATTTTAAATTGCTCCACAGCACTTTGCAAACTTGTTCCACAATGTTTATGATAGTTGATTTTCCAAGACGGTATCCATAGTGTAGTTCTGCGAACGAACAGCCTATGGCCAAGTATCTGTCAAAAATAATAATAGCATTTTATTATTTATTTTCAGGTACTACACTAACAAAAAAATGGAAAAGTATTCGAGACAATTACTTGAGGGAATCTAAACGGCAAAAAAATCTTTCATCTGGGTCTGGATCCTCCAAACATGTACCATATGTATACTTCGGAAAACTAAAATTTCTCGAGAGTTCCGTAGTAAATAAGGATACAGAGAGCAATTACGAAACTCCTGCCGCAACGAATTCTGATTTAAACAATGCGGAAAATGAAGACTTGATACCACCTCCAAAAGGACAAATTGAAGGTACAAGAAAAAAACAAAAAGTAAATGCAGTGGATAAGCAAATAGTCGATATTTTAGAAAAAAGTTTGCACGCAAGACAACAGCTTCAAACATCACAAGTAACTAAAGAAGATGATGATAAATTATTATGTTTATCATTATACACGGAACTCAAGAAGGTACCTGAAAATGGACGACTGTCAACAAAGATTGAATTGCTCAATGTCATTCAAAAAGCACAGAATCAAGCATTGCCATTGCCACAACAAACAAATCAGAACCAATATCAATACGCATATTCTACACCGACTTATTCCGGATACACTACTGCTAGGTCCTCAACACCATCACAACAGTGGTCTGCGACGCCACCACCACCACCACCACCAACGCAAACGTCGACGTGGGTGCCGTCACCTTCAAGCCAAGATTCGGACAGCCTTCATTTATTTGAATAAATAGACTTTACCTTTACTTACTTATATAAATAACTTACCTTAACTTACTTTAAAAAATAACTTAACTTACCTACTTAAATAAATAACTTACCTTAACGTTATAACGAGTTTTTCTTCCGGTGAAACTGAATCTCTTAATATTGTTGAATTACCCGTTATGTCAGCTTTTATAACACTCAGTAATTCATCAAATGATTTCACTGACATTCTAAAATAATTAAAGAACTTAGGCCCGTATTGTCTTAATTTTGGATATAATGTAACAAACATCCCATGCGTCAGTCTATCTCTTAGTATTGGGTGCACCCAATATTCTCTTTGTCTTCGTCGTCGTCTTTTATAGCGACGGAGCCACACACAAGCGATCTCTTCGACGTCCATTTTCAAACTGATCCGAAAGTATGTTCGCCCTACTAACGCGCGCTGAACGCCGTGCTAAGCGCGGTGTGTGTACTCGACCAACGCGCGCTCAACGCAACGCCGAGCGCACAATGTGTACTCGCTCTTACTGAATCCATTGCGACTACCTACAAGTTAGATTGCAAAGTTATTTTTATGCAGAAATACGATTAGGTTATAAGAAATTTATAAATACTTAGGTACTTAAAGTATCAATATTTAATTTAAATTATTTATCCGAACAACGTCCAAATTGTAAGCAAATAATATCAGTAAACCAATGAGAGTAGCCTTTAGTTGTCAAACTAATATAGCAATCGAAGTTATCAATGAAAATCGCAAACTTATAGGTAAGAATTGTGGGCACATCGGAACAGCATTGGGTCGCTCGCGCGTATGAGCGCGGTTGCTGCTCGCTCGGCGACATTCACCTTTCCGCGCGCCCCGCCACTGTCCCCGCCCCGCGCCCTCGCGCTAGCACCGCGCAGCGCGTACTAACGGCCCGCGCTACTCGCTAGCATCGCAGCGCGTGGTATAATAATTAATTTACAACCTTACGCACTCGTAATAAGTACGAATACGCACGTAGGTACGTTTTTTGCATTAAATAATTTAATTTACACGTGTTTTCATGACGGGAATACCCATTTTTTGCTCGATTTGGCAGGGGCACTACCATACGCCTATATTTATATGGGACTAGCTTAAACCCGCGGCTTCACACGCAATAATAATAACTGCCGTAAAACATCGTTACGAATAAAGCCAATAGGCTGTATGGGCTTAATTTTCTTTGCGGTATTTTCTAGATTTTTTAGTTTTTCCTTGATTCATACACCAAACACTACTTATATTCCAAATTTGAAGCTTCTAGGTCTGCTAGAAGTGCCTTAGAATTTTGATGATCGGTGATTCAGTGAGTGACAAAATTAAAAAAATTGACCCGTTATAATTCTTAAAATACTGGTTCAAACTGAATGAAATTTGAAATATACATTGCCTGCATGGTTATTGAAAATTTCAGTCTTCTAGTTTTATCCACAACGAAGTTACAGGGGGTCGAAAATGGTCTGAATTGCTTCGAGAAAAGGATGGTACGGCCGTGACGCTTTTTTGCTCGACTTGATAATTTGAATTCATACTTTATATGTTTTATAATATCCATCTTTCGAATTGATCGTTACCTTCTACCAACATCGGCGCCCTTTTAGATAATATCAGTTTCTCAGTTGCAGTCGGTCTGAAACTGGGCACGCCGGTGTGCGCACCGCATTCTTGTTGTTGCGGCCGTTCTGTCGACCTCTATGGCCACCACGGTCTCTCCTGTTCCTGCAGTGCTGGTCGTCAGCCTCGGCACTCCTCCTTGAATGACGTTATTTGAAGGGCCCTTGCTACCGCCAACGTGACGGCCATTTGGGAGCCGAACGGTAATGTGCGTAACGATGGCAAGAGGCCTGACGATCATTCCTTGAAGGCTGGGAAGGTCGCTGGTCTGGGACGTCACATGCGTGGTTACCTTAGCGCCTTCCTATGTAGGGGCCTTACTGCTGCGGCAGCTGCTGTGAGCGCGGAGAGCGCGAATCGGAAAAAATATTCTGCTCTTGGATCAAATTACATGTTCACCTCGTTCGCAGTAGAGACCATGGGGCCATGGGGGCCTGAGGCGCGCAGTTTATATAAGGCACTGTGCGTACGGTTGAGGGAGGCAACGGGTGACCGAAGGGCTGGCGACTATCTTGGGCAAAGAATAGGTTTAACGATTCAGCGCGGGATTGTCGCAACATTTTCGGCACCGTTCCCAGATCTGGAGAATGTATTTTCTAATAAGAAAGTCTGTTTTTTCTTTGGTTGTATTCTTAAAGGACATTGTGTTTTGTTTTAATTGAAATTCTCTGTCATTTAAATGTATGTAATAATAATAAGTTTCGTGCACCGCCTTTTATAAATGAGTTAGAAAATAGGCACCAACAGTTTTATTATTTATGCATTAATGTAAAATGTACATAAACTCCTGATACACGAAGCAGATAAATGTGTCCATTTCTTTGTTCGGCCTATTGGTAACACCCTGAGACCGCGTGGTCCGACTGCTCAGTCCGAGTAATCGGTCCACGCGGAATTTTTTTCCCGTGTGGTCCGACTATCGAGATACGAGAACTTTTTAATGTTGGTTCTACTAAATAAATCTGACTGAGAGAAAGAGAATACAAATTGGAGATTTATTTTGAATGTAGTATTCTATCTATCAAGGGTTATAGAAATGTGGCGATTATCGCGGGTTTTGTTTTTTCGTGAATTCTAATTTTACCAATACACTGTCTTTAAATGCATATAGAAAATACTTTCTATCATTCTAAAAATTTGTTTCAATATTTCAAAAGTTAATTGCCCATATCTTGTAACATACTGATTCTAGACTAGTGGTGTTTTTATCAAAATCAAAGGTCTCCACAAGATCTTCATTTTTGATGACAGCTGTCAAACTTGAAACACTCATATCTCGGAAAATACTGACCGTAGACTAGTGGTGTCTTTAGCAAAGTCAATGGGCTTGTTAGCTAAAATTGTATTTACATAAAATTGTATTAAGAGGGTATGCTGTTGTCAAAGTGCCCATACAAACGTAGTCCAGTCATATTTTGAGTATTAAGCTATGAATATCTATGAAATTTTCAAGACACAATCTAGAAACAAATATATGTGTCGGTGGTGAGTCAGATTTTCGTTTAAATATATACTTCCAGAGTTACAGGGCGTCAAAGTATTGTATTTTTCGGTAATAAAAAGCCCCAACTTTGAACCTGATTTACAAGAGTATGAATCAATTTAGAACAATTTGGAAAATCACCGACATCAGAAATTTCATTAGTATACTGTATTAAAAAAATGGTTACATAATATACTGTATCCTTCAAATGATCCCTGGACTACGAAACATCCAAATAACGGGTGGATAACATCGCGTAATGTATGCTGTCTCACCGTACGCGCTCGGGTAGGATAGGGCTCGGAGAGGGACAGCTACAAAACAATGCAACCTTGAAACCGACCACGTGGTCTTACCAACGTAGCCTCTTAACACAAACTCGTCGCCATTGCTCGCTGAGTGACTTTGAGCTTGTTTATTCGGCTCACAGTAAAGGACCACGTTTCGGTTCCGTATGTAATCACTGGTAACACGCACTGATTAAAGACTTTTGTCTTTAGACGCTGAGGTATTTCGGACTAGAAGATATGCCATAACTGCCAGAACACTGCCCAGCCGAGTTGGATTCTTCAGTTGATCTCGTTGTCAGAGTAGGACCTACCTAGTTGAACGATCTGTCCAAGGTATACATATTTGTCTACAACTTCGATCGTTGTATTCCCGACTACTACGTAGTGTTCCCGATCGAATTGTTCCTTGACACAAGTTTGACATTGACGTGAACATGGACATTAGACATGATTCTTCGTTCTTTTTTCCTTTTCTCTAAGAGACCTCCTTTCATTTTCATTATATAAAAGTCAGAATCCTTCTTCAAAATTCGTAACAGGAAGACCAAATTAGGGACTCTCCTCCCAACTAACTCATTTAATTTTGAGTGCCATCCTTCCAGACAATTCGTTGTTCTGATAAGCTCTCCGTATATTGACCACTGGTCAAAGAAGTCGTCACTTTTGGACCTCTGACGCTCCATGTAATGTTTAAATTTAATAATGCCTACCACATCATCTTGGCGTGTCATACAATATGTATGCCCAACCATGCTTTATCAAACTTCATCATCAGCCGGGAAACGTCCACTGCTGGACATAGGCCTCCCTCATGGTACGCCACATCGACCGGTCCCGAGCCACCTGCATCCAGCGACTCCCCGCGACTCTAACCAGGTCGTCGGTCCATCTAGTGGGGGGACGGCCTGGTAGACGTTTCCCGGTACGTGGTCGCCACTCGAGAACCTTTACTCCCCACCGGTTATCGGTTCTTCGAGCGATGTGGCCTGCCCATTGCCACTTCAGCTCACTAACTCGTCGAGCTATGTCGGTGACATTCGTTCGTCTACGGATTTCCTCATTCCGGACCTTATCACGTAGAGAAATTCCGAGCATAGCTCGTTCCATTGCTCGCTGAGTGAGTTTGAGCTTGTTTATTCGGCCCACAGTAATTTACCAAGCTTGCTGGCAAAAAAGAGCCACAAACCTTTTTTGGCTTTGTGCTCTCGTCACTTTGAGCTTCTGAGCTTGCCTCCACACAGCTCTAGCATAGTGATAGAAGCAACCTTTTATCACCACTTGTGGAAAAACCTTTTTGATTTCTCTCATTGCCTCTGCCTCATAGTCTGTAATGAAGTGGTCGGGGTTAAAGGCTGGTATTTGAGATTTTATCATGTTCTACGTCAAAACGTATATGACAGGGACGACGTTTATAAACTCTATTGAAGAACCGATGTCCGCATGTATTTTGTTTAATTGTTGGAATGGCGACGGGCAACTATGAAACGTGCCATCTCCAAAAAAAGATTTTAATGTTGGTATAAGTTTTTTGGGATGCTCTTAACAAAATGCTATAATACGTGTGTAGTTGTGGGTGTAGTCTGCCATAATAAATTCGTTCAGTGAAGGCGGGACTTCTACCTCTACGGGGCTGTCAAAGGCTACTTTTGTTACACCAAGCGCTTTCTTTCTAGTATTAAAAATGGAACTTTTGAAGGAACTATATGCAGGTATTTTTTGGATTAATTCGACACCGGCGTCTTTTATAGGAGTAACATGTTCATCGAATACATGTTTTATTGGCTCTAAAGAGCTAAATGCAGACTGCTTCATTAAATAAAGTTGCATATCAATATCATTTCTGCATATATCAGGAACACAAGTGTGCGTACCTGCTTTCACAATGCGAGAATCCTGTACCAGAGAAACGATGTATGAGAAACCTGTTTGTAGAATATGTAACACATCGCATTAAGAAGCTATTATACTTAATAGTCCAGTCAGTCAAGACAATTAATTCATTATAATTCCAAAAGTTTTCAAATTTTGATGTAAGGTCGGGAATGGTATTAAAACAAACTATAAAATTTTGCAACCTGTTCTGCGGTCCGGAACAAAAATGCAATAAATGATAATTTGCTCAGTTCTTGAGACCAAAATTCCAAAAGTTCTGCAAAGTTGGAGTGGTGTTAAATATATTATTTTACATCACGTGTCAAATTTGCAACCAATTTAAGTGTACGGAACATTTTTTGCTAATAAAAAAAAATGTTTGGACATGTTAAAGGTTTAAAGGTTGAAAATGGACAGGTTACTATTCGTTGTGTGCGCGATGACAGCGCCCCTAGTGGCCACAACTATTCAGGACTTGTCATCTGTCAAATCATGTCAACTAGATGATAAGATATTTTTGTGATATTGATTTTTGACTAGTTTTTCAACGAAATTGAAGAAAATAGTGTAAAAAGTGAGTGTGTATATTATACCTAGCGATTTTCTTCCACGTGAAAAATATGGATATTATAATACGTACGGGATTTGAATCGATTAAGCATAAAATACATTTCCAACCTGAAACTGAGCAAAAAGGGAAAAAATTAGTATTAGCACAGCATGTGAGAGAAGTGGAAGAGCTTAGAACGAACGGGAAAAGCTTCTTAATAAGAGCTCTGATCATAAGACAAACGTCTGTCACACAAACTCCCTACAAAACATCATTAAATGTGAGTACATACCTACCTACATATCAAGTTATAGAAATAGTATATTTGAGTTAGCTTCATGTCAGCTTACTTATATTAATTATTTTATTGTTTATTTTAATTCCAGATAAATGATGAACGTGTTGTTACAAATGTTAAGTGCGACTGTGTTTTCTCTTCACAGCAGCTATCCATTTTTGTCTTTGCTGTAATGCCCACTTTGTTATTGGAAACGAATAAAACTTGCACGAACTGTTTTTCTCATTGTTTTTACAATTTACGACACAGCATGTACTATGAGCCATATCGCAAATTTTTACGTTTTTACTTAAAATTATAAAGGAAGTTATGAAAATAAAGCAATTTGACACATGACAGCCCAGAATTATTGCACATTTCTGCCACGTCGTGCGCTACGATCGATTTGCCGTTCCCCACCACCCACTTCGCACATAGTCAATATCAACTAACTTAGATATTGACCAGCTTAATGCTCACTTTGCAACATCATCGACATTGGACGATAACGTCAAACAACAAACCCTTAAACATCTTTCTTCACAATCTGCCCCTGACTATCCTCCTTTCACATTTAATTCTTTTTCTACTACTGATGTAAAAAAGAATATTCTTTCCATTGCCTCCAATGCTGTTGGTACAGATTGCATCAGTCGTAATATGATCCTTCCTCTTATAGATATCCTGTGTCCCGTCATTACCAATATCCTTAACAGTTCGATTGAAACCAATATTTTCCCAAAGTTATGGAAAGAAGCTCAAGTCATTCCATTACCAAAGAAAGCTAATCCATCCTCTTTCTCCGAATACCGTCCTATATCCATCCTATCCTTCCTTTCGAAAGTCCTTGAGCGTTTAGTTCATCGACAGCTCAGTCAATTCCTTAACATCAATTGCCTCTTAAGTCCTTTTCAATCTGGAATCCGCCCGGGTCATAGCACGACGACTGCACTTCTTAAGATTACAGATGACATTCGCCTTGGCATGGAAAAGCAGCAGCTCACAGTTCTTTCTCTTCTTGACTTTAGCAACGCATTTAATACAGTCGATCACGATATTTTACTAGGAATGCTGCGATCTCAAAACATATCCCCTACCGCGATCGATTGGTTCCAAAGCTACTTGTTTGGACGTCGGCAACGTGTACGTATTGACGACACCTTTTCCACATGGTGCAAAACTTCTGCCGGCGTACCACAAGGGGGTGTGCTCTCTCCTCTCTTATTTGCAATCTTTATAAACTCAATAACTTTAAATCTATCCACTTCTTTTCATCTATATGCCGATGATTTACAAATATATACACAGTCAAGTCTACAAAATATATCACATGCGGTTGAACTGGTTAATGTGAACCTGAACCTTATCGCTGCCTGGAGTAACTCTTACAGACTTAAAGTCAACCCTACTAAATCGCAAGTGATAATTATTGGAAGCCCTTGGTACATATCCAGACTCGACTTAGACCAACTGCCACCGATTACCTTTAATGGAGTCAAAATACCGTACAGCAATACGATAAAAAATCTAGGTGTTCTTTTTGATAGCACTCTTTCTTGGAAGTCGCAGGTTGCTGAAGTCAGCAGGAAAATATTTTTCGCCGGTAAATCGCTTCGGCGATTAGGTAACTTACTCCCTACCAGCACCAAAGTTTTACTTGCACAAACTCTTCTTCTGTCAATTTTAGATTATGCAGATGTGTCCTACCTTGATTTGACTGAGGAGCTGCTGAGTAAGTTAGAGCGCCTTCAAAACTACTGTATTCGTTTTATATTCGGTTTACGTAAATTTGATCACGTATCAGAATACCGGACTCAACTCAAGTGGCTCCCAGTCCGTCGTCGTAGGGACTTACACATCCTCTCCCTTCTCTATTCCGTCCTTTTTAATCCCTGTACCTCTTCATATCTCAAAGAACACTTCAGCTTTCACTCGTCTAGTCTTAATCGTGTCCTCTGCTCCTCAGAAACGCTCACACTTGACATCCCTTCCCACCGCACCAGCTTCTACTCTGACTCTTTCACTGCGCGAAGCGTTAGACTGTGGAACTCCCTTCCCGAAGCTATCAGGCAAGCCAAATCTATGGCCACATTCAAATACCAACTTAAGTCGCATTTTCTCAATAATTAATCCTATGTAGTAATCCTATGTACTAGTATGTATTATATCCATAAAATAACGTATATTTAATTTGTCTTTTTTTATTATTATTATTTAATATATATTATTTATATAAGTATACATATGTGTTTATTCAAGTATTTAATTATAATCTATCAATATCTGTCACACCTCCACCCAAATATTGTTACTTATTTCCTCTACCCAAAGGTTGTCTGGTAGAGATCGCTGTCAGCGATAAGACTGCCTTTTGTACATTTCTTTTATTTATTTTTTAATTTTATTTTTTAACTTAAGTTTGTATTGGTGTACAATAAAGTTATATTGAATTGAATTAATGTTTTTCTTTATTAAACTGAAGGAAAACGTTCCAAAAGTTCTGCAAATTTGACAGATATATCGGAGAAATATACCGAACGATTGTATAAATTTGCAACCTTTTACGTTGACCGGAACATGTTTATTTATAATTCTTTTTAATTCGTGGTCATTTTTTCGAGTAAGGTGGTCTCGGAATAATTACAAAAGTTTTGAAACTTGGTTGCAAACTTCGAAAAAATCTATTCTGATGCATTTACAAATTTGCAACCTCATACGCGATCCGGAACTTTATGCAATTAAATTGAACGATGTACCTGGCATATGTGGGTGGAACGGATTTATGGACCAGATTACGTCGAAAGGAACGTTTTCGACGTCTGACATAAATACTACAGACCGTTCACAGTTATTTTACCTCTGACAGTTGTCATTCTATCATTTCTTTATGTTGGTGTTCCTGGTCGAGTCGTCCTTTGCAGTTCCAAGCGTTTTTCTATATTATTTGTGATTATTTCATCTGGTACCATGCCGAAAAGGATTCAGAGTAGTGGAAGAAATATAGTACTATCAGTGCGTACTTTTTGTGAAAGAGAGAAAGCTAATAATGGTCCTCTAATCCCATTTGCAAATGTTCGTCAAAGAGTGGCCGCCATGACAGGTATGTAAAATAGGGTTACCCGCCTATAACATTTTACCCAACTTTAGTGGAAACCTTAACTACAAAATGAAGTACATAATTAGGTAATATATTTTTTGCGTCATGTGCACAACTTTGTTTTTATATGACGTCACAACACGTTCTTTATAAGCAGTATTAGTTGATACACATAAAATATGAACATGATTTTTATGAAATAACGGTCTGACTTATACCTTTGTTATCACTTAAGGCTTTTTCTTGTTTCAGGCGTATCTGAAAAAACCATAAGTACCATCACCAAAGAGGGCGAAGCTGCCGCTTCCACGTCTAAAAAATTTCCACGCCAAAAAAAAAGCGTAACCAACAAAAGAAAATAACATTAGATGAGTTTGATCGGTGCGCGATCCGAAATAAAATACACGAAATGTATACCGTCAGAAAGGAGGTACCGACTTTAGGGAAACTCTTAGCAGCGTTAAAAAATGATATAAATTTTCGTGGAGGTCGTACCACATTGTGGAAAATCATCCGAGAAATTGGTTTTCGATTTAAAAAATGTGGGTCAAAGCGAAAAGTACTCATGGAAAGGCATGATATTGTTGCCTGGAGATACAGGTACATAACCACTTTGATACAAAGTACGCAGACCTGTTGTGTTTTTGGATGAGACCTATATTCATGCATCCTACACAGTAAATAAATGTTGGCAAATAGATGATGAAGGTGTCTTAAAAAACGATTCTGCTGGTGCGCGATGGATAATTGTTCATGCCGGTAGAGAAATGGGGTTTATACCAAACTCTTTATTAATATTTAAATCCCAGTCGACATCAGGTGACTACCATGACGACATGAATAAGACAAACTTCATGAAGTGGCTGCAGGAAAAACTGATTCCTAATTTGCCGCAAAACAGTCTAATAGTTATGGACAATGCCCCTTATCACACAGTCAAGATAAACAAGGCACCAACATTAAGCTCTACCAAATCAGAAATGCAAAATTGGATCACAAATAAGGGGTTATCCTATCTGCCTACCATGATCAAAGCTCAACTATATGAAATTATAAAAGAGCATAAAGAAGCTCCAATATATGAAGCTGATCAAATGCTTGAAGCTCATGGTCACAAAGTGGCTAGATTACCGCCATACCATTGTGATCTAAACGCTATTGAATTTATGTGGAGTCTCGTCAAAAGGCGAGTAGCTAATAAAATGTAGGACAAGCTGCAAACGAAATTGAGAAATTAACTGTAGAAGCCTTTCAATCTATCACTGCAGAAGACTGGCAAAAACAGTGCGAACATGTGCGCCACACTGAAGATAAGTTTCGTGAAAGGGATGGCTGTATTGATGCGGAAATGGACAGGTTCATTATAGAAGTCAACGACGAGTCTGATACAGAATCTGACAGCAGTAGCGACGATTCAAGTTCATCAGATTGTGATGATCCAGCATTGGCAACCCGCATAGATCATTCTTATTCTAAATAAATATAGAAAATCGAATTGCAGTTATTACTTCAATCATAACCTCAACATTTATCATATTATTTTAATCATATTAATCACACACATTATGTAAAACATACCGTTTTCTATCTATCAAATACACACGAGGTAAACTTTGGTAAGCAAATTTGAGTACAATTGAACAGATTAGTTATGGAGATTAATTTAAATGCGATCAACCGTGCCAATATCAAAAAGTTATTACAACCGTAACTTTGAAAAATTTTCATGACAACATATTAAAAGAAAAAGAAGTTTTAAAGCAAATTTCTGCTAACGAAAAATATTAGGTTATTAGTTGTTGTCATACTTGTCATACAAGCTTTTAAAGTTTAAAAGTTTAGTTTTGTTTAAATAAAGGAGAAGTTATGTTTTGTTTAAATAAAGGAGAAGATATATGTTTTGTTTCGCTTACGTTACGTTGATTTATTTTTGTTGTTATGTTTAATTTTGATAATGTTAAGTAAGAAAATAATTTTTGTTTTGTTATAATATAACGACTGATGATTAAGAGAGTTAAGAGACTGATTTATAATAAAGAAATATTAGCTTGATTTTGCTTTTGTTTTATTAAAATGCAATCAGAAAATCCCGGATTTCCATTTTTTTAAGTAACACCAAAATTTTTCAAAAATGTGAGGCGTCCGGATTTTTCGACCGAATGTTAGGACAAAAAAAAATTAGTTTTACACTTTTTATAAAAAAAATGGACAAACAAAACAAGATGTCCGGATTTTTTACCCAAATGTCAGGACAAACTCACAGGTCTGTCCGGCTTTTGCGTCTGAGGACCTGGCAACCCTAGGCACGGCTCATAGAGTGTGTTCGTATTGTTAACCGTTTTAATAATAAAACAAGTATTTTATTTAAACTACTTCTATTATTGGTCCTCCTGAGATCTGAACACGCGACAAAAGAGAAGATCGAAGGCTCCTAAAGTGACGACCCCGACGACGTGATAAGAATCACGTGGTCTCAGAGAAGTGTCAAATTTACTCGGAATTGAGAGTACATGTACGCCGCACCTGAACTCTTCGTCGGCCGCGTGGCACGCCGACGATCAAGTGAGAGCCTCCTACAGCGAGGGAGACCTACGGCGACCGGAAGGAGACCATCGGAGACGCAAGAGACCAGATTCGAACGGAAACGCAAGGATACCAGATTACAAAGAAATACAAGGGGAATGGATTCCAACGGAGTCCTGAGGAGACAGTTGGAAACTCAAGGTGATCAGGTGACGCGTAACACGCGGTAGTACAGCGAAATGAACATCATGTGAGTTGTCATTAGCGTAGATGAGTCATACCGTTGCGCAGTAATGGCTTACGTTTACAATGTTGTGGCCTGCGCGCTGCGGAGACGGGTATGTGATGTTAGCTAGTTTAGTTATATATAAATTCATTTCGTTTGTTTGTTTTTTGAAGAAGAAAAAAAGAAGGACTGATATATGTCTGAGTCGGATGCCTTTTTAACATAGACATAAACAAATGTTAAATAATCTTTTCATTCTTTCTTTCTTGATAAGGGGAAACGTGCTGTATCGGCAGTTTGACCAACATAACAGACGATCCGTAACCACGACCGTTCCGACAGGAGTGTACCACTAAAAAGACCTTTGTTACATTTTGTAGGTACACATTGTGGTGTGTCGGCACTTTGAGTCGCGCGGGACGAGCTCGCCAGTTACCTGGCACGGCTCATAGAGTGTGTTCGTATTGTTAACCGTTTTTATAATAATAAAAGGATTTTACTTAAACTACTTCTATTATTGGTCCTCCTGAGATCTGAACACTCGACAAAAGAGAAGATCGAAGGCTCCTAAAGTGGTGACTCCGACGACGTGATAAGAAGCACGTGGTCTCAGAGAAGTGTCAAATTTACTCGGAATTGAAAGTACATGTACGCCGCACCTGAACTCAGAGCCCCCTACAGCGAGGGAGACCTACAGCGACCGGAAGGAGACCAACGGAGACGCAAGAGACCAGATTCGAACGGAGACGCAAGGATACCAGATTACAAAGAAATACAAGGGGAATGGATTCCAACGGAGTCCTGAGGAGACAGTTGGAAACTCAAGGTGATCAGGTGACGCGTAACACGCGGTAGTACAGCGAAATGAACATCATGTGAGTTGTCATTAGCGTAGATGGGTCATACCGTTGCGCAGTAACTGCTTACGTTTACAATGTTGTGGCCTGCGCGCTGCGGAGACGGGTATGTGATGTTAGCTAGTTTAGTTATATATAAATTCATTTCGTTTGTTTGTTTTTTGAAGAAGAAAAAAAGGGGGACTGATATATGTCTGAGTCGGATGCCTTTTTAACATAGACATAAACAAATGTTAAATAATCTTTTCATTCTTTCTTTCTTGATAAGGGGAAACGTGCTGTATCGGCAGTTTGACCAACATAACAGACGATCCGTAACCACGACCGTTCCGACAGGAGTGTACCACTAAGAAGACCTTTGTTACATTTTGTAGGTAAACATTGTGGTGTGTCGGCACTTTGAGTCGCGCGGGACGAGCTCGCCAGTTACCTGGCACGGCTCATAGAGTGTGTTCGTATTGTTAACCGTTTTAATAATAAAACAAGTATTTTATTTAAACTACTTCTATTATTGGTCCTCCTGAGATCTTAACACGCGACAAAAGAGAAGATCGAAGGCTCCTAAAGTGGTGACCCCGACGACGTGATAAGAAGCACGTCGTGGTCTCAGAGAAGTGTCAAATTTACTCGGAATTGAAAGTACATGTACCCTGCACCTGAACTCTTCGTCGGCCGCGTGGCACGTCGAGCAAGTGAGAGCCACCTACAGCGAGGGATACCTACGGCGACCGGAAGGAGACCAACGGAGACGCAAGAGACCAGATTCGAACGGAAACGCAAGGATACCAGATTACAAGGAAATACAAGGGGAATTGATTCCATACAAACTTCTAAAATCTGTTTTGTGGAGTCATTTTTCTACCTGCTGACTAGTCAACCTTTTCTACCTCGTATTCACTGGGTTTTTTACCGGTATCTACAATATCTCTCTTTTCTACAACTTTTACCTATCGTGTCATGTTTTTGAGTCTTCCAGATTCTTCAGGTCCTCAGATTAACCTTACCAGAAGATTGAACGTAGGGGCAGGTCCTTTGAGCGACCACAAGTTGAATGTGCATTTTAAAACGATGCTGACGTTCAAATACTTTGAAAGATTTGCAACATATCTGGATATAACAGTGACATTTGTGAATTGGTATGATATAACTTTAAAGTTTAGAAGAGTTCTAGTGTTTAGACATTGGGGATTAAATATAGCAACAACATATCGTTCACATAAATTGATAGGGCACCAGAAAAGGTTATCCAAGAACATGATTTCGGAAAGAACGATACATATAAATTTAGTAACTTTGTCTTCATACTACTTTATAACTCACAGCATATTGGCAATATTTTACAAGAGCGATAAATAAGTGTTTCATATACATATATAAAAAAAGTGATAGTATCAGTACCACTAAAAAGACCATCACTGACTTTCACCTATTACTTGCTTAGAGAAGAAATGCTCCCACCAAACAACATTTCTGAAATTATTGAAAAGAAATATGAAGGTTAAGAAACCTTTTGCATAGTTTTTCATACAAGATCTTTGATTAGCTAATTCAAGCTAGCGTCAACATATACATAATTGAGCGATGGAAGCTCCAAAGATACGAAATCGAATAACAGTAATGCTGAACAGAAAGATACATATTTAGTCACTTTGTCTTCAAACTGCTTTATAACACACAGCATTTTCATCAGCGATCAACATATTGTCCAGTGAAAAACAAAACTAAGCAATACATACCACTGAACAAATTGTTAATAGACTCACCTACCACCTAGTAGGTGTAGGCAAGCTGTATTGAGCCATAAATTATAAAATTATTAAAAAACCAGGAATGCCTCGCATAGTGAAGGCGCGCAAATGGGATATAAGTCTAGGGATTAATTTGTAGTGAAAGACCTGTATCACAAAAACATGATACAAGTTTGGGGACTGATGGCATATTTAAAGATAGAAAAGTGTGCAAGAAACTCCACAAACTGTTTTTTTTTATTTTAAAACTTTTTGATAATATTTACCCAGAGAACTGTCAAAACTGAAAAGTATAATAATGTTCAGTTTCTGTGTAATGTCATTGAGTTTCTGTGCTGAATTAATTTGAACTTTTACCAACTTTACTTTTAAAATAACCAAAACTATTTCCGTTCAAAACAAAAATGTTGATGCCATTTACTTATCATTTCCATCTTCCAGATTCTAGGTCCTCAGATCAACCTTACCAGAAGATTGCCCATGGGGGCAGGTCCTTTGAGCCACAAGTTGAATGTGCATTTTAAAATGATGCTGACAAGTAGTACTCAAAGTCAAGTACTTTAAAAATTTGCAACATCTCTGGATATAGTGACATTTGTGTATTGATAAAACATTAAAAGTTTAGAAGAACTCAAACACTTTGGGGATTAAATGTAGCAACAAAATATTGTTCACATAAATTGATATGGAACCAGAAAAGGTTATCCAAAAATAGGATCTCTAAAAGAACGATACATATTTAGGAATTTTGTCATCAATTTCTTCCAAGAGCGATTAACATATGTGATTCATATGTAAAAAAATAAAATATATAAATGAAAGTGTCTGTACCACTAAACAAGACGATCACTGACTTTCACCTACCACTTAGTTAGAGAAGAAATGCTCCCACCAAACAAAATTTCTCAAATTATTGAAAAGAAATATTTAAGAAGGATAGTGACAGTAGGTTATGAAACCTTTTGCATATTTTACATACAGGATCCTTGATTTGCTAATTCAATCTAGCATCAACATATTCGTACACATAATTGAGCCATGGAAGCTCCAAATATTCGAAATGGAATAACAAGAATGCCGAACAGACATTTGCAAGGCAATTGAAGTCGGTTGCTAGTTCTTTTGAATGTGTTAACTTGTTTACATTTCAGTGATCAAGATATTGTGTCAATTAAACACAGCGTTTAGTAATTTCTTGGAATGAATCATCAGTATTGTTTCTTCCAAACCAGATAACAAAAATTAGATCCCACTGAATCTAAAATCTTCTAGATTCTTCTGGTCTTCAGATCAAGCCCACTAGAGGAATCCCCATTGGGAGAGGTCCAGTGAGCGACCACACGTTGAATTTCGTAGAATGAATCTTCAGTATTGTGTCTTTCATACAAGATATCAAAACTTTAGTCCCATTATCAAATTTCTATCTTCTAGATTCTTCTGGTCTTCAGATCAAACCCACCAGAGGAATCCCCATTTGGGGAGGTCCAGTGAGCGACCACATGTTGAATTTCTTAGAATGAATCTTCAGTATTGTGTCTTTCATACAAGATATCAAAACTTTAGTCTCATTGGATCAAATTTCTATCTTCAAGATTTTTCTGGTCTTCAGATCAAGCCCACCAGAGGAATCCCCATTGGGGGAGGTCCAGTGAGCGACCACATGTTGAATTTCTTAGAATGAATCTTCAGTATTGTGTCTTTCATACAAGATATCAAAACTTTAGTCCCATTGGATCAAATTTCTATCTTCAAGATTTTTCTGGTCTTCAGATCAAGCCCACCAGAGAGATCCCCGTTGGGGGAGGTCCACTGAGCGACCACATGTTGAATTTCTTAGAATGAATCTTCAGTATTGTGTCTTTCATACAAGATATCAAAACTTTAGTCCCATTGGATCAAATTTCTATCTTCAAGATTTTTCTGGTCTTCAGATCAAGCCCAACAGAGGAATCCCCGTTGGGGGAGGTCCAGTGAGCGAACACAAGTTGAATCTCTTAGGATGAATCTTCAGTATTGTTTCTTACATACAAGATAAAAAAACTTTAATCCCATTAGATAAAATTTCTATCTTCAAGTTTTTATCTGATCTTCAGATCAAGCCCAGCAGAATAATCCCCATTGGGGGAGGTCCAGTGAGTGAACACAAGTTGAACCTCTTATAATGAATCTTCAGTATTGTTTCTTACATACAAGATAACAAAAACTTTATTCCAATCGTATCCAATTTCTATCTTCAAGATTTTTTCTGATTTTCAGATCAAGCCCACCATAGGAATCCCCATTCGGGGAGGTCCAGTGAGCGACCACATGTTGAATTTCTTAGAATGAATCTTTAGTATTGTTTCTTTCATACAAGATAACAAAAACTAATCCCATTAGATCAAATTTCTATCTTCAAGATTTTTCTGGTCTTCAGATCAAGCCCACCAGAGGAATCCCCGTTGGGGGAAGTCCAGTGAGCGATCACATGTTGAATTTCTTAGAATGAATCTTCAGTATTGTGTCTTTCATACAAGATATTAAAACTTTAGTCCCATTGGATCAAATTTCTATCTTCAAGATTTTTCTGGTCTTCAGATCAAGCCCACCAGAGGAATCCCCATTGGGGGAGGTCCAGTAAGCGACCACAAGTTGAACCTCTTAGAATGAATCTTCAGTATTGTTTCTTTCATACAAGATAACAAAACTTTAATCCCATCGTATCAAATTTCTATCTTCAAGATTTTTCTGGTCTTCAGATCAAGCCCAGCAGAGGAATCCCCATTGGGGGAGGTCCAGTGAGCGAACACAAGTTGAACCTCTTATAATGAATCTTCAGTATTGTTTCTTACATACAAGATAACAAAAACTTTATTCCAATCGTATCAAATTTCTATCTTCAAGATTTTTCTGGTCTTCAGATCAAGCCCAGCAGAGGAATCCCCGTTGGGGGAGGTCCAGTGAGCGAACACAAGTTGAACCTCTTATAATGAATCTTCAGTATTGTTTCTTACATACAAGATAACAAAAACTTTATTCCAATCGTATCCAATTTCTATCTTCAAGATTTTTTCTGATTTTCAGATCAAGCCCACCATAGGAATCCCCTTTCGGGGAGGTCCAGTGAGCGACCACATGTTGAATTTCTTAGAATGAATCTTTAGTATTGTTTCTTTCATACAAGATAACAAAAACTAATCCCATTAGATCAAATTTCTATCTTCAAGATTTTTCTGGTCTTCAGATCAAGCCCACCAGAGGAATCCCCATTGGGGGAAGTCCAGTGAGCGATCACATGTTGACTTCTTAAATTGAATCTTCAATATTTTTTATTCCAAGCCAGATAACAACAACTGTGATGCCATTGGATCTAATTTATATCTTCAAGATATTTCAGGTCTTCAGTTGAGGGGCTGGGGTTCACAAAAGGGGGTGCTAAAGCTCTCAACTCTCATTGTAACATCTTCAGATATGGTGTCATTTTCAACATAAAAGGTAGCCAATATATTTGTGGCGTTACATGTGGTCTGCCAATTCTTAGCCACGACTTGTTTGATATAGCTTGTTTAAAAGAGGCTGGGAGGCGTGACTTTGATTTTCTTGTTTTTGTTGGCGTCAAAATCGGTTGGTTGTACACACACCTGTGCCATTGAATTCTAATATGCTCTTTCCGTTCATATTCTTTGTTTCTTGCACAGTGATGTTGTTATAATTTTTAGTCAGTCTGGACTTTCTTCGTCTCCGAAATACGATTACTAACGAACGACGCCGTCGCGTCGCCGGCCATGTTTATCTGTTCCTTTTTTCACAAACTTGGTTTTGCAGTCTGCGTTCAATAATATGCTGTTTCTATCCTTAAGCTTTATATCTTGCACAGTGATCTGTCTTATTTTGAAGGTTGTTATCTTGCAGTCTTTGATTTTTGTCTCCGAAATACGATTACAAACGAACGGCGTCGCCGGCCGCCGGCCATGTTTTTTTTAACGCAATGCGCATAGGGATGTAAAAAAATAATCGATTATGACAAAAATCTATTAAAAATCGATTTTAATACGCGATTTTATTTTTTAGAATAATCGATTAATAATTGATTTTTTTAAACAATCATTCAATCAATTATTACCGATTTTTTCATCTGCAACCCCCTCTGACATTAAGTTTGGTCTTCTGGCCTGGAGCCCGGAACGTGAACTGCCAAAGAATACTATCTCCATAATATTAAATTAACGCCACCTGTGCATCTATGATGGCACTCCTTCTGTGTTTTTGAAATAGTTTAGTAGATTTATTTAATCAAACATTCACCTGATGGAGTTAACGAACTGGAGCCCGATTCTAAGTTATTTTAAAGAAATGTAAATGAAAACGCTTTCAAAACCACACTAAATGACGTATTTGGTATTCAACTAAAGCCTAAATTACGTAACCATTCGGCTGATGTAGTCGTTCAATCGCCATTTTAATTTGAACCTTTTATAATTTGATTGCTATAACTTGTTATTTCTGTTGTTTATTTTTAATTAATAAATCTATTGATATAATATTTATGGCGTTTATTTTGAACTTAATTGACAAATCAATTAATATAACAAAATCGATTATTTTCTTAAGAAAAATCGATTATTTTCTTAAGAAAAATCGATTATTTATTAATCAATTTTTCATGCTACAAAAAATAATCGATTAATGAAAAATCGATTTTTAGGTACAATGTCACATCCCTAAATGCGCTGTGCTCATGCGCTTCAAAGAGGATTTATATAGTGATCTGTCTTCTGTGTGCTAGTTGACTAGTTGGTGCTAGTGCAATCATGCAAATCCGGGGGCGGGATTTTTCAGTTTTTGCCCCCCCTAAAAAAATTGAAAATCCGGCGCTGATTCGTTTGCCTTTATTTTATTACTATTTAGAGACTACTGATTTATCTAAATTCCGACTCTGATTTCAGACCGGGATTCCGAATGTTTGAGTCCAGCCTAAGGCACGTACTCCCACTGTGTTCCCAATATTATATCCTCTTTATCCTCCTCCAATCCTCTTAGGTTATCTGTGGAAGTGTGTGGCAGTTATATTACGTAGTATATTATATCCTCTTTGGTTATATATTAATCCAATATTAATCTGTGAGTGAAGGCATTGCATGCCATGAATATATAAAAATGAAACAGTAAAGACAGATATGATAAATAAACAATTTTTTTAAATAAGCCATCTTCAATAAATCAATCGTGTAGTGAAGCATCAATGATCTAATCAACATATCACTGGTGTATCGTCTTCGCACCCTTTGTGCACGCCAACCGCAACGCTGGAACAGGTGATTTAAATTTACTTTTGATGTGTATCAGTGTATGGCGACTTTTATTAACGACTATATTTTCTGCTGTTAGATAGTGAAATATAACCGACGAGGGATCGTCACATGCTACAGGAATGACAATAATGTCTGTTTCTGTCAGTGAGATATGTGAAAACACAAAATTAGCCCGTGAAATGGCACTCACAGGCAACTATGAATCAGCCGTCGTCTACTACGAAGGGACAGTACAAATGATACAACGGCTGATTATTACTATTGCGGACACGTCACGGAAATCGAAATGGCAGTCAGTAAGTACATGCTTAATTATTTCTGCTGGAACAAGTAGCTTGCCTTGAATACCATGTCATTACCTTTTACGATAAGGTGCTAATTAGTTTTACCTTTACAAGACGGAAGGCCACCCACTGAACATTGGAGCTGCTGTTTATGTTTGTTTCATCCACCTACTCATTTGAACAACATAGTTTTACATAATCACAGTTCTGTTCATTCAGATAAATAACTATTTTTCAGTTTTAAGTGTATGCTGTAGTCTTTTGCAGTGGTGAAGTGAATGCATTCATGTGTTCTTTATGTAATGAACCTCAAAATGAATACCTATTAGATGTGATATTACTCTATATCAGAGGGTCATAAAAACATAGTATACAGGGGTGCTACGCTAGGAAAGGCTTATGCTCAGTAGCTGATGGTGAATCTAAATATACATACTTATGTATATTCATCAGAAGGAAGGAGATAATAGAAGGATTTTCCAAAAACACTAAAACACATCATTTTTAAGAAGACAAAGGAATTATTTTCATGCTATTTCCTACATAAATAACAGAGATCCCATAAAAATGTTTACCCCCTTTTCACCCCAATTAAATATCTGTGAGACACATATTTATTTGTTTCTAGCCACTTAACAATTTTTATAGAATAATCTTTAAAATAACCGACTTTCATATAATTTTGCATCCCTGCTTTCTTCCCTGTAGATTTTTCAAAAACGCTAAAACACGTCATTTTCTACTTAAGTTCATAAAACTTAGCATCAATTTTCATGCTCTTTATTACAAAAACAACAGAGTTCCCTTAAAAACTTTCATTAAAATTTTGTGAGATTCGTATTACTTTGATTCTAATCTAGCACATTTTCTAGGAATTTTCTTAAAAAATGATGGACTTTCATATAATTTTGCATCCCTGTTTTCACCCTTTAGGGGTTGATTTTTCAAAAACGCTAAAACACGTCATACCATTCTTATGACAGAGTATCAATTTTCATGCTATTGAATACATAAAAGAGTTCCCATACAATCTTTTATCCCGCTTTTCACCCCTTTAAAGGATAAATATCCCAAAACTGAAAAATTTCAGACAAGTGAAACAGGCCATGCTAACCCACAGGTTAGGTTAGGAAGGTAGGTTACAACCGTAGCCTCACCAAACAATTGTTACAACTACGCAGATGTCAACTGCGCCTGGCAATTACAGGATGTGGACTCTACAACAAGCACCTGTTCACTTTAGGTATCACTGACAAAACTTTGTGCAGAGCATGCATGGGGGCCGAGGAGAAAACTGCTCATGTCCTGCTGTAGTGCAGAGGAGTAGCAACACTAGAGGAAAAGTACCTCGGAACACCGAGGTCGCTCCCAGAGGCCTTCAACAACACAAATAAGTTGTTGGGCTTTCTGCTGGAGCTGGGGTGATATGAGTAAGGCATACCACATTATCACGCAAAATAGGCGCATCTGACTTCGAGTTGCGGAAAGCTGCCCCGATAACAAATATGAAAGATTACCTTCATTTCACAAAGAGCACACTCTTCAAATTTATTGTGTTGAGTACCAGTGGTTTAGGCTGTGCCTTGATGTCTCAGTCAGTCAGTCAGGACTTTGAATTTTATATGTATAGATAATAAGTCTAATTCCTACTAAAACAGGGGTCAAAGAACAAACATAATTCATAAAGGATGTTGTCAATTTACATATTTACAAAGCAATGTCCCAATTAGTAATTGTGTTACTTGAGAACTGTTTGTAATTTTTTGTTACTTCTCTGCTGCTGTCTTCTTAAATGAGTCACTGTGTGACATTTTCTTTTTTTAAATTTGAATAGGTATGTTTATTTAATACTCTTTTTTATAACAATAACATCATATACCATTCCAGTGTACTGACACTATCTAAGCAAACAGGTAACATAAAATTATTAGGTAAATAGATATGAAATTAAGTTTAATACTTGAAAAAATTTGAAATACAAAAGAATGCCTTATCAATATGGGACAATTTTATTTATTAATTAGTAAAGGAATGGATGAACCCTTTTTTGGGTCTGGGGCCAAAGCCTTTAAAGAAAACTGACTTTCGAGAAGCTAGATGAATTACCATCCACTAAAACCTCACTAACTAAGCTCCTCCTCTAGTGTTTCATATTTAGATTTCCCTTTGACATATCAGCTATGACTCCGCTGGACCGGGAGGGCGCGACTTCGCCAGTTTTGGCAGCTGTAAGCTTTTCTGCATTCGAAAAAATCTTTCATTTTTCTTTTGCTAAGGTAAAAAGTTACCACAATAAATCAAGTTGACAGACTCATGAATTAATTTTTGTTTCAGTTTTTAGCTATAACAATGCTACACAAACAAACAACTTATTGTACAAAACAAATCAACATTGATTTTTAGTAATTTTCAGTGCATTAAAATTTTAGTTCAAATAACGCGATAAAACAGTTTGCTATGTTATAATTTGAGGTCAAACATTTTGTTTACCATTAATATTATAATCTAAGTGAAGCCTGTTAAATGCTTATATTATTATAAATGCTTTACGAAGAGAGTTTGGAGATCTGATTGAGACTATAAATTGATAATTTTTATGGGATACCACTGAAGAATAAAAAAATATAAGAGTGAAATCATAACTTCACTGTAGTCGGGCAAACAGAGAGCTATTGACAATTAGGCTATCACTTTTATCTCCATTTTATCGATTAAATTTGCTTCACATATCATATACAATGATTAATTAGTGATTATCTGATTGTATGGATCTCACTAGAGATATAATTACATCACTAACTTTTACAAGCATAGTGTTCACATATTTCGGTTGTTGCCACTTGTCATATCAGCATAATGTCACGCTCGTGTAAGCTTTACTTAGTTAACTTTTGTTGCTAAATGTTGCTTCTTCAGAACATACTTAATGTTCATTCTTCATTCTAAATTTAGCAACTGATTGTATAATTCAATCTATTTATTTACAAGCGTTTTATTTGCATTTTTTTGTTTGTAAATTTATCCCTTGTTTTAATAGTTATTCTGCTATTTGGGTCGGAGACAAATTCAAAAAAATCAGAGATCATAGAAATTGGTTCAGCCTATTCAGGCAGTTATAATTGGTGTAACTAACCCATTTGTTTTATTTATTTAGATTACATTTAATAGACTATTGATGAATGAAAAAATGTAATTATTATAACTAAAAACTGCGTGATTCCGCACCACTGTAGACAAAGTCAATGACTTACTAAAATAAATTAAAATGTGTTAGATTTGCAGAGTGAGTTGACGTTGTCAACTAATTTGAAAATCGATTAAACAACCAAAGCTAGGGTGTTCTATTATATTAAACCATGAAGGTTTCAACACCTCCCTGTAATAGTTACACCCTGTAGCTATTTTAAAACAGACTATCAAAAAATTAACTGTACACTACACTAATATTATAACAACATTACAACATCCTGTACATACACAACACCCTGTATATACAATTATACACCTTACTTCTCACTCCAATGTTAATAACAACTAAATATGTACAAAAAATTAGAAAACTTTTGTACCTAGGTTAAGCCTAACAAATTAACAAACTTACAATGCTTTAATCTAGGTAAAGGCTTTGTCAAAATGTCAGCAACCATGTTGTTAGTTGGAATGTACTCAAGGTTGAGCTCCTGCTGTGTCAGTGAGTCTCGTATGAAGTGGTGTCTGATGTCGATGTGCTTAGTGCGAGCATGGTACATGTTATTCGTAGTCAATTTCAATGCACTTTGGCTGTCAGAATGAATAGTGATAGGATGAGTGATGTCGAAAACTTCTTGTAATAGAGCTTTCAAGTAAATAGCTTCTTTACATGCTTCTCCCAGAGCCATATATTCTGCCTCAGTAGTTGAGAGAGCTACCGTTCTTTGTTTTCTTGCTTCCCAGGATATGGGAGCTCCACTCATTCTAAATATATATCCCGTATAGGAACGCCTATCAATACAGTTGCTACCATAGTCTGCATCTGCGTATCCTATGGGATAGTCTTCACCTTTCCTGTAGGTAAGCTTGAGGTGTTTAGAGGCTTTTAGGTACCTCAGTACTCTTTTAGCAGCTTTCCAGTGTACCTCCCCGTGATGGTTATTGTATTGACTCAGGTAAGAGACAGCATATGAGATGTCTGGTCTAGTACCGATTGCAATATACATCAGAGATCCGATAAGCTGCTGATACGGTAAATTAAACTTCTCAGCATCCATTTCAGGAAGTGTAAGTTTCACACCAGGTTCCATAGGTGTTGAAACTGGAATAGCATCCTTCATGCCAAATTTATCAATAAGTTTCTCAATGTATTTCGTTTGATCGAGAGTTATATTGTCATTGTTCTGAACAACTCTCATTCCTAAACAGTCCTTTAGAAGACCAAGATCCTTCACAATAAACAAGCGTTTTAATTCACTTTTAAACTGCTGTTTCATACAGTCGTTGTTGCAAAGTAAGAAGAAATCATCAACAAATACTGCTACTACGAGGATATTATTTCCATCTCGTTTATAGTAGAGACAGTGTTCTGTTGCCGCTTGTGTGAGGGAAAGACTATTCATAGCCTCACAAACTTTTTTATTCCATTGTCGCGGTGCTTGCTTTAGGCCATAGAGCGATTTCTTAAGTAAGCACACTTTGCGGTCAGGATCAGTAGAAAAACCTTCGGGTTGTTCCATGTATATTTCTTCCTCTAGGACACCGTTGAGGAATGCTGTTTCCACGTCTAAGTGGTCTAGTTGCAAGCCTAATTTGGCTGCATATGCTAGCAATAGCCGTATGGAGGATAGTCTAGCTACTGGAGAGAAAGTTTCACCATAATCAATGCCATAAACTTGTGTAAAGCCTTTAGCTACAAGTCTAGCTTTGTATTTAACTATTTCTCCATTGGTGTTCGTTTTTATTTTATATACCCATTTACTTTTGATAGTTTTTCTATCAGTCGGTCTATCGACTAGTGTCCAGGTTCCATGTTTCATTAATGATTGATACTCAGCGTTCATAGCATCTAGCCAATCCTTTTTATGATAATCGTCTAGTGCTTGTTTATAAGTCTCAGGCTCACAGTCAGTAGCAATAAGATTTGCATTTTCTGGAAATCTTACAGGCGGGTGCCGATCTCGTAGAGGATATCTTCGGTCCTCATCAGTATCTTCAGCGCCTTGTTCAGAATAACCTGGAGGTGATACTTCAGTATCATCTTGAGCATCAATAAAAACTTCTTGTGTTTCCACTTCAGGATATTCGATTGCTTGTGAATCTGAAACATCTTCATCATTCTGTTCTTGGGAGGATGACGGTTCAGGCTGAGAACACTGTGGTACAGGAACATGAACTTCAATTTGTCCGGGTGTATCGGTAGAATTCGTTGTGTTGGGTTCACAGAATTCGTTAACCGCTTGTGGTTTGTTTTCAATGAAAACGACGTCCCTTGCAATTATAATTGCTTTTGGGTACCGTACATCGACAAGACGATACGAGGGGCATACCGAAATGATCGGGAATATAAAACAATACATACAGGAAATAACTAAATTTATTTTTATTGCTTTTCGAAGTATTCTCCGTTGCAGTTAATGCACTTTTGCATTCGTTCGAACCAATTATTATAGCAGCAATTCCAGTCCGAAGTTGACATGGTCAAAATCGTCGATTTGTATGCTTCCACTGCTTCTTCTGGACCTTGAAACCGCTGACCACGCAATAAATCTTTGATTCTAGGGAATGTAAAGTAATCATTGGGACTCAGATCAGGGCTGTATGGAGGATGATCCATTAATTCAACGTTTTCCTGCTTCAAAAACTCGCTTGTTTTCTGAGCGGTGTGAGAGCTCGCATTATCGTGATGGAGGATTATGCGTCGTTTCGGGTTACCTCTACGGAGTTCGGATATCATCTGTGGCAAACAAACCGTTGTATACCAATCAGCGGTAACCGTTCTCCGTTCCTCTAAGGGAACTGTGACTACATGTCCTGTTTTCGCGACAAACGAAGCGACCATTTTCTTCGATACGCTGCGAGAGCGGACAACTTTTGTTGGCTTGATCTCACCTGCGAAGACCCAGACAGCCGACTGATGCTTTCTTTCTGGCTCATATGAATAGATCCATGATTCATCACCAGAGACAATGTTATAAACTGCTTTTGACTTTCCTCCGTTGAAGCGTTGCAGAGTAGACCGGCACCAATTGACACGAGCCGCCTTTTGCTCTTCGGACAAATTATGGGGCACCCAGCGGGAAACTAGCTTTCTCGCTCCCAGTTCACCATGTAAAACAGTTTGTATCGCAGTCATACCTATCCCTAAAGTAGCCCGAATCTGCTCATATGTAATATGTCGGTCATCCTGTATCATTCGGCGCACAACAGCGACATTTTCTGGTGTAACCGCTGTTTTTGGCCGGCCTGTGGAAGGTACGGTGCCAAGAGAAGCACGTCCACGCCGGAATTCAGAATACCAGCGATATATTGTCGTCTGGCTAGGCGCTTCACTCTTGAATATAGATATAAGCTCAGCGAGACATTGTCCCTGAGATAATCCTCGTCGAAAGTTGTAAAAAATTATGGCACGGAAACTTTCTCTTGTAAGCTCCATTTTTTATCGACCTATCAATTTCAAACTGATATTGTTCTTTAAAAAAAAATTTTTTTTTAATTCTGTCAATTGTATTCGATTTTCAACTAACCAGTGTTTATTCATCAAAAAGAGTTTTTAATCTAATTAAATCGAAAGTACTCGATTACCGATCTTTTCGGTATGCCCCTCGTAACCTTTAGACTCTGTAGAATAGCCTACAAAAGTGCAGACTTGGGTCTTAGGTTCAAGTTTCGTGCGTTTTTCCTTAGGAACAAGCACATGAGCTTCACAACCAAAAACTCTTAAATGAGATAGGTTCACCTTTTTACCAGTCCATAGCTCTTCTGGGATTTTATTATTTAACGCCTGTGTGGGCGAAATATTTTTCAGGTATATAGCTGTATTTACAGCTTCACCCCAGTAGGCTTTAGGCAGGTGAGCGTCATGAAGCATGGCTCTTGCTTTCTCAATAACGGTTCGATTGACCCTTTCAGCAATTCCGTTTTGCTGAGGATTGTACGGAATTGACGTTTGATGAACAATTCCGTTCTCCTTAAGAAAGGTGGTCATATCGCGGTTTACAAACTCGCGACCGTTATCGGTACGTAGGGTTTTTATTTTACAATCAGTTTGATTTTCGACAAGGTGTTTGAATTCTACAAACTTTGAAAAAACTTCACTTTTTGACTTCAGCAAGTACCCAAACGTTTTACGAGTGAAGTCATCTGTGAAAGTTAGTAGGTATAGTGCTCCACCCCATGAATGGACACTCATAGGTCCACATAAGTCCGCATGGATCAATTCTAATTTATTATTAGACCTACTAGTAGAATTAACAAACGGCTTTTTCGCTAATTTACCTTTAAGGCAAGGAATGCAAACTTCTTCAAGTTTATCTGTGTAACATATTCCCGTATTTTTACTTTTCAATATGTTCATGGCTTTGCCGTTAAGGTGACCTAGGCGTTTATGCCATAGCAATGCGGTCTCTTTGCAATTCGTTAAAAGAGCTTGAGTCTCAGTCTCAGCACAGTCGAGCTTATACATGCCTTTATAGTTAGAGGCAGTTGCTACAATGTTTCCTGAAACCTTGCATCCTTTCTGTTGTATTATTGAGGCACCTTTCTTAGAAAATAAAACAACAAATCCTTTTTGAACTAAATTACTAACTGATAGTAGATTCACAGCTAGTTTGGGAACATGTAGCACATCTGTGACTTTACTAATATTATGAGTAACATTAAGTGTCACAGTACCTTTACCTTCACTTAAAATCTGCTCATTATTCGCAACAGTAACAGGCTTGATTAAAGGGGTTAAATCCTGAAACCATTCGCTTCTGTTAGACATATGAGTAGTTGCGCCAGAATCTATGAACCAGTCATTGCTTGCACCTGTGGGAGAGACATGGAAACAAGATGAAAGTGTAATGTCTGAAGTGTAATTCGTAGTTGTGCTGTCAACCTTGACTACATTCTTAACATTCTTATTTTTACCTTTGTTTACACGTCTACATTGATCTACTACGTGACCTTTCTTTTTACAAAAAACACAGAACCGACACGATTTGTTTGATAATGAAACTAAAGCACTGCTAGTGTCACTATTCGGTGCGCGACGCAAGTCTTCTTTCAGAAGCACTGAGGCGACGGAGTCTGTCGAGATTGCTGCTCCTGAGTTTTCAAGTGCCATCACCATAGGGTTATAGTCTTCTGTTAAACCGGCGAGCATTATCACACCAACAAATTCGTCGTCAACAGCTGCATTTATTTCCACAAGTTTCTGCTGTGTGTCTCTGATGTCACTTAGGTAGAGTTCCATGGATTTGTGCATTGACAGATTCGTACTAAACAGTTTTTTAAGTAGGTTAAGTCTTCTTAGTAAGCCACAATCTGCGTATGTCTTCTGAAGTCGCGTCCACGTCTCGGCTGCTGATTTTGCTGACACGATGACGGGGTAAATGTGTTCCTGGACTGATAGCGATATTTTGGATTGAGCTCTTTCGTCTCGACGTTTGAAGTCGGAGACTTCTCGCGAATACTCGTCGGGACGCTCAACACAATCCCACAACTCACAGTCTATCAGGAGCATTTTCATTGCAAATTTCCATGAAGTGTAGTTGATAGCCCCTTCTAGTTTTGTAATGGGCATTCCGCCCGTAGACACAGCCATTGTAGTCGGTTCGCTTCGGCAGGAAACGGAGGGTTCGCCTGTAGCTCCCGTGATCAGCTGCTGGTCTCTTTCCATATTTTAATATATTTAAATTATGGAGCGCAAAACATAGGATAATAATTACATAATAATTATGGATTTTTAAAATCTGGGCCCATAACCTGTTAGATTTGCAGAGTGAGTTGACGTTGTCAACTAATTTGAAAATCGATTAAACAACCAAAGCTAGGGTGTTCTATTATATTAAACCATGAAGGTTTCAACAAAATGGAATGGTTTATTAGAGTTGCCAATCAACGACATAGACGGCGTAACATTCTTCACCAAATGCCAATTGAAATCTCTGGCAACTGTCTAAATCCACGAAAATCGTAGTCGATTCTCGAGTTAACTCGAAAATCGATCGAATCTCGAGTTAAATTCATCGTAACTTCGACACAAAGCAAAGCGACGCCACAATGAACAAAGTAATAATGACTATCTCGCAAGTTAAGCAGTTACCTCATCTTGGGGGTATAGGTACACTCGAGTACAAAAATATGTATCCACTTTTGAATCATGTCACATTCACTTTGAATTGCATTTTCTTCATCTCACTACATAAGAACGAAGAAAAGCAAGAGTGAATGTGACATGGTACAAAAGTGGGTACAAATTTTTGTACCAGAGTGTACTGGGTTTGGTTGTAGGTAGGGCATTATCTATGACCGCCTGGCTATCTACCTCTTACTATCATACATACATAGGCATCCTTCATGGTATGTGGAACCAGTTTACATTATATGACAGCAATATGTTCCAGAGAGTTCCATTTTCAAATTTCGTAATTGGCTTTCTAACTTTATTGTGGTTATTAACTGTTCCACTTTCGATTTTTATTTAGAAACAAGGGCGTTTTGAATCATGCATCTTAGCTTAGTTTCTGAACGTAAGTAGATATTTCGTCTAGGGGTGAGGGATGATTGGTGAAAGTAAATTACAAATTATTGTCACTCCTCCATCGCTGCTTAGTGTGGCACTTGTTTAAAAAGACAAAATTATTTGAAAATCATTGTTTTAGATCATAATTTATTTGATTTCTTTATTCAGTGTACATTGACCTGGTTACATTCATGAAAGGAATGGAATTCATTTTTGTCACTACCTCCCAGTCCAATTGTTTAATTGCTGACGTCATTGGTCACTAATCTATTTAATTTAGTCCGTGGATTGGATTTATGCCAAGCACCAAGCTGTACACAGTGCTATATTGTCACCGACGATACATCCCTATATTACAGTGTCTATGTTTTCAGGTATGTTATATAGCCATGGTAGCTTAGTTGGGAAGAGATCTGGGTTCGATCCGGCTCGTACCAATGAATTTGGTATTTGGAATTTATGTACGAATGAGTAAAATCATTATCATTGTCTTTTCGTTGAACGAAAACATCGTGAGGAAACCTGCACACTCCTGAGAAGAAATTCAAAGGTGTGTGTGTAGTCTACCAATCCGCACTGGTCCCGCCTGGCGGACTATGTCCCACACATTCTTTGTAGGAGAGTAGGCCTGAGCTGCTGCAGAGGGAACATATATAGGCGGTTGATGATGTTTTCAGTACGTAAATACTCCCGTCAAGCGTATTTCGCCATCGCACACCGATGTTAATGACACTCATATTGCAGCATTATAATCCGATGTGTGTATTTAAAAAATTATGGTTTAGAACAGGGCTTCTAAAACTGTGCGTCGCGACGCCCAGCATGTCGATGAGCAGTTTTGATAAGCTATGCTCAGAAAAGCAAGCACATCCTTCTCACTGTAAAATAAATATCAACATCCATTTTATGTTTTTGTTATTATTTTCTAATGTAATTATAAATATCCATATAGATAGTTTTTTCTGATAACGGGTTATAAGGCTAGTATTAAACTGGGGGGTGTTTTAGGATCGGAGGTAGCGGGGTTCTGGGTTGAGGGGTGTCGTCAAAATATGGCAAATTCTGAAGGTCGTCACAGTACAAAGTTTGGGAATCCCTAGTACGAGGGGCATACCGAAATGATCGGGAATATAAAACAATACATACAGGAAATAACTAAATTTATTTTTATTGCTTTTCGAAGTATTCTCCGTTGCAGTTAATGCACTTTTGCATTCGTTCGAACCAATTATTATAGCAGCAATTCCAGTCCGAAGTTGACATGGTCAAAATCGTCGATTTGTATGCTTCCACTGCTTCTTCTGGACCTTGAAACCGCTGACCACGCAATAAATCTTTGATTCTAGGGAATGTAAAGTAATCATTGGGACTCAGATCAGGGCTGTATGGAGGATGATCCATTAATTCAACGTTTTCCTGCTTCAAAAACTCGCTTGTTTTCTGAGCGGTGTGAGAGCTCGCATTATCGTGATGGAGGATTATGCGTCGTTTCGGGTTACCTCTACGGAGTTCGGATATCATCTGTGGCAAACAAACCGTTGTATACCAATCAGCGGTAACCGTTCTCCGTTCCTCTAAGGGAACTGTGACTACATGTCCTGTTTTCGCGACAAACGAAGCGACCATTTTCTTCGATACGCTGCGAGAGCGGACAACTTTTGTTGGCTTGATCTCACCTGCGAAGACCCAGACAACCGACTGATGCTTTCTTTCTGGCTCATATGAATAGATCCATGATTCATCACCAGAGACAATGTTATAAACTGCTTTTGACTTTCCTCCGTTGAAGCGTTGCAGAGTAGACCGGCACCAATTGACACGAGCCGCCTTTTGCTCTTCGGACAAATTATGGGGCACCCAGCGGGAAACTAGCTTTCTCACTCCCAGTTCACCATGTAAAACAGTTTGTATCGCAGTCATACCTATCCCTAAAGTAGCCCGAATCTGCTCATATGTAATATGTCGGTCATCCTGTATCATTCGGCGCACAACAGCGACATTTTCTGGTGTAACCGCTGTTTTTGGCCGGCCTGTGGAAGGTACGGTGCCAAGAGAAGCACGTCCACGCCGGAATTCAGAATACCAGCGATATATTGTCGTCTGGCTAGGCGCTTCACTCTTGAATATAGATATAAGCTCAGCGAGACATTGTCCCTGAGATAATCCTCGTCGAAAGTTGTAAAAAATTATGGCACGGAAACTTTCTCTTGTAAGCTCCATTTTTTTATCGACCTATCAATTTCAAACTGATATTGTTCTTTAAAAAAAATTTTTTTTTTAATTCTGTCAATTGTATTCGATTTTCAACTAACCAGTGTTTATTCATCAAAAAGAGTTTTTAATCTAATTAAATCGAAAGTACTCGATTACCGATCTTTTCGGTATGCCCCTCGTATAGGAAACTTAGTGTGAAACTTTCGTCGGCGAAATCGACTCGAAACGACTTGTACGAGGGGCATACCGAAATGATCGGGAATATAAAACAATACATACAGGATATAACTAAATTTATTTTTATTGCTTTTCGAAGTATTCTCCGTTGCAGTTAATGCACTTTTGCATTCGTTCGAACCAATTATTATAGCAGCAATTCCAGTCCGAAGTTGACATGGTCAAAATCGTCGATTTGTATGCTTCCACTGCTTCTTCTGGACCTTGAAACCGCTGACCACGCAATAAATCTTTGATTCTAGGGAATGTAAAGTAATCATTGGGACTCAGATCAGGGCTGTATGGAGGATGATCCATTAATTCAACGTTTTCCTGCTTCAAAAACTCGCTTGTTTTCTGAGCGGTGTGAGAGCTCGCATTATCGTGATGGAGGATTATGCGTCGTTTCGGGTTACCTCTACGGAGTTCGGATATCATCTGTGGCAAACAAACCGTTGTATACCAATCAGCGGTAACCGTTCTCCGTTCCTCTAAGGGAACTGTGACTACATGTCCTGTTTTCGCGACAAACGAAGCGACCATTTTCTTCGATACGCTGCGAGAGCGGACAACTTTTGTTGGCTTGATCTCACCTGCGAAGACCCAGACAGCCGACTGATGCTTTCTTTCTGGCTCATATGAATAGATCCATGATTCATCACCAGAGACAATGTTATAAACTGCTTTTGACTTTCCTCCGTTGAAGCGTTGCAGAGTAGACCGGCACCAATTGACACGAGCCGCCTTTTGCTCTTCGGACAAATTATGGGGCACCCAGCGGGAAACTAGCTTTCTCACTCCCAGTTCACCATGTAAAACAGTTTGTATCGCAGTCATACCTATCCCTAAAGTAGCCCGAATCTGCTCATATGTAATATGTCGGTCATCCTGTATCATTCGGCGCACAACAGCGACATTTTCTGGTGTAACCGCTGTTTTTGGCCGGCCTGTGGAAGGTACGGTGCCAAGAGAAGCACGTCCACGCCGGAATTCAGAATACCAGCGATATATTGTCGTCTGGCTAGGCGCTTCACTCTTGTATATAGATATAAGCTCAGCGAGACATTGTCCCTGAGATAATCCTCGTCGAAAGTTGTAAAAAATTATGGCACGGAAACTTTCTCTTGTAAGCTCCATTTTTTTATCGACCTATCAATTTCAAACTGATATTGTTCTTTAAAAAAAAATTTTTTTTTAATTCTGTCAATTGTATTCGATTTTCAACTAACCAGTGTTTATTCATCAAAAAGAGTTTTTAATCTAATTAAATCGAAAGTACTCGATTACCGATCTTTTCGGTATGCCCCTCGTAATTAATATTTTGCCAGGTACCTACAGTTTAGTAAATTCATCATAGTATTCTTTGGGTTTTTTAACTGTTACGAAAGTAAATGATATAACAAATACGTGAGTGTGGTGTGCGACGTGCGTGGGAAGCTTTGTTTCAAGTTTTATGTTGTGTGGTAATGAATTCATCCGAGGTCTAATTTCTAATGTGTGACTGTATGAAAGCAGTTTAAAACTTCATTGTATCAGGTACTTCTGTTACATACAAATACCTAACTGGCACCACCTGTTTTTCAACAGAAATTCATCTATAACTTGCAGATAATGACAACAAATAGATAAATAGCAATTTAAACACCACCATAACTCACTGATTTAAAGAAATCAACTCTTGATTAATAATCAGTAGTCAAGCCAATAATCCCTAGATTAACCATTGCTTTATTACTTTACTAGCAGCCCGTCCCGGCTTCGCACGGGGTAGACAATTATTTATTTTTGGAAATTTGGATATAAAACACTTTTTTTCACAAATATTTTTATTTATTAAAAAATTATTATTTATTAATTATATATTTACAAAAAAAAATATTTCGGTGCCCCCTCCACCCCGCCCGCCGCGATGCCCGGCGCGCTTTTCAGACTGCATCGCAAACAACGGCCACGGCGCTATGGCGGTTTTGTTTACCGTTTGAATTTTTTAATTCGTAATATCTTTTGAATGGAAAGTCCAATTTAAATAATTTAAAAACTATTTTATAGGTAGTTAAATGGTCTTGACCATAAAATAATTTATTTGGATAAGGATTAATATAAACACATAAATAGCATGGTTTGAATTTGGTTAGCATTTTCATTAATGTTTAAAATGAAAAAAGTGGTTGTAGTGACATAACTACAATAGTTGGACATATGCTACCGCGGAGTTTTTTTGTAGACATTATGATTTTCTTCAATATTGTTGTACATTATTTTGTTCTATCGCTAATAGTTTCGGCAGCGCATTCGACGAAAGACATTTTAAAACTCATTTTTCTACACCTTCGGTTACATTGTTCAAATTTTACCAAGGATCCCTAATTTTTTTCAAAATGAAATGTAGCCTATGTCAAATTGGAAGACTGTAGCATTCTATTGGTGAAAGAATTTTTTAAATCGGCCCAGTACTTTTTGAGCCTATTCATTACAAACATACAAAAATAGTTACAAATCTTTCCTCTTTATAATATTAGTGTAGAAATAAATCTGCATATTTCATTTAATTGTATTTGTTTACTTTGTTGAATTCTTCCCATTTCATAGAAAAATACATTGATTTAGAAAATTCGAAATTCACTTTTACTTATTGAGCAGAAGACATGATAGGAATGGCTGCACTGCAAACGAATATTTATTTAATAAATCTTATGTAAATATCTTCAATACTACAATTATAAGTTTACATGTTCGGGGAATAATGTGAGATCCTATGACTAATCATAACACCGTCAATGTTCCACATTACAGTATTGACATATGCTGGTCATCGAAACCAACATGTGTCAATGCTGGTATGTAAGTGTATTAGTTATTAGGTTAAGTTAATAATTAAGTATATTTATAAGTACTATTTATATGAAACACTAGTGCCTGAAATAAAGTGATAAATACAAAATAAATGAAAAATTACTGCACACTGATTTCATGCCATTTCAAAAACCTTAAAATCACAATTATCAAATCATCTTAAACATCTAATTACTATGAATGTTTGTCATCGTTTGAATATAATGTTACTTCGAATTTAAATTGTATAAGCAAGGCACCAACCCAATGTCTGGACTGACTGGACAGACCGTTCTTGTATGTGGTTTTTTTCATCCTTTGCCAATAATTGTATGTTTTTCAGGTTCAGAAGCAGATAGCCGAAGAGCACAACCAAGTGAAATCTGTGGTGGCGGCTTTGCAAGTGCTACAGCGACACGGGGAAAAAGGATTCAATTCGGGACTTGACAGTAAGTGTTCTACTTCATCAGCCGGTAAACGTCCACTACCGGAGATAGGCCTCTTCCATGGTGTGGCACAATGACCGGTCCCAAGCCACTTGCATACAGTGCCTCCATGCGACCTTTACTAGGTCGTCGGTCCATCTAGTAGGAGGACGGCCTAGTACACGTTTCCCGGTACGTGGTCGCCCCCCGAGAACTTTTCACTTCAGCTCACTGACGTTAGTTTGTCTACGGATTTCCTCATTCTGGATTCACGTAAAGAAATTCCGAGCGTAGCTCGTTCCATACTCCATCTTCCATCGACATTGGACAGCTTGTAGAAAAAACGGCAACTTCATACTGCCCCGAATAGAAAAGCTTATTATTTCGTATCGAAGTAAAAAAGCTGACTAAATGGTATTGACTCTCGAGACTTGTTATTTATATTAGAGCAATTCTCGACAGTTCATGTATTTTATTTCTAACTACACTTCGTTTGTGGATATTAGACTCGTTTTTCGTTTGTGAATTCTATTCACAAAGCTCTAACGGAACCACCCGTCAATTCATATTACGAATACTCGTAATTTATAAAGTGCTCCGTTTTGTAGTTGAAGAACACGACACCGCATTGAAAGTGTCAGATATACCCATCTTTCCATAATAGTCGTTCAGTGAACTCGCTTTATAACTTTCCTTATGTCGCGGCGAAGACTGGTATTATGTAAGTAAAAACTAGTTTTGTGTTCGTAAAATGAAATCGACCGTGAAGATAAACATTATGTAACAATGAAATTGTTAGAGGCCTTTGGTCGGCTTTATGAATTAAATTGTCTACTTAAATGACTTAGTTGATCAGTGATCGTTCACAGATAAACAGTGATATTTATTGGTATGTATTAGTACCTAATCTTAATTTTGTACGTTTATCTAGTAAAATAATTTAGATTCACATTGTACATGAAATATATATTCTTCTCTCTAAGAACGGCACATGAAGGCGGCCTTATCGCTAAGAGCGATCTCTTCCAGGCAACCTTGAGGCAGATGAATCGTTTATATAATAAGAGGCAAAAGGTGCTACATAAATATACAATAATATACAATAATTCTAATAAATATATAAAACATATAATGGATAAATAATAGTCAATACACTAAAAGTGAAAAGGAAATCAGAGGAATTCAGCAAGTAAAGAAGAAAAGCTGCTAAGGAATAATAATCTGTTAAAGGAAATTATTTTATAGCTTAATTTGGTAGGAGCATAAGGATGGGGCTTTTCTGATAGAGTTCCATACTCCTTACAAGTATGTTATTAGATTGTCTACTAGCTTTATACTAATTTTTTTTTTAGATTTCGAGGATACACCTACTCGTGACAAGATTTCTAGGAGTGAGCCACACGACCCGGACGTGTGGAGTCCACCTGACCAAGTCAAATCAGGCAGATGGCCGGCCCCAACCGTCGTCGATCACAGCAGGTGAACAAATAACTGTAATTGCTAACGATGTAGTATAAAGCACCGGACCGGGCCCATTCTTCTTCAACCATCAGCAGCAGCAGCCCAAAAACGTTCACTGCTGTACACTGCGTACAGTCCAGAAAAAAAGCACCATACAAAAAAATGCGTACAAAAAAACCTTTCATGCCGAAACACAACAATGCTGTTTGACACTAGACTTAGGTAACACTACCACCGAGCCCAGTACCGACAGGTAATCCCCCCTCCCCCTAATTTAGCGACTAGGCCTGTAGGCAGCTACTATCCTCGTCGCCTAACATTAAGTGGATGATATGATGGGAGGCTTATGTCCAACAGTGAAACCAAATAAAGTCAGAAAATTGTCGGAATTGAATAAATATTTGTGATGTATACAGAGGGGTTCCGACGTCGGGCACCGCTCGGACGGTGCGGGGTACGCTTCAGAACCGCGCCGCTCGCAACGAGAAGAGATCTGCATTAAACCAGCGCCCTGCCACTACCACTACACTCGCCCATCGGAAGCCGACCGACAACAAAACACGGAAACCTATCGGAAACGCTGTTAACACCTGTCAGTATTCATTAATAATTATAATTAACGAAATTGTTTACTTGGCTGTGGTGATTGGCAACAGCAAAAGTTTATTATTCGTTGACCTTGACTTTTACTAGATTAATAGCTGGCTTTGTGCAGTAATTATCTAAAAGTAGGACATCAGATTGTGATGTCGCGAAATGAGTATAAATAACATACAACTTCACAGTGGATCACAATATTCATTTTTACACACTTTATTATTCTTGTTCAAAGCGCAATCTAGGGAACATCAGCTGCGTAACTGCTATTGTAGCTATACAACTATAAAGTTGTAAATTAATGAAATTTATTTCACCCTGTGTCCTTTTCTGGCCAATCAATTACCCCTATACAAAAAATCCTTATCATCCTTACCACCTACCTTAAAATCATTATGACTCCGTTCCGACATCAAGAAAGGAAAAACAAATTTACTTTCGCATTTATAATATTAGTAAGTAAGATACGACACAATTAGAACTAAACGCACTTTTTAAACTTACAGCAAAGACAAAAGATCAAACCGGGAAAGATAACGGCAGTGGAAAAGATAAACAGGAAAAGGACTGCAAAAGCGACACAGACGAAGAAAAGGCCAAGGAAAAAGAGCGAAGATTCGAGCCAGAAGCTATAGGCGATGCTGATCTAGTGGATGCCTTGGGTTAGTAACCCATTATTCAATCTTATCTCATATATGTATATATAAAAACGCTAATGTTAGTACGTTAAGACAGGGTTTTCTCTATCACCACTAACTCCGATCAACTTCCCGTTGGGGTAGTGAATACCCCTTGGTCTCCTGCTGAAAGTAAGGGAGTTTGGTAGCGATGGGTGGAAGTGGGTGGCAAAAATGTGAAAAATATATATACTGTCCTTGCCTCACTCGTGTGAACTTCAACTCAACATGAATGAAGAGAGATATTCTGGAAAGTTCTGTAATGATATAGAAAGATTACATTTACTCTACATTTATGCCAAAATAAATGTCCATCCGTGGGAAGCCGGAGCGGGCCGCTAGTTATTTATGAATCAAATTAATTTGTTTTTACACTGTCCATGCATAATTATGATAAGCCAATTGCATGAACATATTTACTTATATTTATTTGAAATAGTCAGCGGTAATACAGTATCATAAATTATTATTTTCTTAAAATTAATAGTCCTTTGGGTGTTCGAAGTTCGAAACCGCTACGTTTCCCAGAACGACGTAACATTTTAAGATTGTCAATTCTACCTTAATTTCGTTTTATTTTTGCCTATTTTTTGGTAGTTTGTTAGCGTGAATAGTTTGTTGGCTGAGCTTTTTGACATGGTTGTTGATATGTATGCGTGCCTAAAAGTTTATCTGTCTGATGGCGAAAATGCGATATAAATTCTTATACTTATGTAAAATATGTCTGTGTTATTATTGTGGACATTATTCTAAAGCTGAAATAAAATTTAAATGACCTAAAGCGTTGATATAACTTTTAAAATAATAATACTTCTCGCTAAGTTATTCCTGAATTCAACACAAACTCTCTGTGATTGTTGACTTTGTTACCTTTTTAATTGGTTACTTTATATAAGTAATAAGCCCGTTTGATGGAAAGCATGCTTATCCAGAAGCCTCAAGATAACGAGAAAGCCTTGTGAAATCTCCTATATTTCGTGTGCTGGCGTGTCTTTATGGGAAAACCATTGCGATTTTTGTGTGTCAACATAAGCGAATCTATATACTCGCGAATTCTATACAATCACTAATCCTTAATGAAGAAAGCGGAATGTGAAGATACGTAATCTCTTTATTAATGCCTGTTTAGTAGTTTCTGTTCGAATATTGTAACGTATTGATTTTAAATTTATTTACAGAGAGGGATATTGTCATTAAAAACCCTAGTACCAAATGGGAAGACATCGCAGACCTAACAGAGGCCAAGCGGCTCCTAGAAGAGGCCGTTGTGCTGCCCATGTGGATGCCCGAATTTTTCCAAGTACGTTTTTACTTCAGATTGTAGGTATAATAACCACAGATAATCATATAACTAAAATTATATAAATGAATTTTTTTATACTGCAGCTGATTCGTTTCTTGTAGAATTCGGGTTTTAGTGTTTTTTCTCGTTCATACTTGTGCTAAGCATTAAAAAAACATCACTCGATCAACAATCACAATATTCCGAAAGAATCACTCAATTTAGGATACCACAATTGTCGGCATTAATAGTACATAAACTGCTTAGGCTGTCCCCCTACTAGATGGACCGACGACCTGGTTAGAGTCGCAGGGAGTCGCTGGATGCAGGTGGCTCGGGACCGGTCCATGAGGGAGGCCTATGTCCAGCAGTGGACGTTTCCCGGCTGATGATTATGATGAAACTGCTTAGTAGAAGAGAGTTCGCGTATCCCAGGTGGAGAGGGGCTCTAAGGGTGACTGTTCGGCCAATCACGCGCCTCAACGCGTTCGAAATGATATTCCCCTCCCGCTCTCCGAGATATCTCCAGATATTTCAGTTTGAAAACATTAAAAATAAGCATAATTTTTCTAAATTTAGATTTGGTGCTCTTTATTTGTCTGTATTATGTATTGTCTACAATCTGTTAATATCCAAATAAATAAAATAAAAGTTGTCTAAATCTTGAAGTGTAATATTATAGGGCATCCGACGTCCATGGAAGGGAGTCCTGATGGTGGGCCCCCCCGGCACCGGTAAGACGATGCTCGCTAAAGCCGTGGCTACAGAGTGCGGGACGACGTTCTTCAACGTGTCGTCCTCAACGCTCACATCCAAGTACAGAGGCGAGTCCGAGAGACTCGTCCGGCTACTGTTCGAAATGGTAAGTTGTTGCTTTACTTCCCTTTTGAGGTCAATTCACACCGAGACGCGTAAATGACCCGCTTTGCGCCGCATTATGGTGCTTCGCCAGTTGTCGCGGCGTGCGAGAGGGGTGTTGTCAGAAGCCTGAGGCCACCGTGGCGACATGTCTACTATTTTCAGTCCAGTATTCGTGTTAGAGTTGATGCAGCTCAGTCCAGTGCTCGAGTGAAAATAATAATGATAGACAGGGATCCTGTTATAAGGAGGAAGATGAATAATAATACAAAAAATATGGTTGTAGAGGACAGCGGTATCGCGCCGCGCCGCGCGGTGCATCACATGTGTAAGTGATGCTAGTAATGCACTACGCGTGACATTACCCGACCGCGTACTGTTGCAGCACGCATCACTTGATTAAACCATTACTCATGGCATCCCGTGCGCAGGTATACGTTCTGCGCCGCTCACTCGCATCTGGCGCGGCGCGAGTGAAAGGGCGCGCTGCGCAGGCTCGAATCCTACGACAAAACCATAAAGACTGATAGAACATGCATATGTTACTGAAATGCAACCGTATTACTAAGAGGATACGGCTAACATTCTACGTATTTTAATGCCTAGCAAGTGATGTTACAAATACATATTACTATAGCAAAAGCAATGTTTGCGCTATCGCAGGGCGGCGCGCGGCGCGCATTTTAGGTGATGTTTTAAGTGATGCGTAATGGTTCGAAGTGATATCACACGGTACGAAAAGTAATGCAAAAACATATAACATTACTTTTAAAAGCACAGTGCGAAATCATAGGCCTCTACAAGCATCGTCGCGTCGCGTCTCTGTGTAAATTGACCCTTACTGTATAGGTAAACTTGCAATCTCAACGTTTTTATGTATTATTTTATGTAAAGATTATTAGGGTAGCCGGAAGGTTAACTGGCTATTTCGAAACACTCCTAGCTAGCCAGGCGGGCCAAGAAAAATAGCCACCAACCAATTAATTCAACAGACACTGTTACTTTCCCTTTTCTAGACTTTAAAAGGATTTTATATTTCAAATTACTATTTGCCAATTGAATTCTACTTGAATCTATATCTCTTTTATACTGTATCTATTTGATTTATATCTAACAGTTTTGCCAACAAGTTGTAAAATGTCTTAACATGTGTACGTTACCTTACAGGCTCGGTTTTATGCTCCCAGCACTATATTCATAGACGAGATCGACTCGCTATGTTCGCGACGCGGATCCGACAACGAGCATGAAGCGTCTCGTCGAGTCAAATCGGAACTGCTCGTGCAAATGGACGGGTTGGGCTCAAATACTGATGAACCCATGAAGGTAATTCGAAAATCTATGAAAATTTCTGTAGTGTCCAGGCATAGTGCGTTTTCGTTAGCAGGCAAGTGTCAGCGTCTATTACGTTCCGTTTTTTAATTATTATACCGCAATTATGATGAAGTGATGCTATATCGATACTAAATATATTAATAGCGACTACTTTACCACTATCCAAGGAAGTTCCTTACCGAAAAGGTTTTCATTATCATCAACAGCCCTATATATGTATGTATGGATGTCCCTACTGCAGAGGCTGGGCCATAGTCCACCACGCGGGACCAGTGCGGATGGGTAGACTTCACACACACCTTTAAACTTCTTCTCAGGAGTATGCAGGTTTCCTCACGGTGTTCACCTTCACCGAAAAGCCAATATTATTATTTTTATCATTCGTACATAAATAACAAATTGGAACTCATCGGTACGAGTCGGGATCGAACCCAGACCTCGGCCTCGATTGTTCAAACACTGACGCTCCACCCAACTACCACGGCTTTCGAAGAGATTTTATTCACATCGAAATAGAGGGGTCAAACAATTTCACTTTTTCCATAACATAGAGCCTTTATCTAGATTTAAACTCATTTAGTGGCAACTGGCAACGATCCTAGACAATCCATTATCACTCTAGGAGGCGTGCGGGGACATCAAGCGTTTCGCACATTTCTGGGAAGATATCGGCTAGATAGACTAGCCAGCTCCATTTCCATTCGCGTTAAATGGACAAAAACAAGTCTAAGTGTGGAAACCCATTTTGATGCAACGTAGTTCCGAATTAGTTCACGAAAAATTGTATGAAACATGCCTAAACGTCAAAGGCGCTACTGTCGTATTGTTGGCGCCACTGTACCTATATTATGTATGGTAGATAATGTACGGTGATTTAGCTCAGTTTGACATTTGATAGTTTTCTGGAGACCCGTCTCTTATTGCGTAGTATATTATATCCTCTTTGCTGAAACCGGCCAAACAACAAAAAACGCTTCGTGGTTAAATGAAGTCGTTTCCTTAGTTTAAAAATCAGGTGAAATATTTGGTTTTACGGTTTCAATATTGTATCAAAATGATATTGATGAACCGTTCGAAGTGTACGAAAAGCGTCACCGATTCCAGATGGTAATGGTGCTGGCTGCCACTAACTTCCCCTGGGACATCGACGAAGCGCTTCGAAGAAGGCTCGAGAAGCGCATCTATATTCCGCTCCCGGTTCAACAAGGCCGCGAGGCCTTGCTTGCCATCAATTTGAAAGAAGTATCTCTAGACCCAGATGTTGATTTGAAGGAAATCGCTATGAAGCTGGAGGGATACTCCGGCGCCGATATCACCAATGTGTGCAGGTATATATGCTCCCAGTACTTAGACATAATTCATAATTCGTGACTAAACACTCTACCATCTTCTTAGGGGCGTTCAAGTATTACGTAAACAATATAGGGGGGTGGGGGAGTCTTTGCTATGCTTATTTTTGATGACATGGTGGGGGAGGGGGTATAGATGGTGATTACGTCAGCTATATGGCAACCCACATATTGTCTATGCTTGAAAACGAAACGCATTTCGGGGGATTCCCACAAATAATGAACGCGTTTAGGTACTCGCTTAAAAACGAGTAGGGGAAGTACCGCGCGCTATTCGCTTGTCTAAATTATTTACGTCAATTTATTTTTAAAACAGAATACATTTAAAAAATGCATATGTTACGTACGCAACGTATGCAATGTTTACGTAAGCAGGGGAAGGAATAAGAGCTTTTATTACTTTTGCTGACAAGGGGGCAAAGGGGAGGGGTAAATAAGTGTAGTAAATCTGCTTACATAATACTTGAACGGCCCCATGGTAAGTGGTGATAAAGGTCACCCCAACAACTGTAACAACATCACTCTGATACAGAAATCAACTCTGTATTTAAAACTAAATACTTAAATTTTAAATGTACGTCTTCATAAACCTGCGTTTTAAATACCAATCGTCCTCGTATCGTGTAGGTTGAAAGGTTGATGATCCACCTAACACACCAGTGTCAGAGTTGTTTAATCGCAATAGTCCTCTGACATGGCTCATGTAGCTACTATCTGTCGTAGATATTAATAACCGGGACCAACGGCTTAACGTGCCTTCCAAAGCACGGAATCATCTTACTTTACAGTCAGTCAGGTGTGATTTAGCCTGCAATGTCCTAACCAAAAAAATTTATGTCTCACAAAGTCACAGTCGGGAAACGAACCAGGGGCCTGCGCCAGGGATGCCGTTAACAAATAATACGTATAACAAACAAATTTTAACTAGCGATCTTATCGCAAAATATATTTTACGACTTAAGAAGGTATTGCACGACAATGGGGAAGATGCATGGAAGAATATTTTTGTCTAAATCGATAGTCCATGTAAAAAGGTAAATACCTCAACCATTTTTTTCCCGATACCACTAATACTTTTTTTACTACAACCCGTCGAAAAGTAATTCTAGTCGCGCGGTGCTAAAACGCTCCATATAAATCTGGTGACATTTGTGACGTCACACGTGTTTTTTAGAGCGTTAAAATGTATGGAGCTTGTTTGATATTTTGAGTTATCTCGTAAAATATCTCGTTTATGTGTTATATACCCCTATAATAAAGTTTTCAAAATGCAATGAGAAAACTAAATCTAATAAGCATTTTACTATTCGAGGAACTAAATTTTTGAGACATTTAGTCCTTGCGAAATCCAAATAAAAAAGCAAAATTTTTACGTGTGTTTATTTTGGTGGGATTTATTTTAATGTCCGTTAAGCTATAAAATACAATTCAACCCAATCTAATTTGGTTGCATCTTCCCTATTTGTAAATTAAAGTAAAGTAAAAAATGATTTACTGTCCAAAACTACACCAGTTATTAATGCATTAAGATACAAAACAACAACAGTCATACAAAATTATTGATCAGCCATCGCTTAAAATAGGACTGTAAGTCCTGTAGCATAAGCACTGGCTAGCACGTTGATACAACCGACAGACATTCAATTTTAATTTTTTAAATTTAATTAAATTTTAAAGTCACTACTATTATGTGCTGAATTAGTTAAATACATTCGTTTTATTTAGGTTACCCAGATCATTGTTCCCGCGCTTGTTGAAATTTGATTCAAATACATAAATAATTAACAAACTAATCAGTTTTTTACTGATATGTCATAAATGTTATTTACTGAACTAGTTACCTGTTTTCTAATAATAATAATATACTTCCTATCCCTCGAAGAGGCTAGAGTCTTTGTTAGACTTATGTAGATGGGTTTGCGGTTAGCCTATATCTCCCCTGATGGTAAGCGACGATATGACCGGTGGATGGACAGCGTGCGCACCCAGAAAACCTCAAACTATTGAGGTGCTGGCTTTGCTACCTTTCCTACCGGAACTCAACAGTGCTATTAACACTGCTGTTTGGCGAATACATAACACACGGAGTGTATTATCAATTGTGAAATATCAAAAGATCGTCCAATTTAAAAGAGTGTTCCGAAAATTTTGACGATTTGATAAATCCATTTTCAGAGACGCGTCTATGATGTCAATGCGCCGAAAGATTACTGGTTTGAAGCCGGAACAAATAAAACAACTATCCAAGGAAGAACTTGACCTTCCAGTCACAAAGCAGGACTTCATGGAAGCAATGTCCAAGTGTAATAAGTCGGTATCTAACGAAGACATTAAAAAATACGTCGCTTGGATGGCTGAGTATGGCTCATCATGATAAACCATACCAATATATACATATATCGCTGGAGGCTTTGTTTATTGGAATGTATTTTACGCCTATTGGCATCAGGAGAAGCATTTGGGATCTTTTAAAGGTTTAAATTATTTTGTAAATGCTATTTAAATTTGACAAAACCCGTAAGTAATCACATGGCTCTAACTATTTAGAATTCACAACTACAATGCAACAACAAAGACTATTATATATATACTACGCCTACTATGGTATAGTATATATACTATATTAGGCGTAGTAAAATACATTTAATCAAACAAACCATAAAGCGATATCTCAAGTTTCAATATTTGACATTTATGTTTTTTTTTTGTTAAACCCCGGAAAATGGCACTCGACTGTGTTCGGATCGTCATGATGAAGATATGCTGACTTGCGTACTCATCCGTGTGATATATTTTGTAATTATTTCTACGGCTATCACAATTGTATATAGTATATTTTAATGACATTTTATTATACATAATGAGACATCACACGATTCTCACCACTTACATTTTATCTTTTTATTGTGTAATTTATAATATGATGAATTAAATATTGAAAAAGTTTTAAACATCACGACAACTACAAGGCTTTTTGTGCGACCAATTATACAAAACTGCATGCGTAAAAATACATTCCACTAAATCATCTGTCGATCTCTAAAATTTTCGGTTTGAGGGTGTTGTTTTACATTACGAAGGGTATGGGGCATCTCTAAAAAATTATTGTTAGCAAAGCATTTTTAAAAAGATATTAATATCCTTAATCTTACAACAAACCAACAAATAACTCATTAAAAATCTTCTTTTTTGACTTCAATTTTTTTATAAATTAGGAATGTAGACACGTCTCATCTAGACCACTTTAATAAAATTAAATACGCAACCTAAAAAATGTTTTGGCTGCATTCTCACATTATTCTCTACTTATTAATAACACTAAATGATTTTATTAAATATTTACGGCAAGCGAATGACAAAATTGAATAATTTTCTCTTAATATATTAACTAGCATTGCATACTTGTTGGAAAACAAACTAATTTGTCATAATTAGCTCGGAAATATGCACCAAACCTTTTGAATGGAGATGCGACCTCTTAAATGTGGATATCAGTGTTCTTCTATGTGTATATGCAATTTATTTATCAAGGTGACTTACATATATTGGTATATCCATGCATTAACAGAAGTAATACGACACTTACACTTACAGGTAACAAAGGCATGCTAATAAAAACAGGTTGTTCAGAAATTTAAATAACGATAACAAAATAAAAATAAAATAAGAAATTATTTTTTGGATTTATATTTACTGTTACAAAAAATGAAATCGTAAAGACTGGCAATACATTTTATTTCGCCACATTGTCCGGTACGCCATTTTAATCATTAAATAATTTTTATCAACTTTTTTGTGATAGATGGAGCAAGTGTGTTAGCTTTAAAAATATGCATGTTATTTAAATATAATTTTAGGCATGTGAATTTGTAGTGTTTTTTCGGTTTGTTATCTAATAATATAATCTTAATGTAACACTTGTTGCTTGTTTATAGTCCTTTTCTGTAATCTGTAAGAATAATTCACGTTAAAATTCATACTATTTTTAAGTCCTGCATAGTGGGGTCAAATTAATTTATTACTTTGTATTGTAAATCTGTGCATTTGAACTAAAGTGCCTTTTTAATATTAAGATATCCATACATGGTCAGTATTAATGAAACTAAATTGTAAAGGATGTATCAATTTTAAATGTTTTTGCTCTTTTGTAATGTGCCGCTGATCTCCCACACATTCCTAGCTTGTGACTCAGACAAGAACACTGAATTTTTAGAATAGGACTTTTTTCTTTTAATTGCATTGCATCGCCAGTTGTGTCTACAAATCTATGGTTAGATGTTAATCGCCGACAAACATCAGTTTCAATGTAATAATCAGAGTAAGGAGCCAGCGCCGTATTAGCTTGGAAGATTCTAAGTACGTTTTACATACAGCGGGCTTTTCGTCAATTACCGTGAACTGAGATATGGCCAAGTCAAGCTCAATCCCATCATGCATTTAAATGTTTTATCCCCTGAAATGTACGCAACATTATGTGCTAGGATTATTATTTATTTTTATTGATAAACAACTTTCAGTCTATTTACGTATTTTTTTTAAATCAGAAGTTGTATTTTATCTATTTATTAAATTGATGTTGTTCTTTCACAGATTAGGTATTTTATCGATTTTAGTGACGTGACTGATAGGTAGAAATATCTGAGTTGTATATATAAATTGTATAATTTAAAGCTATTAACTGTGAAATAAATAATGATATGGATTAGGTATTTTATGATATATATAAATAAACCACATATTTTCACACCATATCCCTTTTAATCGCTTTTTAACTTAGGCATATATTTTTACATCACCAAAATAGAATGATAATAAATTTATGCCGACAAATTATTGTAAACAGTCTGTTCGTACATCACATAATTTTATTCTTAGTTATACATTTTTATGCCGTGATTTTTGTACTTAATATTAGGTTATTTGAGATTTTTATAGTTACAACTTTATGCCATAAATTAATTTATATGATCGTTTTGTACAATTCATTTTTAATACTACTTAATTTTAGTTTTTATTTGATGAAATTATATAACATGCGTTTTATTGTTCGCTCAATTAATGTTTTATAAGCATGATTATACACATTTATATAATTATTTTATATGTACACAGGTGGAATTATCAACTAATAACAAATCAAAATAAAAGGATTTTATCTTACAACATTAGTTTCGTTTAGTTTCGAAACGCACGGAAGCAGTGAGAGCGAAATATGACATATTTAAATAGAATATGATAATACCTCACTCTCGCTGTTATCGTGCAATATCGATTACTGTTCCTATACTGTCAAGAGGATCACACTCCCAAATAAGTAAGTCTTGTGTGTTATAATACATTTTCTATGTCCGCCTGTCTAGCAAGCATCGTGTTACCTAAGACTGCCGCCAAACAACAAGTGGACAGTGTGCTCCGGTATGAAAGGTAACAAGCCAGGGCCTTATTCATCCCATCAACGTCCACTATAAACGTTCTTGTTGTCGCTTACCATCAAATACGAGTACAGGTAAAAGCCAAGTGCAAATGCTAAGACTATGGCATACTAATTTAGGACCGACGTAATGATGGGTTCGATTCCCAACGAGGTACAGTCAAGTACATAAATATGAATGTGTCGCAGTTGCGTTGTTTTTATAAGCCGTTATACAGCTCCGTTATGTAAAACAGCTGAACGACGTCAAGCGGTTTTTCATAATAGTTTAACTCGAGGAATTGAATGAGCGTTTTGCATTCATGATAAGCGATTTTTTAAAACACCGTGAAATAAAACATCGGTTTGTTCTAAATTTTGTCGTTTGTAGCTCTGTATCGCAAAAATGGCGTCCAAAGCAGAATGAAGTTCGTAAAAATTTAGGAATAAACCCAGTAATATGACCTAAATGTAACTGAAAACAGTAACTTAAAAATAATTTAAAGGTTTTTTAATTATTTTCTTTTATATTATTTCCTCGCAAGAAATGATTTTGTGGTTGCAGATAATCCGTTCTGCAAAACGTCTAAACATTGGTAGCTGTTATGTGAAACGCAACACAATAACAATAAATTCAGCTTTTTTTACATTGTAAAACAGCTTCTGCGACTTTCTTTCTTCCTGCGTCAACAATGTTTTACAACAGCTCCGATAGATGGCACTACACCATGGCGGTGGAACATAGTTCATATTTTCCAGCTATTAATTTGATACTTTGAAGCAAAGAGTTTTCTTTGAAGCGATCGAGAAGAACAACCTGGTACATTTCTTCTGCGGCACGATGTAATTTTTGAATGACACTCAAATTTTGAATGCTTTTTAAAACAAAGTAATATATATTATTACCAAGAGCAAGCTGTGTTAATTACTGGATCAATGACCACACGTTTTACATTGAATATTAGTGTGATTGATAGACTTTGTTGATGTTTTCATACCGAAATTGATCCATGCCGAAACAACAGTGCCATTATGGCGTGGTGATTATGCCATGCCATATATCCTTCAAGAAAGTAAGCCCTGGCACCTTGGGGGAGGCCTTTTTCATGCCATTAACCATCAGTGGACGTTCCCGGCTGATGATGATGAGTGTATAGAAAAACTGTTCATGTGAATGGGTGCTCCTCTTCTGCATGTGCCTATGAAACCACATCTAACTGCAATCTTCAATCCGCCTGCCAGGAGCCACAGTTTAAGTATCACGGCGTCTATCTTAGCAATAAAGCACGTCCATAAAGCGTCCGGTCTACATAGCTTCTTATTCTTGTAACAATATTAATTAATATGGGCAATGAATGATCGGAGAAACACTTGCGAAAACTTGCAAAGGCATAACAAACTGTACTCAGGCGATCTGCAAGTTAGCCGTACTGTTCCGCAGACAACTTGCGAGAGTTGATTTTGGCAAATCCCTTCATATCTAGTACAATGCATATGGGATAGGCATTTGTCTAGCAGTTGACTCATGCAGATAATTATAAGGATGAGACCTATATTCGAATTATTAAATCAAATAAAAATCTGTAGATGCCCAATTTGCAAGCAGACATATGCGTTATGCGTACATGTTTTATATACAAATCAATGGGAAACGAAACGGGAAATATAAAAAAATGCCGGTCTGTTCTGGGAGATATGTTATACGTAACGACTTCATATCTAAGAATTAAGACAATAACTCCAAATGGCGTTCGGTTCAACTTCGAAGATGGTGATAGCCGTTCGAAATTTCGCGCTCTTTTCCACCCTGCTGTAGCCTAGATAAGAGCGCGGCTACTCATCCTCTCTCTATCCACACAGAGGCCACATACAGTGTTTCACAAGTAAAAAATAGTAAAATCGATTGCCCGCACTTAAAAATACAAATAAAATCAGATTTGAATGTAAAATATTAGACGACACCCTCAGATTTTAATCGATCTTATACAAGTATCGAGTAAAGTTTCGATACTTTTATTATAGGTTATCATAGTTACATTGCTTAATAAGCTGTTTTACATAACCGTTAATACAGCTAACGCTGGTTTACTAAACCACTCTGTCGTGTAAAATAGCTGCACGGTGTCTAGGTGGATTGTCATTGCGTTGCGTTTAACAAAACAGCTAACCATTTTTATAGACGTTTTGCAGAATGGAATGTCTGCAACAACACAAAGCGTTTCTTTTTCAAGGCAACCATGATTAAATATAAACAACCTTTTCATAACTGTTTACAAGTAAAAGAGATGTTTCAAATTCGGCCTCAACACTATTCAACAAATCCAGTAATAATCTAAATATGTGTGAAACAAATATTAGAATTTAATTTTAGCATTAATTTTAATTCTACAAAATCATTCTTTTTGTACTAAGTGACAGTGTCAAATGTCATTTTATTGACGCCATCTTTGTTTTCTGCGTTAACGTTATCTCTCTCCTAATGCTTCCATACTAAATTTCTATTGCCACAGTCTTTTAAAATAAAATAGCTATCCTTGATAAATACGAGTAATTACCTAAAAATAGGAGATGAAATAATAGTGTCGCGAAATAAATTTCATTAATTTACAACTTTATAGTTGTATAGCTACAATAGCAGTTACGCAGCTGATGGTCCCTAGATTGCGCTTTGAACAAGAATAATAAAGTGTGTAAAAATGAATATTGTGATCCACTGTGAAGTTGTATGTTATTTATACTCATTTCGCGACATTACAATCTGATGTTCTATTTTTAGATAATTACTGCACAAAGCCAGCTATTAATCTAGTAAAAGATTATGGCAGACAGAAATTAAGTATTAAACTTTGATGGAGCGGGGTCCTCTCAAGGTGAAAGAATAATAAACATTTGCTGTTGCCAATCACCACAGCCAAGTAAACAATTTCGTTAATTATAATTATTAATGAATACTGACAGGTGTTAACAGCGTTTCCGATAGATTTACGTGTTTTGTTGACGGCTGGCTTCACAAAACAAAAATGGCGGACTGTCAAAATCAAACATGTACACATACCTAATTTTATGTTTTGTTAAACAGGCATGACTGTCATTTTGGTTGTTAATGTCAACGTCGCTGCCTGCGTTCAGAAACTGAGCCACTTTGATCCATACCATAGATACGCAATTTTTATAGTTCTAAATCATAAATAAAATAGCAATTAATTACCTACCTCTGCTTTAGAAATGAACTAAACATGTAATAATTGATAAAGTATTGTTTAAACAACAGATGTTTTATATATTTACTCGTGCTAATAACAATTTCTGAACGAATCAGTGACAAAGCAAAATACTAAGTAATCGGAGCTGTCCTCAAGCTGTCATTTAAAAAAGAACGTGAAATTGACCTAGAAAAAGAAAGTATTTTGTACACGGTAATTATCCATATAATCTGATTATTACCATTTTTAAAGTAATTCCCATATTTTTTCCTTCATTTTAAAACAGTGTACAACGAGCTGGCCCCAGATGAAAGGTCACTTTTTACAATGAGATGTTTCATTTCATGCTGTTTTACACAACCGTTAATCATTGACATGCTACATTAATGAATGTAAAACGATTATACAAGTTCAGCTTTATGAAAAATGCCTTAACGCCATTCAGCTGTATTAACGTAATGGAGCTGTTTAGTAACAATTTAAATAAAAGCTTTTAAAAATAGCTAGCGGTTATGTATAACGGCTTATTATTTCCCTGTTCAAAGTACTTGTAACTGTTGCCAGCTGACAAATGAAGCTCGGCAGTTCTATTCGGAACCCTCGCGTGAGAGTTATTCTCGCACATGACCGTATTATTATCCTCTGTGCACCCTAAGATTAAATTTCTGTATGTTGGCCAATCTTGAACAATAATGAAGACCGCATTATATATTTTGGTATAGCACCGAGTGAAGTTAATTTATGAAAATTTGAATTATATTTTTTTTACTGAAAATGCATCATCATGTGTCAATTTCCAGAATTTTTGAAAAATAACTTATTAGTTTTGTAAATAAAAAATTGCTCAGTTGACGCTATGAACATAGTCTCAGAATCCTTGGCGCCAGCCGGAACTTGTAACTACGATTTCGTTGGTTGGTATTACTGTAGTAACTACGTGGTCGCTGTAGCACAAAATGTAAACATGCAAGTTTTAGTAAAACTTTTATGAATTTACGTTACGATGTGATTAATTTTAAAAGTTTAGTAATTCTGTAATCATATTAATAAATTACTTATTACTAGAGACCTAAGGCCACGAGCGTAACATTAATTTTTTTTTGAAGCATACAAAGTGAACATAGGCAAAAGCGTAGTGAAGCGCTGTCGCTATAGAAATTCAAGCCCGTATAATGGCGGACGCTTATAATTGTGGCAGTTTAGTGAGTCGATTGTTCATGAAACGAGGGTTCTATTAGATTATTTGATCGCGAGTGTATTTTAAAACAGTGATTGCACGCAGAGTGGTATATTGGTGGCAGTTTTAGGAAATGTATGACTGTACAAACGTGACTTCAGCGCTTGCTTGCTGGCTATGTAACCTTTTCCCTAACCTCGTTTCCACCAATGGAGTAGATATGTGATCGATGTGAGTGCGTCGGTGAGAGATTTGTGCCCGTTTTGCGTTAAATTCCATGCGATTTAGATAAGTTTATTAGTAATGGAAGTGTCGGCGTCACGATTTTGTTGTCCGACGCCTGATTTCGATGTAACGTAAGCGTAAGCCGGTCGATCGCTAAGCGCGGTGAGCGGGAACAGCCGCCACCAGCCGAACATGGCTGCAACGCAGGCAGAGACTCGCAGCGAAGCGAATGTTGAGTCGGAACAGCTCAGTGAATCTCGAAACGCGTTATTGCAAAACGGTACAGACAAGTCAGTCGGCCGTGTTCCGCCCGATGGCGTGAACACAAAGAGCAAGTCGCCGATGTCGGCCGATCCAGGGCAGCCACGCGACGGAGCCGAGGCGCCTGGCCACGACCGAGGCGGAGAAAGGCCCGGTCCGGACTTTTATGGCCAGTATCGGTATCCAGAAGGCACTGATCCGTATTATTCGCAACGACCTGGTTTTCCTGGTAAACCTCGTGGTCCACCGCAGCAGAGGTTCTTCCCAGGGCAGCCTTCGTCCCAAGCGCCGGGTCCTACGCCGACCCTCAACTCTTTATTGCAATCGAGCGGAGCGCCGCCTCACCGTTACCCGAACAGCTACGAGCAGCCGCCGGCGGGCTACGGTCCGGCGCCCGGATGGCCACCGCCAAGACCCATGCCTCCGTATAATCCGCAAGGGAGTCCCTATAGGAATTCTACGGTAAGTCAACAAAATTTTGCTGTACATGTGCTTCAAATGAATATATATATATGTTCAACTCTATCTTGTTGTTGACAAACAATGTAACCTCTCCTGTAAAACATCCTATAACTTTATTAAATACCTAAAATTTTAAAGAAAACTGTTAGAACTTATAAACTGCTATGTAATGAAACTTTTAGTTTAATTACAGCTCTCATTTGAGATTATTATAATTATAAGGAATATAAGCTAATGCTTTGTTATGTATTTATTTAATGTCAATAAATTTTTGTTTAAGTTCACACAGGGGTTGTAGTTTGTAGGCTTCTTCGACTATGATTACTGACTTTTCATCAAATTAAAAACTTCTTTTAGTCTTTGAACTTTAGCAATTTTTCTCTATCATCTCAAGTTTTAAACAGACACAATGTATAGTGTCACTGCTGCATCTAGCTTGGTGTAATTTCCAAAGTTTATCCAAGCAAAGTCTCTGGTAAAATCTAGTGGATATTAAATATATTGTGTGAGTTCTATACTTTGTGGCATAGTGTAGCCATGCCGGGTTTGAACATACAATATAATAGTACTCTTTAGTTGAATTCTTTGTGTGTTCTGCTGGTTAGCTGCTACCATGATACCTATGTGTGTTATCATACAAGATCTTTAAAAACCGGTCAAGTGTGAGTCTGAGTGAAAATGCTAGTCTGATTCAAGAACCAACTTTACTTTGCAGTTAAATTACATACCCGATGTATGGCTATCAACTGCAAAGTTAGGTTTGTAAAAACAAAAAGCTATTTTACAGTGTTTTACTTTAAAAAGGTCAGGTCTAGGTCAACAGAACGTACCCTGTAGGTTTTGATTTCCTTGCATTCTCTAAGGAAATGGAAATCCAAGGAACTGTATACTTCAGTATTTTATATTTATTTCAATGTTATACATTTATGTGATCTCGAGAGAAAGGGTTTTGACACACATACACAACAAAATGGTAAGGAACCCTAAAATTATATAAATCGGATATATATTTTTGTGATTGTTGCTCAAAGCTTGGTTCTTTGTGGTTCTGTCCTTTAATCCCTATAAGTTAGATGTTTGCAAATTTTGTGTTTTGGATATTTTGCTCCTTTGACGTTATTTTATTGACAGGCAAGCCGCTGAAACAGCTAATAATGACCTGCATCCAGTTAGTTGCCATTGGTTTGCTTGTGTGTTTTAGACATTTTATGCTTTTTAGGCTAGCATTACAATGTTATAAATGCACCTAGATTTAACTTCTCAGCTATGGAATTTGTAAAAATGTTATAACTTGGTCAAAACAACTTGTTAAGTTTACTTAGCTGTATGCTGCTGTAAAAGTCTTCCTTTTAACATCGTTATATGTGTAGACTAAAATCGAAACCCGTTATAACAGTTTTTGAATGAAATTGATGTTTCGGCGGATAATGAAGCTGGTAGTAGTTTCACAAACTAGATTTATGCTTTAGTAAATAAAATAAAAAATGTTAATACCCTATCTAATTACATTAAAATCATCAGTTTGTTTTAAACACCACTAAATTAGCCAGTTTTTCAAATCTGCCAAAACTGAAACGGACTATGATAGCTCTACAATTATGTCATATAATGCAACAAACAGTATTAGTAACAGTATGCAAGTTTCATGGAACCAGTCATGTGATGAAGGAACAGAATCTCACTCTGGTATCTTTCTGTCCGTCCATCTGTGAATATCTTAGAAACTACTTATGCTATTGATTTGAAGTTTGGAATAGTTACGGGATATGGTGACCCAGAGGAGCTGCAACAGAAATAATTTTAAAATGTTTTTATTTATAAAGGGGCAAAAATAGAGGGGAGGTGACTTCCTAAGGCAACTGGAGTATAGGCTTGTGTCCACTAATAACAAATGGCTTGGTTTATAGTTGCTAATTATAAATGAAGACACGAAGGTGAGAAAAAACCAGTCTATTTCTCAAAAAAGTTAAAGATTATTAATATTTTTAGAAAATGAATTCGAAAAAAATAGGCATTAGGTCACGTGACAACGAACACGAAGAACGCGGCGCAAGAAAGTGTGACGTCACGCCTCGCAAAACATCATTGTTGTTGTTGACGTTTTCGTATCACAGAGCAGGTTATTTCGCGAGCTGTGGCGTCATTCAAGACGCCATGACACTATTCAGCGTTTTCGAGGGAAATCTAAATGGCTTTTTTAAAATACAAAATACGTAATGTAAATATTGATTTTTCTTTAAAATATAGTTTTTTTGGGATAAAATAGATATTAAAGTATATAATTAGCCAAGTTTTCAAATTTAGTCAACTAGCCTATTGTATGAAAGAACTTAGTTTGTAGATTTTTAAACATATTGTTTTTATTTTCTTTTGTGCATAGTTTTTGACTTATCTTTTGAATGTGTGTAGAAATATCATCCCCCATCTCCAAAGTGAAATATCTGTAATAATCATTAAACTAACTTAGTGATGCGGTCAGGAAAATGAACCTTATTTCGGCTATGTGAACTTGGCACCCGACCTTGAAAAAATTTAATTTTTTTTGCGCTATTCGATAGATTTACGTTTGTAGTTGTTTGTAGTGAAACTATTTTCGTTTGTAGTTAAACCAAAAAAAAGTTATGACGAGTCAAAAAAAAGCTGGCACCCGACTTTGAAAAAATTAACTTTTTTTTGTGGTTATCGGTAGATATAGGTTTGTAGAGGTTTGTAGTGAAACTATTTTCGTTTGTAGTTAAACCAAAAAAAAGTTATGACGAGTTAAAAAAAATTCTCTCAAACTTTAAAAAATTAACTTTATTTCGTGATTTTCGATAGATATAGGGCAGTAGAGGTTTGTAGTGAAACTATTTTCGTTTGTAGTTAAACCAAAAAAAAGTTATGACGAGTTAAAAAAATTCTCTCAAACTTTAAAAAATTAACTTTTTTTGTGATTTTCGATAGATATAGGGTAGTAGAGGTTGGTAGTGAAACTTTTGCGCTACTACAAACGAATACGAGTAACTACAAACGAAATCCAATCTACTACAAACGATTTTGAGATACTACAAACGAATACGAGTTACTACAAACGAAATCCAATCTACTACAAACGATTTTTAGCTACTACAAACGAATACGAGTTACTACAAACGAAATCCAATCTACTACAAACGATTTTAACCTACTACAAACGAATTCGAGTAACTACAAACGAAATCCCATCTACTACAAACGATTTTGACCTACTACAAACGAATTCGAGTAACTACAAACGAAATCCAATCTACTACAAACGATTTTGACCTATTACAAACGAATTGGAGTAACTACAAACGAAATCCAATCTACTACAAACGATTTTTAGCTACTACAAACGAATACGAGATACTACAAACGAAATCCAATGTACTACAAACGATTTTTAGCTACTACAAACGAATACGAGTTACTACAAACGAAATCCAATCTACTACAAACGATTTTTAGCTACTACAAACGAATTCGAGTTACTACAAACGTAATCCAATCTACTACAAACGATTTTTAGCTACTACAAACGAATACGAGTTACTACAAACGAAATCCAATCTACTACAAACGATTTTTAGCTACTACAAACGAATTCGAGTAACTACAAACGAAATCCAACCTACTACAAACGATTTTTAGCTACTACAAACGAATCTAGTAGAGAGTTTTAGTAGAGAGAATTTTTTTTAACTCGTCATAACTTTTTTTTGGTTTAACTACAAACGAAAATAGTTTCACTACAAACCTCTACAAACCTATATCTACCGATAACCACAAAAAAAAGTTAATTTTTTCAGAAAAAAAATAATTAAAACGAAAAAATTAATTATTTTTTTTCTGAAAAAATTAACTTTTTTTGTGGTTATCGGTAGATATAGGTTTGTAGAGGTTTGTAGTGAAACTATTTTCGTTTGTAGTTAAACCAAAAAAAAGTTATGACGAGTTAAAAAAAATTCTCTCAAACTTTAAAAAATTAACTTTTTTCGTGATTTTCGATAGATATAGGGCAGTAGAGGTTGGTAGTGAAACTTTTGCGTTACTACAAACGAATACGAGTTACTACAAACGAAATCCAAACTACTACAAACGATTTTTAGCTACTACAAACGAATTCGAGTAACTACAAACGAAATCCAATCTACTACAAACGATTTTGACCTACTACAAACGAATTCGAGTTACTACAAACGAAATCCAATCTACTACAAATGATTTTTAGCTACTACAAACGAATTCGAGTAACTACAAACGAAATCCAATCTACTACAAATGATTTTTAGCTACTACAAACGAATACGAGTTACTACAAACGAAATCCAATCTAATACAAACGATTTTTAGCTACTACAAACGAATTCGAGTTACTACAAACGAAATCCAATCTACTACAAACGATTTTTAGCTACTACAAACGAATTGGAGTAACTACAAACGAAATCCAATCTACTACAAACGATTTTGACCGACTACAAACGAATTCGAGTTACTACAAACGAAATCCAATCTACTACAAACGATTTTTAGCTACTACATACGAATACGAGTTACTACAAACGAAATCCAATATACTACAAACGTTTTTTAGCTACTACAAACGAATTCGAGTAACTACAAACGAAATCCAATCTACTACAAACGATTTTTAGGTACTACAAACGAATTCGAGTAACTACAAACGAAATCCAATCTACTACAAACGATTTTTAGGTACTACAAACGAATTCGAGTTACTACAAACGAAATCCAATCTACTACAAACGATTTTTAGCTACTACAAACGAATTCGAGTTACTACAAACGAAATCCAATCTACTACAAACAATTTTGACCTACTACAAACGAATTCGAGTAACTACAAACGAAATCCAATCTACTACAAACGATTTTTAGCTACTACAAACGAATTCGAGTAACTACAAACGAAATCCAATCTACTACAAACGATTTTGACCTATTACAAACGAATTGGAGTAACTACAAACGAAATCCAATCTACTACAAACGATTTTTAGCTACTACAAACGAATACGAGTTACTACAAACGAAATCCAATGTACTACAAACGATTTTTAGCTACTACAAACGAATACGAGTTACTACAAACGAAATCCAATCTACTACAAACGATTTTTAGCTACTACAAACGAATTCGAGTTACTACAAACGAAATCCAATCTACTACAAACGATTTTTAGCTACTACAAACGAATACGAGTTACTACAAACGAAATCCAATCTACTACAAACGATTTTTAGCTACTACAAACGAATTCGAGTAACTACAAACGAAATCCAACCTACTACAAACGATTTTTAGCTACTACAAACGAATCTAGTAGAGAGTTTTAGTAGAGAGAATTTTTTTTAACTCGTCATAACTTTTTTTTGGTTTAACTACAAACGAAAATAGTTTCACTACAAACCTCTACAAACCTATATCTACCGATAACCACAAAAAAAAGTTAATTTTTTCAGAAAAAAAATAATTAAAACGAAAAAATTAATTATTTTTTTCTGACAAAATTAACTTTTTTTTGTGGTTATCGGTAGATATAGGGCAGTAGAGGTTTGTAGTGAAACTATTTTCGTTTGTAGTTAAACCAAAAAAAAGTTATGACGAGTTAAAAAAATTCTCTCAAACTTTAAAAAATTAACTTTTTTCGTGATTTTCGATAGATATAGGGCAGTAGAGGTTGGTAGTGAAACTTTTGCGTCACTACAAACGAATACGAGTATTTATAGTTACTCGAATTCGTTTGTAGTAGGTCAAAATCGTTTGTAGTAGATGGGATTTCGTTTGTAGTTACTCGAATTCGTTTGTAGTAGGTTAAAATCGTTTGTAGTAGATTGGATTTCGTTTGTAGTAACTCGTATTCGTTTGTAGTAGCTAAAAATCGTTTGTAGTAGATTGGATTTCGTTTGTAGTTACTCGAATTCGTTTGTAGTAGGTCAAAATTGTTTGTAGTAGATTGGATTTCGTTTGTAGTAACTCGAATTCGTTTGTAGTAGCTAAAAAACGTTTGTAGTAGATTGGATTTCGTTTGTAGTAACTCGTATTCGTATGTAGTAGCTAAAAATCGTTTGTAGTAGATTGGATTTCGTTTGTAGTAACTCGAATTCGTTTGTAGTCGGTCAAAATCGTTTGTAGTAGATTGGATTTCGTTTGTAGTTACTCGAATTCGTTTGTAGTAGCTAAAAATCGTTTGTAGTAGATTGGATTTCGTTTGTAGTTACTCCAATTCGTTTGTAGTAGCTAAAAATCGTTTGTAGTAGATTGGATTTCGTTTGTAGTAACTCGAATCCGTTTGTAGTAGCTAAAAATCGTTTGTATTAGATTGGATTTCGTTTGTAGTAACTCGTATTCGTTTGTAGTAGCTAAAAATCATTTGTAGTAGATTGGATTTCGTTTGTAGTTACTCGAATTCGTTTGTAGTAGCTAAAAATCATTTGTAGTAGATTGGATTTCGTTTGTAGTTACTCGAATTCGTTTGTAGTAGGTTAAAATCGTTTGTAGTAGATTGGATTTCGTTTGTAGTAACTCGTATTCGTTTGTAGTAGCTAAAAATCGTTTGTAGTAGATTGGATTTCGTTTGTAGTTACTCGAATTCGTTTGTAGTAGGTCAAAATTGTTTGTAGTAGATTGGATTTCGTTTGTAGTAACTCGAATTCGTTTGTAGTAGCTAAAAAACGTTTGTAGTAGATTGGATTTCGTTTGTAGTAACTCGTATTCGTATGTAGTAGCTAAAAATCGTTTGTAGTAGATTGGATTTCGTTCGTAGTAACTCGAACTCGTTTGTAGTCGGTCAAAATCGTTTGTAGTAGATTGGATTTCGTTTGTAGTTACTCCAATTCGTTTGTAGTAGCTAAAAATCGTTTGTAGTAGATTGGATTTCGTTTGTAGTAACTCGAATTCGTTTGTAGTAGCTAAAAATCGTTTGTATTAGATTGGATTTCGTTTGTAGTAACTCGTATTCGTTTGTAGTAGCTAAAAATCATTTGTAGTAGATTGGATTTCGTTTGTAGTTACTCGAATTCGTTTGTAGTAGCTAAAAATCATTTGTAGTAGATTGGATTTCGTTTGTAGTAACTCGAATTCGTTTGTAGTAGGTCAAAATCGTTTGTAGTAGATTGGATTTCGTTTGTAGTTACTCGAATTCGTTTGTAGTAGCTAAAAATCGTTTGTAGTAGATTGGATTTCGTTTGTAGTAACTCGAATTCGTTTGTAGTAGATTGGATTTCGTTTGTAGTTACTCCAATTCGTTTGTAATAGGTCAAAATCGTTTGTAGTAGATTGGATTTCGTTTGTAGTAACTCGAATTCGTTTGTAGTAGCTAAAAATCGTTTGTAGTAGATTGGATTTCGTTTGTAGTAACTCGAATTCGTTTGTAGTAGCTAAAAATCGTTTGTAGTAGATTGGATTTCGTTTGTAGTAACTCGAATTCGTTTGTAGTAGCTAAAAATCGTTTGTAGTAGATTGGATTTCGTTTGTAGTAACTCGAATTCGTTTGTAGTAGCTAAAAATCGTTTGTAGTAGATTGGATTTCGTTTGTAGTTACTCCAATTCGTTTGTAGTAGCTAAAAATCGTTTGTAGTAGATTGGATTTCGTTTGTAGTTACTCGAATTCGTTTGCAGTAGCTAAAAATCGTTTGTAGTACATTGGATTTCGTTTGTAGTATCTCGTATTCGTTTGTAGTAGCTAAAAATCGTTTGTAGTAGATTGGATTTCGTTTGTAGTTACTCGTATTCGTTTGTAGTAGCGCAAAAGTTTCACTACCAACCTCTACTACCCTATATCTATCGAAAATCACAAAAAAAGTTAATTTTTTAAAGTTTGAGAGAATTTTTTTAACTCGTCATAACTTTTTTTTGGTTTAACTACAAACGAAAATATTTTCACTACAAACCTCTACAAACCTATATCTACCGATAACCACAAAAAAAGTTAATTTTTTCAGAAAAAAAATAATTAAAACGAAAAAATTAATTATTTTTTTTCTGAAAAAATTAACTTTTTTTTGTGGTTATCGGTAGATATAGGTTTGTAGAGGTTTGTAGTGAAAATATTTTCGTTTGTAGTTAAACCATAAAAAAGTTATGACGAGTTAAAAAAAATTCTCTCAAACTTTAAAAAATTAACTTTTTTTCGTGATTTTCGATAGATATAGGGCAGTAGAGGTTTGTAGTGAAACTATTTTCGTTTGTAGTTAAACCAAAAAAAAGTTATGACGAGTTAAAAAAATTCTCTCAAACTTTAAAAAATTAACTTTTTTCGTGATTTTCGATAGATATAGGGCAGTAGAGGTTGGTAGTGAAACTTTTGCGTTACTACAAACGAATACGAGTATTTATAGTTACTCGAATTCGTTTGTAGTAGGTCAAAATCGTTTGTAGTAGATGGGATTTCGTTTGTAGTAGATGGGATTTCGTTTGTAGTTACTCGAATTCGTTTGTAGTAGGTTAAAATCGTTTGTAGTAGATTGGATTTCGTTTGTAGTAACTCGTATTCGTTTGTAGTAGCTAAAAATCGTTTGTAGTAGATTGGATTTCGTTTGTAGTTACTCGAATTCGTTTGTAGTAGCTAAAAAACGTTTGTAGTATATTGGATTTCGTTTGTAGTAACTCGTATTCGTATGTAGTAGCTAAAAATCGTTTGTAGTAGATTGGATTTCGTTTGTAGTAACTCGAATTCGTTTGTAGTCGGTCAAAATCGTTTGTAGTAGATTGGATTTCGTTTGTAGTTACTCCAATTCGTTTGTAGTAGCTAAAAATCGTTTGTAGTAGATTGGATTTCGTTTGTAGTAACTCGAATTCGTTTGTAGTAGCTAAAAATCGTTTGTAGTAGATTGGATTTCGTTTGTAGTTACTCCAATTCGTTTGTAATAGGTCAAAATCGTTTGTAGTAGATTGGATTTCGTTTGTAGTAACTCGAATTCGTTTGTAGTAGCTAAAAATCGTTTGTAGTAGATTGGATTTCGTTTGTAGTAACTCGAATTCGTTTGTAGTAGCTAAAAATCGTTTGTAGTAGATTGGATTTCGTTTGTAGTAACTCGAATTCGTTTGTAGTAGCTAAAAATCGTTTGTAGTAGATTGGATTTCGTTTGTAGTAACTCGAATTCGTTTGTAGTAGCTAAAAATCGTTTGTAGTAGATTGGATTTCGTTTGTAGTTACTCCAATTCGTTTGTAGTAGCTAAAAATCGTTTGTAGTAGATTGGATTTCGTTTGTAGTTACTCGAATTCGTTTGCAGTAGCTAAAAATCGTTTGTAGTAGATTGGATTTCGTTTGTAGTATCTCGTATTCGTTTGTAGTAGCTAAAAATCGTTTGTAGTAGATTGGATTTCGTTTGTAGTTACTCGTATTCGTTTGTAGTAGCGCAAAAGTTTCACTACCAACCTCTACTACCCTATATCTATCGAAAATCACAAAAAAAGTTAATTTTTTAAAGTTTGAGAGAATTTTTTTAACTCGTCATAACTTTTTTTTGGTTTAACTACAAACGAAAATATTTTCACTACAAACCTCTACAAACCTATATCTACCGATAACCACAAAAAAAGTTAATTTTTTCAGAAAAAAAATAATTAAAACGAAAAAATTAATTATTTTTTTTCTGAAAAAATTAACTTTTTTTTGTGGTTATCGGTAGATATAGGTTTGTAGAGGTTTGTAGTGAAAATATTTTCGTTTGTAGTTAAACCATAAAAAAGTTATGACGAGTTAAAAAAAATTCTCTCAAACTTTAAAAAATTAACTTTTTTTCGTGATTTTCGATAGATATAGGGCAGTAGAGGTTTGTAGTGAAACTATTTTCGTTTGTAGTTAAACCAAAAAAAAGTTATGACGAGTTAAAAAAATTCTCTCAAACTTTAAAAAATTAACTTTTTTCGTGATTTTCGATAGATATAGGGCAGTAGAGGTTGGTAGTGAAACTTTTGCGTTACTACAAACGAATACGAGTATTTATAGTTACTCGAATTCGTTTGTAGTAGGTCAAAATCGTTTGTAGTAGATTGGATTTCGTTTGTAGTAGATGGGATTTCGTTTGTAGTTACTCGAATTCGTTTGTAGTAGGTTAAAATCGTTTGTAGTAGATTGGATTTCGTTTGTAGTAACTCGTATTCGTTTGTAGTAGCTAAAAATCGTTTGTAGTAGATTGGATTTCGTTTGTAGTTACTCGAATTCGTTTGTAGTAGCTAAAAAACGTTTGTAGTATATTGGATTTCGTTTGTAGTAACTCGTATTCGTATGTAGTAGCTAAAAATCGTTTGTAGTAGATTGGATTTCGTTTGTAGTAACTCGAATTCGTTTGTAGTCGGTCAAAATCGTTTGTAGTAGATTGGATTTCGTTTGTAGTTACTCCAATTCGTTTGTAGTAGCTAAAAATCGTTTGTAGTAGATTGGATTTCGTTTGTAGTAACTCGAATTCGTTTGTAGTAGCTAAAAATCGTTTGTAGTAGATTGGATTTCGTTTGTAGTTACTCCAATTCGTTTGTAATAGGTCAAAATCGTTTGTAGTAGATTGGATTTCGTTTGTAGTAACTCGAATTCGTTTGTAGTAGCTAAAAATCGTTTGTAGTAGATTGGATTTCGTTTGTAGTAACTCGAATTCGTTTGTAGTAGCTAAAAATCGTTTGTAGTAGATTGGATTTCGTTTGTAGTAACTCGAATTCGTTTGTAGTAGCTAAAAATCGTTTGTAGTAGATTGGATTTCGTTTGTAGTAACTCGAATTCGTTTGTAGTAGCTAAAAATCGTTTGTAGTAGATTGGATTTCGTTTGTAGTTACTCCAATTCGTTTGTAGTAGCTAAAAATCGTTTGTAGTAGATTGGATTTCGTTTGTAGTTACTCGAATTCGTTTGCAGTAGCTAAAAATCGTTTGTAGTACATTGGATTTCGTTTGTAGTATCTCGTATTCGTTTGTAGTAGCTAAAAATCGTTTGTAGTAGATTGGATTTCGTTTGTAGTTACTCGTATTCGTTTGTAGTAGCGCAAAAGTTTCACTACCAACCTCTACTACCCTATATCTATCGAAAATCACAAAAAAAGTTAATTTTTTAAAGTTTGAGAGAATTTTTTTAACTCGTCATAACTTTTTTTTGGTTTAACTACAAACGAAAATATTTTCACTACAAACCTCTACAAACCTATATCTACCGATAACCACAAAAAAAGTTAATTTTTTCAGAAAAAAAATAATTAAAACGAAAAAATTAATTATTTTTTTTCTGAAAAAATTAACTTTTTTTTGTGGTTATCGGTAGATATAGGTTTGTAGAGGTTTGTAGTGAAAATATTTTCGTTTGTAGTTAAACCATAAAAAAGTTATGACGAGTTAAAAAAAATTCTCTCAAACTTTAAAAAATTAACTTTTTTTCGTGATTTTCGATAGATATAGGGCAGTAGAGGTTTGTAGTGAAACTATTTTCGTTTGTAGTTAAACCAAAAAAAAGTTATGACGAGTTAAAAAAATTCTCTCAAACTTTAAAAAATTAACTTTTTTCGTGATTTTCGATAGATATAGGGCAGTAGAGGTTGGTAGTGAAACTTTTGCGTTACTACAAACGAATACGAGTATTTATAGTTACTCGAATTCGTTTGTAGTAGGTCAAAATCGTTTGTAGTAGATGGGATTTCGTTTGTAGTAGATGGGATTTCGTTTGTAGTTACTCGAATTCGTTTGTAGTAGGTTAAAATCGTTTGTAGTAGATTGGATTTCGTTTGTAGTAACTCGTATTCGTTTGTAGTAGCTAAAAATCGTTTGTAGTAGATTGGATTTCGTTTGTAGTTACTCGAATTCGTTTGTAGTAGCTAAAAAACGTTTGTAGTATATTGGATTTCGTTTGTAGTAACTCGTATTCGTATGTAGTAGCTAAAAATCGTTTGTAGTAGATTGGATTTCGTTTGTAGTAACTCGAATTCGTTTGTAGTCGGTCAAAATCGTTTGTAGTAGATTGGATTTCGTTTGTAGTTACTCCAATTCGTTTGTAGTAGCTAAAAATCGTTTGTAGTAGATTGGATTTCGTTTGTAGTAACTCGAATTCGTTTGTAGTAGCTAAAAATCGTTTGTATTAGATTGGATTTCGTTTGTAGTAACTCGTATTCGTTTGTAGTAGCTAAAAATCGTTTGTAGTAGATTGGATTTCGTTTGTAGTAACTCGAATTCGTTTGTAGTAGCTAAAAATCGTTTGTAGTAGATTGGATTTCGTTTGTAGTTACTCTAATTCGTTTGTAGTAGGTCAAAATTGTTTGTAGTAGATTGGATTTCGTTTGTAGTAACTCGAATTCGTTTGTAGTAGCTAAAAATCGTTTGTAGTAGATTGGATTTCGTTTGTAGTAACTCGAATTCGTTTGTAGTACCTAAAAATCGTTTGTAGTAGATTGGATTTCGTTTGTAGTTACTCGAATTCGTTTGTAGTACCTAAAAATCGTTTGTAGTAGATTGGATTTCGTTTGTAGTTACTCGAATTCGTTTGTAGTAGCTAAAAAACGTTTGTAGTATATTGGATTTCGTTTGTAGTAACTCGTATTCGTATGTAGTAGCTAAAAATCGTTTGTAGTAGATTGGATTTCGTTTGTAGTAACTCGAATTCGTTTGTAGTCGGTCAAAATCGTTTGTAGTAGATTGGATTTCGTTTGTAGTTACTCCAATTCGTTTGTAGTAGCTAAAAATCGTTTGTAGTAGATTGGATTTCGTTTGTAGTAACTCGAATTCGTTTGTAGTAGCTAAAAATCGTTTGTATTAGATTGGATTTCGTTTGTAGTAACTCGTATTCGTTTGTAGTAGCTAAAAATCATTTGTAGTAGATTGGATTTCGTTTGTAGTTACTCGAATTCGTTTGTAGTAGCTAAAAATCATTTGTAGTAGATTGGATTTCGTTTGTAGTAACTCGAATTCGTTTGTAGTAGGTCAAAATCGTTTGTAGTAGATTGGATTTCGTTTGTAGTAACTCGTATTCGTTTGTAGTAACGCAAAAGTTTCACTACCAACCTCTACTGCCCTATATCTATCGAAAATCACGAAAAAAGTTAATTTTTTAAAGTTTGAGAGAATTTTTTTTAACTCGTCATAACTTTTTTTTGGTTTAACTACAAACGAAAATAGTTTCACTACAAACCTCTACAAACCTATATCTACCGATAACCACAAAAAAAAGTTAATTTTTTCAGAAAAAAAATAATTAATTTTTTCGTTTTAATTATTTTTTTTCTGAAAAAATTAACTTTTTTTTGTGGTTATCGGTAGATATAGGTTTGTAGTGAAACTATTTTCGTTTGTAGTTAAACCAAAAAAAAGTTATGACGAGTTAAAAAAAATTCTCTCTACTAAAACTCTCTACTAGATTCGTTTGTAGTAGCTAAAAATCGTTTGTAGTAGGTTGGATTTCGTTTGTAGTTACTCGAATTCGTTTGTAGTAGCTAAAAATCGTTTGTAGTAGATTGGATTTCGTTTGTAGTAACTCGTATTCGTTTGTAGTAGCTAAAAATCGTTTGTAGTAGATTGGATTACGTTTGTAGTAACTCGAATTCGTTTGTAGTAGCTAAAAATCGTTTGTAGTAGATTGGATTTCGTTTGTAGTAACTCGTATTCGTTTGTAGTAGCTAAAAATCGTTTGTAGTACATTGGATTTCGTTTGTAGTATCTCGTATTCGTTTGTAGTAGCTAAAAATCGTTTGTAGTAGATTGGATTTCGTTTGTAGTTACTCCAATTCGTTTGTAATAGGTCAAAATCGTTTGTAGTAGATTGGATTTCGTTTGTAGTTACTCGAATTCGTTTGTAGTAGGTCAAAATCGTTTGTAGTAGATGGGATTTCGTTTGTAGTTACTCGAATTCGTTTGTAGTAGGTTAAAATCGTTTGTAGTAGATTGGATTTCGTTTGTAGTAACTCGTATTCGTTTGTAGTATCTCAAAATCGTTTGTAGTAGATTGGATTTCGTTTGTAGTTACTCGTATTCGTTTGTAGTAGCGCAAAAGTTTCACTACCAACCTCTACTACCCTATATCTATCGAAAATCACAAAAAAAAGTTAATTTTTTAAAGTTTGAGAGAATTTTTTTAACTCGTCATAACTTTTTTTTGGTTTAACTACAAACGAAAATAGTTTCACTACAAACCTCTACTGCCCTATATCTATCGAAAATCACGAAAAAAAGTTAATTTTTTAAAGTTTGAGAGAATTTTTTTTAACTCGTCATAACTTTTTTTTGGTTTAACTACAAACGAAAATAGTTTCACTACAAACCTCTACAAACCTATATCTACCGATAACCACAAAAAAAAGTTAATTTTTTCAAAGTCGGGTGCCAGCTTTTTTTTGACTCGTCATAACTTTTTTTTGGTTTAACTACAAACGAAAATAGTTTCACTACAAACAACTACAAACGTAAATCTATCGAATAGCGCAAAAAAAATTAAATTTTTTCAAGGTCGGGTGCCAAGTTCACATAGCCTTGTTTATGTGCTACTACAAGTATGAATGATCCTGTACATTCACCGTAAACAGCTGTCGAGCACAAAAAGTAAAATAAAAAAGTGCTATGGAGGAAAACATAGCGCGGCCGGCCCCTGTTAGCGGATATAAAAATGAAAGCGCATGACGATAGTGAAAGTTTGATGTGTAGGCCGCTTTCAGGCGGAGATTTGTACTGTCTCGGTTCCACAACGGAGTAAAGTGAGCTGGAACGTGGAGGTTCGCTGTTTCCTGTGCTTTTCACAATACATTATGTAAAAGCAACGGGCGCACGGGGCGGCGGCGGTGGTGGCGGGGCGTATCAACATGAATGAGACCTGGCGACTGACACGTTTACCTACATATATTTATCTATCGTTGAAAGCATTCCATATGTATCACTGTTATATGTAGGGCTGGTATCCAATTATTATAGTAGTCATCATTGAAACATGATCTATGTTTGTCTTTTCATTATGAATGCTACGGAACGATAGTTGTTCCACATTATTCATGGCTGACATTTCTTTAGATAAGTTATTGTTTTAACCGACTTCAAAAGAGGAGGTTATCAATTCGACCTGTATGTATGTAATATTTCCAGAGCTGCCCAGTTTTCGTATATGTTAGTCTATATCAGCTTCTAAACAAGTGTGTTAAATTTCAAAAGTGTATGTATGTATGTTCGTTTGCCATCGGCCGTTTAGTTCCGTTAGTTTTTGGTAAGATATACCTATTGTATTTCAAATAACAAGGAGGAGCAAATAAAAGTATTTTTATTCTATTTTATTATTTATGTATATTTGTATGTTTGTCCTCGCATATCTCCGGAGCTACTAGTTCCATTTAAATAATCCTTTTTTTGTTGAACTAGGTATTGTTCAACTTGGGGAAGACTGCAAGTTTGATCAAAATCGGTTCAGCAGTTTTTGAGATAGGGAATGTTAAGTGTGTATTAGTTAAATGTTTGTTACCGCAGAACTTTCTACTGGGTGGACTGATTTGGATAATTCTTTTTTTATTTGAAAGCTGGTGCTTTGGTCCAATTTAAATCGGTCCTGACAAACAGTTCTGACAATGGCATCCATAAGAAAACAATATAAATTTTAAATTTGCCTTTGCCTGCTAGTAAAAGTAGACTTTTAGGGAAGTTGAAGTCAGTTTCTATTTCTTTTTGAACGCGTCAACTTGTTTATGTTTAATTATGTATACCGCAACGCTAGTTTCATTAATTTCAATTCAAGATACGTCTACCGGGTTGACGGTATCGTTGTTTCATTTTATGTTACTGTGTTATTCAAAACTGGCTACTATTATATGTGACGTATCCAATTTGTAAGTGTAAATCCTAGCGGGTTGCATTCCGTAACAGGGCGGGACATAAAACAATGCATTGAACGCGCGCCTGTTTACACTTTCGAGTTCACAGGCAAGGTCGTATGTACGCATTTGTAAGGATGTATAGTGTAGGCTGCCCAGCGAACAAATAGCTGTTACATAAGTGGCACACTTCCCACGGCATCGTTTATGCTCTCGTCTCGGACCTTTGCAATCAATTCAATCTTTTCACCATTTATTTACATCTTTGCGATGTCAAATTACAACTTTTTTTTAAAATTACCACGTGTTACGTTTCTTTTGCAAGTCCACGAATTTGAACAGACATGGAAGGAAGGAAGTGGTTCGCACATTGAAGATCGTTCTAACACTTTAATTAATGCTATGTAATATTATTTGGACATTCGTATGGATATATAGGCATAGGCGTACTCTTTGATACCTACGAGACTATATGGGCCAATATGAAGTCCATGCAGCAGAAGTCGCTGCCCAAAATAAGTCAATTTTTCCTGTCGCACCAGGCTTAAAGGTATATTGTACCTTAAACATGTCTAGCATATGGTCACATTGTACCACGTGTGGTAAACTGTATTGTTTGCAATGATAAGGCAAGTCTCTCAGAGACAGATGTTCAAAACCGTAACACCAAATTAAAGACGGCCTTTACGTTGAAATCGGTTCTACGTTACGGGGATTATTTATGAATGGGCCCGAATTGTGAAGCATTGAGGAATTAGTCATTTATCTCGGCATGTTGTTTACCCACAATCGTGTTAGATAGTTGTCGATAAGGAGACACGTGGTTGCGAGGTCGTCGACCCAACACTCGTGTTCGCCGACAGCTCGGTAATAATAATAAAATGTTTCCGTGCGACTGGTTCAAGGGCGAGCCGCTGATATCGGCGCCCGGCTATATTTAGATTTAGCTGTGTGTGATGTGGATAATGTTTTGTTCTTACACCTACATGCACGTATGTCTTAATTCGTAATAAACGAGGAATTCGTTTGTCCAAGTTAAAATGGTTAGTTATAATTTTCGAATTACATTTCATGTGGTCCGGGTATAAATGAACTGCATCTATGAACTAACAAGTTATCTAAATGTTTTGGTATCTGTTCGATAATATTGAGATATCTATCCAGCCTGTGCAATTTGAAAGCAGACTATTGGTTTGCAGCCGGCAGCGATCCGACTAACCGCAGCTGATTAACAATTAGCTCTCGAAACCAGATCGATATCGTTCTCTTCACGTTCAGGTTGTTACACGAAATACGTAGTGGTAGCCGGAGCAAATTAGGCTCTCACTTTCGCATTGCAATATCACCGGTCGTGAATGAACCGACCGACTAAACGTGATGTGTTTGTGATGTTGATGACTGATTCAAAGCGAACTGAAACAATTCCTGGTGGTTCTAAATCATCCGCTTTTGTACCTTTGTACATCGAACTGCCTGTTCAAATATAAGATCTATCTCCTATAAATTTTGATATTTTACTGACTGGAGTCTGTAGTTAATACCGAGTAATTATAACAGTTCAGTTTTTAATATATTTGTATGATTTTCATTTCACAAAAAATGACACTCTTATTATCATTTTGCTGTCCGCTCGTTTGTCTTGGGCATTATTATCAGTAACCGAATAAATTGATTCAGACAATAATATCAAAATTTTCGGCTAATTCAAGTTTCTCGCAAACTCTCATCAAAAGCTGTAAGACACTTTCTGTCGACGTCATCATCTTCCTGCCCTTATCCCACGTAGCGTGGTCGTCACATGTTTTCTTCTTCCCCTCATCTCTATCAACCGTCACCTCAGTAGTAACACCTTTCACACACACATATCATTCTTCGCACAATCCATACATACCTTCTTGGGTCTTCCTCTACCCCTATATACATCAACATTCACGCTCGTCCCTTTGTTGTTATATGTATTACATCCCTCCTCATAACATATTACTTATTAACGACGATAACCAATTACTTATTAACTTTTCGGTCAAAAGTTGCACACTTTTAAACTTCTCGTTACATATTACCTTATATTCGCATCTCTGCCACGTGCACTCTTCTTTCGCCTCTTTGTTTGCCCAACCATCCGTAAATTAGGACAGGTCTTACGACGATCTTAGTAATTTTTCCCATGAGGTTCAAGGGTATTCGCGGGTCGATGTAACCTGTCACCATCTCATCCACCCTGCATTTATCCTGTTCCTCAATGTCGCAGTCAACATCATCAATAATCCGAGATACGTATAGAGTTACTTCTCGTCAACCTAGATTTATGAAATTTGATAAGAAAAAGATTAGGTATTTTGGATGAGAAGGTACTTCGTAACTTCTCGAACGCTGCCCAGCCGCATTAAAAAAATATCGAAAGTCTCTGAACTGTGAAACCCTCGGGTGGTCAGTCCTACTCGCAGTTGTCCAATTGTTCGTACAAATGCAAATAATATAAATTTATATTGTATGTTTGATAGCCCTAGTAGTAGCAATGACGTCACACGTTACAAATATAAAGAAGACCGGGCCCACCTCCAAAGTCGTTTTCGCAAACAAAAACGTCACTTGTCATGCGGCTTGCATTCATTCATTCATACAATATGTTGGATGTTGTAATGGGGTCGTTAAACTGTGGTGACGTCACGTAATTGCCGGCTCCCTTCGCCGGTCGACGGTTGAAATCAAAACGTCGGATTAATAACAAGGGAAGCCTGTGTAGGTCAAGCACATTATCACTATTTAGTCGCGGTGTGCGTATTGTACTCATTTTTTTGATCTGAGACCTACACTTTTATTGCTCTCTAAGGTTTACGTTTACATGGAGCGTAATCAAATCACGTGTAGGTCGCGCTTTATAAGGACCTGTTTTTGTTGGTTGACAGAAATCGCGGTGGTATCTAAACAACCCTTTCTAGGATAAAAAAAAAAAGACCAACACTCATAACGTTATTTACCAGATATGTACTCCGCCGGGGGTCGAACTCACGCCCACCGCCACGCCAAGCTAACGGTTTGCCTACCAGGCCACCATGGCGATTAATTCGAATTTCAGATGAGGCTGATAATAATCGTACCCTATTGGTAATTAAAATCCCATTCTCTATCCGTTAAATTTGTATTCGTAATCGCTGATAACTTTTCTGACAAATGTAAACAATGTTACGCAAGTTACACTAAGATCGGTAACTGTACGTATAAGATAATACGTATGTGAAAGGGGCCATTGCCAAGGACCTCGCTCTGAGCGCAGTCGGAAAGGTAAATGACTTCCATGCACACATACATAACATTCTTAATGTTTTAAAGTTTCGACGTTGATGTATGAAATAAATTTTACTAAGAATATTTTACTGCTCGAATTGAGGATGAAGTTCTATATTAATTTATATTGCGAAAGTACCTTTGCCCTCGACTTCGACAGCGTAGAGCTCAAAATTTATTCAACTGGAACACGTTATTAGGATGAAATGTAACCTATCTCCTCCAACCCATACGAGTGCAAAATTTCGTTGCGATTGGTTGTTTCGTTTAAGCACCAACTGGAGAGAAATTATCTCACATTCGCATTTATGATATTACTGTTATGTAAATTGGCGGATTTAAGCTACATTTTAATTATTAAATAGTTATTATTTAGGTCGTGGACCTATATTACCTAATTCGTATTTAGTCTCTATCCATGCCAATCGAATTTGTGTCAATTTAGAGGTCCCGACGACGAAACATGTTTATTCCCACTCGTAAAACTTTCAGAGGTATTTCCGACGAATCGCGGAATCTGTCTGAAGAAGTGTTAGCAAGAGGGCAGGCGCTTGACGATTGAAATTTCAAGCACAGAGTTACGAGTGAGTGGCGTCTCGAGCTTCGTTAAGATTTTTATAATTTAAAAGTAGGTCTAACGTCGGAAATATTTTGATTTCTAATGTCATCTTCCTCTGAAATATTAGCGATAATAAAAGATAGCTGGTGCTACTAACATTGGAACATGGACCTAATAGCTGGAAAAGTACGTAAAATTTGTTTTATGACGCTCCTTATGCCAATTACATTTTATTTGCCATCCCCATGTTGCCGCATCCGACTAGGGTTGAAGTTCTTCAATCTACGGTTTGTCGGTCGGTCGGTACATAACGAGTCAGGCAGGCGGGCGTCTATACATTGAAGTACTTAGGTATATCTACAAAGGTCACGACCCCCACTCTATGTACTCAGGATAGTAAGTACCTGAAGGGAGTTCTTTATTGAACAGTCTTGGGTGGGAAAGGGGTCGCTTTATTAGGTCAGTGACACTTGTAATTCTGTTTGTTTACAATCGTTGCCTATTGTTCACCTTGAAGAAATGATTATTTAACAGCGTTAAAATTACCGCTATAGTTCAGATATCGCTATTTGTAAATGTTATTATTGATCTAGTCTTTCTATTCACAATAGAAAATACGTACATTAAAACTAGGTTAGCGATTTTATTAAATAAAATTGTAAGGTGGATTTTCACTTACCCTTCATCTGATCTGATGGTAAGTGACGATAAGTAAGCGTGCGCACCCATAAGGCTCAATCTAATGAAGCGCGGACTCTGCTACCTTTCATACTGTAACAACACTGCCGCAACGGTAGCTAGCCATAGAAAATGTCCTACTACTAATGAATCGAACCCGAGACTTCTGGATTGTAAGTCCAAGTATGTATTATTTAATCAAATCTGTCTGTAATATCCATCCGTCTCTCCCACCCTTATAGTTTCTAGAATTTGTAAGTTGTCTAAACGCGTTTAATTTCTAAATAGATGCAAAACGTACCTATAACCTGTACACACGGATATCAGTTTAATTAAATGACCCATATTATGTGTACGATAATGTTAAATGTATATTTATAGATGGAATTCCCTCATATAATAATAAGAATATTTTACCGCTCATCCCTTCGAAACTTTAAAATCATCAGTTTATCAGATTTTCAATGTGAATTACTCATATTCTGTGCGCAAGCCCGACTCGCACGTAGACGTTTTTTTTTTATTAAACTGAAAAAGTCAAATGGCATATGACATCTTGCCATTTCATTACAAATTTAATATTTTTGTAAAAAAAATCAACAAGAATTCAAAACGATAATATAAAACACTTTTATTTGACCACGATTTAAAATTATAAGCAGAGATTAGATAATAAAGTGTGCAATTTCATGGTTTATACATTCGTGGAACATCTCTTTTGTGTTGAAAGTTATACACAATAATATTTCAAGGGGTCCGTCCGTACTTGAGGGGATGAAGACGATGTAAAATTATTTTCTTAAGTTCATCCTTGGGGCGCTGAGCCAGCGAAGCAAGTATTGATTTATTTTAAGCCTATCGACTGTCATTTAATAGTGGGTCTGTTCTGCCACCCTAAAAAATATTTTTCAAGATTTTATTATACCACTTTGTCGGCGTAATTAATATGTATATTCGTACCAAATTACAACTTTCTGGAAGTAAGAGTCTCTGAGCTAAGCCGCGGACAGGCAGACAGACAGAGCGATACTAGAAGGGTTCCTTGTTTGACTACGGAATCCTAAGAAAGTAAAGTTTGTTTGTAAACCCACATGCTACGGACGTGGAGCTTAATTTGGGATCGTATTGATAGAAGTATAATTAATCGTGTATCGGTGGCTGAATTATCGCAGATAATGTACTAACTATACTTAAATCATCATCATCAGCTGGGAAACGTCCACTGCTGGACATAGGCTTCCTTCATGGCATGACACATTGACCGGTCCCGAGTCACTTGCATCCAGCGACTTCCCGCGACCTTAACTAGGTCGTCGATCCATCTAGTGTACATAAATACATACATCCATATGTAGTTCTTCCACGTCTACAAATATTACGGTTTCTCTAAAAAGGGTTATAGAGCCGCCTTAGTAAGGCATTGCACACATGCAGTGTTTCTTACGTGAGTGAACGCAAACATTGAACGGGTTTAATGTGTTTGAATGTTTACTAGTTTAAGATCAGTGTGCAGTTGCAATCCACTTGTTGCATAATACCTCAGCACCTAGTTGCCGCGAGCTTGACATTCACGGGGGCTCGTGACTGCGCCGGACCGAAATAACCCGCCGTAACCGACCGCATCATAACACGACGTAATGCTCTATTTATAGTGTCTCACAATTAAATGCACAAACGTTTAGTATTTACCTTCCGCTAGTCTGTGCAGTACGTCACAATGACGCGTGCGCAGGCGATCCGATCTCAGACACCAGAGAAACGTTCTTATTACGTTTTTATGAAGGTTACATACATGATAGTATCTCTCTCTGTCACAGCTTATTACCTCAGCAATTACTTATAATATCGATTGGAAATTTGGAATTGCAAAATTGACTTCTTTATCGTAATTTGAAGAGTATTAACATTTTATGTGGGGCTGAAATGGAGATGTCGAAATGGTTTTGTTGGGTCATTAGGACATGTGCTTGAGGACTTCATTAGGTTGCTTCTGGGTGCGCACGCTTAACATACAACGACCTTATCCTCACTTACTATCAGGAGCATCAGAGATATGAAGGCTATTAGCAAAACCATCATCCATAAAAAATAAGTAGTCTCTTATTAATTTATACATTGTATAAAAATTAATTCCACGTTGCACTTGAATATTGACGAAAAATGTTGTCTGGCTTCAAAGTTGACTATGTAAAAAATCTTAAATAATTAAAAGTTAATCGAGGTTTATGTAAATATTACTAAAATGTATAGTAGTGATCGCTTCAGATAATATGTTGGTTTTGATGTTCTCTAAATTATAAATATTATTTGACAATATCGTATTAATGGATCGTAACCAAAACTGGATCGAATACTGGATAGCTCGTAAAGTGTCTACTTCAATAGACGATTTAGTCATTAAATAATCTTGAGGTCGACTTAATCTCGACTACGATTCATTGCTTGTCTTAGTATCGATACTGTAACGGATCGTAAAGTCTTGTCATCCCTATTGAGTAAGAATATGAGAAGGACATGACTATTATAGAAAACTTTGAATTAACGGAGGTTGTTCACAACGAATAATTCTTATACGCAGTAATAAAGGACATACGTCTCCAGGTTTACATGTGGAATGTATGAGTCACAATTTCAATTATTCATAAATACGATGCTCTTGATTCGATGGACTTATGAATTGTGTATTGTATTAATACACATAACTTAAAGGAACTCCACTAAATTCTTGAAATTTTTGAATATCACCTGCACTTTATTGAATATGTCTGCCTGGTGTGAAATGTGTCTACGTTGAACGTCACAGAATTACGTGACGAACAGATGATTTACAAAAATATCGTTTACAGCTCGTTGTTGATACACAAATACGGTATTTATAAAAACCGGTCAGTCATTCAACCGTTCTTCCCAGGAGCCCAATGAAATGCGGTAATAATAGTATTAACAGTCAATCTCATTCATTTTCTCTTTTTATCCCGACAATACAGTTAGCTGAGGTTGGACTTTTTTTGTAGATGCGCAAAGGGATAGCCCGACGACGACGGCGGCCGTGTTTAATATGTAAAGGAAGGCAAGGTTACACGCACACGCGCGCAATGCCTCGTCTGTGTAACCCACGCTTGTATTGGAGGGAATCCCCAACTTTTTACAAACACAATCAAAGTTATGTAATGTTTGCTCGTATCCGCGGCAACCACACCGCCCGCCTCACTGCCTCCTACTGTTTGTGCGGATGTTAACATTGCTTACTGCCCGAACGACGCGTCGTGCACGCATTACTCATTCATTCGTAGGTCATTAACATACCTACTGTTAAACGGTGTTTGCTTTTTGTACAAAATATTTTAATTTCCTTGACGCGACACAGTGCGGTATGTTTCTTATTTTGATCTCGTGAACAATTGTTTTATTTGTTCCTTCCGATAAATTGTGTTTGCAAACACTGTATTCATTGTCATTGTGCTTATATTTGTATATTTTCACAATACGTTTATTTGACAACATGAAATTTAAGGCGCAAATGTTTGTATGTAATGTACTCGTAGTTTGCACGGAGTTGTAGAAAAATAGAGTGCTGACGAGAGTACATTTTTACGGTTCCAAAACCGAAGAATCCAGTCGAAGCCCTTATTTTTGAGGCACTTCCGTCCAACTTTCTACTTTCAAATATTAGAGGCCTATAGAAGTTAAATAGAAATGATACAGATTTGAGATTTACACATATGGTGTAGTTCAACGTCCCAGCATCAAAAATTGTATCAAAAATGATACAGTACGGCCGTAAATATAGCACATCGTCCATGCGATGGCATTTCCGAATACAACCGAGTACTAATTAATTTCCATGCTCATGTATTATTTGATAGATATATTATTAGAAATATACTATATTTCAAGAAGGCACACGTGGAAAGGGAGTTTCAAAAATAATTTTTATATATATTTTTAGGCTTGTGGGGTAATCTTTGAATCAAGTTTTTGAGTACATTACGAAAACCAGTCGTCCAACCATTTAACGATTTTAGACATACATATTTTAGTGCCCTTGTTCAAGAATCGGGTTAAAGTAAATAAGTCATTTCAAGGTATTTAACTAATTCAGCGCATAATAGTAGACTTTCATTAACAACAAATTTTCGCGCAATACCTTCTTAAATTTTTGTTTGAACAAGAAAAAACTTTCATGTGTTATATGCAATAGAATTTTTTAGTAATTTTTCAGCATAAGTAGAAAACTAAGCGCCAAGAAATAAGAATAATCTATTTTATTGTACAAATAAAGCCATTTCGATCAATCCTAAACCCCACTTGACCTAGTGACCTCACATTACCCCCCTACCTCTCCTCCCCCCGGCCTCTTTTCCAATAAATATTTAAATTATTACACTTGCAATTTGAAGGTTTATTACTTCTAAGAATTCGATAGCGTTAGAAACTGTCCTTTCTATTTATACTTCCTGACACTGTGTCTTCATAAAATATCCGTCGAGGACTACTGGTTCTATTGAGAGAACAAAACGTGTCTATTGAACTCAGCAAGGGGAATATGCATGAAACAATATTCTTAAAAAAATTGCAGTTGAAGAGCTTGATAGTTTCTGTGCTACATACAAACTTGTATACAATTTTTCACCCGTTTTGAGGTTGAACTTTCTTTTAAAAGCTTTCCTGTAAAGTTTCAAAGTTGAAAGTTTTATACTTTCAGTTTTGAAACACAAACAAGCCATTTTTCACACCTTTAGGGGAATAATTTCTAAATATACATTTAAGCAGAGTGTCAGAGATGTACAAGAAATGTTTGTAGGATTTATGATTTCATTTTTTCATACAAATTTTGAACTTATGTTTCACCCCTTAGGGGTTGAATTTCAAAACAATATTACATATCAGCTGTCTACGACAAATAAGAAACCTACGTAGGCTTTATACTTTAAGTTCTACATACTAACTTGTTATGAACCCCTTTTCACCCCCTTGGGGTATAAATTCCGAAAAACCTGTTTTGTGAACTTATGTACTAAATGATGTACAGTACAATTTAAAGATTAATATTTATTACATAAAGATTAAGGTACAATGGTCCGTTTCTTATTTACTAGCTTTTGCTCGCGGCTTCGTCCGCGTGAATCTTTCCCGCGGGAGCTGATTGCTATAGTAGCCATGTCCTTTTACGGCCCTTCAGCCCTGTAGCAAAAATCAAGTAATTATAAATCTCGAAAGGAACAAACAAACGAAAAGCCAACTATATCGCATTTATAATATTAGTAAGGTTTCTTTGTAACGATAACATTGTTCAAAATATGAGTAATCAATCGCTTTGATTAAAATACCGTCAATTAGCCCACCCAAAAACCTTGAGCATTTTGTTTTGTTTACGACTTCTTAGGTGAAAAAAAATATAGAAAAGGGTTTTTAATTAAATAATGACATATGTTGGATAAGCATTGGTGGAGTGTCCTGTAGTTGAACTAGGGCAATCTACTTGTAGTAGATAGGTTTTTATAATGTAGTTTAGAGGTACCCGTGTGTTGGAATGGTGGAGTTATTTAATTTGGGGTTTGCTCACAATTCACATACTTAAAATTCTTATTTTTGTCTGTTTCGGCTAGAAGTTGACGAAATGCCATTTTTAAAGTTATGTTCTGGAAAAATAAAATCTGAATCTTAAATAATGAGAGGGTGGACGGACCGTAAAGCAAAAAGCTAGGTAAGTAGTGTTTATATTTTTAGACTGAAGTAAAGACGAGTTAAGAAGCTATACTGGATATAGCTTTTAACTTTTATTTATTTATTATTAACGAGGTCAAGAAATAAAAGCTCAGGAAAAGATTTTTATTTGTCCTATAAATAATTATACGTAAAATAACAAAAGGGTATTTTTAAATAAAGGCGTGGGCGGTTAGTTCTTAGCGATACTTTATTAAGTTTCCCTTTTCGTGTCCGTAACCGTTTACTCAATAACATATTTTTATTTGCTGGTTATGCCTGTAATAATGTGTCACCGAATCGATTATTATTATTACGTTATTTGATTAAAAATGAATCTAACATAGGAGGCGAAAAGTGCGGAAGCCTCGTGGCGTTTACGCTCTAGATAGCGATTCTCTATCTCTGTCCAAGGTACAAGCCATCCCTCTGGTCACCAAGTTTCTAAATTAAACAATTATTATAATGCTTGTAGTCGTTAAAACAAATGTATTGTATTGGGTCATTATGGCTTCCTATTGATCGGTTACTCGTCTTCGTTTTCATGTTTGTAGTCGAAGGTAGGTAGGAAGTATGGCTTGGTTGGTTGGTTACCATCACTGACTTAAGGGTGTTAGTCTTCTATAGCTTTATCCTGTATGAACAATAAATTCTTTTGCGTCTTTTATATTAAACAAAAGAAGACTTGAGTATTGAGTACCAGGTCAGTGCTTAGAGTGATAAAGATTTATCATAGAAAAATAAATGTGAAACTATCAAATGTATTGTGTGATTGCGTAAATGTAAAAGTAAGGGGGCGGGTATCAGGTGGAGGTGCGTGGACTGCGCACCAACTCGCGGGTCAATTACTGCATAAATCAATACGGATGTCGCCCTACACGGTGTCTCTTTGTTCTTGCAAGCGACGACGTCGGCGTGGAGATGCGAGTCCCGTCTCAGCGGCTCCAGCTCTGTCCGGAAAACTCGGTGAGGTAACGCGGGGTCGGATGATTACTTATTAACGTAGGTGTAGGCTGGCTGGCGCGGGCGGGACGCTTGGAGCTCGTCGCTCGATCGATGCAGAGGCGGCCAATGGCGCGCCGCCGCCCCCGGCGCCCGTGCCGTGCGCAACCCTCGACGCACCACCGCCCGCCCGGCGCGACCCCCAACACCGCCCCCATAAATCATTGAATTCGCCATAAAACAACCTAATGTTCGTAAAAATGTAATTGTAATTGCCGAACACATGTCTCATGTCTCCTAGTCGAACTACATCCGCCACTCGGCACTCCAGGTATAACGTGTAAAAGGTTCGCGTCGTTCGATCAAAGCCGCCTCTACGTAATTCGCTTGCCGCGTTGCGCTGGCCGGGCGGTGGGGCTTGTACGAATAATTGAATTATCCTCGTTGAACAAAATGAACTCTGAAAACTGAAACGCTTTGTTGACGCTGCGAATTATTTCGGACGTCAATAATTTAGACACGTTATCTAGTCGGAATATTGTTGTTGCAGGTATTTTTTTTGTGAACTAAATTGCTCCTGTATATATGTAGTAGCAATAAAACTATGTCAACATTCGTCAGTTTTCAAACACACAAGCTCACAATGAATGCAATGTAGTATAAATGAATTCTCGTAAACAGTGAAGATCTACGCGTCTTAGACGCTCGCTCATGTAACCCTCTCGCGGTATCAATCAATTTTCGACGTATTAATGCCTCTTATTGTATCTCTCTTTTATTCTCTGTTATTCTCCGTTCGTTTCCACATACGAAATGTGAATCGTGTTAGATGAATAGGACATTATTTATTATGCCCGAGCAGTTTGGAAAATTCCCACATATGAGAGGGCAGTAAGATAATGACTGATGAAAAAATCAAATTCACCGGACTGGAATTTCGTCTATTTGGCAGAGGAATCAAAAGTTTTATTTTATTTAATTATTTTAGTGTGTGTGATGTTATTAAGAAATCAAAATGGTAGTCAGCGTTAACTTCTAAAAAAAATGTTACGTCAAACGTACATCTAATTATTAAATTCGACTTAAATTTGACACTATTTTTTATATTATATTCTGAACATTATTGCTTCATTCCAAAGCATACACTGCCTTCTTCTCTACTCAAAAATCCTATAAATCCGTCCAAACTGCTTTGAGACAAAACTCTGTCTTTAGTTTTTTTTAAATTAGTAATAAATAGTCTGTTTTGAGGCTAAACAGATTATGAATTAATATTGATATATAGGCTCGCTTTTACCACAACCTTTTGGTTGAGGATGATACACTTTTGCCTAAAGTTAGCCAATTTACTCTGGCCTTAAGTAAATCTAGAGTGTCTCGTTCCGGAAATAACAGAATGAAGAAGCGAAACGCTTCGTACGAACAGTGGAATTCTGAGAGTAGAAGACTGAAAGGCTGCCTATTTTATGCCGATGTTCTAAGCTGAAATCTGATACCAGAAAATCAAGGAAGTCTACTAATATTGGCTAGACACATTTCAACGGTACTGTACCTCTATGTGAGACTGGACGAGCTTCGTATAAGGTCTCCAGATGTCCAGCAAAGAAATACCGCCTGACCTTGGAGAGCGTTCCCATTTTCTTGGAAGCCGATAGTGTCATGCTAATAGCCTCGATGTGACAACTGATGTTCAAATTAGAACTATTGATTCTTTGAAATTCGGAATTTTTCAGAAAGGCGGACATTATTCGGCTCTGTCGGAAAAAAATATTGACTGATTTACAGACAAAATAAATTTTGTCTTTAAAATTTTATATTTTAATATAAATTGCTTAAAAACCACCACAAAAAAAATTGTCACCACATGCTGCATGTTTGTTCTTGCGTCCCACAAATATACCTAAATTATCAAATTGCACAACAATATCGTACCAATGTTCATAATTGAGTTTATTTTACTCCACATTTTTACAATATTTGAAGACTTTATTAAGAAATGTGAAGGTCCACCAGGCACTGTGATAAATTTTAAATAACTTTTAATGACAGGGCACACTGCCCGGTCGTTGTAAAAAATGCCCTCATTAATTCCCTTGCTCGCTTGCATTAATTCGTCGCAAGTCAGTGTTATAATGTAGTTTTTCTTCCACAGCCGCCTCGAGGGTACGGAGGACCTGGTTACAGTGCTGGTGCACCTAGTGGTCCTCAGCAGCCCCCGGGAGGCTATGGACCACCAGGATCATACCCCCAGAGGTATCCACCGCCTCCCGGGCCGCCCGGCGCACCTAACTCTCGTCCACCGTTCTCGCCGCATCAGGTTTGTTAACACACAAATTTACACCGTATATATAACTATTCTAAAAAGAAAAATTTGTTGTATCTACCTTTTATATCATATATCTGATGTATATTACCTTTTGATCGACGTTTTCCTTAACGCACTAAATAGTCTCTAATTTAGAACAAGGTTCATACGATAGATGTCAAAAGGTCATCCCGTGGGTGTCGTAAAAGGAAACAATATCAGGCGATCGGGTAGCAGTGATGATGTGTGATCAACGTCTTACCGCTATCGCTAATCAGTCTGCCAAGTGTGGTGATTATGGCAGAAACTTTAGTCTGACGTAGCGATTCAAGAGGAAACGATATTAACCTGTTTTCATATCTATCTGCTCAGATATATATAAAGCTAAGTGACAAATTGACAATGAGCTTAACTATTATATATAATTATAACTATTATGTATAATGAGATAAACTAAAAAGTGTTGCGTGGGTGACTGCCGGCGCAGAACTGACGCAGCGCGGAGCATATTTCACTGCCATAACATTATCGACTTTGCTAGCGTTTAAATAATGCCGAAAATACTTTTCGCCCCTAATAGCTTTGACTTGACGCTCTCGGTGCAGTGTTCAATTACTATCGATTTTATTTTAACGGGAGGAAAGTCGATAATGTTTTCGCAGGGAAATTTCTCTAAATCACTAGCGCCACACGTGGTGATTATTGAAAATCGCTTCATTGGGAGCCCGCCTGCCATCCTTGTTGTGATTTTCATACTGAAATAGAATAAATAAACAATTTAAACAGTTTTGAATATCATCGTCGTAATCGACTGCATGTGTCCACTGTTGGACATTAGCCGGGAGGGACCACATTGGATTTTTTAACAGGGTTTGCCATAATCACCATGCTCGGCAGGAGGCAGGATAGTACTGCTGCCAATCCCCTAGTTTTCCCTTAGTCGCCTTTTACTACACCCGCGTAAAGGGGCGATGATAAGGGGTGGTCCTAATTATTCTAAAGCCCATAAAATAACAAATCAAATTTAAAGAATAGGTGAGGATCATAAACATAATATGTTATAGAAAAGCATGTATTTGTAACTGTACTTTTATATTTGAAACAAAATATGCCATTAATTATATGTAAGTATTGCTTATTATGTTCAGAATGCAAACTGAATCGTGCTTTTACTGTTTTTTAGGGTTCCGAACATTTGATGAAAAAACGGTACCCTTATAATCTCACTCTGGTGTCTGTTTATCCGTACGTCTAATTAACTACTAATGTTATCAACATGAAATAGTTATGGGAAATGATGGGTAGTTTCCATTTTTCTAAAGAACATGACGTCCATCCATTTTCTCTCTCCGAAGATTCAAATGCAATAATCTGAAATAATCACAGTACGTTAATTATATTCAGTGCGGTAATTATTCATATTCTGTACAGAACCCTCAGTGCGCGAGTCCGACTCGCAATAGGTCGGATTTTTGTATTTTAAAACGGAACCAATTCCTAACACTTTAGGAATTATATATTTTTAGCATTATGTAATCAAAATAACAATCGAGTACACTCGAGTACAAAAATATGTATCCACTTTAGTACTATGTCACATTCATCTTTAATTGACCTTTCCAAACACGTTTCAACACACTGCATACGAACACGAAAGGGTGAATGTGACATGGTACTAAAGTGGGTACATAGTTTTGTACTGGAGTGTACAACACTGCACATTATACAAACAGGCAGTTAGTGTCTTAGTTAATTGCAGATTAATACTGATTGATGCTACGTGACATCACCCGGTCATTGCCCTCGAAACATTATGGATGCGGCGAACTTTGTCAAATCTCGCGATAATACAAAATGATAATTTTGTTTATCGTTGTTTATCGTTTATTTGATATGTTTCCGTTGATCACGTAGCGATTTATGTTTGTTGCTTGAATACGAAAACAAAGAAATTATTTAGTCCATTTTGTTTCGTCTCACTCGACCTTGGAGGAATTATCGTTCTTCGCAGTTTGCCCTTGAGATATAATCCAAACGTAATTTTGTTGTATTATAATAATTATTTGCCTGTTTTGTTAGTATTATAATAATCATCGGCCGCATAAGTGCATTGTTGGATCTAAGCCTCAATCATCTAGCTCCAAGTATATGAAGATATTTCCCGTAATTACTTTGCTTGCCATGCGATGGGTGGGTTGGTAGTCGCAGTAAGACGCTGCTGCCCATTTTCCGCAGTCACCTTCGATACAAAAGCTATGAATAAATAAAATAAATTAATCTTTAATGTGTCCACTGCTGGACATAGGCCTCTTTCATTGTTATGCCGCAATGAACACTCCGAGTCGTTTGCATACAGCGATTCCCTGCAACCTATACTAGGTCGTCGGTAAATCTAGTACGGAGACGGCCCGGTACACGTTTATCAGTACAAGTTCACCATTCAATAACTGTTACTTCCCATCGGTTAAGCTATTAGTATTATGTTGAACATTTAGAGCATCTGTCGCTGTGGATTTACTATAGTAGTGTTTGGGGGTTGTATTTTTGTAAGGCCTATAGTTATTCGTTGACATTAAAAATTGCACCAGTAATGAGGAGGATGATGAAAAGTGACGAGCTTGAGTGTTGATGTATATAGGGGTAGAGGAAGACCCAAGAAGGTATGTATGGATTGCGTGAAGAATGATATGTGTGAGAATGAAAGGTGTGACTACTGAGGTGACGGTTGATAGAGATGAAAGCGGACCCCGGGCCAAGTGAGATCAGGGCAAAAAGATGATGAGTTATTCGTTGACATGGATGGACGTACTTGACGATTCATATTCAAGTCCCGCAGCGAAGAGGCGGCTTCTTAGAATCGTTGAGCCGGGCTGCGCGTCGTCGTAGCCTCATCCACTCACGTGAACATAAAACCTCGTATCATAGTCTACAGTTGTCCAGCTAAAACAAGCCTCTATCGCGATGTGTTTAAGTTCCAAGTTATCTTGGAGGCTCTCTATACGCTCGAATGACGTAAGCCCCACCGTGAGCTCGCTGACGTAAGCTCGTTGTGCAACTCTGAGCTAGAGGTACATTTTGAAGCGTGGCTCTCAGAGCGAGCTCGTGTAGAAATCGGAGTTAAGAAACTGTCCGCCGAGGAACAAGGCCATTTTGAAACCATGGGCAAATGTGGCTTCGAAAAGGTTGAGTTCACCGGGATATTGCTCTCTCTCCGTTCCTTCTTGTCAATCTACCGTTTGTTTGTTATTACTTTATTGACGGGTCATTTTACATGTAATTCGTTGATCTCAGATTAATTACATTGTTCAATTCAGTAAGATTTTCAGAAATAATTGGTAAAAGTTGGGGTTCGAAATTTTAATGAGTCGCTAGGTCAAAGATTGAAATTGAAACTAGACCCCATTTTTTGTATAAGGCTATATTATTAGACGTTCATCAAGTTGGCGGAAGGCTTCCAACATGGCGTAACGACTGATTTCAAATACAACTACTGGGATTAATACGTACGTACGTGCCTTCCAAAGAACGGAATCATCGTACTTTTTAGACAATCAGGTGATTCAGCCTGCAATGTCCTAAATAAACTGGGCAAAGTATCACAAAGTGATTTTGACAATGCCCCCACCGGGAAACAAACCCAGGACCTTCAGCCTGCGTTGCGCGATTCTGCATCTTAACGCCCAGGCAACTGCGTCAAGAAATTACTAACTAAACTTAATCATAACACATATACGAGAAAATGAATGAATGGTAAAACTAGGTAATAGGATAATAATCGAATATGCTTGTAGTTTTATAAGCTCATTGGTAAACTCATCATAAAATCCTCACAGATACATACAGCATATTTACGTTTGCCTTGTGAAAAGGCCAAGGTTAGGTATAAGCCAGTGAACTTTAACCTCCCCAACTATATACAGACAGATTCGAGGGGATCCGAGTTCACTTATTCCGTACTCCCAGATACGGCCCGCATCCGGGTGCAATGAATGCGACGGCGACGGTTTCAAGGGCACGCCGCAGGTGATGACGTACGCGTCCCCCCATTGCCTCCCACAAACTCCCGAGGGTGTTACGGCACCCACCTAATAATGCACGTCTACGCCCTGTCTACCACGTCCGCACTCGTTGCAGCCTTAAGTACTCTCGGGGACACCCTCATTCACTACTAACCGACGAGGATTAAAAAAAAAACTAACACGTGTCCGATCTCGGCGACAACATACATCAACTGTTCTAACCCGAACGTTACGTTAATACCTACCTACCATATGGGTTACAATAACGTGCAATTCTAAAGACAATGTGTATCACTGCACCTGTCGGCATGTAACGATTATTTCGTTGTCCACCCTTGCGATGACCCGATGTATAGCTTCTCTACAATTACACTGAAATAATGTCACGTTGATAACGTTCGTAATTATCATAATAATAGTGGAGGCATACGCGGCGCAGCGGGTAGGGTGGTGTCTTCGTCAGCTGAGCGAAAGCGAAAGTAAACAGAACTCGGTCAAAGGGTTGGTACTCACCTACCCGCAATATTTATGTGGGTACGAGGGGGTACACCCACACCCGATCCGGTCGCCCTCCTTTGATGGATTGGTTGGCGACTGGCGCGGATGTTCGAATGAAGCTCGCTCCAACCCGAAGCCTCAGTCGAGCATTAGCGCAATTCGATTCGATCTACGAAAGCTTACTCACTAACTACTCATTAGCAATTAAAGGTCCTTTGGAATAGCAGAATATACTCGCCACTTTGAGCCAACTAAATTAATTAACTAGGTAGACTCTCGTTAGTAGTGATATACTGTGAACCTACAATATACTTTGAAGATTTTCTAAGAAATTGTGGATTGTAGAACAAGTTGTACAACAACCATTCATTGAAGCGAACATCTTGCCTTATATAATGTAAACTTACGGCGATAGTATAGTTCTAAATATAGATTCGTAGTAAAAGGTTTGTAATAGTGCCTCTGTTTGTACGAGTAGTCTTACGTTTGTACGGGTATCACTAAGCGGGATGAATGTATGATGAGACCCACCTCAGGGAGTGCAGCAGCACGAATCGTGGTGTACACTCTCGTCTTCGATTACCAACCCGTCTTATAAACGTATTGATTACGGCAAATACAATTAAATAGTACTTCGTCATCAAGTTCACTACCAGTGGACCAGATGTGGAATGAAATGAGTTTTTCAATAAGAATCATTTTCAATAACATCCAAACGAACATTACAATATTTTTATTGACATACCACTACTTACGATATATAATAATAACAGCAGCGTGTTACGTAATCGATTCATTATCAATAGCATTATTATTATTAGCTACCTACGTAGTAAGATTGCTGACGAATGACGTAGCTCCTTGTTCAATTATCGCTAACAAGAGGTGAGGGGGGTTGTGTGAGAAGTGAATGAATCAACTTGACCTGCATTCTGTAAATATGAGGGCAGGCTTGCTTATCTTCAGCATTGAAACGTGACGCGGAAACGCTGCGAGGAGAAAGCATTGTACGATTGATGCAACCGGTGTCTGGTGCAGCGGCAGATCTGTGTCGAGGGCCTATCGCTAAGTGCCAGTTAGGTCGTTTCGGTGTTAGTGAGGTTTCCACTCTCAAAGCAAACATGACTTTGCAGTCGTCTAAAAACTAATATCATTATACATCAGCTTCTATGTTTAGTCTTCTCTTTAGACTAATTTGAGTCAGTCCATACACAATTTTTCTGACACAAAGTTTTTTCTTAGCATTTTTTGCATTGATAATTTGTAGTTATGGATATTTACGACGATGTTCGGATCGGTCGATCAGGAAAGGTCAGCAAAATCATAAATATAAATGCAGGCTCGCGTAACTGCATAGATGCGTTGTAGTGCACTCGTTGGCAAGTAAACGGGTGTGCATAATGGATGGACGGTCAAGGTCGATAGTGGGCGCCGACCCTGCAATGCACGTGCCCGATTGTTTTATACATAATGCATATGCATTAGTGCATTCAGCCTCCAGTAGCGCTCCTATTGATGCTGTTGAGCAGCTGTAACTCGATGTTGACTTGGTTTTGTACAGTATACTAGTACTTTTTCTTCTGAAATTTTTATTGGACCGGGGAAACAGATTACATAATTATGTATTCCTTTATCATTCCTTTTGTACTAAGTGACAGCGTCAAATGTAATTTTATTGACGCCATCTTTGTTATCAGCGTTAAGTCTTACCTGTTTCGTGCGTTTTATATGTTTTTGTACAAATAAACTAAACCGAAACATACAAAAATGGTAACTAAATCACTTGTATTTGATAATGATCTATTAAAATTATAAGTGTACAAGACTAGGCGTTGGCTCCATACATTCGCGGAACGTGTCATTTCAAAGTTTTTATTTCAAGCGGCTTAGGCTGGGGCTTTGATATGACAATCGTCAGGGAAGGCAGTCTTTTATTGTAGTCGGATTTTACGTCAAACCTATATAAAATATAATTAATTAACAGCTATCTATCTTCTTTAAAAATATATATGCGTATGTTAGTACTTGTTTGCATTACATATCGTGTGCGAAGCACTGTTCTAGAATGCACAGTCGTAATTTTAACGTATTTTAATCCATTTTTAACAGAAGTATTTTAGTTCCTCTGATCTGTCAAAGTCTTTTTATCAAAAATTTGCTTCACATATTAATGCATCATATTTTCGTTAATATCATTATGCTACCTTGGCGTATATGTGTGTTTCTTTAAAATTAAATCCTGCATATCCTTAGATATGCTAGCGTTAGAACTCAATCTCATGTGATCAAAAGACGGTGTGGCTGGCCTAAACGAAGCCTTCGCTATGGCCTTGAAATAACGTTGTAGCTTGAGTAACACAGAAGTTTGCAGAAAATCCCACTTACAAGTGCGCATCACATATAATGAGTTGCGTCGTATTTATTACTCCACATGCTCATACAAACGTTGTCTCTCAGGGGTATGAACGCGGCGGTTCACCGCAACCTCCTAACCAGCCGCCCGGTGCGTCGAGTCCCGGGGCGACGAGCGCTCCCGGGCCCATGTCTCCAACTCAAGACTCACAGCATGCACCCCACCTACAGCCTCATAGTTCACAACCGCCGCAGCACCAGGTATCGTGACATTCTTAGTTCATACTTTTTATTATACACGCACCGCAGCTATAGTACAATTATTGTCAGAAATTGACTTTGGCCACTACCAGTATCAGTAAATTATGATTATTACGTTCTCTAGAGTACCAAGGTAGCTAATTGATAGTCAGCAGACCCATAGGTGGCAACAATACTCCACGCACGCGAGGTTAAAAGCTGTTCAGCAGTGAAGTCTCGTCTGGGTTTAGATTTTCCCATTTTCTTGGCCGCAATTAGAGCCAAGCACTCTACATAACATTCCTAACAACTCAAGATGATCGATGATTAAAACAGGAGCAGGAGCATTCAAAAAAGTTGGTTTAGGCCATTGGCAGAAAAAAGATAGCTTGGGTTTTGGTGGCACTTAACTGAACCATGTGGGCATTGGCCCCAGTCAGACACTGACTTTAATGTCTGATTCGTTCGTTCTGCCATAGCCTTTCTATGCAATTCCTTCACAGTCTGTGCATTTAACATACATATCTCAGACTGTGCTGTTGTCAGCATATACCAAAATCCCAAGTATAGATTGATATGCAACAGGAAGTGAGTTGCAGAAAGAACAGACCCCGAGGGACACCGGTATTTATACTACGTAGATTAGCGCTGGTATCCGGGTAGCACTAGCATCCAGCTGTGTAAGACTTGCTAACGCGTGCGCTTCTTTATCAGCATGTTCCGTTCTCTGGTAGGGGAACAACCAGTCTTGATGATAGGCATAAAGGAGGTGTGCACCCGGGTAACGTATTTGAGCCAACTCAGCCGTTTCGCTCCAGTAGTTAAACAGCCCGGTTTCCTCCTGGTTCGCGCTGTGCGAGCGAAACACTGCGGCTTTTTTTGAGCCCGTATTCACAAACAAGGTCTAACCTCTGAGTAGTTGGAAGTCCTCAAGGTTTCGGAGACGCTGACAGCAGATGTCATCACGTACATACACGCACACCGCGGCGTGACTTTTGTCAAGGCAGTGTACGAGTAAGTATGCCGTGTCCGACGGACATCCTATCTGTAAGTGCATCTGATCTGTCTCCAGGTGATGGTGACGGGAACGAAATTGGAGCGCAATCGTCGAATGTTTGTGAAAGGACGCGCGGTCGCTGTTTTCACGCACCTTTTTGGACATGGCATCGTTGTTTTTTATCGAGTGAATTGAATAAGTAAGATGAAAGACGTAGAAAGAGTCACGATCCATGAGTAGCTGGTCAGGAGCGCGCGGGGACGCCCGAACTCCCCCGGAGGTGGCCATCGGGACCTCGGGATCCGGTCGTCAACCGGCACGGTGGACATTCCGGAATTTTTCGGGATGTGCCGAGGTAGTAGACTTCTTGGTTGCCCAGCTACCTGCGGTCGTCAAGCGAAGGACCATGTTTTGGATCCCGCTACCCTCCTCAAACAGTATTTGAGCTAAAAACAACGGCACGTCGAGACAGTTTCGTCATTGCAGCACAACTGTTCAGACCTTTTCTTAAGTCCTCAATCAGGAACGTGGTATGACTCACTTGACGGTCGGACTTTGTCACCAAAGTGGTGATTAGACACGGCCGAGGCCGACCACCAGAAGTTGCTACTAGTTTATTACCACCTAGGGGTCACGTGTAGACATTGCGGGCGAAAAATAATAGACGTGAGCAGCTTCAACCCCCAGAATGCAAAGGTGCTAATAATTGAAAACTATAGCGCTTTTTAACAACTTCTAAATAAAGAGTCGGTTTTACAGCAGGCTGAAAATAGAATCAATGCAATATTAATTTTTAATTGTCCATTTAGCGGTTACATTGTATATACAAACGAACACTTATAAATTCTGATAAAAACTCCAGGGAGTTCTCAGATATACAGCTTAATAAAAGTGAAGGAAGTTAACGTAAAAGTACTGTGCCACGCAACTATGTCAATGCCAGATTCGCGAAACGAAAATAAGAAAATAATGCAAGAGCTAGACATAATACCAAACGCTTATCACAGACGGCTTCGTGGTTGTAGAGATCGATAAACTAGTCTTCAATACGTAGTATCGCCTATTGTGTCGGTCGTCGTGAGGAAGCCAGATCACACATTGTCAGGGAAATCTTTAATTTAAACGAAGGGGCTAAAACCGCGCTGCAGAACTAGAACTTGTAGTACATACATATATCTGTAATAAATAAAGAGAAACATACTTCGACGACTCATAAACAAGGATTACGGAGACGGATGATTAGGAGTATGAGTTAAAGGAATAGGGGAGAGGAGATGAGACAATTCCGGACACACAATACGTAACATCCGTCCGTAACGACGTCCTTGAGACAGCCTTCAAGTCTTGGGACAAATACAGTTTTTAAAAACAAGTTGACCCAGAATATGCTCCAAGACGGATAAATTGATGTTGATGAAAGTTCATACGATCATAGAGGGCAAATTCTACTTGAAATCTACATCTTTCGGTATCTTAGTGGAATTCGAATATATACATTAATAATTAAGAGCGAGCGAGTCGCATGTAGCGCGGCAAGCAACGTCCGTTGGCGAGACTGAATGGTTGTTAATAAATTAACTAAGTTTGAATGTTAAGTGGACGATGTAGCAGTCGCTGCAAACACAAATAAATAATGCTATACTATTTCATGATTTTTGATATGCCATGCTGTATGATTTAGTTAGACAATAGGATGTTGATACCTTTATATTTTCGTGTAATTTGCAAATAAACAACAATAGGGAATCGAAAAGTCGATTAGGAATAGCTGTAACCGACCTAAGTATACGAAATAACAGTAAAGTCGGATAAACGCAGCGGGCGGCAGCGCGGCGCGCGTCATGTTTGCATTTCGTTTATCGCTAGTATCTCGGCAAGGCGCGGCGCCCGGTGGCGGAAATTTTCGATAATTTCGCTCGGCTCGAATGTTTTCGACTAGGTGGGCGCCGCAAGATAGCTTCGCGAACCGCCAAGATAAACTCCTACTCGCAAATATAGAGAAGTCAGTCGTGTGTTTTAGCGTACATGTGATTTTATAGAAGACTAGATGAATCATATTTGTAAATATCGTTGATTTGGTAGTCTTTTGTGTCGAGGGTTCCGCAGAATGTGATTTTATAGAAGACTAGATGAATCATATTTGTAAATATCGTTGATTTGGTAGTCTTTTGTGTCGAGGGTTCCGCAGAATATACATAATTTCGTCCATTAAAGTGTCCCACAGTTCCTACAGCTTCGGACATTATAAAAATAATTCGCAAACATTTGTTTGTAAGACGTTTATCTATTATGGCATTTATATTCTTATGATGTTTGAGATATGAAAAAGGAAGTGAAGAAGGAACTAATGCAAAAAAATATATACGTTTAACAAAATGTCCACACGCAATCATTTGGGATGTCTGTGTCGTTGAATAGGATATTGGATCTTTTTATTTTGAGTTGCTGTTTATGATTTGTTCGTTCGATACAACGTTTCGACACGTTTCCTCTCCTAATTTGAGGGAATTGTATAATGTAAGACTTTATGATATGATCGTTTATATAAACTTAGCAAAAGTTCTGGCAAGACTTAAAAATATAGACTGAAATAAAGCCGGCCATGAAATAATAAACCTAAGCATCCTGGATTTGAAAGGTCAAATGATGTCGTCGTTGAAAAATTTCGTAGATTGTGTAATTGTTTCAAAGAATTTGTTGAAAAAAAATATTGTTAACCCGTGAAACGTTGGTTGCGTAGTTATGGCACCATTTTATAGGATGGTAAAAAGGATTTTAAAGAAAGAAAAAAGGTTTTATCCGTGTCCGTTACCGTCTTTCGATTTTAACAGCTTATCTGGTTTTCTGCTATCAATTTTATTCAAATTAACTTTATTGCACACACAAAAGAAGAAAAAAACCCATAAAATAATACAAAAAGGCACATGAAGGTGGCCTTATCGCTAAGAGCGATCTCTTCCAGACAACTTTGAGACAGAGGAATCGTATAATTAATAAGGGGTAAAATTAGTAGGAGTACATAAAGTAAAATTAATTTAGGGGTATATAACGAAACGTTTTTTTAGTTATTTAAAAAGATTTCGACCACAAAAGCTTTGTACTTACTGAATTTCTTTTAAAATAAGATAGCTGGCTTTGTGTAGATTATCTAAAAATAGGACATCGGATTGTAATGTCGGAGTATAGGTAACATTAACATATAACTCAAAGTGAGTCACAATACCAGGTTTGAGTTTGATTATTATTGTTCACAACGCCACCTAGGGGCCATTAGCTGCGTTACGGCTATTGTAGCTTACATTAAACATTGTTCGATAATGACATCCATTTCCCGACATTATAAATCCTATTTTTAGGTAATTAATCGGATTAGTTACTATTTGAAACGATTATGGTAAAGGAAATTTTGTATTGGTGCATTCTGAGAGAATTTCCGTTAAGTGTAATAAGCACTGTCTTATTTACGGGCGATAAAAGATAAAATTAAACAACAATTTTGGGTTCCATCAATGTACTAAAAACAAAACGTAAAAAAAAAGAATAAAAGCTTCAAAGACAAAATAGAATGTAAAACCAAGAAGTTCGGCGTCGGCAACACGCTGGAAAATGCCCAGTGTTACTGGAGTAATTTGACATGGCTAGACGATTTAAGAATAGCGTGTTGAGTGGCACTTGTAGCAAAATATCTGTAAGATTTTGTTACAAACACCAGTTGTATATCGTCAACACAACGGCAGGCAACGACGACGCCGGCGCGGGGCGTGCAGATAGTAATCTCTGTAGCTTTAGCGAAATTGAACCCGCGCTATATGGAAAGTATAGTAATCCACGAAACTCGCTCGATGGAACTTCGGCTATGAACTTTACTGTTATCGCTCCACATTGAACTGCTTCCGAATGTAGGGAGCCCCTCGTTGTTAGCAATTTTAAAAAATTACCTCCCCGACCATAACTATTTCAATAAACCGTCTATGGTCATACCCCGTCCTAATGGACGACTTTTACTTTCGTGAAGTTTGTTTTGATATTCTTCGCTCTCTTTTATGTGATATAATAATCGTTGCGAGCGAGGGCACAACTTGTTTTCTTTACATTTCGCTTTAGTACTCAGGGCTCAAGCCATCCTGTACTTGTAAAAATTTATGAATGAAGTTTAGTATTTCATCGTAATTATAAAATTAGATTAGCGTTTCGCGGATTTCTTGTTTGGGGGGTGTTTGAGAAGTCTCTCGTCTAATACTGGTTTGTTAAGTAAGCCTAGTAATTTGTTCATTGTTATACGTACATTTTATTTTTCTATTACTGCTTTCTGAGCGAAGTGAAAATGAACTTTAAGTATTCGTGCTGGCTATTAAATAATTGTTAAATTTGTAGTCTAACGCGGGTTTTGATTAGCTGCTTAATATAAATTAATGTGCTTACGTGTTAGCGGAGCGAGCGGTGTGCGGGGGCCCTAAAATCCGTGCCGAACCACGGCTCGAGTGAAACCCTAACGAGAACTTACAGCGGTCGATAAGAGAATTGCGCGTTTACGACTGTACGGGATGAATAAAATTTACCAAGTTAATGCGTGATGTCGCGTGAGTAATTAAACTAGTGTCTTCTTTGTGGACATAATACAGCTCTTTAATTTCATTGAATATTATTGAACGCTTTATCCATTTATATAATAAAAAATAAACGATTTGGTATCATTATATTTCGCCGTCACCTTGAATACGTCAACCACTGAAACACCATAACGAGAGGATTCTCAGGTTCCCTGAGTTGCTATCCTTGCTTACGAGATTTGTTATTGCAATTGAATGTTAGTACAACGATCGATATTGCCTTAGTCAATCAACATACATATATATAGACATACGGATACAATGTACGATCCCAGAGGAAGACATTTGGTGATCGTACTCTTAGACCTACCAGTTTTATTTCATCATCATCAGTCGGAAACCGTCTCTACTGAACATAAGACTCCCGATAAAATAATAGCAATATATCTATAATATAAAGCAATAATTAAAATGCCTAAATCAGCTGATATTCTGCAAACTGCTAAATAGATTTTTACCAAATTTGCTTTCACGTAAAAAGAACGCATCAAAATCGGTCAATCCATTCGAGAGCTACGATGCCACAGACAGACCCCTCTATTTGCTTCGGGGGCTTAATAGTGTAAAATAATAAAAAGAAAATGTTGTGAATTACAAATCTGCATGTTTTATTTGCAGCTGGATTCAAGGCAATTATAGGTCAGCTGACCGCAAGTTATGTTGGTTTATGTTTGAAGGCGCTATGTGCTTCTATAATATATTCCCAAATTTTCCGTGAGAGGCGAGGCTCTTAGTCATTTATTTTATATCACTTTTAGAAAGATTAAAATTATCTTCTAGGATTTTTTTTCAACAAATAATCTGATACCAGTACTGAGAGAGCTACTAACTGACTAAAAGTACTTGCAACTTGCTTTTGCTTCATACGAGAATTCGCTGTACCTTAAATACAGAATTTCGATTTAAATCTGGCATTCATTTGGTGTCATTCTTTATTATAATCTGACGCTGCTGTCCAACGCTTCCCGGTTCCCTTATTTTTATTAGGCGTACGTCATGCTTGTCGTTTTTAAATTAATTAAACAGCGATCGTATAAAGCGATGGAACACAATTTATCAAAAATAGTTGGAAAAGCTTTGGATAATAATTGAATATGGTTTACCGATAAAATAGACTCCTTGAAGTATCCATTTTGTTGAAATTGTTGAAGGAAAAACAATTTTTTGTTTTTCACAACCAATTGCTGATAGTTTCAAACTGTAAAAAATACTATCCGATGTCAGCAAAGTTTTTAATTTCCAATAAAACAATACTGCGTGACATCAGAATTATATTACAATGTGGTGGTGGTTGTAGGAGAGACAAATGAAACGTCGTTGATCCTGGTACTATAATAACAGATTTATTCACTATATTTCGTGTTCTTAAATACTAATGATGATTAATCTAGATTACATATCAGGGTAATAAGAACTTAAAGGTGACAGGTGAAGATATCTGAACTTTATTAGAAGAAAGATTTTGTGCAGTGCCACTATGCACTTTCAAGTAATTTCCCACTACAATACACGTTCATCATTCACCTTGCTGGGTCGATATGGAAACTTACGATTATTTATTAGACATCTTTATAGATCGTCTCAATCAGCGAACCAATCACGACGATAATGATCGTGAAGTGGCTGAATTAAAAGTATCAAACTTCAGATTGTAGTAATTTGGGGATGAATTTTATATATCGATTGAATTCAGTTCTAATATTATTGAAGGGAAAGAATACTTATACGACTGAAGCAAACCCATTCATATTTAAACATTGTGCGATCGATTTTTCTCTGTTCAGTCACCTGCCGGTAAAGTGGCAAATACAAATTGCTAACGTTACACATAAATAGACGTACGAGCTCTCTGATCAAACACGAAGCGAAGTGTGAAATGAATAATGGCTTTATTCAAGTTGAAGTCAAGTTATGCGTGAAGCAGTGATCGGTTCGTCATAGTACCACGTTCGGAATTCACGCAGGAACGTGAGAAAGCCGCTTTTGGCACGCTCTCGACGACTCGCGATTTACATATTCCTATGGCCTCGCACGTGGCGAGCTCACTTGCACAAACACTGAAGTACAGTTGCAGTCCAGTCCCTAAACGATGCACCATTTTCTTGTCTCATTTCTATGATTAATATGTTGATTTTTGCTTACAATAAATGTATTGCGCTTAATGAGCAGTATGATAACTAGGATAGGATAATATTGTTGTTACTTTATTTTATACCCTAGAAAGGAGTAGCGGAAATGGATGTGATCTTGTATATTTGAATTGATTCCAATAAATATAAACTTAAGGTAGACGTCATTCAAGGTCTTTTATACATATATAAACTATGTTATTTGCTTAGAAACATTTTATGAAGCCAACTGTACCTTAGCATATCTAACAAAATAATAATGAAGTTCAAACAATAGTGCTATGTGTAAAATAGTGTGACAATAAAATTAAACACATTGAAGGACCCCTATAGTAAAACTGAGAAGTAGTAGAGATTCAAAATCTCGTGTGAGTCGATTGAGCTTTCCGAGTTTGACACAATTTGTGTGTCTTGGCGCTAGACAGCATTAAGCTGGCATTATGCTGGTGTTTCCGAAGTTTACACTGGCACGTTTCAGTGTGAAACGAGCGCGCGGGGCAAAAATTAAACGTCAGTCAGCTATCACGTAAGCGACGGAGTATAATACCAACCCTCTGGGAGGGAGCGTCCTCTGTCGATTCCGTTAGCAGAGCCAGGCGAACTAACCGCCTACCCTCTTGTTCTAATAATACTAACGGGTTGTCTTATTTTTACTTTATTCGAATTATCATACTTGATTTTTATATCAGTTGTCTTATTGTAAGACATTATGTCTGTTTATTTATTCTTACTGCTTTTTGTAATTGTGTAAGTATGCGGTTGTTGATATCTAACTCTATACAGCTACGTAATCTTATCCTCTCTACCAAAACATACGAGTATCATCAACATCTACAGGGGCTCAGGCCTATTCTCATACAGTCTTTCACCGAAAAGCCAATGATAATGATTTTTATCATTCGTACATAAATTTCAAATAACCAATTGTAACTCATTGGTAGGAGCCAGAATCGAACCCAGACCTCGATTGTTCAAGTACTGACGCTCAAATACCATTCCGTTATTACGTATACTTGCTGCAATATTTGATTAAGCACAGCTCTAGTATAAAGAAGCGTACTCGAAGTCGTTACTCTTCTCTATACCGTGTAGATAGATAGATACTGACTGACTACTGAGTCAACATAAATCTAAACTCCATTTGTGGTTCACAAAATTCCGGCTACGGACACGGTAAATACTCCACGATGTCAGTAGAGAGTTTTGTGAGTCAAGGGCCATTCCAGCATCGTGATCGCTCTGCAGTCGTACAGCCGAAATGAAACGTCGTATCTTATTTTATGATTAGCGGCTCGAAAGCGCTTTGTAATTTTGTTAGTTCCGCCTTTCTGGTGCTGGGGGCGAGCACACCGAGTAGAGATCGATGCGAGCGTTGCGTGCGGGTGCGAGCGGGAGGTGAATAGTCGATGCTTGCTTCGTCCCTGTCGCTCGAACCGCCTACTAGGCAGCCATGTTGTGCTCGACCTGCGCTCGCCCGACCGCCATTGTAGCGTTTGTAGCTAGTGATGTTCTCCAGGGTAGTCGATATCTGTTATACAGATACTTACACTACCCTACTGCCGCCAGTTGGACATATGAACAATATCATTATATTGCAATTGCAGTGCTAATACCAAATGAATTCCGGCTATCAATTCTTTGTATGTGTGTTGAGAATTAATTATTATATTAAAATGTAACTATCAAGCGACGTGATATCAAAATATTACGTTTAGGCCATTAGGTCGAATCCTATTAACAAATATTACTGCTGGCATAATAATAATATATTCGAATAGTGAAGTATGCACGTCGATATTATTTTGTCGATACGAAAAGTGTAGAGTGCTCTTATAGTAAGGCTCCGGAATTAAAATGTCAGACGTGTGGCAGCGGCGGGTGTGGGGACGTGTGGGGCGGTGAAGGGGGGGGGCTGGTGCGCCGTAGAGCGCGGGGGCCGCGGGCCGCACGGGGCCGGCGTTATTAATAACCATAAGCCAGCAGACGCACGAACGTCCAGAGGGGCCGTAATGAGGAATCACTAATTACATTTTACTGGACTTTAGTGTAATAGCTACGTTAATTACGCTCGAACGTTATGCCTACTTTGCAATGTTTTTCAATGTAACCATCGACTGTTCAATAATTGAACTGTGACTGTACTATGTTAACTGCAGCGGGCAGTGAATGCAGACGACATTACTGCTGTTAGATAGATCTGGATATAGGACGGAGCTGGTACCGAATGATGTAAGGCTGCGGATGGCGAGCCGACCCGAGCTCGCTCCGTTTTAATATTCCCCCACGACAGGCGCGCCGCCGCCCCGCCGCGCGCCGGTTGCGCTCGACAGCTCTACCCGTTCGCTAGCCCGATACCGACTTCGCCAGTAAAAACTCCGTAGTAGGTATATTTTATTGTCAAGGAAATATATTTGTCAAAGACCGTGCGATTAATTGCTTGACTTTTCTCGGCAATGCCTCGGGGATTTTTACTTTGAGGTATTTGAATGTCATACTTTTGCATCCATCGACTCTCTTTTAGCGAATAGAGGTTAGGCGAGGTCGTGTTTTCCACGATTTATTTTACTATAGTTAATTTCTTTATTCCTGCTGTACCAGGATGAACTATTTAGATAATTATTAATAGGTAAATTATGTTTGTCACAAGACATTTATTGATTTATTTGATTTGACACAAATTCTTTACGTTTATGCATATTTTATTTCGTGGAAAAATCAAACCTATCTCTGTAACATTAGAAATATTGATTTGTCCTAGTATTTCATTATGAATAAAGAGTTATGTGTCAGTCCGTAGTTATTCCAATAACGAACTGAGAAATGCTACGGATTCCCTCAAATTTTCCGTGTCCGAGTTCTCTGTTGAAAATATCCAAAGCGCTGACTGCGGGACGGACATTCTCCTGTGGCGAGCTCAGGGGTGTCGGAAATCGCTGTGCTCGATAAATTATGCCGCACACTCTGTTTTATAAACTCTGCATAGTACAATTGAATTTTACTTCTAGGTCCTGCCTTTTACCTTTCTAACTAACAATGTGGTGTATGCTATCGAGATAAACGCTTCGATGACTATCGATTGTATGTAGGTATCTTTCATTGTTTCTTTTGTAAGACTGCTTTGTCACGCTGGTGATATAGAGTAATTTTAGCGTTTCGTACCTCGAAAGGAATAAAGAAACCCTTATAGAATCGCATTGTTGTCTGTCTGTGAATAACCTTTTTCTCGAGAACGTGTAAAGGTATCGAAGTCGAAAAATCCCTTAGAGATTTAGTCAACGCAATAATAAATTCGCCTCATTTTGAGACGATTTCCTGTGCAAGGAAATCAAAGCCTATGGCGTAACTACCGTAGACCTAGAATCCTGATATTTGAAAGAGCTAGGTTCTACAGCAAAGTAAGTACTTTTCAAACACCATAATTTTTTAATTGTGTCACATTTAAAATAACTTCTTTAGTGTTACAAACTTGATTTGCAGTCGATAATTGATCGTGATATAGATGGGTGTCCTAATTTTCTTCAATCAGACTTACTATTTTCACTAAAGATTTGTTCGGTGGTTGTGGCCTTACCTACTATTTATAATTTTCAGTATGTTAATTATACATATTCTGTACGGGACCGACTCGCACTTGGCCGGGTTTTCTCTATTAGTCAGATTATCATATTCATGAACAGTGCACGATACTCAAAGCAAAAATATCGATGTCAAAGCCGAATCCAGGTTCGTGCTTGAAGTTTAATTGTACTGTTGGGCTTGAGACTTGAGAGAACGTCTCTACGCTTTTGTTACGACGGGACGGTATATCTGGTATGATCTAGTCGTACTGGACTAAAAGTAAACAATACGCCCCACGTGACTACCGCTGCGGGTACCGAAGCCAATGCACACTGCTGCGGCCTGCGATATTTTATGATGTACAATTTTATTGTGCACGAACAGAAATATTGATATCTTATATCCTAACATTAACAAACATTAGCCTCATCATAAAAAATGATTCATTTAAAAAATCTAATATGAAATCTTGATATAATATCGAAAGAAAAAAGTTATAGGGTAAAATGTTATGCAAAGTCTTCAATCCAGATGTTCAATGGTTTCAGTTAAAACTTAGACCTTCGGGAATTCTTTCACAATACACGGAGCATTGTGAAACTTAGAATAGCTGGTTATTATGCAGTAATTAGACAATGTCAATCGTAAATGCGGAAGATAGCGAAGTTTAATCGAAATGTACTTTTTTTACTATATTAAGAATCGACACTTTGATATGAAAAAAGTTTTGCGTGCTATGATTTTCGCTTATGCTTACTGTTGACGGAAAGCAACTAACTGTCGAGATTGCTTTAACCTTTTTAAGATTGCATAAAGCGTCCACGACGAAAGTGACCTCATTTGGACAAGGATATCACTTGCTCCACCAAGAAAACGCTATTGTTCACCAGATTTGGAAAAGACAAGATTTTTTTTCTTCAATTGGTGAAATTTTACGATTTTACAAAAATCATTATCGGCTGCATGAGTTCAGTCTCCTCAATATCACGACGTTTGGATTTATATGAGGCGGTTTTCCTTAATCACCACACTTGCCATTTAGATTGGTGATCGCAGTAAGATGTTTGTTATATAGGTAGATCATTATCATCAACACCCTATATACTACGTCCCCACTGCAGGGGCTCAGGCCTACTCTCCTACAGATAGTGCATATAGATAGATGCTGTTGACTAAATCGGACAAATCACAATTTAAAATCAATTTATTTAAGGGTACGGCAATTTGGCGTTTTCACTATGTGACCTATAGGTTTAAAGTCAATTGACAGAAAAACAGGGAATTCCCGCGCAGTGTTTTGGAAACTTATCTCGCCTTATGATAACGATCATTTCATTCGTATCAATTCTTGTTGCGGAAACTACGATTTAATCAAAATGATTTAATTGTGCCAACCCTGTTGACACTTTTACAGTCGCGATCCTTTCGAGACGGCTAAAATTCATATAATATTGTGAATCGAATTGTTGCTGTATTCGACCTATTTCTCCAGACTAGCCTTCGTAGCTTGAGACGCATGAGAGTGAGATATGACAACGTCTCATTCTTACCGCTCTCACGCATCTCATGCTACGCAGTGCGAATTTCACTTATTTCCCGGTTTGATAAAACGTAAAACAAATAACGATCTGGCATTAGACTGTACATTTGGAGGGGTACTTTTACCAATATGAAATAATGTCCTTGGCAAAGTTATGTGAGGTTAGAAGGAAGCTAGACTTGAAAAATAATTTAGTTTCTAGATGATAGGGGTTTTAAGGTTCTATGCATGATTCGACAACGTGAGCTTAATTTTTAAATGTATTTAAATGTAAATCGAATATAATAACCTTCTCTCCGACGTTTACAAAGACAAATCTGAATTAGAGTTTATACAGCCATATGTTATATTACAGGATAACTGTAGCGTTTTTACCAGCATACTTTTAAGACATCGTCAATGATATTTCCAACTATATTGCAGTAAAAGTACGTACAGTGTACCTATAAGTATCTGAACATACATTTATTAACAAGGTATGGAACGCTCGGTGCGCGAGTGCAACTCGCATTTGATCGGCTGTCTTAATATATTATTTCAGGTAGTTCTAAATCAGCCCTGATACGTTTATTTTTGTTTTAACCTTGTCGATTTATAGCAACGTCACTTCAATCGACTACTTCATTTTGCAATAAGGCCATCTAGTTGAAGCCAAGACCAACAATAATATGAGCGAGGCGATCTTCAAATCTAAAGCTAATTCAATTTTGTCCCCACGTCAGCTCGTGGGTCGCGTAAAAGACAAGTAAAATTCCGGAGATTGGCAGCATTTTGTAGGAATATACATTTCAATCAAATATCTTCGTCGTACCGTGTCTTTGTCATAATGATTAGATGCAAAACAAAACTACAATACTGAACAGTAGCCTCTCTTTTAGATCGCCCCACAAAGAACATGGAGGGATTATTTGTTATAATCAAACTGACAGACATTTATACGACATTCAAAACACACAAAAATATTTTCAAATTAAATCTAGAAATATAATCTAATTTACAATATAAAACAATTATACACACACAAAAAAAATATAAATAAATAATAAAAATGTCAGCGCGAGTGTCGCGCAGTGAGCGCTGAAAAGGTTTTCGCTCAGCAAAAGCTGCACTTCTACCGGGAGTGGCTGATAATCACTTGTATATGAAAAGGCTTAAACTGCTGTTAATCTCATGCCATTTTCACTGTATTACACCCACGGGATGACACGGGGTACGTAGTGCTATACATATTAAGGTTCTGTACCCAAAGGGTAACAACACGATACCCTATTACTAAGACTTGGCTATCCGTCTGTCACCAGTCTGTATTTCATGAACCGTGATAGTTAGACAGTTGAAATTTTCACAGATGATCTATTTCTCGTCACGAAACCCAATCTGGTCAGACACCCGAATGAAAGCAATAACTCACATAGGAAAAGAATGGATGGAGCGCTGGAAAATGCAAATCATTCATTTCACATTGTAATGGAAGATCCTAGAAAACCTCCACCTGGCCTGAAGGAGAAACGCAAGATTTGTGTGTAAACCGGATTAGGACGGGAGTAGCGTGATGCAACTACAATCGACAGAAATGGGGAATTAGGGACTCGCCTAGTCGTGACTGTGGAGCGCCCAAACTGAGCGTTGAGTAACACATAGATGAAGAATACCCAACAAGAAGATTTCGTGGGGGGTTAGAAGAGCTAAATCTGCTGACCGACGGCTGAAAGGAATGGCTCCTTAACCTAGATATTAAATTAGAACAACTATGCAGGAATAAAAGCCGTATAAAACTAAAATAATTCTGTGATGGAGTGCTCTTATTGTAAAGACGACAGGACCACACGCCAATTTTGTGTCAACACCTGAACATTAATTGACTTTAAAACGATGAAAAACCTCAAGGTTTTTGAATAGAAAGCTTAAATCGTCTTACTTCTGAAAGTTTGCAACTTTTTGTTTCGAAGTTTATGCATTGTTGAACTGAGAAGCCACAGAATTTACAAGTGTTTTTAAAACTGCTGAGCTCAGCTTGGAAAATGAAAATTAATTTTTCTCGTGGTCTGTTCATTGTCTTGCGTAACTGTTACGTTACTTTGTTATTATTATGTCTGCGCTGGCAAATTGAATTGTACTTGGAATTTATTCTGTCCCTTCGGCTTTTTCAAAGATTTCATTTTGTAGGAAACTTGCTGGGCGGTGAAATTTATTGACTTGCATTATTTTTAGTTATTCAATGTCATGTTGAATATAAATTTTATTTTAACGACAACCGACTGGTTGCATGATCCACTTGCATGTGGCATACATTGTTGAGCGAAATTCCGGTCTGCGCTTCTAGAATTTAATGCTGTAAAACCGCTCGCTTATTTGATATTGCTATGCTATTTAATGTGAACATTTCCAAACCTTCTTAAGTGGTTTTCATAATTTGGCATTCTTTAATAAATGATAATAACAAATCTTTAGTTCTCGCTTAGGTCAGGTGCACATCCATCACACATTAAAAATGTACAAATTATTTATTACTTTATTAGTACTTTCCCCCCTTGACTTCGTCTGCGTGGCCTTCATAAATAATCGAGAACCGTCTGATGAACCGGGATACAACGGAATCTTATGTCCTCGTGTTCCTCCATGCTACGATAGGTGCATAACAAATGTCACGACTATTAGATGTGCCATTGTCGCGCCAAGAAGTAACGTTCAAACATCATTCCTAGCCTTATCCCGTTTCTCAATCTGGGTCGGTTATCTAAAGGTATCGATGTAGGTACTAGTTTTTACGGAAGCGACTGACATCTGACCCTCTAAATCCAGAGGGGAAACTAGACAATATTTTTTTGGGATTCGTCTGTTCGATATTCATCAACCCACCTGAAGGCTTCTAACTTGGCTTAACAACAACAATCGGGATCCCCACAGCTTTATTTGCCTCTCAAAGGGAGCCATCTAACTTGTCATACAATCAGATGATTTAGCTTGCAATGACCTAAACACACTGGGGAAAGTCTCACAACGCGGTTTATTTTACTTATAGTATTGTAAGGATACTGTTTGAGAAGCTTTAATAGTTTTAAACCATCAAGAAGTACAGTTACAAAAGGCAGATGGAATGAACTGGTACGGAGTAGTACCACAACCGGTGTCTGTTTCAATTAGCCGCCCACTGAAGCAGATGGACGTTGCTCGGGCGGGACACGGCGCGGGCGCGGGCGCGGGCGGCGGGATTATCCGACCGACCGCGATCACGTGGCATATGTCACTGCTACGTTACTGTACGTACTTACGTCGTCGTGCGCTAGCTTCGTTCACGTAACATAACATGGTATCGATGTACGACTGTACTTACGTGGAATATAACAATTATTTCGAGTTCGCTATTTGTTGATAATAACACATTGGGCTGCGTGACCGACATTTCCTGTTCGGATCCAATGACTTACCGAGAATGCTATTTCACGAGTTCTGCTGTGCCTACGAAATTAATTAATTAAATGACACACACGGATTTCTTAAGAATATACGTATTCTACCTTGTCGAATATTGCGGGAGGTCAACAAAAATATACACACGTGTAACTGACACTGAATATTGACGACTGACTGTCTGTCATGTGGTGTACTTTTGCTGTGTGTAACTTGTGTACGACAAACAAAAGTGACTGACCTAGTTACTTCATACGAGTTCAGTGGAACATGGTCTCTTGACCTTCTCTGTGGTTCCTCGAATGCATAGAGTCCCGGCCTGGACTAGTATACGTCTTCCAATTTTAAAATGTCATTGCCAAGTAAAAGAGCTTTAATTATTCTCATTTGTTATTAATTTTGTCTAGTTTATTTGTACAAAACATTTAAAACGCACAGAATAGTCAGGATTTAACCTTAAAAAAACAAGGATAGCGTCAATCATTTGACGTAGAAAAAATTGATGACTACGTACAAACAAAAATGTAATTTATAGCATTTTAATATACATTTTTACATTAGGTATTACTTGATTTATTAAATAGTGCAGGCCGGATTTGATACAACTCTTTTTGGTGTGAAATCACGTCATTTAGACATTTGTATTGTTTCAGGGATATCCACAACCTCCGAGACCACCTCAGCCGTCCACACCTAATGCACACGATCCTGATTCGGTAAGAAAAAAAACCGCTTATTCATTTATGTAAAAAAGCGTTCGACGAGAAAAATGTACCATAATAAGAGCGACGTTTTTTTTGCGACTTCTGAATAGTTTACAATTTATAATAACCACGTGGCTTGGGTGACATTGCCGAAATTAGTTTCGTAACACCAGCATTTCATTAGACCCCTTTCAGTCAATAAATTTTAAGTATAAGCATTTACAGGCACATATAGTTTCCTAACTTTTTCATGTTGGTTTCGTTTCATATTATCGTCGGCGTATTTTTTGTACAGTTGAAGTACTTATATTCTGACTTTGATTATGATATGATATTATGTGTTGTTATAGTCCATGGGGTGCTTTAACTGTAATATCTGGGCGACCGAGCTTTGCTCGTAGTTCTTTAAAAACAAACAAAAACTTTATTTCTGCCCGTGGTTCGCCATAAAGAGTGGAACGATTTGCCACTTAAAAATAATAATTACAAACTTGAATAAATAAATAAAAACACACAAAAAACAAAAATAAAAGCAATTTTCCAACCGGGATTTGAACGCGGATATCTCGGACGGAATGACACGTGTGAACCACTCGGCTAAAGTGATTATGTTTGATAGCGTGAAATTTCCCATCATATTTTGCGTCGAATAATGCGAAGGAAAAAGTGCATGAAAACACGAAAACGCGCGATTTCCCCCGAATTCCACCAAATACAAAATTTCAGCGAAACCGAATTTTATATATATACGAGTATATACAAAAATTGCTCGTTTAAAGGTATAAGATATAATGAACAACGGAACCGACGATTGCTTTACGTTAGTTTATTTTAAGAGGGTATGCTGTTGTCAAAGCGCCCATACAAACGTAGTCCAGTCATATTTTGAGTATTAAGCTATGAAAATCTATGAAATTTTCAAGACACAATCTAGAAACAAATATCTGTGTCGGTGGTGAGTCAGATTTTCGTTTAAATATATACTTCCAGAGTTACAGGGCGTCAAAGTATTGTATTTTTCGGTAATAAAAAGCCCCAACTTTGAACCTGATTTACAAGAGTATGAATCAATTTAGAACAATTTGGAAAAACCACCGACATCTGAAATTTCATTAGTATACTGTATTAAAAAAAATGGTTACATAATATACTGTATCCTTCAAATGATCCCTGGACTACGAAACATCCAAATAACGGGTGGATAACATCGCGTAATGTATGCTGTCTCACCGTACGCGCTCGGGTAGGATAGGGCTCGGAGAGGGACAGCTACAAAACAATTCAACCTTGAAACTGACCACGTGGTCTTACCAACATAGCCTCTTAACTATAGTAAATTAATACCCGAAGATTTATTAGCATTAAATAAATCATAATGCACGTCCACAAACTATTTAAATAGTTTGAGCTTCTTACTAACATCGTCATCGGCCAGAAAACGTCCACTGCTGGACATAGACCGCTTTCATGGTAGGCACGGCTACAGGTCAAGCTATACATTTCCAGTATAAGCTGAACTACGTCGTGCGTCGTCGGGAGTTCGTCATTCAATGTGAGGTCAGCGTACACTGGAAATGTATAGCTTGATGTGTAGCCGTGTGTACGCCATATCGATCGGTCCCGAGCCACCTGCATCTAGCGATTAACACCTTCTTAATATAGTTTTAATTAATATTGACACGATTTAATAATAACCTGGTATTTTACAAAAATCATAATGTGTTCTACTTTATTTCGAAAAATCAGCAAAAATATTTTGTATAAAATGTTTACATTATTGACCGTATCCATGAATCGATTAGCCAAACTGCACTATTTTATCATAAATATTAAATTATGCAACGGAATGATTACGAAGTATATTCAAACCGTCATTAGCATTTGAATGCAGCCGGAGCGTTGGCTAAGCCGAGATCAATCAGCTGCGAGACGGACGGACCGAGTATTAAAAAGCTATCAACTTTGTACAGCTCGCCTTCTTAATAAGTTTCCTTCGTATGAAGCTAACCTTAAGCATGTTTTAATAACATCGAGGTGTCGTGTTCATTGATATTTTTGCTTGCGTAAATGACTGAGAGCGAGCGGTGGCACTAATGGCTGTATAGCGTAAGCGGCTAGAGTCACATAAATAACGAACTACGGAAAGCGCCTGTACATAATGAAGCTGTGTTTTGTATGTGCTGGGTAGTTCAGGCGCTCGCTATAAAATCAATACGACCAATATTTATGTTTGTAATCATTTTAAACTTTTGTATGAGCTAATGATTTCTTTTACAACGGTCTATCTATTCTAGTATAAAATTTATCTGCTATTTAAGTTTACTTTTGGTTGTTTTCTCATACGTTAAATCAGAGTACGGTCGCTTGTGTACTTTATTAATTAGCAAATTTCCAAGATACCTTTGTGAATTGTTTACGAGTACGTTGTACTTTAAATTATTTCTAAAATGAAAAATAACATCATTTTAATGGTAGCTTATTATTATCTTAGCTTTATCCCATCGTTTATGGTTTGCACATGGGTTAATGGTCGCATTTTATATTTATGGAATCCAATTCCGTATCAATAGATCTATACATGTCGCAGTGACACGCAGGACGATAGGACTGCGCCCATCATGCCCAAATAAAAAAAATCCCGTATCAAAATCGCGATCTGAAAACTGAAAATGAAAGTATTTCCCATTCAAATGTTTTAGAAATATCACGTACGAGTTCCATGGGAAAGTTGTGAAATAACTTATCGATGAGGGTGTGCTGGGTCTTAACAAATAAGAACGTCGTCTGAACGTCGTCTTTTCAAGTCCGGAAACGTGCGCGCCCGCACGAGTAATCCCGCATTTCATATCCCGCAAAAAGGTACAATTTTCTAGTCGCACTGACCACCACCTGAAATCCCATGTAGCACAGAACTATTATTTATTTATACCTAAGTTACTAGTATCTGTTTTATTTCTTACTACCGTTTCGAACTACTTGCTCGTACGAGATAAAAATCAGCATATGTCATTTGCCGGTCGTACCAAAAATCTAGTAATTCTGACTCTGCGTTACGTACGCGTACTACGTAAAGGGAGGACAAATGAACAGACCCTCGCATTTATTCATTAGGATAGAACGGATGGTTCTCATTGTTCAAAATTCCTCTAAGTACAAATACTTTCTGACATTTTGAAATTTAATCCAGTATTTCTCACAAAAGTTTCCCTAGGGGTTGAAAAATGCAAACTGGGAACAAACCTTAACTAGATTGACGTGGTAAAAGACAGTCGTTGGATAGAATACGAGCGGGCCTGTCTGGGCGGCAACTGACTGTGCAGTCTATCTAGCTAGTAAATGGTATCCGGTTGACTGACTATTACCAACTCTACTGGTTCTTAGTGCTGTAACACTGCTAGTTTCTTTCACCATTTCTTCTATGCCCTTAGGCTATCTACAGTGGAAGTGATAAGGTCAACCGTTAACCACGTATAAATAAGATATTTTGAAAATAACAGGAATATATTGAACTGGAGATTTGTGCAGATGGGAACATGTACAATTGTACAACTACGAAAATATTGACGTTGGAGACCTGTAGAGATGGGAATAATCCACTTTTTTGTTTGCGGGGAATATTTCCATTATACGTAGATCGTTTTGTTTGCCGCGTTAATTTCCCTTATTTTTAACTGTAACATAATTGTGTAAAGTTTATCGTTTGACCGCCCGCATCTCAGTAAATCTTCTGATAATACAGTGGTTCTCAAGATAATCCCTGGTTCTATATTTTTTTCAGTTTAACATTCGCATTCGTAAGGCATATCAGATATATTTATAATCTCTTTGATATATTGTAATGACAAAATTTATTAGAAATCACATAATTTAATTGATTCGTGTTTTCATCTTTTTGTATGTATTTAAAAAGCTAAAACTTCATAATAATTTGTGGTTTAATACGCCTTATGTGTAAATGCGTATTGGCGATGGGTGTATCGTAAACGTGCTGTCTTCATTAGCGTGCACGTGTGGCCTGCCTGAGAGTACGTACGTTACCGACGGTCCTGCTTCTATTTGACAATTTCCAACTCTTTGCACTCTATTTTAAAGCAAGCAACCAGCCAAACAAGCGCTATTGTGTGTCCACCCACGATCGCCATGAAAATGATGACAACCCCCTATACCTCCAACAGAATACGCGTGAATAATTTCATTTGCTCCCGCTATTGTTTCCATGTGAAAAACGAAAGCAATTTCCTTTACAAATAAAATAAATGGGAGGAAATCGAAGCTCCTTCGCTTCGTACATTGTTTTTGCGATTTATGAACGTGTCGGTGTTTGTGTTCATCAAGTAAGTGTTTGCTTTCGGTGTCCGTTTGTAGAGTAGATCATTTAGCTATTTCATTAGGCTGAGATCAAAGCCGGCCGGTCACGTGTTACTGAGAGCGAGTGCCGGGAGCGTATAGCCCGCGGCTCGGTGTTTGGCGGCGGGCCCTCTGTCGTCGAGCACGCCAGCGAGCGGCGGCGGCCCTGCCTGCATGCATTAACGAGCACCGCGATAAAAAGAATTGTTTGCGACAGTCGCCGGCGAGGGCTCAGGGCTGTAGAATTAAACAACGTGAAAATATGAGCACTACGCGCCGCGATTACACTCGTAAACTTCTCAAACTGGATTTTGATCATAAATTACTTTATTGCGTTATTTATATGCAAACAATATTCGCTGTGCATTAATTGAAATTGATCAGTACATACATTGTTTTTTAAATATTATAAAATAATGATTAATGGTGCTTTTTATATACATTTAGGTATAGTTACAACTGGCTGTGTATTGCATTAAAAATCCCAATGAATTTCATTACCATGTTTATTCTGTGGATGTTAAAGAAAGTTTCAACCCTGCATCATAGTCCTGTGCAGATAGATCAGGGCTGTTTGATGTTGATTGATACCGTTAGGCGGGTGCGCATTGTCTCGGTCGGCCCGCTCGATGCCGCCGCTGCCGTGCCGGGGGGACCCAAATGAGACGAATTATTAAACCGGAGCTCGTTCCACGATGTGACGCTTTTTGTAATGAATGTACCGACCGCGCGGTGGCGCTCTAAAACGAGGGAGATCCCCACTCTATCAATTGGAGCCACACACAACGACTCAGTCTGCCCGCTGCGTGCTACCAACTTAGTTATAAATTGCAAAAGACACGTTCCACGAATGTATGGAGCCTCGGCTTAGCCTTGTAATTTTGAAAAGTCAGTATCAATAAAAGTTAAAAACGCACGAAACAGGAAAGACTTTAAAAAATTAAGATGGCGTCAATAAAATGACATTTTACATTTTCATTTAGTGTAAAAAGAATGATATTGTACAAATACACAAGAAAACAAATGAAATTATAGTATATTTCTATATATTTTTAGATTACTGTTTGATTTTTAGGCTTCCGTACGTCAAAAGGAATCATTATAGGATCACTTTGTTGTCAGTCTTTCTGTCTGTCTGCCAAGACCCTTTTTCTCAGGAACGCGACAAGTTATCAAGTTGAAATTAATATCGAACAGAAATTAATATCCCGTCTCTTGAATATGGGAAAAATCAAACCTCTTGGTCAACACAACAAACCAATATGGCTGGTTAAAACGTATTTTTAGACCATTTCCTTAGAGAATGCAAAGGAACCAAAACCTATAGGGCAAGAAGCAAGCTCTTACAGCACAACCATAGGAAAAAGTCTGAAAACCAGGATTTTAATATTAACACAGTAAAAATAGCTTTTATGTTTACAAACTTAACATTGCAGTTCAAAGCCATACATCGGGTATGTAATGTAACCGCAAAGTACAGTTGGTTCTTCAATCGGACTTACATTGTCGGTAGAGCATGATTGTACAATTTTATTCATACTTGGCTAGGCTCTATGATTTAATGAAAACAAATATTCTCAACAAAAACAGGCAATAATCGGATCTGGGTTTTATGCACGCAACCGTTCGCGTAATGTTTTTCACAGATTCTCCACAAATGTATTTTCCATAGTTGCAACATATGCTATGATGATTATAAATTAATTATCTCATTGTTTTGTAAATCTGCAATCATGTTTTCCAAATAATTGCATCAAAAATTCGTATGCTTTTGAATTTCATTATACGTACTTTTTGAAGATATTTATGTAAGTCCGTTAAATCTTCAGTAAAAGCCCTCGTTAGCTGTCATTTCAAATTTTGAGCTGACACCGACACAAAGGGTGTAAGAAATTATTCACCGCGAGTCGCAAGCATTCAGAGCTCGCGGGAAACGCGGAGGGCTCTAATTCGAGTTATTTATTTATGCAACTTTACTGAATGACGACACAAGAACCCCGCCCCGCTCCGCCGGGGGACGAAGGTATTCTTTGTGACGTGAGCATTAATATAGAATAATCTGAAAATATCAACGTAGGTTTAGAAAGAAGTATCCAAGAAATATTAATATTTCTTATGAATCTTGGCCATAATATCGGTGAACTTTGGGTAAGTAAGTTTGTGGTCAAACGCGTGACTTAACGAGAATGCGTTCAGAATGCTTCCATACAAAATTTCTCTTGAAATTATCGTTTAAATAGAAAAGTTGGCTTTGATAATTACGTAATATAAGGGGATCTGATTTTAGTGTCGCGATATGATATCATTAACGTACAACTTTATTGTCACTACAAATATAGTGTGTAAATTGTTATTTACTATGAAGTTGTATGTTACTGATACTCATTTCGCGACATCACAATCCAATGTCCTGTTATATTAATAGATAATTACTGCACAAACCTATCTATCCTATTTTAAAAGCTTAGAAGGTGCGACGTTAAAAGGTGGTAAAAGAAATTTAGTATGAAACTTTTATCGTCGAAATCACCCTGCCCTTGCTTTTGGCACTGGGGACAATGGAAAAACTAACATCCATCTTAGAAGTAAGTACAATGTCTCTCAAACTGCGTGGCACCTTTAGTCAAAAAAAGTTCTTAGTCGAAATCAGGTTCTAGGAAAAAACGGTAAAACTGGATACTGTAAGACCTAATATAGATTAGCAGCTTAAAGCGCTTCTGAATGATCAGTGATTGCTAAATATCCGTAAACATTTTTTCTTCGTCGCTGTAGCTGTGAATTTTAAAATTATTGATTCTTCATTCCCGTTTTGTCACACCATTTTAAAAGTAATTCAATGTACAGCTAAAAGCAAAAAGTATAAAATGTTTGAAGAGTAGGTATTTATAGCAGTAGGTTTTTTATTTGAGTTTCCCGGCTAAAGATAATAATGAGTAAATATTACTGTATTGTATCTTGGATACTAGCTTTTGCTCCCCACTTCGCCCGCGAGGAAATACTAACTCGATCAAGATAAAGTTAACCTACATCTTTCTGCGACCCGTTAACTGATCCAATAATCGCATTTATTTCTTGCCTTCGATATTGTGGAACGATTGAATAGTAAAGTAGCACTTACTTATTCGACTAAAAGTATGGGGTGAAACACCTGTAATTATCTATTCTATAACTATATATAATAAACTAGAATAACACTTAACGCTAACCTTTGAGATTTGAAAATAGAATATCTGTAAGTTAAAATATAGAACGCGAAAGAGGTTAAAGACAAATTTGGAAAGCTTTATGTCACTTTGAAATTTAACTTACGATTTCGCTAACTTTCACCGCCATAAAAATGACTAGAGCCAGATTATAAAAAATAAATACTTATCATTGAATTCACCGAAAAAAGAACTTTAGCCGAATAGTAGTAGCAATTCATCAGCCTTAAACTATTTTATCAACATATGCCTCAGCCAATTTACGCTGCTTGTGACACCACAAGGCTTCCTCATCACAGCTGCGCTTCCGCTTTTCCATTATTGCCTGCAGACTGCCCGATAGCCCGGTGGCTAGATTCTCATACCTCCTAGAGCGTATCAAATATCCTGTATGTAATTCGCGAATCCGGTATATGTCCGAGAAATCGGGTTAGTTCCAGTTCCTGGAAGGGTATCGTACTTCATGTGAATGTGTCGTGTCAATTTTTTAATGAAGACAAGGGGGATATCTGTTTCCTTACTAAACTTACTACTGTTTTGGCGGGCTCTGCTTAATTCTGTACATATTCGAGCCCATATTGAAAATGTATTCTCTCGTGGATGCTTAGCCGTGGTTTTGTATCTTTGCATTGCAAGTCTCAATTTTCCATAAAACTGGAGCATTGTTACCACAGTTATTGCCACAAATAAAATCATTCCGTAATAACTGAAACTTGAGCGTTTTGGAAATATACTAAAACCGATCGTGTTTTTTTGCAAAGTGTGTTTATAAAAGCCCACTTATACTATGCCGCCGTCTTAAAACACTTTATGAGCTTGTCATTGTAGGTCCCAAGTGGCACACACCACACTCGTGTGCTCTCGAGTGTGACCGCGCGCAGTAAATAATTATGTAACGATGTAATGCACCAAGCAAAATATTCAAATGTAAAAGCGAATGGTAGCGGTGCTCGCTCGCAGCACGTTCATAATAAACGAGATTGAGTGGGACTGTGTAGACTCAAATGAATGACGGTAAGGGAGCGCCCGCGCCGCCGTAATCAGCCAGCGGACGACGACGTGCTCAAAAGTAAAAACAAAATACACTTCCACACACGAAATTTTCATTCAAAACGTGCAACTCTGATGACATTCATATTCTTCTACTCAGCTCTTTACGCAAATGAAGGCATGTTTTTCTCTCTTTCTTCACATGGGATGCCATTTTAAATTTTGTTCGCTGTATTCGTTAGCGAAATACAAGTGTTGAAGATTAACAAACCTGCCAATCTACTTTCAAAAGATTGTTGTTGTATCTTAATGACCGTCTTGTGATTGTTGTTTGAGTACTAAGTGAATATTAACTTGTTGAAATGTTTCCCAGAATAAATGAACCAATGTGTGGTTACTGACTGACGCATAATAACTGATGAGGTCTGAAGCAGGTACTCAACACGTTGAAGGACTTATCTTCTTGCCATTGCTTCTGAAAAAAGTAGATATTTGTACTCCATTCTCTAGCTATTAAGTTTTGATTTTATATATTTCGTAAAAACCCAGAACTATGTTATCGTTAAAACGTATATGTTTGTCTATCAGACGACCAGCGTGTATATTGTATGAGTAGGCCAAATCTAATTTAGCTAACATACAACTCTTCTTGCAAAATTACGAATAGTTTGTGCGCACACACGAATACGCTTTCTTTTTAATTGAATAAGCTGAGAGTGCTACATAATCCGGCCCTGGGTCCGCCCCCGGGCGCCGAAATTCAAGTAGGCTGTTTGTTTTCGTTCCCAAGTCTTGTTTCGAACTGCCTCCCGTTTCGACTCTCACCGCACTCTCGTTTTACGTTATTAAGGTCGATTGTGTCGATGTTGCCGGTTCATTCGAATTTATTTATTTATTTATCATTAAATTCCCCGTATTTGGTAATGACTTCAGTTGAATTTTCAAAAAGCGACAAACCTTATTTTTTCTTGGACACAGTTAAAAACTTAATTTAAACTGTTACATAAGTTTTTCTTTCCTTTTAAATACTTGTCTTTGTTTATTGGCCCAATTTACACAGAAATGTACACTTTTCACATTTAAAAAAAGTAGGAGCATAATATACCAGGCTAATGAAAAAGTATTTGGTGCAAACAAGTTTAGTGAATATTAATTATTTGAATTATTTTATGCGGTAAATTAATTAAAGTAGCAAATTATTATATACATAAATGTTATAAATTAGTTAATGAGTAGTAATATTCATCGACGTCAAAAAACGGCGGCGGCAAATCCTTGCTTAAAAGGAGACTTCCAACATGCATTTTTATAATTAAGTTGAGAAAAATAAACAAACAGTATTTTTATTGTGTAAAGCACGCAGTACATAAACCCAGCAGAGCGCTTGCGGCGCCTGCTCTCTAAAAAACATATTTACCGTAATGTGTTATTATTATTAAAGGAAAAATAGAAAATGAAATGGTGTAGAATGTATGCTACTCGAAGCTTAAAATAACGTTGTAAAATGATAGCGTTATCGAGCTACATCGCCTATAACGTTTTCAGTTATAAGTGACAAAACGTTATTGATGATAACGTTGTTTAATAATTTAAATATTGCTACTAAAGCGTATTACTACTTAGAATAACGTTGTATGTACCAGTGACGTTCCCATAACGTGCTCTTCTTGCATTGCATTCGAGTTACTAAGCGCCGATCGAAACAGATTAATTTGTTTTGTTTTGAGTATTTAGGGCGATCACAGTGCGCGGGCGGGCATAGCATAACGGCATGGTATCCGTGTTGTTTTTTTGTTTAAACTTCGTATCGTTTTTACGAACACTTTAACGTTATAAAGCTGTCGTGATACTAATTAAAGTTACGCAAAAGTTTGAATTATATTTCTCAGTACTAATGTACGAAATTCGTAGACGAACGAAGGTCACCGACATAGCTCGACGAGTCAGTGAACTGAAGTGGCAATGGGGTCACATCGCTCGACGAACTGATAACCGGTGGGGAATAAAGGTTCTCGAGTAGCGACCGCGTATTGGGAAACGTCTACCGGGACGTCCCCCTACTAGGTCCGACGACCTGGTTTTAAGGTCGCGGGAAGTCGCTGGATGCATGTGGCTCGGGACCGGTCGATGTAGCATACCATGAAGGAGGCCTATGTCCAGCAGTGGACGTTTCCTGGCTGTTGATGATGACTAATGTACTATTTGAATAATAAATATACTTATTTTTATTTCATAAGACGTGCGCGTTGATGTTTTTTATGTATAATTTTAGTACGCTGGTATCTACCATTATTATAAATCGGTAACTGCTCATCCCATTTCAACAATATTTAGAATGTACTTTCAGGATGGACATAGGCTATTTCACGGGCATCAGCTAGCTCCCTCTGCACTGCCATAATTCTGTGACTTAATAAGTAATTTGATAATTAACAAATTATCAATTTCATTCATTTTAAGTTTGTAATATAATAGTAACTAACTCACAGACATTAATTTGTTGTATGAAATACTTTGTCAATTAATATGTCAATGATGAATGAATGAATGAACTAACTTTTGTGATAGGAATGCAACCCTTCGAATAGTTTGATTAATATGATCCCATCCTATAAATAGCTAACGACGAAAGGTTTTTAAATGAACCAATGACCTATAAACACAATCGCTTATGATATTAAATATTATGTCATCATCATCATCAACAGCCTATATATGTCCCCACTGGAGGGGCTCAGGCCTACTCTCCTACAGAGAGTGTATGGGCCATAGTCCACCACGCGGGCCCAGTGCGGATCGGCGGACTTCACATGCCTGTTCAAGACATGCAGGTTTCCTCACGATGTTTTCCTTCACCGTTAAGCAATCGGATAATGTACTTGAATTGAAAAACAACTCATAGGTACACGGCTGGATTCGAACCCGGTACCCTCAAATTGAGAGTCCGCGCCTTATCCATTGCGCCACCGACGCCTTGAAATATTATGTGATACGACATAAATATCAAACAGGCGTACCAGCTTTACTTTTACTTTACACGGAAAGATATGATTCGAATATAATAAAATGTAATTATGTTTTACTGTATCACAACCAATATTAGCTAACAGTTAAATCATATTTTAATGGATTATTACAATACACACGGTAGTTGTGGTGGCGAATAATGAATTTAGCATCGATAAAATTGTATCTGCATGTATTTTATGTAGGTGGGCAGACATATTGATGCGAGCGAGTGATCGCACACGGACTGAATGTAATTACATTGCGGTCCGTTTTCGATAATGCGCTGCGAGGCCGAATGCGGCAAAATGTGGTTGCGCACTCGTTCGGTTCAATTTTAATTATTTATGCGGCTGTCGGAGCAGATAACGCATTTCATGTTTTCAGTGCTTTACTAATTAGGTAAAGCAATAGGGATGATGACAAAAAAAAATTTTATTCCCTCATCCGAGATACTGTGTGAAAAGATAAATAGCCTTGTCAAACATTTTTCGATATGACTTATAGTTTTCCTAATATAACCCGTCGAAAAGTGATCCTAGGAGTGACGTCACGTCTGCGCATTGAGGTAGAAAATTTATGAAACTTAACAATATTTGAATTATCTCGTTTTGATGTGTCCGCTCCCTTAACAAAGAATATTCACATTGTAATTATAAAGCAAAATATAAAATAAAAAATATTTCGAGCTAGTTGGTTATTTTGAATTTTTTAAGGCTTTATAACTTGTAAAAGTCCCGAAAAGATTTAAATAATATTAGATATTTTAAATGTCATGGGAATTATGCCCTTTATGGTTTAAAATACAATTAAACCACAATCTTATTTGGTGTCATCTAGTCTATTTCTACAAAATTTTGTGCTAACTAGCTGCAAACACAAGGACCGGTTAAATAGCACGATATCTCAGTACTCAAGAAGTGACCAAGATAACTCGGCAACGAATTGATAAAGCTGTATAAATCGTTCATGTCTGCTCATTCTATGCAAAACATAGTCGAATGTTCCGTGTAAGGGACTCTCAATAAAAAGATTTACCCCAATTACAGGGTGGGTAGGTCAGGCGAGCGGTTTAATCGCGCTGTAAAAACGCCGGATCGACGGTAACGAGGCTGTAAAACAGGACCCAACGCTCTCTAACCATACGAAACGCTCTCGGATATGGGTACACACTAAAAACGATACTGGTTTGCTTATTTATTTGAGTTTTATCGTAGTGATTCATGTTTCGATTGCGACATTATGACCTCGCTCCGATGATTATTGAATAAAGATCTAAAGAAATGCAACGTCCATATTAAGTCGGTATTGAGATGAGCATTGCTAGCTTGTGGCTATTTGATAAAAAAATGACATAAACAATATCGACGTAAAATCTACTCGGCAACAAGTCACATCGGTGTACAATATTGATTATATCTTCGTCTAGATTGATAGTATCTTAACATACATAAATTGATCTACTTTTGTGACGTTATAATGTTACAGAGGATATATTTGCGGATGAATATGTCTGTGAGTTTGTTATAAAAAAATCCTTACTGTTTAATAACAACGCCCCGCTTGTACGACAGTACAATCAAGAACGGCTCCTAAGAGACAACAGTTACGGGTGGTCGTTACCTGATATGTACCACCCTCCTTGCCTGTTTATGAATTTTCATAAACAAAACAATGCTGTTACAACATTACGCGATCGTTGCTTGTAATGTATTTCAATAAATAATATTAGGCAAACGACCGCGCGATGTTTATCGAAAACAAAATACTGTCGTCGTTTGATATTAATTACATCGACATTTCTGAACCGTTTTGAGTTAGGGCATCTATCCTCGTATTTGCAGCCCATAGGTCGGTCGCATATGACATTGAAATAGAATGTTAATAGAACGTAATATTAAAATATCTTTCTATTATTGATGCTTGGACGTCTGTCCGTCCGTCTGCCGTTTTTTTTTTGCAATTACCCTGAAATTAGGCCGGGATTTTGCGAAAACATATTAGATTCCAATTATTCAGTCATATACAATGATCCTTGGATTATCGCGAAGATCCAACACGATATAAAGGAATTTATTAGACTCGTTATGCCATCGCAAGATATGTAAAGTATTTTTTAATGATAAGAGAAATCAAGCACATACATTTGTTTTGAGCTACAAAATGATCTTAAGTTAGTCAAAGGGACTCCTGGGACTGGTTCCTGTTTACGCAAATTTATATCCAAGCAGACACGGCAGGCTATTGTATCGTCGACGACATTGACCTCGCGACCCCCCGGTGACTCTGACGCAACGAGTGTCACCGCAACCATCAATCACCGGCTCGTTTGTGACGTTTAGCGACTTGTGACACCATACTCCACTCCGTCACAGAACCCAACTGTTGCTAATGTGACCTCTCGCTGTTTGTTATGTGTGTTAGTTAAGCGCATGCCACAGCTCAAAGTACCAAACCCACTTGATAGCATTTTAGTGTTACATACTTGTCACGAGAGACGTTCGTGTGTGGCAGCGAAAACAACTTTCTATGTGAACAGTGCGGCGCCTTTTTCTGTTACGGACTGTGCTATTGGGTCCCACACTAGTGCGATTTTGGGTTGGATAATCTTGATGGAGAATTAAGATATCGTGTATTAGTTTAGTATGTATAGTTGTACCCTATTTTTCTATCTTTCTACTTCTCATCAGAAAAATCGAAACACCTTGCAAGTTTATGTTTTGTAAGGACTATCAGAAAAACCTATGAAAATTTAATTTGAAATTAGAACATTAACATTAGGATTTGAAAACCTCATATTATTCAATATTAAACGACGTGAAATATATTCCTAAATATACACATTTTTCTGATAATAATCCTTTTCGATTTTCTGATGAGAAGTATATAACAGCAATGTTGTTGTTGGTATGAAAGGTAGCCGAACCAGCGCCTCATTAGATTGAGCGTTATCATCGCTTACCATCAGGTGAGAGGAAGTCCAGGTGATCATGCGTAAATAAATATTTAGATGTTACCAGTTTAACCATGATGTTCGTATATATTTATCATAAGGAATTTATTTAAAGCCCCCTTGCGTTTGGACGCTTTCCAACGGGGAAACCCTCCACATTTACCAGACGATTTAATAATTATCAACTTTTGTGTACGTGTTAATGTGGGTGTACTTTACGTTGGAATCAGATACACGCCCATTCATAACGGTTTACAGTTAATTTCAAAACGCGTTGTTTACACATTTCTTCGAAGAAGTGGGTGAATGTCGCGCTGCAGACGTCTATGTTTTATGTAACTTGCTTATTTATAGTGAGCTTGTCGGGCAACCAAAAGCGTTTCTTGTACGAAAGTGAGAGTTCCAAGTTTCTAAGGAGCACGCTTTGCGGCGTGGCGGGCGGGCGTCGTCGGCCGGCGTCGCGTCCCGTCGTCGTCGTCGTATCGATCGAAGAGTATACAAAGCAGCCCTAAGAGCGTCTAGTTTAGAGTATTTTATGAAACTGTTACATGAAACTAATTATTGAGAAGAGATACAGTCCCAGTGCCACGATAATGTATTTTTAAATAATAATTTTTTTAAAATTTAATTCATGCAGTTTAATTTTAGGAGTTGCTGAAAATTACGATATACATATAGTTCACTTTATAAAACCGTATGCCTAAAAGTAATTGTTTTTATTCAATACCGCCTTTATTGATCAGGCAAAGCGGCAAATAACTGCGCCAAATCCGCGAATGTGAACAAGTTTGAAGCCGGCCAACAAGTTTACTGTGCATTGTGCCAAACACAACGAACTTTGACTAACTTTTTCACATCAACATTATAGCTAGAGTTGCATAAATCAATGAAATAGATTGAATTGAGAATTCTATTTACATATATGTTTATTTATTTAGAGGGGGGAGGGGAAGAACTTGTACAGCAGTCCAGGCTGATGATGATATGTATTTACAATGTACACTACACCATATCACCAACAACCTATTCACAAATTATTTTACAAAATCTTAAGATATCAATCAATGCGCAATAGTAGTCATTCGTTCAGCACAACGGAGAGAGTCAGTCGTTCTATCGCGTCAGCTGTTGTAAATGTATCCAGGCACTTCCGTTTTAGATAACTCCAGCGGCTATAGGTGCGATCTGATTGTTTGTTCCTATAAATACATATTGCTATAGTCCAGTCAGTCAGTAACAATAACAATGTCAGTAGGCCTCGAGTCGTCGACGACGGAGGCATTTGAAGCGAGGGATGCCTCCGGACAATAAATAACGAGTGCAATGATTGCGGCCGCCTGGCCGGGATGAGCGGGCTCGGGGAGGGACCGACCGACCATTTTAATGTCCCGACGCCAGACTTTATATTAAACATTCGACCTTGGCAGTGGCCTACATCTACACCACCGGGACACGCATACACACCCACTTCTTTCATCACGGAAAAGTTCACTCAACGTTTCGACACTTCTCGATGCTATAAATAATAAACGTGACGTGTCCCGCACATCCATAGCTCTATTTCAAGGTGCCATCTTTGTTGTGTTCCATTGACACCGCAGAAGGTCTTTGTCACCTAGACATGTGATCTATGTCTCTTATTGTTTATGTTAATGCATGTTTATCTAAATTTATGTGTAACACATACGGTGACCGGTGGACATTTGAATTATTTGACGTTCTTGTGTAATAAATGAATGAAGCAACATAATATCTATTTAATGTCTACTATCTAGTCTATCTTCGGCATATCTTCTAGTCCAAAATACGTCAGCGTCTAAAGACAAAAGTCTTTAATCAGTGCGTGTTGCCAGTGATGACATACGGAACCGAAACGTGGCCCTTCACTGTGGGAGGAATAAACAAACTCAAAGTCACTCAGCGAGCAATGGAACGAGCTATGCTCGGAATTTCTATACGTGATAAAATCCGGAATGAGGAAATTCGTAGACGAACTAAGGTCACCGACATAGCTCGACGAGTCTGTGAGCTGAAGAGGAAAATGGGCGGGCCACATCGCTCGAAGAACCTATAACCGTTGGGGTGTAAAAGTCCTGGCGTGATTTTTCCGGGCTGATGTTGATGATCTAGTCTGCAGCTAGTCTGGTACAAGCAGTTTTCGAATTAGATTTCATGTTTAGTCATGGTTGTGCATTAATCGTAGTAAGAGAACATTCGCGCAGTTTTTGGTACGATTAGTATAAAATAACCCAAGACTCTGAAACTTTATAATACAGTTTTCTTTAGGTAACACCTCTACGTAGTTTTTGCTTTTTAGATAATTTTAACTAATACCTTTAAACGAGCAATTCTTGTAAATGTATATACCTATTTGAAACAATGACAATTCACGCTGTCAAACATAATCATTTTAGCCGAGTGGTTCACACGTGTCATTCCGTCCGAGATATCCGCGTTCAAATCCCGGTTGGAAAATTGCTTTTATTTTTGTTTTTTTGTGTGTTTAGGGGAAGAAATCAAAGTTTTTGATTGTTTTTAAAGAACTACGAGCAAAGCTCGATCGCCCTGATATTAGATATTAAACGATGCTGAAATAATATTATGTCATTTTTTACTAATTTGAAATGTATACAGTGTTAAATTCTTTATAACAAATTTCAAGGGATCGAGCATTTTTGTTTGTTATACAGAGTTTTTGTTATACGGAGGGACGAGTTAAAATAAAACAAATTTAACTAATCACAATAATTTTTACTTTTATTAATTTCAATAGGTAAATTATTCTAAACACATATATTCTGTTAACTTTGCCTGACGTGTTTTGATATGACAATATTTGTTTTGTATTTTTTAAAGTATTTTGTACATGTCCTGAGATGTGGTGGAATCATCTTCATGAAACATTAAGAATTTGACAAGACAATATTATCTAAGAATAAGCACACGAGTTAGGGCAATTAACAATAACAAAGGCGAGACGCTGTTTATGACCTCAGGTGTCTTTCTTAGAAATTTTGGCACCTCAAAAGATTAGTTTTGTAAGCTGATTATAATAACAATTACAGTTAAATATGTTGTTGATGTCTAAATATGAAAATATTTCTTCGTAATAGTGAATGGATGTGGCGTTATAAAGAGTGAATTAATGTGTGGGTTTTATGGTAAACCAACCAAATTTAACTAATTTCTACGTTATAGAAAGTTATCGTTATAACGAATGACATTATAAAGAGTTAACACTATATATGTACTCATTAAGACTTTTTATTTGAAAGAACTTTATGTGCCCTACAAGCCGCCATCTTGGATTTTCGCGACGTCGCCATCGTATAGCCAAATAACCTGCTTACAAACAGGATGCTTCCAGTGATACCTCATTTGTCAAAATACGAGTGGCTTAGGAGGTCGCTAAAATCATAATCCTCCTCTTGGCTTTGTCGTAGCCGGGCAGTGGCATATGCCACGCAAGTTTCTGCCTAGGTACTTCATTAAAAACGCATTTGTCCAGAAAAACTGCTATGGCTTGATCTACTATCCATATTAATTTTTCCCCCATTTTGGTTATTTGAACTGTGGAATTAGGATTAAAAAGGACTAAAGTACTTTGATGTCAAATGAAATCTTAGCTAGAATTTTTATAGCTTTAATAGCTTTTCTTCTGAATTCTAATTCAGAAGAAAAGTCTTAAATCGTGTGGTTTTGAATTGTGCCCATTTCTATAGTAAATGAGGACTTTAACTACACAGGGGTCACAATAGATCCGTCAAGGCCGCAGTAAACGGGCGGTCCCGGTCACCGGCGGACCACACACCCTCATTGACTTAGTATCTACTGATATCTGTAATGAAAACAAAGACAGGGCCGAGTCAATTTTTCGTCCTGTAAAAATAAAGAGGCGACTACCTCTTATCGGTCGGTCCTGCAAAACTTACTTATTATCTATGTATTTTCGTGAAGCATTTGACGAGACGGTAGGTTTCATCCTCTTTACAGATATTTGTAAATCATATCAAAAACTTCGTTGATTATCGCTGTTGGTTAGATATTCTTGTAGAAACATAATATGAATGATGCAGTGTTTTGTTCGATAAGCCTGTCTGTCAGTGTTCGTTGGTTGGTTGGTCAGTGGTGGCGGTTTTACCTGCAGGTGTTTACTACTAAACTGGTCGGGTATCCGGTTCGAGCCTCGCACAGAAACCGACAGATGGCGTTACAAGACAAAGTTACTTTAAATTATTTGCCTGTCGGGTCGTGTGTCCACGTTCTTGAACCCTTTTTATTTTAATCAGATTGTTTTTTAGTCTGTGGCATCCTTGCTACTTTAGAAATTATTTTGAAATATAATTACAATTTCCTGCAGTTGAATCTGAAATACTTGTATGACTACTTCGTCCATAAGGCAAATTGTCTAATTATCTCCGCGGTCCAGGCCCAAGAGACTTATGTAACTAATGGCAGCATAATCAAAGCCGGTGGAATCCGATCGTAAACACGCTCGCTAACCCACTAAAATATATTTCTTTTATTTTGCGGGGTCTGGGTTGGTCGTGCGGTGCGAGCGAGTGCCTACTCAACTCGAGCCAGCCACCACTTTAATAGAACAGGTTTCTATATCGAACTTAACGATAAATCCGCCGACGAGATGCCTTGCCGCCTCATCCTCTGCATATTTTCTTAAGAGAATAAACACTACAGACAGGCAACAGAACAGAGGCAGACAGAAAATTAAAATAATAATAATTTAATTGTTTTATTATTAAGGTCTATTCAGTTTAATTGTATTAGGAGTCATGTGATATAAATAAATGACATACTTGATTCTCTCACGCAGACCATTGGGCGTCTTTTGTGCAAAGTATCCCTGGCGCCGCCGCCTTGGCGCCATGTTTCATCAACCTACAGCTATTAGATTTTTTCCTGTCTGTTCCTTTGATTGAAGTCATATTTTTGTTCGGAGCGTGCTTCCTAATGAATGCCACGTAGAGCAGGTCTAATTCTAAGCCTCTCCTTGACAGCTTTTCTAGTAATGTTTTAGGTGCTATTGTTTAGTTCGTCGGTGTTTTTATTATCTAAAAAGTCTACAAGTACCTATCAAGTAATTGTAACTCGAAGAGTTATGACAAGATTGGTCCTAATATGATTATTTATGGTTTTGGATAATTTACCGAGCTGACAGATTGCAGAATATAGTGTTATATCAACTCAGTGCACAGATGCATTTGACCTGAATTCCCAATAGGCATCGTTGTTAGCATTGTGACACTAATGATGTGTGGGTTTGCAACAATTCTGGGAGGTAATTTAGCTATACAATACGATCAATACAGGTTGATTAACTTACTAATTAGTCAATTGAGTAGAGCTCTGATTAAGCTTTAACATTTATCGCTTGTTTTCATGTGTGTCTACGTTTTTAAACTATAGTACCATTCATTACGACAGATAGTAGACACATCTCATTATCACACGTTTGTTTGTGTGCGCCTCGCAAATCGTTTCTGTTTGTAATGATACTTACCTTGTTTTTGTATCTACATATGATCTACCTACACAGTTTACAGCGCACACATGCGAGAGTACACCACGGCGTTAGTTTGTTCATGTGTGAGGGCTTTCTTTTGTGTTGATGTATTTATTGCCGTTTCGATTCTGATATGTTTGTTTTGAATAGTGCATTTTGACTACGTCCTTGTTGATAACGCTTGCGGTTTAGGCTCTTTACATACGCGAATGCTTAAATCACAAGCACTTATATCGTTTTAATATATTTTCATGATCGTTATAACATAATAAATGAACGTTGGCAGGCGCATCAAGTATAGCTGGATGTAACAAGCGAATGGATGCTATAAACTGGTCGAGTCTGGGTGTTGGTTGGTTGGATGGATGCGTGTGTAGTGTATGTAGCGCTCTGTGCCGACGGCGATGGCGGCGACCCCCCGCTCGACTCTAGCTAGCTAGCGTGCCCTCGCTTGTTCGTTCGTACGGTAGTTATACATATGGGTTGGACGGTGGAGCGGCGGCGGCGTGCCGTCGCAATATCAGCCCGGTGAAATCGCTCGCCCGCCCGCTTCGCCGCACCGCGCGCCTCGCCTGCGCCAGTCGCCTTGCGCCAACTGAAACGCGCGCACCGCTAGCGTAATCGAACGTACAATATCCTACACGAGTATCTCGCTCCCTGCTCGCCTCACAGCCGCCTCTTATACGACCGGTACTCTGATAAACATTCGAGCTTCGTCCCATGTTTTAAACGTGATCGTTTGAAGGGGATTGTCACTTCCTTAGCCTCTTTCGTGTGTGTTTGTGTGTAAGAAGTGCATAAACGCAGCTAGCCCTCTCTGCACTTCGGTGTCATTCCAAGAAGCGTTCAAGACGGCCGTCATCATAAGGCTGCCTGCGAACACAGTAAGTATCGCATCGGCCGCATGACTCAATGTAAAATGGGACGATTCTTATCTACTGTTCGTGGCTGTCTCTTTCTCTGTGTGTGTGTGCGCGCATACCGAAGCGAAACGGGTCTGTGTGTGCGTGACATCCGACCGTCGTTTTGCTTTTGTGTGCGTTGGCTCAATACTCGGTTCTATTTTGTGGCGACGACTAGATGTTTGTTTTTATTATCATATGACCGGTGACTGTTGCAGGTCGTTTGAGAATTCTAACAATCTCCTACTTACTACAACAATATCAAATTAGTGATATGAGTACTTATTTAGACCTACTAATTTAATTAACATATGAGCTTTAAGAGTTCCGTCCTTTGCTAGCACAAACTAGATAGGTACCAAGTGGTCAATTTTATGAAGATATAAGTTATAAGACGGGTGTTTGTTGGATTGCGTCACTTGCCGTCGGCAACATTAGGCGTATTTGTCCATCATATTTTTACTCATAAAACTGCCCAGTAGGTAGGTCATTTGATTGCTAAAAACTGAAGTCAAGACTGCCATATTCGTGATTGAAAGTATAATCAATGGCGATTAAGTTTTTATTTTAAAATTGTATCGTTATGTCATACAAATACTACGTACCTCTTATATTATTGCAAATACTTGAATATTATTTTCTTTCTTCTATATTCAGGTCCGAATTTTAACCTACTTAAATTTTTTCAATGGGTACTTTAGTCCAATAACGTCTCAATTATACAATGGCTGAAATATCTGTATCAACACCAACCTAAAAACTGCTGGTTGGACATGATTCTATTAAATTATCTACGTATAGTGTTATAATACTCGAGACTGTGATTGAGATTGTATCTAGCTTGCCATGCTATGTAAAATTTAGTTTTCCTACAAATAAAGTTTCAAATGAAAATCTAATTAATTACCTATTAGAACCATGGTGAGCATTTTATTGGACACGTGCATTCTTGTTTGTATGCCTATTCTGATTTGATTATTTAACACTATCTCACGCTTGACAACTTGCTACACCAAGTAATGTCCTAAACGCCTGCGAAGCGGAGCACGCGTTGATTTTATTTGAGTTGTCGTAAAAACTATAATGCCAGTGAAAACGGCGCCGCCGCCGTATCGCACATTCCTCTTCTGACGGTCGGCTCATACAAATTATACGTGTTTGTTACGTATAGCTAGGTAGGTAGGTGGGTCGTCATTATTTATGTTCTCTAACAGTCGACTCAATGGTGTGGGTTAAAATCGGAGCAGTCAGCTGATCGACCGTTTATGTGTGTGTGCGCGTTCTTCGGGAAACACCTTTCGATGACGTGTGCGAGCTCTGTTTAATTGGACACTCACATTGTTCTCGCGTGTTTTTATATATAGTATATTAATATCATTGATTGATAAGTTATACATGGGTATGTTTGTTTTGTACGGTATTTTATATTTGTGTTTATAAGCACTTCATTCATTACCATTCTGTAATGATAGTATGTTAACTATATGTTGAATAGATCCTTTAATATGTATAGCAGGGGTATGTTTGTTTCGTATGGTATTTTCCATTTGTATTTCTAAATACATGCTTTATTATAAGTTACGATCGACTTCCAAGACGAAGACTGAGATCTAAAATGGGATTTTATCCAAATCTTGTTGAACGATAAATAACGCTAGAAGACTCCTTTTTGACACCTGACGAGCATTGATTTTTCCAATGACATCTTTTGGCCTTGCAAATACATGGTATGCATTCCAACGAAGACTTTATTATTCTTGAAAAGTTTTATAAATTTCTGATGATGTACGTCGATGACATCACCGAAACGAAATGAAATTCTTGATTTTCATATCAAATTTGCTGCAAATCTTTAATTGAATCAACGTGCGTTTTGCAGCGAAGAAAGAGCGAAAGAAACTCTGAAGCTCATCACAGTTGAGAAACATTCTCTTGAGAGTCTTAGAAGAAGTCCTATTTGTAGATATGTACGGTCATTTCTAATCACTATAAATCTGTCAATCACCTTTTCTCTGATTACGATGTAAGTTCTAAGAACATTTCTGGGATTGGTGTGAACTATTTATGAAAGAGAAAAAGTGAAAGAGCTGCAAACATCCTAACTCACAAGCTTTTACGATTATAATAGGATTCGAAATTTGATTAAAATCGTTATGTCTGATTGCCTCATCATCAACATGGTTTAACAGCTTGAAAATACATATATATTCTGGAATATAATTTAGTGCGATCTACAATTGAAGTTAATGCTAATGTGCAGAAAGGGGCTAGCTTAGAATGGTTACCATAAGTAGGAATTGCCGGTGGAGCTTCGATTAAGGCGGCGTATCTTCTCGCGCCCCTTCGTCACGAATAAATAAGGTCGAGTCGGCATCCGACAACAATAATAATAATTCGTTCCGTCCCGATCAGCTGTTTTGCCGACACCGACCCGTGTAACAGGTGGCCTATAAAGACATTCAATAAAGTGTACCACTTGCCTTCGTGCGGAACCGTCTACTTTACACAAACACACACATCCGCAAAGACACCGACTCATCCAAGTTTTTTTGTACCAACTTACGAAGTGCTAATTGGATTCTCACTTCTGATAATTCTTTTTAAATTCATGAAGCTAGCCGGGATTCCCCAACTTCGCTTCTTTCAAATTTTCAACGTAGACTTTGTTTTTGTTTCAGCCCAAAATGTTTTGACAGTTCAATATATTTATTTCTTCCCGTTAACATTCCGATGTGGCTCTGAACTAGTGTTGCAAAAAATCCTGAGTTTTTGCGTGAAAAAATGAATTTTGGAGCATTTTTTCTTTTTCAAAAGTATGCAGTCAGAAATTGTTAAGACAGTTAAAGTTCATGATAGTGTTTTACTTTTAAAACCTACTAAACTTTTTTGGTTAAATGGTACCAAGATAACATGAGTACCGATGTTCTTAACATTTACTGACATTTACACTACTTCCTAAATCAATTTCATCTGACAAAGGACAGAGTAAGCAAAATACATTGTAATAATAAAATACATTGGTAGGTAGGTATACATTGGTCACAAATTGAAATCTCATTTTTTGACAAAACTTATTTTAGAAATACCAGAACTTGCCTCGGTTCATTATTATCGAGTTTCAGTGCTTTTTGTAACGCCATAATCACGAAACAGCTGACTTGAGTTTCTCCGCGATCATGGCCCTTGTAGCAGGGCTGAAATATCGGAACTCAATAGAAATGGACCTTTGAAAGATTCCGTCGGTATATCTACTTCTGAATAGTTACAACCATAATAATCTTGTTTTATACATCACTACCGAACACACTGAACTGAACTTTCGAAGCAGAAAATGAAACCAGTACTTAATTCATGTTGAGATGCGAAGATGTATCTTATTTACAGACTTCAGATAACAGTTGCGGGGGTGAGCGCCGAGCGACCGACCTCTTGTCCCTCGAACACGTGGTCGGATATATGTATATTGTTGGATGTAGGTACGTCCCATTATCCCTGCTCAACGGGAATTGTACTGTATCGTATATACTCGTATAGGTAGGACCTCACCTTAGTTTTCTTGTTCTGGTCACTGGATAGAACTTGGTATGTATGATTTTACGAATTACGACCCTCAATAATTATATTTTCAATGAACAGAAGAAGGCGTTATGGTCAGTATTTGACGTTTTTATTTTGTTGGTTTTCTAAATAATGTTTATAGTATTATAGTCGTTAAGTGATGTATTTTATTTGCTTCTAATGCCGTTTTGATGTAATTCAGTCTGCTTCGATATGTAACCTGATATCCGTTTGTTGCACCGGTAAAGGGTTTACGAGGTCGAGAGTACTGTAGTGGGTGTGCGGTGCAGTTGAGTAATTCGCAAGACTCACCATTTCGCTCTCGATAGCACGCTGCGATGACGAGCCGGTTATGTAATGTAAATGTTTACGTACATACCTACAACACGTGCCCCGCCACCACGTGCCCCAACCGAGAACACTAGCCTTGTGAATTATTTATTTACGAGGCAACATTTTCACACGCTGGTCGTCGAACTCTTGAATGATCTTGGAACGCATTTACGAACGATTAATCTTAACATGTCTCGAAAGATATTGCTAGCTGTTGATGGCTAGCTAATTCTCTTTCATGAGTTCTTATTTTAATGATAAACCATGTTGCTTCAATGAAAGACATGTTAAAACTTCCAATGTTGACTTTCATGTTTATAAAACTTACAAGAATACTATGTTCTACTCATATACAGCATTATATGCACTAGATACCCTGGTTTACTAGCCCGGTGCTCGGAGCTAACAGTCCCCATGTTGTGGATTTGCGGTTATTCAGATGAACCTCGGTGCCCATCAGTCTATTTATAGCATACTGCTCGTGCTCTCGTGCCACTGACCTAGCCTACCATACATACAATAAAGATCTGGCTCAGCTATCGTAACGAAATGACGCCGTGCGTACAAATAACAAGATTAACATTATCTAATCAAACATGAGGCGGCCGTCAAATAACAATGTGCGTTTCGCACAAAATATAATATTTGTTAGTTTTTAAATATTTCACAAAGTAGAAACTGCAGGTGTTAGGGAATCCTTTCTAAAATATCCAACCATTTAAGCTAAGGTCGCTGTTCTCTATACAGCGTCATCAGCCTCTATCAATACAAGACTACAAAACTCCAGTGATCAACGCACTATCACGCACACATTGTTGCATATCTGATACTAGTTTCATGTTTATTTGTTTTGGGATTTCGGCCAAGTGCAGTCGGTCCACTAATTTCGTCACTTCACCCCATCACATATCTCTAATGAAAAAATATTACTTGTGTTCAAAAAAATATCATAGCACTGTATGCTTCTCATAAAACCCTATCCGCTAAAACAAAATGTTATAAGGAATATCATCTATATATTCATTTAGCTTTCCGTTTAGGAAAACACTGAAGTATTATTTATTGTTACGTTCGCGAACGTAGTAGAGCGAACTAACTAATGATAATTTGTAATTAACTGCGTGAACAAGAATTTTCAAATACTATCTCAGGTAGTAACGTCCTTTACGGAAATTTTCTCTGTATTATTGATTCATTTTTATTTAGTTTCGTTGAACTAAAGTTACAAATATTTGTCAGTGTTTGGTATCATAACGCTAACGAATCGGTTTTGCTGATTTCGATATCATTATATTTTTTAGGGTTCCTCGTACCTCAACAGGAAAAATTGAATCCTTATAGGATCACTTTGTCGTCCATGTATCTGTTGAAATTAATATCGAATAATAAAGTCTGCAATCAAACTCCAACACAACAAAAAGAGACGGCTGTCTAAGCTGCACTTTTAGACCATTACCTTGTGATGCAAGGGAATCAAAACCTGTAGGGTAAATTCCCTTTGACCTAGAATCCTGACATTTGGCAAGAAGTAAGGTCTTATAGCACAAGTAATAGAGGTAAAAACAAGATTTTTTAGTATTTGACAGAAAAACCCTTTTTAGATTACAAACTTACATTTGATGTACAGATATCATTTTTCAACTGCAATGTTAAGTTTGTTTTTCATTCAGACTTTGTTCTTTGTTTGTGCTTTGTTCAGTGGTTGTATGTTACCTTACCTATTATGAATGATTTTCAGCAATTTAATTATTCATATTCCGTACGAAACCCTCGGCACGAATTCCACTAACACTTGACAGTTTTTAAGGACATATCATGGACATAAACGCAAAGGTTTAATGTAATCCCAATTACCCTCTAATCATGGTATTACACGTCATTCATTTTGAACGAATGCTATTATTTTCTTCTAGAGATACACTGTTTTATTACTGTTTGTCTATTCGTTATTATATATCTCACATACCTTTGGTTTGAGCAGATTTACGTTGCAATTTTCAAATACAACATATATCCAAGTTTACTGATTCGTGGACATAATACAATGCAATAAAGTTTTTTGGGCAAAATATTGAATAACATAAAATTTTATCTGATCAAAGCGGCAGCTGTCAAACAAGATGCATCTAAGATGGGGATTCAAACATCAAGTTGCTGTAGTATATTTTACGTTTAAATAAATGAATAGGATATTTCAAGCATGCATCTCACTTCTTTGAACTCAATAATTCTGCGTACTGTGAAATGACTCTACATCATGTACAATTTTTTTTTCATTCTCGGACTTATGAGGTTACGCGCTATGGAAGCTTAATACACTTCTTATTTGTAGATATATTTACGATAAGTTAGTGTGTATTGTGTACTTATTAGCATGTAAAATTCGCAGTATCGTACTATTTTATCGATATACCTATTATACATTGTTAAATCATTATTTAAATTCTTATTACTAGCAGATAGACCTATCTGTAGGGACACGTTGAGGCGGCCATCCGACCACATGACCAGAAAAGTGCTAGATATCAAAACTAAACCCCGAGGACGAGGAAGAACCCGAATCACATGGATATCCGTAGTAAATAAGAACATCAAGGAAGCCCAAGTCAACAAAGAGACGACCCAGGACCGAGCTGCCTGGAGACACATGATACGGAGGGCCGACTTCCCCAAAAATGGGAAAGGGCCAGGCAAAGAAGAAGTAGATATACATATGTAGAGTTGAAAGTTTGCTTAGTGCACTTAATCACTTCAACGCACGATGTTGTTGTGGCTGTGCTATTTCGTTATTAAAAAGCTACACGGCATACAACATCTAGAACGAGCTGCTCAGCGAGTCCCGACAGCTTCCAACAATAATAATTAATTGACTCGTCCGTTCGTTATCGTGCTTTTATATTGACGTTCCCGAGCGAGCTAGCGAGCGAGGCGCATTCGGAATGAAATTTCCATAAAAACTTTTGTGCTCGAGCGGACGTTGCGAGCGCACGTTAAAATCGTCGGCTAGCAATAAAACAGCGGCCGCCCGCCGGTGCGGCGAGGCGCGACGAAGCGAACCGTGAGTGCGAGTGGGACGGAACGAGAGATAATGGACTCTGTACGAAATGAAGACGCGGTGCCGAGCTGAGCGAGCGAGCTGGAGCACGGCAAAAACATCGGCGCGGTTATCGCGCTCCCCGCTCTCCCCCTGGTCCTCACCCTCCCACCGCGGCGCCCCTGGGACCGGACTCGTGTGATCGACGCAGGAGCCTCTCGCAGGCGAACTAACCTCGGCAGCGGGGGGTCGTGAGTCGCTAAGGCGAGCTCTCTCGAACAACTTTGTGATCGTGCTCACGCTCGCTACCGAGTCGATCCCTGTATAATATGACTCGGTCGGTTTTAACGTTCTACTAAAGCATCTTACATTCACGCGTTCGTTTGACAGTTTGCTCTTGTCAACTGTGAACACAGGCTAATAGTATACAGTTTGTACGTTGTCGTCAAAAGGTGATTCTTTCAAGTTGATTCACGACTAGCGAGCGTTGACTGCCTTGAAACGGTATGTACTGTATCGTTTGGTTCTGGAACTGTCAATATTGTCTCCACTACACTACTACTTTTGTGTGCGTGAAAACCCTTGTGCTTAGGTTATGGTTTCCACCCAGTGCCTGTTTGGTTGTTATTTTGAAAACACAAAGTTTATTTCATAGAGTTACGAGTGTCTTCTTGTACGCATTTGTGTATAAAATATCTGTATAAATAATTATTGAGTTGTGTGAGAAAGAAGCTGTCTGTTATTGTTTTTATACGCTGTGTTTGAAGGCGTTGTTTACGAGGATTACATGCGTTGTTTTATTGTGAAATTATAGTCGTGTGACCGTGCGCGTTTGACTCGGAGGAGCTATTGTTGTTTTACTGAGGTGGGGGTGTCAAGGCGGCTAACGTGAGCTTTGCATAAAAATGATAAATACAACCTAGTTAACTAGCTGCACAAAAGGGGGCGAGACACCACCGTAGAGTTTCGTGTTTCCCAATATATTTACTCGCAAAATGTTTAAAGAGTTTCAGAATCAGAACAGAACGATGAATTAATTGCCTTGTATAGAGAGACTCATTTACATGCGATTATATCTGTCTCTTCACCTAAACATTATTACTAAACATTACGGAGTTATGTTAGGATTTGTAGTTTGCGCCTCTATTGGTTTTAGATTGGCAGTCTTAACTTGCGAAGTCTTACTTTGATGATGTTTATTTGATTGCTACAATTTAAGATACACCTTCGTGTTATTATAAGTCGTTTAAATAATAAAATGCCGTCCACGGATTTTTAACAAAGAGAAAATGTATTAATTACTTCGTTAATTGTTTAGGTGATGTCATGAACGTTGACAAAATAGATTAGAACAACATTTTCAGATATTCTTACTCCGTAAGTTCCTAAGAAATCTATCCTTCCTTCCTTCCTAAGTGTCTATGTCACCCACAGCTAGCAAACGCTCGTAGATATGTCTGTATGTCATAATTTGTTAATATTATATTTACTATGTCATCGTTAGTGATGTAAACTGCTGACTGCACAAGAAACTTTATCTAAAAATATTTAGGATTACAGTTTCAAATTAGGCGGTTCAGAAAATTTTACCTGAGCCCCGATCTTCAACTGCATAAGTCAGCTGTTGAATTTGAATCTCGCTCATTGTTTAATAAGACGCACGGGCTTTGTGACAATCTAAATAGTACCTCTCGTGTCATCAAATTGGTACATACTTATACTTCGGCAAACCTTGTTGAAAGAGGTTAAATCTGCAACCGATACAATGCTCAGTGTTTTGTTTATCTTTTCGTTGTGTTGATAATTTGATAACAATGTATTATCTTCTTTGCAGGATCTGACCGGCCAGAACAGCAATGACTCTGGAGGCAGCGGCAGCGCAGGGCGCGCCACCACTCCACACCTGAGGCCGACGCCAAGCCCGACCGGCTCAAGTGGCTCTCGATCCATGTCACCGGCTGTCGGTATGTCCCGGCCCTGTACCTTCTCTACATCCTCTTGCATTAGATAGAATCTATTGAGTCATCATCATCATCAGCCGCGAAACGTCCACTGCTGGATATAGGCCATGCTACATGGTATGTCACATTGACTGGTCCCGAGTCACTTGCATCTAGAGACTCCCCGCGACTTTAACTAGCTCGTCGGTCCATCTAGTAGGGGGACGGCCCGATACAAGTTTCCCGGTACGTGGTCGCCGGTGGCCATATCTACTAATGAGCATAATTAAGAGTTTAAGGTGACGAACCTTTTCATTCCGTGATTATACCTGGTACCTTATCATTTAAAATAATTGAATGAATTGAATAATCTTTCATTACAATCGCACTTAAAAAGATATGTGACGATATGGATACGAGTAAGGAACGCTATGGTCCTGAAAATTTAGCTATTTGAAGATATCAATATCATAGGTATATTGCTTTTTATACTTAGATCTAATTGTCAGCAAAAGTTTTACTACAAAAAATACACATAAACAAGTTAATGAAGATGATCTTTATCCATAAGGCAAAATGTATCCGTTTTACAGTTTAGATTGTACTAGTTTTTATCCGTACCGAAGTGAAATGGAGAGTAGTAACCTTGACACAATCCGTCCATCAATAAAACGCATCCCGCCTCTGAAATAACTAATGTCATCGCTGCATGTACTAGTAGACACCGCTCGTTGATTTGAACCTTAATCCTCGACGATTGGGACGGACTTTTGTTGGGGTGTCGGCGGCGGTGGCCTTGTTTGGTCACAGTCCTGTTGATTAGATTCGGTGTGCATACTTCGTCACCGGTAGACACGGGCTTTCCCGACATTGACCCACATAGAGCGGGCGCCCAGAGTACGCCGTATTTTGCCCCTTTTGCGGGCGCGATCCTCCCCCGCCTGCCTACCTTATGTACGAGGCACGGGGTGGTCGCGGTATATAGGGACTCGTGAAAAACTTACCCCCACGGACGGAGCGAACACGCAAAACAGGATCTCCTATCCTCAAGTTCGATATAATACTTGGCAGTCACGACAACTTTACAAGTGTTAAGTAACACATTTGGCATATGCCTAGTGACTAAAGCGACTAGAAGCCTGTGTACAGTAGCTCTGAAGTTAGATAGAAACGTAAGCAAGGCAAGTTAGCGCGCGGAAGAAATGTCATAGTGTTTTATATCATCTAGTGATAAATTGTGGAGAGCTAACTTCAGAGGGGCAAACATACCGTGCTAGTACTGTAGGAATGAATGTACATCGTGTACATTATGGATTGATAATAATGCAGCAATAGTGCATTGTTGATGCCAGTTTAGTGTTTTAATTTTTCTGGATAAGTTGGAAGACGTAGTGTAGTGACCATGTTATGCGAAGGATATTTTCACTAAGCCCAACATCTGCTATCAATAAAACCAAGACATTAAATGAAGTCGTCTGGAATGTAAAGAACTGTTACAAATATTTGTCTCGGGCTCTGCTGAAAATCATCGCTAGTGCGACAGTGTTCGCGGTAGAACATGCTGAGTCAGGGTCCAATTCGACATCACATATTCATATCATTGTTAAGTAATTGTCTTTTCTTCAAAATTTCTTTTTTCAACTTAACTGTTATAGTGTGTGGTGCTGAGTAACTGAATGTCTATGATTAAATTATGATAAAATGATATATAAATCGGTGAGTTTTATTTATAACACACACTTGCATAAGCGATCTTCACCTGTCTACCCTACTCCTTGATGGATTTTGCCTAATATAATTGCCGATACATTTTGCCGAAGCTTATATAGATAGTGCTTTGACTAAGTGTAGCGCTAGTATAGTCCAAGTTGGTGCACACTGCTAGGCAAGTGACATAGTATTTAATTGTTTAATTACTACCGGCAAATGAATAAAAATATCATCATCTCGAGATGGAGATCCCAGGAAAGATAGACTGAAGTGAGAATCTCACTTTTATTTGGCGTTGCTTCATTCGCTACAATGTTGTAGGCTGAAACCCGTCGTAAATCTTTGACATCGGATAGCTCTAAAATCTCGCCTTGGTTTGAACGGTCTCAGGGTCTTCGGGCACATGAATAAATTATTCGGGTCCACGCCAAAGCATTCTTGGAACTATTTGCTAAATGAACTGTTATCAGCACGTCCTGTAATTCTAGTCGATGATTCGATACTGGTTTGTGTTTAATTCTACGAACCTCACTCAATACAGAGAGCGCTAACAATGTAACTTTGTCGCTAGGATAAATATTTGTGCTCTGCGACGAAATACTCTAATGTGGATCACATTTCGGAAGTATTATTTCTGAGAAGAATAAAAGACCGCGCCACTCGCTAGGAAGGCCAAAGCAAAACGGACAAAATTGTAAGGAAAGCTATCGAAGGAACCCTATAGAATAGACTGAATGATACACTATTTATGAATAAATTTAGGAAAGCCCTTGTGACATATTTAGCGGTCGAACCAGAAAAGAAAGGTCAGCAAAAAGGATTTGCAACAGAAATCGAAATACATACACGTAGATATCCCTAGCCAGTTTTGATTTTCGTTTAAAATATCAGAACTGTCTATTTTTAGACGATGTACTAGGTGGGTACTACGAGTTTATTAATGAATGTTCAAACGATTTGGTTAGCACACCCTTGTTGATGTAAGCGTAGGGTTGAATACGTACCTATATATTTATAATGTACATCATTTGGTTAAGGTACGAAATCATTGACAATCGTTGGGGTATAGGCTCTACAATGATGAAATAAGAACTGGTGTTCAAATATTTAAGTCAATGTTATTGGATATGTCAGGCCGCTTAGTTTTGTCTGCAGAATAAGTAACTATATCAGTCACAGAGTAGCAGTGCCAGCATCTCATATCCTTGAGGTCTCCACAACAACAAAAGGTTATCGCTCGATTCGCACCACCCATGGGACCCGTGCAGAGAAGCGAACGAAACATGGGTAAGACGAAAGTCATGGCAAACGTCCTCGTTGCACCGATACCGGTGCAACACTACTACCGATCGAAGTTCTTGGCTAATTGTTTATCTTAGTCAGATCGTGCATCTAGCTAGATCCAACTTCTACAAAGACGTCGCCCGAAGGATCTATCTCGTCTAGGCAGCCTTCAAGATGTATAGCGTATCTTCTCGTCCAATTAACTCGGTGTCTATTAAGACAAAATTCTGTAACCAGTTCAATAGAAGAGTGTTGCTCAGGAAGCTTTGCTCGGAAATTTATCTACGTGATAAAATCCGGAATGAGGAAATCCATAAAATTACTTATGTCACCGACACTCACAAGTGGCAAGGGGCGTGATTGAAGACAGTATAACCAACCGATTATCGACCACGTCCTAGAAATGACATACAGTATCGACGACCTGGGTTCAGGACTGGTAAATCTCGCAGGGCATCCGCTGCACTGGATGCAAGCTGCTCGGGACCAGTCATTATTGCTTAGTAGGGAAGACCAGCAACAGCATTTTGTTACTCGTCGTCTTGAATTTAAGAGCTTCGCTTGAGATTTTTTTGCTCCTGAAAAGTGAAGTTTTCATCCAGAAAAACGTATAACAAATATCAGTTTTTGTTGATTACCACGTAAATAAAATGACCGCAAAGTTACGTTCGTTAAAGCTGTTGGCGATTGCCGAATGCGGCTTTCTCAAAACATCGGGCTGTAGACGATGCCAGTGGCGACTGCCGCCGCACTCCAAGTCTCAAATACCGGTTATATGACCGCAATACGCCTCCACTGCGTTTCTCGGATACCGCTGTCGAGACGCTTTGTACGCAGTCCATGGCTGGCTTCGTGCCTATTGACCTCGTTGAAGACATGGCAAAAGGAGCGATGTATTTGATACAAAAGCAGGACGTAGTACCTTGTTGGGTCTTTGGTAGGAGCTTAACATGACGGTATGACGTCAACCGTTCGGCTCGTCGGGCTTCACGACTCTCGACAAACAGACAACGAACGAATACGTGAAGTCTCGCTTTACAATATTGTATCTCTAGATCGAGAAAACCTTTGCGGATCAATAAAAACAAAAACTTTTCAATAAACTTATTGAGTTCGTTTTTATAAAATTTTATAGAACTGAATCAATGCTCTATAAATCAGGACGTCATCGCCAGCGAAGAAAACAACAATGAATAGTCGATAAGTTCTTATTTTAATTGGTTCATTGATTGAAACAGTAGCTATTATTAACAAATATCAATGGGAAACAACTGAATTAAGAAACAAATATTACAACTTTTAAATTATTTTGATATTGTTTTTTTGGTGTGTGTCAAGCTGTCGTGCTTATAATACAGTTAAAATAGTAAAATATATGATATACCAAATTAGTTTTATTATGTAAAGTTTTTAAAATTATTCTAGCCTTGAAGACATCCAACTGGTAGCGCCCAGGAAACAGAAATAGGCACGGAATCCCACTACTTAGCTGTTAATTCAATTCATTCGTTTTCAAAGTTGCAAGCTTGATGGCTTCTCGGTGAGAGAACAAGCATCCATTCTACAACCGTGCACTGTATTGTATTATGAATTGTATTGTTGTTAACATAGGTAATTAGTTTTATACTACACCTGCTCGGTAAGTACTTGAAAACGCCTGTAGAATGTATATCCATTGTTAGCGCGCTGTACGGGAGTAAAACTATGAAAATTCATAGCTAACAAGATGTTAATTTTTTCGGATAAGTCAGTACATGTGAAAAGACAAAATTATACTGTCCACTAGATTTTACTCTACATTATAAACCAGGGGTTGAGCTGCCTTTTTTTGTTTTATCTGAATTGTCATTGTGCAAAGTTACAAGCTTCTGAAAAGGTCGTCTAGGAGTGCTAGTGGAGATTTGATAATACACATTTTTCCTCGTAGTTACAAATTAGTAAGTACTCGTAGTAAAAGCGAGATTCCTACCTCTTGTATAAAAGACTCGTCTAGCACCTCTTGCCTCAAACTACACACCCGTTGGTAATCAGTCACTTTCTTCCCTCAGTGAATCAGGTACATAAAATTTTGTTATCAAGCGAGAGCAACATGATTTTTTTATTACTAATTGTAATGTATATCTTCCACGCACGCTAAACTCTAGGCCGAACGTGTATACTTCCGGTTAGGCAGCGCATATTGGGTGGACTCTGATGTAGTACACTTCATATACTCTCGTTATCGATACTTATTTGCCCGTTTCCAATCGAAGTTATATCGTTATTAACACAATGAAGCCGCACACCGACCGCCGCAGCGCGCGGCTTGCCGCAACCCGACGTGTTCGAAGGTGAATTGCGTATTGTTTGACACCCGCATACAACATGACTTTCGAAAACGACTTTAATTTTTCGACGAATAAGGTTTTATTTAAGCGAAATGCTAGTGCCGTAAATTTCGTTTAAATTTCGACTGTACGTCATTGAGTTTACGTAGTGTTTCCCAGTTTCGCGTGGCATTATATAGGTAGCATACGGGCGCTAAAAGCGTTTCGCAGTCGTCCGTCTTGCGTATCGAGCGTTGAGCAAAGGAATGCCATCAACTAAGATAAGGCTGCCAGCGGGCGAGGCGAATGCTGACTCTCGCAGAATCGCGCGGGACATTTTAATCTTACTCCTTCATTTTACGAGTTACTAGTGAGTTTTGTTTATTTATAGACAGTTACTTAATTTAACCTTATTAAATATAAATGGACAATGGGAGGAGCAAAAGTCCAATAGCGCCCTTTGAGAGAAGCCTAGATTTATGCTGTAGTCGCGTTATTATAATGATATCAAATCCCAATTAGGCGAACCTGATACTTTCTATGAGATGGTAAAATGACTTAACTAATTTAACCTATGATACTAAAATACATTTTCATAATTGTAACTACAAATCGTCACAAAATTCAATCATCACATGAGTCTGACAACCCACGAGTGACCTATAAAAGGGGTAACATTAAAGACAGTATACGTAGGAAAGGCAATGTCGCATAACGATTCAGAGACATTCCATTTACGAACACTCGTACTTACGTACTCTGTATCACATTAGTTGCGGTATTGTGATACGAGTAACCTCGTATTTCTAACACAGGAACAGGGACTCCGCGTTCATATGTGTAATACTTCGAACACCCATGTACATACGTGCGGGGCAGGTGTGTGTATTTGTCGTCACACAAATGCTTTTATGTGCAGCCACGTGCCGTCACGTCCTTGGCAAGGCCATCGACCTCTTTTACAAAAAGAAAAACGACGAAGAAACAAAACGCTTTTTGCTCTGATCCCACCGTAATGTTTGTTTTGATCGTTTTCAAGTAAACGATCCAGCGTAGTTTGTTTTGAATACTTTTGTGCGTTGGGATCGATTAGGTCGTTACTTATTATTTATGATGATCCCATAACAGAGAGATTCAAATGGGTACTCAGTCGGTAGTTTTGTTTTCAAAATAAAATTGTACAAAGACTCTTTGATTTTAACTTCTTGTTAGCAAAGATAAATAAACAACCAATGGAAGAGTTTCCACAACAGCGTAGAACTAGAGATTGTTTATAAAAATAAGTCGTTTCGAAATCTCTCAAGTTGATTTGTAACCACTCAATCTATCTTTATTATATCTGGAAAACTAAGTTGAAAGTCTGTGCAGTATTTTGTCACAAATATTTCTGAAACGATGCGATAGCAGCAGAGGTAGGGTTTGTTTGGCCTTTTGTTCTATGCACAATGTCGTCTCAACGTCCGAAAGTGGCCGTGAATTCATTTACACCGAAAAAGATTTGTATCAAGCTTATTTTGAAAATAAAGAACACACTTATGAACGATCCTAACTGCACGCATGCGACGGCTTCTTAATTACTCTATTTTAATGTCATTAATCGATCTATCTTTGGGAGACTAACAAATATGTGGATAAAAAAACTCTTTCTACTAAAACATTGTAAACGGAGAGAGAGAGAAAACACTTGGTTCAACTAATGCCGTGAAATCCGACAAGACTTCATTAAAACTGTTACTGATGTGCCAAGTATGAATATTATTTTCGGAATTGAATGAATAATTGTATAGTTGTATCTGCTTTGGTAATAAATTATATAGGAAAGGCTACAAATGGCTACTTGTTGCGAACCACTGCCCTTTGGTCCCTGCCCGTCGTCTAATTGTATTCAGATTACGACGGAAAAGTGATAAATCTTTTCGAGTCAAGGTCACCCGAGGGTTCGATAGCCCATTCACCCCGTTCTCGTCTGCCCCCATCTAATGGTGCGGAGGTTCTTTCCCCGCCCTCAACACTCTTAAAATATGATGTTAGGATGTCTTTTTCGATTAAAAAAAGTATTTTGAAGCATGTACTATTTAGAAACTGTCCTGAAGTTAACCGTGATTGCTGACTAAAATAAATTCAGTTTTATTGCACGTTATAGCATTCCTTAAAATTTATTGCCACTGCATGCAATAATATTTTAAGTGCAGTATTAAATTACAGTGAGGGTATTTCATCACTTGGTTTAATAATCTCCCCACGTGTGTTATATGTAATAAATAACTTCTCACCGCGGCTTTATATACAAGCTGGATTCACTAGACAGGTCTCATTTAACGGGCCAGATTCCAGGACAGTGTATGTATGTAAGACAAGAGGTGGCCTAGTTTAGTAACTTATTTGTACCCATAGTTTGAATCTAAAATGCCTTTAGAAGATCAATGAACATTGTGCTCAAGTTCACCGTAAAGTTTTACACATTTAGTAATCTACTAGCTAGGACCCACCCCAAACCCTGTTATATACCGCCTTACATCTAACTAAACAGACGTCATCGTCGCCGAGACGTTGTTTACAGACTCACTCCTTGTCGCGCAGTTGAAAGGGAAAACGAGATTGGATTTATCAATGAATTCTAAAGGATTCCTTTGATTTGCTCAATTTATGTTATCCCTTTTGCGAACTGACTTTGGCGGTTTTTGTCGGTTTAGTTTCACGTTGCGAGAAGATGGTGTGTTTACTTACGACGTAGACTATAATTATTATATGACTAGCTTTTGACCGCGTGGGCTTCAGCAAATTATCCCACGAAAACTACTTGTTCGATCAGGATTAAAAAGTAACCTACATTCTTATCAGACCCTTCTGTTATCGCTATACTAAACAAGGCGTCATTCTGACTCTCCGTTAAGACTTAAAGGAAGGAACAATAGACAACAGCGGGTGTTGGAGCGCGGGCGGAGGTGTCTGCATCAAGCAAGTCCCGTCCCGTCTTCGCGTCGTGTTGATGCCAGATCGCTTGAATTTGATCTAAACCTTCTTCAGGAATCAATCCGTTTCGTAGATTTTGAGATCATCGCGACAGACATACGCGTCGGAGGACTGCGTTTAATAGTGTGTAGTTTTAGTGATTATAAATGTTCGGTATGAAATATTTTCACATGATTATTTTGCACACGAAATCGAAGTTCTTACAGATATGCACACTGATTAAAAGTGACTCTCATCGGCATGGGTTGATTAATTTCATATCAAGAGTATGTCTCTAATTGTTTAAAAATACATAATACTTGGTTTCACTGTCGTACATGTGTCGGCTTTGTTATGTCTGTAAATCATTTTGATGTTTTAGATAAGTTTTTGGCTTGAACTGTCGTCCTATTCGATGCCAATTTTATTTTTTAACATAACACGATGCATTGATTTATTGCTTACTTTTGCCACATGATATAATAACGCCTATGAACACGAATATCATCATCAGAATTGAAACGAGCCGGGTGGTGTGGATTTACGTTCAACATATGAATTGGTGAGCCTCGACCACAACAATCGGTTACCGGTCACAAATAACACTAATTGAATATCCAGTTCCATTGCTTTCATCTCCGAGTATCATGAATATCGGAGAGCGACAGGAGAATATACTCTACTGTTATTAATTAACATTTATGCATCAGAGGATTGCAATGCAATTAATTAGACACTTCCACTGTCCGTATTTACCATCCGCATATACATATATGTCTGTCCTTTGATCCGGATGGAATGCATGTCCACTAACCGATATCCAACCAAATCGGACCTGTTATTAATAGTCCAGTCCGTTGTGTTATTATTTATCATAGTTTTGGAAATTGTGGACATGATATCGCGAATAATTTTGTTGATGTTAATGTTTATCTATTCTGCACGGAACCCTCGGTGCGCGAGTCCGACTCACACTGTACCGTTTTTTTTATATCGCAGTCGCTTAGATGATTTAAAAAACTCTTGTGCGCAGATTGGTCAGTGTGTTCTAAAATGCATTTTGCTGGAAAAATACTTGTCTTCTATGTAACACAAATTGCAGCATCCGCAAGGTGAAAAACTGTTTAAGTACATAATTCTGGTTTGTGAATATTAATTAGTGCAACAGGGCACGAGCGAACACTGTTCAGTGCCGACGACGAAGCGTCGTCGGTAGTTGTGATACTCCCAACTAGGCCGCTCTTGTTAACACCATTGTCTATGCTCTGTTTATAGTTTGTACAACGGTTAGTCTGTTCTCATGTCCGTTTGCTAAATAAAGTATTCAAACCATTCGTTTGTCACGGACTGTGGACAATATTAATCCCGCTGATCTAGGGCTCGTGACATTTTCCGTGGTACATGCTGTTACACTTACGTTTACTCGTTTAAATTTTTGTTTGCCTCGATCTGCTGCAGCGTGTGCATAGGGATTGTATTTCATTCATTTCAATAATAGCGCAAGATATGTAATTTGACTATATACCGGATATTGTCTTGTAAAATATGTTTGCTCAACAGCAGTTGACGTTTTCAGAGTGATAATGATTGAAACAAATTAGTTTGCCCCAAAACATCAGTGTTGTGTTCCGGTATGAAAGGTGGCAGAGCCATTGCCTCATTGGCTTGAGACTTCGGGGTGAGCATGCTTTCCATCCAACGGCCTTGTTGTCACGTACCATCAGGTAAGATAAAGGCCAAATGCCATTATGCATAAATATATTTGCTCGACCGAAACCGCATTCATCGTAATTACTTCCAGATTTTGTTACGTCTTTCTTTATTAAACGTTTTCGTTTTTGGAATTTGAAAAATAATTCTGATACTGTTTCCTTTTCAAAAATCATAATTACATAAAATACACCCTGCCATAGTATATTTGGGATTTTGGGGACAATAATTACTATATTGCTTTGCCATAGTAACATACAATATATTACGAAGGCATATTAAATAATTGATACACTTCGTGATATCGCTCGTGCGACATAATTGCTAATTAAACGCCTGCGGGGATCGCTAGTTGTATCACAAGTTTCTTATGACAATAGACAAAGCGTGCAATCTTGGAAGCAGACAGTTTATACTTAGGGTCCCGTGATATGTTTTTGTTAGCCAGGTATACACACAAGAAGGTGATACCGATGCAGAAAAATTATTTCGGTTGGATGAAAGCTAAGTGAAAGGAAACCGGTTTTGCAATGTGAAGGGCAGGAGTAACTGCCACTTTAATATCTGCCTGTACCTTAAATATTGCCGCGGAGAAAATGTACTTCTTTTTAAAACGAGCCCGTGAAAAATATCTGGGGAGACTTTTTATATAAAAATGGAGCATTGAAACCACTGTTAACTGTGGGAAAGGAAAGACCTCGGACTCTGTGTAGCACGCACGCGGCGCCGTGACAGGCGCTGCCCTTGACAGAGCGGCATGTGCCTGGTTTCTGTCGTCCGCCTACATGCCGCGCCACGACATGGGCCTGTCTCACAGATTGTGAAGCTAGACTCCACTAACCGTTCTTCCAGCAACATTGTTGACGAATGTATTTTTTATGTACGTAAGCAGTCAGGAACTGAAATGTGCAGCTGCTGCTGTAATATACTCGTTTAGAATTTAATGGGAAAGCTTCCTAAGATTGTACTTATCACAATCTTTTTAACTGTAATTGCTAGACACTTGAAATTGTCACCGAGTGTCTATTAATAGCCGCTAAAACAACAAATATTTTTTTATCACAATGAAAGTTCATACATAAAAGAGTAAACATAAAATAAATACGCCATGTTAATATACGGTAGTACGGAACTCTTGCACTCCGCTTCGCACTTGGTCTTGTTTGTATTTTTTTACAAAAAGAGCTGGATGTGAGGCTGCAGCCAGAATGATTAATTCCTATCGTCGGAGAAAAATTTATATATTAATCAAATTGAGTAAAGTTCATTATTTATTCAAAAGTACTTTTCCAAGATTAATTTATACTTGTTTTGTAACTTCGTTTAAACTATTTTTATTAATGTGCTATTTTGCTTCAAAACAATATGTGGCTTCACTTAACATATTCTGCTTACGAATGTTACCTGTGGAGTTTCATTGTTCTCCAGGTATAGTTGTGTTCTCTGCGCGAACGTTTGTTAGTGCGCGAGGCGCGCTATTTTCCTCGAGGCAGACGAATGTCGGTCAACCCAGAGCCGAGGCGATCCCATTACCGTGACTGCAGTCATTAAAGGTCGCCGTAAACAAATAGATATATAGGTGGGCGAGTATGGCACACTGTTATCTATGATTCACCGACCGGCGCCTCGCCGTCTGTCCCTCTGTCTGATCGTGCCGGCACTCGATAAAATGGGCCACCGTGATGAGATTAACACGGTCAGCTGTAACCAACCTAGCATCTTGTAATACAGACCACAATCGAAACAAATGCTAGACCGTACGACGTCATATCTGCCTGCAGCATGACCTGACAACACATTTATGTATATGTATATATCTTACTATCTGATTGATGTATTCTCCTTGATAAGATGGATGTTATTGTCCTAGCGTTATATATTATCGGCTCGTCATTATACATTAGCAACAATGTAACACAAACGTAACGTAACCGTAACACCAAATCGACCTACATAAAAGCCTGCAATACCACTTTCGTCGTCGCAAATCACTGCCGGCCCGTATCTCGGCCTCGGTCAATGCGTTGCGTGCATGTCGTATGCACATATACGGATGCAATAAAGTGCATCGAGAATTCGCAGACTAGCGGTGTACGCGGCACACGTGCCATGTTGAAAACGAAAGTGATCCGATGCGTCTCCCCGCCCTCGGCTGATGTGCTCCGAGCTTAGTCGGGGCCCGCGTTTGTGGGGGTATATTCAAATGGTGCACTAGCGAGCGAGCGAGTAGCACCGCGCGCCCCGATCGATCACATATGTGTACCACATGCAGTCATTTAACTATACGTACGAGTACGTTTCGCGCGGGCCATGTGTCAAGAACAGCTAAAATCGAGAGTTTCAGTGAGCGCGCATTCAGAATGGATAGGCCCAATTAGCTTAATTATTAGTTCAACAGTTTCACTCGCAATATCTGCGTCACCTAATCGACTACTGTTAATATGAATATTTCAGCCCTATTGACCGCATGAGTTTTGTAGGAGGGAGGAGATTGGCCATACACAGCACAATTTCCAGGTTGTTATTAAATATGTTCAATTATCTCTCGACACCCACGGGAAGCTATCATGTGATTGAAATCACTCGGCAATTCACAAGTTAATTGAATTTTCCTTTGTAGAGGATAAATGTGATAGCTCTACTTATATATTTTGGGTAAAGTATGACCCTTGACGGTATCACTTGATCAAGTATAAATAAACGCGTTAGATTATATATTTAATGGGCACAGATTATGCAATGATTATTGTACATTGACTGAGCATTATGTTGCATTGTTGCAGGCACGCAGAACGTACCGATGCCGCCGCGAACGTCGTCGTCGCTGCCGGATGGCAGCGGTGGAGCGGCACGGGGCGCGGCGGGCGGCGGTCCGCCAGGCCCAGTTCCTAGCCCCGTGCCGCCACCCGGGCCCATGGTGGCGCAACCCTACGGACACCATCCCTACAAGACACAGCACTATCCGCCACCTCAGCCCTACGGCTATCCACCTAGGAACCACCACCCGTACCAGTACGGCGGCTATCGTCCCCCGCCGCCGCCACATCCCCCACAACACTATCCGCCACTCAAGGTACGTGCGCGCGTGTGTACATTGTGTTATCCAAAGTGTCATACAAATAGATACCATCATTGTGAATGCATTGTGGTGCTTGATTACAGCCTGGGCAGGGTCGACACATGGGTCCTCCTGGACAAGCGGGCGGCGGGCAAGACGGGGCGATGCCGCCGCCGACGGCACCTGGTGAGTCCCACGACAACGGGCCGGCAGCGCCAGCCACCGCGCTCGTCACCACGGGCCCAGACGGTGCACCGCTCGACGAGGGCAGTCAGCAGAGCACGCTCAGTAACGCATCAGCAGGTACCGTCGCACTAGTTGAACACTACATCACACTTGCAAGTGGTAACTAGAGAATCACACTAGAGTGTCATCAAATACAAATTGCAGCATCAGGTGAAGAGCCGTGCGGGACGCCGAAAGGTCGCAAGGATTACGGTCCAGGCAGTGCGGCACCGTCGCCTTCGCCCGGTGGCGGGTCGCATTCATCGGTACACGACGACTACGACGCATCGCCGTCGTCGTGGCCGCGGCCACCGTCTAGTCCCGTGAGTCTAACATTTACACCTTAGCTAGAGTGAGTAAGTGACTGATCAGACAACTAACTCATGATTGTGCAATATTTTATATTTATACAACAGATTCGACCTCTTACACTACCACTAGGGTGGAAAGTCTATGAGTTAACGTCCGTTGATATCGAACCATTCCTCCGCTATTCTCACATACTAGACACCCCCCTAAATACGCCGATACCATCAGTTGTAATGTCACAAACTTTACATTCATAACACACATCTTACTCGCTGCGTGTTAATCGTAACGCATTGAAACTCAGGATCTGTTTAATGTATTATGTGTTAAGTAGAGAAACGCAGGCAATGCATTTTATCTGTCATATATTTCAGGTATTTAACAGTCACATACCGCCGGAGTCCTACAGATCAAAGGTTTATATCAAGTTAAAGATCATTAGCATGTGTAGTGCTCGACGCGATGGATAATTTACATTATTTAACCCGTGTAAAAATGCATGATAGTCTCGTATCTTTCTTGCATACCTACAAATTGCATACTGCAAATGCAACTTACATTTTAAAAAACTATTTTATGCATCACAAAAGCCAAATTAAAAAGGAAACCATCTTCCTATATTAAGCTTCAGCTTGAAAAATACTAGTTATGAAGATAATCTGATTCGCTTTCCGCTAAATCCAAAATTTCTGTCTGGTGTTGGCCTGTCGCTTTTATCTTATTAAATAATTACTTCCTACATTGAGTGTGTAAGAGACGCGACTTAATAGATGTTCGCTATTGACATCAATTCTCGTCCAGCATTGTTTTGTTTTTCAAATATATACTTTTATTATTATAACTTCATAAAATTACATTCATAGATTGCGTGTGTTACTGCTCTATCACTTAAAGCGCTGTTGGCGCGTAAACAACAAATAAAACATCCATTTCTAGCATGTCGCTAAATGTCATATTTTGAGTTAAGTAGATTTAGAGTAGTGTAATTCATTCGATTTCCTTACGATCAAATATGGTGTGGCTTGATGTTTATATTGGCTAGATATAAAGTAGCAAGTAAACATTAAAATTATAAGTTCATTACACACGACACCGTTTTATACATGCACAATTTTTTTATAAATCTGAATGTAAGATATGTAAAATATACCGAGATTTGTGAATACGGCGAATCAGATTCGATCATCAGTAAGATAATACTCAGTGTTAAATCAAACGTCAAAGTTTTACAAGTCTCGGATTTCGTTTGAAATAATTCGATGTTACATTTTTATTGATTCTATAACTATACACTTTTTTTCAGAATATATTCAGCTGTGCTAATTTGGATATCGCGAAAGTATAATTTCTTATTCATGCAGGTGGGGGATATTAAGTAAAGTTAGGGCATCTATTTTGAAATCGACAGCTCCTTGTTGGTTGGATATACAATGTAGTTGTATTCAATTAACAAGTCAGCATAGATTATTATGATATATATAAATATTTGATTCTGTTCTCGTTTACCTGACCTGCGCAGCGAATTGTACTCATTGCTTGCGTGAAGTGTTTATTGCCGATGACAGTGACGACAACTCTAGCGGGAATGTATACCGTCTGTAGGGTCGGTGGGCAGGTGATGAGGGTTAGGTCAGCAAGTAGACCCACGGGGAGCTGGCCCCTCCACGTGACTATTTAGCCGACATAACCTTATCATCTGCAATGTAAGTATACGTTGTCGCTGGAGTTGATAACGCACGTGACAGTCCTTGGCAAGCTAGAGCGAAAATAGCAGGCGGGAGGACGGTGAAGTGGTTACAATACTTGGGTATTAACTATTACTAATTGGGTGTATGATGAGGGTTCTCTGCGCCAGAAGTCGGACTCGCTGGGAAAGCTGTACGAGATGGACGATGCGCCGGAGCGGCGGGGGTGGGTCGAGCGTCTGCTGGCGTTCATGGAAGAACGGCGCACGCCCATCGCGGCCTGCCCCACTATCTCCAAGCAGCCGCTCGATCTGTACCGTCTGTATCTGCTGGTGCGCGAGCGCGGTGGATTCGTCGAGGTGCGTATTTAAAAAAACACTACCTAACACACTCCTACATACCCACAACAATGAATGGAAAAAGAAATGACAGATCAACATTACAATCGCTTTTTTATCACAAATAACTTTCGTCTCTTGTAAAACCGACCAACAACCTGTTGTTTTTCTGATTTTATCTCGGCCCTTGAATACAAATCCTTTCAAAACGTCATTGTTGAGACATTAACGTGTTCTTTGCCTTAGTTTGGATGGCTTCACCCTGAAGGTGTTATTAGTTCAAAGTCAAATGTCTACTGTTACTGTTGGAAACAAAAGTTTGTTCTAAGAAACTTTTGGATAAAACAAAGGAGCTTTTGTATCACTTTAAAAAATACGGACTAAACGTAATATTAAATCATAGGCTTATTTATAACTTTTTATTGGTGCTCCTAACTTTATTAAACAATGTAAATTTAACAGGCAGTGTAACGTTCATGTATAAATAGCTCCATTGTTATGGCTACAGGCGCACCAACCTCAGGAGACGAACTGAAACGTAATTTATATATAGGCATATTTCAATTTGTAGTGAACAAGAAACTAAAATTATATTCTTGTCGTGTTCAATATGTAAAGGTAGGAAAATGAATGCTAAAAGGTTTGCAGTCCAATTTAGTTAAGAACGCAAACACATGTATTCTTGAGCATAGCGGTGCCAGCGATGCTCGCGTCACCTTCGTATGCAAGTTAGACTAATAGACTTCAGCTGGGATTTATGTTAGTGCATGCACCGACCGACCGACCGCCTTTATGAGAAAAGGCGCCATAAACTGCGCGGGGTTTTAACGATAGTTAATAAATTTTTATCATTGGAGCGTTCGTAAAGGCAGCTTTGTACAATGTAACGGCAGTAGTGAAGTAGATTGCCTGTGGTCGCGGGCGCCGGCGCACGTACCCACGCCGCCGAGATCGCTTACAGGAAAATTATTGGAAAATCGTCGGCATGGTGAGGTTTCCACTCGTTAAGAACGCGAAGTTATCGCATTTCCCAACTGTAAACCTTCGCACTTTATGTTCCCTAAGTAAATGTCGACTCGTGCGCTAGTTATTTGCTCAAACTTAGAAACTCAAATGAATTGCTATTCGTTTTGTATTGGAGCTGATTATTCTTTCATTCGGTCATGATATACATGTTTATTGTTGAGGGATCTAATGAATCGTAAATCCGTGGGATTTTAAACATTGCCTAAACAATCGTGATATTCTATTCTAATCTTTGAACGTTGAAACAATTTCAGGTGACGAAAAACAAGACGTGGAAGGATATAGCTGGTCTCCTGGGAATCGGTGCGTCGTCGTCGGCCGCGTACACCCTCCGCAAGCACTACACCAAGAACCTCCTCGCGTACGAGTGCCACTTCGACCGCGGCGGCATCGACCCACAGCCGATCATCAACCAAGTCGAGGCCTCCACAAAGAAGAAGAGTGGGAAATCTAACAGTAATCCTAGTGCAGGTAAATATGATTCTAACATATCTTAATGTGCCTACAGTTTTTCATAACGGCAACAGTTTTAGCGACAATAACTACATCGGTGTTTCTTTACGGATTAAGAACGCAATCAACATCTTTATCGCATACGCAATGAATTTAATAAGTGAGTTGTTTGTTCATCTATAGTAGTTAATATAATTTGTTTGTTAACATAGCAGGGTCATCAAATTCTCAAGAATCATTCCCGGGCGGTAGTTCGACGGCGCCTGGAGCGCCTATGGACGGCTATCCCGGCCAATACGCACCTTACCCACCGCAACCCAACCAGCCACAAGGTAAGTCAGACGCGTCACATACGTTGTACACGGAGGGAGTGCGCTGTCCGAACGTAGACATCTACATAGTTGCGTGTGGGGGATAAGGGAATGTGTCTTAAGCCTAGCGAGCACTGCTATTGTTTAGCGAAGTGATTGTGTTGTTGCAATCGCGAATGTGATTTTAACATTACCTTTACACAGATACACGTGGACGCATCGCATTGCTCGATAGGCTACCAAATCGCGTAGACCGTTGTGGAACTAAGGTATTATTTTATTTACATTGAAGTCTTTTGCGATTTTATGTCAGAAAACCGAATTGACATAAGCGTGTTGTTGAACCGCCATTAGATATCTAACCGTTAATGAACTGACCTTTGGCCCCGGTGTCGGCTAGAGACATGCTCCCATGTGTCGTTGTGGTATGTTCGAATGTGCGCACTCCCTGTAACTCGCTTCTACTCAACTGTACAGTGTGATGATATAGTTTCAAACCTAGAAGAGCACCGTGAGGTCGCACAGCATCTCTTATTAAGTCTTGCCTACACGAGAAATATTTTAATGCTGTTTTATCGCTTTTAGTCAGCACTAAATTAAAACAAATCGTCGTGACCAGCGTTAGAGCAATCATTTTTATTGATTGTCAAAATTGTTCGATTTTATTATGTGCGTGAATCTATTTCTCGTCGTGGGTATTTGCTGTAAATGAGCTAGTAATAGAACTAGGTATGACATAGACGCCGTAATCGTGCGACGGAGACAGTACACGACATGGGGCGTGCGATGCTTGTTCTCTTTTTTTGTGCAATATTGGTACTAACTTCGTATCTAACAAACTTTTTGAATGTTGACTTCACAGCTAACAAATTCGGCTCATTGGCTTTCCACTAATCTTAACATTACACCATACCATAGAGGTAATTAGTGTTGATTTTTGTAAGTTCGAGAGGCATAATAATTGATATGTCCAGCTGGTTACCTCTCGGGTATGTGTACTAAGCACCACTCATGTTCGGCTCTTCAACGTTGTGCACATTTAAATCTGCACGCATTTATGTAGACATGACCAAGCTCAGAGACGCGAAACGCGGTTTCTTAAGGACAGTGGCTTGTTTTATACCCCGCCATATGTGAAGTGCTATATCTCGAGCTAGCTATGAGCTTGGTCATCGTTGCACTGGAGACAGAGGCGAATATGTGCGGTGTATATCTTCGGGTGTTCACACCATATGACGAAAATGTGGTCGTAGGCGGTGGGCCGGGTGGTGACAATCTAGCCGCCTCCAACCCGTTCGACGAGCCGCCGGGGCCCAGAAGACCCCCAGGTACTTAACCCTCACACAATTTATACTATTACATCGTAATGACGAGTCTAACAACTCGATATCATATATGCATGTACTATGATTTACGTCCAGGAATTTTATATGGTCTTCCCTAATGTTTCAATGTGAAATATTGATTGAGTCACATGGGACTGTGATAAAAACAGACCGCATACATTTACGTCATGATTTTAGAATTTTTATCAAGTGAAGAAATAATTTTTTGAATTTACGATAGCCTCTTTTATTTTGGTCTCGATACTGTTGAAGACTGGACCTATCTGAATTACGAACCAATACCTCAATGATGAATTCATGGGACTAAAAGGGGAGGTAAAACTGATCTACGATTGAAACAACGTGTACAGTTTCAAATAGTTACTAGTTTAAACATTCACTTTCGGTGACAAGATTATGTCAGTTAACCGTCAGATGGCATCCTTCGTGTAGGAAAAAATATGAAGAACTAGTAGTAGTAAGTATCCTTTGTTCATTCCTATAGAAAGGGCTAAACAACTGAAACAATGATTAATACTAAACTGAAATTATGCCCTAAATTGGTCCCATAATTGTAGGTAAGCACACCCCTATGCCCTTCATATCATCATCGAAATGATAGCGCAGTGGAAGACATTGTAAATCTATTCCGCGCCTCTAATTAATAATCATAAATATAACTCCAATACCCTTATACATGTTGCCTTTTGGTACTGTTGTAGTCACAATTTATATTCATCCCTACGGCACAAGAGATAATTATCGCTGCGAAAAAGACGTAAATAACACAATTATATCAACTTCAAGTAGTGCTTGTTGATACGTTTTTGTTCCCATTTGGTTAATAATTGTCAGTGAAGTTAAAGCTTTTACAATTTAATAAATTTGGTAATATTCAAAAATCTATTAGTAAACCATGGAGTTGTAAGAGCATAATAAACGAAATAGAACATAAAGGTCGGTCACAACACACATAACACATTCAATGCTGAACATGAGAACCATCATACAAAGACGGATCTTGTGCTACGCGGGCGCTATTTGTTATATGATGTTCATAACCAATTAATAGTGACGAATCTCAGCTATCTCCATATATACTGGGTAATGTTTCCGCTTGTTTCCCACCTCTTATGATTTGCGAGTCTCGAACGATATAATGCCATAGGTGCCATTATTTTGTACCTACTTGTGCATGGTGTTTTCCATAACAGTGCAACCGTCCTAACTGCATGGATCACATTTTGTTTTTCATTTAAATAAAAGTAGATTGCATATAATCCAAATCATGGAACCGGTAGTTAATAGCTATTATGATTGATTTCCAGGTTACCAACAAGGCTACGGGTACGAATATGGATCTCCTTACCCGTCCAACCGACCTGTGTATCCGCCCTACGGACCTGAAGGCGACAGGTAAACATACTAACTCTTAAGGGCAGGAAAAGCCTCCAGCTATATACTTGATTCGCTAGTGTGACATCATATTATCGTCGCGTGAAACAGTATTACCGTATGTATTTCTCGGTGTTGCCAATATAATTTTTTCCTAACGTTGGTAAACCGGTAACTTTTGCAACGAAATTGAAGCGTAAAATTCTAGAAATATATAGTGTTGCCAATATAATTTTTTCCTAACGTTGGTAAACCGGTAAGTTTTGCAATGAAATTGAAGCGTAAAATTCTAAAAATATATACTCAATAGAAGTACCTGAACATTATGAAAGGAAAGAAAAACTGTAAATGAAAATCAACTCATCAACTCTATTTGTAATTACTCGCTCGAATTGGGAAAATCTGTAATTCGCGAAGCAGATCGCAAAATACCTAGTACTATTTGTCGTTTAGTCTACCTCGCTACCAGTCCTCGTTGCTGAGACCCCTTACTGCAGACGAGTAATTAAAAAATAACGAATTTTCCATATCGAACGAAAATCTAGAAATAGAATACTCGTATCGCGTCAAGCGAATCAAGAATAGAGCTGTTTTGGCGCTGCGTTCCGGTCTTTAGTTAAATTGTAAGTAGTTTGCTATGAAGCTTTTGCTAGGGGAGTTCAAAATTCCGCAAAATGAATGAGAAGGGCGTCGCTTATGACTATTGTATATAAAGAAAATATTTTAATATCGAATATCAATTTAAAATAAATAAAGCATAATAAAGCATATTTATTTTTCTCCACAAAGTTTGTACACAAATGATAAATCACTTAATTCTATGGTCTCGTAACTTTGTGAAGACTGGCTCCTGAACTAGGATCCCCTGTGCTACAGGAACCAGGTCTCCACCACCGGACATGTGTTTTTTAAGTGAAATATAGTATATTGTACATTATCTAATTATTAAAAAATAGTTTTACATTCCAAAATTTATATATAGTAAAAGAAGTGAGTGAGTGGGCTGAGTGTGTGTGTGTGTGTGTGTGTGTGCGCGCGTGGATTTAATATATTCTAGTTTCAGAGGGTGTAACCAAGGCTTCGGTATAATCGTAGTCCTTTGTGAGAAGCCAATTTGTAATTTTGTTTTTACATTGGTTCTTACAGAGCGGATATATATTTAATATTCTGTTAACGGTATTGTAAGCTTTAGGACCTATGTGTATGCTAAATTTTCGTGCAAAAGTTGTTTTAAATTTTTTTGATAGACATACTATATCATGTCGTCTTTTGGTCGTTTCGAACTTCGGGTCATATTTTTGCTTAGAGTGTTGTTTCATGATCGTGTAGAGAACGAATAACTGGCGGATCGACAGTATTTTGCAACTGTCGTATAGTTCTTTAGTGGGAAACATGAAGTGTCTGAAGGTTGCCACTTTCAGTATAGCTCTTTGCGCTACTTCTAAAGCCATCATATGCGTTTTCGCCGCCCCGCCCCATGCTGTTATACAATACGTGAGAATGGATTGACATAATGCAAAGTATACGGTGCGTATGGTATCGTAGTCAGCTATGTGACGTAGCGTTCGGAAAACGTATATTAACTTTCGAGATCGTGCTGTCAGATTCTCTATATGAGGTCGAAAAGTCAGGTTACGGTCTATTATTACCCCTAAGTATTTAATTGTACATACAGATTCTAGTTTGGGACAGTTGCAATTGATGTTTGAGTGACATGAGTGAGCAATTATTGATAGGTTAGTGTTGTATGGTAGTGAGATGTCGCGGATGGCAAAGGTTACAACTTTTGTTTTATCTGAGTTTATTGTGAGTAAATTGCTATGTAGCCATTTTAAAAGGAATTTTATAGAAGTAGACACGAGTATTTCAAATTGTAACCCCCTAACGTCATTGGTTACATAATTATCGATCCGGCAATCTCTTTATCTTTCGGAGGCGTTGGCGGCAGGTTCGATAACAAAAATGTGGTATGTCAGTCTATGTTGCCGTGTTTCTGGGAAGTTCTGCGACAGTTTTGTAACAAATTCAATTCAAGTTTTATTTCTTCATAATATTCTATTATATAAATTACACCTAATGATACAAAGGAAATAATCTCTTTTATTACGTTTTTATTTATTAAAACAAATAATGTGATAAAGGGTAAATAAATTCTAAATATGGCTACATTTGGCTAATGTTATTTACGAGTATAATGTTTTCCCTGTTTCTTGCACGTGTGAAAAGCACACATAGAATGCATTATACTTACATATCAGGTTCTCTTCCTATTTGCTTCCTATATTCCTTCTCAACAGTCACACAGAGTTCTCAATATTCTGACTTTTATTCAAAGAAGATATAATAACTACGGTTTATATATTTTCATGGTGTGGCAGGTCATGACGAATTTCAGTCAGACGTATTACATGAATGACTGAATTACATTCAAAAGTACATACCAAAAGCTAAGTGAGTGCCGTCTCTAGATGATGAAAGAAAAACTAACAATGCCTACTGTAAATCTGGAAGTGAATTGTGATCATGGAGAAAATTTAACTGCTCAACGTGATTAAATTTCTCACCAACAACAAGTTCTCTGAATCGTGAAGTGTGTGACTCGATTGAAGAAGACCACGCTTATTTGAAAAACGGATTCTGAAAATAGCTCGCGTGAAGAAAACATAACTTTCTGCATTAGTTAGGGTATCAGGTGCCACAATTTTGAGTATTCTTTACGACAATCTTTGAATGATTTAAGTCAGTGCAAGATGCTAAGTCGCTATCGCAAAAGCAGAAGAGTCGAGGCGCTTATGTGTGTCTGAAGTTGATTGTTGACGGACCTACGCCGAATAATGGAAAGAGTTTGAAAATATTCCTAAACAAAGTTCTCATAAAAATATATATATCGTAATCAGTCGGAAACGTTGTGATAACTAAAGCAAAAAGGTAGGACTAACACTTGAGAATGCTTCGAAGCCACATTAAAAAGACTGAAGAAAGCCATCAAGGCAAATAGACATGAAACACTAGCCGAGTTTTTCCCGCTATGAATCGCTAGTTTATCCACCCAAGTCCCAATCTTGATCCGAGTCATTATAGGGTTATTAATCCGAAGGATCCAGTCGGAGCCCTATTGTTGCGGCACACTTTTCGTCTATCTGTCAGAGGCTTCTAGCTCCTAAACAGAAATAAACAGATTTACACATTTAGTGCACTCATGTGGTACAATGTCAAAAATTATATTTTAAGGGGGCACCTATACATGAAAAGGGGATTTAAAATATGCATTACCTGGGCTAGTGGGGTGTCATCGAATAAAGCTCTTTAATTTCGACACGGATACGTGGTATTGTGAATATTTTCTCAAAATAACAATTCAAGAATATCTAAGTCACCGGTTTTTAACTCATGTATTTACTACATATATTCGTAGAATGTTTTAGAAGAAAGTGTATATATGAAATGAATATATTGTACATTAGTTATTGGTTACATTATTCATAGTTACAATCAGGAAGGATGGTATAGGCAATGGCGTTGACAAAACTACATAACCTCCGAAGAAGAGCGGCAAATGAGATTTGCTAATGTTCAGTCTTTCAAAACGTCATGAGATCTGCAGTGGGCGTTTCCGATATCTTGAAGACTACAATAATTCAGTACTTTGAGAGCTTTGATACCGGCCTGGAGAAGACGGCATACTGTATAGATGGCACAGTGGCAATCAGACGACAACAGCGAAGTTGACTCAATCACGGTACCCTGATGCACATCCCGCTCTTCTGGTGGATTTCAGTTCTTGTCACCAAGAATAGTTGTTCGACCATGCTGGTAAGGAAAGTGTACGCACCAGTCATCGCTAAACCTTTCTTAGTTGGTCTTTCTGCGTCTCTCTTTCTGCTCCACATGGTATCCTTGAGTGCGCAGACGACAGCACTGCCACAGAAATATTTAAGGCTCAGGCTGGAGAGCCTTAGCTCTTAAGGAGACAAAGGCTAAGAGAACTATCTAGACTTTAAATGCCGTTTCCGTTTGGCGCGACTCCAATCTGGTCCAATACAATGCCACCAGAAAAGGGGTGTCTATTCCCTCAAAAATAGTCAATTCCATCTTACTTCAAATGTCTGCAATGATCCTGTAGAAGTAACTGACCAGTTTGAGTAAATAATGTACTTCAGTACCAATATGAACTTCGGCCTCTACATTGAATCCCTGGCGCAAACGGAATATTAAACAGTGGAAAAATTCTCTAAAGGTACTTCACCGTTGGACCGCTTTTTACTTTGGGATGCTTCTGCCTAATATCAATTAGCTGCCATGAGGTTGAGTCGCGTTGCACATCGGCATAAAATAGACAGCCAAATGGAAAGTATGTGAGGTCGAATTACAATATCTTATTTCACTTTCTCCCTTCTACAATCGGTTATCCAGAAGAACGATAGGGTTCCACTCTTCCTTAATTGATATTCTACCGTTTCGCACGATATGTTTTGCTTATTCATTCAGCATGGGCGCTGCTAAGGTGTGGTTTGGCCTGCCGGCTTTCATGTTTGCCGAGTGCTAGAATATGGATCTCTTCAAGGCCGTTCTTGACCACATACTCAACCACAGGGGATAGGTCAAATGCGAGCCTATTCTCACGTTATATCAGTGATTTTAGTTCATATGTGGTTGATTAAATTATAAATTATGTTTTGTTGAGAAAATATTTTAAACATATAATTATTACAATACGAACGCATACACAAACGACTCGTCTCGATAATGTGACCGAGATACGAGGAAGAAAATTTTAGAACGATGAGACAATTTCAGCTCTATCTAAACTATTAAAAATTATTTCTTGATGTAATTAATTTATTAGATCTAGTGAGATTATATTGAGAAGGAAAAATAATTATAGTATGGAAAGTGGCTATAATTTGTCCTTCGACTACTCCAACTACAGGTAAAGATCTGAGACAAATAAGTACTTTGCACTGTTTATCTAAAATACTAGAAAAGGTATGTGAAGTTGTCAAATTGTTTAGATTCGTGTAGTATCTTCGTACCGTACAGTCAGGCTTTCGTACAGGCTTTTTTTACAGTTACAGCTTTTTTAGATGTTACTGGTAAAATATTAGTAGCACAAGATGCAGGAATGAGCTCGATTTTGGTTTTACTTGATTTTTCACGTGCATTCGATAGAGCTAACATTGCTTTTGTCTAAACTCTTTCTATGGGTTTGATATGGCGTCCTTAAACTGGTTTGACAGTTATCTGTGTAATAGATCCCAATACGTTGAAATCAAAGAAGCCAACGGTTTTACAATTTCATCGTCTACTGTGCCACAAGGCTAAATTTTAGAACCCTTGCTGAAATTTTCGAAGAATTACTTACGTAATTTGGTTTTTCAACTCATACATTGCAAATCTTATCAGTTGTAAAATGTAGTTAAACGGTAATTTATTTGTCAAATTAAATATATATCGTTTCGCTGACTAACGACTATATATTGAAGAAATAAAGGATAAACTATGCATTTCCACAACGACTCCACCTAAAAGCTCCAAAAATAATGCTAAATTTAGTTGTACCATAGTTAGGCGGAGTTGAAACTTAATATTATTCTCTCGTTTCCGATTAACTTGCCTCAGTACAAATGCACTAACAGTGTGTAGGTAAAGCCGCGTCCCTACAAGGATGCCGCCGCGCTGGACATGACGATACCCGCCTGACTGCGTAGTGGGAATGGGCCACGCGACGGTCAAAGCGCTTACGACCATCAAGTTGTGTTTGTTTACGTGGCAAAATGGAGTGAAAGGCCATCGTATGGTACTGTCGGAATATAAAATACAAGAATTACTTTTCGAAATTGTAAATAAAATGAAACTGAACATGCGAATATAAATCCTCCATAACTAATCTTAAGCATATCAAATCAAAAGCACTGTAAATATTATATGCGTGTAAAAAATCGAGAATGGGTCGTGCTGCTGGTGAAAACGTTTAGGCATGGATCCGCGCGCTTAAATTGTAAAGAATTGCTAGCTAAGAAGCATGTTAAAAATCCAATCCGTCGACGCGAATGCGGGTGCGAGGCGGGCACGCGGGAAGCCTGCGTTCAATTTGCGGTAATAGTTATAAAGACACTTACCTAGATGAAGTCATTCTCGACATGCAAAGGTGCGTTCGATGGGCTCCTGCCGTACTGTTGTAGCGCCCGGAACGCAGAGCTCGAAGCACGTACCTCGGACTCGAAGCTCTGGCCTCGGATGCTCGAAGCGTGTGCCGCGGACGCTCGAATCACGTGCTTCGGGCGCTTTCTTCGTCTCGTGCCTTGCAATATTCTGTCCTGAAAATATATATATATGATGGTTTATATACTTGATATACTACTAGTATTGACAGACGTTGGGGGGAATACCGGGACGTTAGCGGGATCTGGTGTAGCGGGCAATTAAGCGCTTGCTAATGTTATAGATAAGTTCAGATGTATTTACACATCACCAATTTCAATAACCACATTGTTATATATACAAATGTCGGTGTACAGTAATTTTCAAAATAATTAGAAATACCAAACCAAAAATTAACTATGTCAGCATAAAATTATGATCGTTTATGCTAATTATCCCACACGACCACTTTCCCACGGGAAAAAGTAGCCCATGATCCTTTCCATGGCATAGACTGACGTGCGTGCCAAATTTCATTGTAATTTGTTGTTCCGTTAATGCATCAAAAACTTGTCGTCGATGTAGACACTCTGAGCAGGCAGTAGAGCATCCTGCACCAGAATGTTGCGTTCTTTATTGTAATGACGTAGTTCTAGCGTAGGTGTTGCTCGTCGCATGAGTATGGGCACGACGGCGGATGGCCTGGCGGATGGCGAACCTGTCACCGTGAATTTCGCATTTATAATATTAGTGTGTTATGTAACAGTATCAGTCGTGTGGTCTCGGCTTTGGAATAAAACCACCCCATTACATCCCGCGGATGTCGTAAAAGGTGACCAAGGGAAACATCCAGAGGATGGGCAGCAGCATCAAATAAACAAGCGTGTTGACTATGGCAAAATATAAAGTAAAGTTTGGCGATATTTTAGGGAGGCTCATGTCTAACAGTGGACGCATGCTCCCGATTATAATGATATGACTGTGAAATTGTATAGTGAATGTCAAGTGATGTTTTTTTCTTTATTTATTCGTTTTAGAAGTTACGGCGGTGGCGGGGAGTACCGTTACGGCGGGTACGGCGGTGGATACCGCGCGGGCGCGCCTCCGCCGCCCGGCACGCCGCCGCCCGCGCAACCCTACCCCGACTATTACCGGCCGCCGCATCCGCAGCACCCTCCGCATCCGCAGCACCCTCCGCACTCTCCTCAGCAGCCCCCGCACGAGGTCAGTCCGCACAGCCACGTACAGTACAGCCTGGAACACAAAACACAGTACATGACTTCTACAGTCACTCTCTCAAACATGCATATTGATTTACAAAGGGATAGCTTTTGCCCGAGATTAAATATTTTGACCTAAAACATATTGTATGTGCCAAACATCATCCAAATCAGTTCAGCCATTTTTGTGTGATTGTCACAAACATACACACTTTCACATTTATAATATTAATATATATATAGCCTAATTAGGGCGGTGAAAAAATGTATAGATACTTTAACAATTGATGTAAAGCTATATTTGATAGGCATTGATAATGTTAATTTTTTTATTTATAAATCATACGACCCGGTTTCAAACCTTTTCAACCCAGTTTTACAATTAAGTGCGCCATGATTCCTTTCCATTTTACTGACATGACAATCTTTCCTTTGTCGGGTTTATAATCGAAATGTAATCGAATTTCCGCTGTCCGCATTTACTGTTATGTTTGTATGAAAGACCGACCACAAAATTTTGAGATATTATAAATATAGCTTTCCATCAAATTGTTGACGAAATGTTAGATGACAATTGAAATGTAGAATTTTAACGATACAAGCTATAAATGTGTTAGGTAGAACCTTTGAACTCTCTTTTTTTGTAATCAGAAGAACCTTACGATTTTTGTATTGTTGACTGCCTGAATATAGTGTCTATCGTCCTGCATGACTAGCATGTATGGAGTAGGTGTATGTATGCGATTTTGTGCTTATTATTAATATATACAGCACTATTATACAGGGCGATGTTTAAATAAATAATTGTGACTTGACAGGCACTAGGTATAATGATAAATATGCCCGTTTCATGTATTTTGGTGCGTTTAGTTCTAGATAAATTTTGCTTTAAAACTTTTTAGTGAGATTGGATTAGTCATTTTGAAACTGTTCATCGTGATAATATTTAGTTTTGGTTTTCTAATGACTGGTTCAATTCGATTGTAACCTCCATCAGTTTCATACTAAATTTCTGTTGCCATAATCTTTTAATATATAATAGCTGGATTTGTGCAGTAGCTATCTAAAAATAGTACATCAGATTGTGATGTCGCGAAATGAGTATCATTAACATACAACTTCACAGTGAAGCACAATTTTCATTTTAAATACTTTTTCGATTATTGTTCAAAGCGACATCTATGAACCATCAGCTGCGTAACTGCTATTGTAGCTTAACTATAACGTTGTAAATTAATTATATTTATTTTGCGACACTATTATTTCATAGGTAATTATTTATCAAAGCCAGCTATTCTATTTTAAAAGATTATAGCAACAGAAATTTAGTATGGAAGCATTAGGAGAGGGATAACGTTAAGTAAGATTCGCGAACAGTTGGATCTATATATATGTCTAGAGACAGTAGTATATAGACTCTGGATGTCAACGTATATATATAGTATGCAACTGTTCTTTATGTATCTGAGAGCGTCGGTGATGTGGTGATCGCGCATTGTGTGATAGTTTGTTTGGTGGTGTGTAGATGTCGAGCGGCTCCTCGTCTGTCGGTAACCTAATGAGCTCGCAGCTCGCGCGTCAGCTGGTCGCGCCGCTGCCGCCCAGCCCCAGGCCCTACGTACGGACGCCCCGTTTGTACCACGCACTCAACACCGCTTCCCCATACATTGGCGATACGGTCTCATGCTCACACGCACGGACATCACGCCCGTTCGACTCGATACGCGTCGCAAACCACTACAAACTGTACAACGAATGTGTCGCTTCTATCACTGCGCCGACTATACAAATATATTCCGCTTTTAAATTAGCTTTTCACTGTTATTGTATTGTATACACCTGTTCGTAGATATTACCTATAGAAACAATCGACTACAGTTCCCAGTCATATACATTGTTAAGTATATACTTAGTTATAAAGTGGACGTTTTTTGTGCTATTCGGCGTACGACATTTTCGTTTACTGTTTGAGGTGAATGATGTTAAACATTGGTCGTTATTGTCGTTTCTGATGAACAGTAGTTCAAGACAGTGAGAGAGCCGTCGTTTGTGTGCGCTCTATGTACCACCAATAAACAGTAACAAACAGTAATGAACCATTCTCTGGAGTACTGTTACAGAAGCGTGCGAGTCTTAGATGAATGGGTAGCATCAAAGCAACTACGTATCGACTAGAGCATCAAACTCATCCGTGGTTTTGGCTTCATTTAATTTTTTCAAATAATACCCACTCGCTTAACGAAATTTAAAGCTATCACTATTAATTTCTCTCTTATTTTTTGTTGAACTAAATTTTTGGCTTGCGGTGTGATTAATTGGCTTTTCCGGATGTCGCGAACGTCGAGTGTGAAACACGACGACGTCTTACTAGCCAAAACCTGTCCGTTTGCTCTTTCAAAATTTAACAAAACAATAATCAAAATATGGAAGTAAAGGTTTAGAGTGTGTGGTGGTGGCTATTATGAACTTTGGTCACTAAATTCATATTGCATGCTTTCACAGATACCATCTAAGCTTAGCTGTAAGTTCAAGAAGGCTTTGTTTTATATTGCGGCACCCGTCGATCGAATGTGTCATACAAGTACTCTCACACACTTTTGTCGACACAATCATTAGTACTCACTGATTGACTCAGTGATTCATTCGACCGAATTTTCTTCGTCTAAATCATCCTTTTTTGCGTAGGCACATTTTTGGGTTTACGGCCAGTGTAAAAATAATATTGCTTTTCACACGATTGGACCCTTGATGACTCGATGCATTGACTAGTGTGACTCCATCAAACAAATAAAGGTGCCTATCCTAGCCTACGCTTTGAAAAAACTTATTATTATTGCCCAATCATTTTAATTTCCAATTAAAAATACTGTCTTGATTATGTGAATACCTGAAAGTACTCACTTTTTCGTACTGGAATGTGTCGAGTCAAAGTTAAGATTTTCGTTCTGAACCTAACAATCTATGTATTCATTGCAAGTTTTGATGACGTTTATATTTTACAAATTGACAATTATATATATTTTTAAAGAGGTTAAACACACAAAATCCAGAACACAAGAAAAATAATTTGATGTGTCTTCGTTGTCACTAAAATTACGTAGTAGTACCTTGCTTGATTATATAAATGTAACGTCTCAGCCGAAAGTAACCATTAAGTATGGGGTTGAGTACGAGCTATGTAACGAGTGTTTGTTATCCTAATCATATCTGGAGAGGAGTTATCTACTGTAGGTGCGCGCGACTGTAGATCGGCTGCTGGCTCTGCGAAGTGTTTGCACGCTCGCCAAGCGAACAGCTGTTCTACGCTAGCGATACGTGTTCCTATAAACTGGTCTCAGACACGATTTCTTTCTCTTTCAGCGCGATCTTTCTCACAATAAATCTCTTAAAAACGTCTATTCATAAAGCACTGGACAGATTCTCCAAAGTGTCAGTGAAACAAGATCTTCCAATCGAAATACTAATCTGACTGTGCTTGTGAACTGGATTTTGTATCTGTGTGTTTGTCCGTCAAGGTATTTAGTAGTAATGTTAATACATACGTGAGGTTAGCTTCAGTCCGGGAGTCGGGTTCATTCGGTTGAGAGTATACGCGGAGCGTGTAGTGATACGCGACGGTGACGTGTCCACAGTACGGCGGTGGGAAGCCCGCGGGACCGGGTGCTGCTAATGCGGGGGCTCCTCGGCGGCATCCGGACTTCGTGAAGGCAGAGGGATATCCTGGGCCGGGACCAGGGCCCGGCGCGGGGCCCCCGCCCGCCGGTGCCGGTGCTCGGTTCGGGGGCGCTTGGGGCGGGGCATTCCCTCGTGCGCCGCAGCAGCAAGCACCCGCTGGACAGTGGCGCCCTCCCGCCGGCACCACACAGCAATCCGCGTGGCCGCATCAACCTTACCAGCAGGTAAGTTCGGTGTCCGTTGTCTGTGTGAGATATATACAACAAGCGTTAGTCACTGAAAGCATCAAGCGAGGCTTTGCACAAATTTTAAAAACATTAAAGTTTCAATAACAATTAAACACTGCACATTCGAATAATCATTATCATACAATATCAGTAACAAGTTAATTTCCCTTGACATGAACAATTTCCGATTGTGTTGTGTTTTGTATCTTATTCGTGTTCGCTACTGCACTACATGCTAACCGGTAACAGAGCATCGTCTACCATCGCTCATTGCCCGCTCGTGATCTCACTCACCCGGCTTGTATGTCCGTAGGGCCCGGGCGCGCCGGCGTGGGGAGCTCGCCCGCCGGGGCAGGACACCTACCCGCCCTCCGCCGCGCCCTCGCCCGTGAGTCTCCTCACCTTATATATCACTGGCACCGCGTACCTCCCACTAGCACTCGCCGTACCATGAGATACATGAGAACGGTCCATTTCTCACACTCATCGCTCCCGCGTGTCTCGTGCTACTTAGCCAGTACACTCGAACACACAACCATCTACGATACGTTATGGAACTTGCACCAGTAATTTGACTAAAATAATGTCGTTCTACATACTCCGCATATAAGTTTTACAAACACTGGCTAAAGTATTCGATCACTTTCAATTTATTACCACTTTACACTGTCATTACTTAGCCACTGCAAGCTATCCATTGCTCTTTCAAATGACACAGTACTAAGGGAGTTTTCTTATTTTAATCATATATTTTTTCAGGTACCGGGTCCAGTGATTGGCGGCTCAGGGCAGATAAAACGTGAACTGACGTTCCCGGCGGAGTGCGTGGAGGCGGCCGTGCCGACCGGAGAGAAACGACGCCGACTCACGAAAGCTGACGTAGCGCCCATAGACGCGTGGCGCATTATGATGGCGCTAAAATCTGGCTTGCTTTCTGAAACCAGTTGGTCGCTCGATATACTCAATATCCTCCTCTTCGACGACAGCTGCATCGGCTACTTCGGCCTGCAGCACATGCCGGGTCTCCTCGAATTGCTACTAGAACATTTCCAGAAAAGTCTCAGCGATGTGTTTGACTCACCGACGACAGAGAACGAGCCTTGGTACCTACCTCCGCCTTCACCAGAACCGCCAGTCATCACTCAAGAAAAGATAGAGCCACCTGACCCCAATGACAGGGTGCAGGTACTCTCCGGTGAGAACTACACGCTAGAGTCGCGTCGGCGATACCCTGTAATATACCGTCAAGACGATGAACTGTTCGCTCCCGATACCTGTGAGTCGGACACGGAGCACGTCGAGGACGTCTTAGAGCCGTGGCAATTCGGCGGCGACTCGAGCGGCGCCGCCCATGTGATGCCGTGCTTTCGAGGCGAGTTCGTGTTCCTGCCGTTCGTGCGTGTCATGCCGGGCGAGAGGGCGCCCTCCCCGCCTGCGTCCGCACCCACGCCAGCCCCCACGCCAACTCCCCTCGTCCCCAGCGAGGACTCACCGGCCAGCGTTAAGCGAGAACCGGACACCGACGAGACGACGACGATAAAGCCGGAACCCAATGACGGAGAACAGGATAATCTAGAAGCGGAACCCATGGACCTGGAACCCGAGCGACGACCTAACCTACTTATACGCGACCCGGCGGGAGTACTGAAACGACGACGGCTGGAAGATTACGAGGACGAGTGCTACACGCGTGACGAGCCCAGTCTCAATTTGGTGAACGAGTCGCGGGACGCGTTAGCGAAACGTTGCATAGCTTTGTCGAACATTCTTCGCGGGTTGACGTTCGTGCCGGGCAACGAAGTGGAGTTCTCTCGGTCGAGCGCGTTCCTTGCGTTGACAGGCAAGCTGCTGTTACTGCACCACGAGCATGCGCCGCGTGCGGCACGGGCACGTGCCTACGAGCGGGCTGCGCGCGACGACAGCGACGCGGAGGCGTGCTGCTCCAGCCTTCACGGCGAGGGCGAGTGGTGGTGGGACACGCTCTCTCAGCTCCGAGAAGACGCGCTCGTGTGCTGCGCCAACATCGCCGGTGGGGTGGAGCTCGCCGGGCAGCCCGAGGCGGTCGCGCGACCCCTACTCGACGGACTGCTCCACTGGAGTGTGTGTCCCGCGGCGGTGGCCGGGGACGCGCCGCCCGCCGCCGCTGCCTCCTCACCGCTCTCGCCGCGTCGTCTAGCGCTTGAGGCGTTGTGTAAGCTTTGTGTCACGGATGCTAATGTGGACCTCGTTTTGGCGACGCCGCCCCGTGGTCGGATCGCGGCGCTATGTGCGGGACTCGCGCGCGATCTGTGCCGCCCCGAGCGGCCTGTGGTGCGGGAATTTGCTGTAAATCTGCTTCATTACCTGGCGGGTGCGGGTGGAGCCGCCGCGAGAGAAGTGGCCCTCCACGCGCCGGCTGTGGCGCAGCTGGTGGCGTTCATCGAGCGCGCCGAGCAGACGGCCCTCGGTGTTGCGAACCAGCACGGGGTTGCGGCGCTGAGAGACAATCCCGACGCGATGGGGACCTCGTTAGATATGTTACGGCGGGCAGCAGCGACACTGTTGCGGTTAGCGGAGCACCCTGAGAATCGGCCGCTGATCCGCCGCCACGAGCGTCGTCTGCTCTCGTTAGTTATGTCGCAGATCCTGGACCAGAAAGTAGCGCATGAGCTAGCGGACGTGCTATTCTACTGCAGCCAGCCTCAGAGCGAGGCGGAGGCGGCCGAGGAGTGAGTGCTATAGGCGGACGCTCTAGCGACGCGTTAAACATAGACTGAACAGTGCGAGCGAACATACCAGTACGGTACGTGTACATATAGCTGAGCGGGACACGTTGCGGCGTGTCTTGCCTCTCGTGGTTCCGAGATCATTTATAGCGGTGTCTCAAGTGTTAGGCTGTACAATCCAACTTTGTTATTTATGTCCACAATGTTTTATTTACAATTTTACAAGAATGAATAATCGATTACTATTGTTCGATTTAGAAAGAATGTATTATAATTCGTAATTTTGATTTTTATAATAAAATGGGACTTGAATCTGTTTATTGGTTTTATGATGGAGATTTTATACCAAGTACCTTTAGCGCCTTTGTCTTTAAGAGAAGTAGTTGGAGTGTGAGGAGCTTATGTGGGCTATAAGTTTTAATTAAGTTTTAATGTGAATTATTACAATAATCTATAATATATTGAAATTGAATCTGAATTTTATTTATTTATTTAATAATTGGCATTTTATGATTTTATACACCTCAAATTCTGTCTCGGTTATTGTATAATTATCTAAATGAAATGTTTTATGGGGAAAGTTCTAGTTTGATTGCTTGTAGTATAAATGGGTGAAGAATTATCTGGATCCAGACAAAAGATACGCTTAGAGTAAATGAAAACTGCTACACTAACTACTAATAGCAAATGCGAATGTTACTTGTTATCTACTTTGAATCAAAACACTGCTTTCGCATAAAGACCATCACTACACTATGAATGAAAGCCTGCTGAGTGCTGAGCGAAAAGCTGTGGCGAATTGTGCGATTCTTCTATGTAGAGAGAAGAATATCAATCATCACTATCAGCACCAAGGGATAGTAAGTATACACAATGGTTTTACAGTAAGTATGTTTTAAGTATGATGATGTCTTGAGACTACATTCAGGTAAAATATACATTTTGAGGCATGGAACAAGAGCAAATTTAAAAAATCTTCCTCATAAGTCACCCTTTTGGGCTACTAAACCATACATGAAGTTTCCAATTTTTTTCTAACAAAGTTAATGGCAATTTTGGTGAAATACAACACCGATTCACAATTATTTAGAAGACTGGAATTGCTTTCAAGAAATTATTATTGGTAGATAGATGCCCCATTGTTAATTCTTTTCCGTTAAAAATTGTACCGACAAAAATTTTAAACCCGCGGAAATAGTTTTAATCAAAATTGGTGTTCCGATTGAAAATGAAGCTGCTTCGTTTTTGTTACTAACTTTTGCCACCGAGTTTGAGTTGGCTTACGAAAGTATCCCACGGGAATTTTTATTCGTTCTATCGGGATAAAAAGTCAAGAAACTAACATCCTTTTTGTGGACCCTTCAACTTTCCACATACAAAAAAAAATCTCTACAACTTCTAATAACAACAAACTCAGTTTTGCATTTATAATATTTAAATTTAATAAAAACTGGCTACGTGCGATTCGGACTCACGTACGGAGAGTTCCTTACTATTCTCTATTATAAAAACGGCAAAAAGATCACGTTTGTTGTATGGGCGCCCCCTTAAATATTTATTTTAGTCTACTTTTTAGTATATATTGTAGCGGCAACGGAAATGCATCATCTGTGAAAATCTCAACTGTCTATCACGGTTCATGAGATTCAGCCTGGTGACAGACGGACAGATAGACGGACGGACAGCCAAGTCTTAGTAATAGGGGTTGGTTACCCTTTGGGTAGGGAACCCTAAAATGTTAATTGATTTGAATACACGCAGTATGCTTTAAAATCCGCTAAAATTGAATCGGCCGATGACAGCGCTTTAAATCGTGTCACGAGTTTATTCAAACAAGCAGTTTTTTCTGAAACCTGTGAGTTATGTATTTTTAACCCCTGACGCAAAAAGTAGAGTGTTATAAGTTTGACGCCGATGTCTGTAGCATCGTAGCTGTCGAGCGGGTGGACCGATTTTGATGCGTAATTTTACGTGAAAACAGGTTTCTTTGCGGTTGATCTTGCGGGCTATATTTGGTTAAAAACGGGTCAGCAGTTTGAAGAGTATCAGCTGATATTAGGCATTTTCGGCATAAAATTTAATAATTTTTCAATTTTGTTTGATTATTGCATAGAAGGCATTTTAAATTTAATTGTACTAGTTAAAATATACGATTTTGACGAATATACTACAAAGTATGATACGAAACATACACGGAATAGGAAAGGGGATGAATATGACAACGCGGGGTGGAGAAAAGAAAACGGCACATTAAAACTGTCATGACACTACTTGCAAAAGTGAGGGTATAGGTGTTTTATAAAACTGCTGCTGCATACAATTGACTTTACGAAAACTATGAAACCTAAACATAATATGTAATTCGTGAAAGTTCAATTGGAACGATAATAATAGACGTTTGATGCCGCTAAAACAAAAGATGTAAGTTTTAAACCCTCCCAAGGTGCCATATCCACGGACGAGAGAATCGCGGCGATAACTTCGCCGAGCCACCAAATTCGATACAAACTACGACACGACGGTAACCCTCTGGATGAGTCTAACGTCACGTACTTTTCGCGTATTTCGGGGATACCAACACGAAGCGAGTCCGTCGAACTACCAACAGAATTCTTTTAAATATTCAAATAGATCGAATAACGATTATACAGTACCTGGTTTTTAGCTTTCTATCGTATCGTATTTATTTATATGTTTGCTTTTTTCTAATGGTCTATTGTATAATTTTGTTGTGAAGTAATATCGCTCCACCCTTAGCTGATCGCTTACCATCGAAAACAATGGAAAAACTGAGTTGATAGCTAGCCCTGATACAGGTTTGACCTATTAGGGCTGCTATAGACACAGAACTGGTTTTTTGGTTATCATTTTGATCCGATTCAACTGCCTTAGTGTACATTTCTGTTAAAATAATAGACAACCTTTTTAAAAAAAGTTTAAAAAGTATTTTTTATTTACTGAAATAATTTAATATCCTTCATGACATTGATAAAAACCGAATATTAAAAATAATTTTATTTGCGTACCCATACATGTAAATTGGAATAAATTTGAAATACTACTTGAGTCACGGAGCGAAGTTCGTCGATTTCTTTGTTCGACAAGCGGAGGACATCGTGTCATCAACATCACTTGCAGCGCCTAGAGGGTTCCTGAAGGATCAGAGTTGTGCATAAGCAGTGCGTCGTGTGACAAGCAAGAGCATCGCGCACTGCCCGCCAGACCGAGCCGGGAGCCGCCAGCGCTCCCAAGGGACCTCACGCCTATAGAGAAGCTTTTCCAGCTTGGCTGCCAGCCTGTCTAATTGTGAGCCCGTTCTATTCTTATTTCTTGTTCTATTTCCTTCTATTTTCAATCAGTTAATTTAGTTCCTCAAACCTAGTTTGCCTATGAAATCTAGATTAATATTGATTAATCCACACCTATGGTGCTAGATTTAGCTACTCAAATATACACGTCATTGCGCATCCTTTGTTTTAATCACTGACATTTCGAACGAAACTAGCATCTGACCTGTGTTTGAACATTCAAAATGTCCGCACTAGCTTATATTGCTTCATATTGCTTCCATACTATTTTGCTAAACAATTGGCACTGTAACGTAAATGTCAATCAGGCTATAAATTAGCTGTAGTGCATTTATTTACTACAATATACTTTTAAAAACAATTTATGTCAATTATTTTCCGCGAAAATATATGTTCCTGTGCCGATCGCCGTGCGTCAGACACCTACATTTGCGCGGGCGCACCAGGCAGGTGATATCATGCTGTTGCTATTCCGAACCGGATTAAGAAGCGATGAATTGTTTAATTTGAATTTTATATATGTTTTGCAACGACCGACGAAACACAACATTATAAAGACCTTAAGGCCCTTACCCCTAAACGTAGCATTATAAAAGAACGTTTAAATAAGTTAAAAAAACAATTAAGAAACTTTACAAATTTAGGAGTATATTGCTGAACTGAAAATAAGCAAACTGGCATTAAAATTACCTAAAATGGAAAATTTATTCATCGAGTTTGACGAGATTCAAAATCAGATTAAGTCATTCTTAAAGCTGGCCTATCCGTCAAAATCTTGTCTACTCGCAATAGTTCAACTTGAATTCGATAATAATATTGCACTCGCCAAGAAGATTGTCAAGGACCACTTTTCTTACAAGAATACTGATTCCAACACCGTCTCACGCTATTCACAACTGCCATCATTATCAAAACGAAGTATTGGTGTAAAATTGCTGTAAAATAATATAAACATAAACTGTAAAATATTATTAAAATACCTTATTTTGACGGCACCATTGGAGATGGCACGGTTGGAGTTCAAAGAAACAGTATGTTCTTTGTTTAACGATACTGAAAGAATTTACTAATTTCATTTACCTGAATTCTTAGCGGCTCGTGTCATATCAGACCGAGAAGTCTCCGATAGGAATTGTTTCGAAGCTTTTTGTGAACGTTTTGATAACAAGCGGCAATTAATAAATACATGGGGTATTTAATATAATTATTTGTTGAATTTTCAGTCTGTACGAGAGACTAATAAGCCCCTTCGTTGTATAGTTGATCACGTATCTAAGAACTTGCGAGCTTGCACCTATCACTAGTACTAGTTACCTACAGACCAGTGGGATGCCCTAATCATTCATATGGTCGGTCACAAATCAGTTAGATCACACTAATACCTAGGGATTACGTATTTCAGAAATATCCACATTCAATAAATTCTTTTCTTGAAGAATCGTGCAGATGTTCTCGATTCTGTTCTTAGGAATAAAATCACAGATATTTATTGTAATCGATAACGTGAGTTCCTTCCTGCATTTGTATGAATACCAAGCGTGTCACTTTTGTCTACCTGCGGTAACGTCACAAGAGCGTTTTAGTCATAGAAAATACGTGTGCATTTTCTAACATCAGCCATTTTTAAATGAGATTTTGAAATAAATAAATATTCACAAACACAATTTCAATTCGTTTTACTTATGAGATTCGAACTATTTGGCAATAACGAATTCTTTTTATACTATTTTGCAATACAAAAAATATTATTCTTTAACATTTTATACTAAAGCATAAAATAAGTAAAAATAAACTGTAACTAATTCGCTGTTCGCTTCAGTCGAATTGAACAATCCGTAATCAATAAAGCATCAAGTATTTTTTTAAATCTATAATTCTGTGGTATATATCGATATAAAAATCAATAAACAATAATAAATTAATCCAATTATCACTTCGACACAAATATCTACTTACAATCTAAAAATAAATTTCGCATTCCATCAACCAGCTGATGTTAACCGGCCAATTTAACTAGACCTCAGCTTACTTAAAGAATGAACAAGACACGCTTTCGACTTAATTTATCGTTTAACTTGGTTTTATGGGAACTAACTTACGTTTGTAAATCACTAGGAACAACTGTTATGGAAAAGGACTAACTCGAACCGCTTCTAGAGAAGATAAATCCCGCTACATTTTTGTATATAAGTCCACTATTCTTGAATTATTGAGCTAGCATTTATGATTTGTCTCGGATGTTTTAGCCGCAGAACTTGTATCAAACCCCGCGCGCTGTGGCAGAAAAACCGCACCGTTTTTAAAACCGCAACTCGCCGCACCGCAGTGCGTGCTCGCTCTTAGTATGTATCTCTTATTGATCTTGAAAAATGGAAAATCTTATCATCTTTCATAGATACAAAAAATGTAACTGGCAGACGAAATATCTTTGACGCTCCAGAAATGTTCTGATTTCAACTGTTCACAAAAGTCATTTTTCACTTTTCTGTGTCATTTGGCTAAATCTGTTAAAATTCTCTTTATATAGTGAAAATATTTTATATCAACATACAATAATGTTAGTAGTAGTATAGATATTTTATATAAATGCCTCGAGACCCCCGAGATATCCGATGGAGGGTCAGGCTAGCGAAAGCAAAACATTATTCAGTGTATTCGATGCAGCGAAAAGGAAAAGGGGAAGGAAAAAAAGGGATGGCTTAGATGACGCCAGCTCTATAGCTTCTGACGATTGTGTTAGTGTTTACCATTCATTATATTCTGTATATTCAAAATGAAATATATATGTACCAACACTAATTCTAAATCTTTGTCCAAAGAAAGATATTTAAATACGAGTACATATAGTCAAAATATAGTAGATATATTTGTTTTTTTTTTTTCTTAGTTCTTTCTCTTATTTCTTTCTCTTATCTTTCTCTTATTTGTGATTGTGTCTTGGACATTTGGATATTTTATGATACTTCAGACTAAAGTGCGAGTGATAAAAGGCGATCCTTACCGAAAAGCCTATGTAGATACGTGAAAGAGACAATTAAAAACGCTGCACTATATTATAAAATTTGGAAGGACTGCACTTTAGGTGACTTACTATAGTTTTTGCTTGTAGAACTCATCATGCAATTCTATCTAATGAGATTTCTGCCCTGCACTCATCTCCGGGTCTGTAGTCACTGTGCATCCGAACCTAAAATTTTGGCCCCCCGTGTTTGTCCCCTTTTAAATAAAATATTTAATCAATTTTTTCAGTTGTGTCTAGTTAGTAGTGCCGTAGATAAACAACTGTGACAGGCATCACTGTTGTAAAAATGTAAATGTATTAATTAACCCTCTACATTGTATTCTCAAAAGCTCAAAGACTAGTACTTAATGCCCTTTCAGTTATTATCGATTCAATTGGTATCGACGTACAAAATCAATTTTGTATGAATTAATTTAAAAAAGTTTTCAATTCAAATTCAATGAGCATTCTTATAAACAGTGTTATGATTAAGTAGACCCCAAGCTTTTTAATTAACAAAATGTAAATTTAAAAAACAATTTTTATAAAAAACTTTTTGCATTTGACTTACCTTCTTCAGATCTACTGAAAACCATATTGAATATGACTTGTTAATACTCACCTCAGATTATTTATTCAATTTTGCTTCATCTAGGGAAACCAGGCGAACCCGTGTGAGACTCCGAACAAAATCAGTATGCATGAGATAACCGCCAGCCAGAACGAAGTAAAGGCAGAGGGACCTAAAAGGTGAATTCACTACGTTAGTTGTGCGTTAGCCCAGTGCTTGATCAGCACTATTTACCACCAAATTTTAATTAAATCCGTCCAGACAGTTTAGCGTGAAGGCATAACAAATATACGCGCACAAACATTTATGATAGTAGGATTTAATTATATAATTTTATGAAAGTGGTGCATAATCGGACTTAATAAAAAAACTGGTGTCAGTTTGAAAACCAAGCCGTGTGTGAGAATTTTAATAACACGACGCATGCTTCCTACTTTACCTCAATTCAATTCAAAGGTTGAAGTTAATAACATATATTGTAAATGAAAGAGAATAGTTCCAACAATTTTAGTCAGTTTTAACTCACAATAAAACTTTCCTTTAACGCAAATACTTAGATAAAGTAAATAATCCAAAAAGATAGGAGAATACATGTGGTTCATTTAATTTATCTTTTACGCGGCCACCCAAAAATTGTCTACGTTATATTTTAAAAAGGTTTCATTTTATATTTTTCCTTGCTTTCCGACGTTGTATCATAAAACTCCAGCCAGCCATGTCTTCTATAGGCAAGAGCGGTAAAACAGAACTAAGCCCAACTATTCTTTTTTTCGACATACATATGAAAGGTAGATTAAGGACAAGAATTGTAGACTGAGGTGGTGTGGTACATCCACGTTGAACATAAAGACACCTCACACTTATTTTAAACATACGTTAAACTTCTATAAATTCGATTTATTTTCACAAATGTACTTTAATAGATGTCTTTAGTTCATTTAGGATAAGAATTGAGCTCAATAAGGTTTTTAAGTGCACGCTTTGCGTTACACAATTTAATGTTCACTCTGCTTAGAAGACATTAAAATTGTATGTAAATCATTACAATATATACCAGATTTTTAATATTTTTCTATTTAGTTTCAACTTTGCACTGTGTGTCATCTTTAGCTTCCTTTAGTCTCTATTGAGTATATTTATAGTGATATAGTTTAATTGACCCTCTCTGAAGTCAGAAGATGCTTTATTGTTGGACACCTAACATTACACAAGATTTTAAGGTCTATATAGAAAAATGAATTTTTCAATGCCTTCCCAAAACTGCCAGCGAATCGCGCGTGCATTTCAAATCTATATGCCGTCTCTATTTTTGCGTACCATTAAACAGGGACAACAAGCTCCGAACGTCCCACGGGGCGCTGCATTTTGTTTCGCTATGCAGATTGCCAGAGTGGACACTTGTTGATGCTAATCCACTGTTTGAGATTGGCGATTTTTTGGTTGTTTGATTTGATTGGAATGTGGCCATTCACAGTTCGCTTACATTTATTTTACTAAAATTTTCCCCCCTTTCCCATTAATGCACACACCTTTGTGATGCACATGCGCACGGTTTTGCACGTCGTTTTGAGCGAAATCAATACATCTCTGACAAGTTTCACTTTCGTTTTTTAGTTTCCTGCACTTTCAGGCTCACTTACCTAATTTAATGAGACGGGGCGGGGGCGGGGTCTTTGGGTGACACAGTAAGGCGCGGGCGTATTTGCTAGATGTTTTATTTGCATCATGGATTTTTATGAATGGATAGTAAATGTTGCCATGACATTATGAAGGATTTCCTTAAGACAATTATTACATATGTATAATCTGCCTTGGACTCAATATAGAGGGTCCAGCCACAAGGCTCGTTGGCAACAGCTCACTGTTGAATGGAAACTAAACCCTGGAGCACCAGCGTAAAAACAGACTGCCTTTCGAGCTTTTACACTACCTTTACCCATTAGTAATTAGTCGCGCAGAAGTGGAGTTTCACTATAAGTTAGTTTATATTCCGCCGTTTCACATGAAGCGATTCACTTCCTCATTCATTAAGCGCACTACTAAGGAGTGGAACCCCTTGCCGTCTTGTTTCCTAAGGGCTAAACTTGGATGTCTTGCAAACCTCTGAAGCTGGAAAGAGTTAGCTATTTTTAGGCTAGCGTGCACCATCTTAAACTACATACACGGTTGTGGTCAAACCACGTATCTGTTTTTAGAAAAGAGTTTGATTGTCACACCCTAGCTTTTGATATTTCTGATAAAGGGAACAAAATAGCTAAAAGTCCACAAGTTTGGCAAATATTACCATTGACACATTATGTAATTTTATGTGATTAATGTAGCGACACATACATTCACAAGAACTACTTACATAAATCCCCTTAAAAGTCACTTTTCTCTTGAATACACAACACATTCTTAGATAACACTATTTCATCTCTCTATGGAAAATCTTTTCGACGACGTCGCCTCCGCCCACCGAACGGTCCCAACGAATGTCAAGCGCAGGCCGCTGCGTCGCCGGATCGATAAATTCATTGGGTTGTCCCCACTATATGAAATATTATGCAGACGATGCACTCTATGGCTTTTAAACCTTTTTCCGATATTGCGGCGGAGTCATATCTCTACTATTTTATTTTATTTTTCACCGACTTTAAAAGGCGGAGGTTTTGAATTCAGATAGCTTGTGTTTTGAACCGACGATGGCGCTTTCTCTTTCACTACGTCCAAACTTTGGATATAAGTTGGCAATTTAATTAGTTCACTGGGCTGACACCACGGGCTATGATTGTAAATCAATAACCTTTAATATTTTCTACAACGTTAGACATTTATACACGTTCAAGAGCGTTTGCTGCGAGTGGACACTAGGGATTTATTGTGTGTGCGTCGAGACACACACATTTGCATTTTGCATCATGGTCGGCATTTAGTGTTAACGGGAATTCCTTCAGAAAGCCTCCATACAAAATTTCTATTACCATAATATTTAAAATAGGATAGACGGCTTTTATACGTAATTAATTACCTAAAGTTAGGAGAGCTTTAATGACGGATAATTAATAATATTAACGTACACTTTTAATACAAGCCTTACAGCACAAGTTATGGGCAATAGCCGTATGGTGTTTTGAACTGGAACAAGTAAAAAGTAGCTGTATATAGTAATCCATACTCAATAATGCGAAAGTGAGTTTGCTTCTCGTTCTTTTACATCGTACTCGTATACACTGTACTGTAGGAGAGTACGCCCCTGCAGTGGGGACACATATAGACTGTTGATGTGATGACTCCTAACCTATTAACACTACGATTTTTTATTTACTCTATGTAACAATAACAGGGATCGCGATAGCAGTCCTTCAGATAAAGCAATACATAACCACTCTCCAAGGCGTCACAGGAGGCGGTAAGTACATACGAGTGTATCTAATGTAGGAGAAGTGTAGATTACAGCGTTAAAAATTTTACCTAGAGCTCGCTTCTTATCCTATTTATGGCTGTTGTTTTCTTGTTTCTGTTTTTTTCAGTCGTGAGAACATATCCTTAGCGTTAAAGGCTGGTCGAGCGTCTACTCCCAGGTCTGGAACTCCTCCACCTCCGGTATAATTGCACAATGTTAAAACTTAATACGTTTTCCGTAACACCATTTTTATTAATTTAATATTATCTGGTGTCTAGGAGGCAAATTTAACCGACGTTTTAAATCAAGATCAAGACTCGTTAATCTACACTTTCCTGGAAGAAGCACTAAAAAGAGATAAGAAAAAGTGAGTTTATTTTTCACATTAACGTACTTCAGTCTGATTACGAGCTCAATAACGTTAACACTATCGAGTGTTGGTTAGTGATGTTGCTACTTTTATCGAAATAAACTGTGAAGTCCGTTTAAGATTTAAACTAAAATTAAATGCGCGGATTTTTTTATCCATCTGTACAAACTTATTATCTTTGGCAGTTTACGACCGAACTGAAAACAGTTTAACACGCATTTAAATGGACCATCGCATTGCAGCCTAGAAAGCAATTGACCGAAGTATCACCCGTATTTTACCGCCTTGGGTGTTCAATTTCGTAATGCTACATTACTTTTTGATACAAGTGAGCTAAGTCGGTCATCACACTCGATGCTAGATTGGGAGCCCGAGCCGCAGACGAGGCCGTTAGTCGAATGTGCAATTACCATTATATTACTCATGAGTTTTATTCATCGTTGTTCACATTTTTGCAAAGAAAAAATGTAAATAAATACATTTTAACTACTCACAATATGTACTAGATATACATAATATTTGTGAATGATGGTCCGCGGATTTCTTTTTTCTGGCGCCGTACCTGTTTAGATATGCGCGCGCAGGTGACACGCACATAAAAAAACGCTCAAAAACCTATTATATCACAATATTACTAAAATTAGGTGCATCAAGGTAAGAATTTGCATTTTTTTCCTACTGCTCATTTCGCCTTTATCTTCAAATATTCTCTGACTATATAGATAAGAACAAATCCACATGTTCAGTCTTCAGTTTATATATTTTATTTCAAATGTCATAAATTCATAATACATATATAAAATTAAGCATATCTAAAAAAAATCTTCCTTCGTTTGTAGTTGATCAATTTATTGCTTTAGATATCGTAAATGTGTCGTTTGCTTCGCTTTGCTGAAATATGCACCACGTTTTTAAAATATATTTTAAAAAAAGGCAGAATCATTTCCAAACGGTAGTTGACGCGCGTCGAATAAGGAACCTAGTGACTGAAAAAAATGTTACAAGAGTATATGTTATTACCAAAATAATGTGTCTCAGTTTAGAAAAAGTACAAGTTTTCGCGACCTATTTCATTTTACACATATACGAGTACGTTACGCCGGTAGTGAAAACGGTGCTACCTTTTGATTCCAAACATAACCGTCAGAAACCCTAGTGCCTTAGCTTGAGAGGCAGGGGACAAAAACATGACGACCATAAAACAGCCAATACCAAATTCAATTTTGATATATGCTATATACACACAAGTCATTTTGTTTATAAACGAATGCCTACTTTGTAATATTTTTTATGGCTATTGAAAAAATACTTTTTACTTTTTGTGATGCTATCTGTACATGATGCCGTAATTAGTAGTTTGACACTCAGGCAGCGTCACAGTCGACGTCATGAGGAGAAGCGCTTGACTCGTCAGCGGGAGTGGGATGAAGAGCAATCTGACCACGAGCGACATCACCGCCATCGACTCCGACGCCACGACGAACCCTCCAAGGACAAAGACAATGAGACGCCTAAAAGGAAGATACCCGCCACGGCGGCGGAGACTTCAGAGCAGAGCATGCTTTTCGAAACATTCGCCAAGATGTGCGCTCAAATGAATGAGATACAATCCCATAAAAATACTGACCTGGTGAGAAATAATACTTATTATTTTTAACACCCTAAGCAAAAATAATGTTTCAAGTTTGACTCGATGTCTCTGTGGCATCGTACTCGTAGCTCTCGAAAGAATGGATCCAAACGCATTTTTTGCGTGAAAGTAGTATGTAGCTGTATTTGAAAAAATCTATTCAGCAGTTAAAACAGTATCAGCTGATGTTAGGGCATTTTCGGCATAAAATTGATAATTTTGTGTCGTATTATTATTGCGTAGTTTTTTTATTTAATTTTATTTACTTGTTTTATGTATGTGTGATGGATTTGTACTTGGACTTTATCACACCAGACAGTAAGTGACGCACGCACCCAGAATGCTTTTTATCTGTATTAAGCTCCTTCACATACTTACGGATTCTGTTCTGGTTTACCTAGAACGGTTCAGGACGTTCCAGAACGATTCTTGCTTGCTGACCGGGCGGTAGGTGTGTGACGATCTAAGAATAAATTATAATTTACAATCCCATAGGTATTGAATTCTAGATGAATCCTGTTCTCAGTAGAACAGTGTCATATCAACCATCATGTCATTCGAGCGAGTGATATAATGTTCTACTTAAAAGACAACAATCTCATTGGTAACCTACTGACACCCTACTGATCTATCCGAACCGTTCCGATGTACGAATATTGCCGCCGATATGCAAGTTTTCGCTACAAGGGTAGCGGGAGCGTAAAGCGGTAAGGGTAATATGGGGAGGTGATGTAGGGGCGACGAGTAGGGTGAGTGGTGGGGTGCGGTATAGGGGGACCAGTCTGATAACGAAAAAAATCTTAGTTGTTTATGTGATATTACATTACTGTAAGGCTGCGAAGCGTTCGAAGGTTTGAGACATTGTGCTAACTGTACGCTTGCAATTATTACGTAAATTGTTTCTTCCTGCCTTCTACTTGATCCCCTTTTTTGAACCCTATGGCTCCACGGATACTCACTGGATCTCTGGGACTCATTTTTGTACTCTTATTAAAATGTGAAATAATAAATATGTTTCTTTACATAGTTTTACATTTTTTTAAAATAAATTCGTTTAATGACAAAATATTCACATGTCAAATACAGATACATATTTAGTTTTTCATTTAATATAATGAAATAAAAGTGTGTTCGTCTTCGTTTATTCCATCGTAACTTCCATCCAAAGCTCGTACAAGTTCACGCTTCATTCAAGCTCTTTTATTCTTTTCACTGTGTTGTCCAGTCTTTTAAACTTCTTCTAAGGCTTACTTCTTACATCCATTTCTGCATTGCTAACATCCCCTTGAAACATCGCATCACTTTAAGCTTTAAACTCTATTATATTCTTATCGTACAAATGATTTCAGGTCAAAAAGTGCAGCAGCCATAAATCTTTGCAATGCGAGTCAACAGTTAAGAAGGACTCTCTAGGAACTGATCAGCATCCGGTTAGATTGAGAAACCCAGACAGTTCAAGGGAATATATCGGGGTCACTAGAGTAAGAAGCCAAGAACATCTCGAGTGTAGACGAAAAAAGCGAGAATTCGAAAGAAAGCCGGAAGCTATCGACGATCGTAAAGATATGCGGTCACGTTGCCCCAGCTACGAGAAGCGTTCACCGAGCAAATTCGAATTAACGAGATCCAGGATGCCCAACGAAGTCGGCGACAGATGTCGCAACTACCAATCCTATGATGCCCCCGCGAGATGCTCTGCCGATTATGCAGACAGAAGCGACATTTACAAAGAATCTGATAGAGACAGCAGTAGAAAGACCATCGATGACGACAGAAGGCGATGTTGTGGACACAAAACTAGCAAGAGTTTCGATATGCGACGGGATGAATATGACGACAACGAACGATATAGGAGGACAACTAAAAGAATAGATTCGCAAAGAAAGTTTTATAATGATCATGAGGACGTCGAGGTTAAAGACAAACGTGACACTAACGATATGAGATGTAGACATTACGAACGAGATGTAAGGGTTGGACGATGTGATGAGCATTCTGTACGGGATAAATTTTACGATGAACGCGGTATCAGAGATAAAAAGTATGACGAACGCGATGTCAGGGATAAAAAATATGACGGTCGAAATGTCAGGGATAAAAAATACGATGACCGTGATGTCAGGGATAAAAAATATAATGAACACGATGATAGGGACAAAAGACATGATGAACGAAGAGAAAACTATTATGATGAGAAGGATCGTCGCGATGAACGAGACGCTCACTTGCCCTGTAGAAACCGCCGTTCTAGACGCTGTCTAGAACGATTTGATAAAAATTCCACTGCGTCGAGAGAAGAAGATTACAGAGAAAGAGATAAATATTCGGAGCGTGAAAGAGACTCCGGTCTGAGCATAGTTGATGGCGAAAATAGTACAATGTCAGCTAAGAGTAACTACTTGAGAGTCGTCAAAGTAAGTAATCATTAAGTGCACATTTCACTGTTGGAAATGAGAATGTCATAGATTACCTAGTATAGCATATTTTCCATTGTTTGTCATCCTATATATGAAATCATTTAATAAACATCTAAAGTGGAATTATATGAAAATATAAATCGTTACAATTTGTTAATTATTTTTCTAGCAAGAGATCGCTGAACAACGTGAAGCAATGGATAAAATGATGAAGCTTTGGAAGGAGCTGATGCGGTGTTTCAAGGGAATGTCACAAGCACAAGGACAAAAGACAGCACAAGTATGTTGACAAATTGAACTTGAGTGTTATGAACCTTCGTTCGACGCCTGATGATAAATGTAACTCTAATACCATTTCCATTGGTTTATTTATTTATAGGATTAGCTAACAATTACTACACTCCAAAATTATATTTACAAGTTACATTATTCTAATTCTAGTGCGTAACCAATTACAAGCTGATACTGCATGCACAAAAAAAATACAATAAAATTGAAGAGATTAAATAATAATATATATATCGTATGTCTGTCAATGTAGAACTAACTTAACTTAATCTAACTTAAAGGGAGACTTAAATATACCAAATTACATTACATTATTTCAATTTTTATTCGATTCGAATCTCCCTTCCTTATTTAATATATTTTTTGTTTTTACGGAACTTTGTTAACGTTGGGACTAAATTATTATTGTTCTCCGCTATCTCACCTTGATTTCTGCTTTATTTACATGTACTATGGGTTCGTTTTTGGCTTGTATCTTACCTGAGGATATGGCATTTAAATTTATTAAAAAAAATACGCAGAGCTCTACCTGGTAAAGCGCTAGGTCTTTAGTTACCAGAACACAATAGTGCTCTTCACACAGACTTAGATAATACGCTGGCAGGTATTATAAAAATGCCACCGAATCAGATCATCAGATTCACATATATGGAGTCAAATTCGCGGAAGATAATGAGTATCAGGTAAAAGCTTTGGGTCTTTGGTGTTACTGAGATTTATAATATAATGTTTAAGTTTATTTCATCATCATCCAGGCGTGAAACGTCCACTGTTCAACATATGCCTTCTCCATGGTATGCCACAATACTTGCATCCAGCTACTACCCAGAATCTTTGGTCGATAGACCAAGTAGGGGAACGGCGAGATACATGTTTCCTCTCATTTTTTACGGTTATATTGGACTGAAACGAACCATAAATCTCATGTTTACAGGACACTGCGAGCATGCAAGACTCAGCCGCGTCGCAGTTACGTTTGTGGCGTGAATGTATGCGTCGATATGAGACTGTCGCAAGAGATGTTGGGGACACAGACGCAAGGCTCATGGTATTGCAACAAACGAACACATACATGGCATTAGTGTTTTTTATTTGTCATGCAATGTCAGTAGTAATTATTCACAGTAATACACGGTACGATATGGTCGGCCGCAAATCGGCGGGTGTACACCTTAGCGGCTTTTGCCCACACTTTGAGTACGAAATCGAGTTATTTGATTAGAGGCGGCGTGTGTCAGGCGGCGTGATGTAAAGTCGGTTGTTATCGTGGTCAGCTAGCCGGTAACCAGTCGCTTTTTTCGCTGACTACGGCGATCATCCATAAACAGCGGTTGTCTACGTTTGAAAATATGTCATTAAGTTTTATTGAATCTAATTAAAAACCGAATAATTTATCTTTTTTTTTTGTTCAATGGGGTGAACTATGGATTTACGCATATGGAAGCACTACCGTATTTTACCTATATAATAAGTATTATAAGTATGTTTCTTGCAAGTTTTGTGTAAGGTCTATAAATTTAGTAATGCTGCCAAATTTTATGTTTTACACAATGACAAGTAGGTAATTGATTTAGTGAAAATACCTACTCGTATTTGTAGATAACGGGTCGTATATTATAACAATTTCGACTCAAAAATTATAAGACCTTTTGGTATTGAGTCGGATAAGCAGCCGGTCCTCTGCTGCTGTGGATTACTACCCGATAACAACCGATGTTTGACAATAGTCAGGCGGCATTTTTCAAAGGCGACACCAGCCAGAGTTATATGGTTGCATCAGTCCACTTCTGGGCGCAGGCCTCCTTTACAGATCACACGTTGTACTTTACATGAGGGGATTTACTATTATCACCAAACTTGGCACGCGGATTGGTGATCTAAAAGTGGAAGTGAAAAGCTTTGTGGGAGCTGTGGGGATATCTAGTATACGAGAGGAGATCTTATGTTTGTAACAAATGCGCATCAACAGTGTTTGCAGAGGGCCGGATATATACCTTTTTAGTATCATAATAAAACGAATATACTCGTTAAGAGATAGGCTGATTAAAAGTAAAAGCGAAGTAATGACGAAATTGTGGGAATATATCTTCAACATTGACATATGCTGATCATCGAAATCAACATGTGTCAATGCTGGTATGTAAATGTATTAGTTAAGTTAACAATTTTATATATGTTATACTTGTATGGCTCTAGTACCTGAAATAAAAATAAAACAGTTTATTTACACTTAATTTTTCACTTTCAATACATGTAAATGCCACAACACATTTTCCCTGTTTACTGCAGTAGGTGAAACCTGTGTCGCAACAAGTAGTGATTCGACCGAGACTTTATAGAAACAAAAATTTACATTTTATACATATCTATGTGCTACATACAGTGATAAATAAAATAAGTATGTAATATATTTAAATATGTACACAGGAAGAGATCAACAAGCAACGTTCCGAGATGGCCGAAATGGGTACACTGTGGCAGGAGTGTCTCCAGCGCTACAAGGAAATGAGCACGGATTTCAATAATCTGAAGAAGCAGCTGGAAAGCTCTGAGAGTCCGAACCGTACAGTAGTGCCTCCGGTTGCAGTCTGCGCTGAAGGCGAGGGCACGGCACCGAATCTTGCGTATCGCTTGCCACCAGCACATTTCCCAGCGCCCCCGACGGTAAGAAACATGAATATTTGCTTGCTTGAACTTCTCAGTATCAAAAGGCCAAGGTTGACTAGTTTTTTAAAAAAAAAAATACCCTAATAGACCGTAACAAAAGATATATTTCTTATTCCATGTTATATGTTTACGTACTTACAAAATTAAATCATGATTTGATCCCTCATTGGACAAAGAAAAAACTCATCACTGCATTATATTGGTATTCGTATGATTACCTAATTAGGGGCAGGATTCGTTCTTGATGGATATAAAAGGATTTATCCAACATATAGGATTACAGCATCCCTTTTAAACCCGCCTCAACACCGTTGTTCTTTCACGCGAATTACTGGGATAGGGCGGGCTCTCTTCAAGTTCTTTAAACAGATTTCAAAATCCATGGAAGATGGAACTCGGATTTGCCTCTTTAATTAAATAAAGCTAACTATTAGCTCGATGCTTCTGAGTGGGCACGCTTTTCATTGTCACTTACAATTAACCCATTTTTTCATTTCCGTTACCCATTCCAAATTTCCACGGAGATGGTTAACATTTTACAATATGTATAAAAATAAAGGTTTCATGTCCTTCCTTTAACACAATTTGTTACTTAGCAGAAATTATTATTAATGATTAACTCTTTCGATCGGTATAAAAATACATTGTGTTCTTTTGCAATATGAAGTGTCCTTTCCCTCCGTCTTGCATTTTTAAATTACCTTTTACTATAATTCAAATTAAATCATTCATATTTTATTATTAATAACAACAACTAAATAACATATAATTATTGGATTGGAGACTCTTACTGTAGGACGTGTACTTCGGAACATACTAGTATTGTTTCCCACGAATTTGTCTGTGTACAGTAACAAATTATCCCGTGGGAACAGCTACGATCGTTCCTTCGGATTCGGTTCCTTCCTAACAAATAGCATTGGGGTTTTTCCAGCTATATTTAATGAAATAATTAATTCAGTCCAAAAATGATATTCTATCCTGATTCAGTCAATTTTCCAAGTTTATATTGTCTTAAGATGAAACTAGATGGCGCTGCTTGTAGTATAAATGGCGCAATTGAAGTGTTTTTTTCAGTTTAATATAAATATAGTTGGTAAAATCATGTTTATGGTTAATAGCAAACAAGTAGATAACATAAGGAAATTTTTGGATTGGGCCGACTTTTATCGGTCCGAGTTTAAATTAGTTACTCTATGATATGATTCATATCGCAGTATATGTACGAGTATTATATGTATATGTGTACATATACTATATTAGTCGTATCATTCGTATTTCGTGTGGAAAATGAGACTTTTGTTAAAATATGATCTTACGAGATGCTACAAGTGGATTATAACCTCTCATATTTTACCAAACTCGTCTAATACTTAAATAATTATTATTATCTAGTTGCATTATGACCGGCCGTGTGGTCTCAGTTTTAGAATAAGACCACCCCATGGTATCCCGAGGGTGTCTAAAAAAGGGAAAACTATTCAGGATTATTTTAGATATGTAAACGTAACATCTTGCTGCGATAAACAATACGCCTGACAAACGTGGTGATTACAGCTAATTGGGGGATAGTAAGTCTAACATGGCAATTTAGCTAAAAGTGGACTTATGTAGCAAAGAAATAATAAAATATATATGTTTTAATACAATATTGTGTAAATTGTAGGGTTCCGAATATCCGATGAAAAAAAAAAGTGAATCCTTATAAAATCAATCTGCTGTGTCTGTTTGTCAGTCACATCTGATATCGACTTAGGAACAGTTTTAAGCAGCCAAGTGCGTGTCGGGCCACGCGCAGTGTAGCGTTCCGTAGCTGTCCGGAACAATAAGTTGACGGTTTTACACTAATAGCGCCTTCAAACGAAGATTTTAAAGCGAAAAAGATATAATCGTAGCAGACAGGAAAAAGTGTAAACTAGTGGTCGAATATCACTCATAATTAATTTTTATCCATAATTTAAGTAAAAAATATTCGCATTCTGCACTCCTTCTTTCTATACTATAAGTGTGCGAAATTTCATACTCTTCCGTCCGCGAAATTTTCGTAAAAAGGGATACAAAGTTTACGCTTCACGTATTAATATTACAGGAAAACGTATGCGATGTTTTTTTTAAAGTTGTGTTCATTACAAACATTAAGAGGCTATGTTGGTAAGACCACGTGGCCTCGTTCAAATTTGGATTGTTTTGTAGCTGTCCCTATCTGAGCCCTATCCTACCCGAACGCGTACGGTGAGACAGCATACACTACGCGAAGTTATCCACCCGTTATTTGGATGTTTAGTAGTCCAGGGATCATTTGAAGGATACAGTATATTATGTAACCATTTTTTAATACAGTATACTAATGAAATTTGAGATGTCGGTGGTTTTTCCAAATTGTTCTAAATTGATTCATACTCTTGTAAATCAGGGTCAAAGTTGGGGCTTTTTACTACCGTAAAATACAATACTTTGACGCCCTGTAACTCTGGAAGTATATATTTAAACGAAAATCTGACTCACCACCGACACAGATATTTGTTTCTAGATTGTGTCTTGAAAATTTCATAGATTTTCATAGCTTAATACTCAAAATATGACTGGACTACGTTTGTATGGGCGCTTTGACACCAGCATACCCTCTTAATTCAACACATTCTCTTGAATTAATTGCTTCAACTTATAGTCATACTGTAACGCGGACGAACTTTGCGAGTATGTCATGTTCACAGATGGCTCCGATGCCGCCCATGCCCCCGAACTACATGCGTGCCGGGTCTCCGCTTCGCGCCCGCACATCTGCACCGGCGCCTCCGCCCTGGTGGTGGTGCGGGGAGCCCCAGAAGCCCCCGGCGCGACGTCGATCGTCGCCAGAGTCGCGATCGCATTCCAGAGAACGACGTCACAGGCACGGTAAAGAAAGAGGTATGTACTCGTATATATGTCTCAGAAACAGGAAAAATAATTATATATAATAAAAACAAGCTATAGTTCAGCTATTTCCGAGATTGTTTGATATACTTCTTGTTCAAAATTCTAGAAAATGATATATTAAGAAGGTACTGCACGAAGTTTTGTAAAGTCTGAATTAGTGAAATACATTGAAAAGACTTGATTTAGATTAACGCGATTATAGAACAAGGTTACGCTTGTGTTGAAATTTGATATAAATAATTAATAAACAATACATTACGTTTATATTAACTGTTTATTAATTATTTGTATTTAAATAAGTCCTAAATAAGTTATTTCAATGTATTTTACTAATTCATATGTAGCTTAATAATGAGTTCGATTCCTAACGAGGTACAAGTCAAGTACATAAATATGTACGCGTTGTATTCTTCATTACTGCACAGTCCTGCGTCAACAATGTTTTACGAAAGCTGCGATAGATGGCGCTACGCGGTGTTTACATGGCGGAGATGACATGTTTTCCCGCGTTACATATATAGCGACCGATTAATCTTCTGTTTAGAAATCAGGAATATTTCTTCGAAACGATGTTAAATTTTTATATAGCATTTTAATTTTAAATGCTGTTATAAACAAAGAAAATATTCCGTACCGCAAACGGAAAAAAGGGAACCCTTACTGGATCACTTTGTTGTCCGTCTGTCTGACCCTTTTTCTCAGGAACGCGTGGAGATATAAAGTTGAAATTAATATAGAATACTCAAGTATGCGGTCCCTTGGATCTGTGAACAAATCAAACTTATAGACCAACGCAATAATAATATATAGCTGTATGTTAGACCATTTCCATACAAAATACAAGGAACCAAAACCTATAGGGTACTTCCCGTTGACCTAGAATCCTGAAATTTGGCAAGAAGCAAGGTCTTACAGTACAACCATAAGAATAAATCTGAAACCCTGGGGTTTTCAATTAAAACAGTAAGAATAACGTTTTTTTGTTTACTCAACTACAAAATTAACTTTGTAGTTGAAAGCTATACAAATACATAGGGCATGTAATTTAGCTGCAAAGTTGGTTTTTAAATCAGAATTACATTTTCGGTAAAGCATTGTTGGGTGCATATTACCGTACTATTTAAGGAACCCTCGGTACTCGAGACCGACTCGCACTTGACCGTTTTTTTATTAATTACTTCGTCCTCGTGAACTTCAGAAATTATCCCTACACACTAATACTATATACTACATGCTCAATTCTGATGAAAAATAGCCTATATCGATGTCCACGCAGACGAAGTTCCAAGCAACAAAAGGTAGTTGTGTACTATAATTATATAAAAATACCTGCACGCACAGTTTATGAAATGCAGGAAATATGAATATAATAATAATTTATTCAAAAGGCATTAAAAAAAACTAAATATATATACAACAATAAAAAATAAAGTAAAACTAAATACTATGACTAGAAATAAGCCCTAGACTACGTTTATTCCAATTTGCATCCCGATGCATTGAGAGACAGTAGCTAAATTTAGGACTGGACCCCTCTCTACCACAGCCTTGAGAATCGCAGTGTCCGAAGCTCGCAGCCTATCCCAAACAGACGCGACACGTGACCTGATGATAGAAGTCAGGGACCCTCGCCTCGGCGAACATGCCCGACTCGCTGCAGCGACGCGGCTGCCCCATCAGGATGCAGAACTCATCATTGTACTGCACCCTGATGGTTGTATGCAGTATGACTGTAGCCTTGTTTCCCATTGAAGATTCAGTGGCCGTTTTATCTGAGGATCTCACCAATATTCCAAGAGTAATTATAACAAATATTAACAATATTCGTGCGTACTGATATATATGTTTGTTTTGTTTCAGAGGAATCAAGGTATAAAGAAGACAAGAAATCTACCAAACCGAGCAATGTGCGGTCTGAATATAGACATAGAAAAAGATAAAATATATGAGGAGAAGTAAAAAAACCTGTATGATAATAAATGTATTTCGGCCCTTGATGATTATATAATATTTAGAATAATTTCCAGTGTGTTATCTGAACCAAATCTACCTGTGTGGGGGCCATTTGTCCACAAAAAGTGTAAAATTTACTAAAAGTTATATTTAGGTAAAACAGTTTTATGGAAATTGACTAGTTAAGTATAAAATGAATTTTTGTGATATTTTGAATGCTTTACTTTCTGACGGATATTTCCATGAAATAAAAATAACTTTAAAATCTTTTCATTTTTTATTTATATACCCATGTGCTTTAGGTTAGATTCGAAACATACGATATAAAAAATTCTGATTACAGCTACAACCTAGAACTAGCAAATGAGTGTATATAAATTACCCCTGGGGGAAATGTTTTAGGAGCAAATGGACTAACCGGGAAATTAGTTTATCGTTACTATTCATCAGTGGTGTATAATTAATTCATTTTTTTGTCCACTAAATTTCATTCCAATTGTAATGTAGGTTACCGTAAACCAAACACTTTAAATTTATAAGACCTTAGAGCCTTTACGATGTCATAGTTGAAGCATTCCTTATAACTGCTGGTCAAAAGGGAAATTTAAAAATATCTGAAACATGCTTTTCCACGGTACAAATATACTTCTTATCAGAAAATTCAAAACACCTCGCAAGTTAATGTTTTGTTGTTTTAAGGATTATCAGAAAAATGTGTATATTTAGGAATCTATGTCAAATGTCGTTTAATAGTGAATATTATGAGGTTTTCAAATCCTCATGTTAATGTTCTAAATTCAAATTATATTTGAATTTCATTGTTTTGTTTTACTATTCTAGTAAGTAGCTTTTTTATATACGTTTACTGTAAAGATAAAACAGAATTAAATTTTCATAGGGTCTCCTGATACTCGTAATCCTTACAAAACATAAACTTGCAAGTTGTTTCGATTTTTGTGATGAGAAGTATATTTCTTATGTGACCAACTGGCGTCGTGTTTTCTTTGTTTTTGATTAAAATTTATACCAAATAGTACTCCTATCCCTACCAAAGTACCCTGTCACTAAGTAAGGTAAAGTGAGAAAAAAAAGACAAAAACATGACAAATTATGCAATATAATATATGAAGAATGTTCTCTTTATTGCACCTGACAGGTAATTATAAGATAATTGTTATTCCTCTCCTACAACATTCTCTATTAGTGTTTAAATTTATCACCTTAACAGTAATAATATAACTGATATATATTAAAATTAGAAACACATTACAGAAGCTCAGTTGGGTACAGCATCAGTCCTTGAACAATCGAGGTATGGGTGCGATCCTGGCTCATAAAAATGAGGTCAAATTTGTTATTAATTTTCGAATTATAAAAATCATTACCGTTGCCTTTTCGGTGAAGGAAACCAACACACTCCTGAGAAGAAATCCAAAGGTGAATGTGAAGTATACCAATCTGCACAGGTCACTCATGGTGGACCCATACATTCTCTGTAGGTAGCCCGAGCCCCTGCAGTAGGCACATACATATATTATAGGCTGTTGATTACAATGAGTTTTATTTTTAAGTTTGTAGTGTGGATAATGGAATCACTACTTTTTTTACTTATACTTGTAGGGATATTTTGGTAGGGATAGACTAATGTGTGTATGTCCCACTGAAAGTTTGAGAGTCGGAAGGTGATTGAAAACTAAAAGTCAGTAAATGTTGGATTTAGTGTGGGCTTATATTGTGCCATTTTCCTGTTCAATAGAAACTAAAAACACAGTCCAAGGTCATTTGCTTAAACTCGGAATACTGACTGAAGAAACTTCATTTGTCAGGATACTGTGTCAGCTCTAAACTGCAGCACAAGTTTTTCCTTTTTTGAAAAAAGTAACTGTTTATGAAACCTTAATGATGTGATGAGGGTAGAATAAAAACCAAAGACACAGGGTACATCTTTTATTTATCCCCTTACATTCAGATATGCTAATTGTGTCTAAAATTCAAATACATTTAAGTTTGCAACACACAGCAGAATACATGTTTATTACCATCCTTATTACAAAATTGTTAATTGAATGAACAACAAACGTTTTATTAGGAAGTATAATGAAAACACGGCCATGTAATTTTGCATAAATTGACTATAATATGTAACAATGAAAGCTAGACATTCCCATAATACAGTTATGTTTATGATACTTTACAAAAAGTTTTGTTGGTAAATGGACTATTACCCTAATAAAGAGCTAATACTTCCAGGATGAGACGTAGTCTGAGAAGAAATTTTAAAAATTAAAGTTTGCATTTATTTTAACATTTTTTATCTCAATAGAGACTGAAATAGACAAAAAGACTAGACTGTCTAGATTTTATGACAACTTTATTTTTCTGTTAAAACATTACTGTAATATATATTGATGGGAAATTTATTAATTTTTATTAATGACTAGGTCAACAAGTACCCTATAGCTTTTGGTTCCTTTGCATTTCATATGGAAATGGTATGCAGCTATATCTTTTTATTGCAATGACCTATAAGTTTGATTTTTTCACAGATTCAAGTTATGGCAGCCTTGTCAACTTGATATCACCATGCATTCTTGAGAAAAAGGGTCTTGACAGATAGACAGACAACAAAGTGATCCTATAAGGGCTCCTTTTTTTCCTTTTGAGGTACGGAATCCTTAAAATCAAAATAAGTATAAGCTAAATAATAAATAACATAATCTTAAAAAGATTTTATCACAGGTTTTATAAATTTTAATCTAATCTAGAAAACAATACAATATTGCAGACAATTTTCAATTGGCAAGTATATAATACCCCTAGTAGCTGGTATATTCTTAACCTCCTATTATTTAGTGGCTACCATAGTGCATGGAAGGTCAGTGCATATCCAATTATGTTTGACAGGCTATGTCTGTTTATTACAACAACAATAATACATCAATACATAATTTTACGACCAAAGTTTCTTTGTTTCTACTAATCTAATTATTGATGAATAAAAACATAATACATACAAAACATTATTTTACAACGAACATTTTCACTTATCTATGTATTAATTTTTGTGACACTCTCTGATAATTCCCATAACTTTTCTGCAAAATATGTATCCATGGCAATTTTTGATACTTTTGCTTCAACACAATCTACAAAGTACTTTCCGCTGACGTTTTCCAATTCAGGGGCTATAGCTAAGTGAACTGAAGTTTGAGCTCCTTCCCAGGGTGTTTTAAAAACTAATTTGACTAGGAGTCTTGTGAAGAAATACTTATTGCGGAACATTTCTGTGCTAACTGCACCAGGGTGTAGACTATTCACTGTAACACCTGTATCTCTTAACAGTCTACTTAATTTATTGCTGAAGAGTATATTTGCTAGTTTTGTGTTTGAGTACACCCGGAGATGTCGAAAATAGTTCTCAGCAGGCTTGTGGAATGTTTTTACATCAACCTTTCCAAGCCAGTGCATTGCAGATGAAACATTTACAATTCTGCTAGGAGCTGAAACTTTAAGTACAGGTAAAAGTAGAACTGTGAGAAGAAATGGGCCGAAATGGTTAACCTGTGCTTCTATCGGCAAGTTGTCTTCTGTCAAAGAGTTGTCAAGAGTTCCTACGCCAGCATTGTTTATCAAAACATGCACTTCAGGCTCTGTTTTTATTATGTCATCAGCAAATGCTCTCACAGATTTGAAAGAAGTAAGGTTCAAATTCTTAAAAACCACATTGTTGTTCCCAGTTGTCTCAATGATTTCATCTCGCGCAGAGATTCCTTTAGCATTGTCACGACATGCCAAAATTACTTTCGCTCCTCTTTTGGCCAGTTCCTTAGCTGTCTCGAAACCAATTCCCGTGTTGGATCCGGTAACTATAACCACTTTGTCAGTCATGAAGGCTTCACATTTGCAGATGCCCACCGACATTTTTTGATAAATTTTAAATCCGACAAATAAGATTGCTATTATGAACAAAATCATTGTGGCCATTTTCACCCCCTGACGTGGAGGACAGTGGTCCTGGACAAATTTATATTTTAGGAGACCTAAAACTTTCTGATCTCAGTTCAAATACACCCACAAAAAGAATAAATTCAGCCTACTCCTCCACCAGTATAATATTAATCACTGAGCGAGCAAGTAATCACATATTAATATCCTCTTTACCACTAACACTGAGCAAGTAATCACTACGTTTTAGCCACTTAGCCACTAACCCATTTCTAGGAGCATAACCAAAGCATAACCTATATTTTGACAAATGTGACCTCATTGTGTGAGACCACCCACCCACAGACAAGTTTTAAAATAACACGTTCCGCGAGTGTAGTAGCACAGGCCTGATCTGGTACAGTTTTTAAAATGACATTATCAAATAAAAGTGATTCAGTTACGATTTTTTTATATTTTTGTTTAGTTTATTTGTACAAAAATATATACAAACGCGGTCACATTAACTTGACGCATGGCTTTGATGACGTCATTTTGGCGGTCAGGTACGGTGCCGTACCGTACTGACGATTGCCGGGCGAGCTAAGGGAATGCGGGGGGAAGCGGGCGGGGCCTCGCATTCCAGCGATGCGTCAAGTTAATGTGAAACGCACGAAACCGATAGCGTCTTAAACAAAGATGGCGTCAATAAAATGACATTTGACGCTGTCACTTAGTATAAAAATAATGATTTTGTACAGTTAAATGCTAAGATGTAATTCAAGTTTTATTCTATACATATTCAGAGTATTGCTTGAATTTTCAAATAGTGCAGGCCGAATTTGAAACATTTCTTTTCTTAAGGCTTTGAGAGCACGAACATAAAATTATGTATTCATTTCATTTATTTATTTAAAAGTGAAATAACTCATTTGTGAGCATGAAGCTAAAAAGACGTTACTGTACATACTGTCTTTTTACCTTCACGTTTGTGAGGGTCTCATAGATAAATTTAGCAGACCAACAGATAAGACCTCAGTTTCTAGACTACGCTCAACTTCGAAACATAAAACAACATTCACAACGTGATAGCGAACTATACAAAAAGATTTAAATTTTGAACTATATAAAAAAAGTGCAACCATACCCAAAAGAATAGAAATTAATGTTTAGATAACTATTTTGACCTTTCTAATTGTCGTCAAGAATCCAAAACAAGCTATAAAATGTAAATTTTATTGAGAAAACTAAAGAAATGGCTTCGGCCTTGTTACCAAGGACGTTTATAACCTTAAAATTATAAAGATTCTAAGAAAGAATATCATTACCAAAGACTTGGATGTATGGTGTTTTGCCTTTTGCTGGTGGGATAAAAATATATTATATGTAGTCACTGTGCTAATTCTTTGCTGTGCTGTGACTTGAAAACTCCTGCAAATTGCTTGCAAATAAGTGTATCTAGTTGAAACTAATATTAATTCGATAGACAATTGAACAGTCAATCGAGTGGCAGTAATTTATATATACTATAACGCATAACTGAGTCTGTTCCTAAGGTGTGCCTCCTGTACCATTACCTGCCCTGCCCTTACCTCAGGAACAGACTCAGTTGTGTTAGACCTGTTGTTGTAAATACGGTTCTTCTTATTCAGTGTACATAATATTATGATGTAAAAAATATATAATATTAAGATCAAACCATTTGTTTTATTTAAATGCTATAGATAACTGTGAAATGAGTGACGTAAAACTAGGAAGAGTAGCTGAACATAGATTTTCCCCATTGTATGCCACAATGGCCGTTTCCAAGCGACTTGCATCCAGCGACTCTCCGCGATCTTTACTAGGTCGACGGTCCATCTAGTAGGCGGACGGCCCGGTACACGCTTACCGGTACGTGGTTGCCACTCGAGAACCCACTCCCTATATTATTCGCTCTTCAATGCTATGTGACGTGCTAATTGTCAGATCAGCTCACACTTATAACAACTCGCTGTAACGGAGTTACGGTTGCTGCTAAATTATAAAAGCAAACGTTTGAGTGCTCCTAAAATGCCTTAATTTTTGGCATGCGTAGAATTCTCCTAGCTCTACGAAGAGACTGACGAATAATTCATGAAGGAATAAGGCTCAGTCTCTGCTGTCTATTCTATTCTTACTAAACTCTAGCATGGAATACTTATGTGAGAGTCTTCTTTTGTAAATTGTAAACGCCGCAGCCACTACGACGCAAGACTCGTTTGCGGCCACAGGTACAGCAGGTGCCGCCGCAGTGCTGATATCCAGTGTGACCCAGGTGCTGCTGAATTCCATAGTTTTCAGATACCAAGCGACGTCAAACTGACCCTGAAAGCGTCGCCTAGTGCCAGCTGACGCTACACGGCCTAGCCTAGCACTAATAATTCCTCAATAGCTGAAACATACTCGTGTTTCTCCTTGTCATTTTAAGAATGTGTGGACGGATCTGAGAATAAAAATATTTTATGCATTATTATCATTTTTATATTCTATTCACTTACACTGAGAATGTTTGTTAATTTTGCCTTTTCGCATTGTAACTTAATAACTGCTCAGTAATTCGCGTCATTACCGACATTTATTATATTGTAACTTGGCCAACTATTTTACTTAGAGTTCAATTCAATAATAAGGATGGAAGAGAATCAGACACATGGATATGAAATAATACAATCTAGTACCACAGCATAATTATTTTTCTTTCCTCATACATAAAACGTACTCTAAAATTACATCGAGAGACGTATTTATAAATACAATACAGTTACTATTTATTTTATATTTGTTTTTCCTTACTTTGTTTGTGTATTGTATAACTTTGTCGATTTTACATCTAAAATGACAAAATCACAACATTTTTGGAGTCTCGATATTGAAAATAGGTAGTACTTACATATTGACATACAAGGATAAATGTTATTTGTTTGATTGCTTAAAAAATAAAGCAAAGTATGTCTCTAGCATTTTTGTAAATAGTAATAATTTATAAATGAAGTATACGTCCATAATTAATACCACATAGAAGAAAACACTGACCCTTTATAATAAAATTGATGTTGATACAAGATTTGTTTCGTTTCGGATTTATTTTGGTGCAAATTGTACTTTGCATTTTCTTGTAGTAGTTATCCATTTGACGTCTTTCTCGAGTGATGTAATTATACCATATGAAATTGGCCACAAATAATATAAAATAAATACAAGGACTCGAATAGTAGGAATTAAAAATAGTCTGTCAAAAGTGAATGCCAGAAATATTACGTGCGCAAAAGCAGCGTATATTTACAGTCATTCTAGCTCAGACATATTTTGCGTTGTATTGTCACTCTCCGTAATTTACACGGATTTATTGCAGACCAATTTCAACAACAAAATCAGTCTTACCACAAAAAATATTTTAACTCATCAGTTAAATACTAGTTTAGTTAGACAGTATTAAAAAGATAATCACTGCATAGTCACACATACACTTCTTTTACACATATATTTAATGCCTTACATACTATATAGGGCTTTTCTGAAAACCAGCGCTATGGCTACTGCCATAGCAGATGCTGAGATTAGTTTCTGTTTCTGTTTTCTGTTTCATAGACAATTGTTTAATTTTGTTTACCACAAAACCATATCCAACGTTTGTTTACTTAGGCACGATTTATCTTGACGTATCTTTATTTTATGTTGACACCTCTAGAAAACGTTTCATTGAAAGCATTTTTTTTAAATTTAACATAATTTTTATTTATCAAATTGATTTGATTCAGTAATTTCTACATTATAAAAATATACGAAATATATACTTTATGTAATATATAAACGCACGCTTGCTTTTGTTGCCGTACATTTGGTGGATTGACAATGCTAAACTTTTTTAAATAAACAATTTTATACATCCAATGGAACGTGATTTTCACTGACATGAGGTCAGTGTCAGGTGTCAGGTTAATTTTATTCTCTCAATCGAATCTGTGAATCGAATATTAAAATTGAGCTATAGTTTATGCTATCGTGAGGAATATCGTCCTTAATTATATCAACGATTATTCGTCTCGAGTCATGCGTGGTTTCGTGTGGACGTGACTACGTTTATTTTATTATAAATTGCGAAGCGTGGCGCTAGCCGCTGCGACGTCGGCGTCATGGGCGAGGAAAAACTCGTGGCGAACTCCTCGTGTTCCTGCAACAGAAGCTGGATGTGATGGACGAAGTCAGAGCGTTGCAGATATGTAAGTCAAGCTTCAGCGAGGCTGACATAGCTGCGGCGAGGAAGCTGCAGTACGCGGCTCTCAATAAGAGCGACCAGATGATGTCACACAGACGTGAAGGGACACCGAAGAGCCTGCAGGATATCATCACTGTGCTTAAAGAGACCGATCCTGACGACGTGCCTACGTTTGTAGCGAAGGAGTTGCACAAGCTGCCTCCCGTCACCGTGACCATGTCGACGTCACCAGCCTCCTCAGCCTCCAGTGAAACAGCTTGCTGCTGGACACAAAGAAGCTGAATCACCGCGACGTGATTTTGCTTCAGTGGTTTTCGTCGCTAACAAACGAACTGTTCAAGCCCAGCAGCCGGTGTTACCGAAGGCGCAGACGACCACGAGCCAGCAGCGGACGCGCGTCCGATTTGATGACACGGACGAGGATGTATTTCAGAAAGTCAAGACGAAAAAGGCGTACCGTAAACGAGTGACTCGGAACCGCTGCGGAACCGCACCCACAGGGCCCAACTACCTGCTGCGCGCTGAAGTTCCAACCACGGCCACGTATCTGTCACGCCTACATTTCATCACCACCATGCAGGACGTCACAGAATATATATAGCAGAGGTCCAACTAGACCGTGAGGATGGCGCAGCTGGAGTCACGCCACGGTACATCATTCAAGTCGTTCGTGGTTCGAGTCCCGACCTGCAAGCTGACCCGTCGCTTCAGAGGAAAGATAGCGACCAACACCACCAGAGCGGCACCAACGTGCCATAGTAAATAAGTGTGCAGAATATTTTTGTAGTGTGTAGTAGTTTAACTTAATGTATTTTATTGTATTGTATATATCCTTATGGGTCATTGTTACCTGAAATAAATGAATAATAATAATAATTTCCCCGAAAGTTTTACTAAATCTGTAGCGTTTTCGAAAGTTGCGCTCGTTGTAATGTTCAAATGTATTTATTCGCACTGTTAAAACGGTCACGATAGTTGTCCATTAATTCCACGTCTTCAAAATCATTAAAATCAACAAAGTCTACGAAATCTATTGCGAATTCCGGCAGAGAATGTTATGACAGGCTACAATTCAAATTAAAGTTTTATGTTAAGAGGCTATCTTGATAAGACCACGTGGCCGCGTTCAAGGTTGCATTGTTTTGTAGCTGTCCCTCTCCGAGCCGTCCCTCTCCGAGCCCTATCCTACCCGAGCTCGTACGGTGAGACAGCATACACTACGCGAAGTTATCAACCCGTTATTTGGATGTTTCGTAGTCCAGTGATCATTTGAAGGATACAGTATATTATGTAGCCATTTTTTCAATACAGTATATTAATAAAATTTCAGATGTCGTTGTTTTTTCCAAATTGTTCTAAATTAATTCATACTCTTGTAAAACAGGTTCAAAGTTGGGGCTTTTTATTACCGAAAAATACAATACTCTGACGCCCTGTAACTCTGGAAGTATATATTTAAACGAAAATCTGACTCACCACCGACACAGATATTTGTTTCTAGATTGTGCCTTGAAAATTTCATAGATTTTCATAGCTTAATACTCAAAATATGACTGGACTACGTTTGTATGGGCGCTTTGACAACAGCATACCCTCTTTTAAGCAGTGTCTAAGCTGACATCGGCTAAACATGCATTTGTGGTAACATTTTTTCAAAACGTGTGTCTAAAGCTTGTTTATCTTTTTTGTGGTAAGACTGATTTATGTCTAAATGCACTGATTCATCCTTGGTATAACTGGCGGCTTATAGGTACTTGATTATTGATATGCAGACTAAATAAAGAAATATATGGGAGTGGTTATAATTACAGACAATTTATCATTGGTACTCGCAATACCGAGTATAGAATAATATATTATTTCAGTCTATTATCTTATTTTCAGTCATTCTAATGTCCAAGAGGCTTGGACAAGAAGACTTCGTATATTTTAAGGCTATTGTATTGTACAATGGTTAGGAAGAATGTTTTAGTAAGAAACTATTTATAAATTGAGAATAGTTTTGACTAACACTTATTAAATACTTACATAAATTCATAAGGTAAACGAAGATAAGATTACAATGACACAGTGAACTATATATATGTTTCAAGACTAAAATTCATCTCAGAATTTATATATGTAATTTATAAATGGGTTTTCAATAGAATTCCAAAAAGTAGAAGGTTGGCAATTAGATTGTACGTTTTTTGTATGTACGAGTATATTATGCGATAACTCCGCCAATCATGAATAGATTTTGATGATTTTTTTATAGGTCAGAGGTGGTCCCACATATATTATATCAAAATTGGTTCAGCGCATTTTGAGAAAATCAACAGAACCAAATATGTACCCAGATAATTTTACCTCTATGGATGAAAGTTTTAGAGGATAAATGGTGTAGACTTTTAGACAGCTGATGTTAACTGTAACATAAATTTTAATTAATATTTACGTTGAAATTTTAGTGGTTATATTTTCGTGTTATTTGCCCTCAGTAGTTGAAAAATAACAATTTACAAATATAGAGACAAATTGTAAATTTTGTGCAAACAAATCAGTAATTTAATACAAAATCCCGTATGTACAATGAATTGAATGAAACAAAAAGTTTATAAATACAACAAAGTGGTATTAGCTACACCATTTTTAAATTAAGAACGTCTGGACATTTTGTTACATGTTGTATAACATATATAAAAACTATACTATTAAAACTGTTTACAATGCTACTATATTCTAATGGCTCCCGGCAAACGTCGTGTTTCATCAGTCGTCGAATTTCTATCAGTTCACATGGAAATCAAAACAATACAGTACTTAGTTCTAAATTCAAATTATTATAAATGATTAATCTAATAAAATTAATGGAAGCATTCATTTGTTTTCGGAAATGCGATGATTGCCGAGAGCTATTTAAAAAAAGCACTGAACCTGATTGGAGTTTTTTATATAGCAATTTTTTTCCATTATGAATGTAGAAGTATATAAATACAATTGCACATATGTATTTACGTAAATAATATAAGTCGGTAGATGTTCTTATCACTTCAAAGTAAACAAAAAGTTTAATATGTATTTTTGGTAAGCTAAACAACGTAAGTGTAATAAAATGAAAACTGACGAAAATTATCACGATTGCAGGAAGAATCTAAACAATTAGGAAAATAGCTATTTGTATAGTTATAGTATAAAATCTAATTGAGTTACAATGACTACTCATAAACTTATATGAATTATTTTATACCGCACCGGATTTTGACCGATTTAAGCTAAAATGTGATGCTCAGTGATAAGAAAGTTATTTCAAATGGTCCAAACTCCACTTGTTCATCCATGTGAATCCGTAACCATGACCATCTTGTTCAGAGTATTAAATGGAGACACAAACAATGGAACTATATGAATATCAAACAGTCGAAGTGAAGTCATCAGAAGGGCATTTCCAACAGCCTACACATAAAGGTACGAAATGACATTCTTCCGTCCTTAAAGGTATTGAAGATGTACAAAGTAAATTCGATATGAACTCTGTATATATTGTATTGTTAGCCATTAAATTATAAGGTTATGAATTGTACCTATATAAAGTTCCAAGGTTTAATTGAAATAGGTAACTTTTGGAGACCGCGAGGTTGGACATCTCCGAAGTGAAGGGACACATTTACCTAAGTGATAGAGCTTACATCGAGGCACTTATGACGTATGTGATTTGACACTCATTAATAAATACAGTTAAGATCATAGTTGTTGTGTACACTCTGTTTTGTCACTAGAGTTCGTGCCGGCTCCGGCTGGCTGGTATCAATACACCTGGGGAGAGAGAAAACGTCGTGGAAATTAAGTTAGCTCCAATCACACGTTCCAATTCCACCTCGGAATCGGTCAACAAACAATAACGGCAAGGTTCCTTATTAAATCAATATTCCTCCACTTCGTACGAAGGTTATTTTTTACATCTAATTCCCCCGGCTTCTACGCTTCTCCAGTACTACATTCTGGATGCTTTCAATACCAATCTAGGCAAGCGAATACCATTCTCGACACACTGTCACTCAACATCAAGCAGGACCACAAAGGGCAAAATCAGTAATGAATCTATCCAGATTCCGTTGTAAATGTGCTGAGATATGTCATCATCATCATCATCAGCCGGAAAACGTCCACTGCTGGACATAGGCCTCCCTCATGGTACGCCACATCGACCGGTCCCGAGCCACCTGCATCCAGCGACTCCCCGCGACTCTAACCAGGTCGTCGGTCCATCTAGTAGGGGGACGGCCTGGTAGACGTTTCCCGGTATGTGGTCGCCACTCGAGAACCTTTACTCCCCACCGGTTATGGGTTCTTCAAGCGATGTGTCCTTCCCATTGCCACTTCAGCTCACTGGCTCGTCGAGCTATGTCGGTGACCTTCGTTCGTCTACGGATTTCCTCATTCCGGACCTTATCACGTAGAGAAATTCCGAGCATAGCCCGTTCCATTGCTCGCTGAGCGTTGAGCTTGTTTATTGGGCCAACATGTACAGACCACACTAGGAGACCGGAGATATGTAACTTAGCTAAATCAGCATATGTTATTTGGGGTGACCATTATATGATTTTTTGTAGATCATTCTATTTTACTTGCAATAAAGGCCACGGGCAGTGGGAACGATTGATTACTTTTACTACTAGACTTTATGTTTTGGGAATTGGTTATCTTTTAGTCAGTCTTTACATGTTATACTCTGTGCCTTTAGTAAAACTGAATTTTTCGAGGTCGTGAATCACGCGGTGCAAACTGACGAACAGTCCGTAGTGTATAACCCGGAAGAAGATATTGAGTCATTGCATATGTAATTTCATTACCAGAACAGCAGAGAGACCTTAAACATGTTTGGCGACGGATATACATATCATCTTTTAAAGTATTTCAACTTTTTTTCGCATTTTCAAAGCGCCATCTATCTGATGTAGGTGTCATCGCTGACAAAACTTTCATACTATATTTCTTATACCACAATCTTTTACAATAGAATAGATGTATGTGTGCAGTAATTATATAAAAATAGGACATCGGATTGTAATGTCAGGAAATGAGTCTCATTAACGAGATTCTCGTTATCCTACGTCATAGTTAATCGATGAAAAATTAAGATTAAAAACGCTGTCTAGCGACCATTAGCTGCGTAACGGCTATTGAAGCTGACATTCATGTTATACGTTTGTGAAATATGTATTGTGAAGTCAGCTATTCTGAGTGAATTCCCGTTAAATATATGACTTACTTTAACACCGTAAGCCATCTCGTAGCCGCCTTTGCTTTGCATCTGATTCTGGATTGAATGCAGGAGTGAGGACGGCATGTCAACATCTGTAGATCCTGGAATTTAATACAAAAATCATAATGAGTACTGATTGAAGCATTCATTTAAAGGACTATGGATTTGTGAAGACAGTCGTAAGATGGACTCGTGTTTATCTAGCCTCTGAATGCAGTAGCATTGGTGCTAGCCGTGGTGAAACACATCAGGGGTGCAATTGAACTTGATATCAAATTAAATTGGGTTGAATCGTATTGTAAAGCGGAAGAATAACGGACATAAAAAGAAATCTCAACAAAATAAACATACGCAATACATTTCTTATTTAGATTTTACAATAATTTAAAGTCTGAGAGGAAGAGATTGATAAATAAAAATCGGCCAAGTGCGTTAGAACTCGTGCATTTAATATTTTATGCTAGGTACTTTTTAAATAAAATAAAAAACATATTTCTAGTATTAATTTTTGTTATTTGTAACGGAAACATAAATTAACTTTCTGTGAAAATTTCAACTGACTACCTATTACAGATCATGAGATACATCCCGCTGACATACAGACGGAAGGACAGCGGATGCTTAGTAATAGGGTTCCGTTCGTTATCTTTCGGGCACGGATTCTTAAAAACGTATATACATACATACCCAATCAAAATGTTGTCTATACAACTAAACCTTGAGACTGTGTTTTTTGTTTAGGTAGATACTCAGTCTTTTATTTACTATTGCACAATTTGCTTCAGTATTCAAGTTCGACCTTACTGCAGAGTTGATTAGTTAGAGGTAACTGTTATCTTGGAATTGGGCATTGTCGTATTGTGCAATAAAGTTGTATACAAACTCGACTCGTACCTCTATCTATTATTATAAATCCGAAATTGACCGCGTTTGTCCTTCCTTTACATAGTAACGGAGAGAGACAGAATGACTTGATTCAAAAAAGGATACAGGATACTTTTTATCACGATCTAACACATGGTCGCCGTGGGATAACGTAATTAATCTTAAAACACACATTTTATTCATGAACTGTCTCTAAACAGAAAGAGTAGTTTATATATTTGAAATATTATGCTTTTTGATTGTTTAAAGGCATGTTTGATATGGTCTGTTTTATTGTATTTAACAAATCTACATTTAAAACAGGTTCTATTTACATTTAAACACATTGTTTTAAACATATGTATTAAACAAGCCACCCTGCTCTCACTTGATAGTAAGTGAACGTAAAGCTTACCTACCTAGAAGTCAACTAGTAAGGCACTTGCTTTGCTGTATCACTGTTTGTAACCGGAACACAACAGTGCTATTAACACTGGTGATTGGCGACAGACAGATAACATGGTTGTAGCTAGCCAGGCGTACATAGAAAATGCCATACCATTCTAACCCCTACGGGAATCGAACCCGGGACCTTCCTACCCATCGGACCAGGACCCGGATAAGACAAAAAGAAGTCAGTTTGGTTATGTACCGATACAATGGTAATTTACAAAGCTCTACGTTCGTGACCGTCAATTTCGCAAGGCAGTGTGGTTGCGGACATCCGGTACTGGGGCACCCTTGAGTTTATTAATGTAAAAACATCTCCACATATTGTATATGTATATCTATGTGTATAAAGTGCATTCAAAATGCCAGCAAAACTCAGACCGTTGCAAATTTTTATTTTGATAATTGTGGCTTAAACTTATTCGCACGATAAAAGTTTCACACAAAATTTCGTTCATCCATAATTTTTTAAATAGAATATCTGGCTTTGTAAAGTAATTACCTTAAAATAAGACACCGGGTTATAATATAGGGAAATTAGAATGATAAACATATGATTTCATGAATGAATGAATAGCATTTTCATTTTTACACACTTTGGGGAGTTATTGTTCAAAACGCAATCACGACGTACTTACGCACGTCTGTTGCATTGATGATATTCATTTCGCGCCATTATAATCTGATGTACTTTTAGGCAATTACTTATCAAAGACTATAACAAAAGAATATAATCGAAACAACTTGCAAGTTTATGTTTCGTAAGGATTATGAGAAGAATGTGTATCTAGGAATATAAATAGTGGTTTTCAAATCCTAATGTTAATGTTCTAAATTCAAATTAAATTGTCATAGGTTTTTCTGATACTCCTTACAAAACATAAACTTGCAAGGTGTTTCGTTTTTTTCTGATGAGAAGTATATTTTGCATTTCCATGCATTGTGAATTATTAAGATGTGCAGCTTGCGCAGCAGGAGCCATGGCCGATAAATGACATGACAAAGTCACTTCTCATTAGTTCATATTCTGTAAGTGCTTGAAGCGAAAGTGACTTTCCATGTGGGTTGCGAGGTGATGATGATTGGCGTTATAAAATGGATCTTGGGGTGAGTGAAAATACAACATAAGAATAACATTCACTTTGCTTGAAAAATACATAAAATCGCAAAACAGCAATAAGTGTTACAATCGCAAACAGACAAAAGCATAAAAAAATCACTCGCTAATAAGTTTGCTTGAAGATAAAAGTTTAATGCTATATTTATTTAAGTTAACAATCTTTTAAAATAGGATATTTGAGTTTTTGAGTTATTATCTAGAAATAGAACATAGAATTTAATTTTTAGGTCTTAACTTCATAGTGATGTGAATCAGAATTTTCATTTTTATACACTTCTTTTTGATTATTTTCCAAAATGCCTTTTAGAGACCATTAACTTACGTAACGTCTGGCTCGCCAAATAGCTAACAATAAACTAAAATCCATATACTTTTCAAAAGTTTATGTCAAAAGAATTTTTTTATGGAAGCATTCTAGTTAATATAAATAACAGACTGGAAAAAGTGTCGTATGTTTAACTCGTAAGTGTCTATATCGCCAGCTGTGCCGTCGTTATTATGTTGATGTTTTGTCTATTTCACGGTCATCATAATCAACTTCATAAATCCACAGCTGAGCGTGTCCCACTCATGAATCGCCAAAACGACGGGTATTCCATAGGAATTGTGAGGAAGAGTACAAAGCTTACGATCCTCCTGGAATTTTCCCTTAGTCGCCTTCTACTTAACCACGGGAAGAGTTACCAAGATTATGTTCCAAAGCAAACACCTTAACATAAATATATTCTGTTAATGAACAGACGTGTTGACTGAATTTAAATGTCACGGTTTGGCTGACTATGTAGATGACCGCAACAAAGTAAATAAAGATTGAAACAGTCGAAGGTGAGCAGGCAACTTATAGTCTAGACAAGAGGTTCCTAGCCTTTTTTCTCTTTCAAAATGTATCCGGTTCCGATGGATCTCCTGCAGTTGCATTTCTACCATATTCCCAAAACGTACCCAAAAAAATTGTGGAGATTACATCTATGAAAGTTTGCGTTGCGACTGAGTTTCAACTACGAAACAAAAGTTTTCAAGTAAAAAGTGAGAATTGATTAGTTAATTATTTATTTAATTGATTGTGCTGTGAGTAGATGTCAAAAAAGTAAAGTCAGTGACGCCAACATTTTAGTTCTTCACTATCAAAAGCAGATAAATTTTCGTGGGCTCCCAATTTTTTGACCCCCGTCGAGTCTCATGTTCTCGGGATCACTTTGGGAACTACTAGTCTAGTCGAACGTGTGCCTTCTTCGCCTTCATCGTCGTGTGACTTCTCATAAACCTTTGTGCAGTAATATATATTTCTAACTACACTTTTATTGCTTAAAGCTTGCATGTTATATAAAAAACTGTTGCGCAAACATTGACATGACCGTGCAGTGTTGGCGTGTGATATCTTGGTATCATGTATGTAAGCAGTAGAAACACGTGCGCTCCAAATTTGGTCCTGAAGCGAGGAGAGAGGTTGTTCCAGAATGGGAACGACTGCATTCTACATCATAATGTAACAGATAACGTAATGGAGAAAATATGGTTTCTTTACAACGTCGTCATATAGGCACCTTTTGTTAACACCCATGGCAGGATAGACGCTACTGTCGCTAGGAATTTGCCCATATTAGTTGCCGTATAAGGCAAAATAGGTGGTTATATCCTGCAAGCGATACCAAACAGAGAACAAGCAATTAAGTAGTTATATTTGTTGATTGTTCTGAAAGTCGGGGGTGTGCAATAACATCTACCTATGCATGAATTTCATCTTACTGCGGTCACCAATCATGGAAACTCAATGGACTCTGTTTCCTTATTTATTACAATATAAAAAAACATACGTTATGTTTACAACAATACATACAACAATTATGGTTATAAGTTTATGTTAAATTGAAAATACTTTTGAATCGACATCAAAAAAGGAGGAGGTTCTTCAATTTGACGCGTGTTTTTTTTAAATGTGTGTTACGCGATAACTCCGCCAATAATGAACCGATTTTGATAATTTTTGTTTGTTTTGGTAGAGCATACTTCAGAGGTGGTCCCATATAAATTTTATCAAAATTAATTGATCGCTCTTTGAGAAAATCAACAAAAACCAAATTTTTAAGGCAATTGAAGTCGGTTTTTATTTCTTTTTGAACGCGTTAATTATTAAGTTCAATGAAGCCTGACATCACTTTAGTTGATCTGTCACTTCATCGGTTGCATTCGCTGATTCAGTATTCTAAAAATTACGAGAACTTCCACAGATTTTAAACAAGGACTTTAGGTTATATTTTGCGTCTTCACCTAAGTTTCCTTCTTTCTATTATATATGTGAGGCTTTTATGTTTTTGTTATGCTTTCTGTTCTACACAGATCTTAAGTACTAGTTATCATCATCATCAACAGCCTATATATGTCCCCACTGGAGGGGCTCAGGCCTACTCTCCTACAGAGAGTGTATTGTATGGGCCATAGTCCACCACGCGGGCCCAGTGCGGATCGGCGGACTTCACATGCCTGTTTCAGACATGCAGGTTTCCTCACGATGTTTTCCTTCACCGTTAAGCAATCGGATAATGTACTTGAATTGAAAAACAACTCATAGGTACACGGCTGGATTCGAACCCGGTACCCTCAGATTGAGAGTCCGCGCCTTATCCATTGCGCCACCGACGCTTATACTATATACTATACTAGTTATACTACCACATTACGAAACATATTGAACATATAAAAAGCTATAATATATTATACAGGATATTATAGCTAGTTTCATTTTAAATTGATTGTTTTTGTTAGATTGCGATACACATGTCTGTTTAGGTCACTCGTATAAAACCACTCTGCTGTTATTCTGGGTCAAGCTGGAGCGGCCAAATTTAAATCTTAATATCTGTACCACTGAATTTTAATCAGATGTTCCGCTAAATTAGTTTTATATAACATCGGGTCTAGACGTGGAATACTGCTTAGAAAGTATCTACTTTCTATTGACACTTCATGTGTCGAGTTAAATACGCACGATTTAATTATATGGCTACTGACTCCAGATCGAGGTAACGGCTCAATTAGTGTTACAAAAGGGTTATTAGTTTATTAATTTACTTTGTGTTTGATGTTGCTAAATAACTTAAAAATTTAGTTTATTTATTAAAAATTTCAATGAATAATTAATTACAACTTACTTAACCTATTTAAATTTAAACACTAAACTTAATCTAACCCTAGTCTATAATATGCATACGTAGTCCAGTCGCGCTCCGTTGGGCAGAGTTCCCAGGATGCTGGCGGCGTTACCTCGCTGGATAGCCAAGCTGATCCTTTGTCGGAGGTAGCTTATTATTATGATGTTTAGTCTTAATCAGCGAATAAACAACCTGGATATGAGTTGAGCTATGCTCGGAATTTCTCTACGTGATAAAATCCGGAATGAGGAAATCCGTAGAACCAAGGTCACCGACGTAGCTCGACGAGTCAGTGAGCTGAAGTAGCAATGGGCAGGTGACATCCCTCGAAGAACGGATAACCGACGGGGAAGATACTCCAGTGTTGACCGGGTATCGGACAACGTGTACCGGGCCGTCCCCTTAGATAGATCAACGACCTAGTAAAGGTCGCTGGGAGACGCTGGATGCAAGTGTCGCTGGACCGGTCATTGCGGCATACCAGGGGGGAGGCCTATGTCTAGCAGTGGACATTGACGTTGCAACTATTTTGTTGATGAAGTTGATGAAGACGTGCCTTATCGTCTGTGATGTTCTTCTAGCTTCAAAACAAAGGGAGTAAACAATCGTGTACTCACATTATCTCGAGTAAAACTCAGACGGACGAGCACAGGAATGTCGTTGCATTTTTAAATTTAGAACGTCGTCGTCGGTTGTACGCGCTCTGTGTGTAACTAAACTAAAATAACTGAACGGTTCGGCGACCGCGGGGGAGTGACTCACACATCTAAACGCACCACAAGGTACCACAAGTCGCATTACTTCTTACTCTTTTTTTAAATACTTATTTTGCGACAGTATGTATAGTGCCCATATGAATAACAAATGTATACTTGACATCTAGGCATGGCCAGGACCCAAACCACGAACTTTGTTTCGGATTGCTTTAGGATTTGGTGCAATTTGTATGAAATCGAACCGAGGACCTCCGAATTGCTAGTTCGACATGTTTGAGGCCGTTAATGGGGTTCATGGTACATTCACTAGAACATCTTTGCAGTATCCTAGAAACCAAGTTTAGGCAAATAGTTTTATACACAACGAAAAAAAATACGCCGTTGAAATTGGCTGTCTATGAAAGTCGATCGGTGTAGAATACATTTTAATATGCGGGAGCTACGTATCCTGCAGTTGTATTCGAAGGAGGTCGTTCACCCTGCCTCCTGGAAGGTCACCCAATGATATCGATTGAATGACAATGACAACACCATATCGTGGCTTGATCGCTCGAGTGCCACTCCACGCGATAAGGGCGGATCACAATTCGAATGCGGGATGATCGCACGCGCACGATACTTACCTATACCGTTCGTGCTTGCATTTGTGGCAAGAAGGATCGCAATCGCAACCACTAATGTTATAAATGCGAAAAGTGAGCTAGTTTTCAGGGTTCCGTATGTTGATGTTGTTTTAATCGCGTTATACTAATGGCTACACGCTTGGGCCAACAATCGGGAGGTCTCGGGTTCGATTCCCGATGGAGAGGGCTTCGCTATCAACAGGCTCAGGCCTACTCTCCTACAGAGAGTGTATGGGCCATAGTTCACCACGCGGGCCCAGTGCGGATTGGTAGACTTCACACACACCTTTGAATTTCTTCTCAGGAGTGTGCAGGTTTCCTCACGATGGTTTCCTTCAACGAAAAGCCAATGGTAACGATTTTGAGCATTCGCTCATAAATTCCAAATTGGAACTCATTCATACGAGCTAGAATCTAACCCAGACCTTGATTGTTCAAGGACTGACGCTCTACCAAACTGAGCTACCACTGTTGTTGTGCTACGTGCTTCCCAATCGGTACTCCCTAACGATAATTATCAGCAATGCATGTATACAGAAACAATGATTGTTTACGCCTTTATAATACTACTTCTAGGGTGGCCCTTATTTTGTTTTGAGCAGTATATTATGAACCTTATATGCTTGGCTGAATTCATACATATTCATTACAATTATTCCAAGTCGTGGCGTCATCGTACGGATAAATATATTTATCTATACACTCGGTTAGTATGGCATACTTATTATACATACAGGCTATTCAAGATACATACAAGTAGAATAATGATAAAGCGCATATTAATTTGAGATTGCATGATGAGTCTTTAATGAATACAGCGGGAGATCGGATCAAAGCAACTTTCTTGAGAATGTATTGAGACGTGTGTTTCTGCCGCCGTCACACGATTGTCTCATAGAATAACAGTTTACTGTTGACCTTTGAGATGCATTGTTAGATAGTCGGGCGGCGTCTCATTTTACCTTGAAGGTGTATGTATGCTGTACGGGCAGAGTTGAACGAAAACATGAAATATTTTATCAGGGTTGTTAACATCAAACGTTCTGATCAATTGTAGTTGGCGACAATTTGTCGAGAATATAAGATACTTGGTATAAGAGAATGACCAATCAAACCGGGTACCCCACTGGGAATCGAACCTGGGACCGCCGTAAAGTTAGTCCAAGCGTGGAGCCATTAGACCATGGAGGCGGGTAACAGTGGTAGCAATATTAGCGTGTAGCATTGTGCATACTATATTTTTTATTGATGGGAATCGCGAGTGCCGTTGAAGACGATATTTTTGTGATATTTTACCACACACAAAATATATCAATAAGACAATCCACAAGAGTAATCAGTATTCAACGGCTTACCTATATGCCCTGTGTGTTGGAAGTTCGTCGGTGCTCCGATCATTGATCTGTCTATTCTCCGCCTGGTGCGCTGCGCTTGCGCCGCCGGCTGGTAGCAACACGCGAACCATTGGAGCCAGATCTCACCGCCGGTGCCCGCCATTGTATTAATTAAACTATAACGTCCACTAGCACTCACTAATCAAATTTATTTTGGCACCAAATGGCTGGTTGAGTTTTTATTTGAAGTTATGTAAGTTTGAATTTGGAAGCTTTTTGTGGTGGGTTCGGTAGCGACCTCCTTGGCGACTGCTGGTCCTTCGAAGTCGCCACACGAACTACGTTGTGCGGCGGATGGTTATCGATTATATTGTTTCGTAGATATCTTCAAATGTCGTTGTGATCCGCCGCTGATCTCTCTCGAACTGATAACGATGATGGCATGATTCCTCAGATAACACTGAAACATAAATGTGATAAGTTGACTGAGTGTTTCCGAGAAACATACCTAACAATGGGTGGTTTTTGTTTTGAATTTCGTTAAGTAGGCTGTTAGCGCGAAGCATGATAACAAGATGTTCTGTTGATTTCTATTTTTTAACTTTCGCTGCGGATTTATGTCTTTGTTTACGTTTGACATTTGGTCAATGTTTGAGAATCGATACCATTTTTAATTAGCTTCGAAAACACTGAGATTATTTGGAAAGCAAACAAACAATTTTATTGTTTACCTCCGCTACAGAGCTCTTTATCGAATGTGGCGTTAAATTAATTGATGTCGATAAAGATTTGCATATTAAAAACAGGATTTAGAGTCATAAAATGTGCTTCATAATTTGTATAAAATGAACCTTCACCAGTTATCATCTCCCTGCCCTTATCCCACGTAGCGTGGTCGTCACATGTTTTCTTCTTCCACTCATCTCTATCAACCGTCACCTCAGTAGTCACACCTTTCACACACACATATCATTCTTCGCACAATCCATACATACCTTCTTGGGTCTTCCTCTACCCCTATATACATCAACATTCACGCTCGTCCCTTTGTTGTTATATGTTCTTCATCCCTCCTCATAACATATTACTTATTAACGACGATAACCAATTACTTATTAACTTTTCGGTCAAAAGTTGCACACTTTTAAACTTCCCGTTACACAAATAGGCACACCTCAAATCCATATTAACATTCGCATCTCTGCGACGTGTACTCTTCTTTAATCCGTATTTTATAATATGTATAGATCAATGAAAGGACTTTTGCTGAGAGTGCAAAATATCGTGTGTTTTAACACTCAGCGGTAAGACAGACATAAAACTTTGTTGGATTGCCTTGCTTTCTACTTTGGGAGTAATCGTTATGATGAAGTGGATGGATCAGGTGGAAAAGTTGTGTTTCTTGGGAGAGAGATTACATCGTAACCGGTCCCTATCACATGTACCCGCCACTGACAGAGCAATCGACCTGTGTCCTCGTACTTTGACGTAGGATTTGCAAAAAAACATAATACGACGAATATAATGCCTTAATGAATCACACATCGCTAGTAGAACGGATAACCGATGGGGAGTAAGAGTTCTCGAATGTCGATCACGTACCGGAAAACCTGTACCGGGCCGTCCCCCTACTAGATGGACCAACGACCTAGTTAACGTCGCGGGGCGTTGCTGGATGCATGTGGTTCGGGACTGGTTAATGTGGTGGTGGATGGTGGTAATGGTTACCATGGTGGAAGCCTATGTCTCGGCTGCAGTTGCTGCCTTACGTCTGTGATACTACCAATGTAAGAAATATTTTTTTCCGAATTGTAAGCGGACAGACCACTGGTAGTCTGTGGACTACTGGTTGAATACCTGAGACAGGAAACTTGAAATTTCTGAATAACATCAAGAGTGAATCTATGAATTGAGATCTGATCCCGAAAACAGATGTCAGAGAGTTGCGACGACGTAGATGTGATATTGATAACTGCTGACAATCTGTCTGATATTGTATCAAGCTTACATGATAGCCCGGTGCTGTACGAATGGTTTACCGATGACGGTAAAATGAAAAATTGTAAATTGTAATTGAATGATACTCATAAGAGACATGTAAATGTTTGATCTCGGCATTAGAATATCTCGTGAGTAACGGGGCGGAATATCAGCTAAGCTAGGTGGAAGAATTGTAGTTCTTCTGAAGGAATTTGGAATTATGTCGACTTTGCGACTACTCAAAATGAAGCTTATGTATAAGAGCGAATTGTAACCTAATTTAGCTCTATCTGAACAATCCAGGACCAATTCAGACTATGAAAATTATAAGCCTAAGCCTGAGTCTATTTAGAAGTTATGAAAGCAATACACTTTAATCGCCTGCTTGGCAAAGTGACTAAATACTTGAAATTTGGAGGTTACGGGGTTCAATTCCCAGAGCGAGGTATATTCGATCTGGTATCTTTGGTTAGTGGAGGTGGTTTCCTTTACCTATATGCCATAGCACTTTTGTGTTCCACTAATCGAATAGTGAGTACCTTATTAGCTTGAGGCGTCTAGATAAGAACGCTTTAACTTTCTAATTTTGTAAATTAGTTTTAACTCACTTTGCGATTTTTAAAAGTTTTTATCTATTACAGTTCAAAAGATACATCCCTGTGATAGACGGACGGATAGCTGGTTCCATTCGGTCCTCCTTCGTGTGGGTCCCTAGAAATATACGTTATGAGACCGTTTCTAACAAATATTCAAAATCGACATAAACTTGACCTTAGCTTTGTGCCCTGCCGATCAAGATCTAAGTGAAAGTAGATAAATTACGGATCACAGCGCTGGCTGCGCAGTGTGCAGTTGTCGCGAAGAAATGGAAAGTGTCAGCGTAGTTTAAAATGCGAGTATGTTTCTTATTAAAATGCATTAATAACAGCAAATAATGTTGGTGACACACTGTCTACAGATTTTTTTAATGAGTCATACTTTTTAAATAACAATTTACAAGTATAAACTTGATTGAACCAAATTGGCACTATACTTTTATGATCAGTAATATAATAGAAAGAGAGGAAGGCCCTCTACACACTGGGAGGACGAAATTAGAAAAGCCGCTGGTCCAAAGTGGTGGCAAGTAGCAAGAAGTGGACATCATTGGAGGAGGCCTTTACCCAACCTGGGGACCTTGCTAATTAAATATCGTGTAATAGAAAAAATAGGAAATCAAGCAGCAATGTAATGTAGCAGGATCAAATAAAGGCTTTTTATTTTATTTATTAATATAATAGATTTCATATTTTTGCTAGTAAAGTACAGTTGGGTCCCGTAAAGATGTACATATTACTCACCCCCACATCACCATTTTGCCTGCCATCAGTGACTAAGCTTAATTCCCCTATTTAAGAGGTCTCTCAATTCTGGACGTATTTAACTTATTCAGCTAAATAATGATATCAATAAATTCTACTTTCGACGACGATCGATCGACGGTTTGTGTATTTTATTTTCTTCACAATTGAGGTAAGATTGTTTATAAAAGGCCCAGTTTTGCCTGAAAAATTAGGTTAGTGGATGACGATAAGAGAATCCGAAGCGCGTGTGATGTTTATGTACACATGGCATACATGCATAGTTAGGTATTTCCATTATAAGGTGACCTCGAATAATAAACATTTTAAACTATTTTAACTTTTATTTCTCAAATATTTCATTGGGACTGTTACGCAAATTTTCAAAAGAAAAACTGCCAAATCGCTCGGAACCATTTTTAAGATTGATTTTTACGCATTTAGTTACATGACATTTCTTTTGATCCATTTGAAAATAATGTGTGTGTGTGTGTGTCACAGTGAATAATATATCGTGATCTATTACACTGTTGTATGAATGTTGTCCTTAAAATATCCGTAAAATAATATGAACAAATCCGTCATACACTTCAATTCAACACTTTTTAACTTACAGCGAGTTACATTTTGTTGTTCAATAAAAACTCTAGTAATAATTATTTCTAACAAACGCCCATTTGCGCAATAAGCCATGTCAAATTTGGTCACTAACGAATGTTTTCATAAAGTCGCGTTGATAATCGATTACAAGTGTTGTGGCAATCGATCGATTCTGTTACGACCTATTAGGCTGACCCTGTTTCAAGTTGCAATTTCGTTTATTTATACCATTTATTTCGGGATTAGGCAATTTTCAGATGGGTCAGCAACAAAAAGTGCCCAGTTAGCGCTTTTTACACACAATTTAAATTAATTATTCGCGTTCGATAATTACGACTACATTTTGACCTTTAGTCCTATCTTTTAGTGACTTTTCTGGCCTTCTGGGCACACGGATTTTTCTTAAATGACTTTCTCGATCTATAGAACCACAATAGAACAGATAATAGCTAAATAATCAAAGGTTTTCTAACCCACTTGGTTTAGCCTTGTCGTTGATATTTAAAACAGTATGTAACACTTTAGACATATAGACATCTTCATATTTTATAGCATAGATACTCTTTTCATAACATAGGCAAATTCATTTTCGCATTTACGAAATTAAGCTCATTTAAAAGGACATTTTGGTGCGAGCGGAAGAGGCCTGTAAGGACCTGTGTATCAATGAGGGTCATCCAAAGGGAAAGGAATTCCTTGAAAAGGAGTGATTCGAGGAAATCAAAACGTGCTCATCATTTTTTTCTAGTGAGTTTCGAGAGCCAAGACGAACGAGTTTTCTATGAGTGGATTTACCATAATCACCACGATTGGCGCCAGATTTGTCATCGCATAGACCTGAGAAGACATTGAACTGGTTCTATTAAAAAAAACCACAATCGTAAAATCTACCCGTATTGTAAAAGGCCAGCCCCTTGAATATTCGGTTGCTAGCCGGAGCTAGTCGGCCCCTATCCAATCCATTCAATTTCTATTATGATAAGGCGACTGTCTCGTTCACACAAGCGCCCTCTCTCAGCCAACTATCGTGATTTATCGATCGGTACTTTGGCCGAAAGCTAAACAATGTTAATCACCTGTAATCATTTTCATGAATAGTACGAGTATAGTTACTCTTTCGACGTGTAAGTATACGATGTTATTGAATGCACATTTCATGTACATTTATAAACGGTAAAAAATATAGATTAGCTGAACACTCTATCGTTACTAAATTAAACTCTGCATAAATTTTAAAATGTCACATTTTCTGTGTGTATTTTTACTTATATAATATATAAAACTAATGTTAGTACGTTAAGACAGGGTTTTCTCTATCACCATCAACCCCTATCAACTTCCCGTTGGGGTAGTGAATACCCCTTGGTCTCCTGCTGATAGTAAGGGAGTTTGGTCGCGATGGGTGGAAGTGGGTGGTTGTGGGTGGCAAAAATGAGAAAAATATATATCTGTCCTCGTCTAACTCATGTGATCCTCACATGTGCATTTCTGGAAAGTTCTGTAAATTTCTGTAATGATCTAGAAAGATTACATTTACTCTACGTTTATGAAAAAATCAATGTGCACCCGTGCGAAGCTGGGGCGGGTTGCTAGTTGTTTCTAAAACGAATAGTTCTATTTTTGTTCTTTATTATCTCCCGCTAAGAACGCAGTGGTTAAATACAGCTTGTTAAAGACGACGCCCGATATCTGAGATGTGATTATACCCTATATTACAAACAAGATCCATTACAACAGTGGATTTTATAAATATTATCTTACTATAGGACGGGACTTTTAAATATTATTGTATTTAAGGCTGTCAGATTTTGCGTCTGCGGCCTAATATGAATGACATCTTTATTGCAGTAACAAATTAAGAGCAAAAACAGTTTATTTATAGCTTTACTGTGGTCACAGAATGATGCAGTCTAACTCAGTATTTAAATTGTTTATGATTTTCAAGAGTAAATCTGTATTGATCGAAAACAATTTTAAACAAAAACAAATTACGCGCATTTTGCGTCATCAGGGGTTGGTATATATTTTAGTGTTTTTACACGCAACATTATATCCTGCAAATATTCATCTCATATTTTATTTAAAAAGCGTCACTTCCGGCATCGTAAAATTAATCCGATGCCGCCGTGATGTCACAAATCCGCTAGGAAAGTTCATCATTTATACGGCCAGTATAAAAATTAAGTTTTTTAGCGGTACTATAATTTCATTCAACCTACATATTTGCATAATTAGCAAATTGTTTTCGTCCATAAAATTAATTAAAGTGAGACGCCTAGAAAATATGATTTTAAAACCTCGTTACAGTATTTTTTTACAGTCTGTGTTAAACGGAACATGGAATATGAAATGCGCTCCGCTCCTACTTTGAAGAGAAATCTTAGACCTTTCTAGTAAAAGACCTGAATCTGAGATTATACAATCAGAAGATATTATTACTATTTATTTTAGGAAAACCATCAGCACAAATATAAAAATAGTTAACTAAAATAAATACTAGATGGATAATAACAGGTTCTCACAAATAGAATTAATATAACTTAGCAAAGGTCCAACTTGCTACAAATTTACGCTTACTATAAACAAAAATTAAAGAGGAAATGTAAGATGATACAGACACAGTTACATGTCAGACATATCTAATAAGATTTTGCACTGATGTGTACCTTTGTGTTGAGATATAATGAGAAATAAAGTCTGGTGTTTCCCCGAGACATTTCAATATAAATTGCACAGTAAAAGTAAACAGAGTGCGGGAGTGAGGCGACCGAGGGTGAACCACCTGGCTAGCTGACTCATGAGGGCAAGTGTCGGGGGAGTCAGTGTCATTCGGCTATCTTCGGGTTTATGATCGAAATAGCTGCCACATTGAAGCAAAGCGTACGCTTAGATGTACCTACTAATTAGTAACACATCGATTTAATGACTACATACACTAATTACCACTATTAGAATTAGTAATCGTAGCATTGTGCCTCTGTACATTAATTGTTATGTATAATTAATTGACCTTTAATTTTTATTAAATAAAACTCACGTATTTTTCTAACCGTTCAAGTGCATGTAGCTTATCTGGTAGCTGCCATATCCGGTTGCAAAATTTTAAAAAAAACGAAATCGTCGCGTTAAAAATGAACCATTATAATCTGCCGTTAGGACTGATTTTGCCTGACGCATAATCTGATTCCTACTTGGTATTGTACTGACATTTCGTTGCAGTAAAAATGTTTTCCAATGTTATGTTGCTATTCCAAGAGTTGATCTAAAAGGTATTTGTCACCATTCGACAAACGTATGCAGACTAAATTCAATGCTTGTTTGCAGCCATTACAGCGCTGGTTGACCCTGGGTCCGACAGGAAATCTTTTTGCAACTTTATCGATGAAGCCAGCATAAATTTTCTACGACATTTCGAAAAGAAGATTTAATTTTCATGAGTCTAGACCGGACTAGATAGATATTAACTATATGTGCTAACTCATAAATACTTTAGAAAGTTGAGACTAGGATATTAGGTCTCCGATAAATGAAATATGACCAAGGCCACTTTAAAGAAATCTGTCATAATTTATATAAAACTGCTGTTTTCACATTCACCTCAAGGATTTAATATTTGCTTTTGGTTTATAACATGTTGCAAAGTTGGCTTCTTTATCAGCTGGAAAAGTCAACTGTTGAATAAGATCAGCGGTACACAGGGAGATGGTGACAACCGTGCCATAGAAATAGCCAAGAAATAAACCCACGTGGCACTAGAGTTCACTTACTCCATACAAATACCATTAAACTAGCGAACGGTAGGTTGTCCGTGCTCTAGCACCATTTCGTAAAGCATGATTGTATCTGTTGGAAGTACAATGCTGTAATGAATTAAACTCGAAATGATGGCCGTATGATAGTGAAAAAACTCGGCTCGTCTTGCGTCACTCCGTGAGGTCAGTCCAGTGGAATTGTAGAGATAAAGATTTGGAAATTTAGATTAATATCATTCTGATGCAGCTATCGCAGTCTCTTAAATGCTAAAGTCAACTCTAGCTGCCTAAAAGATTTAGTAGATGAAATTTGCACGGCTGAATGGCGTGACTTATGACTTGAAGGTTTTTTATTTCTGGTTTTACGAAACTAATACGAAATTCAATTCAATAATCATTAGATGTTCTTTTTTATTCACGATAACGACCCAGTTTTGCATGGCATAACGATAAATAGCGTGCAAGGCAAGAGTGTCATGATCTACCCAGTGAAGAAGAACAGCGGTGCAATTCATTAAGGACTAATGGTCAACCTCAGGGATGTATCTGATGAGGTCATGGACTCATTGATCCTTATTGCTTAAGAAAGTAGAGATGTTATCAGTAGATATCCGTAAGCCGCGAGATTGTTTGTCCTTAGTGAATGATTAACAGAAACGGGATACGAAAATACAATTTAGAAATTTAGTAAATGACGAAATGTAACACATTTTCCTTCTCTATTACGTATATAAAATAAATACTAATATAATAGAAGCTTCTCTTTTTCTAAGATAATGACAACAATGGTATGCGAATAAATGAAAAATAATACGGCTGATAAAGCTTCGTAGCAATGAGTTCCATTAATATATTAATGAATCGAATTGAATATTTTTTGGGACTAATGTAGGTAACATGTCATATAATTGTTTCATAGACTTAATATTATTATAAACCAGACTATTAACGGATAAAATAAAACATTTCATGTTATATTGGCAAAATCGAAGACGAGTGAATAAAAAATAGTATATTTTTGATTCGCTCATCGCGCCACGAGCACTCGATTTCTGCTGATTTTCGTTCGACTTCTGAAATTTGATATTTTTGAATCGTTCGTTCGAAAGGTGAAAGTGGTATGCTATGCCACACGAGCGAATCAAAAATAGAGCTCTGTTTCATCACATCAAACCACGTGATGACGCTTATCGGCAGCAAATATTGATGTTGAATGACTCATAACTAAAGCGTCGTATTGTTTAGTAAATAAATACCATTGTGTGTGTTATGACAATAATTTTGTAAACTAATAGCTAAAATGTCATTATGGCATAGTTATCTGATCTGAATGCGGCTTGTTTCACACTGCTTCCCGATTGTTTATTGTTTTAAGGTCCCACGACCTCACCGTGAGCTGTGTCTGTGTATTTTAAAAGTAAATTATGTGATCGAATCTGGTAAGAGCTTTGTGAATTACTTATTGTGTTCTAAGTCATATTACTCTGACAGCGACGTGTCGCTAGATTTGTCTTAATTCGGAGAGTGGCACTGAGCATATTAAATTATAAACAATTGAAATGGAGGATTTTTTAACGAAAATATAACAAAATATATGGTTTATAAATGGCATACAAAATATGTACACTTAAAACTTTTAGTCGTATGTATTTTTTTAATTTACATGTTCTGGATAGTTATTTTTGTTTTATTTCCATACGAAGGAGATGGGCTTTAATTAATTGAATATTATACCGTAAAAATCACCGTCGAGGTAGTTAGGATGTAACTAGCTTATATATACCTACCTATATATACGGTTAGAATAAATGGGTTGAAAGACACAACGATATACAAAGTGTTCTTAATTGTCAGATACTTTCTATCCCAGAAATGTGTTCTTGTAGTAGAAATTTTAAATCATTATCAGCCTATAGGTGTATGTCTCCCTGCAGGGACTGAGTTCTACTATCCTACAGAGATTGTATGGGACATATTCTACCACGCGGACCCAGTGCGGATTGGTAGACTTCATACACGCCTTTGACTTTCTTATTAGGAGTGTGGCTTCCTCGCGATGTTTTCCTTCATAGTAAAGACAATGGTAATGATTCTATCATTCGTATATAAATTTCAAATAACAAATTGGAACTCATTGGTAAGAGCCAGGATCTAACCCATACCTCGATTGTTTAAGGACTGACGATCTACCCAACTGACCTACCATGGCTGATGTGGCATTATTCATCATGAGTCTTGTATATTAGTCTAACCTCTAATCCATTACCGGATTAGATAGGGTTTATAGATCAATTCAAACTTTCTTTAGCTAATTTACCATAACCTGCACGATTGTCTGTGAGAAGACATACACGACTCATAAAACTTCACTCGATATAATTAAATCCCAAAGTCAAAATAGTCTCTCTTTAATAATAGTAATCTGACTCTCTAGTCTTGTTTCAGTGTTTGTTTACGAGGTTATTTAAATATGATTGAAATAAATGTTCGTTTACAATACGGAACATGCATGTAAAAATATTTGTGTCTAATTCGATCTTTATCTTTTTTCTTCCTCGATACGACTAATACTTTTTTAAGCACAACCCGCCAAAAAGTAATTCTAGTCCCGCGGTGCTAAAACACTCCATAAAATTGGGTGACACTTGTGACGTCACGTGTTTTTAGAGTGTTAAAATGTATGAAGCTTGTTCGATATTTTGAGTTAACTCGTAAAATAGTGTTTTTATGTGTTATATACCCTTGTAAGAAAATGTTCAAAATGCAATGAGAAAACTAAATCTAATAAGCATTTCACTATTCGAGGAACTAAACGTTTGAGACATTTAGTCCTTGCAAAATCCAAATAAAAAAACGAATTTTTGATTTGGTGGGATTTCATTTAATGTTCGTTATGCTATTAAATACAATTCAACCCAATCTAATTTGGTTGCATCTTCCCTATTAGTGGCCGCGTGTCAACGTTGTATGCGGCCATCCTCATTAATTCTCTAATCTTAGTTCAAACTGTTGGTTGAGTCACAGCTCGGTAGCATAAACAATGATATGGCACGCGTCGTCACTGTTTGTCGTTTGAGTTACTTGCGCTATACTTACATTTTTACTTACAAATCCTTGGAGTCAATTCTTTTGCACTTTGCTTTATCTCGCCTGGTGGTAATAGGCCTGTTTCCACTAATAACAAATTGCTTGGTTTATAGTTTCTAATTATAAATGAGGAGACGAAGATAAGAAAAAACTAGTATATTTCTCAAAAAAGTTAAAGATTATTAATATTTTTAGAAAATGAATTCGAAAAAAATAGGCATTAGGTCACGTGACAACGAACACGAAGAACGCGGCGCAAGAAAGTGTGACGTCACGCCTCGCAAAACATCATTGTTGTTGTTGACGTTTTCATACCACAGAGCAGGTTATTTCGCGAGCTGTGACGTCATTCAAGACGCCATGACACTATTCAGCGTTTTCGAGGGAAATCTAAATGGCTTTTTTAAAATACAAAATACGTAATGTAAATATTGATTTTTCTTTAAAATATAGTTTTTTTGGGATAAAATAGATATTAAAGTATATAATTAGCCAAGTTTTCAAATTTAGTCAACTAGCCTATTGACAGAGAGAAGCCGAAAAACAACAGTGCTGGCGAACCATCACAGGCACATAAGGTCTATAAAATATCATTGACTTTGGTTTTGGATTGACAATATTGCGTGTATTGACGTGTACTCGTATTTACGATGGTATGTCACACGAGCGAATCAAAAATAGAGCTCCTGAGAGAGAGATCACGTAACCCATGGATGGCGCTTATGAGCAACAAATGTGGATGTTAAATGACCCCTAACCAAGTTTAGCAAATAAATACCATGACAATAATTTTGTAACCTAATTTGTATATTACATTTATATACGGGAGTCGCTAGATGCAGGTGTCTCGGGACCGGTCGATGTGTCATACCCTGAATGAGGCTTATGTCCAGCAGTGGACGCTTCCGGGCTGTTGATGTATTTGGATGAACCTCATCTTAATGACGAATAGATTATGCAAAGCTAACATGTTCCTGAATATTATGTAATCAAGATATCAATATTTAGTTTAAAGGGTTCCATACCCAAAGGGTAACCAAAGTCTATTACTAAAACTCTGCTGTCCGTCCTTCTGTCACCAGGCTGTATCTTATGAACCGTGACAGTTGAAATTTCATTTCTGTTGCCACAACAACAACAACAAAAACAGAATAAAATAAATATTTAAGGGGGCTCCCGTACACCAAACGTGATTTTTTTTGCTCGTTTTTGTTCGATATTGATAACGGCATCAAGTAGAATCCGACTCGCACTTGACCGGTTTTTTTATTTTTTACGCAATGACCGTCTCATATAAATAAATAATTAAATTATACGTGCCGTGGTCAGCGCATCATTTGAAAACTATATTCAAAATTAGAAGACCCAATAATTATTTTAGGGTCAGAAAAAAAATTAGAAAAGTTATCAAGAAATACATAATTATATAGGGACAGGACGTCTGATCAACAACCTCGTTAGATCGACTAGTTAAAAAAAATATATTGAAGATAGACCAACACTTGACCTCAATCTCACCTGATGGTAAGTTTAAACTACATTTAAAAGTTCACGTACTACAGATTAATGTTTTTAAATATCTTCTATCTCATTATATCTAACAAGTCCTGAGAATATTCTGAGAAAAAATCAACCAAATCTTTTTAGATCATGACCGTTTATGTCGGAACGTGGCGTAAACCGCGTGGAATCTGAGATCAAAGCAGTACATGCGGAGACTGAAATAGTATCATCCCGGCGTTGCCATGGAAACCATCCGATAAGCACTGCTAACATGTTTCATGCAGTATTATCAAGAGTTTAGCGATAAACATAAGATAAAAGCATTTTATTCAATTTTCACTGACAGTGCCAAACTACAACAGTAATTTTCGGCAGAAAAAATGGCGACATGGTGATTAATGACGTTTTTAGTTAAAAAATTATACACGTAAAGAACGATTTCATTGAAATATTAAATACTTACGCATCTACTCAACACAATACGATAAGTGATATATTTTCGGTTGCAATATTTTTTATTTACTCAAAGACTTTTTTATGTATACATATACAATACAGTTTGCACTTGACCTTTAACCCACCAAATGGTAAGTGATATAAGGATGATGTTGTGTGTGTAAGTGATGTTGGATGTAACGTGTTCACGCAGAAACTTTTGCCTGAACCTAATGAGGCTTTGCTACCTTTCATACCAGAACCCAACATGAGAATCGTACTCAGTACCTCCGTGTTATTACAAATTGCCCACGGAATCCTAAAAATAACTCCCACGTATAGTATATCACACACCATTCGTCATAAGCAGGGAGTCCGATCTGGTATAGTATAATATAAGTATACGGTCGCATTTGGTCATTCAGGTCGTAAGCATTCAATTCGTTTTATATTCTTTAGGTCGTTAGAAAGTCCGAGAAATGCCACGGGTCAGATGTTTACGCTCCCACGTTGGAGCGATCTTTTTATGAATATGCAACATTTGTTATCATTATTTGAAAAATACTTAGGTCAACACATACATACATATTTAATGGTGAACCTCGATTTTAGCAAATCTCGTTTTAAGGGTATCAACGGGAGCCTATTAGCCTCCGGTGTCCGTCTCTCAGCGGGCTGTATCTTATAATCCGTTGTACAGTGAAGTAGCTCATGTCTGTATTTGACAGTTAAATAAATTTAAAAATTTTAGCAGAATGTGTATTGTTGTGTACTGTTGCAGGTATAACAACAAATGATGAAATTAATTAAAAATAAAAGGGTCTCGCCTACTAGAAACGTGTTTTGTTTGCCTTGTTTCTTCCAAGTACACACTTGAAATGATCACAGAGTTTGTATTACTACGAGTATATTCCCTAAAAATATTACATTCAAATGAAATTCTATTTAAAATCACAGGATGTCCCTATAAGGAGACGTGTTTTTACGATTCAATCGGACTTTGATTTTCGTTAGAGCATTGTATGGTGACTGTACCTATTATTTATAATTTTCAGTGTGTTAATTATTCATATTCTGCACGGAACCCTCGGTGCTCGAGTCTGACTCCCACTTGACCTTAAAAAAGTCGTATGGCCTAATACAGCAGTACGCCCGCTACTTCACACACTTGGCAAATTCTTTCAATTCAAATTCAAATAAAAAAATAACAACAAACAATATTAACAAAGACTTTCGCAAAAAAACAACATGAAATATATATCGCCTGACAGCGTCTTAGCTTGGCTGTTATTTAGAACCACTTGAATTTTTCTTATACAGACTATTGTTTTCATTCAAAAGTATCTTGAAATTGTCATCGGTCACTGTGTGTTTGCGTCACGCAGTTCTGCTCATGACATTATGAGAATTACATTTCAAGATGGTGGCAGTAAATCAACAGCAAAGCTAAAGAGGCGTAGTCAAGCTATGTACATCGCAGTAGCTTGAACATTTCGCAATAGCTACTAAATAATTTGATGGCATTAATTAAAAAGCAGAAAAGTGCGTGTCGGGCCACGCGCAGTGTAGGGTTCCGTAGTTGAACTGGTTTTATAAAAAGTAATTTTGAATGAAATTTGTACGAGATTTTCATGTTGACATCTCGAAGAATATTTTTTAATTTTGTCTACTATTGTAGGCCTGAGCCCCGCAGTGGGGACGTATATAGGCTGATGATGATGATTACTCGTTACCCTGTAAAACCAACATAGTCGTAATAATTTTCCTTTTCAGGTCAGTATATAAGCCACCACTGTGAATTTTTTCAGATTTTTAAAAGCAACAGTTTAGCAGATAATGTGGGGGCTTTTCTGACAAAAATTATTACTTGAAAGCTTAATATTTCGCAAACGGATACCTGAATCTAAAAGTGATGTTTCTAGACCCTCAATATTTTTGAAATACCTATTGAACGATACCCCAAACAAAGAGGTAGACGAAAAAAATCCCAAGATACGTGTATGGGAGCCACTGTATAAAAATATTTTTCACAATTTTATTCCACCACTTTTATTATACCCGTACTTAATTAAAGCTCTATACCTCTAGTAGTAACAGTCTCTGAGTGAAGCCGCAGACAGACAGAGCGAAGCTATAAGGGTTCCTTGTTTGACTACGGAACCCTAAAATGAACTGTGTATGTTTTACAAGCACAGTTTAATCTACGTCACTGGATTTTTCTAGACACGCTTTTCCATAGCGATTATCTGAGTATTTTGTCAGATTTTCGATAAAATATAAAGTTACGATGTAGCATGGGCTCAAAGCTTTCAAATCTGACAAATCACAGACACATGCAAATTAGTTTCGTAGATTGTATCAATCGCGCTTCCTCATTCATCATTGGATCCAATTTTTTTATTCAAAGCCATGTAACGGCCTTGTAATCATCTCGAATTTGATGACACATTATTTTTAGTTTCCAGCTGTAAGTACAAAATGTTTAGCTTCAAACAAAAACTAAGGGCAAAAAACTAGCTTCGTGCACAATGTTACATTCAAATTGGACGAAATGAGTCATGCGTGTTCAACTTAACCGCGTTCATCCAGCACCTTGTTGATATTGGAGACGATTTCAAAGTCTGTTAGTCTAGCGACGCAGAACTGCTGTATAAACTCTATTCGTACCGTCATAGAGTGCTTGTTTGAGTTTATAATGTGCAATATTAGTTGACTAAAGGGGACATGCGCGTCACAGTTTCTTCGGCCATTGTATTCGTAAGGCTCGTAACTTACTTTCGTATGTCTATAATAATAATACACTATTGTTTTAAATCTACCAGTATACACAGTAGTACATATGTATAGGTATATGATAAATATGAGAGTCTTTTTATCGTACGTTAAGAGGCCAATGAAGCAAAGTCTCCGTAGAATAGTAGGTATTTGAATATGTTATTGCTGTCGCGATTCGGTACGCACACATACAGCCTTTCACATGCTTTCACTCACACAAATAACGCTGCATAACATCCCAAAGAGGCCCCTGCGCGCCGCGCATAGACGCTACCCCTCCGCCTGGGCTAGAGTGTATTTTTCAAAATTATAATAAACTTGACGTGAGCGTGCGTCAACCCTTGTTTTACGTTTTGAGAAATTATTGTTCGCATATTGGTTTAGTCTCGACATACTGTGGTTGTATTTGATATAATTGACTAGTAAGTACCTATCACATATAAATACAATATAAATTATGGCGTTGCTATTTTAGGGTTCTACGGTCAACAAAGAAACCTTTTAGTTTCACCATATCCGAACGTTCGTCTTCCAACGATACTTTAGGTGACCTAGAGGTGTTTTAGTACCTAGAGTGCTAGAGTCTAAGGACTAACAAGTTAAAGCGTTCAAAAAGAACTAGAAACCGACTTCAACTGCCCTAAAAGTCTACTTTTATTAAGGAAAATTTAAGATGTATATTGTTTTCTCATGGATTCCATTCTAAGAACCGGACCAAATTGAAATGGGACCACATGGAAAGCATCAGCTTTCAAATAATAAAGAATCATCCAAATCGGTTCACCCAGTGAAAAGCTCTGAGTTAACAAACATTTAACTAATAGAATAGAATAGAAATAATTTATTCGGCATACAGATTACAGTACAGTTAAAACATTAATTTTAAATTTGCTCTGCTGCACTGCAACGCCGAAATACACACTTAACATTCCCAGTCTCAAAAACTACTGAACCGATTTTGATGAAACTTGCAGTCTTCCCTAAGTTTTACAATACCTAGGTAAACAAAAAAGGGATTATTTAAATCGAACTTGTAGTTCCGGATATATAAAAAATAAATTAAATAAAATAGCCTTTATTGCTGAACTAATTTTTTGTTACAATTTTCTTAAATATATGCTTACTTTATACGTTACTTATCTTTTTATATTAAGTATCAGTAACCGGTCGTTCCTACATTTCAGCTTGTCTTTCGACATAGGCCTCCTCTAAGGATTTCCACTCTATTCTATCTTTCGCTATGCGGGTCCATGTTGGACCCGCCACTTGTCTGATGTCGTCCTCCCATCTTCTAGTCTGTCTGCCTCTTTTTCTTTTGCTATCTCGTGGTTGCCATTCAGTTATTAGTCTTGTCCATTTCTACATACTCTATTTCTCCATTATTTACTGTTATGGGCTCTGTTTGTGAGGAATTTGACATTACTTTTGTTTTCGTTAAGTTCGTTGACAGGCCTGCTTTCTCGCTCTCTTCCGCTAACTGTTGGAACATTGTCTGTAGGGTTTTCGGGTTTTCCGAAAGTAAGATCAGGTTGTCTGCAAAGCGTAGGTGACTCAGCTTTTTGCCATTTATATTTAGTCCTTTATTCGTCCAATCCAGATTTGTGAATATCATTTCCAGGATAGCTGAAAATATTTTTGGTAAAATTGGGTCTCCCTGGCGTACCCCTCTCTCAATCGAAAATTCTTCGCCTGTAGATTCTAGCTTCACTTGTGCGGTGCTTTTTGTGTATATGTTTTTCAGTATTCTTATGTATTTTGCATGTACGCCTTGTTTTTCCAGTGCGTCCCAGATAAATCTATATTCGAGTGTGTCGAATGCTTTGTTGAAATCCACGAACCCTATGTGTGTTTTTCTTTTGTGTGTGTGTTCCGGATATATGCGAGGACAAATAAACATACACTTTAGAAATTTGGCACACTTCTTTAGAAGCTGGTATAGACTAACATATATGAAAACTGGGCAGTTCTGGAAATATTACATACATACAGGTCGCATTGATAACCTCTTTTTTTGAAGTCGGTTAAAAAACTGTAATTTCACGACACCTCACACAATAGAATAGACGAGTTAAAAATCCCGTCTTAAGTGTATGAGATGTATAACTGGGAAAAAATATTTCAAGTTTTTATTTGTCGACATGAATAATAATATCGTCGAAATCTATCGTATTTCCTACTGTCATACTTCATATTATACTATTATATTTTAAGTACCTCAAAAGGAAAAAAGGAATCCTTATAGGATCACTGTGATATCGAATACTCCAGTCTGCTGTCCCTTAGATCTGTCAAATAATGAAACTTATAGGTCAACGCAATAAAAAGATATAGCTGTATTTTAGACCATTTCCGTACAAAATGCAATGAACCCAAAATCTATACGGTATTTCCCGTTGACCTAATGTCTTGAAATTTGGCAAGAAGAAAGGTTTTACAGCACAACCATAGGAATAAATCTGAATTTTTTAATTGTAACACAGTAAAATTGATTTTTTAATGTTTACAAACTTAACTTCGTAATATGTAATTTAGCTTAGAATTTCATTTTCGGTAGAGCATTGTTGGGTGCATATTACCGTACCTATTATTTATGATTTTCAGTATGTCATTAATTCATATTCTGTACGGAATCCTCGGTGCACGAGTCCGACTTGCTCTTGACCGGTTTTTGAGTTGTTGGAGAGCCATTTCAAGCTCTTGCTGGCTGATCTCCGGGATATCTGTGTCGGGTCATATAGTCTCCGTAGCGATTTGTACATGCGATGTCCATATAACTTCTCGTTCTCTCTCAAGACTTTCAATAATAATAAATAACAAAAAATAATATAAAAAAGCTTTAAAAAAAGTTATAAATAAACGGATGTCCATGCAATAAATGTTATGTTTTTTCTGTGTTTTTTTTCTGTTTAGATATTTTACAGTGGTACGGAACCCTTTGTATGCGAGTCCGACTCGAACTTTAACATTAAAAAAATATTTGAAACATAAGTCACTTATTCATAAATCATATTTAATTATTTACACGTAACAAAACGTAACAACAACTAAGAATTTCAGGGAAAATGTTCTGTTCTAGAGATAAAATAAATTTCCTTAGAATTATTTGTCTTTATATTTGTTTATTTAGATCAATCTAAACATTAAAACTAACAGGTAAAACCATTATAGCTCGAGAAAGGGTATCTATCGATATATTTTTCCCACCACTATTAGTCGAAAAAATCGATAAAGCTTATTGACATCACTAATGCATGCTTACTTTATTTTTATACATATAATACACAGTATATAGTTGTGATATAGTGTACCCTGCCTCCCGAACCGAACTGTGCGAGAAGGACAGTTGAAGCTTTTTTTGGTATTTGCCTAGTTTTGCCGTGAAATTAAGGGTTTGGGATATAGCTGTTTTCTCAACGAAACGTTAGCCAAATTCAATCATTTTGATCTTATTCTCTTTATCAAAGAATAATCTAGGCCCGTTGGTTTTGCTTTTTCTGAAAATGTTACGTTTACTCTAAATAATGAGTACCATAAGTTGAAAGAAATTTTTTCTGAAATTTTGAGTTTTGAGATGCCCATAATTCTAATTGTAGACAAAATATTGAAAAAAGCAAAACCAACGGGCCTAGATTATTCTTTGATAAAGAGAATAAGATCAAAATGATTGAATTTGGCTAACGTTTCGTTGAGAAAACAGCTATATCCCAAACCCTTAATTTCATATGAAATTTTTTATCTGCTGTTCCCTCTTAATCTGTAACCAGACTCTTGGCCAATTTTTGTCATCGTAAGGTATCTTTTCAGTGTCGGTATTGTTTTTTTCTGTCGCACTCTTACACTTTTTCTTCAAGTCCAGACTTTTAGGTGGACACGATGTCTTTGGGTGGTCTGGCAACATGTGTTGCACTTTTCGGGGTCAGTTTAAGTTTATTAAGAGGGTATGCTGTTGTCAAAGCGCCCATACAAACGTAGTCCAGTCATATTTTGAGTATTAAGCTATGAAAATCTATGAAATTTTCAAGACACAATCTAGAAACAAATATCTGTGTCGGTGGTGAGTCAGATTTTCGTTTAAATATATACTTCCAGAGTTATAGGGCGTCAAAGAATTGTATTTTTCGGTAATAAAAAGCCCCAACTTTGAACCTGATTTACAAGAGTATGAATCAATTCAGAACAATTTGGAAAAACCACCGACATCTGAAATTTCATTAGTATACTGTATTAAAAAAATGGTTACATAATATACTGTATCCTTCAAATGATCCCTGGACTACGAAACATCCAAATAACGGGTGGATAACATCGCGTAATGTATGCGGTCTCAACGTACGCGCTCGGGTAGGATAGGGCTCGGAGAGGGACAGCTACAAAACAATGCAACCTTGAAACCGACCACGTGGTCTTACCAACATAGCCTCTTAACTATAGCACACACAAAAACCGACATACAAAGTTCATTTTCAGCTGCAGACTTCTACTGGGATTATAAATGTATGATGGATTTGCTTTTGGCCTTAACTTCACCTGATGGTAAGTGACGAAGCGGCCGTTAGATTGTAATCGTGCGCATCTAGAAGCTTCTAGCTAATGTTGCGCTGGATCTTGCTACCTTTCATATTCGAAACAGAGCTATGAATATTGAAAGAAGCCATGCCAAAGAAGCCAGTTGGGTAGAGCGTCAGTCCTTGAACAATCGAGGTCTGGGTTCGATCCTGGCTCGTACAATTACAATTTGTTATTTGGAATTTATATACGAATCAAAAAATAATTACCATTAGCTTTTCGGTGAAGGAAAACATTGTGAGGAAACCTGCACACTCCTGAGAAGAAATCCAAAGGTGTGTGTGAAGTCGACCAATCCGCACTGGGCCCGCGTGGTGATCTATGTCCCATACACTCTGTGTAGGAGAGTAGGCTTGAGCCCTTGCAGTGGGGACATGTACATATAGGCTCTTGATGTGATGATGTTTAGTTAACGTAGACTTAGGTAACACGGTGGTAGGTAGCCAGGTGCAAATAGAAAATGCCCTACCACCAACCAAACCGTGTATCGATAGGTAATACAGGTAGTACCACTGGGAATCGAAACCGGGTCCTCCAGATTGTGTGTCCAAGCGTCTTGCCAACAGACCACGGACAATCAATAATACAAAGATTAAAATGGAAACAGTAGGATAAAGAAATCCGTAATCAAAGATGCTCCTAGAACTACAAGGAAAACCGCAACTAAGATACGATATGAGTATGAGAAGCAAAGCGACTCCGAGACTATACGAGTAGTGTAACAAAGACACGGCGAAGTTTGAGTCTGACTTGCCCATCACGGGTTTTGTACGTTTCATTCAACTTACAAATTATGTTCAGTTTTAACATAGGTGTTTTACAAAGTTTTCCTTAAATTCATTGTTGACGATGAGATCGTCTGGTAATAATAACCCGACAGTATTTTAGTGGTTTATTTATTTATTTCGATATTAGCAGAGCGCACGCCATTTGCTACACACAGAATCACATAAAAAACAATTGAATTTAAAAGCAAAATATTAAAAAGATTGTTGCTGGTCGCCAACATTCATATCATTTGAATTTAGAGCCGAAAGTTTGCACAGTGCACAGTACTGTAATCCTTTTTGCATCAACTTGTAGGAGCTTTGATTAAGAGGGTATGCTGGTGTCAAAGCGCCATACAAACGTAGTCCAGTTCGCGTAGTGTATGCTGTCTCACCGTGCGCGCTCGGATAGGGACAGCTACAAAACAATCCAAATTTGAACGCGGCCACGCGGTCTAACCAACATAGCCTCTTAAAAGAAAGTCTAATCACGATAGGTGACAAAATGTGTTGTTCAAAATAATATCTATACCAGGAAAAGCGGCATGGATCAACACTTGCTCCGTGTATCTATTTTAAAGTATTTCTAATATTGTAATACAGTTGAAACAGAAAGTGTATTCGTAGTTTCTATTCACCAAACTAGGGACGTAAATAATGTTCTGGTAGGAACATAAAAATATCTAAAAAAGGCCTGGAGTGAACGTAGTGGACAGAAAGAGCGTGGTCGAGTTTATGATAGAAACTTTTGTATTGTGTAACTTTTCGATTCGATATTAAGGTAGGTAACTGAGGTACGGGAGCGCGTCTATATAGTATGTTTGATGTTCCATAAACACACCCTCCCGTACGCTCGCATACCTCAGTAACATACTCAGTTATGCGTTAGACCTATAACTATAACTCTCAAAACCATGCATTTATAGGCGAGTACGTATTAAATAGACAGAAAAGTCGAAAACATAAAGATAAGTGTATTTGAATCAAACATGGGCCCATACGATGACAGTCAAAAAATTTTAGTTTCTCACCTTTAGAGGCATGAAAACATTTTAAATTGTTAAACATTTTAACTACACAGTTGCAATATAATCGCAGTTTTAACAATGAAAGCAATTAATAAACTTTTGTCTATAGTGTTTGATTGTGTCATGAGCTTAGAAATCTGAGAATAAAAACCAACTAAAGGCGTATTCACTGATAAACAATGTTTCTTAGGCAAGTAATTATAATTAGATGTATCTAGAAATACGTTTCGAATTATGTTTCTGAGGTTATTGATGTACACTTGAGGAAGTTATGTAGTCTATCTCAAGATACCCCATGACATACGCTTTGTTTAAAAAATACCTATCAATTGGACGCTATCCCTACTCATTCAACAAACAACCAAATCGCACGTTCACACCTGTGACCAACTGTTGCAAAAATAAATTGGGGCTCTGCACTACTTGCTCCGGGTGAGATGAAGGCCAAGCATTCCTTATCTATAATTAACATCGCTGAGCTGACGTATAATCCAATTTTGGCCTGTATTCTGTGTTCTGGAAGGTTCTGGGTTTCGAGATTGGAAATAAGTTTCGTTTTCCCGACCGCGTTGCTAAGTTTATTTGTCAAGGTTTTTTTGATGATTTTTCAAAAATATACAAGACAGATAACTCGTTTAGATGTTCCTGTAATATCTACACAAAGTCCTGTGTACTGTGATTTGTACAGATTTTTTTCTTTCACACAAAAACTACGTTGTTATCATACGAGGACATTTTCAAAACAGTTTTTCATTTGTAAGAAAGAGCATTTTTAGGCAGATGGTACTTTTAATAAAATGTTTAAATGGCTACTTGACTTTACGAGGTGAATCAGTCATTACATTAACAGTCTTTCTTTTTAAGTAGTAATCGTTGGGTGCCCGTCTCCTAGAATCTAGAGAACCCACAGACTGGCAACACTACGCTCATCGGCCAACGAACTTATGCAAAAAACGGGAACTACTTCCTCGTGACCATAGCATATGTGAACCAAATTAGCTCTGTCACGCAAAATAAATCGCGAGCCATTGTCAAACCTTAACAAGACGCTCTGGATTACGTCTCATATAGATCACAGTACTTTTTGAGCTTGTTGATGAAAATATATATTGGTGAATCAAAAACACAATTGCATGTTTTTCTCCTTTTAATCAAGTTATGTTTTCTCGACGAGCGAAATGTTTATAATCACCGTGACTGTGTTTCCATTCGCAGTAATATTGTTACTGTGAATTGAATATTCTCATCGCACAGCGATTTTCTTTGGGTTATATTATTTTGTATAAAGCTTCCGAACGGCCAATGAAAAACGGAACCCTTTTCATCTCTGTTGTCTGTTTGTCCGTCTGTCATGAACTTTTGGATAGTTATTTGAAATGGTGACCCATAGGTGCTTCAATTAAATAATGCTAAAATATTCTTGCTTCTATAGAAGAAGAGGCGAAATATAGAGGGATCCAAAAATAACTTCATTTGTAAGTACATGCTTAACACGTTTAATTATTTTCTTTTCAGTAGTTTTTAATCATGAATCATCATGAAAAGTGTGTGTAAAAATACAATCCTTTCTATCTCCAAAGTTTCCAAAGTGAAAAAACAAAACAAAAATGTAATATTTACAGGAGACACACTTTTATGTAAATATTACAGAAAAACCAAAACTCTATCTTTTATAGTTTTTTTTTAAAAATATCAAAAACCCTTGACAAACTTAGTTTGTGGTAAGGAACATGAACTTTATTCCAAGGTAAAAATTTGGGTTCGGAACCCTTGGTGCGCGAATTTAACTCGCACGTGGCCAGTTTTTCACATCACATACTTTCAAGTCACTCTTCTTGAACATGTACACTTAGTAATGGATACAAGTTACACAGGGCTTACAGGTTACAGAGCCTCATTTAAGATGTTATTATTATTTAATAAAAATATATATTTCTTGCTATTTTACTACTAATACACACATTATCACATATCTCAAGATACTCTGATCCGGTGTATGCCAGGTATTGGCATCGATTCCAAAAATTTTAAAAGGCCTAAAAGAGGAACTGTATATTTTTGCATACGTTCGGCGTACCGTTTTGCAACCTATTTTGTTCGAGGATGTCATTTCAGTTCATTTCTTTGGACCGTTATAACCTAGTGTTATTCATAACGTAATACATTCACTAGCCACACTTGCTTTCAGAAAATCTATTGTCGTGATATACCGTAATATTTCCATTATATTGCTAAACGTTTCGTGGCTTACAGTTGCTTCATCTTCAGGAGAAAAAAAAATGAAATTGGCGCGAGATTCCATTCTTTCACTTATATGATTTGGACTAAGGTTTCCAAAAGAATTAGTTTTCCTTCAGACCAATCTCCTTCGTGTTGAGTAGAGAAATTTCTCGAACTCAAACCGAACGAAGAATGTTCCTGAAGTAAACAAAAATTTACGAAAATTGACGGTCACTGCGAAGGATCTGGAAAAATCAAAAATCCATTCCATAGGTAGGCTGCGCACCTCTGAATATTTTTTTGTCACCTTTTACGACACCGACGGGATGACAAGGTACGGATGACGGTACGATAATGAAGTATAAGAGTAGTAGTGTGAGGCGTTTGAATAACTTACGACAGTTCTAATATGTGTATACAGTACGTAATGTTCTATTATTATTTATTCCCTTTGACCGCAGAACAGGATGACATGTTTCCAGTGAAACACGTAATTCAATTAAGAATCCATAGCGCGCGTGGCGCCCTCATTCGCTCTTTTCTCCGTTTCGCCGCATTTGTGCATTTGCTATCTGTTGCCGACGCCGAACTTCTTAGTATAATATTCTATTGTCTTTGAAGCTTTTATTCTTTTTTTTTTTTTTTACGTTTAGTTTTTGTTTTTATAGTACATTTATGGAACCCAAAATGGTTGTTTGATTTCATCTTTTTACTCCCGTAAATAATACTATCAATAAAAAAGTGACCACTTAAGGTGCTTCAGTTTATAATTACTACAGGCAAAAGAACTATGCATAAAGGTACGCCTTTATTTATTTCAAGAAACTAACCTAAGGCATTTATATAAAAACGGTCAAGTGTGAACCGGACTCGCGCAGGAAATATGTATAAATAACATAAAATCATAAATAATAGGTAATACATTTATGCACCGAAAAATGGTTTTACGAGGCTTAGTAATAAGGTCCCGTTAAATAGATTTTTTTAATATGTAAAAGTGAAATAAAATGTCTTTTTTGTCGCTTTTATAACAATTTTCTTAAGAGGCTACGTTGGTAAGACCACGTGGCCGCGTTCAAATTTGGATTGTTTTGTAGCTGTCCCTATCTGAGCCCTATCCTACCCGAGCGCGTACAGTGAGACAGCATACACTACGCGAAGTTATCCACCCGTTATTTGGATGTTTCGTAGTCCAGGGATCATTTGAAGGATACAGTATATTATGTAACCATTTTTTAATACAGTATACTAATGAAATTTCAGATGTCGGTGGTTTTTCCAAATTGTTCTAAATTGATCCATACTCTTGTAAATCAGGTTCAAAGTTGGGGCTTTTTATTACCGTAAAATACAATTCTTTGACGCCTTGTAACTCTGGAAGTATATATTTAAACGAAAATCTGACTCAACACCGACACAGATATTTGTTTCTAGATTGTGCCTTGAAAATTTCATAGATTTTCATAGCTTAATACTCAAAATATTACTGGACTACGTTTGTATGGGCGCTTTGACACCAGCATACCCTCTTAACGGTTGGGAAAATTCAATGCCGGAAATGGAAAAAGGACAGTTTCGAAGATAAAATAATAAGTGTGAAAGTGAGTTAGCATGGTCGATTGTTACCACTTCTACGACACACAAAAATCGTGATGAAAATTTTGCGCGTAGCCTAAGACTAAGCACTATAGTGATTCGGGATAGTCTAAAAACACGTAGAATTTGCGGGCTAATTTACTAGTCCGAGAAAATCGTTCGAAGAACTGTTGTAGTGACTATAAACAAATTGGTTAGACTTGGGTTTGGTGGTTAAGAAATAACCTCGTCGACACCTTTTGTACCATCCTATAAAATCCCATAAACATCATAAGATTTCCAATGTTCTGTTCTAAAATCCAATCACCTACTTACGGGTCATCGAATCATATACAACAAATTCAAAGTCATGCGATTTGGTGAGACACCTGTTTGGTTACTCGTGTAGTTACTTAGCTATTGATATTGATGGTTAGCTCGTACTGCAGGTTCAAAAGAAGGCAAACTAACGGAATTTATGGCAACATGTTTCACAGAGATTTAGATATCAACGCATGTACATACTTTAATAACAAACTAATACGAAAATTTAATCGATAGTAAGCGCTAAATTATAAATAAGAGTAGTATACATATATTTGATATTGAAAATCAATATACTTACATATAAAAACGGCATCCACGTCTCTTGTACACAAGTCCACACACGGTAAGTCTAAAATGATGTTGGTATAACTTATCCACCCGATTGTACTCGGCAGTAACGTCGCAGTTTAATAAGCGATTAAACAATTAACGATTCATTAGTCTTTTGATAATGTTTATTGTGGCCTGCAGCAGTGATACGTGCTGTTGCCACGGGGTTCTGTTAGTAACTGAGACAGAAAGAGAACACTGACTGCTCCCAACCGACTCGCGGTTACTTCGCCGGTCCCACCGACACTAAAACGTCTTATGTCGCTTAAAATACCTCCCACGAATTCCTATCGTAATGTAATGAAATTAAACTCAAATTAATATCGTGTTTCATGATCTCCGGTTTCGCTCCACATGCATTGTGTCTACAGTCGTTTACATTTTCTATCTTTGAGTGAAAAGAAAGGATATGGCGAGGTTACCCACTGCCACGTTGTTTCGAGCCTTTATTTTTACATTTCTAAGCAGTAGCTCCATCTGTAGGAAGGAAACTACGCTTTCTGACAGTGCATTCATAATAAAAAAATTCCTATGCAATCCACGTGGTAAACGCTGTCGGATCACAAGTGTTTGTATGAGTAGGACTTGTTGAATTGTGCTCCGTTACGCTACAGTTTATATCTAATTTAGCACAAACCTCCGTCTGTAAAATCTTGCTTTCTTAAACTCAGTGATGGGAAAATTTTCAAGTCATGTAAATTTTTAGGGTTTCGTAGTCAAACAGTAAATCCTTATATTTTCGCTCCGTCCGTCCGTCTGTCCGCGGCTTAGCTCAGACACTCTTATTACTAGAAAGCTGTAATTTGGTATGGATATACACAGCATGTATGTATACGTATTAATTAATCACGTCAACGAAATGGTAGTCTCTAGTAGGTGCTCGGTTTGTTTGGTGGTATGGCGTTTTTCTATGTCCGCCTGGCTTGCTACCACCATGTTACCTAAGTCTGCCGCCAAACAGCAGTTGTAATAGCACTCTTGTGTTCCGGTATGAAAGTTTTCTGAGCTTATTTAAGCTCATAAGCCTTATTAGCTTCTCATTACGCTTCTCGGTGAGCATGCTACCATCTAATGGCTTCATTGTCTTTTACCATTAAGTGAGTTGAATTTTGAAATACCTATTTAAAGTGAATGTCTGCATTTTATAAGGTACCTATAGCTTATATATATTTAGACTAGCTTCTGCCCGCGCGACTTTATGCCTGCGGTCTATCTAAAACATAAGGAACATTGCCTGAGACCAAAGCTCGTCTTAAAATATCGTTTAAGGTGTGGTGACGAGGAAATCGACCGGCGTATCTTATGCAGCTAAGGCCATGGTGTTAGCCTCCACAACAGGGCCGCAGATGCAACGATGAGGTACGCACACCTTGCACCCTAGTCTCAGGAGTTCTCAAATGTATAGACGGTAGGGCGAGTAATCAGGCACCAGACACCGGTCTGGAAACAGCTTTAAAACAGGCCAAATCGGCACCTGAAGTGCTGCTGATCCGCTCGGCATTAATTTTTTGAGTAATAATGCCATCCTAGCCACGTTGCATACCAGTATTAAGTGAGTTTGGGCGGGCATCAGAGCAAAGTTCCGCCCAAGCTTCCAAAGTCTCCTTCATCGGAAGGAAACCACGTGCGGAAGCCAGAAAAGCCGCCAGCGCAGTGCCCTGAATACCTCGGACACCTAAGCCACTGCAACTACTGGGCAAGGACGCTTGTTTCCTCTTGGAACAATCTAATTCTTCGTTCAAAATGGACTCCAGAGTATTTTTAAATATATCATCAATATTTTCAATTTCTCGAGGAATTTTTTTGTTTAACTGTAGCATTACACTGATTTTTTCAAGTCAAAGCAAATCAGCCTGACAAGTGTGGTGATTATGCCAAACCCCTTCGTGTAAAACTATATTAACGTGGTCTGGCATTTATGACGGAATCTCATATATCATATGTATAGAGAGAGATAAGATATATAGAGAGATATATTTTCCTCATTACCAGGAAAATCAAGTGAGTAAAAAAATCTAAGCGCCATCTGTGGTGATACGAAAAAATGTATGTAACAGCATTGGCGTCCGACAGCATGGAATAAACTGACATTGAACATCGATTGTGCGTCAATCCATGGAAGTATTACGAAATCACGATAGATGACGCTTTATTTATTGATTAAAAAGCAGACAAGTGCGTGTCGGGCCACGCCCAGTGTAGGGTTCCGTAGTGGAACTGGTTTTATAAAAAGTAATTTTGAATGACATTGGCAAGAAATTTTCATTTTGACCACTCCATGTACATTTTATAGTTTGGTCGACTATTACTCGTTAAGCCACCTTAGTCGTTTAAAGTTCATACTACTACTGTGAATTTCTCAAAAACAATACAAGATAGTGACCTCGCTTAAGAGGCTATGTTGGTTATAGTCCGGTCAATTTAGACCAAAAAATGAGAGTGAAGTTACATAAAGTCCCAACAAGCTGAATTTCTGTGAAATTTTTCAAAACATAATTATAAACAATGTCTAGAAGTTCCCCATCATTCCCTTGTAAGGAAATTTTTTTATTCAACGTCAAAGGTAAAAAAAAATGAGTTTTTCGCGATTTTCAGCAAAACGGTAAGTTTTATCATAAAAGTACCTTAAACGAAAATGGAGATCATAAAATTATCTATAAAAAATTTATCAATACTTTTTTCTTACGAGCCACCGTTTCTGAGATATAACGATTCAAAAAGTTATAAAAGTTGTTATCGTCATAATATGCATGAGTACGCCACGTATATACATCTAGAGTTGTTATATTTTACTTATTATACTTATTTTTTATTTATATTTCACTGCTCGAACGCCAACTGAAAAAACTATTTTTTCTTAAAACCAGGAAAAGCTCAGCTCGTCAGATATATATTCATCAAAAAGTTTATTTACTTTTTTAAAGTGTCAAGATCATGTACTATTTTTACACGCAATAACTGGTTGTGATACGACATCTGCATTTTACAGGAGCGGTAAAACAGCAGTTTTCAAAATGTTTGAAAAACAAGATTTAATTCAATGTGCTGAAGTTTTTAAAAAGAGTAATTCAACTCAACAAGAAGTTATTACCAACGGCATCCGCTTTCTTCTTTCTATGTACGAAGCTCCTAAAAAAGCTACCTGTTTCGATAAGCATCGATATGCATGTTTCGTTAAAAATACTAAAAATAAAAAAACAAGTTCAATTAGCTTGTCTTCCTCCAACCTCAGTTGCTGCTCACCAACATCTTTTTCGAGTATATTACCAAGTTCGCGTGAGGCTTGGTTATCAGCTAGACCCTACAGACTGGGGTTGGAAGTTGGTCAACAATATATTAGAGCCAGTTCAAACTTTACTTCCACCTGCGCCGGAAAAACTGCTGAACACTATTTTTTGCAACTGCAAAAAGGGATGCAGTGCTAAATGTGGTTGCAAAAAAGTCGGACTGTCTTGTTCTTTGGCATGCACAAATTGTCAAGGCCGGTCGTGCTCTAATATTGAATCACAAACAATGGAGGATTCGTTTGACTCCGACGAAGTATCATGTGATACATCGCTATTGACGCACTTTACTTGCATCCAAAATGAAGATGAAGAAGAAGCAGGAGAAGAAGATCAAGAAGAAGAACAAGAATTTGAAACTTACGAATAAGACGAATAAACTTCAACACTTTTTTTAAATTTACATCGCTTTTATCTTTCCCAATCTTTGAAAATTTCCGTTATTATGCAATAGTTTTACATTAAACAGGATCACAACTGACCCGTGGAGTAGGCCTACTGGGGAAACCACGTTAAAAACGCGCTAAGTAGACTACCTCATAGGTGGCGTGGAAACGTGTGCATATTATGACGATAACAACTTTTATAACTTTTTGAATCGTTATATCTCAGAAACGGTGGCTCGTAAGAAAAAAAGTATTGCTACATTTTTATAGATAATTTTATGATCTCCATTTTTGTTTAAGGTACTTTTATGATAAAACTTACCGTTTTGCTGAAAATCGCGAAAAACTAATTTTTTTACCTTTGACCTTGAATAAAAAATTTTCCTTACAGGGAATGATGGGGAACTTCTAGACATTGTTTATAATTATGTTTTGAACAATTTCACAGAAATTCAGCTTGTTGGGACTTTATGTAACTTCGAATGTCTAAATTGACCGGACTATTAGACCACGTGGCCGCGTTCAAATTTGGATTGTTTCGTAGATGTCCCTATCCGAGCCCTATCCTACCCGAGCGCGTACGGTGAGACTGCATACACTACGCGAAGTTATCCACCCGTTATTTGGATGTTTCGGAGTCCAGGGATCATTTGAAGGATACAGTATATTATGTAACCATTTTTTAATACAGTATACTAATGAAATTTCAGTTGTCGGTGGTTTTTCCAAATTGTTCTAAATTGATTCATACTCTTGTAAATCAGGTTCAAAGTTGGAGCTTTTTATTACCGAAAAATACAATCCTTTGACGCCCTGTAACTCTGGAAGTATATATTTAAACGAAAATCTGACTCACCACCGACACAGATATTTGTTTCTAGATTGTGTCTTGAAAATTTCATAGATTTTCATAGCTTAATACTCAAAATATGACTGGACTACGTTTGTATGGGCGCTTTGACAACAGCATACCCTCTTAAGTTTTCCTTTTACTGTAATTTACACAAAGTCCTTTCTAGTGTGATTATTAATGATTTTTCACTTCAGGAAAGAGTTGTTTCAAAAAATCCAGTAATAATCTAAATATGTATAGAAATATACTAGAATATCATTTTTAAAATCTTTTAATTGTACATAATCATCAAGTATTACCTATAATGTTTTGTAGATATAAACAAAACCGAAATATAAAAAAATAGTAACTAAATCACTTTTATTTGATAATGGCCTTTTAAAATTATAAGCGTAAAACACCAGGCGTTTCGTCGTCATTTCCATTCATGCTTACAGTATTAATAAAAAATACATAATACATTTTTAACAAATTATTAATAAAAACGTTAGTGAACGGTCGCTCATTCAATTGCTGGGGTTCGTTACGACGAACCTGAATCATCTAATACAATAAACAATATTGTTTCTTTGAATTACTACTAAGTATGCTATGTACTGTACACAGTAATTCAATGTAAAGCTCTCAAGATGCTGACTCTATCATCTCATGTAGCCATTATGATAAACAAACCTTTGTGATTAAGAAGAGTCAGTCAACAGGACTTCAGTTTCAATTCAGGTAACTATTCTATTTATAACAGTAGTTATTTTATGTGTATTTATACTTAGATGAAACTGTTTCTGACATTTTATGTACATACTTAATAATGTAGACTTACTCGTAGTAAATAATGAAAAATTGGTGGCTTATTCTGTGGTGACTTAAATAAGCTTGTTGTATTTATGTTGTTATATCATTTGCAATCTCAAATATATTGTTGAATTATAGTTACATTGCAAAAAATCCGACGCATTGACAAAATCTTCCTATCTTCTCTTATAAATTATAAATAATTTTCACTTGTTAATGTTTGTATGTAATTATAATTCAAGTAATTCGACTTTACGTCCGTCAACAAAGATATTTTATTTAAAAAACACGTTTAGGTCTGACAATTTTTTTTTTTTCACCCCTTACACCCCCAACCCTCCCAATTTTGTGGTTCTTAATAACGGTAACACAAACGTTTTGTGTCATTTTTGTACATTTTTCGAAATGGCTGAACTATGAATGGTTTGACGTTTTCAATCCATGCTTCCGCCATTTTGAAAAATTTAGAAAAACTGAATCGACCAAAAATTTTTCGAACCTGCTGTATGTGTTATGTTTATGTGATCTAATCTAAGTAAAAGTTATCAAGTGTCGACCACGTACCGGGAAGCGTTTACCAGGCCGTCCCCCTACTGGATGCTAGTGTCTCGGGACCGGTCAATGTGGAGGAAGTCTATATCCAGCAGTGGACGTTTCCAGGCTGTTGATGATGATGAAAGGCAAACATATAAAGATACCTGTATATTTTCCTCTGGTCTAATAGAGCTATTAAAATGAAGTCTTGCATACAAAGATAAAGCAATTGAAATTTCAATAATTCGAAGCTAGATTAAATGTAAAATTAGAGCAGATAAAGTAGATCGTGATCGATTACACGGCGTCAACGGCTTAGCTATCGGACTCGAGGACTATATGTTAAATAGCCACGCGCAAGATCAGAACTGTACAGTGCTAGCTGCAAGGTGTCAGGATGCGCATGTGTTGGATAATCGTCGCTTGCGCCGCCCTGCTTGCAGGTATTGCTCCTTTCTAATTCTCACTAGATACATTTATATTTTACTTTTTTACAGGCATATTCAGTGTTGTCTAGATGATATATTTTTTTGGAGAATAATTGATCCAATATGAGAATAAATTTATGACTGAAAAAGTCGTTGAAGCGTTTCGAACTCTCTGAAACGAATATTTTCTGGTTTTCCCATTGTCATCTACATTGTTTTTTCTGTTTAAGTAAGTGTTACTTTGATTTTACGAGCACGTTTGTATAAAAACCTTTGCAACCAACATGAATTTCAATCAATTTGCGAGCAAAGTCAGGAATTGTAGTTCTAATAGGTGTTTGTTTCAGTTAACTTTCTTGATATTGATATATTTCTGGCATTTATTGCGGGGAAAATGATTAAATCCAACGACCTTGTAATAAATATAAATATGATTCAGTTATTCTCTTCATATTCTATTCAGGAATATTCTCTTCTTCGTTCAAATGAAACTTGGACTTTAGAGTTTTTGGTGTTGGTCCGCCCCGTGGCTGCAGCACGGTTGGGGTTACAATTCGGAGGTACCGGGTTCGATTCCCAATATGTCGGTACTCGGTTTGGGTGGTCGTAGAGCTAAAATGCTCTACGACCACCCAAACCGTGTCCGCCTGGCTAGCTGCCACCATGTTATCTAAGTCTGCCGCAAAACAGCGGTGTTTATATCACCGCCTCATTAGGTTGAGGCTTCTGGGTGAGCATGCCTACCACCCAACGGCCTTATCATCAGGAGAGATGAAAGAAATGTGTACACTCATATATTTAAAAAAATAAATCATAAATACAACAAATAAATTGTTGTTTAGAACGGAATTAATATATTTTGTTGTCTTTATACAATAATATTTTGTGTACTTCCCTGCATGATATTTACTTATTCTATTTTCTGAAGATTTTGACCATAATAAAGCACGAGTCGATTAATTTAAGCGTAGTATTCAATTTGATTTCGAGATTTTTATTGAGTGCAACTAAGGACTAAAATATAAGCCTTTAATTTTTTTTAAAGGTTAACTAATAAAATTGATGAAATTGACCAAAGAAAAAACTGTAATTACTAATGAATTCTAGAAAAGTTAAGCAATTATTCGACTAGTAAAGGCATTTTATATATTTTCGTGGAATTTAAGCATTTTCTTATGTACTGCGTATTTTTTTAGGAAATATACGGATAATAGTAACATTAATTATTCTGTGTTGATTATTTTTGACAAGACTTGAGAAAAAGCCAGTCAGTCAGTCTTGAAATATTCCACCGACTTTAAAAAATGAGGAGGTTCTTGTTTCGACTGTATGTTTTTTTGGTACGAGTATGTATGTTACACGATATCTCCGCCAATTATGATCGATCAATCTTGATCATTATTTTTTTGTTTGGTATTTTATCGCAAGTGATTTAGCGACTTCAAAATCAACAAAAACCAAATATGTTTCCAGACAATTCTACCACTAAGGGTGAACATTTTAGGGGATGGATGCTGTAGGTAGACTTTTACGGCAGTTGAAGTCGGTTTCTAATTCTTTTTGAACGCGATTTATAACAGTCATTCTTCTTCTTCTTCTATCGTGTAAAGGTGATCAGCAACCTAATTGGTCTTGTCAAATTCATCAGTCATGTTTTAGTCTCATAAATCAGAATACTGCCAAATTTCATACTCGTATCAATAGGTATTTATACATTGAAAGCTATCGATAAACAAGCTAGCTTAGTACTGTAAACTGATTCCTCAATATGACACAAGTACCTACTTTTACAGAACATAAAATCACAGGAAATATTGTATAACGCCTATCACGTAGAATTTATTCAATAAAACTCGATTAGAAAACTTCCATTTTAGGTTACGTGTCCAATCAAAGTTATTATTACATATTTTTAAATTGGTAAATCTCTACATTTTACTTAAGATTCCGTAGAGCGACAGTGGCGCCACGCTCGTTCTTTTGCAAAAGAGATGTCTCGAATTCGGCCTGCACTTGTACACTATTTGAAATATCAAGTAATAATCTAAAGATGTATAGAAAAATACAAGCATTTATTTTAATTGTACAAAATCGTTCTTTTTGTACTAAGTGACTTCTTCAAATGACATTTTATTGACGCCATCTTTGTTGTCTTAACTGTTTCGTGCGTTTAAGAGGGTATGCTGATGTCAAAGCGCCCATATAAACGTAGTCCAGTCATATTTTGAGTATTAAGCTATGAAAATCTATGAAATTTCAAGACACAATCTAGAAACAAACATCTGTGTCGGTGGTGAGTCAGATTTTCGTTTAAATATATACTTCCAGAGTTACAGGGCGTCAAAGTATTGCATTTTTCGGTAGTAAAAAGCCCCAACTTTGAACCTGATTTACAAGAGTATGAATCAATTTAGATCAATTTGGAAAAACCACCGACATCTGAAATTTCATTAGTATACTGTATTAAAAAATGGTTACATAATATACTGTATCCTTCAAATGATCCCTGGACTACGAAACATCCAAATAACGGGTGGATAACTTCGCGTAGTGTATGCTGTCTCACCGTACGCGCTCGGGTAGGATAGGGCTCAGATAGGGACAGCTACAAAACAATGCGACCTTGAACGCGGCCACGTGGTCTTACCAACATAGCCTCTTAATATGTTTTTGGACAAACAAACTAAACCAAAATATACAAAAATGGTAATTAATTTTACTGTTATTTGATTATAGCGTTTTAAAATTATAAGAGTACAAGACCAGGCCTTGGCTCCATACTTTCCCGGAACGTGTCATTTTTCCGCAGTTATACTAGAATTCCAAAAATCAAGGCAAACTTTTCATAGTCACTGCTGGGGTTCACTTTCTTTACATAGTTTTAGTCGCTTTATGCGTTCTATGTGATAATATGTGATGGTCATGGGATATTCTTCATGCTGATTTGACTACGTTTAAAACCTTCAATTAATTTGTAACAGACGCCATGGCCTAATGTCTTGTCACGCTTACAATCTGGAGGTCTCAGGTTCCATTCCCAGCCACAACACCGGGATAAATGTTATCGCCAGCGCCTCATTAGACTGAGGCTTCTGGATGCGCACGGTTACCATTCAACAGCCTTATCATCACTTACCGTCAGGTGAGATGAAGGCCAAGTGCAAACCCAGCGTAAATAATAAATACTCGTATATAAATCATTTTACTTTGTTACTTCTAAACGACTTCAAAAAACAGGTGTTTTTTAAAATGTTTGTTACCTCAGAACTTGTGACTGGGTGAACCGATTTGGATGATTCTTTTTTTATTTGACAGCTGGTGCTTCCCGTGTGGTCCCATTTTGGTCCAGTTCTGACAATGTCATCCATGAGAAAACGATATAAATCTTAAATTTGCCTTAGTAAAAGTAGACTGTTAGGACAATTGAAGTCGTTTTCCAGTTCTTTTTGAACGCATTTACTCGTCTACCACTCATACCTACGTTCATCATATCTCCCTCAACAAATATATTTTATAATCTAAACTACACATAATCTTAGTTTGCTTATGTTGCTGCAAACGTATTTTGCTGTATGTATCCAAAGATAATAATAATTGAAGTAATACGAAGATGATATATAGTGTACATAATACATACATAAAGCAGCTCAGTTTCAGAACGTTTTACTTACTCGTACTGTCACGGAGCTTCTTGAAAAATCTAGAGATAAAGAAAAGAGAGAGGCGTATCCATCTATCCCACTTCTGACACCAAATGTTCTAACCCTCCGTGATATAAAGTGAGAACCAGAATTTTACGGATTAGTTTGAGAAAAGCGTTGTCAAAACGGGTAATTTTTTATATCTGTATGTATAAAACAAAGGTAGGTTAGTTGCTTAGAAGTTTTTAAAAACATCACAAAGGCAAGGAAATACTGTTGTTTGAATTACCTTCTCAATACGGGTCGGTTTACGCTTGGAATCTTGAATAAAATAAATAGCAATAGTCGTCACTGGTTTACCAAAATTAATTCACATTTCTACCGTTCCATACACAAATAGCACGTGGCATTTCGTCTATTGACAGCTTACGCATTTAATATGTATTCAAGTTACTTTAGAAGGTACTGCACGTTTTGTAAATTAAAGTCACTACTATTATGCGCCGAATAAATTAAATACATTGAAATGACTTATTTATGTTAGCACGAGCTTTGAAAAAGGACACACTCTTGTTGAAATTTATCTTGAAAATTTTCATATTTATTGCGATAGAAAAAAACAACGCCTACATACATACTTACATCATTTTAACATACAGTTCACAGCTAAACCTAAATAATCGTAGGAATGTAACGGATGTTATTGTTTAAGTTATAGAGCTGTGGTTTCAAATGACGAGAGCTGTGACAGCAAAATTCGTTACAAAGTCAGTTAGTACTTATAAATATAACTATATCTGTATATATGTGTCTGTCTCCACCTTCTGAATATTTTCCCTATTTTAGGGTTAATAGATATAAATAGAAATAGAAATCGTTTATTGCAGTAAATGCTCGCAGGCAAAGATGTTATGTCATTATAAGAGTACAGCACATTTAGCCATATTGATGGCGTACAAAATATTTAATTACATAAGATAGCTATACACAATTTATTTTTAAAAAAATATCTGCTACTTTATATACAACCCTTTCTCCGTTAATTTTTTCGTAAATAGTCGTTCCGTACCGAAAGGGTAAAAAACGGGACCCTATTACTAAGACTCCACTGTCTGTCTGTCACCAGGCTGTATCTCATGAAACGTGATAGTTAAACAGTTGAAATTTTCACAGATGATTTCTGTTGCCGCTATAACAACAAATACTAAAAACCAGAATAAAATAAATATTTAACAAACATGAGTTTTGCTCGTTTTTGCTCAATATTGATAATGGCAACAGGTAGACGCTTGAAATATTAACAAAATATTAAGTTATATGTTCTGTTCACATTAAAAATCAATAATTACATTGAAATAAAACAAATATTTAAGGGACGACAACAACAAACATACAACAGACATGATTTTTTTACCGTTTTTATAGATAAAGATACGGAACCTTTCGTGCAAAGGTCCGATTCGCACTTGACCGTTTAAAAAAATAAGTGTTAACTCTTCAGTTATGAGGGTTTTATTTTTTCTCCACTGAATGAAATGAACTGAATGTCTCATCAAAAAATGTTTGATTGTTATTACAAACAATTTAGTTTGTTCGTTGAATGTGATAAGGATAAAGTGACTTAGCGACTTGAAATATGGCATTCAAGTCGATCATTATGTTTAAAGTTTAAACATTCAAAAACGCAATTCATTATCCATGTTTAGTGTCCACAAAGTCATGTAGCGATTAGTTAGAAGCACTTCATATCACAGTAAAAATCGGAAGATCTGGCAGAATTATTTCTCGTGTTAAATTTAAACAATGTAGATTTTTCTTACGAGGTATAAAATTAAATAGTTTAATTTTAAAACTCTCGTAATTCCGATTTGTCTTCACAATTTAGTAAGCAAAGTCAATGCTATATTTAGTTAACATTTATATGATTGTATATCAATATATAAACATCATCATAGCATGACAGTTTGTCGCTAGCTACCCCTAACTCAAAAAGCTTTTAGAATACAAAAGTTACGCCTCACCCTCTACTAGATGACGCTACGGGTAGTCTGAAACGCGTTATTGAAATTTTTTCCCTGAGCTATACCCTCTGAACACAGAGCTTGCAGTGTATGTGATAAATATGGGGTAAAAATAGTTTACCTCATACATATAAAAATATCAGTCCTATAAAAGTTTATACCAAATTTTTGAAGACACAGTTATAGTAACATATAACTATGTCGTATTATCGAGAGTGTTTCCACGAAGGGAACCTGAAACTGAATATAACAAAATCAGTGAGAACACTTGGGGACAGACTGGATTTACATTGGGTCAGTAACTGTGCTGACTCGTTAGTCTTCGTGTAAATGGTCCAGGCGTGTGTGAACTGAACATTGAAATTCTTTTACTGCCTTTACTGACTAAATTTATACGATATTTTCATTTTGACCACTCCATGTACATTTTATAGTATGGTCGACTATTACTCGTGATAGTTTTCTTTTAAGGTCAAACGGATACCTGAATCGAAAAGTGGTGTTCGTAGACCCTTAATGTGTTTAAAAGACCTATTCAATGATAACCACCGGTGAAGACGCGAATATTTTTTTTCATCCCCCTGTTACGTGTATGGGTGCCACCCTAAAAATATGTTTTTATACCACTTTGTCGACGTGTTTAATATGTATACTTGTACCAAAATACAGGTTTCTAGTAGTAATAGTGTCTGAGCTAAGCCGCGGACTGACGACGGACAGAACGAAACTATAAATACTGTAAAATGTGATTCACTTTACATTGTATGTTAATGATTTCGTGACATGAAAATTGGATGTTCTATTTTTGCTGAACTGCACAAACAAATCAAAATGTTTTAATTAATGAAATCATTTGAGCTGAGATTATAAACTACTTTTCGCACACGTGGCCATACGTGGGTCTCTGTTCAATGTACATGCTTATTCAAGTAATAAACATGCAGATCGTATTTCATAACCGACAATCGCATTACATTTCTTTGAATGAATATGAAATGAATGACTTACAAAGTTAGAATTTACCCAGGTTGAATTTTAGGCATACTTGTTACTTATCGCAAACATAAGTAATAAGTATGCCTTAAAGTCCAACCTGGGTAACAAAACTGAGTACATCAAAAATCTAGTCAATCTGGAGACAAACAAACAAATGAAAACAAAAAAAAATCACTTTACCCAGGTTGGATTTTAAGGCATACTTATTACTTATCGCAAACATAAGGCTACTTTTTATACCGATCGAGCAAGTAAAATGTGGAAAAATTTCTCAAGTCCACGCGGACGAAGTCGCGGGCAAAATGCTGGCGGATGGTAACATCCCGTGTTGGTATCGTGACGAGCTCATGGGTTGAGATTGAAGAAAACACGTGTCAGTGACAGAGGGCGTTCCTGTCTCACTGGGTCCAAGTCTTCTGCACTAAGTCCGTCCCTGGATTCTACGTACAGAGTCCTTTTGCACTACTGACGCCGATCTGTAGCTACTGACACCACGTGACACTAGTACACTATCACTTTTTCCCCTCGACTGTACTTTCGCTCTACAACTTCTTCCGGTTTCCGTTTCTTCACTTTAAATCGCTGTTTACTTAGAACTGAACTCAACTGTCGTCGAAGCTCGGCCCGCGCCTCTATATACCCGGTTGTTTCTAGATCCTTTGCAATTTTCACAAAATTCAGGAACATTCTAAATTCCGCCCGGATTCGAGAAGTTTCTATGCTACTTGACACGAAGGACATAGATGTATTGGTCTCCCTTTCGCACTTGTCAATCTTTATGTGATTATTCGAGAGCCTTCCACGCTATCTTTTGTTGCTATTTGACAGGAATGAGACAGATGGATCCGCCTCTCTCTTTCATACTCGTTCAAGAAGTTTCTATGCTACTCGACATGAAGGAGTAGGAGATCCACCTCTCTTTTCATTATTTCTAGACCGTTGGAGAAGCTCCGTGACACTATGTTCCGTCAATGACCTTTTACGAGACATGCTTCTAATAAAATACAAAGGCAAAACAAGATAATGTTTCGTAACTATTTTCTAGAGCATACGTTATGAAATTGCTGAAAACATTTCGTCACGATATATTTGCATTTCGTTTCAGGCGGCGTGCTAGCCAACTCATCGACTGCCAGCTCGTTCCTCGAGCTCGCTCGACAGCAGCTCCAGCCACTCATTAGCAGCAATGAGGGCTCAGAATATACTATGAATATAGTAACTTTGCTGGACGAAATCGCGAGCTGTTCCATCGTCACCCCTCGAAAGGTCATTGTGGAGGTCATGCCTGTGGATCAGACCGGAGATAAATACGAGGTCAGGCCCTCCGTGATGCCCATCGGCTGTTCAGTGGCGATCATGAACATGGATCAGAATGACAACGGACTCTGGGAGATACACACGACATCCGTGGCTGGGGTGCAGAGGTCACAAAGCTTTGACATCACTGTCATTGCTCAGGGTAAAGTTTTTTAAATTAATTAATTTTTTGCCACAATTTATCGCATCTGAGTTAGTCCTCCCAGACAGTAGCCTCAAGGCAATGAGGAACTATCTACGGAATCCAACAGTACTGGTGTCCAAGAGCTGCAACCACCTACCATTCCTAGTCGCGACTCCAACGATGAATACAACATTTTTGATACGGTTTCTCTTATCTCACATATGTTATGGTTGGATGGGAGATATAACATCAATTTTATTGAAATTCCTATCCCAAGTATATTACGTTTTCGAGACGAATTGAAATAAATACAATGTAAAGATAAAGTACAAAAAAAATCTGCTTCAACGGCAGACACTGCCTTCAACTGCCTAAGCCTAGGTTTATATTTTTATGTTTTGAGTTTCATGTTCTTCTTTGTTTATGTCTTTGTAAGCATCTTGTGTGTATTAACTATAGTAAATTATGTATATTAAGAGATCATACAGCGATAGTGGCGTCACCTTTTGCTCTTTTCTAGATTTTTCCGCAATCATACAATAATTTGAAAAACCAAGCCGGGCTTTTTGTAGTTATTGCTGGCTTACCGTTTATCGATACATCGTGAATTGATATATATTGTGTGCAGTTACTATCAATAAAACGGTCTTTTTATAGTAAGTTTTTATTTATTTATTGAAGATAGACCAACACTTGACCTCAATCTCACCTGATGGTAAGTGACGATGAGGTCGAAGATGTTACGTGTTGGTCTAGAAGGTGCCTATTTACTCTTCTTTTGAAGATTCCCAAGTTGTAATTTTCGGGGAACACGGAAACCGGTAGTGTATTCCATATTTTTGCTGTACGCACGATAAATGTGGAAGCGAAACGCTTCGTGCGAGCTGTAGGAATGTCTACAGTGTACGGGTGAAGGTCTGCTGTTCTTCTGTTTGACCGGTACTTGAACGGCGAAGGTGGAATCAACAAAAATAGCTCTTGCGCACACTCTCCAAAATGTATCCTATAAAATACCGAAAGGCAGGCAACCTGACAACAACAAGTAAGTACACGAATCTAAAGATGAATTCATAATGTATCGATAAACTGTAAAGCAGCCATGAAAACAAAAAAAAACGGGCTTCTTTTTAGAAATTATTGTATAATTTCGGAGAAATGTAGAAAAGAGCAAATGAGGGCTTTATTTGCACTCTATGGCCTCTTAACTGTTTGTCACAGGGGGACTCTGAAACCCAGCGCAGCACAGCAGGCACGTCAGTGCTAGCTGTCGCAGCATTTCAGCTGAGAGTCTACCCTTTGTCAGCTAACTGTATTTTTCATATTTTTCTTTTTAAATTGTATTTATTCTTTCTGTATTTGTTGGCTGTCAATAAATTATTTATTATTACTACGACATTAGTAAATACAATGGTACTTAATATCAATGGGTCAAGAAGTATATCTCAACTAAACACAAAAATATGTGCTCATGTTTAAAAAAATATGCGATCATTGCAGAGTTACTTCTCCGAAAGCGGTAGTCATTGGTCTCAAAAAATATTTGTAACATATTCTTATTTCATTTAATGAAGTGAGGTATACTTTTTTTTCGTTTCTCAACGATAAACTTTACAGCATCAGGAATGTTTAATAACATTACAATACTCTTGCTGCTTCTAAAATTGATAATGTATCCGAGTTAATCTTTTTGGAAATTTGTTTAGTAATAGGTTCACATACTTATTCACGAACTATCGCTGGTGGTGTATTTGATCTGGTAGTACGACCTTTTTATCTTTAATATCTGGGCGGCCGAGCTTTGCTCAGATTTTTTGGCCAAAAGTATTTTTTTAAATTTGGCCTTAAAAGAAAACAACAAAAAACTTGAATAAAAAAAACTTTGTATCTGGCCGGGATTCACACCACCTGTGAATCTTGTGTGTAGACCCGCTTGACCACAAAATGTGTGAAATGAGCGACCATATTCTACGTCAAATAATGTGAAAGGAAACTGCATGAAAAATCGTAAACACGGGTTTTTCCAGACATAAGACTAATCTAGATCGAGTTTTCGCCCCCAAAATCCCCGAAATATCAAATTTCAGTGAAATCATTGGAGCCGTTTCCGAAATACGTATACACAATACAGTTTCGGATATACATATACACAAGAATTGCTCGTTGAAAGGTATTATATATATTAATATTTTATAAATATGTAGATAATATATATACATATATAAATATTACAATTTATCCTCTTTGCCTCGGAGAGAGTTTGTGTTTGTAACAAATCAGAGACGTCTATCAATAAGCATAGAATCATCAATGGCATATTTTATGTGGATATGGATGTATTTTTCAGATACTGCGACCGAAGGTACAGTTGGTGAAGAAAGTTCAGCTCAAGATAACTACGTAACTGAAGACACTGTCACCGAAGAAACCCCAAGGAGAATAACCGAACTTCCGGAACAAACATTCGAAACTAAAATGGGTTCTAGACATAGAGTAGTTATCGATGTCGGAGATGGTTTCACTATTCACGAATCATGCCACATAGTGTCCCCAGACGGCAACGAGCACAACTTGTTGGACTTCAAGATGACTGGTGTAATCGTCGTCGACGACCTGAACGTTGCTTGCGGTGTAGATATCACATTGGAAGATGAAGAGGCTATCGGCAAATGGACTTTAATATCTAGAGAAAACTTTCTTTCTACACCTGTGGAAAAGAGATTAAGCTTCACTATCTACGTTGAAGGTAGTAATTAATCGTTACGCCTATCAAGTCACGTCCAGGGAATTAGATTATTAAATATATCGATAACAAAGATATCAGTGTCGGTTATACAAATCGTTAACAGACAAAACTTATCTGATATTGTCTGTAGTGCATTTTTGATGATAAATGAAAGGGTAGTGACATCCCACACATTTTGCAATCTAGCGGTCATTGATTGTCTTTAGCCAAATAATCTTAAAATATTATGAGAATATCCTTTTATAGATTAATGCAGCTTTAACTTTATAATCGGGCCCATAAGTCAACTGATGGATATACGCGTAAAACACTTGGCAGCAGGATTAGAGAAAATAGTAAGATGTTGTTACATAGCCAAGTGCTGCTGCCCATCTCCAGAATATGTTTCCCTTAGTCGCTTTTTACGATACATACACAATATTAAGTAGCCTTAATTTATTCTCATATATAATTGTCTTCGCAGAAATCGTGGATGCTATACCAGAGAGTACAATAATTACTGAAGGAAACGACCTTTACATCCGTTTAGCTAATTCTACTGACCTTTTCTCCACGTGCAAACTTGTAATGCCGGAATTCGAAGGAAAAAACGCAGTGACTTACCAAAATGATGAAAATTACGTCAATAATTGCGGGTTCATCCTACGCGATATCAGACATATCTATAGTGGACGTTGGGAAATCAGATACGGCAATAAAATTGTGTACAGAGCTTTTACCGATGTTTATGTTACCGGTAAGGTATTTCTTCAATCGATGTCCGTCATCGTCTAAATGTTAAAGAAGTACAAATACAAAATTAGTTTTTGGTGTAAGTGTGGTGTGCTAGTTGAGTTCTGTGCTTTTATTTTACACTAGCAGCCCGTCCCGGCTTCGCACGGGGTAGACAATTATTTATTTTTGGAAAATTGGATATAAAACACTTTTTTTCACAAATATTTTTATTTATTAAAAAAATATTATTTATTAATTGTATATAAAAAAAATTATTTCAGTGCCCCCTCCACCCCGCCCGCCGCGATGCCCGGCGCGCTTTTCAGACTGCATCGCAAACAACGGCCACGGCGCTATGGCGGTTTTGTTTACTGTTTGAATTTTTTAATTCGTAATATCTTTTGAATGGAAAGTCCAATTTAAATAATTTAAAAACTATTTTATAGGTAGTTAAATGGTCTTGACCATAAAATAATTTATTTGGATAAGGATTAATATAAACACATAAATAGCATGGTTTGAATTTGGTAAGCATTTTCATTAATGTTTAAAATGAAAAAAGTTGTTGTAGTGACATAACTACAATAGTTGGACATATGCTACCGCGGAGTTTTTTGTAGACATTATGATGTTCTTCAATATTGTTGTACATTATTTTGTTCTATCGCTAATAGTTTCGGCAGCGCATTCGACGAAAGACATTTTAAGACTCATTTTTCTACACCTTCGGTTACATTGTTCAAATTTTACCAAGGATCCCTAATTTTTTTCAAAATGAAATGTAGCCTATGTCAAATTGGAAGAATGTAGCATTCTATTGGTGAAAGAATTTTTTAAATCGGCCCAGTACTTTTTGAGCCTATTCATTACAAACATACAAACATACAAAAATAGGTACAAATCTTTCCTCTTTATAATATTAGTGTAGATATACGACGAATTTCGTAAATTCCTGCCTAGAATTCTTGAAATTCACGTGCATCAAGTTTGGGTTATAACTTCCATTGTGATGAGGTTATTCTCTGATTTGTTCTCATGAATGAAGAAATGTTCTAGTCGGATTATCACAATTCACAATTCTCCGAGGCAAAAGCGGATATTTTGTTTACTTTTTTTGTGATAGCGGTAAATACACCTACCACGAACTGTGTTTCGTTTAGTTTTTGTTTCGGATTGCTTTCGGAATGGGTGCAATTTGTATGAACGCGTAATTCGAATTTTTAACGGATTTCGATCGGTCGTTTTTCATGGTACTGATTGTATTATTTTTAAAAAACTTTTATTACTGTTACTTTTGTTTTGGAATTGACAACAGTTTTGTTTTTGTTTTGCTAACCTCACAATCTCTCTAATACAGTAAAATCTAACTGGCACTAATATTATTTACAGATAGAAAAGAGGGAGCAGAACTAGAGATAGCTCTTACTTGGACTAAAGATAGACCGGTTGAAGAAACATTGGGACCTGAAGACGCAGTTTACTGTAAAATTGAGGACCCGAAAGGTGTAACCGTTTTCGAAGGGTTTGGAAGATGCAGGGTCGCATTTGCCAGGGTCACCTTAGACCACCATGGTATTTGGAAGATGTTTGTTGGTTCTCCGGGACGTGTTCTTACAGAAGAATATGAAGTAACTGTTGAGGTTACCGAAGCAGGTATGTTATACATAAGTTATTTTTGTTTGCTCTTGATAATGTAGTAGTAGATTGTCACTTATCACTACACATATTATGCATTATAATTGAATATGTGCATTAAAAGTAAACAGCATTTCAAATATTACAGCCCCTAAAGGATTGGTCACTACATCAGTGGAGACAGATAAACCATCAGTAATGCTCTCCTGTTCTTTGGAGTCCGAGAAAGAAGTGAAAGCTTGCAAATTCCGTGATCCGTCTGGCAGAGTGTTGATAGCAAGCCAAGCGATTGGTGAAGATCGATACAGTTTCCATGGCGTTAGCACCAGGTACAAAGTTTCATTACTTGGAATTTTCGGCAGTTGTGAAATTGTCCGACCGCCGTGTAAAGGTAGAGGGGAGTCGCTGGATTCAAGTGACTCGTGACCGGTCAATGTGGAATACCACGGAGGAGGCCTATGTCGTACAGTTGACGTTGTCACGACGATCATGACGAAAATATCAATTATTATTTTCAGCCTCGAATCCAACGTACATCAACACGACTGCGGTCTTCGCATAACGAACCCTGAGGTCTCCGACCTGGGGATATGGCGCTGCGCAGTTGAGACTGAAGAAGATACTGTATACGGCTTCCTATCCGTACTGTGCCCTTGGGCAATGAGGGACGAACAGATAGCCGCCCAGGTAGTCTCTGGTAAGTATCATTTGAAAAGCAATTTAAAACTAAAACTTTGATACCGTAAAATGTTGTAGAGGGAGTGTAAGCAGTCTTCACTCCTGAGGAACCACCTCTGTATATTCCGAATGCAAAACCCATCAATATATGGAAGGAGTGGTCGGTGTGCAGGGGTGAAGGGGTACCACTTATCAAGACAATATACATTATAGAGTGTGTGACATAGAAAGTCAGCTTCGTAAACAGAATATTTATCATTCAAATTCATATCATGTGCGTTACATGTAGCCATCACTCTATAAAAATATTTGCCATTTGAAAGAAAATATCATGCGGCAGACCGTGTACATCCAAGCAGAAATTAAAAGCTGTGTTTAGTCTAGATTATATAAACTCGTAGTTCAGAGATCTATGATCAGGTTTACAAGATTGGCTGTCGATACCACTGGTACCTTGAACGGCCGTATACATATCCTTGATAGGTGTCAATTTATTTTTGGTATTTTTGTTATTGTAGAGAATATATTAGGCTACCAATTACCCCTTCGTGGGGTTTCTATGCTGTAAGCGCAGGCTCTTTTCTATGTAGGTGCAAGTAGTGATCATTTACATTATTATTTTCTTTGTTATTATTTAAATTTCTCCAATGTTTACTTACATTGCGTGCGTTATGTTGAGCAAAGCGATTTTTTCGTTGACTGTCGCGTTTATGCTAGACATACAAGCGAATTGAATTGTACTATTTGTAATACAGACACTATCTAAGCGAACGGACTATAATGTGAGTATTTGTTTTCAATCGGCTTGAAAATAGGAGGAGGTTCTTAATTCGACTATATGTTTTTTCTTCATCAATTTTTTATGTATGTTACGCTAAAACTCCGTCAATAATGAATCGATTTTGATGATTATTTATATATATTTTATAGAACATATTTCAATTGAATTAATTCATTTGAATTAGCGCAAATTGATTTAGCACTTTTTGAGAAAATCAAGAAAAACCAAAATGATAATTCTAACCTACATTTGCATTTTAGAGGATGAATGTTGAAGAGTTTTAGATCAGTTGAAGTCGGTTTCTAGTTGTTTTTAAACGCGTTAATTATCGTACACCGAAGTGATCGCCTGATGATTTTTGTGGGGCATTTGGTTGAATGCAAATATCCGTTCGTGATTCCAGAGCCGATTCTGACTGCGGAACGTGGGACCGTGCACAGTGTTGAGGGCGACAGTGTCACTATGTCCTGCTCCATCCAATCTATGATTCATTACTGCTACTTCAGGGCGAGAAATGGAACTGTGTTCAACGTTGGACCAGGTAATTGTATGAATATACTAGTGGCAAGCGCTTTACTCGGGTCAATGTGATCGTCAAATTTCGTGCCGATCTCAAATCAGTCACGTAGAGCCACGGTTTAGTCCGATGATAACGTAACTCTACACAGCACGCTCTGATTGTAGATTGGTACGAAATTGACCCGTGTAGGGTGCTTTTAAATCCTTTATTACATGTTTTTATTTAACATCATTGTGACTCAATATTATGCTTTAGAAAAGTAGAGCTATGTTCGTCTCGGAGTTCTCGTGGGTAAAGATACAAAACAAATCATTCTCCGCATGCATTCAAGTCCGGCTACCTTACTTAAGTCGTCCTTCCACCTGTGGAAATATTCCATGGTTAGTGCTGTGGAGTTTTTCTGATTGATATGGCTTCAGCCATAGTATTGGCTATCATATACCATCTCCCAAACGATGGCAAATCAAAACAATGCAAGCACGTTTAACCAGATCTAGCTAGACTCTCGTTGACAACGCTGAATGAAACACAGGTACCGACGAGACGGCAGATTTCACCTACGTCGGCGCCGGATTCGACTCTGGCGAATGTGGCATCAGGTTCAAGAATCTTCTGGCGACGGACAGTGGCAATTGGAGCTGCCACGTCGGATTCAATGTCCCACAGGAGAGCGAGCAGAGAGCTAACTTCGTAGTCGACGTTGAAGGTACCATCCGTCTAAGTCTTTATTTATTTGGAAATGACTTGCATTCCTGATGATAAATGTAATTAATTTTAATTTGTGAAATAAATGTCCTTGAACAATCGAGGTCTGGGTTCGATTCTGGCTCGTACCAATGAGTTCCAATTTGTTATTTATATACGAATGATAAAGGTAAACATCGTGAGGAAACGTCCAGAAGAAGAGAAGAAATTCAAAGGTGTGTGTGAAGTTTACCAATCCGCAATGTAGGGCCCCCCTATGGACTATGGGTATGGGTTGAGCCTCTGCAGTGGGGACATATATTTATATAGGCTGTTGATGATGAGAAAAAATTGGGGGGGGGGGGGGGGGTTTCAAGTGTGGTGTCATTTGAATTGAATTTGAATATATTATACAGGAAATCCTAAGCGATGTATCTATCTGATATAGTTCAAATCCCTAGTGCGCGTGTGCGATTTCGGCTAGATCTTAGACAATAAATATTACACACAAACTTTATTCCAGAGGCCCTGACTGCAACCCAGGAATTGTTTGGAGGGCATAACGGAGTCCTGAGGATCATTGGCAAAGCGCACTCTGGACGACACCTCGAGTACTGCAGATTTGTTCGCATCGACGGACTAGGTACGAACTACATTGCTTTTATAAGGTAGTATATTGCCCGTAGCCATATCGGCATGGAAATCCCTTTCTTAGTGGTTCTATAAATCGTCAAACGGAACGATGTGTCAAATTTAAACTTCAGCGGTATCTACTACGAATTTTGTTTCGTTTCGTTCTTGTTTCGGATTGCTTTCGGATTTGGTGCAAATTGTACTCGTATGAATTCGAAATTCGAATTTTAAACAGTTTTCGATCGTTCGTTTTTCATTGTACCAGCCCCGCTTCGAGTGCTCCATAAAAACAATTAACTTTTTTATACCCTCTTAGAGGTGGAATTCTGAAAAATCGTTTCGTAGTTGTACCACGTGTTACTAACATTTAAAGTTAAGTGCCCCACGCACTTCCGTTCACAGTGGTTCGTATATAGTATTCGGCTTGGTTGGTGGCATTTTATATGTTATCATGAAAGGTCAAAAGCCAGCGCCTCATTGGTTTCAAGCTTTTGGGCGGTATTGTAGGCACTAGTTTTTACGTAAGATACAGTTTGCCATCGGACCCAGCCAACCCAGGGGGAAAACTGGACCATATTTTTGGTATTATACTGTTAGAAGTTTATCAAGCCGCCTGACTACTGGGATCGCCAATGCTTTACGTGCTTTCCAAAGCAGGGATCATCAATCAGGTGATTCAGTCTACAATGTCCTAACTAAACTGGGTCTCATTTATCCACTGGGAACCGAAAGACTCTAACGCTCAGAAAACTGCGCTACGGAGGCACGTAGTAATTGTAAATTCCGTATTGAGTGCTTCTTTGTCGTGGTACATTGAGGAGGCACAATTTAATTAAGACGGGATTTATCCAGATGATTATGATGATCACTTTTTATTAGTATTTACGTAAATCGGAATAATGAATTCTTGACCCCGTTATTTCATGTCAACACTCTGTACAAGCCACGTATCATATTACGCCAAAATTTTAATATCTGAATAATGCAAACGCATTTTGCATTGCCCTGCATTTTTTTGAATGGACATGATGCCATTTGGTCCTGCGACCGGATGGGCTAAGATTTTTACGAGCGACGGCTCGACCTCGGTTTAGGGATGTCGCTTTGTGATGGAGGGGAGCCAAATTGATCGGATCATAACGTTTATTACAATCTGCATTGCTTTATACACAGGTTTCACTTCCGAGAATGTGCCGGGAGCCTACGAAACAATGAGCTCTCTGTCTGATGGTTTATGTCAGATTAACATCGCGCGCCCAACTATACTGGAGCTGCACCCTTGGACCGTAGTTGCGAGGATCCGAGGGCAGGACATAGAAGTATCAGATGTGACTGAGCACAGCATCGACTGGCCTGAACTGACACCTCCCACTCCTAATCCATGTAAGTACTGACGCTCGCACTTTATAACCATTAAACAAATACGTCCACTGGAAATTTTGTCACGTTGACGACTCAGTCTCGGAATGGAATTGATAAACGACAACTTTATCAAGACTTGATCATGCCGTGGCAGGTTCGCTAAGCTGGAAAATATGTCTACTTTGGCACCATGTCACGTTCACCCGGTCTTGTTCATTGCATATAATCTATTCTGCATAATCTCTAAACATGGGTGGCTATTTTATTAAATGTAACGCAATGACAATCCAGCTAGACATTATGCAGCTTTTACATAACGGAGCTGTTTCGTAAAATAGCTAGCGGTGGTGTATAACGGATTATGAAACAATCCAACTGCGACACATACATACAATGTGTTTAGGTGTAAATTAGAGGTACATATGACATACTATAATAGCGGGTAAATATATACAATTTATTTTTGGACTCAAGTGTAAGGACGGCCACACTGGGGTGGTATTTTTGTCGGCAGTCACGACAGACGATTGAAAGAGAGGAACGACATAATTTCTCCTTGTTGTTCGAACCATAAGCGCGAACACAAATTAATATAATTTCTTAGAAAAGCATTCCGAAATATATAATATAAACAAAGTAATCTATATATAATAAATAAATACTAATTTGTATGTATTTATTATTATTATTTAATATTATATATTATTTATATAAGTATACATATGTGTTTATTCAAGTATTTATTTATAATCTATCAATATCTATTACACCTCCACCCAAATATTGTTATTTATTTCCTCTACCCAAAGGTTGTCTGGTAGAGATCGCTGTAAGCGATAAGACCGCCGGTTGTACATTTTTATTTATTTTAAGTTTAATGTTATATCTTAAGCTTGTATATGTACAATAAAGTAATATTGAATTGAAATACTACCGAGGAACCAAATAACTGTTATCAAAACAAAATAGATTTCATGAAAAATATAAAACATGAAATTACATCACCTGCGAAACGTCCATAGCTCAACCTACGCCTCCCCTATGGTATTCAACAACGACCGGTCCCAACCGCTAACATCCATTGACTCACCGCGATCTTAACCAGGTCTTTGGTCCACCTAGAAAGGGGATACTTTATATTCATGTATAATTCCTATATAAAACATCACGAAAACCGATACCAGAAATATAGCATTATTGGGTGTTTTGGGATTTTATGGGTCCGGTACAGGAGTAGAACTCAAGAATATATAGAACTCAAGATACACAACTGGATGGAATCCGCGACAGCTGGGCTTTCAGTCCAGCTGCAGAGGCGGTCAATATTCAATATATATTGTGTTGTTGCAGCAAGCAGTATGATGGGATTCCTTATCATGGTCATTCTGATCATTATCTCGATCTGCCTCGTGTGCTTCCTGGTGTCCACGAAGAATCGCCGAGTCTGGGCATCTATGAGGGCCACGTCCATCAGCAACACTTTGCGAACCAGCTTCAGAGGCAAAGTGCCGATCCCTCCAAACGAAGGGAACACTGCAGCAGTAGCCTAAAACGCTGGTCATTTTTTCCCCCCTTATTTTGTCAATTTACTAGCTCTTTTTGTCTTCAGTTTACTAGTTTAAAATGCATTTTAATGTATCTCTTTATATCCCAGTTGATTAATGCTTATAGGCAATTTATTTGATCATTCTCTTTTAAAATAGTATATGTTAGTTTGTAAAGTTGTCATGGGAAGTCAAAATATAACATGTAATTAACAGCCCGTCATATAACCATATCATATAATATACTGCTGGAAATTTTCTTCCCATAAATTCTGGGACTTATACAGCGGTTCGGGAGTGAGTGTATGAGTTATTGAGTTTCTGGAAAGATAATTTCCAATTTAGTAACAGCACCAGTTACACGAATTGATTTTCAGTTTTTTTTTAAAATTAAATCTACTTTTCAAACCCAGCTATCTTATTGTATCGTACTAAAGTGAATTTGCTAAGATTATGGTGTATACTACGCCTTTCAATTTTGATTAATTCATAAATGATTAAATATATTTTTCTATAATTTTAATCTGTTGTTTCTTTTCGCCTACGAGTACGCTTATGTTTCGGGGGTTGGAATTTAACCTAAGAAAGATGTTAAAATTTTAGTACAAGGTATTCATCCCCTAATAATCCACCCTTTGGGGTTAATTATTTTCTTCAAGATCAATCACGCTTGAAAACTGCCTATCAAATACATTAGTAGAGTGGTATATTAGGATTTAAAACATTAGGATTAATTCGAACCATTCTGTATGAAGCATAGCTAAATACTTTTAAATATTACTACTATTAACCTATTATAAATAATTTTAACCTCATCGAGCGTGGCCTGCCTAAACTCGCAAGTAGATAAAAAGTCACTTTTCCTTGTACACCTATGAGACATACATCTATCGACAGAAAATATGATTACAAACAGCAACTATTTTTAGACAAAAACTTGTAAGTCATTCTGAGATATTTCAGTTCTTTTTTTCTTCAATTTTAATTGATTTGAATGATCAATATCAATATTTTTGAGCAACCTAACGCTAATCAAAAAGTTACCTGAGGAAATAGCACGACGATTGGCCTTTAGAAACTCACCCCAAATCTTCCACGTGGGTGACCTGTTCTACCTAAGTCATGCATGTCCATAGATAAGGAAGTGCATGGCGACCAAAACAAGCAGTATCCATTCCGCGACAGGCAGTAGTGTAGTGGCTATCCGGTATTCACCATCTTACTCCGGAGACCAATTTGATTGCATCGTCCACTTTGGATATCACACACACAATACGGTTGAAAAGTTAATTTACGTATTTCCTGTGATTATTAAACAAATAGGAAACAGGCAACATGTCATGAACAACGTCAGTTTCATTTCATTATAAAGAAATCGATGAGGACGCTTTTTTTCGAATCTGAATCTTTGGGGACTATTACTTATTACTCAGCGAGCAATGGAACGAGCTATGCTTGGAATTTACCTACGTGATAATGCCCGGAATGAGGCGACCACGTACCGGGAAACGTCTACCAGGCCGTCCCCCGTTAGAGTCGCGAGGAGTCGCTGGATGCAGGTGGCTCGGGACCGGTCGATGCGGCGTTCCATGAAGGAGGCCTATGTCCAGCAGTAGACGTTTCGCGGCTGATGATGATGACTTATAATAATCTGGGCCATGCAAAAATTTGCTAGCTGTTTTACATTTTCGCCAGCTGTTGCCCGCAACTTCGTCCGCGTGGACTGCAGTGTTCATCCTATTTGTTCGATTAGGATAAAAGTATGCACGCTTTTCTCTGATTCTCCAACCCTTCAACTCTATGACTGTGCCAAAGAATAAAGTAATTCAACCTTCCAGTTACGACATGAAGGAAGGACAAACAAACACGTTTAGGATGGATGGAGAACAGTTTAGTGGCTCTGTGAGCTGTAGACCTCGCGAGTATGTCTTTGCATAACATAAAACTAAACAAACGTTCACAGCGCATCTTAAAACAATTTTTTTTGAATTTTTTCCACTCTCTCACACCCCTTACATGTTATGCGTTCTGGTTTTTAATAAGGCTACCAACAAAGTTTAGTGCCATTTTTGTACTTTTTTCGAAATGACTGAAATATGACTTTTCAACTGCCATATTTCTGCAATTTCGAAGTTTGACTGTTCTGTAAACATTTCTTAAACAAACATTATCCCATGCAAAAATGGGACGCGCCGCAGCGCGACGCCCCATTCAACAACGACGGAAAATTCCCGATCAGCCACAGAATACGTGAGGCCTATATTCACCAGTGGACGTTTCCCTGCTGATGATAGTGTGGCCTTCGAGGTGACAGACAATGTGAATTATGGATGAAGGTTGAGATGCTCACAATGCAACCTTCGGCCATGCCCATACAATCATATCCTAAATACTTGCATGTATTCGTGTTATATTTCTTTATCTGACGGAATAATCTGATAGCATTATCAGCATAAATTGATTATGATAAAAACGTACAAGATTTTAATTTATTAATCTGATCGCTTTGTCACATTTCATTTGTAATTTGTCAAAATTATCGTGTAGTTCTTTGATGACATAAAAATTCACAAGATGAAGCTGCTCCTTGCTTTCGTGATTTGTTTATTTGCCGTTACTATCGGTAAGTTAAGATCGACAGAGACGAGAGAGGCGCTAGTGTATATATAATCTTATTGGATCCGTGACATAGTGAATACAACAGCAAATAATCCAGGGCCGCTTAAGAGGGAACAGCAGATAAAAAATTTCATATGAAATTAAGGGTTTGGGATATAGCTGTTTTCTCAACGAAACGTTAGCCAAATTCAATCATTTTGATCTTATTCTCTTTATCAAAGAATAATCTAGGCCCGTTGGTTTTGTTTTTTTCAATATTTTGTCTACAATTAGAATTATGGGCATCTCAAAACTCAAAATTTCAGAAAAAATTTCTTTCAACTTATGGTACTCATTATTTAGAGTAAACGTAACATTTTCAGAAAAAGCAAAACCAACGGGCCTAGATTATTCTTTGATAAAGAGAATAAGATCAAAATGATTGAATTTGGCTAACGTTTCGTTGAGAAAACAGCTATATCCCAAACCCTTAATTTCACGGCAAAACTAGGCAAATACCAAAAAAAGCTTCAACTGTCCTTCTCGCACAGTTCGGTTCGGGAGGCAGGGTACACTATATCACAACTATATACTGTGTATTATATGTATAAAAATAAAGTAAGCATGCATTAGTGATGTCAATAAGCTTTATCGATTTTTTCGACTAATAGTGGTGGGAAAAATATATCGATAGATACCCTTTCTCGAGCTATAATGGTTTTACCTGTTAGTTTTAATGTTTAGATTGATCTAAATAAACAAATATAAAGACAAATAATTCTAAGGAAATTTATTTTATCTCTAGAACAGAACATTTTCCCTGAAATTCTTAGTTGTTGTTACGTTTTGTTACGTGTAAATAATTAAATATGATTTATGAATAAGTGACTTATGTTTCAAATATTTTTTTAATGTTAAAGTTCGAGTCGGACTCGCATACAAAGGGTTCCGTACCACTGTAAAATATCTAAACAGAAAAAAAACACAGAAAAAACATAACATTTATTGCATGGACATCCGTTTATTTATAACTTTTTTAAAAGCTTTTTTATATTATTTTTTGTTATTTATTATTATTGAAAGTCTTGAGAGAGAACGAGAAGTTATATGGACATCGCATGTACAAATCGCTACGGAGACTATATGACCCGACACAGATATCCCGGAGATCAGCCAGCAAGAGCTTGAAATGGCTCTCCAACAACTCAAAAACCGGTCAAGAGCAAGTCGGACTCGTGCACCGAGGATTCCGTACAGAATATGAATTAATGACATACTGAAAATCATAAATAATAGGTATGGTAATATGCACCCAACAATGCTCTACCGAAAATGAAATTCTAAGCTAAATTACATATTACGAAGTTAAGTTTGTAAACATTAAAAAATCAATTTTACTGTGTTACAATTAAAAAATTCAGATTTATTCCTATGGTTGTGCTGTAAAACCTTTCTTCTTGCCAAATTTCAAGACATTAGGTCAACGGGAAATACCGTATAGATTTTGGGTTCATTGCATTTTGTACGGAAATGGTCTAAAATACAGCTATATCTTTTTATTGCGTTGACCTATAAGTTTCATTATTTGACAGATCTAAGGGACAGCAGACTGGAGTATTCGATATCACAGTGATCCTATAAGGATTCCTTTTTTCCTTTTGAGGTACTTAAAATATAATAGTATAATATGAAGTATGACAGTAGGAAATACGATAGATTTCGACGATATTATTATTCATGTCGACAAATAAAAACTTGAAATATTTTTTCCCAGTTATACATCTCATACACTTAAGACGGGATTTTTAACTCGTCTATTCTATTGTGGGAGGTGTCGTGAAATTACAGTTTTTTAACCGACTTCAAAAAAAGAGGTTATCAATGCGACCTGTATGTATGTAATATTTCCAGAACTGCCCAGTTTTCATATATGTTAGTCTATACCAGCTTCTAAAGAAGTGTGCCAAATTTCTAAAGTGTATGTTTGTTTGTCCTCGCATATATCCGGAACACACACACAAAAGAAAAACACACATAGGGTTCGTGGATTTCAACAAAGCATTCGACACACTCGAACATAGATTTATCTGGGACGCACTGGAAAAACAAGGCGTACATGCAAAATACATAAGAATACTGAAAAACATATACACAAAAAGCACCGCACAAGTGAAGCTAGAATCTACAGGCGAAGAATTTTCGATTGAGAGAGGGGTACGCCAGGGAGACCCAATTTTACCAAAAATATTTTCAGCTATCCTGGAAATGATATTCACAAATCTGGATTGGACGAATAAAGGACTAAATATAAATGGCAAAAGCTGAGTCACCTACGCTTTGCAGACAACCTGATCTTACTTTCGGAAAACCCGAAAACCCTACAGACAATGTTCCAACAGTTAGCGGAAGAGAGCGAGAAAGCAGGCCTGTCAACGAACTTAACGAAAACAAAAGTAATGTCAAATTCCTCACAAACAGAGCCCATAACAGTAAATAATGGAGAAATAGAGTATGTAGAAATGGACAAGACTAATAACTGAATGGCAACCACGAGATAGCAAAAGAAAAAGAGGCAGACAGACTAGAAGATGGGAGGACGACATCAGACAAGTGGCGGGTCCAACATGGACCCGCATAGCGAAAGATAGAATAGAGTGGAAATCCTTAGAGGAGGCCTATGTCGAAAGACAAGCTGAAATGTAGGAACGACCGGTTACTGATACTTAATATAAAAAGATAAGTAACGTATAAAGTAAGCATATTTTTAAGAAAATTAAAACAAAAAATTATTTCAGCAATAAAGGCTATTTTATTTAATTTATTTTTTATATATCCGGAACTACAAGTTCGATTTAAATAATCCCTTTTTTGTTTACCTAGGTATTGTAAAACTTAGGGAAGACTGCAAGTTTCATCAAAATCGGTTCCGTAGTTTTTGAGACTGGGAATGTTAAGTGTGTATTTCGGCGTTGCAGTGCAGCAGAGCAAATTTAAAATTAATGTTTTAACTGCACTGTAATCTGTATGCCGAATAAATTATTTCTATTCTATTCTATTAGTTAAATGTTTGTTACCTCAGAGCTTTTCACTGGGTGAACCGATTTGTATGATTCTTTATTATTTGAAAGCTGATGCTTTCCATGTGGTCCCATTTCAATTTGGTCCGGTTCTTAGAATGGAATCCATGAGAAAACAATATACATCTTAAATTTTCCTTAATAAAAGTAGACTTTTAGGGCAGTTGAAGTCGGTTTCTAGTTCTTTTTGAACGCTTTAACTTGTTAGTCCTTAGACTCTAGCACTCTAGGTACTAAAACACCTCTAGGTCACCTAAAGTATCGTTGGAAGACGAACGTTCGGATATGGTGAAACTAAAAGGTTTCTTTGTTGACCGTAGAACCCTAAAATAGCAACGCCATAATTTATATTGTATTTATATGTGATAGGTACTTACTAGTCAATTATATCAAATACAACCACAGTATGTCGAGACTAAACCAATATGCGAACAATAATTTCTCAAAACGTAAAACAAGGGTTGACGCACGCTCACGTCAAGTTTATTATAATTTTGAAAAATACACTCTAGCCCAGGCGGAGGGGTAGCGACTATGCGCGGCTCGCAGGGGCCTCTTTGGGATGTTATGCAGCGTTATTTGTGTGAGTGAAAGCATGTGAAAGGCTGTATGTGTGCGTACCGAATCGCGACAGCAATAACATATTCAAATACCTACTATTCTACGGAGACTTTGCTTCATTGGCGTCTTAAGCCTATTTCGCAAGGTAACCACCCTGGCCTCCAGATGTGCTGATTTTGGAACCAGATAAACTACGAGTACATACATTTTGTCTTAGAGGTCAATCGGGGCTTCAGTCATTTTAAGTACGTTTCACACTTTAAAAAAGGGTGGCGCCACTCCCACAAAAATAAATCTTTTGGCCCGCGTTCCTCTTTAGTCCTCTATATTTATGCTGAGCCAAAACTTAAAAGAAAGTGCAGTTTATTTTTTTGTTTATTATTTACTACAAGACACCGAAGCTATTAAATTTACGAAGAAGATATATGTACTACTAATGAAACAGACAATCATCTCAATAACACACAATTACAGGTTAAAAAGTACTCAATAAATAACTTAACCAAACACATTTACGAAAAAGCCTGTGATACGTTGACGTGATCGTCAAGCGAGACCATTTATGTTTACTGGTATGTCCCCTACTATAACCCTATCAGCATTTGAATGGTTTGCACCACGTACGATCTCGTCAAGACTTGTCTACGTTTGAAATGTTGCCAGTCTTCAATAATTTCGACCTTTGAAAATCATCGTGCGAAAACGCTGATGACGCGGTTCTCTTATTGCTACTCAAATGTTCTATTTTTATAACCACAATCTTGTTATGTACTGCAGCGTACAAAATATGTCCATTCTCGATCTCCACTACATCTATTTTGAAAACTTCACACTGACTATCAGGCCAATCGAAAATTTCCTTCAGGTTGTACTGTTTCAGAGGGCTTGTAGTACACAAACTTATTTCGGTCGATGTCGGTGCAACATGGAGTATGAATATCATTCCTCTTTCTGTGCCAATAAAAAGTAGGTCACCATATGACAGAGCTGTGACTATAGAACCCAAGTGACCATCAGGAATCTGAAAACTAGGGAAATATAGTTTTAACCTCCTGTATAATATCTTCCAATCTATTTCTTGTAAGAAATTGTAATCGTGTAGTTTCTTCAAAAAACTTTTCCCGGTTGGTGCAGTAGCATGCGCGCGGACGAATTGTTGATCAACGACTGTAAATATCTGTAGCCCGTGAGTCAAAATGTTTACATGGCCGTTGCTAAAGCTTAATGATGCTATTGGTTCAGGAAAACAGTTGATGTAGTACTTCTGTGCGTTTTCCGAGTCGCCCAACCGAAATTTCCAGGCTCTAAATTCACCATTAGACTTCATGTAGTAAAGATCCATGTCCAACAGTACGAAATCTTCGACCGATCCTGATACTCTTTTTACAGGAGAATCGGCATGTGACCTATACTTAACGAATAGCAAGGATATGCAATTTAAATAAGCCATTAAGTGCTCATTTTCGGAGTATTTCTTCATACCGTAAGACTCAACGTTTTGTTTGAAGGCTTTTCGACCAGTTCCAGAGTCGAAATATACCACGCCGTTCATCAGATTACCTCCTATGGTACCGTCAGGAATCAATTGAAAATTGAAGATGATGTTTTGATAGTCTGGTGCGTGCGTGGTATTGTCGTCTGACAGCTCCTCCTCTGATACTACGTTCCTAACAGAGCGCAAGGATGTGACGATTGAGTCAGACAAAGAATTAATTTCAGAGGCTAACACTTCGTGGTTTGAATCGGAGTCCAGAGACGAATCGCTGTCTGGATTGTTGCTTTCCAACAACACTGAGTGCTGTTCTCTCACAGTTTCCAGTTTGGACCAGAGCGACAGTGATTTGTACAAGTTGAACCAGGACAAGCGGGGTGCCCTGGAACGAGCGTACCTTGAAATGTTTCCATAGTCCCTTCTGCAAAACTCTTCCCATCGCTCGTCGCATAATGATATCTGATCTACGACCTTTCTCCAAGTAGAGCACACTGCTCGGCAGTTAAAGAATTGTTTTCCGGAAAGCAATTTGAGTATTCTTTCTAGAAGTTCAGCTGGTATGCGTATTAATTCAGAATCAACGTGTTTGGGCATCGTCACTGTGGTTTTAAAATGAAAAACTTAGAATTTGTTTGTATTAAAATTTATCAACATTTGGACAAACAAAGAATTTCGTTCAGTATATTTGCTGATTTCAATTACACTACATCGCGATACATGACTTATTAATTTATAAAAGTTTTTGTGTTAGTCCAGTCCTAATATGGAATTATACATATCAACCAAATAACAATTATATATGTACTACATGGAATGTCAACTGTTAACAATCACAAACGTCACTTGACATAATATTCACGTCTTGTATCTGTCAAAGTGATTGTAAAGAGTTTAATTGACTCTAAAGAAGGAACTGATAAAGAAACACTTTAGGTCACTGGCGACGATTATATTTTACAGCGCGCTGTAAAGGATATTACATCATTAGAGTACGAGTATACATTGCCGTTGAAGCTTATCGCTATTTTCCATACTTAGTTAAAATCGTGGTAGCTATATAGCTAAGCGGGCCTACCAAAGCAAGTACCGATAGATACCACTGGGAATCAAACCTGGGACCTCCGGAATGTGACCCTTACTCACAGGCGATTGAAATAATAATAAGCATGTAAAAAGGTTACGATAAAGCCGTATGACGGAAACATGCTCATCCAGAAGCCTTTATCAGGTGCAGTGTAGTCACGGCTTTAGAATTGGACAACCTATATCATACCAAGGGTGTTTTAAAAGGCGACTGTAAGAAAATCTTCAGGAGATTTGAAGTAGCATCAACCATGGTGATTATCGCAAATAACCTCTACCGTCCGATGTGGCGATCTAAAAGGGAAGTTCATGTCCAGCAGTAGCAGTGGACTTGAATGCCTAGAATGAAATGATTTGTAATTGACTCTTGGTTTTATTGAACTTAAAGGAGAAGAAAGAATAGCCGGCGGTGAGAATGTGTTCATCAACGCTTACCCCTTCGCGACGGCTTTGCTCACGAATGGAGGCGAGGGTGCCTTCCAGCAGGCGTGCGGGGGAACCATATTGACGTCCTCCGCTATACTCTCGGCAGCATCGTGCTTCTTCACCGGTGTAACGTAAGCTATCTTCTTATTATATCACTAGTTTCTGCCCAAGGCTTCGTCTACTCAATCTTCCTGCTTTTTGAAGTCAAGAAAAGATGAGATCGCAATATTTACAATACCCTGTTTATTTAAACATAAATATGTGTTTTATTATGGTTTTGTTTGTGTCACCTTGCAGCTGACTTCGGGCATTAATGCGATGCTTCAGCGATATTTTGGCTGCAATGCGAGTATGTGTTATGTTTTAGGGGTTTATTATTACACCGCTTCGCGCGAAGGGTTTTGTTTCTACATTTATTATAATGTACAGCTAAGGAGTTGTATCCCTTGCCGGCTTTCGTGTTTTCCGAGCGCTACGGATGTCTTCAAGGCTAAAGTGAATAGGCTATTTCTCGGCAACCGTGAACTATCCTAGCCCACATCTTCACTTAACATTATTGTGATCAAACGGAAGCCTATATAATCTTGACTCATTTTCATGATATTGTTTTAATTTGCTCCGTTATTAAAACATGGCATAAAGTCACACTAAAATATGCATAACCTCATATATTTACTACCTGAAAGAAAGTAAGAATGACTAGATTTTTGGTAGAGACATATTTGAAGGGCCGGAGAAGTACATAAGCTACTTGTTCTCCCGACTGAACAAGTAGTTCATCATCATCAACAGTCTATATATGTCCCCACTGCAGGGCATCAGGCCTACTCTCCTACAGAGAGTGAATGGGCTATAGATAGACCACCACGCGAGACCAGTGCGAATAGGTAGACTTTGAATTTCTTCCAAGAGTTTCCTCACGATGTTTTCCTTCACCGAAAAGCCAATGGCCATAATGATTTTTATCATTCCTACATAAATTCCAAATAACAAATTGGAACTCAATGGTACGAGCCAGGATCGAAACCAGACCTCAATTGTTCAAGGAGGACTGACGCTCTACCCAACTGAGCTACCATAACAAGTAGCTCCAGTGGGAAGAATCCTAAAGTCCACGCGTGCAGAAGCTAGTATACCTATAAATAATCGGGCTAATGATCAAATATTCACCACCTTTGCTATATACCGTACGTTGGTGAGACTAACAAATCAAAATTTCTCCAGTGCTAACCCAGTATCCTGGTGGCAAGCACGTGTCGGCTCAGCGTTCGCGAGCTCTGGAGGCAGTCTCCACTTCATCAACCGCATCACAACCCACGAAGGGTTTACCACTACGGAGCGGAACAACGATTTGGCCGTGTTGAGGGCTACGGTGCCTTTCACACTCCAAGTGGGGATAGTGCAGGCAGCTAACATCGCTGGAGGTGCCTTCACTCTGACCACCAATCAGCCCATCTGGGCTATCGGATGGGGTGCCACATCGGTGAGGAGTGATGTTGTTGCCTTTACAATAGGATCACCTATCACTTTGTCGGTGTCCTTCGGTGTCACATAAAGCAATTTTAGGATATGCCACCTAAGAACTGAGATTAGTAGCCCGTTCTTGAATCCATTGTTATTTTAGTGTTCTGTTCTGTGACCCTATTACTATGCTTCGGTTATCCATCGGTCGGTCTGTCATCGGGCTATCGGGCTGAATCTCATGATCCTTAATGGGTAGAAAATTGTAATTTACAAAATGTGTATTTCTGTTGACGCTGTAATAAAATAAAAGAGCTTACAGAGTTTGATATGCTTACTAATATGATTTATTCATACTCGCTACGGAGCCCTCGGTGCTCTTTTTTCTTCTACTCCAAAATAAGAAATGGGCCGGCCTGGCCTGACCTTCATCTCATCCTTTTTCAAATAACCTTTTCAAGTGAATTTTTAGGTGTTAACAACAACAGTTATGTTGCTACAATTTGTCCCCCTGTTTGCGGCTCTGTTTTTGAAACAAATGTTATTTACAGGCACAAAATCCTCGATCTGAGCAACTTCAAGCTGTCCAGTTCTGGATTGTAGACCAGACCACATGCACGAACAGATACAACAGTATCGGGTTCACGGTCACCCCGAATATGGTATGTGCTGGTTGGTTGGACGTCGGCGTTAGAGGACAATGCCAGGTGAGATTAAAACTGACAGCACTAACATTTTCGGCACCTTTATAAGCGCATCTAAAGCATTCCCTATTAACTCGTTACTCCATTTAAAACAAGTTAATCTTTGCCTTAAATTATTAACCTCTAGATTTTTAAACTGCCGCCGTTCGTAGCTTAATGGCAACAATTTGAAGGTCTCGGGCTCGATTCCCAGTGGGAGTAACTATCGGTACTGGCAAGTTAGCACCATGTTACTTAAGTCGGCCACCAAACAGCAGTGTTAATAGCACGGTTGTGTACCGGTATGCTCATTACCTTGAGGCTTCTAGGTGACAAGTGCTAGCCACACCGGACGGTTGGGCTATTCCTTGGAAGCTTTAAACATCAATGGTTTTTAACCCCATAAATAAAGAGCATTATATAGATAGAGATAGATATAGATAGGGATAGGGATAGAAAATTGCTGTGATAGAATTTGTAATAATTTAGAGCATAGAAATATAATTGACAATTTGTATAGTGACGTTGTATCAGCTTTGAGGGAATCGGCAATTGCGAGTCGAGGGGACACGAGGACTCGGTCGAAGTTCGTTGCGGGGTGGAATAGGTATGTGAGTCACGCGCACAGGGAGGCCAGGGATAAGTTTCAGGCATGGCTGTTAAACGGTAGACCGAGGTCGGGAGTTATTTATGATGACATGTGTAAGACTAGAAAAATATTCAAGTCCAAATTAAAGTATTGTCAAGTACACAAAGACCAAATAAAAATGGATTTACTTGCAAAACATCACAATAACAATGACTTCCGTTCCTTTTGGAAAAGTACGAACAAGCACAATATTAAGCCTGGGCTCCCGTCAGTGTCGAGGGGGTGAGTGATGCGAAGCACATAGCAGAGCTATTTAAGAACCACTTTGTTGTTTCACCACTCGTCACTGGGGATACGGAGGGGGGGGCACAATGTTGAGACACGGGGTGACCTGTGCGTAAGTTTCAGCGTAAAAGACGTTGCACGGGCTGTGAAAGCGATATCAAGAGGAAAGTCGCCTGGTCACGACGGTCTCAGCATTGAGCACCTCCAGCACGCTGGTCCACACCTGCCGCGAACTCTGGCAATACTGTTCACCCTCTGCGTAGGGCATTCGTATCTGCCGACGGAGCTCATGAGAACGGTCGTAGTACCTATCGTCAAAAATAAAACAGGAGACATAGCAGACAAAACTAACTACAGACCGATCTCACTAGCTACCGTGATCGCTAAAGTGTTTGACGGCTTGCTTAATGTACATCTCCAGAAACATGTTGCATTACACGACAATCAGTTTGGTTTCCGCTCCAATTTGTCCACTGAGAGTGCTATAGTGTGTTTGAAGCATGCCGTCGGATACTATACTGATCGTAACACCCCGGTTTACGCGTGTTTTCTGGACCTCTCAAAGGCTTTTGACCTGGTTTCTTACAACATACTGTGGAGAAAGTTGGAGGAGACTAGTATGCCCCAAGAACTTGTTGCTATATTCCGATACTGGTACGGAAACCAGGTCAACCAGGTGAGATGGGCGGGCGCACTGTCTGATCCGTATAGGTTGGAGTGCGGGGTGAGGCAGGGGGGATTGACATCGCCCACGCTTTTCAACTTATACGTAAACGAACTCATCGTCGCACTCAGCAGCTGCCGTGTCGGGTGTCATGTGGATGGCATTGCTTTTAATAACATTAGCTACGCGGATGACATGGCGCTGCTGAGTGCGTCGGTGGGTGGTATCCGGGAGCTCATAAGTATATGCGAAGAGTACGCGCGTTGTCACGGCCTAAAATACAATGCTAAGAAGAGCGAACTTATGGTCTTCCGAGCAAGTGCTAAAGGACCTTCGGACGTGCCCCCTGTCAAGCTAGATGGAGTGCCCTTAAAGCTGGTACATAGATTTAAGTACCTCGGCCACATCGTGACTGATGACATGCGCGACGACGAGGATATTGAACGAGAACGGAGGGCGTTGTCGGTCAGGGCGAATATGATAGCCCACAGGTTCGCTTGTTGCTCTAAAGAAGTTAAAATTACACTGTTTCGGGCTTATTGTACCACCTTCTACACGAGCAGCCTGTGGGTTTCATACACGCAGAGGGCCTACAACGCCCTTCGCGTTCAATACAACAATGCGTTTAGGGCTCTGCTGCGGCTGCCTCGCTTCTGCAGCACGATGCGCAGGAGGGCAGCCTCGAGCGCATGTAGGGTGCGGGGCAGCCGCAGCAGTCTACTAGCTGTCGTCGCGCAACGCACCGACGGACCGACGCTGCGACACTGGTTGTCATTACATGCCCCAGTGTCGCAGTATCATGTCTGACGTTATAGTTATAAGTTAAATTACTAACATAGACCTAAGATTACTAACACTATGGATGTATATCTGACTTAAATAAATAAATAAAAAATTAGAGTGAGAGAGAGCATAAGCATAAAGAGGGATGTTATAAGTTTGAAGCCAATGTTTGTGTGTGTGTGTCTGTCTGTCTGTGGCATCGTAGCTCTAGAACGGATGGATCGATATTGATGCGATTTTTTACGTGAAAGCAAGTATCCTTGCGGTGGTTCTTAGCTATATTTATAATTATAAATGGTTTTTGTTTTAATTTTAATTAAATTGCTTGTATGGTATGGTTTCAGGGCGACTCCGGCAGTCCCCTTGTCGAATCCGGCGTGGTGGTAGCAGTGCACTCTTGGACTCAAGGCTGTGCGGACGGCTTCTACCCTGGAGTTAACACCAGGGTTGCTCCTAACGCCAGGTGGATCGTGTCAGCTGCCATTGCTGCCTGAGATCACCGATAATTTCCTGACACTGTGTTATTTCTTCTTTATATTTTTTTAATATAGTAAATAGTACTTACATTTTATTATTATTTACAAATATGTATTAAAAGGTTCCATACCTTACGTTAAAAATATTAAAAATCCTTCAAAGATAACGCGGCAGCTGAGCTGACAAATGAATGAAAATATGAATAAACGAAAATATTCATTATGAATATTTTGAAGTAAGATCATGGTAAACAACATCTGTCACATGTGACATTACATATTTAAAACGTGATCAACCTTGTAAAGTCTCTATATTTTCCATCTCATAATATTAACTATTTTTATCTATATATAATACTAGCTTCCGCCCGCGACTTTGTCCGCGTGTAATTCAGGATGTATTCTACTTGTTCGATAGGCACAGGTGACGTTTATGACAAATTATTATACAGCATAAGGTAAAAAAGGTGTTTATTCTGTTACGTAGTCTAATAATTTAAATGAACAAAATAAATTTCAATATCTGACGTAGTACATTCAAATAGTCTTCACACCAATATTATAAACGCGAAAGTTTGTATATACGAATTTACATATTCTATGGTCGGTTGCTAGGCAACGCTTTTTTGTTATGCAAAAATTGCCCATGTAATCCCACTAATATTATTAAATAGTACTTACATTTTATTATTATTTACAAATATGTATTAAAAGGTTCCATACCTTACGTTAAAAATATTAAATATCCTTCAAAGATAACGCGGCAGCTGAGCTGACAAATGAATGAAAATATGAATAAACGAAACTATTCATTATGAATATTTTGAAGTAAGATCATGGTAAACAACATCTGTCACATGTGACATTACATATTTAAAACGTGATCAACCTTGTAAAGTCTCTATATTTTCCATCTCATAATATTAACTATTTTTATCTATATATAATACTAGCTTCCGCCCGCGACTTTGTCCGCGTGTAATTCAGGATGTATTCTACTTGTTCGATAGGCACAGGTGACGTTTATGACAAATTATTATACAGCATAAGGTAAAAAAGGTGTTTATTCTGTTACGTAGTCTAATAATTTAAATGAACAAAAGAAATTTCAATATCTGACGTAGTACATTCAAATAGTCTTCACACCAATATTATAAACGCGAAAGTTTGTATATACGAATTTACATATTCTATGGTCGGTTGCTAGGCAACGCTTTTTTGTTATGCAAAAATTGCCCATGTAATCCCACTAATATTATAAGTGTGATTTTGGACAATTTACACAATATGTCTTTAGAAATTACAGCCTATATGTTATTCTGATGTATAAGCTATATTATTGTAAAGTTTCATTCAAATCCATTCAGTAGTTTTTCCGTGAAAGTGTCACAAACATCCAAACATCTAAACATCCAAACTTTACAAACAAACAAACACTTATAATATTAGTAGGATGTAGGATTTATCAGATCAACATAGCAACGAGATTCCCAGGAAACAGTCGACAATCAATTTCCCACTATGTACCAGCAAAATTCATTTTTTATTCTAGCATGTTCGAAATTTAATAAATTAGTTACCGCTCACCCCGAAGTTGACCTTTTCAAAACTACACCAAGACATTATAAGGAAATTTATAGCAGGCGACTTCTTGGACTCTCATCCTGTCGCGTAACATTATTTATAATTTCCTAAATAGCTCTTATATATAAAAATATATTTTACGTATTTAAAAAAAATTATTTCCGTGTGCTTTAGTGACGCTGTTTTGTATAGAAGTCCGTATCTGAAAACGTTTAAATGGCTTGTAGTAAGTAATAAAGTTGTATTTTTTTAGTATAGTTATATCAACCTAGATGTATTTTAAATGGCTTCCAGTTGTACATTTTTTTGTATATTTATATCAACCCAGATGTATGACTCTTTTTCTTATGTTAATTTATATTTCAATTGAAATTGAAACTTGATGATGATGTCCTCCACGACGTATCCGTCGACGGCGACACCCCGACGCTACCTCCTGGCATGTGCGCGACTGTGGCTTGCGAAGCCGAATTTGAAACATATATCTGGGTTGATACACAATAAAAAATGAACAACTAGAAGCCATTCAAAATACATTTTAAAAAAAACTTGAGAGGTGTCAAGGGACACCCGGATGGAACGAAGTTCCTTTCGATTAATTAGTGAAGGAATTGTAATAAAATTTTACAAATTTTCAATAAGGTTTGAACGGATTTTTAACATTATATTTTAAATATGGTTTTGTAGGTTTTTTCATTAGATTTTTTATGTACGTGATACGTTTTGTTTTTAGCGACATCTGTCATTGAGTAGCGGCAACTAATCAGAGCCATCTGTCGTCACATAGCTGTACTGTTGGTATCGTCTTACTACTACGTACGTCGTACTAACAGATGACGCTAACTTACTATAGCAAAAAGTGTCGTGACAACTTTTCGTAAGAATGTTTTCCGTCTAGCCCCCTTTCACAACGCGCGATAAGGAACTTCGTTCCAACAAATAAATACATACGTAAGATAAGACAGTACAATCTTTAAACAAAACCAATAGGAATATACGAGTAAGTAGCATTTCATTGCAAGGTAAGTTTTATTTCAGTGTCGTATAATGAAAAGATAATTTTAATGGCAGCGGCATATTTGCGTACAGTAGATAAAAATTTGATACTAAGTACAAATACTGAGCGAGCAAATAAAAAAATGCTCTTATTGTATTTGCGCGGTATGCGTAGCTAATGTACAATTGGAAGGGAACTATAATTACATGAGCAGATGTTGAGCCCAGTAATGGCTATGATATAACCGTTTATACTTGTCGTGTTTTATTGTAGTTATATTAAAAAGCCAAGGTAGCTCAGTTGGGTAGAGCATCAGTCCTTGAACAATCGAGGTCTGGGTTCGAGCCTGGCTCGTACCAATGACTTCCAATTTGGAATTTATGTATGGATGATAAAAATCATTACCATTGGCTTTTCGGTGAAGGAAAACGTCGTGAGGAAACCTGCAAACTCCTGAGAAGAAATGCAAAGGTGTGTGTGAAGTCTACCAATCCGCACTGGTCCCGCGTGGTGGACTATGTCCCATACACTCTCTGTAGGAGAGTAGACCTGAGCCCCATATATAGGCTGTTGGTGGTGATGATATTATAGTGCTGTGTGGTTATCATATTTATCTAACTGCCATTACCAAATATGTCAAGTTATGTGTGATGATTATGTCAAATCATCTCATGGAAAACAAAAAACATGGCGGCGTGGGACAGAAGTACAACCGAGGACTTATGCTGCTCATTACACCATCATAAATATTGATGAACCATGTGTCAAATTCAAATACATTATTCGTAATAAACCGGACAGTGTAAATAAAATTTTGATCCTAAATTTGTCACCAATTGGGTATTTGACAAAAAAAATATTTTTAGTTCATTCGATAGTCCATGTTAAAAGATAAATACCTCTTTCAATTTTTGTCCGATACGACTAATAGTTTTTTTATCACAACCCGCCGAACAGTGATTCTAGTCACGCGGTGCTAAAACGCTCCATATAAATCGGACGAGTTTAGTGACGTCATATGGGTTTGAGCTTGTTCGATATTTTGAGTTATTTCGTAAAATAATGTTTTTATGTGTTGTATACCTTTATACAAAATGTTCAAAATGCAATGAAAAAAAATATCTAATAAGCATTTTTCTAGGAACTATATTTTTCGCAATTTTCGACACTTTAAATTCTTTCAAAATAAAAATTGTATTTTTAATTTAGAGGTATTTATTTTTATTAAATGTCCTTTATGTAATAAAACACAAATAAAACCCCAATATAATTTGGTGTAAACTACCCTATTAGAGACGTAAAGTCCTCGTAATTAATATCTTTCACACAAATAGTTTTCTAAGCAGGTTATTCAACGCCCTAATATTTATTACATATGTAGACAAATTAGCCACCTGAATACGATAAAGTAATTGACTGGATTATCATGTCGTTACAAACATAAAATACAAAGTGGGAGAATGAAATTACAATAGAAATCTTAGGTAGACTTATTGAGGCTTGAGTTACAGCAGATTAGTTCAATCGGTTTCTAGGCTATCGTATCAACGACGAATGTAAAATCGGCGATAGCATTACGATGAATCTTATCTACGAGAAACGTGCTCGATACACCGTGCTGATAACATTGGCTCATCTATGTTAACACCGCCTTATTTATATTACACAAGCATTAAATAAGTACATATTTAAAGCAATTATCCAATAATTGCGTGCACACACGAATTGTATGTAAGAAACCGGAGGCGGATTCGTGTGAGTTTCTCATTGAGTTTTACAGGCGTTAATTATGATCCACATTAATATTATAAATATACAGTGAGATTGTTTGTTTCTCCATCCTTCACGTCGTAATGGAGAGCCAGGGTGACTTGATCTTTAATCCCGGTCGAAAAAGATCTAAGAAGTAGTTTCCGTGGGGTAAACACTGAAGTCCACGCGGGCAAAATACTAGTTATTATTTATCTAAATATATTTGATATATATATAAGCCAAACAGCACTCACTTACTGACTGACTGACTCATCACGATATCTCCGAAACTATAAACGTTACAAACTTGAAATTTAGCCATTAGCTTCCTTACACAGCGTAGACGATCGCTAAGAAAGGGTCTTCAGAAATTCAACCTCCAAGTTAGTTTTAGGGTTCCGTAGTCAAACAAGGAACCATTATAGTTTCGCTCTGTCTGGCCCATTATAAGGGGTGGTAAGGGGTATCGTTGAATAGGTCTTTTGAAAATATTGAGGGTCTAGGAACACCACTTTTCGATTCAGGGATTCTTTAACGAAATTAATTTATAAATTTCATTAAAGTGATAATTTTTTCAGCATCGAGCGTGTCCCCGTCATCTATTTTCTAAACTATTACTTTTAAAAAGCTGACAAAATTCACAGTAGTAATATATACACCGAACTAAAAGGAAACACTGTCACGACATCGTTGGCTTTACAGGTTAATGAGAAAATTTCGTACAAATTCCATTCAAAATTACTTTTAATTAGACTTTTGAATTTATTGTGAAGGTAAACTACAAAACCCTACACTGTGCGTGGCCAAACACTCACTTGACTGCTTTAAAAAAATGTATGATGTGTATGCTTTTGTCCTTCATCTCACCTAAACACAAAAGTGCTATTGACACTGCTTTTTGTCGGCAGACTTTGATATGTTTCTTATGTCATCACTGGCAACACGCACTGATTAAAGACTTTTCTTTTGGGTTCGATTCCCAACGAGGTACAGTCAAGTACATAAATATGAATGTGTCGCAGTTGGATGTTATACATAACCGCTAGCTATTTCACTAAACACCTTCATTATGTAATACAGCTCCCCGATGTCAATCCACTTTTCATAACAGCTGAACTTGTAACCCGCGGCATTGAATGAGTGTTCTGAATTCATCAATTCAATTCAATTCAAATAGTCCTTATTGCACACACACACACACACAAAAACCGAAAAGAAAAGAACATAAAAGGAACAATGAAGGCGGCCTTATCGCTAAAAGCGATCTCTTCCAGGCAACCTTGGGGCAGAAGAATCGTGTGATTAAGAAGGGGTAAGTAAGTGGTGCTAAATATATATTAATAAATAAATATACATCAATGTAGCGTGTCAATGAATAAACCCATTAATATAATTGAAAATGACCCAAATTTAAATGTAAACAGTGATTTAAAGGTTATTTATATATATTTAATCATGTACACCTTAAAAACGTGGTCATAATCAATTATCAATCAATGTATAATCAATTCTGCAAAACGTCTAAATATGGTTAGCTGTTTTGTCAAATGCAACGCAATGAAAATCCAGCTAGACATTGTACAGCTGTCTTACGTAAGAGCTTACGAGTATTAAGCATTATGCATTGTATTCTTCATTCCGGCACAGTCCTGCGTCTACAATGTTTTACAAAAGCTCCGATAGATGGCGCTACGCGGTGTTTGCATGGCGGTGACGACATTTTCTCCCGCGTCACATATATAGCCGTCGATGAAACTTTTATTTACGTCAATGGTATACAAATAACACTCAAGAATTTTTGTATGGCATTTAAATATTAAAATTTTAAATGCTGTTTTAAACTATGAAATATTTATGTTACCTCACGATTCAAAATGAATATTTATTGAGGTTTTCATAACGGAACACAATAGTTCTGTGAGGACTGTTGTTTGGCAATAGACTTAGGTAACCTGGTGGTAGCTAGCCATCAAGCTAGGTAAACCACCAACAGCATTAGATTGATAGATGCTGGTTAAATCAAACTCCGAATCCAGAGGACAATTTACAACCGACTGAACCGAAATTACAATACGTTTTAATAAAATCATCATAACTACCCACAACACCATTCCCATAAATAGGATATTTTCAAAATAAAAAGACCGTCAACATATACGAGTATATAATATCTTTCCCATTAAGAAGGTACTGCGCAAAATATAGTAAATTAAAGCCTACTACTACGAGTATGCGTTGAATTAGTTAAATACATTGAAATGACTTATTTGGGCCGTTAATGACATCTAGAAAAATTGGATATTTATTGAGATGTCATAAACATTATGTATTGTTTATTTATTTATGTATTTTATCAAAACGCTACCAAACAATGTACGGATCGTTTCTTGTTTAAATAGTCCGCGGTGGCATATGACAATCTGTTAAGTATAGCCTACTATAACCATTCTAACTTCTATGAAATTATCACATATAATGTGGTATTTGCAAAAGCTATCATCATCTTCATCAAATTAAGTACGCTAGTTAAATAAATACTTTAATGTACATTATAATATCCCGCTAAAACAACTCCCGCCCGCGCTCCACCACCCGCTCCCCTATTGTTTGTTTGTCCTTCCATCATGTCGTAACGTATTGGGATAACTGAAGGGTTGGAGAAGGATGTACATTACTTTACATACATACTCTAAAAAAATATTATTGGCTGTCGGATTTGGTTGCTCTTATTAGGGTTCATATCTAGGGTAGGGGTAAGGCAAAGCACCCTCCTTACAGGAGCTTTATAGTTTGTTGTCAGTCTGTCTATCAGGGCCCTTTTTCTCGGGAACGCGTGAAGGTATCAAATTGAATTTAATATCAATGACACAAATCTGCAATCCCTTGGATATCTGAAGAAGAAAAAAACTTCTAAGTTCACGCAATAAAAAGATACGTCCAGGTATGCCGCTACAGGTATTTTGAGATTTTATTTCTCCTGTTAGCTCAATGAATCAAAACCTACAGGGTAGATACGTCCGATTGACCTAGAACCATGTAATTAGTGTAAGAAGCAAGATCTTACAGCACATGCTCAGGAATAAATCTGATTTTTTTAAATCTATATTTCAATAAAATATTTTTAAAATTTTTTATCGGACTTGTCGTTAGAGAATTTTATTGTTCGGTAACCTTACCCATTATTTAAGGATTTCAATAAGGTAATTATTCATATTCTTTACGGAACCCTCGGTGCGCGAGTCAACTCGCACTTGGCCAGTTTTCTATTTTGTACCAATCAACAAACACTGATGTAATACATGATAACACATCAATTATTTCATAAGCTAAACTATGTTCCAAGTTAACATTAATTTTCATTAACATTATAGTGATTGAAATACCATAGCAAATCATACACGACAAACTGAGCCACGCCGACTGTTGTTCAAGCAATGTTTTCGTTATCAGTCCACGTTGGAGTTCGGAATCATGCGCGCGAGTGTTCTGTACATATTCATTTCAGTGTCTACGCTTACAGAGTGTGTTACCGTGAACCGATACAGTGGATTTAACCATATAAACAGTACGTATGATATGTTGTACGTTGGAATGTCTGAACGTGCACTTCGTATTATGTAGCGAATAATAGGCTGAATCCTGATCATTTTTTCCCTTTTGTTATTTGTGGTAAAAAGGCACGAGTATATATACACTAGTGAGTCTCAACCTCGTATGCCAGTTTGTATCTGTATTTTATGTAGTTTTTGTATGTGTGTGTTTTAAGAAGGTACTGCACGAAATTTTGTAAATTAAAGTCACTAATATTAAGCGCTGAATTAGTGAAATACATTGTAAGGACTTAATTAATTTAGCCCGATAATAGAACAAGGGCACGGTCTTGTTGAAATTTCATACAAATACGTAAATAATAAACAAAAGATGCTCTTAATGTCACCTAGAAAATTCTATATTTATTGAAATGTCATAATCTTTATCTACTGCGCTCTCGTTCAAGGATTGGGATAACCTGAATAAGTACTTTTTATGTATGATGATGGGTTTCCACTTGGCCTTCATCTCACCTGATGGTAAATGACATTAACACCGTTGGATGAAGCCTCAATCTAATGACGCGCTGGCTCTGCTACCTTTCATACCGGAACACAACAGTGCTACTAACACTACTGTTTGGCGGCAGACTTAAGTAACAACAACAAAGTAAGTGACTTTAATTTACAAAATTTCGTGCAGTACCTTCTTAAGTGATTCATATTTTTTCTTTCACTTGCAAATACGAGTGGGTGAGACATGCACTTATATACTTACCAGTGGGTACGATGAAGGCCAAGCGTTTCAAAAGCTAATTGGATAATAATTATAACCTGAAATTATTGTTACAGCGGAATATAAAATAGAATTGAAGCCGTTTACTGTAGAATGTGGCTTAGGAGACATTATAAGGATATCAGCGCCTGTCGTGACTTTAGAAACAGTTCTCTACAGGCTGAGCAAACCCACCGGTGACGTAATCAAGCTAGACATCAAACCCACCCTGAGACGAAGAAATATCACTCAATACTCCACAGAGCCGATCAATGCTGTTTTAGACATAAAAACAGGCGATTACGATTCGATATTAGTTAAATTCGGTAGAAACAAACAGCCAATCATCACACCCGAAGATAATTTCGAGATCATCAACGCAAATTTATTTCAAAATGTCAATTCTAGCGACAAAGTTGGGGAGAAATTTCGGGATATGAAAGAAAATGAATTTGTGATTGGACCCCTGGCAGACGAAGATTTTGGCAATTGGGTGATGAGTATGTTCTATATAGATAGAAATGGCCAATGGGTTGAAGCATATCAAGTGATTTCAGTTTTGATTATTGGTAAGTTTTTTAAATATTCCATAGGCTTCCGTTTGCCCACAACCACACCTAATGTTAAGTGACGATGTGGGATAGGATGGTTCGTTGACTAGAAATAGCATATACACTTTGGCCTTATCTATCTATAGGATAGGCTACTTTGTATCCAGATCGAACGAGTAGTTTCCAAGGGATAAATCACGGAGCAGAAAAATAGCGAGCGAGGAATTTTATACTCAAAGTCAGGTTATTAGTTATTCTTAAAAGCAAATTATAAAATTTAATGACGTGGAACGTTACTACAACTTCAAGTTACAGAAAAGGTGGAATAATATTTCGCATGTATAAAATTGAATAATAAAACTCTAAAAATATTTCTCAGACGCATTGATGTATTTTCATGTTGTCCCTTTCTGATACACTGACATGAACATTAGTGTTGTCGCAGCTTACCTCGCATCCCACCGAAAATCGGCACATTTTGTTCAGAACAAAACCTTCTCTCTCCAATACTCCTTGGGATAAATGCTAGTATATAATAAAAAGCAACATTTCTTAAATCAGCATAGCATGTATTTATCCTTATTATTACAATATTAATTTATAAACATAGACATTAAGTTCTAACTGAAACATGAAATTAATATAGTATAGTAACAAGCTTAAATTTAATTTTTAATCACTTACACGAATATTTTATTTTTTTAAATTCATTATCAAATAAAAGTTATTTAATTACCATCTCTGAATATTTTTATGTAGTGTATTTGTACAAAAACATAAATACAAAAACAAAGATGGCGTCAATTTAATGACTTTTGGTTAAAAAAAGAATGATTTTGTACAAACAACTTATTAAGAAAAAATGTAACTCTACTATATACCTTTAGATTGTTTATTTATTAAATAGTCTACAAGTCCAGGCCGGATGTGAGACATCACTTTTAGCATATGACTATCAAATACTTTCCTAAATTTAAAAAGTAAAATAAAAGTAAAATAATTAAAACTACCTTTACAGATTTCGTTCCCGCCAAATCTGGTGATAAATACCCATCAGAAGACAAGCTTCACAGAATAGTACTGAGGACCAACGAAACGTTCCAACCCATGTTCGTGTACCCCATAAAAGACCTTAGGAGTTGTGAACTCACCGCTCCTAAGTCTTCTTATGACAGGTTCTATGAGAAGAGCCTCGTCGATATGGAGAATTGCGCGTATTTAGTGAAGAATATCACCGAGGCCGATTCAGGGATGTGGAGAATTGTTGGCGTGGGCAACATTGTGTATCAAGCGTCCATAAAATTGGATGTCAGCGATTAACACATGCCGGTTAGAGCTATTATATAATCTAGTCTTTACTCAAGCTGTGAGAATAGGGATGATGACTAAAAAAAATTATTCACACATTCGAGAGACCGTGTGAAAAGATAAATCGCCTGTTAAAGATTTTTCGATATGACTTATAGTTTTCCTAGTATAAGCCGTCGAAAAGTGATTCTAGTCACGCGGTGAAAAAACGCTCCATACAAATCGGTACCTAGGAGTGACGTCACGTCTGCGCATTGAAGTTTATAATGTATGACACTTTTAACAATATTTGAGTTATCTAGTAAAAAAAAGTTTTTATGTGACCACTCCCCTACTACAAAATCTTCACGATGTAATTACAAAGCAAAATGTAAAATGAAAATGTTAATTCGAGCAAGTTTATTTTTATTTTTTACGATCTTTAAAGGTCCAGATTTTTCAAAAATAATATTAGATATTTTAGATTTTATAGGAGTTTTATAATACCCTTTGTGGTTTAAAATACAATTTAAACCCAAACAGATATTGGTGTCATCTAGCCTCCCGCCTGGGTCGCCCACCACTGCAAGTGAAAGATAGCCAATGTGAAGTGAAAACAACAAAATAGTTGGTGACCTCTGACTCGCCTATCAATGAGATCGCCGTATATAACCTGCGAGCAACTTCATAACGCATGTGCGAGCAGTGTGGAACGTTGATGTCAGAAGGTTCTTACAAAATCATCTTAAAATACAAAACTTATATACACACTTATATTTAAAAGATTATATCTAATTTTAACTAACAGTCATATTTTATTAATAATACAATAAATATTAAATGTCAATATCAATACATTATTTCATTTTGTTTTGTTTTAGTTGTATATTAATTTTGTAGTAATAAAATGTCTGCCTGGTCTAAATTCGGGTATAAACTGCAGCTGGTGTTACATTTATTCATAAATCTTGCCTTTTGAGAACACATCGATAGCCATGAAGTTATTACCCAAATTATTTCAAATGTGACAACAAGCCATTGATTTCATTTATTTATTTATAAAACAATGAGTAAAATTAATTATATAAGGTTCATTATAAGTAAAATGAAAATGAATTCCATTATTTTATTCATCTAAATCGATATCATATGAACTCGTACTATCATCGCTACAAGTACTCAGTGACTCTTCGTCACTAGTTTCTTCGACTTCTGTGATATAATTTTCAATTAGCTTTTCCATTTTTAGATCATTTTCCCAGTATTCATTCTCCATTTTCTCAACATATTTTTCGAAACTTGCCCAGTTTTCTGTCGTAACTCTCGAAATTGCATTAGCTATTATCTTTTTCAGTTTTGGCAAACACATATCGCTCTTCGTGTTTTTTGTCCCTACGAAACGTTTAATGGCAGCCCAGGCTAATTCAATGGGATTCAGATCGCACATATATGGAGGTAGTCTTACAATGTCATGGCCATATACTTTAAATATATTATCAATGTCATAATTGACATCAAAGGGTCTGTGTTGTTCTATCAATTTAAATAAATCTGGTTTCCGCATTGTCCAGTCGCAAGACATGTTATTGCCTTTCAACCATTTTATCATTGTAGATTTTGGCGAACTTTTTGTTGGGGGCTTATTCACTTGGACATTATGGTAAGGTGCGTTGTCCATTACCACGACACTGCGGTCAGGAAGTGAAGGCAAAAGCTTTTCGACTACCCATTTCTCAAAATTTTCGCCGTTCATTTGTCCCTGATAGTCGCCAGTAGTGCCACCTTCATTAAATATCAAAGAAGCTCGCGCTAGAAACCCGTTACTGCCTCCTGCGCTGACTACTATGATTCCATTTCCAGAACTAGGACCTGTGTGCATTTCTCTCGATCCAGGCGCTTGCCAACACTTTTTGAAAGTAAAATTCTTTTCCACACATGTCTCATCTACATAAAAAATATTTCTTTTCTGTTGTCGGAATTCTCTAATTTTCTTTAAATAATGATAACGTTTGAAAACTATATCTGGTTTTTCAACTAATACAGGTCGTTTGGTTCGACTCTGAATCCACCGATAGCCCATTTTTTTAAACACACGGTGTAACGTGCGAACGCCCCAAGCAAAAGGTACTTTTTCGCGTAACGCATCAAGAATCTTGGGAGATGTCGGAACGATTCCCTTTTCTAAATAAAATTCCATTATAGTGCTATGAATCACTGAACGATCAAACAGGTCTACACAAAATTTTGGCCCCGAATTTTTCGTTTTTTTAGGTGATTTTAGTTGTATATCGGGCCCTGCTAATCTTGATTCGGATTTTATTCTGCACAAAGTTCTTTTCGACAAGCCGGTGTAAAACGCAGCCCTGTCCAATGTCTGCTTGACAGTGTATTTATAAAAACTGTTTTTCCGTTCAATTTCACAATTTTCTAATACCTTTCTGGCTAGCTCGCGTGCTTGCGAATGAATAACTTGTGCTGCTGGTTTTTTTGTTTCAACACTTGACGAGGAAGCGATCGAAGTCATTTTAATAGAAGATATGAAAAAACAATCTAAGCGCGATCAAAATCGATAAATTCGACCGATATGGACTCGTGCCGCACTAAGAGTCACACGTTCTAAAGATTATAATATGCGAGTTGTTTACATACAGCAAAAAGTCTCTTAATTCTTCTATATGTTTCACTTTTGACGTTGACTTTTGATTTGATATATCTTGGAACCAGTGGCGCCTGATCTATCTTCTATGCAGACTGCTCAAACTGAAATGAAGATTGAAAGAAGATTGTGAAATGCTTCCTGTTTTTTCAATGCAGTTACGAAAAGAAGTTGCGTCGGCAATAGTCGTGTTAAGTCGACTGAGGTCGTTTATCGATTCACACACGATTTATTTTTGATACAAATCCTTATGGTACATAACAAATAATTAAATTACATGCCAACTATTGTTACTAGTGTATCTGTGACCTGCAGATCTCGCGAGCACATACTTTGCCCTACAGAGCTAGTCAGTTCTTTTTAAATATCGACAAAATTGAGGCATAAATAACACCCTAGAACATATTTATTGGTTTTAGCCCTTTTAAATAGTTTTGTAATGAAAAGATGGTTCCAGGTGCTCTATAAATCTCTATGAATTCACCCGGGTGACAATTTGATTGGCCAGCTTATTTCATTATTACTTCTAGCGATTTATATCTACAACCAATCATTGGGTGCCTGCTACATAACTTAAAAGCTAGACTTTTCATAATTTTTTACTTTTTCGATTTTTTACTTTGTCTACTCCTTACTAAACTTTCAAATAATAAGAAACCGCATCGAAACCGGATAACATATGGCGGATATCCAGTACCCCCTTTTTACCACTTTTTGGAGGAAGTACCCCTCCAAGCAAAAATCTCCGGTGGCTAAAGAATTTTAAAAAAATCGTTTAACCTATATACCAAGTTTCATCCAGATCGGTTGAGAATGCGATCTGTAGAGGAAAACATACAAACACACGTTTGTTCGATTCGGTCACTCGGTCAATTAATACTTAAATTTTACATAACCTAAGTTAATAACTTACAGCATAACTTTGTATGCAAATTGTATACATTTTGGAAATGTTGTCCCAAAAAATTGTATATGTATTGTCTAGTGGGATTAACACATCTCCCCATGGATGTGTCTTATGGTGCCTGAACATTTGCCCACAATGGTCATCTACGTAGCCCTACGTAAGCGTCATTTAACTCCCTGAGAAGGTCGTCAACAACCAGGGTCCATTCTGTGGTCACCCTCATGTGAGTTTTTCCCCCATAAGTTAAGTGACGCTTCTGTTTCTCAATATTGTTTCAATCCAAATGGACGTTCTATGTAATGTTGTGATATATTTTCAGTATGATATTGGCAGAATTGTTGTTGAAGGCTCTCTTTATGCCCAGAAAGGCGAAGTTAATGTAGTTCAAAGTATGTAACTTGTACTATTAGATTAAGACCATTGTAAACATTTTTATGGCAATAAAAATACTTTTCACTTAAAAAAAAAAGTTCCCCTAAACGGCTCTTTCGAGTCTATCTACAAGCTCCATAAGAGCTCTCTGTTGAAAAGGTTCATTAGTTTATACGTTGTTTTCACGAACACGAAGGAAGTAAGACTTATTGATTTTTAGCACTCTAGGACAACTTGTCTGTGTTACTTCCTTTAGGTGTGAATGTGACTGTTACCTTTGTCCACGCTGTTGGTAAGTATGTCCATGCGAAGCTTGCTCTGAAGATCTTAAGCAGTGTTATAAGGATGACGTCATCTCCCTCCTGTAACAAAGCAAGGAATATGTCATTTTTTCCATTGGTCTTAAATGGCTTGTAGGTGTTGATGGCACATTTGATGCAGTCAGGTTTGAATATTTGTGAGGCTCTTTTCCAGTCATCCATGCCTAGATAGTGAGCTGGGGACTTTGAGATTACTTGTTGTATTCGGGCGGGTTGCAAGGATGTAGCTATCGCCTTGCAGAATCTCAGCCATGATCTTCTTTGGGCCTTCATCTTCTCTATGTTGAAGTATATGAGGGCCTTTCTGTAGGCGTCCCAGTTCTTGCTTTTTTTCGCTTCGTTGTAAAGGGGTGTGGCCTTCCACCACGTTTTTATTATTCATTGATTTATAAAACTGTGTGTGTGTGTGCTAACAAACTGATATACCTGTAATTTCAATTTGATGGATGGCGTCTTCCCAACAGAAATGAAGGTCCTTGATTATTTAGTTGCTCAAGTGGCCATTAGCAAGGTCAGATTTTAGGCGGCTTCAAAATATGGTTTCTTCTATTAAACTTGGTGATGCTTTTGGAAGATTTCTTCAAATATGATGTAGTATGGTACCTGGAATGACATCACATGTACATGTACATTAATATGAAATTGTGTCTGTTTATTAGTTACCTTTCTGAGATGAAGTTTAGCAAGCACATACCCTTTGCGATGGTGAAATACATATGCTACTTTTCTATTACTTTAATTCCAGTCAAGTTTTTCTATGGGATTATTTATGAAGGCCGGAAGACAAAGACTCAAGCAATTTTAGTATAGAATAAACAAGCTAACTAATATTGTGTTGTAATATTGTCAGTTACGTTTGAGTTTATGTTGATGGTAAATCAAAGTCACAGTGCTTACAGCAGTCTTCGAATTTGGTTGAAAATTACATTTGTTCACAGAAAACAAATCGGCTTATTTACAACTAAGTACCTACAAGTATGAGGCTTTATGGCAAAATCATAATACTATCTAGAGGTCTTGGTTGATTTTATGTGGCATGTCCATATCATACTTAAGCTGATGATAGAGAAATTTGGCTGGCTAGGCAGTACACTCGAGTACAGAAATATGTATCCACTTCTGAACCATGTCACATTCACCTTTAATTGAAATTTCCCTCAACACAGTACACTATAAGAATAACCAAGGGTTAATGTGATATGGTACAAAAGTGGATACATATTTCTGTACTCAATTGTACTATGGTTCCGAAAGCAAAACAAACACTCATCATTTTCATTGCAGTTCCACAAACTTTCATATCATGATCATTTGCCAAACGTCCACTGCTGAAAATAGGTTTCTTCCATGCTATGTTACAATCGTCGGTGGTGCAATGGATAAGGCGCGGACTCTCAATCTGAGGGTACCGGGTTCGAATCCAGCCGTGTACCTATGAATTGTTTTTCAATTCAAGTACATTATCCGATTGCTTAACGGTGAAGGAAAACATCGTGAGGAAACCTGCATGTCTTGAACAGGCATGTGAAGTCCGCCGATCCGCACTGGGCCCGCGTGGTGGACTATGGCCCATACACTCTCTGTAGGAGAGTAGGCCTGAGCCCCTCCAGTGGGGACATATATAGGCTGTTGATGATGATGTTACAATGCTCAGTCCAGAGACACTTGCATCCAGTGACTCCCCATGACCTTTACTAGGTCATCGGTCCATATAGTAGGCGGACGGCCCAGTACACATTTCCCATTTTGGGAACTTTTACTCCCCATTGACTACCCGTTCTTCGAGTGATGTGGCATCCCTATTGCTTACTGACTCATCAAGCTATGTTGGCGACATTAGTTCGCCGTTCGTTTTACCACATAGAGAAATTCTGAGAACAGCTGACTCCATAGCTCGCTGAGTTTTCCTTTCAGTCCTATTTTAAGCACTGGCTGATCAATAATTTTGTATGACAGTTTTCTTGCATGAATTTTCCCCACATTTGATTCTATATTATAAGCTTTTTATGACATCTACAGGTTCATATAATCAATAACAAATAGTGATTAGTCTACAATAGTGAGGCTAAGTGGTGAGTATAATATTTACTTTACCTAGTCATTGTCTGTAGATCCAGTTCCTTGTTGACTTGAAACTCATCGAAGTTTAAAAGCCTGCATGTTGGCTGACAATATCAATCTTGAAACTGGTCAAGATGTCAATGTAGAATCTGAAATGTTTAAATCAGGGTTTCAGGTTTCGAATTAAACTGATACAATTAAAAGAATGTTTATGCACCTCCATTTTAAACAGAAAGATGTCCATCACTAATAGGAAAATAAGTGATACATAAGATAGTGCCACAGTTTTACAGGGCCTAAATGTTTGAAGCTAAACAGCAGTGTGAATAGTGTTGTGTTCTGATATGAAAGGTAGCAGAGGCAGCTTGAGGCTTCTAGGTGTTCATGTGTACCTTACAACAACTAGCCTCATCGTTACCACCAATTGAGTCAGGCCAAGTGCAAACTCATCATACATTGAGACAGTGAGTGACTCAGGTAATGATGCAGCAGACGAACTGTCCGAAGGGTAATCAGTATGACGACAACTAGGGCTTAACCAATCACGACTGTAACATTCATGCAACTCCGATCATGGATACACCTACACACCCTACAATCGCACAACAAACAATGGGAGTAATAGAAAACTTGCAGACAGGTGAAACAGTCCATGCCAAACTGTAACCGATGCCTCGCCAAACAATTGTTACTATGCAAATGTCAACTTTGGTTGTTTGCTGGAGCAATCTCTTCAACACACACACTGACTGTTGCTGTTGACAGCAATCAATCTCAACTTTACTTTAACAGCCAAAACACCAGGAGCAGACTATTAATAGAACTGATTTGTTCCAGTATGAAAGGTAGCAGAGCCAGTTCCTAATTAGTTTGAGGCTTCACATGGAACAATCAAACGACTTCTTCATTTATCATCAGGTGAAATGAGGGCCAAGTGTACTTTTTAAACATATACAAAACATTTAATAGCCTATATGTTATTTTGATGTATAAGCTATATTATTGTAAAGTTTCATTCAAATCCATTCAGTAGTTTTTCCGTGAAAGCGTCACAAACATCCAAACATCCAAACTTTCACACTTATAATATTAGTAGGATTGTCACCTCTATCTGGCTGAAGCATATTTCTAGGCTGACTATACTTATAATTGTGGGTCACTATAGTAAAATAATAATCACAAACTATAAATATAATTGTGTTTAGGGAAAAACTTTAGGAGCAGAAACTTCAGTATATCTGAAGTAGGGTAACTGCTAGGCCTCAGAGATGCTTACCCAATGCTTAATTGCTTAGCTTATGGCTTACCTACTGTTGTAATAGAGATCATCACAGTGGCACAGCATGTGGACAGGTAAACTTAAAACCATATGCAGGCCCTGTCACACAGATGAGGGAAGGGTTGGATGAAAATTAGCGCCCCCTTTTGTGCATCCCAAACGGAATATGTGTGTATTATTTTCCATAATAACTACCCTGACATGATGACATACAAAACTAAGACATTTCTTTCGACCCGCTAACTTGCCTTGCCTCCCATTTATACGTTAATAATTGATACTTATTATTACTTATAGGCTGCGCCTTTTGTAGCTAACTTCAGAGGGGGTAACTTAGTTTGCGAGTAGTACTTGTTGAGAGTATGGTTTGTATAAAAATCTTATGAAACGAAAGTATAACTTACTAAAATACAAATTTTCCTTGTTGTTAAATGCCTTGCGATCCAGGCCAATCCAACAATACTAATCTATGACTCCAACATAGAAGCTTCAAATGTACCAATAGTGATCTGTTAAAAATTACAAGTCGAAGGGGACAATTTTACGCAAAGAATATAATACTTACAATCACAAATTCACAACACAAGATATTCTAATATTCTTTGCTTCTGACAGCGTCTGACTGAAGTGAAGTGACTGACTGATAGACGTAAGGCGTATTTATTGGAACAGATAAAAATAGCAGATCTATACACACCAACCTGTTACGAGCTGTACTAAATACCTGTTGTTCTGAATAACAGGCAAAACAGACTGTTACCGCTACCGAGGCGCAACAGTTCCACTGTTATGTCTACCCTGCCCTGTTATGAAGAACAGTCAGTATAGACGTGAGGCGTATTTATTGTAGCAGATAAAAATAGCAGATCTATACATATAACAGTCCCAACCTGTTATGAGCTGTACTAAATACCTGGTTGTTCTAAATAACAGGCAAGACTGTTACCGCCACCGCAGCGCACCTGCATTGTCACTGTCAAAATCAGTAAGATAAAATGGTTGCCAAGCGCACTACGATTGGCTGGCTGAACAACTGTCACAAATGGATAACTTTTTAAGTACAAAGCAAATAAGCAAAGAATAATAATTATAATCTTATGTAAATGAAATTATTATTGTTTTATAGCAGAATAATATTTTTCGAATTTAATTCACTTTTCATCCCACTCTCAACCTTCCTAAGTTTTTAACATGGATGATTTTAGTTAGTATTAGTCTCTAATCAGTTCTTTTCTGACGTCACTCAATCTACTACCCTTTTGGAATGAAAAGAAAAGGAATAGGGAAAGAAACAACACATTGCTTCTAGAAATGGAAATGTATCAACAACATCAACAAAACATTTCCTTTTTCTTATCTTCTTTGCCGGGAATGATGCAACTTTGTTGAAGATAACGTCCAACTTGTAGTTATAAATATTACAAAAAAAACTAAACATATATACATCATAATAGCCTAAATACATATAAGAGTAATAATAAGTGTAATACTCTTACATATTCAACCTACACAGTATAACCATTTGTCACCTACCCAAATCTTTATACTCGAAAGATACCAAACAAAAGCGAACAAGCGAAGCAGGCAAGCTGCTCGTAGGTAGATGCAAGGCAGGCGGGCGCGCGGAGCGGAGGCAGCCAAAGCCACGTTCGCTTGCATCTGTTGAATGGTTGATTCAATGGCAGGCAACCTTTTTTCTTTCGTTTAGTTAGTTGAACGATGACTGCGGCCGGCGACGTGTGCGCCGGCTTACGACGACATGTAATTATATTACAACGTGAACTGACCGATACAAACATACTGGATGTTCTAGTAAAGAAGGGCCTTTTCAGTCTCAGTGACCTTGAATTGATCACAAGTGCACAAGAAGCGGACAAATGCAATTATTTCCTAGATGTTGTTAGTAAACAGAGTGGTGTTAAGTTGAGTGAGTTGTGCTCGGTTTTGGAGAAGGAATGCCCCAAGTTAGCCAAAGAGCTCATCAATGACAGACACAAGCTTTTAATAAACGGTAAGTTTTACTATTTAAGTTTCCCCGATTTTGCGATTTTGTTTCTACTGACCATGACGTGATTAAACACCACGATTATAATACCTAATCATACTGATGTATGTACTTATGTACATAAGTTGCATCACGGAACTGACAGATTTATTCTACTAACTTTTAGTTTAACAAACAAATTTATGTTTTTCTTATGCCTACTTATGTTATCTATTACAAGTACTAAATCATGTTAAATTGTGTTTTACTTGTATACATACTGTATTCTTGTGTTTTTGTCATCTATTGTGCTTATTTATCATTATCACCAACAGCAGATCCGCCATAAGAAACGACACTGGCACATAAATTGTCACAACCCTGCACTCGGAGATTTGCCAAAATCACTACGCTTGGCTGGCGGATTGGTGATTGGGATAAGACGTTGTGTATCAAGGGTGATGCTACAGTCTATCTCCTGCTTTTTATGACACCTGCGAGATGAGGGGTTAAGTCATGTCTTAAAGCCGGTCTCAATATTTTTGGTGAGGCAAACAAGCCTTTTTTTTCATGAGCAGCGTTTTGCACCCGGTCTTCATCTCATCTGATTATTCGCGTTGGATAAGGGCCGTTGGAAAGCGTACACAATTGCTCATCTAGAACTCTGAAGCCTCATGTTGATGAGATGCTGGCTATCCTATCTTTTGCTACCATAACACCACAGTGCTATTAATAGTGTTATTTCGCGGCAAACTTAGCATAATAGTAGCTGGACAGGCGGACATACGAGTACTACGGACGGACTAATACAACCAACCAGATTGTGAGTGAAAGACAACTTGTAAGTAAGGATTGTAGACAACTTGTAAGTAAGGATTGTAGACAACTTGTAGCAAACTGTCAAGGGTTTATGCATGTATCCCGGCGTCCATTCATTGGTCAATGTTTGTAAGCCAATTTATCCTAAAATTAAAACATTCATAAAGTTATAAAGTGGTATAAACCGCTAATCAGTTTTTGAACAGATAATCAATAGAAACAACGGTAAAGGTCTACACCATTCATCCCCTGAAATGTTCACCCTTAGAGGTAGAACTGTCTGGGTACATATTTGGTTTTTGTTGATTTTCTCAAAAAGCGCTGAATCAATTTCGATAAAATTTATATGGGAGCACCTTTGAAGTATGCTCTATTAAACGAAAATAGAATGATCAAAATCGATTCACAATTGCCGTAGTTGTCACGTACACCCATAAAAAAAAACATACAGTCGAATTGAAAAACACCTCATTTTTTGAAGTCGGTGAAAATATGATTAAAATCAACAAGACTAATACGAATTGATCCTCTGTCGACCGATAAATTAATTGCAAAAGATCACGGAACTTCTCAACGCGATTTGATTGAAAAATTGCATGACCACCAAACGAAGGGGAGCAGCTGTGTCGTGCCAAGTTAAATTTGCGTTTGCTATTTAACTTATGTGCTTTGTTACAGGTGAATAGAGTCGAATTTTAGGTCGATAATGTGATTGGTTACAAATAATGACTGAAATGCGGGTGCGCTAGGTACTGACGATGGGAACCGCGGGTCAGTTTTGAGCAAATGGCCCCTGGATACAGTGAGTTTGGGGACCTTTTTTCTTCAATGTCAGGACAATCAAACACTCATTTTTATTTGTGTTATACATATGGCAATATAAAGACGTTAGGTACAGTTTTTAGAGTATCACATAGTATGTTTCCGTACCAACATACACCATAATCTTTTAAAATAGAGTAGCTGAATTTAATAAGTAATTATCTAAAAATCGGATTATTGTACCGGGAAAAAACCATTATTAACGTAAATATTTTAGCTAGATAGTCCCTAGAACGGTTTGAACAATAAGAATACCTTTTTGTTTTGTTTTACGGCCTATGTAACTGAACTCTTTTTTTTTCGAAGTTACGTCATGTTTTTCCTAGAATCAGGGTGGGGCAAGCGCTCAGCCCCACCCTGCTGGCTACACCCATGAACGAAACGAACAATTTCAGTATCAGATGACTATGACTATGACTAGATGTGATGTCTACTATATGTACGTACTTCCGTATTTGTTGCTTACGATTTGAAAGTATACATTAATATTTTCCAATATAAGAGACATACCCCCTTGTCCAAACCTTCAAAAAAATTCAACGAAATGTGAACCTTCTGTTTTTGAAATCTAGATAATTCCATTCCATCCATGCCAAACAACCGTACGACTACAAAGCGTCCGTCATTTCGTTTGACCGTCGACAAAAACCGCGTGACCTTCGTCCACAGCCAAGGGCCCTAGTGTATGTTTCTACGAAAAAAAATATACAGTAAAAACTTGCTTTTGACATTTCTGAGAAATGGATGTGTTTGCAAAGCTCTATTGTACATACGTGACAGGAACTTCAGCAGATACGCCTTATGAATAGGGGTTTGTTTCACAACAATATTGCAATTATGCGTAAACAAGCACTTTGATACATCTGCTCAACTGCTGATTCACAATCCTTAGAGTTTCGTCATAGCCATCAGCCATAGTCGTCATAAATTAAATAGCAATGTATTGACCAAGAAAAGTGGAGGTGGGCCAGACATATGATGCGTGACAACCAAAGAAAAAAGGGGAAGAAATGGGAGAACGACATCAAAGTTGCTGGCTGGCTCAAGGTGGAGACGACTAACTTGGTAGAGACGACTAACTTGGTACAGACAGCTGTGGAAACTGTTAGAGGAGGCCTCTGTCAAAAAGTACACTGAGATTAATAAAATGATTAATTAACTTTTTATGATTTTGATATACCCAGTGTCACTCTCACAGTAAATACAAATCTAACGATAGCTTTCAAGCTAAAATCCTTCGAGCCGTTCAGGCCGCAAGAGTATGTATACATACATACTCTTGAAAAAGATAACCGTCCTTGTGGCGCAGTCGGGTAAAAAACCTTGATCTGAACGCATGTCGGGATTTGACACAAGACATAATGATTTATCACAAATTTGTAAAAAGTTTAGGATACGATTTATTTTTGGCTTTTTCCAGTCCAGTTTAAGCATCAGGCTCGACAAAGATTATAAATTCAATAGAGTCCATACCATAGATTTAGAAGACCAATAGATAAAATCATTCGACGTAACAACGTACTACCTAAAGCACCATTTAAAATGAATGAACTTTTGTTTCATTCTCTGAAACTCATTTCAGCTGAGCATTTTTTTTCTTCAGCAAAGATATATCATTGTGGTACCTTTGGATAGATTATTGCCAGTTTAACAATTCCATTGACACTGGAAACTCGTCATTTTAATGACAGCATTTCGTGTATTTGAAAGAGACTGAAATGTATGTTAGTTGTACATAAGGTTAACTATTAATATGCCAAAGAATAGCTTCTTTTTCGCTAATTATTTACCCAAATTCGCTTATTTTGACATATGATATAATTTGCGAAAAAGAATGTATAATCGTCTCATTCTGTCCTATGTAAATTCAATGATGTTAGAAAGGCTAGAAAGTACAGTTATTTCGATCCTGATTCATGTAATCTATCTATAAGGTACTATGTTTATGTTTTATCGTTCGCTTTTGGCATATTGTGTAGTAGTAACAAGGAAGAAATCGACGTACTGATAAAAGATTGCTGTCTTGGTTTTCATTCGACGGAATACGGGTGCGTAAGCAAGATAGATCCAGACTCAGGAGCGTAGTTGAACGCATTTCAGCTGCAGCTGGCTAACATGATCAAAGAACCTGAACCTTTTGACCATCTTTTGACCTATACGTGCTTGTTAAAATATTGCATCAGCTGGCCCTCATAATACTTTGCCCATAGTTGTAGCATATTTTATGTCAGGTGTTAGTTTAGGTTGTGACACTGCACCTTTACTTAATTTATGTATTACTCGTTATAAAAACGAATTGAGTAAATTCTTAAAGCAAATGTGTGCAAGTGCGTGCATGTTGTTAATATGGAAAAAAGTAACAGCTGATACTTTAGACTCTTAAAGAATTCTACATCAATACATATAATAAAACATGAATAATAAAATAGTTTACAGTTTAATGTTAACGAGCCAGTGATCTGAATCAAAATTGGTCGAGTTGTTCTTGAGTTATAAAATGGTGTATCGTACCCATTTTGTTTTATATATATGACACGATATGTATGTACTCAGAGAGGTTTAATTAAATATAGTAACAGCCGTCATTGGGCTTCATAGAAAAATTTCAAAGTCACATGACGGAGTATAAAATTAAACACAAAACATGTTCTATACAAGCAGCAGTCACCACAAAGCAGCGATATAAAATGCCAAACTCACCCGCGAGTGTACACTGCAGCGGCCTCCTTTGAGTTAGATATGGAAATCCTTTGACTAGAGGCGGCGAGTGCCGAGCGGCATATTTTAAAGGTGGCGCTGCGATCTTTCAGCCCTAGTTTTCTAGGATAGCGTCGCCGTCACATAGCGGCCGTAATATTACGGACGCAAAAAGACGACCGTATTTACGGTGACGACATGTGGAAAGTATCACGGCCGTTATAAAATACCGTCGGCCACCTGCCGGTTGGAGTTGGTACTCTTCACTGCTATCAGTTTTTATATATATTTATTTTATGTCAGAATACATAATATAGAATCAATAAAGTTCACAATCTATCCGACACCGTCAAAACGGCCGTCATACTAATGAAAGTCGGCACTAGTGGTCAATTACCACTCTTTATTAAACCGCGCCATTTTGTTTACATAGACATCATAACCTAAAACTAGCTCTACTTAACTGTACTATTCGAGAAAATTGGTAAAGGCTTGATATCTTGTGCTCTGTATTTGTCTGTATGTGTACTGTCTACCTCTATAAGCTGTTAATTTTCCAACAAATAAAATAAAATCATTCACCGCTTTATTACGGCCGCTATATGACGGCACCGTTTTCCTAGGAAACTTTAGTTTAGGAAGTTTGTAAGATTTTGCGATACATAAAATCGGACCATGCGTCGTGCCAACGACATTGTTTCTGAGCCAATGTTGAACATTTATAAAAAAAGTGCACTTCTTCCCATCATCTGTAGACTACACTAAACAATCTCATTTCTAAGTACCTCGATAAATCTCAGTAAATAACTAAATACTCAAGGAAAGACTACCCGCATTCCTATCACAGGTAGTTAACAAAAAAGCCCGATGAATACCTTGGTTAGTAGGTTCCCATGGTGTATTCACACGACTGTACTCGTCACACCCCGTGAGCACGACTCGTAGTTAAGTTTGTATGTGTTGTTACATAGCTTCTCAAACGCCCTAGACAGGGTAGGGCGGCCTTTGACCCGGACGTGCCTGGACTAAAACACAATAGGATTTATAATAAAACTTCAATTGAGTGGGTTACTGGCGGTTGTTTTTGGGCGTTTTCGAATAAAGCAAAAAGCAAACAAATTAATATTAGACAGCATTTTTTTCTTCTTCTTAATATATACGAGTAAAACAAACTTGTAACTTCGAACACTAATAACTCGAGAACGGCTGCACCGATTTTCATGGCTTTTGATTCGTTGTATTTGTCTCCATTCCGACCGAAAAGCTATTAAAACATGTGATGAATTAACAAAAAAAGTTCATTTTTTCATACATTCACGACCTAACAGAAAGTTTTTCAATGACTTGATTTTTTGTAGTTTTGATAGTTGAAAGTCCAAGGAAGGACACAGGCTACATTTTATCCCGATCGAACGAGCAGTTCCCACGGATTACATTCTAAAGTCCACGCGGGCGAAGTTGCGGGCAGCTTTCTAGTAGTAAGAGTCTCTGAGCTAAGCCGCGTTTGACGAAACAAGTAAATGAGTTCTCGAGTGGAGACCACGTCTAGGCAAACGTAGTGTAGGACGTCCCCGGCGAGGTGGAAAGACGACTTACGTAGGGTAGCCGGACGTGACGAATGGATGCGGAGAGCAGAGGACCGAATCGAGTGGCGCACTCTGGGAGAGGCCTATGTCCAGCAGTGGACTGCCGCAGGCTGTACATTATGACGATGAAGTAAATGCGTTCAAAAAGAACTAAAAGTCTACTTTTATTAAGGCAAATTTAAGATTTATATCGTTTTCTCATGGATGCCATTATCAGAACTGGACCAAATTGAAATGGAAGCACCAGCTTTCAAATAAAAAAAGAATCATCCAAATCGATTCACCCAGTCAAAAGAACTGGGGTAACAAACAAAAAAGGAAAAAAAAACCACAAATCCGTTGAATTGACAACCTCCTCCTTTTTTGAAGTCGGTTCTTCTTCTTCTTCGTGTCGAGGTTCCCTAAATACATGGTGCCCAGTAGGCAGCAGTGCCGACAGCTCTGGCCGTAGCGGCCATCAGGTCGTGCTCCGAACAGGAGTGCGGGCACGCGGGACACTTCAGCATGTGCGATATCGTTTGCGGTGCCGTGCGCAGACGCATTGGAGTGTGTGGAGTGGAGCCGCCGAAGTCGGTTTGAAGTTTGAAGTCGGTAAAAAAGTAAAGACAGACTATTATAGGCATTGTGTCTATAAAACATAATTAACTCGAGGTAAGTACGTCAGTAGTAGTATGAACAGTCTGAACATGATGTCCAGAAGCTTACATCTCTGTAAATGTTTGGCATTATAATGTCAAACAGCCAGCTGCAGGGCCATCAAGCATGACCATAGTCGACTCATCTACTTGTACATCCAAAATAGGAAGAACGGTGTCAGAAAATAAATTATAGAAAACGATCACCAATCTCCAAAGAATGAAAAACAAATTCATTACAATTTCATCTGCATCATTGTCCACGCCTCGATCGTGACAGATCGCTTGTAGCTTATAATGCTATTGGACGAGGTGTCAACGTCGACGCTCAGGTTCGATGCCCGGCCCGTGGTAAATTAAAAATAATGCTCAATTACCAGCCGATATTGAAATCGCGGAGCGTGACGACTTTGAATATAAGGCGTCTGTGTCTCCCAACTATAAATAAACTCGGGCAAGTAAGACTTTGACTCGTGGCGACGGTTCTTTTTTTGGGAAAACGCGAAATAGTTTTAAGGACAGTTTGCTCGTAAAATACTTTTTGATTTCTGGAAAGTGTTTATTCTGTATAGGTTATATTTTTTATACTAGATGGGCTTCTGTTTGACCACAATCAGTAAAGCGATTATGACGTCTAGAATGGTTAAAGGTTGCCTAGAAATAGTCACAAACTCACAACATAAGTGTAATTTTACGCTGTCACTGCATTATTGTTGAAACCCATTTATAATTCATTAAAATTTATTTACTAATCTTAGTAAATTGAAACTCTATTTTTTATATGTAATACTAGCTACTACCCGCAGCTTCGCCCGCGTCAGAGATAACCCTTATCTGTGCCCGCGTGGACTTTTGAATGTAATCCGAAGGAACTGTTCGTTCGATCGAAAAAACAGTTGCCTACATCCTTCCTCGGCCTTTTGACTATCCCTCTACCAAACCCGACTTGGTTTCATACTCGTATATTAACGTTAAGATGTTTTGTATATTAAGATATATATAGATTATAATGCCCATAAATAAAGAATGACACGGGCACATACAAAAGTGAGTAAATACGTATGTACACTCGAGTACAAAAATATGTATCAACTTTTGAACTGTGTCACATTCACTGTTGCTTGTTCCTGTGTAGTGTGTTGGGGGAAGGTCAATTAAAGGTGAATGTGAAAAAGTGGATACATATTTTTGTACTCGAGTGTTCCTGACCCACCCATACTATCCCATGGGTAGTCAAAGTCGAAGAAAGGAAAAACATCATCATATGTGACCTCCAAGCATGGTCATTATCTCTAACAGTGGACTTGTGTCAAGTGTTTTCGTTTCCACTTTCTTACTTGAAACAGATCTTTGTCTGGTCCCTTAACTTTCACAAAATAATAAGGCATTGTTCATCGGCAGAACCATAGATAGTCAATGACGTCATCTTTTTGTTGAAGTGAAGTTTTAAACAAGCATTTTTCCATTTGTAAGTACGTATGAATGTAAAAGCAACTGTACGCTATCGAGAACAACGTTTACTTTGGTATTTATCAATGTTGGTGACTGAATTCTGATTTGGGGTAAGGCTTCATACGTTAGAATTGGGACAATGAGTGGACAAATGTACACTCTATTATCATAATCGGATATCGTAATATAGATCCAAAATAAATGTGACTTTGGACATAACGTGTATCATTACAGAATAACGAGTGTTTTGTCCGTGACTTCAACAGTGTGGACTTCAGAATGTACCCCACGGGAACTACTAAATAGATCGCAATGAAAATATTATATGTCCTTCTTCAAAGTACGATCTATCTTTAAACAAAAAATTAACAGTCAGAGTACGATTGGCATTTAAAAAAAAGATCCAATTCATTGTTTGTTTTTTTAAACAATTTTTCATTTTCATTCATCATTATTGAGTAGACTAAACGACTAATACGAGTAAACTCACAGGTTTTCCTCACAATTATGATATGTTTGTAAATATTTATTCGAAGCAATTAAATTATAAAATAAATCATATTATTAAAGAAAAGTTACCTAAGTTGCCAAGAAGACTTAGACCCTATTGCTAAGACTCCGCTGTCCGTCTGTCACCAGGCTGTATCTCATAAACCGTCGTAGTTAGACAGTTGAAATTTTCACAGATGATGTATTTCTGTTGCCGATGTAACAACAAATACTAAAAAACAGAATAAAATAAATATTTAAGGGGGCTCCCATACAACAAACGTAATTTTTTTGCTCGTTTTTATAAATAATGGTATGAAACCCTTCGTGAGCGAGTCCAACTCGAATTTGGCCGATTTTTTACTGTTGCTTTTGACATGCACGAGCTCAGCCAATCGCAGGAGATGACTGACGGATGAATGTCAGAGTACCGACAGTTCACTGGGAATTGGACCCAGGAAATCAGGATTGTAAGCCGCGTAGCCATCAGCGGAGTGATACCTCAATTACAGTACTCGCAAACTATGTTTGCCCCTCTGAAGTAAATAGTAGAAATAAATATATGTATCTATGAAGTTATTATAGTATCAATTATTAACGTATAAATGGGAGGCAAGGCAAGTTAGCGGGTGGAAAGAACTGTCCTAGTGTTTTATGTCATCTAGCGACAGTTTATAGAAAATAATACACACACATTCCGTATGTACGCATGGCTACAGGTCAAGCTATATATTTCCAGTGTAAGCTGAACCAGCATCGTGCATTAGTACATTCAGTGCGAGGTCAGCGTATACTGGAAATGTATAGCTTAATGTGTAGCCGTGTGTACATGTTTGAAATTGCGGAGAGCTAACTTTAGAGGGGCAAACTTATTGTGCGAGTACTATATGATATCTAAGTTACTATCACTAGTTACTAGTTTCTATCACTATCATTACAAGATTTCATTTTATTTAATGTACTCGTATCATTGTAAGAAAGAAGTCGAATTTTTATGTAGAACTGGCTGTGATTTTGAACATAGTAGATAACACGCGAATTAATAAATTCAACTCGTCACAAGATAGTAAATAGTGTCTTTGAACTAGATAAGTAAGGTTAAGGACCACCTAACTAATACTCAAGTTTTATAAAAGAATTTCTCACTTGCGAGTTTCACTTGAAAATTTCATAACTAGCAACTAACAGCACAATCATCATCATCAGCTAGGAAACATCCACTGCTGGGTCCCTCTGGGTTTAGGAGGCTTGCCAGACGGGTTCGTGATCGCAGTATTCGGTTTAGTTATTCAGGTGCCGCCCCTGGCGTCGGTATCGTTTTCCCTTACGACATCCTAGTACAGTATGTACGAATAAATACTTATAGAATGCATTATGATCACTGAGATGTAGTCATCAATTAGTAGAATGAGCTGGCTAGCGGTTGATAAGGTCACTTCGCGCGATTGGGCTAATCAAATTAGCGAAACGAACCCCGGATGTGACCGCAAAAAATTGTTTAATACTTAAACTTCATAAGTATAAATATAGGATTAATAGATAAAAATCTAGAATCATATAAGGACAAATAACGAATGAATAGACAGAGAAACGCCAAACATGAATTCCCTTACTAAATCACGAAAATTGAAGTGCGAAAGTGAGATTGTTTGTAGGTGAAAACATCATACAAAAACGCAGTATCGACATCGAAATAATTGTCATCTCTGTAAATAAAAGTTTCCGTTGCAAATTAAGTGCTGAAATTTACAGAACAGCAGACTACAGTTTTGGTATAAATGATTGGTAAAGCATAAACATTTATTGCGCTATCATTCATCCGTCAGTCATCTCCTGCGATTGGCTGAGCTCGTGCATGTCAAAAGCAACAGTAAAGAATCGGCCAAGTGCGAGTTGGACTCGCACACGAAGGGTTCCATACCATTATTTATAAAAACGAACAAAAAATCACGTTTGTTGTAAGGAAGCCCCTTAACTATTTATTTTATTCTGTTTTTAGTATTCGTTGTAATAGCGGCAACAGAAATATGTCATCTGTGAAAATTACAACTGTCTAACTATCACGGTTCATGAGACACAGCCTGGTGACAGATGAACAGCGAATCTTAGTAATAGGGTCCCGCGTTTACCCTTTGGGTACGGAACCCTAACAACGATGTAAAAGTTTTATAGCGAAGAGCCATTTTAATGTTAATATTACAACCGAGATGTCTGCGAGTCTTTAGGCAATTAAAGTAACATTCACTTTGCAGATATGAGTTGATTCAATGATACATTTATTTGCTACATTTATCTAAAATGGCTACATTTTGTGTGCATTGCTGATATATCTACCTAGTTCTCCACCTTGCTGTTTCCTGGAAAATATCCTCATGCCGTCCACATAATTTCTTTACTTTTGTTTATTTCTTTTTTGTCTCCTTTGTGTTTCAGTTAGTCATCCGACGAATCTCTATTTTATTTAGGACTTAAATGACCTGCTCTATATGAGCATCTCTCACTGACCGCCATGACGAGATTTACGATAAATATATTATTTTATATATTTTGTGCAGGACAATTTTGCTATTGTTAGAAATTATTGCTTCTATATTCTTTCTTATTATTATTATCGGCATGTTATTTTAAAATTATACAAATATATAATCTTCGCTGCATGTGTGGTTCTCTGTCGTCTTAAAGAGCATAATGCAGGCTTTGTGTAGGTATTACAAGATTCATTATCCATTAATTGTCATTATTTGTGTTCGGCCGACAAGACTGGCTTGCCTCGGCTCGGTGACTCATTGAAGTGGCATACTCTTGTCTTATAGCTGCAGTACATGTGGGGGGTTCATATAGGCTCTCTAGAAAAGATGATGAATCAGTTGACAAGTAGCCCAAAAGGCCTAAAATCACAACTTACATTGTCTTGGAAGGCGTTTCGTCTTTATATTAACCTAAAGAGGACTCACGTACGTCACGAGTCCAAGGTAAGAAACATAGAAAGAATAGATAAGCTATTTACAGCTTACCACCACGACTGTGGAGGCATAGTAACATTTTAGCTTCATGATCACGACATAGTGAAATTAACCAGAAACACTGGAACCGTGATGCAAATAATTCGATAAGGTATTTTACATATTATCATGCAATTTTATCGTATTACTATGTTACACTCTCTGTAGTAGAGTAGGCCCGAGCCACTGCAGAGGGGACATATATAGGCTGTTGATTGATGACTATGTGTTTAGAACTTTAGTCTAGTAACTTTATTAGTGTTACATCGATATACATATATTATACTAGCTCCAGCCCGCAGCTTTGCCCGCGTGGACTTTAGAATGTAATCCGTGAGAAATGCTCTTTCAAGAGGGATAAAATAGGGATAAATCTACTTCCTTCATTTCAAGTATCCCTCTACAAAAATCAAGTCATTTAAAACTTTCTGTTAGGTCGTGAATGTATGAAAAAATGAACTTTCTTGTTAATTTATCACATGTTTTAATCGTTATTCTGCTTTTCGGTCGACAAATACAACAAAACAAAAACCATGAAAATCGGTCCAGCCGTGCTCGAGTTATTAGTGTTCAAACAAACCTGACTTATTGATATATCGATATTTTATGAAATTGGCATCTAGACTAGACTTTCCTATAAAAAACTGTCAAGTGCAAGGCGGACTCGCGCACCGAGTGTTCCGTATATGAATAATTATATATATGAATAATATGAATAATTCATCATCATCATCATCATCAGCCGGGAAACGTCCACTGCTGGACATAGGCCTCCCTCATGGTACGCCACATCGACCGGTCCCGAGCCACCTGCATCCAGCGACTCCCCGCGACTCTAACCAGGTCGTCGGTCCATCTAGTGGGGGGACGGCCTGGTAGACGTTCCCCGGTACGTGGTCGCCACTCGAGAACCTTTACTCCCCACCGGTTATCGGTTCTTCTAGCGATGTGGCCTGCCCATTGCCACTTCAGCTCACTAACTCGTCGAGCTATGTCGGTGACCTTCGTTCGTCTACGGATATGAATAATTAACATACTGAAAATCATAAATAAGTAAGGAAGTGAGGTAAGGAAGGGCAAGGTAACAACTATCGAACAAAGTTCTAACAAAATGTAAGTCTGACCAGGCTGATGGAAAGAACAAAATTAACTTTGAAGTTGGAAAAAAAAGGTTGCATACATTCAAGAGCAATTGAACAGTAACATGATTCAATGAAACGTTCCTGTCAATTTATACAAATACTCCATCAAAATCATCAAGCCATCAAGATCTTTATCGTAAATCATTAACTGGCCGTTTACCTTGCAGTCTGAGAAAGCCATTGTTGCAATGGGAACAAACTGTGATCGAGTTCTCATAGTAACTACCATTTATATGAGAGTCAATGTCCGCGGAAATAGATCGGGGATCAAATGGTTTTGATACGAGCATGTTTTAGCTCGTTATTTCAAGCCTAATTTGGCTATAATAATAATTTGCCTAAAATTAGAAGGGCATTCAAATTCTTACTAGTATTTCGTAAGAAATTCATAGAAATATCTTCCTATCTATTAAGGGCGCCCAAAGAGTTGGCGACCGGGACCCCGGGCGAAAGGCTCCGCTGTCTATCCATCAATTTGTCCGTCCGTGAGTTACAGGGCTGTATTTTTGACCTTTATATTAGTATGGCATTTATTACTATGACATTTATAAGAAATAATGTGAATAAATGAACCCTTATAGGACCGCTTGGTTGTCCGTTTGTCTGTTTTTCCTTTCTGACAGGAAAGCGTAGAGTTATCTTAACAACAAAAAAGGTTTTATGTCAACGCAATAAAAATACATTCCAGAGCACAAGGAATCAAACCCTATGGAGTACTTCCCGTTGACCTAGAATCCTGAAATTGGGCAAGAAGCAAGGTCTATCAGCACAACTATAGGAATACATGGTTTATAGAATTTTTTATTATATCACATTAGAATCAAATTTTTTAGATTGAATTGGACTTACTTTTGTGATTTTCAGTATGCTAATTATTCACATTCGGCCCGGAACCCTCGGTGCGAGAGTCCGACTTGCACTTGACCGGTTTTTATATAGGACAAGATTTTTGTACATTTTTTTATATATTTTACAAAATGACAATTAAACACATTATAAATACTATTGTATGCTAGTTCAATGGATCTTAAACATAAGTATACAAAAATAAATAAATGGAAGCCATCGATTGTGACGTAGAATCAGTATCAGGGGTATGGATATAAACATGGGAACAGGATGTAGTTCGTCAAGGGCTGTTTGCCTATCAACTGGTTTAAAGGAAGGACCAATACAGAAGACAAGGGTCAGTCATTGATCAGCGTAAAATTTCGGGCTATTCAAACGATAACTTAGAACAGCCCTGACATATACGAGTATTCTAGTAAAATATTTGTGTTTTCTCTTTTCCCTACAATATTTAACACTACAATTTTTCGAAATAATAACGCTGATAAAAGCACGCTTCTTGCGTGGTGAACTTTTTGCCATTATTTGTTGTTATAGCGGTCATAGATACACAGTCTATAAAAATCTCAGGCCTTCATCGTCACCATCCACAGACTATATATGTCCCCACTGCTGGAGCCCAGGCCTACTCTCCTACTGAGTGTATGGGACATATTACACCACGCGGGACCAGTGCGGATTGGTAGACTTCACACACACCTTTGACTATCTTCTCGGAGTGTGCAGGTTTCCTTATGATGTTTTCCTTCACCGTAAAGCCAATGGTATGGATTTTTATTATTCGTACATAAATTAAAAAACAAATTGTAACTCATTGGTACGAGCCAGGATCGAACCCAGACCTCGATTGTCCAAGGACTGACGCTCTACGCAATTGAGCTACAATTCAGGCGGTGCCTTAGTAATATGGACTCGTCTGCATTCTTTTAGCAGGGAACCCTAAAAATAGGCAGTAGGATAATAGACAGTTCCAACTTTAAAAAATGCAGCGAGTGCAACACATATATGCGTTTGTATGTATATACTCGTAGTATCAGAGATCTGTTTGTACGGCTTGTTTACACTGTGGCTCGTTAGCACGGTGCAACGAACTTTGAGATCAGGTACGTTTGCTTCGCTCCCATTTCGTGTAATTTACTTTTAATGCACTTACTTGTGCACGTACTCAGCCGTAAACGTTTTTTAAATATTGATTTTCAATACAGTGGAACATAAATGAAATTGATGTGTAACCTAACGCCTGTCCACGACCTGGCTGGACTGTGTGTTTCAGCTTTAGATTTATTATCGATCGAAAAGTTAATGTTACTGCATTGAAAATTCAATACTTCAAATAACTTCTTAAAATGTTAACTGCCACTTAGTAGTATCATTATTGATCACCGTAATATGTCGCACTGCTGGGACGAAAGCCCTTTTTCACCCACTTACGGGTTGAATTTTGAAACACCCTTTTTTACGAATACGAATCGTCAGAGCGCCAGGCTATGTTGGTAAGACCACATGGCCGCGTTCAAATTTGGATTGTTTTGTAGCTGTCCCTATCTGAGCCCTATCCTACCCGAGCGCGTACGGTGAGACTGCATACACTACGCGAAGTTATCCACCCGTTATTTGGATGTTTCGTAGACCAGGGATCACCATTTTTAAAAGCTTTTATTTTATATATAATATAGGGCTCGGAGAGGGACAGCTACAAAACAATGCAACCTTGAAACCGACCACGTGGTCTTACCAACATAGCCTCTTAACTGCTCGCCATTGCCCGGAAGCTGTAGAGGCCACAGAACCAACACCATCAAATCTTACATTTACAAAAGTGTGCATCTGAGTATGTCATATAATGAATATATCTGTCACAAGTTTGAAGGTATTTGGGGATTCGCGAGGAATCTGTGAGTTATATTGTTTAAAAGTGTATTAGACGAAAATACTAACGGTTCTGGACTGGACACTATGTTCTATTCATTCGCTTATAGCCGAATTCACAGGAGAAATTCTTTCGGAAATGAACAGTAAAAATCGACATAGTCTCCAACTGAGTCTCCATCATGGATTGCCTTGGTGAATTTTCCATGAGGGTATTTGACATCATCACCATGTTTAATAGGCGGACGGGTCATCGCAGATATTGATACATATTCATGTTGCTGCCTTTCTCCTGCTATTGTTTCCTTGGACGCTTTATACGACACTCATACTGATATTAGGTCCTCCTGTGCTGAAGCTGAGAACATCTATATCATCAAAGAATAATTTGAACTGTCCTAGAACTACGGCACATATCGATAAGCTGATATAAAAAGAAATTAGCCTAATTTAGAGGTTAAAGCTTGTTATTCATATGCGAACATTTCTTTGTCTTTACGTCGTAACGTAGAATGCAAATGATTATGTTTGTTTGTATAGGGATAGTTGAAAAGTCGAAAAATGACAGGCTACTTTTATCTCGATCGAACTAGTAGTTCACCTGCGATGTCTGGTCCACGCGGATGAAGTTGCAGGCAAACGCTAGTCTAGTCTAAGTCTAGATGTTGGTGCAATACGATTTTATCCGCTCACCTTGAATTGTTGCAAACCCAGCGTGACCAATCGGTATGAAATGTTTGTGATAGTGTTGCCTCGAATCTGAAAGTATCAAGATAAATGGGAAAGTTTCTTTCGAGCTAAGGCAGGATAACGAAAACTTAACAACCAACCAATCAACATTTCACCTTTATCATATGTTAGGAAATTCGAAAAAAAATTCTTTGTGGTAATCTACAACCTACTCGTACGTAATCTTAATTTCGAGTTTTTAGAGGTTTGAGGGAAGTTAATATGTAAGTCAGGCAAGGTTTATTTGGTAAGGAGTCGAATTATTGAGTAAGAAACAACAAAGGCAAATTAACACCCGATCCTAACCGATGTTTGTTAAGAACGCTGATTGTTTCCATACTTTACGACATATTGTTGATATTGTTCAACACTTACCATTGGAAATCACTCGATAATCGCCCGGCATGGTCAGTTCATCGAACTGTAGATCCTACTAATATTATAAGTGTGAAAGTTTGGATGTTTGTGACGCTTTCACGGAAAAACTACTGAATGGATTTGAATGAAACTTTACAATAACATAGCTTATACATCAGAATAACATATAGGCTATAATTTCTAAAGACATATTGTGTAAATTGTCCAAAATCACACTTATAATATTAGTGGGATTACATGGGCAATTTTGGCATAACAAAAACGCGTTGCCTAGCGACCGACCATAGAATATGTAAATTCGTATATACAAACTTTCGCGTTTATAATATTGGTGTGAAGACTATTTGAATGTACTACGTCAGATATTGAAATTTCTTTTGTTTCTTTAAACTATTAGCCTACGTAACAGAATAAACACTATTTTGTACCTTATGCTGGAAATGGAGATAGATGCCTTCTATGCCTATGGAACAAGTAGAATAAATCCTGAAGTACACGCGGACAAAGTCGCGGGCGGAAGCTAGTACCTATATAAAGACAGGAATATAAGTCACTGTAACCACATGGTAGTGGTACACGTCCATCGCTGATCATAGGCTGTTCATAGTACGCCACATGTGGATCCCGAGACGCTCGCACCCAGCAGCTCCGCGCGACCTTCGCCAGATCAAATCAAACCCCACAATAAAATTTTGTAAACATGTCAAGGTTATTTTTTTCATGAACGGGTAGAGATATCAAGTTGATACCGAGTACAAAGTTAAACTGTTTTCTTAAATGTGTAACAAGAAGTCAACGATATCAAAATATATTTTCATTTGTGACACCATTTCAGTAAACATATACTCATCAAAACTGTAGAGTATTTTCCGTTGTCAATGTAAAAAAACAAGGTGTAACAGCATAAGTCATCATCATCAGCAGACAGGAAACATCCACTGCTGGACATAGGCCTCCTCCATGGGATGCCACATTGAAGGTCTCGAGCCACTTCCATCCACCGACTCCCCGCGAGCTTAACTAGGCCGTCGGTCCATCTAGTAGAGGGACGGCCTGGTAGACGTTTCCCGGTACGTAGTCGCCACTTGAGAACTGTTACTCCCCATCGGTTATCCGATCTTCGTTGCCACTACAGCTCACTGACTCGTCGAGCTATGTTTAATATCAGTCATAAAGTCGAATAAGGGCGATAGTAGGCATCGTGCTACAAAATCTTTTATTTATTTATATTAAGGTACATTATTTAAAAGTTAATGTGACATTTATAAACTTGCGTAGAATACATCTGCCGCTAACTGTACATATAAAGTTGAAAATTAAGTGTCAAATCGTTAGAGAAAAAGAAGTTGGGAGAAATATGAATGAAATAAGCTATGTACAATTGTACATTGTTCCATTGAACTCAAACGGAAGTATCGTCTTGACACGACGTGACCAGAAAACTTGTGACAGAAAGCTAGAGGTAATAATAGGACAGCCATTTTACGCACGTATCTATGATTAGGTACGATCACAGTACGGTAGATATGTAAAAGAAGACGCTTTCCCAATAAACCAGCCAGTTATAGGCCAGAAAATAGCCACGACTGATTATAAACTCGTCAGGGTACGCCACCAAGTCGCTCGCTTCTTTGTTTTTTGGTACGTGGTCGCTTCTCGAAAACCCTCTCTATTTTCGAGTGTTTTGGCTTCTATCTTACTTATTCTAAATTTGTCGGTGATTTTAATTCTTCTACGTATTTCTTCACTGCTGATTTTATTACGTTGATAAATTCCTAGCATATTCTCGCTTAGTAATTTTTATTTAATTTTTATTAGAAGCATTGGCAAAATTACCATCAGCTTAAATATTTTACAGAACAAACAGAAACTATTTTATAATTTAGAAATATTAGTAACTTAAAATATAAACAGGAAACTAACATAAAATGTTTACAATTTTTAAATATAGCACAACATTAAAATTCAAAAAAGTAAAGTATGACCTAAAACCTCTGACCCAATAAATTAAAACTGAGATTAAGTAATATATTATAGTTTACAATTTACAAATCGTACCCTGAATAAATTCAAAAAGGTATTCGGCGGCGAAAAATCGATCTAGATTAGTCTCATGTCTGAAAAAACGCGCGTTTTCGAGTTTTCATGCGCTTTTTCTTTCTTTATGATGGGAAATTTCACGCTGTCAAACATAATCACTTTAGCCGAGTGATTCACACGTATCCGTCCGAGATATCCGCGTTCAAATCCCGGTTGGAAAATTGCTTTTTTTGTGTGTGTTTTAGGGGCAGAAATAAAGTTTTTGTTTGTTATTAAAGAACTACGAGCAAAGCTTGGTCGCCCTGATATTACTATACAATTCGATGTGCGACAGTCGCTTAGTAAATAAATACGTAGCGATAACGGAGTCGTCAAAAATATATCTTGCTCACTCTATCCAAATGCAAGTCAGTCAACTTGACGTTTATTTACAAGTCTTTGGCGTTACCTCTCAGTCAAACGCAGCTAGTTGATATCGAGCCGAGACACCTCAAAGATGGCAGAGATATCACAGGCATGATTTCACTTGTGAAACACATGTGAAATTTACAATTATCAAGGAATATATCCCGTGCATAATATGTTTAGAAAAAAACACTAGGCCCATTAGAGCGATAAGTCAGGTGCCGATGTATAAAGAAAATAAAAGTAACAATGTATATGGAGCAAGGGTGTGGAGGTGCGTCCTCCCTCGCATCCTTAATGACCTACATAGAAATCTGGCAGAGGAAATCGAAGTACATAATAGTAAACAATTAAAAAATGTTATGAAGCGATTCCTCTGCCAGAGTGGGTGCAGGGACGCGGGGAGGGATGCGCCCCCGGACACTTGCTCCAGGTAGCTGTGGAATTGTGCAGCTCTCCAGGCGCACATAATTTCCTAAAAGGAGATTTAGCGCACTGGAAAATATAACACTAGTATTGGTATTTTTATTTGAATTAAACAGTTTAAATTTTAAATTTTAATTTTTTTTTTTTTTTACTTGACCCCGTGATGGATGGAAGTGCCATCGATATGTCTAATTTTTTGTTTTTTAGCGAAGTTCTAGCAGACACTGTACGATGATGCGACAAGTAACTGTTATGTTAGAATGTCACAAAATTAGTTATTACTTGATAGAGTGGAAGCTATCAATCTGAAACGTAAGTCCATCAATGCCTAATTGTGTCCGAGGCTTGTATAGTGCTTTTCTCAAATAATGCACGGAAATTAAAACCAAGTAGTAGGCAAAACGTTTTAATTGAAAAATATTTTCTCATTTACAACCAACAACATCAACTAAAAATGTAATTTTAATAATTTATTGTATTTGTACACAATTACGAACACAATATTTTTCACCCGCCAGAGCGTTCATTTGTTTTGTTTTCTTCAATAAACAGCAAGCTTGTTCGAAATTTAAATAAAATATTTGATTAGTTACCTCCTTGGTTGGAATGTTTCGATGAGTTTACATAAACCTGGCCGCTAAAACAGACAGAAATGGATTTTCACATCACAATGCCCACAGAGTAGATATATTGTAATACGTATACTGAAAGAAATGCCGGGAATCAATTTGATGACATTAGATTGTTTACGTATTTAATTTATTTATCCATTAACAATATACATTATGCTGAATTTAATATTATAACAAACTAAAACCAAAAGTAAACTTTAATATAAAGCAATAGTACTATGATTTTAAGACAACATAACACTGTGGTTTTATTGAAAATGTGTGAATATTGGACGTATATACACAAGAAGAGCACAGCTTATTATATACCTTATTCCTATTTGTAAATAAGAATAAACATACCTATGGTTTAACATTGCCTTCAGTGTGTTTCTTACTTATAACCTAATATTTTTCTCGCTGGTGGAAGTGAAAAGTTGTATGTTTAATTCGAGAGCACATTTTTAAGGTTTCGTGCCTTCTAATGTAGGCACTCACACCAAAAAACAACGATGCTCACTTGTCGAACAAATGACTATTATTAAAACGTATTGTAAATTCGGTTCAGTCGGTTGTAAATTGTCATCTGGATTCGGAGTTAGATTTAAGCAGCATCTATCAATCTAATGCTGTTGGTGGTTTACCTAGCTTAATGGCTACCTACCACCAGTTTACCTAAGCCTACATTCGTTCATACCACTATTGTGCTGAAAACCTCATTAAAATCAATAAATATTCAACATAAACCGTGAGGTGATCAATGAATTTTTATTAGTTTATAACAGCATTTAAAAGTTAAATGCCATACAAAAATTCCTGAAGTATTCATACTGAAATGTTCTGTTGTGTGGCTTGAAGATTTATCGTTCGCTATATATGTGACGCGGGAGAACATGTCATCGCCGCCATGTAACCACCGCGTAGCGCCATCTATCGGAACTTTTGTAAAGCATTGTTGACGCAGGACTGTGCAGTAATGAATAATACAATGCATACATATTTATGTTCCTCGTTAGGAATCGAACCCATCATTAAGCTACAGAGGCGGTAGTAAATTAGTATGCCATAATCCTTGCACCTGCACTTGGCTTTTACTTTCATTTAGCACTGCTGTTTGGCGTCAGTCTTAGGTAACATGCTGGATAGATAGCCAGGTGGACATATAAATGTCATTTATATATGACATACCTCACTGTTCTCACGCATCTAATTTACAATTCGTCAACAAATGTAAATAAAAACTAAAACAAATGTAAATTTGTTGCAGGTTACCACGTCACCGATAGTGCCAAAGACAACATGGTGATGAGCCATAATTTAAATAGGTAAGGTTCATCATTAAAGATAAGTTTTGTATTTTAATTGTTATTGAAAATATCTTTATTTATGGGGAAGGTGTTGTGGGTAGTCATAATCAAGTCCGTTCAAAAAAACCGACGAGTTAACTCCAAGGTATGTTCCACAATGGTGTCCGCAAGACGGCCAGCTAAAAGCGCTGCTCGGAGCTCAAGCCCAAATTTCCTGAAGGAGGATTCTACCGTGAATCGTAAGAGGTGAGCGGATGCCCAACGGATTAAACAGATGCATTACATGAGCGAGATCAATCCTCTTAGGAAAGCTTTCAGGGAATTCTAGACGGAAACCTAGAGTATCCTCGACGGTGTCCCAAGAAATTCCTAGAGTACGAACACAGGTAGGTGATGTTGCCATGACAGGAATGACTTACGGAGAGGACGCGTGTAAATCATCCGGGATCAATCGCAACGCTTCAGGATAATTAGAAATCCATCCACGTGGGGTCCGTCGAGTTGCTATCGATAAACTTGGAACTTGGTAGGGATTTTTCGGAAGGAGTTTTGTTTCCTTCTGTTTGGTCAACAACTTTTTTTGAATGTGGGCACCATGCAGTAGTCGATGATGAAAACGTTGACAACCATTAATGTCACGTCTGGTTGAACGACATGAACACCAATTATGACTTTTAACTATATATATTTAAATCTCTTTGGATAGATCATACTTCAGATGTGGTTCCATATTAATTTTATCGAAATTGATTTAGCGCTTCTCGAAAAAATCAACATAAACAAAATATAGGTATTCCCACACAATTCTACGTCTAAGGGTGAACTCTTTAGGGAATGAGTGATGTAGACTTTTAGGGCATTTGAAGTCGGTACTTAGTTGTAATTGAACGCGTTATCATACGCCATTCATTACCTCTTACTGCCTAATGAAAAAATATTTATTTCCTTTCACATTAACATTAAATTAAAGTCTTTGGGACACTCCTTTTAAGTTAAAAAAAAACGTGTATTAGGAGGCCCCGCTCTTCCGCTAGTTATTTAGGAATACAAATACATACAGTAAAAATTAATAGTATAAGTTATAAACTAATTATACATTTTTATAAGAAATTAGGTTAGTTGCTAAGGCCTATCAGAAAACCGACTACACATTGCCATGTATTCAATAAAGGAAATTCAATCGTTTTTATGACAGTTGACGTAATTTTGCGGGTTCCCTATCTCAAAAGGAAAAAAGAAACTCCGATTGGATCCCTTTTCCAGGACTCCGTCTGTCAAGTCCCTTTCTCACGAAGAAAATTCAAAAGCAAATCAATTTTTTATATAATAAAGCAGCAAGCAGGGAATCCATTTTTTATATAATAAAGCAAACAATATGTTTTCTATTGGACAAAAATCTAAATATGAAACCAAGTCACTAGTACTCTCGTGGCTTCTTTCCCTGGGCTACGACGACACGGAGGCGCTTCTACATCCTGTTTCATAACACACACACACACACACACACACACACACACACACACACACACACACACACACACACACACACACACACACACACACACACACACACACACACACACACACACACACACACACACACACACACACACACACACAAACACACACCTCAATACCAACATACCTACTTTTTTCTTTAAATAAATGTTTGAAATTGAATGTCTGTCGGTTGTATCAACGTGCTAGCCAGTGCTTATGCTACAGGACTTACAGTCCTATTTTAAGCGATGGCTGATCAATAATTTTGTATGACTGTTGTTGTTTTGTATCTTAATGTATTAATAACTGGTGTAGTTTTGGACAATGAATCAGTTTTTACTTTTTTTTTACTTTTATCAAAACCTCCCATGAACCATTCCTTTTGACCTGGAATCCTGAAATTTGGCAAGCACTAAGGTAATACGGTAATAAGGTGGACCACACCTAATTTACAGCTTATTTACGATGCAATCAGACTTACATTTTCGTTAGAGCATTTATCGTTGACCTTGCCTATTATTTATTCAGTATATGAGCCCTCGGTGCGTAAGTCCGACTCGCACTTGGCCAATTTTAAATTACGGAAACGTTAAGGTCGTCCTATATTGTGTTGCGGCATGGCTGACGGACGCGACGGCCGGCTATTGTTTTTTTCCAATGTTTTAAACATAATAGGCAACTAATTTGCAACAGCGCACAATGCACCTCGATTTGTAAATGAATGCAGAGACAAAGGAACAAACAAACAATGTTTCGACGTGTTCAGAGTCTAGGTGACAAGTCCGGGTGTTCTCATTTTCGGCCCTAAGGCTGTAGTGTTAAGGATGTACGATTGACGATAACTTTTGTTCTTAAAAATACTCTCACACATTCTTTAAATTATCTTTGAAACTTTAAAAGCTATAAACTTTGAACGCGTCAGCTGAGGTAGTATGAGACCCGTACGAGCGATGAGTGAGATATGTCATAATTACATAGATCGACATTACACCCGTGAGGTATATCATAATTACATAGATCGACATTACACCCGTGAGGTATGTCATAATTACATAGATCGACATTACACCCGTGGGATATGTCATAATTACATAGATCGACATTACACCCGTGAGATATGTCATAATTACATAGATCGACATTACACCCGTGAGATATGTCATAATTACATAGATCGACATTACACCCGTGAGATATGTCATAATTACATAGATCGACATTACACCCGTGAGTTATGTCATAATTATATAGATCGACATAACACCTGTAGACAAACCAAGGTCACCGACATAACTGGACGAGTCAGTGAGCTGAAGTCCATAGGCCATATCGCTCGAATAACGGATTTCCGATGGGGAGTAAGAGTTATCGAGTGGCTACCACGTACCGCGAAACTTGTACCGGTCTGTCTTCCTACAGGATGAACCGACCGAAGTCGTTGGATGCAAGTGGAACGTCACCGGTTATTGTGATATACCTTTTACCTTTGTTCAGTGGACGTATCCCGGACGATTTTCATACATTTACACACTGTAATTTTACGCACAATAAGATATATTAAATTCGTTGTTTTTTCATCCATTCAATTAGTAGTAGTAGATTAGTTGACGTGTAATACAGTTACTTTGAAAATAGGAAAACGAATACAAGTGCAAGTCGGACTCGCGAACCAAGGGCTCTGTACCAGAATACGAATAATTAAACTACTGGAAATCATAAATAATCGGGGTCGGTATCAAAACGACTGAATCTACAAAATGACCCTGTTCTGGATAAGATGATCGCAAAACAGGTAGGTAATAAGCACCGAACAAAGCTCTAACGAAAATGTACGTCTGAAGAACAAACTTAACTTTGCAGTTGAAGTCTATAACTCGACCAGCGCTTCGACTGCAAATGTAAGTTTGTGATTTAAAAAAAGTGATTTTACTATTATTTAATGTGTCAATTACTGAATTAATATTATGGTTTTCAAATGTATTTCTATACTTGCGGTGAAATACCTTCCTTTTTGTCACATAATTCTAGGTCAACGGGAAGTACCGTATAGGTTTTGATTCCCTTGCATCGCAAAGGAAATGTTCGTATTTTTTATTGCGTTGAACTAGAAGTTTGACTTTTTCATACCGTTTGATTGTAGATTTAAGTATTTTATAGTAATTTCAACTTGATACTTTCACGACTTCCTGCGAAAAGGGGTGTTGACAGACAGAACGGACAACGAAATGATCATATATTGGTCGTCGACCTCAAGAATGTCAGAAGGGTAATTTGAAAAATACTATTTAGTGCGTCGGTATTTTTTACTTGAAACACTTACAAGATAAGCCTTATAAATTTTCGCGTAACATTCTAACAGATTCTGTGTCATGAATTGTGTTTGAAAAACAATTATCGTCCAAAGATCTTGGCACTAACTCCACAGCGATTGAATTAAAAGATATCTAGGTCATTCCTAGGTTGAGCTGGGTACAGATCTTCTGCCCCAATTTCACGAGCCACCCACGTAGTCTGAAAACCATTTTAGACTGACCTATCTCGAAAGCATAAAGTGCACCGTTTTAATTTGTGTCCAAATGTCTAAATATATTGGATAATATTCCTGCAGTTGTAGTATCGTTTACGTAAAGCTTTATAGCCCTTTCTATAATGATAGTTTTGTCGAATACAAAAATATTTTACTTTTGCTCAAATCGTATAAAGAATTATACAGTCTTTTAAATCCAACAGTCGTAAAAACTCTTTCTCACAATAGTAAACACAAATTTACGTTGAACTGCGCCTAGATTTTATGACACATATACTACTTATAAGGTATCCATTAATTACGTGAGGTGATTTTGGCCACATTTCGACTCCCCCGCCCCTCCTAAACCTCATGTGAGATTTTTAAAATGTGTATTGGATTTATTTAATAAATATGATTTCATTTATAACTTTTGTTTAAAATTAGTATTTTATGTAGTCTAGAATTACAACGCGAACATCGAATAATAAAATAAGAACTAGCAAAATTCATTAAAGAGTATTCATTATAATTCTGTCCATTTGGACTCGTGTGTACTTTCAAGAGTGACTGTCCTACTGTAACCAACATGTCCATATCATTTTCAGTAAAATCCTCCTTCAAAATTGCAAATATTTTTTAAATTAAGTGATATTGGCTTAGACCCCTCACCTCCATGTGAAATTGGGTGAGATTCATCTCGACGTCTCCCCGTAAATGACTAACGTAATTAATGGACGCCCCTTAACGATAAATGCACATTTATTTGATTGTATATATAGAGCTTCCCTAATTACTGTAACACTAAATTCCTCCCAACCCAACTTTCCATATCACCAATGGTTGAATCTTAGGATTACTGTTGCATTATAATGGTATTTTCTTTTCAACAAGTTAAATCCATCCAATGGCTATATAAATGGCCGAGTTAGTAAACCATCATAATGTACGGATGATATAAAGGCTATTGAAAGCCGGTAGGTAAACACAAACAGTCATATCCAGATAAATATATATTTTCAGGCATGGACTCTTTGGCAGACGGCCGGAGCCGCCGGCGCGCAGTCCATGCGAGCGTCGCGATGCGTCGGCCGACTGGCTGAATAACGCATTCCAAATACGAATTTTTAAAAATAATTCTCGAATCCTATACGAAGTCGAAATCCACACTCTTAGTAATTGTTAGCAAAAAAGAAAAACAGTTTCAACGAATATTTTTAAACAATTTTGTAGTACGTTAGTGTAGCAAACTTCCGAACACGAAATGCGAAAGTGAAATGAGTGGAGTGCGGTTAAAACAGAAAAGTTCTGCGGTATTAATAGTTGAAGTGTTTATAAATATGAGGGATTGACATTATGATTGTGTGAGAAAATGTATGTAGCTGCTTAGAATAAAATAACGCACAGGAGTCAACCGAATCTGTCTAAAGTGAAGCAAAAAAAAATTGGTTGCCTGTAAAGTCGGTATACGGGCGAAAGTTTTACGTGACAACGACTTTGAGTGGTAAAATAATTTTAATGTGAATATTCATTCAGGGACGCGTGCCTTTCACTTTTTATATCTGTCTCTCTCGCTCTTAGGCGGGCTAACCATGCCCGAGTGGAAGGGACGCGTGCCTCTCACTCGCTCTCATTGTGAGCGCATAACGTGAGCGGAGCGTAACGCAGTTTCTTGAAGTGTCACCCGGCAAACCAATTTATAAGACGTTGTCACGTCAAAAATGTTGCGTTTAAGCGTAAGCGCACGTATTTGCGCTAGTGTATGTTACAATATCTGTTATGTTTTCCCGTTGTATTGTTACATTCATTTACTTCAGAAATCGACTTATTAAATAAATAAAAAACACTAAGATTCGACTTTGACCCCTAACGGGCTTATAGGCAAACTGAGGCTTAGTTTTATTTGCTTCAATTGCGGGCGCGGGCTCGCTTTCTGGAGCGTTATAATTCAAAGTGTATGTGGTTATATCAAGGAAACAAAAACTCGTTACTTCAAAAACATTTTAGTATTCTTAAATTAAAAGTTTCAACCCAACGCACTTCAAATTTTCGGCTCGATTCACTAAATCAATAATATAAAATGATTTTAAAAATTGCCTCTTCTTATCACGTTTCGTTAGGTTTTAGAGTTAGATTATATATATGGGACAAAAGGAAAAATAACACAATTTAATAACCGTGTACTGGTTTGTGTAGATATAAAAATAACAATATACAAGAGCTCGTACAATGACCTAGCATGATCGCTATAAAACATTCGCTTCTGTTAATAAACACTAACGCGGGAACATTGTGCCAATTGGATCTTTGAAGTTTACGCGTTTGACAACTTTTCTTTCTGGTTGTACACTGGGCTAGTTATAGTTACAAACTACTGTTATACATATAATTGACTCTAATAAAACACAAGTTTATTGAAATAAACCGAATAATATTTTAAAATAATCCGCAAAATGGTCAAGTGGAAAAATGTATTGTATACCCAGTTTTTTACCATGTCGCATTCACTCTTACTCGTTTAGTTCATTCATATTCAGTGTAATGAACGAAATATCAATTAACGATGAATATGACATAGTAAAAAAAGCCATGGCCATCTGTGAGTATATCCTCACCTCCAATATATTATGTAGTGGATGAAGTTTTACTAAAAAATTTAGCTAAAACCATCGCTATGGTTTAAAGGTTATGTGCTTTGTCTTGATTTCCTTTGAGCAAAATACCTAGGAATAATTTGGCCATCGCATCTCAACATCGTATTTGCTGGAACTAGGTTAGCGGGACAGTACAGCAAATCTAGTTAGGGCTTAACACGGCAGATATCAACGTTATAGCTCGATGTACAAAGCCAACAAGCTTTCATCATAATGGTTTGCGGAATCTGTTGCCGAAATTTAATTGAAACTCGGCAGACCACAGCCGTGTAGTGAGTGAGTGAGTACAAGGAAATGTCAATTAAAGAGGAATATGACATGGTTCAAAAATTGGTTGCCTGTAAAGTCGGTATACGGGCGAAAGTTTTACGTGACAACGACTTTGAGTGGTAAAATAATTTTAATGTGAATATTCATTCAGGGACGCGTGCCTTTCACTTTTTATGTCTGTCTCTCTCGCTCTTAGGCGGGCTAACCATGCCCGAGTGGAAGGGACGCGTGCCTCTCACTCGCTCTCATTGTGAGCGCATAACGTGAGCGGAGCGTAACGCAGTTTCTTGAAGTGTCACCCGGCAAACCAATTTATAAGACGTTGTCACGTCAAAAACGGATACATATTTTTGTACTCGAGTGTACAACTTTTATGTCATGCTGTGTAAAAATAATGGTCCCTTGATGGCGTTTTGATTGGAATAACAAAAAAGCAGCCAAGTGCGTGTCGGGCCACGTACAGTGTAGGGTTTAATGTGAATAACGTCTAAAAACGGGCCCTTACAGGACGATGTAAAGTAATTTTGAATGGAATTTGTACGAAACTTTTAAACAAGTATATTTTATAATTTGATCGACTGTTACTCTTCATACAAATCATAGGCTAATATTTCGCAAACGCAAATTTTTTTGCCCCTAAAACCGAAATATTTTTGAAAGACTTATTCAACGATACCAAATACAATGGGGTAGACGCAAAATATTTTATCCCCAAGTTACGTGTATGGGAGCCACCCTTTTAAAATTACTTTTAATAAAACCAACTTTATATATAAGTTTATGAACTATGTACAATTATGGTAAAGAAAATTTCATGAATTTATTGTGATAGACAAATACGGGACCTTACGTGGCCTGACACGCACTTGGCTGATTTTTTATATCTACATTGTGCAGGCTGATTAGGACAGTGTTTACTTTGGGCTTGAACTGTAATCCAGGATCAAAGTACAAACGGAACTAATCAACCTGACTCGGTTGTATGTACGGGTACGGTAACCACAATGACATTGTAGAGATGCATTCACGGTCTCTCTACAATAAGACCGCGCCCTTTAAGTTGAATCGAATGGCGACCGTCGAATTATCCGTCGTTATTTCGGCGTTTGAATTCGTTTGTTACGCAGTCAGCAGTACAGTACTCGCAAACTAAGTTCGCTCCTCTGAAGTTAGCTACGAAAGGCTGCGAAGTATCAATTATTAACGTATAAATGGGAGGCAAGGCAAGTTAGCGGGTGGAAAGAAATGTTCTATTGTTTTAAGTCACTATAAAATAATACACACACATTCCGACTGTACATGCGCGAAATTCCGGAGAGCTAACTTCAGAGGGGCAAATATAGAGTGCGAGTACTGTACGCCACCTTGATCCGTCCTGAGCCACTTGCAAACAGCGATTCCCCGTCCATCTGGTAGGGGGACGGCCTGGTAGATGTTTCCCGGTACGTGGTCGCGACTCGAGGACTCTTACTCTCCATCGGATATTCGTGCTTCGCGCGATAAGGCCTGCCCATTACAACTTCAGACTGATTAGTCAAGTTACGTCGGTGACCTTAGTTTGTCTACGGCTTTCCTTTGTAAAGTAGAATTATAATATTAGGTACTTATATCATTATTTCCATCAACGACATCTCAATGGTTTGAGATAGCTCGTAAATATACGAAACTAAAACTATCTCAAAACACAAACAGTAGAGCTGAGTTATTAATTTGTTAAACTACAGGACGGCCGTGTAGTTTGGCCCGGGACAATAAATATAAATCAGCCAATGAGCCGACAGAGACCCGACGCGCTGTCATTGTAAATTGGTTAACTTAGAGCTGAAATAAACTAGCTGCAGTTTAGTTTCTATAAAGAAACGTGCAAGTGGAGGGGTTTAGTGAACTTATTCTTTTTTAAGACATGTGAAAGATTTTCTTTTTAGGATTCCGTACCTCAAAAGGATCCCTTGTTTGTCCGTCTGTCTATCTGTCGAGACCATTTTTCTTAGCAAAGCGTGAAGGTATGACGTTGAAATTTATACCAATTACTCAAATCTACAATCCCTATTTATCTGTGTAAAAAATCTAACGTGTAAGAAATAAAAAGTTGAGGCTGTTTATGCTGCATACTTTGACAACTTAGATGAGATAGACGGGGTACTTCCCATTGATACAGAATTCTGAAATTTTGCAAGAAGATAGTATTTCTTCTTCGTCGAAAAATGATGCTTAAATAGACGTACCTTTTATGGTGTGTTGACCTACAAGCTTAATTTTTATACAGCTCCATGGGACTGCAGATTTGCCTTTTCGATATTAATTTCAACTTGATACCTCCATGCGGACGGAAATAAAAACGGAAAATAAAGTGATCCTATAAAGGTTCCTTTTTTTCCTTTTGGGGTACGGGACCCTAAAAATTATACACATTGAGATGGAGCTTCAGTATGAAACCATCTGTACAATCAGACTTGATCTGGGAGGTTTGTCATAATTACAACTTCAGATGAAGTGAAATATTAAATACGAGTATAATTTATTTGCAAGAAAAACGTTCCTTGATGTGGTAACTGGTAACAGTGGCAATAGTGCAGGGTTTTCTGTAGAAATTACATACAAATGTTTACTTAATTACAGTCAATTTAATATTTAATGTAAGAAAGAAACAAAAAAAACTTTATTTCGACACGTATTACTAAAACTAACTTATGAGTACTCGTATTAAAAAATAGTTTAATGACGTGCCAAAAAGCTTATTCCCGCAGCATCCTGCTGCGACGCGGGTCTTCCGTGGGGCCTGAGAATTCTTATGCTATTAAAAACAAAAATAAATATTTTAAGAGTACACACACTTTTAAGAAAATTAAAATAAACAAGTTGACATTTTATGAAAAACACTACCATAAATGTCAGTTTGGGTTAAGTATAGTTATTTAAGCATTGATCCAAACTGTAAAAGCTTTTACTTACTATTACCGTTTATACAATTCATTATTCATTTGTCCGGAGGTTGATGTAGATGTCGGTGGATAGACTTATTCATTGTTATAATATAAACAAGTATTTAATAATTTTATAAATATGTAGTAGTTTGTAGTAGCAGCTCCTAGAACATACAGTGAGACGAGTGCGCCTACGCATCCATTCTATATCCGTCGTCGTGTGACAGCTTCACGTACAGTCAAAGTCAACAAAACTAAAATTAAATTGTAAATGTACCATACATCCCTTTCTTTCATGTGACTTCGGAAAATAAGTTAAATTCATAGTTTAGTATTGGTCATTACATTTATATAAATTCGAATATGAACATCTGACAATACACTGCAAAAATTAATCTATATGTATATAAAAATATATGAAACATAGTCATTTTACACCATTTATAACTCTAGAACGTCTGGAACTATATTACTAAATTAAACAAAAATTTAAACTATGTTAATAAATATATTCACTAAAAAAGATAATGAATTCGCTTACAATTTCCATGGAACGGCATTTTTGATGATATCTCGAGAACGGATTGACTGTTTTTGTTTATTTGTTTCTGTTGTGTATGTTCTTCCTTTATGACGTATCAATTTTTGTATAGGGATAGTTTAAGGGCCGGAAAAAGGCATTGACTATTTTTAATCTTGAACCAGCAATTCCCATTTAATAAATCCTAAAGTTCACGCGGACCATGCCGCGGGCAAGCTAATTATGTCACGAACTGGGAGTACCAATCAATTTATTCTCATTGCCATGTGGGTGAATTCATAGAGATAGCGATTTATAAAGCACCGGGATGAAACCATCTGCTCATCACAAGGCTAAAACCAATTAATATGTTAGGTGGTGCAACTACATCTTAGCGATAAAAAAGAACTCGGCGTTATTTATGCCTCAATTTCGTCGATATTTAAAAGAACTGACTGGCTCTATGCGGCTAAGTAAGGTCCACAGCTCTGAGAGACACTAGTATAAGATATTATTTACTTTTTAGGGTTCTCGTAATTCCTTTTTTATATTAAAAAAATTAATTAATCCCGCATTGTAATATGGTGTCAACTGCCACGAAATGTCACCCCGTGGATTTCGTACAAATTTAAGGCGATGTACCTAATATCTTACTGCGATCAAAACCAACATATGCAAAATACGCGTATTGCTCAGTTAAACAAACATACCAAATGATGGAATCATACGAACAGCGAACAAATGATAGCGATGACCAACTTTGTATTGACAACATCACAGTCCAGTGTTTATCATTTCCAAGACACAAACTTTTATCTTAATTAATACAAAACAAACAAAGAAACTGATGTTTCTTTGTGTAGAGAGAACACCGATCAATCTTTTGGCATGTTGACATACAATTAGACATTTGTTTGGTGCGGCATTAAACGATAACATTTTTGTTTATTCCCTGTATGCATGGAACTAGTTGGCAAATTGAATTACTAAACATAATGACGAATCTTAATACTATTCGGCAAATAATTATGATATACACTAATGAAATCAGTTACAAATCGAAATAATTCGAGCTATCACGATTTTGAAAATGGCTACTATTAATATTACAGGTATAACGCATAACTGAGTCTGTTCCTGAGGTATGGGAGCGGTACGGGAGGATGTATTTACGGAACGTCAAACGACGCATAACTCAGACGGGCGTCGTTTGACCCTAAAAACAGACCAAACGATAAAAGTTCATAGTCACTTTTTTTTATTTCCTTGATGTGAATGAGTTGTGATTCCGAATGTTCAAGCAGTTGCAAATGTATAATCGGTGTGTCCGTTTTTAATTACTTTTTTCTTAATTTTTATTATTATTATTAAAGATAGACCAACACTTGATCTCAATCTCACCTGATGGTAAGTGACAGGATATTATCAGGATATTTATAAGCAGGATAGTATCATATTCCTTTGTGATATTATTTCTGAATGTTATTGTCCACGCAGGCGAAGTCACGGTCCGTAGCTAGTTAGATGTCTAAGTAATATCTCCGTAACAAAACGTGACACTCAAAAAGCAATTAATAACAGTTTTCTTCTCGTCGACTATACCCGGTCAGACGGTCGCACTATGCCGCACAGGTACAACAAAAAAGGTTAATATTTTTCCTGTGAGAAAATGTCACGTTCCGAACAGACGTACGAGTAAATGAATTACATAAATATAGCGGCTAATACGGAACGTGCATATAACTTCTATTAGAAAAATCGAAACACCTTGCAAGTTTATGTGTTGTAATGATTATCAGAAAAACCTATGAAAATTTAATTTGAATTTAGAACATTGACATTAGGATTTGAAAACCTCATATTATTCACTATAAAACGACATTTGACATATATTCCTAAATATACACATTTTTCTGATAATCATTACGAAACATAAACTAGCAAGTAGTTTCGACTTTTCTGATGAGATGTATATATATACCTATAAAATGACTGACAGGTAAATTTAACGTTCACATAATTTGTTAACTTTACAACGACTTTGAACTAAATCTTTGTTTGGCGTGCAGAGAAAAATTGCCGCCCCGTTTTCTTTGTAGGATTTTGAAGCCTATGTTGTCTGCCAAAATAACAGTAATACTCTAATTGTAAAATAGGCCAGTAATCAACTTTTCAACCAATTCTGCGAATGAAAATTTTATTTACAGAAACAAAATAAAGATATCGAGACCAAAAACCACTCGGATTGTGGACATCTGAACTAATTGAAGTGTTTTAAGAAAATAAACAAAATGGAAACAGGCAAAGTGCGAGTCGAACTCGCGCATGAAGGGTTCCGTACCATTATTTAAAAAAACGAGCAAATAATCACGTTTTTTGTATGGGAACCACCTTAAATATGTATTTTATTCTGTTTTTAATTTGTTGTTATAGCAGCAACAGAAATACATCATCTGTGAAAATTTCAACTGTCTAACTATCACGGTTCATGAGATACAGCCTGGTGACAGACGGACAGAAAGACGGACGTCGAAGTCTTAGTAATAGGGTCCCGTTTTTTACCCTCTGGGTACGGAACCCTAATAAGATTATTTCTGTAAGAAATAACTTACAGCTGTATTAGAGAAACCTAAAAGTATCCTCTTTTTCTTACCTCCAATTCGAAATGAAGCATTAAGGAGCTCAAATGAACTAATCCTGAACTTATCTCTAACTCAATCCGACTCACTCAGAGTTGGCGTAAGTTTGCTGGCATTTTAGCTCTAGTCCTCGCTTCCATTACCAAGATTACTGTCCGCTATCTAATGTAACTGTGGGAATATCCGACTTCACATGCTTCATTCAATATGTCTACTTTCATGCCAGTACTTTGAGTCGAAATAGGTTTAATGCGAGTGTGATATAATGGGTACACATGTTTTTATAAATGTTTTCAAGTACAGTACATGGTTATTGAATATTTATGATATCTATGACGATGATTAGAATTGATGATGATGAAGATGATTAGTAAATAGGTTCACTATTTAAAAGCATGGAGTGGGATTTTTAAATGTTTTGTTTCCTAATTCGAATATTGATGTAATTCCAAAAGCTGTAGGTACATGCAATGAAATGTCTATGTTTGAATGGAAACTTTACAGAAGAAATGAGCATCGAGTACACAAAACATTAACAAAATCTCACATAAGCCGAGCACATAAGTTTCTAAATAATTGAACTCACAATGTGAGAGAGAAATGTACTTACAATAAGTCACTCTTAATAATATTTAATATCGGTATAATTTTGTATAAGCATCACTCCGACAGATTGTGGTATTTCAATCCGGAAACAAAATGAATATTCTAACAGAATTCTAAAACATTTTTTTCCCGGTATCGTACGTCGGTTGAATTAATAGTATAACAGCTCGGAATATACGTTATTTTTCTTATATATTCGTAACTTTAAATTACAAATCATCATCAGCCTATCATTACTGCATGTGCTCAGGCGTACTCTCCTATAGAGAGTCGCGGGACCAGTGCGGATTGGTAGACTTCACACACACCTTTGAATTTCTCCTCAGGAGTGTGCAGGTTTCCTCACGATGTTTTCCTTCACCGAAAAGCCAACGGTAATTATTTTTATCATTCGTACATAAATTCCAAATAACAAATTGGAACTCAGGTTTGGACCCAGACTTCAATTGTTCAAGGACTTACGCTCTACCAAACTAAGCTACCACGACTCTTTACAAATACTGTCCAGCTACAATTATGTGCATATAATACACAATACACATATATGTAAACATTCGCGGAAATCCCTCAATAGTCCAATAGTATTACTATTTGGCATTTGGCCAATGTCCTCCTATTTGAAACTACGAAAATAATAATTAATAATGGTGTGTATTAACAACAATGGTATCGTTACATGCCTAACAATCAGTGACAATTTCGTCCCGATCTTTGTCGTTGATAACAAGCTAATCAAACCTTATTGAAGAGGAGATAATCAGAACCGACTCGGTGCCAATAAAAACGGCGGGTCATTCCAAAACTGATGTATGCTGTACATGCGGGCGTGCGTTTATTTCGACAATTATTTCCCCTGTTCCCGTCACGGAGCAATTTAAGTATAAATTAGGACAAATCAGTAAATCAATCAAATTGTAAACGTAAATCTCTTTACAGTATGGTAATGTGACAAAAAAAGTGTTTTAGAAGATGTCATTTAAAACATTAAAGTTGTCGAGAAAATTTACATCAACCATGTTTTCATTCTTAAATTTACTCGACAAAACCCTCTTGTTTTCATTGCCTAAATGTCATACGTGTAGCTTGTATTAAAGATAAGAAAACACATCTCTACTAAGAAATTAAAGTGAAAGATGTCATAGTAATTCTTAAACTGGTATATTGTCATATCACTTATTATATTTACCACTTATTCTCGACTCGTGTTGAATGAACCACATTATTTTTAGGATATGCGCTCCGACTAAGCAATGTTGACTAAAAATAAACACTGAAATGACTCTGGATGGTGTCATCATCGTCTGCGACATTTTTGGGTAACTTAAAAAGAATTTTTACCGTCTGAGAAAATAGTTCAACGAAAATTTATTGAGCCTATTAATTTTTTTATGCCGCAATATTTTGTTAGTGGTATAAGAATATTCATGTGATAATATAAATTTTGGTCAATGGTTTAGTATACCAACGACGAGCTTCTTTTTCTAGCAATAGATTTTATCAAGATTTTATTTTAAAAAAACGTACTTTAAGATACAAACACTCGCAGCACGATTGACAAAGTTCATTGTAGAAGTTTTCTTAATCATTTTTTAATCATTAAAAAATGTAAAACTTAAGGATATACCTCTAAATGAACTTTGCCATATTAAGTAAGTCCATGCAAAAAGATAAATAGCTCTTTCAATTTTTTTTCGATATGACGAATAGTTTTTTTAGTACAACCCGCCGAAAAGTGATTCTAATCGCGCGGTGCTAAAAGGCTCCATATAAATCGGGCGTTTTTTGTGACGTCACATTACATGTACGAAGCTTGTTCGATATTTTGCGTTATCTCTTAAAATAATATTTTATGTGTTACATAGCCCTGTAAGAAAATGTTCAAAATGCAATGAGAAAACTAAACCTAATAAGCATTTTACCATTCGAGAATCTATATTTTTCGCAATTTTTAAGACTTTAAATTCTTTCCAAAACAAAATAAAAATGAAAATCATTAGGTATTTTCATTTTGGGGGGCTTACATTTAATACCCGTTACGGTATAAAATACAATTCAACCCCGATCTAATTCGGTGTCAAGTACCCAATTGTGTGATTTGTATTTCTTATGTTAGCATGTGAGTATTTAGTAGTTCAAGTCTAAACAAGTTCACACAAATGCTAGACAGAAGAATCTAAGTACAACAGGTGGGACCGTTCGAGAACATAAGTACATAGATGACGGGCTGGCCGTAGCGAATGAATAGTGGTAACTCAAAAGCTGGCCCAGAATCTGTTTGCCGACGACAGAGGTTTTTTGTCTTCATTGTAATTGCCTCGGTGACTAATGGGTTGAAATAACACAAGGTCAGAACACGTGGGCTTCTAATCATTGTCTCTCAATGTGGTACGACATATAGGTACTCGCGATACTTGATAAAAAATTAGATTTTTCCTCGCAGCTACTCTTTCCTCGTATATATACTTTTGTAAAAGTTCACCTTTATTCCTTACAGATCCCCTTTCATATTGTACAGCAAAGCAGAAAAGCGATAGGAATGACAAGTTAAGTTTTGTCACTCGGATTTAAAAATAAAATAAATTACCAATTGTTTTTTTTAACTAATATAACATTAAAACAAATTGGATTCAGACAAGACAAAAAATGTTTTGTGTTTATTTAGACAACAAGAGAACGAATTATCTTTTGAAATAATTAAAGTAAATATCTTATTTCTACATTGTTTAAACAAATTGTAGGCATTATTTTAGCCTTTAAAAAGTTTATTAAAGTTAAAGTTTTACAAAGTTGACAAACGGCAGTGAATTTGTTAATTACACTTTGGTTTACACAACTGTACCCAAAAGTATATCTATTCGGAAAGTCTATATTGGTTTTTACAAAGTGGATCTGTAAGGAATAAAGGCGAACTTTTTTCAAAAGTGTATCTACGAAGAAATTGTACATACGAGGAATAATAAGAAAATTGACACGAAATTATTTAGTTTTTGCTAGCTCCGACGAGTTCCTTTTAGCCAATTGCTACATGAACGACTTTTAAGTAGTTTTTATGGTTCCGTTCCTAAACCCTACCCTTTGTTGTCTGTCCGTCTGTCTGTAATATATAAATAATTTTTTAAATGTTCCTGCAGACAAATCTGTAACTTAAAGAGAACAGATGCTCATACAACTTTTCTTTACATTGGTGGTAAGAAAATTTATCTATATTGATAGTTTTATTCATTTTGTTATATAGGAAAACTCCCAAAAAGATAAAAATACAAGACTGCGCTTCGCGTAATATAAGAAGTATGTATGTATTGGAACTGGATTGAATATAATATTACTTCACAATGACCAGATTTTTTATATAGAGATAGTTGAAAATCCAAGGAAGGAGATAGACTACTTTTATTTCAATCGAACGAGTACTTCCCATAGGATAAATCGTAAAGTGCGAGCAAAACCTAGTATGTTATTAAATTTATTATTTATGAAATTCATTTACCGTAAACCATAAATCGATTTACTTGTTGCATGAAAGACTTTTCATTTCAAGCAATGTGCATCAACCAGAGAATTATACTATAGGTGTAGGAGTGTAGGACGCGAGCATCTGACTTGACTGTGTCAAAAGACAAACCATAATGACATAAAGCCAGTCAGTTTAGCTCCAGCAGTTCAGCTTAACTACAAATCTAGTTCAGCACCTTTGACAGTTGAATGACCAAACGAAATGCATGTAGTGGCTGCCAAAGCGTACCGTGGGATGTCAACGCTCTATGAGTCATGACTGCCAAGTACCACCATGTGTAGTCCAACACTGCAACTTTGAACTTTATTACCAAGTGGTAGCATATACTCCAATGGACAGATAACGCGGTGCTGTTAATGAAGTGGGAAACTAGTCGAAATTCAATGAGCAGACTCTAGAATAAATACTGGAATGGATGTCAAGCTATGAGTATTCAAATTGTTGCATAATATTGTTTTAATAAACGTGTATGTTTTGTAATGATATACATAAACTGATGCACAAATACTTTTGTTTATAAACGTCATAACAGTACATAAGTATATCGGAAATATAGAAAAGTAGACGCAATTTTGGGGGGACTACTAGAGTCAATCTTGGCTTTTATTTTGCTTACGGAATTTTTTAAGTGATCTAGTGTTAAGCTAGATCGATTTAAAAAAGGAAATTATGCAAGAACAAAATGAAAGTGAAGTTATGATTTGATAAGTAAAAATATTTCACATGTTTCCGTTCAATTTTATCAGGCTACTGTGTGTAATAAAAGCCATTTATGCCAAAATTATTTTGCCTAACCTATTTAAATCGATTAATAAAAGCTACTTGATGAATTTGCCACAATCACGACCCTTACAAGTGAGTTGGCGATCGCGGTAATGTGTCAATGGGTCAAACGGGGAGATACTGGCTATCCACGGAATCCTACTTAGTTGCCGTGTCGTCAGGATGTAAAAAAAATGACGGAAAAAATATAACAGTGGTGGAAGCTACACCGACTAGACCGTAACTCTTGTAGACGATATTATGGGACTAGAGGGTAAACGCGGTTTTGTGCGAAACTGAAATTGTTTTGTTACATTCTCATGAGAATATACAACTCCGAAAGCGACTATAGAAGTATTCTCTAATTATAATCACGCCCACATTTCTGTTCAAGACTCTCAGAAATCTATGTGGCTGCTGCCTCTTGAAACCGAATACTCTGGCCCTGTATGGTTGAACGTGCGCCACCCATGATGAGTCCCTTTGAAACCCTGATCTACGATAGGCTGCGTGTGAGGTCCAGAAAAAATCTCTAGACGGACGGATGCGTGGGAGGACGCGAAGTTCCTCATTAATTGTGTACTCAAAATATTTACAGAAACCAGCAACTTGTTCTGTTGATGTAGACAAAGACAATATCTGTTGACATCAAACTATTCTTTAATACTTACAATATTTGTAGTCTGCGTGTCCACTTGGGCCTACGAATTAAACTTACAGGAACTACTTGTCAGATCGGGATCAAAAGTAGCCTACATCCTTCTTCGACAACAGAGATAATGCCATCTTTTGGAGAAATTGGAGAAAATTCAGTCAGAATATTAACTAAAATATTTCGTATGGATGGAAAAATACAAACGTTGAAAACCGTATACAACCTTTTGCTTCTTATTTTGTCTGACTAAATTTTTTGTCTAGGGATAGTTGAAGGTCAGGAAAAGAATTGTTTTAGCCCGTGGGACAATTCCTGATGTCCACTAAGCCAGTCACGAGCAAAAGCTACTAGTTACATATATAGACGTAAATATTTCCCAACACGAGTATTGTGGTCGTCAATGTACCACTTTCTCCATTCAAATATCTATCCAGTTAGGATGACTTACAAATGGAGTGTTATGTAATGAATGAGAGCACTAAGATGCATGAATATACTCCTTTTGTAGTTCAACTAACAGTTAAGCTAGTAAGTACGTCGGACTTTCGCTAAATGTCTGCAATCATTGCGTACTCCAGTCTCCACTCTATTATCAAGGAACAGAAAATATGTCTGTATCAAAGCAGCTATAATCGGGCTGCTAAATAAGGTTTAATAAGATTAACTCGTTCAAACAGAACTAGAAACAGCGTCTTCAACTGCCCTAAAAGTCTACTGCTTTCATCCTCTAAAATGTTCACTCTGAGAGGTAGAATTTATATTTATTATTATATTATCATATTTGGTATTTGTTGATTTTCTCAAATAGCGCTGAATCAATCTCGGTAAAATGTATATGGGACATCCTTTGAAGTATGCTCTAAGAAAATCAGCTTGCAAGATTTGACCCGAACATACATACATACATACTTACATACATACAAACATTGCAAGTTAAATAAAAGCTTTTAAAAAAACAATCATCAAAATCGATTCATAATTGGCGGAGTTATTGCGTAACATACTCGTACATAAAAAACATAATAGTTGAATTGAGAACCCTCTTTTTTGAGCAAATGATATTATAATTTTATAACTTGACATTTTTATCACTCTATTTTATTACGTACAAGAAATATTCTAATTAAATAAAATTAACTACATACATCGTCCAATTGGGTAAACCGGTAATGGCGATGTATTTGTGTATGTTATATGAAATAAATGAAATTAAATAAAATATGGACTTCGGGATCAACTGAACCAATTAGCCGGGTTCAGTTGACCACTTTGGCATCGAATACAACATAAGATAAGTTTACATCCCACCAAAACATTTTCATGTAAAATGTTGCCAAGACGAGACCATATGGCTCGCACTGTCAAGAAGTTATCAGATCTAATGTAAAGCCAATCTTCTAACTCTACAGGCTATACTTTTTTCTTCCGAGGGGGAAATCTTTCAAAGATACCCGACTCCTTAGGAGAGAAGCCGGGTTATGTAGAATTTCCATCCACTAAAAAACCTACACAAACTCCATACCGTTGTCAAAATAAGTGGCTTGCCCGTTTACTATAATAACTATAGTATAAGATAAAAGTAATGAACAGTGAATAAACTTACCTTACGCCCAAGTGACGATAGCGAAACGGTCACATATTTTTACTAAACCTACTTTATAAACGTCAGTACCAAACAACAGGAATGGATTCCACAAAAGGCAGTAGATCTACAGTTAATGGTTACGAGTTAGTTGTACTCGTAGTACGGTTGGTGACGGTTATTTAGAATGCTCCGGTGCGAGATTCGTGGATGGCATACGGAATGATGAGGCGGATTGGTCATTGGTCCGTGATCGTCAAAAGGGACAAGACTTTCGGAATTTGTAAAGCTTACATAGTAGTTGTTTAGTTTACCATCATTAGTTCGTTAAGCTCTGGTTTTCTTGGTATGGTGCTGTCATTTTGCAGCTCTGTTATATAGCGTCGAATGACGCCACTAAAGCGTTGTGTATGGAAGGGATTAGTATAACGTAAAAGGAGTACTAAGCTTTTAATAGAAGGGAGGGATACTCTTTGAATCAAGTAGTATCCTCATTTGATGCTATACTAATTGGGTACTTGACACCTAATTAGTTTAGGGGTTGAATTGTATTTTACACTATAAGGGACATTAAAAGAAAGATACCAAAATAAAAATACGATTTTTTTTTTATTTGGCGAGAATTTAAAAATCTCATCTCAATCAGTCTCAAAATTTAAAAAAATATAGTTCCTCGCATGGTAAAATGCTTATTAGGTTTAGTTTTCTCGTTGCATTTTGAACATTTTCTAACAGGGGTATGTAACACACGAGATAACGCAAAATATCGAACAAGCTTTATAAATTTAGCCCTCCAATATAGTAATGTGACGTCACAAAACACGCCCGATAATATGGAGCGATTTAGCAGCGTGTGACTAGAATCACTGTTAGGCGGGTTGTGCTAAAAAACTATTCGCCGTATCGAAAATATATTGATAGAGCTATTTATATTTTTATATGGACTATCGAATGAGACAAAAATACATACCCAATTGTCACGCCGCGGTCGTGGTCCACCTGCTTAGATCACCTGGGTGGATCACGGTCACTTTTTCTAACCAGCCATTTATTTCCAAATTTACAATTAATTTAGTTATACCACTATAATTTTTAGTCATTTTAAGTTTTCAACCGACTTAAAAAAAAGAGTAGGAGGAAGGAGAAATTCGACGCGTACGTTTTTTTAGTATGTGTGTTACGCGATAACTCCGCCAGTAGTGAACCGATTTTGATAATTATTTTTGGGCATACTTCAGAGGTCCCATATACATTTTGTCGTAAGTTATTTTTGAACGCGTTAATTATATACAAATACAGTAACAATATTTATTGTCCTACATTCTATATGTTCCGTATAATATTTTAGTTTTGATACTTGTTATGCATTATACGCTCGATGGGACGCCTCGTAGATACATACGCTAAAGTATCTACTAGGAAATTGTACTCGTACCTACGAGGAATAATTCAATGAAGGCACCTCTTTCCTAGGAAACTCAAGCTTTATCAGCTGAACCCACTGCATAAAATGAACTTCCCGCGTTGACCGCTACGATAGATAGGTTTCTACGATTTGCCATAAGCGGATTGGTAATGCTATTGGTAGTGAACACAATATTCTATTGATTACGAGTGAAAACTGGATTAGGTTTTAGTCAACCATGGTTAAATCTAGAACCCGCCTTAGCATGTCGTACCGATAGTAATTTGAGGCCTGCTGGTCAATTGATCTCCCATTTAAGAACGGTCTCAACCTTTACTATTGAAATCTTTCTAATTCGTTGAATACGAGTATCAGGCTCACGATGGCCTTAAGCCACATTTTTCTACTTTATACCGAAAAAAGGTTAATGTTCATACATAATTACATTTAACGTCGGCGCTTTTGTGAGTCACGACGCGACCGTAAAAAAACGTGGAAAAAAATACGTTCCTTCTTTCTTAAGGAATGTGCATTGGATCACGTTTCGGGACGAATATAATGGAGGAAAGAGTTTTTAGGGTTCCGTAGTCAAGTCGGGTTAGCTCAGAGACTCTTACTACTAGAAACCTTTAGTTTGGTACATATTAATCACGCCAACATATTGTATTAAAAAAATTGCGTGGCTCCCATACACGTAACTTGGGGATGAAATATTTTTTTCACGTCTATCCCATTATGTGGGGTATCGTTGAATAGGTCTTTCAACAATATTGAGGGTCTAGGAACACAACTTTTCGATTCAGAGATCCATTTGCGAAATACTAAGCTTTAATGTGAATTTTGTCAGAGTCGAGGTTCCACTTTACTCCTCTCTATCTGCGAAACTTTCCATATAAAAATCTGAAAAAAATTACAGTAGTAGTATATCTACTGAACTTCAAAGAGAAACTATCACGACTCAGGTGGTTTTATAGGTTAACCAGTAATAGTCGACCAAATTATAAAATGTACTTGGAGTGGTCAAAATAAAAATTTCGTTCAAATTTCATTCAAAATTACTTTTTATAAAACCTGTTGAACTACGGAACCCTACACATCGCATGGCACGTTGATTTTTTTATTATTATTTTAAACCCGTTATTGGTGGAATCATTACTTTATTCTGACATAAACTGCAATTTGAATCAGTACATATCTAGTAATGTAATATATTGGTAATATGTAGTTTAAAAAATATTTATACTTGCATATAGGTATAAATAATAGTAAATTAGATTATCGATATCTACGTAATATCGCGGCCAGCACAGCAGGCTAAACATTAGCAATCTTATCTTAGTAACGGTTCCTACCGACCTACTCACTAGTAAATGAATACAGTCTTTATGCGACTTTTTATTTATTAAAAATAATTTATATATTTTTTAAATATATCTACTCCAAAGAACTCACATACGTATGGGTAAGCTTAATAATAGAGTTTGCGTGGACTTTAGAATGTATCCCAAGGGAACTTCATGTTCGATCGGAACAAACAGTCCTTTTCACTATCCTTTTCCGGCCTACTCTCCTACATAGAGTGTATGGGATATAGTCCATCACGCGGCCCCAGTGCGGATTGGTAGACGTCACACACACCTTTTAATTTGTTTTCAGGAGTGTGCAGGTTTCCGCACGATGTTTCCCTTTACCGAAAAGCCAACGGTAATGATTTTTATCATTTGTACATAAAATTGCAAATAACAAATTGTAACTCATTGGTACGAGCCAGGATCGAAGCCAGACCTCGATTGTTCAAAGACTGACACTACCCGACAGAGCTACCATGGCTCTAATTTATGGATAAATAAATACCTACACTCAACCAGACAGATAGACAGCGGACATCGCTATCTTCGTATACCGGGTCACCATTTCAATATAATTGCCGGTAAACACGCCCAAAATTCATATCTCTGTTTACAGCACCATCAACGTTCGTTAGAATTGGGTTAATACATTTATTGTTGCGTTAATGTCTACACGCCATACAATTTAGCGGTTTTCACGAAACAAATTACTGAGCGAAAATTTGAGGTTGCAACTGCGAGGTGCTAAACAAAGTGGTTAGCGGTGAGCACTAAAGATTTTCCGTCCATTATTAGAGCACTACAAAGTCTCTAATTTGAATGTGTTTTAAAATGCGTGCTTCAAAGCGAAGAAAAGTAAACACGAAGATAACTTGTGAAAAGTGATAAAACTTTAGAGTGACGATCAGTTCCTTAGAATGCCTTCGGCTCTGGACGCCGGTCCATTCAGCCAGCCTGAGTGGAGTGACTCGAGTGAATCTACGGAACCGGCTCCTCTTCCGCAGTTAGGTTACTTCGTTCCTGTCAGGTGCAGGTGTGACCGGACCACGCACCATGTGTGTCGGAGAAGCAGAAGGTAAAATAACAACGAGAAACAAACCCTGTGAATTAACGAGTCTTGAATCAACAGAATACTCGAATACGTAGAAAAAAATGTAATGCCTCCTTGTGATTTTTAGGAATTCAATCAATGCGTACAATTGGGACAAAAACTTCCCGGTAGTTCAATTGATTGAACTGTTAATTGAACTACTGGGAAGAGACGCTTATATCATTCCTTTGTTTGTATAAAGACAATTCTCAAAAAAATCATATTTGCAACGATTTGGTTACCGAAGTCTATTCATTAGCGTGTACATTTCTAAAACATATTTTCTTATTTGAATCGCACATGAAAGTAGTAACACAGGATCTATATAAAATTGGGTCCATTTATGTTATGTCCCTTGGAGGACACAAAATACCGACCGAGCTGTCATTGTGAGAGTAATTTAAAAAATATATCTTTACTTTAGAAAAGGCCCAGTCTCCTATTTAGGAATATCAATCCATCTCATGTCCAAGTCTGATGATACTCTGTTTATTTGTCGGTTTATTTGAAGGTAAAGTTCATTGGAAGTGCTTGTCATGGCGTACCATGATGAGACCTCTGTCATCAGTAAACATGAACGTTTTCCGTTTGCTGGTGATGAAGTGATGATGATTCTGAAATCCAGTGCCTCATTTCTTTCCGTCGTCAGGTGGGATAAAGTTCAAATGCAATATAATAAAAAAACAATTTTGTCGACAGAGAATCTCCCCGCTCCCGTCGGTCCGTGTCGCAATGCTCCTGCAACAGCATGTCGCGAAGGTCGTCTGCGGCCGCCTCACCGATGCCAGTGCTGCCCCCGCTCAACAATACCATGGAGATGTACGTCGAGCCCGTAGTCGAAGACGTAAGTACAATAAAATGTAGTAGCACTCTCAAATCGCATTCTTGTGAAATCGCACCATTGCGAAATTTTACTATCGTGGAATCGCACGGCGATTAAGTCGCGAATTTGCGACAAAATAAAATATCCTGTTTCTGTAATCGCATACTGGAACCCCATTGACCGTTCCGAAATATTCGATCGCCGGCAATGTAAGTTTAAGTCAATCAACTGACATCTCTATTTGCTCTTCAGAATTGCATTAACAAAATTTCACTATTGCTTAATAACACCATTGCATAATCACAAAGTCGCGAATTAGCGTTATTCCAAAATAGAGTCATCCTTAAGTAGCATCATAAATCGCAAAATCATTAAATTGCGACATCGCACTATCACACAAAAAATAATTCAAACAAATCCAACATCGCTACCATACTTTATGGGATGCAGTAGTGCTGGTAGGAAACACATTAAACGATGTATTAGTATATAAATATAGGAACTGGCCAAGTGAGAGTCGGACTCACAAAGAGTTCCGTTACATCGTACAATATTTAACACTACATAAAAAACGCTTACGCTTTTGACTATTATATATTTATTATTTGCTGTAGCGGCCACAGTCTGCGACAGAGATACGGACGGACAGAGTGGCTACGGAGATGTAGTGTTATGGATCCGTGTGCGTTTCTTTCATCAGTTACTATGTATACTGTTGCCTCCCCTAATATTAAGATGTCTCGACTTAGCAGGGGAACTACTGTGCCCCCAGATTGCCACGTCGGATACCTCTCCAAGAGGGTATTTGCCATTATCGCAATATTTGATTGCAGCTAAATGTTATTGATCATCATCAAAATATACGACTATGTCCCTACTGCAGGAGCTCAGACCTACTCTCCTACAAAGAGTGTATAGGACATAGTACACCACGCGGGACCAGTGCGGATTGGTTGACTTCACACACACCTTTGAATTTCTTCTCAGGATGTGTGCAGGTGTCCTCACGATGTTTTCATTCTCCGAAAAGCCATTGGGAATGATAAACATTTCTACATAAATTCCAAATAACAAATTGGAACTCATTGGTACGAGCCAGAATCGAACCCAGACCTCGATTGTTCAAGGACTGACGCACTACCCAACTGAGCTACCACGGCTTTTTTTGTTATTGATACTTAAGTAAATCCTTCTGTAAGTCTCCAGTCTTCTGAAGCTCATAGGAAAGATAGTAATAATAGTTTTGTATAACCCGGTTCCATGTTATATAACCTTACTCAGATTTGGCTTGGGTATAAAAACCTCTGTAGCGGATTCATCTGAAGAGTACCGATCAGTCCTCAAAACTGCAGTCCACAATTCAACCGTCGCTGCCGTCGGTGACGGCAAAAACATAACACATGAGCCTATAGCCGCTATCGGCACCTTCCGGGCCGATTCTCTCTGATCTCAAAGCAACAGCCCTAAGCGGAGGTCGAGCGCAAGCGCCTTCCGCGCTCGCCAAATTCTTCGGGTTTAAGACCTTTAAGGTCGCAGTACCAACAGCATCCAAAAAATCGACTTACGATAGAATACAACAAAAATATACAGAGATACTGTGTTTCATGTATTTAGCTGTAAGAAAAAAGATCTCGTTTAGCAACTAACTGGAGGATAATCCGATGGGTATGTATTGTAAGTTGTTATAATTCAGTTAGTATTATATATCTAGTTGTTCCACCTGATACTTCTGCATGACTCTCTTCATGGACTTAACTATGTGTTCAGGTTTGCTGTAGAAGAATTTGTGTTGGCTGCTTCCATCCTCATTGTAGATATCGGTGTCAACCACGCCCGACGGAGAAATGAACAGGATCCTTAAACAATCCCAAAAAACTCCAAATCATCACGCCGTTGTTGTAAAAAGCGACTGAGGGAAAAATTTAAGGAGATGGGCAGCAAGGTCTATCGCGGTTTTACAATGCGCTCCACGGCGTCGCGCTGAACAGCTTTTTCTTCTTATTCGAATGGACTGATCCTGTTGGTCCTGCGACCACTACAGCTTCACGCGGACAATTGGAGAGCACGAAACCACTGGCTTCTTCAAGCATAACAGCGTCGTGTCGAGTCTCTGTGTGAACTGACCATGATGCTAAAAAGTGGTAACTGTGCCGCCTTTTCAGCCGACTATAAAAATTGGAGGTTCTCCATTCGACTTTGTTTTTTAATTTAAAAAAAAGTATGTATGTTACGCGATAACTCCGCCAATTGTGAACCGATTTTGATAATTCTTTTTCTGTTTGGTAGAACATACTTCAGAGGTGGTCCCATATAAATTTTATCGACATTGATTTGATTTGAGAGATACCAGGATTACCTACTCTGAGGGTGAACTTTTTTAAGGCAATTGGCAATAAGGCAAAGTCGGTTTTTATATCTTTTTGAACTCGTTAATTATAATTACCTTCAGTGTGATGCAAAATAAACAATTAGCTAAAACCAAGGCTCGTCTGCACTTTAGGTGACTAAAACTAGCGCCTTCAAACTTTTTTTACTTATAGAACTACTTAAAACAAACAATTGTGTAAAATCTCAGATTGCGGAAATGCGCCGTTTTAACGATATGATTTTTTAAAGTTTCAGAAAATTCCTTAGCACAACGCCATATTTAAGTGAAAACCAAGTGCACAGATAACTATATATTGAAAACAGACCTAACTAAAGAGATTGCAATCACTGACAATGATGTTTAAATTCGCCATAAAGAGGATATAATAATATATGACTGGTAGTCAAAGATCTAGGACCATACAGCCTTGTCTAAACTGGCATTTATTTTTCATCATGCAAAATATGTATTACGTGAATTTTGCTAGCGCCTTCAAACTTTTTTAGAATCAAATTTGTCCCAAATCCCAGATTGCGGAAATGCACCGTTTTAAAGATAAGATTTTGGCTCGCCTGCACTTTAGGTGACTGCAACAGACCCGGAGATGACTGCAGGGCAGAAATCCCGTCGGATAGATTAGGTTTGTTAGGTTATTTTTTTTATATACAGACCCGGAGATGAGTGCAGGCCAGAAATCCCATCGGATAGATTTGCATGATGAGTTCTACAATCAAAATTTTTTTTAGACATTTCCTTTATTAATCTTCTTGAAGACAAGAAGAAAATGGTCATTAGTTCTTACAGCCATGTCTTGGTTTATTTTAGTCCCTTATGGTGAATTTTAGGCCAAAGCCGTTTTTCAGTATTCTCAATGAAATGTATGTAATACGGAGTAAAATAAAATATGGAGTTAAAAGTGTGGTTCAAGGAATCGAGTGGGTGAAATAAAACATCGACACAAATAATACAACCAGGGCAGAAACACATGGTTATTCCAACCCCAAAGCACGAGCCGAGCGAAGCGTGCCGCGGCAGCGGCCGGCGAAGTGCCAGAAACGAAATGCTGGCGTTTAACTATCTCTACCCCACCCTATCTATCGTTTGTTAAAATTTTCATAGAGTACCGTTTCCGGCACTTGGACGAAAGATTGTTGTATTTGTAATACATATTTTGCATGATGAAAAAGAAACACGAAAAATGGGCGCATCTGACGTCGAGTTGCGGAAACCTGCCCCGATAACGAATACGAATGATGAAAAAGAAATGCCAGTTTAGACAAGGCTGTATGGTCCTAGATCTTTGACTACCAGTCATATATTATTATATCCTCTTTATGGCGAATTTAAACATCATTGTCAGTGATTGCAATCTTTTTAGTTAGGTCTGTTTTCAATATATAGTTATCTGTGCACTTGGTTTTCACTTAAATATAGCGTTGTGCTAAGGAATTTTCTGAAACTTTAAAAAATCATATCGTTAAAACGGCGCATTTCCGCAATCTGAGATTTTACACAGTTGTTTGTTTTAAGTAGTTCTATAAGTAAAAAAAGTTTGAAGGCGCTAGTTTTAGTCACCTAAAGTGCAGTCCTTCCAAAACCAATCTCACCTGGGGATATAGTTTCCATCGGGTGCATATTTGACGCTGTTGGGCTCTTCATCATCAACCAAGTTGACCAATACAAAATGCTTGCTTAGAGTTTGTATTTCATTCGAGCTGGCAAACTTAGGCTTGAGGTTCTTGCAGGCTTTACACCATGACTTGTGGATTATAACCATAACCGGCTTCTTATAGTTGGAGCCTATCTGTATTCCGGATTCTAAAGAACCAGCCCAGACGTAATTGTTTCCGAATCCGTTGTCTTTGCCAATCTTTGCTGAACAATGCACTATGCCGAAAGCCATGCCGAAAAGGGTCTTTGCCAAACTAAAAGCTACCATTTTTGTGTTTTTGTAAACCCAGGACGGAATAAACTTATGTTTACGTATAATAGGTCATGGAGGCGGTTTTCTCTGCCATTTTGTTGAAATAACCACAGATCACTATATATGAAATAACAGGTTTGTCACAGGTTGAAATTTGGTTGAAGTTGACGTTTGAATTTTCATAAACTTGTAATCATAGAGTTACCTTAGAAAATTAAGATTTTATTTGGGTTCCTTCCTCCAGCTTTCCTTTGAGTTTATATATGTATACTGACTCATATCATCTCCGAATAAAAAATGAAAGAGACAATAAAATTATTATAACATATAAGAGTAGGTAGTAATACAAAATTACATATTTTGTTTTAGATATTCCCGAAACAAGCAAATTTACGTATTTCGTATCGAACTCATCCCCTCGAATAGCCCACTGACATAGATTAGATATGCCACTGACCCAATCTTCACGGACCCTAGTGACACACTACAGAATATTATACAGCGCCATCTGACTATATATGTATGAACTACGTTATAAAGCTACTTCATGAAACTTTTCCGGTTCGGTCAACTGACCAAGGACCATCCCGACCAAATTCTACCGCTACTTCATAGAGGACGCCACCATAGATTATTTTACTATACTATAATTTCCTCGTACGAAACGTTTCCGTAGAAAAACTCCGTAGCATGGAGACTACACCACTTACAGAGCTTAAGTTCCACCGTGAATGAAGTACCTCTGTTAACTTTTGGATGGCTCTGCTAAATACCAGCTAGCGGACTCGCTAAAATCACGTAAAGATTCGCTCGGGGAGGCCAAACTCTAAACTGGCTTACCTCTCTATGTATATATATATATATATTCTTTACATTTTGTAGAGTGCGCGCAAGAACTATTCTTGTTGATGCCGCCATCGACATTCAAGTACCGACCTAAGAGATGAACCGTAGGGCTACACCATTACACAGTTGACATCCCTATGGCTCGTCGTGGCTATCGTAGACCACATCGTCGTTTACCTTCAGGTGAGATTGCGGACAAGCGTATCTTTAGTTTAAAAAAAAACTTTTATCTGATAATGGTGAATAAATTTAGAAAATATTTTTCAAGCATTCTTACAGAATTATCAATAATTTTATTTTTATTAATAACCGTCCAAGGAAAAAACCAACTACCAGCCAAAAGTTGCGGAGAGTCGCTGGATGTAAGCGATGATAATTATGAAAATGATGAAAAACAAAAAAGTTACGAATCGCCCTCAATGAATGTCCTATCCAGATTTACGACGTTACTCTATCACAAGAAGACAGTGTTCCATAAACGCATTCATATATTGACAACTTTTTAAAGTCAGTGATGCGAACCGGCGTGCTTGGCTGCGCGAGACCATCTTTTTCTCTTATTTTCAATCATCTAATAATGAAAGATGAAAATCGATTACTTTGTACATCATTACAATAATCGGGTGCATAAGTCCACTGTTGGACATAAGCCTCCTTCATATCGCCGGATCGGACTTTCCATTCTTGAAAGACGGCACGGGGATTCCAATAAGATGTTGTTACATGGTTTTTCCCCTTAGCCGCTTTTCACTACACTCACCGGATGAAATGGGGTGGTCCTATTCTAAGGTCGAAACCACACGGATAGTAAATATATTTCAATACTTTTTTAATCGTCGTAGGCCTATATGTTCCACTGAGGTCAAGTAGAAATAGGGTCTAACTCAGTAGGTGTCGTCTCATCGGAATATCTTGTTTATATTCGACGATGTCGACGAGAAAAGGCGGGTGGTCGCACTAGTACACAGCTATGCCGATACGTCGCGCTCCACGTAGTCCATTGGAAAAAGCAGATAAACTATGATAATTATATGTAATGTGTCCATGATTGTCTCTACATCATGTGCGCACACGCAGCTGGTGCCGCGGCGCAGACGCACTGCATTCAGAAACGAACCGCGCTTTCCAAAAATAAACAAAAATCCCACAAAAAACGAGGTGCTATGGATTTAAATATTCATTAATATTCATCTATTAGAGACCTCGTGTTCTAATAAAATTAATAAAACTTTCTTTTAACAGTGGCTTATTTTTTTAAATTGAAAAATAAGTAGTTGTATGGCTCGGTGTGGCTGTGTTACTTCGCGTTCCTACAACTAATGTTTTGAAGTGTACTATTGTACTAATGCACTAGGATGTACGGTACACAGAGCAGAAGAAATATGTACGGTACGGTGCGGTCGCTGGTGACATCCCGGGGCACGCCCCTCGCCGGCCTAGAAGAACTCATGTTCACACCGCCATATTTCTACCACATACCGCCTCCGCCGCAACCCCTTAATACTTATCCAGGCAGGAAGAGACGCAAAAGGGTATGTTTTTATAAAAATATCAATATCTTAGTTAACGGGATTCATCTCCGAATGTTTCCATACTAAATTGCTATTGCCATAATATTTTAAAATAGTATAGCTGGCTTTGATAAGTAATTGCCTAAAATAGGAGATGAAAGTATAGAGTCGCGAAATGAATATCATTGATTTACAACTTTATTGTCAGCTACAATTGCCATTACGCAGCTATTGATCCCTAGAACAATAATAATAAAAAGTGTGTAAAAATTAAATTTGTGATTCACAGTGAAGTTGTATGTTAATGATACTCATTTCGCGACATCACAATCTTATGTCCTATTTTTAGATAATTACTGCACAAAGCCAGCTATTATATATTAAAAGATTATGGCAACAGAATCCGGTCGCTGCCTTCCACCGTGGTTCACCTCAATAGTCGACCTGGGTGGACCACGGGAATTTTTCTTTCCCAGAGGTTCGACCAGGTGGACTGGTGTACTACGGGCCGATTCATTTACCCGTAGACCACCTTGTTAGATATCTCTTTCGTTTATCAGCACTTTATTCTAATCTTAAGTATCTCTTTACAGTTTTGTATATAACAAACAACATCGCTGAAGCTTTCCACTCCAAGTTACGTAAACTGTCAATAAAAGAAACGCCACAGTTTTACGGTTGCTAGTGGCATTAAAAGCTATCGAGTCTTATGCGATGCTTGATTCACATACGAAACGGAAAAATATATATATGTATAAAACGACAACGACCTTATGAACATACAGATGCAATTAATTAACAAAGACATTTCTGTTGATTACGCGTTTACAAAAACTACGATAGTTTTGTTTTAAACAAGTCCAGTAGTTATTTAGTTGAATTACAATAAGAAACTACATTTTTGTTTCGAGTTTTACCAGGCAATATATGTTCATAGTTAAGTTAGTCAAATTTAAAATCCAATAAATATATATTTGATTAAACACTGATAGTATTCCTACTATAACGATTACATGTGATAACAGATGTTTTATTTAAAACCACACTATAAATACAACATTTATTATAGATCATAGTTTTGCTAAGTGGACGCAGATGGACCACGGTCCATACATATTTTGAAACATAAATACACATTTGATTGAGGTGAACCAAAGACATTTAATAGTAATAGACCGGACAAAGCAAACAAAATTTTTGATCCCAAACTTATTACCAATTGGTAATAAGTTACTCAATCTATTGCCACATCACGTCACGCCGCCGTACAAGATATTTGACATACTGTTGACTTTTGAGATCAAAATGTTTATATGAAACGTTTCCCAATGCCCGCTCTATAACCTATTACTATATTTAAATCTCTCTGAGGTGAACCAACGGAAAAAATAATTGTTCATAGTTCACCTAGGACTAGTGAGGTGAACTACGGAACCAATTCCGTAACGCCTGAAATTATAGCATAGCGTCTCGACTGTATTAAAGTTATTGGAATAGAGCTTACTTAAAGAAACATAGTTGCTTGATACAACAGAAATTTTATTCGAAAATTACATCACATCACGCTGAAAACCGATCCATCTCATCATAAGGCTGAAATCGTTCACTGTTGAACATGAGCCGTTCCCAAATCTCTTCCAGTCAACAGACATCGGCCGATGAGCTTTCAATTAGGTAATGTGACATATGTGCTTGCCAGATAGATTGCTGATCGCAATAAGCTGACGATTATGCGTAGGTGCATTTGCCTTTTATGATATAAACGGCGTCATCTTCATTTCCAGAACTGATAGATAGCACCCGTGACGTGTAGGGGCAGTATTACAATAGAAACACCCAAGAGAAAATTCCAGTAGGTAGATAGGCATCATCAATCCTCCTACAAAACCTAGTGATTATCCTGGTTGTATTGTATTTTTATAACCTGGTGATATAGTATTCTATCAAGTGATCAACGAGTCCTTTTTCCATGTGAGGACGGGTGATAATGATGACTCCATTCATCACCAGAGAGGGTACAATTGTTTCCATATTACTGGATGGATATCAATTCAATTCTTGACATTTATGGCAACTACCAACTTCATGGTAATTCTGCCAAAATCTGGTGACCAAAGAGGCAACGTGTAATAGGAAATAATCGGTTAGCCAGACACGCGATACACTTTGAGAGGACTAAAGCAAAAAGGAGAAAACACACGACACGAAACGTAGTTCAGTTACTGGAGGGATTACAACTTTATATTGTTGGAATGAATAAAATTAGAAAGAGTGTAAACAAAACGAGAGAAGACTAAAGAAAGAAGAGATTTGAGATTATAAGGACGGGGGATATTATCGGGGAGAAAATTGTAAAGTGACGATTTATTATTAGGGCAACTGAAAAAAATATGATCCGGTGTACCCTCGTCTAAGCCACATTCGCAAATAGAAGAGTCCCTTATCCTTATTTTATGGAGAAAGACAGGAGTGCAGACATGACCCAATCTAAGTCGGCATATAACGGAGCAAGATCGCTTATCAACTTTTTTGAATTTAAAAAACCAAGGTTTGTGGGGGACTGAAGGTTGAATGTCACTGTAATGTTTACCTTTAAATCTTTTTGAAACTTCCCACTCTGCACACCTATCCTTTTCGATCTTAGTTTTAGCGGCAGCGCAAAGATGGATGGATATCACGGTGTCTTTTCAATGCTTACGTGTGCGGTTCAAGACTTTACTAATCCTTCGGGATCGAAATCGGTCTATTAAGTTACTCATCAAATAATACGAGGCAAAGAATGACGTGGAAAACACTAAAGCTTCAAAGAACAACTTCCCTTTCTTCATTCTAAGGTTTGGTCTAGGTTTCAGGTATGTTGTATAGAGTAAATTTTATTTTATATTTTTACACTGGTAGAATGTATTATTGTGTTTATTTTACATTGTCTTTCTTCAAGTCCAGTTATACATATGTAGGTAAGTCGAAGAAATCAAAGTTTGACTATAAAATGAGCTATGAATTTACAACATAGTTCTCCGGTAAATTTTCTTTCTAATCAATATTTGATTTTCCTTTTGTTTATAACTTTGGAACAACTCAATTTAATTCAAGTCTTAATATTTATGGCAACTACAATTCAATTTATAACCATGTTTACAACTGTTTACCACATGCTGTAGCATGCTGTTTACAACAACCTAGGAGCATGCATTTAAACAACAACGAGCATTTTTCAAACGTCAAACTTTGCGTCAAATACCATTCGAATACTGATCACAGATCACTATATTATCTATACCGATTTTTTTTACTGTCTACCTGTTAACTTCTTAAGAGTAAAGCAAAGGTAAAATCCTACAGGATAACCTACATGAAGGTTAGATCTCTTCAAAACCATTGCATCAAAACCCTAGGAGCATTCAAAACCTTCTAAAAATTCTGCCAATCGGTTTCATCGGTCATATTTAGGCGGAGCGTAGTTCCATTATTCCTACTAAAACGCACGAAAAGATATTCTTGTTTTATAAGCAAATCAACGAAACGTCCAAGTAATTTAGTATCCACGTAATTTCAAAAACTAGAAAAATATGTCATACACGGAAAGAGCACCTTCTAGTTAGACCAACACGTAACATCGTCAACCTCATCGTCACTTAACATCAGGTGAGATTTAGATCAAGCTTTTTTAAAAATAAAGGTGTTTAGGCCAATTCATATCTAACGACCTGAACCTGTATACTCTACTCCAGTGTAACACGGTAGCTCGGCGCTTGGATAAGACAATTTAAATTTTACCGCCTTAACAACCTGTGTTCAAACATACCGTCGGTTCGAATAGACTCCAAAAAAGTACTCACCGATTCTGTTGAAAAAAGATTCAGTCGACTCTAAGAACCTGACCGCGTCACTACATACAAAGTAATTTCGCACAATACACGAGTGTGAAGACAGGTGGACAATTCGCGTTGTGTTAAGTGCTGCTATTCACAAACTGGAAGAACTTCAATTCCTGGACGTCCAGGACTCTCGAGGAGCGCCAGCAACAGGTGAGCTACCTTAATCATTTGGTGTGGGGTTTCAGCGAGGGTCGTTGGTGAAGAGTTGGCCAGTTTCATTGATTTACACTCAGGTCCTTCAAACAATAAAGATTTAAACAAATAGCCAAATCATAATGGTCCTTATCGAGCCATATAACTTGAGCTTCGACTTGTGGTTAGGTCTGTTTTATCGAAGGTAAAATAAAATAAAATTATTCCCCCTTTTCCCGCATTGTAAATCGGTAGATTTACAATTAAGTTGTTATAAATCTCCTTCATAGAACCGATAGGTTCGTGAATTTTTCATTATTCTGCTCCTGCCTGTTACCCAGTAACGTATATAATTATTTAGAATTACTCACTCATTTGTTAATTATTTATCTTACAGTTTTATATAGCAAATGTTTCAATGTACTGAGTCAATGGTTTTTTATATATTCGTAAAGAATGCAAAAGATGATTGCTAGATTTTAACCGTGCTAAATAAATTTAAATGAGGTCATATTTATCAAACATTGTACCGTTACATTGTAATTTGTACTCTATAGCGTATTTGTTTAAGTGCACTTTAGGGCGATTCATTGTTCCAAGTTTCCGAACCGGTCGTCCGTCGCGCCGCACTGCCGTTCCCGTGTGCGTACAGTCTATGCGCATAGTTACGTCGCTATACCTTGCGTACATGTTCATAGTGAACCGGCATTATAGTTGTCACTGCGACACTGTTATTACTGTGTAATAAAGGTCGAAATCGCTTGCTTTATTTAGTAACATTAAATACTGCTAGAGACAGTAATAAAATAAACTTTCGTTGGTTCGTATCTCGTGAATTTAGAGTGTTACGTGTTTACATTTATAGTTTTCAAACATGTCGAAAAAGGTTAATGCAAAAGAAACTGCAGAAAACGTTCCACCGCAAATTCTTTTATTGGAAGCACGCATCCGCGCATTTTATACTAGGATACAGAACACTTTCGATCTCATAGATGATCTTCCATCATCAGAGTTTATACGTGATAAATTTTTTGACTATGCAGCGAATCTTCCACAATTGCGGACAGATTTTTTGAAATCGGTAGATGATTTAAATCTGGCCAAAATGCAACATAATCCGGAGTTTGAGCCAGACTACAACTCATTTCTATCGTTTGAAGACATGTATAGTGCTATACAGCGCATAGTGTCAACACTAAAAAATACTTCAGAATCTCAACCACAGTTGCAATCTAAACCAAAATTGAAATTACCTCCAATCACCTTACAAACGTTTAATGGCGACATTAAGTCATGGCCGGCGTTTTTTGAGTGTTTTAATAACGCAATACATAACAACCTAAGTTTGAATAATTCAGAGAAAGTGTTTTACTTGTGCGGAGTTCTGTCAAATGCAGCGTTAGCTACTATCGCCGGAATCCCGCCTACTGGGGATAATTACAATCTGATTTATTCCACGTTAGTTGATAAATATCAAGATTGTCGCACCTTAGGGACTACATATCTACAACAAATCATGAGTCTTAAGCCTATGACGTCAGCTACAGTTGACGGTTTGAATAACTTTTTAGACAAGTTCGCTGGGTCAGTCTCTGCTTTCGAAAGGCTAAATATATCCGATCAAAGGGATTTTATTTTCCTATTTTTGGCACTAAGTAAAATTGATATAGAAACGGCCCGACTGTTTGAATACTCGGTTCGTTCTGAAAAATTGCCGACATATAGTGCCTTTGTTAAATTTGTAAAGGAACAAACAAAAATAATTGAGCGAACTAGTTGTAATGCTCCCAGTCCCAGCCCTTTGATTGTTAAAAGGGTTACCAATCACATACCTGTGCCGCCTGAACTAAATAACACAAAATCATTTGTGACCGCCTGTAACGCTACTTGCAAACTTTGTGAGAAGTCTAGACATGAGCAGTTCTATCGGTGTCCTGTGTTTATGAAACTACAGCCTAGAGAAAGATATAATATCGTTAAAAAGAACTATGCTTGTTGTAATTGTCTTAGTTTAGGCCACAGAACTGCTGCATGTGCGTCTATTAAAGTTTGTGCTATTTGTGAATCAAACACACACCACACATTGTTACACTTTCCTAAAACTGAAAAGGATTCAAATATGAATTCTGAGAATGAATGTCACAGGGACGATGGTGGCTCAGATGCCACAACCACTGAGCCATCCACCGCTCCACACGTGACATCGCCGCATGACGTCACCGCAGAACAAATTACCCCGCAGAACTTATCTCTGTGTTCACATACGGTTCGCGGTGAGCCACCTCCTGTGACCGTACTGTTAGCAACAGCGCGTGTTGTAGTACAAGATGCGCAAGGAAAAGAATGTAATGTAAGAGTTTTAGTTGATAACGGATCATCGAATCATTTCGTCACTGCGCAGCTCTGTCGCCGCTTATCACTGGACGTGCATACTCTACCGGAAGAGGTGACTGTTAATGGTTTCGGGGGTTCGACTAAACCAGTCAAAGGTGTAACGAATGTTACAATCCGCTCGCGTTTTAATGGTCAGGTTTCGTATGACTTGCAACCATTAGTTGTTGATAAAATTACGGATCGTTTACCCTCTTCTCCCATCGACAGGTCATCGATAGATTACCTGTCTCATACTCCTCTTGCTGACGATACATTTCATAAACCTGGTGAGGTAGAAATGCTTATCGGCGCGCAATTATTTCCCCGATTATTAATGTCTGGTCGCATTAATGGTTCTAAAGATTCACCTGATGCAATCCAAACTCCGCTTGGTTTTATTTTGATGGGTAACGCGTCGGTAGACTTAACATCACCCAAAATGAAAAACCATTCTGTTTCCTCGATGCCCCATACTTTGTGCGCTTTTACTTCTCAACCCCTACCTTCACTTCTGAGAAAACATTGGAAGACTGAAGGTATATGTATTCCGCACTCTGCTCTTCTCACTAAAGATGCACAAGTATGTGAGCATGTTCGTGAAACTGACACATTCAGAGAATCTCATGTTTCCACTGTTGTCAGTTCACACTTTGAAACCGATTTTCCCGCGACAGGAGATTCGTTTCACGAAGATAAAGAGATACCTCTAACACTAGAGAGAGAGCTTCCAGAATCATCCAATGTTTACGTCCCGTATGACAACATCGTAGATGAATACTCGTACGGTGAGAGTGACTGTATAACTCCGGTCCAGTCGGTTAGGGAAAACTCATCAGGGCACGTCGTTCATGGCAGTAATATGTTTCGAGAAGACGCAATAACGACACAGGCTAATGTTATCCTTGATCATAGGTTAGATATTAACCATGATGCAAGCTATCCCATAAGTAGTCATGATGTCTTATTTGACAATATTTCACAGTCAAACTTAAATTTGCTGACGAATTTACGTGTGTCTATGATTCAACTATGTCTTAAATTGATGTCCTTCGCGCTAATCGCTGATCCTGGACAAAGTTTATACGTTAAATCGAATCGGGAATTTTATAAGTATCGATGGATATTATTCCTATATTTATTATTATTCCATTCATCTAGTCACCTTCATGAGTTTGAACGCAAAGATGTTAACTTTGGACAGAATTCTAGTGATCATCCAGCTCTTCGTATGCTACAACTTTCAGAGGTCAATATTTCAACATTTTCACTAGTTCTTGTTAATCATGACAAATTTTATACGCATAACGTAGCTATGTCGATCGATGCTGCACAGTTGGTTAACATGGTTTTCGATGAAGGATGGGCACAAAACGAATGTGCTCCTGAAATAAAATTATTTAAGGGTCATCTAATTGTATTTCGAGTCATGGGATTCGTAACCAGATTACACGAGGCATTGTTCCTCTCTCAGGTTGAGGCGATCCTCATATTACGACCGCTAAAAGTTGTGAGTGAAGTTCCCTTTGAATCTCTCACTCGTAGTTATGCTCAATTGTTGCACATTAGGTCTTTGTATACATCGCGATTCGTGAATATATCAGAGACGATCAGAAATTTACCTCCCAAACATTTACATGTGTTGTTAGATAGAATTCTTTATTCGTTTGGCGACAAGTGGAGTGATGATTATTCGTATACGATTCGAGTGTATGAGAATTGGAACATAGAATCTCCACCTATCAAACAAGGGCATATAGTCTTAATTGTGACAGAACAGTCCCCTACAATGCACTTTTCATTAGGTATAGTGCAAAAACGCTGTAGACATGATGATATGTGCATTAGAATAGGTTCAATGAAAACAAAGGCTGGTACATTGTAACGTCTATGTCCTCTCCCTGATTTTAGTTAATTATATTGTATTTACTTATTAGTATTTACATTAAGGTTTAGTTTATTATAGCATTACTTCTTATTCTCTGTATGTACTCTTATTAGTATGTCCTAGAATATCAACATTTTTTTTTCTTTCTATTTTTTGATTTTGAAAGAGATCCTTTCAAGGCGGGCAGTTATGTTTAGGCCAATTCATATCTAACGACCTGAACCTGTATACTCTACTCCAGTGTAACACGGTAGCTCGGCGCTTGGATAAGACAATTTAAATTTTACCGCCTTAACAACCTGTGTTCAAACATACCGTCGGTTCGAATAGACTCCAAAAAAGTACTCACCGATTCTGTTGAAAAAAGATTCAGTCGACTCTAAGAACCTGACCGCGTCACTACATACAAAGTAATTTCGCACAATACACGAGTGTGAAGACAGGTGGACAATTCGCGTTGTGTTAAGTGCTGCTATTCACAAACTGGAAGAACTTCAATTCCTGGACGTCCAGGACTCTCGAGGAGCGCCAGCAACAGGTGAGCTACCTTAATCATTTGGTGTGGGGTTTCAGCGAGGGTCGTTGGTGAAGAGTTGGCCAGTTTCATTGATTTACACTCAGGTCCTTCAAACAATAAAGATTTAAACAAATAGCCAAATCAAAAGGGATGTTCAAACTATTTCAAATTTTGTCAAATTTTTTAATCTATTTAAAAACTCAACTTGAAAAGACTCATGTACTCCCATTAGTTCCACTGAAGTTGTGCCGCGACTGTACTGCTGGGAATTTTATTCCTAAAAGTTACATTACTCATACAACCGCCTACTACCCATTGCATGAGTAATGGAACTCCTGGGAATAAAATTCCCAGCAGTCCAGTCGCGTAACAACTTCAGTGGAACTAATGGGAATATACGAAGGACAACTTGCAAGGTTTGGCAACAGCACTATTATTTGTACTTGTTAAATTGATTTTTACTTGCATTATACAATTTAAAATGGAAATACAGCTAACATGTCACAATATAGTTTCATCGATATACATCATAAAACGACACACAATATTATTGTTATATACCATGTTTCAAAATTTTTGGTCTGAGATCTATGGAACCGTGGAATACAAATAAAACATAACGCGTTCAAAAAGAACTAAAAACCGACTTGAACTGCCTTAAAAATGTTCACCCTTAGTGGTGAATTATCTGGGTACATACTTGGCTTTTGGTGATTTTCTCAAAAAGTACTCAATCAATTTCGATAAAATTTATATGGGACCACCTCTGATGTATGCTCTATTAAACAATAAATAATCATCAAAATTGGCAGAAGTATCGCGTAAAATATGTATGTATACACACAAAAACCATACAGTCGAATTAAGAACCTTCTCCTTTTTTGAAGTCGGTTGAAATAAAATCATTTAAAATAGTACAGCACGAAGTATAAACGAAATACACGTGTTTTATTGTGAAATGTACAGATTTACTTTGCGTATTTCTAAAATACAGCAAAAGTTTGATGTACTTCAGTTGAAAGAGGAGTCCCTTGCACATTGCACTTTCAAGGCATATTGTACGAGTAATAGTGAGAGGCTATGTTGGTAAGACCACGTGGCCACGTTCAAGGTTACATTGTTTTGTAGCTGTCCCTCTCCGAGCCCTATCCTACCCGAGGGCGTACGGTGAGACAGCATACACTACGCGAAGTTATCCACCCGTTATTTGGATGTTTCGTAGTCCAGGGATCATTTGAAGGATACAGTATATTATGTAACCATTTTTTTAATACAGTATACTAATGAAATTTCAGATGTCGGTAATTTTTCCAATTTTTTCTAAATTGATTCATACTCTTGTAAATCAGGTTCAAAGTTGGGGCTTTTTATTACCGAAAAATACCATACTTTGACGCCCTGTAACTCTGGAAGTATATATTTAAACGAAAATCTGACTCACCACCGACATAGATATTTGTTTCTAGATTGTGTCTTGAAAATTTCATAGATTTTCATAGCTTAATACTCAAAATATGACTGGACTACGTTTGTATGGGTGCTTTGACAACAGCATACCCTCTTAATCGAATTGAAGATGTGGAGACGATGACGATTGTATTTGTTAAAGCTGACCCACTCACCAATATCTTCAGCTTCATCGTTATTAACAATAAATTTCAACAGGTTGCAAACGCTCAATACGCTATTTAATATGCTAACGAACAATGTTGACACATGGGCATTTGTATAAGCACCTATAATATAAAGAATTGCAAAACGTAACGCTCTAGATCGAATCTGAATGCTCCCAAAGCCGTGGTTTCCTAGCAAAGTGTGCTGGCGACGTATCGCTGTCGTTTCTGTGCTCTTTGGATATTTCCCTTACGGAACTGTGAAGATTTCTTCGAAACAAATTAGGCAGTGAAAACATGCCGTACGAATAAGCCATGATTGAACTCATTGACATCACTAATAATACCATTCTGAATTGTTCTCTTCTGTCCATTTCAATCCTCTGTACTGAACGATTTCAGTAACGTGTCATTGTTACTGTTCGATATAACGGCGTCTAATTATTTCTGGTCAATTTCTGGTTAAAACAATTCCACAATTTCACAGCTTTATTTTGGCAGGTACGTCTATTTTCTAATGTCAAATTGAAAGATTACAGCACAGACTAATATATGTACCTGATTACAGCTTGAGAATCTCTTTAGAATAACAAAATACTAAAAAGTCGAGTGTATGGAACGTATTGGCTTTGAATTCTAGATTATGCTTGGATTTATAGCAGACAAAATGTATTTCGTAATTATTTATTATTTGCTGTATAGTAATGATAAACAGCAACGACACCTACAGCAATCACTAACACTTTGACCTTTGGATCCATAACATTAACAGTATTTATAAGATTTATAAATATTAATTAGGATAACAAAAAGAAATGATTGATGATATCTAAACCGTGTTAGAAAATAATCTAGTTGGCTATGTAATATGCAGCAGCGCGCTGTTTCCTTTGACTTGTAATAAGACTCCATTGCTAAAATAAAAATCACGTTTTAGGTTTATTTTGAAAGGCTTATTAATGCAGAACCACTTTCACGCTTTCACTGTAATAACCAACGGAAAGCTATATAAAATGATTAAGGACTGTTTATTTTAAACAGATAAAATATTAAGAATGTATTTCGATTGAAAATAATAAACTTATCTAGAAAGCCCAAGTGTCTGTCTAAAACGTACCCATGACGCTGGCATCATTGCCACGCTGGATGGCCAGGAAGATTCGTTGAGCTAAGTACGACCTGAAGCGGGGTGAGATACCTAGAATCCTGAAATTTGGCAAGAAGTAGTAGGAAGCCCCGCTCCTCCACATTAGACATACATACGTAGGTCTTACAGCATAAGTATAGGAATCTATAATTTTTTAAACCTTTATCACATTCAAATAGCTTTTCTATGTTTACAAACTTAACTTTGCGGTTAAAAACCATGCGTCGGGTATGTAATTCAACTGTAAAGTTGGTTCTTTAATCGGACTTACATTTCGGTAGAACATTGTTGAGTGCATACGAGTATTACCATACCCATTATTTATGATTTTCAGTATGTTAATTATTCATATTCTTTACGGAACCCCCGGTGAGCGATTCTGACTCGAAAATTACCGGTTTTATGTATAATGGATTTGCATTTGACGTTCATCTCATCTGATGGTATGTGATGACGAATCTGTCCTAAAGCGAATAAGGCCTCCATTGGGAATCGAACCCGGGACTTGCAGATTGTTAGTCCAAGCGTGTAGGCTTTAGGCCACGGTGGCCTAATGGAAAGTCCGACTTGGACTCATATAGATAATTTGTATTTATATTTTTTATATTAATTATTAATATTCCAGAAGAAAAAAAAACACATTTCTTTGGGTTGACTTTATTGCTGTGAAGTGGTTTCCTTAGTGTTTCTTCTTATCGCAATGACATTCCAAGGGTGGTACCGGTGGTTTTCCAGAGAATTTCGATTTGAAATCAGTACTCGTACTAATCCCCCTGAAACTATGTACAGCGCATATAGCCAAGGCCCCCACGAGTATTACCATTTGTATGAACGGGACTCTTGCGCGTTGATTGCTTCGGTGAGTCGCTATTCGCTCTTTGACCAACTGATCGAAGACCTTCTTAGGGGTGTAGTGCCAAAGTGTTGTTGGGCGACAATATTTGAAAAGGTTAGGATATGGAAACGGCATTTTGGCTAGAAAGTAATCGTCTATAATGCTAATGTTTGTCCGTATCAGCGATGTGTGATTGGTAGAATTTTATTTCTATATTTCTTTTTTAATTTAATCGTACATTTGGATGTGTTGCCATGCTGGTTTCTGTGCTACAATTGAATTCAGACTTAAAGCTCCGTAGCTTAGCAGGTCGATTCAGAGCCGTCTATGGTCACTGCTTGCATAATGGCCCATGGTTGGTTTCTGAAGAATAATTAAGAAAAGCCATTTATTACGAAACTAAAACACTGACAAATGAAAAATAACCGCCTCTGTGGCCTGATGCCTAAATAACTATCCGGAGGTCCCAGATTCGATGCCCTTGGAGTACCGATAGGAGATACTGAGTTTGGTTGGTGGTAGGGCATTTTCTATGTCCACCTGGCTAGCTACCACCGTGTTACCTACATCTGCCGCTAAACTGCAGTGTTTATAGCTCTGTTGTGTTTCGGTATGAAATTTAGCAGAGGTAGCGCCTCATTAGTTTTGAAGCTTCTTGGTGCGCACGCTTTCTTTCCAAAGGCCTTATCGTCACTTACTATCAGGTCAGATGAGCGCCAAGAGTTAACCCATCATATATATAAAAATGTGTCAATCATTGGCCATATTGTATGTATTGTGACGTAATCACACTGAAGCTTTAACCCCCTCAGTAGGCTAGTTTTGTTCAGTTGGCATGATAATCTGTGATCCCGGGTTCGCTTCCATGGTGCTGATGTGACATCAACTCAGTACGTCTGATTTCCTGCCGTTCATCTAGTTAATCGGTCATAAAAGCCTACTTGGGCTTCATTAGCTCGTATAATACAGTAACACCGAAACAATTCCTTAGAAACCGAAAGCTATTTAACCAACGAGTTGTGACGAATAAGCCTCTTAGAACAACACTCCTGGGTCCAAATAATGTAACCTATATTGGCAAGGGCTTATCCATCTCATCTTATAGTTGTATATGAGTTTCTCCGTATACTTTGTTGAAGATTTAGTCAATGTTCAATGACAAATTGAACATGTCACGTGTAATATAAGAAAGAAAAAAGTAAAGTAGGTATTTACCTTTTACATAAGGCAGTTCTCTGCAGCTAACTTGTTACGTGGATTGTGTCATGTTTTGCATTTGATCTTGTAATTCAATTTCTTTTTTCCATGGTCATGATTTGGAGGTGATGTGACGATAGCAGAATATGATGATATAATGATAAGCTGTTTAAACGTTTTTTAGGATCTGTATACAGTTAGTACATTTTACTTGTTTCAAATCGTGTTGTTATGTGTTATGTTTTACGCATGTTATGGAATCTTATTGAAATAAAAATAGTTAAATATGGCTGTCGGTCCAAGTCAGTCTTACAATTTGCTTACAATTCAATTCATAATATTTATGGCAACTACCAACTTCATGGTAATTCTGCCAAAATCTGATGTCCAAAGAGGCAACGTGAAAAAGGAAATAATCGGTTAGCCAAACCAAAGCCAGACACGCGATTCCCTTTGAGAGGACTAAAATAAAAAGGAGAAAATTACAAATTATTGTTATATATCATCGATATGTCTAGATATATGTCAACGAAATGTCAACGTACCAGAGTTCACCACAGAATAGTGATTACTTCCTCAGTGACTTTACTCGTGTGGTTCAGCGTAGAGCACATACATATATTAGTCTGTTGCATAGAGTTTTTAATTTTTTATGCACCTATGTCAGTCTGCAAGTGGTCTGCTACATATTATTTTCTTTGGTCTGCAATCAATCAAACGTATAATACGGCACTGACTAGACTTCTAGTCATCATCATTATCAGCCGGAAAACGTCCACATCTGTATGGCCTCCTTCATGGTATGCCTCATTGACCGGTACCTAGCCAACTGCATCCAGTGACTCCCGCGACTTTAACAAAGGGACGGCCCGGTATACTCTTCCTGGTACGTGGTTGTCACTCGAGAACCTTTACTCCCCACCGGTTATCGGTTCTTCGATCGATGTGTGCCCATTTCCGCTTCAGCTCATTGCCTCGTCGAGCAATTTCGGTGACATTAGTTCGTCTAAGGATTTCCTTATTGCGGGTGTTTATGTATTATAGTAAATTCTTCATCCAAGATGTAGGTTTATTAAATTTTCTCTGTGATTTGGGTGTTCTAAAGCTGGAGTCACATGCCGCAGGGCATTAATGCGATTGAAAATAAATAACATATATAGTATACTGTTTAATATTTGTTAACACAATTCAACATTTTGTTTTTGGCCAAAATTACTGTTATTGTCAAGCTTCCCTTCATTTTGTTTATCAGACTCCTGTAGCTCTGCAGATGTCCCGAATTGTGAGTATTGGCATAGAGAACCATAGAGCGGATGATCACTGCTTCCGAAGGCATACCTCACTCCAACGGCAGAAGCAACAGCCGTGCACAATAGTTGCAAAAATTGTGGTCTGTCTCTTTGACGGCCCAACTGCTCAGCTTTCTGTCTCCATTTCACCATCGACTGAAAGTCCTCCTTCTTTGTCTTATCCCAAAGACGCATTAGCTTCATTAACGGTACGCTAATTTTCATGATTGCGGACGATATGTTTAGTGTAGATAGAATCAGTAGAAATCCCTTTGAATTCTTACGTGGAACAGCAGGTATTATGGTTGTGTCAATGCTAAATTTGCCATTAAGTTCTTCTTTGTTTTTCTGAAAAGTAAATACGGTTTCGAAATGTGTTTCAAAATTTTCAGAACGCTGAACACCCGTGGAATGACGTTACGTCACGGTAATTGACGATAAGGCCGCTGGATGTTAAGCTCGCGCACTCAAGTTTCAATCTAATGAGGAGCTGGCTCTGCTACCTTTCATACCTGAACACGATGCTCTGACGGAATAATCGTTGTACTAAATAGATCGTCCGACGATAATACCAAGGACTCGTTGCGATACAGTACTCTCGTCCGTGGAGGTAGCGTCATAGCAACCATAGCCTGAATCCATAGCACTATTAAATCAGTCTTGTGTTCCGATTTTGCGTAACGGGAATCATTCAATCAAAATTACTTAAGAGGGAACAGCAGATAAAAAATTTCATATGAAATTAAGGGTTTGGGATATAGCTGTTTTCTCAACGAAACGTTAGCCAAATTCAATCATTTTGATCTTATTCTCTTTATCAAAGAATAATCTAGGCCCGTTGGTTTTGCTTTTTTCAATATTTTGTCTACAATTAGAATTATGGGCATCTCAAAACTCAAAATTTCAGAAAAAATTTCTTTCAACTTATGGTACTCATTATTTAGAGTAAACGTAACATTTTCAGAAAAAGCAAAACCAACGGGCCTAGATTATTCTTTGATAAAGAGAATAAGATCAAAATGATTGAATTTGGCTAACGTTTCGTTGAGAAAACAGCTATATCCCAAACCCTTAATTTCACGGCAAAACTAGGCAAATACCAAAAAAAGCTTCAACTGTCCTTCTCGCACAGTTCGGTTCGGGAGGCAGGGTACACTATATCACAACTATATACTGTGTATTATATGTATAAAAATAAAGTAAGCATGCATTAGTGATGTCAATAAGCTTTATCGATTTTTTCGACTAATAGTGGTGGGAAAAATATATCGATAGATACCCTTTCTCGAGCTATAATGGTTTTACCTGTTAGTTTTAATGTTTAGATTGATCTAAATAAACAAATATAAAGACAAATAATTCTAAGGAAATTTATTTTATCTCTAGAACAGAACATTTTCCCTGAAATTCTTAGTTGTTGTTACGTTTTGTTACGTGTAAATAATTAAATATGATTTATGAATAAGTGACTTATGTTTCAAATATTTTTTTAATGTTAAAGTTCGAGTCGGACTCGCATACAAAGGGTTCCGTACCACTGTAAAATATCTAAACAGAAAAAAAACACAGAAAAAACATAACATTTATTGCATGGACATCCGTTTATTTATAACTTTTTTAAAAGCTTTTTTATATTATTTTTTGTTATTTATTATTATTGAAAGTCTTGAGAGAGAACGAGAAGTTATATGGACATCGCATGTACAAATCGCTACGGAGACTATATGACCCGACACAGATATCCCGGAGATCAGCCAGCAAGAGCTTGAAATGGCTCTCCAACAACTCAAAAACCGGTCAAGAGCAAGTCGGACTCGTGCACCGAGGATTCCGTACAGAATATGAATTAATGACATACTGAAAATCATAAATAATAGGTATGGTAATATGCACCCAACAATGCTCTACCGAAAATGAAATTCTAAGCTAAATTACATATTACGAAGTTAAGTTTGTAAACATTAAAAAATCAATTTTACTGTGTTACAATTAAAAAATTCAGATTTATTCCTATGGTTGTGCTGTAAAACCTTTCTTCTTGCCAAATTTCAAGACATTAGGTCAACGGGAAATACCGTATAGATTTTGGGTTCATTGCATTTTGTACGGAAATGGTCTAAAATACAGCTATATCTTTTTATTGCGTTGACCTATAAGTTTCATTATTTGACAGATCTAAGGGACAGCAGACTGGAGTATTCGATATCACAGTGATCCTATAAGGATTCCTTTTTTCCTTTTGAGGTACTTAAAATATAATAGTATAATATGAAGTATGACAGTAGGAAATACGATAGATTTCGACGATATTATTATTCATGTCGACAAATAAAAACTTGAAATATTTTTTCCCAGTTATACATCTCATACACTTAAGACGGGATTTTTAACTCGTCTATTCTATTGTGTGAGGTGTCGTGAAATTACAGTTTTTTAACCGACTTCAAAAAAAGAGGTTATCAATGCGACCTGTATGTATGTAATATTTCCAGAACTGCCCAGTTTTCATATATGTTAGTCTATACCAGCTTCTAAAGAAGTGTGCCAAATTTCTAAAGTGTATGTTTGTTTGTCCTCGCATATATCCGGAACACACACACAAAAGAAAAACACACATAGGGTTCGTGGATTTCAACAAAGCATTCGACACACTCGAACATAGATTTATCTGGGACGCACTGGAAAAACAAGGCGTACATGCAAAATACATAAGAATACTGAAAAACATATACACAAAAAGCACCGCACAAGTGAAGCTAGAATCTACAGGCGAAGAATTTTCGATTGAGAGAGGGGTACGCCAGGGAGACCCAATTTTACCAAAAATATTTTCAGCTATCCTGGAAATGATATTCACAAATCTGGATTGGACGAATAAAGGACTAAATATAAATGGCAAAAAGCTGAGTCACCTACGCTTTGCAGACAACCTGATCTTAGTTTCGGAAAACCCGAAAACCCTACAGACAATGTTCCAACAGTTAGCGGAAGAGAGCGAGAAAGCAGGCCTGTCAACGAACTTAACGAAAACAAAAGTAATGTCAAATTCCTCACAAACAGAGCCCATAACAGTAAATAATGGAGAAATAGAGTATGTAGAAATGGACAAGACTAATAACTGAATGGCAACCACGAGATAGCAAAAGAAAAAGAGGCAGACAGACTAGAAGATGGGAGGACGACATCAGACAAGTGGCGGGTCCAACATGGACCCGCATAGCGAAAGATAGAATAGAGTGGAAATCCTTAGAGGAGGCCTATGTCGAAAGACAAGCTGAAATGTAGGAACTACCGGTTACTGATACTTAATATAAAAAGATAAGTAACGTATAAAGTAAGCATATTTTTAAGAAAATTAAAACAAAAAATTAGTTCAGCAATAAAGGCTATTTTATTTAATTTATTTTTTATATATCCGGAACTACAAGTTCGATTTAAATAATCCCTTTTTTGTTTACCTAGGTATTGTAAAACTTAGGGAAGACTGCAAGTTTCATCAAAATCGGTTCAGTAGTTTTTGAGACTGGGAATGTTAAGTGTGTATTTCGGCGTTGCAGTGCAGCAGAGCAAATTTAAAATTAATGTTTTAACTGTACTGTAATCTGTATGCCGAATAAATTATTTCTATTCTATTCTATTAGTTAAATGTTTGTTACCTCAGAGCTTTTCACTGGGTGAACCGATTTGGATGATTCTTTATTATTTGAAAGCTGATGCTTTCCATGTGGTCCCATTTCAATTTGGTCCGGTTCTTAGAATGGAATCCATGAGAAAACAATATACATCTTAAATTTTCCTTAATAAAAGTAGACTTTTAGGGCAGTTGAAGTCGGTTTCTAGTTCTTTTTGAACGCTTTAACTTGTTAGTCCTTAGACTCTAGCACTCTAGGTACTAAAACACCTCTAGGTCACCTAAAGTATCGTTGGAAGACGAACGTTCGGATATGGTGAAACTAAAAGGTTTCTTTGTTGACCGTAGAACCCTAAAATAGCAACGCCATAATTTATATTGTATTTATATGTGATAGGTACTTACTAGTCAATTATATCAAATACAACCACAGTATGTCGAGACTAAACCAATATGCGAACAATAATTTCTCAAAACGTAAAACAAGGGTTGACGCACGCTCACGTCAAGTTTATTATAATTTTGAAAAATACACTCTAGCCCAGGCGGAGGGGTAGCGACTATGCGCGGCTCGCAGGGGCCTCTTTGGGATGTTATGCAGCGTTATTTGTGTGAGTGAAAGCATGTGAAAGGCTGTATGTGTGCGTACCGAATCGCGACAGCAATAACATATTCAAATACCTACTATTCTACGGAGACTTTGCTTCATTGGCGTCTTAAGCCATAATCTTTTAAAATAGAATAGCTTGCTTTCATTGGCTTGAAATGAAAAAATTGTGTGCAAAAAGGAAAATTGGGATTCACTGTTAACGGCTCAATCACAGTTTCATATAAAAATTCTGTTGCCATAATTTTTAAAAATAGAATAGCTTGCTTTGTGCAGTAATTCTCCTAAAATTCTACTTCAGATTGTAATGTCACGAAATGAGTATCATTAACATACAACTTAGCGGAATCTCTCTCCGAATGCTTCCAATTCCAGCCTTCCTTATCGTCAGCTACCAGAATTGTCGCCAGTCGCGATAAATACAAAGTAAAAATACATTGGTCAAGAAGACTATCGGACAGAATCATCTTCGTTTTCTACTGTTTTTTTCCATGACTGTAGCCACACATGAAAATAGCGCTGACACAATCACAAGTATCTGTATGTCCTGCCGACTCATCCCATTTCAGACAATCTTATTTCAGAAATAACAAACTGCATTGCCTACTAGTTCTGATACGAGTATGTACAACATTTTCGTCAAATTTTTGAAAACAACTTTTTTGAGATCGCTGCGTCACTCTGTATCAAGATGGCTAGTGACCTTCTACTGACTAAAAAGATTGATACCATACCCACCCATCGATGTCATAGACAACTTTCCAGACCAGGTTCTACAAAAATGCCATAGATGGCACTTTCCAATGTATTTAATATTAAATAGTATATTATATAGGATTACTAACAGTTTTCATGGTTAAGAGGGAACAGCAGATAAAAAATTTCATATGAAATTAAGGGTTTGGGATATAGCTGTTTTCTCAACGAAACGTTAGCCAAATTCAATCATTTTGATCTTATTCTCTTTATCAAAGAATAATCTAGGCCCGTTGGTTTTGCTTTTTTCAATATTTTGTCTACAATTAGAATTATGGGCATCTCAAAACTCAAAATTTCAGAAAAAATTTCTTTCAACTTATGGTACTCATTATTTAGAGTAAACGTAACATTTTCAGAAAAAGCAAAACCAACGGGCCTAGATTATTCTTTGATAAAGAGAATAAGATCAAAATGATTGAATTTGGCTAACGTTTCGTTGAGAAAACAGCTATATCCCAAACCCTTAATTTCACGGCAAAACTAGGCAAATACCAAAAAAAGCTTCAACTGTCCTTCTCGCACAGTTCGGTTCGGGAGGCAGGGTACACTATATCACAACTATATACTGTGTATTATATGTATAAAAATAAAGTAAGCATGCATTAGTGATGTCAATAAGCTTTATCGATTTTTTCGACTAATAGTGGTGGGAAAAATATATCGATAGATACCCTTTCTCGAGCTATAATGGTTTTACCTGTTAGTTTTAATGTTTAGATTGATCTAAATAAACAAATATAAAGACAAATAATTCTAAGGAAATTTATTTTATCTCTAGAACAGAACATTTTCCCTGAAATTCTTAGTTGTTGTTACGTTTTGTTACGTGTAAATAATTAAATATGATTTATGAATAAGTGACTTATGTTTCAAATATTTTTTTAATGTTAAAGTTCGAGTCGGACTCGCATACAAAGGGTTCCGTACCACTGTAAAATATCTAAACAGAAAAAAAAACACAGAAAAAACATAACATTTATTGCATGGACATCCGTTTATTTATAACTTTTTTAAAAGCTTTTTTATATTATTTTTTGTTATTTATTATTATTGAAAGTCTTGAGAGAGAACGAGAAGTTATATGGACATCGCATGTACAAATCGCTACGGAGACTATATGACCCGACACAGATATCCCGGAGATCAGCCAGCAAGAGCTTGAAATGGCTCTCCAACAACTCAAAAACCGGTCAAGAGCAAGTCGGACTCGTGCACCGAGGATTCCGTACAGAATATGAATTAATGACATACTGAAAATCATAAATAATAGGTACGGTAATATGCACCCAACAATGCTCTACCGAAAATGAAATTCTAAGCTAAATTACATATTACGAAGTTAAGTTTGTAAACATTAAAAAATCAATTTTACTGTGTTACAATTAAAAAATTCAGATTTATTTCTATGGTTGTGCTGTAAAACCTTTCTTCTTGCCAAATTTCAAGACATTAGGTCAACGGGAAATACCGTATAGATTTTGGGTTCATTGCATTTTGTACGGAAATGGTCTAAAATACAGCTATATCTTTTTATTGCGTTGACCTATAAGTTTCATTATTTGACAGATCTAAGGGACAGCAAACTGGAGTATTCGATATCACAGTGATCCTATAAGGATTCCTTTTTTCCTTTTGAGGTACTTAAAATATAATAGTATAATATGAAGTATGACAGTAGGAAATACGATAGATTTCGACGATATTATTATTCATGTCGACAAATAAAAACTTGAAATATTTTTTCCCAGTTATACATCTCATACACTTAAGACGGGATTTTTAACTCGTCTATTCTATTGTGTGAGGTGTCGTGAAATTACAGTTTTTTAACCGACTTCAAAAAAAGAGGTTATCAATGCGACCTGTATGTATGTAATATTTCCAGAACTGCCCAGTTTTCATATATGTTAGTCTATACCAGCTTCTAAAGAAGTGTGCCAAATTTCTAAAGTGTATGTTTGTTTGTCCTCGCATATATCCGGAACACACACACAAAAGAAAAACACACATAGGGTTCGTGGATTTCAACAAAGCATTCGACACACTCGAACATAGATTTATCTGGGACGCACTGGAAAAACAAGGCGTACATGCAAAATACATAAGAATACTGAAAAACATATACACAAAAAGCACCGCACAAGTGAAGCTAGAATCTACAGGCGAAGAATTTTCGATTGAGAGAGGGGTACGCCAGGGAGACCCAATTTTACCAAAAATATTTTCAGCTATCCTGGAAATGATATTCACAAATCTGGATTGGACGAATAAAGGACTAAATATAAATGGCAAAAAGCTGAGTCACCTACGCTTTGCAGACAACCTGATCTTACTTTCGGAAAACCCGAAAACCCTACAGACAATGTTCCAACAGTTAGCGGAAGAGAACGAGAAAGCAGGCCTGTCAACGAACTTAACGAAAACAAAAGTAATGTCAAATTCCTCACAAACAGAGCCCATAACAGTAAATAATGGAGAAATAGAGTATATAGAAATGGACAAGACTAATAACTGAATGGCAACCACGAGATAGCAAAAGAAAAAGAGGCAGACAGACTAGAAGATGGGAGGACGACATCAGACAAGTGGCGGGTCCAACATGGACCCGCATAGCGAAAGATAGAATAGAGTGGAAATCCTTAGAGGAGGCCTATGTCGAAAGACAAGCTGAAATGTAGGAACGACCGGTTACTGATACTTAATATAAAAAGATAAGTAACGTATAAAGTAAGCATATTTTTAAGAAAATTGTAACAAAAAATTAGTTCAGCAATAAAGGCTATTTTATTTAATTTATTTTTTATATATCCGGAACTACAAGTTCGATTTAAATAATCCCTTTTTTGTTTACCTAGGTATTGTAAAACTTAGGGAAGACTGCAAGTTTCATCAAAATCGGTTCAGTAGTTTTTGAGACTGGGAATGTTAAGTGTGTATTTCGGCGTTGCAGTGCAGCAGAGCAAATTTAAAATTAATGTTTTAACTGTACTGTAATCTGTATGCCGAATAAATTATTTCTATTCTATTCTATTAGTTAAATGTTTGTTACCTCAGAGCTTTTCACTGGGTGAACCGATTTGGATGATTCTTTATTATTTGAAAGCTGATGCTTTCCATGTGGTCCCATTTCAATTTGGTCCGGTTCTTAGAATGGAATCCATGAGAAAACAATATACATATTAAATTTTCCTTAATAAAAGTAGACTTTTAGGGCAGTTGAAGTCGGTTTCTAGTTCTTTTTGAACGCTTTAACTTGTTAGTCCTTAGACTCTAGCACTCTAGGTACTAAAACACCTCTAGGTCACCTAAAGTATCGTTGGAAGACGAACGTTCGGATATGGTGAAACTAAAAGGTTTCTTTGTTGACCGTAGAACCCTAAAATAGCAACGCCATAATTTATATTGTATTTATATGTGATAGGTACTTACTAGTCAATTATATCAAATACAACCACAGTATGTCGAGACTAAACCAATATGCGAACAATAATTTCTCAAAACGTAAAACAAGGGTTGACGCACGCTCACGTCAAGTTTATTATAATTTTGAAAAATACACTCTAGCCCAGGCGGAGGGGTAGCGTCTATGCGCCGCGCGCAGGGGCCTCTTTGGGATGTTATGCAGCGTTATTTGTGTGAGTGAAAGCATGTGAAAGGCTGTATGTGTGCGTACCGAATCGCGACAGCAATAACATATTCAAATACCTACTATTCTACGGAGACTTTGCTTCATTGGCGTCTTAAGGGAGATTTTATTTTTGAGCTTCATTGCCTTCCTTTCACAGAGCCTCATATTGACTGAGAAGCCGTGTATCATACTCATTTTACAACATACTCGTATACATTTTTTAAATGTTCACCGTGTTATTGGATTGATGTTTATTTTATTTTAAAATATCGACAACAATGTTTTATGGTTGCATTCATGCAATCAAATCAAGTTCTATACCTCTATAACTAGAATTTAACAAGACATTCGTAAAATGTATAAAAAAGATAGGTATATTGATCCTTGTGGGAGTCCTCTCATAACCCGTATTTAAACTATTTTTTCTTTGAAATTTTCTACTATTATTTCCTCAAACTGACTTTTGAAAGGTATGACTTAAACAACATCAAGACAACACCCTGACTCCATAATGTTCCAGTTTACGTCGTTAAATGATGTGGTTAACTCTGTCAAAGGCCGCACAGGTGAAACGAACCACCACTTTCTTCTGATTAAATTAGTAAACTAAACGATCGAAACAGTTTAGTACTTCAATGTTTTTAAGTGAGCGATATTTTAGGACTATATTCAGCAGCAGTGAACGTTTTCCAGCTGTAGCTAGCTGTATGTAAAGAGGATTATAATAATAAAAGTATATTGTCGTGTCCGTAAGAGGTTTATTTTCCATTCATTTCATGTATTATTTTACCTCAAAGGGAGAGAATCTAGACTTTCAGATACAGTGCTTTTGATGTAAAAAACACCTCTCTCAACTTTATTAACGCGAGAATAGTGACTCTTTCAAAAACTGCCAATTACGAGGAGCAAATACTAGATCAGGTAAGAATTATCCCTGGTTATACGTATGTGTGCGTCAATTCCAATGCTATGCTGTATAGGGTACTTGTTTTTGCTAGTGTGTGAGTGGGACCCTGCGCAGGAGTGTCCGAGAGGTTAGCTCTCGCGGCCTTCACCAGAGATGCACTGGGACCGGTTCCGATTTATTGATCGAACTGTCGATTTTCTTTGATTGAACTTTGAAGGAACTTATTGAAATAAAGATGAGAGTACATAAAATGTATACACAGCAAAATTTCGAATAAAATAAAACGTAATTTTAAATTACAACTGGCTATATAAGTTTGATTTGAATTTGAAGAAGAAAAAAAGACGATTCACTAAAGCTACCACAACAAATGTTACATACGGTACAGTGCCATATTCCATTGTAAACTTCAATAGCACAACCATGGTTCGTGCTGTGTGATGACTAGAATAGAGTGGCGATTATGTAGAGCTTATTATATTTTTCAATAACAACTTTCAAGCTCGAGACCCAAGTCCGCACCGTGCCTCCTTGTAGTGGGAGAGCAAAACCTGTAGATACTGTTCGCTTACTTCGGGACGGTGTACCTGCTCGACCCGTCGTCCCTTTCACTCGCGCCGCGATACAACCTAAAACGAGATTCTCCGTTTCATTGAACCACTCTGGTATGCAAAGATTGATAGCTTATATGACCATTTGGTTTTGAAAGCGCCCAGAAATCACGCACGGTTAACTTTTCGCCGCCTGGCGTCCTTACGAACGGCCAGACGTTGCTTAGCTCTAAACTTTTAACAAAGCCTGTTTAGGCTTTACGAGGACTGTTCTGCGGTTCGGTTTTACATTTATAACGTAATATTTGTGGTATATCGATACTTTTGCTGTGTCGTACGTGTCTCGTTTGTTTAAAGTAAGTCAGTGAAGCCTTACCGATAGTCAGGCGGTCGCGTGTGTCGTGTGATATCGTGGTGTCTAGATGTGGTATTTTATTTGTGAGTTAAACTTTGAATAAACTGAATAGTCTGAAATCTGTAGAGTCGGTGTGTTGTGTTAGGAACTTTGTGTCAGTAAGCGGATGATGATTGTACAGAGATGGATCCTATGGCAACAGAGAGCGGACTAGTGGTGAATAATTTAAATCACGTCCGTAGTGACTCGCAGGTAAGACGCCGTTCGTTCATTCCGTAGGCATCGATGAGTCGTATCGGAACATGTTTGCCGTTGCATACTTGTAATAAGTGCAATGACTCTTTTAATATCATATTACATGTTGTTAGCTTTGGATTATTTAGCAGGAGTGAGTGAGTTGTTTGCCTTGGTACACTGTGCTGTTATTATCAAGTAGAAAAGTTTAGATGTCTCGGATGATAAATTAAGTTTGAGATTTACTGGATTGGTTGCAGTAAAGGGTTTGAATGTTACGTGCATTTTAAATAGAATTTGAAAGATCTTTCGGTTGGGGTGCACAAAAGGCGTTAAGGCGGGACTTAGTGTCTTTTTATGGTCTCGCGTGGTGTTTTTGTCAGATTATATTTACTAAGATGTTACTGCTTCAGTTCGACGTATCACCTAAGAGTAAGAAGTAAGTACAGTAAGATTTCATCTCTCTGTTAAGTTGCCTGCCACTTGTCCACGGGTCTCCAATGTTGTTTATATTGAGGGAAACCGAAGAAGTTTTCATTTCACGATTTTATGTCTCTTTAAAGTTTGTTATTAATCTTCCACGTTAAAAGGATTTCGTCATTTGCGCTCTAACTTTCGGAGCGGTCCAAAAAAGAGCCGATGGAATAGATCACTCATATAAAGGTGAGGTTTTTGTCAGACTGAGACCTATCCGAGATCGGTGGGGGTAAAACTTCACAATTTGACGTCACTGGTTCCCTAAAACCTGTTTCGCGCCAATTCGCAGCTGTCGGCAGGCGGTGCGGCCGGTTCGCCAATATTTTACCTTTTTTGAATTGTTCTTGGCCTCGGGCTCAGCGCACACCGCACAGCCTCTGAGATACACCGTTACCTCGTTTAATTACGGACGTCTTGTTTTCCTTCTTTTGTTTGTTTGTTCTATAGAAGAACCAGGAAGATACGAAGTGTCCACTTGTTGCGAAATTTCGTAGGAACTAATTTTAGACAACTATCCATAGCAACTAAGTTGTTTGTCATTATTTTACAGTAGCTACCCCTTTACAGCCCTTAGCTACGATAGAAGAATGGTGAAATAACAAAAGCAAAATTTGACATTACGATCTGTGATTACGATAGAATCGACATGAGTAATATTTGTATCCATTTTTGTACCACTAAATCTAACAGTGATCACCAATTTGACTAACAGTTTCACAAGTCATTTTATTGTTATTTGTAGCCTACAAAAAGATACAGTTTATAAACAGCATGATAAAACCTTTCATGCAATTCTGAGTCCAGATAAGTATAATTAAAGTTTAGATCAATGGTCCAGGTAAGACGTCCTTTGTGACCGCAACAGAGTTTTCGTAAAATGCCTCATGTATAACCTGTCTCGTGTTGGGGATGAGTCATACATAACATCAGGTTTCCCACGACAAACGTGGTCTTTTTGTTCATTGTTGATTTGTTTGAACACACATATTTTATGCAGGCGAAACCCCCTCTAATTGCAATTCTGAGGTCTTCTAAGTAACAACTACTAAATGACAATCAAATCTAAACCTTGAGCCACTAGATGAGAAGTTATTTTTAGTGAGCATGCACTTATGATTGACAATCGAGAAATGAAAGGTAGACCAAAAGGCCTTACATACCGTTCATAACAATTAGATCTCTGACGTCATATCATATTGTAGCAAGGAACTTTTAGTAGGTATTGAACGAGAAGGCTTGGACGACATTTGCTTGGCCAACGCCAAAGTTTTTCAGCAACTTTATCTCTTTCCAACGCTCATAAACATCGTTCGTTAGAACGAGAAGATAGTGTGCAGGTCCCGACGCCGCTTGCGCCGTTTCTTTACCGAATAGTGCGAATAGAGATACGCGGAAAAATGCGGTCCAGACCGTGACCAACGTTCTGCAAAGACCAAAGATAAGTGTTCCAATGCAATAAACCTTTAATCTGTTTACTTAACCAAGACGATTACTAGACGATACATGTCTCCAAACGAGTAATAACTATAAATTGACTATAAATATAAGTCTAATCCTTCCACGTTGTTATCTCCCTCCATTTCTAAGAAATGAGTCATATTCCAGTTTGCAACGATAGGCTATTGTTTGTAAGGAATTTCGACCGTTCCCTAGCAGACTATCTGAGTCCCTTCTAAGTAGACACTGATGAGTGATGTCTTTGAAACAACAAAACTGCACACAAGAATAGTCTCTTCATATAAATAGAAATACAAAATTTAAAAAAATCTTTACTACACGAAGTTTTGTTTGGAGTTCCGCAAGGCAGTATTCTAGGACCAAACTGCACTTTCTTTTTACTACCAACGACGTACTCTCGTAAACACAAAGTATAATTGTAATTACAGTGATATATGTGTCTATATTATCTGAATTTTTTCTTTCCTAATTAAAATTGTACTTGAAAAATGTTTTTGAAAAATTGATCGTTTATTGATTGTAATAGCATGGGCTTTGTTCTCGGTCGACATGACATTGCTATTCCACGTTGCAATATTGACTGTCATGGATATTTTTGCAACAGATCGACCTGGGTTTCAAGATTACATTTCGCTTAGAGTATTATTTTAATAATAAATAAGCTAAGTTTGCTAATGATTAATTGTTGTCATATTTATTTTATACTGTAGTTTATTTTTGTACTCTTTATTTACACATCCAAATCAATTTTTTCTATGAAAAAAACAACAACAAGTAACTAAGCTTGTAAATATTGGCGGACTTATCCCTCAATAGAGATTTTTTCCAGTCAGCTAAAGTGAGGTATGATATATTCAGGGTCAGAGTGTCGATATAATAACGAATCGAATATGAAAGTAAATATTTTGGTGGTTTTAAATTTTCTATTTTGTGATTATTATACTATGAATAAATACACGAGTTTAAGGCGCTCTTCGAGTGGTAATATTTTCTAGAGATTAAACTCTTACTAACGAGTAGCTAGTACTAAATATAGGAAGGAGTGTTGAATCAAACTCGAAATAGGTCAACTGCAAATACTTCCCGTCTCCTCGAAGTAAATGCGAACATCAAAATAGCACCTGAGAGCGGAATTCTGGTAACTTGCCTTTGCTTAAACATTATATTTGCTTGGAAATGAAATCCTAATGCGGTTTTTTAAATAGTATTATTATTATAATAATATCATGCATTAGTTAATTTATTGAACCGCTTAACCCAATAGTGAAACAATACTCATACAATAAGTGCCATAGCGTATAGTTTGGAGTTCAAATAAGACATATGATGAATGATATACTTACGTAGTGCTTTTGTACGTCCCATGATACCCCGGCTGGTCGTGAGATTTATCGCAACAGGCATTCTGGTGAACGGAAGATATGTCATTAAAATGACTAATAATAAAGAACATTGCTTTAATATAATTAATGCAGATGTGTTTCACAAATAATTAGGATCTATAGCTCAGTCGGGTAGAGCGTCAGTCCTTGAATAATCGAGGACTGGGTTCGATCCTTGCTCGTACCAGTGAGTTCCCATTTGTTATTTGGAATTAATGTACGAATGATACAAAGTATTTCCATTGGTTTTTCGGTGAAGGAAAACATAGTGAGGAAACCTGTACTGCACCTGTGGTGTGTGTGAAGTTTACCAATCCGCACTGGTTCCGCGTGGTGGACTATGGCCCGTACACTCTCTGTAGGAGAGTAGGCTGAGCCCCTGCAGTGGGGATATATATAGCTGTTGATGATGATCAATACATTAATTGTGTTGGCTTCGACAAAACTCTCTGAAGTCTCTGTTCGCCTTCAGACCCATTTAGGGCCTAGTATTGGGTTATGTATATGAAAGGCACCAATCTCCCGTGGTTGCCTTTGAAGGTGGCTCGAGGGAATTCAGGAGACGGGGAACAGTGTACCTGTTTCGTTTGAGTTTGAAGAAAATGCTTCACCTTCTGAGCGTTTAGAAATTGGGGACGAATGCAATTAATATACTGTACGTGTATTCGCGAATAGCGAACTGATTTATAATGTCATTTTGTACCTTTTTTCTCAGGAACTCGTAAAGGTATCAAGTTAAAATTAATATCAAATACTGAAATGTGCAGTCTCTTGGACCTTTGAAAAAATCAAGCTTCTAAGTCAACGCAATAAAATGATGCAGCCAAATAAACGAAGAAAGAATCAAAACCAATAGGGTACTTCCGATTGACCTAGAATCATGAAACTTGACCAGATGCAAGGTCTTACCGCAAAAGCATAGGAATAAACGCCTAAGTTTTAAATTTTTAGTTATATTTATACAACTTAAAATTTTACGATTACAAATTGTTAAAATGAATGTTTGAATGTTGATGTTGGTGAATATTAATGTTAATGCGTAAATAAAAATTGCTAGTTATTTTTAGCCAAGCGCTTATTCTTATAAAATATATTTTCCAGTGTGTTAATTATTCATATTCTGCACGGAACCCTCGGTGCGCGAGTCTGACTCGCACTAGGTCGTTTTTTATTATTATCAAATAGGGTATACCTTAAAAGTGGACACAACAGTGGTTAGTTTGGAAAGCAAGGTGGATGAATGGCGCAGACTTTGTGGGCGTGGTCGATTCCGTAGTTCGTTTTGAACGCGGTAATTATTGCTTTTGAAATCTTAGACCTACTGAAACTATGAACTTATTATACAAGGTGGTGCATTCCTAAAGCCACAGCACGGATAATCTAGATAATTCAAATACAGCTATATTTGCGTGCACCTAGTTTGTACGGGTCTTCAGAACCGTATTTTGCATATTTTCATTGATCGCTGGCCACCACCTAGATTCTTTTTTCTCGCACAATTTTCCATTGTTTTCACTTAACACACAACATTCTGTATTCAGTCAGTGACCAGCCAATAGCGGCGCGACGTAGCTCTCTCCACAGCTCGTTTTAATAAATAATGCAAATTCAACCATATTGTTTGCGATTTCTAAACGAAAACGAAAATATACGATAAATAAGGTTTTTAAAGAAAGTTATCACGAAATTTCGACTTCGAATTCTTATGCGCTAACTGGAAAAAATACCAGAATAAAAACTTAAATCCGAATATTACAAGAAACTTCTATTACTATATACTTTATACAAATAAGATAGTGTGAATGTGACAAAGTTCAAAAGTAGGTACATATTTTTGTAATCGAGTGTACACGCATAGAACACAGGTTGCTAAAATCATAACGCTCCTTTTGGCTTCGACGAATTTGATAGTAATGATATTACTTTTTAAGCAGTTGGATAACATTGTCAATTTTCTCACAACAGTGCTATTAACACTTCTGTCTAGCGGCAGACTTAGGTAACATGGCGGTAGCTAGTCAATCGGAGAAAATGCCCTACCACCAACCAAACCGAGTACCTATAGGTAACCCCACTAGGAATCGAACCCGAGGCCTGTTGTGATCCTCAAACCGCCTGCCCCTCATGTTGAAACATGTTTGCTATTGCAATTTATGATGGAAACTCATGTTCAGCAGTGGACAAAGCCAGCTGATGTTAGTGTCTTCTACCAAGCAATTTGTCTGAGTAGATATAAATAAACAAACCTTCTCTTCGCTTCACTCGAAATCTTGCCTAAACTCGTAAAAAATAGAAACTAGAATTTTCTCGAACGCCGTTACACTGACAAAACGAATGAATCATCACCCACAGTTTGTTAAATTCGTCAAACTCGTTGAAACCAATTCCGATATTGCAAATGTATTTTATAAGAATTGATCGTTTACTCTTAAATACAAATAGCAATTAGCCTAGACCTTTTAAGAAGATTATATATGGAAACTTGAGTACGAGTACAATTACAAATGTACGGGTTCCATATCTCAGCACGCAGATAATTCCTACCGAAACAAACCTAAAAACAAATTGCAAACTTACCGCGTAATGACAGCCGTTTTCTCAGGAACAACTCTCGCTGCTTTCTTTCACCGACCGGTTGTTTGGGAACCAGATAACTGTCAATGGACATAATCTTAACCATCTAGGGTAGTCACATTAACATCAACAGCCTTTATATGTCCCCACGGCAGGGACTCAGGCCTACTCTCCTACAGAGAGTGTATGGGACATAGTCCACCACGCGGGCCCAGTGCGGATTGGTAGGCCGATGACGGTAGAACAGTCGGAAATAGAAAATGCCACCAACAATTTCTAGTTTTCTGATTTGTTGAATTATTACAGCTACCGTCATTGGCCTTGTTTGTTTCTAACGAACATTTTAAATCTTTTAGACTTTTACTTTCATGCCAACCGTTCCCAGCGAGCGCACCCGACCGACCATGTCCAGTTTAATATTCATAACGACTGTAGATTGCCACAAACTTGACATGAAAATGACCTCTACTCTTACGTCACGCAACGAAACCAAGAGTTTAGTCCGTTTTCAAAACAGATACAAACCATTTTAAGAGGACCGTAACAAATTTACTACTATAGTTTGTTTTTAACCATTAAATTTAGAATTCCTTAGCAAATAAAAGTAAATAGAAATCTTCTAGACCAACGGTACAACGTCATCATCATGCGAGACTAGGAGCATTATGCGAGAATGAGACCCAAAGAATATATTTAAAACGTAGTGATTATATGCTCCTAGGAATATATGAGATCCCAGATTATATATCTGTTGTCGATATCTCTAGTTTCCTAGGTAATAAGAATCAATATCGAATGACGTTAGCAAATACATCCTTGAACCGTGAGGCTTTAAGAAGAAAGGAGATTGGTCCTGAGTGAATTGCACCTCTGATCACATCATAGTGAGTGTTTGTACTCATACACACAATTTTTATCGTGCTTAAAGTATGGTGAAATCAAAAATGTCGCATTGACTAACTTCTAAATAAGTACGCATATTTTGCTATAAAAAAAGTCAAGCATTATTAAATAATAATAATTCATGACTCAAAAGTTAATACAAAATGAAAAAAAAAGAACGGATTTAGTCATTTGAAGTAAAGATTTAAATTTACTCCGAAAAACTTTGAGAAATTACTGTGAGAAAACGTGAGACATCGAAAATTTGAAATTCACGTCATGCTTGTATTGCGATGAGAAAAAAAACAATAGACAGCATCCATCACGCGCGATCAAAGTCGTGACGAAACAACCGTATCGTGCTTTGAGCAATCAAATTTTAGAACAAAGCGTTTATCACATCGTGAATAAAAGCTATATCTGTGTAAATATTTTTTTCTAGGTATTTTTTTCTTCCGTATCGGCCATAACGTTTTGCGTTTGGTTTCCCTAGAACTGAATACAAATAAAGTGGGCGTCCTATTTAATCTATTTCATAATGATTTCGTCACAGACATATGATTGAAACCAGATATCCTCATGACAGACTTTTTAAATTGGCTTTATCGCTCGATGATTGTCCGATCAGATGTCCTACGATGATTTTGTTTCATTTCAGTAACTATTTAGCGTTCTAGATAGGTTTAGGCATGGTTTACCACAGATCTGCTTCCGGCAGTACAAGATGTCCATAAATTGTATTGAAGCTGAGTCCAGTTTCGCTCTCGAAACCGAATCTTAAAGATTTCGGCTCCGCTGATTTAAACCGAGTCTTTCGCAGAGTTCGAGCTCGAATCGATGCCCGAACCTGCTGATCATCCGAACTTTACCCGAGACGACCCTAACGGACTCGATAGTCAAACCAGCACCAGGAAATGTACAGTACCATTACCGAGTCGTTTCAGTGCTACGATCTGGATTTAGGACACGCCTAGGGCATTAACCAAAATCCTTTTGGTAAGATCGATGTTATTGTAGCTTAATATCCTCTTAAGTTGTTCTGCTTTCATCTCAACATCTCATCGCTAAGCGAGAGAGATCACATCATCATTCTCTAAGCGCCTTTCACGTATCCTTCTCAATTGACTTACTTGACTTGACTTATCAGCCCGTGTATCTCCACTGCTGAAAATAGGCCTCTCCCAACGTGCGCCACTCCTGCCGGTCCTCAGTCATCCTCATCCAGTCGCTTCTCGCGATCAGACCCCGGTCCGAGGTCTCCCCTCTAGAATATTTCTGCTCCATCGACCGTCTGTTTGTTGACAGATGTGGCCTGCCCGTTGCCACTTCAGCTTGTTTATTCAAGTAGCTATGTCACCTTTGTACGTCGGCGGATTTCATCATTCCTGATTTTGTCGCGCAAGGATATTCCAAGCATAGCCCTCTCCATCGCTCGCTGTGCAACTTTAAATCGGTAGACAAGCCCCTATGTTCTACTCAGTTAAAAACCCTAAGGAAAATAATAGGGGTGCATGTCCGCCAAGGTAACTCTCGCCCATGTGTTCACGGCCTGCAGCAGCGTGGCCACACAACAGGCAATGGTCCTAAACAATCCAGGTTCATCCAGGAGGCGTGCAGGGACAGCAAGTGCCTTGTACACTTTTGGGAGGAGGTCGGCTGGCTATCTAGACTAGCTGGCTCCCACTTCCACTCACGCACAATGGCCAATGCATGTCTGAGTGCAGAAGCCGACGAAGAAACAAATAAACAAACAAAAACACATCTGTCAGCAAACTATATATATTTAAGTCTATCTATAAAAAGCAATAAGGTTTATGACAGAAACGAGCTTATACTGAGTGCTTATACTAATGTTATACTCGTACTCATCCAGTGCACAACGTGCTGAACAAAATTATAGCATCGATTGCGGTTGAGTAGAATTCGATTTATTTTTCCATTATTTTATCATCTCATGTCATGTCACCTTGACATATAAAAAACTTGCTGTTAGTTAAGAGATAGCCTAATTTCAAGTTCGTCGCTTTTATGTCCCAGATGTTTGAAAAACGCCGTTGCTAAGTTGGTGCCATGCATGTTTAGTCAATACGGTTTTGGATTCGTTTCGCGGCATACAGCTATAGTCCGCCCGCTAACTTCTGGGTAAACAAACTTTACATTTGAAATAGCAGTACTTACTTACTCGTATGGTGTACGCACTTGAACGACAATTAACCGACCAGTTCAAGAAAGCCTGAATTCCAAGCGCGATTTTATGGGACGAAGTCATTCTAATTTGGTATTGTTGGCGATTCGCTTCAATTTCATATGTAAGAAGGCGCGGTTGAAGTTAGACGCCTTCGACACTTGGAGTTTCAATTGCAGAATTTAAATTTAGCTGACATAATGATGTGAAGTTATTTTCTATGTGAACTGTGAAGTTTTGTTCTTGCGCAAACTTTGTTGAAATAAAAGTGGAAGGAGAAGTCATGAAACTGGATAATTTTGGATTCGAAACGTTGCAGGTCTGATGTTCCTTTTTAGTATACCGACTATATCAATTACTCGATTACTAATCAACATCAACATAAGCGTCTGTATTAATTCTGTGGAATAAGACAGCAACGACAATACTTTTAAAGTTGGTACTTATATGATTTCGCTGACAAAAGTTTAATACAACATTTATGCTACCGTAATCTTTTAAAATAGGATAGCTAGTAATCTGAAGTATTTATCTAAAATAACGACATCAATTATAATGTCGCAAAATTTAGATTATTGGTAAAACTCCATCTAGGGACCATTAGGAGCGTAACGGCCTATTTTAGCTGACCTTAAAGTTGTACGACATTGATATCCATTTTATCAACACTATAATTCTATCTCCTATTTCAGAATAAAGACTTATTCTATTTTAAAAGATTATGGTAACAAAAAGCATTCTAAGATATTAACAGTGTTGTTGTTTTAGTTATTTTAAAGTTTACTTTCAAACTTAAACGTGGAGCAGTTCTACAATAACATCCCGCCAATGTTAATAAACTCATACAATTGTTTATGTAACAGACATCTCACGTTTTCTGCTCTCATTAACATGTTAATGACAATTACGCGTAATTGTTAATATACTGAATTAGTTAACGGTTTAGAAAACTCAAGAGAAAGTACATAACGCTTAAATATGCAGTATTTCTACTGCAACTCGTTCAAGATGAGTGAATATGTTATAAAAAGATTTTGCTTTAGCTTACTTGCAACACTGTTTGTCTTGTCTTTTTCAGATTTTCATTTACCACTTAAGGGTCCATAGAGCCACAGAGGCATATCATTCACACTTTTCTAAATTCCTCCGCAATTACACAATAATTCCAAAAATCTAGCAGTGCTTTTCTCAAGTTATTACTGGTTTACAGTTTATCGATAAACGAATTTATATGTCGATTGGTGCAGTTGCTATAAATAAAACATTTAACAATGACCACTTCAGTTGGTTCAATTTCTAATAACTACACTAAATCAAAATATTAATCAATGATGACTCGATATAACAAGCACCAGCAATGGCTACAAAAGTACGGCTTGGATTTTGAATTATTCTATAAATGAGGAGAAATTTAAAACAGAACGAACGAGGGCGCCGTTGCGCTCAATGGACCCTAATAAAACTGTAGCATTGGGTATACTATTCTACCTATACATATTTTTTGTTCGGCTCTAATTTATCAGTCCCAATGAATTGACGTATGTTAATTGATTATTTAACAACAGCTGTACAAACATATCTGTTGTGAATCACAGAACTGAGTGAATGTTACGCATACCCCTGATAAATGCGTGCTCAGATAGTTATGATAAATAACATTTTGTTTGGAACAGAAGTTACTTCCGATACCAAACAAGTTGAAGTAACATTCGACTTATGCCAAGCAATAAGTATTTAACTTATGTATATTTATTTACGGGCATCAAAATCAACGGCGACTACATCACTCACCTTCGATTTGCCGATGACATAGTCATAACGGCAGAATTCTTGGAGGATCTAAACGCAGTGCTCAATGACCTAAACAGAGTTTCCCAAGAGGTAGATTTGAAAATGAATATGGACAAGAAAACCATGTCAAATGTTCATGTTGCACCTATGGTGATTGTGAATGTGATTGGGAACACTACCATCGAAGTTGTAGACGAGTATGTATACCTAGGACAGAACGTTCAACTAGGTAGGTCCAACTTCGACAAAGAGGTCAACCGAAGAATCCAACTCGGCTGGGCAGCGTTCGGGAAATTACGGCATATCTTCTCGTCCAAAATACCTCACCGTCTAAAGACAAGTCATAAAACAACTTTTCCTTTACTGATGGTCGAATAACCAAGCTCAAAGTTACTCAGCGAGCTGTGGAACGAGCTATGCTCGGAATTTCTTTACATGATAAAATCTGGAACGAGGAAATCCTTAGACGAACTAAGATCACGGACATAGCTCGACGAGTCACTGGATGAGCAGGCCTCATCGCTAGAAGAACTAATAAGCAATGGGGAGTAAGGGTTCTAGAGTAGCGACCACGTGTCGGGAGACGTACGAGTATACCGGGCCGCCTACTAAATCGACGACCTAGTAAAGGATTGGATTTAAAAAATGTTTATTACGTAACTTTTACAGTAGACTACTACTTATTTACTTTGAAACGAACGTTAATAAATACAGTGGAAACACTGAAATTACAAAGCATACTTTCTTGAATGAATGGTAATACTCAATCAACCTTCGAACTAAGCACCAGCCTGCTGACACTTGGCTTTTAGTATATTTATAAGTGTTTAGGTTCTTTGATAAATGCACGTCGTACGAAACCAATGCAATCATCGCCGGTGTATGGTTACCTACATTCAGTACGGAATGCATTGTGACATCACATAAAAACGTACAAGTGCAAAACATCCAAGGTCGTTGATATCCAGCATACAATAGATAATCTAATAAATTATAACACTATGTAATGATTCCCTAACGTGGAGATCTTTTTCGGGTTCCGTACCTCATAAGGAAAAAAGGAACTCACTTGGTGATCCGTCTGCCTGTGCCAAGACCCTTTTTCTCAGGTACGCGTGAAGGTTAAAATTGTAATTAAAATCATTTGATATATGATTGATACTGAAGTCTGTAACCCTCCTCAAAAATCCTTCTCGGTCCTAGATTTGCAACATGTTGATTTCTCGTCACTAAAGATAAAAAATAAGTTTATTTTCATCGAACATATGATGACAGTCAGAACATTTCAGTTTCTCACTTTCCACCTTTAGAGGCATGCGAATGTTTTGAATTGTTAAATATTTTACCAACATGGTTTGAATTTATGTGACTATTTACAGAACTATGCATATTTATTTTAATACTACCATTACTTTGTGACGAATTTAATTATTGTTATATGCTATACATTTGATGCTTAAACCATCATCTTCTCAACTGCTATCCAGCGATTCTTTACCTTTTTTATAAGAGCCAATTTACGCTCGAGCAAGATTATCGTTAGTACTCTTATATACCTCGAAATCTTATTGTAAACCCTTATTGACATAACATAACAATTGTTTTTGTTTTTGTTTTTTGTAGACGGCAGATCGTAACAGTGGCTGGGAAACACACAGGGTTCGCTTGAACCGCGTCCCCGGCTATGGTTTCGGGATAGCAGTGTCCGGTGGAAGGGACAACCCTCACTTCGCTAGTGGAGACCCTTCCATAGCAGTCTCAGACGTCCTGAGAGGTGGCCCTGCTGAAGATAAGCTGCAGTACGTATATTCTAATAGACCACGTGTTTTATGTATTTGTATAGTCTTTTTTTTTCATAAACTGCTAAGCGAAAGCTTTTCGCTTGCGCGAAACGTTTTGCGATGGTTAAGCGAAGTAAATTTTAAGTAAATGCGAATTAAAAAGTTATTGCAAAGCTAACCGCTTACCTATCAATATTAACATGTCTATCATACTCTTAATTTTCAAGTCATGTTTAAATAACTTACTTTATTAGGATCATTTTGTTAATTTTATGAATTTTGGAAGTTTTACGTATTTACTACGCTCGTCAAACGAATTGTTTGGTGGTCACAGTTCTATCATGGTAGTATACAACTCTAAACACTTTCCCATTTTTTGTTACTTTATTATTTCCGAAATCTACCGGAAAGAATGTGTTGACCATATCGTGTTTCGAAGGATGTTGATAGCGTACTTTAATACTATTCGATATTCAAAACTTGTTTCAACATTTGAATATACTTACAAAATTCTTCGTCTTCAAATTACATTCCTCAAATTACAGTAATTAGCTGAGCGCTTCATTTACTACATAAACGCAATATGTCCTGTCAAAACATTTATTTTGTTAATTTAAAAAGTTGCACTGTATGCGAAAGTTTTGTGACTAGTAATTAATACTGACTCTATGTAAACAGAAATGGGTGTTATTTTCGCAAAGCATCGTCGTGGTTAAGGCAATGAAAGGCATAGCCCCTCTATTTATTGAAGATTTTCATACGCATATACCTACCATATACTAAATTGATGTCTGTGTAGTCGCAGAGGTTGGCAGTGCGATTCTTCTCCACACTGATATTAGTGTGGTTGCAGAAACAGTTGGCAGAGGCGGCAATGCCAATTTTCTCCATACTGATGTATGTGTTGTTGCAGAAGTGGTAATGCTATCTTTTACCGAACTGATGTCAGTGTGGCTATAGAAGCAGTAGTCCAATATTTCACCGCATTGATGTGTGGTAGCAGAGGTGGTAGTGCAATCCTTCACCGCTCTGATGTCTGTGTGGTTGCAGAGTGAACGACAGGATACTGTCCGTAAACGGCGTGCCGTTGGAGAATGTGGAGTATGCGCGCGCAGTGCAAGTGTTGCGCGACTCCGGCGCCGCGGTGTCGCTCGTGGTGCGGCGACGTGCGCCCGCACCGCCCCCCACCGCCCCCACCACCATCAAGGTGGCCCTGTCCAGGAACGGGAAGAAAGAAGGTAGAAAAACCTTTCGGCAATCACTTTATTTTAATTTGTTTAAATGAATTTGTAATGTACTTTGCATAAACTCACTTGTTGGTAAGTGACGATAAGGCCGTTGATCGAAAGCATGCTTACTCAGAAGCCTCATGTGAATGAGATTGAATGAATTGATTCATAACGGATCAACATTCTATTTTCGATTATTTACTTTATTGCATAAATAATTGAGTGAACCAATTTAACTCATCAATAAATAAATTGAATTGAAGACTGTTATACCCTCTTTACTGATTCTAGACTTTGGAATCGTTCTCGGCTGTAAGCTTTATGTGAAAGAACTGACAATGAGAGCCCGAGAGCAGCTAAACCAAGCCGGGCAGGGGCTCTGCGAGGGAGATGTAGTGACTCGCATCAACAATACCCCCGTCACTGACGCCATGAACCTCAAGGAGGCAAGGAAACTCATCGAATCCTGCAAGGAACGACTTAACTTGGTCGTCACTAGGGAACTCATCAGAGAAGAGACCGTTACCAACGGGAATTATCAGAATAATTACAACAGCTTAGGTAAGTTGGTTTTAAATTGTGTTTTAACCACAAAGGACAATACTCATGCAAAATAGCCAAAACATGGCGTAGTACGGAAACTGCCCAGACAACAACAACAATAAAGGATGCACCTGAACAAAACATTTGATCTACGACTGACCTTTGTAATCAAAGTTTCTCTATGAAAATTTTCCCCATTCCCGCCTCTGTAACCAATCACTATATTTAAATTTCTTTGATACAATCTCTATGAATTGGGTCGAATCTTGAAATCGGTCATTCATCCGACAGAGGCGGCGCTGCACAACGTGTACACAGGTGGTGAGGCGATATCATCCGCGTACTCTAGCAGCGGACAAAACTTGTACGTGGCGGCGCCCGTGCGAGGCGGGGACGGACGACGAGGGCCGATGTCGCACGAAGCCTTAGACCAACCCCCCAGGCCACCGCCGCCCAGGAATGACGGTAATCTACAAGCTGGAGGACAGCTTACTATTTAAACATCGACCAGATTGCAAAATAATTAACGCGTTCAAAAAGAACTAGAAACCCACTTCAACTGCCCTAGAAGTCAACAGCATTCATCATCTAAAATTCATTTGTTGTGCTGTTTCAAGTGCTGAATCAATTTCGATAATATTTATATGGGACCACCTTTGAAGTACGTTCTATCACACAAAAAAGAGTCATCGAAATCGATTTACATTTGGTGGACTTATCACGTAACATACATACAAAAAAATATAGTGAATTGAGACCCCCTCCTTTTTAAAGTCTATAGAAAAATGTACTTTTTGAAAATGGTACGCAATCGGGGTAGATGAAACACTAGTGTCAAATTCGAAACCGAGCCACAGGCGAGGTTTTTAATAGCAGGACACAATTGTCTCATTATCGTAGGTCTGTACAGTTCCGAAACTAGAACATGGCTAGATATCTATTGCAAAAGAGCAAAGTTCTAACATTATCATTTAAAATCGGTCTTAACCCGCTTATTAATTTTAATAAAATAAAATTGACTTGCTAGATTTGTTTACATTCATAGTTAGATAAAGCATGTAAAATAGTCTCACAAAAATTCTGAAATGCGATTTCAACTCGCTCTCGCGCGATTTTCCGCATAAGTTTCTGAGTGGATGCCCATTTTTAATAACTTTTTTCGAAGTTTAGTAATTACTGAGATAATCAACTGAGACTGACGGACTGTGACTGACGGATAGACAGACACAAGAGTGAGCTTTTAAAGGTAGTAAAGTGCCTAAAAGTGTGAGCTTATTAAGTTTTTACTTTCAGACTACTACAGCAGCAGAAGACAGTTGTTTGAAGAGGATGGAATGTCTAATCAGAGGAGCAAACCGCCGTAAGTCTTATTATCTTGACTAAACTACTTATTATCTTGATTCCTCTGGGTGAGCACGCTACAACCTTCAAGATTCAGGTAATGGTTCTATGTGGTTGACGTCCATTCTGCAATAATCAAAAAATGTACACAAATATCATTATATAGAAACAAGACAGACCGACGCTATTATAATCGACTTTAAAGTCCACTCTTGGAGACGAGCCTCCCGCATAGATCGCCACGACCAAATTTATGTCAGAGGATTTGCCATGATCACCAAACTAGGTAGGCGGATTGGTGATCGCAGTCTGATGTTGTTGTTACACAGATAGATTCAACTGCCCATCTCTCGAATCGATTTTGCATAGTCGCCTTTTGTTTACCCGCGGGATGACATAGGGTGGTCTTAATCTGAGATCACATTGCACACAATAAAAAGATACCGCTCAGAATGCAGAATCAGAGCTAATCTAAGACGTAGATCTTGCACTTACTGAAACTATAATGATTTGTAAAATGATATGGATGGTTTGTTAATAAGTTTTTGGATTTTTTCCCAGGAGTGAGCCGAGGCTGATAAGCTTCCAGAAGGAGGGCTCTGTAGGGCTGCGACTTTGCGGAGGGAATCGTTCGGGGGTGTTTGTATCGGGCGTGCAGCCAACTAGCCCTGCTGCCCTTCAAGGGTTGCAGCCGGCTGACAAGATACTCAAGGTGAATATGACAAAGGTTATACTGCGCCTGCTCGGAAAGTACTTCATTACTTATTGAAAAACAAGCTAGAATATACGTTATTTATTAAGAGGGCGGAAAACCTACATGAAAATACATTGGTAACATGCTAGTTTTTTAAAAACAAAAAGTATTGATACTGGCCACTTACATTATAAACAAAGTTAGCAATATTACAAGCTACTCAAACTGTTATCTAGGAGTGACGTTGATGATTCGAACTCGTAGTAACTAATCTGTGATTCGTTTATATCTATTTTTTTCGTAGGAGTAGTATAAAAGAAAGTGCGATCTCCACCTCATGCGCTTCTATATAGGCTTCAAAGTTCAAACCATAAATAATATCCTTTCTCAAACATACACTCGTTGGTCACTTTCTTCCCTCGGTCCACAATGTACTATTTACTAGTTTTAGAGCAAAATAGCCTATTCTATATGGTTATGGCTATCATTTATTATGGCAATTAATATGTTTGGCATTTTGGAAATTAGATTCATGTATCACAGATTGGTAAACAGAACTTCTCAATCTGTTTCAATGAACGCTGCTAAACGTATTGTCCAACTCAGTTGTCATTTGTCATGAGTCGGTGCCAAGTCTCTTGACTCTATGTTCTCGCCATGAGTCAACTAAAGCTCGAAGCAAAGTTATTAATATCCCTAGTGGTAAGTGATAACATATATGTCGCAGTTAGATTGCCTAATCAGCTGTTTTATAAACGTTAGCTGTTTCACTGTTACAGCTCTGTTATGTAAATCAGTTCAACGACGCGAACAGGTGAAATTGAATGAACGTTTTGCATTCATCAATGCAACGGATCAATGATTAGCGATTGTGTATAACAGCGTGAACTGAAACGTCGAATTGTAAAATGTAAGGTCTAAATTTTGTCGTTAGTGGTGATATTGTTTGTTACTGCAGATTTCCATTCTGCATAACCTCTTAACAAGGGTAGCATGGGTTTTGTCAAATGCAACACAATGACAAGCCAGCTAAACACTGTGCAGCTGTTTTAAACAGCTCATTAAGCAATCCACCTGCGACATATGTCTTTAGTTTATTAATTGACGAATTTTATGGATTATTCTTACATGTAAGGTATATATCTGTTGGTGTAGGATTTATAGGTAAAATAATCAATAAACAACCTTCTTTTCTTCTTCTCACAGTGAGAGGTGTTTAACCATAAATCAATGTGTTGTACAGGTGAACGACATGGAGATGAAGGGAGTGACACGCGAGGAGGCGGTGCTGTTCCTCCTCAGCTTGCAGGAGCGTATAGATCTCATTGTGCAGCATTCGCCGGAGGAATACAACTCAGTGGCCAGCGGGCAGATGCGTGAGTTCACGTCAATACCTTCCACCAGGCGTGGTCCGTTCCCTAGGCACTTCACAATCTACCTCTTTCATGGATCGCCTCCTTGAACTGTAATTCTTCACCTGTGGGGGTATGTGATGGTACTTGGTTTGCTTGGTGGTAGAGCATATTTAATGTCCACGTGGATAACTACCACCATTTTACCTAAGTCTACCGCCAAACAGCAGTGTTAATCGTGTTCCGGTATGAAAGGTAGTAGAGCCTGCTCCTCATTAGCTTGCGACTTCTGGATGTGCATGCTTACTATTATCATCAGGCGAGATTCAGACCAAGTGGAGAGCCATTATACATCTTAAATCAATGTTGCGTTCCACAGCGGGCGATTCGTTCCACATAAAGACCCACTTCCACTACACGGAGCCGATCGATGGAGAGATGTCATTCAGATGCGGAGACGTGTTTCATGTTGTCGACACCCTACACAACGGCACTGTTGGCGCTTGGCAGGTTTATAGAATAGGTGAGTAATACGCGGTAAAGATGAGCTCGGAAAACAAAATGAAGACACAATTTTATCTGCACGATAAAAGTTTCGATAAAATCCAGGAGGACCAGACCAGCTGAATTTGTGCAGTAATTATCTAAAAAATAAGACATCAGAATATGTCGAGAAATTAGTATCATTACCATATAAACTCATAGTGAATCAGAATTTTCATCGGTCGCTAACACGCTGATGTGACCTCGACCAGTCTAGTACCTAATTGAGCCGTAGTTGGACATATGTTCATTGAAGGACTTAGTTAAAACAATGTTTACACAGTCGATTTGTAGTCTAAAGACTAGCTATGTAATCTTTTGTCTTAAGCCGCCTATACGTAAACGCGGGGGCTTAGGAAGCCTTGTGGTAGATGAGATGTATCAGATCATTTCGGGATATAGATTTCGTTTTCTGCTACATTATTGTATTATTCTAATAGTTTAATTAATAAACGCTTATGTCATCTCAGGACGCAACAATCAAGAGGTCCAGAAAGGCACGATACCGAACAAGGCTCGTGCTGAAGAGCTGGCGACGGCACAGTTCAACGCGACCAAAAAGGAAATGTCGGGTAACGATGGGAAACACAACTTCTTCAGGAGGCGACGCTCTACCCATCGCCGCAGCAAGAGTCTAGGAAAGGTATAATAGAAACAGTATTCAAATCATCATCAGCCCTAGCCTTATCCTGTTTCTCAGTCGAATTCGCCCTACTTAAACCCCAGGTATTACCGTAAGGATTTTACGCAAGATCGAGCAAAAATTCCCAAAAACAGTTTTTCTTTTGTATTGGAACCTCCTAAATTTATTAACGTGTTTAGATTTTTATTCTTAGATATAATAGCGACCACAGTTCATTTTCAAACAATCTGTGAAATTGTCTACTATATGTGGTACATAAAGAAGACAATAAGATTTCGAGGTATATAAGAGAGGTGCCGAGAATCTTTTTCGAGCTTGAATTGCGTGGTAGGTTATCATAAAAACCTTCTATGTAATTGTAGTGCCTAGTTCTGTAAATAGTTTTTGAAAAAATAGCAATTTAAAATATCACCATACCTTTACAGATGGTAAACTAAAAGTTTCTGACTGTCATCATGTACCATCTGTGGTACCATGTTTTGAATAATGAGTTTTTGTTGACTGGTTTGTGTTGTTTCCAGGAGCACTGGGACGAAGTGGTGTTATCTGACAGCATCAGCAAGTTCCCTGCTTACGAGCGGGTGGTTCTGAAACAACCGGGGTTCGTCCGGCCGGCCATAGTGCTCGGAGCGGTTGCGGACATTGCTAGGGAGAGGCTGCTGACGGAAAGTCCAGACAAATTCGCCTCGCCTAGTAAGTCACTTCTAATATGGTCTAAAAAGCGATGTTAGCGCATTTGGATAGAACGTCAGTCCTTGAACAATCAAAGACGGAGTTCGATTCTGGCTCGTACCAATTTGTTATTTGGAATTTATGTACGAATGATAAAAATCATTACCACTGATTTTTCGATGAAGGAAAACATCGTGAGGAAACCTGCACACTCCTGAGAAGAAATTCAAAGGTGTTTGTGAAATCTGCCAATCCGCACTTGGCCCTATATATTTAGGCTGTTAATGATGACCTTGTCCAAAAATTAATTCAGCTCTCACTTGATAATATTAACCGCCTCCGTTGCCAGTTGGGCTCACAATTGGGAGGTTCCAGGTTCTATTCCGAGTATGTTTCCGTATTCCAATCGTAATTTCGTAATCCAATGGCCTTATTGATGGCCAAATGCAAACACGTACACTACATTACATGTACACTAGTGGGCACACTAGCAAATTTCACGAGAATCGGTTGAGAAATGCGACCTGTACAGGAGAACAGCCGGACATCCGCCGTCCGTACGAAAGAATTTTTACCCAACCTGACACTTCGCTCTCGATCCGGCCAATATAAAAATGATTTGAATTCCAGAAATGGACAGCACATTGGAAGACAGCAAAACGAAGTCGACGGGCATAATCCGGCTGTCGAGTATCCGGACCATAATGGAGCGTGGCAAACACGCTTTGCTCGACATCACTCCCAACGCCGTAGACCGACTGAACTACGCACAGTTCTATCCCATCGTTATATTCTTGAAGGCAGACAATAAACACATCATAAAGCAACTCAGAGCTGGCCTGCCAAAGTGAGTGCACCACTTTATAAATTAATTATAAGTAAAAGTCAAATATAACAATCTAATATTAGAATTTTGGTCCATTTTTCCTTGCCCTAGATTATCTGCGTGCCAATTGCATTGGTTGTGCCAGGAACAAACAAATAAACAACGCCTTTTATTCGCCTTTATTATATCAGTACAATTTCTCGTAATTGAAAGAAGGTGAAAGCGAGGTTATAAAAGCTGACGTCATATATAGACGCTCGAAATAGCGTATGTTTGGTGAGGTAATGCGCCTTGTAGTTGTGATTGTATTCCACGTGCCTCAACGGTCCAGCAGTTTTTTTCTAATGGCCTTTATGCTGTTGGTTCTGCGACAGCTTGACCGGACAATTTGGTGACTGCGGGATTTTACGACCGACTATCCTAAGGTTGCCCATTTGGGCTCGATGGCGGCTTAGGGATGAAGAGATCGGAGATAATAGCTCGTCATGGGGATGGTGCATAATTTCCGTCTCCGCCAGCAGAGATGGTATAATCGTGCAGTTTGCATTTGAGGATGGATCGGTATCAGCTAAAGTTATCGAATCATTCATCCAGTTGTGGAGCTAAGAAACTAACTGATCGTGTTTTTTACCAGGTCGGCACACAAATCGTCGAAGAAGCTTCTAGAGCAGTGCCAGCATACGGAGCGAGTGTGGGGCCACGTGTTCACTCACACTATCACACTGAGCGAAGCTAACCAGAACACGTGGTTCACGAAACTCACCGATCTCATACAGAGGACTCAGCAGCAACAGCTGTGGGTCTCTGAGACTAAGGTGAGGATAATACGAGACCTTGCTATGTCTTCTGTATTGTATAAGGTTGGGGGCGGAAACAGTAACATAGTACGAGAACCAGCTTCATATAGAGGTATATCACATACATTTGTGGTCCATTGAGCTTTGTGGCTTATACTGTTCATTGCATAGATTTCTAATACTTTGTCAATAAGTATAAATCGTTCTCTCAGATTTGGCATTGACACATATATTGAAAGTATCCTGCAATAGCAGAATTCGCAGTCTTCGTGGTCTTGAACCTCCTAGACATATGCTGAGTTATTAGCCCACTCATCGTCCATATATTCATGTTAATTTGAAAATGTGATGAATATACCACTTATTTTATATTATTATTGGTGATTGGTATTATTTTGTATCCCATAGATGTATTAATCTTTAACTGGTATTGACACGAAGCCTAGTGCCAAGAGAAAATAGTGTGGCCTAAATAGCCTATCTAAAGAAAGTAACTCTTTTATTTCTTTGGATATAGTACTGTATTTGCTTCTGTATTGTATATCAACGAGTTCCATTTAGTTTATTGGAACTTATGTACGAATGTTAAAATCATTACCATCTGTGAGTGTATTTTAATTGGGTTAAAAAGGTAACCTGTAAAAACTTTCAATGTATGTATAAGCCATCTTTTGCAATTGGACTTAATTTATCTACTTCACTACATCTGTCAATCATCCTAAATTGAGATCTCTTAACAATTCGTGATTAACTAAATATTAACAATTCAGTACTATAACGATACTGCTTTCACTATATGGTACTAAATGTGTAGTACTAGAATAATATAATTCCCGTTGCTTGAAAGGCGGTCAACGGTAAAATAATTTCATTATAAATTGCGTCGTTTTTCACTTGCAAAAGTTGTGATTACATTGGAATTATGCAATTATTGCAATTGCAAATATATTAGTTAGTTAGTTAGGCTCTTAACACAGATTATATTTATTAGCATAATTTCTTTAGAAACAATGATTCCCAATTACATTTCTTGTGTCAGTATAGTGTTAATTAATTTTATAAAAATATATATTGATATACATTAGTTATTTCGTTAGATGATCGTGTTTGTCTCTTCCGCCTAATTTATGTATGTAAGGCGCATCGTGCTTTAAAAGAGATTGCTTGGTATAAAGGTGGTGCATTTGGTAAAGACAGTATGCTATTTAAATGTTCACTGAAGAAATACTGGTATCGATCTCAACATACATTTAGTCTATAACACGTTTAATGACCTATATTTCTTCAATAAGATGCATATTATAACCATAAATGTATTAACATATCCATTTTCTGTTCTGTCTTGCGGCGGTGTAGCACGTTGAAATGGTGTCGGATATATACTTTCCTATACCTCCTTCGCCGTATCCAGCCTTCTATCCCATTTCCTCCCCTGTCAGCTATTACCCACAATCACCGCAAAGACCTTTGAGCTCGCCACAAAGCATGCTTCCATCTAACGCTAACAGTAAAGCAACTAAACGTCATGACCATCTGTACGATGCTAATAGAAACCACGTAGTACCTTACTATTACTCTGAAACACTAACCCAGTGCATGCCTAACAATAACTACGGCACGACAAATGCATTTATTAGTAATAGAAATAGGCATACGCTTGCTAACTACCTATACGACGAGAGGCAGAATTATTATCAAAAATCGAAACCTAGTCCGCGACAACAGGCAAGAATCAATAGTCCTGTAAGTGAAGAACTCTCACAGATATACGCCAAAAGCAATGTGTATCAGCCGCAGGCGTTTCGACCCTATAGTGTCTTAGTGTCGTCTTGTAAATCTCCCGTTCAAAATACCCAAAGACCTTCCTCAGTGGTGCCGATATCTGAGCAGTTTCGACCAGCCTCGGCTTTCTTCCAAAATGATTTAGAAAAGTCACACGACCCTGGATGGAAGGCTTCTCTCCAAAAAGGAACCCCCAAACCTGTATTCAAAAGTTTGGACAAGCCGCTCAGGCAAATATGCCGAATTCCCAATTGCAAATGTAACGATAAGCCTGCAGTAGATCCGGAAAGGTTTAGTCAAATGCGGACTCTACCCACCGTTTCGGAGAGGACTTTGAACAAAATAAAGAACTTATCGTTGCCTACCCTTAAGCTTGAGGAATTAGACAAAGTTGTTAAATCGGATAAACCCGAAGTTGAAAGAGATGTTACTCCAGTCATGAGTAAACCTATTTCAGAACAACATTTAGGGTATGTCTAAAATCGTTATCTTAAATCTCAACATTCAGTTACCAATCTAGGTTTAGTCGCGACTGCTGTCCTCATCAATGCTCTAATATTTATTTTTGTATATACTTGGCTGCATGAGTTTAATTTCGCTTTTAATGATTCATATATAATTTAGCTTTTAGCAATTAGCCTTTTGTTTTGTTTTACATGTTTGAGGTTTTGGTTTTTTATATTTAATACTTACGAAAGGTTAAACACCACAGTGTGATTTTTGATTTTATTTTACCCATAAAATATTCCAAATGCCAGTGTTAAATACCACATTATTTAGTGAAACTAACATTGAAATTTGCTACTTTCAATTTACCTACTTGAATTCAGTGTTTCATTGTAATATATTTCAAATTTCAGTGTTGGTTTTAGAAGTGTGTACAATACCAAAGCATTAATCACCCACAGACACTAAGCCCGATATTTAGTTTCTGTGTGTTTATGCGCAATCATTCATTTTGTCTTGTCTTGTCACCCCATTCCATAAACCCTACCCACCGGACGTTGCTGCAAACAAAATGGCTGACTCTCGCAAAATGGCGGATCGGCGGGAATTAGAGACCCGAACCGTTGTCAGATGACTTCTTGTTTTCAATGTCGTCGAGTACGGAGAACAGGCTATCTTACGCCTCTAGTCCCGAGAGTGACTTGGAAGTCAGTCCGCCACCAGCACCAAGATTGGTAAAGTCATCGTCGGATCCTTCGATAGCGACCACGCAAGACAATATGGACCGGGACGACGATATAAACCACATTACCGATGCCGTGCCTCCCCCTTACACGGTTGGTATTGATTCATTTTACGATTATAATCTGATTATGATACATGGTCAAATCTAAACGGGTATTGTTTGAGAACACTATCAGAAACTCCTTTTCCCGTAAAAACTTTCAAACTTAAAATAAAGTCAGATTACAAGTGTAAGAATAAAGCGCAAGACCTTGATTGTCAGAAACGAATTATTTCGACAAACAGTTAAATAGAATATTTTGTAAAAAAATATCTTGTAACGTATTTATGTCATGCAGTGTTTACACATACAATTAAAAGTTTATACGGGAAACGCAGTGGTTACAAACTTTACACAATATAGAGGTATATTTCTTTTGTTTACAATGTTGTAAGCCGTGGTAGCTTAGCTGAGTAGAGCGCCAGTCCTTGAACAATCGAGGTCTGGGTTCGATCCTGGCTCCAATGAGTTCCAATTTGTTATTTGGAATTTATATACGAATGATAATCATTACCGTTGACTTTTCGGTGAAGGAAAACATCGTGAGGAAACCTGCACACACCAAGAAATTCAAAGGTGTGTGTGAAGTCTACCAATCCGCACTGGTCCCGCGTTGTGGGCTTCCCCATACACTCTCTGTAGGAGAGCAGGCCTGAGCCCCTGCAGTGGGGATATACGAGTATTTAGGCTGTTTATGATTACAATGTTGGTGGAATAACTCATTAATAATTTTTCCATCGACAGCAGGGTGGCTACGGAGACAGTAAATATGGCTTCTCTTCAAACACGAACGGTTCTTCGAACAACGGTCTCGGCCACAGCAACCAGAACGTTCATAATATCGGTCCGCCCTCGAGCGAAGTGCCTCCATACCACACCAATCCCATGGCACATTCACCGCCGCATTCACCCTTATATGGAACCGGTAAGAAAGTCCTTTAGTCCTTAGCATTGTAATTTGTAAAATCTATTAACTAGCTTTTGCCAGAGACTTCGCGTTGACATCAGAATTTATACCACGGGAACTGCTTTCTCAATCGGGATGAATTGTTACTTATCCCCTTTGCCTTTCCTTCAACTATTCCTATACAAAAAACTAAGTCATTCTGACTGTCCGTTGCGACAAACAAACAAAATGGCCGCACCCTCTTGGACTAACATTCCGAAGGTCTCTGGTTCGATTCCCAGTCGGGGTACCTGTCGGTATTCGGTTTGGTTGGTGGTACGACATTTTCTATGTCTGCCTGGCTAGCTACAACCATGTTACCTAAGTCTGTCGCCAAACAGCAGTGTTAATAGAACTTTTGTGTTCCGGTTATGTTACTAAAAAATTGCTCACTAAAATGAGAAAGCTATGTTTTGAACATATTTAAGTTTTTTACCTGTATGCTACTTAAAATTGGGTTTTAACGAAAGCGAATGCAATGCGAATGTACCCTTAAGTACTCTGTTTTTACAAGCAATGCTATGCGAACGGCGTGTTGACTGTCTCGTGTATTTATTACTACATCTGTTGTGGCAGATAGATAAGGACTATTTGCTTGTTTTCTTTTGGCAAAGAGTTTAAAAATAAAAATAAAAATTTTCAAGATGTTAATACTAAATACCAATATCAAAGTGCCTTAAATAATGTTAAGTGAGTAAACAATTAATCAAAGAAGAAGAAAAAATTTAGAATAAATGGTTTTTTAAAAGTTTAAAAACGTTCCAACCTTATATGCAAAGCTACAGCGTAGAAGATAAATCCGAGTGAGAGAGTATGCCTCCGTCCTACGAACACATCATCAGTTGCGACGAAGGACAAGGGCTGTTTCTATTTAGAAATAAAATTATCATTTTACGTGGTATTATGTAACATTTAAAAAATTAAAAATTATTCGTTACATTTTTTAAATGTGAAATGAACACCTTTGTGATTTCGCGCAGCCCCATCTATGGTGTGAATCGAGGTTACTCTTGAAATTGCCGAATTAATATAATTTGTATATAATTGTTATATATAGTGCCGGAACTTCCGCCGCGCAGCACAGTGAGCCGGCCCACTGGCGGCGTGCTGCTGCCTGCACCACCACCCGGCCGCCCGCCGCACACGCTGCGGCATAACCCATCCGTAAGTTACCCCTAACCCACCTGTAAGTTACCCCTTATCATCTTTCCTTTAAGTTACGCCTTACCATCTGTAAGTTACTCCATCTGTTCTCCGCACAAAGTCATTCGGCACCTCTGACATCGTTCTGGCATTACTGTCACCATCATTTTAGCACTTCACTGTGCTTTCGCTTTATTTCTTTTGGGGGGGGGGGGGGGGGGGGGGGGGGGGTTTCTTTTCTCCCTTTTTGTTCACTATTCACTGCTCGGAACTGAAAGTGTTATTCTTGTTTATTACAGACGAACCGTCCCAGTGCGCAGGAGCGTCTGTTTGGACCACCCAAGGAAGGTAGCGAAGAAACTGCCGCATACACCGCTCGCCCCACCAGCATGATTATACAACCTACTCAAGGACAAGGCTCGCTGGACAGGATTCGACACCCTTCCAATCCGGTAACCCTCAATCTAATTTATGGTTTTCGTTTCAATCCAACATAAATAACATCAAACAAACAGAAACATCATATATATCAAGTAACACAAACAAACATAGCCTTACAAAATTAGTCTTGTAATTTATGCCGACGCAACTTGCAAATACTTACTCGTACTTTGACATCGGCTAGGCTCTAAAATCGTTTTTTATATTGTTTCGGTATTTGGACTTTAGGGTACATTCAAGAATAACTGAGTCTGTTCCTGAGGTATGGCATCGGTACGGGAGGGTGTGTTTACGGAACGTCAATCGACGCCCGACTGAAGTTATGCGTCGGTCGTTTGACGCTATACCTCAGGAACAAACTCCGTTATGCGTTAGACCTGTAGTAAAAAAGAAGGATTGGGGGATGGCCATTCATTCGCACTTGACAACTAACTGCATCATCAAAATTTTCGTCAGCGTCCTCATGCACAAAACTATTGAGTAAAGATATGTTTATTTTGGCCGCTACGAGTATCAGTGAGGACTGTGCCAATAACTTTTTTAAACATGGCTGCACCGATAAGAGAATGGGCAATATTGATGTATACATTATTATTTTTCTTTATATTTATTGTAATATTGTACTGTATATGATCTTTTTAACCCGAAATAAAACCATTTTTATAATTACGAGTATTTGCATCGAACATGGCACCCCTCCGGCCGGCTCGCCAGGTTCGATCGCGTTTGATGATGACTGGTGCATATGATGACATGAGTATTATTTCTAATCCAGCAGGGCTCGTACGATGGGACCTCTTCATATGACTACACCAGTACTTCGAACAACGGTTCGGTGATAGGAGCACGACTACCGCCCAATGCGCCTGACGACCTCAAAGTGGCGCCACCTTCTATGTGAGTATACTCTTTACCACAAATAGGAATTATTCCCTATGACGTTGTCTATCAATTCACTGGCTCGGTGACGTTTAGCAAACCAAAGCATAGACACACGAGACTTCACCGGCAATTACCTTTTGACGCTGCATGTACAGGAACCAGAAGACACTACACTGTTCCTCACATCAATCCAATAAATACAAATTTTGCTAGACGACAACTGAACAAACTGTCTACTCACTTATATAATAAAAGTAACAAATATCTTAACATTTATAATATGAAATATTATGATTGTAAGAAAACACTTATCAGTTGGATAATTGGCTTAAAATATGACGAGACAGAAGAATTATTACAATTTCTAAAAGAAGCTAGCTTAACAATAATATTATTATAAACCATGACTGAGCTACTTACACACACACACACACACACACACACACACACACACACACACACACACACACACACACACACACACACACACACACACACACACACACACACACACACACACACACACACACACACACACACACACACACACACACACACACACACACACACACACACACACACACACACACACACACACACACACACACACACACACACACACACACACACACACACACACACACACACACACACACACACACACACACACACACACACACACACACACACACACACACACACACACACACACACACACACACACACACACACACACACACACACACACACACACACACACACACACACACACACACACACACACACACACACACACACACACACACACACACACACACACACACACACACACACACACACACACACACACACACACACACACACACACACACACACACACACACACACACACACACACACACACACACACACACACACACACACACACACACACACACACACACACACACACACACACACACACACACACACACACACACACACACACACACACACACACACACACACACACACACACACACACACACACACACACACACACACACACACACACACACACACACACACACACACACACACACACACACACACACACACACACACACACACACACACACACACACACACACACACACACACACACACACACACACACACACACACACACACACACACACACACACACACACACACACACACACACACACACACACACACACACACACACACACACACACACACACACACACACACACACACACACACACACACACACACACACACACACACACACACACACACACACACACACACACACACACACACACACACACACACACACACACACACACACACACACACACACACACACACACACACACACACACACACACACACACACACACACACACACACACACACACACACACACACACACACACACACACACACACACACACACACACACACACACACACACACACACACACACACACACACACACACACACACACACACACACACACACACACACACACACACACACACACACACACACACACACACACACACACACACACACACACACACACACACACACACACACACACACACACACACACACACACACACACACACACACACACACACACACACACACACACACACACACACACACACACACACACACACACACACACACACACACACACACACACACACACACAAACACGCTCCCTTTCTCTATCCCTATCTTAAATTGTTTCCCTTAATCCCTACATAAATTAAATTACTTTTCCTTTATTATATTATATATATAACAATTATTGTTATAATATGAAATATGTATTAGCATGTTAGCCTAAGCAAATATTTCCTTAAATATAAATTTATTTTTGTTATGGAAGAGTGGGACCCTCTGTTACAGGTATTTTTATACTTACAAGAGGGTCTCAACCTTGTGTCTGTAAACAACTTTGTTCAATGCAATAAACAATTTTGATAATTTTGATTTGATATGAGCATAATAAATATGATCCATCTCGATCCATCACGAGACAGACACACCACGTAGCTAGCAAGAGTATTGAGAGTTTGAAATTATATTGTTGTTGATTTGTATGAATCCAAGCCTAGCCGCCTCTGTGACCTAGTTTTCGCTACTCGTTGATTAATTAAAACCCCTCAGGCAACCACTAGGAGCACAATTAGAGAGACAGAGATAAATATAAACTTGTATAAACAGTCTTATTATTACATAGGTAAATTTATTATGCACCGAAATCTTATTATTACATAAAAAGATTAAAACAAACACTAGTTCAACAAGTAAATGCGTTCAAAAAGAACTGGAAACCGACTTCAATTGCGCTAAAAGTCTACTTTTACTATGTCAAATTTAAGATTTATATCGTTTTCTCATGGATGCCGTTGTCAGAACTGGACCAAATTGAAATGGGACCACACGGGAAGCACCACCTTTAAAATAAAATAAAAGAATTATCCAAATCGGTTCATCCAGGCGAAAGTTCTGAGGTAACAAACATTTAAAAAAAACATACCCGTCTAATTGATAACCCCCTCCTTTTTTGAAGTCGGTTAAAAATTTGGTATAATTTACAAATGTACAAATGGGCGTTCGAATTTTTTTTTCTTGTAAAGGGGCGTTAGTCCATAAAATGTTGGGAATCTATGATGTACCTCTAGATGATGGTTGCCATTTGTGTGTATTAACGCTTCTTTACTTGTTGTAGAAAAATGGAACCGCCGCCTCCACCTAACCCGTCGGCGATGTCAGCACAAAGTCCGCAGCGAAACTCCAACTCTCACGAGCACAACTCCTTGGATTACAGGAATTCCGATAGCAACTATAGGTAATAAAAATTAATATATTTGATTAATAAGTTATGAGTCACACTCCATCCCTTGTATGATGATGTTCAGAACTGAACAGAATAAAATAAATATTTAACGAGACTCCCATACAACAAACGTTTTTAGACGTGTATTTTAACTTACTAGCAGCGCCATCTAGTGATGAGTAGTAAAACTAAATCGAGACTAAATTAGAGGGTTGTTCGGTGCATATTATTTATGGTTTTCCGTATTTTAAATATCCATATTCTGTACGGAACCCTCGGTGTGTGAGTTGTACTATTCCTATTTCTATAAATAAATCTATGTCTATGTATAAAAATCTGTTTTAAATAATGAAGTGTCATAGTGTTAATGATCACAGGTCAGCAGAGAGCTACCGTAGCCCGCAGACAGGACGGCCCCCGCCAGTCAATGGGAATAGCCCCCACACGCCGATGCACGCTCGGGGACCATCACTCCCCAACGTGCCCACAAATGATCACGCCAAATACAGGTTCGTCTTCATTAGATCCATAGACCTTTTAAGGACTACCGCCCCCTTTGCAGGAAAAAAGTTCCAATGCCCCCTTTTACATAATAGTCAATTATACAAATTTTATATGCATGTCTATTATCTATTAATAAATCACAAATTGAAAATTAATGCTCTCTCTCTCTCTAATCGTGCTCATCGTGGTCGTGGCAGAGGGTTGTAATTATTAAGTAATTATTTAATACAGACAAAGACTATACAATACTGATTTTTTTGTACATTTGTCAGCGGACGCACGAACTCAGCGTCGCAAGCCGACTACACAGGGCGCGGAGGGGCACCGGTGCCGCCGTACAAGCCTGTGCCTCCGCCCAAGCCTAAACACTATCGCCCGCCTGACAACGCTCATCACGGCAGCCATCCAAGGAACGGGGTAAGCTGACACAATTTATTTAAACACTCAAGTCTCAAAACTACACGTGCGAGTTCTTAAGATTGTAAAAATAAAATTATATAAAAGATATACACTTTACTGTCCCGCTGCATAATGCGTCGTAGCAAAGTCGCGAATTCTGTTATTATTAAGCCTAACTAGGCTTTGTTAGGTGGTGGATAGGTAAACTGCGACAAAGACAATGTACACTCGAATACAAAAATATATATCCACTCTTGAACCATGTCACATTCACCTGACCATTAATTGATATTTCCTTCACATCTCGCACATCTTAGAAATTTAATATTTGAATATTTCATTCCTGTTGTATATTTTCCATCTTTAGTGTAATTTAAAGAAGTGGTACATATTCAAATACTTTACTATTTGCTTTTAGTACTAATACGTGCCTATGTCTACCGTATGCGCCTTCCACTAGTGTGAGACACACACACAGAGACGAGACACATTTCGGGTGGACCCTAAAAAGTAGAACGATATATCGATGGAACTGGCCAACAGCCGGACTGCATACAACACGCACAGACAGAACGGAGCAGGATTTTAATTATGATTAATGTTAACACTAAGTACTGAAGTAAATTGGGCGTATTAAACTCATTCCTATTAAAAGTAACTAAAATTGAAGTCGATGCTAAACTGTAATGATAAAAAATACATGCTTATCATTGCAATATAAATGTATTTAGTAAAGTATAAAAAATTTGCATTGCAACTGAATATTTTTATTATTATTTGAATAGTCATATACGAGTAGCTATGATTTCGTGACAGTGAAGAGCTGAGTCCCGAACTTGGAAGTTTTTGTTAGGTGGGTCTCAGCTTAATCAACTTTAGGAACCACTGACTTAACCTAGTTTTTGTGACGTCAGAGCGCGGAAGCGGGCCCGGCCGGACAGTCCCCGCGCGCGCCAGCTCCCCCCGCCGGCTACCCGCACTACTCGCACCAGCATTCACACTCGCAGCCAGCTCACCGCCCCGGGCCGCACGCCGTCAACAACTACCCACAGGTACCAACACCATCATCTTCTTTATTAGGGCCGTGGCGCAGTGACGCGCGAAAGATCAAAAATAACTTTGTGAAGGACACTGTACGCTGAATCACCTGGTTGTCTGAAAAGTTACATAATTCCGTGCTTCGTAAGGCACGTAAATCCGTTGTTACCGGTTACTATCTACGACGTGTAGTAACTACATGAGCCATGTCAGAGGACTATGACGGCTAAACAACTCTGATACAAAGGTATGTTAGGTCGGTTATCGACCTTACAACCTATACGATAAGATGACGATGAGAGAGAGAGAAATATCTAGTAAGAAGACGGCCGCTACGTAACTCTTACTGGAAATTCCTTCCTTAGTGCTTGTCTCCATCGTCAATTCCCGCCCCCGTGGCCTAGTGGCTTCGCGCTTGGCCCAACAATCCGCAGGTTCCGGGTTAGGTTCCCAGTGGAGGTACCTATCGGTTCCACAAGTGTTGTGTATCACAGCCATCGCCTACATCCGGTCAAATACAAACCCATTATAAATTTTAAAGAAGATATTTTTGAAGTTTTATTTGTCAGTCAGTCATGATAATCTTTTATATACCTGTCTACTGCTAGTTTGATGCTTAACCAATTAATATGAGTATTGCTATTAAACATTTGATGCTAACGGTTCCAGCAGAACATGTATGGCGGTCAGATGCCGCCCCAATCGCCCCCCTACTCCGGCCCGCCGTCTCATCATCGCGCTATCAACCTGCCGCACAACCCACATCTAATTGGTGAGAAAGATACATTTGTGTCATTCGATTGATGTAGTGTGTTCTTATTCACGCTATAAGAGCGAATATGCCAAGTTTTATCTCGATTGGTTATGTTATGTGACGTGTATTGAGATTATTATCTTTTAAAATATAATATCTGGCTTTGTGCAGTAATTACATTAAAGTATGACATCGGATTATAATTTCGCAAAATTAGTATCATTAACATAAAACTTCCTAGGAAATCACAAATGACACGTTCCGCGAATGTATGACGCCAAGGCCGGGTCTTGTACACTTATAATTTTAAAAGGACATTATGAAAAAAAAAGTGATTTAGTTACCATTTTTGTATATTTTGGCTTAGTTTATTTGTACAAAAACATATGAAACGCACGAAACAGGTAGGACTTGACGTTAAAAACAAAGATGGCGTCAATAAAATTACATTTGACTCTGTCACTTAGTACAAAAAGAATTATTTTGTACGATTAAAATATATGCAAAAATGTAATTATAGTATTTTTTCTATACATATGTATTTAAATTATTACTTGATTTTTGTAATAGTCTACAAGTGCAGGCCGAATAGGAAACAACTCTTTTGACACACTATTTTTTTCTTCTTCTTCAAAGCGCCATCTAGGGACCATTAGCTAAGTAGCGGCCATTGTAGCTAACTATAAACACGACTTTAATAAAGTTGTACGTTAATTATATTCATTTCGCGACACTATAGTTCCACCTCCTCTTTTCAGGAGCCTTATCAAAGCCAGCTATACTATTTTAAAAGATTATAGCGACAGAAATTTAATATGGAAACATTCTGAGCGGAATTCCGTTAAGTGTGTAAAATCAACTAACCTTTTGTGGAAGTGAATACTCTGAACACGCTGGTTGTCAAGAAGTTGCGGAAAATCTGCTGTTTGTTTTCTTTCATGGAATGTTATTCAGAGCCACAAACGACTATATTTTTCTTTGGTGATTTTTCCGATGGCTCAGTCTTAAAATATGACAACATTTTTTCACCCCATGTCCATCAGGGAATTTATGCCATAGACTATGGCAAAAATCCGGCCAAGTGCGAGTCGTACTCGCGCACGAAGGGTTCCGTACCATTATCTATAAAAAAGGCAAAAAATAATGTCTGTTGTATGGGAGCTCCCTTAAATATTTTTATTTATTCGTATTTTAGTATTTGTTGTTATAGCGGCAACAGAAATACATCATCTGTGAAAATTTCAACTGTCTAACTATCATTATTCATGAGATAGATACAGCCTGGTGACAGACGGACAGCCAAGTCTTAGTCAAGTTAGGGTCCCGTTTTTTACCCTCTGGGTACGGAATACTAATAAATAAATATTATTTTAGTTGATTTGTACGTTTCAAAATGCCTGTTACAGACTTAGCTGGCAGTAGAGAGCAACGTGGCTCTGCATTCGAGCTTTACCGAAAACCTCAACACCTGCATAATTTAAGGTAAGATTCCTTCGATGCCCTACTGTAATCTGCACATCTTTGGTTATTTAATTTACTATGTCCCATTTGAATACAGTAATCTTTAATAAAGGCACATAGGTTCCTGTGAAACTATACATCTGGTTCACGGTTTATTCGCGTTTATTTAAAACCCAATTCAGAGTGCGCATCACGCTTCGAAACACCAAAAATAACTGTTATTTTTTTGGGATGCACAGAATCGGGCATCAGAAAATAAAAATGTGGTTTCTCCTTGGATTAATAATCTATATGAATGACGCACGAGGAAGTACATATAGTCGTGATATGTTATAATATCGACTAAAATAAACGCGACTAATACAGCGTGTGAACAAGCGGTTAGAATACTCAAAGAATACTATTCGATTTCTTATCACTCCCATGAATTTAAAGTGCATGTTTTCGAAGGATATTCTCTGAAGGAATCTATATCAGTTTAGTTTCTTGTATTTATCATATTTAGCCCCCTGTAAAATTTGCTCTAACATGCAAACACCGATCGCTTACAAACGACTAACAATGTCTTGTCTTGTCGGGCCACAGTATTAGTTATGGTTTTGTATGTGGTTATAAACATTTTATATATTTTGTAACATATATCTCTATGTCGGGGCGTAAGTCTG